>CM025957.1:79138664-81638664 GCA_014839755.1 Sylvia borin
AAAAGACACTGTTGTAGTCTATATGAACATATCACTTATAGTAGACACAAATCATCGTATTTTATATGACTTAGAAATAGTTCCCGATATCACAGTTGTATCTCTGTTTTTCCAACAACATTCTTGTTTGATCAGAAAGCTATTTTTAAGTTTTAGGTACATCTGGCCTGCTTCTCTGTGCCTCTGCACCACTTTTGCATGCATTTTGAAAAGAGGATTTCTCAAAGCTTAAAATGTTTTACAGATTAATGCATGCAGTGTGTGACACAGTTACAGTTCAGGGCCGAAACTCTGAAATGCAGTGACCAGCTGAGGAAAAATAACCTTCTACTTTGTGCAGTTTAACAAGTACTCTGTTCTGGAACATTCTTTCTATGCATCATCTGTGACAACACCCGCAGGAATGCTACCTGTCAACTCAGTATGAGATTTGCTACACCAAACCACTTTCAACACACCGCAGAACAATGAATTATGTACCTTAGCACATGAAGTAGGGCTTTTTTTGGATAGAAGTTGTCTTAGGAATTCAGAAAATGTGAAGGATGGTAGGTATTTCTGCACATTTTTGAGAAGTGAACTCACTAAACTGTATCTGTAGCAGACAAATCTTAGTTGTGTGCAGGATACTTCAACGTCAAAAGCTGTCCACTGAGTGGCCAGCGGGAAGGTAAAGAAGACAAGGAATGAGTAACAGGGAGAGACTATTTCTTCTACTGTTCAAGTCACAACACTAGAGTGGCAGCCAACACCAGAGTTGATAACTTTTTAGTCCAAAAGAGAAAAAATACAGGTTTAGCCTGAACTAAAAGGAAGATTTAGTTTTCATCATATTTGTGGATTGCTTGAGGTTGGCTATGTGGTTAGCTATTTTGACAGCCAACTTCAGCACAACTAAAATAGCCCATGTGAAAAAAGAAAGAAAATAATTACAGATAGCAAGGAAATATCAAGATCTATATCTCTCTGTACTCAGGACCTAAGTCACTGAGATATAACCTTTGTTTAAAATATTATATCATCTATTTTTTCCATAGACTTCAAGATGTGAAACACAAAGTTTTTCATTATTGCTTCCCTCTACTGGTTTTCTGTATTTTAACACTATTTGGTTCCACTCAGCATCAAAAATTACGTGTCTTTCTTATGGATTCTTAAATATCTCTTCTGCAAGGGATTTTATATGGTACTCAAACTATTTGATTTAATTACCTCACTTTCCCTACCATTAGAAATTTTTTTCTGCTGTTGTTTGTAGTCTAATACATCCTGGAATATTCATCAGGAACAGAGGATTATTCCCATTGCCTTTATGACTTTGACACATTTGAAGGCTGATACGATGTCCCCTTTCATTTATTTCTTCTGTTATCTAGAGTCCTCTCAATTAATCATACTAATAATGAAGGCCAACATTCATAGTCTCACTTCCCCAACAGACGTTTCCGAAAATTTTCTCTGATAAAGACAGACTGAGAAAGGATCAAAAGAAAAGCCAAAGTGGCTCTCAGAACCTTTATTTTCATTAATGGTCAGAGAGAAGCAAAACAGAAGACCAGGGGAATCAAAACTATGTGAGAAAAAGATAAAGTGAAAAAACTTGTCAGCTGAAGGCATTTTTGAAAGCTTTTTTTCTTTTTTAGTCAAATATTATACCTGTCTCTTACCCTAAGCCAATACTTTTCTGATGTTCTTTAGAATGTTTTTTATCACATTTCTGCCTCACTTAAATGGATAAAAATGTAAAAGCCCTAAACCTCATTCAGGTAAAGTAGTCTTGATAGTAGCAACCTTCACAGATTTTCTACATACTGATAGACATCAAAAGCAAACATATTTCAGGAATGTAGCCAGATAGGAAATATAAAACTCCTTCAATGGAACAGGCAAGCATTTTACCTTCGTTATCCTGAACAGTGAAGTTAGGGTTAACAGCAGCTAAACTGAAGAAAAATTTTTGTCCACCAAGAGGATCATCTTTGTCTACTGCACTTATGGTTTGAATAAGCTGCAGGAAAAAAAAGGCAAGCAAACAAACAACAAAAAAATCCCCAAATACACCTAGGTTTTTGATAGAGCTGTCTGATCACAGAAGATGAAAAACATTAGAATAACTTAGCATCCATGCATATTGATTAAATATTAATTCTGCAAAATATAACAACTAAACAAAAATGTTCAACAAGTATCTCATGTAAGCTTTTTTGAACAAGAACATCTTTCATGAGGTATTTTTCATGAGGTAGTACATGTGCAGCTATATTTTTATAGCTATAAAGTGGACAAAACTTGCCAAAAATAGTTTTGCCTGTAGCTGGTAGCTTTTATACTTCATCTTCGGTCCATCGTTTTAAATTCAAATCAACACCTAAGACAGTAATTCACATGAAGGTTTCTATTTTCGTGATAAAAATGACATTTTATCAAACAGATGTTTTTGAAAGGGAGGTTAACATTTCAAATTACATTTCAACATTAAAGAATTTTTTCTTAAACATGATTTTTCTATTTATTAGTATAGCAGAACACACCAACACGATTCCTGAGATGAAAAACGCCAATTAGATTTTCTACATATTTCCACTCTTGTAAAACATTGTAGCACACCCTAGAGATGCATAACTTTGGAGCAGGATGGGAATCTGGTGTCATAATTCTGGTGCAGAGTAAGCTGCACCAGATCAGTTCCATACTTAGACTCCAAGCTTTCTGCAATCCCCAAAAATTTTTTTGGAATTTTTGGGGAAAGTAATGGCAAGTCCTTTATCAGCCCTTTATTTACTTACCTGTCAGGTAAGTGAAACAAGTATGTGGCTTTTTCACTGAAATTTCTACATCTAAGAGTGGCAAAGTATTGTTTCCCAAGCAAAACAACTTTTTTAACTTTTATTTTTGACTTTTTTGCTTAATTTCAGACTGGGGCTTTTTTATACAATGGCATATAAACTGAATTTAAGTCTGGATTTTTGTGCATGCATGGTTGAAGGTTCAGTTACGTTCTTAAGTTTTACTTCCAAATATAGATTAATATTTAGTCTAGATCATTTTTATTTCTCATTTATTTTATCCATCATTTTAGATTGCACTGCTTTTTCAACCATGGATTTACATCTAATTTTTAACACTATTCCTTCCCTGTGGAGTACTTGTTAAACCCTGTTTGCTTTTCCTCTTCCAGTTCTTCCAAATACAGCCATTTCTCTTCATATCACAGCTTTTGTCAGGTCTGATCATCTTTAACATCAACAACTGCAATGCACTTCTGTCTGCCTTAAAAAACGCATGACTAACTCCCAACTTCTCTCTTGTCCATCCAGAAAATAGCAGCAAATCACTTAATGAGGCAAGGATGGGACTTCTTTCAATACAGCAGCTTCCTTTTTCAACAGGAGTTTTGTCTTTCTCTAAATCTGTTTTCTTATATAATTCTCCAATAATCCTAAATTAATAAAACTGCTAATGCAAGCATAGAATATTATTTGTTTGTGAAGAATGAATATTTTAATTATTTAGTGAGCAGCTAGCATATGAATTTTCATAGTTATTTACAAAATGAAGTAAAAAAACACACTAGTTTATTTTACTTCACAACTAGAAACCATGAATATGGTCACTTGTAGGTATTAGGCTGATAAAAATCAACTGATTTGCTGAGTGCTCATACTCATAGTTTAAAAAGAGTGTGTAGAATTGAAAGCATTATACTGCAGTTTGAAAACTGTTTCCTGGTAATATTGTTTGCTATTTTAAAATCCTATTTTACATGTAGCTTCAAATTTTTTTCTCTTAGACCTGCCAGACATGGGAAACCCCAATTACCTTGTAAATAGGGGTATAACACTCTAAATTACTTTTTTGTAGAAATGCCACAAAGCAGTAACTGCAGGGAAGCTAAGGATGTTACTCTGTATGATAACAGTCAGGAAATGAAGGGTCCAGAAGCAATCATGAGGGTCCTTTGCCACTAAAAGACTATAAACCAGTGGAAACAAGTTTGCTGTATGGTCTGCTTATTCCAACAAAATTCATCTTTCTGCTTGGTAGGATCTCTGCAAGCATCAGTTCTATCAATTGTTTAGGTGTATTTTCTTCTAAAATATACTATACATATGCTTTTGAATTTAGGAGAATGAAAATGCAATGTGCTACTAAGAAAAAGAAAGTTGCAGAACTCTTTAGAAACCCTACATCAATTTGCAGTTCAAAAACTTTTTCTTGCCTGAGTGAAAATAAAAGTAAACCTTTGAGAGTTTTTGAAAAAGGTAAGGCAAAGACAAAATTCTGATACTCATAAAACCACTGGAATCTACAAGATCTATAGCTATATAATGAAGAAACTCGAGTAAAAATGAATCAGGGGAACTAGGAAAGAAAGAGAACAAAATTTCAAATTAATTGATCACAAATTGTCATCTGCCAAAAGAAATGAAAGAGATGCAATAAACAAAGATAAAATGACACTTCAGGATTAAAGGAATTAAGAAATTTTTAGAGAAATATCTGAAAAATAGGAAGGGAACATTTAATCTAGAAAACCTTCAAGGATTGTAGTTTTTCAATAGATCTGAATTACAGCTATTTTTTAGAAAGACATTTGGTGACTATAACAAGGAAACTTCTGGAAATACGAAGATCCCAAAAGCCATGTTTCAGCACGATTATGGTGAGAAAAGCATCCCTGATAAGGACTGTTATATGGGTCAAATAAACTGATAACATGAGGAGCAGCATGAAAAGAATTGGTTCAAGAAACTTAGCGTGCTTATATAATCGATACTAAATTAAGTTATCGGGGAAAGGAAAATAGACTCCATCATTCATATTTTAAACTGTCTTTGAAAGAGAATCCATTATGAGCTAGACCTATTTACATAACATTTGGCCACGTGAAAAGGGAGTGGGCATGTATGGATTTGGTAAAATGAAGGAAAATAACAGGAAGGTAATAACAAGCCATTAAACATCACAGTGCGCTTGAGTCAGGCGGGGCTGTCCCAGTGCCGGCGCTGTCCCAGCGCAGGGCCTGGAGGAGCCCCTCAGGCCCGGGAAAAGCCTGGGCAAGGGAGGGCAAAACGCTGCCCGGCAGCCAGGGCTGAGCCAGGGGAACCCAGCCACAAACAGCCCTGCCAGCCCCGAGGGGACAGCAGAGACCGGCAGGGATGGTCCTGCGGCCGGGACAGACCCCGGCGGGGCAGCTCTTTCCTGCGGACCTGAAGGATATGCCATCCATCCTGAAGGAATGAAGTCCATGGGGAATGCTTGCACTGGGGCAGGGAAAAGTGTTCGGGGGAAGAGGTGTCCCAGAAAAGGAAGTCAGTAGTGAAGGGGTGAAGGTGAACAGGGGAAGAAGGGGTGATATTAAAGGAAGTTGTTTTAGTTCTTCTCTCTTTGCTCCTCACGATCCTACCCCATTTGTAATGGACAGAATATTAAATCAATTTTCCCCAAATTGAGTCTGTTTTGCCTGTGATGGTAGTTTGTACGTTTGTCTTTGCCTCGAGCCATTTTCATTTTCATCCTTTCTCCCCCTGTACTGTTGAGGGGGGAGGAAGTGCTGGGTGGACAGCTGGCTGCTGGCCACGGTCAGCTCCTGCCTTCTCTTCTTCTGGCAGATCACTTACAAATAGAGAAGGGCCTCTCTTCTGACATCTACTATAGGGGAAATGAATCTACAGAGAAGTTACACTCAGTTTCCATGCAAGATCTCTCTAAAGCAGGACTGACTTCTGCTTTCTAAACTGATTCTTACATTTTACATTAGAAGATCTTCGGAGGCTGGCAGCTGAGCTGCCAGACATGTGACAGCTGGGAGCTGACAAAACCAGTGGGATTCCATCTGCCCAGATGCCCAGCTCCTGGCTCTTCTCACCTGAGGGCAGAGGACAGCTGAACCGACTTCTTTGGTTGCAGGGCTGCAGCAGTCTGAGCGTTTTGCAGCTTTATTTCCCTGAACTCCTGTTGAGTCAGCCTTCTGTAGGTCACATGAATGCCTGTGTCCTCTTTATGCCATCACACCAAGACTGTCCTCGTTTTTGCGGGGGTTGAAAGAACAGCAACCACCAAAATAGCATTTTGCCAGAGGTGCTGCTTGTGTATAGCTTGAGCTTTCTGAGACAGGATGTTTGCATCGTTTGTAAGTTCACGGTATGCTCTGATATCAGCAATAATATCAAGCAGGAAAACAATCACAGGCCCTTCGTCATTCAGACTACAAAAGTCACATTTCTTTCTTGCTATATATATGCATATGTGTATGTTTGTGGACATGGATTTATGTGCACCTACCTAGGTATCATACGTAGTATGTGTGTCTATATGTATGTATAAAATTTAGACTTCTGTACAAATTAAGTAAATGGAAAAGTATAATATTCATTCCCATATCTGTCTTTAGTAGATGGGAAATACTGAAATGAATACCACAGAATCTGTGACTGATGAAGCATCATTAGTTTCAGTGACCTAACAGAAGATATAAATTTCATGGATCAAATGTAATTATGAAAACCTGAAAGGGAAGAAAAATAGCAGAAATGTGGGAGGAATCGAGCTCAGAGAACCATGTTCGGTTTGGATTGATTAGATTCTTTCAGGACAGACTGAATTTGAAAAATAAAATGTCTTATTTATGAGCTGCCAGTAAACAAGAAAAATATAATTGAATTCAAATAGATTATTCATGTTATCCTGCATTACATTTTTTCTCTTCCTGCAAATTGTTTTCTTTAAGCAATCACTTTCAACTCAGATTTCTAAAAAAAAATGTTTATATTTATGGCCCTCTCAATAACTTTGGCAGGTTTTTCTGATAAAGACACTACTGAGCTCCATAACAAATTAAATAAGCATTTGTGGATGTACAAATTTATTTAGCCTCTCATTTATTAGTTATAAGTGATTAGCATTATTTTATTCAACTTTTTAACTGACAGCCTATTCTGACTATAAGCAATAAAACAATGCAATGTAGAAATAACTTTTATATTTACTTTTAAATTGTACTGATTTCAATAGTCTAGATAGCACAGAAAAAAACCTGTTCCTTAAAGTACGTTTACATGGAAATTGAACTGTTCTACTGACATTTCCAGTATGCTCTAGAACTAGTAACCTGCACAGAAAAAATTCTGAAACCTCAGATGAATAAAATTTGTGGACTCATGCATGTATATTTTTTTGACACAGAAATCTTTTTTTTTGTGCAACTGGAAGAGGAAAAGTCAACATTCTTCTTTTACAATTGTTAATCCATATTTCATATTGAAAATTATTAAAATATTATTTTAGCATTTACAGTAGACACTTCAACTGTTCAAAATTCTACATTTTTAGCCAGTGACTTCTCTTTACCTAACAGCTTGAATTCTCTTGTGACTCTCACAGCAGACTAATGCACTTGCTCAGTACCTTCAGATATTTTATGCATTATAAATTTGGGCCACAAATTCTTTGTTCTAAGTTCAAACTGATGTCACTTTGGAAGGAAGAATGGCAACTTGAATGTGAAATTTGCAATACAACCTGAATGTTAAACCTGTGGGACTCCAACAGTGAAGACAAGCTGGCACTTGTACCACATTCTGTTCAAGTGTACTGAAAGTGTTGCACTGAGCTACTACTGCTACCATTTTAAAAGCTTTATTATTGGCTAATTATGCTCTGGGGTGTGTAACAGGAAAACATTTTTTACAGAGTTCTAATAGGCAATTGCCTATTGGGAATTAGGTATTAAGCGATATAGTAATTTCCCTTAAATTGAAGTACATATTGTGTAGACTCTAAGAAGCAAAAGAAAATACTATGTTACCATTTAAAAATATGTTTGTTTGCCATAAATTTTTGGTGTGCTAATGAAAGATGAATCTAACAATTGAAAAAAAAAAAAGAAGTTTGACAGATTTTTTTGTTTGCAGTCATCATCAGCATGGATTGAAAGATATCTGAATTTTGCTCTTGGAGAACTATTGAAAATATAGATCAAACTTTTTAGCTACATACAATGTTCTACTTTGTGAAATTAAGGGCAAAATGAATCATGACCATGTCATGGAAATATCTTATCAGGATTTAACAGCAGTACAAGGTTAGGTAAGGAAAAGTGGTGATTGAAACACTGATATATTTGTAACATAATTGAGATTTCTCTCTAAGCCTCACAGAGCTTCTTTGTTTTCATTTTAAACATTTCAAAAGTTATTTTGGATATGATTTTTTCCTAAGTAATCAGCAAGAATGATCTACAATTGAGTGCTGCAGCAAAACTGGAGAATGGGAAGTGTTTATCCAAGGCATACCTGTCCAGCTCTTGCATTTTCACAGACGAAAGTGTCATAGAATACAGCAAACTGTGGGGCATTGTCATTAACATCCAAAATTCTTACATAGACAGGAACACGAGTAGTATCTTTGGGGTTATCTGACAGCAGAAGAGAGAAGAAACATGAGATTGTTTTCTTATTTAGAGTTTTCTGTTTTCTTCCAAATTTCATGAGCAATACACATGCAAGATGAAGTTTCAATCTGGTCAATATTTAGTGTACAAACCAGTAACAAGCAGAATCAAGACTTTTGAAAAATAAGGAAATTATTTGTGTAGAATGAAAAAAAGAAATATTGGGATCTAGTGAACAATGAAGTTTTTCATGAAGATGGGGCTGCAAATGTTAATAATATATTCCAATGTTATGTATGAAAAGTATGCTCACTACTACTCACTGCTCACTACAAGTTTGATCACTTGGTGCGCTCAAGGTTTTGTAAGGTTTTGATCTTTAATTTTAAAATTCTTTGTGATCTAGTTGGTTTTACAAAGAAAAGACATCACTGGCTGTGATTTGTGTTGGTTTTGGCTGGGATAGAGATAATTTAGTCAATGACATATTCTGAAAGATTTTCAAGTCTGACTTTCCTGTCTGGCCCCTCAAAGAAATTCAAACAAAACAAATGAAAGTACCCTCCAAAAATTTGGCAAAGAATGTACTGTAATAAGATTATTTTATGTTTAAATCACCTTTAAAAATATGAATGTAGATTTTCAGACCTTAAGTTCAGAAACAAGAATAACCTCCCCCTTGTCAAATGTCCAGATCCTACTATTATTTAGAGTGCTCTTTTGTTAGCATAGGTTAATTCAGGAATACAAGTGTCCCTGTTCTCACTTGTTGATCTTGTTGCTATACCAAAAATATTAAATAATGCTTGGGTGTAAGAAAGTGCAGCTGTTTCTTGGAATTCTGCTGTGTGGTGGCTAAGCACTGTATGGTTTTTCAACATTAATAGGACTGGATAAGTAACAACAGTAACAGATTGTTCCAAATTGCTGATTCCCCCCCCCCCTCCCCCTCCCTTTTTCTTCTGCTTCAAACAAAATAAAAGACATTTAGGAGCAGCTGGAATTACGTTGGCTTGTTATCAGTAACACCTTTGCTAAAGAGCGTGATGTAGATCTTTTTTGACATCCTGAATTGTTTAAATTTCCAGGTTTAGGACACAGTTTTTCATAGCCTTCTGTATGTTTGTACTAACTTTCCAAATCAGTTTTAACACTGCTTTCACATTCTGTCATGCTTCATAGGTCACATCTTAAAATATTTAAAGATCTATATCTTCCCTCCTCACTTTCTCCAAACTTAACATATCTCTGTGGAGAATGCTAGTTACTCCAGATATGTCCATAATATGAATTTGCTCCAAGTTTCCTGACAAGGAGGTAAGTTTAGCACAAAGATCTAGTTATACAAGGATGCTAAGTTCCATCAGTATATAAATCTGAAAATAATTTGTACAACATTGGACAACACTCTGCTTGCAAACTTAGGACCAAGCATCACAAGGAAGAAAAGGGTTTTTAAAAAAAACAACCTACAGGTTTGGTTGGGTTTTTTTGAGTTTTGTTTTATTTTGTTTTGTTTTGGGTTTTTGGGGTGGGGCTTTTTTGGTGGTTTTGTTTGTTTGTTTGGTTGGTTGGTTGGTTTTTTAATTTATTTTTTTTTCTAACACAGAATGTTTAATTGGAAGGACACAATGTTCCATTTAGTCCTCTATAGCTCCTGACAGCTATGTTTCACTGCTGATCAATATTCTTTCCCTTTTTTTCTTTTTTTTTGACTGATACAGAATTAACCCTAAAATAATTAATGACTTTGAGAGGAAGAGGAAGTGATTCTTAGCTGGTGATTTCAAATATCAGACCTTTGTCCCTCAGAAAATTTTCTGTCCATTGATTAAAGTTATTCTCAATAATGTAGTGGGTTTAGGAAGATATCTGCTATTATTTTTATACTCTTAACATAAAGATATATACAGAGAGATGTTTTAAATGGCCCAAGAAAAGCTACAGCTTCAGTATCAAACTGAATTGTACTTGTAAGATATTGATTCTAAAAGCTGTAGGTGTAGATACCAAAGGAAGAGACAATGGAAGCATTTCTAAGGAAATTAAGAAAATAATAGAGACAGAAATATAGATTACTAAGTTAACTCGGCTATTTTAACAGCAAAATCATGTTATTGTCCTCTAAAAAAAGGAATAAAAAGAATTATTCCAGTCTTATTATTCAATTGGCTAACATTTCAGAAGTAACTTGGACATTAAAGGTCAGTGATGGAGGAAAGTGAGGAAAAGAGCAATGAGGAGACAGCTGATGTTAGCTACCCCACAATTCACTTTTCCAGAACACGTAGTAGAAAGGGGCGGGGGAAAATGAAAGAGGAGTGTTTTCATCATTAAGTCGCAGCTGTAACTTAACAGGCTAAGAAAAACTGTAAAGAAAAATAAAAACCAAATTAGCTTACTAATCTCAGCTGCTATAACACTAAGATTGTGCCACTGGGATATCTCACGGTCAAGTGGCTTAGAGGTATAGATGGAGCCATTTCCAGAATGAATGTTAAATATCCTGTCAAGGTCAGTGTGACGATCCAGAGAAAACCTAATATGATAACAAAACATAAAGCATCGTCAAAATTATAGAAGGTCAAAAAAAGCATATATTTCACAAATCAGTACAGGTTTTATGTTCTACATTACAAAGGTTGGGTTTGAAAAGTCATATATTTAGTGTCTATAAATGCTTCTGAAAATTCTGAAGGTTAGCTCCTTAGAATAAGGAATTAAAATCTGGATTTTGAAAATGTGATAGAATTATGTAATATTTGATAACTGGAGCTCTTACAAGAATATAGAAGAATTATTTTTAAAAACTCAGAATTTCAATATATTAATTAATTTAATCATGAAAAGAAAATGGTCTTTGATATACTGTTTCTTCAGACTGAGACTGGCAGCTAATTTACAAGCTGTTCAAAGGTATTACTATAAGCTCAGCTTCTAGTATTTAGCATATATTAATTCACTAGAGATCAAGATAATAAAAAGAAACCTGTATAAGTCCACATGCAGAACTCTCATGCACAGATGCTAAAGGACCTCCTATATTTCTATAGCTGCTATACTTCTAGCAGGCAAGATGTCCACCAATATGAAACAGTGGTGTCAAACTAGTATCAGAACTTTTCTTTCCTCCATTTTTTTTTTTTAATATTTCACATTGCCTTCAAATTAGAATTTAACCTATCATGTGGAATTAAATGTAGGATCTTGCCAAATACAAAATGATTATCAGCGTATCTGTCAGAATTGGGCCAATTTTTTTTTAAAAAAGTTATGTAGTACACTTATATGGTACAATAGAAATGAATGTTTATGTTTCTATGAAAATTTATGAGTAATCTAACCTGTTCATCAAGTGCATCTGGTTTCACTTACAGTACTTAACTAAATTGAGCAAAATAAAATATTGTTGTTTGATGAAAATAATATTGATGCAGTTTTGGTGGCTGTTGTTTGCTCACTCCATCACACACAATTGCAGTAAATTTAAAAGAGAAACAAATAAAACCACAACAAATAAGTCAACACCAAAATGGATATACAAACAACAAAAAAAAGAAGGAAATTAGAACAGCCAATGAAAACTTCTGATGATGCAATTAAGACTTACTCAAATGTGGTTTTTTACTGCTAGCTAACTCTAATAACTCTGAACTAGAATAAAAAAAAATAAAAAAAAAACAACTGTTATTTTCTAGAGAAATTATATTTGACACTACTTGGCTTATATGATAAGCATTTCATTTTACTTCATATGTGATGTTAGTTTTATTGAATACTAGAACTTTTTTTATCAGCACTCTAAAAGCTTTTTACAGTGTGAAGCAAGAAGCAATCCTGATGGACCTACTTGAAATTAAGTTTTCTGTGAATTGAGGCATGGGAAAATATTTTGTGTGTCTCTTGTGTGCAAGTAAATTGCTGGTGCCTGACATGTTTGTATGTTTACAGATAGCACCATTCTCAATTCTGTCTATCTCTGGGACACTAATAAGTAATAGAAAATATCTCTGTGCGAAATTAATGTTGCATTACTATTTATCTTAATTTCTTTAGCACATAATATTACCTTATTGGACTTGAGGCAGAATCAGGATCCCGTGCCATTACCGTTCCTATTATTGTCCCCAACTCAATATCTTCATGCACCTCAAAAAGGTAAGATGACCTGCTGAAAACAGGAGGTTCATCTACATCTTCTACAGAGATTTTCACAATGGTTGTGTCTTTGAAAGGCCCAAGGTAATAGAAACGGGGATCCACATGGGTATTTTCAGCTTCTACTTTCAAAGTATAAAGTCGTCTTGTCTCATAGTCCAGTGGCTAAAAATGAAAATTGTAATAAATTTTATTAAATTAGATTTACATATTGACAGATGTTGACCTATGTACAGAACGAAAACTGAAGATGGCTCAAGCCTTATCAGATCTTGTCCTGCATTGTGGGAACACCAAAATAAATTAATATTTTCTCCACCAAGGAGTCACTTTGTCTAATAAGAAATTACCATTGTTTTTAGAAGTATCTTTTCCTAAATATTAATTATCTCAGCATGAATGATAAAAAGATTTTCAGTGCAAATTAACCAATTATTCAGGGAATTTTGCAGCTGTTTCACAAGAATATGGATTTGAAAAAAGCATATAACCATTTAAAATGCTTGAGATACTGACTGGAAATACAAACATTCTAGAACAAGGTATTCAACACTAATATTTCTTAGGAAATTCTGTAAACTCCTGGATAATCAAAATGACCAGAGTATTCTTATTGTCAAGCCTGTATAGCTGGCCTTAAATATCAGGAATATTGTGTCTTTTGAGGAAGATGTCTCTATATCTAGAGAAACAGTAGGGTTTAATAGTATTCCTTTTAATTTAATTTAATGAATCCAGCATCAGAGGGGTGGGTTTTTTTGGTGTGTTTTTGTTGGTTTTTTTTTTTACTTTGAAAATATATTTGACATTTTTGTCAGCAGTTCCTTTTATAAAATGGAAGGAGGAACAGTTCAGTTTCTATAATTAGAAATCATTTTGGATTGAAAAGAATTCTATTCCCTCAAAATTGTCTTGCTGTCGTAGATAAAAAGTGTTATCTAATTAATGATTCTAAGGAAATGAGCAAGCTGAAAATCTACCTTTTTGACACAAAGAAGACTTTATTAACTCCCACAGATTCTCAGAGAGATATAGAACTGGTGGTTTTCATTCATCAAAATGGATGGTTGATGACTTATTTTCTTCTGCCTAGCTGCTTTTAAATACTAATTAATGTTCACTAAAGATGCCAAAGCAACAGGTTAGATATTTAAATACACTATTCAAAAGCAGAAAGATGCAGTCCAGTGAAAAAATGAGTTTTCCCACTGCCCCAGACTTGTTTTAAAAAGTAGTCAGAGCAGATGGGAGAGTATCTATGAATACAATTGAAAAATGCAACTATTTAACCTAGATCTGAGGCTACTGCTGTGTCTGTAAAGTGTATCATTCAGCTGTTAAGGGACGCTGGCTTCAATCCTAAAAGCAAAGAAGACATGCTAGCCCTGTTTTATTCTAATTGACTTCATGGGGCAGAATGTGAACCATAAATATGTAAACTTGCTACTGTAACATTCACATCCAATTTGGACATCTTGTCCATCTACAGCGCAAAACATGGATATGAAACCTGTGGATTATACAGGCATTCCAGTATGTCAACAGTAATGAACAAAACACTTGCCCAAATATGTGAAATTGTGGAAAATCACTTATTTTTTTCTGTGAGAATTTGTATAAAAAACTTTGTATAGAGAATGTTCTTTTACAGCACATAATAAATTCAGACTTAATAACTTAGAGGCTTTGCAAAGGAATACAAGCTATTTCTAGTTATTCACCACTGAAAACAGAAATTACAATCAAAATGGATAAAAAATAATAATTAAAAAAAGAGACTATTTTAATGAATCAATGAACTTAGCATTCTTATCTCCTTCCTTGCTTGTTAGTGCTGTTGTCTGTGGTATTGAATAAACTACTTATTCATGACTGAGAAAGCATCCTGAAAAATGCAAATTCTGTCAGACTGTTAATGACAAAATCAGAAGATCTTATTCATTAGTATTTATTGACATTTTTGAAACTGCTGTATTGTAATTAAGTAAATTTCTTATGCGTGATTCAGCTACTAGACTTTTTTTCAAGACGCTATTGATTTAATATAATAGTCTGTGTGAAAATCTGAAGCAAGCAAGAAAAGAGCATCTCAAGACAAGCCTTCACAAACTAGGACAAAGAAAAATAGACAACCTCCATATTTGGGTTTTTTCTTCATTTTTTTCCCAGATAAACATCTACACTATGAACACAATAAAACAGAAATTAAAAAGGAACACTCTTTGCAGAGCTTCTCTCTTCCTTGATTGCCATTATCAAGAAATGTGGAGGTATCTTTTATATCATTGTTTATTCCATTATTCTATGCTTAAGGATATTTGTTTGGAAAGCTAATATAAACATGTTAAAAATGGTGCCTGAACTCTTTGGAGTTCATCTCAAAGTCCCAAAGACAAGGACCAAGGGACTTCTGAAAGGGAAATTTTTGAGTAGGAGAATGCCATTTCTGCTTGGAAGACCTTAGAAGACAAGCATTTGAAAGTGCTCTGACAATGCAAGACAGAGGGCAGAACTAAAGCTAACCCTGGAACAGAACAGCTTCAATACATACACATTGCTCATGTGGCAGCCCTCTCACATTGGAAACAGGAAAAACCATATAGCTTGTGACTCATGTCTGTGTTCTGGCATATAGATCTCATCTCACCCAAGTAGATGAGAATCTCACAGGGAAGGAAAATCTGTGTCTCTCATTAGTGAGTGAGCTGCTGATTGCTTGCTGGAGAAAACAGGTAACAGAAATACCCAAGAAGTTTGCATTTGAAATCACAGAGAAAATTAGTGCTAACACATTTGGGCTGGTCCACTTTTTCATACTTTGCTGGCAACAATGCTTTAAACCTATGCTGCATCTCAGATATGGTCACCACCTTTTATTTCCAGTTCATCTCAAAAGGAAATGGTACCCTGTAGCCCTGGTTCGTACCTGAGATGTTTCAGTTTTCTAAAATACTTTTCCCAGAGATTTTTCTGTAAAGAGACATGTTTTTGTAACTGTAAACTGTCTACATTCTTTCCCTAGGACAGACTTCTTAATGTCCCTCCAGTCTGACCAATATAATTAATAGAGTTTGTCTTTGTTTCACCAATCAAATTGGTCTGTATAAAATGGTATAAAAAAGAAACACATCCCAAAAATAAAAAAGTCATTTTCAGCCTTCTGGAGTCTAAATCTCATGTTGTTATAGTGTACAACAGCGTCAGAACCCTTCAGTCATGCTGATGAGGGACGCTTGCAAATGTTAAGCAGTTAGCATGTGTTATCACATGATGTAAGCAATGAACATTTGTGACATAACATTGACATCAAAATCATTCAGTGCATGCTGTAGACACCTTTCGCACAGTGATGATGCCCTCCTGTGTGTCCTTCTGTGTCACAATATCAAACATATCGGTTCCATCGCCGTCTATAATCCTGTACTCTACTTCTGCATTTTTTCCAGTGTCCGCATCTGTGGCTTTAACGCTGCCAATGGCTGTCCCAACTGGGGACGACTCAGGAATGCGGAGATGGACGGTACCTGTCAAAGAGACAAAGAGTCATTCAGGACCCCCACAAGCATGAAGCAACATGCATGAAGTAACACTGCGTGACACAACAGCTGATAACATAATTTTGTGTACTTTTTATTGTAGAGAACTTGCCATTTAATACCGACACAATGGACAAAATACAAGGCAGACAACTATCCAGAGGAACGATTTACATAGAAGATTGAAAACAGAATTGTAGAAAAAACATTAATAGAAAAATAGGGTTGAGAAAGACCTTTATTCTATCTCAGAGAAGAATCAATTATATCTGCAATCTTCTTGCCTTTCTTTTCCTTGTAATTTTCTTATCTGCATTTTTTCTTTCATTCCTATTATATCATCTAGAAAGACTGCTTTGTGTTCTTGCCAGGTTTCACTCTTCTTTTTTACCCCTCAATATCTAAGGGCAATCTTTGAGATACATTTTTTCATGGAAGCAATAACAAGAATTGAATTTCTTGATTTTGCTGGTCAATTCTATGTAACAGACTGGCATTTCAGCTTTAAAAATTAGATAGTAAAATATCATATTAAATAAATTTGAGTAACATATTAATGCAGAGGGAGGTGTTTTAAAAATCTACTAGCAGAAATTTGGCCTATACTTGTTAAAGTATATTTAACAAGTATGATTGTGCTTATACTTGTTAAAGCAGTTAATTCACATTTAAATAGGCTTATGAATATTGCAAGTCTTGGTTTGTACTACTTTTCTTGTCTCATTTATATCCCTTTATTGTAATGTCATATAGCTGATAAAATACATAGGAATAAAACTGTCATCATTGAGATATACTGCAGTAAATTGAAATAAGTACTCTACTATTCACTTCAGCATTCTATGATCTAGCCTTAGTATGAAAACTGTAAATAAGGGTGGAGATACTTGATCCCATCTGTTGGAACATACGCTAGAAAAACATGTGGGAGGACATAATGCTCTATGAAGAATTCTCAGAAAAAATATTTTAAAATAAATGCATCTACAGTTGTCATTCCAAAGATGAAAGTGAATTCATCAAATTTATCTTGGAAAACATTTTCTTCTATGACCTTTTTTAATTTTTCCAAGATTTTCTGTTCTCCTCAGAGACTACCTACATTAAAGGATTTAGAAGTATGCTTGAAATAACATAAAAGTGGAAAAGGGCAGCAACCACAACAGTAAAAAGTTGAACAAGCTGCACAAAAAACAACACATACATACAGTGCCACAAATAAGTTGCACAGGAAAGTCCATTAAGGGAGTTTTAGTTTTGTGCAATCAAGAAGAATCATCGGTCCAGACTGGCAAGGCTGTATGGGAAGGTCACTGGCAACATGATTTTATCATATCTCAGGAAAGCATGAGTCATTTGAGGATTACTGGTGTATTACAAGTCAGCTACAGAGTGACACTCACTACAAAAAAACCCCCTATTATTTTCTGGGTCATTTAAGATTTTTTTCTACTTCTACAGAGGGTTTTTTTCTGTTCTACTATATTATTATGTTCCTATTTGACAAACTTAAAAAATAAAAAAAAAAAAAAACACACAAAAATATTAATAATAAAAAAGCATTCACATTTAGTTTGCAATTAAATGTTGAATGAAAAGTATTAAAATATTTAAATTTAATTTCTTCATATAATTTTATTTAAGCATATTTTTAATATGAAACTTACATACAGCAGCAGAATGAATTCTTTATGGCCATGTATACCCCGTATTCTATTTATATGTGTTTACTTTTGCTCAATCACATTTTGATGTACATTTTGATTTCAATTGACTACTTTATTGGACATTTTCTCTAACATTTTCATTACCTTTCTCTAATATCTAAACCTGTATGCTTCACTATTAGAGAATCTCTCTTTAATCACCTAATGGTTTAAAAAAAAAAAAAAAGAGCAAAAGAAAAATTAACCCCAGTTTAGTACTTAAGCAGTACTATAGGAGACCATGGTGAAAGACTGCTTTTTTTAATCCCAAATTAATATTTTTATGATATAATTATTTTTGTGAGATGTCAACTACTCCTCATATTTTTTATCTTCAGCACAAATTACATTCCTAAGCTATGCCTTGTGGACACGCCTTGACTCCCAGTGCAATACCCAAGTCACTCATTTAGTCTACAAAGTGGTAAGAGCTCATATCAGGAATTGCTAATAAGGTAGTGGAAACAGGGAGGAAAAATAACCAGGAACTTATAATCTAAAAGATTATTTTTAATCTAATTTCTAGAAATCTCCACCATAGTATGAGACACTTCATTTTATTATTTTTGTCACTGAAGACATGTAATGCATTGACCAAGTACGGGATGCAGTGCAGCCCTAGAGACGATATCAGACTACAAGTACACCAAAGTAGAATCATCCTTGCAAAACTCTGCTGTCAATCTTATTTCTCTCTCCTCAAGGAAAGTAGTTTACTCTTTGCATTTACTCCAGTGAATGATGTCCTTTCATTCATCTGTCAGGAAAAGAAATGGGAGGATCAAGGAAAGGAATACTTTTCCATATACTAAGGAGAGCAGACATCAGCTCAAGGATTGAAGTCTACACATTTGGGATTGCAAATACTTCAGTCAGTGATAAAGAATGAAAAACTTATCTTATTTTTCAATTTACCTTTCTTCCCATTCACTCTTGTATAGGCTTATAATGTAAAGGTAAATATTATAAAGTACTACAGGCTACAGTCTCACAGGAGATATGGGCTGCCGTAATTCAGGTGCACTGAGTTTCATTCAGACTCAGGCTTCTAAGTCCATAAATTGCATTTTCCATTTATCACTGATTAACACCATCTTCTTACTTTTGAGAACACTTGGAAATATTACAGTTGAAACAGAGATCCAATGTCTGAGGTCTTGGAAGGCTTTCTGTAGCACCTTGAAAAAGTTTTCAATCTCATCACCACTGTTATCTATGCGGGTTTTAGAATATTTTAAAGAAGAAAAAAATATTCTGAAGAATCCTTGCTTCATAACATGAATAACAGAAGAATTATGGGTTCTTTTATATATATATATTTATTTTTTTTAGAAAGTATGACACAATACATTATGTTGAATTTTCCACAATTTTAATACGAGTTTCTTGTGGTAGACATTTAAGATAATATTAAACATTTTACTGAAACATATAGCTATAATATGCTGAGTCCTGTGGAAACATAATGGGCATTCTAATATTTAGCCCGGTAATTTATAAATCTGATATGAATATTATTGTTTCATTAACCTAATACATCTGGGGTTTTTTATTAATGGAATAGAATAAAAATAATTTAACTTAATCAGTTTCAATTCCAGTAGTCTCATTGAACTCTCTTAAAATAATGAATTATTATAATGTCTATTTCCATTTTGAGATTAAATACATTTTTAACAGTCAATAGCTATTTTTACTTTCATATATCAAGTAAAATGTGTCATCTTTATAAATGTTTTAGTTTTCATCTGCAATGAAACATGCATTTATATCTAACAAAGAAATTGGCAGAGAGAAAGTAGAGAGAAAAATCAAACAACAATAAAAGCCCATGAGAGTAAAATTAAGTTTCTTTAAAGCAAACGACACATCTGATTTAAACTGACATTAAAGAAAAATGCAAAGATGCTGCATCAAATCCTTCTCTTTCTAAAGTATTTTGTTAGACTCCGAGATAAATCATGTTAAAATGGTCTAGAAGGTTGATTACATCATTCTAATTTCTAATTTAGCACACAGTTTAAGAAAAAAGTACAATGAAAATACTACAATCTTCTACATAAAAATGGAAACAGCAAAAATAATAAAGAAAATATTTGCGGAAAAATAAAGAAAATAAAATGATAAATTATCAATAAATTCTGTTCAGAATAAGACTTTTGTGGAAATGCACAAATTCTACTTGCTCGGTGGTGCATGACTTTTTAAATTTCAAGTCTGTATATGAAATGACACGCTGATAAACATCTTAGCTAAACACATATATGTTGACTGCAATATTAAATTGAACATAATTATGTACTCCAGTTGTGCCATAAAGAGCATAATTTGAAGCTGATTCTGTTATTTTGATCAAGAAGAGTGCATCAGTAACTACTGGATTGAGTAGAATTATGCAGAGTGTCTAAAATGTGTGGTGAGGATACTCTAAATCCTCTACGTATTAAGTAAATCTAAATCATCCTGCAAATATTGCAACTACAATTTATGCAAAAGGCTTCAAATGTATTTAAAATCCTTCACTGTTACAAGTTCGATGTTACATAGTGTAATATTTCCATATTAGAGAGAGATCAAGAGCATTTTTACATGGTGGTTTGAGAATACAAAGTCTAGACAGCTGTATTATCAAAAGGCAAAAAAAAAAAAAAAATATAAAAAACCTTCACTAAAGCTGTAAAAAACCCTAAAAGAGTTAAATGTAATTTATTTTAATTTGGGAAAATTTCTCTGTTGTTTTGTAGCTCTATAGCTGAAAAAGTACAATCTGTCTGATTCCCTTTGAGTGATTTCTTTTCCATATTCTTCATGATTAAATATTTAAGCAGATACTTTAATTTAAACATTTCTGCGTATCTAGAATTACAACATGTTTCATTCTCTAGTGGAAGAGCATGTAGGATTTAATTTAACCAATAGGTAAGGAAAGTAAAAACATTGCTCTAATGCTCTTACAAGCGCACCTACTATTGCTCCCCATGTTACTGGGAGGAATTCCAGGTTTACTGCAGTTATATTTATCATGTAACTCTTTTCTAAAAAAAAAAAAAAAAAAAAGCTGTAACATTTAATATACTGTTCTAATAATAATAATAATGATCATCAGCACATAAGCCTTTTGTTTACGTGTGCCCCATAATCTAGATTTACTCTAAATTAAACCAGATGGTGATTGCTTAACTCTTACAGCACGAGTCAACTATTAAATGCAGCTTACTCTGGGGGAAGCGAGGTGGATTGTCGTTGACATCAGTCAGTGTGATGTTCACGGTGGTGGTTCCTGATAATCCACCCATCTGGCCTCCCATGTCCTTTGCCTGGATCACCACTTGGTACTGCTCCCTGTTTTCTCTGTTCATGTTTGGCAATGCAGTCCTGATGATGCCTAAAAGAAATAAATTGGAAAATAAAATTGCTAAAAATGTATTTGTTGCTTATGTGCAGCAATCTGCTGCATCTTTTTTTTTTTTAATTAGTTTTTGAGATAAATCTCTAAAATATTCATTTAATGTTTCAAAGTATAAATTTCTGTCCATAACTTTGTTGTAGTCTTATAATTATAGTAGCCTTTAGTATAGGCTATAGTTTTTTGTACAGTCCATGTCTTGGTTGAATAGTTGTTCTACATCACAGGTCCCTTTCTAGTTTCATGCTAAAAATGATTCAAGATATTTATGCACAAGGTTTAGGAGGAAGAACACCTTTCATTAATCCAAGGAGAATCATTAGGAAAAAGGAACAATATTTTCTCAGAAAAAAACCTTTATTCTTGCCTTCATCAGAAATGTTATTTAAATCTTAAGCTATAAATGGTACCACTTTAAAATTACTTATACTTCATAACTGCAGATGTCTTCAGTTTTTACATGTATTAAAAATGTTATAAATCATGAGAAAAAACCAAGAAATGCTATTTCGTTTCAGTTAGTTTTTAATTATAATTTCTAAGTGATCTAAGGTCTTTTAAATGAAAAATTTCTAAGTTTATGGTAAATGAAAATAATGAAAATTTTCATGACCTGTTTCTGGTTCCACAGAGAAATATGGCTGCCCTTGAAGTATGCTGTAAATTATTCTGGCACTGTTTCCATAGGAAGGGTCATCGGCATCAGTAGCTGTAACTTGGACCACAGAAGTACCTGAAACATCCAAAGCCAACTTAGTTGCAGATGACACTATGTGGAGATCTCAGAACACCAATTTCCATTCCAACAGACACCAAAGAAAATTTCAGCTAATTTCAATTGGATTTTCCAAATCATTTGTGATCTTATAGCCAACATTAGGTACATTCTTCCTTCTTTTGAGTTTCCTCGAAATAGAAAATAAACTTCCCTAATCCCATAAGTGTGATTAAGAGTTAATTAGAAAATGTAAACAATAACTATGTCTGAGCTGAATTCTTATCCTTACCTAGCTACAATAAGTGTGTGTATTCACATTCTCTTTGTGAATTGCAAAAGACGTTTGTTTTTATTGCAATAAATACCTGCTTTCCATTGCCTAGAATGGATTTGGTTGTTTTTTTTTGTTTTGTTTTGTTTTTTGTTTTTGTTTTTTTTTTTGTTGTTGTTGTTTTTTTGGTTTTGTTTTTAGTTTTGTTTTTTTTTTTTTTTGTAAGGGGTTTTTGTTTGTTTGTTTGTTATGCTTTGTTTTTTCTTGTCTTGTTTTGTTTTGTTTGTTTTGTTTTCTGGGTTTTTTGGTTTGGTTTGGGTTTTTTCTTTCCCTTTTCTTTTGTTAATTGATATCAGGATGATACGAAATTACACATGCAGGAACAGGACAGAAAAAAGATGATTAAACAGGTCGTTGGAACTTGTGAAAAACAAGTCATCAGTTCTCCCTGCTTTCTAAGTGTTACTGTAGATAGATACTACCAGAAGAAACATTGTCATGCAAGCTTTGAAATCTGCTGATTATTTAGATTACAGAAATTTCCTAATCTTAAGGACCTTCTCTAAATTTTAGCAGAATATACCAGTCCTTCAAAACATGAAATGTTTGCCATTACCACTAACAGTTTTTCTTCAGTCAAAATATTTTTACATCCTCTTCAACTCTATCATCAAAGAAATAAAGTATGAACAAGGATCCCCCCTACTGTGCACCCATAAAGTGAAGATACTATTTTAAGTCTATAGGAAAGAATTAAAAAATAAAACCAAACAATCATCGTACACATGTGACTGGCTGGCCACAGGCTAATCTGAAGATCAGAAGACTTTAAAACTTGTTTCTCCTTTTTTCCCAATTATTTCAAAATTTTTTCCCCACCAAATACTGTCAAATATGAAAAAAGTTCCTGTAAATCCAAGACCCTTGGCACAACTATTTACTCCTTTGCATTGTCTGTCTACACTACATATTTATCCTAACATACATAGAAAAAGAGATAAAAGTAAATGCTATTTCTCCATTTATTTGGGATTTCATGACATGACAACAAATATTGTTCAATCACAGCACCAACATCAAGAGAATGGGCGTGTGCCTAACTGCTGAAACAGAGATGAGGTCTCAGAAATGTTCAGCTTTCAACTGCTAGAGAATAGAAATACTTGTTTCATTGAGTCCCTAAAAGTACTGGGATCTCATAAAGAAGGCAAAAGAGCATATTGCTGGTTTTATTATTCCATAATAAAATAGAGTAAATCACAAATTTAACAGAGAAGAGACCCAAACAAAAAAATAAAATTTTAAAAGATAGAAATTGCTACACAAGTATAAAGAAATTAGAATAAAATAGCTTTCTATTGTATTAAAATTGTTTTAGTAACCATCTAGAATATGTCTGAATCTGAAAATCTGAACTTTAAAAAAAAATAAGAATGTGGAGATGATTGGTCTTTTCTAAAAGCTTGTCTCTTTATGATTCACAAATGCCTCATGTTTTCAGCCACACAGAACTCCGTGTGTAGATATATGCCTATATAATTATTCTGTTAAAAAGTGAATAGTCCTTTCTGTTAAATTTATTTAAGTTCTGAAGAGTGTTTTCTTGATTCTGAAATGCTTTTTTGGACCATCTGACTATAGAGAAACTGCAGTTCTAGAATGTGTACATGTACATGTTCCTAAAGAACACTTTATCTGAAATAGCAGTTGTGTAAAAGAAGGATAAGATAAATCATGTTCAGCAACTGAAGTGCCGCAAAAAACCCCAAAAAACCTGAGTAAACTGACCAACATGGAATTGTACAAGTAAAGTTTACAACTCCTCCATTTCATAGCCATAAAAACAGAGAACAGTCATAATTAAGACATCTGTCACAACAGCATGATGTTTTAATCAGAAAGTTCTGCATTGCAAATCCATGAAAGTAACTATATGTTACGGAATAATTTCTTTTTTCTAGTTTTCACATTCCCTTCCTTTGTGAAACGAGATGTATATTCTAATAGGTTGATTGTTAAAGACTTTTATTTCATTTTAGTTTAAAAATATATGAAGAGTCAACTTTGAAGAATCATTTGGAAGGAAACTGAAAAAGTGTTTAATAACTCTAAAATATATTAAATAAATTCCATTTTAAATATAATAATATGTGTCTAACAGTTACTGCTGTCTTATTTGAGTGTCATAATGAATAGATATTAATTAATACTATTTCAGTGCACATGCACATGAAACAGAGGAAATTATATCATCTATGCTTCTCTCCAGTTGGAATGAACATGTCTGCACATATATACACCCCCCAAAAAAACTATCAGAAACTTCTGAGAACTGTAGATTTGCACCTATTCCTTTTAAAATCTGTGGAAAAAGACTTGTGCTCCTTAATTTCATCACTATCACACAGTGCAATTGATGGGTTATGATCAGGACAATGTACACTCCATTACCCAAACGTGGCAAGGATGAACTTTACTTTTTAACGTTACCTCAGCTCTTTGGCTTTTATGGGTCAGGTACCTGGCAGGAGAAGTGCAAGGGCACTACCACACTTCCAAGTGCCATTCAGGATACAGAAATTCCCTTTGATCTTAGCCCTTGCCATGAGATGAAAAGAGATATGCTCTCTGCAGGGGGATCAGAAATTCATATTAAAAACCTGACAGAAGCCATGTGAAGAAGTGAACAGGAGTAATGCTATCATTGTATCAGTTACATTGTGCACATCAGCTGTCAAACCACCAGCTGGTTTTGCTTTGCTTCAGTGCACTGAAGACCACTGATGCTCAATAAAAAAAATGTATTGTTTGTTCTAGTTTGAAACCTGGAGCAGAAATCCAAAGGCATTGAAGATGATCAGTTGTGCTAGGGCTTCAAAACTACAGTATAGGGATCACTTAGTGATCATCACTTGGCCTAGGTCTTGCTCTGTCTTTTACATAGTCAGGTGTTGCTTCTGATGAAGTTGGTCTTTGACCTTCAGTATTTAAAGCCTAATCTGAACTTTATAAGAGTGCATAAAGGACACAGTGAAAACATTCTGGGAGAGATAGAGATGGACATTTTACAAGGACATGTAGTGATAGGACGAGGGGGAACAATTTCTTTCTCTTTCAAACTGAAAGAGACTCAGTTTAGATTAGAAATAAAGAAGAAATCCTTTACTGTGAGGGTGGTGAGGCACTGGAACAGATTTCCCAGAGAAGCTTTAGATATCCCATCCTTAGAGAAGCTTTAGATATCCCATCCTTGGCAGTGTTCAAGGCCTGGTTGGACGAGGTTCTGAGAAACGTGGTCAGTGGGTGGCATCTTTGCCACAGCAGGGGAGCTGGAACTAGAAGATCTTTAGGGCCCTTCCAACACAAATCATTCTAAGAATCTATGAATATGGCACCATCTATGTTATTAATAACACACCAGTGAATTCTGTTATTTTCTGCTTGCATAATTGTCTATTTTACTATACCATGAACTAGAATTCAACAGTAGTAAACCTGGCCCAGAAACAATCAGTCTTTTATAAGATTATTATCGTTCTCAGAAGGCTTATTTTAACATAACTTTAATTATAGTGTTTGACTCTCCCTAGGGTCTAGGACTATAACAGTAATTAATATATTTGGCCCTTGCTGATGTTTTCTGTAAGCATCTTCAAACACAAGTATTAATGACTTTGACCTCATAATTTGTTTATGATGCATACATATTAGATAAAAATCACTGGAAATAATTATCTAGGAAAAGGAATCCACAAAATATCCACTGCAGAGTTGTGTTCTAAACCTAGATTTTGTTTTCTTTACTCACAGCTGAATTACATGATATTTAACTAGAGCAAGTACCCTCTGTAGTAAATTATTCATACAAATAACAAGCCAAATTAACAGAATTTTTCAGCTCTTTCTAGTGAAAAAGACAGGAAATAATGACACCTATTTTCCATGGAAATAATGATACATGTTTTCCTCTGAAATTATCTATTTCAAACTGCAGAATACAGAAAAAAACTGAAAAGGGCTGCATGTTCAGAGAACTCAGTGTCAGAAATATATTTGACTACATGGTAGTCCTGTAACTTAGAAAACAATAAGTTGTAAACAAGCACAGGAGTGGGTAATTTCAATTCTCTTAAGATATCTTTTTTAAGGAAAAATCATGTTTTATCTTGGGGAGGCTTTCTTTTTTTTTGAGGGGGTTAACTTTTTGTTTCATCTCCTTATGGCAGGATTTGTGTGCAGAGTGAAATCAAACTTTGTAAAAAAAAAATAAAAAATCATAATTTGGGTATTAGAAATGTCCTCAGTTAGAAGATGCAAAAGGCTTTGGTTGAGACAACTTTATATGAAAAAATGATTTTAAAATATCTTTGTTAGTAGGAAACCAGAAGGAAGTGTTGTAAGATGAATTCCATGGCAGAGGACTAAGAATTGGGAACTGGTGAACAGCACTAATGAGGGAGTATATAAGAAGTCCAAGCAGAAAGTTAAGCAGCTCTACCTGCTGTCTAAAGAGAAAGAAAAACATATAACAAGAGGCAGAGATAATAAGCCAACAGGGCACTCTGTGCGTCACATGTAAACCCAGAAGGAAGTTACATCTTCTGAAGTATATATTGATATCCCTAATTTAGAAGCAGAAAAGTTCCAATAACTTTTAAGGACAAGTTTGTAACTTAAGGATAAGTACTGTAACTTTTAAGTTACAGTAACTTTTAATAAGGATAAGGAATGATTAGAGGATATATAGGCTGTGAATATATATAAATATACAAAAAGAGGTCTAAAAAGAAAGTTCTGAAAACTTTTCTAAAATACACTAACAGGCAAAATCCACAAGAAAATCCATCTAGAGGAAAATAGACTATCTGCAGTTTTGAAAAGAAATCTCTAAATGAGCAGAAAGAGTTAGGTAAAAAATATGATGGACAGAGAAGAAGACTGTCGTCAAAACCGTAAGAATATTCTGGGTCATAAACTCTGAAAGTAAGGAAAGGAAAAAGTGAAAGAGGATGAAATATCCAGTAATCAGTACAAAGACTTCAGGAGAATAAGTTGTCTTCTAGGATATTGACCCAGCTTCAAGATCCTGAAGTTGGCCCATTTATGTCTGCCTTTTCTCTGTTTAATGAGCAACAGAAGAAAGATGAACAAACAACAAAGAATTTGTGGGCCTTTGTCAAGACACTCCACTTGATAATAGATACAGCCATATTCTCAGGTGCCCATCTGGTTAGTAGCGCAGTCAGAGGAAGAAATCAAACCTGCTGTTTGTGCTCTGAAAGAATCTGGTGCATGGCTGTGCATGATTTGATACCTTATAGATGGAGAAATATGGAGTAATTAAAGATTAAATCGTATTTTTCTGACTTCCTGATAACCTTATCATTCCTTCTAGTACAGGGAACTTCAAGATGGAGCAAACCCCGTGCTCCAAGGGTGCATAGATTTCAATCACTTCAAGTTTTTTGGTACTTGAGAATTTCATTCTTTTCTTTGTATGATGTGATACCATGCTTGTCTTATTTCTGGTATCTAGATAAGTGCATACAAGGTTCTTATGAACACTTCACCATTGTGCCTGCAGTACAGATGTGTAGAAATAGATAAATAGGCAGAACTGCAAAATAATTGTTTTTTGGGGTTTTTTGACACTTCTTAATAAAGTAGAGATAAGATTAAGCCCATTTGAAACATTGATATTCAGTACCAGGACAGAGAATGCAGTCACCAGGTGATGGACAAGGTTTTGAGAACACAGTCCCAGCTTAACATAAGCACAAGGCACATGTACAAGTTGTAAGTTACTAGTCATATTAAAGACTGATATGGCTTTGAAGTATAACAAAAAAAAAAAAAAAAAAAAAAATCTGTAAAACACACACTTGTGTGGTGAAAATGCATATAAAATATGATGACAACCTCCACAGGAACTGGAAACAATGAACAAAGAGAATTATTCCGGTGTTGTGTCTTCCCATAAAAGGCATGACATCTGATGTCTGTCTGCACCATCTATCTGCACAAGGTCCTCTTTCACCTTTGATAGTGACAGTGGCATATATTTTATTTTGCTTTTCACCCCATTTTACTATTACCATTCACCAATCCTCCTTTTATATATGAAGGATCTTTCTCTATGCAGTTGGTTTGAATAAACTGGTATCTTAAAAAACACTGTTTGGGTATGTCTATGTGTCTGTCTAGTGGTCCAGCCTTCACACCTGATTGATAATAAGCTATTGAACTTGGATGTACCAAGAGTAGCAGGAGTCATTCAATAAAAATATCCATGTTATTTTTAGTGGATAATTCTATCATGGAATCATATCATATACTGAGTTGGCAAGGACTCATAAGGATCCTCAAGTCCAACTTCCTGCTTCTCATAGGACTACCTAAAACTAAACCATATGACTAAGAGAAGCATTCAAGATACTTTGACACTTTCCTGGGGAGCCTGTTACAGTGGCTGACCAATCTCTCAAAGAACCTTTTCCTAATGTCTAATCTGAGCTTTGCTTGGACACAGTTTCATTCCATTTTCCTGTGTCCTCTGCAAATCAGCAGATGGGGGAGATGAGCACCTCCCCTGACTGTTGTGCAAGGGCACCTGTGACAGGAGGTAGTCATGGAACAGATGCACCTGCAGGACTGGGCAGGAACTTGTCACCACTCTCCTGTATCCCTTAAGTTACCGCATTCAGTGAAGTGGAACAGAGTGAGGACAAGGAATCCTTCTCATGGTGTTCTGCCTGCTTGGCAGGCCCGACCCAGGAAAGGCAGGCTATGGTTCCAGCAATCTCTCTCCTTCTCAGACTCCCAATATATAGCATAGTGCCATACCATGTTGACTATGCTGGATTAGATAATGAAAATATAACAGTTCTGATAGTACCATATTTTTTATAGAACCATATAACTCATCTCTACTCAGGTAAAGGCTATAGTAATTTAGCTATGCAATTTCTCATTCTGGTAACTGCCACTGAGAAAATATTTGCATCATAAAATCCTCTAAATGTGTGCAGACATTTATAGAAAGATTAACTGTTTCGACATTCTCACAGAAGTGAGTACTACAGGGGACATTCAACAGAACAGTTCAACTGCATCCAAAACTGCAGTTTCTATCTACATTCCTTATATTAAGCCTAACAATTTCTTATCCCATGGCCAACAGTACTGGGTAAGTAATGGGCTACCCAAAATATTATAACTAAAAAAACATCAAAATAATCCAGAGAGAGAAAAATAGAGAAATGTAGGAATTTCTTCCTATTTTCCTATGAATGGGAAAGTGAAATTGTCATAAAAATTGTTCCTTTGTTTATAAATTTATCATGTAAGTTGCTATACTAAAAATGCT
Source organism: Sylvia borin (assembly GCA_014839755.1). Lineage (NCBI taxonomy): Eukaryota > Metazoa > Chordata > Aves > Passeriformes > Sylviidae > Sylvia > Sylvia borin. The sequence continues at coordinate 79,168,218 of CM025957.1, forward strand.
TGAATTGTATGACGTCAGAAAAAATAGAAATTGAAAAAATATTTTGTAATAATAATGTTATAATATAGTATTACTGTACCAGAATGTGTAAGATTTTAACATAATGACTTCACAATTTCTGATTAATTCTATTTTCTCCAAACTTTGTTTTCTCAAAAGTGGTTTTTCTTTTTTTTTGAGATTCTCTACCTAAAGCTGTATATGGTTAAGGTAATTTAGAAAACTAACCAGTACATTACTAAATTGGTAATACATTTTGTTAGATTTTGGAACAGTAAAGGTGGAAGACTTTTCAATTCTTCTCTTTATGTGGGCTGATTTGATGAGATTTTAGTACAGGCCAACACATTCATCTGTCATATTTCTTTATCTTTCCTTTTCAAATTTATTTTCCTTTATAATAAAAACCACACGCTGAATGCTGGATTTTTAAAAACAGATTCAATCAAAAACTGAAAGAAGATTGAAATAGTAAGAATACAGAAGTATTTGTATTATGCTTCCATATATGGCTGCACAGATTTTCTGAGGCCATTCTCTTTCAGTAATTATGTATTTTTTTCCTCTTTTAGCATTTTCCAAGGCCCAGAAAAGTAAGTTCTAAAGCATCAATATCTGTATATATAAAACATCTTAAAAATTTATCATCTCAACTGGCCAACTTAGTCATCTAAAACACTTGTTTGACCTATTCAGGCAGTGGAAATGATTAAAATAATAATAATAGCCAAAAACTATATTGAATTTATTGTTTGTTATCTGCATTTTTAGAATTTAATATTATAGTAGCTACAGTTATACAATGAATAAAATAATATTGTATTTTAAAGGAAACAATGTATTTTTAAGTTTTTCAAAATTATTCCTACCGAATTCAATGAACTAATATCTATAATAGCTCATATTTCAAAATGTTATTGTTTATAAAATTCACCAGCTGCCATGATCCAGGCCACAACTTAAGACAGGAGCTAAAAATACATTGCAAAAAAAAGTATGATTTACTCAAACAGCTGTTTAGTACTCATGGAGGTGTCATCCATGGATGGAGTTAAGGGAGGATGTGAAACCATAAGAGGATTTGTCTATAGAGTAAAAAAGTGAAAGAAAAGAAAATAAAAAGGGTGTCTACCTTCAGACAGTGCATCAACAGTACAAGAGTCAATATATAATTCTTCTCACCCACAGAGAGAGTGGGGACAACTCTCCATTCAGTGCTTACTTCCACTGGGAACTTCCAGTGAAAATGAAAAAAAAAAACCCTGAACTTTCAACAGGCTAATTTAGTCAACTTATTCTTATTCTTTTATTCTTATTCTCATTCTTATTCAGTTACTAAGGAGAAGGATGATTCACCATTACCTACTATCTATAATATCTATATTCCAAAGAACCATAAAGCCAGTAATTTGGATATTGCAAGTAGAAATAGATCTCAGAACATAAAAATCTGGTTCTGAATGCCATTTCAATATTTGAACAACTATGTCAAAATGAAAAATACTTAACTCATCAGGTAGAATTCTGCATGACTGGTTTCTTAAAAGATGGGGAAACAATTTTTCAAGTAATGAAGAAAAGGCATTTGTGCCTCAGTATAGAGAACTCACCTACTACTGACATTTCCGGAACACTAGCAGTGTAAATTTCTTCAGGAAATGTTGGTTCATTGTCATTGATATCATGGATCTTGATGACAAACTCAGACTCGGGTTCCACTGGTCTCAGAGTTCTTCTATTGATAGCTTGGGCACGCAGGGTGTAAAAGGCTTTCTCTTCCCTGTCAATTCTCCGAGTTGCATGAATATCTCCTGTTTTCTCATCAATTATAAAAAGAGTACCAGCCCCATCTCCTGACAAAATGTATTTGAGTGATCCATCTCCCTTATCCTGGTCAGAATGAAGCTGAAATGGAAGAAGACAGTGTTTTATTTAGAAGCAATGAAAAGAATGGAGGTTTTTAAATATCATTATCATAAATTATTCTATATGCAACAGATGTTGTTGATGGCATCAAGAAAGTAACTTTTATTCACCACTGACTGACAGCTAGTTTCTTAACTCGGCTCCAAGAATCTTGAACTTGACTGTTCTAGAAGGTTTTGCTTTTGCAGCAACACCTGTTCTCTGCTAAGAAACTTCTGCACCACGTTCTTAAAAAAGATTTTTATGTTAATATTGACCTTTTCTTTCCTTGAAGAGATCCTATTAAAAATTCACAACTGCTGTGCTAGTTGTAAATTCACTAAGCAGATAAAGAACATGGCTAAATACAAGACAATTAAGGAAAACAGAACCACTGGTTTAATTAAATAATATTCTTTTTAAAAAATCATTTCATATTATTAATATTTCTCCCAAATTGGGGAACATTTCATTTTAAGTCATTATCACTTGCATTCCATTGACTAATGTAAATAGACTAAAGGAAAACCCCAAATTTATTAAGCATATAAGGTATTGATTTAACACCCATTATTTAAGTTGTAGAAAGCTTAACTCCACATATATAACCTGCAGTCCTGACTGCCTTTATATGAAAAATTATTCAATTATGTTTTGCTGTTCGGCACAGTAATTTGGATGATGGCTCATTTGATCTTTTGAATACATTTAGCATAATTTTTCTCAACACCTTTTTGGAAAGGTTTTTCCAATCTCATTGATTCCATAATTAACTGAATGAAGCTGGCACTCAGATTTATTTTCATCATAAAATATATTCTTTTTTGTACACTTACTTTTGAGTTCAGCAGAAGGTTCAAATAAAGTAGAAGCTCTTATTGCAAAAATGAAGTGCAAATATATTTCTTTTTAAATCACACCCAAGAAATACCAAAATATTCCATTTTAAGAACTAATGCATTTTTTTCTTTCTAAAAATAGTTATTTGCACATGTAATAACAGCATTGATTAGATGAGCAGTAAAATTATATTCAGTCAAGTGAAGAGTTTTTTGTTTATTTAAGCTTACATTTCAGATAATGAAAAATGTATATAAATGTGTAGCATAGTATAAATATCCCTCTTGCTATGCAGCCATGAAAATATTTCTCTTTTTCATCTATGATGCCCTCTTATTGTCTTCTGTAGCATCTGTTTTAAGTATCAGTAAAAATAAGTAGTAAAAATATTTAATTATTATGGTTTTGAATGTGTCTTCCCTTCTCTTTTGTGCTGAAACCTAACATACAGATTGGACTAGTGGGATAAGCCAAACTGTAAACTTCTATGTTGTAAAAATTTTTCAAACACTGAATATTTCCCACAAACTTGATATATGTGGAACAGACAGAACTCACCAAACATCTTGGATCAAAACCTTTATGGTAGAAATTTGAACACTATCATGTTCTGAACTGTGACTTTCTACATAAAAGTATTTAGACCTATTAAACTTTGCTTACACTACACATATGTATGCTTATTTACAAAGTAAGTATTTCCTTATGGTTTCTTTTCATTCTACGATAAATAAAAAAATAAAAAACTCCACTAAAGAGTTTGAAGGTAGATGTTAAAAAAATTACCCTTTGCAAATAAATATGTTTTTTCTTTTCCCTCTGTTTCTCTTGATGAATTCAAACTGAAGTTTTCAAGCCATTCTCACACCTTTTCCGAGAAATGAATTTTTAAAGTTAACTTTAATCCATCATGCTCCTCCTTTGATGGGCCACCAAAAGTGTGACCTTTCATGACTACAATTAACCCCTTCATGCCTACAACTAACCCTTTCACTCTTCTTTTTAAGAATCTTCAAGTATCTTTCAAGCTGTGCTCCATTTTAAAATGTTATATAGGGTAAATAGTGCTTGAGTGTTTTCTTCTCCATATCTTTCTAGAATATAATTTCACTTCAAGAACATTTTGGTCCTAGGAACTCACTGCGGGTCCATGACCACTGAAATATTTTCACAGCAGAATGATGAAGAGCCTGATAAGAGGCTGCTCTTCCTTACACCTGTGACAAAAATATAAAATAAGGTCCTATTTGAGAGGGATCTTTAAATGGGCACAATTGCAGTTTTCCCAGATGTCTTCTAAAGCCAGGTCTGCTGTTATTAATTCTTGCAAAAGTTGACAGTAGTGTGTCAGTGCTGCAATGTCTGTTCTTTGACTCAGAAACCAGTAAGCAGCCTGGCAAAATCCATCCTAATACGTTATCTCAAAAATAGCATAACACCATGCAAATAATTCCCAGCAAGAATGTCTGGCCAAATTTAACATACAAATGGTGCATGGAAATTGTTTTGGAGAACGATATTTAGCAAAACCATGCCAGGAGCTTGTAAAAGAGTCTAGCAATCCCGATAATCATTTTCTGGTGCCTTAAAATATTGCTTGGCACTAGAAGCCTGAACAGTGTGGTGAAGAGAAGTAAATCAGAAAACTAAGAAAATCTCTGCACAAAAAATATGAGACTTTTGAACAACTATATTTAGATCCAATTTAGCATGCAAAGATCATTTAATGCAGTTATTTGACAATGATATATGGTACTATCATTATTGGTGATTTTCCATCGCCTCTCCTCTAGCTTTGTGTAAATCTTAGTGAGGTGATTTGAAAACGGTTTTTATGCCCACAAAATTGTTAACCTACTACCTGGGCCAAATGCAAATTTTCTACTTGCATGGCTTTCTTGATTTGGGGATTTTTTGTTTGTTTATTTTTTTCCCACACATATATTAGCCAAAAGTCTGAAAAGGCATCTGAATATAAGACTTTGAGACATCCACATAAAGACTTCTAATGAGCTGAGTTGCACTTCACAGTAACATGCTTAAAAGGAATACCAACCTACATAGTTAGTTCTGTAAAAACATATAAATAATGCCTTTGGTTTGATAATCTTATTTAAATTATATATATATACATAAGAGTCCGGGGTTATTGTAGAAAAGCTTCAAATTCAGAATAACCTTTCAGGTCTTTTTGGGTGATCAGGAAACACAAAGTTATAGATAAAATGAGCATGTCTTCCAGACATAATTCAAGGGGTGAAGATGTGTAGTATATATAAACAACGAAAGACAATACCTTTGATTTTGTTTTTTTACCTCTTAATTCAATCCAGATGTTACTAGAGGAGTCAAGGTGACTAAAGACTGCCCAAGGTGCTTCACAGCCCTGTATGGTGAATCATTACCCAACTCTGAAATGCATGAGCAGTTTGTCAGTCAATGCTGAGGAGATTTTTTCATTTTACTCAAGTACCAAGAAAATGTTCTGTGAAATATTTCTCAGCTACTTTTAGTATAAAGTGTTTCCTATAGTTATTTTAGCTAATGGGCATCTGTGATTCATGTCAGCCAAAATGAGAAACAGAAAGACATCTGTTTCATTTAGCAATTTCATTGCACAAAATGATCAGCTGTGAAGATGTGATTTTGTTTTCATATCTGTCACTGATATTTTGCAAACTCCAGTTTCACTGAATTTCTTGCTGTTCTTCCACAGAAACACTTCCCTTTTCAGCTGCACTGGTATATGTATTTTATGCGTATTTTTTCTCACTTTATAGGAAATCAGAATGTCAGTTGATATTATTTTATATAGCCCTGTTTTGTCATACAGTAATTGCAATTACCTTGAAAGACATTTTTGCGTATCTTCTATCTAAACTGATTAAACAAACTTTTTAATCCATAAGGACTTCATATAGATAAAAAAGAAAGTCCCTGTTAAACAGAAGATAATATTATAGAGGGTCTCAAAATGGAGTGTTATCTGAATACTTAAAAATGAAGCTGAATTTCCAATCTAAGACAGAGACTAAAACAGGGTTTAAGAGAAAGATTTACTTTTTCTTCAACTGTGGGAAACCATCCAGGGTTAATTAACATATTATATCCCTATATCCATTAGGGTAAATGCCACCATAAATAAAATAAGTTCATGAAAATATGCCCCAATCAAATTCAGCTCAATAAATTTTATACTTGTAAAAAGCCTTTGTAAAAATATTTTCAGAAGACTTTAGTTGAGTAATATAATAATTCTGTTTTGAAAATTACAACACAGGAAATCCATTAATCCATTAATTAACATCCAGTAATTCAAATCAAAGCTATCCACTCAGGATTTTGGGATTTCTCTCTACCTTCGATCATGAAATCCACTGAATTCAGAAGTCTCTCAAAATGGGTGTAAAGTGGGTGGACTTTTTTTTCTAACAGCACACAAAGTGTTCATCCTATTTTCACCAAAAAGTGACAAGACACTACTGTGAAAAACTGAGAGAAGATAGAGCTAGTCAGATCTTTTATCATACAAGCTACTTCTGGAATTCAAAATCATTTATGACAATGCCAGATAAAGACTTTAAGATCTGTCACACCTATTTCTATTTGAATTTCAGATTCAGAAGTCCCTCTAGGATCTTTCAGTGATTGGTATTCAAATAACTAGACACCAGATATGACTGTATTAAGAAACTTACCTCTAGTTAGAAAAAATACTGTAGGCATTAATACAATTCATGTTATTTTTAGTTTTAATTTAATATACTATATTGTATAAGACACTTTCCAATATGGTTTAAAGTTTTTGTAGTCTTTGAAAAATGGCAGACTACTTTAATATTAAGTTACTAAATGGACTCTTACTCTCTCACTTTATAGTAACCATTTTTAATTGTATAATGCAGCAATTTTTTTCTACCTTCTTCAGCAATATGTCAATATATCAATTTAATCCTAGTATAAATGAGACCTCAATACACTCTTGAGTTATTCTATCTTTTAGATTCTATCTTTTAGATTTTATATAAATAACTCCTGAGTGTCTCCTAATTCTGAGGACACATTTCAGGGCAAATTGTAACCTATTAGCTTTTTTTCTAATGGTATTAGCAATGTAAAGCCAAAATACATGACAGAAGAATTTGCCGTTTCTTTCAGTGTTCTAGTGCACATTTACTATTAGCAACTTTTCTGGATACTTAGTTGAATAATAATGTTTGTGTCTCTAAACATAATCACAATGGTGGGTAGATTTGACAAGAAGTCAGAGAAAAAAATATTTATATAGAATTCCCACAATGGAGATACTTATTTTAAGCATCATGAACTGAACTATTAAATTATGCAGTTCTTAGCTGCACTTACTGTAAAAGATTCTCAGACCAGCTCATTTTCTGTGCAGTATTCTCACAGTCGACAGATTTAACAAGTCATGGCTTTAAGCCACATTTTACTCACCAAAGAGGTTCACTTATTTAAATTTATCCAAAAGGTAACATTTTAAGCAACTTTTTTCAGTGATTCTGTAACTTGCACTAAGTTTTATTCAGACATGTCACACATAAAATTTTCTCACTCAGTTATATTGTCAATTTGCCAGGGCTGTGCTATTGTGTATTTAAGAGGAGATGAGCAGAAAGGAAAAAAGACAGATTTCAAAAACAATGCTTTGTGAGACTGGGAAAGATAAGGGATTAGAAAACTGAAGTGGAAGCACAACAAGTAATGTAAGATGAGGAGTAGTCTGAAATTCTTTTGCAAGAATCGGAAATTAAAAACTCCAGTCTGCAGTGCAGACTGTTTTCAGACTGTATTTGCTTAACTTGATTATCAAAAGAAAAGAAAAAAAAAATTCCACTATTTTTATTGATAAAGATCACAGTAGTTCCTTGATGTTCAAAATTTTTGTTTTTTTCTTACCAATATTTTAAAACAGTATGAGATAAATTAAAATTAATATAGCTTTTTAGCATTTCTTTCCGCATTCCTGAGTGAAATAATATCTATCACATAAATAGAATTATAATTTTCACAGCTCCCTACAATTTTCACTACCGATATACTTTTAAGATTCTCAATTTCCAGAAACTTTCCATAACCATTCAAAAATATATTTTTTTCATCACTAGGTTTGTGTCTTTTTCCTCTTACTGTAGATCATTCTAAAGGCATGAGTCACAGTCTGGAGAAGGTAAATGGTCTTGTCACTGACAACATATTCTTGGACTTCAGGTGAGAAAGGCAGGACATTTTTTTAAGAAACATCATAAGAGCAGCAGCAAAAGGTCTTTCACAGATGCACTAAGTCAATGTGCCAATATCCAATCTCCCTCCTCAAGCCAAGGTCTTTAGCTGATGTTCAGAAAGTTAGAACAAGAAAGTTTCAGCTTCATTAGGTTGTTGTAGCTTCCACTCCAGAGGACACACAAGCATTGAGCTAAGATGAGAGACTAATTGAATTTCATACACCAAAAAGTTCTTGCATAAGCCAATATGCATATTGTCTTCCAATTTTCATGTAATAAATACAGTCTGTACATCAGGTAAAGACAGAAAGCAGAGAAATGCCAGTAGACCTGAAGTGCCCTTACTCTTCCTGGCACCTCCAACAGATGTCTAGGTATAAGCAGGCAGAAGGGAATTCTTATGTTAAAGAGAAGAAAAGGTCCTGACCCACGGCAGTTGTTGAGACCCCCAATTCATTAAAACGCTGGACTGAACAAAAAAAAACCAACATTGTCTGGCTCTCCTCCTCCTGAAATTGATATGGTGCAAACCTACATTCCCACTCCTATGAGCAGTCTCTGTACACTATCCTGTGGTCTCAGAATGAAAATATATCTGATGAGATTTTTCTCAGAGGGTTGGAGGCTTTCTGAATAGCCATGTTTTATGTGCTATGATTTTTGGCTTTTTTTTTTTACTAAAATAAAAATCTGTACTAAACATTGTACAGAGGATTAAGTAGTTTCCAGAGTAATCTCCCTATTCCACCAAGGATCAGCCTAGGAAGGTAAATATGCTAAAACAGCACATGCTTTTCTTACACTGAATTCAGAATAGCTCCATGTATTTGAAAACTTAGGGGTTTGTCTGTTTAGTTTGAGGGTTTTTTTTTAAGGAAAAGTCACCTCTTGTTCCTATGCTCTCTGCATTAATCACAAAAACAGTGGTTGTAAGAACCAACTGTAAGTTTGGGGTTTTTTTTATAAACAAGGATTATTTTATTATATATATGCTCATATATATTTTCATAAAGTAGCCTAGTTATTAACAAAATTACCATTAAACCAGTTAGTTTTTATATATCTTAATGTACAATTTGCATTCTACATATAAAGCACTGAATATTTTAAAAGCAGAGCACATTTAAAATATAGATGCTTGGATTATTTTGCATACTGCTGGAGGCCATTTTAAAACATGTTACAGAAGATTGTCTTTGTTTCCATCTGAAATCATTGTAACACATCAATTGGTAAGAGCTTTGATGGTTTTCATATCACTTTCGTGATATGTGTATTTTCTCCTCATGTATACTCCATACGTATCACACAGAAATGAATGACAGTATCTGTCAACCCAGGAAGTGGAAAATGGCAACTTAAGTGGAGGTTATATATCAGAATTAAGGAATAAAAAACATTTTAATAATCTCCAAAACAGTGATATCCACAATAATAAAGTATTATTGTAAAATTCAATCTAGTAAATCATGAAATCTGTTATTCTAGGGAACACTATTCTCAAAAAAAATCTTATCTATATACCAGTTACTAAATAATGAAGTTGTAATTGAAATCATTACATAAAATTACATTGCAGAATGATTGTGCCAGTGCTTTCATCCTCACAGGACAAAAGTGTTTCCTGATGTTCAGAGGAATCTCTTGCTTTTTCGGTTTGTGCCCCATTACCTCTGATCCTGTCACTGGGCATCTCAGAAAGGAGCCTGGCTCTGTCCTCTCTGTATCCTCCCCTCAGGTGTTTGTGTACATTGATAAGATCTCCCCAAGCCTTCTCTCTTCTGGTGCAAAGAGCTGCAGCTCTCTCAGAATTTTCTCATACGTGAGATGCTCCAGTGTCTTAATCACTCTTTGCTGTGCTCTCTCCAGTGTGTCCATCTCTTGTACTGGGATGCCTAGAACTGGACACGGCACTCCAGACACGGCCTTGCCAGTGTTGAGCAGAGAGGAAGGATCTCCTTTCTCAGCCTGCTGCGAATGGGAGGCCACTTCTATCTGTTTTAAGAGAGCCTCATCCATTCATTCTTTTTGGTCAAGTGGCATATAGCAAGCCATTATAATGTCACCTTTGCCTGTCCTCCCTTTAATCCTGTTCCATAAACTTCTCACTGGCTCCTCTTCCACCCCCAAGCAGAGCTCCTTGTACTCTAGCTGCTCTCTCACATAAAAGGCAACTCCCTCTCTTTGTCTTCCCTTCCCATCCTTCCTAAAGAGTCTGTATCCCTCCACTGCAATACTTCAGCCAAAGAAGTCATTCCACCAAATATCCATAATCCAAAGAAAATCACAGTACTGCAGCTGTATGCAGGTCTTTAACTCTTTGTGTTTATTACCCACACTTCATGCTTTACTATACAGGCATTTTAGAGTGGAATCCCAGCATGCCAGATTCCTGGAGACAGTTTGAGGATTTATCCACAATGGTGCCTGGTAGACACTTTGTGGGCACCTCAATTATGTAGGGAATTGCAATCATATAATGACATTTAATTAAATTTAATCATGTTTATATTAACACTGTGTACATAACTATAATTACAATTTAAACTTTTCCTGTCAAAACGGCATATTTTATTCCACTATCAGAGTGCAAAATGCCAAAATAACTAGATTTGGATATAAATCTTAGTACAAACCATACAGAGAATTGCATGTTACAGTGTATACATGAAAGACAGCATCATCAGCCCCAGTGAACTTTATTCCTCAAATACTTTTACTGGGGGCAAAAAAGCCTATCCTGATCTTGAACGATACAAATTAAGAACTGTATTCCATAGTAATTATTCTCCCTTACAATGTTAATTGCTGGTTTCAAAAAATGTGTTCTGTGGATTACATCAATGATGAAAAATTATTTCTAATGTATGTGAACTCTGGTAATCAGCTGATAGGCCTAGCCAGTATTTCCATAATGCTTCTGTGACATTTGCTGACATTTGTAAGACATCAAAAGCATCCTTTACTTAATCTCCCTTTTCCTAATTACCAATAAAGTTTGCTATATTAGTTATGCTTGCTGGTGTTTTGTGGGGGGTTTTATGTTTTGTCTATGGAACAAAAGAAATCCTTCATGCTCTCTTTTTTCCCCCTGGAATTAGTTCATTTCCATGAAGATTTAGCTCTTGCCTTGTGTATTATTTGCTCTTACTCTCTTCTTTTGATTGTAGAAAAGCATTCTAAACTATCCCTAGAAAACTTCCTAATTCTCTTTTATGATACACAGACTTTTATATGGCACTTGAAATGGTATTCCTTATTCCTTTAATGACTTTGTTTTCTACAGCATGTCATTATCCTTTCCTAGGAAATACATCAGTATTACTGAAATCTCTTCCATTACTCTTAAATGATAAGCCTTGATTAATCCTGTGCAGCTCTTTCCAGTGTCACAGCTATCAGCAGTCCTCTAGCTATTCCATTTATTTTACTTGGCTTTTAGTAGACAACATGCCACCCCTGACACATAGAAAATGGTCTGTCACATAGCCTGACCTAACTAAATAGATAATTAACCAGTTTCCTTATATTCCAACTGTATTATTTATATAGCAGTCACATTATCTTTTTTGAATGACCTAAGAAATCCTGCTTATTGCTAGAGATATTTCTAAGTCCTGTATGGCATCTTCAGTAGCAACAATGTAAAAATATGGCTGTATTTCTGCATAGTAGTTCTTACAAGGGACAGGTATTTTAAAAATACAAGAGGAATGGAGTATTCTGTAAAAAAAAAATAAAAATTTTATACAAATTAACAAGTTATGTTTTTTTCTGTCTCCTTATAGATTTATTTATTTGCTATATAGCTCTCCCCAAGTGGCCTCTCTTGAAACTCATTTATTCTACTCGCCACATTAATTTCACTTTTTACAAATATTTTCACTTCATTAAAACTTTTCTTAAGTTTTAGTACCATGACTTGGAACACTGCCTTACTCTATATATCTTTCCTGTTTCCTTTCTCAAAATGAATTTTCATGACATTTATTTAAATCCCTACTTGCTAAGACAAAATTAAAAAAATAGAATTCTCTTTTTCTCTCTCCATATACTTTACCTCTTACAGAGTTGCATTAATCAATCTTCTCACTGCCAAAACTTAAAATACTAATGTAATTTTAATAGTTTAGTACTAAGATAGATAATTTCTATCCAAGGTTGCCTAGGTAGTAATAGTTGTTAATTATTATATTCACTCTAAAATAATATTTCTTAAATAGTTCTAATTCCTAAAGATAATATTTATAATGGGATTTACAATCATCAGCATGGAGACTCAGAAATTTTAATTTATGCCAGTTTCTAAACCAAATGCTCAGAAAGAATAATTGCCTCATTTCTCAGCTGTTCTTGAGTGTGGAAGAGACAAAGTATCCCATATGATCATCTCTAATGTATCATGCAGTATTTCAAAATTTTCTACGAAACAGGCGGTTTGGCGGGTTTTTGTTTGTTTGTCTTTGTGTTTCTTTTTGCCACCAGTTTCACCCAGAAATATTCCAAATCATCACGTCCAACCTCTGTTTCCTACTGTATGAATAAATGTTACTTGCTTGAGATTTATTAAGAAAGGAAAATCATTCTCAATAAAACCAACCAACAAACAAACAAACAAAACCCAAAAACAAAACAAACAAAAAAAAAAAAAAACCCAACAAAACAAAAAAAACACCAAAACAACAAACCACCACAAAACCAAACAACAACAACAAAAAACCCAACAAGAAGTTAAAAAAAAACCTCAAACCCCTCAGATTACTAAAACATTGGCAGTGAAGGACAGCATGATTACTCCTAATTTTACAACAAGAGTAAGCTAAATTTGCTTGTCTTCTCCCCCAGCTGCTTTGAGATACATACTTAGGCAAGTCAAGAGGAAAGGCAGGATTGAAGGAATACTATTTCAGAGGCAGGGAGAGCACTTACTCTACTGACTAAAGAAAAATGTCACAAGAAAAATTAATTCGGTATAGGTTTGCATTGTGTGTAAAACAGTAATTCTTAATCCAGACAGCATAACTGGACTGTGGACCACAGATGTAGGAAACAGAAGAAAAGCACAGCCAATACGAAGAAGCAAAGCTTTTCTACAACCTTGATAAGGGGAACAGAAGAGATGAACAGAACTGCTATTGAGCACCAAGGTTTTCAACAGCTGTTATATGTCCTTGCAAGTATGCAGAATCTTTTCCCACTTAAATTTTGCATTCCCAGTCATCTGAGTCTACAGTGGGGGCAACCATCTTTGCAACTTCTTAGTTTGAAAAACTACAATACTGCAAATATCCCAGAACATTATCTTTCTTTGTTCAGCACCTATTTTACATCTAGCTCTTTGCATAGATCCGTTTATGCACGCCTTTTTAGTATACCAAGTGTCCTAACTATTCACTAATAATTTTCTAAGCTCTGAAATGTGTTCAGATGTGTAAAGTACCTTTGTACCTGCCTTTCAAGCATTTGGCTGGCCTGTGAATTCAGTCTTTGAAACAAAAGACAGCTTCTGTTCTCAGGCTTGAGGAGATAAAGAACTCATCTAGGGTTATAGATTTAAAATTGCTGCAGACCAAAATATTGTAAAATTAAAGGGTATTTTTTCCCTCAGTGATCCTGTACTGCTCTAATACTCTGAAGTAAATAGCTATAGAAAAAACTCAGGAAACACAAATACTTGTTTGAGAAAGTAACACCTATGAGTAAGACAATGATGTTTTTTTACTCCTGTAAGCAAATCCTACTCTGTCTTCAGGGACTTCAGATAGTTACCACCTCAAAACAAAAGGTATTAGAAACTTTAGAAGAACTTACCATTACAGTCTTTTTGCTTCAGCTTATTTTTAATTATCCTCAAAGACAAAAACACTCTTATAAGGAAAACCTTCCAGCAGGAAGACATTTTAAAAGGGTAAACATCAACTTTTAACTTCTTAGAACTCTCTCCCTCATGGGTATTTCGTTGCAAGTCACCAATTTTTCCACAGTATTACTCCCAGATCTTCCTTGCTATCTGTGTATACAGGATATTTAAAAGGTCATCTGCATCTGATTTAATGGAAAAAAAAAATCAAGAGAAGGAAAAAAAAAAAGCCCCTGAGGAGAATCAGCTTTTGAACTGCTGCTGAAATTATTGGCTATTTACACATTTATAATTTCAAATAAGGTATAGGTCAAACATTTCTAAAACTCTCTTTTATATTATGTTTTTTAATTCCTTGAGTGAATGAACGTACTGTGATGAAGCAGACTTTACTTCTCCTGAGTTGTGGCTTTGAATATAAATCATTTCAGTTTTATCAGTTCTTTCCCTTTTGGACTATCTTTTTTGTGACAAGCAGATAAAATTTTAAAACCAAAAGATAAATTGAACTGAAAGGAGCTGGAGAGTTCAGATTAAACCATTTCCCAATTTCTTATACTATTTCGAAGCATGATGTTGTTTTAAGTACAATGCATAATCAGATATAATCTCTAAATGAAAACAATGCAAGAGAGTTATAGCTGTTCTTTAAGGCAGCAAAATGTATCCTGTTGGTGATTTTACACCTGCTGGAAGTATGCCTGTAATTCAGACAATCTTCCACCTAAATATTCTTGACAACTGATAGATGGTATTTCACTTTGTGCTTACACAGATGAGAATTATCTATTTTAGAAACTATTTTCAAAATGGCAGACTACTGCTACTGAGATTACTAGAATAAAAATTAAAATCTATAATTTAAAAATAATTTTCTCAGATATTGACAAAAGCAGTGGCAGGAAAGCTACCTTCATGACTAGCAGAACCCTATTGACCCCTCAGTCTCATTTAACACTTCTCATCAAATTGATAAATGGCTTGGAATCAAGTATCAATGTGCAAAAGAAAAATGGAGAAGTCAAATAATATTATTCACTCTTGTATCAAAAGTAGATAGTTTTCATTAAATTATTTAGGGAAAGCTAGAATTTCCTGCCAGAATTCAGGAAGCAGTTGGACAATGCTCTCAGACACACGGTGTGATTCTTGGGGTTGTTCTGTGCAGGGCTAGGAGCTGAACTCAATCCTTGTGGGTCCTTTCCAGCTCAGGAGATTCTATGGTTCTATGTTTCATACATTACCAGTGTCTTGCATTTACCATGCTACCTCAAAGCACTCAATACCATTAGACATGTAGCTTCCATTTACTTGACAGAAGAGAAGGAAACAATATTAATTTACTTCTCCCTACTCATATTTGCATTAGTTTATGAGTAGACTTGCAAAGTATTTGCATAAGGGTAAAGAACTTGAAACCAATTAGATGGATGGACTTGGAAATACATGAAGTGAAACACCCACACTGTTTTAAAAGCGGTATTTTTGAAGCACTCATAGCAGATTAAGTATGAACATTGCATGTAATTTTACAATACTGAGAACTATTGACACATGGACAAGGGAATAATAAAACACTGTTCTAATGTATGTGAGTGAAGCATGTTATCATATATAGAGCACGTGCCTGGCCCCTCAGCCACAGGCAGGCAGGCAAGACCCCCGGGGAAGGTCTGGGAAAGGGAGGGCAAAATGCTGCCCCTGATATATGACAGCAAGTAAGAAATACTTTTTTTATTATTTATTACTTTTATATTATTTGTTACTTTTAAAATCTTTACCTCAAAAGTTCAACATACCAGTTTCAGTATGCAAAAGTTGTGCTTGAAGCAGAAAGCTTTAAAATGCCTGCAAAGGGTCATTTTGGTCAGGAAGAACAATTAAGTTCATTTAATTTTCAATCGATTTATAACTTTGCTTAGCAGAACTTAAAATTTCCATTAGTATCTTCCTCTACTTTGCACCTCCTACATTCAGTTTTAGCTTCTTTTTCTTAGGGGGAAAAAAATAAAACTACCACGTTTTTTTAAAGATCTATTACAGGTTCCAATTAAAGACCATTAAAAGCATTAAACTTGGTAGTAAAATACTTATCGTACTATAGAGGCCAAGGAGATACAAGAACAGATTATAAAATTAGTATTTGCTAGAAAGCTGAGCAAATAGAATTTTAGAGGTGGTATCCCATTTCTTTGGCTATAACTCCTTCAGTTATCATGACCCTTAAAATTAGGCAAAATACGCCCAAAACTACCCAAGGAAGTGAAAAAGATCCTCTACTGTGCTTAGTGTTTAACTTCAAGCTATTGTATATAAGCACATTTACGTGTGTCTACCTGGGATATAAATATGTATACCTAAGCAATTCAGTGTCTTACTGTTCTTTTCCTATGAATTTTGCCTTGCATCTTATTTTGGAATTGCAAGGAGTTAAAGAGAACAGTTGCCTGTCTTTAACACCATTCAGGCCACAGAAGGACTTTGCCATGAGACAGGCACAGAATGGAGCAACAGGATGGCGTGAGCTCCGGGCCTGACAGAGATGGTTAGCCTGGTTGGCTCATTCTGGTTAACGCAACGCATCCAGGCAGAAATATTCCCTATGGCAAACTGTGTAAAAAGCAACTGCTTGTACACTTATCACTGGTTAAACAAAGACCACAGCAAGTTATGGGACAGATGGCATCTGCAACCAATGAACACCTAGGCCCACCCAAACATCTTTCCATGGATACTCAGAACTTGGACTGTAAGAGAAGCTCCCACAGCAGGAACTTGGGATAAGATAAAGGTCCTACTATTTTCTGGGTGTTTCCTCAGATGCAGGGGAAAGTTAAACTGAAAGAGAAGAACACATCACTGATATTGGACACAAAGAATACAGAATTTATGGACTATACGGAAATCCAAAGCAGCAAATGCGCTGAATCAGTTCTGACTGGGTAAAAGGTAATTCTGGCAGGGGAAGATCATGACCCACCAACTCAAAAAAACTCAGCAGTTCCAAAGAAAGGAAAGACTGAGCATGAAGACTAATTAGCATTAGAAGTGAGAAATCATTTAAGCAATAGAAGAAGAGAACTGTGTTGCCAATGAGCATTAATTCCTTTGCCTGCTAAAATGTGGAGATATTGAAAAGTTTTGAATGGTCTTGGGACCTCACCACTAAGAAGCTATGGGTGAAGAAGGACCAAGAAGATGCCACTGGATCCATGAGTGGTTACTACCTTCTTCTTGATTTCTCTCTCTCTCTCTCTCCCCCTGCTTCCTTCTTCTATTTTATCATATCCTTCTACCTCACATTATATTTTTAAATAGGATCCATACTGTTCACTTAGTCATATGGTCTCTTGGCACCTTAATTTGACCAGGTATCAATTACTGGATCATAACAGGAACCTTGGTTTCTCAGAGCATAGTTTACATCTTGGGACCATGGTTCACTATTTACTAAAGAATCGCTTGCCAAAAGTGTGACACAAGGTCCTCCAGTGATTATGTGTATACGGACGGATATGTGATGTGTGCCTGAAACTGGCACAGACTTCATTGCCTGTGAAGATTTGACGCAGCTACAACATAAACCCACAGAATTTCCCTGTTTTCATGGTACCATTTGGTTAAGAAGATATTTCCATTTGATTAAAACTAGATTAACACTGTTAGCCAGGAAGCTTTCTCCTTGTCAATACGCATACCAGCACTGGCATGCTCTGTGGTCTTTCTCCTGTGTGCTAGTCACATAGTATAAAAATATAGGACATGCTGGCTTTCAGTTCTGTCAAACCAAATCTTCTCTGCTATGGTAGAGATTAAATGATACCAGTGTTAGTAAGCCTATTGTTCTTAGTACTTTTCACTCTACTTTTGGTATCTTTGCCTATGTCTTTCCTTCCTTCCTTCCTTCCTTCCTTCCTTCCTTCCTTCCTTCCTTCCATCCATCCATGCATCCATCCATCCATCCATCTCTCCTCCCTCCAATACCTCTGCTCCCAAAGGTTTTATGGAACTTAGTTTTTGCAATGCTAGCTGGTTCTAGTTACACGAACAGTCCTATTGACTTTACAATTTCAGAGAAAAAGCACACTGCAAGTAATCTGCCTGTTAGATCTTTAAGGTCAAATTTGAAGAAGAGAGCTATTCAACACATCCAGCATTTCTCACTGAGAGAACAAATACTTACACTGGACTCCCCAAGAAGGGCAAAATTGCTTTGGAACATCTACCTTCAGCTCTGTTGAATGTGGCCTGCACACATGAAATGAAGTCTAAAATGACAACAATCCACTCCAGTACTATTTCACTGTGAAACACTGGAGTTTCACTGTAGTTCTCTGTGCTTCCTCACACTTTCAAAAATTTTACCAGTCTTAAGAGGCAACTAGGAGTGTTCACTTAGGTCTTTCATTTACAGTGTGGGGCATATCTGAGCAAAAATATCATCAGATAATATGTACACTAGGAATCACCCCCTTAAGCAATTGGGTTAAGTATGGCCTCAGTATGCCCTACTCAAGGGACTTAAGCCCTTTTTCCTTCTGAGCAGACAACACTTTAAAGAAATTTTACATCCAGGCATCTGCCCAGGACTTTGAAGCAACAGTCTTTGAACAAATGTATCTAGCTTAAAATTCAGGCACACAACTGTGGCTCTTTTGGTCATCACTGAAAGACTTGTGGGCACTACTAAGCCTTTGCATTCTTCCACAACTGTCAATTCTGTTCTGTGTCATCCAGCAAAATCCATGCCTTGTAGAGGTACATCCAGAACAGCAGCTAACAAAAAATTCAGTATTTATCAGAATAAAATCTTGGTGTTTGGCCTTGTTAGCTCTTTGTCACCAGTACCTTCCCTGTCTGTTTCATGAAGCAAGAAATCAGGGCCTCCAGCATACACTGAGGTTTCCAAAGGAACAGTCCTTTTGCCAACAGAAAATATCAACCCTCTGCACTCTTAACAATTTAGAGTAAGTGATGAATCTTAGTAGTTACAAACTTCCTACTAAGCTGAGTCCCAATAGACTATGAAAATGAATCTTTCTCAGCACCCATTGAAAATCAGTCAGCCTTCAGGACAATCCTACAAGAAACTTTTGATGTCTCTGATGTTATGGAAAAACACTATTTTACTCTGACACCATTGACTTGTTCTTAAATACCTACAAGGCCACACATGTACTAAAAGCAATCTTTCATATGCTTGAAATGAATTGGTGCCTTAAATAACCCTCTTCTCAGTCTATGCTTTTAGTCTTGCTGAGAAAGAAATAAATTTCTAAATGTTCTTGTGTTTTAAAAGTCAATTCCAGCACACAGCAGTGTCTTCAATAAGAAAAGGTTTTTGAAGCTACACAGCTGTGAATAACTTGGGCTTTTCTTGCAGTAGAATTGCACCAAAAGCACTTCACGTGGAAACTGTTAAAGCACTAGCTGCCCTGTTTCACCTTGACAGATCACTATGCATTCAGTTTGCAGAATATCGTCCATCCCTTTCCATTCTATTTCACTGATCTCTGCCACGAGAATCTGATCTAACTGAAAATTCAACCTCTACTGACCTTCAGTGCCACAGAGCTGATTGTCATCACCTGAAAGGAATGGCATTTTATATCTCTCCATCAGATCTTCGCACCAAATATTAAACTTGCACATTAACACTTGCAACTCAAGACCCTACTCTTTAGTCTCTCATAGCAGCAAAGATCTTTACAAAAGAAAGAACTATGGTAGAAACCCCCTTCAGAAATTAAAATGCAGAGATTTTTAAAAGGATTTGGTAAGTCTTCACCTTACCACTACAACAATAGTGTCACTTCATTGGGACCTTTTATTCTGCGTCACACCTGATGATGAACCCTTTGAAATCAAAAGACAATCTTTTGTACTACCCTCTCCAAAACCAGTGCTTTTGATAGTTTCTTCATCAGAAAGAAAAATACAAGCAACATCTGAGGCTTCACTGCCTTACATCTTTATGACTGTTACGTGGTATATCCTCCACAGTGTCAACAGACGGTTACTAAAACCGTGACTGCTGTTCTTGAAAATGTGTCATGCACACACAGCTTGCTAAGTCTTTTCCTCAGAATCGTGTCTGTTTTGGGATTCTCAAAGTGAAAGGAACTAAGTGAAGTTGACATGTTCTGCTCTTTACATCATCAAAGATAATGACTACACTTACAAGCATGTGATAGTAAATACTGCCAGGATAATCCTTTCTGATAAGAGTTCTAATATGACACACACAAATGTTATATAGATTAATGTGCAAATATATGATAAATTATCCCTTGAGATACTAAAAAGCACTGCAGTATTACTAAGAACTTCAGTCTCTCAAAGTCCTGAAATATTTGTGTCAGTTGATCCTTTACACAATAAAACTACAGCAATGGAAATTGCTAGAAAAAGTCAGTATCTATCTCAGAAAGATAAGTTGGGAAAATATCCACAAAACTAAACAATTGACAAGATCTGTTGAGACAACAAGAGGGGAAATGAACTTTAATATGATTAAATATCATAGTGCATTGTCACAGTGCAACTAGTCTGAAGTTGCCCCCCAAACTCAACCAGCCTAGAAATAAAACAAGTCCCTGGGTGAGCAATGATAGGAGGAATTAGAACTCAGAGACCTCAACCAATCCCTTCCAACCCTAAATGCAAACATATCATTGGTCAAAGAGCTGGGCGGTGTTCAGACCCAGACCAATCAGAGTCTAAACCTAGGAAATTCTAACCCCCTATAAAAAGACCTGCTGTAATAAATTCTTGGCTGTTTGTTGAGGAAGCTTGGTGAGTTTGCATCATTTCCGTCTCCAACCGATGACCCTTAACATAATAGATAAATAATTAATTCACAAATTTATTTTTTAATTACTCTGTATGAAGATATTGTTGGTAAATAGTAGTTCTTCCTTTAGGTGCCAACTCCTAGAAAATAAAGTTTAGATTTAAAAGGATTTTTTTTCTGGATATACTCAAAGTAAACTGACATTTTTCAGAACAGGTTTGAAAATGCATAATAGTTTGTAATTTCATCACTTAATTTGAAAAAATAAAAAAATGGGCCTTGAAACTGCATGTTAAGAAAAGAAATAAAAATTATGAATCAACTTTCCACAATATTAATAAAGTGGGTTTGCTGACATGAGGTTTATGCTTCTTTAGAACATTCCTGCACTTTTTAGCTGAAATTGGGAGTACCACTTTTACTTAGATTTTCTTCCAGTATTTTTTGCAAAGATACCTCAAAGGCAAATTATATAACAGAAATATATATATATAGAGAGAGGTTTGGTTTGCCACGTGGCTCTTCTTTGTGACTTCAACCTTTGGTAGAAATACATTCGGAATTATTATTTGAGGTTCTGCATATACAAAAATCACTTACATAATTTTGATTTTTGTTCTAAGGATGCTATGTATTACATGAAGGAAAGGATGACCATTCTTTTTCTTGTGATAATAATAAATATTGATTCATAGAAACCTGGGAATGTCCACAACTAGTCAATATGTACCCTGCCACCCTTTCACTCAGATAGTTGACTTAAAGAAGGAATGCTTCAGCTGTTATAGTATCCTATTAATTCATGGAACCCCATTTCAATCATATTATCCTGGTTGAACATTCTCAAGATGACCCAAATAGTGAATAAATGAGTGCATAAATTGCATTGTGAATTGTAGACACTTGTTTCAAGAGTACTCTGATATTCACCAGTTATTAAGTTTCCCTGACAGACATTTAGATGCAGATTAATAAACAAGAAAAAAAGTATCAGTAATGATATCAGAAAGCAAAGGATGTAAACCATGAACTCAGATGAATTAGCTGTGGAAGTTCTACTACCAAAAAAATAAAAACAAAAACAAAAACAAAACAAAACAAAAAAACCAAAAAAAACCCAAACCAAACCAAAAAAAACCAAACCAACCAACCAACCAAAAAAACCCCCCAAAACAAAACAAAATAAAACAATCTCTCTTAGTCCTTGGCCTTGAATCATTGAGTTTTAACTTCTGCTCTTATTATCTCCCAAAATTTCCAAACACTATCTTGAAGCAGAAAAATTAACAGGAAAGTGGCATTTTATGTCACCCACCTGTTGAGATAATTTTGTCTCTGGATAAAATGAGGTTAAAGGAAACATGCAGAAATGTTTTGAGTATACAACTCAGATGGCCATTGGAAAGGTAAGTGCAAAAAAAAGGGAGATAGATACTACAAAATTTACACAGAAAAAATAATTGGTAATTATTTATTTGCCTAATAATTATAGATTTTTGACTATCAAAATTAATGCAACAATCATTTTTTTTTTATTCCACATATAGTTACATTTCTTTCCATTAGCTTCCTTTGTGTAAAACTCTCCCTGAACAAATACCATGCTATGATACTCTTCATTTTATATTTGTTTCCCAAATCTCTCAGAAAATTAGTATTGGGCAGTTTTATAAAACATTTTTTTTTCTCAGAATAACAACTCTTTTACTCTAAGCAGAGAAAACTAGATGAAAGGGCTGTCTTAACTGCTCATCAAGTTTCTTCTCAGTATTGTACTGTTAATCCATCATTTTCCTTATCTTTACTTATC
Source organism: Sylvia borin (assembly GCA_014839755.1). Classification (NCBI taxonomy): domain Eukaryota; kingdom Metazoa; phylum Chordata; class Aves; order Passeriformes; family Sylviidae; genus Sylvia; species Sylvia borin. The sequence continues at coordinate 79,190,672 of CM025957.1, forward strand.
ACTTCACATTTGCGAACACTTATTTTCTTTCGGCCAAAGTAGTTCAATGTTTATTAACAGCTCTCTTTTTCTAATGCAGGTGAGTTAGTCGAAAAAATGTTAACCCTTTTCTCTCTAAAGAGTCCTTCTTCACTGATTTATGACTGAAAGAAAAATGTCAAGCAACACCACTCCCACTTCATGATTTGAAATCATTAATATTTAAAAATAATACAATAGGAAAAAATAATCAGCATGCTTCTGAAGGCCCTTAAACAACATGAAGTTCTAGGTGCCCTGGAAACTATTCTTTGTTGTAAACAATTTACTTTCAATAAAATAATATAGTGTTTTGATTTTGTGGGTAAGGATGGTTTTCATAAGCTATCAACCTGACCCTGACTGAGGAACTGGCCTACTTGCTTCAGAACACTTAAGAGTCATGACATTACATGACATTATATTGTGAATTGTATGAAATGAATATCGGGACTATTTACAAGACTGTCAGCATGCTTTGGAAATGGTTGTATTTTTTAAATGCTAGTGCTAATATTACAGACTCAAAGCAAAAAAAAAAAAAAAAAAAAAAAAAAAAAAAAAAAAAAAAAAAAAAGACTTATTTGTAAGCCTGCACTCTTAAATTTTTACTTAGTGTTGACATTCCATAAGCATTAATGAGCATCTCCTTTCACAAATCCTCCAGTGTCCTTAATTCTTTCAAATTTCATAAGATAATATTTCCCATACTCCCATACACCAGTACATGCTGGGGCCCAGCTGGATGGATGGAAATTTTGCAGAGTGACCTTGGGGTCCTTTTGAGCAGCAAGCTGACCAGGAGCCAGAAATGCGCCCTTTGCAGCAAAAGTCATCAGCATCCTGGGCTCCATTTGGAAAACCATCACCTGGAGATCAAGAGAGATGATCCTTCCTCTCTCCTCTGCCTCTGTGAGATACATCTGTACTTCTATGTCGAGGTCTGGGCTCCCCACGTGGAGAGAGAAGAACTACTAGGGGGAGTCCAGGAAATAGCCAGAAAGTTGAGTAGGGAATTAGGGCATTTTTCATATGAAGAGATGCAGAGAGAGCTGAACTTGTTCAGCCTGGAAAAGGCTCAGCACAGACACTATGAATGTATATAAATACCTGTTGGGAAGTAGTGAGGGAGACAGGCCCAGTTTCTTTTTCAGTGGTGCTCAGTGACATGACAAGAGAAAATAGCCACAATGTAACATACAAGAAATTCCCTTTAAATATAAGAACAAATATTTTAGTGAGTGGGTGGTCAAACATTTGAATAGTTTGTCCAGTGAGATTGTGGAGTCTCTGCATTTGGAGCTATTTAAAATCTGTCAGGATATAGTCCTGAGGAAGATTAAGCTTACCTTGCTTTGAACATGAGGTTTGGACTAGATGTTTTCCAAACATGCCTTACAATCTTAACTGCTCTGTGATTCCATGATTTTCAGAAAGGCAGTATTTCACTGTGCTATTTTTCAAGTTCAAGACCACATAAATACTGAAAATTTGCTTTATAGAAAATTGAATTTCTTTGTTTAGAACCAACCATTTGTGCGAAGATGTACCCATCACTGCGGAAAATAAATTTCATTTTCAAGAAAATTACTATTTTGAATTAACATCTTGTACCTGTTTGAAAATTATTGTGGCATAATGCATTATATATTTTTCAATAAATTACATGGGAAAACCTAAACACCAATAGAAAATAATTTAAAGAACACTTCCAGTGTTGTTTATGTAATAATCTAGTAAGCTACACAGTCATAAGTACCAGTCCGCTCTCTTCTACTGCAGTTCACTTCCTAACCACATGATTTCTATCATATGGTTTGCAAAAAGAGCTGTATTCCCTGCAGTTAATTGATTTTCAGGGAGAGGTAAAGAGGAAGAATACTTTTTTTCTTCAAAATAGGTGCATTCTTCAAACATGAGCATAGAAAAATAATGCCATATTATTTGGAACATGAAACATTCAGAGACAGTTGGAAAATTATTTTATGGTGATTTACATAATATTATGCTTTGATAATGAAGACATACTGAGTGGGCTGCTGGTAGGTATGATGTGCTGAAACCAATTGTCAAAAATATTTTCATTTGTTTCATTCAAGTATTTCAGTAGCTCTAACTAGCAACATTAGGTTAGTGATTACAGTAGGAGAAACAGTGGATCTGTTTCTTGGAAACCTGCTTCTTACACAATAGCATAAAACATCGAAAGTAAGACTCTGTGAAAAGGTAAGAACACTTGAAAATCATATAGAAAACTTTATGAGGATCCTACCTTGCCTACATACTGATAATCAGATCCTGTGTATTCCTCTAAAAGAAAAAACTGATTCCACATCCAGCCTCTCTTCTGGCGGTGAATTGCTTTCCCATCATTCCCTAAAGCACGTCCTCCAAAGCTTTTGGGTCTGAGATCAGGAGTCCTTCTGAAGAGCATTTCTGTATGGCAGGGATGTGACAGCCACATCCAGAGCAGCAGAAGTAATAGGACTTGCTGTACTGTCATAGTTCTCCACTGCTGATGCTCTTCAAGCCGGTCAGCAGTGGAGCGTAAAGTTTTGTTTTTCTTGGCTTGTTTTTTATGTATCTAATTTCTGATGCAGCCAAGCGGTTTCCAGCAGCTCATCTCTGAAGTGTATATAGTAACCAAATCCTGAAAGGGAAAAGGCAGTGTAAGTTAAAATGTATTCACTCCCTACTGTCCAACATCACTGTTACTGTACCCTTTACATACAAAGCATAATGACATAGAAAGCAACCTGGTCAGAAATACAAAGGTTATCCGTATAGGAAGAACACTGAATATATCAGGTAGCTGCTGTAAGAATATTTCCTTAAAAATAAAATTTAAAATAAATAAATAAATAAAAGTAAGAGTACCATTTAAAAAAAATCAATTCAGAAACTTCTAAACATGTTCTTTATTTAGACTGGTGGATAAATATTTCTGAAACTTACACATTAAACACTGCTGCCTTTGCTTCAAATGTTTTCCACTCAATTTCATTTACAAGAATTCTGGTGTTTTATTAATCTTAGTATCAAGAGACACAAAACTAACATACAGTAGTTTTAGAAATTAAAAAAGGTAGAACACCAGTTCTCCAGGGTATTTTAAATGGTAAAAGGGAATATGATATGCATCAGAAGAACTACAACATGACAAGAAGCAAACTTTTAAACAGAAAAAGTTCTTGAGATGGTCTTGCAATATGGAGTGAGACAAACTTAGCCTTAAACTGTAGGAAACACCTTTAAAAATATGAGGGCCTGTTTTCCAAGCATCCTGAAATACTAAATTTAATTTCATTGTGGGAAATGTTATTGCAAGGAGAAGGCAAGTCTCTCTCAACTCACCTCTTTTTTGTCTCCACTTTTTTTTTCTTTTGTTTTGTTTTGCTTAATTTTATTTCTTCCTTCATCAAATGGAACCATGAAATGCTATTTCAGCAAGAGAAATTTAGTCAAGTTCTTTTCATTTTATTTCTATTACCAGCATTTGAAGAATACTAGATTTTGTTAGTGAGACCGTGTGGTAATTGTTTCCTCCAGTAAATCATAAAACCTTTGATTTGTCATCGTGACAAGTTGTAGTTTCTGCAAACTTTCATCAGGGTGGTTTCAGTATTCTTCCTTGCATATCCATAAAAAACATGGATGGTTGTTGCATTTACTTGAATATTCTTCCACATGTGGGAAAAAAAAACCCTCAAGTAATAATAAGCTTGGGTTGTTTTTTCTCCTCTTGGTTGATTTTTATAGGTAAGTAGCATGTGCTCTTCTTTCAATAACTTTATACTATATTTCACTATCATCTTAAATAGATTTATTTTTCAAAATGAGCTATGTAAAAATTTCAAAAATTCTTCCTGTATTTCAATTTGATATTGATGTGTTACTCAAGCTATTTCCAGTAAGCCTGTGTTGATTAAAAGAGCTTATAATAAAATTTTAAAAGTGGGTACACTATGAAATATAGTGACATAGTTTAAAAACTGTGTGTCTGTGTGCAGACATGTTAAAACTGAACAGATTATTTTCAGGAACCAGTTATTGTCTTCAAGTTCTATTCACTCAGGAGAACACTTTCCCCTCTCTCAGCATTTGAAAGTTCAAACAACTTCTCAAATCCACTGCTATTAAGGATTTTGGCCCCAACTCTCTTCTCAGTAACTCACAGATATCCATTTCCATTGGTCTAAACAAGCAATAATTTTGTATCATTTAACTCACCCGTTTTCCCTTTCTCCTAAAATTTTGGCATTTACTTCATTGTGAACTTTGATTAAAGCACAGAACAATCTGTTATATAAGCTACTAATGCTGAATATGCTAGATGTGCTTAATTATATCTGCATGTACAAAATGGAGGTGTGGTCCTTCACCTCAGAGATTATTTATCACAAGTCATACTTGTGTTTGGGACAAGGGTATACTGAGTGAGGGAGGAGAGCTAAGATCTATTCTAAGATAATTCAAAATCAAATTCTCAAAGACCATAAGAAATTCCAAGTTGAAATTCTCACTCTCAGTTTCCCTAAAATTTGGAAGACCAGTGGTTTTTTCGGAAAGGGTAAATAAATTTTCTTTTCTCTCTCTCTCTTTTTTTTTTTTTTTTTTTTTTTTTTTTTTTTTTTTTTTTTGTGTGTGTGTGTGTGTGTGTGTATGGCAAGAGTGTTTCTTTCCTTTTTTTTTTTTTTTTTTTCCCCTTTTTTCACTTTCTTGTTGCTCTCAGTATATATATTCCATTATCCACACATTATTATTTGATGTAGAAGTGTTGTAGTGTTGTTAAATGCCTCTTGGGAAATAATGCTTCAATATTAGGGGCTGTTATTGAATTTCCTTCTTGTTAAATTAGGTCAGCAGAATGAAAGCTCAGATGAAATTTGTTAAACTCACAAAAGTAGCTAAAGTACGTGGACCTGGCAAGCACAGCTGCTTAATGGATGTACGTACCAGCAAACCTTCTCCCTCCTTTGAGACTCCTGTTGGAGTTCAGTTTCCTGCTTTAAATGTGATGAGTTGGATAGTAGTCTACTCTAAAGCAGTAATATTTACCTTTAAAAATGAGCTAGCAAAAATGAAAAAAAAAAAAATAGACTGAACTAATAAAAAAGCATTGTATAAAGGAAAAGTTTGAAGATAATTACATGAAGGAAACCTTTAAATCCATAACTGCAGGAAGTAAACAGAAATCTGAATTCTGTATTAGATTGCATATCTGGATTCTGTGCTGGAAAAGTAATGGAGGAAGAAACACTTTTAATCTGTTTGCTTTTTTGGTGTTTTGGATTTTTTGGTGGTTTTGTTTGTTGTTTTTTGTTTGGTTGGTTGGGTTTGTTTCTTTTTAATTCCCTGGAAAACTAGTTGGAAAACTGTCAAACTTTTGGCAAAAAAAACCATTCTTAGGGAAGGGTTTAAGAAATCAGAAGAGTTTTAATAGCTTTGCTGACTTCAAGTGGCTTACTTTAAAAAGAATTTAAAGAGTTTTAAATATCTTTAAATAGTTTGAAATGAAACTATTTCACCAATATTTCTCATCAAATCTCTCTCTACCTCTTCTTCCAGAAGAACACTTTATCATTTTTGGTCACAATAGAAAAGAAACAAGGAGAAAAAAAAAAAAGCTTTTTAAAATACATCAAATATGTCCAATTTCTGTATAATATCTTACTGTGTAATAGCCATATTTCTGTGTAATATCCTTCTAAATTACATTAAAATTACTACAGAAGAACACTGTACCCAACTGTGCTCTTGTTTATACAGGTGTTTGGTTTTGTATTATTTTTAATGAGTTTTCTTGGAACAATTTCTAGTATTCAAGAGATGGATCAATCATCACTGAAGCTATTAAATCACCATAAGCTTTCAGGTAACAGTTTTAAAACCATTAGGCAGCACTTTCCACAGGTAGATCACTTCTATACCTCTCAGAACTTAGAAGAAAATGTTTTAATGCCACTCAAAATGTATTAATGTAATTTTCAACTTCTAGTAAAATTTGAAAAATACTCTATATTGCTTCTCATTCATGGAGGTCCTCGCTCCAATGCTAAAACGTGCTTCATGCCATTTGAAACTCATAAAATTTAACATCTCTGTAAGATGGGCCATGAATGCTTTAACTGATGCAAGTGTCAAAGTTCCACTTACTGGTTCAGGAGACAGAACTTTTAACCAGGGATGTTATTTCTATATTAAATTACATCGTCTTTTGGTCCGATTTTCGGCATTCATATATAGTTGCTTTTGGAATTCAGCTGAACCAAATTTAAAACAGAAATTTTATTACAGATCAAAAGATTGTCTGTTTTTTAATAAAGAATTTTTACTCAATTTCTCTTGTGAGGAACAAATCTGAACAAAAAACTTACTTGGGATAGCTACCATTTAAGAATTTTGTTCCGCATTTGACCTTGGTCAAACTTGAACTGAATTTTAATTGTGTGACATTTCAAAAAGCTTGTTTAAGGAAAGATATTTATGCAATGCTGGTCCTGTTTTCTCCATTTCTCTTTCAGCTGGGAGCCATTCATAGCTCTAATCTTGCCTTTCAATCCTTTTTGCTATGTTTGTACAAAAGAAAGATATTTTTGGAGCTGAAGATGCTTTCTGAAAAGTTAGATTAAACTGTGTTGGAATCTCATGAGGAGAACAATATTTAATTTTATTACACTGGAAGTAAGCAGAGCAGATTTTGTTCTTGTTTTGGTCTTGCTCTGCAGAGCTGATGCCAATAGTGCTGTTCTTATATATAGCCAGAGTGAGAAACTTTTCTTACTTTCTGTCTGACTTCTCCAAATTTTTGGACCCTCTCCAGCCACTGGTACAGAGTTATCACCAAAGTCTGCAGACCTTCTGTCATAGCTCCTACAGCCTTCAGCGTCTTATGGCTATCAGCCATGAGACATAATTCCTGCCATTTTGGTTTTTTTTGAATTAGGCAATTTGCTAAAGTGCTTCTGTTTCATTAAAACATCTAGTTCCTGGCCTATGATGTCAGAAGTGAAATTTAAATCTCTGGCTAGGATTTAAAATATAGGGACTATTTACAAGCTAGTAAAAGTAGAAACAGCAGAATAGTTAAGTGCAGAAAAAGCTGTATTTTCACTGAGCCTCAGAAGAGCCTCCAGCTCAGATAATTTAGTTGTGTCAATTTATTTGCCATCTCTATCAAAATCAGAAGTTCTAATGCTTTAGAGCATAGTGTGATGAGGCAAGTACTATAAAAAACACAGATTTGCAAGAGTCTGTAACTCAAAACACAGCACATCTTTTTCTCTGTACGCGTTGGTGTAAGATATCCCTTAAGGGAAAACTACATTTTTATGAAGAATTTTAAAAGTATTTGAAACAGACAAGTTAGGTCTGTCAAATGATCAATTCTTAATGGATTCTAATCTCATCATTCCTTGTATTATAGATTTATGTTCATTACTATATGTATTATATTCCAAAGAAGCCAATTGAAGTAATTCATAATTTAATTGCTTGATTATAAACTAAGAATATAATTGGTAAAATGTCAATAAGCTGCTTATTTCATAGCCTGCAGCAGAACCCTTGCACACCACAGTGACCACATTTCAAGTTATTAAATTATAACAGGAATTTGCAAAGTAGTCTGTTTGGAACTTTGAACTTTATAATTCAGTCTTCTTTATGAAGTCCTGCAACCATTAACCTGCTTAGAAATTTCAGCTGAATATACATAGTTCAACGCTAAACTAAAAAACCCCCAACAACTAACATTTCAGGAATTAGGTATTATAATTTGTAATACTAATAATATTTCCTATTCATTGAATTTATTTCATTCAAAGGAGTGTTTTCTGTTATTTTCACATTTCATGGGGAGAAAGGTACTGAAAAACAAGCAGAGAAAACAAAGGAAAAGGAAATACTGAACATTACAATTTTTGCTAGAGAAGTTGAATTTTTGGGCTACAGAAGATTATATATAAGCATACCTTTTATCTTATTTTTAAGTATATTTATGTATTAAAAATTCTAACTGCTATTAAAAAAAAACAACAAAAAAACAAAAAAAAAAAAACAAGTAGACATGCACTATACCAGAATTCAAAGTGGAAGGTTGTGGATGCAATCTGCGTTCCACTGTTAGTTCAGTAATTGGATATCCAGAACTGTAGTCAAGCAAACAGAAATCCAAAACATGGAAAATATAACTCCAAGCTGATGTTAAACTGAGGAAAAGGTATCAAAACTTACTCCTCACAGTTCCCCTGCTGTGAAGGATATAGCCCTCCACCCTCTAAAAATCTCTTGATGCCTCATCAAAACTTCTCCCTTGTCTTCTTAAAGAAGAATGAAACCCTCAGGCTTAAGACAGAGTGGGACATTCAAAGGGTGGGCAGAAGACCAGAGAAAAGGCAGAAGATATTAGTAAGTTTTCTTGCATAACAATTTTAACTGTTTATTAATGAGGATTTTGTGTGTTAATTAGATTACCTGGATAGCTTACAATAATTCTTAGCTCTCTACATACAGCGACTACACCCTTTGTCACAGTAAGATATTGAGAGCACCACATTATTATAGCATTTTTCTACACAATTTAAATTTATCACTGCTAAATTTATCACTGTTACTAAAATTTTGTGGGAGAAATTACATATGCAGCAGTGACAAAATGGTAGGTGACTTGTGGATATGGAAAAGTTATTTGAGTCTTTATAATTTCTGTAACTTTTGAGGCACCCAGAGCATTTCATTACATGTGGCACCTTGCTCTCCCTTCTAGATAACTCTTTCCTATCTGATTATGTATACTAAGTCAAAGTTCCACAGAGTAGCTACCCAGTATTTTTCTGCATGATAAGGATGGACAAGTATAGAGTTAATTTATTAAATTTATAGACTATATAGGCCCTCCCTGTTGAATTAAATAATAAAAAAATTAAAGTATTTTAAAAAATCCAAAAACTAAAGATACTATCTGAAATCTGAAGGATGTAGCAAAAAAGTGGAAAGCTCATAGTAGGTTGTGCAACATAAAAATACACTACTGTGTTGGGTTGACACAGTTGATTTTTTATAACTTATCTGAAGAAGAAGGAGAAGAAGAAGAAGAAGAAGAAGAAGAAGAAGAAGAAGAAGAAGAAGAAGAAGAAGAAGAAGAAGAAGAAAAAGAAAAAGAAAAGAGAAGGGGAAGGAAGATACATGGACACTGATATTATTCTTAAGAAGTATGAAATAGTCCTTCCTCTCCATTCAGCCTCATTGTAAATTCAGGGTTCAGGTTTAAGCATGTATCTAGTTATTTATAACATGTAAATTATTAGGCTAGCAACAAAACATTCAGGAAAAAATATTTTTGAGGAAAGAATAACCATACCTACTCACCCAGTCTACAGAAAGAAAACAAGAGGAAGCAAGGAATATGGTTGTAGGTTGTAAAAATTCTCCTTGAAATTAAGAAATTAATTTCAATGCACACCACAAATAGTCTAAGCAATTTACTTCATTCACAACTACAGTGATTTAGGTTAAGCATTAACTAAAGCTTCCTATATATTTGCAGGATAGTTAGCAGCTGAAATGGGATGTGACTGAAGGATTAGAAGAACAGCCTGAGCAAACTGCTTTCCAAAATGGGCTTCCTGCAGCTGGTATGACCAGAGTATCTCTCAAGATGTTTTCAAGCTCCATCCCACTGAACTCTATCCCTTCTTTTCCACGTCATTATTTCTTTTCATTATGTTTTTCTACGTCTGGTGCCACTGCTACCACTGGTAACCCTATTCTTCTGTATGAGTATGGATTGTTCACTCCAGATCAACCATATCCTTTTTCATTTATCTGATGTCATATCCAAAGTGGCTTTAGATTTACTTTTGTGGGTTGAAAGCAACTGAAATTCTCTTGCTTGCCAGCCAGCATAAAATGCTTTTCCACATCAAATGATACAGTCTCAGACACAGTTTAGAGAAGGTCTTGCCAGTCCTCTGAGTTTCCCTCCGTACGATTTGGTACTTGTATTTATCCCATAAATTGTCTTATTTCCTTCCTTCCTTCCTTCCTTCCTTCCTTCCTTCCTTCCTTCCTTCCTTCCTTCCTTCCTTCCTTCCTTCCTTCCTTCCTTCCTTCCTTCCTTCCTTCCTTCCTTCCCTCCCTCCCTCCCTCCCTCCCTCCCTCCCATCCTCATCCCATTTTCTTTTTCTTATTCCTTATATTTCATCTCTGACAGGCCATGGCTTTCCTGGAAATAAAAATATCAGAAAATTCCATATGAATTTTGTCAAGAATGAAATCTGAGAGACCACCTAGACCATTCCTTCTCCCTGTACTGAGGTGTTTGCCTAAATAGGGTGAATTATAAGGAATAATGCTGAACAGTTAAGGAAAATACGTTTTTTTTCCTTCAGGGCAGGTGGAATTTTAAATCTCCTAGCCTTTGCTATCCAATGCTTCCACCTGCCAGCAAACTCTAAGCCTTATTAGGGAAATAGAATAAGCACAGAAGCGTGCCAAATATCTAAAAACTCACTCTAATCTCATCAGGAGTTTATATCTTCAGCTCAGGCTGAAACCTTACAGCTTCAGAGAGCAGAGGCAGTTCACTAAAGCGTAAAGAATTGGGGCATTGAGAGACTGTGCCTGCTTAGAAAACTGTGTAATTTAATAAAGTGTTCATTGATGTCTACACAGTGGCTCCTCAAACTTGTGTTAGTGCCTGTGCCTGCAGCAGGGATAGTCACATTCCTGCTAATTAGATGATAGCAGAAGGATTACATTCTTTCTTAGCAGGCAGGAAGAAATGGAAGCAATACTTTCTCATGAAAAATCACAGTTGAAATTAACAAGTGGATCAAATTTTAAGAAATCTTGTTAAAGATATGATTCTATTTCTCAAGTTTATTTGACTGAAAGTGTAAGTATTGCAAAAATTCATTCAATTATTGACAAATTTCATAACACTCATATTTCAAAGAAAAAAAATCTTGAATGACAAGAAGGTACATTTGCAAAGCATTTGAATTTTTTTTCCTATAAATATTTCCTAAAGTGCCAGGAGTTTCACCTTGTGCTCAATTACTTCATAATTCTCTTAGTATGCTAAAATTCTGCTATGGCTTTTTTTATTGTTCTAAGTTTATCTAGCAAAACAAAAGTCTCCTTATGTTGTAACTGGAGTTTGTTGGACTAAGAGGACCTGATATTATTGAATAAAAAATTGTAGGGAGTGTTAATATTCAATATACTAATAATATTCATTGTATTTGCTGTGGTTGGATGAAATGATCATATTTTCTTCACTTTCAGTGAGTTAGAATTATAGATCCTCTTTTACAAGCTTGTTCATAAGCTGTTACAAATGTCAAACCATGACAAGAAATCTCTTAAGAATATACCAGATACATGTATAGTATAATAGTCTGTAGCCTTCTGTGCCTTACATTAGACAATCTACAGTACACTGCAGCACAATGAAGTGTTTACAATTTAGGCAATATAATATTTGCTGTTGCCTATGCAATGTGTGAAACTACCTGTTTTGTGAGGTAGGCAAGAAGAGCTCCTTCTTTCCAAATGGGTCTTGCTTTAAAACAGTGCACAGCAGGCTGCATCTGACATTTTTCAAAATTAATTTTACAGCAGGATTAACTGCAAAAACCTACAAATCATATGCTAAAAATTTCCTGGGTTTGCATATCTCAGTAATGAAAAGGACTGGTTTTGAGTGGTATTGTAAAAAGATACCTGGTCTTAAGTAGCACATAATGAACTGATGATGGACATGGGTCAATTAAAAATTTGAAGGCAAAGAAATTTTCACTTAAGAATGATTCCGTGTGCTGTAAAATGGTACTATATTTGGCATTCAAGTGTGCTTTTGATGCTCAGAAAATATAATTTATACATATACCAACACTGCTGTATAAGAAAACAGAGGTAGATACTGAAGACATAAATTTAATTATGCATAATCTGACCCCGGGTTCCACACTTGGATCAAGTGTGTTCTGAATGGCCTCTGTAGTATCTGTATAGTTCTATGCTTTATACAACCCCTGTTTGTGTCTCAGCCTTCAAGGTACAAGAGGTCAGGCCAATGCAACCGATTCTGTTGGACTGCTAAGCTGAGCTGGGAAAGTCAGTTAAACCTGTGGATTTCAGAAATATTCACTGGACAAATCTGTGATATTTAAGAACATATTGCACAATTTCTTTTGATACACTTTTTATGTTGGATGGTTATACAGAGATATATGTGTTGGTTTGCTGGCCTTCTATATGTTGTCATTTTTTGGTGTTGACCACAGCATCTGAGGAAATAGTAATAATATTGGACTATTGCAGAGGTAGCCTGAAGAGAGCCACTAAATTTGTGATAAAAGCCAAATAAGGACATGCCTACTTTTTCCTGTCCAGGTATCATCTACACAGAACACTTCCTGAAAAAGACAAATACTTAAAATTTATTTCAGAAAAACAAATCAATGTGCTGAAAAACACTTGTAATACCTTCCTCAATAACATGAGGAGAAACTCTTCCCAATAAGAACATGTCTCTGGAGAATTAAATCACTGATTTTGTTTTTTTTTTTTTTTTTTTCTTCCCATAACACATTTCACATTCTTTGCTGTGTGCTTTTCTGAGAAATACATGAGCGGAAATCAGCAATCATTTTGCACTGGAAATGACCTTGCATGGGTAATTGGTAAGGGCTACATCCAGCTGCCACTAGAGAGATTTCATTCAAAACAGTTATTTAATTTCTGATCTTTCTCTCTTGGATTTCAAGGGTAACCAACAAAACACCTTTCAAAGATAAACCCGGAACAGAACTTCAAAACTCATCCAGGACACAAAAACAATGAACTTGAATGAGTTTTATCTTTTTACTGTGCATCAAATTCTCTCTCCCTTCCTTTTTAACCTCTGTATATCTGCAGGTTATAAAGTAACTAAATCTCTCTTTCCCTTGAGGGCCAAATATCTCATGTTATTCTCTACAGCACTATTTTCATACCAGTCTATTTCACTGCTGGCAAACATACATCTATACACATTTTTTTCTTTACAGAATTAATGCAAATGATAGCTAATTACATGATATCTAATTTAAATTAGAGAAATTTCTTCAACTTCTGTATAAACTCCACTTTTTCTATTTCAGATAGAAAAGATTTCTGTACCTGAAAGAATATTTTGGATTATGGTTTCCTTTTTTCCAAATACATCCAGGTAAGCTAGCAACGTATTTTGACATTATTAAAAGAGTTATCTTTAAGTTACCTCATCTGTAACATCTTGGATCATTGCAGTTACAGCAATACTATCAATCTTTCTGGTGTTCATTACTGCTTCATCTATGATACAGAAAAGGAATATACTCTTTTCTATTGACTCTGCAGAACACAACAATAAAATATTACTCTGCTATTCTAGATCACCTGAGATTGCAGAGAAGGTATGTGAGAGGCAAGAAGGCAAATTGCACCTTTTGAAGCCTCAGCATACAATACTGAGTGGTCTTTCATTTAACTTCTTCTGAGAGGCTTTTATTCTGTATCATGTACTTGTGTACCCTGTTGCAGGCCTGCTTGATGAGGTCATTAATATATGACCAGCAATAGATTTACAGTCAGTCAAGTGAAATCATTTGTCTTCTCAGTAAGAAGGATGTGTGGTAGACAAGAAAACAGTAGTAAGCTCCTACCTGTAGGATAAAGCTGTGCTCTGGAGAGCTATAAATACACTGAAGTTATTATAGCTGCATAACTCAAGTAATAGAACATTGACATAATTGAGTGTGGACTAATGAGCAACTACAAAATGGAATAACAAGCAGGATCTCCTTAGTCTGTAAGGAACATATCTGCTTTGCTGCACCAAATGAAGAAAGCTATGTGTCAGATGGAGTATTGAGTGAAGTTATGTGGGTAAAGCATAAGCAGCCCTTTTCTTCAAAACATGTGAGAAACAAGGCAAACTCAGGAGGGCATTTGTAACTTCTGCATGAGGAGTTGCAACTTGAAGGTTTGTTTCACAGTTTTGGCGTCTGGAGAATTAACAGCACACATTCTGACAAACAGGACAAAGTGGAGAGTGAGAAGAAAAGACTGCAGAGAATGACAACCCTGCATCTCGTCTTCTACACCCAAATCTCACTTAGCAGCTACTAATGAAGTAACAACATCCATGGTGTAAGGCATGAAGAGTAATGACTTTTGCAAGGAGAGGGACCAAGTAGCAAGCAATAAAGTCTAACTCATGGTACAAATTAAAAGGAATGATTAGCCCATAGTGGTGTGTGTGCTTATATATTTGTTTGAACTCAGAAAGTAGAGATCTTCCAGAACAACTGAAAAGGAAGGGGCACAGTGATTTGGTTTAAGAAAGGCTGGAATAATCCCATGTAATTATAGATAAACCTATTCTTAAAAGAGAATGTAAAGGGAAGAAAATGGGAGAATGCCCGGGAAACTACCCAAACCTTGACATTCACCTGAGATGTTTTCTTCTGGAATGCAGAGATTGCCTGAAAGAGATGACAGACCAACAACAAAAGTAGCTTTCTGCTATTTTTGGTTTGATGGTTATTTTAGGGTGAGCTTTTGTGGTTTTGTTTTTGTTTATTTTTTTGTTTGTTTTGAGGGGTTATTGTTTTGGTTGGCTGGTTGGCTGGTTTTGGTATTCATAAAAAATTATTTAGAGGTGAGAACTTATGTAAGGTTTACTTTGATGACATTACTTTTTAAGAGGTTTGAAACATAAGAGGTTTTGGGCAACCAGTCTTCTAAGTTGCAACACTGGCATAAAGTGAATTGGGAACTGGCAGGTAAGACACAGCACCTAGAGTGCCTATTGGTGCATTATTTAAAACGAGCATGGGATGGAGAGTTTTTATCCTTTTCAGACAAGAAAAAGGAGAAATTCTGCTTTTGGATACAACTGAAGCCTGGATGAAAATTAAGTAAATAGTCATACAAGCAAATTAATAGTCTGTAATTGTTTGCTAAAATAATCAGGAACTAGGAGTAATAGAATATCAAGGAAAAAAAAATGTTTGAGGAGTACAGAGAGTACAGAGAGAATTAGACCTTTTGATAGACTTAATGTTAGCTGGTTTCTTTTACATCTGAATTCAGTGAGATAATTCAATGAATGGCTTTGGAATTGGGACTACAGTACTGGAACTCTGTAGACAGTAAAGGCTTTATTGTGAGTACCATCTGAGAGATGGCTGGATAGCTGAAAAAGTTTAAAGTTTCCAGTTCTGAGTACAGTTGTTTATTTGTTTTGTTTCTGTGTATGTAAGTATGCGTGCATGTAGAAATTTTGCAGCTATAGGGATGCTTATTCAGCAAAGTATATTAGCAGGGATATTATATGAAGATAGAAAAAATATTCTGAAGAGATACCAAGTGAAATCTAACACAACTGAAGACTTTTTTTGGCTTTTAATTTCTATTTTATTGTTCATTCTTTTCAATATTGTATTTCAAGGAAACTCACTCCAGTTTCTCTGATAAGTCTCCTCCAATCAACTCTGCAAATTTTTCCTGTGCTTTTTTCTTTCTTCTTTTTTTCTTTTTTCCTCTATCACTACAGATTCCTTTTACATGGCCACTAGACATTCATAAAGTAGCAACCAATATTAGCAATCAATTCAAGCAATATTGACCAGCTCTGCCTGTCCCATGTAACAGCAAGCAAGACTATTTTTTGCCTAACAGCTCTTTTCAGTCCAAACTCAAAATACAAACCCGCAAGAGGCTCTGCTAAGCAGAGTCTTTGCCTGTCCACACCACATCAAAATTACGAGTCTTGATATTTTGCTCCTATGATTCTCCTACTGCACCCACAACAAAAAACAAAAATCCAGAAAACAATATCCAAACAGTTCATATGTTGTCACACAGAGCTAGGAAGTTTAGAAGAAGCTGCCAGTTTACGAATACTGTATTACAATAGCAAGCTAACTGTCATGGTCAAAGGGAAAATGGATTCATACTTTATAGGCTTATCCAATTACTTCCTTTGTTAAACAATAATCAGTCCTAATTAAAATGATACATTTCCACAAATGCAGTAAGCCAGAAAATCAATATTTTTTTGTTATAGATTCCTGTAGGATTACATTTATCCCAGAACTGAATGACTTATAGCAATATACCTGATGTACTGTGAATTCTGAGGTTTTAAATAAGTAATTTGATGCATGTAATTATGATGTATTTACAACAGTTTCTAATTAACTCCTTTTTTTCTATTTTGGATCTAAGATGAATAAAATACTATTAAAACTGGTAGCCAAAGTTTTATAGTTTAATGGCAATTGGAAGTCAATTAGAATTCAGAACATAATTCTATGTGAAGAAATCTTGTTTATTTGTGTTTAATTTGACTTAATAAAAATTGTACAAGGGAATACAAGGAATTTAATATATAGGAATAATTTATGCCTGTCAATTACCATTTGGTCTCTGAATTCTGGGGTTTTGAGTTGATTTTTCAGAACAAGGGACTGTTTCAGTAAAATATGAACAGCTAATAATTTAACTTCAGGGTTTGTTTTTTTTTTAAACTGAAGGGAACTACAAGTGATTAACGATAAATTGATATTTGAAAATAAAGATCTTGAAGTGTTACAATGTTTTTACAATGACTTATTCCTACCCTGTGCTATATTATATGCAATATATCGATATTATTTCTGAATGAGTGATTCTGTCCTAGGCAGTATCTACACATTTTTCTCTACATAATATTCTTCTATAAATTTACCAAATCTCTAGAACAGCAAGTGAAGTCTCCCTTGTAGAGACCACAAATGAGTAACCACAAGAAGATTGAAAAAAAAAAATTCTAAATGCATTTTTTAGAATTAGAAATGTTCTCAAAGTGTCTGTTCAGTTCTAAATATACTTCCATCCCAGCCTCACAAATGAAAACATAATGATGAATATACCATCTAGATACCTAAGAAAACTGTCTGGAAAAAAAGCTGTTCTTCTTAAGACAACAGAAATTTGATAATTTTGTGTGTTTGAAGGCAAACCCTTTCAAATCTGGGTATGTGAAATATATAGAGATATATGCAACATATAGCAGAGATATTTTATATATAGTTTCATGGCACTATAAAGTAATCGTTTGGACAAACACAAAATATTTCTGTAAAATAATTAATACTTTAAAATTTTATTCAACTATGGCAAAAAGTAAAGAACTCTCACCACTTAATCCCACTAGGTGCATAACATACTAGAATCCCTTGATTCATTTCCTCATTGTACTGATTTTGTCTATGGTAGAGTGGATTTTCTTCTCAGTATCTTTTATTTTGCTGTGTTTGGGATTTTTGTTAGGAACAGTGTTACCACACTGTTAGGAACAGGATATCACAGGCATGTTTTCCTTATTGCTAAGCAGCACTTGCACAGTGTCAAGGCCTTTTTCTGGTCCTTACCCCAACCCTCCAGTGACTAGACTGGGGGTCCACAAGAAACTGGAGGGGACACAGCCAGCACAGGCCACCCTGACTACCAGAAGGATGTCCCATGTCATATGACAACACGCTCAGCAATAAATCTGGGGGAAAAAGAAGGAAATGGGGGACATCCGGAGCAATGTTGTTTGTCTTCCCACATCACCATTGTCACGTGTGATAGATCCCTGCTTTCCTGGGAATGGCTGAACACCTACCTGCCCACTAGAAATGCTGAAATAATTACCTTCATTTGCTTTGCTTGTGTGAGCAGCTTTTGCTTCCCCTATTATACCGTCTTTATGCGTTTTCTCACTTTTATCCTTCCCTTTCTCACCCTTATCCCACAGGAGGGGGAGTGACGGAGCAACTATGTGGTACTCACTGCTTATCAGGCTTAACCCAGAAAATCCACCTTTTTTCTTTTTCTTCTCTCACAGAAAGTTATCTTCAATAAAGTTACTCCCTTTGGATATCAGGAACCAGATGATCTGCACATTTTTATCAGCAGATTTCTCCAAACCACTTGCAGGGAGGAAAACGCCACAGAAGATCACAAAATGTGATAGACATGTCTATATGTGATAGACTCTCCTTACAATTCTTGGGTTACAAAGCCATCAAAAAAATCTGAATCTCTCATCTTATATTAATACTAATGTCTAAAAGCTGGCTGAGAAATAAATACATAAAGATGCAGCTACAAGAGTACACATACTATAATACATTTCAACACTTTCTGCACAACAACATTCTGGGAATTGTCAATATAAGAAATGTCGACCCTCTCTTATCAAAATCACTTCAGGGGAAGAAAATCCATTTCCATCCAACACATACCACGACTTAACTAGTAGATAAAGAATTATTATTTTATCAAATCTGCCTTGATATTTTTACAGGGTGGCATTCAGCTTCTTACTTATGACAAGTTTATGTCAGATTGGATCTCTGTCATATTGCTACAAACATCACTTGTTGCACCCACAAAGAAAAAAATGCATTGACCCAATGCTAGTGTCAGCATGGGGAGAAGCAATACTGAACATCTTAGATTTCCTATTTTCATTTATAGCTTGCTTTACAGTAAAGCAAGCAACTACAAGAAGGTTAGGACTTTAGATAAATACAGGAGGAAGGTTACTTAAGGTCCTACATCAATTTATTAAGATTCAATGGATCAATGGCTCCAAAAGGAAAGTAAAAGTGATTCTTAGGAGGTTGCAAAGGTCACATAAATTAAATGGTAATACACCCCATTGAATGCTTTATTCTTATGACTCATTGTGCTCACTTTTCCAATTTTCATCCTATGTCACTCACAAGTTACATGCTCTAGCCTATATTTTGAAAATGTATTTTCACAGGATAGTTGACAACATGCCATTCTTTTCCCCACAGCTTCTTTTTTATCTCTGGCGTTTCTTTTACTCCTCTTCCAAACATCTGTTTGAGAACGGCAGATTAGCATAAGAGTCTAATGTCAGTGACAGTGTTATCCTTATGTTACTACAAGAATGTCAAGGATTTGTTCTCAGTTCCAGAAACAAAAAGTCAGCTACTTCAGTGACTGAAGTGTACTTGCTAAACATATTCACTGATGCTACTCAAAGGAAGATGTGATAAGTAATTAAAGTGTATATTATGATTTTGAAAGAACTACAGAGATTTTTCTTCCTCAGTGTTAAGAAACACAGAACTACAATATTATTAAATATATATACATACACATTACCAAAACTTAGTGAAAATGTCAACCGATGATTCCCTCCTTTTTCTTGAAACATTATTTTAGAGTAAAACAGATATCTCATCTCTAATAACTGTTGTATGAGCGAGGATTGAAGAACTCAAGTGTAATTTCTTCCAGTGCCTATAAACAAACCTTCCAATTTGCAATCACTCCTTCATGTTACTCAGTGGAACTCTTTAATACAGACAGCTCTATGACAGTGAAGAAAATAAATACCAAACCTACAAAAAGTACACCAGATTTGAGAAAAAAAGGTGTTTTAAATATGTCAATGCATTGAATATGATACAAAGTCTCTCTCACACTTGAAAATTTTGCACCTTTCTGGCAAATAGTGAGGTAAGATGCCAAACACCATCAACAGACACTGAGGTCAGCAAGAAGTCATGTCACAGAGCAACCAGATCAGCAGCAGCACTGGTGTTATCATTTCTATCCTCAGCCCTGACAGGAGCTGCATGTGAGCCCCTTCTGTACTGCAACTGGACAGCAGCTTCTTCAATGGCTCTGTGCCTCGGAGTTTTTCCAAATTCTGTTCCATAACCTTTTCCAATTTAATTTCCCCTCCAAAAGCTTTATTTATGCAAATTGCTGAGGTATGCTACAAATGTTCATCCATGCCAAGGCTTGCAAGCTTTTTCTGCAGTATCAACATCTGTAAAAACACCTAATTCTTTTCAGAAACAAACTCATTTTAATTGTTACCTGATAGAGAACTTTCTCATAAGGAAAAAAGCCCTCCAGTTCTATAGAACAATATTCTGGAAATAAATATGTGGCTGATTGTGTCACCTAGACTTCTTTTCCTTCCTCATTTAGGGGATATTTTTTACTGAGTTATGAAATAAAGATGATTTTTTTTTTCCTTAGAGGACCTAGAGGAGACTAAGGAAGGAAAAATTATGTACTAGCTTAGTAAAAAGGATTCTGGAGATGAAACATGGGCATACTAACAAAACATGTTATTTAGGTATGGATAAGAAAAAAGAATATAGGATAAAATAAATGAGTCAAGGGGCAAGAAGGATAAAAAGAACAGGTGACAGCAACTCAGGGTGAAGAAGGTACTGCATTAGGCATCTAAGCAGATTTCTTTGACATCTGCGCATTAATGCAAAAAGCACAGTGAGCAAACCTAGAAAAATGCACCATTTTTTGTTTTGAAAGTTTCAAACTATATAATAAGCATCTTAGAGAGCTGGGGCAGTATCCCAAAGGACTGGAAGATTATGATAATATTATGTGCAGCAAAGACAAGAAGACCAAAGCAGGAGTAATTTTTGAAAGAAACTATATGGCACAAACAAAAGCTTTTGTAGTGCAAAAGTGGAATAGAAAATGCAGCAAATAATAGACTTTGGCTAAGACACTGTAATTTCATTCCAAACATAGTGAAGAAACATCTCAAAAATATAAAATACATTGTATTTTTAAATATGAGTATAAAGAAATATCAGGGAAAGAAGAAGGTAAAATAGACAAAGTCAGGGCACAAGAAAGAAAAGTCAGAGATGTCAGGATGCAGTAATTCTGTGAGAGAATTAGGAACAGAAGCAAGATTGAAAATTTTGATTCAATACTCAGTGGAGGAACAGTGTTTAACAGATAAACTGAAGGAAGTTGGAGAACGCAGTGTGTTATCACAGCAGCATTCTTTTTATAAATAAATGTAGGACAGGTAGCTAATAAAATTTATATTGGCAGCAAGATTTTATGATCTCTGCATTAAACAGGAAAGATTAATTAAAGAATTTAGTTGTGGATGGCCACCTTTTGCAATCCTATTAGCTGTGTTACAATATGTTTTACAATGAAGAGACATAAGATACTGAAGAAATCCATAAACAATTTCTAGGTGAGAAGTGATGTAAACTCCCCCTGAAGGGGATGGAACAACACTGGACAAGGTGTGCAGCTGTAAGCAAGGCAACTGTTAAGTTAGGGGATGATTCAGTGATAAGACATTTAGAAAACCCAGCAGCCCAGCAGCAGCACATTCACATGTTGATAAAACAAAACCAGCTCAGCATGAGAATCAGGCATTCTCAAGGCCCACACACTGTTCACTGCAATTTACAGGTTTTCAAAGCATGGGTCTAATGAATTTACTACTAGTATAGAACATGAATTGGCTGAAGCAGCTTCAGAATATTTAGTCATTCTCTGATTAAAAGTATACATTTTCCACTCCAGTTCCTCTCTTAATTCTTCCTATGATTGAATAATTATCATGCCTGGTGGACAGAGAAAAATTACTAAATGTCAACCATCTTAATGCTTGTGAGGCAAAGATCACTGAATATGATTTAACGGCAGGCATCATCTGGATTAAAAAAAAAGAAACTGATACATAAGGAGGATTATTACCTAGAAGAAAAATAAAGTATATCTTCTCTACTCAGGGAAGAGCTCAGCTAAAATAAGAAATTCATTTTGAATACCACATTTTAAGAGAGTTATGGAGAAGAAGACCTCTCATGACTGTCATGACAGAAGTGAACAAACTGGTGCTGCTACGTTATAGAAAAAAGGCATGGGAGAGGGGAGAACAAGTTACAATTTAGAAATATGAAAGACTTGGACAAGGGTTAATCTGTTATCCATATCTACTGAATGTGCAGGAAGTAATATTTAATATGATTTGTAGCTGAGAAGAAGAAGAAAAACTCAAAAAAAACCAAAAGCAACAAAACACAAACCCAGCCCTGTGATTTTTTTTTTTTTTTTTTAATTTTTATGATAATCACATCTACAGACAGAACTAGCACACATTAACATAGTACAATTAATCTCTTAAGACTGCCTTGGAGATTAACTTCCTTTTCCACCTCTATCCATTCTTAATCTTGTAAGTGCTATACCCAGAAGACTAACCCTGAACTTCACTTTATTTAGACTGAAAAAGTAATAAAAGCCTATTACATAATGTATACTTTCAGATATGTTTCACA
Source organism: Sylvia borin (assembly GCA_014839755.1). Lineage (NCBI taxonomy): Eukaryota > Metazoa > Chordata > Aves > Passeriformes > Sylviidae > Sylvia > Sylvia borin. The sequence continues at coordinate 79,212,859 of CM025957.1, forward strand.
ACCACACAATAACTGAACAAAGAAGAAGAACCAAGTTTTTTGAGCCAATCCTAATCATGCTGGCCCTATTTTGTGAAATCAAAAATAGTAAAGTGTTCCATTAATGTAGATGTAGATGCAACATAAAGTAGGTAATATATGCAGGCTGGCTTTCACAGCTCTTTAGGGATTAAACATAATTTGAAAAACTAAATGATTGCCCATATTTTGTTTACCAGTATCTCACTGTAAGTTTGCTTTTTTACAGTTGTCCCTTTAGACTACTGGATTTTCATAAGTACTTTATAACCTCACTGGAAACAAGAAACAGAGCAAAGGCCTGATCACGAAATGGTTAATGTTTATGTACCCACTGTGTATTCAAGGAAAGAAAGATGGTATGATTCTAAGCATGCAGAAGAAATGCTGTTCGAAAGAGGAAAAGCCCCATGAAAACTATAATCACATTGCTATTAAGAATGACCCATCTCCAATATAACATTTGATTCTTTTAGATATTTCAGCTGTTTCAAATCACATTAAGCTCTAATATGATACATCATTTAGCCTCAAACATAAAATGTTATGCTTCCAAAAGGACAGTGGTGGAAGGAAGCAGAGGAAACAAATCAATATTGCTTACCAAAAACTTAAAAAAAAAAAAAAAAAAAAAAAAAAAGAAAAAAAAAAAAAAAAAAAGAGAGAGAGAGAAAAAAATACCAACATTTTATTAAATTGGCAAACTACTTCATCAGACTTGAAAGTTCCCAGATTTATTTTATTGTATATTGCTATGTTATTTTACTTGAGCATACAAATGCAATATATAGCCAGTGGACAGGGATGAACCTGAGTTAGGACAAGTTATTTCCAAACTCTGTGAGCTATTCCCAAGTCTTAGTTTTACAAATGCCTTATTTTTGTGACAGCCTCTATATTTTCATACAAAGGATTCCACAGAAAGACTTGCAAAAGTACTAAAAAATCCAAGCACCTAAACTTGGCAGTTTGCACAGTCTTTACAGTCTTAGTGTTCTCCAACACCAATACACTCTAGAGAGAGTTTGTTTGCTTTTCACTCCTGTGTAGTGTTAAATGGGTAAAGCTGCACATCCTCAGAGAACTGTGCATCATAAGCACTCCGGGTTATGTGTTTCACCTCCTAATACACAGTTCAGACATCCTGGTTCTTCTCTTCCTCATGAACATTTTTGGTTTTTTTCCTCAATGCTTCCACAAACATTATGTCACAAGACCTCAAGGAAATGGAAGGGTTTTGAAGAGGATAGGCAAATCCCACTGGCATGTGTTTACAAAGAAAGAGCCCTAGAGATCATATGCAAAACAGTGCAATTATTAGGAAAAATTCCCAAGATGAAACTGATACAGAATGCTTTTTTCAACATCTATACACTCATAACTGTATTTCTTAATTTTTGATAATGTCAAATAGTCAAGAAGACTCGATTTTACACTTTATTTGCTATACAATGCAATTGCAGTGCTCCATCTCTAGGCTAAATGCTGAATGTTAGTTTTGCTTGAGTTCAAAACAAAAAAAGAGCTCCACCAGTTATGGAATTATGATTAAATTTATATTTCATTAAATAATATCCACATGCTGCCCAAACATCCATATAATACACATTTCTAGGAGGTAATAGGACTACAGACTAAGCAGAGAGGATATAGTCTGGGGGTGGCAGGGGCTGTATTCTTTAGTTATAATATATTACACAGACAAAAAGCAGCCTAAAGCTGTTCAGGAATTCTGAAGCCTTTGCTGTTTTGCAAGCAACCAGGCAGTGCACAAACAGATAAGAGGTCAGTTCCTGTGCACAAATACAGTTGCAGCCCAATAATCCCCATTACTTTGCATATCTATTAGTAGCTAATAAATGATATATGATAAAACCTGACTTTTCTTTATCGTTAATTAAATCTTTATAAATAACAGCCTTTATACACTGAAAATTATCTAGAAACTATAGCTGTATGCCATTAACATCCTTGATAGCATTGAATATTCTTAAAAGTACCAAAGTACACGATAAAATCAATGTTTAAAAACTAGCAGAAGGCTGAATAAATATTAGGAAAAATATATTTGTTAAGCATATGCAAAGTAGCATAGTGCCTCCAAGAATAACCTGTGTACTGATGCCTAGAGATAGTATTTTCTTATGGATAGATGTAAAGGGACTTATCAGATGATTGTTGGTGTCTGAACAATGTCTTAATGTTTCTCCTTGCTACTATGCCATATGGTCTTTTACATGGTTTAAGGGCATTGCTGCACCAATTAGGTCTGTTCAAGTTTACCCACTTTTGTGGATCCTGGTGATACAGCCCAGGAAGGGTATACCTGGAGTTACTTAACAGCCCACTACAAGAGAAATTTCATGCCCAAATTAATATATTTTGATCTTAAAAAAAAATTTAAAAAAGTGTTCTGTGTTTTATTGACATAATAAAGTTTCTCAAAGAGGACTTGAGACTCCTTTTAGCCTGTCACAGAAAACTATTTGTTCACAAGCACCAATTATTTCAAAGCACTCCATTCTTAATTGAATTTCAAAACATTCTGTTGTTACTTTGCTATGGTACATCATACAGATAAAAGATAAACATCTGTGATTGACAGAAAATGTGAACTGAGAAGCAATGAACATAAGAAGGATGTCCTAAGCAAAAAACATGACACATAAAAGAAACTTCAAAATACCAGTACCTGCACAGAACAGAAAGCAAGCCAGATCAAAAACTGGGCCATATTGGAATAAAAGTAACATTATAAAAATATTGCTTATAATTTTGGAAATTTTATGAACAGAAACACATAAAGGAAAATATAAGAATCATTAAAATTCTAGGAGTGATATATATGAGTGTATTAAAAAGGCTTAAAATTTGATTTCACTAATAATTTTATATTATAGTCTTATGTGGAAGATTTAATAATTCTAAAATACTTGGCAGTGTTTGACTTACAACACTGTACTATTTCAGTGAGGCAACTTATTAGTATTCTATTAAATATATAATTCCTTATATTGCCTTGGATATGAAAATTTCTGCTCAATGTACCCTGAAGCAAAAGTGCAATTGAGCACTTCCTAGGCAATAAGAATGTTCAGCTCAATGCAAGTTCTCATTTTGCACTTCTCTACCAGGACAAGCTCTGATCGTGTGAATTCTCTATAAAATTTAATCATTCCAACTGTCCTCTTCATTTCATTACTAAAGCAGGCAGCTCATTGTGGTCCTTAAATCAATTAAATCAACTTCCTGACAAATAGTTATTGGACATCACTGAAAGGCGATGAAAAAAGTCACTGCCTTCTAAGAATTATGTGAGCAATTAAAATTACTCTTTTATTAAAATCAGGGTGGAAACCAATGAAGTATCTGAAAAATTATAAGTTCTGAACAAAGTAAGCATTAACTAAGCACCAGCTGAGACAAATATGTAAGGTGGATGGTTAACTAGAAGTTAAAAAAAATTGGCTTCAGAAATACAGAGCTGTTTTATTCTTATTTTCTTCTAGAAAATTTGTCTCAGAACAAGGCACAGCTTTGTTTAAGGATGAAGTTTCCCAAAGAACACGTGTGTACATACCTGGACAAAATTAAAAAAGAAAAAAGTTCTGAATTTTGTATATCTGATCAAATCCTGCCAACAGTAATGGAAATTAAACACAAGATTAAATAATTTTTGAACTTCTAGGGTCTCCCCTGCACAGAAGAATGTGAGTTTATCAACATACCTGGCCCTCAAACTTCTGTGTTTTTTTTGCATACAAACTCCAGTTTGCAATACATAGTAGGAGGCGGTTTTCAGTCCTTCCTGGAGGCAAACTCCGTCCCTGCTCCTATGAAGAGGGCATCAGAAATCCAGCGACAATGAGGAGCTTCTGCAGTCCTGCCCAGCCCTGAGTCCCCTGGTTCCTCACATGCATGACTCTTCTGCCTGAACAAGCACCCAGTACTTCAAGCATGGCCTAACTGACAAGAGCACCTGACTGCTGCTGTTAACCAAAATGCCTTTCAGAAAAGTACCAGAACACACAGAAAGAGGCAGATTAACTCTTATTTAAGCTCCTTCAGGATTTTTTTTTTTTTTTTAATGAATGGCTAGACAGACTAGCATGGTCTTTTCAAAGTGCAAAATCTGTGAAGTCCTTGTGGATAGCAATGTGGACTTACAAAAAAGAAGCAGGAGAGACAATCATTATCAGCATCCTTTCTCATATAAATCAGTTGTCAGAAACACCTAAGGAGCTAGAAAAGAGCTGTAGCCTGGTCTAAAACTATCATAAAACTTCTGGGATATCTAGAGATAAAGGTGCTTTTTTTTTTTTACTTTGGCTGAGGAGAACTTAATTGAATATTGTTAGAGAGACACTTGCAGAGACATGAAGGTTTAGTTTCTCTGAAAATGTTTTTCTCCTGCATGAGACATTGTGAGGCTATTAAAAATTACAGTTAAATTAAGGAAAAAAATATGTTATAAGATTTCTTAAGACTGGAAATTTCTCTCCCATTTGTAAGGGACTACCACTTCTTTTTGTCTTTTGCTTCCTGAATTCTCTCAACAATACTAAAAAGTGACAGCTATCCCCATGACAGTCTGTCATAGTGCTTTACATCAGAGCAGATGGATATAAATCCATTGCAGGAAAATACATTTTTATTTCTGAAGCATGTTGATTTCATCACATAAGAGATAAAAGATAAGATATAATTTTTTTTTTGTCTTATTTCAACATTCATAACTTAGTTTAAATTATTTCTACACGGTAAAAGGTAGGGAAGGAAAAAAGTGGGAGTTTTACAGATAATATATGCCTAGGGATCTCTGTTTATCTCCACAAGAAAACAACCAACTTTACATTGGCAAAGACAAGTTTAGCCCAATGCCATAAATTACATATCAGTGTTACTGCTTTTAATTTTGCAGTTCTCTTTTCCATTTAAATAGCCCTTCCCAGCTTGTCCTGAGAATTGCGATCTCCAAAGGACATAGTCATAGCTACAAACTCTGACTCAGACTGTTTCTGCAGGAGTCTGAAAAGATGGCACAGCTACATTGTGCATGTAAGAACAGCACCCACGTTTGCCAGGAACCTGTGCTTTTATGACCTTTATGCCTTGTTTAAAATTTCTGTAGACTTTTGGGCCCTGAAACATGTCAGTTATTTACTACTGCAGCTGTACAGCAGGATGATTTTTTTTTTTCTTTCTTCCAAGCTTATGTATGTGTTGCTTAGACTAACTGGTCGTCACACTAGATATAAATAATTTTGACAGTCAGGAAAACACACTAAATACACAAGTTCCACAGATCAGTAATCAGCCTTATCTGACAGACTAACCCCAGAAAGAGTTTTAAAAAGCATTTTTTTCCTTCTGATCATCTAGACAAGTTCACTGACAGACACTTTTCAGTCTCCCCTTTATATACAGGATCCAACAGTTTCCAGCATATATAATGTATTTACCTACCTAAAATTCTAACTAAATTATGCACACAGGGATTGAAAGAGCAAAATCTACTGTTCAACAGGTGCAATTTGAAGAAAGGGAATACAAGGAATTTTACAACAGAGATGTGGAGATTCTAGCATTTTTTTTCAAAAATATATTCTGAAACTGTGCTATGCATATTCCCAAGCTTTTCTGAAGATAATCACAAAATCATTAACTTTTCACCTCCAGAAGCTCCACAAATAGGAAGAATCACTTCAATTGACCATGTTTTCACTTCCCTCCCTAACTTCAAAGAAGACATTGATAGATTGAATTATTTCATCTTTCTAATACATTTTCCTAACTATCTACATATTCTTTTTATCCCTTAAACTGATTTTACCTCCCTCTTATCCATATAACACTGTCTGCAAATTTTCTTAATCTCATCTCATTGGAGACTTTCTCTTTGGTGACTTATGACATGCTGCATTATCTTTCTATATTTGTGCTTGCTTTTTTGCCCATCTCATTCCATGTTTCAGGTGAAGCATACTGCATTAGCTGCAGCTTTTAAAAGAAAGTACATTTTAAAAATGCCTTAAACCAAAAGTAAAAAAAAAACAAAACAAAAAGCCTCTGACACATTCTATTTCTCCCATCTTTAATATTCTTTAAAATATTCTGTACTGTTTGTATGAAAAGTAACAGAAAGAAAGCGACACTGACATGCATAAACAAATGTATATTAATCCAGAATAATAAGAAGATACAATGTTGGTAAATAAGTAAACTTTTAAGATTTATTTTGTGAGGCCTTAAGCTTCACACTTTTCTATCCGTGTTTCTATCAAAACTATGACACATATTTAGATTTGTCATTCTTGTAAGGAAATTCACATATTGTCAATTCACTGGAATGAGCAATTGCAACTCTTTCTTTTGTTAAGTCACCACATTAATTTTGTAGTTTATTACAGGAGGTAGATATAGAAAGAGAGAGAAGTATTCAATACTTAAATGTTAAGAGAGTTTTACTGGGATGAGGAGGAAATAATCACATTATCACATGCCTGTATAAAACTGTTGAAATTTTGTATCTTACTTCATTAATGTTATGATTCTTCTCATCATTCTAACTGATAGGCAAGGGAGTTTTATGTCTAGCTAACCCTAATCAGAGAAATCACACAATCTCTAACCAGCAAAACTGAATGCTTCACCTGTTGACTGACTGATTATAGTATCCTGAACTTATCACAGTGGTACCTCAGCTACTGATTGCTTATTAAAAATCACATCCTAGTGACTAACATTTAAATATTTACCATGTAATTGCTAGAAAATGTATCTTGAATTTTTATCCTTCTAATAATTTTATTTTCTATTCAAATATCGAAAGCATATAGTACACAGACAGTATTGGTCACATGTACAGAGATAAATGCAATCATCTGACATTAAAAGAAAAAGTGAGATTTCAAAACAGTGTTTTAATTTGGTACTAATTTTGATAGCATTTCCTCCTTCAGCTGGGAGGATATAATAACTCACAAAGTAATAATCTGACATTGATTTTCAATAACTACAGCATATTTGGATGTTATTTGAACAAGACTATATTTTTTTCAAGAATAAAAACATCCTTAGTTTTGAAAGAATGAGAACCCCACATCTTAAGTTAAAGCAGATATCTCAATTCTCTTTCCAGCTCTTTACAAAGAATAGTATATTTGCATCTAGAAACTTTCATCAGATAGGAAGTTAGAGATAAGTAAGCAAATATGGACTATTATATAGAAAACTCCTTCAGAAGCTGAGCAAGAATGTGATCTGTACTGATTGCAGACACCTACCAGCATTATCTTTAAAACCCCCAGGTATTAAGCTAGTATTTATTTAGTACAGAACCAAAAACTACTCATTTTTCTGAATCCCAATGAAAATACCAAGAAAATATACAGCATTCTTGTGCTGTTCTTGCTCTTTTTTTTGCATGCAGGTTCACATGAATTTTCCCAAGCAGACCAGAAAAAAAAATAAAAAAGAAAAACAAGAATGCTATCACAGACCTTGGGTTTCTGTTAAACATTATAGGATGCTGAAGTGAATATTGCCTTGAGCTAGCTAAATATTAAAGCATTCTACAGAGACATAATGCACTACTACAATAAAATATATTGACAATTGCCTTGAACCAGTTAAGTAAGCTACAGAGATCTAATGCAGCAGTCTAAAAATTTATTTCTATGTGGTAATGACAGTCAATTTTTGTGAGATTTCTCAAACCAATAATTATAGGCTCTTAAAAAGGAAGAAAACTAAGACTCAGCTTTGTCTTATGCATGAATTGGTTTGTTATTTTACAGCCACTATTAAAATTCATACATACATACATATCTATCCCAAAGCAAGGTTCATTTTTTGCTAAGCTCAAGAAATATGTGCTGAAAAGACTACCTCTTTGTTTCATATAATTATCCTCTTGCCACGAGATGGCACCAAAAGATTAAAAATATCTGCATTCCCAAGTTTCCCATCCGAAAAAAGGAATACTTTTCAGGGAATTGCACAAGAAATGTCTTCAGTATTTGACTTTCAATTTGGTTAGCAAGTTATGAATATCATTCTGCTTACTTTGACAAACTACTGAAATGTAGAGACTTACCACAGAGCTAATGGAGAAAAAATTGTTACACTAAAGCTTAAGTTTCCTACTTTTTGCAAATTGCAAAGAACTAGCTGTGGGCATTTGGAATTATATATTTCTTCTATAGGACAGGGAAGTAAAAGCATATCCAGTATATTAATAAAACTGAACAGACACAAGAAAAAATAACTCCAAAACCATAAACAATGTATATTTTCCCCTAAAGAAAATTTATGAAACTTTAATGACTTGTGCGTTATGAATCATTTCTTTATTCCATTCAATTTTCCTTCACAAATGCAATTAGGAAAAATAAAATAATCCAGTGAGCTCTTTAAAAAGCTGTGTGGTATGTAATGTAAAAAGTGAATAAACTCTGTTTCTAGCTTGTAAAATTCGATATTGTCAAATGAATGCTTTTCTATTCCCACAGCAAAACCTCATCCCGTATGAGGAGTATTACTATATGACATGAACAGCTTGAATTGGACTAACAGCATAAAACCAAACCAAAACCAAACACCATAGCCCCATGTAGGATAAAAAATTCAATCCATAATCATTTCACTGGCAATTCTTACATGTAACACATTTATGTATTAAAATTCCAGCAAAACTACAATTAAAAAAACAATTAATAACCTCCAACCAGAAAGAAACCAAGCATCTCAGAAAACAGAACTACTAATTCCTCAGCAAATTCCACATCACTACAGCTTTTTCCTTAAAAAAAAAAAAAATTACAAAAGGTATTTGTGTCAGTATTGTCCTGATCTTCATTATCAATGTTTCTGATTGTACAGGAACATATTAAGCTACCTTCAAACATTTTGTTTCTGCACATCATTTCATTTTAGCTCATATATTTTAAAGTACTAATGGATTACCCTCGAGAAGTCAGCACTTGATTAAACATTAGAATCACTGAGACAAATTCTGTTTAGTTAGATATACATTAAAGTATTCTTTTTTTGCTGTCACAATGCCTTTATAACATCACATTTTTTTCTATTTTCTTCATAACTAATATCCCAGTTTTAATCCACTATAATGATAACTAAATAGCTTCTAAACTTGTCCAGGAATTATTTTTTTAGTGCCAGAGCATAATGATTTTTTTTTATATGTTTTTGGTGGGAAAAGAAGGATTTTAATATACTAGAAGAAGAAAGGGACTCCAGCCAGCATACCCAGAGTAACAAGGAACCAGTCACATCACTAAAATGACCCAATAGTCATGGATGCCTCTAAGGCAAAACGGCCTGGGTGCTTTCCCAGCGATTCAGCCGGAACCATTTCACTGGCAGCTGTGGGACTGATCCACCTAGGCTGTTTTTATCCCATCAGCCCTGACTTTCACAGCCTGCCCAAGTGGCAAAACAACCTCAGACCCCACATGTGCAAGCACTTCCTGGTTGGATCTGGATGGCTGCAGCCATGGAGAAAGGAAATGGCAGGTATTTTCTCTCCTGAATGTACATAACCTGAAATTTAGCAAGAACTCACTGCTCTGTTAACATAGGGGGGTTTAGTCCTGTAATTTAGAAGGGTGAACTACTCTGATCTTTAGCACTGGTTTTTAACTTCAGCTAAGTGGTTGTTGTTATAAGTGAAAATTTAAAAGCTCATTTGTAAATTCTTTTCTAAAGCACAATATAGCAAATACAATTTAAATCACTGAAAGCAGTGAAATGTATTTATACTGGTGTTAAAGAACCCTTCTGATTTCATAGCTTAAATAATTAGTTTCTCCTTCACTGTCACAAAATTTTAGGCATCCAGTTTAGAATATCTCAAGCTTAGTGACCTTTTTTAGTCATATTATAGATTCTCAAATTCTCCAGAAGATTTATGCTCATCAAAACTTTAATGGGATTGTTAATATAATGCACTATGTCTTAGTTCTTTTTCCTTTCCTGATTCTAATTATTCTGGCCTCAAATAAAAACCTGGAGAAAACCAACCACACCTCAGCTAGGATATATTCACAAATAGCACATGTGCTTCAGAGTGATTCAGATGCCTTGATAATCAGGGATAGAAAGAAGAATTGTAAGATTTTGTTGCAATTTTCCATCCTGTACAGATACTCTACATATGTGCTTAAATTTCAGAGGACACATCAGTTTTTTCAAGTGATAAGAATGATTAAAGCCTCCCTAAATACTATAAACTAATCAACAAAAAAACAAGTAATACATTTCCACTTAAGAAAGTTTTTCTTGAATTAATTAGACGAATCAGGATACTGTTTGATTTGAAACCACTTTAGAAGGGGAATTTGAAAGAGTAGTATAAGTAATTTTATAAAAGAGTAGTACTTTTAGAAAGGAAAATCCATCTAACTCTATCTGCTCATATTCCATTCAGTTGTGACTACCAGAAGAAAAAGTAGTTCCAGTAAAACATAGCACAATTCCTTTTAACTTCTTAATCGGAAACTTAATAAAATGCCCCCACGGAGAGAACAAAATGTACCTAACATGCCTGGGATTCTTCACCCATTTTAATCAAAATGCCAGCTTCAGTACTGTCTTCACCCTGAGCACCACACTCTCACTCAAGGGAAAGAGCACATCTCGGCATGATTACGTCAGAAAAGAACCTTTGTCCAGTAGAGGGAAAAAAAAATCAGACCTCCGTAAAATGGTTCTCATGATAGTGTTCTACATGGCACTCTTTTATTGACACTATAAATTTCTGTCAAAAGACTGTGGAAACTATCCCTGAGAGAAACAGAATTAGAAGACAAAAATACTATTTAAAACTTGGCCATGGGAAGTGGGAAGCTGAAAGTTATTTAGGGAACTTGGATGTAATATGCTTAAGTAGATCTTAAAATATATTTCATGTCATAATGAAATGTCTCACTTCTGCAATCTCAGAAGCAAGGATTTTTTTTTTTTTAATTTTAATTTTAATTAGGTGTGGCCCATTAACACATTCATAAATTGAGGTCTATACTATTAGTTACCACTTAATACAAGACTATTCTGATTAACAGCACTTTTATTTTTTAGCAGAAAGTCAGGAGAGCAGGCTAGTAGCTCTGTTTAGCTTATGCCACAGAATCAAAATTATAATGCATGAAAAAAAAAATACATCATGTAACAGTATTGACATGTAAAAACTCTCTTCCATACTAATGAAAGAAGCCAAAAATTAAAAGGTATCTGTACTCATAATGAAAATATGATCTATAGCATGATGTAAACCTTTTGTAAAAGATAATTTGCATAATTTGTTATTAAAATTTATTTTTACACATGAAAGGAAGCAAGAACTGAAATATTGTCATTTTCTTGCTTCAATTCATCATGTTTGGGGCTTTTTTTTTTTGTGTTAAACACGTTCAGTTGGGTTTTCTTCTTTCTATTATTTCTTTTTTTCTTGGGTTTTGTCTCACACATTATTTCTAGAAACTGAAAGTCCAGATCATCTTCTGAATAATCTCAACATTTAAAAAAGAAACAAGCAAATGCACACTCAACATGAGCTTAACAGTTAAATCTTATTAATCTAATTTGCACATGTAAACTTTTAGTAAATGTATTACCTATAATTTTCATGATGTATAGAATCAATGACATTTTATCACAGAGTCATAAGAAGGACGAGGTTGGAAGGGACCTGAAAGATCTTAATGTAGTTCCAAGCCCCTCCTACCATGAGGAGGAGTTCCACCCACTACTGTGGACAGGATATTCACAGCTTCACTGGGCAAATTGTTCCAGTGCATCACTACTCTACAAGCAAACAATTTCTTCTTAATACCTAATCTAAATGTCTACTTTTAACTAATTTTCTACTGAAACAGAGATAAAATGGATGTTAATTTATTTTTCCCAGTTCCAAGCACCATGGAAAAGGCATCAGGGAATGCCAGACTGGTCACTATTTCAAAGAGAAAGGAATTGACACATTTACAGGACAATTTTTCTTGGAATTCTCAGAAGCAGAAGCAGAATAAATTTAATTATCCTCCCTCTATTTTCAATAATTACACATACTTTGGGTTCTTGTATCTCACTCTCATTTAAAACTCATATATTTACTCCAGGTATTTTGCCTTTTGTGTAAAATATGAAACATTCAAAACTCTCTTGATTAAGGCTGTGATACTTAAAGGAACTAATGACAGAATGCACACCTTCTTAGTTTCCTAGGCACAGGTATATCTTTTATTTTTGCTTGCTATTAGGAGAATATGACAATTAGTAAGATAATTTTTGCATACATTAAACAGATGGAAATACGTGAACTACTGAAGTGTGGTAGTCACATGCATGCAATTAATAGTTCAGTTATATGTATTTATTTTATGTTAGTCTGGGGGAGAAAAATTAATAGTCCTCTAGCACACTGCATTTTGAATCTTACTTATAATGCTGTAAATTACATTGCTATACATTCTTCATGTTCAAAAAATCTGGATATTATAGCATTGCAGAGTCCATCAGGATTGCAGTCATCTTTAAAGACCATATTCTGGTCTGGGTAAGAGGTGGTATGTCATCTTCTTTACGTTGTAATGCAAAACATTGCAATAGGGTGATATAATAAACCAAATATGTAATGTGGTAAGTGATGTAAGTGATAGGATATTAACAGTAAAATATACACGTACATACATTTATATATATCATGCAGTTCTTCAAGAAAATATTTGAAGACTTTTTTTTTCTTAAAAAACAGAAGAATAAGGTTGTAGCTTTTGAGCTACAGAAATCTGGAAACATCTATTTTCCAGTAATTTTGTGAATCATTACCTTTAAATAAACACACACTCTCTTCATTACATGATTCCCTACTGTTTTAAATATGTTCAACATTCACTTTGAGTTACAATTAAGAGATGCTATAATAAAGTTACAAATAAAAACATCGTGTGAAGAATGATGTTCATGTGGGAATAATATTAAAAAGGACACCTCCCACATCGCTTTTCATTACATCCAATTAACTTCCTAAGTCGCTATATTTCCCTGATGCAGCCTGTTGGTACATGGTACACACTTCCAGAGAGCAGACTTGAGTTTATATCCCAAAGCAGGTGCCCTGTGACAAGCCAGGAAGTACCTCTGAGATGCTCACTAGACCTTTATGCCTCCTGCTGGACACACTTCCTTAACATAAAAAATGATAAACATAATCTATTTCATCTAAGTTAATAAAAACAAGAAACGGTAGTGGGACCTGAAGAAAAAGTCAAGTAATAAAAGGCTAAATTAAATTAAGAAATAAATTTTACAGTATTCTGCTTCCTAGAATGCAAGCCCTGTTTAAGAAAAAGGTTGTCCCTGTTTTACCTCAACTGTAAACACAAGCACACATTTGAGGTAATTGTCTCTGACATTTAATAATCAGGAAGACTGCATGTAAAAAGAAATGTGCATAAGGCTTCAGCTGGCAATTTTATTGCCAGATCACCCACATATTACCAAATAGACCAATAGGCCAGTAAACAGAACATATAAGCTGAATTGCCTTTGCTTGGGTGGTATTCTGGCTTCACACCAGATGAAAACAGAGCAAAAGAAAAAAAGTGTTCAGGTTCAGCTGATTTTTTTTTAATTTTTTTTTTTTTCTGTGTGCAATAATGCAGCCTGGTAACTATAACATACATAGCTCCCAGAGATGATGATTTTTATTTCTCTATTGCTTTCTTGTAGAGAAACCCACAGAAACAGGCATCTTATGGAAGTCACCATGGAAGTCACCAAGGATTCAAAGCTGAAGAGATGTAAATCCAGCAAACAAAAAACAAGTAACTTTTGATATAGGAGTTTCTCTTGGCCTAAAGAGAGGTTTGGAGAACATTTAGAGCTCAGAATACCATTGCTGCTTCTTTTCTTCCTTTTTGCTTTTATGTTTTTCCAGAAGTTAGACAATAGAGGAATTAGGTTTTTTTCTCAAAAAGCAAGCGTTCACATTAGCAGATTTGAAAATGCAGGATGTGCAGCATGTGTGCTTTTTAATCACCTAATGTTTCGGTGAACTGTACCTTTAGTTCCTGAGAGCTTTCATTGATGGTTACATACTATTTAGAGCAAATGAAAGTGCGCTGTGATGTGGCATCCTTATGTGCAGTGAAGTCACTTTCCACAATGTTTTGTTCAGGCATATCTAAACTGCTCATGAGAAGAGAAGATGGTTTTTACTGTTCTAATTTCAGTTTCCCTCCTCTACAACAAATGATGTATCAAATATTATGTTAGTAAAAAGCCCATAGGAAATTCAGTGGTAATACAGAGCAAATACTCATGTGGTTCCCTGAAGTCACTTAGAAAATGTTCCTTACACCCTTATATTCTGCCCAAATAATCAGCAGGTTTCTTCTATTTCTGTCAGTCATATAATTAATAATAATGTCAAAGAATTTGCCATCGAGCAGATTTTTTTTTTTTCAAATCTATGAAGGACATATTGTGAAGTCCAGTTAAAACACTTTGATGTTCACAAACATGATTTCAGGTGATAATAATTAATGAATTAAAAATAATTCTACCATAACCCCATTTTCACCCCATTCCTACTATTCAACAGTAGTTCAATCCTACTTTGACCCCCTGTACCAGTGCTGCAACCTAGTGGTATGATAGGGTATAAAATTATACTCCTTGTCAATCAGCCTGTAAGTATGGTTAGCAGACCTAAAAAAAAAAAAAAAAAATCACTTGCACAGAATTATCCAGATGAGACAGGCTCTCATTTCTTTCCTTGGGAAATCACGTTGAGATCAGGAAATTGCTCTCTCACAATCAGAGGCAGATATTATCTTCATATTAACCTTTTCTGACTTTTACATTTAATTATTTAACAAGGAAAAAAACTTACATTACTTAGTTGAGATTTGTATACTGCTTTGTATGTCTAGATGTGCATTTTATTAATCTCTCTCTACATTTAATTAGTTCTATGCCCATTAGCCTTCACATATAACATTACTTTTCTGCATTTTTCAACTACTGCTAAGCACAGAAAAGAACAGTAGCCACAGTGTCTACTGGGAGCACATTTCAGTATTTCATCATTCTTCACAGATCCTTTGTCTATTGAGAACATGCAAGTGTGAAGTTTTAGAGCAGCTATACTCATTTATTCTAATGCAAAGCCAAAAAGATAATTTAGGAATAGATAAGATTCTACATGCAGTCTTTTTAAGATGTATTTTGCTATTTTCTTTCCACAAAATATTTAAAGTATTATAAATATAAATGGTTGACAAGGCAAGTAGCCAAGACATATTTTCCAATGCAACCCAAAGTAACAAAAAAATCAAATATTCGGACCAGTTTTCAGCTTAAATATATACATTAAAATCAACACTCTTCAGACATTTCAGTATTCCTATTTAAGTGTACAACATCGTCTTGACACCACACAAGAAAGAAACCCCACAGACATAAATGGAAATTAAAATTAACAGTAACTGCTGCAGAAATAACTACCCATTCATTCAAACTTTTATGTAACAAAGTATATAAAATTATGAGAAGACTCCCTCAGCCCCAAACTGGAATAAGAGATAATAATCCAAGAAGTATTCCTCTCCTGACATCAATATATATTGACTCTAAATAGCTGGTTTTCAACTCTTGAAGAAGATAACCTGTTTCCTTCTTGCTTTCCTTAGTTCCCTAAGTTCCTTCTTGCATTTCCTCCTCTAATAGAGCAGACTGCTACTACATCCAAAAGGTAAGCAATTAATATAAAAATCTGTGTAGCTGTAAAGGTCTCAATAAATCCTAGTACCAGACCAGTACATTTACTAGTACTAGTAAATGGCATATGTGAAAAGGATTTAGAGATTCAGAGTGTGCTCCAGTCTCTCACTCTCTGCTTTTCCCCTCCAGTAATATCACCGTGTAAATTTAAAGTCTACTACCTTTAAAAGAAGAAGGTAAAAAAAAAAAAAAGAAAAAAAGAAGACACTCCTTTTTACAGACCTGCTTCCTCACACTGTGCACATACTCACACACGCATCCACACATACATGCACAACAAGTTGTATCATTAAAAAAATACCTTCAAAGCAACAGGAGTGCTGTTGGGATAACACAGAGGCTTTTACTGAAATGAAAGGCGAAGATTATGGGCAACAGCTCCATTTGTGTGGAAGCAACAGAGATGATAGGTCCGTTTTAAAATGCTGGTTGCTATTTGTCACTGATTGCACGTGTAGATGCATTCTCCTGAGCTGAAGGGCTGTTAGATTTTTACAGCTGCAACTAGTATCATGTACAGTATGAGCCTATTGAAAATTTCTTATGCAGCTGACAATGCCATCAATAGTTAGTAGTTGGGAGCATGGATTTAGATTTGTATTGTGCTGAATTAATTTAACACCACATCAAATATGGATTTTATTGCAGCAGTGACAATAAATGCTCACACAGGTGCAAACTGAATTTTTCCTCCCTCCACCTTCTCCTTCTACCCTCTGGTTTTCCCTTCTTGCTCCATTCCCCCTTTACTGAAATGTTAAACCAGGCAATTTCCCCCCCCCCCCCCCCATCTGTGTGAATATAGCTCTGTACAGATATTTGAAATATTGCCTGTATCCACTCTGCTATCCCTCTGCACAGGGATTTCCTTCATAAGAAGCATTTCTGTGAGTGTGGATAAATATTCTGAAATTCAATCAAGGGCAGAACGATTAGCAGTGAAAGCAGCAGCAGACTTGCACAGGTATACAGAAAGTGAGGGCACATATGTGCATGTTTCATCCTATGTTCATAACTGTTACACTATGAAACATCATGCTTTTTTCAATTCACTTAGACTCATTCCCCCCATACTGAATTTGCAAGAACAGACTATAGATGGAAACTGATGCTCAAAAGACAGCCTGCTTACTAGGAGTAAAAAAAAAAAAAAAAAAAAAAAAAAAAAAAAAAAAAAAAAAAAAAGCCTAGTATTTCAATCCTGAATGCATATGATGATATCGGTTTACTTGGAGGAGAGAATAGAATGCACAGCAGTTATTTCAGTTATTTCCTATCCCTTGTCTCATTACTCCTGACGCATATTTATAAAATGCAAAAAGTTGTGTAAGGTAGAACAAATATACCAATTGCATTAAACAACATACTGCTCTAATATAATAGCTGTAATAATATCAACAGAAAGAGAATAAGAAAGGTTCCTACCTTTTGCTGAGAAAGTGAAGTAGTGTCCACCCCAACCCAACAGAAAAAACGAGCTAATAGTCCTTTTTTTGGTCAGTTTTCTCCTGGTATTTTTTAAGACCGATCCTACTTGGATCTAACTCAGGCTTTTTCTCCCAGCGTCACTTAACTCTGGACAGTCCGGAACCAAAGCTAAGGGGGAGCTCTCCCTCCGACTGGCTTTCATTCAGAGCTTCTGATTTACCAAAAAAAAAAAAAAAAAAAAAAAAAAAAAAAAAAAAAAAAAAAAAAAAAAGAACACCGACAGCACCAAAAGCCAAGACGCAGCACCAGAGGCACACACACACACAGGCAGCGTGCACAGACACTCGCACACACTCACACACGCACCCCTCTCACTCTCCCTCCGCTGAGGGCAGCGGGAGCGAGGCGCTGCTGCTGGAGCCGCAGCACTTACCCTGGGAAGGTTGGAGCCCGGGGAAGTGCAGTCTGCCCGAGCACACAGTGATTTGCAAGTGAATGCGGTGGGAGGGTACAGCAAACGGAAAGCTTTTTTTTTTTTTTTTTTTTTTTTTTTTTTTGTGAAAGCCTGTCGCCCTCCCTTTGCTGCCAGAATGGTTCTCTGGTTTGGAAGGCTAAGCCTCATCTGCTTAGCTTGTCGTAATAATGAATACTGAAAGCACCTCCACTTTTTGTGGTGTGATTTTCCTTCATTAAATGTAACCACTTTGTTGTATCACCAGTGGTCTTACAGCAGTGTTTATAAAAGATATATCTATTTAAAAAAATAGCATTCTGGCAAGTTAAAGGAAAGCCTTTGAGGGCTGAGATGAAATCACAGAGTAATTTTCTTCACTGAACTGCTTTTTCTGTTAGATTAGTAACATTTTTCCTCACATCTCACTATTTTGCCTTATGATTAATACAAAGCAAGACGGGTTCATATAAAATTAGATATTTTCACGTTTCCAGAGGTTCTTAGAAAAAAATTCAGCATCACTACTAATTCCCCATTAATATTTTTTCCCCAGTTGGTACTTGTGATGCCTGCTTTTATTTTAGTCATAGTATTTGGACTTCACATTTTGCAATGTGTTTCTTTTCATCGAATTAATCTGTGTTGGTTTCATGTTTCTAATACAGCAAATTGGACTTAGCACAATCCTCCTTGGATCGTATCAAATTCAATCCTTTCATTGTGATACTGTAGACAGTTATGTGTACATTACTTAGAAGAGATTTAACAAATAGTCACATAAGATTAAACCAATGGATGTCAGTATTGCTCTATTTAAGACGTGTCATAAGAAGCTTTCTCTGGTTGCAAAAAAAGTCTTAAAAAAATGGGAAAGCCAAATTCTCTTAAAACAGGAGTTGAAAAATGTATTTGGGAGTGAGGAAGAAAGTAACAATTTCATTATTAGGAAATCTAATACAGAAATATGTAGCTCGCTGGGTGTTGTTAAGCTACTCAATGTTAACTGTTCTGCTTGGGTTTTAGCTGCCTTCTAGAGAAAAGACAATAACAATGATTAAAAAAAGGCAACATTCTCACCACAACTGGTATAATTTCCTAATGTAACCACCTGCTGTTGCTTCCCCTTATTTGTAATCATTAGTAGGAACAGAATTGACCCATCACCTAAGCACAACCTTTTGGCAGATGAGCAAGTCAGCATTTCAGTAACATGCCATACTAGAACGTGAAGACATCATCTGGAGATAGAAGCAAGTAAAGCAGCAAAATGCCAAGTGGTGGGTGGGGGCAGAGGGAATCTCTTTTGACTGCCATATATGAAATTATATTGTTTTAAAAAATTCACCTACCCTGAGAGATTTTTTTAATCTTTCGAGGAAAGCAGTTAAATTCATTGGCTTTCATTGTACTTGGCTCATAAATACACAGTGACATGTATAAAACCTCTATGGAAAAAATAAAATATTCTTCCCTTCTCCCTTTACCATTCTTTTATCAATATAAAAATCAGAACTGCCATGTGCCCCTCTGCTCCTGGTTTCCAAAGACACTCATTCTCAATCCTTTGACAGGAAATGAGAAAACTGCAGGGTCTAATTCAAGCTTCCTAGTCTCTAGCACCATTTGACACTACATTGTGTAAAGGTACACTCACAGTTCTCAGGGATCCATGTGGAACTGCCAGTATTATTGAGGCACCTGTGCTATCTTCCAAGTTTACACATTTATTTGTGCAAAACTGGAAGCATAAGATTCTTTTATTTTAGGCAAATCCTCTTATATTAATCTGAAGATAGGTTCATGGAACTTCCTTCGTGAAGTGTACCAACTGTGTTCTGTCTCCTAACATATTACTTAGATTTAGGCTTTGATCCCATAACAGAATGCTAGGGATTATGTCAGAATAAAAGTTACACTTTCAATTTAGTAATATTAACAAATTAAATTGTGATAAAGGGAGACACAAATATGTGCAAATGTATATACATGGATTCAAAATAGCTTTTTAAGGCTGGACTGCTTTTTGGATGATGAACAGGATATTAGGTGTTGAATATTAAGGTTAAAACCTTGTGTCTTTTTAACATTTTTCTCATTTAAAATCATGAGGTTGGTAATAAATGACAATTTGTGTATATGGACATAAATCCATTCTACACATACACACAGAGAACTATAACAAATTTTGAAATCAAGAAAATAAATGGAATAATTCAGGAAAAAGAAGGTCAGAGAACCTGACTGTGCTTACTACATTTTCTGAGAAGTATTTTGGTGTATTTCTTCTAGGGTTTTATTCAGCTGAAGAGAACCTATCTTAACCTAAAGAGATACTAATTTATTCAGGCATAGTTACTGCAAGTCACATTTGTACCCTTAAACTGGACTGACTTTAGGAGTTAAGCTTTAACTCTAGAAAAGCCATACTTTGTCACAAAGTACTGTTTCTGTTGGTATGGTCAGCTGCTTAAAATTCAGTGTCTATTAATACTGGTAGCATATGGATATCTAAGGAAAAACATTTATTCAACCATATACTTATTCATACACATGACAGTAACTTTAAAACAAGGTGGCATCATAACCTATTTTTAACACTGCCTAATACTTCCCATTAGAGCAGTCCATTTTTAGTTACTTATAAATTTACCAAACAAATTATTTAGGATTAAATTTTCTACCCTGATGGTCTGCCTTGGGCAGAAATCATTTAAAAACATTTCAGCCAAAATGATACTGAAATTTCAGAGAATCGGGAAAAATTATACAGCTGAAATTTTCTCACAGGAGTGAAACAACCTTTGGTTTTGAAGGCAGAATGTGAAACTCCACAGGGTACAGCTGGCCTTTGAGTCACAGAAGCTTACCAATGGGGACAGATTAGGTCAAGGAGCATGAAAATAAAGGGTGGTAGAAGCAGGAGTGGAGGCTGGAGAACTCATTCTTCTTGGCCAGAAGAGGGAAAAAAAATTAAGAAAGGAAGAAATAGTGGCAGAATAGGGAGAAAGACATAAATTCATGGAAACTGAACGAGGAAACTCAAGGTGAAGAAAAATAGAAAAAACACACAAGATGAAAAGCTGGACAGATAAAGATCTCGATAGAGACTGTGGGGTTGCTTTTTGCCATTTCTGTCATCAAGGTAAGCAATTTTATGATCTGAAATTATAAATTTACTACCATACTACAATGGAGATGCTTTCTTTTCATTTCTGGTTACAATATTGGCAGAGATCCCATAGGCCAATATTTGCCTTTTTAGGTATATGAAAAGGTATAAGAAAGATGGGAAAACAATATCTGAAATTAGACCCCATTCCATTAAACATTGCTACTGGCAAATATCTATCCTACCTACTGGAATTCTTTCCACTCAGTGTTGGCCCACATGGAGCATGACAGCACATTAGTAGCCTCATGAGCCCCTGCAACATTGATCATTATGGTGCTTGTAAAGACTCCAAACCTAGCAATGGCCTGTATGGAGCATAATGATCCTATTTCTCCATGGTTTTATTCCACAATCTGTGAAGCTGTACACAGAAACCTAACAATAATAGTCAAGTGCTCCAAAATTAACAAAGCTCAGAATTGTTTGTTATAAATAAAGAAAGCTAAACTAAAATGTTATACTGCATATATGAAAATAAATCAATTTATTATACATATATCCTAATTATTTTCCATCTCTCTTCACACAATCCTGATAGTACCCTTCCTTGATGCACTGGTTGGACTGGTTTATGGATTGGTTTACAGGTAAGTCACAGTCTGGAAACAGCTGTCTAGAAAATATTGTCTTTTATGGTGGCCAGAAAATTTGTAGGGAATGGATTTGTGGGAAAATAGAATTTTTCACAATGAAAACATTCTTCTTTGAATGAGACTATATCTAATCCTCTGCCACTTAACCTGCTTGATGCTGAACACGTTACTTGAATCAGACATCTTTCATGGTTGCTTTCCTGTTATGTCTTATTATTTTCAAGTTTCTGATTGAAGTGCTAGGTCTGATATAAAGAAGTGCTGAACACTCAGTTTCATGTGCTAAAGTAACTGCAAAAATTGTAGAAGTGAAGTCTGATTCACTGTGTGTTTTCACTAAGTCAGCCAATACTTCTGATCATGGCCTCTCTCCATGTTTTAATTCTATTTTTTGGAAAAGGTTAAATATCATGCCCCCAAGTTAGACACTTAGAGGACAAGCTAATGTTTAGAAAATATTAATGTTAGGAACTACAGAAGTCCTTAAGAATTATGTAGGAAAACAGGATTTGAAAAGTATGCCCTAAACAAAGATACACTACACTGAATAATCACAATGAAGGAGAATTTTTTTAAGAGAAAATGTGCCTTTAAGACAATAATCTAGGAAAACATCATAATTTTTATGCACTACATTGTAGCTGCAGGATAAAAAAATTATTTTAATATTTTCCAAAGTTCTGTAAGTTTGTGTCTAAAGTCTTAGCTATTTTCTTCTACAATGACTACATGCACATCTTTAATGTTGATTATTTATTCATCAAATGCTCGTGAATGTACTAGGTACTTAGATATGGAGTCTGGTTGAAGGCCACTTGTTAGCAATATATCCCAAGGATGAATGTCAGGGACAATGTTGTTGAACATTTTCATTAATTATTTGGATGATAGACCAGAGCGTACCCTCAGACACCAGTTTGCTGCTGACACCAAATTGGGAGGAGTGGCTGATGGGCCATACTGCCATCCAGAGGCACCTTGACAGGCTGGAGAAAAAGCTGATGGGAACCTCATGAAGTTCACCAAGGTGAAGTGCAAAGTCCTGTATCTGGGGAAGAACAACCCCACACATCAGTATATCCTGGAAACTGACCAACTGGAAAGCAGCTTGGGAGAGAAGGACCTGGTGGTTCTGCTGGATACCAGCCTGAACATGAGCCAGCAACATGCCCTTTCTGTAAAGCACACTGATGATGCATTAGGCAAAATACTGCCAGCAGGTCAAGGGATCTTTCCTCCCTGCTCAACACTGGCAAGGCCATGCCTGGTGTCCTTTGCCCAGTTCTGGAGAGAATCCAGCAAAAAGCACCTCGCATATGAGGAAAGGCTGAGAGAGCTGCAACTCTTTGAACATAAGCACCTGAGAGGAGGGTGGAAAGGGGACAGAGCCAGCCTCTTTTCTGAGTTGCCCAGTGACAGGGCCAGAGGCAATGGGCACAAACCAAAGAGCAAGAGATTCCTTTTAGCATCAGGAAACACTTTTATCCTTTGGGGGTGACTGAGCACTGGCACAGATGGTTGTGGAGTCTCCATCCTTGGAGATATTTAAAAGCTGTCTAGGCATGGTCCTGGACAATCAGATCTAGATGGCCTTTTGTGAGAAGGGCTGGGTTGTGTAAGACAACCTCCAGAGGTGTCTTAGAATCATAAAAGTATAACGACAAATAGTAGAGAGAGGTGAGAGCAAAAAAGGAGCAGAGGATCCCATGTCAGTCTAAGTACTGTGGAGAAACACATTGTTAGTACTAAGAACAAAAGGAAGATGGAGCAAAATATCTCACAGTGCATGCATTAAGAAAAAAAGTCCAACACAGCAGTACCCTATTACTCTTGTAAAATTATCATCACATCTCCATTCCATCCAGTAGAGTTCAATACCAGCTGCTGCTCTGAAAATACTATAATTTCCTTTGACTCTCCATGCATCTCAGCAATGTCTTACAGTGCCCTGACTTGTGTTAAAGTCCCCCTTGATCTACTGTTAGAGAAAAAATAAAAACAAAGCAAAACAAAACAAAACAAACAAACAAAAGGTTTATTTATTTCTTTGGGTTTCTGGCATCACTTTTTAACCAAAACGTGGGAGGATGGTTTGCAATTTTTGAAAGCTAAAGTGAAGTAGCTGGCTCCAAAGAATCATTCCAACACCTAGCCTTTCATTCATTGCAGTTATTCCAGAATGTGCGCATCCTGCTATCTGCTAAAACTCATTTGCTTTTATAAATCACCTGCATTCCTATTCCTCTATCTTAAGAGTGCGGATGTTCTGATGCTACAAGTGAATTTTAGCACAATAAACAAAAAAAGTTTATGCTTACATGGAAAACATCTACAAACATGGAATGATTTGCCATTTATAAATGAAACATAATTCATACAGAAGTATACACACAGAAAAGATTAAATTACTAAGAAAGATGTCAAAAAATCTATATTGTATAAAAACTTCTTTGGTTTACTTAATAATTATGGGGAAAAAATGTAACAACCAGAGGGATAAATTTTTATGGATTATTGGTTGCAGTCTTCAAATTGCCTATCATTTCTTTGCAGTTAGAATAAACAGTGCTTTTATAAAATAATGCTTTATTAATACAAGCAAGCAGAAGTCTTTTGATAGAACAGCTATCCTCTGATTTGAACAAAAATTATTTCTATATAATACTATGAAAATAAATATGAAAAAAAATCTTTACTTGACTTCACTAAATTGCTCTCTGGATTTCCCTTTTTTCAAATCAGCCAGGTTTTTTTTTTGTTTGTTTGTTTGTTTGTTTTGTTTTGTTTTGTTTTGTTTTGTTTTGTTTTGTTTTGTTTTGTTTTTTTAGTACTGTTTCAAACCTGGTTAAAGTTAATTTGCAGATATAAGGCATTACACAGTGTAAAAAACAAAACCACTGCACTGCAAAATGTCCTTAGTAATAGTTACGTGAAGGTTGCCAGATCTCTCTTTTCCTTGATCTTTCCATTTCTTAGTTTTCATTTAGTGATAACTGCACCAGAAATGTTACAATTACAAAAACCTGGTCTTTCATTCCCACTTGCATTAATATGTCTCTCTGCATTCCTAAGTAAAGGATATTTTTTATACTTCAGTCTTATTGACATGTTTGCTCTAGATGCATGGTTTTGATTTAATATCATAAACCACTGCTGTCACACATATATCTGTCCCCACAGGTTTATAAGGAGGTTTAGTGTCATTCCATTACAGTTAAATAAGAATGCGCATGTAAATGCAATTGCAAATAAATTAACAAATAGACAAGAAATCCTTCCTCCCTTGATAACATAACATATCTGGAAGAACACAGATTAAATGTATCAATTTTTCATTTGGCAAGTGTGATGGTGATACATTAAGAAAACTAAACTGCTAACCATCTTTAGATCAATTGCTCACAATTGAAAGAAACTATATTTCCTCAGAGAACAAAATCAAATTCAGCATACCATTTTAGCCTAAATAATATCAGGAATTATATTTATAGACAAAAGCAGACAGTAAATCTTAATCCTGCTCAGTAAAAAGACAAAAATACAAAAAAACCCTGCTACATATCAACATGTGTATAATGTTGTTGCTATATTACATTTGAATTGAGATACTTAGGGACAGTTTAAGCTCCTTAGTCATTCAACAGTTCATATGCAATTAGGAGGATCCAGATTGACTCTTCTCAGTTTTAACAGATTATGAAATGTGCTACTCTTGTGCTATCATCTACTTGTCAAGAGGTACACCTTCAAGTTAGTTTAGCATATAAAAGGTGAAATAAGAAGTTAAATAAAGAAAGGACCTGTTATTCTTATGCTGTCCCTGTTATGGGTCAAGTTTCTAATGTATAAAGCAATGCACCTGAGGAAATGGGTTTTTTTCCACAGAACCTACCTCATAGAGAATGACATATAGAGGACGTAAGTCAGACAAAGAAAAAAACATTAAAAATCACAACAACAGCAAAAAAAAAATCTCCTCAATTCTTTCTTAGCCGTTCTTAGGTGATTTGCAAGTCAAGCTGCAATTATCAGGTCTGGAAGTCCCATTAAGAGTCTTTCCTATTACTTCAAAGTTTTCACCTATAGATTCTTCTGCAGGAATTAGCAATGTGCTTGTACTCCATCTTTACTTTGAAATACCTCCTAAGGGGAGATTTTACTCTCTCCTTAGGGACTGGATGAGAATTCATGTTCTGACTGAGAATACAAAGCCATGTAACAGCAAAGGCTGTAAAATATTTTATATTTTCTTATTAGAATTGATTCAGGTGTCTGTTCTTTTTCAGGGTTCATTCACAAGAGCATGTAGTGACAGGTCAAGGGGGAATGGCTTCAAACAGAATGAGGGCAGATTTATGTTAGATATTAGGAAAAAAATTCTTTACTGTGAGGATGGTGATGCGCTGAAAATGTTGCCCGTAGAGGCTGTGGATGATCCATCCCTGGAAGCATACATTACCAGGTTGGATGTAGCTCTTTGCAACCTCATCTAGTGAAAGTAGTCCCTGCCCTGAATGAATTGATGTTTAAGGTCCCTTCCAACCTGAACTATTCTATGACTTTATGATTCTTGACTAGCAAGCCTAAGCATATTCAGTCTCTTCTATCTATAATTGAACAAGGATAAACTCATTGGTTAGAGAGAGGGAAATTGTCTAACAACAGAAAAGTGATGTGGCATTGAATGTTTCACATCCTACCAAAAATAACGGCAATGATAAGTCCCCTATTAAATATCAACCTGGTGTCTTCCAAATAGTTCAGACAATATTTATTTCTATTCCAGATAGTCCAAACAATAATCCAGTCTACCCTTGAGAATAGGTAGAGGGAGACTTCTCTGTAATTTCTTACTCAGTACCAAAACTCAGATAGAAAACCAGGAGTTTCAGTTCATATCCTTATAATACATGCATTTAAATATCACAGAAGTATCTTTACTGAAAAGCAAATCAGATTAAAAAACATGCAAATCAAATACTTCCAGATTCTGGTTATGGCTATCTCATGTGAGTTTTTTTAGGGGCATCAAACACAAACCAGCAACTTATCTACACATATTAAATACCTTGTGTATATAAACTGACCAAAACATAGTCCAATATCCAGATGTAAGAAGAGTGCTTTGGTGTTACTGACATATTTTTGACTAGAAGTAAAGGAAAACAAATGGTGAGGAAAAATTAGGGTGCCTTTTTAAAACAAGAAAAATCATAACTTGTATATGTGAATGTTAAAAGATGTGTACCAAGCAGCAGAAGGCAGTCTTATTTTTCTTTCAACAAAATAACAAGAGATTGAAATAATAAATGTTAGCACCTTTTCTTAACATCAGAGTTTATCCTGAACTCCCAATCACAAAGTTGAATCTCCTATCTGTATGGGTTCCATTGAATTAAGGGGAGAAAGCACCAAAACAAGCTCCCATAAAATAGAAGGATTACATTTTCAAACAAACAAACAAACAAGCAAACAGACAAACAAAAAGCTGATAATTGACTGAAACTCTGCATCTGTGCCTAAACAATGTAGCTGTTGCACAATGTTGCACACATCATATTTTTCTCTTTTTTTGCCCCTCCTATAAGTATGTCTAACTTTCTTGTCTTTAAATTTCCTGATTGCTACATGAATAGCAGCATCTTTCCCTGAAGAAGGTGTAAAAATACAAGGAGTAGAAATACAAGGAATAAAGTTTGCAAGGAGTAAAAATACAAACAACTCACTGTAGTTTGCAAAATCATCATCAATATCTGCGAGCAGAACTGTTTGTTTTCTAACCTATGTATTCATGTGTATATATATATATATTTTTTTTTTCCCCTGGAAAATTTAGTGAAATCATCAGCTTCCCTATTCCAAATACAATACTAGAGACATACCAGTCAGGAGACTTGTAGGAATTTAAGTCTTAAGTGGCATCCTTGATTCGAATTCTCTTCATATTTCAGTGGGGTGCTAAATAGACACAGAACTCATAAAAAGGACTGTCTTCATCGTACTGGAAAGATTTCAGGGTGCAGAGTGCTCAACTCTAACACCAGGCGCAAGTTATCTGAAGTCAACAAATGTTCCTATCCATATTTGGATGATACAGTTGTTCCTCCTTGAACCTTGATCTGATCTTTCTGTATTGAAGCAAGAATCCTACTGAAGTGTCACCAAAAGAATGTCTCATTTTCAAGTCAGTCTATTCTTTATTGATTCCTGCAAAAATATCAGCACTTACATTGTGTGCAGAACTATCATCATTAAGCTTTTGGAAAAAAGACACATGTTAATTGTCAAAAGGAAAAAATTAGCCAAATAGCAACATACTAAATTGCAATTAAAAATCATGTGATAACTACAGGCAAGTCTCCTTTTAGAAATTGATATTTCCAGAGTAGGCAAATATACACATAACCAAGGACATGACTATGCATGTCCCTGATACGAAAATTTAGTCTGTAGTTAATATAAGAAGTCATCATCATTTAGTGTTCAGTTAGTGGTTTAAATAAAATCACTTTATTGCTTGGACAACCGCCCAATGAATAAGGACTGGCATCATAAATATGAAGACATAAAAATTGCCATCAGTACTCATTAGAGTAGCAACCTTGTTGGCAGACTCAACAAAAATGGAAAGGAGATTTCTTAGGTGACAGCATAACATCTGATGCCAAAATAAAAATGGATGAACAAATACAAAAAGCACAAAAAAAGAAAACTGTCTATGAAGTCAGATGAGTTTAAAACCAATCAATCAATCAATCAGTCAATCACATCTGATTGAATCAAAATTAAGTGAAAGCTAATACATATTGTTTTGCTTTGTTCTTGGTTTTCGCGGCTTAGTCAAAATAAGGCAAGGGAAAATTCTTGCAAATAGTATAGCATAGTTAAACAAATATTTACAAGACATTGTATATTACTCTTGTGTATAGTTTTATGTTTCTTTCTGTAACATTATACACTTCCTGGAATAAACAAGAATTAAAGTTATTTTTGTGTTTTATTAGATATTTTAATAGCAACAGATATAATTTTCTTCACTACTTGAAACTTAGAAATTGTTACATTTATATTTCTCCAAATGTAAATGTAAAACTGTTCTGAAGGTCTATACACATATTTGTTACCTCAGTAATATTACCAACTCTTTCTTATCTTCTTAAAAATACACTGATACATACAGGGAATATACTGGATGAAATTAAATAGATACGACTCAAGAAAAATATTCCTCTGTGACAAGATATTTTTATGCAAGAGTCAGGAAATGAAGTAAAAGTTAACAGAAAGTGGTTTACCTTCAAACTCTGACTCTTCATCATTTTTGCGAAGTATGGCCTATAGTAATCTCATAATAAAATAACCTACTAAAAAATTATTCACCATTCAGTTCCTTAACCCTTTCTCTTTTTGTTTAAAAAATGTTACAACACAGCACAAAATTAATTTCCCATACATCTTTCTAAAAGACCATAATACTTTAGCCCCAGAACAATAGCGTTACAAAAAAACCAAAAAAAGACCAAAAGAAAAAAAAAACAAAAGCAACCACCAAGAAACACAAACAAACAAACAAACAAACAAACCCAAAACCAAAACCAACCAAACAAGCAACGAAACCAAAAACAAACAAACAAAACCAAAAAACCCAAAAAACAAAAACAAAAAAACAAAAACAAACAAACAAACAAACAAAAAAAAAAAAAAAAAAAAACAAACAAAAAAAAAAAAACACGAACCCCCCCCCCCCCAAACCAAAGAAACCAACAAAAAAAGAAACTCAATCAAAGAAGACCCAAATGAGTCAACACCCTTTAGTAGCTTATCTTCAAACTGAACATCAGACAAGAAGCCTGTGTATGCTCTCTTGTTCGGTCATTTATTGTGCTACATTCTGATCCCAAAAAAGCTAGTATTCAAGAGTTCTGACTTCTGGCATTTTTAAATTATGCTTCTGTGCAGTATAAGGTGAAGTTATAAGGTATAATGAAGGCCTACGGGAGACTATTAGCACAGGTTTTTTTGGGCCTAGCAAATAATTTTTAATATTTATTTTGTCATAAATGCCATCTGCAGAATTAGTAATTAAGAGATGCAGACAAAATAACAGAATCCTGAAAACTGGATTATTATTGTTTAACATTTTTCACTGACTATTGTCCTTGTTTAATTTTTGATTTTAAGTAAAAAAACCAATAAATTAAAACAAAACAAAACAAACCCCAAAAACCTCTTTAAAAGGTGACTGGTCTCTTAGGTCTCAGTTCAGTTAAATTATATAGAAAATACAATGCATAGTGCACTCAGAGAGAACACCACGACAGCCTCCTAGGTTTCATCATGAAAAAAAGAACATTCCTGAATTTTTTAAAAACTGACATAACTTACATGAATCAAAAAATGTAAAATTTAACACTAAACTGTGAAAACTGTAAGATGATGTGTGGAACATAGCTCACTATTAATGGGTACTAGGAAGAAGATTATAACTGGAGAAAAACCCTTCTCTAAGTATTATAAAGTAGCTTATAAACTATAAATTCTGTCTAGTCGAACTGTAATGACATATGTGAAGTTTTAGAGATAATAATAATCTCTATTCCATCGCTGTCATAAATACTGTTCATGAAATTTGGCCAATCACTTATCTGTGTTCATCACTACAATGGAGATAAATAATTAATGAATGAATATATTTCACCTTGAATTTGCAAATTGCTCAGACAAAGCTTACAGTTTCCTTGCATTTCTTCTGCATAATTAATCATTTAATTCTCAGATGCTGATGTTTTGGGGTTTTTTACACTGAAACTTATGTGATGCTGGCTAATTTTTTTTTAAATTTATATGATATTGTGTTTTTTCCTAACCCTGTAAGTCTACACTTTAACCAATTAAAATTCAGTTACCAGCCACAAAATACGGGTGATATATACTGGGAAATAATGTCTCAGTTGTCACTGACGAACATGAAATAACTTCAGTAGGAACTACCAAATAATAATTGTGTTTATTAAATTTTTATTCATTGGCTTTCCCCAGAACTGTAAGAAGTATCATACTAATTTTCATACAATGATGTTAGAAAGCAATTGGATGTTAACAATAATGGCAATAACCGATAATTATTTACATGCTTTCTACAAAGAGTATTAAAACAAATTACATGTTTTAAGAAGATTTGAGGATACTTGTTTTATTTTGACCCAGAAAAGCAATTCTCAGGTTTGCAGTAAATTTGACAAATTTTGAAGGTCACAATTCCCACTGAAATATCAAAAGATTTTCCCCAGAACCCAGGGATGTTTCTGGAATATTCTTTTACTCCACAGTGAGAAGCTAAATGAGAGAGATGGAAATAGTGCGTGTGGAGAGGAGCAGTTAATGTTTCACTATGACAAGAAACATTTGGGTAGAAAATACTGAACAAAAGAAAAAAAATATTGAGCTAAAACATTCTAGCCTGCAGAGTTGAGATCACTGCAAAGTTAGGATTAGACAAACCTTCTATGGATCACCAGAAAGGCAAAAGCAAAGTAAGACAGCTGTTGTGTTCATTAAAGACATGCTGTTTTTCTCAAAATGACAATCTTTCTGGATCAAGCTAACAGAGAGTCAGGTTGTCTGGTAAACAAAATATGCCTTAACATCATACAGGATATTTCAAATACATTTTGGATTGAAATTTTTTTTCCTCACTTTACAATATTGCAGAAATAAAAGATAGAGATTAATCTTATCAAAATACTCAGAATATCAGAAGCAACACTCTTAGATTACAGTCATATGCTGAAATGTCAGTCTTTTTAGATTTAGGGGTTTTTTTACTTTCAAGATATAATTTAGAATTTTTTAAAAATAACAGCTGAGAGAAGCAAGAACATTGAGTTTTGTTGAAAGATGACAGGTACTGCTACAGAGTTAGCCTTGTAGTAGTCTCTGTCATGTACCTATTGAATTTCGTTCAGATATGCCGTGGACATGCACTTAAGTGAATAGTCGTATCAAGATCTGCTTTGCTTCATTGTTGAATTTTCTGGGCATCTCTAATGTGGAATATTTTTAAAAATAAGCCCCTTTACTTTAAATGGAAGCATTCAGAAAATAACCTTGAGCATATTGTGATGGGAAGTAAAATTAAACAGTACTTCATTTAAACAGTAATTTTTGTACCATGATTTAATTTCAAAATGCCTTTTTTTAAACTCTGAAATTTGCATTTAGCTTTATTTTCAAGCTATAAATCAGCCTTCAATATTCTTTGGTTTTGAATAGAGTTTCATAAAACCAACTTCAAGCTAGTCTTTACAAAAGGCTATTTCATTATCTCCTTACCTTGACTATGAGCTGCTCTATTCCATTGAATTAGTTAATTTCTGATGAACTGTCATCCAGTTTCTACTTCATAATTGCTGTTGGATTTTTATTTTACTCTGGAAAAGAATAGAAAAGAAAGATGAAGAGTGAAACTACATTAAAATAGAAGTATTTGTTAAAAGATGAGAGGGTTAAACTTTAGCTTAAACAAATTACGGAAAGCCTTCATGTGAGTCATATAATGAATTAATAAATAAATAAATAAATAAATAAATAAATAAATAAATAGAGCCTTTGTAGTTTAACCAGCTTCTCAGAAATCATTCAGTTTCTCTTGAGCAAAGTAAAAGAAAATCAATTAGTATCCAGAGAGTACAAACACAATTCTTATGTGTGAGTAAAGGAACAATTCAGGACAACATCATGGAGTTTCTAATTTTATTTTTTTGTGAGTCAAAATCAACAGAGCGCCTAAATGGCAAAACAACTCATAAAATTATTTTGGTTAAACTATTACAGTTGTGATATTTTTCTGTAACCTAGTGTGGGTTTTTCTCTGTCAGTGTTGGAAAAGGAAGAAATTTTTTGTGAGTGATCATAAAACTTCTTTAACTTTTACTAAGTTTTTTTTTTAGCTCTCTGTTACCAGTGAACTGAAAAGGTATGGAATTAAAACAAACAAACAAAAAACCACAAACAAACAAACAAAACCAGAAAACAAAAAATCAGTTCAACATGATTATATATGCAGCAATAACTAATTTTTAGAATAAAAAACTGAACCAAGCCAGCATGTTTTAAGAAACTGAAGATAAGTACGCACTGCACTGCATATAGAAATGCACTGTCATCTTGAGATGTAAAGACTCACAGCTTTTCAAAACCAAAAAAATATACTTTTCGTTAAAGTAAAGCTTGTGGGTGAATAAGGGGTCAAATAGTAAAACAGTAGGCAGAGGGTAAAATAGTTTCTAAATAAACTATACTTTTTAGTAAAAGAACACATGGCTGCTGTATATGCAATTGCCTTGTGTTGTTCAGAAGTTATTTGACATTGGTATTTCTCTACAGCTTTTGAGTCATTTAGATATGCGTGAACTCACCATATTTTGTGCTGTATATAATCTTGTCAGTTTACAGAATAAATCATTATAATGCACAAGCTCTTTACACGGATTCCACTTGATATATTAAAAAAAATTATATGTATTAAGTAAGATTGTTATATACATGACATACATAAACATACAAGCTATTGAATTTCATGTAGAAAAAATACTACTGCACATATAATGAAACCCCCCTATGAATGTCAGCAGATTTTGGGATAGAGGAGTAGGAACCTGAATGATTTGCATGTCAGATTAAAATAAACAAATAAATGCCTACAGGAGTTAGCAATACACAAATTAGGAAAAATGTGATTAATACTGAACATTTTTATAACATAATAAAATATTAGCCTCAATTGCATCAATAAAATAAAGGGAGAGTGGGAATCCAGCAGCCACAGACTGTAGCAATGTGTTCCTGGGATTGTGTCACGAGATATGCTGACCAAGATTTTTCTTGGCCATATGACATTTGTAACATTTCTTCTGAATGAGCAATTTCTGGTATCTAATGAAGGGTGAGTGCACATTAAATCTGTAGCACAATTTAGCTTAAAAAGTCAGCCAACAAGAAGAAATAAATGCACTGGAAATTAGCCTAATACAAACTCATAAGTCTTGTGGTAACTCAGAGAACTATAATTTTTTTATTTATTTATTTGAGCGTCAAAAATATATTTTCTTATTCCTATTGTTTATGTCAGTGAAACATCTAGAAGATCTCCAGTTTATTTGCTCTCTGTAACCAAGTTGTCCCGCTAATATATCATTCTTGGCCCATGAACACCTTATTTTATTTGAGTTCTGAGGTTAATTTCCAACGAGAATTAATGGCAAAAAGAAAGAACTATATTCTTTCCTTTGCCAGATGCTTTACTTACAGAGCATTAACAAGTTAAGAGGTCTTGATTATTTATCTCAGTCTACTTTAGTAGATTGAGCCATTAGTTATGAAGAGCTTTAATGCTGTTAAAACAACTGAGATGAAATAGGGAGGTGGCACATATATTGTTTGTAATTTTGGTTGCATAATTTCAAAGAAAGTTTATTCCAGAAATAATTACAGCATTTTTTCTGAGGGGAAAAAACCGAACAGAATTTACAAAACACAATTGGCAGGAGCTGATATTAGGGTACCCATTCAGTATTGACTGAAAAAATTCTACTGCCCAGGAGACATCTTCAAATTGATGATGCTAGCATGCCAATTTATTTTTCAAGTTGAATTTTTGTTAAATATACAATAGTAATATAAAGAGGTTAGGACACTGGTAAGTATCACCAGCCATTACTTGTCACTAACCTGAATTTGTACTGCATAGTGTTAGGCTAGCATCCAAGCTAGACAGGTTATTTTAAAGTGGCACTAATGGCCATGTGTAATGAAAGATGATATTTGAACCTTGGTTAGATCTTAAAAAAAGATCAAAAAAATATTTCACCTCTCCTCGAGGCAAAACTTGTTTTAACTTAGTCGAATGCAAAAGTTTTGAGTGGGACATAATTTATCAAGAGTCATCAAGTCCCCATCTGTAGAAACAGTAATATTTCACTAAGACAGCAAGAATTTTTTTTCATTCTGTCCCCCTGAACCTCAAAGAGGAAGAGCCTCTTTACTGTTCAGGTACTGTGCAGGGCTCTTCACAGATTCATCCAGTGAGGCTGTGGACCTGTAAGAGATGGTCCAAAGATCCCTCATCTGCCTCACAACCATTGTCAAGGACCGAGACCAAAACCCCTAAAAGGACTCTAAAACCCCAACACAGGAGTGCTGGCCTGGCTGAGGTGGGACGTTTGCCAACTGTTGCCTGCAGGTGTGTTCAATGGAAAAACCTAGCACGCATTTCTATTGGAACATCAGAACCTGAGCAGAAACAATGGGCAAGTCACGGTGAATTGACTGCACTTGATGACAGCTGTACCATTCTGAGTTAACACTGCACTTGCTGACGGCTGACCTGTTCCAAGTTCTGGAAACAAGCACATTGTAAAGATTTCCCCACCTTTTGGCCAACTGCCTGTCGCTTTGGAGAAGGACTAATAAGGACCCCTAAGTTAACCAAAGACTTTGAGATCTCCCCAAGGAAAAAGATGGATCTATTGGCCGGACCATGAGGATTTCGTCTCTCCGTTGGTAGCTATACCCACCCTCTATTTCTCTTTTCTTGCTATCCTTTGTTTCCCTTCAAATCCTTCTATCGCATTTGATGTTGGCACTAATAAAAGTGCATTTGTTTTGATGAATACTGAAATCCCCTCTGTGTTGTTTTTTTGCACTCTGAGATCAGTTAACGAACCGTCATGAGCCCCGCTTGCATTAGCGGATCGTGACAGGACCCTCCCTCACGGGATATATTCAAGAACTTGCCACTGTGGCGGTACAAAAGGCAGTAAAAGCTTTGGCTCTATGTAAGCCCTGCTCAGCACCTCATCAAAAATATCTCTGTGTTATCAACCATTGTTACCCCAGCCAAAACCAGCACAAATTTTCTTTCATTTTTTGGTTGCAGACTTTCTTCACTTAGTGAAACTACTCTTCATAGAAATTGTTGGTTTCTTCATTAACTAAAAATTACAATGTATTTCAGTATTACGTATAAAAAAAAATTAATGAATTAACATGCTTCTGCCAAAAGTTACGGGGCTACAGAGAGAAGTTAATAATTTGCCTAACTTATCTTGGAAAGGTGTTGTAAAAGTGTTTAATTGTTTTCTACCTTGTGTATTTGGAAGGTACATTAAATAATACTGTTTAACAAGTACACTTTCTTGCAGTGCACTACATAAAAATTGTATACATTACTTTAGAGGAAATTATTTCAAGAAACATTGCAATTATATTATTATCTTCTTTTCCAAAACAACCATTTTCAAGACTGATACCTTGCATTCTATATCTGCAATGATTTACACAGCTTAGCCAAAATTCCTATTTGATATGCCAAACAATATAATCACCTATCAAATATGTACATTTTTTTTAGAAATTGAAGATATTCCTCTTACACATACATGTATAAAATAGTTGCATAAACGCTACACAGTTGGCTAAGAAAGAAAATGCAAGTTCACAGTAATAGTAAAGTTTTGCAAAAGTACTGAGTCATCTCCAAAGGCCTAGGGAGAGAAAATGCCATGCCAATAACATGGATTTTTTATTCTTCCAAGTTGTTTGATTGTACTTTCCTCAATTTCTGAAAATAAAACCTCAATTTTTAGTTTTTGAACTTTTTTGTTGAGTTTGTTTTCAAAATCTTTGTCACTGTATCTCCAGTAACAAAGATTCATTCTAATCTCAGAAAAAAAAATAAAAATTCCAAAGCAACAAGTACAAATGTACATTTTCCCATAGACAGTTGCTTACTTCATGTAAAAGGTAAAGACAAAAAGTAACTAATCAGAAATTAAAAACCAAAATCAGAAGAATTACCAAAATGGATAACAGCATATGAAAATGAAATTAAATAGACAGATAAAATAAAATAAATTGTGACAGAAAAAGAAAAGAAATCTGCCTTGGATTAAACTTGCAAGACACATACTTGGAAGATACATACTATGAACACTGGAAGAAAAGCATTTTATCACTTGCACTGCATTGAGCAAATATTCAAGTCCATTCAATCAGGGATTCATTTTTCTAATTATGAATATACTTAATTGTAAATTCAAGCAGAAAACTAAAAGTTCTTGTAGAATTCATAGTCCCAAGGGTTATAAAAATAGAGCACAATAATCTTGGTGGTGCATAGGCTCAGATTAAGGGACCCTCAAAGCCATCCCAGGTTGTGCATGAATCGTGAGGCAGACTTATTCCAGTATCTCTTTGCTAAATGAAAACACTCAGAGATATCTAAACTTTGATCCTTGGCACTATTTTATTGAAATACAACCTGGAATAATGAATCTTGTTTAAGTGAAGATTCAACTTTGTTGAGGCAAATAGAAGGTTCAGAAAACAGATCTTGAGACTCTGGCTCTCATTTCAGCACAATGCCATGTAGCTGCATGTCCACAGCAACTTATGAACAAGTAAATGCCCTCCTCCATAGGAATATGCAAGTTGAATACCACTAAAGAGGAGAAAAAAAAAAAACAGCTTTGTGTTATGACCCACCCCTGAAAATGGAGTAACTGATGTTCTTGTAATAGATTCCTTGAAGTAGATTAGACTGAAATGACAGTATATGTATTTGTGGCAGGTTTATTTTAGAACAATTTGGTTTCAATGGAAAGGAGGTACGTAGCCATTATTGTCTATAGAAATGTAACAATATCAAAGAATAAAGAAAGCATATAAGAAAAGGAAAGAGAGAAAGAAAGAGTAGAGAGGAAAGAAAGAACCACCTGTGGATCCAAAAATGTCGCCTGCTTGTCACAAATTTGGTATTCATTGGCCAAAGTAATGATCACAGTTATGACCTGTCTGGTGTGGGGGAAGCCTGAGAAACACAAAGTTCAATGGGCTAATAAATGTTCAGATGGGGATGCCCAAGTACCTCCCCTGGGTGGGAGTTTTACACTGCCTGATGTAACACTGTAGATCATGCCCATTCCTCTGGTGGAAGACCCCAGAAATGAATCTGAGGGTGCTTTGGGCATGTTTGATGGTTTATGGCCCCTTCTAATGATATGACCACTATTTTGTCATTCTTCTCATATAATAGAAGCCATCACATCCCTGCAGGATCTGATTTTTATTGGTCTTTTCCCTTAACTGGCCAGAAAACAGCTTGTTTAAGACATCACTCAGAGGCTATCAGGGACACAATAAGTCACAGGGCTCATCTGGTTTATCTAAACAAAGGTCAACTTCTTGTGGTCATCCTCCAGCGGTGGGTGCTCACAACCTCTGTCTTATGCGGATCAGAGGCTTTGCCACCACAAATCCAAAACTCTCCTCCATGCTTTTTCTCAGGGGCTACAAACACGGCCTCAGCAAAACTCCCATTGCTTTTGCAAATGGCCGGTTGTTTGAGTCAATAACCATTAACATTTCAGCCTCCCAGGCCTTGAAGAACTATAAACTGCTGAAACTGAAAAGTAATTACTAGAAAGAAGATGAAGATGCATGAATAAGTAGGAGAAATACTGTAATTTTTTCTTTCAATATTGTAGCTCCAAAATTAAATACCTAATGTAGTTAATATCAAACTGTTAAATAAATAAAGACAATTTTAACATACGGTTTCTAACTCAAACTAGAATATTTTATTAGCTAATCAAATGCATTACAGTGTTCAGCATATCTAGCTTCAAATAAATCTAAACTTAAGTATGTAAAAAATGCAAGCATTTCAGATATTTCTAAGTGTCTGAGGCAAGGGATT
The DNA here is from genome assembly GCA_014839755.1 of Sylvia borin. Lineage (NCBI taxonomy): Eukaryota > Metazoa > Chordata > Aves > Passeriformes > Sylviidae > Sylvia > Sylvia borin. Next base: position 79,251,087 of record CM025957.1, read on the forward strand.
GGATTAAAAACATTTAAGCAACAAAATTAACAAGATGTTTGTTCTCTATTGTGATGCAATAAGTTGAAAATCAAAAATATACTGCAAATTACCAGGGAGGAATGACAGAGAGGAAAATAAAGAGAAAAAGTTAAAATATTTCGAAGTTTTCATCCTCAGGAATAATTTTTAGTATTTTTCTAAAAAAAATCCAGTTATTGACAATATATCCTTCAGAAACCCTTTTTTTTTTTTTTTTTGGAAAATGGAAAAATTACCTACAAGCATATTTAATTTCCTCATAAAATCTTCTTTAAGAAAGAAGTTTCCTGTTCCTATACAGAGTAAATTATAATACCACTGGAACAGGTTCCTAATAATTCACAGTCCAAGAGGGAAATCTCCCTTTTCTGTTCCTCCTTATCTGACTTCTACTATGTATAAAGATCTGTTATAAGAATGAATCTATATCCTATATACATATACATAAATATATAAGAAAATAGTTGAGGGAGAAACTAATCTAATGTGAATATGGAAAATATTATAAGCAGTTAACAATAAAATCTCTTTTATCTAAGCTCTTTGGAGAGCTGTTCAGTTTGCGCTTTTTGCTGCTAAGAGACGCACATTTGCACTTTGCTGTTATTTTCCCAGCAGATGTAATACTGATAAGAGATGGAAATGCTTTAACAAAGTATACCAGTGTTGTTATCTCTCTGGTCACCATTTAGAAATTTTCTTGAAATGAACAAAAATACTATTGTGTCAGCTAACAGCATCCATAAGTTAAAGACTGCAAAACTCTGAAATGCTATGCTGGCACTGCCTTAAGAATTTGCTGCAAACTTGCTGCTAACACATTTTTATGTGGGGTCTAAGCTTAATTTGCCTACAAAAAGAAAAACAAAACTCAACAGGTAAAAGCAATTCCTGAGGTCTATCCTGCTTAGCTGAATAAGTGCATGGAAAGATTCAATGGCTTGGGTTCTTTTGTTCATCTGTTTATTTGTTTGTTTGGGGTTGGTTTTTTTTTTTTTGGTCAGTTTAATTTGGCAATGCAAGGTCTGCCAAAGATATTTGTAAGATCCCTAGAACTGTTTAATTTTCTTAGTTACTTTGGGTCCTTTTATAAAGGCATTATAAGAGTTTTTGTTAAAGCTTAAAGACAGAAGTGAATTTCCCCTATGCTATTGTATTAGCTGATTAAAGTGGTCACTTGTGACATTCATTATTAACTTCTTATTCCGTATCTTTAAACTGTTTTCCTTTGTTTTCTGTGACAGAGGACTTTCAGATGCAAAGGACTTTCATATACATCCCTTTTAAACTTAGGGATGCAGCATTGACTGGAAATGACCTGTCCAGTAAGAGGCACTTACATGGCCACATCTGGAAACTATCCAGTTTTGGACTGCCCTGTATAACGGAGATAATGCACTGGAGTGATTCCAGCAGAGGGCCACAAGGGTGAGGAAAAATTTGGCTTTAAGAAGAGGAAATGTAGGGTGAATTAATTGCTGTCTACATCTACCATGAAGGACAACACGGCGAGTTTACCTTAACTAATGGCCAGATGCCCACCTATCCACAGCCTCACCCTGCCTGCTTTACAACACACCAGGAGAAAAAAAAGAATGAAAAGGCTCATGGATTGAGATAAAGACAGAGACCTCTCATAACTATTACCATCAAAAGGGGAAAAACAAAGTAAATAATTGCCAAATGAAAAAAAAAAAAAAAAAAGAAAATTATTTGGGGAGTGTGAAACAAAAGCAAAATCTCACAGATCATCTTTGCCCACTTGTACCCCTCTCTTTTTTCTCAGGTTTACTCTCAATTCTTCATGTTACTACCCTCTGATGTGAATGAGTGACTTAGATTACTTTAGGCAACACCCTGAAAGGTATTACCAAAACCAGATTTAATGCATTTCAAGAAACTCAATATCTTACTAGCCCTGTAGGAGGGAGCTTTAGCTTCTCCCTAGTCCAGATATATTTAAGATTCCTTATGAACTTTTTGACTCAACTCCAGCACAACTTTTCATTTTCCCAGCAGCTTGAGGGTAATGCCCATTAATTTTTCCTATGGCTTCAAACATAGCCTTCCTGCTGATACGCATCTTTCCACATGAATGTTTCACTTAGACATTTCTTTCTAAACTAAGAACTGCCGTGTTGATTTCCAGAAAAAAAAACTATTCAGAGACCAAATATAATATCTTTCTCTCTTCATGGGAAAAACTAAACCTTTTATAATGAAGAGGTCTTATATTTTAACTTACAAAAGAAATTTAATTTTTTAAAAAAACAACCAAATAAAATTTTAAAAATACAACAACCCCCCCCCCCCCAAAAAAAAACAAAAACAACAACCCACAGCACTTCACAACCCCTTCACACCAAAAATTAAATTGAAATTCCAAAAAGAACACTTTAAGTGGTTAGATGGTTAGATAGGGTAACTGATAGCTAGGTGAGATAATATGGCAACTGTTATTATGTCACAGAAAGGAAGCCTTAAAATAAAGTCAAGTTTCTCAAAATTATAGCAGAATAATAACAGACTAAAAGTGCACTGTCACAATCTAACGTATTTAGCCTTCAAGCCTTAATAGAAATCAGATATTGCATCACACAATGTGTTCCACACGTAAAAGGAAAAGGAAAGAGAGAAAAAAAAAATAGCCCATAAGCACCTTGTGGAAATAAGAAGACTAAACTATACAAATCTCAATCCTTCTGACAATGCAGGCTGTATTTAACTTCTGAACACTTTTAGAATTAAGATGCAAGTTGAAGTTGCAAAGGTAATCAAATTAGAAAAATGGGAGTTAATTAAATTCTGGCAATGAGAATACCAAATTTTCTCATGAAAAGCCAGGCAAAACTTTACTTAATCAAATGTCACATTGACATTGGTAATATTGATCTCATTGCCCAATTACCTTATTGAATGTTAGTTGTAAAGGAAAAAAGTTAAAGGATCAAATCAGTTAAGAGAGGAAATTACCTGAACATTGAGGGAACTTATGCATGTCAGGTTCTAATAATTAAATGTTCTAGTGACATTTTACTTATAGAGAATTGCGAATTTTGATTTCTATCTTCCTAAGCGTTATAAGTCCTCATCCTCCCCAAAAGGTATTAAATGTCTTTATTGGCAAGTTAGTTTTTCTGATGTCAGCATAAATATATTACCTTCCATTGTATCCATCTCAATATTTACCTCATGATTTCCTTCCTACTCTGGCTTTTTCCTTCGCATTTCTTTTAAATCACAGCCCTTCCTCATCTCTATCAGTGAAAACAGCAAAATCTTCTCACTCATTTTGTATGCTTTTTCTACCTTAAATCTAAGTTTCCACAGTTCTGGAAAAAACATCCCACACTTCCTCTTGGCTCATCTCATAGATACTACCATTGTAGTATCTCTCTTGTTCCATTTCTGCTGCGTGTGATTAGGTTGTTCTTGATTTCAGGCTGTGTTTCCCCCTTAAAAGCCCAGGAAATTCTATTCTCAGTAGTCTGACTCCTTTCCCCATACCTCATGAGCTGAGGTCAAAAACACTTGTAAACTGCAGTTTTTGTTTTTGGGGTTTTTTTTCTACTTCTATGGTAATGATTTTCCAAGTAAAATAATGCAGATTTTCCCCTCATTTCAAGGTTCTTTAATTAAATTAATTGCATTTTTGTGATGGAATCTCTGAAACTGTTAGGTGCTTTCTATGTAGCAGGTGATATATGTTCAGACAATTCTCACACTTCTATTTTGCTTAGAATTTTTCATATTTATCCAGTGTTGAATGCCAATATACCATGCACATATCTAAATATTTTTCTGCTAAATTATCTATGGGCTCACTTGTAGCTCCACTTAGACACTACCTTATCTGAAATACTCATTCATGCCTTTTTCCTTTTTTGAGACAGATGAGATGCATCCACAAATTTTAGCTTAAAAAAAAAAAATACTTTTTAATCCCCTTGTGTTCAGAGGTCCTGGTAAGAAACAAAAAAATTTTCAGTTGAATTTTTAAATTAATTTAAAACGACAAAGAGAAAACTGGTAGGCAGCAGGAAATTTAAAACAGCGGGCTCTTTTACTAATGGCTCAATGCAAGAGACCACTACTGAGTGAATCTCTGTAAACTCTTCTGGAGGAGGTGGTTCACAATTGCATTAAATAATCAAGTGCTTTGTAATTAAGTTAATATGAAATATTTTTACAAAACCTAGTATGGCAGCAACCCACTGAGTTCATAATGGTTTCTAAAAATTCTACTTTAACAACTTCTACTGACAATGTATTTTAGAACTCTTAATGAATTTTAATTAATTAGGCATTTTTACCTACTATTATGGAAAAGTTCTGCAGTGATACTTAGGTAATTTTGAAAGAAATTAAAAGAAAGACATTCCTCACATCTTTGAAAAAATAAAATTACCTTTGTGTTTTTTTTCAATGGACTAATGCAGGGACCAGAAAGCTGGAAAAAAAAATAGAAATTACAGATCTAAGGAAAAATAATTTATTTCATGCAAGCAAACAAAGATTATTTGGTTTGTTTTTATAGTGGTCATCTTTACTGTGGTCAGATAATAGTCTAATTCTTTCCCTTTCCATCGCAAGTTTAAAAAATAGTTTAAAAAACCTAAAGCAATAACTATTTCATAATGTACCATAAATGAACTAATTATTCCCATAATCCATATTATTATATATGCTTCTGGATGTTTTCCAAAATATATCCTAAGTATATGACAACTGAGCACAAGCAGAATACTTGGAATTGGTGCATGGCACTTTGAAAGTATGTTATGACTATGGTGCTTTGCTGTGATGGTCCAAGTGGGTTATTTCTGCGTTGTGAGAAATTGCTATAGTATTATAAAAGATATTTCTTAAACCTACTTGCTGAAAAGCCAGAAGTTGTCTGCTAAAATATTTGCTTGTGAAGACATATCCACAGATTCAGCAAATGAGTTAATTATGGATGTTTCTGAAGAATGGTTGAGACCTGAGATAGACTTTAACAGAAGCAATGTATCCGGTCATTTGGGCGAGCAAAATACCTTTACCAGGGGCTTAATTTGCCTGGGCTGTATCCCTGGAAACCCAGAAGGTTTCCAGTCTTGTTTGCACTAAGTTTAAGCCTCTCTACCTTAAGTCAGTCACAAGCAGAGGTGATTCTTTCTAACATTAATACTTTGTATGTCCATCCTACCAGCAAGAACAGAAACAGGGATTGCTATCCCTCCCCATTCTTCTCCATAATTTTTTATGAGTAGGATAATAAGACCCTGGCATAGCACCCTTGAGCAATGATGGTCAGTTTTGGCCACATTGTCAACCAGTCTTCATTTACCCCATCTCTCAGCACTCATCTCTCATTTTGTACAAAGACTAACTCAAACAGAACATTAAAGCCTTTGCCTCTTAATTCTGCTTTCATTTTTATAATTGCGTGTCATGATCACTAGCATAACAGCTACTATTTCTTGCAAGAGTAACAGAGGAAAAAAAAAAGCGAGAATAAAATTCCATCTAAATAAGGTTTCTAAATTTCAATCAAATTATACTAGTTTCACATCGTGGAGGCAATCCTTTCCAGGGCAAGCTTATGTCCTGATTATAAAGAAGTTTCTTCAGTAGAAATATTTACTATTTATCACCAAAAGGGAATTTACTAATAGCAGTGTGACAGTACAATAAATATTCTGTTCTGCATGTGAGTGGGAGAATTCAATGACTAATGAGCCATAATTTAGCCAGATCACTAAACTGATTTTTTTCCTTACTATCCGCATTTCTCTGTTCCATATTAAATAAAAACAAAACAAAACAAAACAAAACAAACAAACAAAAAAAAAACACCCCCAAAAAAACCCCCCCCAAAAAAAACAAACCACAACAACAACAAAAAAAAAAAAACAACAAACAAAAAAAACCTGAATTATTTTTGTAGTTTCCATGTTGGGAGTGAAATTGTGCTGAGCAAGAAAAAACTTCCCTTTGAAATAGATGTGAGTGTTTTGAAAGGAAAAGACCTTGAAAAATAATCAACATAAGGAAAGCTAAATTTTTAAATAAGTTTTTCAAATAAAATGCACACTTCTGCATTTATGAGAAAAGTAACAATTCTTTTAAATTAGCCACAAAGAATATATATAGAAATATCTTCTGCAATGGATTGTAACAGGAGGCAATTCAGAAAACTTAGGAAACACAGCACTTTCTAGTTTATTTGTGATCTTTCTGTAGGCTTTTTGAATTTTATTTTTTTTTTTTTTTTGCACTTTAAATCTTGTGAGTAAGAGACTGTTATCCCCTTTTTCATTTAATTGTGAAAGCTTTTCAAAATCATGGGATTTTTTTCTTGGTTGTTGATCCATCACACTGATCCACACCACATGCTCTTCTAACATCACCTACTTTACCTTTTGCTTACCCACTTTTCTGCAAAAGTTTGCAAATATTTTAATCCACTTGTGACCTCTCCAATTCATGTAGACACTGAACTCACTTGTGGTTCTACTCTGCCTTTATTCCATGTGTAGCTAGTCCTCAGCTGTGAATTTCTTGGGGTAAAGCATCTTCATATCAATGTGCAGAGTCTGAGTTGGAAGCATGCAACAAAGGTACCAGTTAAATTTCCTTTCTAGCTGTACTCAGATGTAAATGAGATATAAACTCTTATGCATGTAAAGGACATTACCCTGGTGATTTTTAAATAGAGAGCTCTTAACATTGCAATGGATAAAAATCTTGGATTTTTCTCTAAATCATCTCTAAATACTTAGCACATATAAGGCACATTTCTTCTGTGTAATACATACTGTAGAAATTTCATATTGAAGTAGTAGTAGTGTCTAACCAGATGGGGATGAAACATGCTCGAGTACACTAGTTACCTGACACTGTTTCCATAAGGAATTAGAGCACAGGAACACAATCTTTGAAGACTGCAAATAACTAGTCAAGAATTTCTGTGCAAGATCAAGAGGTCAGTACACTCATGAGTAAATGTCTAATGTCTTCTGCTAAGAAATGAAAAGTGTTCTGAAAAGTATTTTACCATTTCTTGCTCTTGCAGTTTAAATAAAACCCCACAGATCTCTCTTTCACATTTTCAAGGTATATAGTTTGATTTTAAGTTAACTTCAATGAACTTCAGCCCATCATAATTTTCTTATGCTGATATTTTTTATAAAAAAGTGATGCAAAGCAAAAAGTTCAGGAAGAATTTAACTACTCTTGATATAATTTGAAAATAAAATTTTAAATAAATGGAGTGATCAAAAAATGTTTCATAATCATACACTTTATGAACAGAAGTTTGTAAAAAACAAGTCTCCATTTAGTGTTTTCTTAGAGAAAACATTCCTGCTGCTGTGAGATTTTTTATTCTGTGAAGTACTCTATACTGTTTGAAGACCTCTCGTATTTGTAAAAAAATAGGATTTTTGTTTGTCTGTTTATTTTTCTTGTACTTCCTCCTCCATTGTTTTTGAAGTCATTCTACAATTAGAAAAGCCCAATTAAAAAAATATAACTGCAATGGTAATTCTGTTTCAAATTACATTATATGTTTTTAGAGTCCTTGGCTACAGTGATAAATGACCCTGGGGTATATAAAAGGAGTGATCTAAGACAAAATACTTGGGAGAAAGCAACATGTTACTTTTCTCATAGATTAAAAAAAAAAATCCATTTTTCATGCATTAGCATTTTATGTTCAAGAATTTTTTTCCTCTAGAGGTATAGCAGTTCTCATGTACAAGAATTTAAGTTTTCATGTGAGACTTTTACCACACCAATAATTTCGGCCCCTACATCTAGGTCATCTGTTGGGCACAGTTGGAAGTAAATGCAGTGATATCTTTCTATGTTTACAAAAAAGTCTAAAATAATAGTTGTTAGGCTCGAGAAATAGTATAGCAACATCATTAATACACTCTTCTGTATTCTTCTCTTACATTTTGAACAGGATGGAAAAAGAGAGTCACTAATTTGTTTCTTCAGCTAGACTGCTGACTACTATCTCTCATACACATTGGCAAAATTGACTTTTTCAAGAGGTAAATTCTTTTTTGAGGGGAGTGGTTGTGTTCTGGCTTTGGTTGGTTTGTTGATATGTTTTTTTTTTTTTGGTCTTTTTCTTTCTTTTTTCTTTTTATTTTGTTTTGTTTTGGGGTTTTTTTTGGTTTGTTTGCTTTATTCTTTTTGACTGGGGAGCTCTTCCTGAAATAAGTGAGCATTTCAATATTTGGAAGATAATGAAATTTGCTAATATAAGCTTGCTGGTTAGGTCTTAGTGAAGACATTTAAGCAGGATAAAACTAACACTAGTAGGAATTCGAGCAAATAGCTACTTTGTTTTTAATGGCTAGCAGCAGGAAGCAGATGTCCTAGTTTTAAAATCAGTAATATGAAGTGAGTCCATCCTTACCTTCCAGGCTGTGAGAGAGGCACTTTAGTTAGAACCTATCTTACTGAAATATAACGCAGGATATGTTTTATAATGTAACATTTTTTTATGAGAGTACTGATCCACTCAAGATACATATTAACTTCATAAAGACTCAAATTCTGGTTTAAGAAATTATGGAAGTAATATTTGAGGTTTGGTCTAGTTTATATTTCATTTTGCCATTTCATAGCATTTTTATCATTTGACTTGTCAGGGTATTCCTAAATCACCCACAATAGCCAAAATTTCCTAGTAAACTTGAGAGAACTTGTAAACTCTGAGAAAAAGTTTTTTGAAGGGTTAGCTTTGTTGGCTGTCAAACATACAAGAGCTTGATAACTTGGGCATAGATACAGAAGCATGAGAAAGATCCTATTAAATATTTTCTTCATCTTACTTGGATCTCAACATAGATCTGCATGAATTATGTCACTATTCTATACCTTCCAGTAATACCAATTTTTATATTATAAATACTGTAATAAAAGAAGAGAGATTTATTTCTGAATTGAAATTAGCTATTACTGTTTTTGCTGACAAAAAGAAATACAAAGCTAGCAAGTAGGTCTTCTATATCAAGCCTTACAAAATTATTGTTGGAGTCCAGGACATCCCCTTGGATGGCCTGGGACCCGAGGAAAGGAATTTGAGCCCTGGACAGGGGGGTGTGGAGCCAGTCCAGGGGGCTCGGAGACCTTGGCACAGAGCCCAGGAAAACACCGGGTTTGATTTTAATCCATGGGAAAAGCTTCCAACATTGTAAAAGGAATTACAAACCACCGGGATGTGAAAATAGTAGTTTCGTACAGTAGACAATATAGAATTCAGTAGTTTTAGAATTTATAGAATAGAAGTAAATGGGGACAAGATGGTGGAATTTGGGTGGTACCTTATGTACTTCTCCTTCTTCCTCGTCCTCCATCTTTTGGGGTGGTGATGGCACAAAGTAGTTAGAGTGGATTGGAGCAAGGTAGGGATGTCACTTTTAGCGTGGGCACTGGGCACTGGCACAAAATTGTAAATAACCAGTATGTAGTTATCTGTATAAATGTTAGGGGACATCCCCTGAGGCGGGCAGTCACCTCGTGTCCCAGCTGCTGTCCGGACCTTTGCTGGGAGCAGAGAAAAATTCTGAGATATCGAATAATAAACAACATGAGAAACTGGAAAACAGACCTTGAAGACTCTGCTTTTTTACACGGACGCGACTCGGGGCTTTTAGGGGGCCAAGGACTTTAAACCACCTAAAGCTCGGGTGAGGAAAACCCCCCCGGACAAATTATTAAATCTTGAGTAGGAGGTAACACCTGTTCTTGATTACATGCAGAAGTAAATCTTGAAGTGTATCTCTACCAGATTCTTGATTTTCATCTCCAGTACACACATACTTGTACATATATTGAAATCTTTATCTATACTCATATTAATACCTGTACTTCATATGACAGAATCGATTTTGACACTGTCTGATACATGGATGAGAAAAAACTTAGAGTCATAATTTGAAATATGAATGTAAAATTTCCCAAACTTTCTTCGTTCCATACCCTGTGGACTTAAAATGCTTACAAGACAATGGTTCTTATCCTCATGAAACCTTTTCATGTTGCAAGGCAGTCATTCAAAAAGTTCAAAGTGTAAAGATCAGTTCATAGTAATAGATAAATATTTAATTTGGTTTCCATACCAAGGCATTGTTACAGCCTGCAAAACAAAGCCTTCACAAGCTAGAAATGTCTGTGTTAACATTATCTACATTCAGTTAAATATTTAGAAGCTGGGAAACTATGGAACAGTTTTTAAGTGACACAATCAAATATTTTACATAAAAATCTGCTTTCAGCGGATAGCTAATATATACTGAACAGAAACCAGAGATTAAATTTGAATGATGCCCTTTCTCAACACTGATCATTCAGTCTTTTCATAAACAGTAATTGTATTTTTTTAACTGAGTGTCTGCACTACTTCCTCTGCAGCAGAAACCAAAAGGTGTAATTTCTTAAAGACACCATTCATGTGTCATCTTCTTGTCTTAGTCCCCCTGCATCCTACAGCTACTTTGATAAATAAAGGTACTTGTGCTTAACTGAATGAAGGGTACAATTGGAGTTGCTTTGAATTCTGAGTTCCTAACAGTGCAGTCTAAAGAGTCTCTTCTATTAATATTCCACAAACCACACAAATCAGGCTATCTAGGTGTTAAAGCATTCTGCAGTAGCTGAATGCATTCAGGTAACAAGGAAGAATCAAATTGATTAATAGGACCCAGATTAGTCCTGCACTGCTCAAACGACACCCCGGAGATGCATTACCATCTGGCCTGCTGTCTTTTCCCTGAAAGAAGAGGAATACCTGTTTACTTACTAGCTGCTCACAGCTTGGAAAAGACAATATGTTGTTACTGCTGAGAGGACAGATCAGTGGCTAGTATTATCCTCCTGGAGACTGGCTGTACATCTGAATTTCTGCAGTGCCCTGACAATTCCTCCCTTGCACCTCTTTCCCCATTGCACAGAGGAGACGCATGTAGGTTGCTCCTAATGCCAAGAGAAGGAAGATGTTAAGTGCTCCTGCCAGATGGGTAGATGAAAAATTAAAGGAAAAGCAATGGGAGCACAAATCTAGCCCTTGAATTTTCCAGCTTTGTAGTGTGCCAATGTGTGACTGTGTAGGTCTTATATAACTGAGAGAGATTAGCACACAATATCAGAAACACACAAACAAGAATAATTTTCATGTGTCTGAAGAAAGAGAGGTTACCCTCATGTTTAAAGCAGTGGAAAATAAGCTGACACATACAAAAAGAAAAATTAGCACAACAGAGTAAAAACTTCCTTAAAGGTGCCTAATGTTTGCGTTTCAACTTAGAGTACAATTTATTACTGAATAAATACAATAATTTTGTAGACTTAAGAACTTCCACTCAGCACTGGTGGATTTGTAGATTTGCAAAACTCTGCAAATTCTAAGAAAAATATAAAGAACCATGTCATTCATGCTGATCAAACTTCAGGGTGGTTTTTTTTTTTTTTTTCATGTGTAATTCTTTTATTTCTATCTCATTTTCCAGTGTAAATACTGTAATTTTTCATTAATATAATGCTGAAGGACCCTCTGCTTCTTTTATCATCTCCAATTCTATATAATCTGAAAAGAAACTAATTTAATCCCTCAGCACACATTTACATTTTCAGCATTTTACCTTATTTATGCTTTCAGAATCCACAGAAGAACATTTTCTCTCAAGAAAAGTTTTTAAATATCAATAATGACTATCCATTAATATTAATTTGTTTTTATTTTCAGTTTCTTTATGAAAAGGATGTGAAAAATATTTGTTGGACTAAGCAAGTCGTGTGGTCTGGCACACAACACATTCCATACAATCCTCCACAGAGGGAGGTGAGAAGTTCATATATTTGCAATAAAAAGGAAAGGAAAATGTGGTAGAATGGTGATAACTTGATGCATTTGAGTCTGTTCGGTTTAGACGTAGTTACAGGTTCACATCTCTCCAGCCAGAAAATGAAACAGACCTTACATATCCAGAGAAAGAGAATAATCACTTATCTAGTTGTTATTAATGCAAGCACCAAACTGTCCTACCATGTATTTTCAGCTTGAAGCTATTAGCATGTCCTAAATTTATAAAGTTTTAGACAGAAGAGAAAATAAAGGAAACTGCAACATACAATAAATAAATATTTTAAAAAAACCCTTTTAAAGTAAAATTCCTATCTGTATGATGTTGCTCACATACTATCATTACTTGGTTGCTTACTGTGAAAATAACTTCACAATACAATAGATGAATGCTTTTCTCTGCAAGGTCTCAAAGCTGAATACAGGTAGGAATTTTAGATTAAAAAAAAATAAACTAAGAATGATATGTCTGATGTTTCAGCTGAAATATCATGCATAAATGTTACACTAAATTTCTGGGATAGGTAAAGTTTTCCTGTATGTTTAAGAGAAATCTGAGTAATTAAATAGTATCTTGTCTCAGATAGAAGACTGTTATATTGCAGAATTTTATAGAAGAATTTCTAGTGAATAATGAATCTATATGTTGTTCTTTTCTTATAAAAAAACTGTCTTGCTCAGTAACCTGCAAAATATGTCTTACAATAATTGCTAATCTACAGATTATCATTAGGACTAAATAAATAGACCTCAAGCATTGATATGATTAGCTTCAAGTGACCTCTTAAATCAAGAAGACAAATTTGGTTTGTTTTTTTCCCCTCTGTATTAATAAATTCTGTAAAAGTGTTAGGCAGTTCCAGTTATCTTTATCAACTACACAACCCAGTACATAAACTGTTGCAATAAGAATAGTTCAAAACAGCTTTGTATCAAAAATCTGTAGCTGAAATTAGACTTCGAAATTCTTTTCTACCTTATAATATATTCTGCGTAGAAAGAATTTGGTTTAGGCTGATTGAATGTTCCATTACCAATTCACACTGCAGTTATTTTTTGTAACTGAGTCTGCAGAAGCACTGCATGCTATTGAATGTAAAGTGGTGTTTTAGGCTTTAAGAAATTCAAATCAGAATATAATATCACAAATACACAAAAAGTTCACTTTTAGATTTAAAACCTACATTTCTTTTATGTAAGTGTTCTGATCTGTCCAGAAAGAAAGAAAGAAGGATAAACTTGGATCTTGATTATATTTTAGTGAAAATAAATTTTTAAGACACTGATAACAAATTTTAAAAAAACTCTTAGAATCATAGAATGTACTGAGTTGGAAGGCACCCACAAGGATCATTGAAGTCCAACTCCAGGTCCTGCACAGGACACCGCAAGAATCACACCCACCTTCCTGGGATCATTGCCCAAATTTTTCTTGAGCTCTATCAGGCTTGATGCTGTGACTCCTTCACTGGAGAACTGTTCCAGTGCCGAAACACCCTCCCGATGACAAAATCTTCCTCTGATACTCAACCTAAACCTCCCCTGACACAACTTCAGGCCATGGCCTTGGGTTCTGTCACTGGTCACTGTGACAGAGAAGAGTGATACCACTGGAGACCTTTTGAGTTTTTTGTCACAGTGGTCCTCATTAGTCCAAAGGAATTCATAGAAAAATCAGGCATATTTCCTGTGTACGATGCCTCAAACACTTAAAATCATGCTCTCATGCTTAAAATCAAAATCATGCTTAAAATCAAAATCACTCAATACTTAAAATAGAGAGAAAGAGATACCATAGTCTCATAGCTCTGACCAAGAAATGACTTCTTAAGAGATTCAAAGATTTAGTTGTTAGTTACCATTTCTCAAGACATACCAAAGTCTTTTCACATAATAGATGCTAGTTAGATAACTCTCAGGAGAAAAATGTCATCTTGCCACATCACAGTGTTAGCAGTAACACTAAATTAGATGGTATATATGCAACGGTTAAGCGCCATGTAGCCCAACAAAAGTATACTGTATACTAAAGGAATAAGGCAGACCTTGATGGTCTTAGAAAGACTATGTGTCAGTTGAAATTACTCACATTTTAGAGGACTGTAGGGGAAAAAAAGTAAATTTGAGAACAGCATAATCAGAATGTATAATCAGACTAGTAAAAAAATCCTTCTGACATATCAACTAGGTCGACATAAAATACTGGTTTTCAGAAAATTGGGGTTTTTTTTATATTTTTGCAAAAGTTGGAGATAGTTTCAGTAAAAAGCATTCAAAATATTTTTTTCATTTAGAGCATTCCTACTTTTCAAGCTTCTTGGCGTTAAGAAGCTAAATCCTTTTCCTTGCTAAATTACATAGAAATTTATTCTGTTGTAGCTATTTTTCCACGCTATTGTTGAGTGCCATGTATTTTCTTACCTACCTACTTACCATATGGGAGCTGTAGAACTAGATCAGTGTGCTGTATAAAGAAAATAAAGGTCACTCTGAATGAGAGTGCACAGATGCTACTATGGATTCACACAAATAACATATAGTCAGTTGTAAGTGGCCTTGGTAAATACAATGGAATTTATTCTTCTATGCTTACCTTTTATTTCTGAAGCTGACAATAGAAAATTAGCTACTTTCCAAACCTGTTTTATGTGATATAAAGATTTCTGTTATGTTAATTTACCAAGAAAAATACTTTGAGCAAAAAGACAGAACTGGAATAAACTAAGCCTGTGGAAGCAATTCATCTGTTATAAGGGTAACAAGTGTAAAGAACCAGAGGTTATCATGTTATTCTATGTAAGAATGAAAATAATTCTGCAAAGAAATCTAAGATACTCAGTGTATATTAGTTTTTCAGGGGAGGGACAATTGCTGTTATTATCTCTGTCCATTTTTTTTGCTTATGCAATACCATTTGCTTTCCTCTCTCCCAATTAGTTATGTAATATACTATCAATAGTACTGTGTATTAAATATATTTACTGTAATACAAGACAAGAAAGAGAGAAAATAATGCTAAATATAAGATAGAAATATTTTTTAAAAATATGTACTCTTCGTTGTGAGTAACACAATACATTTATAAATTTGTCTAAATCAGGCTTGAGGTTGCCCTGGTTTGAGGCAAATTTGGAAGGAAACTTCCCAAAGGGATGTTTCCCTAAAGAGCAGATTTCAGCAGCCCATCTCCCAACTGGATTGGGAGTTTAGGACAGAGAAACAACATACAATGCACATTTCAAACAAATTCCCCCCAGGGCTGGTGATAATCTCCATCTTTTCCCCAGTACCTTTGTAAATTCCCTAAAAACTATTCTTACTGAGCCCAGCAAAATAGCAACCTGAATCCGTGCCCCTCTATTGTAAAAGCTACATGTTAGGGACAACACTGGAGCTCTCTGTGGATAGGAAAATAAGCTTAGGGACTAGAAAATATTAACACCTCAGACAGGCCTAGGGACCAGAGAGACATCAAGGCCTCCATCCAGAGAGACATTATAAACTCAAGCAAACTGAGTGCTTAATCCCAGTACAGAGTAAGTGAAACCAAAATGCAATCAGTACAGGTTTTTTCCACTTTCACGGGCCCCACATTGGGTGCCAAATTTTTTGTCCTAGTTTGGGACAAATTTGGAAGGGAACTTCCATTCAGCAGCCTCTCCTCCAACCGGTTTGGGAGATAATCTCCTTGGAGAAAAGTGGAAAAAACCTGTTTATTTAACAAGCAAAGTACTCACAGACATGGAAAAAAAAAATGAATATTAAACAATTAAATCTCTTGTTGTTCTGAAAAGATGGTAAATTCAGAAAGTCCTCCTGTAGTTCAGAGAGACCCTTTCGTAGGTATGTCTTGGCTTGGCTCTCAGTCTCTCCAGGGCTCGGGTGTGGGGTCCAGGCTGCAGTGCAGCTTGTGGGGGGCCCCGGACAATAGTCCTGGAGTTCTCAGACTGAACAACAGCTGAACAGTTCCAAAAAAATCTTCTGGCCTCAGCTAATTAGAAAAGAGCTAGCTAAATGCGAAGGAGAGCTCTCTCCTGCTGTCTGTGCTGCAGACAGCACAGTCCGTGAGAAACGAATTCCAGGGGAGTAAATTGAAGCTTCTGCGTCTCGCCCGCTTCACTCTTGGAACTAATCTTACAAGCACAAAACTCAATATCTAGCACAACAGCAGAACAGATGGTTGGGGATACCAGGCCATACAGTCACCCCAGGACAGAGGTATACCATGTTATAGTTCTAAAGTACAGGAAAGAATGTCACTACCATCTGTGTCAGAGTAGAAGACCCTAACATTCACTTATTTACTTTATGAAAGCGAATAATGCAAAGTGTGGTAGAAAAATGTGGTAACAAAATGTTTCTTTCTCCAAAGCCCACTCCTGCTTAAAGGGTTGAAGAAAGGTCAGTGAAAGCATCATTATGTTGATAAACCTCAATGGTGTTTTGTGGTTTTGTTTGTTGTTTCTATGGCCTTTTGTCTTTCCTTTAATTTGTTGTAAAGTAGGTTCTTTTACAGACTAATTAATCAGGAGAGCTAATGATCATATTGATGTATAAGTCACTTTGGTTAAGAAGGAAAATAATAAAACGAAGAATTGAATAGGAATTTAGGCCAACAAAAAATAAAATAAATTGACAGATACCATTAATACTTTCTATTATTAGATGCTCACATGTAGAAATCAGTGTATTTTAATAATACTTTGACATTCCTGGTTTCCTTTGTACTGAGTTGAAATTATCTAAGCAAGTAAAATTTGGCTAAACCAAACTTTAAACTTGACTAGTGGCCTGTACGGCAACTTCAGGTTTCTGCATGAAACCTGCCAGACTCCTAGGAATTTTACAAGCTGTGAAAGAGAGTAGCATTTTGCTTGTAAAAACAAATACAAAAAAATCCAGATTAGCATGTTTTTAAATTCCCTTCTTTTGTATCTCAGTAGTTTGTCCAAATGCCTCAATTCATCATATTACATCATCAAAAAAAGAAGATTGAAAATATTATCTAAATAATAAATTTTAAGTACAGAACAGTACATTAAATAAACATTGATCTTTCCATGAAAATGTGCATTCTTAGGAGCTGCTACCTAGGAAAACAAGTTTTTTATTAAATCGAAACATTTCACAATGTTCTACTCTATTCTGAACAAAGGAAAGGGCTTTCATGGGAGACAGCCATTTATTCAGCTCAATTTATCACTTAAGAAATCACTCCTGATACAATCCACAGTCAGATTATTGCCTGATGAATCACATAATTCCTTAGGCATGCTGGCAGCAAGCCCTTCCCAGAAGCAGAGTACCTTCCATCACCTCGCATCCTGTTATCACATTGTACCCTTTACATTGTGAAGGATAAGAATGTCGCCTGGATAAGGCAGAGGAGAGAGGTATAGTTTCTCACAGACAGATAATATGGGCAGTTGCTTATGCACTCCTCCAAAGAGAAACAAAGTAGATAACGTTTTCAAGGGAGTCATCAGAATTGTAATGGGTGCACAGTCTTTCCAAAGATATACAGATCATTATCAAACATTTCATATTTCCTTACATGTCCCCTGGGGGGCATGTACATGGCAGTGAGAGAAGTTCAATAACACACTGTGAAAACAAAACAAAGATAAAAAAAAAAATTAGCTTCCGAGTCCTACTCTGCCTTTGATCCTAAGAGAAACACATACCCTGCTTTGCCTAGGCATAATAATACTGCACTTGCAATACTGAAGGCTTGAGAAAGAGTAGCTGGAAAGCTGTCTAGTGGAAAGGGACCTGAAGGTGCTTGTTAACAGCCA
The DNA here is from genome assembly GCA_014839755.1 of Sylvia borin. Taxonomy (NCBI): domain Eukaryota; kingdom Metazoa; phylum Chordata; class Aves; order Passeriformes; family Sylviidae; genus Sylvia; species Sylvia borin. Next base: position 79,268,763 of record CM025957.1, read on the forward strand.
GCTGAACATGAGTCAGTGTGTGCCCAGGTGGCCAAAAAGGCCAATGACATCCTCTCCTGTATCAGCAATAGTGTGGCCAGCAGGACCAGGGCAGAGATTGTCCTCCTGTACCCGACACTGGTGAGGCTGCACCTCAAGTGCTGTGTCCAGCTCTATGCCACTCACAGAAAGAAGGACATTGCTGTAGTATTTCCAGAGAAGGGCAACGGTGCTGGTGAAGGGTCTGGAGAATAAATCTCATGAAGAACAGCTGAGGGATTTTGGATTGTTTAGCCTGGAGAAAAGGAGTGTCAGGTGAGACCTTATCACTCTCTATAACTACCTGAAAAGAGGTTGTAATGATGTGGAAGTTGATTTTTTCTCCCAAGTAACAACAGGACAAGACAAAATTACATCACTTTGCACTAGAGGAGGTTTAGGTCAGATATTGGAAAAATGTCTTCACTGGAAGAGTTGCCAGGCATTGGACCTGGCTGTCCAGAGAAATGAGGGAGTTACCATTCCTGGAGATATTTAACATGTATGTAGACATAACACTTAGGAACATGGTAGAGCTGGGGTAACAGTCAGAGTCAAAGATCTTAAAGGGCTTTTTGAAGCTAAATTAATGTATGATCCTATGATTTAACGGCCTTTTTCACACAGACACTTCAGAAATTCAGAGAATGCTGATACAATCCTGATTTTCCTGGTGGGAAATGGAGACAGAGACATTAAATGAATTATTCTTAAAATAGTAATAAAGTAGAACATCCTAGCCAATATAACTCAAATTTTCTGTTTTGTTTTTGTGACTGATTTGTATGTTATTGTCAGCAACTCATTTCTTACTCTAAACTAAGAGGTTTTAATAGAATCAGACAAATGACAAAGTTTAGCTGTGGGTCAGAGTGTTGCAGAAAATTTATTTCATATATTGCTAGATTTGATATATGTTAGGCCTTCAGTTTGGTGATATGTAAAGATATCATCTTGGTTTTCTTTAGTTGTCTTTCTTCATTGTACACTACTAGCATGACACAGAAGCATCCATGCTATCCTGATGACAAGGCCGTTCATCCAAGTGCTCAAAATATAAGTGCGAACTATTCAAACTCATCTGGTTGATTTTGTCTGGAATTAATAATGAAGCACTCACAGGAACTCTGCATCTGGAAAATGTTATCACATGCCTACTTGATGCTGCTGGAAGTATCAGAGAAATTTAGATACTTTTTTTTCTTTTTGTCTAGGGAGACTGCATATAGTCAGTTTACATGATACATGGAAGCTGTTGGAGTTTTGTTTGTCTTTCTAAAAACATTATCATCAAATTGTCCAAATGCACTATTAATTGAAAGAGTTTGTAATTGCTATTGAAGATTTCTATTTTTGATGGAGACTATGTGCTTTCTTTTCTCATAGTTTTATAGTCTGTCTTGTAAAAAGGATTTGGTTAGCAGAGGGTGAGAGACAGATGCCTTGCTTCTGCTGATCCTCCAATCCTCCTTGCAGGGTCAGCCAGACTCTTCCACAAGAAGCCTGGTCACCTTGAAGAGTTTTTTTTACAGTGTGGGATACCATTGTACCAGATCATGAGTACAGACTGAGTGTAGCCAACCTACATTTTTTGGTTTTTATCAAACCTGCTGTTTTTCTGAGGAAATTTATTGCCTGTTTTCTTCAGAAATAGGTAACTATTAATACATAATTTGTACTATGAAAGAGATTTAGTTTTCCTTTTCCCCCCTACCTCTAAGTCCACATTTCAAAATTATCCTGCAAGAGGGCATCAATACGTTGCACTGTTTTCCACCAGAGCACCTTCCTTCAAGTGCCTCTATTCTTGTGGATAAAGCTATCTAATAAAATCTGATAATAAAATATCATCAAACATGGTAATACAGTAAAGTGTTTGTGCTTTAAGTATTTAAAGCTTTAGCATTGTGAATTGCCTCAAAAGTTCTTTTTAAGGAAGAATTCAGGGTTTTGCTTCTGTGAAAAAAGGATAATTTATGAGCTAGTGAGAAAATACTATCACTGTTCTAGAACATTAAGTATATGACATATGCTCTCAGTGAATTATGTAAGTTGTATGAGTATAAAATCCATTCTAGTGCCTATTAAAGAAATTTTCTTGTTATTTGTAGATAAATTTTCTGATAATTTACAAATCGTGATTGTATAGCTGATTTTGCTCTTCCCATTTAATCTTTTCATATGTTAGGGGATGATATTACATTTCCAAGACTGCAAAGAAAATTGTAGACATAGTACCACTTTGCATTACTTATCAAATATTTCTTCACAGTTGTAGTTTAAAACAGTAGAATATCTATCCAAAGGGACACTAGTCTTATCCCTTAAGTAAATATTTTTGTTGCAAGTGTTTTCTCTCCATTAAAAAAAAAAAAAAAAAAAAAAAAAAAAAAAAAAAAAAAAAAAAAAAAAAAAAAAAGTAATGAATATTTTGGAAAGGTAGCAATTGTGTGTGGCAATGAAAATGAAATTGGATTAACACAGTTTGCTGTTTTCATCAGACAATTGTGTAGATCTCACTACACTACCATGAGATGAGCATTTTTCATTGGCAAATTTGAAAGGGAAAATTTAATCTCACTTTTTTCTTTTTCAGGAATTCATGCTTTGATTGAGATTTTGTTACAGAAGTCTATTAGCAGATTTAGCACATGAACAATGGCAAAACAGGGAAAAAAATCACAGTACGGGTAATATTTAAATATACAATCTTAGTTAAAGGGCAGAAATGGTTATTTTGTATTTTAGGAAATACATTCATCTGATATAATTGTCAGGTTTTCTACTAAGAATTTCAGATCATGTTTGACCTGCTAACAGTGCCTGATTTATCTTTTCTCTGAATCAGGAAGAAATTATATTTACTACTTACAAAGACACCTTTAAAATATATAACTTTAAAAGCAGCACCCTGAAATAAGCTATGATCCAGGCAAAATCAGATATTGTTGTCTTTCCCAGATTCCCCATACCACTTTATCGAGCAATTGCTCAGATTTATCAATAACTCACTTCTATTATCTCCTGCTTGGCCTTCTGAGTTGAACCACAGCTGAATCATATATACTTTTCCACAGGAACTATTGCATAAATCTGCACGTGTGCCTGTTTCCTAGCTACTGATCCCCTGTAGCATCGCTTAGCAGAGGCACCTATGGGTTGTTTAGTTATAAAGATGAAAAATGAAAATACTGCCTGAAAACCAGCATACAACACAACTAAAATCTAAATGTATAGGCTTAAATTTTGTATTTAATTGTGCATTCAAACATATTTTTCTTTGTTTTACAATTTTACTTAAATATTACTAATTTGATTGCATTGAGTGTGTACTTCCAATTATCACTCTTTCTCTCAAAAATGCATATTAAATACACTTTTATATTGGAAGGACATTATGAAGCTTTGCTTAGCATTATCTTTTTTCTCTACTTACAATGAGTAAAACGACAAAATTATTTTGTGGGAGTGACTGTTGAAATTCACACAGGAACTTCTGGACTTGAACATATACAAATACTTAGAATGAGAAATCATTGGAAGAAAAGAAGTATCAGAAAAGTTCAAGACATCACAAAGCAAAGTAATATAACATATTCCATTTCTGCTAGACTGCTTTCATTTTTCATGACATCTGGATGATCTATCTGTGAGGCAGATCAAACTGTACCAGATATATAATAAAAACTTGGTATTTTTCGATCATTTTACATTCTGATTATATAAAAAGTTTATTGAGGGCTATTAAAACAGAGATATTGGAAAAAAATATGTCTACACTCTTATTTTCCTCTCATTTTTCGTCTACAATCACCTTTCATATCACCGTGTTTTCCAATTTCCATTCTTTCTCTCTCCTGCTTTGTGCTCGTTTCCCATTTGTTGGCCCCAGCATACTCTGATCAACATGGCTGCTGTGAAACTTCAAAATATTTGTAAAAACCAGCTGAAAGGAAAACAGATGTTCAAACCCTCACCATAAACAGATAAATTAAGACAGTGTTCAAGACTGTTTCTCTATAATATTTTCCTTTGAGGCACTTTCTATGGTTTGCTAACACCAGATCAATTATGAGGGTGAAGTATCACAAGCTCTCATGCAAGCATCCACTAAAGACACAATATATTCATCTAGAAAAAATTAATCAAAACATTTTCTTTGATGAAAACCCTGGAGAAACATATTAAAGATATGAAATGTGCAAGGAAATAACACTGAACACCCAAATATATAAAGAGATTGTAGTGGAAATGCTAATTATGAGAAGTTATAAAATTCTTGTTTCAGTACCCTAGCCAAACTCCAGTCTGAGGTTTTTATGCCAATTAAATCCATTGGTTGCAGAAATGAAAAACACGACAAATAAAATTTGTTTAGAACTTGAGCTTAAAACTTTAAAGGCAAATATAAACAGATTTGTTTTTTCCTTCTACTTTTGAACTGAATGTTGACTTAGCTGCATATTATTGATAATAAACCTCAGCCTTTGACAGCGGCAAGTGGCAGATGATTTAGAAGATGAAACACAGTCCTTCAGCTCACTATAAATAAACAGTATAAAACAAACAAACAAACAAACAAAGACGCGAACTTTTTTTTTATTTTATTTTGTTCCTGGAGTTGTAATTTCTAAAATTTAGATTATGTAACTCTTTTTCTTTTATTTAAATAATAAAAATTAATAAAAGCTCTAAATCATGCTAATACTGCTCATCCACATTAGGAGACTGAATTTTCAAAATCATTCTTCAGCACTTTTGAAAATAAGAAATTATAACCACTTTTTATTGTAGGAAGAGTGTTATCTTACACCTATGAGTTTACCTGGTCCATCTTAGCTCTCCATTTACTTCCCAAGTAAATAGGATCTCTTCTCTTGGATTAATACTTATTCATAAGTAGAAAATGATGACTAGATGAATGGAGAATTAGGACTTTGATACTACAAGACTATCTTTACAACTTGCCTTAAACTGAAGTTTGGATTGTACCTAAACCTCCTCATATTTCTCTGCACTCAATTATTTCTTTGGGAAAGAAACATGCCAAGTTAACAGAATTCATAACTCAAAAATAAACCCCAAAAATTACCTAAGAAGAAATCACACACTCATTCCTAACTTTAGCTGACACCATATCCATGTTTTTCTTCAGTCCCCTTTAAAATCTGATACTAACTCTACTTCATCATGTTTTTCCTGAGTCGTCTGTTTGAAGAAGGTAGACAAGCATAGCTCCAAATTCCTCAAAGTATTCCCCCAAGTGATTTACTTCAAAAGAAATTAAATCACTGGGAACCTTTGCAGGCAGTTAAAATTAGTATTCCCCATATAGACAGAAATAACAAAGATATCACCACAAAGAAACATTGTGCGCAACAAGAATGACCAAACAATTAGGTTAGGACCTACCGTAAGAGATTAGGTGTCAGTTGCCTTATATCTCATAGCAATCTCCCCCCAAAATTATTACAGCAAGCTCACTTACTCTGTGAAAATCTTATTAAATGCTATACACACACACAAACATACACACACAAATATATACAACTTACAGAAAAAATAGCTCAATATAATATATTTAGTGAGGACAACCCAGATACATGAATCACCAGAAATAAGAAGTAATTGAAGAAGGAGGAGAGGAGGAAAGAGGAAATTACATCTTAACTGCCCTCCATTTTTCACCTGTTCGACTTCTTTTCATGTTTAAAAAGTTTCAATGGACTATTTCAGTAAAATAACGTTCTCAGAAAAATTAGAAAAAAAACCAAGGTGAGTACGTAGGAATCAGTCTTTTGTGGATTGTGACAGAGGAACTTGCCTACCTACTTCCCTTTTGTTTATTATCTAACATCTTGAGCATGACCCTAAGGAGACAATATAGTCTAGGATTTATTAATATTCCCTCTTACAATTTTAAGTAAGCATTTAGATTACAAAAATGATGGAAACAGACACAATGGTCCTTTATTCTTTCTTAAGATAACATAATTCTTTTTGTTTGAGCTCCCACAGGAAACGATTATGTTAATGTTAATGTGAGTATAAGTAAACCACTAATCCCTGATGGTACTTTAATTCTAATCACTTGACACATCAAGTAGTGATATGTGAGGAAAAAAAAAAAAAAAAAAAAAAAAAAAAAGTATGTATGAAATCATAGAAGAAATAATATATTCTTTCTTTATTTTAGTAGTAACCAAAAGTCAATCAAATGGCTTGGTATTTATGTGATTAACTTCAATTAAAAGAAAAAGCTCAATATACCAATAGAAATACTGGTTGCAAATCAAGTAGCATGACACTGCTTTTATCAAATGATAAGAAAAAATATTCAATCAGAATATGAACAAGAAGCAAGAAATGAGCCCAACAGTTGTCTGTACCTCCTCCTGCTACAGCATCAGAGCTGATTTCAATAATTGAATAATCACAGAAATTATAAGAGCAGCTATATAAAAAGAGAGTTGTAGAGGGGAAGATAGGCATCTTCTATTTTAAATCTTAATAGGTTATCCATTTCACTTATATGCATACATGTAAGATAAGTAGAAACAGAAAATGTTTATAAGCTTCTTTTTTTTTTTTTATTTAATAGCGTAAGTTTCCTGTGAGCGAAGTTCCTAAAGTTGTGCACAATCTCTGGGGAGAGGTAGATGCTTTAAAATGGCAGCTCTAGAAATCCTTAAGTTTAACAGTGAGCCACTCGAAGTAGGTAAAAGAAAAACCGTATGTGTAAAGCTGTATCAACTTGTCTGATGGAGATTTTCTCTGAGGCTCAAGTAACTCTGTCAAGGATTTGGAAGTATCTCCTGTAACTGCTCTTTCAGAGAACCTCAGAAAGCTGTTTCCTAGCAAAACAAAATTGTGAGAAAAAGAAGCAGCTGATATTTATGTGCTTGGATTGTTTGAATCCTCAAGCAGACATCTTGTAATTTCTCTCTTAAAATGATGTAATTCAAATCTCCATTCCTCAAAATCATCTAATTTGATGGGTAATTAAAAATTAATTAATATACACATGTGTATGTACGTATACTTAACATCTTTCCTCTCAGTGGTTAACGTCCACTCAAAATGCTTTTTTCCAGACAAAAACCTATCTACAATTTTCTTTTTCAATTATTAAACTAATAATGAGATTAAAAGCCAAACCAAACCAAACAAACCTAAATCCAACCAACCAAAGTAAGAAAAAGAAGCACTATTCTAGTTCCTCATTTAGTTCTGTTTGGAAAAAATAAAAATAAAAATCTGTGGCTCACTGGCAAACTAAGGTTTCCTAAGCCTTATTCTTGCCTGTTAGGTCTAAAGTCTCTGAAGATTTACATGAAAAATGCCTACTTGCTGGATTCTGGGTTAGTCACATATCAGGAAAAGAGCTGTCCAGTCCTGGCTGTCTTTATCAGACAAAATTCTTTTCTGAGAGTTAGAAAGTAAATTATGACACTGCATAGTGAAACCAAAGACAATTCTGAAAGGGTCTCTGTAATTGTATTTACAACAACTGATGTCTCAGCTCTACCTAAGACTTTCATTCTACTTAGTAAACATCAAGAGTTCATAAGTGCAGTTTTTCTTCCTCATCTTCTGTCTTCACTACACAGCAATCATGTTTTCCAGTAAGACTATTTGAACTCAGTGCTGCCAGATACTTCTTGAATGGCAATTTCATTTTAAATTCAAAAAATGTTTGCTTTTCAAGATGGGTTTTGCTCTGATGTTCTCCTCTATTCTAAGAATATTGAAAATATACTTGCTTTTATTTCTTTCCTCAATAAATGTTAAGGCAATCTAATTTTCTCAAACAGAAGTAGTAGGTATTTAAAATCTAATATTAAAGATCAAAATAATATATACACATCCCCTTTTGTCATTTTTTCTGTTGAATACATTCAGTTTTTGTTTTAGTTTTTGTTCTGGTTTGGGTTTTGTTCATTTTTGGTTTAGTTTTTGTTTGGTTTTGTTTGGTTTTCATTTGTGGTTTTGGTTGTTGTTGTTGTAAGACAAAACTTTTATTGTACCCTACTGTACAAAGAGGGTTCTTAAGTGTAGGAGTGACTTAGACAACTAAGATTTCCACCACGGGCAAATCATGGAAATTTTCTGAAGCTTTTCTTATTCTATTAATTTCTGAATGCTTTTTTCATCTGCATATATTTATTCTATATATGTCCTTGAAAAAAAATAATAAGGGAAATAAATTCTCAGGCGATCATGTACCATAGTACTGTCAAACTAATCTTACTGTATTTTTAAGAATAATTGTTACTTTTTGAAGAATTTATATTTGGAATGGCATGGAGTTGCCAAGATTTGTATTGCTGAAGTGTACAAAAAAAATGTAATGCTGAAAAAGGAATCAAAAGTCATTTAGTAAACTTGCTTCCCCCTAGAGATAACTCTAATTTTATGTGTTTTACATAAAATAGTCCATGAATTGTAGCTTAACTTTCTGCTTGCTACTGCTTGGGAAAACCTCAGTTGTATTTAGTAAGTAGGCGGCAAAACCATCTGAAATTCATGGGCATTAAACTTCTTGGCTACAGCACACAATGACTTATTGTTTAAACTATTATAATTGGCAGATAACTCCCAAAATAACATCAGTGAAAGGATTATATTATAATACAATACTCATTATATTAATAAAACCTCTGATTCTTTACCATAGCACTGTACTTCAAGGATTCATGAGTATTTTTTTTTCTTTTGCTACTTGGATTCATTATTTTTTCTTTGAGTCTTTTTACAAGAACTGATAGTCATTAATCAGAAACCTGGTAACGATGTACCAGTAGCAAGACTTCTTTCTTTGCCACCGACAATTCTTCTAGCATCATAATTTTAAAGGTTTATGATTTGTTCTTAGGTCTATTCTGAATATCCCATGTTTTTCTGCTTTACATACAAACATAGTCACTTATTATCTGTGCTACAAAATAGTGACTGTGAAGTCTTTTATAGAATTGAGAATATTGTCTGTACAGGTTTGTAGATACAAAAACAAGAGGAAATGGTCAGTGAGCTTTCAGGGTGTGATTTCCCCTAGAGATAATAGCATTGCTTCTCTTGGTTTGGAATCAAAGCTTTGTCTATTGAAGATGCTTATAGGTCAACATATGTAATTTTTAACAGCAGGGCTTTTACTGCTGTTAATTGTAAGCAACTTTTAAGAAGTTACCATCCCCACTCAAAAGTTAGCCAATTCCAAAAGTTGTCACAGAAAATGCACAGTTGTTCAGGTATAAGTTATAGTAGCTTTGTAAAATTACAGGTTTTAGAAACAGGACTGTAGGAAAGACTTGACAACATGCATTCTTCATCAAGTTAAAATTCTTACAATAATTTAATTAGATTACTGACAATATTCATTATATGAAAAAGTGCAAAAAATACTAAACTATTAATGTGACTCAGAAAAGAAAAAAAAAGAAATAAAAATTGCATAACACTGAGTCATCTGAGATATCCTCATTTAGTGAGACAGAACTTTTGTAATTTGAAGGTTAATATGCTTTTATATAATAGTATTATCAATTTAAAAAAGTATTTTCTAAAATAAAATAGTCTTAATCTGAATTTTTCTTTCCTTTTTCTGTCCTTTTTCTTTCCTTTTTCTGTCCTTTTTCTTTCCTTTTTCTTTCATGATATCTGACTTCGAAAAAAGTAAAAAATGTTTCCAGTAAATAATGTATGTACTCCAATATAAAAATGAAAAGACCTCCTTACAGTGAGTTTTTCGTTAGTATTCTGGATCCAATATTCAATGTAATGTGGCATCTCAAAAAAAAAAAAAAAAAAAAAAAAAAAAAAAAAGCCTCATAAAGTTCCTAGAATCTTCCTTTGGTCCTTGATTCATTCTTCACTACTTAGCTGTACAATGTTCGTTTTAGGAAAAAAACAACAAAACACAAAGAAAAGAAAAAAAAAAAAAGGCAAAAAATGAAGAAACAAAAGGCTAAACCGAGAAAGAAAAATAGACAAGAAAAATTTACTATGTTCTTTAGTATTATTGTCCCTGCATAACAAAACAAGAATTTCAAATGAAGTGTAGACACGTGTATGAAAACCTCTACTCCCTATGTTACAGAAATCTTATAGCAATGTTTTCCTGTTCTCTTGCCATTTAAAATTTTTTTCACTAAATGACCTAGCTGAGACAGATTGCTTACTGCTGTGAAGAGGCTTATATAGCACTAATATAATATCTGAAACAGATGTCTTAGTTTCTTCTTATATTGTGATTATAACTGAACAGGATTATGACATCAGATCTATAACAGCAAATGCTTCCTGTCCTGTAGCAAAGTATTCTAGTGATAGAAAGCTCCTGATTTTGGCTTTATAAAGATGTGAGAAACACAAGCATCCCAAATTTCCTTCTAAAGATCAGTTTTGTCTTTCAATGAATTTTGGATTACTGACGTAGTATGAGGATCAAGTAAAAGAGAGGTGAGGGGAGAAGAATAAATTCTAATAAAACCAGGAAAAATTGGCACCATTTTTGACAATGACTGAAAACTTGGAGTTTTTTATGTCAAAAGGTAAAATCACTGAGCGGAGTACACAGGTGGCAAACACTTTATGTACTACATGATTCATATTTATAATTGACATTTTATACGTAAAATATGGTTTATTATTTATATCTGTATTTTTTTCTTAAGGATACCACCATATAGGGGAAGTAGTGTGTACAAATGTAATACAACATATAAAGGTTGATTTTTTATATATATTAAAAAAGAAAGGTTTTTGCCAATCGCGAATATGAAGTCATCATTAACTAATGTATTAAAATAATCTGACTCACTTCTTTTGTGTTTGAAGAGTTCATTATACACTTAATGATCCTGACAATCTGCAGCTCTTGCTTTTCTCTGAAGGGAATGGCAAGAATTAAGTTTCTCCATCTGATTTACATACTGGTATGGAGTAAGTGTTTTTGTGATAAAATAGCAATCATTGCAAATGGAAGGAGTTTTCAAAATTCCTTTTCCTACAGTTTTCCAGTAATGTGGAAAGTCCATTTCTATTTGGTTAGTTATTTTTATTGTTAAAGGCACATTTTTAATGAAAATTAAATTGGATAGTGAACTTCATCAAAATCCCAATTGGAAGGAAGAAAAGGAAGAAAAAGGAAGAAAAATTACAGTACTTCAAATTCAGGGTTTTCATGTAGGCTTGAAACACAAAATGTAACCTTACATAAATTGCCTTAGCTATCAGAATGTTTTATTATGTATTAGAAACATGATAATTTATTTCTTATAGATCCGATCTCTTTCAAGTTGGTTATTTTTTGTATTGTTTTAATGCACCAGGCCCACAGGACGTTCAATTTCAGCAAGAGCAGGGAGATGAAGTTATACCTCTCTGTTCATTGGTAGTGCTAGTGTAACACTCCATATGAAGTATGGTGTGAATTCATAGTGGTTTCATAAGCACACATAGCCATGCGCTATTAATCCACAGCATTACAAACCGGGACTAATCCAATATCAGCACTGTCGAGATTCAAGGGAACAGGAAAATTACAGTAAAGCCCAAAGGTCCTAATTTAGCAGTTACATGAACATAAAGTTGTCTGTTGTTTATGATCGGTGCTGCACATGAACTTACATTGAACTTCTTGAAAAGCAGACAGACTTTGGCAGATTTTTGCAGTCTCAGTGTGAGTAGTGAAGGGCACAACATGTAGATATTCAATTTGTTTCTGGTAGCCACCCAAATATCTTCTTATACAAGTAAAATAAGAAAATATAATTAAATCAGTATATATGGTATCTGGTAATCTGTGCAATCCAACCATATGATCACTTATCTCCTATCATTACGCACTATCACAATACCACTCCTGACATACTCATTCCTTACTTTAAACCACATAAATATTGTAACTCAGTTTTTTTTGCATTTCTTGACTGTGATCCTGTAATTTTAACTTCCTTTAATGTTATTCACAAGTTACAGATGCTTGGAATGTGAATTACCAATATTTTGAAGTAAGAGACAAAAAGACTAAAACTATATCATTATATTACTTTCTGGAAAACAATATTTCCCAACTGGAGATGATTTAATATTAGCACCAAAATATTATGTCAGATTATTGAAAGGTTTTGCCTTTCAGAAAATTAAATGCAGATAGGCCCTTTATCAAGATTATAATGGTTTTGTATTTCTGTGGGGAATTGCAGTTCGTGGTTTTGGGGTTTTTTGTTTGGTTTTTTTTGTTTGTTTTTTTAAAAGGAAATTCTGTTAGGGTTTTAGAAGTTTGTTAACCAGATTTTGCACCAGCCTGTCTTTTCCTAAAGAAGTATTTATGACTAAAACCTGATAATTAAACAAATAATAACTTTTAGTGACTGTCACTTGATATAGTGTCATTGAAGGATATGTATGCATTGAATTTCTATGTGATAGAGAGAATTTATTCTCCTGTTTTACTCAAAAATAATCATTAATTCACTGTCAATTAAAATGCAAATATAATAACTGATTTAGTTATTATTCTGTAGTTTACTATGCATGATACATGTCATCATGCACTGGTTCCGATTTAAGCTTCATATTTACCATTTCTGCTAGTGTAGAGCTTAAATATAGGATTTTATTTCTTTGGAAAGTGTTTTATACATTAAAGATTAGATAACCAAAGAATATATACCACCTTACCGAAGGGTAAACAACACCAAAACCCAAACAATCTAGTCAATGAATTGCATTGAAGGATATGAATAATAAAGTACTGCAGCACATAGGAATCCCTGAAGTATGTAGTTGATCTCATCACACAAATAACTTACTACAAAGAATAGTAAAGAATATTAATAAATGTGATCCAGTTGTTGTGGTTTTACATTCGCCAAATTTTGTTTACCAACTGGGAGATAGGACTTTGGGAGAAAAGGTGAAACAGGCACAACTTAAAGGTAAAAACAGATAGATTTTATTAACATACACTAAAGAAAGGGGGGGGGTGCGAAATGAGACATTCAAACACCTTTTCCTCCCGCCACCTCAAACTGTTTATTTTCCCACTCAACACAGAGAGAAAACTATGATTTTCAGTTAGTTGCCACCATTTAAACACGATTCTACATCACCTTGGGAGAGGAGCCTCTCTAGGGTTATGGAGAATACGCCACAAGAAAAGGTCTGGTGGCTCTCAAAGTCACAAATCTGCAACCGTCAGGAATTTTGCAGATTTTGCACAGTCCCTCTCATTTAACAATTTCCCAAGCTGTTTATGGGCCTCCGCATGTTTGGGGTATCATTTTAAGAATGCTTTTCTAGTACAAAACAGGGATTCTCTTTTTTTATTTCTAAAATCGCCTCCATCTCAAAAGAAATAGAGACTTCCTTATTCTTTTGCAGTAGCTGGGGACATATTTTATTCAAAATTTTCAGTTAAATCTCATGTATATCAATACACACAACCCTTTGGCTAGAACTTGCATTCCCTCAAGCAGCATTAGAATATTACAAAAACAGTCCATTTCCCCATATTTCACATCTAGAGAAGTCCGGTCAGAAATGTCCACTTCCTCCATCCCATCTTCCAATAATTTTTTTGATTTTTTTTATTGATTTTGTCTGAATGCTGTCTCTCTACATTTTAAATCACTCTATCTTCTGTGGAGGAGAAAAAAGGGTTAATGTCTTTGTCCAGAGTCTTTTTTTCTCCTCTCCAGCTGACTTTTGGAACTTCAAGGCCTCAGGTGACGGGAGGAGGAAGGGGGAGAGGGAGCTGCTCAGGAACACTGGTAGACAACTCTCATGCACCCCTGGTCAGATGTAAAGCGACTCAAACTTGGATCAGCTCCCTAGGGCTCCGGAGAAAAGTTCTCAAAAGTCTCTTCTCCTTTGGACCAAAGGCTCTGGCAGCCAAGCCAAGAGCACGTCCGCTGCGGCCCCTAGCTCAGGGCCAGCACTGCTGATCCAAAATATTCCTCCTCTCCCTATCAGAGGAGCCAGGGGACAGAGGGGACACTGCCGGCCCCAGCCACTCTCCCACAGTCAGGGCCCCATCCCGAGGCCTGGCCAGGTGTGGCCCCGGGGGGCCCAGCCCGAAGGTCTGACTTACGAGGTGATGTTAGCTCCTTGCCAGCCAGAAAAGGAAAAAGGCCAGAACACTTGGGATTTATGATTTAAGACTGAGTCTCCAGCGACGTATACAATACTCTTATTCATCAGCCAAGCTGTCAATCCATGCTAGAACTTCCTTAGGGAAAAAAACCCACCAACCTTTCATATTTATGCTAAACCACCACGCCAGTTTACTAAAAACTTTAAAAACTGTCACTCTTGCATTTCATATATGTCTTGATAAGTCACTAAAAGGACATAAACTTTCTTGTTCATTGTGATTGATTTTCTTTTTCCTAGCATTATTTCATTAAGATTTTCAGAACTTAAAGGATAAAAGAAAACTAAATGTAATGTTATTGCAATATACTTACTCAAAAAGTTGTTTTGGAGTTTATTATTCAATTAAATGTTTTAACGGGACTTTAAAAATGTTACAATTTAGAAGTTTAAAAATAATTGAAAAACCTCCAAAAAACAACCAAGTAAAAACCACCCCACAAAACCCCAAAGAAACAAATAAAAACATGCAAATAACACTAAAACCATTGTAACTTAAACTGTCTTGCCACCAACACACATTATTAATGAAAAGATAGTGGAAAGTTTTTTTTCACATTTCAGTTATAGGTAAGGATCTATAATGATCTTGTAAGAATTCATTATTTTTATTTGCATAATTTAGCAGCAACATAACAAATATATTAATGAACAATTAAAAAAAATATGCTATAACTGCAGCTACAGCGACTAACACTGAAGGTAATGAAAAATAATCCGTGTCCTGTGGAATTTTTTCATTAAAGGTATACAGGCTTAAATTACACTTTTAGGCTAACAAGAGCACAGAAAGTTCTTGCATATATTAGCCTATCTATTATATATGTATGCATTCAAAGTCTAAACCTGCTGGACTATTCTTGTCATTCTTTTAATTTCTTTCATTAGAATTGAATACTGATGATGTCATGTGCTGCTTCTGGTTGTACATAACATATGCCTGATCCCTGACCAATCTGGCAGACAACTAGAAGACCATAAGAACTTTTCATCCTTGCACAGCCTGTTTAAAAGCCATGCAAAGTCTACTTTAAAGTCTACTGTTTTGTTATAAAATTGTCTCTAAACCAGAAAGTACACATGATGAGATGTCAAAGTTATTGTTATATCCTCCCCACAGACTACTCAGAGTATTTGAAGTGGAAAGAGAACTGATACACATGATATTAACATTGTTAGTGACAGCCCACAGCCTTTGTATTGAGTTTGCAAAACTGAGGCTTGTCATGCTTCTTTTGTCTCAGCTTGTGTTGACCTTTTTTTGAGTTTATTTTCACTTTGCTTAGCTCTAAGTTAAGGTGTTTTTGTTTGTTTGTTTGTTTGTTTTGTTTTTCTAATGACAAGCAATTGGAGATCTCAGGGCTCCAAACCCCAACAAATATTAGTTTATAAAAGCATATCTAAAGCTAAGACTAACCAGTCCTGAGTAGGAAAAAAAGTGTGAAAGATATATAAAACATATTCTGTACAGTAAATTCAGATGTAACAGGAACCTAAAAAAATACATTAGAAAACATACAGCAGTAACCCAAATTAAATCCTAGGGTGAGGAAGAAGAAATCGCCAACATCATAATTCTCCTGATATGGTATTTCAGATTCTTTTAAGTTGCTGCTCAGCCACAAGAAAACTGAAACTGGCAACCCAAGGACCTAGGACAAAATGCCCAAAAGGAATGTTGAACATAGCACCTGAGAAAGAGATATATAATAGAACATGGATGTATGTCTAACTGTAGTATTAGCTCTAAAACCAGAAGGAATAGACTGTAACAGTAGGATTTCTTTTCCCATAATAATTAAATCTAGGCTAAAAGTAATTAATTTATTGTATTTTTAAGATTTCTGTTATACCAGCAGAATCATCATTGGCTTTGCCTATAATATCTTTACTTTTTGCCCAAAACACAATTTTGTATATAAAATCCCTGCACCTCTGAAACAGTTACAGCACATTATTGAAACTCCAGTGATTAAGTGAACTTCAGAAATCTGAATCAGTCTTTCCAATGCTTTCTGAGTTACATTTATCTTGTAGCCCCACATCTTAACAATCATAAAAAATTGCCTTTCAGGTGTTCTCATATTTGTACCCCTGGATAAAAAACATTAACAAGGAGAAAAGAAAGTGAGTTTATACAGTCAGTCACATCACCATTCACAAAAGTTTTTAGCAATGGTTTGCTCTAACCCAAGATGAAAAATTACCTGCTCTGAATCCAGTAAAATTGAGTATAAGGATAAACAGAATCCATTAATCTGCATTCCCCAGCTTCTTAAATTGCATTTAAAACCTGAAAATAACTCTAATCTAGGAATTCAGGAAACATCAGTGCTGGTGAATCTGATCAGATGCAGTCTCATGTTTTAAAAGAAAGCCTTCTCCCATCCCTAATAGTAATATATTTAGGGCTTGTATGTGGTGTTGGTGGGAGGGTGTGGAAGGGGGAATCTGAATGATTGTTTCTAACTTATTATTATTCTCTTACTCTATTTTTCTTTCCAATAATTCATTATTTCTTTTGCTGACATCTTAAATTGTGACTCTTGATTTTACCTTGAATAATCTCATCCAGAAATTAAAGATGCTGGCCATAGGGACCAATACATATGGTATCCTCCCACTCTACCATTTCTAAAATTTAGCGAAGAGTTAGAGGAGCAGTGCTGATGCTTTTGCCTTTCCCTCTGGCTTTCTTAATTGCTCTTCCCTCTCGCTCTACACAGTGAATAATAACACATGACCTTTTACTTGGTGCTGCTTCGACATTGTGTTTAGTGAAGGTTCTCCCAATTATGCAGACTTCTGCAGACAGATTGCAGCGCTGACATTTCTATGGAATACCATAACTTTTGCAACATTTTTGTTTCCAAAGGGAAAAAAACCCAAATAGAGTGAACTTTTTTCTCCCTTATTTTTATTTTATAGCACTTCTTATCATTTAATCCAGCAAAACCGGAGAGGCATTAATCTGATAACTTTGCAGTGCAATATCGAGAATTTTATCAGAAAGATTTGAAGCATATCCAAATTTAAGCTCAAGGACAGGGATACTAATTCAGAGAACTGTCATTTGCTGCTGCAGGCTATGGCTTTGTTTGCCTGACACCTTCTCAGTGTGTTTATTACCATACAGCTAAGTTGTGTTCCCAGCATGAGCTGACATCTTTTCCAGTTCATTGATTTCAGAACTGTATCTGAACATGTTCATTCAACAAAAATAATCCCTGGACTCTACAGTTCTTCCTTACAATTTGATTAAATCACAGAAGAAGAGCAACTGACCTGAGGGATAATATTGATGCTAAAATTAAGTACCAATAACATATTTAAATACTTGTGTTGTTTTCCTACAACATCGGGTGCTGAAAGACCTAACAACCATATAACTCAAATTATTCTTACAAAGCATGTCAACATGAAGAAAGTATTAAGATTAATGTGACACCAAAAATTAAGTAAAATGCTAAACAGAGTATTTGTGATTACAAGTAAGGTGTGTCACAATAAAACTAAAAAATAAAATACTTGAAGTGTATAGCTACCAAGAAGAATTTTTCTCCGTAGATAATATATACGTGTCATAGAACCTAAGCATATGAAGGGATGCATATTAGTCTGCTTGCTTTTTTATAGAGTCAAATTGACTTTGTCACAGTCACAGATCATTTTGTCATAACCAGACAGACAACTACTTAATAACACATTATTATTTTCTTCTGAATGTGAGTGTACATAATTTTTAGCACATATATATTTGTTTAGTATTTCACTAGTTTACTTTCTGGACAAAGGTTGAAATAGATTGTAGCATGTGAAGGACAATCAACTCAAGGTTACTACGAAAAAAAACTCATAAAGAATGTTTTGTAAAGCCTTTGATATGATCCCCGACATTATCCTTCTCTCTGAGCTGGAGACATATGGATTTGATAAGTGGAGTGTGGGGTGAGGAACTGACTGGATATCCAGATGGAGATCAGAGACAAGTGATGTCCCTCAGGGGTTACCAGTGGGATGAATACTGTTTAATATCTTCATTAATGACATAGACAGTGGGATTGAGTTCACTCTCAGCAAATTTTTGGATATCAGGCTGTAGTGGTGCAGTTGATGAAGCTAAGGGACAGGATGCAATCTGAGGGACATGGACAAGCTTGTGGAGTGGGCCTACAGGAACTTCATGAAGTTTAACAAAGCCAAATGCAATGTGTTGTACCTGAATTGAGACAAGACTCATTATCAATTCAATATAGGCTTCATTCTCAAAATGAATGGATTGAGAGCAGGTTTTGGGGTCACTGGTGAATGAGAGGCTGGACTTGACCCTGCAATATGTTCTTGCAGCCCAGAAAGCCACTCATATCCTGGATTGCATCAAAAGCATCGTGGCCAGCAGGGCGAGGGGATTCTGCTCCTCTTTTTTCATGAGACTCCATCTGGAGGGTTACATCCAGCTCCAAAGTTCTCAGCACAGGAGAGCAGGTCCAGAAGCCACAAAGATGGTCAGAGATGGAATAACCTTCCTATGAGGCCAGGCTGAGATAGCTGGAGTGTTCAGCCTGAAGAGAAGGGTATGGGGAGATCTTAATGCAGCCTTCCCACTTACAGGGAGCTTACAAGAAAGATGGGGACAGATTTTTAGTAGGTCTGATTGAGATAAGACAGAGTAATGGTTCTAAACTAAAAGAGAGGAAATTCTGACTAGAGTTAAGGAAGAAATCTTTTACAGTGAGGATGATGAAACACTGGAAGAGGTTGCCCAAAGTGTAGATACCATACGCCTGGGAGTGTCTAAGGTCAGGATGGATAGGATTCAAAGCAACCTGGTCCAGTGGAAGATACCTGTGCTCCCTGCAAGGAGATTGGGGTAGATTATCTTCAAAAGCTCTTCCAGTGCAAATTATTCTGTGATTCTACAGATCTTTTATTCTATGATCCTATGTTTCTGTGATTCTGTAATATTCTGAAATGACAAAAAGATGAGGGCAAAGTGCATATATCATCAATAGACTTCTGCAGCTGGTTAAATCATATTCTCAGAACATAAAATTTACTTAGAAAAACTGGGCCAGTACTTCAACTCCAGACATCCTACTTCCATTCTTATAAATTATTATATATAATAATATATATATAGTAATAATTATATATTAGTATATAATAGTTCTTATAATTATTCTCAAGAATCCTCTGAATCAACACCAGAGGCTTCTTAACATTACCATATGAATTATTAAATCTGCTAAGGAGGCACTACCATTACCATTTACTGATTTTTTAATGGGATTTTTCTGCTGTGGTCATCATCACATGTACAAATTTCATAATTCAAATCACATGTACAAATCAATGTACATCACATGTACAAATACAAAATACAGAGAGTTAAATTAATGTTTCTCTGTGAGATAAAAAGTATAATAGCTTTTAGTATTGAAGTGCATAACAAGTATAATAACTATTAGAGAGAAACATGGAACATACTTTAACTCAGGATGTATATCTGCTCTATAGCTGATGCTATTAAAAAACCAACCAAACAAACAAAAAATCAATATAAACAACAACGACCACTCAAACAACTAACCCCCCTGCCCTACCATTAAAAAAGAAGGCTACAATAAAATCAATTAAAATACAATATAAACGAAAAAGTACGTATGATAAAAATATATTGCTGCAGTTTAAACATAGACATACCATAAATTAGTGAAGCAGAATCTATTTTATTTTTTTTTGCTTGTCAACAACACAGTTTAACAAATTTATCTTTACCTCTAAGTATGAAAGAACTACTCAAACAATCATCAGAGAAAGTATGAAGAGGTTTAAGAGGAGAAAAGTACACTGTATCACCTAATAAAATTTTGTTTTGGTTCTTTTTCATTTTAATCAAAGCCCCACTGAGATTTCAATTTGAAAAAAGGAAGCTGTGAGAGATTCTATAAAATGAAGACAGTTTATTTACAATAATCTGAGATACAAACAACTGTTAGCAGAACATCAGAAATTACATCCCCACTGTCTATTGTAAAAAAACCCAAAACAACAACACAATAATAAACTCTGAAAAGATTGGAGGTTTTGTTTTGTTGAAATGACCAGGGCATCCCAGGTTGAATCTTTAACATCCAATGCCCCATAATGCACTCAGCATGAATCTTTGGCAGTTAACTACCCTGGTCATTTATTTTTTCTCCAAACAGTATATTCTTTTTTCCCTCTAAATGTAGACTATATATATTATATATTTAATTGTTATTATGTCATTGGAACACTGTTTTCACAAGTAAAAAACATGTCAGATAGAAAGTTTTTCTTCAGAGTTTCTTTAGCAAAGATTTGAAGTCATTACATACAACCTGAGTATTTGTTAGATGACCCTGGAATTAAAATAATGAGATATTTATTCTTCCTCTTCAGTACGACGACGTATGTCATTATTGCAACTTCTTCTATAGAAAAAAAGCATCAGAAGTATATGAAATTTGATCAAAGTTTTTGTATGTTGAGTGCTTATTTATGAAATATCTCTGTGAGGAATCATTCTATATGTGTGCAAAATAAAACAGATATATAAGTTAAGAAATATATTTTATTTTAGCTAGAAACACCAACTTAGAATTTGATTTCTGTGTTAGAATGTCTGTTATATTGTCCTCTTGAATTATATTAAATAGAAATTAAGTGAATTTTAGAGGGAAAAAATCCACAGTACCATTTATTCACTTCACCCCACCTCTCTTTAGCATGATGAGCAGATACATAAAGTAATAGGTACTTTTACATATATTTACACATTGCAAATATATTGGTGTGAGGGAAAGAGAGTCAATCTCCTTTCAAAATATATTTGGTAGTCTATTTCAGCCAACTTAATTAAAAAGGCAGAGCTCAGATCCTTTTGGAAATGCAGTCTACTGTGAGGTAGCTGTTGATTGAATGTCAAATTACGCAACCGTGTTTTAAATGTTTCAGCTGGACGATGTGTAAGTATATCAACTTATACGGCAAATTTACAAGGGAACACTTAGCCCTTCCTTTAATCTTTAATTTTTTCAATCGGTTAGCATTTGTCATTATATCAGGCAAGTCTAGTACATGAGACATCTACTGTTTTTTTAGTAGTGTATGCAATTATCCACTTTTTCTGTAATTTTTTTATCTCTTCATATTGTGTGTGTAATGATAAAGCAGGTTTGAAATGTTACAACCAGAAAACAGCTGGGCAAGCTGTACAGCACAGTTAGGTGTGTGTATGCGTGTTTCCTCACCGCTCCCTCTACAGGCAACCTTTGATACAAATACACATCCACCTCTGCCAGTACGTAATTTACTAATTTTTTATCTGCCTGTTGAGATCTGCTGGTTCTGTTCCACTTGCCATGTCAGAATTACACTTGATTGATGCTGGCCCTGGGTCTCTAGTAGAGATGAGACAAGTCACAAGTGGGATTACCCTCTAGATCAGGGGTCAGGGCATCAGGGCTGGCTTATCTCCTACAGGGTCCCTGCTCTGCTTAACACCCCTGGGGGCTGGAAGAAGTGAGGTGCAGGTTCCCAGTGCACAACAAAGGAAGGCACCTGACCCCCTTTTCTTGTGGTGACAGGAGAAAGAGCATATTATTTCTCACTGTGTTAACTAACCAGGAGATTGCTGAGCTCTTCTTCTCATGTGGCTCTATGTAGATCAATTGCCCATATGCCCATGACCTCAATTTTAGAAACCACCTACTGATTTGCTCCATGACCTACTCACCTGCCAGAGAGATGAGAGGTGGGAGCTTAAGGTGGGAGCATGACTTCACGCTGCACCCCCTCCTTAAGGGATATCAGGACTGAAAAGCCACTGATAGCACAGAGAACACTGGCAATGTCCCTGCTATTTCATTTCCCAAAGTGCTCCCCTCAGAGCTGCAGAGATGATGGTGGAAAGAAAGGAAAAGGGAAAACAAGCAGAAGAAAAAGCTCAGGGAGAGCTCACAGACGACTCTGTGACAGATGCTGTCACGCTAATTGCAAACTGATATTTGGGTTGGGGGGGGGGAGATAATTGCAGCAACTAAAAAATTATTATATTTATTAAACATCAGCCACCTGAAGAAATACATATAAGTAGCTAGAGGATGACATTGCAAAACTGGGGACCAAAAAACAGGTGTAAGGAATCATGCAATTGTTGAGATTTTGCAGTACAATTTGAGGAAAGTACCTTGGTATAGAAGCCTCACTACTAGGTTATAAATGTAATACATTTTTTTATTTTTCTGTTAGGATTTTTGAGAAAAAAGCAGATAAGGATCTTGATCTGCCTGTATCACCAAGGCAGAATCTGTACTGGTAGGCAAAAGTATAAAGATGATAAAGGAAAGATGTTTGGAAATTTCAAACAGGCATCATGATGAGTCTGGGTTACACATAAAGAAATTTAATTCTTAGCAGAGTTGTGTCATGTGAAACTAGTATAAGAATTAAATATGACAGAGTTCAAGAAATATTTTTACAGAGCTGTGAGGCACATAGGTGTGATTCTTGGGCTGTCCTCTGCTGGACAAAGAGTTGGACTTGATGCACCTTCTAAGAGCAGAATACTCTGTGATTTTGTCATTCTGTGCTTCATGTATTATTGGTTTCATGTTGAAAAAAAAATATAGTGTGAGGAAAAAAAGTAATGACACCAACTAATCAAATGTTTGATTATTAAGTGCTTGATTAGCTGATAGAATGTAGTGACTAATCATTTGATGAATAGTATATTTGTAATAAAGTTTAGTTCTACATGGGTCTTAAAAGTATTGCATTTTTATCAAATTTAACCTATGACAATTTCTACTGTCCTATCTTTTTCTCAGTCAAATACATCAGAATTTACTACAGGTATGGATGCTTTTTTAGTGTCCTTATTATATTTCCACCTAACATTCAAATACCCATTTCTCATTTTGTTGTGTCAGTTTTCCTCAAGTGATGTCTAAGGTATGGTCTATGCTCATGTCGCATACTTTGCCTTTCTTCTCTCTTTATTTTCT
This sequence comes from Sylvia borin, assembly GCA_014839755.1. Classification (NCBI taxonomy): domain Eukaryota; kingdom Metazoa; phylum Chordata; class Aves; order Passeriformes; family Sylviidae; genus Sylvia; species Sylvia borin. Next base: position 79,291,970 of record CM025957.1, read on the forward strand.
ATTTTTAACAAAAGTTGATAAAGTCAGAAGGTCAGAGGGTGACATTATATTGGCTGAGCTGGAGTTCATTTTCCTGCAGCGGCCCTCACATTGCTGTGCTCTGCATTGGTGGCTGCAAAGGTGTTGATAACACACCAGAGTTTTGGGTACTGCTGAGCAGCACTGGCACAGCATCAGCACTGTCTCTCAGCATTCCCCAATCAAGGGGCTGGGGGTGGGCAAGACCCTGGGAGGGGACACAACCAGGGCAGCTGACCCAAGATAACCAAAGGGATATTCCATACTAAATTATTTTAGCCCAGATATAAAATTAAGGAAAAGAAGAAGAGGGGCAAGGGGAGCATTCAGTATTTACCATGTTTCCTTTCTGGAGCAACCACTACATGTTTTGAAGCCCTACTTCACAAGAAGTGACTGAAAATTTTTTGCTGATGGGAAGTAGAAAATAAAATAATTCTTTTTATTCTTTGCTTGTGCATGTTCAAAATTTTGTTTCTACTTTAGCAAACTGCCCTATCTCAACCTAGGAGTTGTTTCCCATGTTATTTTCTCTTCCTTGTCACCTGGGAAAGGGAACGGATAGAGGAGCTTGGTGGGCATTTGGTGTCCAGACAAGGTCAATGCACCAGAGTCCACCATTGTGGAGATGTGAAGAAAGGTTAAAGGAGACCTTTTTCCTTCTCTTGCACTCAAGGGTCCAAGACGAAAACTCCATATCTGTTAGAAGACAGAAACTGCCCTCTTCTGCTGGTGTTGGTTGCGTGCATTCCCCAAAGCTTTTCCTCTCTTAAAAATATAAAAGTACTCAGATAATGCTTTTAAATCATTTAAATGCTGCAACAAAATAGTATTTTGGCTGTATGAGAGTCTCTCATTATAGTGCAGTTATATCTCACTATGTGGAAATGTCGCGTACGACAGGCAATGGTGTGGCAGTGGTTACCAACCCTCAGTGGCCATCCCAGTGCAAGACACTTTCTGCTTGCATGTGGTGCATGTGCCGTGGAGACTGCACAGCTGCAGTAAAAGCTCTGTGTTCTGGGTGTGACAGTCACTGCATGAAGCTTCTCGGAAATTTCAGAGCCATGTGATATGCAATGAAAATGTCTATCTTTCTCTTTAGAATTGTTCAGGTGAGCCTCAAGGTGTAATCTCAAATCCCATAGTAACAAATTATTTTCTTTCACCTTTTTCTTATTTTGATTTAAAATTGTTAATCTCAATATTAAGAATAAAAAATATTGTTAGTTGCAAAATCCTCCTATTTTCCTGCATTAAATGTGAGGAATTCCCAGGCTGTCTTCATCTGGACTCATAAAAAAATCTTATTCTAAACAAGATGTTGTTAATGTTTTTGTTTTGTGTAATGTCCTGCCACAATTATTCCATGGAGTTGGGCTTTGTTTAAATTAGTTTAGACTCTCTAGTATGACATTTGTAGCTGGTATAACCCTGTCTTCTCCCAGAGCTAATCTGTTCATATTCTTTTGGGACAGTCTAGTCATAAGTATACTATAAAATCTGGGAAAAAAGGGGTAGATATATAGTAGCTGAAATATTTAATTGAGGGCAAACCTCAGAAGACTGCTGATTATTGTTGGCAGAATACATGGTTCACAAAACAGGTTATATCCTCACTATTATTCCCCTTGATCCCGTAGTGTATCAAAGCCCATATCATCCCTCAGAACCAGTCACAATATTTCCAGGCTTTAACAAATACTCTCAATCACAAGAAAGGAGATTTTCCTAAAGAACAGATGTGTTAAAACAATTTTGGTACTAAGATTTTGTGTACCATCCTGTATACACCTTCAAATATATCTGGCAATTACAGCAAAGGAATATTTGATAAAACTTATAATAGATAACTTGTCAGCAATAAAACTTCCTTAATAGCCAGGGGAACACTTCCATTTGTGAAAAGAAAGTGACTTTTTGTATTTGGCTTACATGGCAAGGTTTTGGTAGCAGTGAGCTACAAAGGTGGCTTCTGTCATAATCTGCTGGAGGCTTCCCCTCTTTCTAATGGAGCTAATGCTAGCTGGTTTCAAGTCAGACCCAGTGCTGGCCAAAGACAAGCTGATCAGCAACAGTGGTAGCACCTCTGGGGCAACACAGTAAAGAAGAGAAAAAAATTATTATGCAGAAAAAAAGTGGAGACGAGAGGACTGAGAATACATGAGAGACTGAGGAAAACAGCCCTGCAAGACACCAAGATCAGTAAAGGAAGGGAGGACGTGCTACAGGTGCTGGAACAAAGTTTGCTGGAAGCCCTGAAGCCCATGGTGGTGCAGACCATGGTAAAGCAGCTGTGTCCCTGAAACCCATGGAGGCTCATGGTGGAGCAGAGATCCACCTGCAGTCTCTGGAGGAGCCCACACTGGAGCAGGTTTTCTGGCACGAGTTGTGAATCTGTTCCTGAAGGTCTGCACCCCATGGAAGACTTGAACAGTTCATGAAAATCTGCATCCTGTGAGAAGGACTCATGTTGGAGAAGTTCACGGAGAGCTGCCCCTGTGGGAGAGAGCAGGGGAAGAGCGTGAGGAGTCCTCTCTCTGAGAAGAAAGTAGGAACAGTGACAGCATGTCATGAAGTGACCACAAGCTCATTCTCTGTCATGAAGTGACCACAAGCTCATTCTCTGTCATGCTTTGTTGATGGCAGGGGAAGGAGGTAGAGAATTGAGAATAAAGTAAGCCTGGGAGGCAGGGAGGAGTAGAGGCCAGGTGTTTTAAGGCGTGGTTTTACTTCTCATAATCCTACTCTGTTTTCACTGGTAATAAATTAAACTATTTTCCCCAATTAAGTCTGTTTTTCCCATGATGGTTAACTCGAGAGTGATCTCTCCCTGCCCTTATCTTGTCCCACAGAGTATCATATTCCCTGTCTGCTTGAGACTGTAGAGTGATAGAGTGGCTTTGATGGACACCTGCTGTCCAGTCAACCAGGCCACCACAATACTGGAAGGCAGACGTCATTACTTAAGTACCATTCCAGGTTTCAATATAACAGGATTGGCTGAAAGTTTTTGAGTGCCAGTTTTTGAGATTTCATTCAGAAAATTATATGATTTTGGAGAGGTGAGAGAAGAGAGAAAATGCATTATTCATGGTGAACTTCTCATAAGACAGAGACAGTTGCAGTTCCTGCCAGTCTTGGCTCCTAAACCTCAGATTTCTGGGCTTCCATATCTTTTCTCATTTGCCTTCTGTATTGCTGTGCCACAGGACTAGAAAACCCTGAGGCTTATGTCTGATCTGTGAATTCAGAGTCTGTATTTTCAGCCTCATCTTTATTTTTAAACCATCTCTTTTGCTTTTGTTGGTATCTCTTTTGCAGAAAAAAATTAAACTTCATTTTTCTTTCCAAAATGTCTCTAAATTCTTTCAGAATTCTAGATTGTCACTTTCCTGGAATAGCTATTTTTGTTTCAAAAGCATCTCAGGTCATGAGTTTTAATATTCATGATACCTTGACAACCCCTTACAATAGACAGCCAAGTAGAGATCTGCAAATCTCTGTGTCCACTGTAATTTACAGCATTACTTGTTGAACTGATACATGGCAATTCCAGCCGTAACAATCGCAACAATTTTGAAGCAGCAATGAATGTTGGTGACTAATACATTGGTTCTATACTTATATCTGACTTTCTGGAACATTACGGATAGTATATGCATAGAACTCTTCTTTGTGGAATCCTAACCACAATGCCTAGCTGAAAATGTTGCATTCAAAATATTGCAAATATTGTTAACAGGCAAAGAGGAAGCAGACATCACATTTAAGTAAACACAAGAAATTATTAGCTTAAAGTAAATATTTCCAGAGAAAAAGAAATAAAAGTAGTGCAGTTAAAGTTATAACATGCATACTCCTTAGTCTGTCTCTTTTTCCTGGTCTTATTCTCTAATTCCCCTACTGCTCTAAATGATGAGTTGTCTCACTCCAGTTGTGATGGTGGGTGGCTGAGAGCTGTTGGGTGGATTGTCAGCATTTGTGAATCTTTCTCCAGGAGGAATATGATGTTCATGTTGATGCTTTCTACTTCCTTTTTGTACTTGAGATCATTTTTTATATTTTCTTACAGGCTTTTACACCTTTCTCTTTCTTCCTTGGTATGCAGGTCCGTGTTGTATCCAAATCTCTTTCATGTATATTGTATAAAATTTCTTAGTTATTTTTGTTATCCTTAATACCAGTTTTGTCTAGATCCAGGTCTGCATTTTTTTAAATTGACTGTTAAAGAGATGTCTGCTGATCCTATGCCTGCTCTCTTCCCTTGTGTATTCTCCTCTGTACCTCATTGTGTGTCTGTTCTCCAAACCTTTGCTCTTGTAACAGGCCTGCATTTCCCCATACTTCATCATTATTTTCTAATCACAAACATGGAATTCTTATAGGCTACCTGCTTGTTAGAGCTATCTGTGTAAAACAATGACTCTATCACACAAAGAAAAACAAAATCAAAACAAATTAATGTTACATGTCTGATGAATTAGAGAAATTAGTCACAGCTGAACCAAGTAAAGCAAAACCACAGGAAGTTGATGAAGGCACCTTCATCCTGAAGTCTTGCAAATTCCATATAAAGCATATAACAGATACTGGCAATTCCAATTGTCTTTGTCCTAGAGGGCTACTTGGTTGTAATGATTAGGGAAAATCTTTGCATTAGGAATTAAACCTATTCAGGCTTAATAATCCATAAACCTCATTATGACAAAGAGAAAAAGAAAATTGCTTCTGACTATACTTTGAAAAAAAAAAAAAACAAACAAAAAAGGCATGTACCGTTTATGCAGTAATTTAACAGTTTTCCCTGAGTAAAACATCTTATAAGACTTCAAAAGTTTTGAAACATGTCATCAACTGTAGGAAATAAAACTTCTCCCCATAAGCTTTAAAGGTTGAGTCTTGCCTACTCTTCTGTTTCTATGGGTCATCATTTTTGATTTTGTTGTTTGATTGTTAATTTCTTCTCATCTTTCTTAAAAAAAAACTTAAAGAGTTTTTACTCCTGTTAGTGACCATTGCACTTTACTCTATGAAGTAAAAGGAAAGTGAGGATGAGAATGTTTCAGGGTAAATCATAAGACGACAATGCTAGATGCATAATTATGATAGTATGAATCCTTTGGTGGACCAGAAAAAAAAAAAAATGTTGTGGCAAAGGACTTCTACTTACAAAGCACAGACCTTACAAGTCATTGCATGGAGACTAAATTTATGGATAATTTTATTAGTAGAGTGCATATTATGGCATTTATAGGCCTACCACCATATTATTGCAGCAGAATGATGACTCCCAAAATACAGAACCAGTCTCAGTAAGTAGTGAGATAGTTCTGTTTATTATCATTTCGAGGCAGCAAAGAGCTTGTGTTTATCTGTATGCATTTATTCTCCTTCAGTAGAGTTTACTTCAGTCACAGTGGGTCCCTCCCTGACAAGCTAAAGCTGTTATTATGATTTTTTGTTGTGCTGTAACTCCCATCCCATAGCTTGCAGAAGTGTATGACAGGAGACTTACCGACTTGTTTGCGGTTTACTGGTTTGTGTGTTTTCTGTGTGACTGATCTTCTGTTTAAAAACATGTGATTGGTCACCTTGTCTTTGAAACTGCATTACAGAGCAGAGGCAATCTTCTGGAAGAAGGGATAAAGGTCATGCTCCTTCTCTGAGTGCTACTGGATTTATTTCAGTGTACCCTGATCCTGTAGTATCTCAACTGAGATTCCTGATGTGAATGGGGAAGTTGAAACCAACAAGCATCACAACAAAAAAGCTGCAGTTTAGAAGTTATAGGAGAACTAACTATAAGGTTATATATATGGTTGGTTTTGTTTTCTTAGACCTAATAATGAGCGCAGAAAGGGGGAATTATGGGAATTGTTCTTTTTCTATGATGACCCAGTGGGCAGAGCAGAAATCTCTTTCAAACCTCTTTTATATTTTATCAGAGGAAGTCTGTTTAAAAGACTGACTTGTAGCAGTTTTTCTCTTCGTTTTGTAATTAAATACAGTTTAGAAAATTGGAAATTTTTGTTGTCTTTGGTATGCTCATTTAAAGTCAAAGCAATTTCTTTTCAAAGATTTTAACTGTCTTGGACTCTTGATTCAAAAAAACAGAAACAAAACCAAAGCCGAAACAAAACCAAATCCAAAACAAAATCAACCAACCAAACAATTGAAATGCTTTAGTTTAAAAACTGCCAAGAAGAAATCTTTTCATATTTTGTATTCCCTCATAACATATCTGATAATTAGATGGTTTTGCTAGCTATTGTCTGTTGTTCCATTTTTGCATGTCATCTTATTTATATACTGAATTCTTTCAGTGATTCCATTGTTATTTTGGTGTCCTTTGCCAGTGTATTTTATTTACTTTCCCTTCTCCCTGGTTTTAGTTTAATTTTTATTTCAATCTATTCTTTGCTTATGATAATCTATTTTTGCCTTCAAAAACTGCATTGTAAATCAACTCTTTTGTTTTCTGACTCCTTTCTTTTTAGTGTTAATTATCTCTTTCTTTTTCATTTGTCTCACAAACACCTAGGATTTCATCATCAGAGATGAATTTATTAATGTCATTACTATTTAAGGTGGTCTGATTTTTTTTTTTTAGTTTTTTTTTAAATAAATGATCTGGCATTTGGGGTTTTTTTGGTTACAGATAACCCTTATAAAATTTCATAGACTGAATTTTTACTTTATATTTCTTTTTTTTTTTTTTTTTTCTAGTATGAATGTGTGTTACTGTTACTAGAAAGTATGTGGACAGAAAGCATGTGTGATGTGTTTCTGCAAATACACTTTGTAGTCTAACATTATCACTAGCAATGTAACATAATTGGTGTGCAGCTAATTAATTCTTGAGAAAACCTTTCTGCAGCAAGACTTTGGCAGATGAGGACTTATATGTGCTGTTTGCTGAATTCTTAATGGTCGACTGAAACAGTAAACATTTGTCTAAATCACAAAACTTTGAAATATTTCAGTCCACGTATGCCTAACAGAGCCTAGTTAAGACTCTTTAGAGATCTGCTTTTTAGTAACTTCATTTATTTTGTGCAAGCCCCTAAAACTTAAGTATGCAAATAGGTGGCCCATACCACTAATGTAGAATGACTGAGTATTGTACTTTTAAAGTCCTCAAGGGTAGAGCAGGACTTAAGCAGTAACTTTTACCGTTCTTTAATGAATGAGAAAACAAAAGCTAGGAGACTGACAGGGTAGAGCCACTTATATTCTCTTTGTTGAGACTAGCCCCAGCTACATGTATGTACAGAATGAAAGAACAGGTTTAAATTCGTTGTAGAAGGATGAAACAGAATGGAGAGCTGCTGCAAAATTTTGTTGTTTGCAACTCTGACAGAACCCATAAGTTGCAGTAATCCATATCACATCATTAGAATCCCACGCTTTGGTAAAAGAAAACATTGTAAGAGATTATTATGTGAGAAGAGATTTTAGAAAAATCTACCCTGTTCTTCTTTATCACCTTTGACTGTGACTCATAATAAGTATTAGTTTATTTTGCTTGTTTGATTTTTGAGGCGTTTTTGATCAGTAACCTTTAAATGTTCAAAGTTAGTGTTCTAAAAGAGTTAATAAACTAAAATGTTACAAAAATTTTAGCTGGTCAACACAAGAGCCATGAGGTAGCTGAATACAAATGAATGTCATCATCATGCCAAGCGATGAAGAATTTGTTCTATCATGGCAATTTCCGTGGCACATTTGATTACTTTCAAAGTTTTGCAACTGTAAAACAGAATTAGCACTATGCATATTGTTCAAAACAAAATATTTGTATTATGCATCTTTATGTGCATCTCATGTATGTATTTTCTTAAACAAACACATGCACATGCAAACTACTGCATATAATTTAAAAATACATTAAAATGAAATTGAGGCAGAGGACATATATGCTAAGAATGCAAAATAATTACAAAGAATACATGACTAATTCCAAGAGCAGGCTGATAAAGAAATCATTTAACGTAGCTTGGCCAAATTGGAGGAAGAGAATGCAGAACTGATTAGACTCAGTTTTTTATCCTGAGCTCTTGTGACACCTTTGGACAGTCTAAGCACTGGAACAAGTGTGTTTCATCATTTTCAGACCAATGAAACATAAGTCTATTTCCTCTCTTTGTCGCTATCATTACTTTAAGAATATTGTATTCTTTGCTTGTTTGAAAACTTAAGTGGATACATATATTGTAGACATAAGTAGGAAGAAAACACAAATTTCTATGGATTTGTACAAAAAATTTAAAATTTGGAAAACAGAAGGAGAATTTAATACTCATTTATATACTCAGAATTAACCAGACTCTTTCTCAGGGTCACTTGTCTGCAAGGAAAAAATTAAAAAGAATTCTCTGTAATTAACAGGACTGCTATTGGTTGGATGGCATAAAGACTGCATGAAATGTTATCGATGGAATTTAAAAATTTTAAGGGAAATTCAGACTGTCTTTTAAGAAATAGACATTTTCCTGAAAATTTTCAAAAGACATTGCATGAAGTTGTGTCGTGGTTTAACCCCAAGTGGCAACTAAACACGGTAGAGTTACTTGCCCCCTCTCACCCTGGTTGGGACAGGGAAGAGAATCAGAAAAGTAAAAGACAGAAAACTCATGGGTTGAGATAAAGGCCGTTTAATCAGTAAAGAAAAGCTGCACACAAAAATGAAGCAAAACAAAGAATTAATTCACTGCTTCCCATGGTCAGGAAGTTCTTTCTTTCTTAAGAAAGTATATTTAAATATTAAAACATGAGAAGAATAGATGCTAATCAGTAGCAAAAGGAAAATAAAAAACCCAGCAAATCTATGAGGAAATGTAATGAATTTGTCTCCTAAGTACTAAAATTTGAGGAAAGTGTTCCTGATCCTCAAGAAAAATACAAAATAATTTTTGTAGAACTAAAAAATGGAGGTAGAATCTTCAGTTACCTTACTCCCAGTTTTTTTCTCTACCTGTGCTGAAGTCAAGAAGGGTTTATCAACATATCCGAAAGGTAAATACTTTGTTTCATCTTCAGTAGTGAAGAATGCTAGCTTCTGAATATGAATACTTCTGTACTGCAGAAAATTAACCTTCTTGAGGTGTATGCAGAAATATTTACTTTGTCATGTTACATGCCTAAATGTTAAAATGTTTGTCATATTACATGTTAAATGTTTAAACTCACTAAAGGGTCTTGCTTTGTTTCCTGCTTTGTTGTTCAAACTTGTATTTAATAGACCACCTCAAAATGAAACAATATTACTATTTCTTCTCTTGTTGAAGTTGTTAATCATATTGTCAATGGCATTAATATTTTCTTTTAGAAACTATTTGTTCCTTTGTCACTTTAGAGATTAATAAGTAAATGATAGGTGGTGTTTTATTTGTCTACACTTTCAATACTTTTTTTTTTTAAGGTATCTTCATTGCTCTTCATTGTTTTCTTCCCATTTTTGAAGTCTTGCTCATTTTAGCTAGCACACTTTTAGGAAACATTTGTCCTTTTCTAACAAGTATAGAAAATATGTGGGAATCAAGACAATGTCTACAGCTATGATTAATTCTATCACTTAAGTCAATAAACATGTTTGACATATCTGATCTTTTGTATGGGGTAATTTTAAGGAGGTGTGTTCAGCTATATTTAAACAGAATAAGACTATTTCTCTTGTTAGTCTCTATGAATGTAACATTTTATTTCTATGAGCTTCAGCAAAACTTCTCCCTACCTTAGAGCTGTACTATTTTTTTTGTTATAGATCAAAACATGCTGATGACATTAAAATTTACGTGGTTTTGACAGCATCATTCTATGTATGTCATTGCTTATTCTTCACAGTGTGTAAATTTTGTGGGATTCTAATTAATTAAAAGTATGACTTATTCCACATCATCAAAGTATCCATTGAACTTCTACATAATAAATATTGCTTTAGATACTTTTCTGAAGTACATTATATCACTTTGGACATTTTGATTTGTTTTACAGCAAGGTGCCATCTATTGAACTCAGACAATTTTAAGGGAAAGCTGGAAAATTTGGCATTTGTAATGAATGAGAAGGACAGATAGATGGAAAAAATATTGTTACTACCTTAGAGGACAGCTTCTGGCATCCAGGCTGGGAGGAAATGTGATAACTTTCTGGAATTTAGGAGCAGAAAAGTCATAAGGATTTTCAGTGTCCAGATAGGTCCCATGGTTTGTTTAGGGTTCTTTTGGCTCTTCTTCCTAATTTGAAGAGTAAAATAAAATTAACTGGCTGCTAAAGAGCAAAACCATTTTTAATGTGTTTTTCTCCATTTTGGACACTGATATTCTATTGCAACCAAAATTGTTAGTTTTGTGTTGATGACAATCTATTTTCCTATTAACTGTGACCCTGGAAATAGGACTGCAGTGTCTCTACTGGGACACAGGCAGATCAAACAGGGTGCAGCCTCATAAGAATTTACAGCATGATTACTTCTTGATGTTACTAATTTCCCAGAACTTGTTACAAAATATTCCCTTATATTAAGTAAACTAGACAATTGCCATTTTTTCCTGAAAACAAGTGAAATTAAATTCTGTAGCTTGTGCTAGTTAACTCTGTAGGTAATGAGTTTTCTCACTTTCTAGCAGGATTCAGAAAACCCAAAACACTGAGATACAGCTTCTGGAAAAGCTTTCTGGAATTACACTTCAATGGATGACAAAAGAAAACTTATTTCTGAATACATAGTATCATTTCAGTAAAAAAATCCAAATAAAACATGAAAACTCACTCAAGCAGTTGTGTCACAGTTGTCCTAGAAAATGAAATAAGTTAGCAAGACCAATAACAGGGTCTTCTTCTGGAGGCTTTCTCCTCTTCTTGCCTATTATATGATCATATATCTTGGAATGCTCCTTTCCTTAGATAAGGCTTTTAAAGAATTAAATTAAAAAAAATAAAAATAAAGGAGAGAAAGAAGAAAAAAGAGGGAAAGAGGTGAAAGTTACTGAATTTTAACTATGTTTGGAATAACTCTTACACCTGTTGAACCACTTCCAGTAGAGTATACAGTTCAGTGTTTTATTTCCCTAAATTACATAATTGCTTTTTAGAGAAACTGAAAAGATAAAGCAAGTAAGGTCATAGAGTCTTATAAAAAATAGGCAGTACTAGAACTGGCAAATATAATGAAAGGAAGAATTTCTCTTTTTCTTGTAAATGTTGCAGTATATGATAGTATAAGTGCATAGACTCCAAAATCTGTAATACTTATACTATATATTTATCTATAATAAAGATCTTTGTTCAAAACACGGCTGAGAAATTTAGTTGGGTTTTTTCATGACAATAACTTTTTATAGCCCTTTTGACTATTCTGTTCATTGTTTTTATAAGGCTATTTACTGTGTAAGTTCAAGTACATGGATGTGTTTCAGATGTGATTTCAGAACATCGGCTGGAGTGACAGGAAAATCATAAGATACATATTTTACATGGCAATAGGAGAGAGACTATCATTAGATATGCTGTTTAAATCTCTCAGGAGACAACAAAGTTATTACATGATTCTTATTTTTCTTAGTTCTTTATTTCTGATAGTCCTTTTTTAGTGATGGTGGTGGTTTTTGCCTTTTTATTTTTTTATTTTTTTATTTTTTTTTAGTTTCCATAACTTCTTTTAGATTTATTTGCTCTTACATTCATCTTCTGACATGGCTGATGTCAGGGAGAACACAAAATGAGTGAGTTGTAAGGGAAAGATGTCACAGAGTTGTAGAGCAACAGAGCTTAAAAGATACTGGTTTAAGATTCCCAGTGTAATGCTCGCCTTCATTCCTTTAGGCAATTCTCTGAGATGAATTATGTGCTCTATTGATAGCAATATATTTCCTTCTCGTGGGAAAGTAGGAATAAATAAATATCTGTATAAGTTGATGGTACAACTCAGAAATGGTAAACAACTAAATATCTAAGGAACATGAGCACGAATATTTTACTTTAATGCTATAAAAAGAAAGAAAACCTGTAAGAAACACTGCACAGCAGAATAAATTAAAACAAGTTAGATGTCACAAAGGTAACTTTGTATTTTGTTTAATTCAAACAAAATATGAAACTGCTATAGAAAGATTCTGATGTGTTGAGGGCCATCTGCTCTTATTTTTTTATATAATGATTTGCATAAAATCTATTAAGTTCATTATATTGCATGCTTCAGAAATTTAATAAAGCATAATTATGTACAATGTATAGCACATGGCAAGGAATTGTAATAAACAAGAATGGTACTTCTAACTGCATATAGAAGAAAATGTGTGATTTTTAGGAAAAAGTAAAGACATTGTGACCTATTTTCTGTTGTGTTTATTTAGTAATTGATGTTTTGAATTCCTGTGAGATCACATGCTCCATATTTCTGTATACTTGACACAAGAGAGCATAGAATGATGTTAAATTTACTTGTTATTTTTATATCATTCTGGTTTTTATCACATACCTACCATTCTTAGATGCTTACTAAGCCAATGTGGATTAATTTCTTAATAATGCATTGCATGTACAAAGACTAATTTTAATTTCATACTCATATAAGCAATGCCTAACTCTAGTGATATAAAAATTTTAGTTATTGGTATAAAAACTGTATGAATAATACCTATATGCATACATTATAATAAATTATTTCATCTTGGTAGTATAAGAATATATGTTGCAAGGCTTTTAGACTTCTGTGTCACAGAACTTCAAAACACTCCAGAAATATTTTAGTATAGAATTTATATATTGCAAAAGTTGCTTAGAAATTTCCTATTGACGTTATCAAAGAAAACCACGTCTATACAAAAGTGGATATCTAGTTCTTCCTGTAGTCATATTGAAGCAACTGTGATCCCCACATCAAACAGTAGGATCAACCAGAGCTACTTTACTTAGAACTTTAGACCAGTGGTTAAATTCCAGCCCTTAAGATCAACATTAATAATCAGAGAATAAGAATGAAGTCAGAATACAGTTGGTTTGAAACATGACCTTTTTTTTCAATTATAACCTCTTCATGTGGAAGTCTATCAAACAAAAAGCTGATATCATTCGGCTTTCCAAAGGTAGACTTAAATTGCTTGCAATTAACGCTCCTGGCTACCTTCCCTTATCTCCATTCCTCCTTTTACAGCTCATTAGCTATATGCTGCAGCACTTCAGAATCTGGGACATGCATTAATTTGTATCAGCTGACTCATGTCTCCCCACCTGATTGGCATCTCCCCAGCTGAACTGCAGCTGATGGTAGCCTGAGCCCAAGTTTTAAAACACTTACCTAAAATTGGTTCCTGACGATCTCCCTGTGCAGAGTACAGTGGAAATATAAGAAACAGTGGTCTATTTTGTTAGTAATTTTCCATACTGAGAGGAGTCTTACAGATTAATTTTACTCCTTTTCTCCTACTACAGTGGCATAAAAAAAAATTGACTGGGACAAAGAACGTCTCCAAGAATAATGATAGCAGTATCTTGAGTAATATGCTATAACCCATTTTCCTAAGTTTAACTCAATTTACCTATCAGAAAATCTAAATATAACTGTGTACTGCTTTGTCATATTAAATAATGATGCTCTGCCTAAAGAGAGTTCTTAGTTTGCTGTGAAACTGCTTGGTGCCTGGAGGGCAACACCTGTAAACTGAACGAGGTCTTGTTAATCTTATGCAAGACATGAAACATGAAGCCTGACAATCACACATCCTAGTCTTATCCAGTACCTCAACAATGAATAGTATGTATATGTCTAAACAGTGAATGTTGCTGGCATATACAATTATTTTATGTTATTGTTTGTTTTTCTCAAAAAGTTTAATCCATTGCAGAACACAAAGGGAAATATGATAATTTATTGATATTTATTAAGGATTTACACATTTAAAAAAATTACTTCTCAATTTGTAAGAGGATATATTAGAAGATATTAAATTTTAGGGTTGGCAAAAGGATTACTGGCATTTTAGTCTGAGATAAACAAGTGTGATGTTATACTATGTTAAAGGTTTCAGTTAATATGTTTCAATTAGGCTGGAAAACAAGGTTAGCAGTGGCAGATTTTTTTTTCCCTCTGTTAACAGAGGGTATTTGAACTTTCGTCTCTTTCAAACTCTGAAGAAATGTATTGAAAAAGCTGTTCTTTTCTTTCTGGATTAGAAAGAGATTCATTATCTTTTCTCTGCACTAGCTGATATAAGCAGGTTTTCATCATCACTACAATAAAGGGTATTTTTCCTTTTTTCTTTTTCTTTTTCTTTTTCTTTTTCTTTTTCTTTTTCTTTTTCTTTTTCTTTTTATTTTTATTTTTATTTTTATTTTTTTTTTTCTTTCACTTTCTCCTTCTCTTTTCCACTTCCACTTTTAACATTGTGTCTAGACAAGCCCCTTAGAACATCACAGTATTCTGAAACCATTCAGTCCACCTCCGGAGGGTTAAAAAAACCCCCCAAAAACCAAAAAAAATCCAGTTAAACTAAAGCTTTCTTGTGAAAAATATTGGAATGCCATGCTTCAGCTATGACTTTAGTACTGCGAAGTGACTTGTTTTCACCCTGTATTTCTCCAAGTCTCTTCTGCAGTGTTGCTGTTTCAGAATTTTCCATTTTATATTGACATCTCATTTGAAGTATAATATTTCCCATTTGTTTTCACTGAATTTCAGTTTGATTCCCCACATTATTTCTAAAATAATTTGAAATTATATCATTGGCCAATATGCTTGACATCCTTTTCGTATCATCTTAGAAGTGTTCTGTATCAGATCCTTAATGTAATCTTCAAGTTCAAATTCAGAGTCAAATTTTATCTTATATTTTCTTCAACCAAGTTTTCATATTTTTTTTAAAATGTCACAGATAATTTTGTCCAAGCCTTACTGTCTTGGTTTGGGAAGACAGGTATCTGCCAGGGACAGCCGGAGCTTCCCTTGGAATGGAAAATGCAAACCACCACCACCATCCTTTTTCCCAATTATAATTTTTTCAGTTAAAAGCTTTTAGGCAAAAAGATTTTGGAATTAGCAGTTCTTTACTAATATATAACAAAACAAACAAACAAACAAAAACAACTACAGCATTGATAACAAAAGCAGTACCAAGAACTTCGAGGACTTTTCTTCACAAAAAAAACCCCAGGGCAGTTTAGTCTCGGTGCCTTTGTAGCATCCTCAGAGCACCAAGCTGGGAATAGTGGAAAAAAAAGAGTCTCGGGCTGGCAATTGAAGAGTGGCCGTAATGTCCTGGCAGAGCAGAGGCAGGGTCCCGGCAGGGCAGGTGGATGCAGGGTCACGCTGTAGCAGACGAGCAGCGCTGATGGAACCACCACGGCAGGGCAGGGCTGGCCCAGCTCTCGGCAGAGGAGCTCAGAACTCCAGGGTGAGCAGATGATGGCAGATTTCCCAAGACTGGACTGCAGTGAAATCCTCCAGCAGGAGCACCAACCCAGCCGTGTGCTTTCTCCCCAAACGCTGAAAACCAGACAGCCTGGCTACCTGAAACTGTCCTTTTTTCTGCCCCAAAAACTTCACCCTCCTCTGAGCTTGGACCATCCCTTTGTTTTGTTAAATAGTTGTTAAATTTAGTCCCTTGATAACTTATGGGGAAAAATTTTTTTAGAGTAAAAAGGAACAAAAGCTAACCCCCAACACTTACACAGTTCAAGATGTGTCCTTGTATTCATTTTATTCACAAAATCTATTTTTGTAGAAAGAAAATAGAAGATTTGTTTCAGTACAGTGACACCTTTCCAAAGCTGGTGACTCCAAATAGATGAGGGTCATGCAAAAGATTCAGTAGTATTCAATATGCCTTTTGAGAAACTAGTACCTGGGGATTTTTTGGGTTTTATTTTGTTTTTTTTTAATTGAGAAAACATCATGAAGTTGCTCTGTATTTTTTCTGCAATTTTTTTTATTCTTTTTTTTTTTTTACGCAAACATATGTTGTTTTTCCAAACTAAGAGGTTGTGTCTTTTTGCAACTAAAAAAATTTGGAAAAGGAGAAATGAATACCTATATCACAAAGAAATCCAAGTATTCAGAATACTACAAGCTTGTAATGAAAAATAGAGTAAACAGCAACTGTTGACTTGTTATTCTTGGTCTATCTAACTCTCATCTGTTCAGTTCTTGGGAATATATCCTCTTCTGACCAAAAGCCACAAAAATATTTTCATGTGTTAAATAAATATAGTAGTATTTTCTTTCTTGTGGCAAGTGTGTTTCATGAAACTGCAATTCATAGTGTGTGGATAGATTATGCATATGGCACCTTCCATGTCTTTGTTGGATTTTCTAAGTTCTGTGTAGGGCTCATGATTTTTTCTTTGACTCAAATGTTATCCAAAGAATCACTTTGGCTAATGAAAGTGTCTTACTAAACAATGAATGGTATTACATTAATTCCTTTTTCCTTTTCAATATGATTTGAACTACAGAGCCACTGTAGATGAAAATGTGACAATCTCACTAATAGTCTAATGTTCTTGGCTTCAGGCCTCACACATTCAAACACAAGTTAGAATTATTATACAAATAACAGGTAAAATAGACACCAAATTCTTGGTGTTGCTGTAATTTGGAATTAACTTCATGGCAGTTCATTATGTTACTCAGCTGTAAACCAAATTAGTTTAAGATTTTAATACCAGTTTTTCCCCTTTATGAGGATGAAATTTGTTATAGACAGAATGAAGAAAAAAAATTTTAAGCCTATAACTTTTTACCTTGGTGAAAGAAATTTCTGAACTTTTTTTTTTTTTTTTTTTATCTTCTTATTATTCTTGTCTACTTATATCCTGTGTTCAACAAAATGGATGGTAAAGGTAAAACCTATGGGACCACACCTTTTGTTTGGAACAGGGATTGATTCTACACAATCTTCATGATACAGCATTGCCACATAAAATCAATTTAAAAAGATAGTCTCTGGAGACAGGTGTGGGAAATGCCATTAATGAGCAGCATTAAATTAATTTCATACAATCCAATAGCTGATGTAAGCAATTTCAAAATGCATTTCTGTAATGTTTTAAGGGTGATACAAGACTTGAGCTCTGCTGTCAGCACAGTGAGGGTGGTTAGAAACTCCTGGAGAGGTAATAAATGACCCTTGCATGTGGGAAGAATTAGGAGTAGATAAAAATGGCTGCCATTGTCTTAGATTTCTCTGTGTGTATAGCAATGAGTGCAGTATTTATATTTTTGCTTGATGAAAATGATGCTAAGGCATATGAAATCACATTCAGAATTTTGCTATATACAACCAGGCTAAACATTTACAATTGAAAAGGTTGTCTAGCAGTAGGTAATATGCTTATACTGTCTAAACTTTTGTAAACTATGATAAACTTTTCTCTGTTGAACATAAACCTTTTTCCTAACGTCTCCAGAACTGTAATGTTTTATGTACAGTAAATAAAGACTTATATATAGAAACAAATTTCTTCCTCTCTAGAAATATACTAATATTTATTTTATCACTTAAAATAGTCAAACAATATAAATGTGAAAGTTATAAACACATATATAAAAAGGCATAGTAGAATATTTATTATAAATTTTAATGATTCACCACTGAAAAGAGCATAAGACCTATTTACAATTTTTAAACTTTATGGCAACTATTTTAATTGGAATATTTTTCTTTATATTTTAAGATGTATTTCATAGTATTATTTCTAAACAACTCTAAATATACTGAACAAGCGGCCTCACAGATTATATATATACACACACACACATACACATATATATATATAAAATACATATTTTTTTTCAGGTTTTAGCTGTTAGTTAGTTCCTAAACAGATAAGAGAATATTAAAATGCCAGCATTGCTCCAATTGCCCTCTATTTTCTTTAAGGACTCAAGAAATTAGCTGTGAACTTGTACAGTTATTATTAGAACCATAAAAATTTAAGGGTTTTTTTTTCCACGAGACCATCCGATTAAAGTAAATTTCTAAATATAGGGAGTAAAAAAGCAGCATTAAAAAAAAAAAGTGTTAAATGCAACATGGAAGGTAACAAACTATTGTATCAGTCTAAACTTATTTCCTTTTTAAAATTAGTGTATAGGCTAAGGAAAATAATTACAATAAGACATAATAAGCAGAAACATGCATGCTTCTAACTGAAAATTAGAAAGAGTGAAAGTAAACTGAAATATATTATCATAAACTGAGAAGTTTTTCTGAGCTAGTACAGATCTTTACTTTTAGGACCAACACATTTTATGAACAAGTACTATGAACAAGTAATATGGAGGCTGCTCAAGAAGGTAAAGGTTTAAGATAAATTTTCATGACTTTTCAGTAGAAGAAAAATATGGGTCCAATATCATTCCTTTTTAGTTCTAAATATCATAGTAGGAGATTAAATCCATTTTGTAACCCCACACCTCTGCCTTAAGATCTGTGGAGAAAACCTACATTGCAGACTGTGCAACCTTGCTGAAAAGCAATGTATGTTAGTGCCAATGAAGTTTTATGCAGTTTCTGCATCAGATTGTTTCCCCTACCTAAGTTAACTTCATAAAAATATCTAAGGGAGCTCTTATGATACTGCACTCTGACTTTGGTCTGTAATAATAATAATAATAATAATAATAATAATAATAATAAATCACAAAATCCCCCAAAACAGGACAAAACAGAAACAAACAAAAAGACACCAAAAACAAAACCCCAAACAACAAACAAACAAAACTCATGAAAAACAAAACCAAAAAATCCACAACTAAAAACAACCAAAAACAACCAGTCAAACGAAGACCAAACCAACCAAGCAACTAAGAACAAAAACTTGCACCAACAAACAAAAAACAACCAACCAACCAAAAACAAAAACAAAACCAAACCAAACCAACAAAAAAACCCGAAAAAAACCAAAAAACCAACCAACCAACCAAACAAAACCAAAAAAACCCCACCAAAACCCAACCAAAAACCACAAGCAAGTAATCCACCTTTGGACATCTCTGCTTTATTAAATGTGAAAACACACTCTCACTCCTTTGCTCTCTCTGTCATCTGCAGTCTCAGATTTTTGTATCTTTGCTGAGAAATATATATTCTCAGGATAAACAGAACCCTTTTATCTGGTTATAGACGAGTAGATCAGGCTACAATTGCTACCTGTTTACAAGCACAGAGTAAGAGTTTGATTACTGGGCAGTGCACACCACAGGAGTATTTCTCATCTCTGAGGAATAAGAGCTTGAAAGCTGCTAAATGGACATTTTATCCTCAACAGTAAATCTCTGGAACCTATGTAAATTTCATTTTGGTGATAGAAGGACTGGAAGAAGCAGTCTATATGCAAGTCATTCCCTTTCATTGTGTTTATGACAAGAAATACTTCCATGACTTGGAATTCTTTTTAAAAAATGAATGCTGAACTGAAAGAATAAGTTTACATTTAGCCAGGTTGTACAGCATCGGTTGTTTAGCCTCTTGGAGGAAAATATATTTAGCAGTAGTGTGTAAAGGAAACCTTGAAATTAGTATCAGATAAACACACGAGAAAGACATAACTATCATTTAAAATTATAGTCTGCATAGAAATGTAGAAACATATACATAGTAAAACACATCAAATGTGACTAAATTTTAAGTATCTCTTGACATATGTACAGTTAAAAAAATACTACTGTAAAAGAGAAAAAAAAATTGGATTCTCACATGATTTAAAGAATGTAATATCACTTATAAACTGATAGATCCTGAATTAACTTTTGTAGACATCAAAAGATGTAGTTTATGATGTGAAAATTTCAGGGGATGTTGATTCCTACATTAAATCAGCATGATCATATAGACTTCTAGGTAATCAGTGATCAGGGAAAGTTGACATCACAAAATGACAGAATAAAATTTAATGAGACATCAAACACAAAGGAAAATCCTTTCTTATAGATGCTTCTGCTTAAGAAGTTGTAGTTCATCATCCAGAATTTTTTGACAAATTTAACAATTGCAGTGCAAACCAATTTTGAACGAAACAAAAGCGCTCAATTAATGGAATTCAGAGTTAGCCTTAAGTTTAACTCTACTTTCATTCCTTAAAAAAAAAAAAAAGATTATTTTAATTATTGTTTGTTTTTAATTTCTAAACATTTTAATTAAGGTTCATTGGTCAAGGGTTTGAAGGGGAAAAAGCTGGTTATTAGTTTATATTCTGCTTTCTAATGACACTAAACCAAGTATTATATATGATATTTGACAACATTCCCATTATTCACTCTGGGAGATTTTCCAATCTTTTAAGAGTTTCATGATGATGACATGCTTTTTTTTTTTTTTTTTTTTTTTTTTTTTCCCTTTTGAAATTTAATATACATGGGCTAAAAGAATGATTCACTCTAAATTCCAAAATCCACATTATATCAGTTTACAACCCGCAGCCTTTTTTAGAATTCTTCCTGCAACTACTTTATAAAAAAAAAAGCCTTGCAATTTTGGGTTGTTGTAAACTGTCTTAATTGGATTCCTGCCCATGTTCTTTTCTCCATCTCTACTGCCTATTACACGGATTTTTATATGCTCTTCCAATCACAGTAGTATCCAGCTGCTGAAGGTTTTATTACACAAAATATTTCTCTGATGGGTTGTGTTAGTATGTGCTCCAGAGTATGAACAACTGATAAGGATGCATTCCAAAACAATTAATTTAGTGCCATTCAAGTAGAAAATTAGTTATTTTAATATATAAAGAGTATTACTTATAACTTACCAGTTTACTTTCTCATATGTTCTCAATAATTGAATTATACATATATTGTAGTACTGCCTATATACTCTTCTCCTTGCACAGATTTTTCTTGAACTAGTATATTCCTTAATTTTTGTGAAAAAGAAAATGCATAGTCTCACTTTATAAGAAGCTTAATAACACTTTATAAGAAGCTTAATAATTTTTTGACAAGTCTGTATGACTATTAAATAAAATTTTTAAAACTGCTAATTTTTATAGATGTTTTATGGAATAGCTGTTTTACTACTCTGGGATTATGTACATTTTGGTTTTCAAATAATTTATTTTATTTTGTTTCATTTCATCGTGTGAGGACACCGACTTTGAAGTGAGGTTCTGTCCATGAGCAAAGATTGTCTGTAATCAAGAATTAAAGAAAAAAAAAAAATCATAAGTTTTAGTGCTAAAAGTTTAGTACTGTCTCTGTCTCATTTATTCATGACAAATACATATTTTTTATACATTAACAGTAACTCTTCATTCTGTAATGTAATACTGGCAGCCAGAGCTTATAGTATATTATCATGGACCTTCTTGGAAGCAAACACCCAGAGCACAGCAAATTTTTCTGCACCTTAAAAAAAGAGTACTAATTTGATCAGAATATGGAATGATGCTCTTTCTAAAGTTTAAAGATCAAAATAAGACCATCTGAAATAATAGGGCTTGTGAAAAAATATCCCTCCACATTGTGTTCCCAAAGTTTCATTTTCCATGTCAGCAGATTTCAGTGGTGTTATTGTGAAGATGAACTCCACTGTGGCCTCTCCAAATTTCTTGGGAAAACTATTTCCCTGAGTCCTACTTGAAGAGTGGTCTGCTGTTGGTTTGTGCTGCAGTCTCCATGCTCCTGAGACACAGTCCATCAACCTGTTGGTCTCCCTCTAGGAAGTTTCTCTAGGCTCAGTTTCTTCTATAGAAGAACCTTATTAAAATTACAGGAACCAGAAACAGAGTGCTTGAGAATATAAAAATTAAAATTGTCAATAATTGTATTTCATTCTGTAATTCCTTCAGAATTAGCTATCCCTCTTCCTCCTCATCTTTTGCTTTAGAAATCAATATTTCTTTGTTGAGGTAAAGCCTCTGTGGTTGTCTCCAGGTTGTTGCCAAAGGTATTGCCCTAGGGTGACTTTATCCCAAATTGTATCCTCAATTATCTGTTCTGTTTATGCTGGACATTGAGTTCTACACCTCTCAGACTGGCTCTGAGAGTGAAGAAGAAGACAAGAAGTGTACAGTTTGTCTTCAGAAACTGCACTTGCTCCCCTGCATTCCTTCACACAGACTGTGTTGTCTGCAGCACAGATAGTGGGAGAGAGCTCTCCTTTACTTTTTAGTTTGGGTTGTTTGTTTTAGTTTTTTTTAGCTAGCTGAGGCAGAGAAGTTCCCTGGACTGTGGCTTTTCGTTTTCTGGGACTGATCACCCTGCTCTGGACCAAAAACCCAGAAAAAACGCCAGGAGCTCACACCTGTGACACATCTGGGCCATGATGCTGCATTCCAGTGCAGGAGGGACTGATAAGAGACTGAGCAAGCTGAGCTACATCCCACAACAAGGACTTTCTCAGTTTGTTATCTCTTCAGAACAGCAAGAGATTTTATTGTTTAATATGATTCATTTTTTTATGCTTGTGAATACTTTGCTTGTTAAATAAACAGGTTTTTTCCACTTTTCTCCAAAGAAATATTTTGTGGAACCAGTTGGGGGAGGCACTGCTTGAATTTGCTTTTCTAAAGGGACACCCTTTGGAGGTTTCCTCCCAAAGTTTGCCCTAAACGAGAATAGTTATTAACTGAATAATGTGCAGTTTAGAAGCAGAAGTAAATTCTCTATGTAGTGTCAATGATATTTGGGTGTATGTTTCAAAAAGATGAAAGCAATGATGCTGACAGACTACAAGGGCGCTATCTGTAACTATCTACAAAGGTACACTGTTACTCTTGATCATAATTAATTTTTAATCAACATTTTGCCCTTTAGTTAACATGTGTGTTGGTGCCTGTTTTGGATTTTACTTTGCTTGTTCTGTTATATGAGTTATTTCCAGAAAGTTTAATGTAAAACGGTTTATTTTTTTGTACCCCTCTCCTGTTCCTTTCCCTTGGTTCATCCCCAAGTTGTGTGTCAGATATTCATTAAGTGTCAATCATTAGTTACATAACCCTCTGGTCCTGTCAGTCACTCTGGGGCCTCTCCCCGCATCCAGAAAATTCCAAGAGAGGCATCGAGTGGTTGGGCAGAACCAAGGGGGTCCCCTCCCATTTGGTTATGATTTGATGTTGCAGCTGTATGTCATGTTAAGAGTCACTCCTTACTTTTCTGTTATTGGTTTGTCGCTGTACCCTGAGACCCACTCCCCTTTATAAGTTGCTCCCCTCACATTCTCAGAGTCTCTTCTGACACAGAGCCCTGGGGTGAGGATCCCCCTGATCCAATAAACTCTCCGAAGAGTCCCACCTTTTCTCTCCTGCCTTCGCCGGAGAAGGTTTTTACTTGCATAACTACCAGAACATATGTAGCATCATTTTTTTGCTAACTTAAAAAGCAAACTCAATAGAGCAGTAAAGAGATTTTTTGAGAGATTTACACATATGCCAAGTAGTTAGTAAAAGTAATCAATATAGTTGTACAGAGAGATTTTAACTTTTGTAGGCCTGAAAGAAAAGAACTCTAACCACTGTCATTCAACATAGGGTCTGCCATCACACCAAAGAAGCTGCTTATTGAGCTGGTAAAAATTTAGTCAATTATCTGGTAGTGCAGGTCTCATGTTCTACTGAAAAGTATTTGGACTAGGCAGATGGGCACACCTATCCTGAAATCAATAGTTTCACATGTCAGATTTTTAGAGGGATCACAATTTCCAAGCATTATCTAGAGATCATGGAGGAGCTGGAAATACACACTGCTGCGAAATCGCCAAGACAGAGACTGAAGGCCCTGGAGTGTGACTTGGGGTCCTGGTCCACGGGTGGGATGAGGTCCGAGCTCCAGGGGGCCAAAAGGGTGTCCTGGGCTTTGGGCAGAATGAGAGGACTTGGCAAGCACAGTCAAGCTGGAGGTGCCCTCAGAGTCTGGGCACAAAAATTGTTAAATCCCTGGTTTAGAGCCATAGCGCTTCTCACTGCTTTTACAGTAGTAAACACAGGATTGGAAAGTGCAACAGAAGCATGAAGGCTTCTGGTATCTGGCAAGTCTGGTGTTCCTTTAATTTCTTCTTTTTTGATCATCCTGTCTGGCTTCTTATCCATGGTTCTCTAACAAGCTTGTCAGAAATGGGTTTTAAACCTTCTGCCAATTCTCCATACAGGAGAATGATTCCAATAAAAAACAGTTGGCAATTGATTCTGATATAGTCAGCAAAGTTACTGGTGTTAAAAATTATTGAAAGTAGGAAATTTTCACCCTTTGGCATAATGAAATTTAACTTCCCGTTTCATTGTCCACATATGGAGCACAAGAGAAAACAAGAAGCTGGAAAATGAATGATCACTCCAATGGCTGTCACAGATTGCCCATGCTGTCAAACATGCAAAAATATGTCAAAAAGTCCTATTAGAATTTTATTCCTGTCATAATTTTGTGCAGTTTTTTAGACAAAAGCTGCCATTGTATATAGTTAGTAGTGTTCTGTAGGCGTTTTCACTCTAATCTGAGGGATTTGTGAAGCTCCAAATAATTTTTCTGCATATCCTTAACTATAGTTCTCCGTGATTTGGAGAGTTGCACATTGTTTGCTTGGTAACACATATCACAGAAGATTGAAAAAGCAAATACAGAAAAATGTATAAATTTCTGATAAGAGATCCTTTTTCTGTCCATCACAACATCTACATCATTGGAAACCTCTGAGGTGAAAGCCTCTGATGATTGTGAGCTTGGGAAATCTAACATACTGTTAGCGAGCTAATGGGTGAAACATCTCAATCTGCTGGAAAGGACAGAAGCAGAACTTCGTGCTAGACCATTAATTCAAGAGATACTTCTAAATCCCATTATTGCTTTCTGGTTTGAATACGACACAAACAGCATTATTTATGATTTGGAAATTGTTACATAATTAGAAACATGATTATCTTTTGTAATCTGCAGGTTTTTTTTGTCGTTTTTTTTCAATCCTATTGAAAGAATAATTTATGATACATTAAAATTCATAGCCTCATACTTTTCCTTACAACTGCACACTTGTGGGACATAACTACATTTATCTGTGTGGTATATGCCCCACCCCCAAATTCAGAAATCCTTAACAGAAAAATATATGCCAGACTGCATTCATTGTTTGATTCAAAACTGGGCATCAATTGCTTTTCCCTATTGGAACCTGGATTAATTTGAGAAACTCCCATTCAGATAAATTAGTTCTGCATAAGCTATAAGATATCACTTAGATTAATGTGTTTCCAGCACATTACCCATAATGATGGTCAAATTAATTCATTAAAATTTTGACCATCTTTAGAAATAATGTCCTCAAGAAACATTAATCAAGGATATACTTCAGATCATATTCTATATAGCATTGAAGCTAAATTACACTAAGTAACTCTGTAAGAATTTAAAAACAGTATTTGAATCACTGAAACATATTTCCCAACTGAAAGTGATTCAATGTTGTTGTTATTATACAATCATAATAATATTTTGTCACATAGAGGTGACTACCTCCTATATGGAATCTAGGTTGGACATACCAAATACATATTGGAGTAGTAAAACAGACCACAACATTCTTTAATTTTAATACTTTTTCAGTTCTGGATGAAAATGTTTGACCCTCCAGGGAACAAACAGAAATAGAGTTTTAAAATGAACTGAAGTACAGATCAATAAACTAATTCAGGCTGGCATCAGAAATCAAGATATAATGTTCCTCCATTTGCAATCCTACAAGAAATATAGGATACATTAAATCTAACATTTCTGGATCTGACATAGGTGTGGCAGTTACTATGTTCTTATTAACAGCTTTAAACAAATCAATAGAACTTTTTTCTAAAAGAATTTAATTAGATTTTTTTTTCATTTATTACACCTATAAAAAAACATTTGAAGGAAACCAAATGGACAACTTTGCATGCAAATTAAAAATATTTCAAATGATATTGCAGTTCAAAATCCCATGTCAGACTTCTTTGTGTAATAACATAATTTGTCTACACATTTATTATAGTTATGCTTTAGCTAGCAGTTAGTTATACCTGCCTTTAAGATGTGTAACTTCCATCAAAGCCATTTGTTTTATCTCACATTTGGGTAAAGAAATGTTGGTACTCAATATGAAAAGCTTTATTCTTTCCTGATGGTAGTTTCCCATTTACTTGCATTGTATTCTTGCCTACCAATGGGAAGTACTGATAAGCAACTTCGTTTCAAGAGCAAATGAACTACACTAATATTCAAAACCAAGACTGGTTTGGTGATTTAGGCAATCGATGATAAAAACCACAGGAATTATTACCATATTAGTCCTTTTCTGCCAGGCAGATAGTGTCATCACATTTGCATGGAGAAGCAGTTTTCATTTTTGCAGGCTTGCCACGGCAATGCTGGGAAGATAAGAAGTGGGAGTGGTACTTTTGGCATAGATTTGAGAGTCTTCAGCAGCCTAACTGCTAGCCCTCTTCCCTAACCCAATTGTTCATGCCAAGAGTATGGATGAACCAGCAGACCCAATTAGCACAAAACAGAAAACCAGTGATCTGTTTACATCACATTCTAGAGGTCAAAAGCAATGAGAGACGGACACAACTAGTTTACTGTTTTCCATATAAGTGAGGTTTTTGTTGTCTGCAAAACTGATATTTATCCCATTTAAACCAAGGGGCCTACAATGTATTACTATTTTTGGATGGGTATTCAATTATTATTATTATTAACAATAATAATAGTAATAATAATAATTTCCTATTATTACAATGGAGCAAATTTTGGAGATACTTTTTTTAAATAAGCTTTCAAATAAAATGTCATATCATCTTAAATTAACTCTCAGATATTAAGCTCTTAAAAATATCTTTATTATGAGGTCCAATATATCATTTCAGGGAAATAAAACCTGGACATATCAAGAAAAAAAAATCTTGTTTTTCTAGGAGTATTGAATTAGAAACCTTATCCAAATAATTGTTAATCCAGTACATGATACAACCTTTATAAACATTATTCTTCTTTTCCAGTTTTAAGTTAATAGGAAGCTATTCAGTCCTTTCAACCTTATCTTTTAAAAGAAGTGGGATCTTCAGACATTTTTACTCAAGTCTATATTAATTCTTACAATGCACATGATCAAAATTTATGGTTCACTCAGTGACAGCTGGACTACAGATCATATCAAATAAAGTAACTGTCTTCTCCTTCTACTGCATAAATATTCCTTTTATTGACCATCTGATATTTGAGGATAAAACACCCTAATGGTGGAAATAATGACATAAATAAAAATAAAGTATAACAATAATAATAAGTAAATTCTTTGCCCAACTTTGTTAGCAGATAATCTTCATTCTGCAACAAAAGAAATAATGGGAGGTGAATTTTGAAAAAACTTCTTTCAGACACCTGAGTTGGCCACCATCCACTAATACAGCAAATACATAGATTATGATTATTCTGGAGAATCAGATACTTTCTCCTTTGAGCTTTGACTTGAAGAGGCCTTTATGAAAAATATATTTACTAATGTGAGTAATTTCTTTTAAAAATTATACGCACAATTTAACAGAACCGGACAGGCTTTTAAAAGCATTCCATAGTATTACATAGAGATTTAAAGTCTCAGAGCTATTTTTAAAATCCTGAGGATAATGTATAATTTTTCATTAGTTCCTACTGATAATTTATTCATTTTAATTATGGATTAATAAATTAGTAGTTGAAATTAATAAGAAGCATAAGATTTTTTTTTCCAAAGGAGTGAGAAATTTGAAGAATTTTAACTAGTGTTACGCAGAAGTAATTCTAAGATCTTTGAGGGCATAGATTTACAGATAAAAAAATCTTAATTTATATGGAAAAACACAACATTTGATGCTGAACCTAAACCTGGATCATTATGTGTATTAATGCTGAAATGTTATAACCAGAAGTGTTTTGACATATTAAAGGAACAGATAGCCTCCAGAGGTTCCTTCCAAAGTCAATCTTTCTGCCATTCTGGGGTAACAGAGACACGTAAAAACATGGAATTCAAGAATCTCTTGACTTTTTTTGCCAGGTTGATAAAGAACATACATGACAGTGAGTCACTCACCCAAGACAGTCTGTAATAATGTGTAATAATAAGTGTACTAATACCTTCTTCATTATACTTCCATCTTTGCTTAACAGTCAATTTTAAAAAAATATTTTCTGTCCCTTATGATCAAGTATGCTAACAAAGAGCATTGCAAAGTGGCATGGGGAAGGAAGAGAAAGAAAGGTTTCTGAGTATGTTGAGGTCTAAATTTGCTTTTATCTATAATTTTCAAACTCTCCCTTCTACATATTAAAAGGAATTCTGAAAGTTACTTCATCTGGGTTTATCACAAGGTTTATGGTGTAGCAATGATAAAAAGCATAATTTCTAAATTATGTGTTGACAATAGAATTGCAATCTACTTGATAGCCTACCTTCTTTTCTGCAGAAAAGGAGACAGATGGCATCAAACACGCCATCCTTTCCTGGCTTATTCTGATGTCATATCATAACCCCACTTATGTGTGACCACAATCAAATTAAAAATTAAGTAGTTACCAAGTGTATCTAATAGTGGAAAAACATAAACATTATGTTTACTGTTGTAAACATACATGAACATGTGGCAAGCTAATTGAAAGTTACAACCAAAGAAACCATATTAAAGAAACCATGACCATATCCTGGAATTCTACTTATGTATTTTTCCCTTGAGTGTGCAGAAAAAAACCCTCAAATATAATCACTTACCTGCTGCAGAATAAAAAGCTGTATATAATTCTTTTTTTGCCATACCATTCCAGGAATAAAAAAAATTCAATTATTTTCCTATTCTAAATTATTTACCATGTTTACATATCATACATCAAGAAATAGACCATGCTTCCACTATTTCCTTTCAGATCTGCATAAAAATATAATAAATAAAATAAATCCCTTTTTTATTGTCCTACCGAAGCTTCTTATTCTTGAATTGTAATTGCAAAAGACAAAGCAGGCTAATATCCAGCCTAAGAAATAAAACATTCTGAGTCATTTCAATTACAGTGATCACAGGCAAACTCATGCTGTCATTTTAATATATGTTGGCTAACTACACTGCAGCCTTGCTGGATCTAATCACCAATAACGGGATGGGGCAACTGAGAGGCGTTCTACGAGTTTTTTATTTCATTATCAGTCTCAGTGAAGGCAGAGACATAAAAGATGGTAAAACTCGTGCCGTAACAACAGAAGCCAAAGTTCTCTTTGTTACAAGGCCTTTTGAAGAGAAGCTTTTTAGCCAATAGGCTAATGCTGTAATCTTACAAGCGTCTACTTAAGCCAACCAATAGACAATACACATACACCTTACATACAATAATTGCTTGTTCTATATTTTTGCAGCCTAAAAACTTTCTCTGCTCCAAATATTTCAAGGCCTAAAAAGTCAACTCTGTTTCAAGCTCCTATTTATGTAAGCCTATTGCACCGCTGTGAAAGTCCTCTACTTTTTCAGTTCCCACAATTCATCCTCTTAGTTAAATCAAAAAAACCCATTGTGATATATTTTGTCAATTATTAACTACGTTGTATTACATAGTTTACCATAGTGCATCTTTTCTCATCTAATAAAATAGCACTACAAGTTTTCTACACAAAGACATGTTGCCAAATTTTAAAACCTTTCATTACCTTAATTAAAATATATTGCTTTTTTAAGGCAATTTTTCTGTTTGCTTTAAGCATTTTTATTTTGAACTACAGCAATTCTAACACTGCAAAAGATCTGGTCTGTTCCAAGGTCATAAGTCAAATCCTGTAGTGATTTCTATTTCTTGTTTTGGTAAGAAATGCTAAAAGTTTATAAGCAATTACTTAAGCCAATCACTAAACACTACATCTACATCTTACAGCATACAATAATTGTTTATTTTATAGTTTTTGCAGCTCATAAACTTTCTATGCTCCAAATATTTCAAGGCCTAAAATTCAACTCTGTTTCAAACCTCTATCCATGCAAGCTTGTTGCAACGCTGTAAAAATTCTCTCCTTTTCAATTCCCACACTACCTAGAACACATTCACGGAGCTTTTAGAGTTAGTAGGCACAACATTAACCATAGTTTCAAATGCTGAAAATTTGGGTGTCACTCAGTATTAAAAAAAATATTTTGTCTGAAAAATGTTTTAAATTACTTATTAGGTAAAGTATTTATCTAAATTATTTTAGAGTAGATACTAAAGCTTCAATGTTTAATCAAACTTAATAGATGGATTTTATTTCTCTAGCTTCATAGAACACTGGACATGGGCTGACCCTATTCTGTGGTCCTGAGCAATCTAAAACATTATTTCACATCTAGATATCTAAAGGATAAATGTAAAGAACAAAGCCAAATACACAGAATATGTAAGAGGACAATGCCCCTCCTATTTAGTTCTTGAATGTATTTGTGAAGACTATCAATAACGTCTATAATCCACCCCAGAGTCACTTCACATTCCAAGGATATATTTTGTAAATGGCGATGAAATAGCACAGGTGTAAGTTTTGTGAAAGACTAGTATAGAGAAATAAAGCCTTTATTTCTTCCACTACAATTTAATAAGTGAAATGGCCTTCAGTTCTTCCACTTAAACATAAAGTCAGTATATATATGACCACCTCTAATAGAGCAATTCTGAATAGCAGAAATCTGTATTGTAACCACTGGCTCACAGTGGGGGAAAAAATTGGTGGTCCCTGAAAATCCGTGTTGACGTGACTTTGACCTTAATTATGAACCTGATTTAAAGAACTAAATGGAGCTGGTAATGAATTTCAGCCCTAGGAAGTTCCAAATGTAAGTCCATGGCTTTTTTTAAGGGCAATTGTGCCTCTAAGTTTACACTAAGGGAACATAAAAGCATTTCTGCACCATCTGCATGTGACTTTGACATGAAGTATTTTACTGGAGTAAGTTTCAAAAATCAAACCCTAGTCTGAAGCCTGGCTCAAAGAACCTCTGATATGAGTAATTGCCAATGAATTTCAGACGAAAAACAGGGACTTGGGCAGATGGCTCTTTTTCCCTTTCCTTTCAGATCTGCACTGAGCTTTTAAGAGAGCTTTGATCTTGTTACATTCAGATTAAGATAAAGGAGAGAAACAAGAAAGCTGATTTTCTACTTCCTAATGAATAAAAAACGTTAACTCACCTTATATTCCATTAAAAGTCTAGCAGTCCAGTCTTTAGTCTGTAGTCTAAACAGCTCATGCATAACATAGTTTTAGAGTACTTTTTTAATGTTCTATTCTGCTGTATTTTTTTCCCTGTATGTTTATTTTAAAGTGAAAGCCAAATGTAAGTGTTATATTCTGGTTGATTTTTTTATTACTATTTTTTTCATTTTATCTTCTCAATCTTTTGTAATTATATCAGATCAGACAGCCTTATGTCTTTTTGAGGCTACTGCAATTATTAAGCAATTATTGTTCTTCAGAAGACTAATAAGCATGCTCATTTTTTTGAAATTTCATCATATTGTAAAAGTTGGAAGTAACATTCATATTTAACTGAAATCTGAAACTCCAGTATCTGAGAGCCCTATTGCATTGTGTTGTACTGTACCATACTTCATGATATGATATTTTATTTTAATTTTAAAATAGTTTGTATTTTATTTTAAAAACTTCATTACATTCTTTCATAATAAACTCATATTTCACCCCTTAAAAAAAAGGTCTCTTTCTAAGGAAATGTTGTTTGTTAACTGCAGCATATTTCAGCTCTTTGATAGATACAATAATACATGTATATGCATCTCATGCATACAATACTTGAAATATTTTCCGTGAAGATTATATTTCTCCAATTTTACCTGTGATTCCAACTGAAGTTTTTAGGAGAACAGGAATGATCTTTTTATGGCTTCTTATATTATAAATTTAAATATTTCTTCCCAAATTATCACAGGACTCAGGTAATGCTGTCAGAAACACTTGAAAAGAGATAAATCCTGGATTATTTTGGTGGTAGTTCTAAACTAGTTCTAAAGGCAGGTCAATGCTTTTAACAAACAGAAGTTTAAATTCCCATGAGGAAACATGATCTTACTACAAAGTAAATAATGCAGACGATCTTAAGATCCTTGATGCTCTAATTTTCTAAACTTTGACATAATAAAAAATAAAATTCATCCTACCTAGGGTTTCAGGCCCAAGTTTAATGTCAGAGATGCTGAAATCTAAATCTAAACTAACAATATGAAGTATTTTTTCAGTTGATGACTAAAAGCAGGCACTTTCAAAATGCAGTCATATCTTATTAATATCTTATTAAATATCTTATTTATTTTGAATGTCTGCCTTAAGAGGAAATGACACTCATCCTCAAAAATCATGCTTTTTCTATTACTAATCAATTAATTTTTAAAAAGCAAAAAATCTCAAGGACTGTGAAAATGCCATATATAGTAATGAAATATTCCTCCTTACACTGTAGTAGCATACTAATATCAGAAATACCATATAATTTAATTTTTTTTCAAGTCAACAGAAAGACCATGCTTAAAAGGTCAAATTTCAATCATGACATCAAGCTTTTGAAATTCACTTTATCATTTTATGGTGGTTTTTTTTTTTTTTTTTTTTTTTTTTTTTTATGTTTTGTAATCTCCAATGTGTAATTTTTTGCATCTCCTCTGTACACATTTCTTCTTCAAATACATCATGGTAATATTTTCATTATAATGAATATGTTCCTAGCAAGAATGTATGTCTTAGTTTTCACATTATTTGCAAGAAACCAAGAAAAACCTGAACAGCTTTTTTAGTGAGTTTGTTCAATTTTCCATTTTCTTTAAAATGAACATTTACAAGATAAATACACCATAAAACCTTCATGTATACTCTATCTTTTTAGATGTAATGCGTTTTGATTTGTTGGCCATCTTCTCTTTTATCCTCAGAGATTGTAATAGCTGTGGTAGCAGGGTACATGAGCAGCCATTAGAAAAAGGACGCTGAAAAGGTCAAAGTAGCACTATACTGTTCACTTTTTACACAGTGTTTGTTGAATTAAAAATCTCATTCTTGCAGTAATGGGCATTGCTGGAGGAAAAAGTGCAAAAGTAACACAATGGAAAAAATGCCAATCCTCATGAGGTCTAGTTAATACCATTTCAAACAAATAGAAACTACACTGCTTTTGACTTAAACTTTATGTTGTTTTCTACAAAAAATTTCTTGGATTTAAATAAAATCAGCTTACATTGTGATAAAAAAGAACAAATATGAAAGACATAACTGCAACAAAGTTTCTTACACATACAGGACATTAGATTTCACAAATTAGTAGATTTTGTACGTTTGCTTAAACAACATTCTACTTCTAAAATATTCCTGAATATTCATATGGTAATTTATATGTCTTTATGCTTATGCATACTGCAAATACATCAGATTTCCTTCCTTTATATAACAAAAATAAAATTAGTGTTTGCTTGTATTTTCCTATTTGGATTTACCTATAGCTATGCAGAAATTTATGTATAATTAGTTACATAAGAGTACTCCTCATAGGAACAGCTATCTTTCTAGTCTCAATATTGATTTCTTAAGTAGTAAGGAAAACTCAGTCCTTTTAATTTGTGTGCTTATTTGTTTGTTTTTATGTACAACTTCAGTTCCACACAGACGTAGACAGACTCTATCCCTAAGTAGTTTTGATGGGCTATCAGTTGGCTGAGATAGAATTTAAATTTTCACTGTCATCGGCTCAAGTTTTCTTTGAAGAATATTAATCTCATTCTACTTAGCAGTAGTTCGGCTGCAATGTATTTTGTTCTGGCCTAAAGCCAACAAGCATTTAAACATATGGGCAAGATAATTAGAACATTTCAAAATCTGCCAAATACCAGTGATTTAAACTGGCCTTTTTTTTTTTTTTTTTACCTATTCCAATACTTTGCATTATGCTATTAGCACAGAACTGTAACAACACTTCACTTTTTTACCTGCCAAGGTTCTAATGAGATATTAATTTCAGAAAACATTTTAGTGCATTTTCAAAATAGCAGAAACAAACCAGACATTTGTTAGAGTAAACAGTAAGCTATCACAGAAAAGTGCAATATACCCAATTTCAAAGCATGAGAATAATTCTGTTATGAATAAATAAACAAGCTGTCCTTATTGCCAGTAGTTCCACCCAGCATCATTAAACAATTTTGAAGTAACTGCATAAGGAAGTGTCAGACCCTTAGAGTTTTTGTCTATGAACACACAGAAGACCAAATCATGCAGAAAAATTGAAAGTATGAGTATTTCTGAACCTCAGTAAGCCTTAAAAAAAAATCAAGCACAAAGCTAAAATTCTATCTCTAATGTTATTTTTTGACATTGTTGTGGACAGTTAAATCATTCATAATTCAGTGATGATCTGCTCATGTAGGGATATTAACATGAGTCACTGCCTTGGCTTCTAATGTTCCAAGGCAGCTTTCTGATGAGAGTGTAATCCCATGTGGAGATACACTGGGAAACTTTGCAGAAGATTTTGCTTGACTAAATTCTATGGGACGATTCCACCTACAAGCAACAGCTGTTTGTCACCCTCTGATTTTGGTTTTACACTAATTACTGTGCTAACAGATTGTTGATAATTTCTGAAGTTCAGAGTGTGCAGAAAGAAATGGTGATTACTAGCAAATCTGATGGCAAAAAGATGGAGAAAAAAATATTTCAAATTACATTGTGTACATTGGAAATTTCTTAAATAGTACCTGGGTAATTTTTTCAAAGTACTACTACTCCATCCTGTAAAAGTGTCCTAGCAATCAAGGGAGATGTGTTTATTAAAACTACCCAGGTGAACTGCTGTCTTGTGCATTGCTAAAAATTTCTATCTGCCTAAATTTCTCTTGCCTTGTATATATTATTTTAACTATTACAGGAAGTTTGCAACCTGAGAAGCCATCTAACAGCTTGGAAAATTGAAGAAAAGCACTGGCAAGTTTGAAAAATCCTTTTTATCCTGGGTGAATATGAAAGAATGCAAGGTAAATTTTCAGCAGTAGGGCTTGTCCAGAGAGAAATGTGTTCTAAAAGACCTGTATTTTAGGCTACAGCTGAGCCTGATGAAGAAAGACCTGTTCCAGATCTCTGTCCCTCTGTGGGGAGATTGTTAAGGATTTTTGGGAGCTGTTAATGGCACCCATTTCCAATTTTAAAGATTTACAGTACTGATGGGAAACAGACCGGTTCAAACTAAAAATTCTCTCTGGAACTGAAGTATAAAGGCTATAAATTGTAACCAAAATATATATTAAACAGATAGCCACTGTAAGTAACCACAGTGTCTTTTATGGATTACAATCAATAGTGGAATTATTAAAAGAAATCACTACAAAGGTTCACAAGGTGATATGATTCCAATTTATGTCACCTGACCTCACTATGAGTCTGTAGATTCTTTCTTATGCCTGCACTTGACTTGTTCTAAAAACGAAGTGTGGTTTATGAATGATGAATGAAGAAGTACTTCCATTTCTGAATATTTTTTCCTCCCCCTTTACCCCAAAATGTTGTGCCTTCTCTTTCTCTGCAGCTTTGGAATAAGATCTTACAAATAGCACTGACTGTGATCTCATGCAGGATGCTACACTAAAAAACTTTAAACTTCTGAACAAACAATTGTGTGAGAAGCATATACAAGCTTCCACTACCAGACAGTCTTTCTAAGTTTGTCCAATTACTGTGCTCTCTTTCAGTACCTCTATGCCCTTTTTAATTTTTCCATCACTATTAAAAACATAAAGGGATAAGACACACTCAATTTGGTTTTTAACTAAAATACAGGTTACATATATATTAAAAATAATGAAATATATGGTCAATGAAGGAATACTTTAGAAACATTCTTTCACATGCTGTTTAGCTTGTAATTGGCAAATAATTCTTCCCTTCTTTTTTCAAAAACATGAAATTCACACCTTTTTTTTTTTTTTTTTTTTTTTTTTTTTTTGGTAAGTGTACACATTTCATCATTTATTTCAGCATTTCCAGCTAATATCAATTAGCTGACTAACTCTAAGCATATTACATTGAATTATATGCTCTAAAATCAATAATTAAAGTCACTGAACTTATTTAATATCCAGTAGAAAATTCATTACACTCCATCAAATGCATTTTTTCAGTATGTTCATGAAAGACTATTGGCAAACAGCCTGAAATCCCTGCTAACATTAAGACCCAACTAGTAAAGAACTAATCCAATGTTGTTCATTGTTTCTAATGTCAGGATATCAACAAGTGTTTTTCAAATATTTTATATCATATTAGTATACCACTCTCTTCAACTTAGTTTAATGAAAGAATACTTCTATTTTAGTAATTTAGAAAGAATAATTAAGCCGAATCAAAAAGGATAATATTTCCTATGAGCACAGAGCTGAGATACAATATTACCATCCAATCTATTGGGCTAAACTGTGATTCTGAATCTCAGTGATACAAGAGTGCAAGTCTAAGAATAAAATGCAGGTAACATAGAGACGCTTTTAGAATGCTAACTGTTGCGGTGCATTTTGGACTTTACCAAGTTTCTGCATGCTTTTTTCTTTGTTTTATCATGCTTTGTTCCATGTACTCCATGTTTTAAGGTTTACCTCAGTCATTGTTATTAATCAGTCATTGTTTACGTGACACCTGGGTCCTGCCTGTCACTTCGAAGTCTCACCCTGATCTCCAGAAAGTTCTGGTGAGGATGTCGAGTGGTTGGTGAGGTCCAAGTCCCCCTTCCCCCTTTGTCCCTTGATTTGTCCTGTAAGTTGTCGTTTATGTAGAGAGTCACTGCCTTCCCATTCTGGATTGGTTCCAAATTGTATCCTCCCCACTCCCCCACCTCCATATTTAAGGTAAAAACCCACGAGTTTAGTCGGCTTCGGCGGACTGACTCCTGGGTGAAAGGGAATCGTGAGAATTTAATAAAACCCAGTTGAAGCCCCCCACCGGAGTTCCATCCCTTTATTTCTCTCATTGCTCACGCTTCTGCTGAAGCAAGAACCTACAGGACTGGAACTGTATTCCAGAATACAGGACCGTACTTTTTTGTGACACCGGTGCCAGAGCTAGCCAGGGAAAGAGGGCGAAAACCCCGAGAGAAGCACTGCACCGTTGCAGCTAATCTAAAAAATGCTGGCAGGTCTTCCTCCAAAAAATTATGTATTTACTCTCAATATCTTTTTTGAATTTAAATTTAAGCCTGTTTTTAGATTTCTGATTTTACGTTTTTCCACTTTTTCAACTAATTGAATTTCCATATGTAGGTTAAAGGATTTTACAAACCTAGTGGAACTTGCACCAAAATTCACAAAAAGGTTTTAATTAATTATACTTATGTATACAGCATGTCTGTAAAAAGACAAAGTTTATGTTCATAATAATTTATGCTTGCAAAATCATGAAGCATGACCATAGCTGTGATAATTTTAATCCAACAAAAGTGTAAAATCAAGAGAGGCTGAGATGTTTTTCCCAGCCAAGGATCCACTTTTGTCTAAAGTAGGAATAGAAAATGTTGTCTCTTTCATAAAGAAATATGATTTCTTGCTGAAATCTGATGATAAATCTACAATGAGAAGACCATTTTTGCTAACAGAGGTTAGTGCATTTTATCTGAAAATACTGAAGAAAAGGACTGCAACATCTTCCCCTACGACATGTCTTTTCAATTTTCTCATTGAATCAAGTTCAAAATACACCAGAAGCAGCTAGGAAAGGAAAAAAAAAAAAAAAAAAAAAGGAAAGAAAAAAAAAGAGAAGTAAGTGGGATTAGTAAAACAGCATTAAAATAACTTAGAAGAGCAAGAGTCTGAAAATGTTCACAGGCGGTTTTGAGATACAAACCAAATTAAAATGAACCAGTAATATTTACAGGTGAAAACACTGAGCTATCACCAATGCTTTGAATACTTTGAATAGTTTTATAGTTGCACTATTTCTAAAGATCTCAGGGTTTAGAATATGACTAAGGTAATTTACCTCCCAATATGACATTAAATTTAGCAGTTCTTAATGATCACGTATAATCCATTTAATTCTGGTGAACTGCAGCAGTGTAAGTGAAAATTGATGGAAGACTGATATAATTATACCCTACCAATAACCAGATTATTTTAAGAGGTTGTCAAAAAGATTAAAATGTAAGAATTTTATAAAACCATCCTGGAATAGTATTTAATAAGCATATTTCTTTGTTCAAATAAAATGATTTTCTTCTTTTCTTAGTTTAAAGATAAAATAACTATAAAGAGAGCTAAACAATTAAATAAAACAGTGTTAATTATCAAAACAAACATATATAATAGAATCATGGAGTCATAGTATGATCTGGGTTGAAAGAACCCTTCAAAAATCTTGTTCCAACCTCTCTGATTTGAAATAGTGTCTTCAAATTGATCAAGTTAGTTAAAGCCCCATCCTACCTGACTTGAACATTTCTAGGGATGAGGCATCTACAACCTCTCAGGACAACCTGTTCAAATGTTGCACAACCCTCATTGTAAAAAATAGTCTTCCTTTTGTTTGATATGAATCAATCCTATTATAGTTTAAAACCTTTATTCCTTGTCCTGTAGCTAAAGGACCTATTGTTACGTTACAGCTCAAATCCTGTGTCCTGTTGCTGGCCTCTCACTCCGAGAAAAACATTAAAGTGCTGGAGGCTGTCTAGAGAGGGGTAACAAAGCTGATGAAGAGTCTGGAGCGTAAAGCTGATATGAGGCAGCTGAGGGATCTGGGGCCATTTAGATGCAGAAAAGGAGGCTCAGGGCAAACCTTATCACTCTCTAGAACTATCTGAAAGAAGACTGTAATAAGATTAGTGTCAGTTTCTTCTCCTGGGTAACAAGTGACAAGAGAAAATGGTCTCATGTTGTGCAAGGGAAGATTTATATTGGATGTTAAAATTTTTCTTTGTGGCAAGGACTATCAAGCATTGGAAGAGGCTGCTCAGGGAAGTGGTTGAATTACCATCCCTGGAGTTGGATATGGGACTTAAGGACATAGTTCAGTGGTGAACATGGTGGTGGTACTAGGTTGATTGTTGGACTTGATGACCTTAAAGGTCTTTTCCAGCCTTGATGATTTTATTATTCCATTACTCTATACAGACTTCAAAAATCAAGTTGGCAACCTGGCTATGTGTGCTTCAATTGTATCAATTATTAGCTGCTTATTTCCTAAAAATAAATCCAGGTTCATGCTCTTCAGCAGAAGTACCTTGAATTTCAGTGATAGTGCATATCATGTAATCAAAAATCTCTTCTGCTCCATCTGATTTTTATGCCTAAATGAATGAAATATTAAAACCTGGCACTAAAATACAAAAATTCAAAACAAATGTGTAAACAACTGCTACTCTCACTCACTTATTATCCATGTCTGCGAAGGCAACTTTCTCATCCTGCTCTATAATGCCAGCCCACGGCTATACTACCTTCAGAGAAAAGGTGACTGCTTTTGGAGAAGGCAAAAGAGAATGTGGGAAGTATATGAAGATTTAGTCAGTCATGGTATCGTATAGGGTCATAAGTTGAATTTCACATCAAATCTCTTCTTGAGAAAAATGTCAGCCTATTTAACTTACTGTAGCTGACAGATGAATATGTAAATATGTATGGGAATTACTAGAATCTGAAATGTTATTTTGCTACAATCACTTGCCTTAAGAACTAAACAAAATAAGAATTAATATATTATAGTCATATAAAATGCATGTTTCTTTTGTAAGATCAAGATTTTTTTTTCTATAAACAAGAATTAAATATTCAAGTTTTTTAGCACCATATGTATGCTAAATACTGAATTGGTTATCACTACATTTTTGACATGAGCTTTTAATAAAAATTTAGGTATAGATGTGTGTCATAATTATGTCACAGTTCTAAGAAATACAACTGGAGACAGGAAACAAAAGTGTAACAATTTTTTAAAATTCGTTGGAAATATGCTTTATCTTTCAGTTGCCTGGTTATGTTGGCTCACAGCATTTAAATGTAATACCCTAGAACACAGTTACTTTGATCAGAGTTGTCAGTTATTCTAGAAAATATAAATAATGAGAAATAATGAAAGATTTAATTCTCTAAATCTCTATTTGTAATTGTTTTTCAAGGTACTGTGATATAACTTCAGCTCCTCAGAAAACTGAGAAGGAGGGGAGGAAACAAAAGTACTGGTGATCTTTAAGAACTCAGATACTGGGATGGCCTAGACATAAATTACTTGCACAGCAAAAGACTATGATTTTATGGCAAAGTGGTAGAATAAAAAGTGGTGTATAAATAATAATAAGTAGAGTATAAAAACTGAAAAGTAGTGAGTAAAAATAACATAAATATTAATAGTTTGTAAAACTAATTTTTTTTGCTGTTCATTGTTTCAGCATTGTTGTGCATTACTAAGTGTATGCAACTACAAATTGTGAACACACATAAAGTGGTTGGGATTGCCATAAATAAGGTCCTGCACCTGGGTCAGGGCAATCCCAAACACAAATATGGGTTGGGCAGAGATTTAGAGAAGCCCAGATGAGGCAGACATAGGGTTTGTGGTGAACAAAAAGCTGAACATGAGCTATCACTTTTGGCTTGCAGCCCAGAAAGCCAACTCTGTCTTGGGTTGCAGCAAAAGACACGCGGCCAGTACGTCTAGGGAGATGATCCATCTAGTAGAGATGGCCCCTCTACTCTGCACTCACAAAACCCCACCTGAGGTGATGTATTCAGCTCTGGGGCCCCCAACAAAAGGGCATAGACCTGCTGGAACAAGTCCAAAGGGGAGTGACAAGGATGATCAGGGGACTAGAGCACTTCTCTGGTGAAGATGGGTGTTCCACCAGAAGAAAAGAAGGGTCTAGGAGGATGCTCTAGCAGCCTTCCAGTTTCTGAAGGAAGCCTACAAGAAAGTTGTAGGTGGATATTTTAAAAGAAGATGCAGTGAGAGGACAAGGGGCAATTGCTTCACACTAGAAAAGGGTAGATTTAGATCAGATGTTATGAAAAATCCTTTACTGGGAGGATGGTGAGGCTGTGGAACAGGTTGCCCAGAGAA
Organism: Sylvia borin; assembly: GCA_014839755.1. Lineage (NCBI taxonomy): Eukaryota > Metazoa > Chordata > Aves > Passeriformes > Sylviidae > Sylvia > Sylvia borin. The sequence goes on from CM025957.1 coordinate 79,333,018, forward strand.
GGTGAAAATGTCCCATCCCTGGAAGTGTTCAAGGCCAGATTGGATAGGATTTGAACAACCTGGTCTAGTGAAAGGTGTCCCTGTTCACAGCAGGGAGGTTGGAACGAAGTGATCTTTAAGGTCCCTTCCAAAAGACGCTTTTCTATGTTTCTATGAATATAATAATAAGGTTCATAGAGATTTGCATAAGAATGGGTCACATTTCACTTATGGCAAAAAGCAGAATGTGACATATTCTTACAGTGGAACTAGGATATCTCTTGTGTATGCTAATAACTCATTGGTCATTACTAGATTAATTAAGACCCGGGCAATTCTCAAATCTCTACAAATGTTAGCTGAAATGTGCAATAATCAAATGAGTGTATTTCAAATATTTTCCACAGGATCCGAACTAGTGTGATTTAATATTTTTAATCCGTGATCTGGAAATAAACATGAAAACCATCACTGGGAAGATTTATATGTGCCATAAAAGTTAGTGGAATGAGACGTAATGCAGAAAACACACTCAGAAAAAACCTGTCTGGATTATTTGATAAGTGGTGCACTTAGATAGCATTTACTCTGTACAGCAATATTACAATTCTAAATCTTGAAAGATGGAATGCAAGTCATACCAACTCAATGAATAACTGCTTCTTATATGGAGAATTTGCTTTCTTACAAAGATTTGGAAAACTGGTTGATGCAGTTTATAGCCCTGTAGCCCATCTGCAAGGTAAAATTTTGCATTAATGTAATAGTAAACCAGGATGGACTAGAACAAGCTTGGTGGATGCTAGAACAAGTAAATCACATTTATATGATTCTTTTTTATTTTGTTTGGAATCGTCTGAGGGGCCATACACTTCTTTCCTTACCATATCTCGTGTGACATTTGCCACTTGTGACAAGGAGGTTTCCATCTAATTGGCACAGTTACCCTGCAAACAGTCTGTGCAAATGCCCCATTTCTGATGGGTTTCATTCTGTAAGGAACCTTATTATAATGCATACTGGGAATAAAACACAGAGTAATATTACAGTGCTTGAGTGTGGAGTGACAGTGATTCTGAAAAGCATGTAGAGGTCATAACAAACAAATGTGAATATGACATAGTAAACACTTTGTGTGATAATGTGATATTAAAAAAAAAAAAGTTAGCTTTATGAGTAGGGTTCTCTTGACCTACTGATAACCCCCACACATGCATCTTTGGAACGGATTTTGGGACATTCTGTTTTTCTAATTTTCTAGTATCTTTAGTTTAAGAGAGTGTTGAAAAATGTGATGCATAAAAGGTGCCATGAAAATGTTTCTAAGTAAAGAAACTTTTCATTGAAGGATGGAAGAAAACAGTTTTTAACTTTTAAAGAAAACTTAGTTGCAATATACAAGCGTATCTATGAAGAAACTGTGCTAGAGTACTATAATATTTCATTTATCAGAAACTTTTCAAAAGCTTATTTTCATAAATGTCTGTTTGCACTAGTGCACTATTTCACATGAATAATAACTCCAGTTTCAAGGTCGTGTCTTTTTCACCCCTCCTGGGTAGCCATTACCTCAATACTGTTTTAAAATGCCTTACAATTTAAGTGCTGCAAATGATGTAAATGTTGTAAAATGGTCTTTTTAATTGCTCCCCATCCGTGTTGTTTAAAGAAGTTGTATCTACAAGTCATTGGTTATTTCTTTGGGGTGAATTCATATAGGCAAGATTGCTTTTTTTTTTTTTTTTTTTTTTTTTTTTAAATAAATATCCATCTGTTCACATAGATTCCACAGATTGCACTTGTGGTTCTGGCTGTCATAGAACAAGGAGACTTAGCAAGTATAGCTAATACACTTTAAAAGTAGTTTGAAAGTGATTTAAGAACATGGAGAAATGTGTAGGCTCCAGGCAATCTAGTACCTTAGAGAATGTACCCATCCCAGAGCTGTAAACTCCAATAAATCATATTGTGAACATACTGTAAACATTTTCAATGTTCCAGCCGGCAAAATGTATTTTCATGCACGCAATACACACCCTGTTCCAGAGTGATTTTTTTTTTGTTTTGACCAAAAGGACACATTTACTTTTTAAAAAATGTTTAGGTTCTGTGAGACATTCTTTCCCTTCACTTGCTGTACTGTAATATGTTTTTTGTCAGCATCACATCATCTTCTGCTGAAGAACAGATTATTTACAATTAGAATAAATATGTACGGAGAAGTAGTTAAAACATGATACAAATCAAAAGTAAAAACATGTTTCATTTAAGGTCAATTGGATTTAATTAGCAGTGGTGTGAACATAAATGAGAATTAATATTTATAAAGATCTCTGTCCTTTAAAGTTTCAAGTCTTCTCAGTGAAAAGATTCAGATGATACAGATTTTCTTTCTTCGTTAGTAGCAGTGCAGCAAAATGGAACTTCATATCTTCTGTTACCTCTTGGACTAAAATTTAATTGGCAAGTGACTTTTGATTTTGATTCATTATTTACGAATTCTGACACATACAGGACTTTATAAGTTTAAGCACATGCATAAGAAACAAGATAAAAGATGAAATTAATGTGCAGTAGAAATTGGAATACTATAATGAAATCAAAGGGAAAATAAATTACGGGAACACAAATGTAGTTCACCTTGGTGCATAGAACTGAGTGAAGGAAAGAATACGTCTTGAGGACACTTGCTGCCCCTGCTTGGCAATGGAACCCATTTCAGCACCACTAGGGCCATCAGTCCCAGATAACATCACAGAAGGCAACTGTATTTTCAGTTATCATTTATCCTTGGTAAATCCATGTTGACTGTTCCCAGATACTTTGTTGTCTTCCTTGTGCTCAGAAACATGCTTCCAGAGGATTTGTTCCGTGATTTTCTCAGGGTCAAAGGAGAGGCTGAATTGCATGTAGTATCCTGGCTTTTTGACATTACAACATATGTGTTTTCCAAACATCAGGGACAATGTCCACATCTCCATAACCTTACAATGAATATAGAAAGCACACCTGATAAAAACACCTACCTGCCCTCTCAGTAGTGATTCATGTAGCCCGTTTGGCCCCATGAAATTGTATAGAGTGAGTTCAGGAAAATAATTTCTCCCTTGATCCTACTCTTCCACTGAAAGTTATCTTATTTGAACCTGCATGTAAGTAGAGAGGTCTTTAACTGTGGTACATGAGCTGAGTTTCCAATTCAGAGTTTGTAGTACTCCCAAGTCACTCCCCAGTCACCCTGCTGCAGAACTTCCCTCAGTCCACTGTGGGTGCAACTTACCTCACTGCAGAGAATCAGGCCCTCACATCACAGCTTCCAATTTACTGTTTTATTCCTGAGCTCCCTGTATGTGCTTCTTCTCTCTGGATCCCGATAAAAATGTCCTGAAAATCCACTTTCATTACCTCCACATTTCAAGGGATCTAACCTTTTTCCTCCAGGGAAAATGTTTCAATCAACAGCAGAACAGAGTTTGTGCTAGGAAGGTAATTCCTGACAAATGCTGAGTATGTCTGGTGTCCAGAAATCCCATCAATTTTGAACTTCCATACAATGTCTCATGGTCTGAAAGACATTGTGGTGGAAGACACTAGTAAGAAAGATAAGAGGAACCCAACAGAAAACTGCCAGAGAACTAGAAATCTTGCTTTTTATTCTGTGTCACAGGGCATCAGAAATTGTTGCAACTTGTCTTGGATCACTGGAAGCAAACATCTGCAAGGTGGGATTCAAATTACAGAGTGAGAAAAAATGTAAATTAACTTCTCTGTCTCTGCTTTTTCACAAATAGTGCAACACTTCCTCTCCAGCTTAATTGCACAGCCCCCAAGAAGTGCTGGGGCTTTGTCCTGTCACTGTCACTTCTGCCTTGCTCTTCATGCTATGCCCTTAGCCCTTGTGTTATTTGTCAGTATCCTCTGCTACCCTCTCATGATGTGTTATATCCAACTGAGCTCATGTCCTTAGCTGAACTTTACCTCTTAACTGGCCAGGCCTGGAAAAGAGTGCCTCCTCATACATCTGACCACATTTCACAGCTGTTTTTATATGAAAAGCTAACTTTAATGTAAATAGGCATAAAACAATAGATATCTTGGAAACATCATATGCATGAGCTTATGTAGAGAAGGTACAAAGAGGATACTCTGGAGATAATGAATATGCATTTAAGCAAAGATTTTCAGAAATTACTTGTCGTCCTCAGTAAATACAATTTAATTAGTCAGCATCTACCCTTGATCCAAATGTTGTATGTCACTATCTGTCAGGGATTCAATACTAAATCAGAGGAATGGTTTTCACAAACTCAAATATAGATACCCCATCTTTTTGAGATTTTCACATATTTTCTTTTCAGTGAATCATCAGTTTCATCTTATGATTTCCATAAGAATATAAGACCTTATGGATTTGCTTCCCTGTGCATCAATAGCAAGACGTTAGTTTGTCAATGTCTGTACTAAGCTTTAAAATATAACTGTCAGCTAATACAATATATGGATGCATTAGAAATAATAATATTTGAGAAACAGTTTAATGTAAATGTTATCTCCTCATTTTTACTTTAATCTAAATAATGTTAAATATGCAAATAATGTATTTTTGTTAGAAAATGTCAGCCAGAAATTTAAGAGTATATTTGTTTAAAGTTAGATTCATACATATTTAATTTTACTGCACTATATGTTGTGCCTAGTTAATGGAAAAGGTATTTTAAGTCTGTTTTTTTCAAAGTGCTCAGCTCTTACAACTGATTTCTCTTAAATTCAAATTCATGCTCAGCAGTTTAAATACAAGAGAATGTATTTAGTGTCTTGCAGATGAAAATATCAATACAGAACCCTAATTTTATGTGGACAGTTTTCAAACTTTCTTGGTATGACATATTAAATTTATTTAGAAATGCTCATTGGCCATCTGCAAACCCACAAGTGTACCATATTTCATAGAGTGAGAAAATCTGTAGCTTTTTTTTGTCTAAGCTAAGAAACATTATTCTATCTAGCTGAGAAACATTACTTGCAAAGTCACCTTAAATTTAATCATGAATTGCAGAGAAAGTATTTTGAATTTCTGTGATAACTTGCTGCCAAAATACTGTTTACACTGACAATTTACTACAATGGAAAAAAGATGGTTTTCTATTTAGTAAAATTCAGGACCTGATCTAGATGGGAATTGCTTCCACAATAGAGCTCACAAAAACTGTCAGGCAGCAGGTTATGTAGCATTGCCAGTGAAATGAAATTTTGAAAGGTAATACACCTTTGCCAAAAGATAATTGGACACTGTACATAGGTTACTTCTCAAGGAGGAGATTTTCATCTTATATATAGCAGAAAACTACTGAAGCTTGATGATTTCATTAGTACAGTGAACATTCTTAGTGTTTATCCAGCATGGATACTTATATTATCAAAGCATCATTACATCTGAGGGTTGAGTTATTCTTTAAGTGTTTGAAGAGGTAAAATAAGCTAAATGGAACAGATTTAGAAGCAGCCAAGTTCCTTCCTTTCCAGTCACACAGAGAAAACATGTAATAAGCATCAAGACTTGTTCAAAATGTCCTTTTCAACACTGACGGAAAGCCGGACATGAAGGTGTGTCCCCCCAGTTTAAACTGATAAATGAAACTGTCAACTATAGCAGGGTACGTAAGACACTTTATTCTTTTAATTTGCTTCTTGAGTTTGTCTGTTTGTTTATTTGTTTTAATAGTTCCCAGGTAATCAATTAAAAATGAAAAGCTTTGTCAATTAAAGAGAAGGAACTAAGCCTTTGTTGTCTCCAGCACCAATGATCATATGAAGACTGCACTCAGTCCTGCCTGTTGGCATGTTGTTTGATGAGATTTTCCCGCAATACTCATGGGGTTTTAAATTTTAATTAAAAGTTTTCTAGTTCCATTCCCATGATATAACAAAAGTGAGCTCTCTCTCGAATAAATTTCTTCTCAAACAATAGCAGAATATGGCAGTATATGAGAGAATATTCTGGTGACAATATCCTGAATCACTAAATCATCTTAACTGAATTCTCATTATTGATATTCATCATATTCCTTTTTTTAATCAGAATAATCACTGACTGTGCATTACTTGTCTGTTCTAAAAACGGAGTACATAAGAGCTGCTTGTGGTATTGCCTGTATTGAGGCTGAGGTTGACATAGCAAACTGGCAAGGAAATGGCTGATGTGCTGTGGCCATGGAAGTTCACAAAACCAAAGACTTTTTATGCACAAAGTTACTTTTAACATGTGTTGAGATTACCTCACCAATCTTGATGCTTAAATGTATGCTTTATATTAAGATTATATACAGATCTATAAATGAAATTGTACAATCCAATAAATGAATGCATAGAATTAAATATGTAATATATATACCATATGCAATATAAACCACAGTGGAAATTACTCAAAATTTGCACATGAAATCCAGATGAAATGTAAACTGAAAAGAAAGACCACAATTAATTAAGCCTAAAGAGTAAGAAATTATATTCTAAAATATAGAGAACCAGCTTACCTTCTTGTAATAAGTGCCAATTTTACTCTTGCAATAAAGTTGAAGTCAGTAATTCTACATTTAAAATAATCCCTCTACACTCAAGTATGTTATAGCACATAGTTTGGAAAATTTTAGCTATTAATGAAATGCAGATTCCTGGTAATAAAGCATGTTGATCAATGAAGCATTTTATCAAGGATTCTGATAAACCGATTTTCCCCAGAAATTTATAATATTGAGAATTTTTGTTCTATTATCCAAAATAAGAGTTATTTCAGATAACTTATATTACTTATACTGTAACTCAGTCAAGATACAGAAAGTTTTTATGGTGCTTGAAAAAACTCAGGAAGTTTCTTGCAATCTTTTCTCAGTGTTTATTAAATTATAAGAGTAAAACTACAAAGTGGTGTGACATCTTGATATTATAAAAATATTTATTATTGACTTTTTTCATGTAGTAGTTACAAAACAGTATTATTTCATATTTTATTTTCCCCCAGGTAATTTCAATTCTAGATAAAGTAGCTATTTTTTCTCCTCAGGTTATTTTCTTTTAATTTTTGTATGTAAATCCTGTTATTTTCTTGAAATTAGGCTTTATGTGTTTTTCTGGCTTTACTAGACTAAGACCCACTCCTTGAAAGGAAAAATATTAATATGTTTTCTCACCTCTGGAATTTGAAAGGATATCTTACATATGTCAGATACTAAAGAATGTAATTTCAGAGCTAAACATAGCTCTTTTAATCTGATAAAATCTAATGATGCAGTCAAATGTGCCAGTAAATAGAGAAACTACTAGTATCCATAGGATTTTATTTGCATTGTAAAAAATATTATTCATTTGTGTAAGTGAGGCAATATCAGGCTCATGCACGTTTGGTAGAATTCCGTATAAATCAGTAAGGTTCTCAGATTTTAAGTTCCCCAAACAAGATCACAGTATCATGGGATATAATCTAACACATTCTTAAATCAGTGGAATTACAACATGAAGAATAAAATTATGTAGGTGTTTGTTTTTTGTTTTTTGTTTTTTTTTTTTCAAATATTAAACCTTGGCAGCTATCTGATTATCACGAGCTGATAGATAGAGACTCATTCAGCACTTTACTAGTCAATTCATTTCGATCTTATTTTTGCACCTAATGGAGATGTTAAGTTTTTTGTCACATTGTCATATACTTGTATCTCTCATCTGACAGCCACATGAGACACTACAGTTTGAATAGCTCTGAAAATACTTGAACAGTACATTTTTAAAACTTTCAAGAAGCAGCCACTGTCTTTAGGGCATCATTTCATTCTTTCCCATTAGTTGATAAAGGAGATGCCTCAACTGCACAGGAGACAGGATCAGTTGGGGTAAAAAAAATCACCTTTTCGGTAACTTTTCGATTGTGTTTGTTTTGCTGATTCTTCATAAGTAACCTTGTATAGAAAAATTGCAAAATTGAATTGCAAAGTTAATGGAGATACACCTGAAGCCTATGCAGTGCCTCAGTAGTTGTTGCTAAACAGAAATTGATGGTATTTGATGTATTTTCATTGTTATATACTTGGTACATAGCAATTGATAAGAAGAAGACTGAAAAATTCAGAAATTATCATTTTATGGAATTTTTAGCATTATGAGACATTTTCAGGAATTGGCTCAAGGCATATGTGAATTTCACCTTTATGTTTTTAGGTTATGTGTAAATGCCAGAAGAAGAAAAGATATTTGGTTTTGAACATAAGCAAGTCATAAAAAGTTGAGAGGCAACATTTTAAAAAATCACTTTGAATATCTTGTACATGTGGCAATGTGGGCTTCATGTCTTTTTTTCTTTGCCTTGTTTAGATTTTTTTTAATCATAACGTAGATATACTGAGTAACTTTCAGGTACATTTATCTTTTAGGGTCACAGTAGAGAAAATAGAGAAAAATATTTATATCTACCTTCTGAAAAATATTAATATTTGCTGGTTGCTCATGTGTTGATTTCCTCTTTAGGGCAAATTGCATCAAGTTAAATTCTGGTATTTTTTAAATTATAACTTATGAGGTCCCTGTAGTTGTAGAACAGAGTCGGCCACAGCAACATTCAGACAAGCTCGCCCTCTTTTATGGAGCAGCTGGCCCTCACTCCACCATGATAAAAGCAGTGCTATGCTTCTGAGTGAATTGAAACTCTTCAATTTTGTTACATATTTTGCACCTAAATATCTTTTTATTTTTTTTCCGTAAAAATTTGAGTATGTATTTTTTAACTTCAGTCTCTGCTAATTTTAAAAAAGGATTTCCTGAATAATCATAGCAATGCTCTCTGCCTGCTAGGTATGCTGACTTCAGCTAGCAGTTCATGGAACACCAGCAAAATCTGGCAAATTGTGACGGACATTTTTGAAGCCTTCAGTGCTCTGAGTCTGACACTTCTCTTGATTCCTATTTTAAAGTGATCCTGGAGTTGACTGCTGAGTTACAGTTTGTTAAGGAAAGTGTCCTGACTGATTTAGGCCTTCTATATGGATTTTTTGCCTCCAGTGGTGATAAGAGTGGATTTTGCTTTAATTTTCTTTGGATATAACAATGGAATTCGAAGTTACTTGGGTAGATCTATTCATTTTTGGATGAACTATCTGCAACCTCACAGCTTTAGATATTAGTTGCATTATTTGCATTCATACAAATAATAGTTCATGAAGAACATGAACTCAGGAATTCTCTTTAAGCAATAAAAACATCCAAAGTTAAAGCCTGCACTGAGAGGAAGAAAATCCTGTGGTGTTGATGTTAAGAAGAAGGAAGAATAGTATGTTATTGTTGCAAGTTATGACTATTCTTCCCTTTAAAACTTTGGTTAATGAGCACCAGCTGGTATACAGTGCACAGATTAGACTGGCATGAGCATTGTTCACAAATATTCCAGTCTTCTGTGTTTCTAATATATGCAGAATTCAGTTGGGAATCACTTAAAGAAGAATTAAAATTTTAAGAAGATAAAAACCTTACAAGTTTATGCTAAGTACTCATGACAGCAGATATAGTAAAAAAAGCATGCTGATGCATTGATGACTGGGGAAAAAAGCAGATTCAGTGTAGAGGGGGACTTGCAAATTCAGAAAATTATGCAGTTAGTAGAAAAAAAAATACTTATCATCAAAACTGGTAGCTTTCATCAGACAGCTCTGCTAGAAGCGTAAGACATGTTATAACACTGCTCTCAGAGATGTAAATCTCTATAATTGCTATGTTGTTGAGCCAAATTTGCTTATTTGCCTGTCCATAGAGTTTGATTCTTGCCAAAACCACTCCTCCACTCTTTGTTGCTAGAAACAAACCACATCTGTCTCTGGATGTCAGTTCAGTCCTTGAGAGTTGTATACCAATGAGGAAGAATAAAAAGCCCTTGCAATATTTAGAAGCAGGCTCTGTTCATTCAACTCAGAAACCCAAGAGATGTAATTACAAAGTAGGTGATCGACTGCTACGTATGCTGATCTTTAATCAACACATACTCGATGCTAGAAACTCATAGTACAAGAAAACTATTAGTTAATTTAATAGCTAAAGGAAAATCAAATGGGAATATGTTAAGAGCAGCCTGACAATTCATTATTGTGCTGGCATTTTGTGTCAGTAAAACACATTTATTTGCAACCTATGTGACAATTTTGCAAAAAAAAAATTGTTCAAAAGGTCAAAATGCCAATCACCAACCTGAAATCTTTTAAATAAAATACAATCTTAATTTTCATTTTATATTTATTAACTATGTTTCATTGCCTTTTTTAGGACTATTACATTAGAAATATTAAAAAAACCCCAGCATTTCAGCCAGAAAGCCATGGCATTCAGTGATTCTATGTGAATTATGTCCACTAAGTAGAATTTTTCCTAATTTGTACCAGTTTGAGGAAGGAGGAAGTTAGTCCTGTTTTGGATGAAAATAAACAAAGAATAGTCATAGAAAAATGTGACAGAGTTCAACTTCCCTGAGTTCTTTCTTTTGTCACTGACAACCTGGTAAAAAATCCAGGCTTACTTTGACCACATCGTAATTTAATTAACCTAATTAATTAGTCTGTATGAAATATGATTATGTAATTGGACACTTTCCTTTCCCAGGCAAAGGTGGATTTTCCCCTTGTAAACATGCCTAGCTCCACAAGTAGAAATACTTGTTCCATTATGCAAGAAAAGTACAAGTTAAATATCACTTATTGTGCTCAAAACCTAACTTCTACGTACGTTCTTTTTAAATTTCCTTGATTGTTCTTGAAGCTGGAGGCAACAAAAAGGGCAAAAGTTTAACATAACAATAAGAATCAGCAAAGGAAATGACCAAACATATAAAATGAAGGTGAAAAGCAATTTCTGCTTGTACTCAGCTGCAGAATTCTAGACATTTATATTACAGCTTCAGAAATAAATATAATTTCTTTATCCTGTTTGTTTCCTGTTCAGACCACTTTGACTTTTCATTTCACAATATCAAGTGACTGAGCCGTAAAAAATAACAGTGCTTGTGAGAATACCCTACCTTTATGGGCTTAAAATACTATAAATCTTTTTTTTTTTTTTTTTTTTTTTTTTTTTTTTTTTTTCATAAAAGAACAACACACAGAAAACTATATATATATATATATGTACACACACGCATATAAGGTTCTATATGAAAACAGTTCTAGAACTATCAGAAGACTAGTTGAAATAGATAATGTAATAGTTTTTCTTAAATGTATAAATTCTTATACATGGTTGTGATAGTTTAAACTGGCTTGAAGATAGTGTTGTGCACTATCATTAAAAAAAAAAAAAAAGAGCAGGAAATTATGGGAGTGTAGTACGTTTATAGCTGGTAACATCCTTCACTTAAGTCAGCACTTAAGGCAGCAAGAGTTTGACTACTCTTCTGGAAAGCCTTTTTTGCCCTTGTCCCCTCAAACCCCAAGATATGATTAAAGTGATTTCTTCTGTGACTGTAGCCTGATAAACCTGATTTTCTCCTGCTTTCTATGGGCAGTCAAGAACTCCAAGGAGGATTGAAGCCTGCTTGGTGAGACTCTGATTTGATACTTGCTGGATCCTGACCCATGAAAACGAAGAGCTCATATAATAATGTTCCAGTAATAAAAAACCTGGCTCTAAACATCACAGGAAGTTCTTTCTGTAGTGTTATTTATTGTGTTAGATATAAATATAATATAGTGCTATTTATTGTGTTAGATTCTTCTCAGCCCCTCCTCCTCTCCATTTTTGTCTATACATATTTAACAAGGTGTGGAGTAAAAGCAGAATCTCTTGGCCAAAATGAGTCTACTTAGTTTTAAACACTGAGTCTGTTGGAAAGAAAAGCAGTTAGAGGGGTAGCAGTGACTGGTAAAGAAATGTAATAGAAAGTCTACATGAAGCGAGACAGAGGAAAATTATATAGAGAAAAAGCAATATATTTCAACAGGAGGGCTCTGCTGCAGTAGAAGCAGCTAAATGATAGATTACTGTGAGTAAATGTAAATATACATTTCTGCATTCAGTTATTGAACTGGCTTCAGTAAATACACACCTCTTGTAACCTCCACCAGGCATAAATAGAAATTGGATTCTTCATGAGCAATGAAACTACATTAGAGGGCAATATTTTAGCAGTTAATGTCAATAAAACTACACCCATTCTGCTCAAGGAATACATGTCTGACAGGGAAGTTTCTCTGAGTGAATTCAATTGTATATAATTTTTTACTATTTAACATAATTTTCTTTCAGCCATCCCTTCTGAAGGTGAAGTAAGCTTACAGAAATATTTTGCTCTGCAGTGTGATACTAGGGAAGAATCTGATCTTTTCCAATTTACCAATGCATTTAATAATAACTTTCACTGCTAACTGTGTTTAAGAGTTCCTTAAATGTACTTTCAGGTCCTGTTTCAACAAGGTACTTAGAAACAAGCCTATATTTGAGCATGAATGCTAAAATCAATGGAATGACTTAAGCATATATATTGTCAGTTCAAGCATCTTGCTGATTTGGAATGTCAAGCGAATTAGAAGCAGATGGCAGCATATATCTCATTGGGTGGTTAGCAGGGGGAAAAGCATGTAAACTGCACAGTAGGTTTAAGGCTTTGGAAAACCTGAATAGGGATGTCTTGCAAGTTTTCTTTCTGATTTAAGGCCCTCACAGAAATTCTAGGTGGGCTGCTGCATTGCAGACTTTGATATATCTAAATCAGTCTGGTGTATGTCATCACATAACTTAAAATTTCAGTTTTGGAAGGGAGTCATAGCTTTTATGCTCCCTCTCCCATATCTGGTGTTTCATGCTACATTTGCCTGGAGATATGTGAATTCATACTAGGCATCCTTATGTTCCATATTGGATATAGATTATATGTTTATATCCAAAGAATGAAAAAATTGCAAATTATAGTATCTCAATGAATGCAGGGATTTCTAATTAAAAGCAGGATTAAAAGTAATTGAAAAGCTACTTAAATGTGAATTAGGAAAAAGGCCGGTAATGGTTTGTTGTTTTCCCATCTCCTTTCTTTTTTGGTATGCAATGAGATTTATACTCAATTTTGCTTCCTCTTACATTAGAATGCTGCTTCTTTTGGCATATTTAATATTACTTTTTTTCTGCTTTTTCCTCCATCTTCTCTGCGATGCTTTTCTTTCCCTTCACTTATTTCAACATGCAGTAAAACTGAGAAAGCTCTCTCTGAAGGTGTTTATAAACACTGATTCCTTTAATACATCCAATTAATATGTCTTGTACACATTATAAAATCAAAAAAAAAAAATAATTGAAGTGCTTATAAATAAAGCTTATAAGTAGCAGGAAAGTGTAGTGGGCTGCTTAATTAATAAGCCCCTTTTGCTTTTTTTTCTTATTTCTATTCACCATAAAATTCAACTGAGAGAGTATGAGTGACTGTAAACAAAATATTTCTTTGTAGTACTATTTTGCATTACAGGATTAGATTTCAGGACTAAATTAATTTATTTTCTTTCTTGACATGTGATAGGCTTTGCCACACAGTTTTAGCAGACCCATTCCTGCTTGCTCAAAAGAGCATTTATATTATGGCTACTGCCAGAAAACTGTGGAGGTGTTTTGTTGTTGGTGGTGGCAGTGTTTTTTGCCTTTTTTTTTTCCTCCCCTTTTCTGGGTTATTTTTAAGTAAGATTGAAAGAAAAAGAAGAATGTACATTACTCTAAAAGAGTATATTCACTTTTTTTTTTTGTTATATAGAAATTATTAATATATTTTCAGGGTTTTGTTCTTTAACACCTTTTATCAAAAAAAAAAAAAAAAAAAAACCTAAAAAAAAGGACTACTCACAACAGAAAGAAAGAAAAGGAGAATGTTCTTACATACATTTGGAAATGTTGTGAAATTAAAACAATTTAGGATTGTTTTATTAGGTAAGTTTCTCACTCTTAAGTCAATTGTATGTATATCATACTGATTAAGTTAGTCCTCAGTAAACATTACTACTCTCTGCAAGATGGTTTGCAACTCAGAGGATCTGTGACTTATCAGGAGAAAAAAGAAAAGCCATTACACTTTCCTAATTTCTTTTTTTTCCTTTTTAAAAATTTGGTTTTTTCAATTGGCAAACTTTGCTACAGTTTTAACCAACTCTGTGTACACTTAAAAGGAAAATCTCTTTAAAGAAGGAAAAAATTATCTGCTAAGTAACCACAGACTTGAAAAATGTTCAGCAAAGAGCAGAGTAGAGAAGCTTACCTGTAATTATCTTAAAGTGTAGTCAAAATGTACCTTTGCCTTTACAGAGAAAAGTTATGGAATGGTGGCAAAATATTATGAAAAAGACAATTCCGCAAGTTGGGAGAAGAAAAATGAAACAAAATTTCCACATAAATGAAACAAAGAGTCTTTCTTTTAAACAGAAGTGCATTTGTAGACCAAAAAAGAAAAGTGTGATCACAGGATAAGATTTTTATTAGGAACACAGTGATTTACCTATTAATGCCTGGAAGAACCTGAAGGCAAGTGAACAAAGTGGAATAATGGTGCTTTTCAACAAGGTAGTTCCAGATATCACAGGTTGATTTAGACTAAAATATGTAAGAGAGAGAGTTGAATCTTCCTTTGGGGGAGGTTATTCTAAAGAAGTGAGATATTTTCTCATATATATACAGCTCTAGGGCATAGTCAGATTTTTGGAAACAGCAAGAGCCTTTTGCAATGACATTAACTTCTTACCCTGATGCTGAAACTGAACATGTCTGCTAGTATAAGGACAGATGGCCAGCATGAACAGCTCAAGAAAAAGCAGTTTAGAGAATGAGATTTGCCTTAAGCTTTCCAGGTCATAATACTATTATTTGGAGTAGGAGTTGAGTGCCTTTTCCATTTCCCTTAATCAAAACTTCGGAATGCATATTGCTTAACCATCTACTCTACCATAGATAGGCTCAGCCACAAACCTGTGGTTGCACGGTGTATCTGCTTTTATGACAGAATAAATTTGGACAGTGATACTTGGAGAGTTAACCAAGGCACAGACGTGCCCACACTCATGCACACACATAAGACATGTGCATGTGTATTGAGACACAAGAGAATTAACTACTTGTGATGAATAAATGAATGGCAAAAGATAATTTATATAAATTCTATGTTAATTTCTCTTCAATCTGCTGGGAGAAAAGCTCCTATAACTCATGTTTTGCAGTGATAAGTTAGTAGGTAAAAGTATATGTTGTGGAATAAAAAATTGTAGTATGATCTTTCTGTGCATTTTAGCTTCTCCTCAAATCCTGCATGCATCCATGTATGCATGCTCCCACCTCATAGCACCTCAGAATAATTATGATCTGCTTCACATCTTCTTTGTGCTTTCTCAAAGTAGTTGATGGATAGGCTGCAGTTTGCTTTACTACTTTGAGACTAGTGTTGCAATATACTTAACACAGAACGTCTGATGCACTGTAAATTCAGTTTTGCTGAGGAACCTTTGTCTTGAAATGCACGAATTTGTGATAATTGAATGAGAACTGATATTTAAAAATTAAAAAATGGCAAAAGGAAGACAGTCTGAGAAATTGAAGAAGATGTTAATAGTTGCCTGATCAAGCAAGTACCAATTAGCTTAGTGATCTGCAGAGACTGCTGGTACTGCTAGTTCACAATTTTAAACAGGGAAAGGAAGGGAAATGAAATTAAAACTGAAATAAGAGTCCAAGCAAGCATTTAATATTGAATTTACATCTTGGTGAAGTAGGATCTTATTTGTTCACACTCAGATTATTTACAACTCTAAAACAGCATTACAAACAGCAGCATCTAGAGACATTAACATCTACATTCTTGTGGGAATGTAAGGGGGATGTAAGGATTTTCCCTAAAATGTAGGGAAATTTCTGCTCAATTTTTTTAAAGGTATTTTATACATATTAGGATTAATATGTATCTTTGGTTGTCTTTTCCTTCAGTGTTATGAACGTGAATAGGACTGCAGGAATACATGAACATATATACAGACTTGTTTGCATTTTACCCATACTTAAATGGTGACACACTTTTGAATAAACACAGTTAAAACAATGTGTTACAAGGCTAAACAGATGAAGTTCTAAAGAGAACTTTCCTGTAGGGAA
Organism: Sylvia borin; assembly: GCA_014839755.1. NCBI lineage: Eukaryota > Metazoa > Chordata > Aves > Passeriformes > Sylviidae > Sylvia > Sylvia borin. The sequence continues at coordinate 79,349,128 of CM025957.1, forward strand.
TAGGTCCACAGACATGGTAGACCAAGCTTTGATGAATTTAAGTTTGGGTTTTATTGGTGAGCAAAATCTGTGACAAAAAGGATGTTGAATGGTTGTGAATTGTTTGGGAGTAATATAAAAATTTCCTCGAGGACAGTATAGTACTGCCATTCTATAGGAATGTATACAAATAATATAACATTTCTGTCCCTATTGCCATTAAACAGAAAAATGGCACTGCTTCTTGATCTACTTGGAAATTATTCTGCTGTAGAAGCCTGCACTTCTCAGGCCCAGGATAACTACACTGCACAGTTGTGTTTGATGACTGTTGCAACTGAATACATAGATCTGCATATCTGGTAGAAAATTAGGTACTGCTGTGACACAAGTGGTAAAGACCAATAAGTCAGGATAGCTTCAGACTTCAAAGCTATCCTTTACTGGATTGGGTACATTATCAAGTGAATCTCAAGCATTATTACTACATCTACAAAACAATTGATGTCTATAAACTTACCCAATCTTGCTGACATACAATACCATGAAACATTGGAAGTAGAACTGATGGCTGCGGTTCTTCACCACCCAAGGCCAAGGTGATGAAGCTTGAGATTTTGTTGGTAAGAGAAGTCAGAATCTAAACAGGCCTCCCTCTATTTTTGCATCTCTATTATTTCTTTTCCATCATTGTTGTGCCAGCACAATTCCAAAAAGAAAATCATAGAATCATAGAAACATTTAAGCTGGAGGAGATGTCCAAGATCACTGAGTCCAACCATGGTCAAGTCCACCACTGAACCCTGTCCCAAATCCCACGTCTACACATCTTTGAAATGTCTCCAGGGATGGTGACAAAACTGCTTTCCTGGACAGCCTGTTCCAATGCTTAACAACCTTGCCTGTGAAGACTTTTTTCCTAGTATCTAATATAAACTTACTCTTCTGCAGCTTGAGGCAATTTCCTCCAAACACTTGTTACTGACACTTGCCTCACTACAGCCTCCTTTTCAGGCAGTTGCAGATGAGTGTTAATGTCTCCCCTGAGTCTCCTTTTCTTTGAGCTAAACATTCCTGGCTCCCTCAGCTGCTCCTCATAAGACTTGTGTTACAGAGCCTTCACCAGTCTTTATGGTGAGACCTCACCAGTGCTGTGGACAAGTGGATAATCACTGCCCTTGCCCTTCTGGCCATAATAATTCTGATAACTGTGGCCTCCTTGTCTACCTGGGCACATACTGGGTCATATTCAGCTGGCTTTTGACCAACTCTTCAGATCCATTTCTGCTGGGCAGCTTTCAAGCCACTTTACCCCAATCCTGTAACATTGAATGGGGTTGTTGTGATCCAAGTGCAAACTCAGCACCTGGCTTTGTTAAACATCATACAAATTATCTCATCCCATTGATCCAAACTGTCCACATTACTCTGCAGAACCTTCCTTATCCTTTAGAAGATCAACACTCCCATCCAAGTAGGTGTCATCTGCAAACTGACAGAGGATGCCCTTGATACTCTCAATCTGATCATTGCTAAAAATATTTGGCAGAACTGGGCCCAATACGAAGCCCTAGGGAACAAAGGGGGCGATTTAATCTGCCTCTGAAATTCCAATTTTGTAGTCAATACTTGTTCATGTTCCCTTATTCTTCAGTATTCTTCTGGTTCAATTGAATCTTTGAGGGACTTTCAGGAGGGAATATAAGGAAGTTCCATAAAAGCTTGATACCAATTAATGTCTTTAAAAAGGATCTGGATGACACGGTTGAAAGAACCCCACTTATGTCAGCTATGTGGATGACAGCAAATGGGGAGATAATGGATAGGTCCATTAGAAGGAGGGGTCACCATTCAAAGAGACTAATCATGCTGAGACATTAAGTCAGCAAGAGCTGCAAGGAGTTTAAGATGGAAGAAACCCAGGCAGCAGTAAAGGTAGGGCTCTGACTGGCTGTGGTGCAGCTGCAGAAAAAGACCTGGGAATCCTGGTTGACAAGTTGAATATATACTATAAAAGCACTCTTACGACAATGAAAGCAAATTTTTGTCCACAGCTGGGATATCATGGTTGTGTTTCCCCCCAATTTAGAAGACATTAAAAAATTGGAGGGGGTTCAGGAACCACTAAGGGTCACATGAAAAAGACAGGAGGGTTGGAGAATCTTAAATGTCTTCCAACCAATTGGAGGTAATCTTCCCAATCTTCCCAGCTGAAGGAAGGTCAAAGGAGTTAGATTTGTTCAGCCTAGAAAGGAGAAATGTATATAGAGCATGAATTGTCATATCCTTCCAGTACTTAAATGAAAGAGAGAAGACAGATGTGTTGCTTTCACAAAATGAGGTGACAGGACAAGAGGATATGTTCACAAGTTGTTTCAGGGAGCATATCTCTGAATATAAGAAAAAAAACAACAACTCCTTCACTATGGGAAGAGTTAGACAGTGATTTCCCAGAAATGTAATGGTATCTTTCTCATTGGAAACATTTGGATTGATGGGTCCTCAGATAAACTAATCTAAAGCTCTAATTTCAACAGGAAGTTGGATCAGATGATCTCCAGAGGGCCATTCCAAACGAGACTTTTCTGATCATGGTGCCTTTCCTGCTTCTTGTGCAGCGTTGTTCTAACTCTAATAGACCCTTTCTGCTTGTTCTGCAGAGCTATGTTAGTTTTCCAGAATCATAAGTTCTCTTTCCTGCCTGCAGATTTCATGTTTTACATGTCTTTTCTTCACCCTATTTGTGTAACTGTGCCATGAGTCTCTGTTGGACTCCTTGCAGTTATGTCTCAGCTGTGTTAGAAAATGCTATTTTTGGTGTTAAAGTACTGTAAAATGCTTGCACACCATCACCAATTGTGCACTTCTCACTGGATACAATATAACAAATATTATTGTATCTCATTTAGTATGTATCCATTTCATGCATGCCTTGCTTGGGACTTACCACTTAACATGCTTGTAATCACTGCAGGAAAAAAGGGTTTAAGGGCAATAGAAATAATTCTCTCAGATTCAGGTGCTCAGAAATGCTGCAGCAGATGTTAAGATGGGAAGCAATTAATTTAGGGGGTGGGGGCAATACAAAAGGGGCATGAATTGCAGGTCAAAGGCAAAATTTGTTTGTGATAAAATAGCACAACAGTTACCTTAATTTTCCCTGGACTAATGGACATGCTTTCTTATTGAGAACTGAGTATATATATTTTGTCTTTGTTATTAGGGAATTTGGTAGCATCAAAACTTATTGGACTGTCACGTAAAAGACTAGTACTCTGGAAGTGCCTTGTGATGACAGGCTCTCATATGAAGAGATTACTTAAATGGTAGGCAGGTGAACAAAGGCAATTCATGAGAACCTCTTGACCAGGTAGAAACGAAAATGAACCATGACCTGTACTGTGTGAGTTATTGCCAGACAACTCTCAGATTAATTAATACACTGAAACCTAATTAAACCACAATCCTTTTATCTTGTCTTTTCCTCTCAAGTCCAGGACAAGTGGAAGTCCTCATAAATCTGAAATATTATAGGCCAATTAATATGCACACAAGCTGCATATTCTGTAATGGGAATAGAGTTAATCTAACATAAATTTCTTTTTGGTGACTGAGAGTAACATTAAGATATTTGTCCCAACTCTTGTCTTACTTGTGCTGATTTCTCAGCAGTGTGATTATTGATTCCAGTGGTGTAAACTGAGACAAGTTTTTGCATTTTGTCATGATCATCTAAAATATATGGAGCTGATTGTTCTTCTCCATTAGTCAATAGAAATTTAATGTAGAAAGCTAGGGTGAATAGGGTGAATAGGATGTGTAATTCATTTTTCTCAGAATTCTTCTATTCTATTAAACTTATTATAGACCACATTGTTAAACATAATATTATTCCAATGGTTTTGTCTCATTAGTTGTTTGACCCCTGTATTAGCCTAGACACTCATTTAACTTTTACAGAATTCTGTATATCCAGACATGCAAAGTCAAAGACCATGAAAATTCCCATAAGCATCATATTTTGTTTGCATTTCCAATTATTTTACGAGGCTTATGACAACAATAGCAGTTTTATTGCAAAACATGCTAAATTTTTGATTGTAAGATTTAACACAAGGATCAGATCCACTTTCTTCCAAAGCAACAGCCTTGTTTTTGACAGATGTTGTCTGCAGCAGATGATTAGTGAAGAGTACAAGAACAGCAGCAGAGACTACAAATATACAGACATTTTCCTGGATTTCAGTAGTTTATAGCTCATTGAATCTCTGATTTCAAATGATGCCTTTTATTTCCAGGCTAAAAGGTTTGCTTTTATCCTCAAGAATTTGAATCACAGAGCTAAACAATTATAGAATCCTCATTCATTTCTTTGTATCCACAATGTTTCCCAGAAGTTGTGTCCTCTGAAGCACAACCTTTTGTCACTCTTTATTTTGAAACTGACCAAGTTAATCTGACATTTCTTCATTTTTGTCCTAGATGTGTAACCAAGTAAATGTGATTTTTGACAGTATTTACAGAAGGCCTCCAGTCCCAGGGTACTTTAGGGGAACAGGTTTGTACTCTGTGGGGGTATACTCGTCCCAGTTCAGGTCCAGGTGTTGCTGGTTGTCTTGGCTGCCTGCAGGTGAGTGGCTCTTGCCTCCCCAGGGCACAGTAGGGAAGTGAGATACTGACAAGGATATAGGCTGTGCAGAGGAAATGTATAAAAATAAACTTAAATGGGCCTAAAACTGACAAGGAAAAGACCCTCTTCATGAGCATCAGAGTCCTCAGTGGATGAAAGCTTGTAATCTTTTCCCAAGGGAGAATGAAACTGTCCACCTGAACACCCAGAGGAATGCCCAAGCGGTGAGCACTAACACTAAGGAAGAGGGAAACAGTTTAGGACAGTGAGGAGTTTCTTGCCATACCATTTTTAACTGTTATATTAGCAAATCTTGTTCATAGCAATCAACAGTTTGGGTCTATTAGATTTACTTTTTTTTTTTTTTTTTTTTTTTTTTTTTTATTAACAATGCATTCTTAGGCTCACCCACGTGTTTATCTGTCTTTTGCCTCTAACAAGATGTACGATATTTCACAAACAGATAGTGGCTGACTTTGTGCAAGCCACTCTGGATCAGTAAGTTTTGTAAGTTCTGTAAGTTTGGAAAATTGTAATGTTTCATGTTTTATAAGGAGCAGAAACTTATGCAGAATTATAAAAATACATTAATGAAAGCTTGTGCTTCTAATTCACTTACAATATTGAAAATCTCATCTCTAAATCAAGGGACTTTTCAAGCACTTTAAAGTCTTCATCTGACACTCAGTACAGTTTAATGGATTTTAATGGATTTTAAAATTTCTCCTGTTAAGTGAACTATGAAATAATTTTTACAAATATGCAGAATAATGTCAAGCAAGAACTAATGTCAACTAACGACCTAAGCAAGAACTTACTTTAAATTAATTTTAAAAAACAAAAAAAATCCTGGAACACAGAAACAAAAAATAATAATAAAAACCCCTTGAAAGTACCACGGTTTATTATTTATGAAAACAAATGTTCTTCTGAAATGTAGTGCCATGTATTTTTTTTTCTAAATACTTCAGCACAAATCAAGAGATAGTGTACATTCTGTTCCTTCTGCCTTAAGTTATACACATGTGTATTGTATTGAATATATATTTTTTTATCTGATGAGATACTGGATTTTCTTTTTTTACTTTCAGACTAAGATTCTGAAAGACCAGTATTTCTCATTTCACAGTGCAAAAAATAAATCATTTTCATGACTTTCACTTTTGCATTAGTTCTCTCAGAATAATTATTTTCTTCAGACTCCTGTGTATTTATGGATGTGATTTCTGCAGAGGGCCTCCGGTACATTAAGTGATACAAGCAACCTAGATGAGAAGAGTATGCTGCATGGTAAAGGTCTGAGTAGTATTAAATATGCTTGCACTGTTCTTCAAATATATATTGGAAAAGGTGAGCAGGAGAAACTAGATGGAGGTCATTTCATGTGATCACATTAGGATCTAAGATTGCATTTTGTACACTTCAGGACCTTTAATAAGATGTCATTTTTCTGTCATAGTCTATCTTTTTCTCTCATATCAACATATGCATAAAAATTTGTAGATTATTGTTAGCGAGGAATACGCATAACCATCGGGATGATTATGAGGTGCTTTTTATTGAAGAGCTCTGGGAGCCGGGGTACAAACCCAAATCCAACTCCAACGAGGGTCCAAGAAGACCCCAATATTATACCCCTCCATTACATAGCTCTATGTTAATCATTAAACCTACATTGTTCCATTGTATACATCCAAGCATGAATTTTGTAAATATCTTCTTTACGATTCTAGTTTGAAGTAATAATCGTGTTCAGCTACTAACAATCATTACAATTCGATCATCTATCTTATGATGATTAGGTACAGTTTCACCCGACCTACTACGTACAAGCCGTCCCAATCTTCTCCTTCTCCCCCATCCCGATTGCCCAGCAGAGTTATACTTGATTTGGTTGAAACAATGGAAGCAACACCTGGTTGCAGTGAAGCTGAGACTCTATTTTCAGCTTTTCTGGTAACAGAAATTATTAACCCTATCCTAACAATCTTCCATATCAATCACTAAAGCAGTAAAAGGGAGATATCACAGGAATGGCAAAAATGGTAATTGTTCAGGAGACTTTTTCTCTCTTCATAAACTTACTAGTGGACATTTTGCAAAAATATATTGAAATACAATTACTTAAAGCATTCTCTTGTAAGTAAATAATACACTGCTTTTTGCTTGTTTTTAATGCTCAGCTTTCCTTTAACTTTCAGTGGAGAAAATGAACCCTCTTTAGTTATAAATACAGCATGATTTTTTTGCAATTTTGCCTTCATATTTCCTATAGGAGAAGGAATGATCAGAATAATGGTCTGTATAAATCAGAGCACCATACTGACATATTTTTAGCTGCTACAGATGAAGTTGATTTGGTTCATCCAGCACCACTTCAATAAATTTCAGAAAGACCACATTTATAATGGGAAGGGTCATCTGACAGTGTGGAACAGCTGGTGGAAGGATTTAATCTCACATTTTTGTGGCCATGTAAGAGCTTACACATTATTTGCATTTCTAGCATGTCATTTCAATTTCCATCCAAATACCCTAGCACTGTCATATGCAGATAAGAAGGTGGGAAGAGACTGCAGTGCTGTGCTTCCCTGGCAGTAAGAATTTCCTCAGTGCCGCTGACGTTATGGGATTAATGAGAAATATTTTCTATTCTCCTTCTACTAATTCTGCACATAACATAAAGAAAGATATAACAGCACCTATAAATATGCACATGGGAAGACCACCACTGGAGCTACAGAGAGATTACTGTGGAGATATAAACCTGAAAAATACTGACAGCACCCTCCTTTTTGGATTGTTGAGCTGTGTAACTATTTAGCTAGTTTTGGTATCCGATGGCTACAAAATTTAATTTTCTAAAGAGGTCCGTGCTTCAGTCAACAGAACAGTGAACAACAGAGCCATGATGCTGAAGTATGTGTGGACTGCAAGTGTTGATTCATGTTGCAAAGTAAAGATAGCAAAACAAGACATAGAAAGGGGTGCTATTTGTTGATGTCCTGAAGTCCTTAATAGCTTCAAATGATCCATGTATTGAATAAATCCCTAATAGCACCAATAATGCTTTATTTAAATATGTATTCTGAATATGTTACAAAAATTAAAAATAATTAATTTTTTTGTTTGTTTGCAAGTTACAACATATACGTCATAATGATTGTTTCAATTCAGTTCCAAATTGAGAAAAAAAATATTTCAGTTCAGTCTGGAAGTAAAAATTCTTCAAACATTAAATTTAATAACATTTTCTAGTAGGATGAAATTTACAGGAAATATTCAGAAATTTTAGCTTATCTTTTAAATAAAATGTATTGTTATCCAATCACAGCAACTCAGAGAGTCTGATGTCCCATTTTCTCTATGTGAATCCCTTTAATATGAATTTGGTGTCAAGATTCGCTTTTGTTCCACCTTCAAAGAAACATTATAAAACCAATAAAAGGTCAATTCCAAGCCAGAGGACATTTAACTTTTGCTTGATTTTATACTGGCGTTTTACCTAGATTCAGACATTCTTTTAGACTTTAACATTGCTTGCTTTGCAATTTCCTTTATTTGAAAACTCACTGTGACAAGTTTATTGAGTATGGACTACTCACAGGCAATATTTGAAACATGGTAGATACACAACAGAGAAAACAGACAAAAAATTTGTTTTAAATAAATTCATAGACTCTAATGTTTCAGGAGCCACTTTGCCATCCATAACAAGTATCCTGGGGCGTAAAGATTTTAGCTGCCTATCAGGTCAAGCTTCTATTCCCAGCCAGGGATACCGGGAAAGCAATTTTTTCCAAGGCTCAGATGAGAGCAAAGCAATCCTGAGTGGCACAGTCTCATAGCTCCTGCTTATTTCAGAATTTGGAAGGAACTCAGGTGCATAACTTAGCATCTTACAGTGGCAAGCATAGAAAGACTGCCCAGTTAAATAGTTCATTACTGATCCAAAGATCTTCATGTCTGTCTATACCACTTTCAAAGAGTCTGTGACATTCAGTAATAAAAAAAGCAAATTTTAGCTGTTTATTACTAATTTTCTGACTGCTCTTTTGGAGGAACTGATAAATACAACAGAATTCAATGCATTTTAAGTACATGAATCTAGAAAATGCAAGTCAATCTGGAAATTTAGGTTTTGCATCTCTTAGATTTGCTATATGAATATAGTCCTTTGTCTATATAACCTTCCTAACTCACAAAACTCAATGATGTTAAAAATTTTAATTTATTAAATGCACTTCTGTTGTATGGATGGTCCTTGTAGAAAAAATAATATAAAAACCAGCAATTCTGTGTTGAGAACCAGAGCTGAATACTGTGCAGTAACTGTTCCTTCACACAAGAGTGGAGCTGAATGGGACTATCTGATCATTAACCAAGTACAGTCCTTCCTCTGCAAGAATTACATAAAATAATATGGAATAAAGTACAGTGTAATTATACATCTGTAGAATTATCATAATGACACATGCAGGGGTATTAAATTATTGCTTTGCAGACAATCCATATTCTAGCATTCCCATACTTGGGAATGTTTTCAGCTTCAAGATGACTTGACATTGTGTAATAAAATCTCGGTGGGAGGGAATACTAGATGATATGGTAAACCACATATTTTACACTAACTCTTTTTATGTATTTACTTCTGAAGAAAGATTAGCAAGTTCTTCCATTATTAAGGCTTCATTAGAAGGTCACAAATGCCACAATTGTTTTTTCAAAGAAGAGGAGGGAAAATAGTTCAAATTTAAGCTGGGGACACAAGTACAAAGTTGAAGTAGCCGTTTTACGCTTAGCTGCTGTTGATCTCACTGTTCTTTATTTTGCTTGGTTAGCAATAAGTTTCTTTAGCCTTACTTTAGTCCATAACTAATACTGTTTTTGGGAAAGTAGATTTTAATTGAAAGATTTTTTAGGGAAAATATTTTGACTTGAAAATACAGGAGAAATGTTCTTCATGCCACCTAAATATAGAGGATAACTTTGTTCTGAAAACCAGGTCTTCTTTCAGTTATTTAGGTTTACTTTATTTATGAAAGAAATATTGTCCTGTGTTTAGTAGGAGAATAAGGGGAAAGTCAAAACCTGAAAAGTTCCATTTGGTATGGCAATTTTTTCCTGCCAGTTTGTGATGCAGTCTGCAGTCACTAGACAATAAAGGAAATCTTTGTGTTCTTCTGGATGCTGATGTCTTATCTTAATGGGTTAAAAGGCATTTTAATGGTCCTGTCTACAGTAATAAAATAAATTTGGCTGACAAGAGAAGCATGAGAATTATCCTTCCTCAGTTTACTCCGAAGAAGAACTGGTTTCTAACACTGCTATGACTTATTTGGATTGTCTGAGGAGGATAGGTTGTATCTGAGATTTGGTTCAAGGAGAGAAGGGGTCCTGGTGCCTGGTCCAGGACCACATCTGTGGCATACTTGGAGGCATGAAGTGGTAAATTTGTTCCATGGTAGGGATCTATTTTGATCACTAAAATTTTTACAAAAATCTAAATCTGATTTCTGCTCTACTGCTGAGGGCTGCTTCTTTCTTCCCTTTCTTTGAAAAGAAAAAAAAAAGACACAATTATTGATCTTATTTCTGCGTAACATGGGAAGTTTATGTAAGGGGCAAACCAAAGGAACAGGTAGGATCTGCACATTTTCAGATAGACAGGGAAAAAACTCTCATAATTCGGAAACAGCCCAGTGCCTAATTGTCTTGTTTCTTCTGTCCTCATGGGAAATGTGAGAAGTTTGGGAAAACAGAAATATGTTCTGCTTATTTCCTCTTGCACATTATCCTTGTAAACCAAGGAATCAAATGAAAAATCTCCCTGCTCTGTCCTCAAGGATTCACTTAACAAAAAAAAAGGTAGCAGGGACACAATTGGTAAAGTTCTCTAACTCCTCTCTTCCCTAGAAGGACCTACAAAAGTTCTTGTGAAAGTCCACATAACAGAAGGAGGAAGAAATTGATATCCACAGAAAATTTAGCTGCTGAGACACTAATGAGACCGGAGAGTAAAAAAGCTTTGTTCTGAAGAAACAAAACAGAACCACTCAGGAAGGATATGAACATAGCCAGGCAGATGAACCATTTGTAAATTCTGGCTAGCAGTCAGGATCATCCCAGCTGTGCAAGCGGAGGAAAAAGTTTGTACCAGTTCCTGCCACTGCAGTATTTCAGATCTTGATTTGGTAAGCCTCCTCTTTGCATAAGGGAGAAATGTTTAATTTTTTGCTGCATTTTATGAGTATTTAATGTTTTGCTTTTTGTTACAGTCAGCAGCAGTAGCTGTCTTATCATTGTATTCCCTAAGTTTTCCTCCATGCAATTTTCTATTTCGTCTTTTGATAATTTATCAAAATCTAGATGGAAGGAAGAGGTGTCAGGAGAGATGAGAATAGAAAAAGTCACATCCCAAAGGAAATGAAATGCTGTCACCAGAGATGGAAAAGGCACTAGATGTTTTAATTTTAGAGATACAAAAAAATCAAAGAAGCTTGTAATGTATGACCCAGTAGAAATTAAGAGAAGGCGATAAAAAAAGCCTTTTTTGATGTCATCTAAACCTCACTTTTATTTTTTTGCTTTATTACACTGACAGATCTCTGTATTATTTCAGGGAAATCATGGTCTTCATAGTGCTATAACTCTTTCTGTTTATCTCAGTGTGTATTTGCATCTGAATTGTACAAAACAAAATGTTTGAATTTCTGATGTTTTCTTTTCTATTTCTACAGTCACACTGCGTCACTCAGAGGTTCCTGTTTGTCTTTTCTGACTTCAGAATAAAATCTTTGCTCCAAACAACACATTTTCTATGGGACATACATTAGTTATACATTGAAAAACACATTCCTGTTGGTTATGCTGGCAAGGAATTATGGAGTTGACAACAAAACTGATGAGAGGATGGAGGAGATTCCCTTCATGTGATTGGGTTTTAATTTCTAGATCAAGACTGACAACAAATCATGATTGTCTTTAGGGAGGAGAATGCAATAAGCCTGGAGGAAGAAAAAGTAAGAAAATTGGTATTTCTACCCTTTGGTAAATAGTGCCTGGAACAGTAAATAGACCATGATACGTCATCAACACTATTAATGTTCTGAAAATGCTTACTTATTCTTCATAAGAATACAGCACAAATCACTCTCATTTCTAATGCTTATGAAAAAGTTGGTCTGCACTGCAGGGAAAATGGACAGAATCATTAACAAAGCAGAAGTAGGAAGATACTCTCTGATTACTAGAGAGTGGAAATAATTTCCCTATACCATCGAAGAATTAAGATTGTTCCTCTCTATATTTGTAGACATATGTACATTTGCATAGATTTATGCAAAATTATGAAATGTAAATGCATGAAATTTTCTTACAAATACATCCTCAGTCAGTTTGTAATGCAGATTTTGTTCTCTTGGTACACAACAATGTTATTAGAACAGATGTAAAAGAATGGTAAACAAATCAAGGAAGTATCACTCCGTTATTTCATCCATCTTTTGATTTAGCACCATGTAATAGTCAGATGTGCATTCTTAGTTGAAGTCCTTCAGTAAGCGCAATACCAATGCAATAGGTGTTCACCAGAAAAACTACACACTGGAATGAACACCAAGCACAAATTTTCTTGTCCTTACTCTGATTTCTTAGACAACCCAGGGGATTAGCCACTAGCATGGACTGAAGGTGTCAATTTTGGGTGGAGCCTAGGAACTACAGGGCAGTGGTGGGCTTTTATTCGTACTGAAATAAAACCGTTTGATTCACAGCTATCCACACCACCCACACCAGCTCATGAAGATGGAAAGAAGACTGAAAGGAATAAATTAACAGAAGAAAGAAAGAAAGCTTTAAACAATCACCTTCTTTTCCTTTTTTTTCCTGCTTTGGAGACAGTCTTGTGAAATTTTAGAGTTGATTCTATTTTCAATGTCTTCTAAAAGTGCTTTGATTCTAACTGAGCATTTTTCATAATGTCATTCTAAACAAAGTTATTATTCAGATGACTCTCTCATGCATGAACAAAGTAGTTGAAATGGCTTGTAAATATATTAGCAGGGCAAATATGTATTAACTTGCTGCCTTAGGTTATAAGCCTTCTTTTAAAGGAAGGTAATATTTGTGTAGAGTGAATAGTTTTATTGAATTATAACTTATAATGCAGCATTACATGCTGTCAATAAATGACATCGTGTTTCTGTAACGGTTGTATTTGAGGAAAGACACTGTAATCACAGGAAAGCACCTACTTAGAGTAGAAGTTCTGGAAACTTTATCAAATCTTTTTTTTTTTTTTTTTTTTTCCTTTCCTTCCACCCCCAGAGTGAAGATTGGAAACAGAAATCTTTTTTGCAAATACCACTTTGTTCTAATAACTTGATTTACAGTAAAGCTGGATGCAAAATATAAGAAGCATATCATGCTTTCAGATGGTAATCACTTATTCCTTTCTATTCTCCTCTACACTAAAAATGATGTTAAGACTCTCAAGATTTGAATTGAAATTTGCAAACTTTTTTTTTTAGCTGTTAATCAGTAGATTTAGCTGGATAGTTATGATTAAGAAACTGAACTGTGATCATTGTATGTTTGGCTAGCCTTTTGTTTTATGGGAAAGAGAGGAGTCCCAATATTAATGAGCAGTCTGGATGGTAGCCACCAGGAATGAAGTCAGCAGAACTGAGCAGTAACTGGGGGAAAAGTAATTCTGGTGGTGGGAGTTCACAATGACTCACAGACCACCTCCTCAAAATGGAGTCCAGACTCAAATGAGCAGTGAATGTTGAGGCCTTAGTTTGTTAAAAAGTGTAGTGTAAAGTTTTGATGATAGGGGAACCAGCCTTTTTTGGGGTACCACCCAGCTCCTTAATTAGTGGAAACTAGAATCAAAAATAGAAATTTATCCCCTCAGGGTGTGAGCTGGTGTTGCTCATTTGGTAGTGAGTTTGGGACAATAAAAAGATGAACAAAGACTCTTTATTCATCATTGTGGCCAAAGAACAAGTAAAGCTAATATTTCCTTTCAGTCCAGGAACAAGTAAAGTTAACATTTCCTTTCAGTCCAGCTTTCTCATACAAACAGTCTTCATTACCAGTTTCCAAAATTAATTCAATAAATTTCAAATTTTACAGCCAAATGTTTACAAGATAGAAATAAAAGGTATGATATTTGCATAAATCATTTTGTCTAAACCTCATGGTGCTTCAAAAATATAAATTTTCAATTACATTTCTTCAGTGTGTGTATCTCCTCAGAAAACTCAGATCTACAGTGGGGAGCAAAATCAACTTGTCTTCCAGGATGCAATGATATAGTTGATTAGCCCATTCTAACAATTACATATCACCTACGCTAATTTAAAAGGGAAAAGGGAAAAGGGAAAACAAACATTCACAATGTATTTTGAAATCTGTTGAGAGATGTTACCATTTGATTTCACAGGTTCTATAGGATATATATTTATTAGATAAACAGACCAACAGTCTGACTTTTCCACATATGGCACTTTTGACAGTACTGAATGCTGTAGGGTTGGCAGATGGAGCAATTATATGTTTTCTAGCTAGGAAGTAACCTTTAAAGTAAGACTCTAATCTAACATAGAATATGCCATGATTTAAGACATTTCTACTTATGTTCTCACTAGGTAATGTTTCAGTGTTATATCTGTTGGATTATTGAAATTAGTTTCCTCTAATTAATATATCTATAAAGTCATCTTCTGACATTCAGCTATGACATATGTGAATATATCAGAGTAGGGTTGTTTGATGAACAACAAATTACGGGTTTAATTTTTTTCAAATTAATATTTTATATGGCTTCATTTTGCCATTAGGAAATCAGAAAAATATATAAGAAATATTGGCAAAGCCATTTTAGAACAGTCAAGTTTTGAAATATTTCCTAAAAATTAGCGTGAAAGGGATTGGGGATTTTTGTTTACTTTTTCTCTTTGCATTGTTTTTGATTCAGTAACATTGTCATTAACAGTAAAACGTGCATATTTTAAAGAAAATATTCACAACATATTCAAGCTGTGTTGAAATATATGCTCTATTATAGATCTGTTTTTTTTCATATTGCAGCCTGTGTCTTCCAGAATTTTTCATCAAGAGTTTTGTTTACTGAGAAGTTTACAATACACTGGAGCTTTGTCCTTTGTGGTATGTACCTTAGCCTTCAACCTGATATCCTGTGTTTCTCTGTTTAATGATGTAGTCCAACTAGATAAAAACAAAGGAAAGAATGCTACTGTGAATATATGAATGTGAATTGATCATTATGTAACACCTTACATTTTTCATTTAACTTGTAGTTACCAGGATACTACAAATAAAGTATTCAGCAGATTTATACTCATGACTTACTTGGTCATGACATTCAGGTATCTGTAGCTAACCTTGGATATTTGCTACTATTAAAAATTTAGCTTATGCATAAATAAACTGTCCTTGGAAAACACATTTGACTCAAAAAATAAGATACAAGTTATTTACTGACTCAGGCATTCATATTAGCTTCCTCGCCATTGTGCAATGTAGACCTTTGACAGCAAGAGGCTTGTACTATGGCTCCTTGAAATTCATGGTTAGATTAATACATCTATTAACAACATTATAGCTATTCATTTGCATGAAAGCAGCAGTAAGGTTTTAATAAGAACTTAGCATAATGTAACATACATAATAAATCTGTTCTGCCTCAAATTCGATGATAAATTCACTGATAAAATAAGGAGGGGAAGAGAAAAATAAGGGATGAATAATTATCTTCATGCCTCATTGACCAAAAGAATTTCTAAATGTATAGGTAGGAGAGGTGTTTACTACCACCTAAGCAGACTTTAGAAATGTGGTGGTAAAAATATATGATTCTTTCCACAACATATCAGGAAGAAAGCAGGCAGACTCTCACTTTTAATGAGGACCCACAGATTCTATCTCCTAGGTCCTGTACTGTCTGTTAGCTATATATCTTTATTCTCAGGTTTTAGCAAATTCAGTCAGCGATACACCACACAAATTAAAATTATTTTATATTATTTTAAAATTTTAAATCTTAAACTATGTTAATTAGAGATGCTGAAAAATGAGAATGTACTGAAAAAGGATGTTTATAATGTCGCTGATTATATAAGTTTCCATTATTCCTCTTATTATTCCTCCCTATTTATTTCTCTTGTCTGCATATCTGTGGAGAGAGGGAAGGTGGTCTTTTCTTCCCTGAAGATGGCTGTCAGCTTTACATTCCTCCTTTAATTTTAAAGACAGGATGTGGTGCCATCTGTGTTTTCTTCACGTTGTGACCAAATCACCATTAGCAAGAAGAATGAGGTTTATCTCTCTGCAGGAGCTAGAAGCATAAGGATCTATAACATTCTGTTCTGGGACTTAAGGAATATGTGTTGAAAAGTTTCTGTTTTCTTTTCCAAAATATTCAGTCTCCAACCTGCCTTTCCTTATTAATAATTATAACAATAATTATTGTTATATTTCCTTATTATATTATTCCTTACCTTGCTTCTCTTGCTTAGGCATCACACTGTACAATTAAACCAGTGTTTGCTAGGAGTTTCTACATGATTTCTTCTTGACTTTTTCTTTCCTCTCTTGTATTCCTAGTTCCTACCTAACTTACACTTTTCTGCATTTTTTAAATCTTTTCTCTCTCTGTTTCCTCCTTTTTCTCTTTTTCTACCATCTCACTGGACAATCAGAGACTAGGAAATTCCTGCTATTGGGCATATAAACCATGTCGTCATGATTATTTTCATAATGTTTCCCCTAAACTGTTACATAAAGTCACAGAATCATTTAGGTTGAAAGAGACCTCTGGAGATCGTCTAGTCCAACATTTTCCTGCCTGAGCAGAGTCAGATAAAGAGATTGCCAGAGACAGTATTTAGTCAGATTTTGGATGTGTCCAAGAATGGAGACACCATAACCTCTCAGTGTTTGACCACTCTTACAGTAATGAAGTAGTATTTACTGTTCAGACAGGATTCCATGGTTTTCAATTCGTACTCCTTGCATCCATGATTCTGTCACTGTGTACACTGAAAAGAGTCTATCTCTCTTTCCATCATGTATTTATAGACATCAGTAAGGTCCTCATAAGCCCTCGCTTTACCATCCGGAATAGTCCTAGTTTTCTGTGCCCTTTACTGCCCTTTACAAAGATATAAAAAACATGCAATAGCTGGACCCTGAACTGAATAGATTCAAATGCACTTGAAACAAACACTTATAACTGTGATGATAATTAATAAACTGAAACAATTTAAAGTGTTGAATTTGTTGAATTGATTTATTTTAAATCAATGCATTTGTCCTGGAAAAGGTCTTGGTTACTCCTAAGATACATGGGACAATGAATATCTTGTTTTAACATGTTCAACATTGAATGTGTTGTTGAAGTAAAATGTTTCACAGCTATTGAAACTTCACTCCCCAAAATTTGGCCACATGTACATTCTAAGTCTGAGCATAAAAATATATATAGTAAAAATTATAGTGAAAAGTGAAAGCAAGAATCTCAAACCAATCAACTTTAATTTTGTACTCACTTAATTTCTTCTTTTCCAATTCCCTGATGAATTGTCCTTTGCTTCTTCTCCAGTATGTTCTGATATTACTCAACCCATGCATTTGATTTGATATATATAAAACTGTCTTGAGAAATCTATTCAATATTCTTTTTAAAAAATTTTAATTTAAAAAAAAAAAGCAAACAACAAACAACAATAATGAACTTTGATGTCACCTCTATGATGCCTCCTGAAGTTAAAGGCGGCATTTCCAGACTGTGTGTCCAAAACTGTGCCGATACAGATCCCATACCTGTGAAGGTCTGCAATAAATGAAAGGGTTTTGTGCACATGCAGTTTAGCACAAGGCTGTGCTTTCAAGATCTCTTTCTCTCCCAGCAGGAGGATCAAGCATGTCTGTGAGAGTGTAATAGCTGTACACAGGAATTCTACTTCTCAAAACAGGCAGAGGATAAACAACACTAGGAATGATAAATGGTATTTTCCCACCCTGGTATTCTTTGCATTCCCAGCTGCAAAGTCACTTAAGCAAATTTACTATCTGCTTCACCGTTCTTCCACTTTTAACTCTTTCCTTCTAGCAGTAAACATATCAACTGATGCCTTTTTTACTCTCTTCAGAATAATTAATTAGTAAAAGGAAGGCTAAATTGTTTTGGAGGAAAATTGGTTTATGGGTGTGTTAAGTACTTTACAGCTGGAAGCTGCACATGCTTATAGGAGTTTGCAGCTTCTAATAGCCACTATAAGTGCTTCCCCACAATTTTGTTACTTTTAAATTACATAGTTAACTTTAAGAATTACTCTTATTTGGATAAGTTTGTTTCAAAAAGATGGGAGAAAGTACGCATATCTAAATCCAGAACCTTCTCTTTTGTTTCAGTCGTTGCTTACTAAATAAATATTCTCTGCAGTACTTTAACAGCACTGGTACGTATTTCCATGGGAGTGATAGAATTGCATAAGATTAGCTCACACAGCTCCTGCATTACCAGAAGTTTCTGCAAGACACTTAACTTCTTAACTGCATCACTTCAGAAAATGGCAGAGTACCATATAAATGGCATCTCTTAGGAAACCATAATTACAGGGTTGTTGAATTAAATTCAGACATGTTAAGTATCACATACATTTTCTTGGAAGAAGGCAGAAGCAAGGAAGAGCTTACTTTCTACTCTTTCAGCTTTTTGTTGCTTCCCTATTACAAGCAGACTTAAGGAAGCAGAAAATGTTCTTTTATAGGTATCATATAAATAGAGAGCTCATCTGTTAAGTCAGAAAAGCTCTTATTAATGTGGCGGCTCCATAGCCCGGGCACACACATATGTCATATCATATGACAGGGCATTGCTTACTGAACAGCCTTCTGGCTTCAGACATATGTCATTTCATATAACCAAACACACAAGCCCAGTTCAAACAATGCCTTCTGACAACAGGTATGTATTCAGGGAAATAGCTATTAACATAGTGCACAAATACTGTAATGTTTGTATCTGATGTCTAAAAGGAGAAAACTTTTTGCCTGCAATATTTTCATAGATGCTTTAAACATGTCATATTTTTACTTCTGGTTGTTGAGATGTGTTGCTACGATGTGTTGGGATATGTTACAAATTTTAAGAAGCTGTAATAACTTTCCAACTTGAAGTGCTGGGTGTTGAAGCATAGGTAGTAGAGCAGATGCACTACAAATGATTTTATGATTTCCCTTTTCAATTCAGTAAGAAAAAAACCCTGGACATTATTTTTCTTGACCTTCTAGAAATATGAGGTTTAATTCTTACTTATGTTATATTGGATACATATATCTGTTATAGTCTGTCTTCAATTATGTTAATGTTACAGCCACAATAATCTGATGCAATGTTTTTGTTTTTAAAAGTGTTTCTTATCCTGAAGCTTCATGCTCATGCAGAATGGCACATTGTTAACTCTGTGGATAATGTCCTTTACTGTCAGTTTGATTGTTGTTGGTTTTGTGTGTTTGTTTGGGGGTTTTTTTGTGGGTTTGTTTTGTGTTTTTTTCTCCATATGCTGCTGCCGTTTTATGAAACAGACAATTTTCAGTTTGCTTCAACTGTCTTGAAAGGAAAAAAAAAAATCAATTCTGTAGTTTGGGGCTCCTTTGCATAAGGAAACTATGAACATTGTGTAGCTGTTTCTTCTGTAGGTTAGCCACAGAGATCATCCTTACTGTCTCATTTTTAAGAGGGAGTTAATTTATTATCTATTTCAAATTTCTGGAACTCAAACTTCAGTCACTTGTTTCTATACCTGGAGAATAAAAACAAGGGTTTATCTGCCTGGGTTTGTGGAAAAGTATTGTGAACTGCTATGCAGATATGTGTAAATTGCATCTTCTGCCAAGAATTTTGGTAGAAGAAAGCTAAGATAAATAAGATATTTAAAAGGACAGAACAAGTGACACCTATTTGATTTACTTTTTATTATTCCAAATAATATTTAACATTAATGTTAATGAAAGTGTCTTAAATATAAATTTAATTACTCTTACTTTATTCCCCTTTCATACTCAATAAAATTTTATCTATGGCAAAAGCATCCTTTTCCATATAAACTTAGTCATTTCACCAGTTTCTCTTATTTGCTGGTAAACAACAGGGGCAGAAAATAAATATTGTGAATGTAATTACAATAGGAAAAAAATTAGAAGAAATAGATGTTTCAAAGATACATAGATGTTGTTTCTCCTAACCTGTGAAACTGACTGTGCTATTCGAGCTAATATACCTAAAACTGAAACTAAGAAACAGAGCAAAATAAACAATTTGATGAAAAGGATAACAATATATAGGGAATCACATTAAAAATTTGTAAGAAATACAAAACAAATTTTGAATAAACACTGTTCTCTATTCTATCCTAAGGTAGTCACGAAACATTATTTTCTCTATCATTAGCCTAAAAACTACAAACTTATGGAAAAGTCATACTTTTTTTTAATACTAATATTCATTTGATGTTTGTGAAATTTATTGTTATTTGAAGAACTGATAGATATATATAATCTTTTGTATATGACAAAAGATTCAATATGTTCTCACAAATTTATTTATGAAGGCAAAGATAATTAAAAATAAAGGATTTTTTCTTTTTCTTGTAACACATTTTAATTTTTTTACTTGAGTTGTGTCTTAATGAAGCAAATATTCAGGTAAACACATAGTGATACTTAAACAATAAAATGTCTTTGAATAAATATATAGGAATTATATAATACTGAAAACTAAGAGAAAAGTTCCCAGGTATATTGAGAAATTGATAACAACCCATTATAATTTAATTTTAAAAAAGTGATAAAAGGAAATTATTTAAACTAATAAAGGATTAACCATTATATTTTTAGGTTTAAGATAGTGTGCTTAGAGAGGACTATAATTGAAGGAGCTTACTACTTACGGGACTTTATGAGGATCAGAATACACATTTTTTTTCTAGAAGTCTAATGCTCAAATTTTAGTTACTGTGGCTATTTAATCCAAATATACTTTAAAGTTTTTTTGGTAAAAAATATTAGGTACACATGTACTGGAAACAACTGTTACTTGTTAAATGAACCGAGACAGCATTTTTCCAGTTGAGACCAGTTTGTTGGAATTCCTTTATCTTTATGGAACTGAATGCCTTCATTCACAACTTGACAAGGATACAGAAAAGAATCTTTTTTTGTTTATCAATTACAAATATATGTAAATTGCCCTCACTCTTGCCCTCTTTTTTTTAGTAACTTGGTTATCTGTCTCTTCCTTTTGAAATATGTTATTTCCTCATTGAACTTGACTTCTCTTTTCATGCAGTGAATCACTTCTTCAGGCCATTTGAAAATGCAGCCTCAAAACAGAAATATTAAAGGATTTCCTCTTACAAATGCACTGTCAAAAGGATGAATGGGGTAACGCTGATGGCTCTGCATGGCTTTTGTATCTGCTCCTAGTTTATGGAAATGAAGGGGAGAGGGGAATATATCCTGTGTAGTAAAAGACAAGCTGTTTATCATAACTGGTATAAAATTTTGAGTTTATCCTACTGGTCTACAAAGATTCAAATCATGTTACAGGAATCCCACCTTACATAATAATTTTTAGAAAAAAACAGTGTAAGATACACGTTATAAGAAAGATAGGGAAAGACAATGTCATGCAGATATAAATAAGAGTGTATATGGACTTCCAATATTTTCATGTACAAATTTGTATAAGAAAAAATCTTGCAATGTTAAAAATTTATAATGTATTGTTTTTTCCACAATTCTTTACACAATTTCCTTACTATCAATTTAAACCAAATACATTAGTTTCATTTTAGGCTTTCAGGGCTTTTATCATTGTATGTAGCACAAGTTCTGTTATTCACTCAGGAGAGTGAGTTTCATTTTTCACCTGGTTAGAAAATTGACCCTCCTCTTCCTTACTCTTGTGTTATCGAATGTTCAGCAATTTGAAAAATCTTGGTTGGCACATAAGAAATTCATATGCAGTCATATTTTTATGTGTTTATTTTTGTTTAGAAAGTTGTAGGCAATTTAATAATTAAGAGATTATTATTCAGAGGTATGTACCTGCTGCAATCAGAAAAAAAGCTATATAAATTACCCTGGTGAGAACTCATAAAGGACAATTAAATTATCCAATAATGGAATTTTGAAAGAGATTCAGTATTTTTTAGGACAACACAGAGTTGTACTATGCTAAAGGAAGGTTTTAACTATAATATTTCCTCCTGATTCTATGACATCTTAACAATATTTTCAAAACTCTTACATGGAAAAGAAACAACAACAAACCACTTTTGTTTTAACTATGTGGCATATTGGCTTTAAGTAAAATATTAATTTGAGGAAACTTTTGCCTTTCACTATACAAGAAAATCAAGAATTCATTTGTTAATTATAAAATGTAAATGCCAGACTTGCCACTATCTTACTTTAATTATGCTGCCTGGTTTTCTGGAAACTTGTGATTTAAAACCCTAGCACCAGAACAAGCAAACTTTGAGAATGACAGTTCAGAAATGTTCATGGGGGCAGATGTACAACATAATTACCCATGACTAACCTGAGCTAATGCTAATTTTAACTTTACTTCACATAAATGCAAGTGAAGTAAACAGCTTTTCTCTACAGATGAGCAAGAATTAAAGCCTTTCCTGCCTCCTGCTCTGTTGCCTGCAGGTGTTTTCAAAAGCTGCTGGTACATAAATACCAGTGTTATCATGTTTCCCAATGAAAGCAAGGATAAAGTATGATGTTGAACCACTATCATTGAAATTTCTTGTCTATGTAGTTAATTGTTAGTGAAAGTTTGATTTAGATTGCTTCTATTAAAGAGTCTTTTGGAGTGTCAGTTCATATCCTTAATATATCTCCTTTTAGCTTACACAAAATGAAAGGATTGTTGTCACAGGCTCCCTTTCAGCCTTCCAGAGCTCCGGATAGCTGTGGGGCAGGAGCTCTACGATGAGTGTGGGGGACTGCAGGGTCACAGACAATGTCTGCTGCAGAACTCTGGGGTGTGCAGCCCCAAGCCAGGCAAAGGAGGCAACAACAAGGATCTGGGAGAAGTAGAGGGAGGTTCTCAATATGAGGTTCCAACAAGAGGTTTATTCCAGCTGAAGGGATCAGGGGAAGAGAGAGCACTGGGCACAGGCGGTACACCAGTTTTTAAATAGGAGCTGGAACAAGGGGTGGTACAATGCAACAACCAATGGCGACACAGTGGGTGGGGAACACAAGGGGTGGTACAAAGGGTCACTGCCAATAGGGAGATACAAAGGGGAGGGTACAAAGTCAAGGTACCAACTGGGAACTGAGGAATATAGAATTCTCTGGAACAAAGGGAGGGGACAAGCCTTGACTGGCAGGCAAGGGGTTAGGACAACTGAAGATTGACATAGAGGGATCTGGAATAAAGGGCAGGGTTAACTTGATGGACAGGAGAAGTGATGGGAACATTCTCAAGGGCTGAAACAGTTAAACGGAATAAAAGGCGAAATCAGGGACGCATCACAACAGATTGTAATGAAAAAAAAGGCAAAGGGTTTCATGAAAGTCATTGGAAGGTGAGGTGAAAGGCCATGAATTATGAGAGCAATCCATTATTGTTTCTTCCCTTGCTCTCAAAGCCCAGCATACTTCCTCTTAACTGGCTGTTCTGCCAACTTGCAAACGCGTATCTACAATATCTACATTTACTATTGTTACCACAACTGAGATTTTAGCTTCAATTGTGAATATGTTTTAAGTTTGTGAAAAGGATAGAAAGATTCTTGAACTCTCTTAAGATCATCAGTATGTGGAGGGCATAGGCGCTGCAGAAGCAGACGAGAAGAAAGATAATATTGTTACAAGAACCAGTAAATATCAACTGCTCACTAATTAGTGAGAAATATAAAATAATATTCCTCAGAGTGATAAGACATATCTTAAAATATATTAGATTAATTGCATTAAATTCATGACTATGAGATCAAACAGAAAGAATTATTCAACCAGTTTGCAGGAACAGCTAAGTGCTGGAATACAGCATTCCTGTGAAGAAAGGCAGTTAATGTCATGAGATGTTGTATTAGGTGAACTGCTGAGTATTCTAATTAATACTTCCAAAATCTACAGGGTAAAAAGTTAAGACACTGAACAACTCTGTGAAGATCAAGGCTCTGTAATACCACGTGTAGGTAATTTTATTTCAGACTATCTTCTCCCACTTCCCATTTTGGATAATCCAAAATTTAGTTATTTCTTTGCAACACTCTTTCTCTCAGATAAACGTTTAAATTAGGCTTGTAATGGACATTTTCACACCACATGAATAAATATTTATCCATCCTTCATCATATTGTCATATTGTTTTGTCTCTTGAGTGAACAGCAAAAAATAGAATCCTTAAGGGGAAAAAGAAAAACTTTGAGGAAAAAAAAAAAATTTGTGTGTCTTAGAATTGTTTTGCATATCGGATATAATTAATATTAATCTCATACGTTTTCAGCTAAGTCTTGCAGCCTTCTGATAAATTTGATGTTCATCAAAGACCTATAGAGACTAATAAAACTTCTGGTTGATCTTTTGTGGTTGGTCTTATAGGTCCACTTGAGTGTTTCAGGAGAGGAAAGGGGGGGAGAAAAACAGCCTAATTTTTATAATGGTCTAGTGTAGGTGAGTCCGCAGACGGTTGGGACAAAGAATTCTGCCAACCTGTATATTCTAGAATATGTGGGTTTATTGCAAGGGTCGTGGGTAAAAGGGCCTTGCCTTCAGCCACCAGCCTGGGCTGAAAGAAGTCTTAAAGAGAGAGGGAGAAAGAACAGCAGGGTGTGGGCTAAGTGAGAAGGGAGTAAGAGAGCAAAGTGGCAGGGGGGAAGACAGTAGGAGAGAGCAAGAGCAGGGGGAAGAAGAAGGGTAAGAAAGAGCTAAGAGCAGCGGGAAGGAGAGGAGGAGGAGGTAAGAGCGTTAAGAAGTAAGAGGTAAGAGAGTGAGGTCCTTGTTACAATCCATTATATCTCCTTTTGTGATGAATATTCTAATTTACAGTGACCAACCAACACAAGACACAAAATCCTATAGAATCTACATACAGCCTATAAGAACTACTATATTACCATACTGTGTTATATGTTAAACTCTAAAAACTACTCTTTAAACTTCTGTTTTGCTACATTGACCTTTGGATCCCTTAGCCAGCAGAAAGGGTTCTGCTGAATCAGAAGGGATTCTCCTTCAGCTAGCTAGACCATTGTTTTCAGGTTATATAGTAACTAAGACTTAGTATCCTACAACTTAAAGTAAGCCTCCACCTCTATCCTGATTATAGGTTTCATATTTTCAGAATCTTTTGCTAAGCAATCATATTTATAAGGTTTCCCTGATTCATCTTCCCCAACAGTCTAGCTTTTCATTAACAGCATTTTTCTTAATTTTTTTTCTTATAGCAGCTCATTTTGTGAGTACCCATACATTTGCGTTGATGCTGTAGATCTTTCTGAATAATGGTTTTAAAGAGACTGATTTTCATTACTTAACAATAAATCTTGACGTTTTGTTGAGCTTTACTTCTACTCTTCAGTCATGTTCTACAGAACCATTCTTTGGCATAGAAAAAAATTGGCAAAACACAGATTTTCAAAAATTGAATACTGCAATCCAATGGAAACTCTCAGATGAATAAATATGGCCAGAAAAGGCCATGGAACTGGAAAAAGAATTGAAGATTAAGTTGTTCTCCAATTGTGTAACTCAACATTCTATAAATCTCTAAGTATATTGAATTTCAGCATCATGAGGTTAACATGTGGTCTTTCAGATAATCCAGCTAAATTTGTAGTGCCAAATTGTTTACTTAGTCAATGAAATGGTATCTCACAGAATCTCACTGATTTGCCACTTCACAGCTTCACAGTGGCAAACCATAAAGTGTAGTACTGTAGCAGTAAGACTGCCGCTGAAAAGAGATCTCAGAAAGAATAACTAAGTTGGGCAGAGTCTGTGTGGTACATGCTATTGCACTGTATTTTTCATTACAGAATTGCATATGTTGCATTTTCTAAAGGAAATCAAAGATTCCTTAAGTCATTACACCATTGGAATTAGCCACTGTTTTTAGATGGTCTTGAAAATCTACTCTTCTATTGATCATTTCTGTATAACTTATAAACAAATTTAAGGGATATTGTAGTGGACTAAATATATGCATTAGGTTACATATAGCTATTTTCTTATTATTTGATAGGATGCACTGGTAATATTTCATCTGAACTTTTCTTGCCTGAAAGGAGTTTATATCCTAATAAAAACTGCCATTCTCCACTTTTTTACTGGGTTTGTTTTGGATGGAGTTCACCTCCTCCATAGCAGCCCATATGGTGCTGTGTTATCCATGTGTGTTTAAAACAGCATTGATAACACACCGTATTTTGGCTGTTACTGAATAGTTCTAGCACAGCATCAAAGCCCTCTCCCCACTCTGCTTTTAAAGCAAAAAGACTGAGGAAGGGCATGAGGTTGTGAGGAGACATAGCTGAGACAGATGCCCAAATTGACCAAAATGATATTTCATAACATATTATGTCCTTCTCAGTAATAAACCCTGAGGGAAACGGGGAGAAAGGAAGCATATCCATAGATAATGTTGCTTGTCTTCCCAAAGCAACACTTCCCAGGGAGGGGCACTCTTAATATATAAGAGACTTCTCAACTAAATGTTTGAAGTGCTGGTAATGTATCAATTTTTTTTGCAGTCATCTATCATTTTGTGGAGTTCATAATTACAGCAATATTCATTCAGGTTGGAATCTTTTACAAAGTAAAAATGGAGCAGTTATATGATATTTCTGTGTTAATCTGAAGCCACATAAGCTGAATAAAGACCCTAAGGAATGAAGAAAACCAACACTTTAATCTTTAGAGTCGACAGATAAATGTGAAATAGGAATTACCAAAGTTACAATAAATTAAAATTTGCAAAACTTATTGTCAATTGTTAAGAACTCACTTATGACAAAAATAATAATGACAGAAAACAACCACATAAGGTAAGGGAAAAAAGGAGTTTCGATGGTAGGAATGGAAATAAGAATTTACTTTTGTGTTAAAAGCAAATAAATGTTATACGTAAGACTTTGTGAAGAACTCTGAAACTTTCTGCATGAGCAGAGGTCAAGTGTAAAAAGGAAATGAAAGTATGGAAATTTCCATTTTTGAAGTGAATGAAACATTCAGGGAGCTCCGTCTTCAGATGCAGTTTCAAGCCCTGTGCAACTCTGCCCCACATTTAATCTGCTGCTCCCTAAATAGTGCCAAGTGCAATAAACGGCTCTTTATATTGTAATCTAACAAGACAAGCATCTGAAAGATAAGAATTTGGTGGGGAAGTGCTCAAGGACTTTAATTCACTCTGAGGATGTGCCTGTCTATGTCCTAATGAACTCAAATTGTGATGATTTTATTACCTCTGTGCACAAAGAAACTGGCACATGAAACTGCAGGCTCCTTGAGAATATTCACAAACCAAACAAATCAAACACTAGGCCACAGAAAGAATGCTCTATGAAAAACAGCTGAGGTCACTTGGTCTGTTCAGCCCAAAGAGGAGGAAACCCCATTGCAGTCTACAGTTTCATCATGAGGGAGTAGAAGACATTGATCTCTTTGGGACTGGGGACAAGACCTAACGGAATGGTCTGGATTTGTGTCAAGAGAGGTTTAGGTTGAATATTAGAAAAAGGTTCTTCCTTCAGAGGATGTTTGGGCACTGGGACAGGCTCCCCAGGAAAGTGGTCATAACCCCAAACCCGGCAGAGCTCAAGAAATGACCTCTCAGGCACATGGTGTGACTCTTGGGAATGGTGCTGTGCAGGGCCAGGATTTGGACTTTGATGATTCTTCCAGGTCCTTTCCAACTCAGCACATTCTGTGATTCTGTGAATAACTTCTAATTTTACAGAGGAAAACTGATGACTATCAATGAATTGTATGCAAAGTAAGGAGATAGTAATGAGTACTACTGAAAGCAGAAAAATTTCTGGAGCGAGGTTGCAAAGAGGAATAGAAAGGGGAAGCAGTGTAAAAACAGAAAAAAAAAATCATGACCATGTGTTTGGGGACTAAACAAAACACACAAATAAACAAAAAAAAATTGACTATATGCTTGGAAAAGAGCCTAGATGGATGAATTGATCACTGCAAAATTGCAACATAAAAATTTGATTAATCTGTGGAAAAGGCAATGCAACAGTATCAGTATTTCAAATTGAAGCAGGCAATGAGAAAAAGCCTAATGAAATCCCACAATATTTAATATAGTTCTGGGTACTCATTTCTAGAAAGATGCTTTGAAATTGTAGGTAAAAACCTATTCAGAATATAACAATGTATAAAAGAATACATAGAGCCTAAAAGAAGAATGTCCAAATGAAAATACAGGAAAAAGGAAATAAAATCTATTAATAGACTGAAGAGAGGAATCACTAAACTAATCAGCCCTCTAGTACTCACCAATGAGAAAAGTATAGAAAAAAAAAAAAAACCAAATAAAATCATGTCTAAGACACTACTTAATTATGACTGACATCATGATCTGTGATCTTTTATAACCTGTGTAGAATACTGAACCAGAAAATCTGCAAATTTGAAGCTGTTTCTTAGGATGTCGGGGTGATCAGATGGTAGTTGGGTCATGTGAGTGCTCTTCAATCTCAAGGTTTGTGCATTTTTGCTACCAATTGACTGCTTTCAGTGAGATCTGTACTGCTCAGTGCTCTGGATTTGGTAAAAATATTATTACACATGAAAACCTGAGACCTAAAACTTGTGGGAAATAGTCTTAAGCCAAAATTCAGGCAGAAAATTATTGTCAATTTGATATTCAATTGTCCTATTAAAAACTAAAGTAAGATGAGCAAAATGGAAATAAAATTTTGATTGGTCTACTCCAACCTAATTTATCAAAATGTTAAAAATTATAATATAAGCAGTTTTACATGGTTAAAACTTGCAGTCATTATTATCATCCATACCATCTTGTGGCTGTTTTCTATACATGTGGATAAATACTATTAGTAATTATACCCAACTAAACTTTATAACTTTATAAATAATCAGAACAGAAAAATATTTTCCCCACACTAATGCTATTGTTAAATGTCTCAATGTTTTTGGTGTAGGAAACCTGTTAGACAATAATTTACATTTATAGTTAAGGCATAAATCAACCTGAGAACTGAAGACGAAACATTATGCCGGTAACATAATGTACAACATACTGTGATTTTTTTAAATAAAATACATCTCACTTTAAAATACAGCTATCTTTCATATTCTATGTTATTATTTATCCATAATGCACATAATGACTCTTTTTTTTTGCAAACACTGACAATTCTAAATGAAATATTGACACTTAAAATCCATTAATAAAACAAAAAAGTTTTAGTAGGCATTCCAAGATAGACAGTAGAGGCTGTTCCTCTAACTTAATGTCTTTTTACCATTAAAGAAATATGAATGGTAAAGTCACATTTATTAATAAAGCAGGAAGTTACCTTTCAGATAGGGCAACATAGGTTGTTCTCTGGTGGAGCTTAGGACAATGGTATCTCACAAAACTGAGGCATACTAGCAGTATTTTTGAAATAATACAATTTAAAGACAGGAAAATAGTCATGGTCTGGAGAGTTGAACAATTCAATTCTTCAAGTTTGTACCTTCTGTACAATTTGTATTTACATCCAACTTTGCATTTATGTACATACTAGAAAACAAGATGCTGGCAAGCAAACCTGCAGAAAAGGATATAAGGGTCCTGGTCAGTGGCAAGTTGAGCACAAGTCAGCAGTGCCCTGGCAGCCAGGAGGGACAACCCTGTCCTGGGGGGCATCAGGCACAGCATGGCCAGCTGGGCAAGGGAGGGGATTGTCCTGCTCTGCTCTGAGGAGGCTTCACCTTCAGTGCTGGGGTGAGGTTTAGATGCTCCAGGTTTGGGTGTCACAATAAAGGAAAAACATTAAACTATTAGAGAGTGTCTGAAGGAGTGCAAAGGGCAAAAGAATGCAAAGGGCCTTGAAGAGAATCCATATGGAGAGTGCCTGAGGTCACTTGGTCTGTTCAGCCTGGAGAAGAGGAGACTGAGGGGAGACTTCACTGCAGTCTGGAGTTTCCTCATGAGGGGAAGTGGAGGCACCAGCACTGATCTTTTCTCTGTGGTGGCCGGTGACAGGACCCAAGGTAATAGCATGAAGCTGAGTCAGGAAATATGTAAGTTGGTTATTATGAAAATGTTCTTCACCCAGAGGGTGGTTGGACACTGGAACAGGCTCCTCAGGGAAGTGGTCACGGCACCAGGCTGACAGACTTCAAGAAGCTCTTTTGTCAATGTTTCTCAGGTACATGGTGTGATTCTTTGAATTGTCCTGTGCCAGGCCAGGCTGAACTTTGATGATCCTTGTGGGTCCTTTTAAACTCATGATATTCTATGATTATACAATTCTATGATTTTAGATTCTATGGTTGCTAATCTTCCAGATACCACCCTCTATTTCCTTTAGAATGTGAAAACTCCTTTACATCATCCTTTCGGTGTTTAGAATTGCAGTGTCTATGCGTCTGTGCCTTCAGCAGGGAAGGCATGCACAAGCTGGAAGAAAAAAGGGGTGACAATTTTCCACTAAAAATGATTTTGACAGGAAGTTGTGTTTGCAACAAAACAAAGTGTTTTTATTGAACCTCTACAGAGATGACAATTATGGGGTTTGGCAGTCTACTAGTATTTATTTTGTTTTTTAGGATAGTAGGATAGCACTGCCCTTTCAAAATTTGCCTTTGGAGCATTGCAGCTTCTGAGCTTATGATATTTTGATTTTTTTTTTTTACTTGTACTTCTTTCCCTACAGTTTCATACTTAATCTCATGGTGAGTAGTTGGAAGAATGTTAACAGATTTTTGAATTGTGGCTTACGTTATGCACAGGCTTTAATGAATATCTTTATGTTGTCAACAAATAACTTTTTCCAATTAGCAATACTCATGTTTACAGTTTTGGTTTTTCAAACCTCCTTGTCCTTTACTTGACTTGTATTAGATAAAAGAACACTAATTGAATCACTGTCCCACTTTGCTCAGCAGTGTTACAATTTCAGGGACTCAGAAAAAAGTTCTATTATTTTTTCAGCTGCCTTTATGTTAAATCCCAGAAAGGTAGACAGTGCTGACCAAATAGAAAATAATGGATTCAAAATTAAACTAAGCATTTTTACAAAGAAATGTTATTCAACACTTAGCTTGAAATAGAATGAAAAATGCATAAAAATTATGCAGCCCCAGTGACATCCAGAAAATCATCCAAGATGCTTTAATTTACATATTTTTTTGTCCTTGCAAAAAATATCCTCTCTCCTTTGACAAGGACACTTAGGAAGTTACATCTAAAGACTACATGAAAAGGGGCTTTAAAGTCTAATTTGTTGATGACTGAGCAGCCTGTGTTCAAAGCTAGAGACACAACTATCAACAATCACAAATACTGTTACGTAAAAGTATTTGTTTGTAAAGACAAAGCTCAGCCAGAAGGTTTTGATTACTGGGCTTTCTGGTACCATTTTGTGTAGCTAAAGGTGTTTAACAGTAATTTGACTAGTAATCTAACAGTGCTATACCTCATTGGAGACCTTGTCAATTTTTGGTTCCCTTCCTACTAAAGAAAGAACGTTTTTAAGGAGTTGCAGTTAAAAACATCAGTGGCTATTGGAAGGTCTGTTAATTCATCCCAGGCATCTTCTTTTCTGAGCCAGCAGCTGACTATAGTCCTCCGAACATTTATATCCATCTTCCTGTGCCCCTATTTCTAGGAAGTTTTCACTGAATTTGTCACAGTGCTACTTCCATGTAAGCAAATTTCAGTATAAAATAGCATTTAAATGTGCATTTAACTAACTTCCACTGTTTAGAATGTAAATAAAATGTATGTACAAAACAAGTCATCCATAAAACGAACTGACGCTCATCAGACTTCAGGTCACTGGGACATTTGGTCAAAGGAGTCCATGCGTAATTTTTGTTCTCCTCAGTCCCTTCAGTACCAGGGTTGAATATTAAAAGGAACAGGTTAACTGGGTTGATTAATATATGGCTTAGATGATAGTGCTACAAGTGCAAATTTGTTTTTATGATCATGATGGAGTTTACACAGCACCAGCGCCAGCTGAAAACACATGCATCTGCCTTCAACAGAGGGCAGGGCTGATTGAGAGGACTTTAAATTAGGTTTGAAGGGGGGTGGAAATACAGTCGGGTCCACTGGAGAAGACCTGAGAGGTGTCATGCCAGTGTTGCAGCTGAAATTGGCAGCCTAGCTGATGTGCATTTACATCAATGCATACAGCATGGGCAACAAACATGGTAAAGCCATGGTTCATCAGGAAACTGGCATAGAAGTTGCAAACACAGAAATGTGATGCATGGCTCTCACAACTGGAGTGCTGCAACGAATGATTAGAAGGTCCTTGGAAGAGATAGGTGAAGCAGCAGAGGTGATGGGATGGTCCTGTATGTTAGGGAGGGTTTTGATCATATTGGAATCAAAGATAGTGATGACAAGGTTGAGTGATTGTGGGTAAAGATCAAGGAAAATGTCAGCAGGATGGGTGTCCTGCCTGTCCAGACCACCTAACTCAGAAGAACAGGCAGATCATGAAGTCTACAGTAGGCTGGCAGAAGTCTCACAATCATCTTTGTACTTATGAGAGACTTCAACTTGACAGATGGCTCCATCGGTGTTTCTGTGTTTAAGGCTTAGAGAACAGAAAAATCTCCAAGAAAACTAATTTGAAGATAGATAATTTTCAGGATGAGATAGCAAATAACTAGACTATTTACTGTCCTCCTTTCTGAGAGTTCAATAGTTGTTCTAACCTAGAAGGCTCCATTTTTTTCCCTAGAAGTGCCTTTATTTTGTTACTCAATTACACTGCAATCTAGTGATAGAAAGAAGACCTGAGGAAACAGATAATATATTATAAGCAACAGATTGCAATTTGCAAATTAATCTCCCCTTCAAAACATTTTTGAAGATAAGACTACACTCTTATTTAAAAGTAAGAAGGTAGTTCCACTTTGAATTTGATTTTTAAGAGGAGACACCAAGAAAGAAGAAAGCATTACTTAATTTGCCATCTGTTTTGTAAATGGCAAAGAATATGCAATATTATGAAAAAATATATTCAAGCAATGAAGATGTCAGAAATGTGAGATCTGAATATATTAAATAGCTGACATCTACGTAAGAGGATAAATTCTTAGAATGTCAACTTCTGAGCACCTATACAGGCTAAATTCAAAGAGTTGCTTTGAAAATATAGACCACGAAGATTGAGAAGAAAACAGTTTAAAAACAAAACAAAAAAACCCAGATATCTTAAAGAATTGAGTACCCTACATGCAAATCTATTAACTGTTCTAACATTAATAGTCAATGTCCAGAAGATTTGTCATGGTAGGGTACAGTCTTTACTGCATTTATTTACATTGACTTATTAATTACTACTATGGAGTGCTCTTAATGTAGTAGTAGTAGTAGTAGTAGTGGTATGTTTCTTATTAATAATTCTGATAGCCTAGTCAGTAGTCTATCTATGCTAAGCATTCCACACAAAACACAACTCAGGAGAGATAAAAAAATGAAGGAAGGAATTACAACACAGTGAAAGAGTTGTACCTCACTTGTACCTTACTTTTACCTTACTCCTACAGGAACAGACAAATTCATACATCTAGCAACATAAGAAAAAATGCTGAGATTCCCCATTTGCAATTAAAGCTTTGCAATATCCTGCTTTTAGCTTCAACAACCAGTTGAATTGGATCCAGAAGTCATTAGGGCTCAATGAGGAGTTCAGTTCTGTTTTTCATATTTTTTTATAGAGAAGTGAGTGCATTTCTGGTGAAAATCTAACCATAGAGGCAATAAATAGAACCATTAAGAATACTATTATTCCTATGTTAAGTTTCATGGTTTGTCATTATCCAACAAATGGCAAGTTTTTAAAGTGGGAGATATTGCAGGCAGCTTTATAAATAAAGACAAGTGTGATGGGAGGAATAGAAAAAAAAATAGGAATTTAGGAATTCTTTTTTATAGGCTAACCTGGTATTAAAAGAAAAAAGAAAACAAAAACTTAACCTGGATCAATAACAGCAACAAATCACTTGAATAATCCTATTATCTAGGTGAGAAAAATATTTAGGCAACTTAAAATCAGCAATTGAATATGATAGTCGTTTAAAGAGTTGACAAGAAGACATATTATTAAGACAGAAGCTAAACACGCAGGAGCAGAAACACTGGCTAGCTTATTTTAAGAAAGCTGAGGTAGCTCTAATTCATGAGATAGGTTATTGCAACATTTAGGGAAATACAGTGATTGCAACTGCTAATATTTGAAGTACCTTGTGAAAATAGATCACTGACTTTTTTTTTTAAGGATAAAATGCCTTTAACAAAATAAGTCAGAAGAAGCACTATGTGGTGTCAATGATTCATTTTCTCTTGTAGTCACTTAATAATTCCAACTGTTACAGATGTTCCATTTGAAAGTACTAAATAGCCTCTAATGTCAATGTCAGAAAATGCTGTTTTCATAATTACTTGTTTAAGTACTTTCTACAAGACAAGAAGGATGACAAAAGACTGTTACCTTTTTGAAAAATGTGCACAAGCATCTCAGTATTTGCAATATATTTTAAAATATTCTTTTTAATCTTAAAAAAATAATTAAAGATACTGGACACATTACACTACCCCAACGTGTACATACAATTGCATGATAGTAGGTCTTTACAGTTTTGCATTCTGAATATTTGACGGTTCCTGAGAAAAAGGGTGGTATGGCCAATGCAGTAAATGAGTTATCCTTAATAGAATTTATATTAAAGAAATTAAAACTATGCTCATAACTTTGAGCAAAAAGGATATAAAATCACAATTCTACTTTCTATAACCATGTTTGGAAAGCTTTGTTGCTCTGGGCAAATAGAACACAACTTTAAGTATGAGAAAAATTCTCACATTTCATTGTTTTTATGATTTTTATTTATTATTCATACCCATCACAATACAGATATTCTCCACAGTATATTACTAGAAAAGCACCATGATGTTCTTCACAAAATATCTCTCCATAATCTTATTAGATGTAAGTCTTTAGGTCCATGTTTTATGACACTTTTTTCATTGTTACTACAGAAGATTTGTGCTGTCTTCCTGTAGCAATAAAGATGGTCAGTAACCGAAAACAGCAGCTACTAGAGTTGCCAATAGATTATGTATTCCTTCTAACAGTATAAACCTCATCACTTGTAAGTTTGTTTATATGGTTTATGCATTTTCTGCTTTTTTTCCACTGTGTTACATAGTTCCCAGAAACTGGGGAGGCAAAACCTTTTACTTTTCAATCTCTTGAGTTATTATCAATATTATAGGAGTGCTCTGTAGGGATTTTGGGTATCTGTAGTTTGGAAGCTTTGAGTTTACATGCATGGAAGTATTTGAATTCATCATTATGATTCCCTTATCCCTAGTTCATGAGTTTTACTACATTCCTGTATATGGTTGCAATTTCAATGATATAAAACCCATTCCTTACTGATGTCATAAAAGGAAATCTAAGTGTATGAACATAAAGCAAATGGCTCATTAATACTTATGCAGCTGGAGTAATCCATTAATCCAGATTGTCGTTTTCCATTGTAAAACAGTTGACTGGGCACTGGAAGTAGAGACAAGTGTTTCCTCAGAGTGTGAGGCTTAACTGGATAGAATAGGCGGCTGTAAGTATCTAGAAAATTTACAGAGCAATACAAAGAAAAAGTCAAATTATTCAGATGCTGCATCTCTTTCCCTGGCAGTCTGGTCCTGCTGTATTATATTAAGTATAAAATTAAGTTTACTTTATTGAATACAACAGGGATTAATATTTTGAGAACCAAGCTTCTTGTACTTAGCTTATTTCTTACCCTTTTTTGTTAGGAATACTTCCTGAGTTGTTTGATTTAAGACATAGAAGAGGATTTTAGTTTTTTTCTTTTTTAGCAATAATTCATAAAGTCAAAATAGTAAGTGCACTTTTGAAAAATATGTAGAGAAAAGATCAAATTTTTATTACTATTTATGAAGGAAAATTCACCTCCCTTTAACCTTTTTAACTAGATCTCTCCAACAATCAATGGATTGTTTTTGGGGGAAGGATGGAATAGGATATCAGTTTTCCAGAGGTAAATGCAAATGGATTATTCTTAGATGAACTTTTACTGTTTTGATAGCAACAAATTATAAAGTAATCACCCCCATTTTACAAATATTATGGCTTAGTGGCTTGCCATTTCTTTTCTTGATAGCAACGGCCTAAGTAGTACTTGGCACCTGCTGCATCACAAACTCCCTTTGCTTCCAAGCATTCAGCCTCACCTATGCACCTGTTCCTCACCTCAACGAAGCATCCCACCCCAAGTACTTCTTGTCTTATTATGAGAAATAATATTTTCTTTTAATGCTGCTTTTCCTTTAGAATGGCATTTTTCCCCTTTGATTTTAATCTCTGTTCTGATTTACTGAGAGTGCAGGCCCATACCCTCAGATGCTAGTTTAAGTTTCCCTCATTAAGAGGCAGGCTAAGCTAAATTGAATTGCATTACATTTTCTATGACAAATGATCAGTTGCCATGGATGAGGTACAAATGTTGATCTGAAATGTTTCTTTTATCTATTGAACTTATAATGTTGAAACACCTTGAAGAATTACTATGTTGAAGTTGTGTAGACTTTTTTCCCCATGAGTATGAAAAAATATATTTAATAATGAGAGGAGGGAGTTTTTATTCCTTAATTTTCCTAATAAATATATCTACTGCTTGGACCTAAGCTTGAATTTTTTACAAACCTAAAGAATAAGGCAGAAAATCAACAGTCTCCATTATGCGATATGGGTGATAAATATACTCAATGTGGGATCTTTGAACTTGTCTAACTTGTATAAGGAAGGATACTAAGGATGGATCAGGCATCCAATTTTATTGTATTGTAGACATTGTATTATCCAAAGAGAAAGGCAACAAGTAGTCAGGTCTTTCGTGAGTGTGAAATGGTTGCTGCTTCCTCCCTAGGAGTACTGCATGATTCATTATTTTTTCAACACTGAGGCTAGATGTACTTCATCCTGAATTAACTTCTCTTACCAGACCTATTTTGATACATTATGCGTGTACAATGGCAAATAAGGAGTACTAATGTTTCAAATTAGCAATGCAGAAAGTTTTCAGCGGTGCAATCAAATCTTCAAAATAATCCCTGTTGCCACTCCAGCTCCCTTATTTTAACTTCTTTCCCAGTTTAACTAAAACTACTTTGTGTTCACTTTATTGTTAATAAATTTAGTGGGTTTTTTAGCTACTTCTGCAGATACCTTCAGGTGCATGAATTAATCAACATGCCAGTAAGAGAGACAAAAAAGTCTTGCTATTTTACAGATGATAATTCTGAATTTATTTCATTAAAAAAAATACTCATGAAGCCTATGGAAAAAAAGCAAACTTTATCCCTACATTGCTGATCTTTGAGCCCAACAATGTATCTGAAATTATGCTGTAACATTTTTCTGTTTTTTTCTCTACTTTACTTTATGTGGACATCTTAGGACATCATGTCTTCATTTACAGAATAGGTTGAGGGTGGAAAGTCATCAAGGTCATCTCATTCAAACCCCACCGCTGTTCAGGTAAGGCCATCTAGAGACAACTATCCAGGATTATGTCCAGATGGCTTCTGAACACCTTCATAAGGTCTCTTTGTAACCTCTATGCATGTTCAAATCGCTCACAGTTAAAATTTTTCCTCTATGTTTAGATGGATTCTCCTGTGTTTCAGTTTCAGTGCCTATTGCCTCTGGTTCTAACAGGGGCATGATTTTCTTGTTGCCTTTACAAACTGTAAATTTCACAGATATAGATAATTTCAGATTTGATGAAATGGTCCATAATACCCAATGAAGTTGTATTTTTTTTACTGCTGGTCTAAATTTGATCCAGCATCTCCAGGAGCATCCTTTTACACCCTTACAATTTTCAGTAGAGAAACTAGTCACTCTATTAAGGAATTCAGGCATCAAAGGGAAAAAAAAAAAAAAAACAACTTAAAATTGCTTTGATTTACAAATCTTCTTTAAATTGATTACATGGACCTTAAAAAAAGATTATTTTTGTGGTCCACAGTTAACTTACAAATGTATAGTAGTAGCTAAATTTAATACACATACCTATTACAGTACCTGAGATAAACATGAATGCATTTGAAAAATACTTGGGGAAAAAAATCATCTTCATTGATGTTACAGCAGATGGGTTTCTGCAAAAGATAAGAGCTCAGTTGGAAGCAGACCAGAGGCTATTTTTGACATCCTTGTTAGAGGGACAGATGATGCCACACTAACTCTTTAACGAAAATTCACTTAGCCTTGAGTGATGTTTAGTAAAAATCAATTTGGAGTTCAAATGAGTTCAATGAATGTATTTTACGTATGTGTTCAAGGTTAGAATTCTAGCTCTTCCTTTTATGTTGTGAATTTTCTGATAAAATATATATAATTCAATCGTGAAGAATTCAGTACTTGTGGTGGTAGATACTGACTCTTGTGCAAATATTTACCAGAAAAACTTCAGTGCTCTTGATACTTACATTGCTAATCTTCATAAAAATTATTTAGAAATATATCTAAACTTTGCTATCTTTGTTATAATAAGGTTTCATTTCAATAGAAGTATTTGTTAATAGAAATGCTTATTTGTAGCAGAAAAGAGGGGAAAAGCAAGAAAGGATGGTAACTTCTTGAAATAGCTATGGGTCTTTCATCACTTTATTGAGGGTCTTATATCTGAATTATGGTAGGTTTACAGGTTATCTGCATCTGAATGTGAAAATGGCTTTGACAAGTGATTTTTTATGAAATGTGGAAGTGTATATTTTCTCAGAGAGTTTAGTAGATATATTACATGAGAGCTTTACATGTTTTGGGTTATATTATATTCACTGATTAAAGACATCCTATGACAATATGACTGTTATTAATAATCTCTTTAATTTTGGAAGAGTATGTGTAACAAAAATATGAGCAGAAGCTACTAGGTTTCAGTCAAGACTATTGAGATATGACTTAATGTCATAAACTGATATGTTGATAGTCTAGAGATTTTGACAGAATCCTGAATTATTGAGTAAAGGGAGGAAATAGTATTTCCTTTAAAGTTATTTCAAGTCAGTGAAGCTTTGCCTATGAGCCTAAAGACAATTGTTTTGGTTAAGTTTACTTTGATTGCTCTGTCACATGAAAATCTAGTAGATATAGTCAAACCCTTAGTGTTTGATTAGTCTACCAGAGCCCCAGGAAATCTGAGACCCTTGTGCCCAACCATTCTGTCAATGTTCCACTATGGGGACCCTTCACTGAGCAATTTATCGCATCAAAGGTTGGCTTGATCAACTTGTTCAGGATCACACTTCTAACAGAGAGATCATCTCCACATCTTTACCCACTGCCAGAGACTGTCAGTGCTCTTGAAGGACTTGGATTAGTAGTGTACAGAATAATCCTCTTAATTAATCAAACTGTGACAGGTTAAGGTTCAAAGACTGCTGGTGATAGCACCCGACTGCAAAACTGTATTTAAAGAAATATTGTAATTGAAAGCACGGTGCCGAAAAGCTCTAATACCCATTAAAAATGGTGTGAGATGATCATTCAACGCTCACAGATTATGGTACTTACCCAACAGGTCTTTCTACAAGTGAGAAGACGGGTTCTGATCCCAGAAGGTACAATGGAGTCTTCTGCAACTCTTACGCATTCCTAATTCACTTTTATACGATTTCTTTATGTTAAGTAGAACTTGACTGACTTTAGCTATACTTCTTACTCAGTGAGGGATAGGGTTGGTGTTTCACTGGTTGTCTGAAATACCTTTGGGAAGAGGAATGTATCTGCCCATGGAGAATGATTTCACCATGGTTGCTGATTCAGCACCAGGCTTTTTAAAGTATATTAAGAGCAAGAGGAGGTGGAATGTAAACACTGGAAAATATTTGTTGGTTATGGTCATATCACTAATAGGAATTCTGTGCTTTTTCTGTTGCAGTCTTTAACAACAGTAGCAGACCTTGAGCTATCCGGTTTTGAGCTGGAGAACCATGATTTGTGGGAACAGTGACTTTCCATTTGCAAACACCTAAATTGTAAGGGAGCAGCTGTATCAACTGAAAGTTCATAAGTCCATGTGGACTGATGGGATTCATTCCAGCATTCTGAAGGAGCTAGAAGATGTGCGTGAGGCTTCATGATGCACAGTGTAAAGAAGAGGCTGAAGGGCAGAGCTCTCAGAGGGCTGTGGTGAATGAAGTTACAACTGGCTGGTGACCGGTCACCAAAGATGTTTCTCGGGGAGCAGTTCCAGGGCCAATCCTGTTCAATCTGTTTATCAGTGATCTGGATGCAGGAATTGAATGCAACATTCATGAATTTGCTGATATCCCCAAACTGGGCTGTGGGCAGAGATGGGGGAGACATGGACAGGGGGAGTGAGGGCTAACAGTTCACTCAGCACCATGACTTTCTGCATTTAATGAGCTGCAACTTTACATCATGCTACTTTACCGTACAAAGTGTGTGTAAGATGCAATGAGCTTTTATGACTGAATTTTGCAATGAGTATTCTCTTATACGACTTCCTTAGTTCTTTCATTAAATTTTTAGTTGTTTCATTAAATTTTATATGAAAAAAATTAAATTTTAAGCTTTATTCAGTAGTACTTTGACTTAGTTTTTCATAACTCATATGTATATATTTTTGTGCTATGATATCTGTAAAGTGAAATATGACAGTAAGTGCCATGTCTGATAGCTATAGTTGATTCACTTTCATAGAAAAGTTGCACAATAAATTGCAAGAACTTGGCTACTCTAAGCTAAGGATTGGCTTCTGTAGGAGAATCTGTTTTGTGAATTCTAATAACTAATAAAAAGTAATGTAAAACCTCTTTATAAAAATTCAACAAATGCAATTCCAAAAACATTGCTTAGAATGTGTATAGTATAAATTAAAAAAGGCAATTACAAACTTGGCTCATAATGACTGACAAGGTGAATAAAACAAGCAGAGGTTATTTACTTTCACACTTAAAATTTAAAAAAAAAAGGATAATACCAGCTTTATTTCAGAACTCCTAGTTTCAAAATTATTCATTACTGTTCAAATCTTTCACATTTTAAAATGTGTTTTGAAAAACTCTCAGAAATGTTCTTATCTCTCTCTGTTTTGTTTTTTTCCCATAAAATTTGGTTGGTTATTCTTCCTTTTTAAAAATTCATAGTATTCAGCACATCTTTCCTTGCAAATATTATGGAATAAAATTATGAAGGAGAAAAAAAATTATGTACTATAATTAGATATGCAGCTTTATCCAGTGTATTGTTTATTTATTGCACAGGTTAACAAAAGTAAACACCATGTAAAATTCCTTGAGTGATTTTTTTTTAACCTACACCTGTACAGAAAAGTGGTCTAAGGGAAGAGAGCCCTGAAGCCATATTGATTCATGACAAGCAAGAAATATTAACAAAACCTTCTTGAACAATTCCATAAATAGGGTTTTTTTTTCTCTATTTAAAAAGAAACAAACAAAACCCTATTGTTCCTGAGGTAAATAACTGAAGAAAGGAACAAAACTATCAAAGGACTCTAGAGATACAGAGTAGTAACCTGGTCAATTGAAAAAAAAAAAAAAACAACACAAAATGAAGTTGTGGTTTTGAGCTAAACTAGAGATGATAAAATATTTTGTGTCAAACAAGGGGTCTTAAAAAATTCTCTATCAAAGATCTGAAATTTGTCATTATTCAATAGGAAAACATTTTATCAGGAGCAGTGGTAGAAAAATAATAAGTTAATAACTGAAAAGGAAGAATAACATCATTAATTCAGCTGGTAATTGAATGAGGGAAGTGTTAAGAGCAGTATTTGCTCCACATGCAATTTACACCTTTATTAACAGTAAACATTAAATTTATGAACCAATTAAATTGCATACAATCCTTCAGAGAAAGGATTTAGCTTGGAGAGCAGTGGCACATAAAAGATCTAGGTCAGTTTCATTCCAGCAAATAATATTTGGACAACTAATAATGTTCACAAAATACTTACAAGTTTGCAATACTGCAAATGTATTCTGCAGGTACTTTTCTACCATTAGCATGCACTTCTATGGATTATTCATATGGTAGTCATTTTAAAATGCTCAGCCAATTTGACGGACCAACACAATATCTTGTAACAAGCCACACATTATAATTGAAGGTGATGCTGAAAACCTGCAGTATTCATCAGAGCTAGTTATTGAATTACACTGAGTTTGTTTTCACAAATCAGGAGAAATTTACAAATAAATGTGTAAACACAGTTGATAAGATTATCTATCGGTGTTTTGCATTTTACATCCCTCCATTTTTCTATCTTTTTTTCTTTATTTTGTTATGGCTTTTCTATGAAACAAATAATTCAAAATTTCAAATTTTTTCTCGTCTCTGGACAAGAAACTAAATAACACTGTAGTCTAAACATCAGTAGTCCCTAAACTGGAAATTTACATAGTTCCACTGACATCTGCACAGTATCATCTTCCGAGAAGTTCAACATGAAATATTGTTTAAAACAGTGTCTGGCTTTGTTTACTGACTCTACTTTTGAATGCTTGATTAATTCAGTTCATCCCTTTGTGTCCTGCTTAAGCTACAACTGTTTAGGTCTTTTTTTGAGTAGAGTAATAAAGACTTCAAAATAAACCTTTTCTTTTAGAATGCCTTCATATTCAATTTCACAACTTATTAACAAGACTAGCTTCCCTGAGTAAAATCTGGTAATTTAAAATATAAGATAGTGTGTTAAAATATAAGATAGTTGTCTGCACTTTTAGGCTGCTTTATAAATTGATTTAGTTTTGAGTTTAGTTAGGGGTTTATTGGTTGGTTTGAGCAGTTTTGTCTGTTTTTGTTTGTTGTTGTTTCTTAGTTGGCTGGTGCATTTTTCTACTTAGACATACAGAATTATAGAACAATTCAAGCTTAAAGAGATATCTGGAGGTCCACTTGCCTACTGCTAACAGTCTCTCTGGGTAATAAATGTAGTTGAAACAGTGTCAGCTATGATAATATTTTCAGGTACATCTCTTTCAATATTCTGTCCAGTAAGTTAATCATTAAGTAGGGACCATAAGAAATAAGACTTACAGTATTTTTACATTTGATTCTAATCAAGATTCCTTTTTTGCAGAATAAATCCTAATACATAGCTTCAAACATCTGAAAGTTTGACTGAATAAGAAACAGTAGATGTTTTCTAACCATAGTCAGAGTGTACCTTTGCAACTGTCTGTACTGTAATGCTTCTGTTTGAAAGTCCACAGGAAGAGTTCCTTACAGATATTAACCTAAGTCTACAAAGCAGGTGCAGATTTATCAACATTTCAAGAGGCCATGGTCTTAAATTTTATCATTTGATGAGTTTCAAACTCCCAGTGCAGCATAATTGAAAGGAAGAGCCTTTTCACTTTGAGTTTTGCTAGGAGATAAAAACACA
This sequence comes from Sylvia borin, assembly GCA_014839755.1. Classification (NCBI taxonomy): domain Eukaryota; kingdom Metazoa; phylum Chordata; class Aves; order Passeriformes; family Sylviidae; genus Sylvia; species Sylvia borin. The sequence goes on from CM025957.1 coordinate 79,392,470, forward strand.
CATATAATGCTGCTGAAGTGTGTGTGCACCCAGAAGAAAATAATAGGCCAAATTCTATTTTTAATACACAAGCAGACACCAGTTCATGACCCATTAGAATTCAAGCAGAGACAAGTGAAGTAAATGGAAGAGAAATCTCTAGAAGTTGCAACATATATGGAATTATGTTCTGCTCAGAAAGTTCCCTGGGCTGAAAATAGCTGGAGTTTGGAGTACTAAGAAGAGAGGGGAGATGGACACTATGCTTTTATCATTACTCTTTTTTTTTACCTTCTTAGAGACTGTTTTTATCTCCACTGGAAGGGTAGTACTCCACATGATACTGACCAACATGATTGTTTATTCTGTCCCTGTGTGGCTTTTCTTATAATACAAAGTAGGATGATATTATGTGAAAATTATGTAAATTAGTCATGGGTAGTTTAGTTTATCATAGTAGAACACCAGTTCTTTTATGATTGAGATAATTTTGTTTAAAGATGTGAAATGATCCAAATGCTTAAAAATCCACACAGTAAGTTTTTCATGAAGTGCATTCTGTCATGAAGCAGTTTGAGGAGGGTGGTAGTCAAGGCAGAGGGCAGCTCAGCATCATTCAGGAGAATGAGTTCTTGGAGTGGTAGCTCCTCTCAGAGGAGCTGCAGCAGTAACTAGTGCTCTTTTCTTCTGCTTGCTGTGCTCCACTGTCATCCCTTATGCCTCTTTTCTGCCTCTTACCTTTCTGCTGATGATCATGGAGCTCTTCATGAGGGAAAAAAAAAAAAGAAAAAAAGGAAAAAAAACCAAAACCAAAACCAAACAAACAAACAAAAAAAAAAAATTAAAGGATATATCATGAGAGATGCAGCGTGAGTAGAGAGTAAAGGTAGGGTTGCTCACCATACTCAGCTGCCCAAGACAGACTGTGCTCCTTTTGGGGTGATACATTCCTCTGGCCATACTGCCTCCCAGCCCTTTTTGCCCTTGTTTTAAACCCATCTAGAATTATTCCTCCAGTTTTCTTACCTGCACTTAACTTGCTTGAGACAGAGAACTGTCCACTGCTGCGGAGTGAAAAAAATTTTCTCAGGCTTCCTGTCTCTCTACTCATATAGTCTGTCCTCACTATTTATTGACATTTGAAGAGTAGATAAAAGCTTTCTAAAATACAGTTAACAAGCAGGCTTCATATGGCAAATCCAACCGATTTACTGTCAAAAAATCCAGAAAAATTGGAAGAGGATATAGCAGAAGATTAACTGATGTTGTAAGGCCCATATAATATGGTGTCATGGTTTCACATTAGTCAAATTTCATTTATCAACTGGGAGATAGAACTTTGGGAGAAAAAGGCAAAACAGGCAACAACTTAAAAGTAAAAACAGATAGATTTTATTAATATACACTAAAGAAAAAGAGAAAAAGAAAACAAAAATGAGACATTCAAACACCTCCTCCCCGCCCAAACTGTTCACTTTCCCACTCACCACAGAGAGAAAACTATGATTTTCAGTCAGTTGCCACCATTTAAACGTGATCCTACATCATCTTGGGAGAGGAGCCTCTCTAGGGTTATGGAGAACATACCACAAGAAAAAGATCTGGTGGCTTTCAATGCCACAGATCTGCAATTGCCCAGAATTTCTGCAGATTCTGTGCAGTCTCACCCATATAACAATTTCCCAAGCTGTTTATGGGCTTCCACATGTTTGAGGTATCGTTTTAAGAATGCTTTTCTAGTACAAAACAGGGATTTTCTTCCATCTCTAAAGTTGCCTCTATCTCAAAAGAAATAGAAACCTCCTTGTTCTTTCCTAGGAGCCAGGGACATATTCTATTCAAAATTCTTAATTAAAACCAATGTATACTAATACACACAACCCTTTGGCTAGAACTTGCATTCCCCCAAGCAGCATTAGGATATTACAAAACCAGTCCGTTTCCCCATAATTCACATATAGAGAAGTCCGGCCAAAAATGTCCTCTTTCTCCATCCCATCTTCCAATAGTCTTCCTCAGTCTTTTTCACTGACTTTGTCTCTATACATTTCAAATCACTCTGTCTTCCGTGGAGGAGGGAAAAGGGTTAAAGTCTTTGCCCAGAGTTGTTTTTCCTCTCCAGCAGACTCTTGTAACTTCAAGGCCACAGCTGAACAGGGGGATGGAAGGGGGAGAAGGAGGAGAAGGAACACGCTCAGGAACGCTGATGGATAACCCTCTTCCACCCCTGGTCAGATGTAAAGCAACTCAAACCTGGATCAGCTCCCTGGAGCTCCGGAGAAAAATTCTTAAAAGTCTCTCCTTCTTTGGCCCAGCGGCTCTGGCAACCAAGGCCCAGAGCACGGCCACTGTGGTGCTGGCGCAGGGCCAGACTGCTGGTCTGCAGTCTTCCTCCTCCTCTCCCCATCGGAGGGGCCGGGAGGGGACAGAGAGGACACGGCCAGCCTCTCCCACTGTCCCACAGGCAGGGATCCCCCCGAGGCTTGGCGGGTCCTGGCCCCGGGTGGCCCAGCCTGAACACCAACTCACGAGATGGCGTTACCTTTCTGGTGGCCGGAAAAGGAAAGAACAAGTCACTTGGGAGTTATGATTCAAGACTGTGTTTCCAGAGACGTAGAAACATTCCCATTCGTCAGCCAAGCTGTCAATCACAATCCATGCTAGAACTTCCTTAGGAAAAAAACTACTCACATTCGTGCTAAACCACCAAGTATGGTAATGAAATAGTAAGGCTACAGGTTTGGTTGTAATTTATTACAGGCAAGTGTCAAACATATTCTTCTAGAACAGGCAGTAAGGAATTATGTCTGAGCTTAAGCTTCTGTTAAAAAAAAAAAAAAATGAAGCATGAGTGTTTGTTCTTTGAAAAAAAAAAAAAAAAACCAAAAACACAACAAACCTGCTTGTACCTGGAAATAATGTGTATGTGGCTTCACATATTTCTGTAATGTTGAACTTTATGAATCAGGAACCATAAAAGGAATCTTGACGAAATTTTTTTTTTGCCATGGAAGCTGTTGCAAATATTAAATGGCCTTGCAACATGCTACTCCTTTTTGATTTTGCTAATAGATTTTAATTAAGCAGTAGAGTATCCATGAATTAGCTTTTTGTCTGGGTGTTCTGAATCTACTTTGTATTTTTTTCCCAATGCAAAGCCTTTTTATCATGCCTTATAAAAATAGAATATCATAGGTTTTACTATTGGCCAAAAAATGTATTAAAATTCCAGAGCTTCAATAGTCCCTTTCTTACTTTTCCTCTTCCTGAAAGATTAATTCCTATACAAATCCACAGACAAGCATTTGCATGTCTGTCATTAATACTTTAGCTAGCCTAGAAATAGTAAAAGTTCATTGTGAGGCTTGCTGCATGTGAACTTAAAATTGAATGGCTGTACAGTTCTACAAATTTCTGGACTCCTTTCAGATATATGAATTGCATTCATCTCGTAAGTTGCATAAATTTTTGCAGTGTAATGAGACATAAGCTAAGTTTTTCTACCAAGTAAACATCTGATGAGCTTAAATATTGTTAATATTTCTTATCTTCTTAGGAAAAGATATGCAAAGTAAGCAAATAAGTAAAAAAAAAGTACATTTCAGCAGTACCTTCAGAATAAGACTTTCTTTTTAACATCTTTAAAAATAGAGAATAGTTATATCAGATACGAACAGATTATTTCCGATTCTTTAGGAAAATAAGTATTTTTTTTAATTTATTTTTCTGCTTGTTTCCAAACACCATGGGAATTCAACAGTTTGGACAAAGGATCTATTAGTACACTTAGAGATTTTAAAAATAGGAAAAAAATTGTGCCAGAGATTTTACAGTGAGAGTTGTCCCTGACTACAAGACCAAAATGAAGTCCAAAAGCATTCCACAATGTCACTAACAGTCACCCTCTTGGGTAAAAACAATGTTTGCTTCATTGTCAACTGAGAAGCCACATTTTGACAAACGATAAAGAGATAGAAAGTTTAAACACAGGCATCCAAACCCATCTTGCCTGTTGGTGTGAGAAGATCTGTTCACACTCATGAAAGGCATTTGTCTCTCTGATTTCAAGATTCCTTCAGAAAAGAAAGGTAACACCTCAGTGACATTGGATACGAAAACATGAAAAAATTTCTTACTCCTTTGCTCTGTTTTTGTTTACACAGAAAAGTCAAGCAGAAATGAATAAATCTAACTTGGAGCAGAGTTGAAATGGTGTTTGCTAAGGCCAGGAGGCACACATTCAAGGGAGAAAGCAAATAGTTAAAAGCCATCTTGCAAGAGAGTAAAGAAAGTGAATTATAAGTGCATTATGGACTTTATATAGTCCAATTGGGAGTAGACTTGAAAGGTATTTTAATCCGAAATAGCTGTTGTACATACCAAAGTTGCTCTCTGATCTTCCTGAGGTTAATATAGTTCTCATAATTATAAGAGAAATCTCCATGTCTCCATGTATTTAATGTGAAAATGAGACTTGGGCTCTTTGGCAAGAAAAAAATTCTGTCATATTTCACACAGGAATCAAGATTGGCAAAGTCTCCTGGCTTATTTTAGATTTTCTGACTGGGGTGCATGAAGATGACAATGGGGAAATTGTTTAAAAATTGTGTTAAACAGTTCTGACGTTAGATGGGGGGAGTTACAGTAATTTTTTATTCATTTTCCATGGATTATTTTCTATATGCTGTGTATTACTGAGAGTATGAATAAAAATACTGGTTTAAATAGGAATGAGACTGATTATCCAAAAAATACTTTCTTCTTAAATCTTTGTTTCTCAAGGCATAACACAACTGTGTATTTATTAGCAGAAAACTTGTAAAAATAACATTATAATAAAGAGCTTAAAAATTGTTTCCAGAAGACTGAACGAGATATAGATCTTACTTATTTGTAGTAATGTTGTGGCAACAACAACAGCAACTATAATATGTCAAATTATTTCCAACACATTAAGCAAACAAATCATTTATATAGACTAGAGCAAGTAAATTATTTATATATTTATTGTGCACAGAGCAGCAGTAAACTGTGCCTAAGAGCCCTGTAGCAAAAAGCACATCACACTGTCTAAATCCATAAAACAGGACTTGCAGGTTGAACATAAGACACAAAGATTTAAGATGTGTTCTGAATCACAGCTTTAAAAAGGAGAATATCCAGCCTCATGCTAAAGAAAAGGCACAGGAGAGCCAAGAGACTTACATAGTATTTTGTTGTTTCAAGTGGTCTGAAATGAAGATATTTAATGTGAAAATGGTGTTCTGCTATTTATTGCACAATGAAAATGGCTACAGCCTTGTGACTGAAACAGCAGGAAATTGGAATAAATTCAACTTGATAAGTGGTGAATGGAAAACTTGCCTCTCACTTAGACAATATAGCATTTTCTCCTCTTTACCACAATTAAGAAATCACAGTTTTGAGTTCCAAAAAAATCCCATTGTGGACACATCTGCCAGCTTGGAAAAGGTGTCTATAAAACTGTAGCTTCACAGCTGCTATAACCCCCAATCATAGGTCGAATGCCTTTTAGAGGCAGTTAACCTCAAGGTGGTTTTCACTTTCTATATCCACATCAGGTCTGGTGTCTTTATGCTTGTAGTGGAGAAAGATACAAATGACGAAAGATACTTGTACTGATAATGGACCTCTGCTTTAATTAAATGTCTGTCCCATCTTGCATTACCAGAGTACTAAAGTAACCCCAGCGTTTTATTCCTTTTTCTCAGAGTGTGGGTAAGCTACTGGTCAATTCTGTTTCTCCTTATACTATTTTCTGTATTGTGCCTATCTTGAGATTCTCCATCCAGGAACTGTAGATCTACCATCTAATTTCTACAGCAATACTGAAGTGCTGCTTACAAGTGAAACAATTTCTTTTGATACTTACTAGTACATTTTCTGAAGTCAAATGTGAGTGTGTAGACTTAAGAAAACACCTCCTACCTTAACTGATGCCTTTTTTTAACTACATATTTTTTTAAATAGTCAACCCTTATTATAATGTCTTTAATCTGCTTTTCATTATTTCTCAAGTTTCCCAATAGTGTCTTTTTTTTCAAAAGTGAGAGCTAAAGACAATCTTTACCATACTGTGGCATAAGAAGCACTATATGACATTGGATGTAGTTCATAATGCAGAACTATTTATGATGGAGAAAACATAAATTAAGGAATATTTATACAAACGCCTATTTTTTTTTCTTTTTGGTACCTGAAATGAAGTAATTTTATGTATATACTTATTGGTATTTATAAATATGTATAAATGTTTAAGAGTTATAAAAAAATCTCACAAGAGAGACAAACTGATATACTTTTACCTGGAAAATAAATATAGCACTTTCAGTTCTAAATTACTAAATTTCAAATAGGATTGCAGTGCAAGGCAAACAACTGAGAAAACAAATTTGAACGTAAATTATTCCATCCCACAAAAAAATACATTCTCAATAATTATATTTCGCAAAATTTATTTTCAACTCAGGTATAATTTTTAGAGCTATTAGACTTATGGAATTCATATTTTCTGTAATCCTTAACAAATCTTGAATCATATCTAAACTCAGTTAATTAAAAGAACTTATGAGTTAACAGCTAAATCATAAAGCTGGTTTGTAATTTTTTTTTAAAACTTGAGCAAGTAATATTGTTAGTCAAGCGTAATTTCAGTTTTAAGCTGACTTCTTTTAATGATATTAGGGTAAGGTAAATTGCAGTACTGTTGTGGTTTAGGTTTACTCATTCGAGTCACGACACTATTTTGTGTGGTGGTTTTACATTTGCCAAATCTTTTTGCTAACTGAGAGATAAGATTTTTTGGGAGAAAAAGGTAAAAGTAGGCTCAACTTAGAAGCAGAAACAGATAGATTTTATTAACATACACTAAGAGAAGAAAATAAGAAAAGAAAACAATCCCACAAATTAATTTCTAAAACCAAACCTTTCTCTCACTACAAACTGTTCATTTTTTACAAACAATGTAGAGGCAAAGCTCAGAACTCCTGGTCAATATTACTTATAAAACAGTCTTTCATTCAGTCTTTGAGAGAGAGAAGTCACTCCTGTGGTTTTGTAACTTTTGCCAAAAGCAACCTGCACAGAAGAATCTACGTTTGTGGACCTTCCCATATCACATAGCCTTTCCCATGACTATTTATGGGCCATGGACTTCACAAAATTGGAGTGGTACCTTTTTAAAATGAGCTGTTTCAAAAAAAACAAAGGATCTTTTTCAACTCATGGAACAGAGATGGTCTTCTCACTTCTTTACTGGCAGACGGCTTCTTCTTTCCTCTCTCTGTTCAACTTCTCATGAGGGCACAAAAAATGTTCACTCAGCTCATCACAGATACCTTTGCTCAAATCCACAAATCATAAAAATCTCCCCAATTTATATTGCCCATGATTTAAAAGATTATCCTGTTACTAAAATTCATAGGAGATTTTCAGCCTAGAACCAAGGCAACTTGTCATCTCTGCTACTTAAAAGTCACTCTTCCCTTACTGATTTTGAGATCTCCATGTTGTCCCTTTACATGTCTCCAATTCGGTCTCTTCTTTCATGTCCCAGAAGGGTTAGAGTTTCGAAGTCTCTCTCAATCTACGTCAGGTAAGAGGTAGTCAGGCGATCTTTGCTGTGGCAGCTGCAAATGCTCCAAAGGCATGCTGGTGGGGGGGAGGCTGATGGATACATGGTCTGCCATCCTTCAGCTGATGGTGCCAGCCACTGGCAGCTGCTCTGGGTAAGCCCCAGTGTAAGGGAGGGAGGAATCCTGAGGGCAGCCGGGGCCTCAGCTGGGATCTCCTCAGCTGCCCACGGGTTACCTGCTCACCCGACAGGGGAGAAAGAGGAAGCCTCCAACCCAGCTTCAGCTTTTATATGGGTATTACCAAAAGTCACCTTTCGTTTTCTGAATGGTCAGAACTGCATGTGAAAGCCAAAACCTGCCCCCCATTGGTCCCTGTCCTTTCCAGAGAATTCCAAGGTCCCACCAGAGAGATACTGTTTCAATCTGTGACAAGTACCCAGCAGGATTTATTGACAGGAAGATACATGTGCATAAAAAACAGTAAAACAATAGGTTCATCTTCAGAACTCTTCTTCCAAGTGGAATAGACAATTTTTTTTCCAAAAATCAACCTTCAAATTGTATTACGTTCTTGAATTCCCCAGTTTGGTAAGTCAATCTTTTTAAACTCCATTAATAGCAGCATCATAGCATTTCCACAATCACATGATCCTTCATATCCTGCAAGAAATGTTAAGGCTCAATAAATTAAAATAGTAATTTTAATTAGCCACAATAATCTGAACTCCTCCTCATGTTTTCTCCATAAATGACTTGTGTTGGTTACTGTTTGGAATTAACATTTCAGTTACAACTAGATTTTTAAACAGATGTTAAACAGATACCAGAAAGAGCAGATCAAATATGTCACATACTGTTCATTTCAATGTAAGAGGCAGAGATGATAACTCTTTCTTCAAATTATCAACAACATGTGGTAGTATTACACAGAATTAAAAAAAACTCATTCATTTTAGTCACTGCATGTAGTCTTAAATAACCTACAGTGTTCAAGATTTTGTTTTGTTGCTGTTTTAGCTAAACTAGCTGATCCAAGTTTGAAACCACATGCCAAGTGAGATGAACTCATTGAAACATAATTTATTCTTTTATTTGTAATGCAAGTACTTAAATGTTTGCTTATATACCATCTTGCTTCTAAAAGACTGCACTTATTTTACTTACAAATTCAGTATTTCAGTAAAAGAACTTGTGATATCAACAATTCTGTTTAGTTCTATTAAAATGATTAGTTAAGCTACACCCTCCTAAAGTCAATATTAAACCAGAAAAACTTGCATTCTGTAAATCAGCATTTGTCTGATTGAGTATTGATTGCATCAAAATTACATGTCAGCACTCAAAAATAAGTCAGTGGAATATCTGACTGATATTTAAAAACAAACAAACAAACAAACAAACAAAAAAACATACCAAAGCTAGTTTTCATCTGAATAAGACATTTAAGACAAAATTTAACATAATATCTTTCAAATGCAAATCATCAAAATTGGGTCAGTATGGAGAATTAAACCAATACAATGACTGTATTACAACTTCTGTGACTGTTGTATAACTGTATACTTCTTTTAAATTTTTATATATATGTATATGAATGTGATAAGACTACACATTCAGGCACAGCACAGATTTCAAAGGTGTGAAAAAAATTTATTTACAAATTATTTCAGATTCCATTTTTAAGAAGCCTGACACACAAGGAAAAAGATAAGTAGTATCATTCCTAGAATACATTTTTAGAGCTACATACATAACAGCTATTCTTAAGTGTCCTAATAGACTTTGGAAATGCAGTGCACACACACAAAATCTTTCTATGCACAGCAAAATATAGAAGATGACAAATGAATAAAGGAAGTCCTATACAATGTATAATCCAAAAATTAAAGGCTTCAAAGAGGATTTTAAATCACAAAATGTTGAAAAATCACAGAAAATAAATCAGTCCAAGTACGTAAGTAATCTTGCTTTTAATAGAGTTTAATATATACTAAATGGCAGCAAAAATATAAAGGGAAGTATCAGATTCTATGAAGTCCAAATGCTTGGGCAATAATCAATCAATCAATCAATCAGTTTGAAATATTCAAAGAGTTAAGGTGCATATAAAATTGTTCTTACATACTGCCAAATGCATTAATTTTTTTGGCAAAATTTGTCAAAATCGTGTCAACATACACAAATCATGACCTATTTGACAACAATATTTGTTCGTTTTTTTTTCTTTCAGAATGCATATAAACAAACCCACTTGTCTTTTAATTAAAATCTATCATAATTTTTTGCATCATGAAAAGATGCTACTTTTTCCTTCCTAAAGAACATTTAATTATATGGTTTATGTAATTGAAGTATAGTAAATGATATTTTTTCCCCTATATATGCATAGAGTTTTTTTTAGGGAAGGATTATATCAAATTATTCCAATGGGAAAGTTCACCTTCACATTGAGGTTTATTTCTAATACCTGGAAAGTTTAAAGATAATAAATAGCTTCTGCCGTTTCCCACTGTGAAGAACTTTAGTTGCAGAGGTACAGCAAAAGTAGAGCAATAGTTGTGTGGAAAAAAAAGCATCAGTTTTCTGAATTGCTTCTACTAACCTCAAAGAAGAGTTTCAGGTTTGTAATGGTAAGATGAATGCCAAGAGTAACTGCAAGAAGCTTCAAAAGAAAGTCAAGGAGCAATTTATGATCCAAATGACATAGCCAACATGTTCAGAAATGTTGCTTGTCAGCTCCCCAGGAACTACTTCTGACTTATTAATTTGTTTTTTTAACTTGTACAACCCATTTTCTATTCTTTTCTTCAGCTGAAACCCATGAGATGTTAGAAGAAGTAACAAGTGACAACCTCCCTCCCCTCTCCTTCCCTCCTTCCCTTCCTCTCTTCCCCTCCTCAGACCTTCTTGTTTCTGTCCTGGAGTAATAAAAAAAAAATACCATTACTATTATTTTTTGTGTTATAAAGTAGAAGGGCAAAGTATTGAAAAGAAAGAATAAGGCTTTTCATTTGTGGATTGTGGTGGATGTAGAGGGTCAGTAGAGTATTTTAATATTCTAGAATGAAAGAAAGCAAATGGGAAAAAGAAAGTATATAAAATAGAGAGTGGTAGGCCTAACATGAAGAACAGATGCTACAAGAGAGCAAAACAAAGTGCTGGAGTCATCAGTGATGGATAAAACTAACAGAAGAATATTGGATAAAAGAAACACATTTTAGAGGGACACAAAAATGGAGTAAAAGAAAAAAATAATGGCAATGAAATAGGTAAAAGAAGCAAATACAAACAAAGGGAGTTGTGTTAGGTAGACTCTAGACAAACCATTTTAGCACTGTGACCATGCCATCTAACCTTTTGCTATAACTGGAAGTATATGTGCACTGTTCTAACTTTATTCAGGAGGAAGAATTGGAACTAAGTATTTTATGCCCTATAACAAGGCTAAGCTCAAAATCTCAGGAAGCTTCCCTTGCAGTTCATATAAGTATTAGAAGAGGATAAAACCTGGTTTTAGTCTAAGGTTGAAAAGTTCCCATACAATATTAAATCTAGCTCTCCCACAATTCAAAACAAGGTGATACAATTTTTTGAGTATTCCTTTAGGCAGGCTGTTGTTGCAATTCACTTGCAAATAACATTAATTTGTTGCAGATTTCAAAATTAAAAGTATTTAATTGTCAGTCCAAATGCTGGGTTTAATGCTATCTGCTAAACATACAAATATTGTTGCTGAAAGAATTGTCCTAGAAGACTATTTATGCAGAAGCCATTTCATGGTAAGGTTAGACTTATTCTTCTGATGTGGTGCAGAGCAGTTTGACATCAAGCACAGTTGCTGCTGGGTAAGAAAAACACAGAGAAAATTGAAACAGGGAAAACATTCATGCTGTATTTTACAGGGAAACTTCAACTGCCATCAGATAGCACTGGGCATGTATTAGCCCCAGACTCGGAGCCTTTGCACTGTAACTGGTACTGAAGATTGGCATCCTGTACCAAAGAAGGTGAAAAAAAGTGACATGATGTGGCAAAGATAGATAACTCCTAAAACTCAGTTACTGTCTGCACCTAAGGCAGCTGAACTTCTAGAGCAGGGGAAGGCTGTTAGCAAAATCAACCTGAGCCATCACTAACCAGTAACCACATCCCTAGGAGTCGGTACAGTGAGCTGTAACTGAACGCTCCCTGGACTTGCCTTGACTGAGGCAGTATTTATCATTCTAGCAGCAGCCAACGATCATGAGTGAATTATTTTCTTGTCACTATAATTTCTGTCTTTGCCACTTCATAACATGTCTCTTTAAGTGGCCATCATACTTATTTTTAGTTAAATTAAGCTTTTATTTTTGCTGAGAGATAATATACTACTGTACCCACTTCTACAGAGGACATTTCTCTCTCTGGTAGATGTCTCTTCCCAGCGAAAAAGAAACCTTATGCTCAGCTGAGTCTTTGCAGAGCTCTGCATGTGACGAGTCAGGCTGGACACAGAGCTCATTGAAAAGACAGGTACTCGTGCCCAGCAGCGATGTGTAATGGTATTTTTGCTAGCTAATGCAAATTCCTCCTTTGCGTGCTTATGACAACGTACCATGTCTTGCATGTACTGGCCCTGATTTCCAAGGTGCCCTGAAATCACAACAGAGAGGAGAGGAGGGGGTTTAAATACTCTGTGCTACACAGTATTACTGCTACAATGCAATACAGACAGGAGAGTAAGATACTGCAGGACTTCACTTGCAGTAAGTTAGTTTTGATGATTCAGAACAAAAGTTTGATTCCCAGGAACAATTTCTATTAAGTTCTTTTGATATCTTTGTGGTAAATATTACACCCAAATAGTGACCATAAGGTATAATCTCAATTTACCACCGTAAATTAGTTTTATTAAAAAGTTCATTTTAATGAAGAAGAAATTGCCTATAGCTAGACTTTAAAGTCACTCACAGGTAGATAAGAACTGGATTTAAACTTTCAGAGATCTAATCTTGGCTAATGGTAGTTGTTAAAAACAATCACAGATAAATGAGCATTAATTAGAAAAAGGTACAGTAGCATATAACAGGCAAGTTAATTTCTGACAAATCAACTTTTTCTGTGGGTGAAAGACTTATTTTTTAAAAGAATGATAACAAAAAACAATGAAAATGGGAGTGATGTGCGTATAAAAATATTCACAAAATTAAACAAACTCTTATGTACTTTCTTTTACTAAAATTTTATGTAACAACTGAAGTATTGACAGCCACTTTGAAAACTGACATGAACTACCTTAAAATAAAGTCAGACACAAAATTCTACCAAATAAATGTGTGTTGCCTGAGGTATCTTCATGGTGATCACTGTAAAGCATATGTACTACTCCTAGGCAGATACCTGCCTTTGTTACAGGAAATACAAGATGTTTTGGAGCTTGTGAAAACAACCCCTTGAGTGAATTTTTCCAGAGATTTCAGTGTTTACAAGGTACTTAATTAGCAATTACATCTAGCTTTAGAGTCATATAGCAATTCCAGCAATACTTGTGATTTATACAATTATTACGGTGGACTATTTTCTCTATAAATGAGATTTCATTATGGAAAAAATGAGAATAAAAATAGCTACTTCATGAAGAACGTTATATTCCTGTTAGTAGAAATTAAACGTGTTTCAGGATCCCATTTCTCTTTTGGGCAATCTCTAATGTCTCTCTCCTTCTTCCCAGTAAGCTTAAGTGATAGAAGTGTGCAACTGGTGGTGTATTTCTAACCACAAATAATTATGGAACTAGAAACTCTCCCAAGATAGAATTGGTGAGTGTGAATTCTGCTACCTGATAGAGAATGGCTGAGATCACCATTTAGAACACTTCAGTGAATTTTGAATTCCCTGATAAATTTAAATCAAATAGCAAAACTCTGAATATTTTCAAGACAAGATGAGGTCCTCAGAAATTTTTTGAGAGAAGTGAAATCCTTATGCCAGTTAAAGTCTAACCTCAAAGGTTGCTCAGTATTTGGCTTCTCGTTTTATTAACATTCTGTAATAAATGTCCAAGGAAGTATTTGTATTTGACTAAGGTTCATTTTATTTGGAATCTTCTCTCATACTGAATTTGACCTTCACAAGTTCTTTTCCATAAGTGGTGACCTTTAGATTAGCCTCCCGTGTTGAGAAGTGGCTCTATTGTCTGACATTGTTCATTCTGCACATTACTAAACCAAAAAGTATATGAATAATTTTAAATATCAGTTAAAAAATACCCCACTTAGTTAATGTCCTCAAAAAAAATAACATCTTTCCCATTATGTTCAAGGTCTCGAGAGTATTTTTCATTATTTATTTCCTTAAAAACCTCAAAAAATATGAAGTGTTTGGTTATAAACAGATTTTTTCCTGTGTTTACCAGAAATATGAGTACATTTGGAATGAAAACAAGAGTTTTATGAACAAAATTTCAGTTTAAGTATTTTTCTGTTCCATTAAAAAGTTCATAGTCTCTTATTATTTCTTTATAAACATATTCACATGCCAAAGAAGCCAGAAAAAAAAGTTTAGTCTGAGAAATATGCACATGTTGTTGAGTCAAATGCTGGCAATAATAAGATAATGACATATTTAGAGTGTGATCTTTAAAAAAAAATCTCTTTAGAAATGTTACAATTCTGAAATTCCCTCTTTGTTCAAGAACCTTAAGGCAATAAGAAGTTTATCACTCTAAGTTCTTATTCATCCAATGTTGTCTTTATACCTCATACACCTGAGGTGTATAATTTCTTCACAATGTGACTCAGACTGCAGCCTCTGAGGGGCTAAGGTAGCAGGAAACAATCTTTTTCCTATTGCCACGTACACTCAAAATAATTTCAGCATAACACAGTTAGGCCCTCTCTGTTTCATGATGAACTTTGGGTTTGATTTTTATCTTTCTGTTTTCTCTGTTTTCTTTTCCTTTTTTGTCTTACTTGTTTTCCTGTCTTTTTTCCTGGGTCCCATTTCTGGTATCTTCTTTGACTCATTGCAAGCTGAACACAATATCCAAGACATTTCACTCAAAGTTTAAAAACCCTTTCAAACCTCTCATTCACAGAGAACAAAATGAAAAAAGTTTCTGTCTACAAGAACCAGGTCTTTTTTGATTTTGCTTTTGTTTTGTTTTGTTTTGTTTTTGTATAGAAAGATTTTTTTTCTCTTATTATAATTTTACGATTGCTGAGAATACCTGATACCAATGACATACCATATGCAAAACACTAGAGCAAATGTAGCAAATCCTTCCTAATGAAGTTTGACAGATAAAAGCATTTTTATTGTTTAATTTTTCACAAATTTTGGTATCTTTCTAAAAATTTTCCCATCTTTTGGCTCTGTAAAACTTTTCTTATTTTATTGAAGAGACCAGTGGTCTCTGCCAAAACCCCAGGTATTTTGATTGAATAAATCATTGCTGCTGTCACAGGCTGGATAATCAGCTTCAAAGATTGCATGTGAAAACACTCATGTTTCAGTGTACATTACATCTATTTTGTCCCTTTATTATAAATAAAAATTCAGGTATGTAAGAATTAATAGATAGAAAAGTATATAAGTATTTATAGTGATTATAACATATAATCACTACAGTGAAATATAGGGATATGCATATAATGAGGTGTCATTGATATGCTGTCCAGAATATTAAGCAAACTTATAAAGAAATTTAAAAACAGACACAAAAAAAAACCGGGGAAAAAAAAAAAAAAAAAAAAAAAAAAAAAGCTTTGTTTGCTGAATACAAATAACTGTAACTATACCTATATGGATAGCCTGTGATAATAATGTTAAGAAAGATGTTTAACAAATATAAGAGCAGAACTGTTTTTATTATATTTACACTGCATTAATATGAGAAATTGTACTACATCCAGATTTTCTAAAAAAAAATCAGAAAATTAATATTCTTTCTTGGAATATGTGATGTGTATGAAGAAACATCAGTGCTATGGGTATTGATGTGAAGATGATGTTTTATGTTTTTCATGGTGCTTTGAGAGGATGGTGAGCCTTTCAGAACTTTCTATTACCTTTCAGAGCAGAATGAGTAAATGAAGTTCTAGGACCATTATGTTAGGTGCTTTTAAATGGGGGTCTGGGAAACCTGGTTATTCTACAATATACAGTTTTATCGAGCTTCCTAGTCTTGCTGTTTCTCTTTGCTTTGAGGTAAACTGTAAGCCAAGAAAACAAAATGTACTAAAGACATTTTGAGTATGAGCTTTTCATGCATCAGCTGCTGCAATTGCCAGAGGACTCTGTGAGATGGTAAAATGACCAGAAAAGATAGATAAGTCAAGGAAATTTCTCTTAGGACATGGTTTTAACATCCTGTGAGATCAGAAAACTCTTTTAACTGTTGAAATAGTGCCTCTGCCTACTCTCCCATTTAATGGAGAATTTCTGCCTTGCATTTGTCAAAAAGAATTAGGCCATAAAAATGTTATCAACTTAAGAAGTAGAAAATAGTAATATCATATTTCTCTAAAATTTTATCAAATCTCTGCTGCTACTTGGAAACAGTTTATCATATTCCTTTACTATGTTATTATATGCTGAAAGGGTAAATGATGGCTGTTGCTCAGCACATGAACTTTCTGCTTTTTCTCTTTTTGTTATTATCTTTCAGTAAGACAGCCCTCTGGGCTTGTTTTAAATTCCAAAGAGAATTCTCCAGACAGGTGAAATCAACTGAATAAAATAAATTGAAACCTTCTTTGTAGAGTTACTGTGGGGTTTGACTTAAGTAATGAACTGAAATATGAAGCTGCTGTGTTCTGCTTGCAGAACTGTACCTGCACTGTAAAGAAAGGTGTGACGTATATCTGAAACACTGATCTAGATAAAAATCTATATATAAATTATAATGAAAACATTCCAGTCAGGGTTCTTTCTCTTCTAAGCTTTTTAGTGTCTTTTTCAACATATACTGAAGCCAATACCACAGTTTCATATCTTATATTTCACAGGAAACATTCGCTTGATGGGGCACACCACAATCTAGTTAGAAATGTACAAATAACCTTTTATTCACACAGATTCAGATTTAATTTCTATAGGTATAGATTAAATTTGAGAACATAAGACTTTGAACTTTTTACATTCTGTCAGAAGAAAGAATAATGATAATGGCAATAATGATAATCAGGAAGAAATAAAAATCTTAAAATATTTGAAGCAAGGTGAAATGTAGCCAAGAAAACAAGTTTCTTCAGTGCAATTTCGGTTTAAATTTTCAAGTAACAGCAAAAACTCTAAATACAGCAAAATATGTAGATTCAGTACATGTTTCCACTTATATGTATTTATTCTTATAAATGTTTCAGAAGACTTTAGTACTTATTCCAGAAAGTTCATGAAACATATGGAGTAGTGACCATCTCTTGACAGAGGAATGAAAGAATGTAAATTATTATTTTGATAAATGGAATAAAGAAGAAAATGAAGCAATTTTTTAATTTCTGGACAAATTTTTAAAAGAAAAAATATATTTTAAAATATATTTATGATGCATGTTTGGACTAGTTTCTGTGTAATATGCACAATGAATAAATCAGTTATGACTTTGATTATTCTCTTGGATAAACAACTCCAGCTCTTTCTTGATAGGAGAGGTGCTCAAGCCCTCTGATCATCTTTGTGGCATTTCTCTGGACTTACTCCAGCACATCCATGTCCTTCCTAACCTAAACATTACTCATGCTTCATGGTAATATTATTCCTTTTACAGCATGCTTGTGTAAAAGAAAGACCTTTGGGATTAATGTGATACAAAGTCCAGGAGTTACCACTGGCTGACAAAATTAACAAAACAAACAAACAAACAAACAAACAAGGTTGTCTTGATATTATCTTGCATATTCCTTAATTATAAATACTCAGTCAAGAACATTTAACACAACATAGTGTATCAAAATCACTACTTTATAGTTCCTATTTAGGGGACAATATTCATACTTCAGATTTAAATATTCAAAATTATAATCTCTGCTTCAATATCTTAGAGAACTACTGTCTTCATGATGCTATTATAGTAGTAGTACAGATCCAGAGATATAGTTCATTTACATGACATATTGAGATACATGATATCTAGATGTAGATATATAATATCAACATAGCTGTATAAAAACACTCCAAATGGATCAGGTTTCATGAATGTAATTTTTAAAAGTAAAAAAAAAAAATAGTTTTTCTAAAATAAATTTTGTTTGGTTGTGATGTGCTGAAATAGTTTTGAGTTGGTTTTTTTTTTCGTTTTCTAATGCCTTTAGATACAATACAGAGTAAAAATACTGGATGTATCCAAAACATGATAAAAATAACACTTGCACAAAAAGTTGTAGCTTCTACCACAGCTTACTCACAGAATATCATCTGCAAACATGAGAACAGAAAATTATGCAATGTTCCTCAGGTTCTTGTTTGGGAGGCAAGATGAAAACAGAGTTTCTTTTGTGATCATATATCAAAAGAATGTCATCCCCAACAGTCTTGTAATTTGCTTATGGTGACATTCATGTTTCTTGGCAGTCCTGAATACTTTTTTCTGACTCAGATTTCTTTTCTGAACTGTCCAAGCCTGGGTATCAAATTTGTAGCACATCAGGTTAAAAAGAGAGGGAAAAAAAAAAAAAAAAAAAAAAAAAGAAAGGGAAGTGATGATCAGAGACCAGATATTTATGTGCCTTCTAGCAGCTCTGATTGCGGCACCTAAATATATCATCTCAATGCAAAAGAAAATAAAGAAAATAAACCAAAATTATGGTCTCTATTAAAGGCTGCAAAAATACATTTTGAAAAAAAAAATCTATATGTGATCTGGGATTAAATCAAAATATTTTAGAGGAATTAGAGATTACTGCTTAACTGCATATCCAAATCAGCCTTAACTAACCTACAGAACAGCTGCAGTGTGTTTGTGAGATAGAGCTGTGTGATATGGGTGTTATGTAAGATGGCAAGCTGATTGCTCTTGTTTTGCTCTCATTTTTTTTTTTTCCTTTTTCATGAAGACACATAATATTTATAAACTGCTACAGACACCTGAAATACAGCAGGCAGTAAAAGAACTCCAGAGAATGCATATTTTTTCTCAGGAATATTGTTGGATATTGTTCGCAGTTCTCTGAAGGTTTTTTATCTTTTATTTGCCCAGCTGAAGAGGATCTCTTAACCTGCTTTATTAAATGCCCACGAAGATTCAAACCCAGTAAGAAAACTCCACTTGGAGCCGTCTTAGAGGAAGAGGAACTTTCATCCTGGAATAAGCCAAGCGCATATAGACTTATGCATATGTAGAAGTGCATTCTATTACCTACAGGTTCAGGATGCAAGATGTGCTGCTCTGTCTCTTAAATGGTGAAGAAAAATGAAAGTGTGCCACTTTAGACTAATCCCGTACTGCTTCCCAGACATAACACATTGCTCATTCTCTCCCTGGGCTAGCAAGTCCCTGTACTACAAGCTATAAGTTTTACTCTGGTAGCTTCCTTATTAAAGATTTATGCTAATTCTTATCCTACTGATGTAATAAAAGCAAGGTAAAGATGGATTTCTTATTGTGTTTTTCTGTTTTTAAATTCTGGTGAATTTGAAAAGCATCCAGTATTTCTCTTCTGAAAGCAAAGGTCATACATTCAGAAATGGTACATTTACCATGTGATTGGCCTCAATTTATCCTCTCCTTCTTCTGTGTCTCTGTGTACAGGTATTAACATAATTCTGCATTCCTTTTTGGCTTGTTTTTCACTTGAAGAAATAGCTTTCATGTCAAATTGTAGAACTCTTGTGCCCATTTTTTTTTTCTGTGTGGGATTCTATTCATCTGGCAAGATTAAAAAACTTGGAATGCAAATATTACCTCACACTATTTCTCTGTTTCTTTGGAAATTTTGTTGATGTTTTATTTAGCTTTACAAACTAGAACATATTTCAAAAAAGATTTTGAACAGATTGACTAACATTCGAATAATCTGAAAGATAAAGACTGAAAAATATTAAGAGTACCAAGTGTTTTATAAAAAATATTTGAAGTTGTCTACGAGAGGCTCTTGACCATAAGAAGAAGGATGGCATTGAAAATACATGATAAGAGACATCTATTGAGCATGTGACCTTGATCACATGATTTTGATTTTTATCAAAATTAGGCTAAAAATAGTGCAACTACAGCTGAGTGAAATACTAATTAACTAAGCTTTGTTTATAATTTTGCTGGGTCTTGCTTTCGTATTAGAAGTGTATAAAAATGTGATTTGACAGCTAAACACAAAATAAAGCATATCCAAAAGCTCCATTGGAATAGTCATCCAGATGACTTCATCAATATCATGTAATAATCTAGAATTTCAGCATTTTGTGAGGAAAAAAAGAGTACAGGGAAAATGAAAGTAGCCACAGATTCACATCTCAGCATTTCAAATTCCCCAGGAAGTCTTATGTGTAAGATAAGTGATTAGTTAGAGCTTAACACACTTTATTTATTCCTATACACTTAATGCACACATAGCCAATATTCCACTCAGAATATTACTATATAGTCCTCCATAGTCCTCCAGTAAACACGAAGAATTTAAGAGACTTTTTTTTCCCATATGAAATTTAAAAAAAATTTCTCTGCAAAGGTTTTGTGGCTGGATTCAAAGTACTGTTTAAAGGCAAAAAATAGGCACAGTTTACAGATATACAGCTTAAGCCAACAATTTACTGTTATCAAAATTTTAATAGTTTAGATACAATTATTGCAGGGAAAAAAAATTAATAATAATGCAGGTAGAGCACTTACGTTCTGAAAGAGTCATAATAATGGCAATAATGCAATTAAAATTGCAACTCCCTAGTTTCTATCACTTTTCCTGGTGTTTAATCACCCTTTCTCCTCTACGTCATTGTGTCAGTGCTTTCACACTGATGTTAGTGGTAGCTGCTCCGAGTGGGCAGGATCTGGAGCCCTTCGTTGGGAGCATTGTGTGGTCCATGAAGGTGACTATTCTTATTTTTTTTTTTTTCCTTTAAGATATTGGCTAGTATTAGACATATTTTGAAGCTGTGTTAAAAAAAAATCACACTTGAAAGTTAATGTGTAAGTAAACCACCAGTAAGATTTCATCAGCTCATTGAGTCAGTTATCTGTAGATCAGAGGCATGTTTGTCTCTTTGAGGAAAAGCTGATGAAATATACCCAGCTGATAAATTCAACTAAAGCAAGCATCAGCATAGTAAGATGACCAAGATGTTGTATACCACGTTTTCATTCCAGTTAAAAATAAGCTTCAAGGAATACCCAAGCTAAAAATAAAAAGCTGTGAATTGGACTGAAAATAATATACAATAGCATATTACCATTACTCCTTGATTTTAAAATTCTGGAATGCATTCTGTTTGCATTATATTAATATGTAATATTGGCAATTTACTGTTCAAAATGTAGGAAAGTGGTTAGAACTTCAGGCTGTATGACTGTGCACATAAGTACAGGCAACTAATTTTATAAACAAAGAGGCATTTGCAGTCAGTAATTTCAAGATATTTCTCCTGTCTCACATGTGACTACTGACCCTCTTTGCTCCACAATCAAAAATGCACACTCTTTCCATTTCCAAATGATGGATTAAATAAAAAGCTTTTTTTAATTTTTTTTTCTCTTTGTACTCAGGTCATATTGCTTCACTTTCCATTTCATACACTCCATCTGAAACTGCCTTTACAACATATTCTAACTCTTATTTCTGGCTTGATGTTCTTTCTGTGCAGGACCTGAAGCCCTTCTGTTGATTTATTTCATCAGTACTGAAAATCTCCTTCTTCTAGACATTCATCATTTTATAAGAGTATTTTCAAGTCTGACATCTCTATTCTCCTCCTACATTTTTGAATAATCTCTAGGAATTTGAATTGGTTTTATCGCTGTTTTCCTAAATATTCAGGATACTGTTGTTCTTGCTCTTTCCTTCTGGTCTCATTCTCCAGATGCCTTTACCTTAATTTTGCTTGTACACTGAGCTTTTGGAATGCTTGTCATGAGCGTTTGGACCCTATTAGGACTGGGGATCATGATGTATCCATTTTTCTATCTGAAGTTATCACCTTTTCAAGTGTTTCCTGTTTTGCTCACAAATTACTACCCTGATAATCTCTTTTCCATCCATATCCAGTTGGACAGAAACCTGAGCAGCTTGGTCTAGTGGAAGGTGCCCCTGCCCATGGCAGAGGGGTTAGTACTAAATTATCTTTGAGGCCCTTTTCCAGTCCAGAGCATTCTATGATTCTGCGGTCCTGGTTGACTCATACTGGATAAAAAGCTTGATTATAGCTCAGCAGCACAAGTGAGGAAAATGAGAGAACTGCACACATCTACTCCTTTGCTGAGACTCCATCAATCTACCAGAGCTCCATTTGCCTCGTGCTGTTGGATAAAAAACATCTTACGTTTTTTCTTTGAGAATGAATTCTAATTTTGGAATTCATTTGTGTAATTAATGAATACTGGCCTGTAACATAGTTTTTTTAGGGAAGGGAAAAGTAAATTATTCTAATATGATTTTTAAGGGGAAATCTACAATTTTTACGGTTATACTGAATTAATTTTCTGCCTTTTTTTTTCCACAATAGTTTTAGGAAAGGAGTCTACAACTGTAAATATCAGCACATGTTCTCATGGCATTTAGCACAGAATAGCAGGTGTCATCCAACTCTTGCATTTGACAGCTGTAGCTTTTCTACCAAGGCTGCACTTCAGCAGAGTGCTGAGGGGCTTCTGCAAAATGCTCAAAACCAGTAAGCACAGGAATACAGAAGTCTGTGAATGTGTGCATGTTTATATGTCATATTAGTGTTCATTGCCCTAAAAAGGTACTTACTGTCTTCCAAGATTTGGATTTAAGTAAAACTAGTTTTTATGGAGTTCAAGCACATGCATTGATTTTTATTACTTGTCAGTTTTCTGTCAAACATCTGGCTTACCAAGTGTAGTTTCTATTGCTTTGTATTTAAAGTGGGGAAAATAATATGTTAAGCTTCACATACAAGTTCTACTCAAGTTCTTGTAAATTGCATATACATTTCCTTTCTGTACTTCCAAAAATTAAGTGCTTTCGTTACTCTGTCAAGGAATAGGCATTCTCTTGTCTTTTTTTTTTTTTTTTTTCTTTTTGTCTCTTTATAAACCTTTTTATAGTTTAAAAGGAGGGGGAAGTGAACATTGAGTCTTGCAATATATTTTGAAATAAATCTTGGGAAAAAAATGAGGCTTATAAGTGATTGCTTTATTTAAAAATGTATATTATTTCATTAATGATACGAGCCAGGCCTAACTAACAGATTCTAAAAAAACCGTATAGTTAGAAAAATATTCAGGTCAAGAAATTGGCAGGACTAATGAAGATTATGTTCTTTTAATTTAAATAGTATATACTGAACCTCTCATATTTTGGAATTCTGACCCACTTGACAGAGGGTAAGAGGTTCTTTAAATCTTGGTCTAGCATGTGTTGCCACAGTGAAAAAGGACCAAACAAAGATGAGAGCTATAGATCCTTATACTCAGTTAAATGGTCAAACAAAAGCAGGACATAGGATTGAATAATGAACAAAAAATATGATCCTACCAAAGTTTAGCTTTAATATACTTCCTCGTGCCGCTTTTTTTTCCTTTTTTATAAAGATTTCCAAATAGCTTTCAAGCTAACTTTCACTATTTTCCTCACTGTCTTACTTTTTTTACTTATTTATATTTCAAAATGTCACATTTGTATAACGACTTTTTTCAAGTCCTTTGGTTTACTTAATGAGAACTACCTCTTCATAGAACTACTTGTTTGATCACAAACATACTAGTATGGTGAAGGTGATATATCTGTGATCAAATAATAGAGTGATAACCAGGTCTATAAAAAGATGTTTTAAAAGATTAAGCTCATTATATGGAGATTATAGAATTCTGTAAGATTTGAGTGATTACTTACTTATTTACTATTACTTACTATTATTTACTATTACTAGCTATTACTTTTGTTTTAGTTTTAAAACCAGAAACATTTTGTACCTGTGGGGCATATTGAACACACAAAACAATATATTATCTTTAGAAAAGAAAGAAATTTAAACATTCCTTTCATGTAACTTAAAATTTTTCATATGTTCTCCATTCTGAAGGATATGAAAGTACAGTTACAAAAAACCTTTGATTTGATTGCTCCTTTATGTATATTTTAAGTAGTGGGTGAAATTTTGATTTATTTCACACATAGATAGATTACATAACAATATTAAACATTAAATATATTTATTATTAACAGTGACTAAACCCTTAACTTTATTATACATTACACAGAGTATCCTTTTTCTCAACACTAAAATGCAGCTGTATATAAAGCCTCTAAGAAGCATGTGTATACTTGTAAGCATTTTTTTGTCCTACTAAAGATGAAGAAGAAATTTCAAGTGGGCAATGATAATTACATCAAAATATTTCTGACAAAAAGATTTTTTTTTTAAATAATCTCTTATCAGGGGAGTATGTGGATAAGTTTCAGGAATAAATCCACTAGAAATTGCAATGTTTAACAAAAAAAGTCATATTCTTCACGCTGATCTGAACAAGGAGAAAGTTATCTGTGTATCACAAAACTATCAATTTTAATTACAATACTAATTACAAAGTTATTTACTTTCCAAGTTTTTCACATTAAAACTAAGTGTGAGTTTTGAAATTACTAAGTCAGCTTTTATTATAAAACTGCTGCAACTAAAAACTTGAACTCAAAAGGTAGTTGAAACCTGTAGCAGTATGCTAAGTTAAAATAAAACCATGAAAAAGCAAATCTGCCTTCTTAATGCCTGATTCTAGGAGGAAAATTAAAAGCTATATGGATACAGGGATGATTTGTAGAATAGTAAATGTAGTTAAACAAGTAAAATGATCTTTTCAGTATTGTCTACATTATCCTTTCATGTTTTTGCTTTTTATTCTCTAAATATGGATTTCAGAAAAAAGAAACAACAAATCAGTCTCACAAAGTCTGTCTTTTACAGAAGGAAATACCAGAAATGGCACATCTGATAATCTTAAGGCATGAAAGAAAGCTGCTGCCATAAAATGTTCTTTAATGATTAAGAAATTTCTTTTGCAATCATCATCAGCAATTCTGAAGTTTCAAAGCAGGTTGGAGTATTGAAAAGACAGAATAGAATGGCATCCTGTCTTTAGGGAACAAAATATAAAATATAGATGCATCTGAGATTTGTCAAGATTACAAAATCATAAGGTTAACATCCCCACAGGGACTACTGAAATATTAGATTTAGTGATCATACAACAAAGTTTGTGAGAAATTTGAAGGCACCTTAAAAAGAAAAGGAAAGATCAGTTATTCTGGATGTCTGATATATATTCCATTTAGAACAGTGATTTAAAGAGCTGATTTTAGAACATATTTTTTAAAAATTATATAAATATAATTACTTTCAGACTTTTAATGTTATTTAAAAAAATTGTTTCCAGATAGATTTTCTCCTCTGACTGCAAAATTTTATGTTATAAAATAAACTAATCAAACATCATAAATTAGGGGTTTTTTGAGATTTATGACTTTGCACTCTATAATATGCTATTTAAAAAAGTGCCAAAATCTGGAAAGAAAGGAAAAAAAACAAAACCAAAAAACCCCCAAAAACTAAAGACACCAACAAAAAAAAGCATAAAACAAAACCCAGTTAAACAAAAAATTAAAAATAAATAAACAACAACAAAAAGCTCACCAAAAAAAGAGCACACTTCTGTAGAATTTAGTATAGGTATATGGTAAATATTTACTATATAGGAGGTATAGGAGGTAGCGAACTGGCATATATGGAGAAAGAAAGAATTAGCAGGGAACTCTGAGCAGTATTTTGTAGTGGTATCACGAGGTGATGATTCTTATTATTACAAGTTTAGGTGGTATGTTAAGAGGATGACTTGTTTCTAATTTAATATTTCAACTAATCTAATTTGTAACAAATTCATGGAAGATCATTATAAATGAAGCAGAAATAACCAGACATAATCCCTGTAAAACAGCAGTGATGAAAGTTGCTGGATTTTCTTTTCTCTCTTTTTTCCCTGTCATAAAGCCACCTGCACTTATCTACTCTTTTTTCTCTGAAGTGGTGTTGGGACAGGAAGGGAAATACTTACATGAGGTGTTTTGCCAATTCAAACATTGATGAAAAAAATCACCTGTATTTTAAGCCTTCAACACCTAGTAAATAATAACTTTGGGAGTTAAGGATCCTGACAACTGACTTGTTTTCTGATTGAATCTCCAGTTACACTGATTTTTCTCTTTGTGTGCCAGATATGTTAGGCTATAGATGTGTGCCATCCAGTATTGCAAGATGAAACTAAATGTCAATCCCTACAATGTCAGTAGCTCTTTACGGGTTAAGCATAGTGCTTTTTAAAAGATTTCTATCACATAAATTTAATAGTCACCCTTGAGTTCAGGTTGAGATAATAATCATATACCTGTGTGAATGGAAGGAAAACAAGCAAACAAAAGTACTCTTATTGTGACCTAGGGCAGTTGGTTTCTTCCAAAATAGAGGAGATACAATTGCTGCCTTGAGCAAACTAGAATGGTGAAACTCAGAAAAAGAAGTGATGCTGGCAATCTGTACGTAATTTTGCTTGTGATTACCTAAGTCAGTAGGCTGCATTAGTTATGATGTTGTCTGGGATATAAAATCTTAGAGTCATGTAATGATTTGGGTTGGAAGGGACCACATCTATCACTTAGATTCAACCCATCAGCTGTGGACAGGGGCATCTTCCACTAGACCAAGCTGCACTAACCTCCATCCAACCTGGCATTGAACACTTCAGAGATGCAGCACCCACAACTTTTCTGCATTGCACCACAACTCCCACAGTAAAGAATTTCTTCCAAATATCTAATCTATATCTACCTGTCGCCGACTGCCCAGTTCCCTGGCAGGGGTCTTCTGGGTGCCGCGACCTTCCCGAGTGAGTCGCCCAATGAGAGACGGCCTCAGCCCAGGTGGCACAGGCACTCCTATAGAGTGACCAGCTCAGTTGTGAGATCGCAGGAGCGATCAAGCCTGTCAGCTCTCGCCAGGCTGTAGCTGCCAAAGCAGCTTTATTCCCGGGAGGGATTTGTCCAGGTGGTGCCGGAGAAACCACTGGAGCCGGGGGTCTTCTTCAGGAGCCTTCTTTATTCTCTGACGACTCTCCAAGGAAGGACCCTAAAGGTCCCGGGAGCCGGATTTTTATTCTTAACTCGGGGGGTGGGGTTTACTAAAGCAACCAATAGTGTCGCGGATTGAAAAGTTAGCCAATCAGAGAAAGGATCCAAAAAGAACCAATCAGGATACAGAACTGAGGGGAAGACATAACAACCAATTAGGGAAGGGATCCAAAAAGAACCAATCAGGATACAGAACTGAGGGGAAGACATAACAACCAATCAGGGGTAGGATAATTAACATACCAGGAAGTAACTTTAACTGCCAACTTCAAACAACAAGCGGGTAGACAACTGGGATAGGGAAATTCAAGGGCTAGACACCCTCCATGGGAGAGCCGGGAGCGTTTCTCTTTCTACATAGTCTTTAGGAGCCTCCACATCTACCTTTTAAATGGAAGCCATTCCCCCTTTTCTTGTCAGTACGTGCCCTTGTAAAAAGTCCTTCTGCATCAGTCTTGTAGGTTCCCTTCAGGTACTGGAAGGCCACAATAAGGTCACCCCACAGACTTTCCTTTTCCAGACTGGACAATTCTTATTCTCTCAGCCTTTCCTCAGAGAAGAAATGCTTTATCTGTCTATTCAACTTGGTGTGCCTCCTCTATGCTCATACCAACAGGTCCATGTCCTTCCTGTGCTGAGGATCCCAGAGCTGGATGCAGTGTTCCAGGTAGTGTCTCTCACCACAAGAGTGCAGAGGAGCAGAATCCCATCCCTTGCCCTGCTGGCCCTGCAGCCCAAGATACTTTTGGCTTTCTAGGCTGGAAGTGCATATTGCTGGTTTGTGTCCAGTTTCGCATCCACCAGCAACCCAAAGTCCTTCCAAGCACAGCTGCTCTCAATCCCTTCATCCCTCGACCTGTTGCACCCAGCTGCTGCACCTTGCACTTAATCTTGTTAAACCTCATGAGATTCATAAACCTCCTCCTTAAATTTCCCGAGTTGAGCCTACCTTGTAATAATCTCTTTTACTGTCATAACTTGTTTTGATTACCAGTTATAGTACTTTAGGTGATGAGATATTTTGAATCGAACGTAATCTTAATTGAAACCTTAATGTAATCATAGTTTTCTTTCTTGTCTTAGTGATGCTTTTATTTAAGCATGTTTCCCCTGTATAATAGAATCTGTAACAGTTGTATGGATGTGATTTAATTAAATGCATATTTTATTAATTTTACCTGAAACAATCATTAGATTAAATATTTAAATACTACTTCTTAATTAGTATCAATAAATCAGAGACTGTCAGAAAATACTTCTGGATGCTGTAGTCCATCATCTGTTCTGATAAATTGAGGGAGCAATCTTGACCAAGGCTTGACTCAAGACAACCCAAGACACCATTTGGAGAGATAAAAGAGGCCAAGATGATTTTAATAAGATTGAGAGCATTTAGTAGAATGAATGTAGCATGTACTTTCCCAGTTTCTCTCAGTGCCAAGGAGTTCCAGGTGTGTACTGGGCATAGTCAAAGACAGTAGAGCTGGGTCTGGAACCAGCCTCTCCTCCTTACCTCCCGTGTGAGCACCTTACTCACCAGGCTGAAGACCTGATTACTCCCACTCTCAACAGTGCTCTTGTGAACTTTTGATTTCTCATTTCATACACACAAAAATAAATGAAGCCTATCCACTTGAGAATGTAGCTGTGGAAATACTAAGGCTGAGGAACTCAACAAAACATAGATCCTTTACTTTGGCAGGCAAAAAGGTTACTTCTTCCCCAAACCACCCCAGGCAAATAATATAGGCTGCCACTGTCAGTAGTATTTTGCTTGAGTTGTAGAAGCAGTCATATTAAGGTTTGCTTCTGCATCTGATGATTCAGGCTCAATGTAAAGCCTCTACCTTTTATTCTCAGCAGCAATAAAGGCCAAAGAAATAATAACAACTATGTGCTTAGAATTCGTATGCTACATAAAATAGATGCAGATCAATATTTCCATTTAAAAACACCTTGTGTACTTCAAAAATGTTTTAAAATCAATTTGCTATATACAACTTGTATTTTATACTATGATATATTCTGGAATATATGAAATGAAACGAACTTATTAACTTCAGTTGAATAATGGGGGAAAATAGATTGAAATCTGGTTAATGAAAATAGCAGGAGATATGAAAAGTTTAAGAACAGATGCATGGTTACACTAAGACCTTTGAGAGTCTAATTTCAGTCTGTGTTTAAGAAAAATATCACCAAAATGATGACTCAAACTGAAAAAAAATCTGCTCCCACTTTAGTTAATTTTTGTATCATTATAATGCAGTGAGAGACAACTGTATGTGCTTATCTGTAGAAGGGAGAGAAATCAAAGTTATGAGGTCATATTAATTAATGCTCTGTAGTTACCATCTAATTGTGGAGGAAAAAGAGAAAGTCCTGTAACTTCCCTGTCACACATCTCATCATTAGAAACATCTAGCATAAAACTTGTAGTCGGAAATTAAGTATGTTTAAACGGAACATCCTATACAGAAATGTTCTGAATAAGTAAGTACAGTAACAAGGAAGATGATGCCCCACTTGTAATTTTAAGAAAATGCTTCAGCAAGGGAGGAGAAAGAATTTACAACGCCAATACACCATCTTCTTTTGAAGTTTTGAAGTTTCTGTCTTCATTAAGAAGAAACCTCTTTGAAGAAGATGTTTGGAAGAGGTGGATCTGTATTTCACTAGATACAGGTCATCATCCTCTAAATAACCTCAAGATGTATGGACACGCAGGTGATTTGTTCCTGTTTGTTTGGTTGGTTGTTTTTTGTGGGTTTTGTTTGTTTGTTTTGTTGTTGTTTGTTTTTTGGTTCCCCCCCCCCCCCATAGCTGTTATAAAATTCTCTCTTTTTTCTGAAATTATTATCCCAAACCACTATTATATTCTTGCAAATAAATTGGTTCATGACTTCTGTTGCTGTAAGTTGTTCCAGACAAGGCAGCAGATCAAAGTCAGAGTTTAAAATCTGAAATAACACCATACCTTACTCTCTATTTGTTGTTGGTTTCCCTCCTCCCATCTTTAATTATCAGAATATTTTAGCCTTCTTCCTTTCCCTGGCACTTACAACTTAGTTTTGATGCTACTTCATAGCTTACTATGAGTGCTTACCACAGGTTGCTTTTCATAACTGTTCATCTTTGTGATGTAGAGGGAACTTCTGAGACTTTGGGCTTTGTTCATTAGTTAGTTTACAGTAATGAAAACAGATTTCCTATGATGTGAGGACAGTAAAGATCTGGGATTCCTTTGCTGCTCTTTGCAGATCATTCCTGTGAATACAGAGTACAGTACAATGTCAACTATAGGACACATGAAGATTTTAAAATTGCTAGTAATTTCAAGACTTACCCTTCTCCTTTGTTGTCATCTGATACGACATAACTTGAAGAAAGAATAAAATACCTTAAAAAAAGAGTAGTTTTAGGAGCTCTTCTCTGGAATGTTTCAGAGGACTGTGATAGAAGGTAGAAGATTTTCATCATAGATCCTCAGTTTGGAACACTCCATGGCAACATTGTACCTTTTGCAGAAGATGCCATAGGAGAGCATGGGCAACTGTACATTCACACTATCTTCCCTATGCTGAGCAGTCTTCAGAGTCCTCAGTACTCTGGGAAAGCTGTCCCGGTGTTTCTGGAGGATCCATAGCAAAATGGCAGCCAGATAAACCACAACAATTTAAGACAGGAGCTATGTCGTAGTAGTTTATAAGTTTGAAAGAGAGCTGTAATATTTTCCTTTATCCTGCTTTTGTGTGTTTGAGTTTCAGACCCTGGTTTCCAACTGAGTTTATTATTGAACTGCTATTTTAAGAGTGCTAAGAAATACGCAAAACCAACACCATACACCTGTGATATGTAGGGGTTTTGTTGTTGTTGTCCTTGTGGGTTTTTTGTTTTTTGTTTGTTTGTGGGGTTTTTTTGGGTTTTGTGGGTTTTGTTTGTTTGTTTGTTTTTGTTTGTTTGTTTTGATTTTGGTTTTTTGGGGTTTTTTTGGTGGTTTTTGGTGGTTTTTTGGATTTTTTTTAAATATGTGACTATGAGGGCTGCAGTTAGAGCACCACTTAGAGTCTAGCAGGAGAACATCTCAGTACACCAAATGGTGGAAAAAATAGGTATCTCCTCAGTCTCATATTCCACGGAAAATTGTATGTTCTCCATTACAGGTTTAAGGAACATTTGGGGCAGCAGTGTTATTACTTCTGATGGTGCCATCCATTGCCTTTTATTATGTTTAGATAAGATATTTGCAGGTGAGATTATTAGGGAATAGAATGAATAGTAAATGCATCTATATTAAACATGTAATTTAAAAGTTTCAATTTTTTCTTTAAAAATCTAACTTTTAAAAAAATATCTGCATACTGCAATAATTCAGGTGTTCCATTCCACCTCTGAAGATTACATAAAAGCAAACAATTCAGAAATTAATTCACTTCTGTTCAGAGACATCCATGACTGTATGCTTACATACTCATACTTAATGAAACTATATGCTAGAGAGCAGCAGCAGAATTTTGACCCAAAATATGTTTGCTAAAACCTGCAAAGAAAAACTCTCTGCAGAATCTATGAAGTCCATCTCATTTCCTTGAAAGAAAATTGAAAAATTTCAATCATGTGGGGTTTAGAAACACCAAAAATTGTATTAAAAATATACTGTTATAGACGGAGGCTGTTCCTGTAAATCTCTTTAGTGCAGTGCAGTACAGTTTATAACCACGCACATGTATAGAAATCTATTCAAAATTTTAAGCTACATTAAATTTTTCATTACTTTTTGCTAGTGTTTTAAACACAGTAGTTAAACTTGAAATGAGTGTCAATTCAATTAGTATGCTATAGCATACTGCTGAATTTTTAGACATACTGGTGGAAAGAAATGGGAGAAATGTGTCTTTGGAATGCAACCTCAGAAAGGTAAATGTACAAAAATTCAGTTACTGTGAATTCTGTTAGTATTACTATTTGGAAATAAAAGTAGCCATAAGAAGTTTCTGTTGAAAGAGAGAAATACAAGGAAAATTATCCCTTCTGCAGAAACTCTGAAATAACTTCATATAGGGTTCTACACGAAAGAAATAAAAATGACAAGATTTGTTGTTGTGGATGTTGGGTTAAAAGGTAGACTGGATTGCTTAAAGTGATTTGAGGGGTGAAGAAACCACACACAGCAGGGAAAATTATTCTCCAAGTATCTTTCTGGATGTTCATTACAAATGCTGCCATTTTGTGGATTTTTTTATTGTGGGTGATTTCTGAAAGACGTGTTGGATAGCTACCTTGATAGACCTGATTGAGATCTTTTGCTACTCAAAATGTCATTTTTCTGTCAGAAATGTCATAGTGACTGACTGGGTGCTTAATTTTGTCCTTCTTCACTGCAGATGGAAAGACTACTCACCCAGATTCTATGGCAATCAACTGATTACCTTGTCTCCCCTCCCAGGGGATGTCTGTTAATTTGCTTAGGTCATTGATAATAACCCTTCTGTAGACCCTAGTTGATCATCATACTTATTGGCAGTTCAGACATCATGCTGAATTTAATGTACTCAGTTTCTTTCATTTCTTTCAGCAGGTAGTTCACAGATTTGGATTAAAGTTCATGCAAATTCATTATGACTCTACACATTCCTTTTTCCATGACTTCAAATAAAAACAGTCCATTTTTAACTAGGAACAGTTACATGTTTAAAAACATTTATGTGTTTCTCTATTAGGATAATTTTTCTGATGTCTAGAAAAGTAAACATACAGTTATTTCTTCCAGTGGGTGAGGTTTTTTTTAAAATTGGGTAACATTCCTTACTGTTGTATACTCTGAATAGGAGTGTTATTATTATAGCATTATTGTATTTTATATTAAAGGTCCTTCTAATGGAACAGCAAACTAGGCACAGACCAAGACCTGAATTGTATGAGAAAGGTGTCAGAAGAAAGGGAGGCCTGTTTTTTGGAGCAGTGGGTTGTTATTCACTGTCTGGTTTATATGAGACTTCACTTAACCAGCAGAGTTCCTTTAGATAATAAATTATATGGCTCAAGAAACAGGTTTAAGATAGGTAGGAAAAAATAACGAAGAATATTTTCCTTGGTCTAAAGCATCATCTACTTTAATAAGAGGCGTTCTGTCATGATATATGACAAATAGGAAATACATAACCTGCTGCGGAATGGATCAATGCTGATATCATTGAAGACAGCATTTTATAAGGATTTGAAAAAAGATATAGATATTTACATGGATGAGAATGTCCACAGATCATTTAGATGAAACTAGAAAGCACTTTGATACCTTATACTTTAAAGAAACACCGCACTCTAATTGATGGGGAAGAAAAAAACCCTTTCTTAAAATCAGATTACTCCATTATTTAACATCACTATAAATTCTGTGAGGGTGGCACTTTGGCTAATCTCAGACAGGAAATATCACACTAGGGATATTTATGATACATGTGCACATACTGACAATTTTAGAAGTGGACAGAAGTCATGTAAGAACTGAAATAAATAGCATTTTGAAAAAAAAAAAAAAAGGAAAAACCAAGGCTAAATTAAACCATAACATTGGAACATCTGTATGACACCGTATGATATAAACAAACACTTGAAAAATTAGATACTTTCAAGATGCTTGATTAATATTATCCATTTATTTCTAAAATTACTTCTCCATTCCCATCAATTAAGTAGTTTACACTTTTGTATACACTTGCACTCCCACTGTTAAGGGGAATATGACATAAAAGCAAATACTGAATGTTCTTATAGAACCAGTTAATGGAGAACTATACCTGAAACTCACATCACTCACTTTTCAACAATGATAAAGACTGTTGTTTTTTTTTTTTGCAACTGTTTGTTTAGAATGCTTTAATGTAATTCATAAGAAATTTATAAATAGGTAAGATAATTTAATATTTTTACTTGTAATACTAGTATGAAGTTGTAAAATAAATTTCTAGCACTATCCAGTATTTATAAATGTCCTCTGTGTAAAGCTGTAACATAATTTAAGTGCATAAGTGGTTCCTTTATATTACTCATCTTTGACCTTAATGTGCATTAATATTGTGCTAAGAATATAATTTAACACATGAGATATTTTAGAAATGTTTTTAATGTTTATTTTGTGATTTCAGACATAAGGAATGGGATCCACAGGACTGGGGCTAGAAGGAGAAATTGACAAATGAGTGTGTACCAATTAAATTTGAAAACAATACCAAGCTAGGAGAGACAGCAAGTAGACTGAAGGACAAGATTAGAATTGAAAATTATTTTCACAAATTAAACTTATGAAGTAAAAAACCCAGATGGAATTCAAGAGGGACAAGTACAAAATGCTACGTGTTAGTAGGGTTAATCAGCTGCCTAAATGTAGAAGAAATATTGTTTAGTTAAGCAGCAGCCATGAGCTGCACTGAACCTCAAGCAAAACAAGGGTCATGATATTGTTCAGGAGTTGAGCACACTGAAAAACATAAACTAGAAATAAAAGCTTCTAGATGGCTTTAGATTTTAGAAAAGACAATGGTGTCTTTTTCAAAGTCCAGTGGACAGCAAGTTTAAATAATGAGAAGTATAGAAAATGTATTTATTAGTTTATCCAGAAGTCTGAAAAAGATATCCAGGACTGAATATTTGAGGGATCAAGGGAATGGGAACAATTTTAAGTTCTCTAAAAATATGTTCTCTGTATGCACGGCAGATGTGCAGAGAGGATATTTAGGCTGGACATTTGGAAAATCTTTTCAGGTAAGAACAAACTACAGAAACATCTTTCAGAATTCACTAGTTTGCAGTTGTTCATGCCTTGAGACAATTGGAGGAGCAAAACCATCTCCTGACACTCCTTACAGAACTCTAGGATCCATTTCTTTGCTGACCTTCTAGGCCTTTCACTAGGAAGTAATCTGTACTCCTTCCTGGCCTCCTTTACATGGAAAAATCAAGAGGAGAGGAGAGGAGAGGAGAGGAGAGGAGAGGAGAGGAGAGGAGAGGAGAGGAGAGGAGAGGAGAGGAGAGGAGAGGAGAGGAGAGGAGAGGAGAGGAGAGGAGAGGAGAGGAGAGACAGTAAATTAGTAGAATGTTCCCAGAACGTAACCAAAATACTGATATTGAAGATTGAGGTAGATCAGGGATCTCTAGATATTTGTGACTTGAATCCAATTGCAACTCAAGCCTAAAATTTTTGTAAAATTTGAATATGTTGTAAATATTAGAAGAATTCAGTTTGAAATTCCCTGGCTAAAATTACAAAAGAGATGTGAAGATCACTCCCCTAATTCTTCCATTCATGATTTTTGCAGTCACACTGCTTTATTTATTTATGTTCACATCAGTTACACTGTTTCACTATTTGATCATCCCCATAAAAAAGTCTCTGTGTCACAGAGATTAAATCAGAGAGTACTCAGAAACAGAATACTAAAGACCAAGTCTTAAGACTGATCCTTCCTTGATAAAATCTACTTAGCCACAGAGGTTTCTGACAACTAAAAAAGGTAAAGAGTCATATTCCTTTATGAATAGATATTCCCAGCTAAAGATATCACAGAGCTCATCTTCATAACTTGGGGAGAAATATTTCAATTAAAATGGAGGACCTTGCATGCATATCTAATATGGAAAATGCATTCAGAACTGAACAATTTCCTGTCCATTGTTTTCTGTCTTATTCAGGAGACCTAACCTATTTAGAAAACACGTATTAGCTTTTTAAAGGTATTTAAATCTGAGTACCTATACTCTGCATTGTAAGACTTCCTTTACAATCTTTAGCATATATTTAAGTATTAAATGTAGTTACGTTTCAAAATCATGTAATAATATGACTAATGTTAGTAATACTATACAGATGGTAATATAGGGATATAAATACATTCAGTCTATTTGAGTAAATATACAAGTCAATTTTTATTTCATTGAATATTTCAGTATATGCCACATAGCTTCAGTGTCTCTTGTTAAATACAGATGTAAATCTGTAGATCATCAGAATTCATGGAATCATTTTTTGGACAGGGAAGAAATATTTGTTAGATCATTATTTCTCACAGAATTATTTTTGGGAGGTTCACAAACTGTTTAATTCTTGTAATGCCTACAAGTCCAGCTGTATTTAAACAGGCAGTGGATGTGAATATTTGATAATCAATTCCCTTGTTCCTTACTGCAAGGAAACTGAGACATGAAAACTATGCAACTGAAAATAATTAACCTCTGTTTCTGGATTACATGCAGAGAATTTACTGAATTCACATAGTTACAATATAAAACACTTCAGGGAAGGAACAAAAGGGAAGGAATAGTCAGCAGAAGAATAAAATGAATAGCTAGGAAAAAGAAAGCATTGAAGCAAGTAGATGTCAGAAGATGAATAAAGTTGGACATGAAAAATAAGAAAAGACAAGAAAATAAAAGTGTACAGTCCATTAAGTCTTGCAAGTGGAAAGCAAATAAAGGTCATAAAACAGATAAAATTATTTGCAGTCAAAGACCTTGGTGGTAATATAATGGGTTTTTACAATCACATCAAGGAGACAGAAAGGCTAGAGACAATGTCCTGTATTACAGAGGCCTGGGTTTAGCTAGAATTCATGAAAGTTTTGTGCTCAGGGCAAAATTATGTTAGGTTTTAGTGGTTATGTTGAGTTTCTGGGCTAGAAAAGCCATTCAGTGGAAAATAAACAAACAGATTTTACAAGATACTCAATCTACTCTTTGTCAAAATATTACAGTAAACCAAATCTAAAAAGGTGCTCACAAATATAATGATATTTATATACATCTATAATAAGGTTGAAAAGGTATCAAAAAAATTAGATGCCATATATAAAACAAGAACTGTACTTGTAACTTTCTGTGGCTGCATTTTAAAAAACACTTTTGAAGACAGCATATCTTTAGATAGAAGCAAGTGATGTAAAATATAGAAGAGACTATAAAGAGGTCATGTTTTGCACTGTTGTGTTTTCTAGCAAGTCCCTGGACAGAATGGTCCACATGAACTCAAAAAAAGAAATGTTCTCCTGTTTTCTGAGTTTTGATGGCATTCTCTTTATTGAGTGATGTTACCACTCATGTTATCATGTTCTGGAAGAGAAAAGTGAAGGAGGATCTGCTCAGTTAAACTGTTAAGAAAGCAGATTAAGTGTCTATTGATAGAAAACTCCAATGCTTGTCTTCATGTCACCACAATATATCACATCCATTCATTACCAACTGATGCAAACTGGCAGGCAAAATTAACACATGTCAGCTTTATGTCTTCACTTTGAGGGCTAATAGGCATCCTAGGGTATTTTATACTACTGTATGTCTTGCTAACAGGCTGATTCTGTCACAAATGAAAGGGATAGTCTTCTGCTGGAAGTAATCTGGAGCCCAGAATATACTACAGAGCTCAGAAACCCCCATAAGCTAATAAACTTTGTGAAGATTCTGTACCATAAATGACAAATAAAAGCTCCAAGTCATTCAACTCCTGAAAACTGTGATACATATTTTTAGAGTACAGGAGAAGTGGAATGAATGCCAAGAGCAAACCATCTAATCACATGGGGGAAAAAGTATGTGAAAGCAATAGAATTTTTGAAATGAGAACAGTAACAATTTGCAGTAGACAGTCATTGCATTTATTTACATTGTTTACCTTTGGTTTGTATTTCTACAATTATCTTTCTGGAAACTGAAGGTTGATTTTACTCTGAAGAAGCATGAAGCTTACTCAGGGGAGATTTTGGAGGTTGCAGGATGTGGCAAGAAAGAATGACACTCTAAACAAAAAATATTCTATTACTTCATTAGGCTAACATGTCAAATCTATTCATGATTTTTAAAAGTGAGCAACAAATACTAGTGAAGCATTGTTATTGTTTGGTTACTGAAATTATTAGAAATGCCTCTGCTCAAATTAAGGTGCAAATGAGATCATATGCCAGAGTCAATAGTATGGATTTTATTTAATAGTAAAAATGAGAGAGAGAGAGGAAAACAAAGAGAAAGAAATAGAGAAGAGGTGGAGGAACAGAAATACAGTGACAGAGACAGATTAAAGAAAATATCACCACTCCATGGATCCCAACAATGTTCCGATGATCCTCTCTAGCGGCTATGCTTGGTGGTGAAGGTCCCCCAAAAAACATCGAATTCAACAGATTAATATAATCAGGCCAGGTGGGAATGCCCAGATATCTTCCTTCAGAAGGGAGACAAGTTTAACAGTGTCTCTCACAACAGAGTCTGGATTTGTTGAATGACTTTGCATCACGTGCAGTCCTGTGGTGCAAGATCTCAGGAATGAGTCTGGGCGGCACTTTTGGGGGTCTTTGATGGATTGTGACACCTCCTTAGCTGCCTCTCATGTGAATGTCCCATGGATGTGGCCTTCCAAGAGTGGGGGCATTTCCAACTGAGTCAGTTTGTGCAATGGAGGATGGGTGTTCACTGCCTCTGACCAGAGGTTTTACCACCCGCCTGGAACCTCCTCCTCCCTACTCATTTTGGATGAGTCTGTGTAAACCTGCCCTCAGCAAATAGGTCTGTGGTCTGTGGCCTCCCTCACCCCAAACCCAGTCAGAGATGATCCTCAGCACAGTTACTGGATTTGGCTTTCTTGTTTGGCATTCTTCTCCCTCAGCCTGGGTTGTTTTTCCTAGACCTGAGATAATTGAGCGATAGTGTGTCATCTCATATTCCCTTAGGTAGCTTAACTCACAGTCCTAAGTTCCCCTTAGGAGGCATCTTCAGGGAGGGGGGGGCTTGGGTGGCTGTAGCTTCTTTGTACAGTTTTTCCACAGTGGACAAAGGTCTTCATAACAATGGTTAAGCCATGACCCATAACATTTCAGTCTCTAACAAGCATATGGGAGAAAGAAGGGAGAGAAAAACAGTGTAACCCAAAAGGTATGAATGCTGTAAGTTTCAACTTTGCCACAACTGAGAGCAGTTAAGAATTCATCTGAAATAGAATCATGTCATAATATTTTCTAGGAAGAAATTGAAAAATAGAAAAAACCCCTTGGTTTACATAATAGACCATAGTTCTTTTGTACAGAGAAGAATTGAGTGATGAGTGTATCAAAAATCTGTAAGGTGATGAAACAATTGTATGAAGTGATCAGGATCAAAAACAAATAAAAATAAAAACAGGTAATTTTATTTTGGTAATGAACAAAAGAGTGTGAGAATAGACAAGCATGTATGTAATAAGTTACTTGTTTTACACAATATTTATGAAAGCTTATTTATCCGTCAATGACTTTAGCTATTTTAAGGCATAGAATATTTCCAATAGTATCTGTATTTTTTTCTGGCATGAACAGACCTTGCATTTCTAACCAGGATATTATATGAGCTCAGTTATATGATCTGTTCAATGATTAAATAATGAAAAAAGAAGTGTCCATATATACTACAAAAAGGACTCCAACAGCCTACATAACTATATGCCACAAATTTGTTGATTGTCAGTTAACAGAAAATATGCCACAATTAGTGTAAATATTCACAGTGGTATGATTCCATTAGGCAAGATTTTCTTCATAAAAAAATATTTTTGAAAAAAGTAAATCATGGTAAGATTTTTAAAAAGTGTTTGCTAGAAGATGCACAGTTTTCCTAGGGGGGAAAAAAAAAAACAAAAAAACCCCAAACAAACAAACAAACAAACAAAAACCCAACAAACATTCACCTTACTTTTGAAAATTGTAAAATGCAGTTAATCAGTTTGAAGCTAGGAATCAGCATTTTAATGGACTTGACTTCTCAAACTTTGCAGTATAATCCTATTTGTATCAAACCACATTTCCCCACTTTCCCAATCACTACAATCCTTGGCTAACCTTTTATTGTGTATACCCTCTTTCTTTTCTTCCTAAGTATACAATGAAGTAGAGAATCATACTGGATTAAGCTGAATATACATACATAATATTCCATAAATAATTTGTACCTCCCATAAAAATTGTAGCATTTACACTCCTGCAGCATGAAATGCTGGTATGAGAAGATTTAAATTATTTGTAAAACATGCTTCTCAACATATTGAGAAACAGGACTCACTCTATGAAATACATTTATGCATGTATAAGCGGGAATGCACCTGGGCTGTGGAAAATGTTAGGAACAAAAAGCAGGAACCAGTCTCTGTGAAGTGAATTATGTTTTCATCCATATTGTGACACTAACAGTCAGAAGTCTACTGGAATTGTATAGGCTGAACCACAAACCAAACAGAATGTGTTAGTTTTTACTGATGTCAACTTTGAACGGGAAGACTGAGCTCACAGTGAAACAAGGCTGAGTATGAGTAACCTTCAACTATTTTATAACAGGAATTCAAGACACATCAAATATTCATCTAATCTTCTTAGAACTATTTCAAATAACTTTAGACTAACATGGAGCCTAAACTTTAGAATTATTTGAAATAAAATAGAGCAGATAATGTAGTTTCATTTTGTAATTCAAATGCCTTACATCGGATACTCTTATTCTGAAACTCTTGACAGTCATGACCGCTGACTAGTCTATCTTTTGTCAATTGCACATTTATTATATAGGTTATATATATGTTATTATATAATTAATGAAGTCGAGACCAGCTCTGCCAAGAAGAACTTGAGTGTGCTGGTGGATAAGAGGCTAGATGTGATCTGGCAGTGTGCACTCACAGCCCAGAAAGCCAAATGTGTCCTGGGCTGCAGCCAGGGCAGTGTGGCCAGCAGGGTGAGGGAGGGGATTCTGCCTCTCTACTCTGCCCTGCTGAGACCTCACCTGCAGTGCTGCATTCAGCTCTGGGATCCCCAGCACAAGGAGGACATGGACCTGTCGGAGCAAGTCCAGAGGAGGGACACCAAGTTGAATAGAGGAATAGAGCAACTCTCCTACCAGGAAAGGCTGAGACAATGTGGATTGTTCAATCTGGAAACGGAAAGTCTGTGGGCTGGCTTTATTGTGGCCTTCCAGTAGCCGAAGGAAGAATGCAAAACAGATGGAGGGGAGCATTTTGCAAGGGCAGGTAGTGACAGAACAAGGGGGAATTGCTTCTAAGTAAAAGAAAATAGATTTAGATTAGATGTTAGAAAGAAGTTCTTTACTGTGTGGGTGGCGATGCACTGGAACAGATTGTCCAGAGAAGCTGTTAGTGCCCCATCCCTCATAATGTTCAATGCCACATGCGATGGGCCTCTCAGCAACTTGGTCTAGTGCAAGGTGTCTACCCACAGCAGGGGGTTTGGAAATAAATGATCTTTAAGGTGCCATTATATGTTTCTAGGATTCAACACATACTCCCAATTCATTCCGCTTAACCAAAACCTTTCCACTTACATAATAGTACCTTCCATCATTATAATATCACTGATGAAATTTCAGTGCTTATCATTACCCAGCAGTATTGTGTCCATCACTTTTATGAAATCATAATTAGAATGCTAACACAGATTTTCATGAGTGCTTTGAGGAATCACTAAGTTAAAATCCAGGGAATCATGTTCCACACTGTATTCCTGTCTAAAATTTATTATATATTGTAGAAGGGTTTTTATAACAGAATGAAGGACATAAGAAGTCATCATTCATCTTTTTTAGCTCAGCCATCCAATTTGTTGGTAGTAAATAATATTTTTTAACAAATCAAGATTAAAATGTGGAATTATATTTTCCATAATATTTCAAATATTTATTTCTTATATCCTCTATAAATATGTCAAATGAGTTTTAAAGATTGCAGTTTGCATGATGTCTTAATTTTCCAAGAAAATAAATTTAAGCAAAATGATCAAAAAGCTGTCATTAAAAAAGGTGTCAGAAGAAACAAAATTAAATCCAGTAATATTTTTGAAGGAATTTATGATGAATCTAAGATGCTTTCCACTCATCATGCAAAAATAAATACTTTTATGTGAAAAGGATACTTTTTTTACCAACAAATTATCTGAAGAGTCAGATTCCAAGTTCCAAAGCTGTGGATGTGTGAAAAAGTCAATTTGAATTAGGCTTTTCTGCTGGATATATGGAAAGTACATTACAGTGACATATGTATAATTAAAATTTGTTGTCATGAGTTAAACTTGATTTTCCCATTCAAAGACAACAATCTCATTTAAATTATACAAGTGTTCCCAAGATTCCAATATTATTTATGTACAACCCGTAACATCAGATAGTTTAATATGAAAAAAAAATCACCTGGATTTAAAAAAAATCTTTATGAAAACAATGCTGATCAAAATTTCTCCAAGTTTTCTCTTATAAAAGCATAATATCAGAAACCTGCTTATACTACAAGAGGTTTTATTGGCTTTCTGAAGAAGCAAGCTGTTAGTACCATTAATTCAACGTTTATTATCAGTGGGTAATGAAAAGAAGAAAACAAAATATGGTCTTTCATAACAAGCACAATGGATTTGAAACACAGTAACTGCAGGCTCTCCAGGGCACTGTAGCAATGCTGATTGCATTGTGCTGGGTAGATGGAATGCACCCTTGCCTAATGTACAAACACTTGTTTACAGCTTTTTTCAAGAAAAATACTGTAACTTAAACCTGTTGTTGGTACAAATGTGAACACTTCTTACCACAGTCATAGAACTTTTTTTCTGTGCATATGAAGGAAAGTATAGCAATTTGGGAAAAGTTGAAAAGACACATCTATTCAGGTGGTTTGTTTTGTTTTGTTTTGTTTGTTTGTTTTTTGTTTTTGTTTTTGTGGATTTTTTTTGTTGTTGTTGTTGTTTTTTTTTTTTTTTCCCCAAGACTCTTAATTGTAGCTGCTTAATGTTTCTGAGAAGTGGCAGTTTACTTGATTTCTAAATGTCAAAGGTGATTATATGTGGTTGGCAAGTGTAAAAAAAAGAAAAATTATCACATGTCTTATCTCCAAATGAAAATTATTTGATCATCTGAACTATAACATTAGATAGAGACAGAGAATTCCTGGTACTAAGTATATGAATGTAGACAAAATTATCTAAATTGAATATGAATGTGAGATCCATGGCTTTAAACTCTATAGGTTAGCTGAATTAACAATATACATTCCATAGATAATTACTAGGGATTTTAGTTGCCACTGCTGTTAATCAAGTTCTTTGAGCACTAAAATCTGTGCAGAAAAATTAAAATTCCCATTTCTGTTCCCTTCAGTCATGGTACTCATTCTTTCTCAGATGTCACACAACGTATTTGAGTTTGTACTAGGATACTCAAAGTATTGAGTATGTGAATTTTATTTGAACTGAGACTAATTATGTTCTTACTTCTACAGGAGTTCCAACGAAAATACCATTTCGGTGAATATTTTTTCCTCCTTTAGCCACCAAATATATAAAATGTCACATACTCATCGTGTAATTGCCAATATTTGACATTTAATCTTCCCATTGAGACACATGGTAGGAATAAACCATTGGTTACAAAGAGAGTATTGACATTTCATTCCTTCCTTCTATTTCAATGATACAATTTCCATATTTGTGTACAGAAGTACATCAGTGAAAATAGTACTGAGTCAGAAAGGATGGGGAAAATGAAGGAAATGTAATTTTTAGAAAGTAAGAAAAAAGAGGAAGAGACAGATAGTTGTAGGTCTACTCTGTTTCAGTGATAGAGTTCTTTCTTGTTACTATGGCATGTTATTATAGCTCTTTCTTACAGCTTAGACCAGAATTTTAGTGTAAGATATTGTCCATTACATTTAATTAATGTCTAGAATGTGAAAATATTAACCTGTAATTTGAACATTCTATTGTCCTTATATTAAAATACAAACAACCTTTACTACAAATTTATGTGAAATGGGGACTGACTAGACAAGCTTTGTTCCTGTGATGGGTCGATAGCAATAAAATAACTAAGCACCCACCCAGCTGCTTACCCCTCCTCACCCTGAGAAGAACCAGAAGAGCAAAAGTGAGAAAAATTTGTTGGTCAAGACAAAAGCAGTTCACTAAGTGAAGGAAAAGTGAAGGGAGGGGGCAGGGGAATGGGGGAATTTTTCAATACCAAGTGACACAAAGACAATAATTTGCTCTGTCCAAAAGGCAGACGATGCACAGCCAACCAGCAAATAAGTTACTTTGGAAAGAACACTACTCAGCTTTTATTGCCAGGCGTGGTGGCATATGGGACGAAATATCCCTTTTTCCAAGTCTGGTCATCTTTCCCAGCTGTGTCTCAATCGCCTGCCCACCTTTAGCCTAGTCACTGTGAGTACAGAGTGGGAGACAGAGAAGGCCTGGATTCTGTGTGCGTCCTGTTCACCCATGAAACATTTGTGGGCTGTCAACACTGGTTTAGTCACAAACTCAAAACAGCATCACACAGGCTGCTTTGAAGGAAGTTAACCTCATGTTGGATAGATTCAATACAGTTCTGTGTTGTGTTGTACCCCAGGCTGGCATATACACACCACATATTGTGGATGTGTGGTATATGTGTGGCAAGTGGCTACTTGCTCACTTTTTCCTTCCCTCACTTGAAGGGGAGAATTGGAAGGGCAAATTTGAGAGAGAGAGAACATATATATATATATATATATATATATATATATATATATATATATAACCTCTCCAATTTATATACTGAGAATGATGTCATGAGGGTTAGAATATGACTTTGGTTAGTTGGTGCCAGATATCCCTGCTATGTCCCCTTCCCACTCCCTGTGCACTCCAAGGCTCCT
Organism: Sylvia borin; assembly: GCA_014839755.1. Lineage (NCBI taxonomy): Eukaryota > Metazoa > Chordata > Aves > Passeriformes > Sylviidae > Sylvia > Sylvia borin. The sequence continues at coordinate 79,437,004 of CM025957.1, forward strand.
CACTGGTGGGGTGCTGTGAGGGACAGGAAGGGCCTTGCTCAGAAGAAATGAAAACAACCCTGTCTTATCAACACTGCTTTCTATTCAAATCCAAAACACAGCCTCACTCCAGCTACTGTGAAAAAATTTAATGCAGCAAAAACCAGTAAATACACTTCGGCTTCAGGTCAACTCTGTCATTGCATGAGCCAAATATATACTAAGACTGTGTCATGTGTCAGTGGGAAATCGATATTTTCTTTAAAACCTGAATTAAACCCATCATTTTTACACATTACCTGAACGTCAGTGGAGTTCGCAAATGTGTGTCTAAAGTAGGTTCTGTCTGTCTTCTCTCACTGGAAGAGAAGAAATATGTGATGAATTAAAATGATACTGGCTACTAAAATTTCTCAGAAGTCATTCAGAACACCAAGAAAGATGTTTGAAGCTAGTAAGACAAACTTTGGATCAAAAGAAATGACAGCTCGCTCACATTAGACAGGTATTGTGCTGTCAGATCATGACACTAACTACTTTATTACTAAAGAAAACCACAGGTTTCCACCATCTTTATCTATGTACAGCTCGTGGAACTGTGGAAATAAGTAAGCAGCAGTCATTGAACAAAATATATCAAAATCAGATGGAAAAAGAGATCTCATAATTGATGTAGTCAAACTAGATTTCAAAAGAAACAGAAACCCCTAAATATGTATCTATGTGGTCATGAACTCTTTAAAAAGCTCTAGAGAATTGATCAAAAATAAATTATTTTGTGTTTATGTGACAATGGACAGTCCAATATCCTCTGACTTTGACAGTTACTAAGCCATCTCTATGATCTGTGATACCTATTTCATCAGCCAGTCACAAAATGTAATTTGGTTGTTCTTGTCAGTGATGGTGGATAAAAAACTTTGGGTGAATACTGTCATCACTTTCATTCTTCATTTATTCTTTAGGATTGCTAGGAATAATGGACAACTAATATCATATTTCAGATTCTCATTATACCTTGAAATTTGCCTGGTCAGGCTCTCTTAAGTTCTGAATGGTTTCTTAAGCATATTTCAAACTCAATTGTAATTCAAAGCTGACATGTTAAAAACATTTTTAATTATGATAAGGTTTTTTTAGATATAGGGGAAAAAGAACTATTTTATTGTGCATTGGTCTGGCCTATCCAAGTGTATTCTGTCTTTGAATGGAACCAAGACATTTCTGTTTCTATTATTTAATTGTAATACTAAACTCTATTTTCTCTTTTATTTCCCACTGCCTTGTGGGAGGTGTAGTTTCTTTGTCATAAAGAAACATTCAAATCTCTTGGCCAGGAACTAAATAGAAATTTCACAGCAAGGAACCTCAGAAGTGCTGTTTTCCAGAAAAAGATGATTAGTTGTTGCTGTAAACAATAGGACCATAACTGTGTGATTTATTTCTTCCCATAATAATAAGTAGAAGTCCAAGATGCAATTGCAAAATACGAAGACAAACAAAAGCAAGAGAAAATCAATATGAATTTCACAAAGAAAGCAAATATTGCATAGAGATTTGGGGCTTGGATTTTCTATTTTCTTTGCCTCAAAACAGAAAGGTGCATGCATCTTCTATCAAATGAGGAATTATTTGAAGGTTTTGCATTCTTATAGATCTAATTCTTTTAACTGGAACTTGAATAAATCCATATTGTTATAGGCTTTTTATACAATTGGTACCTCCTGTTATTGTGTGCCACACTTCCATGTTTTTCTCTTGTTTTCTCTTACCTTTTAAAATAAATAGCTCTTACTGATTTCTGCTCTCTAACACTTTTAAAAACAGATGACACCTGGTGTAACAAGCTTTATTTCCCATAGATGCTCAGCAGTGAGTCTTGGCCTTTACGGTTCTTTAGCTCTTTAAAAGCTGACAGTATTTAATTTTCTTATATCTATTGAAATTTTTGGTTTGCAAGAGGCTATTTTTATTTCTTATTTAAATAAATGCATGTGGTTTAGAAAATTTTCTTGCAATTATTTAAATAAGAATATAAAAATTAAAAAGACAGAAAGAAAAATTTTCATTGTGATTATGCTTTCAAAGCATTTAAATAGGAAGAAACATCAATTTCGTGATTATGACGCAAAGACAAAATTGCTTTAAATTTATAATACTTATGAGAACACACCTTTGGCTGTCCTGTCTGAATGTCAGATGGTACTTATTTTTCTTCTAGCTTATAAGAAAATATGTTCTATTAATTTTATTGAAGATTTCTGCAGATCAATGTGATACATAAATATTTTCATTGTATAACTCTTTCTTCAGTGGAATATTAGAAAAAATAAATCTTGACAATGATAACTATATTGATTATGTAATGACCAAAACTTTACCAAATAGATGCAGGAAGTAGAAAACGCTCTTAACTCTCAGAACACAAGCTTTCAGGGAGAAAATACTCCTGGCATAAGAATAGTGATCTGGTTTACCTAGAAACGTTTGTTAACTCCCAGTTTCCTCAGAATTAATTGCAGGCTAGGATATTAATTGTATTATTTTGATAGTAGATAAGATTAAATTAATCCCGTTTATGAATTAATATTCAGGTCAATATTACATGTAAGAAAGGTTTTGAAAAGTGCTAGCACACGCATGTACACGTGTGTGCATACATGCGTGTAGCTGAATATATATATTCATCGCATATAAATTGGATTTCCCAAGTGCAGAAGCTAAAGAAAAATGGACTTTATAGGATTCAGGTAAGATTAAAGTTTAGAGAGGCTATTTCAGAGAGTAGTAAGAATATACATTGCAGAAATAAGTAAGTTCTCTGCTTTCCTGGCACCTGCAGATGTGTAATCTTGCTGCAAGATATTTCTTGGCCCTGTTTCCAATTTCCTGTCCCACTCTGGACAACAGTAGAAACTGAGTATACACTGTGCTATAAATGGCAGTAATAGGGGTTCCTGACACTTTTCCTTGAAAATATAATGCCCAAGAAGAATATATCACAGTCTAGAATGAAACTATTATTAGATTCTCAGATTTGGCTGATGTGAAGCACCATTCAAGAGTAAATAAATCCACCCCAGTCTCTGCCAGTACATGAGAACACTTCTACCGCCTCTGAGTCTTTATGTCTGCACTTATTGACTGCCTTCTTTAACTGCTAAATGTTTTGAACAGTTAAGAGGAAGCAAGCAAAGCAGACAAGGAGCAGGCATAAAGAGGGCTTTATAAGCTATTTTTGAGACCTTCAATTCAGCTGCTGCATTGTGCCCCAAATCTTGCAGCTAAAAGCTATTTCCATTTTCTGCAGACAGCCCTGAGAGACCATCAAAGGCAAAGAGTTGTTTGGCAGCTTCTTCCTTCTGAAGGTTCTAATTATACAGACCTTTGCGTTACCAGGCTGCAGCAAGACTATCCCTTGATCTCTCCCTATAAAAAAAAAAAAATAAAAATACACTGCACAAGTGGTGAAGTGATAGATAGCATTCTAACTGGATGTTGGAGAGTAAGAGTGAGCATATTCCTAAACTTTTTTTCATTTTTTTTTTTCACTGAGTGAACAAATTGCACTGATTTAGGCAGAGAGTTTTGTCTCAAGGTACAATATTTAGATTATGTTACAACATGGGACTGCAGATGTTATGAAATAGTGAGAGACTTTTTATTGTAATCATTAATATATCTTTGTATCCTTTCAATGGAGTGACTCAGTAGTGCTTCATTGCTGACTGCCTCCATAACAATATAGATTGCACAATACAGTCTGCCTAATTTGTATGCAATTTCAACTGTGCAACACTTAACATATCCTTCTTAAAAATAATTTCTTTTAAATATTTTTTAATTTTAAATTGTTTTCAAACAAATTTGAAATTATTATTAATTATTTTGAAATAAATGTAAAAGATCAAAACATATTAGGTACAACCAGGCTTCTGCAAAATATTTTCAATCATGTTAGACTCTTCTCTAGAAAACACTTGTGAACGATAAGTAAAATATTTTTCTCTAAACCATACCAATATTTTACTCTGTATGACCACAGAAATGTGTGTTCTTTGCACAGTACTTGTTCACACATTCACACACATAATTATAAATTGGCATGGGCATATATAAAAATGTAGCCATTCATTTGCAAGAGGTATGTCAGAAAATAGATATTAGATCTGTATGGAAAGAAAGAATTTTGAATTTTGTTTATTTGTTTTTTTCTTTTATCTTGAAGGGGCACAGCCTTCAATAGCTTTTTTACTTTCAGAAAACTTGTTCTTTGCTGACAGTTGGGCTATAACTATATTTCATAAACCTTAAAGCTCCCAAGTTACTGGAAATAAATTGATTTTGTGAAAATATGCGGCACACAGGTTTTCAATATGGGTCCTGAACAGTCTGTCCCTAAAGTAGTTATTTTCATTTACACCCTTGACCTGCTGGTGGCTTTGGTGGTGCTGTAGTTTTTCATGTACTTCAAAAGTCACAGATCTGTTTCCATCCTTCTTAATTTAATATAGACTGAACATGCTTCTATCAGTAAGAACTTTCATTTTTATACTTCTTCGATTTCATGACACCAGTGGTTTTATATTTCACAGTGTAGGGAGCAGAATGAAATTACACCCCTCCCAGCCTTCAGCAATATCTGGTTTATGTGATTCAGGACCTCCACACAAAGAAGAGGTCACTCTCAATATTTCTGTAAATGGCTCTTACTGAAGGAGTATATATGGTAAGTCTGATAAAGTATGATTTGTTTGTTGTGTATAAAAGGGGGCAAAAGCTCCACAAACTTATATGTTAGTAGTAAAATTCAGCTGTATAATTCAACAACAAATTATACTTGTTTTAACATAATTTTTCATAAGCTGGAAAATTTTAAATAAGTTCTTCTCATATTTTTGCTATCAGCTGTCTTGTATCTTACTTTCACAATCTCTGCCATCAGGATTTTGGCCTTTTGAAAAGTATCTTCCTTTTACACTGGAGAGCAGAGGCTGGCCTTATGTCCACCTGTGCTCCAGTAAATGACGCTTTCTATACAGAATGTGAACGATCAGATTGAATTTAGGAAACTGCTTTTGTGCGTGCCTAAGGAAATTGATATTCATACTGAGTATTTTAAATACTTCTTCACTGTGTTTTCTGAGCTCAGGTAATACCTCAAGAGTCTTTACTGTAATTGCTTCACTACAGAACTGTGATTTCTATTGTTTTAATGTCTGCAATTCTCATAGATATTTCTGTCCTCACTCCAACCATCAAACCATTGGCATTCTGAAAAACGAGTTATTTCTCTCAATAGACTGACTTATGTGATGATTCTTCCACTACAATGACAAAACAAACGAAGAACACAATGCACAATAAGAAAAATACTGTATCAAATATTAGTAGGAACCTATCTGCTAGACAGAGGGTGTGAATTACTCACATCACCTTTGTAAAGGCAGAGGTTCCCAATACTTCCTTCACCCCCACAGCTGGCCTCCCAGCCTTGGCAACAAAAATCCAGGTTGATGCAAACACAGAACCCCTGCCAGTGAAGGCAGCATTGATATGTGAGCTGTCACAGGAGCTTGACCCCTAGAAATAATGGGATCTGAAAATGTCCATCCAAGAGTGCTAAGAGATCTAGCTGACATTCTTTTGAGGCTGTTCTCCATAATAATTTAGAAACTGTGGGGATCCGAGGATGTCCCAAAAGACTGAAAGACTACCCCTACTATCACCCCACTATCACCTACAAAAAAAGGGCTTAAATTAGGAACCATCCATCAATCATATTTCTGTCCCTGGGAAAGTTACAGAATGAATCATCTGGGGGGCTATCATGAGTCAGATGAAGCAGGTGATCAGGAAAAGCCAGCATGGATTCACCAAGGGAAATGGTGATTGAAACACTTGGTCATCCTCTATGACAAAGTAACCTTATCTGCTCACGTGGTGAGAGTGATAGATGCATTGGCTGGGGGACAGACTGACCAGACAAACCCGGAGGGTGAGTTCGACAACAAACTTACTATGAGTGAACAGTATGCTGCTGCAGAAATGAAATCCAGTAGGATCCTGGGTTGCCTCATCAAGGGCATCAACACCCAAGATAAAAAAAGTCATTATTTTACCTGACTTGTGCTTGTCAGGCCTTGCTTGGTATACTATGTTCAGTTTTGGTCCCCACTATGCAAAGAAGATGTAGAAGGTCCAGAGAAGGGCCACAAAAATGATCAAAGGACTGGGCAGCCCAGCATGTGAGGAAAGCCTGAGGGAACTGGGGTTTTCAACCATTTTTTACTAAATGAATATGACATAACCTGCATCTAAATGAATACATGAGTTTGCTCTTTCCACAGAATCAGAGAATTAGGAGATTAAGGGTGGAAAGGATGACTGAGTCTCATCTCAATAATTTTTTCTCCAGGGAGGCCCAACTCCCTCACACTTTCCTCTTACGAGACACTCCAGTCTCTTAATCATCTTTGTTACCCTCTGCTGGACCTGCTCCAGGAGCTCCATGTCTTTTTATAATGGGGAGTCCAGAACTGGACAGACTACTCCAGGTGTGATCTCAACAGGGCTCAACTCAGGAGCTCAGGATCACCTCTCTTGACCTGCTGGCAATGCTTTTCCTAATGCATCCCAGGATCCCACTGGCCTTCCTGGCCACAAGGACACACTGCTGGCTCATGGACAGCCTGTGGTCTACCAGGAAGCCCCAGGTCCTTCTCCACAGAGCTGCTCTACACCAGTTCACCCTCCAGCCTGTCTTGGTGTATGATGTTATTACTCCTCTCCAGGACCCTGCGTGTGATCTCCAAAATAGATCTGAATTTATGGTAAATTTCATTTTTTAAATCAAACCAGTTCTGTCAGCATATCCCATTTTAAATTCCATTGGTACAGCTTCCTGAGACTTAACTTTTCTATCTGAGCCTACCTAGCACTTGAGATCTCTCAGACCAACAACAGCCTGCTACTGTTTGACAGTAAAAATGTCACAATGATGAACTGGGACAGAAAGAACAGGATCTTCTCTAGAATGTAGTTTCATGATTTTGCATTTAAAACATACTTCTGAGAAGAAATCCTGTAAATAAATGTTATTTCTATAATATTTATTATTCTATAATTCTATTTATTTCCAGTGCAAGGTATGGCCCAACTAATTCCTGAAAAACCTTTTACTCCAAAACAATAGATGACTGATTACTTGTCTCCGACTGACTGAACCCATTTCTTTGCTTTCATGACAATTATTTTGATCAGAAAATGAAACTGATTATCTCAATCATGCTTTAAAGTTTAGATGTCCTTCCAGGAAGACATGATTGACTTAAACACGATGTATATCAAGATACTTATCATCTTCATAATCTTTCACTTATCCATATTATTCTGATAAAACTGAAGATTCAGTTACTATACATATATTATATATTGTATTATATCAATATCTGTATTTGTAGAAGTATTTTGCTAAAGAAAAGTTTAACTAAGCATAATGTTGAGAACTGGAATTGGAAGGTACTGAGAAAATTTACTGTACTGGTGGGCTTGTGTTTTAGATTTAGTTATCCAATTTCATTTAGGTGCATAAAGAACTAAGGAGAATGAGATATATCTTTGTTAATAAGTAGAAAAAAGGCCTTCAGATGCTGAGTCAGGTTTTTTCAAAAGTTTTATGGATGTGAGTATGAAACTTTTACTTAATGTGTACAGCAATTTCTTTTCTTATGAACACATTTAAAATTTTGTTGTTTGTCAACTTGCACATAAGGTAAGAATATTTTATTGTGTCATAGCTGAAATTTAAGGAGTGTTTGTTTTTTTTTTTTATTTCACAACTCAGAAAATTCTAAGTTGGAAGGGAAGCACAAGAATCAAGTCCAACTCTTAAATGAATAGCCTATACTATGCTCATTTGAAAAAAACCTGAAATGAGTAATTACCTGGGGAAAGTCAAAGAGCCCAGGGCAGGTACCAGAGGTAGCAGGGTCCATCTAAAAGTCACCTGCTGTCATAATCTGAATGTATCTCTTTCAGACTCTCTACAGGCTTTCATGTATTTCCCACAGCAATTTCTTGTTTCTCATAGCAAGATGCATACAGAGCAAATTATTAATAGAATGAATTTATATTGGATTGTCAGGTGCCCTGTAATTATGCAGTTTTCATCAGAAAACTTGCAAACTCCAAAGGCAACACTAATAATGCATTTCCAGAAAGAGTTATGAGATTTAGTGAAAGGAAATTAAATTATTATTATTAAATTATTAATAATTAACCCTTTTACTAACTGTGGTGAAGCCATGAAGACTGAACCGAGAATTCTGATGTGATGTTTCTTTTTGTTACACCCTGTTCCAATCATTCTCAAAGCCTTAAAACAAGAAGTTGCTGCTGCATAGCATCATGAAGAAGGGAAGTGGGTTTTCAGTCCCATTTGCTCCTCAAAATCTTGTACTTTTAAAGTTTCAATAGGAAATGTGAATAAAAGAGAATGTATTGTCTTGGTTGCAGCTGGAGACTGCAATGTTTTCTTTCACAGCTGAAAAAAAAAACCATTTGAGTCCTCTGGATTTGTTTGATTTTTCTTGTAGGGTTTGAAGATTCTTAATGTTGATAATTACTTAGCTTTCAAATCAGTGTCTCTTTCTGTCCATAATGTTTCACTGGAGTGATAGTGTTTCCTTCTCTCAGTGTTAGAGTTGTGCTGAGGTTTGCTAGGGGTTAGGACATAGCCCTTGGGAATTCAGGCCCAAATTTCAGGTCTAGGACCATAAGTCTCTCTTCTGGCTATTGAATCTCTGTTGAGGAAAACTTATGAAAAATTGCACACATAAAAATAAATCCATGAAATAGGTGTTGCTTTACCTGTCAAAATGTGCACTAGAGTACCCAGCTACTGGCTGCAATGATCACATTTGGTGGTTAGAATGTAAGAGCTTATCAGTATATCAGAGAAAAACCTGCTCAGTTCAGGACAGAAATGGTTTGTTGATTTATTAATGACACATAATTAACTGGCAATCACTAAACTATACATGCAGGAGTATAAATAACTCAAGAGATAGACAGTTTTATTTAGAAACTTACAAAATGTTAAGAGAGCTATAGATTTTAAGCAAATTTGAAAATTTAACTCCACATAGTTCTAATCCCTTGCAAAGTCATTTACTCTGAGGATGGAGAGGCACCGGAACAGGTTGACCAAAGAAGTTGTGGATGTTCCATCCCTGCAAGTGCCCACGTCCAGGTTGGTTGGGGCTTTGAGGTACCTGGTCTAGTGGAAGGTCTCACTGCCCATGACAGTGTGGTTGAAGCTAGATGATCTTTAAAGTCCATTCCAATCCAAGACATTCTATGATTCTATGATATTGATGAAACTACATTTGGGCTTCCAGCATGCCCTGTTTGCTGAGGGATGGGGCAGATTCCTTGAGTACACACCCCTCCTTAACAGATGGATGTGATCCTGCTCTGTCTGTTTCCCTGATGCTTATGGCCATTTACGCACCAGAAAGGCAAGGCTCCATGAATCCCCACGGGACATTGAGATGAGGGTCCCCACTTGCTGTCCCCCACACTGTCTGCTCTGGCTGCATGCAGGCTGCTCCCAGTGCTTCACAGAGGGGCTGCACCATCAGCCCTCAGACAGGCTGCAATGCTTGTAGGGTGACTGCCAACAATGACAAACCAGGGGTTGATTGTTTCCGGGGCTGCTGTTTTCACTCTGAGGTCTCAAATGAGTATCCATTTCTTTGCTTCTTTTATGCTTCTTTTTCAGGGGCTGACTCCTTTGATTCAAAAGTTTTTTTTCTAGTTGCTTGGTTACTGTTCAAACCAGATGACTGTCATCTTCCTCTTAAGAGGTCTTTTAGGAAGGTTGAACCATACGATCATCCCCATGCTCATACTTAAAAGCTTCCTACTGAACTTCTGATAAAAGCAATTACACAGTCAAAGCAGCATAATTATCCATCTGTGCAAATAGTTATGATCTTTGAATTCACCTGAATTTAGCAAAGAAGGATGAGTAACAAAGTAGTCCCATGAGCCCAAATCCTTTAAAGGTATACTGATCAAAGAAACTGCTGGTCAATAGAGAACTCATCTGGTTGATTACAGTATTAGCTACACTGATGTCAATCATTTTCTGTTAAACCCTTATAAACCTCGGGACAACAGTATTTTGATCTTTCTCAAAACTGAAAGGATTATACCTACATGTCTGTAATAATATTGCATAATAAAAGAAATATTTGCATTAAAACTCTAGCTCCATGTGTAAAATCTGAAGTATTATTTCACATGCACACATACAAATACACTTTCACTGTGAGGGAAAATAATGCTCCTTATTTTTTCCCAAGCCTCCACGAAAAACTGTTTCTCAAGGTACTTTGGTAGAGTACTTCCAGGCACAATTCTGTGTCTAACATTTGCTTATTTGTTCACTGTCCAGGGTGCATTTAATGTTCCTAGTGTTCACAGTCTCCTGGTTGTTCTCTTGACATTTAGGCATTTTTCTATTATTTCTATCTTTCTGCTTAGAGAAGCTCATTTGATATTTTCAGAGGTATTGCTGCTAAATAGGCAGCAATATTTTATGTAGCAACTTCAGCCAGACTTATGTCAGAGGTTTCCGGAAACCCACATGGTGGATTCATGTAGTAATATGTGGTGTCTGGAGAAAGGTGTTTTCTCCAGTGGAAACAATTGAAAAATTAAACTGAAGAAGTCAAAAATTAGTGTGTCTTCCAAAGTGATGAAGGATGTCAGCACTCTGAAAAGTAGAATAAAATTTCAAAAAGAGAAAATATTTTTTAATCTTAGTAATATGTTCTAGATAAGAAAACAGAGCAAACAAAACTACAAGAAATACATAATTTCATAATTTAAGCATATGTCACTCTAGGTTGAAAAAAGAAATCAATTTTCTCTATACCTATATAGACAGCTCTACTTCATACTTTAATGAAGTCTTTTAAATAAGTAAGCTCAGAAATTTGACATCTAATTATGAGAAATTTTTCAGTCTTGTTCAATACCCTTAATCTAAAATAATCCTCCCTCCTTCATGTAAAAATATGTATATTGAAATAAGAAGAATTCCTTTGAGTATATTTTTTCCCATGAAAATTATTATTTATAATCTGATATAGGAATCGAGGTAGTGGTGGTAGTGGTGGTCTCCAGTAAAATGAAGGAAAATGTTTCTCTTTTCATTTCATTATGATCCAAAGCAGCATGTTATCCAGCAAATTTTTTTTTTTGCTTACATTAATATTTTTTTATGCAATCATGATCCTGGTGCCAGGATTAGGTTATCTCTTTAAAGTACAATTTGAACAAAATTTTATTAACAAAATAATTCCTTTTAAATTTATCTTCTATTAATTAAAAATTAATAAATAGTTTTATGTAGTCAATCCTCCTTGTTAATAAGCAGTTCTATTTCTAAAATGTCTCAAAAAAAGAAAACTTTACCATACATACTTAACAAATTACTTGCTCCCTTACTATGTAATATGAGGTCCTTACAGAAATAAAAAAATACACTGAAATACAGATTGTCGGATTTTTTTTTTATATGCTGCTTTAAATTTCTATCAGAGAATCACAGAACCATTAAATGGTTTATAATGTAATTCATGCAACTGAAGAAGAAAGGAACAAAAAAGAAATTATTTCAAGACACTGAAATACTTCTAAATGCGTGATTTGTAAAATGTTGTGACATAAATTTATGACATAAATTCAGTTACTTCGGTGATAGAAGACATAAACAGAGGAAAAATAACTGCCATTTCAGGATTCCTCTTTAATCTTCTGAGATACCTATTCCAAAAGAAGTTTAAGAATTCTCTGTCAGCAGCCTCCACTATGATGAAGGTCAACATATAGAATCATTGAATAAGTTAGCAGGTAAACAAGAGAGAAAAACGTGTCTCAATTTCTATTTTGAAACTTCAAGGACAGTTATGATGTCTTGAAAGGTAACTATTGATATTCCATTTGCTTTATATAATACAGTCAATAAAACATGAACCTAAATAAGCCTTGTAACCAAAACAAGTAGTTCTCTGCAACACAAAGAACAGTTTGAGCTGGAGGATGAAGAAACAGAGAGAGAAACTGCTGTCTAACTGCTGAGAAAAGAATGAAGTTTTTAGGTATAAATTAACACCTGCCATTTTGTTGTGATATTATACAAATGCTGCAATGAGACATTTATTATATTTATATTTATTATTATTATTATTATTATTAATAATAATAATCCTAAATTTTCTCTATATGGGATATCTGTAAAAATGAGCAGGTGCTGAACACTGCTTTTCTGAGAGTAGTATTTTCACATCAAATGGTATACTTAACAATTACCACAAGCTGTTAGGTGTTCTGGTAACATGGGCTGAGATCTCATCCTCATGACAGGATCAGTTTGGGGACAAGCAGCCACTAATTTGGAGAAGAATATCTTTAAGCAGTCAGAAAGAATGTCTAGAACATACTTGTGCTTTCACTAAAAGGCATGCATTCATCACATGCCTAGAAATTTTCTACGCCTTAATATAGAATCATATTATTTCACTTGACAGAGAGAGAGATGGCTTGCAAAAGACTTGCCACTTTATGTTCACAGTTAAATTAAAAAAGCTGATTCTACTCGGATTGAAGTTAACAGCAAAATTCCTGCTCATTTCAATGACAGCTGTATTGGCCTATAAATGTCCCTTTGTTATGCTTACTCTGCTCTGCATAGTATGTTTTCCTTTAACAACATTCTGTAATTAACAACAATTTGACAGACTGTAAGATCCCACTGTTTGGTACTTGTTATTGCTGCACAAAGCTGCATTGTGGGTTTTGTTGATAGAGGGAAATTGCAGTTAAGTGAAATGTGCTTTCTTTCCCACAAAATAGCTCTTTCAGTATAACCACATGATGCTCATACCAAATAACAACTTGCTGATTATACACTCATAAGATTACCATGCTGAAGAGATGCAAACACAAGAGTATTCAGAATTTGCTGAAACTGGCAAATTCTGACTTAACTATGCACTAAACAAAACACTTAGCATCTTTTCCTCCACCCAATCTTTAAAATTTGTTCACGACATGTTTTCCTAAGTGATAAATTAAATCCTTTCTTGAGATCTCGCTTCTATTTTATGTACCTGACAGGTCAAAATGCCATTTCTTTAGTTAAAGTTACCTGGATGATCAGTGGTTGAAAAAACTAATTTAGTATCTTCATATTTCATTTCTTTAAGAGATCACTGCATCATTTTAAAAACCTTTACCTTGTTTGTATAATTTATTCAACAGCCTTAAAAGGAAACAATAGACAAGGATTTATTAGTATGGATTAGTTAGTATAATTCTTCCATCATTTATCTTTTGCTTTGAAATATATTTTGCTATATTTTATTTGAAAGGCTATCCAACAGAATTTTATTCCTAATATATTTGCTAGCAGAATAAGTAGGAAAATGACAATCCTCCAGTCATATTTGATCTAAGGCTAATTTGATGATAAAAGTTTTAGACAAATTGAGTGCTTGCATGCCTATAGTGTTGTATGAACAAAGACTCAAGTATCAATATACATTTTGAAACATCATTATTTTTTAGCTTAATTCATACAGATGAAAGTTATTTAAGATATCAATTTTCAAACAATCCTTATTAATAAGGATTGATAAGATTGATAATGTTTAATGAAAATACTCAGGAATATGAGAAAATTTTATGAGTATACAAACAGTGAAAAAGATTGCATTATAAATCAGCACATCCCAGGATTTGGCCTCAATTGATATTATTTGGGATTGAACACTAGTCCCTTTCTTCTTCAAACACACTTTTACATTCTGTCCTTTTAATCAGGCCTAGCATTGCTTCAATTAGCAGAGTGAATGAATTCACAAAATCATCTAGATAAAGCACATATTTTAATTTTTAAAACACCTCTCAGGTGCCAATATGGTCAAGTTGAATTTGAATACGTGCTGTTAATGAAATTGGGGAGAGAGAATGTGAAAGGTGGCATGATATGAGAGTGCAAACACCAATGACTGACTCGATTTAAAGAAGACTCTGTTGTTGAACTTCGCCATTAAACACCAGAAACTCCATCCAGATAATAAACATTAATTATATATAAATGTCCACCTCATATATAGAAACTCCAATACATAATAAGCTGGACATTAAGCAACTCCTTTTCTTCCAGAACAAAAGTCATTAAACAACTACTTCCTTGTTCCAGAAGGAAAAAAAAATGTCCTGAGTGTATCAGAAGACTAATTTTATACTAACCAGTAGAGTATGACAGTGAAAAGCTTTGTTAATGTAAATGAACCTCTAATCTCTTTATTTTTTATCCTTCAGAGATAAGGTAAGAATTTAGGAAAATGCCAATAATGTTAAGTCAATGTCTAATATTTATTCAATCTACGACTCAATGAAGAAACAGCTTAAGTACATGCTTCCACTTATTTAGGTAAATTTCAGTCCAAAATAGTGTCTCACTTCAGCTTCTGCTTGAAACTGGAGAGAAGTTATAGTTTGCTTCTGAAAACCAAACTCCACTTGTATAGCCACTGAACTTTATACCCTTCTTTCTGTCTAAATTCTAATGAGACTAAAAAAAGTCATTCTCTCCTGAGAAAATATTAACATTTAGCAACTCAAATAGTGAGATATCTTTCTCACCATTTTTAGAATCACAAAGATAACTTAAAATATCTAATTCATGCTTGTCAATTTTGTGTCTTGCTTCTCAAAGGCTCTTTTCATCTGTCTTCTCTTTAAGACTATCTACCCTGGAAGAGCAGGAAGTGTCTAAAGGTTTTAGTTTCAAATAAAATTATTGGGTTTTGTGTGAATATCTAGATTTGAGACACAACAGGTCAGCTAGCCTGTCCTTGATCGCTGGGAAAGTCATGGAGAAAATTCTCTTCAAAACCATTTCCAAACATGTGAAGGACAAGGAGGTTAAGAGTACTGACTACTGATCTATCAAAGGAAAATAGTGCTTAAACAGCCTGGTAGCCTCTTACAATGAAATTACTAGCTCAATGGGCAAAAGGAAGGCAATGGATGTTGCTTATTCTGAATTTTGAAAGTATTTCAATTTTGTTTTCCATGAAGCCTTCACAGAAAAACTGAGTTAATATGAAGTAGATATATGGACATAGAGGTGGACTGAAAATTGGCTGAAATGCCAGATTCAAATATTTTTGATTAGTGCACACCTGCAGGCCTGTTGGAATTCAGTTCAGTGGAGTCCAGCCACTAGAAGAGTACCCCAAGTGTCTATACTGGGTCTAATACTGTTCAACACCCTCATTACAGAACTGGACAGTGGAGCAGAATACAAATGATCCTCAGAAAATGACACAAAACTGGGAGGAGATGGTGATACACCATACAGATATGTTATCATCCAGAGGGACCTCAAAGGATGAAGAACTGCTTGAGTGACCAGCGATTCTCTGTGAAGAACCTTTCCCAAATGTCCAATCTGAGCTTTCCCAAATGAAACTTTATTCCGTTTAGTCATGTCTTATCACTGATCATCAGAGAGGGGAAATCAGCAGCCTCCCATCTGCTTACACCCTTGAAGGAATTGTAGACTGTGATGAGGTCATACCTCACCCTTCCATTCTCCAGACTGAACTACAAAAGTAATGTCAGTCACACTGTGTAAGTCTTGTCCTCAAAACATTTCACCATCTTGTCTCCCTGCTCTGGACACACTCTTGTAATTTTATGGGCTTCTTACACTGAAGCACCTGAAACTGCACAGAGTAACAGGGTTTGGGTCATTGTGTAATGGTGAGTGGGACAATTGCCTTGCCTGACCAGCCTCTGACAGTAATGAATTGTGAGGACAGAGACAGTGTTTCCTCTGTGGTATCCTGTGACAGCAAAAGAGGCAATGGACAGAAACTGAAATACAGGAAATGCTACTTTAACAGAAGCATAAAAAATTAGTGTGAGAGTGATCAAACACTGAAAAAGTTAGCCACAGAGGCTGTAGAGTCACCATTTTTGGAAATATTGAAAAACTGACTGTGGTCTTGGTCAACCTGATTTTAGTTGATCCTACTTTGATCAAGAGAATTTGATTAGACAGTTGCTAGAGTTCCTTTTCAAATATGATTTGTCATTCTGATCTACAGGTCACTATTGCATTGTCATTTTGAACAGAGTGTATATTTCAAGAAAATTCATCCAAATTTAACTGTTTGGGGTTTTTTGGTGTTAGAAATCAAGTTACATATAAGTCTAAGTTTGGCTCTGATATTCAAAAATTTAATCTAAGACCAAGAATCTGAGTGTTCTGTGACAGACCACAGGTCAGTCTCAGTTACCTACAAAGAACAGGGTCAGAAGCTCAGCAGAAAAGTACAAGAGCAATCACGTCTACAGTAACACCTCCCTTTGTATAATTACTCACACTAGTTTGCTATATTCTCTTTTTCTTGACATCCGAGGGCTCTCCATAAATGGATTCTAAAGATTTTAGCTCATAGAGAGACGCCTACAGGGAAAGAAGAAACTGGAAAGTTAGGTGTAAGGAAAGAATAGCACTCTGCTGAATTCCTCCCTTTCAAGGCAGCCCACAATCAAGACTAGGATGATATATGCTTTGAAATAGTGATAATTCAAACCATTGCATGCTATGTTCTTTGACAGTGGTTTCCCATGTCTGACCTGCACAGCTGTGGAATGGAGTTTACTGAGCCTCAGGTGAGTATCCTACTGAATCAGTCTCTGTTTGAGAAAGGTGTTTCTTTTCTTTTGGATACTGGAATTTGGAAACATTGTTTCTTCCACAGAACATTATCCTTTATTCTCTATCTGCATGATAAAACTACATGTTTTAACGGAAGAAAAAGCTCATTATGATACCAGATTTGGTGAGTGCAGTACCAGGTTTTAAATATGATATAATGCAATTCAAATTCAGTAGTCCCAAAATGGTGCTTCCTGACTTCCACTTACTTCCAGAAGCCTTATTCTATAGTGACCACTTTACATGCAAGCATTTATCTAGATAAAAGTCAAACAGGGCCTGTTAATTCTGGTGACAAATGGATTCTATATAAATGTATAATACACTCAAGTTATTATAATGAAATCTGTCTGCATAGTACAAGAACGCTTCCCATTCAATTCCAGTTTTGATGCAAGGGAAAACAAAAAGAAATCTTTGAGCTTCCTTGACATAGATAACATAAATTTCTAAATTATTTATTTTGTGTAACTTAAGGAGATAGAATTGGAGCTAATTGATAAGCATGTAAATCGATTTCTTTATTCAGCAATACCATGTTGCACTGTGTTATAAGTAATCAGAACCCTGAATCAGTGCTGATTTCTGAAAATTGTTCAAGATAACAGGTTGCTGAGAGCAGTTTTTTTCTGAATGTTATGGTAGAAGTTAATCTTTTTTCCAAAGGCAGAATGATGATGCTTAGGCACATGATGTTTTATTTGGCATCAGGATGAACGCACCAAAATTCAAGCCTAAAGCCCAAGACATAAAGTTAAGATTTCGTATCATAATCATAAGTCATTCTGAATGATGGAAGCACTGTGTGTGTTTTCATATCAACATCTATCTGCTTCCTCTTTCCCTGTAGAAGAGGCCTAAAAGAATTACTCATAGGAGCGAATATTTGTTTGAGGAAGTTATTATAACTGTTTCCTGACATATGGGAGTAGCTTATTTGGTCTGCTGTGCATCATTAACACCTTCATAAAGTTGCTTGTATGCCATCAATTATGTAATTGCAAGTTGGCATTGAAAAGATTGATATCATGAAGCCAAGCAGTATGTTAATTTCCTGCCAGATAATATTATGATGACATACATTTCTAGACTCAAAGGCTTTTCCTTCCAAACATAAATCTTTTTAGTACAAATGTTTTCCAAATACCCTTTTAATATAAAAATATTAAAATATATACCAGTGAATATAAAAATATTAAAATATATACCACTATGAAAGAGTGCATAATATTCTAAAAAGTTTTAGAAGTTTTACATCACTGCTTTTTATCAGATATGCCTGAAGAGGATTTCCTTCCCATCTACCTGAGGGGCAGCACAGATGATTGTAAATAAATGGAATTATTTCTGAGTAGAATCACAAAGCTCATGGCAATGTGTACTTAACATGAAATATGAATGCCTCAGGAATTACACTTCTACTACCCTGAGGCAACAATACTCAGTTTTACTAGAGCACTGTTAGGAAGAAAAAACAGCATATTCTTTCATAACTTGATCCTTTAAATTCTAGCTTTAAGACTTTTCAATGTGACAGATTTTCACTAAAACAACTTGGCAGCTCAAAAACCTTAGAACAGTGTGAGTTGCAAGCAAAAGATGGAGACGTGAAAGAAAGTACAATTTCCTTCTCCTTTGTTCAGACTGTGACACATCCTTGCAAAACACAAACTTTTCAGAAAACCAGCCATGTTCCTCTTAAATACAAATTGTTACTCTGTCAGAGAAGTCAGTTCCATTCCCCTCAGCAGTAGCTCCAGAAGAAAGAGAAAATGAAAACAGAAGAAAAACCATTACACTCAGTTTATTTCCTCTCATGAGAGCAATAGCGTGTTTCATGCATTATGGTTTTGTAATACTTAAATACTGAAAATATATAGAGTCTCTTATTTATTCTGGATTTTAAACTTCCTGTTCCAGATGACCTGAAGAGGTAATATATTTGCATAAATTCATGAACACTCCAAAACGTTCTCCTAAACTGTTTTATTTATCTACTATGTGCATTGTGCATTCTTAGCGATTTCTGAGGAGCTACTATCAACTGAGAGCTGGTATCCACAGACTAAAAGAAATATTTTTCTAAGAAAAAAATAAACCAGTAGAAAACTGTGTTCATCTAACACTTCAGAATACTATTATACCTGCTCAAAAATTACAGAATGTTTATTTTATCTTTTCAAAGCATAGAGTTCAGTTATTACTTTTGTCTATTGCATGCATTAGTAATCTCTATTACTGCGGCATGTGGAATGTGTACTCAAGTGAACACACACAGATACACAATTAAAATTTATGGTTAGAGGTTTAAAATGTCTATCAAGTTTGGCAAATCAGGGTTACGGGATTCATGTCACAGCAAGAGGTTAGGCTATTTAGGCCATGGGACACATTTTGAGAAATCTGGTCCACTGGGAGCTGCTGGGGTCCACCCGCCAGGGAAAGTGAATCTTTGATAATAGGCTTACCAAACTGGTGAAGGGAGCTTCAGACTAAAGTTACTGCCTGTGTGTAACACCAGGCTTTGTGGTGTGTTTGACTGAAGGGAAGGGATGCCATCCAGCGGGAACTTGAGAGATGGGTCTGTACTAACCTCATGAAGTTCAACAAGGCCAAGGGCAAAGTCCTGCGTCTGTGTTGGAGCAATCCCAAGCACAGGCACAGGCTTGGCAAAGAATGGATTGAAAGCAACCCTGTGAAGATGGCCTTGGGGCATTGATAGAAAAGGAGTATGACTAGGATATTGGAGGAGGTGATTCTCTCTACTCTGGCTGCTTGTGAGAAAACCGCCACTGGAAGACTGTGTCCAGCTTTGGGGTCCTTAATATAAGAAAGATGTGGAGTAAGTCCAGAGGAGGGAAACAAAGATGATCAGAGGGCTGGAGCACCTTCCTTATATACACAGGCAGAGAGGTTGTACAACCTGGAAAAGAGAAGGCTCTGGGAAGATTTTATAGAATCTTCCAGTACCTAAAGGGGGGGCTACAAGGAAGCTGTGGGTGGACTTTTTACAAGAGCATGTATTGATGCACAAAGGGTAACTGCCTTAAATTGAAGGAGTCTAGGTTGAGATTAGCTATAAAGAAGAAGTAAGAAAGAAATATCTATATGTATCTGTGAGGGCAGTAAGATACCAGCACAGGTTGCCCAGGGCAGTTGTGTATCCCTGGAAGTGTTCAAGGACTGGTTGGATGTAACTTTGAGCAGTCTGGTCTAGTGGAAGTTTGTCCCTGACCATGAGGAGGAGATAGGGCTTGGAACTGGATGATCTTTAAGGTCCTTTCTAATCAAAACCACCTCAAGATTAAAAAAATTCAAAAGCCAAGAGGATTATAACTGCACAGCAGTTAAAGCAGAGTACCCACACTGATGCTGGCTGGTAATCTGCTAGCTTTGAGAGTATGGTAAATTATCATAGAACTGGCTTGAAAAAAGTCTAAGCAGGGATAGCTGTAATTTAATATTTTGGATGAGAAAATACGAAGGGACTTGGCACAGACATTTTTTTCACTCCTACCAGAGAAGTAATGAGTTCTCTTGGGATGAATTTGGGCAGAAGAGTGGAAGGAAAAGCACTGAGGAAGAAAGGGAGAAAACAACTCCTGGACTCCTTGATTACATGTCAGTGCCCGGGAAAAAGACATAGATCATAGCAATGTTACTGTGGGAAATTTTTGTAGTAAATTGAGAATGTGTAGTCATTCTGGTTTGGGGCTCTGGTAGCTGCTGCCACTCTGTGGGGAACTCTCCCTTTCCTAGAGAATAAGTCAAAGACCTTTATAATTCAAGATCCACTAGTCTCTGCTGGTGACTGGCAAGCTCTCAGAGCACTGAAAATCTAGGTGCTCTCTGCTACTGTGGAGCAGCTTGAGAGCTGTTAGAGCTGATATTTGACTTTTGGGGACAAATCTGTCTTAGAGCTGGCTGTAGATGTCCACCATGGCATTGATTTTTAGATTAAATTTCTGCTTGAGAGGTTCAGGAAAGTCAAATATCTATAGAGGATCCAGTGATTTAGGCTGTCACTTGCCAGGCCCACTCCCTCAGCTCCTCCAAACAAGGACACTCAAGGCTGGAGTTTGTCACTCAGCAAGGATGGTGGCAGCTCACACCATTACCACAGATGGTACTACACAGCCCCAGCTCACCCCAGGGAGGTGAGAGTTGCTCATCTCCTGACACACAGAGTGTCCTCCCAGATCAGGCCAAGGCTGACACCCCACAGGTCCCAGACCCTGAACCCCAGGGCACTGCAGGGCCATGGGCTTCTGGCAGTGCTGAAAAAATCATGTACTGTGTTACTGCCAGTATCTGCAGTGACTTAACAGGTCCGATGCTCCCACCCAACGTTTCTCAGCCCATCCTAGCCAGGCATCAACAGCAGAGCCCCAAATGGAGCTGTCAGTCAGGGGCCAGGAGAGAGTGAGCTGAGAGAGGATCCAGCAGTGCTCTCCATAAGCCACCTTGGGAGCTTTGGTCCTTGGCCTTGATCAGCTCTTTGGGAAGCAATAGAACAGTTCCTACTGGAAAGGAGAGGGCACAGCTCCTGCCAGCACATCTGATCTCTGTTGATCTCAACACCTAGAATGTATATTATCAATTACAAATGATCGATGACATATAGAAAGATTAATATTCTTAAGTACCTGCTGGAGGAAGGGAATATAGTCTTACACCTTTCTTGCTGAGACTATAACTATGAACATGAAAGTGTCAGGATCAAACATGCATTTTTCTTTCATGTTCCTGAGTAAGTTTTGTTCTCTGTGGAATCATAGATATACTGAACCTGATCCTACTGGTTGCAATAAATATTTGACAAAGTCATGATATATTGCACTAATTTATTACTTTTTCATAGCATTGGTAGCAGGAACTTAAATTGCAATATAGCATTTATAGCAATATACATTTTAAGATGCCAGCTCAAAGAATAGAGACTTAATCAACTTGCAGCATGTATAGGATAGCTAGCCCTACCCGGTCATTGCTGCCAGTCATCAACTTCCAGCTGGGAATTTCCTTCATGTTTAGCTCAGAATTTGAAATGACAGAAAGATGGATGAAGTGGACCTGTTGCAATGAGTCGCAGCTTAAGCAGAGGTGGACAGAAGGGCAGGATGTATGCAGCTCTCCAGCTGTTTGCCTCAAACTGTTTAGAGGGATTACAGGAATATGAGAACAGTGAGCTGGAACATGCCTGAGTTTAGCTAACTTGTAGAAGTTGAGAGTATTTCTTGTCACTGCTGCTTGTTAGTCTGCAATGAGACGCTTGTCCTTTCTGATTCTTTTAGTCTGTCACATACTGTAGTTTTATCTTCACATCCTGAACTGTTGTGCTTGTTTTGCTTCCTGGACTAAGGGAGGATCATGTCTTTTATTACTTCTGCTGCTGTCACATTCAATGTACTAAAAATTGTATGTAGATGGATATCATATCACTCAAAGACCTTAATATTTTAAAAAAAAATCATTATTTTTATTCTGTTATTTTGCAGAGGATTAAGTTCATAAAGTCTTTCATTTAGTATTTAATCTAAATGTGTTTAGGAAAATCATGCAAAACATTAAGAAATTGCACTAAATAAAACTAAGTTTATAATACACAAGTCCATCTTTCTACTTTATTTTTCAAAGCCCTTAACAATAAGACCATGGAATTAAGTCAGTGAAAAAAAAACCCAAAAAACCAAAACCAAAAATACACCCTCAGTGACTTCTGGACTAAATTTTTCTTTTTCAGTTAACAATTTACAGAGAATTCAAATACAGTTAGATTCCTTATTTTATGTCACTAGAATTGCTGTCTTCTGAGTTATGTTTGCAGGAACATTCCTGGAAACCTATTAACTTCAATGGACTTTCCAGGACTGGGACTTACAGGACATATCTCTTGGTGAAGGAAGAAATACAAAATTGAAGTTGTACTCTTTTAGGTGTGTTGAAAAAACCTGGGAACAAAAAGGATTAAAAATTATGCAGATGCATTTTTACTCTTGAAATCAGGAAACAGTGTTAGATACAGAGTAGATACACCCAGGTATGTATAAGGTAAAAAATATTTAGAGAAACATCACATCTCTGTACTGTTTTATTAAATCTTGAATGTTCTCTTAATTACAGTGTCACAAATTATTTCCTTATTTTTTAGGAAAGTTTTTCATATTCTTGTCTTTCATATTGTCAATTAAATGTACATGTTGCCCAACTCCAGGGGCAGAAAATCTCTATATATATTCAGGAATCTTCTTAGAGAAATTGCATTTCTAAGATAAGGCAAAAAAACCTGTGAATTTCTATGAACTTAAACAGTAAGAGCACATGGATTTATGCTTAGAGAATGAAATGAAAGCACATTAATTTCTGAATAAGCAGAAAAGTGATTTATTTCAATCATATTATTTGAAGTGTTATTTGCTGAATTGAATCTTACTGTTCCTTGAGTCTTCAGCACATTAATTTATTTCAGTCTAATAATTTTTTTCTGCATTGATTGAAGCTTTGACCTTACAAACAGAAAAGAATGACTTTACTTACAGTAGTAGTGTAATATAATTTAGTTGGAGTACTCAGAGGGCTAATTACCAGAAATTATTTTTAAAAAATATTAATTTCAACAATATTATACAAATTAGCTAATAGTTTTTAATAATTCATAAAGATATAAGAATGTGCCCAATTTGACAAGTGATATGTGGTTAGGTATGAACATATCAAATTCTCCATTTAATTATATCTGCAAATATTTGTTTCTGCAATGAAAATATTTTACCTGAAAGCAAGGAAATGAGGTTCAAATAACCAAGAAAGAAAGGTAGAATTATTACTTCTGTCACAAATTTGCTTTGAATTGTTTATAAGGTATATGGAAAAGTAAACCAAAATAAAAAAATAATAGATAATAAAATACACTTACTTTTGTTTCACTGCAGGAGACAAAAGCCTTACTGGAGTAGAAGCCACCAAATCCTTCTCATCTGTACAAACGGTCTTTTCAAAATAAAATGCAATAAAGTTGGTAAAACATTTATTTTCCTGGTAAATCCACATAAAATCTTCCTAATTTCCTTCTTTTACTTTACAAGCCTGAAAATGAGCTCCATGAGAAGCTAGTCTGTGATTTTTCCAGGAGTGAGGGGAAGCTGACTGGCTGAGAAATCCCTGGATCCTCCCTTTTGTTTTACTTAAGGATAGCTGAGTCCAATATCATTCTCTTTCTGATTATATGAGACCTTATTAATTTGTTATGATTTCTTTGTAGATGCTACACACAGGCCTTACAATCACATTAGAGTACTTTCTCCACAATTTCAATTGAATTCCATCTAACTTCATGGATGTGAATGCATCCCTAACTTGCTGTGTTTTCCCACTTCTGTGGTCAGACTTTATCTCTGAAAAAAAAAGAAAGAAAAAAAAAAAAAAAAAAGGCATGCAGTAGTTCAGCCTTTTCAACATCGTCCACGACTAACTTCTCCCCGCTGTTTAGCAACAGATCCATCTCTTCCTTGAATTTTCTTTCCTTGTGCCTATCTTGATAATTTTTTCCTCATTACATTTCATGGCATTTTCTTATTTTAACTTCATTAAGTCTTTGGCTCTTCTGATTTCATGCAAAAGTGTCCAAATGATAATTTTGTCCAAGCAATAATTTAATGCTTCTTCTTTATTGCTTATAGTTGTTTCCAATTCTTGGATGTTTTTCAGTTCTTTGAAGCTCTTTATATAGCAGGGGGAATTTTCTGGGGAAATCCTTGGTCTTCCTGACCTCCAAAGTAATTTGCTTACTATTTTTCTCTATCTCTTTAAATAGTATAAGCCATCTCTCATAGGCACCTTTCGACTTTGTGGTGATTTCTGTGTATTTTGCCTTGTAATTCACTAAGTAAACTGAAAGCCACTCTCTGGCATAAGCCCAGAGTCTAAGTGATACTGCTTATTTTCCCAGATCCCTCCTCTAGATGCTGCATTCAGTCCATAGTTAGGAAGTCCAAAATTGT
This sequence comes from Sylvia borin, assembly GCA_014839755.1. Lineage (NCBI taxonomy): Eukaryota > Metazoa > Chordata > Aves > Passeriformes > Sylviidae > Sylvia > Sylvia borin. The sequence continues at coordinate 79,461,796 of CM025957.1, forward strand.
GAGCACCAGGACAAGTAGCATGTTAGTGTAGTTAAGTCCTCTGGCCCTTGCCTTGAGAGATAATCATCACCATAATCTACAAACCTCTTGAATTGCTCACACAATATTTTCTTCCCAGGAGATTACTGTATGTTTGACAACCCAAATGAAAGCCAGAAATCACAACACTTCTGATAGTTTTGTACATCTTGTCTAGTGGAGGTTTATGGTAGGTCCTTACCACAATACTGCAGTGTTATTTATTCTCTGATTTTGACTCAAAAACTCTCAGACCCTGTGTTTTAGGGGCTGCTTTACTCTCCTTACATTTTGCCACCTGTCCTTTCTAGAATGTCTGACAAGTTTATTTTGGTTTTAAGAAACCTTTCCTCTGTTTATATCCTTGAAGTGAAATCAATTATTTTTTGAAACACAAGTTCTGACAGCAGTTTAATGAAGGAGAAGACAAAAACCTCCAACTTAATTATCTTGTTATTTTGTGATGAGTTACTGCCCTTTTATTCATGCAAATAATGGGCCTATAATTATTAAATTTTCTAAGTTACCCCATCTCATTTTCTGGTATGTGTTTTGGAGGGATTTTTTTTTTCTATATTTCTTTTTCCTGTATTTTGAGACAATAAAATGTAATAAGTTACCAGGATTACTCTGCAAGCAAAATAGTAGACCTTTGCAAAAACCTTCTTTCCTTCTTTTGCTTTGGAGTCTTCAGATGTCTCAGAACTTTTGTTCTTTTTTATCCTTTGTGTTTCCTCTCCTTGTAGACCACAGTAATATAATATATAATTTGAACAGTTGCTTATGCTAATATCCTATTAACATAAATGTAACTCATCTACTGAATTTCCATAAGCAATGGCAGAACAGAATATAACCATGGAAACACCCAAGACTTCCTTCAGATATGCTTTAAAGCAACACAGATTTCCTCACTCATTTAGCTTTTCTCAGTATTCCCTTGTGCCATTTCAGTTCTTTGCAGCTTTATTTATATTACAAGTCAAGAGAATTGATAATGGGTAAAAAGATTTAAGATAGAATATTTGTCACTTGTGATTGAAGACTAAGGAATTAGATAATTAAAATGCTATTTATACATTACTTTATTCATTGTATAATTCAGAAATTAGCCATGTGATTTCATTATCATAAAATAATCTCAAGGAGTTGAGTATCTATATAACAAAGCTTTAAACTTCAAGGAGAACACCGGATTGTGCTGTTGTCTTTAAATCTGATGTTCTTCAATCTATCACAGATAAAGCAACTTCTTTGAAACTTATAAGCTTACTTTTGCAGGATTTAAATATAATTTATCATCCACATTACTGTGAATACAACACTTGCTTCCTGGTCAATTACTGCTATGTTATTGGGTTTTTTTCTGTGGAAGAAAAGACCTGTTTTTTCACCCATACATTTATTTCTGTTCAGCATTATTTGGTATCATTGAAGGTAATTCTTAAAATCAATCAAAATCTAAACCACTGTGCAAATGCTTAGTGAATCCTTATCAGACAGGTCAATAGCATCATCCCCATTTTTTGAGGACTCAGATTGTTGAATTTTAAATCAATATTGAACTTATCTCTTCCAAGTCCTGGTTAAATAAAACAAAAAAGAGCTTTTTTTTTTTTTTTTTTTTTTTATTCCTTGGTCAATTTTAAAAATAGCTGAATGTGGACCTTGAAAGCTAGTATTAAAGACAGTAAATCCCAGAAAATGGGCAACATTTATTCTTGTTTTTGGTTATTACCATAATTATTTGTTTTAACAGGAAGAGACCAAATACCTTTTTAATTTAGATTTATTTTAACTTATATTTATTTTGCAGACTAGATCAATCTACTTGCATTTTGTCAGCTTTGTGATTTAAATCAAAGTATTCATAAATCTACAGTCAGATAAGGAGGAGCTTCAAAAGGAAACTCCTCCTTATCTTACTCTAGATTATTTTTGTACTATGCAACCATAATTCTTTCTGTTTTCTCTGCTTGTACCATGCTACATTTCCTTTTTGTATGCTTTTAATTTCCACAAATTAGATCTACCTTTCTATACACATTATTCCTCTAGAAAAAGCACAGGTAATAGGTGCAATTTTTTTTTTTTTTTTAACATAAGAACTTGTTAAGTGCAGAATATTTCTACAATTGTTTCATCGTATATCTGCCTGTACATTGCTGTAAAGCCTTCTATTGTATTTTCAGCCTTTCATCCCATTAGCAAGTAGATGTAGTTATGTCTTACATTTCTATTTGTATGAATTGTATCCTATTTTTTTCATAGTGAATGAATCAATATAAAGTGGAGACATTTGACCATTTCATTTTTTTTCACAAAATTATATAAAGTTGTTTATGTGTAAAAGATTTTTTAGCATCCTGAAGACTCACATCTCAGAGATGACAAAAGCTATGCAACCAATTTAAGCACAGATGAAAAATATTTTTTTCTGATATCTACAAAAAATAGGAAGAAAAATTACAAACACATTTTTCAGTTGCAGATCAGGAATCATGGCCAGAAAGGTGCATAAATATTTTCTGTTCTGGAAATAACTTCAAAGTAAATAAACTTCCAAGCTACTGTAATCTGGCATAAAACTCCTAGACTAACAGAATCATAGAATATCCTGAGTTGGAAGGGATACACAAGAATCATCAAACCCAGTTCTTGGTCCTGCACAGCAAAACCCCAAGATTCACACCATCTGCCTGAGGGCGTTGTCCAAGCACCTCTTGATCTCTTAACAAAATTATGCTCTAGGAGTTAGGCAGGTCAGATAACTCATTTTGAAGCAGCCATAATACATTATGCCTTCACTGGGTTTTTTTCACAAACTGTAGGACACAGTGGAAGTAAAAAAGAAACAACATTCCACAGCATAAATGTCTTTTCTGTTTCTCAGATGACCCCACCAGCAAGTAGACTTGGGGCACAAAATATGTTGGGAGGAGAGGCAGCCAGGACATCTGATCCTAGCTCTCCAAAGGGAAATTCTGTGCTGCACAGCATCATGCTCAGCAGTGAAGGCTGAGGGAAGAAGGAGGAGGGGAAAACATTCTTAGTTTTAACATTTTTCTTCCCAAGTCATTGTTACGTGTGATGGAGCCCTAGTTTCCTGGAGATGGCTGAACACCTGCCTGCCCATGGGAAGTGGTGAATGAATTTCATGTTTAGCTTTGCCTGTGTGTGCAGCTCATACTTTCCCTACTAAACTGTCATTCCCTTTGGTCTGAAGCCACATTAAATGGTATCCAACTCAGTGACAAATTTACAGAGTGATGTATTTTATCTACTGGCCTGGAAAGAGTGGGGGGAAGGAAAAGCAGCATGAGTAACACTAGGGACACTGGCAGGTGCTCTGTTCCTTAAATTTAAAAGATGATAAAGTATGGAAAAAAAAAAAAAAAAGACAAAAAATGCTTCTTAATAATGTTTGGTTTGTTGGGATTTTTTTTTTTTTTTCTGAAAAGCAAACCAGAATTTTGATTGAACAATTTGAATGGCATATAGAAAACCTGCAAAATGAAACAGAAATCTTCCCCAAAAACCTCCCAGTAAAATAAGGTTTTTCAACACTGAAATATTTTATTATCAGTATTTATTTAAATAACAATAACCACAAGTCTGTCTAAATTTAAAAATCAAAAAGACAAGCAAAAACTCCAAAGTATACTTTTACCTGTTCTTGGAAGAGATAACAGCTAGTCTTGAACCCTTTGAAGTAAAATACTTGAGAAAATGAGTTTTGAATTTCTATGAGAGCTTATGTAAAGAAAACAATTTCTTCAGTATGTGAAATGGCATGTGTAAGTGGTACTTGTCTCACAGCCCTGTGGTAAATTAACTAGTCCAATTAACAGCATAGGGCACCTCTAGGTTTAATTGAAAATCATTAGTTTATTTGTTGGGTTGGTAGTAAGTATTTGTAAGTGCATATTGTATTAATGTTTAATTTCTTTAAGTGATACGGTAACCAAAAGATGATAAATTGCCTTTTTGGTGTTTTGTGTTGTATTTTGTTTTGTTTTGTTTTGTTTTTTTGTTTTTTGTTCCCTGGAAAATAAGATGTTGGTGTAAGCATTGTGCTTTTAATTGCTATACTCCTTAAAAAGACTGCACAGCTCTTATGTTTAGCATGGCTGTTGCAATAGGGAGCACACCGAAACAAGTCTTATTTAAAGGTTTTGCATGGAGTGATCAGCAAATGCCACAGCAGTATAGCCAGTACAGGTACAAAAAGTTATTTTTACATATGCATGGAAACAGACACCTATGCAAATACAGATGTGACATAAAAGACATTTAGATAGCAAATATCTCAGAAAAGACGTAAAACTTATATATATTAAGTTGACATTCCTCATATAGCATGATAAACCGTATACAGAGAACAAGTCCAAAATACCACCAAGCCCTGCAATTTGAAATTTTGAAACATGTAGGTATAAATATGCAGTAGTGTGGGGAAATCTGGTCAGTTTTGGAATGTGTCCCACTACCTAATCATAGTAACCTAAGCTGGAATTTTATTGAGACCTTCTACTTAACTGTAACTAAATTTAAGCATTTCTAAAAAAGGACAGTCCTACCTTCTGCCTTCAGACTGGTATTTATTGTGTTTCTCTGAGCTGCAGCAAGGTGTGCAGCTTCTGAGATCATGGAATGGATGCTTCTCAGAATAATTTGGTTTCCTGATCTGGCTTGTCATATGTGCAAGAGCTTGTACAGACACAGCAAGCAGCTAACTGGGCTCAAGATCACTCCATGTGACAGCAGCCTGGACTTACAGCACTGAGGACTGGGTAAAGAACTTCAACATGAAGTTCAAGAAAGCCTAACCAGAATCCAAAATGTGATTTGGCAATAGTTAAATTTCCCCATGATTTCAAGCATAGATTGGTAGTAAGTAATGAAATTATACAAGTATTTATGTCTGAGCTATGAAATGATAAGGTTGTATTTTTTGTTCCTTTACAGATTAAATAAGGATGGAAAGCACACATATAATAAAAATTTCATAACTAGGAATATTAGGAGCTATAGCCACAAAAAAATCAAAAGTTTGGCACCATTTGTCTTCAAATTATAGTTAGAAGCATTAGAAGTGTCCCTACTATTGCTGTGAAAATATTGTGCCCAGAAACTTGCTTTAAACACTTAAGTGTGAAACATCAGCTCATGGGTGATGAGTCTTCAAGAGCCAAAATTATGATTCAGAGGGTCTTGGATATCAGACCGATATTCACTACAGTGAATTCATTCAGTCAAATATATGCAGAATTAATATTTCTAGAGGAGTACTGAATTCAGAAAAAAACTAAACTATTAAAGAGGTCGTATAGGCTTGTCTTTAGATCCAACATGTCTTCAGGATAAGTGTAAATAAATGTGAATAGTATGGAAGAAAAATATTTGGGATTTGCATAAACTCTCACATGGGCCATCATCATTACTGTTGTGAAAAGCATAATAAAGACATTTTTCTGTACCTGAGCCTAAACACTCTGAAGTCAGATGGTGAAATGTTTAGTCATCTACCAGAAAGGATTTTACTGGGTGAGAATCACGTCCCTTTCAAAAATGTTGTCCCTAAGATGTTTTTTATCCAGCACACTTCTGTACTACTCCTATGTACAGAATAATTTACTTTGCAAAAGACCCTTAAGACCATGAAATCCAAGCATTAACCCAACACTGCCAAATCCACCACTAAATCATGTCCCAAAGGGGAACATCTACACATCTTTTAAATACCTCCAGGGACAGTGATTCAACCACTTCCCTGAGCAGCCTGTTACAATGCTTGATAACACTGTTGTGAATATTTTTTTTCTAATATAAAATCTAATCCTTCCCTGGGGTTCATCAGTGCCTATAATCCAAATATCTTAATGTGCATCAACTTGTCCAAAGTTAAATACCTACACTTACATGTTAAAATATATATAAAAAAGAAATATCTGAAACCACATGTAAATAAATAAACTTGAAACATTTGTCCATATTTTAGTTTTGTCTTACACATTTAAGTATTTTTTTCTTCTTTCATATTTCTTTTTATTGTTAAAAATTTCCTCCTCCATGGAAATATTAAGGCTGTGAATTTTGTATTAATACTATAAAATAGATTTAGTGCTTTAAAAGCCTCACTATTTGTGTATTGAAAGAGGATTGATTTTTTTTAATATATACAGGCAGTAAAACAGCCTATGAAAAATATTGAAGAATCTGAAATTGATGGAAAAAAATATTTATTGCACACCTGGCACCTGAAAGCTCAGAAATATAACAAAGGAGGAGGACTACTGCAGTAGCTGAGGGTTATGGGGGTCACAAAATAGTGAATAGAACTCTTAAAACAACAGGTTGGTATGTCAAAACTATGGTAAAATGTTGGTGGATGGTTTAATTTGTTTACAAAGCAACTTACATTTCTGAACAAGGAAAGAGTGGAATTTTACTACAATGCTTGGTGTCCCAAGTTAACACTGACATATTAGAGAATATGAACAATGAATCTGAAATCAGCTGTTAAATTCATCTGGAGAATATTTTGCATTCTATTATCTTGGAAAATGCACTGTACTATGTCTGTTTGAATGAGGTAATCTCAGGAATCACAAGGGCCACGTACGTCACAGAATCCAACTATCCAATGATAATTACAAGCATGAGAAATATTTCTTTTAAATGGGTCCACAAACTGGCTCTTTACCTGGCCTTTTACTTAGTAAGTTGAACCCACAAGAACCACCACAGTCACCTATGTTTAAGCCTCAAAAGATTCAGGATCAGAGGAAAAAACAGGTTATCTTAAGGCATTCCCCAGATGAGAGCTTCCTGAAATACCAAGTGATGAAGCTAGAAGAAAGTATAAAGAAGAAATGTATGTCAATTGTGGTTCCCTATCAGTCTATTATAAGCCCACCCCCCCCCCCCCCAAAAAAAAAAAAAAAAAAAAAAAAAAAAGTGGATATGAAATAAGAGAGAAACTGAAAATGAGCTTGGCAAGCACAAGCTTCCTAGATTGTGTCACATGCATACACAAAAATGTATTTGATGTTTCTCTTATGAAGCCAGTAAGTCTATACTAAATATGAACTGAGCATATTTCAGTAAAAAACATTGAAAATTGCTATCCCAAATTCCTTTTAGCTGCAAAAACAATACTAGAAATCTAATATTATGGATATACTGTTCCCATAAATCACATTGTCACTTTGCTTTCCTGTGAGTTCTATGTTTAATTCTGCTAATTTTTGTCTTACTTTTAAAATAGGATCCAAGCCAAGTTCATACTATTTCATCAAGTGCCTATGGTACTTAGAACATCAGTATAAAAATTCATTCTCTTTTGGTGTAGTTTGAAATTCATAGCACTAGGTACACTTTTAGAGAATCTGGAGGTGTGATTAAATAAGTATTTCTGTTCAATTACAGAGGAGTTGTTTTGGGTTATTTTCTGTTTTCAAAGGATGAGAAATTCCATTAGTATATTTCTTTCCTGGAAAATAGATTAAAAAATCTGGTTTTCCCTCCCTTCAGATTATTCAAGCTAAAATGAAAATGTCTCTTAAAATTTCCAGTTAATGAATATAGCTTTGACGGGGTTTCAGCAATTAGTTCAGAGGACACTGAAGAAAGATTTATGTTAGCTCACTACAGCTGAAATATGGGGAAAATATAAGCACTGATGTTTACCAACAGTTACAAATTTAAATGCTTATCAAAAGTGCTGCTAATTAGAAACACAAAAAGACAGCTAAAATATTCTTTTTGTCTTTTTATTTTTACTTTAACATAATTTCCACAGAGCTAAGACTTATGTGAGAAAATTAGAAGGCAAAAAACAAGCAAGCAAGTTACCAGACTTGTGCAGGCAGCAGCAGCTACTACTTTAGAGAACTCAAGTAATTATAGAATAGCCAATGGCAGCTAGGTTTTACAAAAAAGTGTTGTTGTTGTACATCAGCTCTGGCATGCAGTGAGGGAAAGTTCACTTGCCTCAGGTGCCCTAGAGGTTGTTCATAATTTAGGTCACTCTGTAGGTTGGTTAATTCACTACTCACTCTCCAAAGGCCTTCAAGGAGCTATTACTACAGGGAAAATTCAACCCCTATTAAGTTGTTTTTGAAAATAAAATCAGTCAGGATGGACAGCTGGGAAGATTTAGAAACTACCCTTTAACAAGTGCATTTTATGAAGAAATTAGATTTCTGAAAAGCCTCTGAATCCTTCTAGTATGTGTAATAAACTTTTTTTTATGATGATCTTGGGAGAAAACATCTCACTAATAAAAAGTTGCAATTTGTGTGTTTTAGGTTGCCTTTAGGACATGTCCAATGCTGTTAAGATTACTAGTCCCCATCTGAAGAGTTTGGATGTTGTTATTCTAGATTTATATATACTATATATTAATGCTGATTTAGTCTCCGGAGACATTCTTTCAATAAATTGGAACAGCACTACATACACCTTCCCTTCTCCAGGCATTTCATCAATAAAAAACTTCAGTCAACTCACGTTTGAAACAGAGAGAAGGGCAAAAAGAATTGAAGACCGAATAGCAAAGAGCTTTCTGTGTTACGATTTTAGCACATTTGACACATTTGCTTTACCATATTTTGTGTTCCAAACAAATGTTAATATTCACTGAGGGTTTACAATTTTCAATTTTATCCTTTCCTGCAATATTCAGCTTTAAGGCTCCAGGTGGAGAAGCCTTTAGTTGATTTGTCTATATTTCTCACAGAGAGCCACGAATGAAACTTCACGTTGCTTGCTTGTAAAGAAAGTTGGACTTACCAGTTAAAGACAAGTTAATATTGGAGATGAGTACAGGCTCCAGAGACAGACAAGCTCAAGTACTTGGCAAAGAAAAGGGAAATTCACCCCTCTGAAATTCTTTATCACATGTCCCACCTTACCATTCTCCATGTCAAATCTGTATGTTTAGATTCCACAAATGTTCAATTAAAATGGTTTTTCAGTTGTTTGCTTCTGCTTCATCACTTCTGTGTTCTGCTACAGTGTGAAGGAAGAGGGAATGCTCCAATCTGACACAAGAACATAATTTTGCAAAGACTTCTTTGCAACTCTTACAAATACATTGTTTTATCAATGGGTAAGATGTATAATGTAGGAAAAATGGTGCATTTAAGGAAAAAAAAGTGAAAGTTCCTGTATCTGTGTTGTTCATTTTAAGACTGATGGAAACTTCGTGTGCATAAACACTACGTGAGTGAACCTTTAAACTATCCTGAGGCAGAGGCTGTGTAGTCATTTAAAGTTCAAACACAGTTTCATCTTGGCCATTAGTCAAAATAAGGCATCTTGGGAGGTTTCCAGTTGCACAAAGTAACCCCTGTTAAAGTTCTTTAAAGGAAAGATGTCTTAGAAAAGATCCAAACAAGTAATGCCTTGATCTATAAATCACCAAAAAAGTCAAGAATGCCAAGCTTAGCATAACAATAGTCTCTGATCTGCAAATTTGCGTGGGTGAATTCAGAAAAATATCTATTCTGTTTCAGTATATGGTCCCTTGGTACATCTATATTAGCATCTGAATTAAAAAAAATCACTTTTTAAAGTGCACAACATTAAACTATTAAAATAATGAATAAATTCTGTTTGCACCTCAGAATTCTCTTTAAGTTCTTAAAATTCTATTGTGCTTTAAATTGTGAAGAATTTCTCAGGAAACAAAAAATGAGTTTTAAGTCTGTAGTATGTAACATATTTGCTAGGTTTGTGAAAATTGGATGATCCTATGCACTAGTGTGATGGTGTAAATGGAAGAAAGGAATTCCTCCTATGTCTTGTACATGTGTGCTTTTCCTTCAGGTTTACTTTTCAGACAGAGAGAAGGCCTCTATAATCTCTGATTTTTGTTTCCTCCAAATTTGTAGATGCTACTGAGAAGTGAGCACAACCTTGCCACAGTTTTCACTGTGGTCATGCCAGTCTGCTGTATTTTTTTCATGGTGTTACAAAAAAGGACCTGCTGCAGTGTACAACAATTGCATTTTTCTTGCCAATGGCCTTAACTGAAAACCAATTATCTAGCTGTGAATCCTAATTCTCCTCTCTTCATTAAAAATAACAATACAATATTTTTACTGTCCTAAGATGGAAGTGCAGAGGAAATGCTGTTGGGTATATAAGCAAAGCCTGACAGTTCAGAGGTCTATCTGAAGTCGTTCAAGAGCTCTGCACATATCACATGTCTGAAATGCCTCTGGCCAGCACACCTCTTTTCCACTCATAGAGAAGGCTTTGCATTAAGAGAGAGGGATAGAGGGACCAGTATGCCATGGCCCAGAGTAACCTACATAGAATTCCAACTTTCTGTCTCTACATGGTAATTTCTTACTCAGCAGACAGGAAGACTCACAGGTTGTGTGAATTTTCTGTGTGTGTATACATAGAGTGGTGGTGAAGCTATTCTCTCATCTTTCCCAGAAGGGTTGGTTTGAGTCTAATCAAATATTATATAGTCTCTAAAACCACATGAGAATTAATTAATAAAGGAATAGACACCTGAATACCTCACTAATCCAGTAAAGTCCATTAAACTGTGTATAAAATAATCCTGCTGAGAACTCAGCTAGCATTAGGAATCTTCTATTAATAATAATCATTTTCATGCTGGGTAGCTGAGGAAATTATAGTAATTTTTCAGTTTAATGACATAAGTTTGTGACATATATTTTCTTTCCAAATTTATTATATTTAGGTAAATATACTTTCTTAAGTTGCCTAATATGAGGAAAAAAGGGGTAAAGTAAGACTTTGATTATCTGACATGTTTAAATATGTCCGAATATATCTTTTGGAAAGATTTAATGAATGCAAATACTGTCCATTCCTGCTGTGAAATAAAATTTCCTGTACTTAACCATGGAGAAGTTATTCACAACAATCTACCTTCTTCTCATTGCCATCTTTGGAAGCAAGGGCAAGACAAACCAAAGTATATCCTATCCTACATATAGGTCCTATGTCTTCTGCTGGTATTATATATTAGAAGACAGCAGATGTTGAGTTGTGAAGCAAAAGCCAATAGATAAAGAACCCTTTCACCTGGCAGTTTGACAACTGAACTTCCAGTCAATTTTTATCTCTAGGGTACTTAAGCACCACAGTGAGAGTCCAAAGCAGAGACCGATCATTCGATTCCTTTTCCATTGTATGTTCTGACTTATGTTCTGTATAAAAGGACGCTTCGATTCCTCCTAAATTCCCTGAGCTAATATTAGCCCTCCTTCAATAAAGGTATCCAGAAGTGGATTTTTGGTCTCTATCACACGTCCAAACATCAAGGAGGCAACTCAGGAGTTCCAGAGGGAGACCAAGCAATTGTCATTTAAGTGTACCACTTAATTTGTTGAAAGCTACTTCATTCCCTTTTCTGTAATCTTGTTTGTGTAACTACTATTTCAAAAAGATGTCTCTACACTACTAAGACTGGATCCAAAATCACACAAAAAATTAAGTAATTTACAACAATCATTATACATATACACATCGTCTTAGAAAACTTCCTTTCACCTCTGTACGGGTGACAGTTTTGAACCCTCTTCCTATATTTAACCTTCAAATGTAATGTGAATGCTGAGCTTGCTGTTGTTTTATGCACCCATTGGATGGTCTTTTTGCATCTGTTACATCTGCTAACAGATCCCTTGGGACATATTAAAGAGGAAAAACACTAAGTGACTGGTCCATATATGAGGCAGATATTTTAAACTAATTTGATTGAAATGAAAAGGTATGTAGTTTGTCTGGTTCTTTTCTATAAAAGTATAAAAATATCACAAACAAAATGCATAAAAGAAAGAAAGAGAAGGAAAGGACAAGAGGCTTGATCATTGCAGTTTGGACGTCTGTGGTCAGAGTGATGATTGAAGTCTTGATCTACTGAGAGTGGGGGTGAGAGCCTTAGCAGTTTGATAGATTATATATGTTTAGGATTGCACAGGAATGCCCTGACTCCCTCCCTTGGGAAGGGATTTACACTGTCTGATGCAGCCCTGAAAATGGATTGGTGGATGGATGGGGAATGGGGGTGCTTCTGGAGCCTGTGATGGATTATGGATCCTTTTAGTGACATGGCAAAGGAGAGGAAGGAGGACTTCAGCATGATAAAATGCCTGACCCCGCCTCAAAAAGAACTGCGTGCCAGCCTTTTCCCTTGGCTGTTGTGAAACACTTTGCTTAGGACATGGGTTCTGGGCCATCAGGGAAAGGGCAGCAGGGCTTAACCAGCATCCAAGCAAAAGTCTGCCCATCACAACAACTTCTTTACAAACAAATAAGACTAGAAAATGCACAGAGGTGGTGTAAGCAACCTGTTTCTTTCTATTCATTATCAGAGAGAGAATTCCAGGCTGTTTTGCTGATGCTGTGAAGGATAAGGTTATGTATGAAGCACATGTGAATATGATAGGATCCATTTTCATTCCATTCCTCTCTGAGTCTCAGTCAAGACAGGTGGATGGTACTGAAGTCTCCTTGCAAGCTGACTATACAGGTGCTCATAGCATACTAAATTACCACATATGTGGGGACCAATCAGCCTGCTGCAGTTATTCCTAAACTTTCAAATTTGTTGTCTGAACAACACACAAGTCTGGTTTAAATATTATCATAAGATTGCTTTATGCCATACAAGTATCCCATTATTTTTAATCAGGTTATTTTGTTTTGTTTTTCAGGTTTTTCTATCTTTCCTAATAAATGTCACAAATACTATTTTGGGTTTAATTTGACATGCACAACAAAAGCCTGATTTACAATGTTTTCTGTGCATATATTTAATACTCGTACATCTGGTGGGAAAAAAACCAAACAACAACAAACAAACAAAAACTGCAAAGAAACAAACAAAAAACAACAAAAAAAGGCCAGTGAGGTTATGGGTCATACAGATTATTAAAGAAAAACTGACATACAAATACCAAAACATTATTTTAGAGACTTATTTTAAACCACTGAACCTGTCATAAACTATAAAGAGCAAGTAAATTCAAGAACAAGCTGAAAGCATCCTTTGGAAGAAATATTGACAACCAATTAATATTTAAATACCTGATAAAAGACCTGGGGATAATAATAATAAGTCAATAATCAAAATAGAACTAAAAAACCTGCCCCCAAGAAAACCACCCACATTTGCACTTCTACATAAAACAAACAAACAGACAAACAAGACCCTAAAACACTAACCAAAAAACCAAACCAAAACAAAATTGCTTTCCAGTTGCTTTATTGTGGTATGAAATTTAAGCCAGGCAAATATAAGAAACCTTAAATAAAATCTTTCTTAATTCTTTCAAAAGTCTCTACACTATTATCTAATTTTTGAGTTGTTCATACATTTTCAAGTTTGGATGGAGAAATACCTCTGACAAAGAAAAAGCAAACTGTAGACATTAAAACACTTTTTTGCCCATTCAATACTGAGTTTAAATGATATTTAATGTCCTATGGACGGTATCGTTATGGCATCACATTAAATTTAAAAGATTTTGGGCATAGCCATGAATGTCAGTCATAGTCAAATCTTTAAAGCCTAACTTCTTTGAAAGCATTATCTTCAAAATAGTTCTTACTCAACCTTTATACATTTTCCAAGTAGCTTCTTTCTGCCGATAAGGTTTCATGGCACTCCCAAGGCTCAGCCAGTCCCCAGTAATCATGAATACAGAAAATTGCACTCCATCTTCAACACCTGCTGAAATCAACAATGTGATAGCATCTACAGAATAACATTTTAATAAACTTTGAAAAAAAAGTTATAGGTTATCTTCTTTCTTATATTCTGTGGGTGAATTATATTGATAGATGAGCTGCTGGCTCTTTTTAGAAGTATCTATGATGAGAGAGACTCCAGTCTTCCAAGTAATCTGTTTCTTTGTCTTGTCTTTAGCCTGATTTCTTCTTGTAGAAATTTAAGGTTATTATTTCTTTTTCTTCTCTATATCTGCAATAAAGAACAGATTATTTCTAATGGGATCTTACAGGAATAGGACAGATGGTAACTTTGCATTTTGTTATTGCATGTTATCCTTCTTTCAGGAGAGGGATTAATTCAGATACTTCTCTGTAGAGAGAAGAGATGTTTCTTCTCAGGAAGCAACAGAAGCTGGCAGAAAGTGGGGCTTCTGGAAACTGCATGCTGTGGCAAGAAGAAGAAAGTGAGAAAGTCACTTGAATTATGTAGAAGTCTGCAGGTGGAAGAGAACCTGAGCTGCTGAGAAGAAATAGAGAGCAGAAGAATATTTTCAGAGGTGTTGCAGAGGGAGCACAGAAAACTGGGTTTTATTTTCTGTGTCTTAGTCACTGAGCAGGATGGAAGTAAAGAAGCAGTGACTTGGGAGACATAACTGCATATAAATCCTGTATATTTTTAATCTGTCTGCATTTTAAAAGGTAGGAATTCCCGTTAATAGTTTAATAATCCCTGGCTTTTGTGAGTGTGAGAACAATTTATTCTTCTTTAGGAATTTCACATAGGCATAAGCTTAGTACAAAAGCCTGGCTGACTTAATGCCCTTGCCTCTGGAGCTTCCTAAATTTCTGTCATATTTGTGGCTGTGCTATGTTTTTACCAATAAATGCAAATATTTCCTGAAGTGCAACATGTGAAACTATGTACTCTGTTCTAACTGAGGACTTACCAAGCTGTATAAAGTAGGAGAATGTGTAAACATCTGAATTATTACACAGATAGAAATAATGTGATCAGTAGTCTACAAGTCTGTTCATAATGGCTTTCTGAGATATTTGTATTCATAATATCAGTGCATTAGCAACCAGCCACTTGCCAGAACCACCAGATCCCCTCTTGGAGAATTGTTATATTCTGGATGGTTTATATCTTGTTCCAGTATAGATGGCTATATTCTTTCCATGTAGTAATTTATAATTCTACCATTTGATCTATATCTATGTCTTTGTTTTTATTTATTCCAGAATACAGACATATAATGAAAAAACAGAAATCAGTCAGGATCAAGACAGGTTCCTTTTTGCCAAGAGGAGCAACTCTATCCCTTAAAAATAAACTCATCAGATTTTTGTGTTACTGTGGTTCAGTCTTTATCCTTTTCCTGTGGTTTGCTCTTGGGCATCTCATAGGAAATGGTATTTAAAGGCATTATGATGTCACAAGTTGCCTGCACCTTTCTGAATTTGAGGCTATTTAATGGGACTGACCAATTGATGCAGTGACACCTGAGTCACAGAGGCACTTTGGAAACTCCTAAACTCCAGTTACAGGCTTTTATAATTTTCAGCCATCCAGGGTGATATTGCTCAGATACCAGCCTCAGCTGGGTGCTTCAAAATGTGTTCTCAATATACTCCTTTCAGGAAAAAGTTTTCCTAGCCACATTTAGTTTCCCTTTTCAAATTTTTGGTTATTTTTATCACATTATGTAATGCGTTCTTCTCTCAATATACTCCTTTCAGGAAAAAGTTTTCCTAGCCACATTTAGTTTCCCTTTTCAAATTTTTGGTTATTTTTATCACATTATGTAATGCGTTCTTCTCCTGGCTGTTGCTGTTTCACTTATGTCTTATATGAATTTCTTAGTTTGCTCAAACCTGTATTCACTAACCAACACGAAGCCAATCACTGTTCATATCAGGAACCGTGGTCTTTAACTGCTGACTATCCTATATGATATTGACAGTGGTTTGTGTCTTCAATAGGCAGATTTGTTTCTTTCCCATATTCAGCTGCTTGATTTTGTTACATATGTCATCGTAGAGATGTAAGAATTTCATCAGATAAATAAGAGTTCTTCTGTGCCTCACAATTTGCTCTCATCTGCATAAGAACTAAATCAAATAGAAATTAATTCCTGTTTTTCAGACTTTTATATGAAATGTAGCAGTAGTTCCAAAGTTCCAAATTTGGCTTGTATAATGCTGTCTCATCTTTGCTCCCCTCATTCTTCCCTCATCAAATTCTTATTACTTTATTACTCTGTCAGAAGAGGAAAACAGCTTGGTTTGATTGGATTTGTTCTTGAAAAAGCCATGTAGTGTAGGCTCTCAGTCATCGCCCTATTATCTTCACAGTGTTTAGAAGTAGTTGTTGGCTTTTTTATTTTCCTTTTTTTTTTCTTTTTTCCTTTCCGATTTTAAAAAGACTTGTTTTTAATCTGAGGAATGAAGTCAGCTAACTGCTGTATAATTCCCCAGCCTCTTATTTTCTCTTCTTTTATGAACAGGGGTTTTTATTTCTTCAAAACATTTAGTACCACAGCTGTCTTCCAAGAGTTTTCAAAGATAACCACAAAAAGTTTTTTGATTACATCAGCCAGTACCCTAGAATGAAGTTCATCAGATCACATTGATTTAAGTTATCTAAGTGCTTGCAACTCATGTCTTTGCTATTCCATATTGAGATCTTCTCTTTTTGTTGCTGATATTAATTATGCTAGGCACTTCTCCTTAATGGATGTTTTTACTGCAGATTGGTGCAAAAAAATAAAATCATTAAAAGCTTCATCCTTCTCTGTGTTATCTGTGCATAGCATTCCTTCTTGATTAGTTGCAGAACAATGCCTTCTTTGGTCTTCCTCTTATACTTAGAAACTGATTTCTTGTCATTCTTATGCCTTTTGCTAATTGCGTCTCATTTGTGTCTTGACCTTTCAATCTTTTTCTTCTATCCTTAGGCTTTATTTTTTCTCTTCAGTAATCTTTCCTAATTTTTAGTTTCTAAATACTTCCTTCTTCCATTTGAGGCCAATGAAAACTCATAGTTTATCTAAGCTCATCTTTTACTAAACTTTCTACATTTTTCTGTTTAAATACTTATGCTTTCAGTGTTACAACTTTGAAGAGCTGGCAGCTTTTCACAACTTTCCTATTTCCTTAGTTTTATCTGCTAAAGGATCTACTCACTGCTGAATTTCCAAGTCTATTGAAGTTAAGCTTTATGAGTCTTCACAGTTCATCTTCAAATCAATCTTCACAATCCACAGTGACTCAGGAACTGGGTAATCATTTGTGACCTGGTAATATTTACATTATGTTTTATTTCTTTGTAATGAAAATATTAGAAATAATGTTCTTTAAATGTCTTGCATTCATTCAAACTTGACATTTCAACAATGCTTTTCCTTTTGATTCCGGTTATTTCTACTGCCAGGATTTTATTCTTTTTTTATAAAGTACCAAAAATCATTAAATAAACTTCTGGATTTTTTTTTTTAGAAAGGAGGTCATCAGCTAGGACAAACTTAAATGTTTTCTAGGTTCCATAAAAAAATTTGAACAAACATTCTGCTAAGAAAGACAAGTTATCACATCAGTTGTAAGGACAGTGGTGTACCATTACAAAACAAACATACAGACAAATAAGCAAATTAAAATATTTCCTTTGTTTCCTTTTAGAATTATTTTAAAAATATATATTTGCTCTATAAAATTCTGCTTTTATTCCAGACAGGGACATCTAAGATCATAATTGCCCGACTGAATGTTTATGATCAGCTTTGTGAGAAGGTTGACAAAAATGTGCAAAGGAAATAGATTGCACATAACTGTCTCTGGATTTTTATTATTAATTTATTGAGTCTCTGGTACATATTTCAGTATATGCAGCTCTGCTCTGTAAAGGGTCCATACTAGGCTCAGAAGATAACTTAAAAAGAAGAAATGCACAACTTTTTCAACACACTATAGTAAGAAGAAAGGATCAAGGGAGGAGATGTGATATAAATACTCGTGCACAAGTGGCAAAATTTTCCATTGATACCTGCCTATCTTGTATTTTCAGGAATCTCCAAAGTGGAAAATTCTACTGGAGATTCTAAAACAGGCCATAGGATTTTTTTTTTTTCATGTTAGGTGCTCACTTTCCTACAGTACTCCGTGAGCACTACAATAACAAGACCGTCTGTGAAGTGAGTTTGTTGAGAAATTTTCATTATTGCTACCCCGCAAAAGAAGGTATAAGATATATAATCTATATTTCACAGTTTGGATTATATTTAAATACTAACTATCATACCTAACATTCTAAATAGCTGAATTGGAAGACCTTTTAACTCCAGGTCAAATTTCTTGCTGCCTTTTTTGAGCTAGAAGAAACTATTTAATTGCTCCTGATCTCCACGGATACAGGAAGATTTCAGGCCATTCCCTCAAAGGTTTGACTGGGGCTGTTCCCTGCCCATGACTGCACTCACTACATTTCTACTGCAAGATCCCTGCTTTGATTCTCTCACTGCTCCCTTTGCACAAATTTGCACTCTGGATCCCCCAGACTCAGAGGTTTACCAGGAAAACAATCTCTCTTCTAAGGCTCAGTCTAACTAATCCACATTTTTAACAAAATATAATTTGCAAATTGAGCTCAGAATAGTACGCTAGTCTCATTCCCCAACTTAATTTCATTTAGAAATTATCAAGTCCATATCAGTTCAACACATTCTGATTCTTGTCTGATTATAAAGTGTAAATGATATTGCATGATATTGCTTGAAGGAAGAGAAAAAAAATCTGTAGTGAAAGCATTCATTTTAGTGGATTCTTCATGTTGCAACACATCAAAAGAGATTAGGCCCGTTTAGAAAAGCCTAGGAACCATTAAGTAGTTGAGGTGTTTTATTTGTTTTTATATGCTTGTCGCCTATTTTTGAAAGCAGATGTCAGGGAGAAAGCAAGGGTCTATAGAGGTCTCTCAGTAGCATAGGAGCTAATTTATCTGATATAAGTTGTAAGACAATCAAAGTAGAGAGGGAAGGGAAAGAAGTTTATAAATGCAGGGAATTGAATTAGGGCTACGTGGCTTGAAGTTAAGTATTTACCATAAGGCATGTGGTGCAGCTTTTCAAAGCTCTTGGGAAAACAAGAAATACTTGATTACTAGGTTAAATCGGAATTTTTTTTATTTGCAAAGAATTCTGTGCACAAAAAGGGATTATAGGCAGCAGAGAACTCAGAGATACTGCCATTTCCTCAAGGTATGGAAACCACAGGTGAAATCTAAAGGCTTGGGTAGACTGTGATCTTTTTCTGGAAACTGAAGGTATCATCCCTGTGGGGACTGGACAGCTATCACCACAGTTTCACCTAGAAAATAGCACAAATGGAAGTAGAAGCATTTTGCAAGGGAGAGTTTTAAAAGAGCAATGATGTTAGAGACAATAATTACTACCTTTCTCCAGGAAGAGGTGAAAGGGGAGTGTGATGCTTCTCAGAAATGGGGGCATCAGTTGAGGAAAAAAAATATCCTTCCATCATGATTGTTTTCGTGTTTTAAACAGCATTGCTCGTGTAAAAATGAAGATCTTTTGTTAAAGGACTACTCCTTATTTTCCTAAGGCATGAGGAGCCTCTCTATCTACTGCTTTGATTTACCAATCTTCTTTAATTCCAAATTGCTTGGTAATGCAGGTGAAGTCCTAAAGATACAACAATACCTGAGACAAGGGGAGATCTCTGAAAGGGTACAGGCTGGTGGGACAGCTAGCATTGTCAGCTGCCATAAATGCACTCACAAACCTCCTTTTATCTGATTCTTAACTATTCCTAAAATTAATTTGTTATTTCTGAAGAACATTTTGTTGTTTGGAAAATGCAGATACCTGCATGAGACATTCCTATTCACAGGCCTGCAGCAATTCGTTTAAGAAAACTTTGTCCTTGTTTTTGTGGCCTCAGGGACACACTGAATATTTTTACTTTTCTATCAATCAGAATCAATTAACATCTCTTTTACTTCATCATAAAACACAGCTCCATACAAAGCATGGCAAACCTTTTTTTTTTCAGTTGTGTATGAAAAATAAATAAGGAGATGATTTGCTAAAGTAATGCATTGCTCTTGAAACACAAAAGCGAGACAGAATATACTTACATCAGCAAGAAGAACGTTTTAAGGGGACCCCTTTATGAGAAAGCTCTTGTTTGAGGCTTTTTCCTATCAATAGGTCTGATTATTTTATGTTTAATTAACATGGGTTAAGTAACAAAAATCAAAACTGCATATATTTAACAGCACTAAATAGAGAAATAAAATTGATAAATTTAACTTTTTAAATTACATTACTGTTGATAAAAACATACTTTCTTTCAAACACCTGAAAACTAGCATGTATTACTTTCACAGGGAAAAAAATGCTGTGGTATGTTCTCATTGAGTCACTTACAATATATGGATTTCATTTTAAACTGAAAAATAAACTTCTTATTATTTGCTTCTGAAAAGTGTTGCTCCTAACCTTAGTTGTAGCTACTTTGGAGGAATGGTTCCAAACAGTGGCTAAAATTTCTATCATTTTATCATTATATGATTTCTATCAATTTATCATTACATAAAAATTTTAATATATCTTAATGCTTAAAATTTCATAGGCCTGGGGTGAATAAATAAAATATCAGCTACACTAGACAAAATATTTCACTAACTAAAATACTTTCTCATTTAATTGCAATGATACATTTCAGAACAATAAATTTGAGTACTTCGATTGTGATGTTCTGAATATATTCTAATATATTGTTTCTTGTTATTGGTACTTTTACTCCACAGGAGTAAAGCACAGCATTTAGTGATGCACGATAGAATTAGAGATTGTGTCACACAATATTCTTTCATACTTAAAAAAAAACCCAATTCTTCCTTCACTGTTTAGCTCATATGAACTTTATCTTCATTTTGTGAGAAATGCATCAGTGTTGTAAATTTATCGCCAGAAATAAATGCAGATTTTATTTAATTTCTCTATATGATTTTGCAATTCTAGAAATAGTATTGTGTGAAAAATACGTATTTGTGGCATAAAAACAACTTTGCATTACAAAAATATAAATTGCTAGCACTGAATAAACGAACCAAATAACTTTTATAGCTATTTCTGTTACTCTGAAAACATTTTCAATCCCTTTGAGCTACTTGCTCACAAATTATAACCCCTCCAAAGAGATTTTGGCAAAAGACAAAATTTTGGGGGTTAAAACCAGGCTTTGTTCTTAGGATGTTATTTGGTTTTGCTTCCCTTAAATTGACTTCCAGAAAAACTTAAGTACATTTCAACCAGGAATCTAATGTGTGGAAACTTTACCTCATTATTCACTTTGTGTGTGTATTTGAATAACAGGCTGTTTTTAAAGACTGTGAACAGCAAAAATCAATTTTAGTTGTATAAAGGAGAGAGTGCTGAATTCTGTCAAAGAATAAGTAAGTTGCATCCTTTTCACTTTTTTAATGGATTAAAAATATCATAATGAAGCTTGAATTGAATTTTTTAATCCAAATTAGAGATTGCATTGTGTTTGAGGAAGCGTAATACTGTCTCCATTGCTGACAGAGCCAGAATGGGCACAGCAGCAGTGACAGCAGGTTGAGTTATGATACTGTCTTTGTTGCATTCGTATAATCAAGGTGACTATAAGATATTTTTTCCATGACAATTTCCAAGAAAAAATCTCCTGTGTACACCATACTTTGTGAAATGGGATGAGCCTGGTTTTACTTTTGGGCATAAAGTGAGGATCATTAAATAGGGAAAAAAAAAAACAACCCTGAGAAAATATAATTTTCAATATCCACGGAAGATTTTTCACTCAAAAAAAGAGTTTCTGATCAGAAATATATTTTATGATTAAAATGCTTTTCTAGTTACTTGCAGGGTTCGCCTTGTGCCTCACTTCTTTACAGCAGGCAGGCTATGGAGTTAAGTCTCCTGACATAAACTCTTTTTGTCTGTTGCTGAGCATTTGTACACTGTAAGACCAACTGTCTTCACACAGATTGAAAAATACAGTTTTGGTGACAAAGTCTCATAGGGATTAAAAATGGGAACTGAAACAGCTGCACATGTCGTGGTTTCATGTTCGACAAATTTGTTTATCAACTGGGAGATAGGATTTTGGGAGAAAAGGCAAAACAGGCTCAACTTAAAGGTAAAAACAGATAGGTTTGATTAACTTACACTAAAGGGAAAAAGAGAAAGAGAAAGGAAAAATGAGGCATTCAAACACCTTCCCCCCCCCCCCCCCCCCCTTCTTCAGTTCACTTGTTCACTTTCCCACTCAACACAGAGAGAAAACTATGATTTTCAGTCAGTTACCACAATTTAAACACGATCCTACGTCATCTTGGGAGAGGAGCCTCTCTAGAGTTATGGAGAACACGCCACAGATCTGCAACGGCCCGGAAATTGTTTGCAGAATCTGTGCAGTCTCACCCATATAACAGTTTCTCAAGCTGTTTATGGGCTTCCGCATGTTTTGGGGTATTGTTTTAAGAATGCTTTTCTAGTACAAAACAGAGGTTCTCTTCTATCTCTAAAACTGCCTCTATCTCAAAAGAAATAGAGACCTCCTTATTCTTTCCCAGGAGCCGGGGACATATTCTCAATTAAACCTCACGTATATCAATACACACAACCCTTTGGCTAGAACCTGCATTCCCCCAAGCAACATTAGGATATTACAAAAACAGTCCATTTCTCCATAATTCACATCTAGAGACGTCCGGTCAAAAATGTCCACTTCCTCCATCCCATCTTTCAGTAGTCTTTCTCAGTTCTTTCACTGACTTTGTCTCTCTACATTTCAAATCACTCTGTCTTCCATGGAGGAGGGAAAAGGGTTAAAGTCTGCCCACAGTCCTGTTTTCTCCTCTTCGCTGACTCCCAGAACTTCAAGGCCGCAGGTGGCGGGGGAAGGAAGGAGGGGAGAGAGAGCATGCTCAGGAACGCTGATGGACGGGCTCTCCTCCATCTCAATCAGGTCCAAAACAACTCAAATTTGGATCAGCTCCCTGGAGTTCTGGAGAAAAGTTCTTAAAAAGTCTCTCCTCCTTTGGACCGGAGGCTCCTGGCGCAGGGCCAACAGCACCGGTTTGAGATCTGCAGTCCTCCTCCTCTCCCCATCGCAGGAGCCGGGGGGGGGACAGAGGGCACACGCCAGCCTCAACCACAGTCCCACAGGCAGGACCCCCCCTTTCCCCCCAGGCCCAGCTGGGCCTGGTCCCTGGGGGGGGCCCAGCCCGGACCCCAACTCACGAGCTGATGGTTCTCTCTTGGCAGCCGGAAAAGGAAAGGGGCCAGTCGCTTAGGACTTGTGACTGAAAAACTGTGTTTTCCAGAGGCGGAGAAACATTCCCATTCGTCAGCCAAGCTGTCAATCACAATCCATGCTAGAACTTCCAGAAAGTGAAAAATATTTTTTTTTTCACTTTCATGTTAAACCACCACAAATGTTTTATTTCAAACTTTTTCGTATTTTATATTTTTATGATTTCCTTCATTTGTGTTCATGGTTCGAAGAAATAAACAGTTTCCATGAGTCAAACTTGCTGGGAATGAGGCTGGAGAGGGTGTGAAAAGCAGCAACTGCTAGAAATCCTAGATTTTCGTCAAAAAGCCGTGGATGGGATAAACTTGGAAATGTCTCACATTTTCTCTTGGAAAACAATTTCTTGGCCTTGAAATGATAATCTTTGAAATGTTGCTTTTGCAAAATTAGGTCTTATAAAGGAATTGAATTTAATGAGATGAGTAATTCCATCTGAAAAGAAAGAAATCTGTTTTCCCTACATATTCTTGGTTCTGAAGTTTGTAAAATTTGTCTGTACTGTAAATAATGTTCACAAAAGTGTCTTTGTTTTGAAAATATTTATATTTGTCTATTTTCACTCTTGGTGAGTGATGATCATATTGTTTATCTGTCTTTACTTACCACTGAAGTACACTTGCATTGTCAAAATTTAAGAATGGAAAACCAAGGTTTTATTCCTCCTTAGCTTGGGCATCCACTGATCAAGCTAATAAGTTGAACTGTCTGCAAATTCTTTGCCAAGTGTTATCTGATGCCTTTTTTCCAGGTTTCTTATAATTTAGAGTTTAAAAATGTGGCTGGCATTAAAGTGATGGCATAAACGATAGAACCAACAGCTTTGACAGATTATTTTAAGGTTTTTGACAAATTTGACAATTTATTTTATATTTTTGATATGTTACTGTATCACCAAATATCTGGTAGCTATTAACAGGTGTTATGCATTTAACACTTATAGGTATGTCTGAAATATTTAGAAAAAAAATATTTATCATGGTCTTAATGGGACTTTTTTAGATACCAGGAACTTTGGGTCTTCATGGCAGTTAAGTAAATATTTAAAATAGAGGAATAAGGCATAAGATTCAATTACAATTTAAAAATAAATAGATTCCTATACCAAGTAATTATTTAATTCTCCCTGAAATATGGCAAAGGACCATTTGGAATTGCTGAAGTTAGCAGTAATAAATAAAACACAAAAAACCAAACTCCTGAAACAGACAAAAATACCCCCACTCTAAATAATACAAGTGCTCTAGAAATTCATATACATATGAAGTATTAATTAGCAAATTTAAAAAAATATGTACTAAATATTTTGTTCTAGATAAAGGTGGTGTATTGACCTTGGCTGGCTGCCACTGAACTATTCCCTTTAAATCAAGAAGAGAGGAGAGAAAACACACTGAATAATCATGGGTCAAGAAAAGGACAGGGAAACCACTTATCAATTATCATCACAGAAAACAGACTCACCTTGAGGAAAATAATTCAATTTATTGCCAATTAATTGTAACAGAGTGAGATAATGAGAAATAAAACAGAACTATAAAAAATTTCACCCTGCCATTCCCTTCTTACCCGGCTCAGTTTCACTTGTAACTCTCCTATCTCCTTCTCCTGAGCAGAGCAGGTGCATGGGAAAAAGGATTTTTGGTCAGTTCTTACAGCATTGTCTTTCCCACTCCTTCCTCCTCACACACAGTTCTGCAGCTCCGGCGTGGATTCCCACCCATGGGATACTGTCCTTCATGAAGGGCTCCAAAGTGTGTCTTTCTCAAGGTTCCAATTCTACAAGAGTTCTCTGAGGTGAGCCTTTTCAATGTGGTGGCAACCTTCAGGAGCAGACTACTCCACTGTGGGTCCCCCAGGGGCCGCTGATCCTGTCAGGAGTCTGCTCCTGCATGGGCTCTCCTTAGGCTGTAGCTTTCCTCAGGGTGTATCCACCTGCTTCATCAGGGGGTCCCCAATGGCCTGTCGAGTGGACACCTGCCCCACCATGGGTCTGCTAGGGGGCAGCCTGTCTCACCACAGTCTTGCTCCTGCAGAGTTCTTTCTCTCACATATTCTCAGTTCTCTTTCCCAGCTGCTGCTGCACGGCATTTTTTACCCTTTCTTAAATACGCTGTCACTGAGGTGGAGCCACTCTCATTGGTTGGCTCAGTTTTGGCCAGAGGCCTGTCCCTCTTGGACTCTGCTGGAACTGCAGTATGGAAATGTCCAACATGGCAACAGCTTCTCATATCTTCTCTCAGATGGCACACCTGCAATCCCTTCCACTTTCCTGCTACCAAACCCTTGCCACATAAGCAAAATATAATCAATTATTTAAAGTAATGATTTCTTTCTCAGTGGACAAGACCTTACATATACCTTCTCTTGTGCGATTCAATATGGTTGCTATATTATTGTTTGCCACAAAAAAAAACTGGTTTTTTTTTTTTTTTCTACCAATGCAATCTCTGTAACAAATCAGCATGGAAAAGGAAATCCATGTTAAAATATGAATTTGAAGACAAATATGCTTTTGAATCTGTGTTGATGCTTTTAAAAATTTAAAGTTCAGGACTGAGTTTTGAAGTTATTGTAGTCTTTTAAGTGTCTGCTTTTTATCACTGGTGGCTACAAATAGCATTCCAAACACATTTACAATTATTCCTTAAAATTAACCATTTCTATTCACCAAAATAAAGAACCTGATGACTGACTTTTACGATATAACATATGAATTCAAACTAAATAAATTAATATAAGACAAAATGTAATTTTTGCTTGTCTCATAAATAAAACATATTTTCTAGGTGTATTTATAACTATAATATTTCCATGGTATTTGTGTTTCTATGCAAACCTCCTCTAAACTTTATTGCCAGTATTATAAAAACACTCTTTTCTCCATCTTGCTTAGACAGTCATTCCTATCCATTACTGGTAACTTACAGGTACAGTAAGTTAAAAAATACTGCTACAGGAAAATGTCAGTAGTGTTACCTGACATAACATTTTCTTCATATTTTCTGATTTTTTCTTTCTATTTATTTTATATTTTGGCTTGCTGAACGTATTGTATGTTCACATCACCTAGTCAGTGTCAGTTGCTCAGGAGTAATTGGCAGCTGAAATGTACCATAAACAGACCTCAAATGTAAGTTTGCAATGTAAGTTATGTTTTTAAGATGTGAGTATTTAGGTGGGAGCTGTGATAACTCTGGGACAGAGAAGTTAATTTTTTTTTTTTAATTTGTTTTCTTTTTTCTGCTGCAGTATATCTTGTCTCCTGGTTTTAGATGTTAAAGCTTATTGTTTTAGCAACTATTCCATGGCTTTTCTCCATATTTCTGATTGTGAGGTGCAATCGAATTCAATCAGTGTATTTACTCTCTCATAGTGACTATGGTTGCAAAGGTGTTCATTGGCTATAAGTTTCAAGAGCTTATAACCTTGAAGGAGTTACTCTGTGGGTTGACTTTTTATGTATTCATTGTTAGTTCATAGGTAAGATTGCTTAAAATTGTGATGAGTTAGAATACTTTTTCCTTAGAATTTCATAAGCTTGCACACTTCAAAGCCTTTCCTTCCAATAAGCTCATATACAGTAACACATAAAAGATAATACATTTGCTATAGTTTTATCCTCTGATAGATAAGGTATTTTTCCTACATGTAAAAATACTAGAGTTAAAGGAGAGAGGATAGCTGTAATGTGCTTTACTGGATGAATTATTATAATAGAATAGGAAAAGAAAAAAAAATATTCAAACAAAATTGCAGGAAAGAAAAGCAAACATAAAAAAAAAAAAAAAAAAACAAAAACCAAAAAAAAACCACCAAAACCTCCTGCTGCTGGGGTAATAAGGACTAAGAAAAAGCAGGCTGAAAATACAACCTTTTTATATATTGCTCTGATTGAGTATCTGGATGATCAATTAGGTGTACACAGGCTGAATCATCATAACTGGTTCAAGATTTGAGGAAGGGTAACAAAAGTGTCAAGGAAATAAAGTGAATGGGAGACTTTAACTGTGTTAAATTACATTACTCCCACTGCTTTGTATTTGTACTCCCTCTCATTAGCTTTAAGGTGTATATTTTGGAAAAAGCCATACGAGGTTCAAAGTATTGACAATTTCTTTTCAGATTTGCGGGAATAAAGCAGATGAAGGCAAGTAACCTGACTTTTCTGATTTCTGCCTGAATCTAAGAAACTCTTTTAAAGCCTTTGTCTCATCCCATAAGCATTTTATTTCCAGAGCTTTTAGCAGAAAGGCTTTCTGAATGCTTGAGTAGCCTTGTTCACCATTCAAATGTGCAAGATCTTGGCAGTGGGAATCAGTGCACTTCCTTCTCTTCTTTGTTGTTTTTTTCTTCTTGTGGGGTGGTTTTTTTTTTGTTGTTTTTTTTTTTTTTTTTGAGGGGGGGTGTTGTTGTTGTTGTTTTGTTGTGACAAAATTGGGTTTTTGTTTGGTTGGTTTTGGTTTTTTGGGGTTTTTTAAATCTTGTTTTTACTAAACAGACCAGTACAATCATCATTGAAAGAATTTCAGGGAAAGGGAGGAAGGTGTTTGCAGGCAATAGCCACACATTAACCAAAATGCTGTTCACTGCAGGGGAAGATGAAGTTATGAATCCTTGTAGGTTAAGAGTGGGGCTGAGTTTGGGTGTTTTCTGTGTTTGAACAGAGAAGTCCAACAACCTTTTCTAAGCTTTAAAGAAGGGGATAATCTTCAGAAAACTCTATCAAAATCCAATTATGAGATCAGATTTTGGAATTTCAATCTCAAAGGAAGTTAAAGTACTAACCTGAGTAAAACAATAATCCTGGAGACATTTTTTCCTTCTTTGGTCTCTCTTATTTTAATGGTACCATATTCTAGCATTGTTTAATACTTATGATTTATTTAATTCTTCCCAGTTACTACATGTATTTTTAGCATTCTGTTCAGAACACTGAGTAGTCTCTGGGCCAAAATTCTATGGTTGGCTGCTGATTTGTTGATTTGGAACAAAAAGAATATGCTCTATTATAATTCTGCTTCTTCTTTTAGAAAGGAATTTGGTTCTGTACATTTTAAATATATAGTACCAATCAAATTCTGTAATACTCTTTTGAATTTCTAGAAACGGACTTTATCTAGCATTCAAGTTATATGTAAAGGAGTATTAGGAACTGGTCTCTGAAATTCCAACTTAATCCGTTCACTTCAGTGTGACCTTGAATTAAATGTTGCATTATCTCACAATCATGTCTAAAAGCAATTCAGCTCGTGAAGTTTTGTGAAACTTGAGCTAGAAATCAGACCATTGTTTAACAGTGCCTATGTCGCTCGGCTTGGCCAGCCCTGGCACCACGACACTGGTGGTTCTTGGCTGACCAAAAGCAGGGACGCAGCGAAGACAGGAGATAAAGGGCGGGACTCTTCGGACACAGGGCTACAGAGTTTATTGGATCAGGGGGATCCTCACCTCAGGGCTCTGTGTCAGAAGAGACCCTGAGAATGTGAGGGGAGCAACTTATAAAGGGGAGTGGGTCTCAGGGATGGGGTACAGAGACAAACCAATAACAGAAAAGTAAGGAGTGACTCTTCACATGACATACAGGTGCAACATCAAATCATAACGAAACGAGAGGGGACCCCCTTGATTCTACCCAACCACTCGACACCTCTCTTGGAATTTTCTGGATGCAGGGAGAGGCTCCAGAGTGACTGACAGGACCAGAGGGTTATGCAACTAATGATTGACACTTCATTAATATCTGACATCTTGGGGATGAACCAAGGGAAAGGAACAGGAGGGGGGTACAAAGAACAAACCATTTTACATTAAACTTTCTGGAAATACCTCATATAACAGAACAAGCAAAGTAAAATCCAAAACATGCACCAGCACACCTTTGTTACAAAGGTATTTTAACAGATGCTGCTGACTCTGTTTAAACTTAACTAGACTCCAGCTGATTCCTTCTGTCATTTCTACTGTCTCACTGAAATCCTCTTCAAAATGAAGCAAACAGACAAGTGGCAGCAGTATCTGTGACAGTCAGTATCCAGAAAACAGATGTCAGGTGAGATCCTTTCACCGTATTCTCAGAAACTCCTAGCTGTGAAATGCATCTTCTGACTACGCTCTTCCAATTCGTGGTAACATAACCTGTTCAAGGTTAAAAGGTACATACATATAAGCCACAGTTTGTTCTTGGCTTTGGTTCTGTGCAAGAGACAAATACCAGATGCTATAGCCTTATGATACTGCACATGAAAAGCTAGCATGGTATAGTAAGCAGCAGTAAAAGGTAATTCATATGGCTGCATGCAGAACAGAACCACCTCCATATCACTGAGAGGTACAGTAGCTGTTTCTTAGGTCAATGTTCAATTCCATCCTTCCTTTTTGACAGTGAACAAAAGCTTTACTACATGTAAGAGAGTATCTTTTTTGTTTTGTTCTGCTTTTAGGGGAAAAAAATAGAAGTCTTCTACAGCTAAAATCTAATTAAACCAAAGAAAAGAGTAGTTAGGTCCAAGGACTCATCACTCATCATCAAGTTCAATATCACCACCATAGGAAAAGTCTTTTGGTTTAGAACCAGGGGATAAAATCAGAGTGGGAAAGAATTTCAGATTGTGCTAATCAATGTCTATCAATATTTAGGTTTTGCAACATGTCCTTCACGAATCTTTGTATTTTTATCAAATGTTGGTCTCATGTTTGAGACTTTGTTCATAGTAATTTTGACCTGGTACAAAATTAAAGGTGTCTGATGGCTGGTATGGCCCAGAAAATCAACCACTTGTTGTTATTCTGTTTTAACACAGCCTCAAATGTCAAACTGTGTCCTAATTTTGGCTGTTAATGCAGAAATTCTTTACCTGATAATCTTAAATGAACAAAAAGATAGTTTAAAATTCCTCACTGTCCTGCTAACTGCTTTCTTCTATGGTGAGGTCTACCAAGGTTGTCTTATATGAACCCCGTATATCAACATTGAAAAGACTGGAAATGGTCGCCTGCCTGAATCCCCCAAAACACTTTGTATTATCAGCCATAATATTTGGCAATATTTTCTTAAAATAATTTGAAGCAATTTAAATCTGTCTCATTTTTTCATGTGTTCAAATCTCATGCATTTTTGACTTCCATTGCATTTATTTGGTTTGAATATTTTTTTCCAAATCAACCCTTCAGTAGAAAAGGGGGAGAGAATTTTGAAAACTGGAGGTCTTGCTTTCTTGTAGATTTTAATTCTGTTCACATGTATTTTGTCAATTTTATAAATAAAGCTGGAAGTTAGTCTCCTACTTTTATCTACAGGAAGGAGCTCTATCAGTAACTCATTTTTATCAAGCATATTTTTTGTGTGATTCACAGAATTGTAATAAAAATGTAAAATCTGCTGTCTGTGGAGATTGAGAGAGTATGCCTGGATGTAGAACAGAAAAAGGGAAGCATGGTTAAGATTGGCAGCAGGAGACAATGATTAAAGCAGCAGATCACAAAGATCACAAATTGACACATAATACTGAAAACACTCATGGAAAACACAAGACTGCCTCCATGCGATGAAAATCAAGGTCAGACTTTCAGACATGGGTTATCCTAAGATAGCTGTGGGAAGGGAAAGGACTGGAGCTGGAGCCCTGACTATTCACTCTATCGCTTGGGAAAAAAAAAAAAAAAAAAAAAAAAAAAAAAAAAGAAATGACTGAAACATAAGACAGGATGGAAAGGATACTGTTGTCACTGCGAGCACCTCGAAGATACAATAGGCATATCCAAATGTAACAAGATAGACAACCTAAGAAAAAACGATAAGCTACAGGTTGGACTAGGGTGGTCCAAAAATATGCCTTCTCTGTGAGTTTCAGCTAGAACTCTTGGACATGGGTGTATTGGTGCCTCTGAGCCTCGGCAAGTGAGTGTGAAGTGAACTGGTTTTCTTTTTTAAGCTTCAGCTTCCTACAAGGTCATTTTCCTCAGTTTTTTTGTGCAAATGTAAGCTGTTGAAAAGGGCGTGATAGAGTTTGATGAGTATTTTAAAGGAATAAAACCCATCTGAATCCTTACAGCCTCTTAGCTGTTGTTAAGACCAGCAGTGGGATCCACAAGCTGAGGCTGCTCCTAGCTGGAAACACATATGTACGATATGAACAGAGATGATAATTTGGATTATCTCTTTGTTCCCCTTAAAAAACATTGGTAAAGACAGACTCCTTGAAATAAAGCAAAGGCATTATGCTTTGCATTATAATATATTTTCTTCCATTTTAAGCTGAAGAATTTATTTTATACATTGCTGAGATCCTATTGTAAGAAAAAGGCTAATTTAACTTTGCAAATTCTGTCTCTTTTTAGAGGTTAACCTTTTGAAAAGGAAGGAGCTTGACTGTCCTTTTTGAATTGTTATCCCATGAAAAATTGTGTGTGGGAGTTGCTAATCTATTGAGAAAAATCTATTACTGGTATCTTCACCACTTCAGTATCTAGTTGTCAGTTTTGCACTTTTCCTACAGTTACCATTTTATTCACAATAACTACATGTCTTTATTTTTCTAGCATCCTGTATTTTATCTGTTGTAAATTCCTTTATTCATTTTTACCTTTCATCTTTAGAAGTCATGTTTTATTTCCCTAATTCTCAGTAATATTTTGCCATTGCCACACCATGTAGCCATTTATTCTTTACTATAAATAACCTTCCAATTCTGTCGTGGAAGTCCTGTGGAGATGTATCCCTTGCAATTATACCCTTCTTGTGGAGAGATAGCTGTCCCTCCCAAGTAAAATGTACAAAAGATTCTAATACCAATATAATGTGATACACATTTTAATTTTTCTTTGAGCTCAATAGGGGCCCTTATCCTACATCCTTTGTATAAAAAGCAGTGGTACCAGAGAGTTAATTGGTTATAAAAAATGATAGCCTGGCATGAATACTTATTTCAGCCTAGGCTGATGAATTCTTGTAAGCAGCAAATGAGTAGGATAGGAATAGTTATCTAGTATTTTACCTTATCTACATTCCAAAAAAATTGATCCTAATCTCTCAGAGCCTGTAGTCTTCTTCATTTCAGTGAAATAATGTTGTTTATCTTTAGCTCACTTCAGATTAAGGGTCAGGGAGCATCAAGATCCTCTTCCAGCTATGTAGGAACTGTCAGGAAGACAGTTGTATAGCTGCCAGACCTTGGATCGCAGCTCTGAGTGCAAATAACAGAATTCATCCAGAAGAGAAGGAAAACACCACTGGAGGTGATGGAACAGCTCAATTGTGGTGATGTCACACCACATGATACTGGAGCAACCCTCCTAGCATGCCAAAGGCCTGAACTCAGATCTCTCCAAGAGGGAGGAGGACACACATCCCCAGATATGGGACTGTACAATCCCAGGGGTAGAGCAGGCAGCAAGGGTGTCCTTGGCTGCAAATGTGTGTATTGGCTGAGGGGCTGCTCCTATGTGAAGGGGCTGTGGGTGGACCTGGTCAGACTATGAAGCACCTGGGAAGGTAAATAACTGACAGAATTTTCACTGAGGTCTTACACAGACAAGGCTTGAACCCTTGCTGCATGATGTTTCTGCTCAAGTGAATCCAAGCTCTAAGGCTGAAGCCATTAACTCCTGACTGAAGGCATCTCCTCCCTTGGAGATTTGCAGGGCTTAAGCAGTGTCCTGGTAGCAGGCAAAGGGCAGAAAGTCACATCTTGTCATGTATCAGAGCCAGCTATGAGCTTGAACCACCAAGAATAAGCAGCAGGAGATAGCAGTGGGGAAATGCCTTTTCAAAGGGACAGAAATCCATGCTTAGTGTGCTGACTTCCTGTCTCTCTGGGCATCCAGTGTGCTAGGAATAGACAGGATTCACCTGTTAAAGTGACATGGAAGTGTCTTTGCCAGTAGGATGACCGACCTGCTGAGGAGGGCTTTAAATGAAGGTGAATACAATGAGCAGTTAAATGTAGTAACGATGGATGGAATGGTGAGCAGAGACACCTATGGAAATAAATGGTGATAAGACACCAGCCTTTTGTCTACATACAAACAATGAATAAAGCCTAAGAAACATGCAGAAAGAGCAAAAGATCCATGAGTAGTCCCAAAACCACGAAGTTGTTGGAGTAAATTATATGTCTAAGGACAGCTTGCTCAAACAGAGTACTTCTGTAAATGGAAACAAACTCAAAGGAAAAGCAAGGAAGATGATATGGAAAGTTTCCCTCTACATAAAGAGAACACGGGTGCATCAGCTCTTCTGTGGGATAGACAATGGACCCATTAATGGCTTATGGTTCATGAATTAAGGAGATGCCAATAAAGGTGATAATGCGATGGACCTGTTTCAGATCACCAGATCAGAGTAAGAAAGTGTGAAAAGACTCCTTTAACACATGACATAAGGAAGTTATGGGATGACAGATTGATGCTCTCGGAGGACTTGAACCTCTCTGACACTTGCTAGAATGGCAATGCAGTGGAGGCTTCTAGATAATGTTTGGGATAACTTACTAATACAGGTAGTGAAGAAGCCAAACAGAGGTAATGCACATCTGGCTCTTCTCTTCACTGACAGAGGAAAAGCTGCTTAGATTGGGCATGCAGTCACAGCTTTTAGGGTAGTGCCCATTAAACTGAAGTGGCTGTGAAGCTGAAAGTACTGACAGAGTAGCAGAATATGTATCTGGGGCATTAAAGACTTGCTGAAGCTTGCTGAAAGAGTGGTCAGATCAGCTGGTCCAAGTTTTGTGCGAAAGGGAACCCAGATGAGTTTATCTAGAATATATAGTAGGTTAACTTATATATGACAATGAATGTTGACTAACTTGATTTTGGAAAAGCTTTTGATACTGAGTCCTAGTATCTCTGAACAGGCAGACGTAGCTGGCTAAGCACCAGCTCCGTGTCTGGGCTCAGAGAATTGTTGTTAATGTATCATAATCTACCTGGAGACCTGTGACAAGTTGTAGAGGTCTGTAAGAAATGAAGTGTAGCAGGGATTTAAATTGGGACCTGACCTGTTTAACTACTTTGTCAATGATCTGGAGGAACTAATGGAGGATATTCTCACCAGTTTTGTAGATGATAGTACTTTGGCAGGGTGAGTCAATATGTAGGAAATAAGAGCTCATCCAGAGGGACCTAGTCAGACTATAGGAATGGGCAAAAAAGTCTCATGAAATGCAACAATGACAAATATTAAGGACTGTCCCTGGGCAGGAAGCACCAGTGCAAGGATACAGGCTGGGGCCTGATTAGGGTCTTCTCTACAGGAAAAGACCTATGAGCCGTGGCAGACACAAGCCAACTATAAGCAAGCAGTGTCCTCCAGCTCTGGGAATGACCAACAACACCCCAGGAAGTAGTCATGGTGACAAAGCCAAGACATTGAAGGGAGGGGTTATTCCTCTCTATTCAGCTTTCATGAAATCCCATCTGGGTACTCTGCTCAGTTTGGGGGCCCAACTGAAGAAAGACCAGTGGAGGGCCAAAATAGTCTTAATTGGAGGAGTGACCTATGAGGAGAGAGAATGGGCTTGTTCAGCCTGGAAAGTGACAGCTTCAGGGAAGCTTGTCTGTACCTGAGAGGAGGTAAGCAAGAAGATGAAACAAGCTCTTTCAGAAGTACCTAAGATAAATTGATGAACATAAGTTAAAACATGAGTTTTACTCAGAATATAAGGAAAATTTTCTCACCCTGAGGACAGACAAGTAGCAGAAAATTCTGCCCAGGAGCCTTGAAGTCTCTGTCCTTCAAGGTTTCAAAAATCCAACTAGGCAAAACCCCGAGCAGCCTGATCTGACCTCTTGCTTTGAGAAGGAAGCTGAAATACAGATCTCCTGAAATCCATTTCAGCTTGAATTGTTCTTTTGTTCAAATTACCCAGTAAACTGGAGCTACTGAAAGGCTTTTCCTGCCATCTGTGTTCTGCTAGCAGAATAGTCACCAGCAGAGCAGTGATCACCATTTTGCTGTTCCTAAGATTGTTTTGCATTAGACATGTGATGGATCCACTTTTTTTGGAAGATCAAAAGAAAATCTGAAAAGCTATTCTTTGACAAATACACATATGAATAATTAAATTGTGGATGTTAAATTGTGCTACAGCAGGCAAATTTGGCAGGCAGCTAACAAGTTAAAATGGCTAATGCTGCTGACATAGTAGCCAGAACAATGATCTGTGGAAAATGCAGCACTGACAATACATTTGCCTAGCAACTAATGAAATACTTTCAATTACTTCATTAATGTAAAGAGAATTGTTAATTTTTCTTTGTCACCTTTAAGTTTAAACTCAGATTTCATTGCAGGTCTTGTTCTATTTAAGGATTTGATTAGTCTTCTGTTTTGAAAAAAAAACCACTACGTAATAAGAAAAAAAAAAAAAAACAAAAAAAAAAAAAAACAAAAAAAAACCACCTTCTAGTTCTGCTTTCACCCTAACAAACATACAAACTGTGGCTCATTGATAAAGTACTCTGGAATTTACAATGCTCAGTGATTACAAAACTAAATAAAGCAAAGGGACACAATATGTCTTTATACTCTGTCTTTAGATGGCTGTTTTTATAAAAAAAAAAAAATTGTGATCGATATTCACAACTGGAGCACTGTTTTTCTTTAAAAAGACATGGCAGATAGTAAGGAAAATCATTATTGTATTCTGTTCTAGAAAACTGCCAGAAGTTAAATCTTAACACTTCTCTAGACCATTGGTATGTTACTTGTTATCATCCTCCACACAGTTTCAAAGATTTGGAATAGAGACCATAATGTATTTTCTTCCTTTCTCAGCCACTAGCATTTACATTAGCAAGCTTATCTCTGAACTCATGAATTCTTTTAAAAGTCAGAGCTGAGAATAACCAAAACTTGAAAAAGATGCACAGAACATCATGACGTTCACATAGAACTGATATTGGCAGCACTGATTTTCATTTTGTAGACATGGCTGCATTTCAATAGTGATCTAAGAAGCTGAAGAAATGCATAAAGCTATTTATGAAATATTGATTGAAAATACTTAAATTTGCATTAAAATGCATTTCAGTTCAAATTAAAAGATGCTGTTGTCTTAAGCTTCAAAATAGGAATCTGACATTTACAATATACCAGTCGTAACATAAAATTAAAGTTTTTACATTTTTACCTATACCGTTATACGTGTACTCTTAGAATATAGAATGTTTTGCTCCATAATACAGTGAACTAAACCCAAGCTAAACCCAAGCTAGTCCATTGACTAGTTTAGTGGGTTGTTTTTTTTTTTGTTTGATTGGTTGGTTTTTTTGGGGGGGTTGTTTTTTTTTTTTGTTTTTTGTTTTTTGTTTTTTTTTTTTGTCATTTGATGTATTCGTTTACTTTAGATTTTTAACTTGGAAAGTTTGTTTGAAACACTTTCTTCTACTGACATGATCTTTATTTACATCTACTAACAAATACAATTATTTATTTCAGAAATATCTACCATAGTATTTGGGCTATACTGTTACTCTTATAAAATGTAAAATAGACTGAATTATTTTCAGTTGCAGAATTAACAATGACTTATTATCTTGCTTACTCACATCTTGCGCAGAATTAAATACACGTAAAAGCAATATTACAGCTGTCCTGAAATAAATTCAGCTATTGTAATTTTTTTTTGCATTTGGAAGCCTTACTTGTTCAATTTCAAAATAATTTTAATTTTTTAAACAATTATTTAAAATTTAGATACATGTATAAAAGCATCCATACATTAGTGCACTTGAATTTCAATTGCTGTAACCTGGTAGTCAATGCACAGGCTGTGCACAGATACTGTGCACATTTTCAAGATTGCCAGATATACGAGTTGGCAAAATGTTCAGCACTGGCTTCAGCATTTAAAAGAAGCATTGCATGACTAATGAGAATAAGAGAACAGTGCTAAAAGTAGAGATTAGCACCAAGGGAGACAGAAGAGAACTGTTTCTTGGCAACAGGACCAGAATCACTGGTATGTTAGCTGGAATTTCAGCAGATTAAATTTCCAAGGTACCCTTTCAGCTGTCAGTTGAAGGAAAAACAGGAATGGTTTATATTTTGTAGTGAGGTTATTGGCAAATTCAGTGTGTTTTACAACTTTAATTCGTTCTCATTTGGAAATCAGTCCTACAAAGCAGTAGATTTTCTATCATTCATCAAAAGAAAAAAATAATATGGACATAATGCACTCAAGTAATTGATTTTACTGAAATGTGGCTGTATGTTTCTTAGACAAAAAAAATGCTATTTATCGCCTTTCCAATCTTTATGGCATATGAACAGTTTTGAAACAGTGGAGATATTTAGTGTAAAAAAGGCTTGATTTTTTGTTCTTTGTTCTTTTTTTCCAGAAAAAAACTATTATGAGTGGCAAAAAACAGGATAAAAATATTATACCTTTTGAGTACCAGTCCAGCACTGAAAAGTTTGTTGAACATACAGAGCCTCCAAAAGACTATAGGAAAGAGTACAAAACCTGGATTTGATACTGCATTTTCATGCCAGGAAAAACATCAGCAAAAAGCGAAAGATGGGAGATCTGATGAATATGGATGCAGTGTAAGTATTGTTGTTATTGGGTTTTTTGGGGAGGGGTTATTTTAATCCTACTTTTTAGAAAAGAATATATTGAGATTTAGTTTAATTTTTAAAATCTGAGTGGGTAGGAACAGTTATTTTTGAGGAAAAAAAGTTAATATTTTTATCACCTCATCTATTCTCATAGAATCTGAGAGATGTGAGCATCCTTTCATACCACATATCTAAAAAAATCCGATGGTAATGGGACCAAGAAAAATATAACTTTTGGCATATCAAAACCAGAAAAGATGTGGGAGGAAACTGTCCCAAAATTACTGCTAAATAACTCCAGCTTCTTCTGGCTTTTTTTTTTTTTTTTTTACATCACAAAGAAGCCTCTTGATCTATCACTTTTTTAGAGAATTATCTAGAAATGAACAAAGAACAATCAAAATTAGTTGCTATTACCATTACAGCTCTGAAAATTGATTCAGTCCACACTACTTGCTAGAAAATATACAACAAATTAGTATGTAACCAGTTGCAATTTGAATCAATTTAATCAATCTCTCAAGATATCAATTCTGCTTAAAAATCCATTTTACCTGCTAAGGTCATTAATGAGGTGGATCTCATCACTATTCATTAGACATCATTCACCATACCATAAGATCTCTTACAGCATTAAATGGGTGATAAGACTCTAGTCGAAGATATTTCCTATGGAAAAATCATTATGATTCATGTCTTCTTCTATCTTTTCATTATACCTTCTGCCTGCTAACATGTATGTGAGATTCCTTGCCTTGTTAATGACTTTTTCATTGTTCATACAGTATGCTGTAAGAAATGCTATTCCAAACCAGTGAAAAGACGATAAAAGCTTTCTCTCTTCATTAAAAAAAACCACACCCCTCCCAAACAATCTAACTCAACTCCCCTTCCAACATCTGAAAAATTCAAGCAGCCTTTGTTTGACAACTACAAGCCTAATTATATATCCAAAATCAAAGAGCATCTAATGTCAGTGATTCACTGATAACCTTAACCATTTTAAAAATATGATCAAGAAACGTATATTTAGGCATTATGAGGGTTTTTGAGGTGTCAGTTTGAGCGTGCAACCCCTATGATAGACCAGTTATAAAGCCATAAGATTGTTTTCAGGTATTTCAGTTTGTTTAAACTGAATGCTACACCACTGCAGAATATTCTTGACCAAAAGCCATTGTGAATTATGTCTCCTTATTGCTTAGCTTGTGAATGTGCATACATTTGCTTATGCGACAAATCCATTATTGGACATGTATACAGGGATTTTAAAAGGCTGCTACTGTTTTGACTTGTACTTTTTGTAACATTGTAATATTTTCTTTAGCTCCACACTTTCAGATCTCAGAAAATCTCTCATGGGAGTTCCATTATGCATTGGGGTGAGGGCTGCTGGGTGAAGGCGGACATGAAGCAAGAGGACTTGTTTCAGAGCACAATCATTCTAACTGCTCAGTGGATGTACCTCCAGAATCTGAGATTACATTGTAGCCTAAATTTTGTAGACAGTTCTTTGGGTTTCATTTTGGGTTTATTTGATGGTGGGATTTTTGTATTAAAACTTGCATTAAATTTTCTAGTAAAGCTTCTGGTGGTCTACTAAAAAGTAACCAAATATTAAATTTCCTTTGAAGGCAAGTGCAGTTAAAATTTCTGTTGAACAAAAGAACTTTAGTTCCACTGAGTTTGGGGATCCTCCTTCATTTTTCAGTCAGTGAAGAGCTAATAGTTTTCAGACAATACAGAGTTTTTGACAGCACATATAAATAAATATTACTTTAATTGTATTAAACTTCTATTAAAGAAAAAAAAAAAAGAAAAACAACCAACAAGCAGGAAAAAATACTCCCTAATTTGTAATAAAAATAGTGAATAAATGGTGAAATCAGCTATAATAGGTATTTTTTTCTTGTTCTTTTCTTTTTTCTTTTTTCTTTTTTTTTTGTTGTTGTTGTTGTTTTTCCTTAACCGTAGCCATTTTCTCTGCACAGATAAAGAGAAAAGAATAGAAAGAGCAAAATCCTTAACATTTTTTTCTTAATTGATCAAATATATTAGTTACTCATATTGGTGTAAAATGGAAAAATCACAAGTGTCTTCTTTAATAAATTGAGAGAGTTAATTTGGTCTTGTTAAATTATTGGACATGGAAAGCCAAAATACCGAAGTATTGCTACACATGATCCTTCTACCTAAACAAACAGAAACATAAAGACATCCAAATTAGCAGCCCTGTGTAAGTCCTTTCTTTTGCTCTGATATAGCATGGAAAGGGAAGCCATGTATTCCTGTAATGTGGCACTGTCTTTGGGAGTAAAGACTATAAACTTTGCACCATACCTGAAAGACCTGAGGGCTGAAGCCTCTCCATCTTGTTCTGTCTGAACTTTTTAAATTTATGTTATGACTGTAGAGGCCCTGAGAAGTGGAGACGCAAGATTTGATGTAGAGGGGTAGAGGCATGTGATGATAAGAGGAAGGATGAACACTTGAGATCCCACATCTACCAACAAATCACTAGTGGTCAGTAAAAGAAATGCAGACCCAGGGCTGCACAACTGGGTTTAGGGGCAACAAAGAGAACACAGAAATAGTATCTGACATGTAAAATCTGCTGTATAGAGTAAATTTGGATGCAACATGATGCTGTAAAAAAAATTTAGAAAGACAAATAAATGTATGTTAAGAAAACATCTTTCAGCAGGGTACAATACCAGTCTCAAGACCCAGACGAGCAGAGCTAAGATAAGAAGAACAGCAGAAAATAAGGTAGAGATGGAAAGTATGTATTGCAATTTTAGCTGTATTATTGTTGTTTTTGAGATTCTTTCAGCAGAGAAGTATTGTAATACTTTTTTTCTGTACTTCTGTAAAAGAGTGGATCAATACTATTGAAATATTTTAAATATATTAAAGATAAATAAATAGATAGGTAAATAGATAGATAGATAGATAGATAGATAGATAGGTATAGTTGCATTTTCTCTTTACTTGTAAACAGGATCTTGAGCAAAATAAAAGGGAATCATTCTCTTGGTAATATCTGTCAATTTCAGACCTCTAATCTGTTAGCAGTTCCTTTTTTTGGGATTTGATGCTGTTGCATTGATAAGTCATGAGGAAGTAATTGATATGCCTAAAAATATTTTTCAGTAACTTGCATAGCTTAATGTACATACTTAAGGAGTTACAGATAACACTGCATTTCCAAATATGGGTTAATCCAAGGGATTTCTTTCATAATGTTTTACAGAATAATATTTGCTTTTTCATTTGTTCTTGTATTTGGCTATTCTGTACAAAGTTTATCTCATGTGGATGTGAAATAAGCTATACATAATCTATAATCTGGGAAATAGATAATATTTTCATATTTAAACTGTAGCATATATGCAAAAGTAACTGGGAAATCTTGATGGAGGTGTTTGTTTCAAAGGAATCAAAGATTTTCCTGAGTTGAATGGGACCCACAAGAATTATTGAGTCCAGCTCCTGGCCCTGCACAGAACCACCCCAAGAGTCACACCATGGGTCCAAGAGTATTGCACAAATGCTTCTTGAACTCTGTCAGACTTGGTGCTGTTCTCTTTCCTTAGGGAGCCTTTCCAGTGTCCAGTCACTCTCTGAGTGAAGAACCATTTCCTAATACCCAGCTAACCCTTCCCTGACACACCTTCATGCCATTTCCTTGGGTCCTGTCAATGGGCAGCAGGGAGAATAGAATAGTGCCTGCCCCTCCTGTCCCACTTTTGAGAAAGCTGTGGACCAGGATAAGATCTTGTCTCAGTCTCTCCTTCTCCAGGCTAAAA
Organism: Sylvia borin; assembly: GCA_014839755.1. Classification (NCBI taxonomy): domain Eukaryota; kingdom Metazoa; phylum Chordata; class Aves; order Passeriformes; family Sylviidae; genus Sylvia; species Sylvia borin. The sequence continues at coordinate 79,503,280 of CM025957.1, forward strand.
AACCCAAGTGACTTAATCCACTCCTTGTATGGCTTCTTCTGCTGCAGGGGGTCTGGGCCTCAGGGAGACCTCCCCCCAGACACCCTCCCTCTGGCCAGTGGAGCAACTCAGGGCATCTGTGTCATGCCAGAACGGGTTTGAAATGTGAAGACTGACTGGTAAAGTAGTTACTTGAGTAAATGGATGCAGAAAATACATTCTATTCAGTCTCAACAAATGCAAGATCTCCGCTTTTCTCTACTTATACCCTTTTATACCAATTTACATGTCTAACCACAAGCAGTCAATTGAATCTGTAAGAAGCCTTCTAGTTTATCCTTCAACTCTCCTTACACAAAAGTCTGTATAAAGGTTCTATTCTGACTTTTCAGCCACTCCACTGGAAGTGAAAGTGTTTTGAACACCACTTTATGGTCCATGTCTGACAATGAGCAAAAGAATTGACTGTCATTTAGATTCTACATTGACTTGGTAGATGCATCCAGCATTGTGCATGTTTTATAGTCACTAGTTTCATATTGAAGATCTGTTTCATTCAATCAAAATGTCAAAGAAATATAAATAGAAACATGTCACAGACAGCTGAAAAACTGTTGCTTTGTTTTGTTTTTTTCTTCTTTCTAAGATTTTTTTCTTGTCTGTGTGTAATGTCTCATAGAATGCATACATCACCCACAAGGTTGCACCCACAAGGAGATAGCAACAAAGCTGGTGATCCAGAATTTGTTTTTGCGCATAATATTTTGTTGATTACAATGTATACGCAATGATTCATTTACTAACTAAACTCATTTCAGTAAGATTTTGTCTTTGAGGAATACTATTTCTGCTTGTCCTTCAATTCAACATATTGCATGTCATTGCTCCTTAAAACAGGCTTTTCAGGGTTGCTTAGTGAAGGGATTTTTGCTGTCACTGTCTTATTATAAGTAATTGTAACTGTCTTTCCATGTAGACATTGAAAGCTGTAATTCCTCCTACTTTAAAATTGTTCCCACTCTTTCTAATTGACAAGTGCCCTTATCCAAGAAAACCCTATGTTTTTTCTTATTTGAGGGTATCATGTGTAACAGTGAATGCATACTGTAAGGGTGGCAGATTTCTGGGGGCTCAGTGGGAATGAATTAATCAACAAACAGCAACACCTTATACAACCTGCTTGCGGGTCTGTGGTTGTCCTTTTTTTTTTTTTTTTTTTTTTTTTTTTTTTTTTTTTTTTTTTTTTGGTTAAATTTTTTGCACATGTTTTTGTGTTTTAAAAAATGCCGTCAAACTACCAGCCCATATATTGATTGCTCTTTACCTGTGCCAGTTACTATCCTATTATGTTGTGACTCAGGTGAATGATTTAGCTCAGTTGCAGCTTCAACATAGTGTGAGACATTGGAGCCAACTCTGTAGACATGCTAGAAAAAAAGAATAGAAGATGATTCCAAGCTCAGAAGGAACTGTATTCTCATATGTACTATATAATTTGCTTTATTTTTAATTCTAGGTTTAATTATAGTTTTTGTCAAACTTCTCAAAGATTTTTCTCTTTTTATATGATTTATGTATGAAATTCATCTTTTACAAATGTGTGCAGGTAATATAAATCCTCGTTTATAGAAATCTGGACTTGGTCTTCCCTGCAGTATTATGACCCTCTGTACATGAATTTACATATTTCTGCCAGGTTTTAAGTTGTACTCACTTAAGACACTTGATGCTTTAATCTTGAAAATGCATCTGAAATATACTGTGTTTGCATGATATTGAGCATTCCTTGAATATGTTTCTGATAACCTCCGGGTGCATTTTTTTTTTTTTTTTTTTTTTTTGTTTTTTGGGTTGGTTTGTTGTTGTTTTTGTGGGGGTTTTGGGGTGGTTTTTTTTTTTTTGGTTTTTTTTTTTGTTTGTTTTTTGTTTTTTGTTTTTTTTTTTTTTTTGCTTTGACTTTTTTCAGCTGTCATTGTGGTGACTGTCAGATGCACTGGAAGCAATAACACTGCATATGCAGTCCTAATTATGAAGATTTTATTCATGATTTACAGTATTTGTGTCAGTTTTAGACCATTATTTAAGGAGGCAAGGAGAATTTTGTCATCTTGTGATGTAAGCAGACGCCCACTGATTAAAAAAAAAAAAAAGTGTCATTTATTTAATTAATTATTTCATTTTTAGCAATCTTTTTTCTGCCATTTCTTTTTGTTATGGGCTTTTACATAAAGTGATTGTAAATTTCATGTACATGAATCAATAATGGTGCCATGTTTCACAGCAATGTATAATAAAGCTAAAAAATGACAGAAAGACTATTGTCCCAAAAAAATCTCTGAAACATAGCACTCCAAAACATAAGACCTTTGTTATATGCCATGATTTTCCAACATCATTTATGAAGATCTTGACCAATAAACACATAGGAACAAAAGATCCAAAGGTCTTACTGCAAACATGATTTTTGTCTATTGCAGATGTCTTTAGGATGGGCTTCATTACAATACCTTTATTGCTGCGCCTGACAGTACCAGTGCAGGTCATTTTTGTAACTTGTCATTTTTTGTAGCAAATAACTAAGATAGTAGGATAAAAAACATTATCTTTTATCAAACTAAGATAAAGTAGACAATAGACTATTTTCCACCTAACTGGATTTCTAGAATCAAAAATATTTTTCAAATGAATGGGAAGCAAAACTTTTAGTATTCATGTGGAAGATTGGTAAATGCAGAGTAAAAAAATAGTTACAAATATAATTTCATGCTAAACTGATTATTTTTCTTTTCTAGTTCTAACTGTAGGAAAAGAATAACATCTGCCTGATGATACTAGTGCTGGTGTGCCTTAACTTTGAAAATTAAAGCACATTAAATCATGGAGTGTCTTGGGGTGTTTTTTTTGTTTAGTTTTGTTTTAATGAAAAGCACTGTTTTTTCCCTGGTTTTAGGATGAGACCAAAATACCTTTACATTATATGAGTTAAAATGTCCAAAATATCAATCAACATTTTGATATTAATATATATTTTTGGGATGCTGTTAATAATATTCCTTCTTATAAGTATTAAGTTCCTTTATAAAAGAAAAGATATTTTGTTAAAGACAAAGAAGAGAGTATCCATAAGAATATCATCAGTATGAATTGAGATAAATTACTACCTCCTCCATTATTCTGATATTTAATGGTTCTCTTGTTTTCCATATTATCCTGTCCCATGGCAAGTGAAATACCAAAACAAATATATGGATGTAGATATGTGCTCACTGAAGTCCCCCAGACCTCTCAACAAAGAGATGTCTCCTGGCAGCTTTCAGCTTTTACATAGCCTTGCAATTGCAGTACATCTCTGCAGTGAGTTTCAGAGCCATATGAAATGTCTGAATTATCTGACTACAAATTAATAATTCTACTTTCCACTTCTATAATCTTCTTAGTATCTGGTGTAACTCAACACAGTTACTTTATCTTCTGTATCGCTGAGAAGAATTTAAATTCTGGAACAAAATTTTTTCAGATTTGCCCCTCTATTGGAGACAATTCAGTGAGAAATAGAACCTTTTCAAGAAAGTTCTGTAAAGATTTTTCTCCTTTTCCATGATGCAAGTACCTGTTCCTGACTGACACTAATTATTCCTATGACTAAGGTTCAGGCAGTGCTGTTGTTTAGGGTTTTTTAAATGTTTTTACACATATAGACCGAGGGATTCAGGTGCGTGCTGCACAAAAAAAAAATAAGCTTCGACTTGGTCTGATTCTTCCTCATGCCTGTTGAAAGAGAGATTGCCTCTGGTAATATCTTCACAATTTTAGAAGAGTTGACAAGGACATTAATTCCTATAATTTCCATACACAACTACACCTCCGCTGGAATCCTTGTCACAAAATGGATCTTAAAGCAACATTTAGACTTCTTGATTTTGTGATAAAAATATGATCAGCATCTGAGCACACAGACTACTTTCACCTTTGCTCTGGGTTGTGAATCCTGGAAGTATTTGCTCTTGTGGGTGAGCACTGAGTTTGTTGTCACTGCACAGAGTATATACACATCATGATGTGAATCTTTGCTGTTTTGAGGAATACAAAGTTCTTTCTTTTCCTTTCTTTATTTTTTTTTAAAGTAAATGCAAGTTAGTGTAAATGCTTCTGTGTTGGCTATAGATTCGTCAAAGAAAATAATCTATTCATCTCAGTTTCAAGCTTGATGCTGTGACTTTTTGGCTTTTTTAATTGCATAACCTAACATATGACTGAGGAGAAAAAAAAAACAAAAAAAAACCCAAGCACATTATATAAATCATAGGAAAAAAAATAGCTATCCTGCACAGGAAAAAGGCTTGATCAATTGATTTTTACCCCTTTTCATGAAAAAAGACTGGAACAAACTCACACTGTGACAGTATGCTTCCCCCACACTTCCCTCACTTAATCCACAGCTACCTACCATCAGGGGTTGTGGTGCCTGCATCCACCTAACAGTGGGCTTTGGGGGAGGGATGACAACGTGGTAGCCAAGGCTGTTTGGAACAGTGACCCATTTGCCTTGATGGCATGTAGACATCACTATTAAATCACTCCTCTAGTCCATAAGTAGTAGATTGCTCAGGGCACACTGAGCCCTCCTACACAGCAGGGGCTGCATGCTGGGATCTCCCCTGCAGTAGGGACAGCTCTCCAGGTTACTCCTTAGGGTTGAAAGATTCCTCACCACAGCAGGTCCTTGACTTCAAAGTCTTATCTCAGATTATGCTCATATAATCCTTTAGACATAAACCATTGGCTAAATCTTAGACTAGCATTAGGAAGTGCCTAGACTCCTTTCTGAGGAGAAGTTTGGAATTCCCAGGGGATCTTTCTGAACCTCATCACTCAATAGAAGGGTCTCTCTGAGAGCATTATCTGACCTTGTCCCCTCTGCAGTACATAATCATGTGTGCCTTGCCATCAAATTTAATTAAACCACTGTTGAATTTAACATAGATTTTTTCATTAACTCACTGCTTTAATAAAGCATACTGCTGCTTCTCTTTTACAAGTGAAGTGCATCACTCCATTTACAACACATGCACAGAATTTATATATATATATTGATTTCAATGGCTCCTGATTTACAGTCATGTAAAGACCATAATCAAGGTGTGTGTTATTTTCTAATTCTGTTGCAATGAGAAAAAAAGAGATGTCAGAGGCTTACTTGAGAGCTTAGCTTGCACTAAATTGATTTATAGTATGGTTACATTAAAATGATATTGCAGGCACTGGCATGTCCTTTTTATTGGCATAACTTATTCTTTAAATTGCCTAAAGGATCAGCTGGTGATACATATTTCTCCTGTCTTCCTTTCCTTGGGATTGTTTACTTTGAGTTGTTAGATTCAAAATGGTTTCTCTACTAAGGGTAATGAATTTTCTGAAATTTCTGTATTATGTAATATTTCTTTTCACATTTCAGGTATGTTACAGAGATTTCTGGAAGAGCTTTAATTTCACTTATTTCTTGCACGTGTTGTAAAACCATTTCCTGGAACTCCAAAATGTTTCTCATATAAGACTGAAGAATATGGTTTTTATTATTTATTTCTAATATCCATTTATTCTGTAAATATAATTTCACCCGGAGAAAGACTATACATTCATAGATCAAGCAGAGAAAGCTTAGTTAGGTTTAGTTAGGTTTAGTTATGAGAAGAAGCAAACATCTAATCTGTCCACACACTAAGGTTTTGTATTCTAGTATAGAAATGTTACGCCACATTTTCTGAAGTAGGCATAGATTTTATAAAACAGTTAGAAATCAAAACGTATAGATGTTAATTATATTGCAAAGGGATAGCTTCATTAATATCAATGCAAGACTCTTGAAAGTCACATACATAAAATCTCCATTTGGAAATGCTGGTATTTGTTTTTGTGGCCTTTTATTTTCTTGAGGTTTGTCACTGTCTGACATTCTGTATAAACTTAGTCATGCTGTCTTTGTCTGTGGTGAGAAAATGTGCTTTCATCTTGAGAAATTTATTTATATTTTTGAATTATTCAAATCCAATCATTCTGATGCTGAGTATACAGATGTAGGTACTTTTAATACAGTGATATTTTTCTGTAAGTAGTATAATCTCAAAGACAGCCAAAATTTCAATTCTATTTTAGTGAATTAAATCTTACTAATAGAGTTTCATAATGGTGGGTTTAGAAGGTCTGGCCTCACTTCTATTGAAGCAAGGAGTTCAAGTTCTAAGAAGTCACACAGCATCTAGGCCTGTCTTGCAGTCTAAAAGGGAAGAGATTTCCATGCTAACATGGTTACCCAGATTGAATTTCTTATGAAATTGTTGAAATGTCATTTCAGGTATGTGACACAATTGCCAATTGTTTTGAGGACAGGGAAAACCTGGCTAATGAGTAGGAGCATCATAAGTTTTTAATGTCGGTTCCATCCAGCTCCTGGCTGACTTCTTCATCAGCTTTTTCATCTTGTGTTGTAATGTGAAGCTGCAGGAGGCTGTCAATGACTGTTTCCCATCATTGCTTGATATCTATTTTTCACATCCGTCTACAATGTCTGAAATGAGACACAAAATGAAAAATAGAAAAGACATATCTACCAAAATCTGTAACTTTGTACTGCTGCTTACATCACATCTTCCTCAACTAAAATTGTACTATTCCTTGAGCCCCACATTGCAGGAGGTAAAATAGCTAATAAGATGCAGAAATGAAAGTGGGAAGAAAGACTCATTTTGGTATTGAGTTTGCTGGAGCTGAGTGCAATAAAGGAAATTCACCTGGGAGATACAGAGAATAGGAACACCCTGGAGAAAGTGCCATAAATTTAATTAGACATTTCAATTTTGAATATTTAGCCAAAACTTGATGTTTGTGTCTTTGACACTGTTCCATCTGTACTACTATTAAATACAGTTTGATAAAGTTGCTAAGTCCAAAATGCTGCTTTCTTGATGCAATGGATATCTAAATGGAGACCTGGTCCTGAAAGATTTTGCAAACGTTCTGTAACTTAAGTTTTTCCCTCCAGCCCTGAGACCTAGGTATCACCGGTGGTATTTCTCAGCTTTCCACCCACCTGCTGCTTAGGTGCTGCATGGCAAGGTCGATGGCATGAACCTTCCTAATTAGAGTTCCTAGGAAATACTACTGATGCATTGCCATGCATGCAATCACAGTACAGCTTGTAGGGATGTAAAAAGATTTACTTTAAAATAGTAGTATTCCTTTTGGTCTTGTTCTTTCTCAGAATCATTAGACAACAAATGATTTAGGGAAAAAAATAAAGAAAGTAATTAAGGAATCATCTCTTTTGGTTTTGTCCTACAAAAAGGTTTGGGGTATTTTTTCCAATTTACTGGTTTTGCTTTTTGTTGGAAAAAACAAAAAGTTTTATAAATTGAAAACAGAGAAATTAAAATACTAATTGGGCTGTATTCAATTTTAGCTGATAGATTCTTTCTTAAATTTAGTATATTAAATATTAAATTGCTCTATTTTTTACTGCACTAATTTAAATGTGCATTATGTTATTTTCTCTCATTATGTCAGATCTGGAGAAAGAAAAAGCAAAATGCCTGAAGAATATTATATTGTATCTTAGTTAAATAAATTACAGATACTAACTGGGGTTTGCATAACAGCATATCCTCTATAACAGGGAGAACAGTTGTACCATAACAATTTTTAGGCAAGTCAGTCATCTTGCCAGTGAAATATTACAGTTTTCTATGCAAAAAGTTATTGCTGTTGAACATCCTCACATTTGGTATTACCATAATTGCATATTTCTTGTGAGAAATTCTGACATCCTACAGACGTGCAAAATTGAGGCACATAGAGACTAAAGATTTTTTAAAGGTAGTTATGTAAGTCTGTATCAAGGTGTACAGAAAGCCTTAGATACAGATATGTTTAAGGCTCTTGAGAATTATGCTTTAATTATTGGGGAGGACTTTGGTCCTTCTGCCTGCACAAACTAGGAAGTAACTTCTTGGCAGATGGAGAGCTGAAATAGGAGTACCTATTTTTCTCATAATGAAGTTCTCAGGAAGGCATTATTTTACCTTGAAATACAATTATTTTCATTTCTATTTTTATTCTCTTCATCTCGTGAAAAAACACAAGGCAGGCTATATCCCTCAAAGTAGTAATATATTTTGTGGTTTTATATTACTATTATGCAGAAATATGAATGTTCCTTTACCAAACCTGGAAGCAATACATATATTTAATCTGTACTAGGGAAGAAAGATAATTCTCTTGATACTGGAAATGATGCATAGGATGTTTTACATAATGAGTGTGCCACAGTCCTTGGGTTTTGTCCCAAGCTTTGGTCCTCTAAGAGTGCATACTTTTGATACATAGCAGCTTCTGGGACACCCGGTTGACGTGCCAGTTTGCCCAGCAGACTCTGGAATCTTCTTGATCATCTTTAGATCATCTCGACCTTCTGGGTACTTGTCCTGGGATCTGTGAACTCCTGGGAACCCTTGGAAGAATGTGAGGGGTCTCATGTTTCCTCCTGCTGAGAAGCAGCTGAAGGAATGGAGTTTGTTTAGTCTAGAAAAAAAAAGGCTCAGGAGAGAGCTTAAAGCTCTCTACAACCACCTTCAAGGAGGATATAGAAAGTATTGGGCTCTTGACCCAAGTAACAGGAGATAAGAAGGGAGGAAATTACCTCCAGTTGCATCAGGGGAGGTTTAGATCAGGTATTAAGAAGTATTTCTTCACAGGAAGGGTTTTCTAGTGTTGGACCAAGCTGTCCAGGGAAGTGGCTAAGTCAGCATCTCCAGACATATTTAAAAGACATGTAGATGTGACACTTAGGGACTTGACAGTATTATATGCCTCAGTAAAACTAAAGATAAGGATAGATCATGCAGCTTATGAGTGATTCTCACAGCTGTCCTTGATCATGGTGCATATGAAGCCTTAGGGACCTGCAGACTAAAAGCGGGCTCAAGCACACTTTTAACACATGCTTATGGATAAACCTTTTAAACCATGTATATGGAAAAATCGATCAAAGAGACAGGTCTAGAGCACATCTCCTGAAACATAGCCATTTGTGCAGAAGAGTATGAGGAGGAGAGCAGGAGGACTTACAAATTTTCTCTCACACCCTGAGATATGGTGATATTATGCCTCAGGGAAGTGTCCCTGGGAACTGTTGGAGTAACTTTCCCTTTCCAATTGGACTTTGGGATTCAGAGTTTCAGAAGCAATATGAGCACTGTAAGCCTCAGGCAGTAGGAATTGCGTAAGTCTGGCTGCTGATGCTGGGATATGTGGTCTTCTATTCTGCAGGAGGCATACACTTTTTGAGAAGCTACCGTGAAAGGGCTGTGGGGAGGAGGTCAGCACACTGTCCAGCATCAGAGAGAGTGAGAAAGAGCAATTGGCTTTTCTCTAAGATATTGAAGGTTCAAGAACTGAAAAAATCATTAACTTATCCCATTCAATTAAGCAAGGTGCAAGCCCATCCAATTAGAAGTTACTCAAAACTCCAAAAATAAGAAACTAAAAGATGGAGAAGAAAGAGAAATGGAAAATATATAGAAAAGAACAAATTACCACTCCTTGTTACAGAGGTGTTCAGCTGATAGAAATTCCAAGAGGAGGTAGGGTCAAGATGTGGTCCTCACACAATACAACTTGCCAATAGTTTAATAGATTGTATTTATTTCTAAATATAGATTTAAATATTACATCTTTGACTTATTTTCAGTTTGTTCTGTCATATGTATGGTGGTGGCTGCTGGAGCCAACTGGAACAGCTTTGTGCAGCATTGGGCAGCCTGAGATGCTTCATACATGGGCCCACCCAGCAGCCCACACCTTGTGTGAAGACAAAAAAAGGAAGCGAAGAAAAAGACTCACTAACTTAAATGTTTTGATTTCCACATGTGAATGTTCATGCTTTTACAAGATTATCCAAATAGAGGTTGCCTCTGATGCTTTGGAGACTCAGCATTAATTCCAATAAGACCCAAGAAATATTTTGAGTATACAAGTCATGTACTTAAATCACAAATCATAAACATGTTTAAACATACATTTATAGACAAATATAAGTGTATTAGAACTGGTTTGGTGTGTTACACCTTAGAAATTATATTTAGCAGGAGCTTATGTAAGAAGAAAATTATCTAAGGTGCAGGAAGTATGATGGATGAAGACAACTGGAATCATATATCCCAGGAGGAAGAAAGCAACAATTTAATACCTCATAGTCCTCCAAACACGCATGAGGTATAACCTGTTTTCCACGCTTTCAAAGAATGAGATGGGAACTAGGGAGTTTAAACTGCAAGAAGGAAGATTTAGATCTGCTATTTAGAAAGATTTCCTCTTAAGAGATAGCATCGCACTGGAATGGACTATAAGAGGGGTTTCATCCTCCCTTGCAAAGATTTTTAAAGAATGAATTAAATAGTCACCTGCCCAGAATGACAGCTATAATGGTAAAGCAATCCCCAAGACAAGGGATGAACTAACTGAACCTCAGGGCCTCTTTCAGCACTACTGTTTCACAGCTGTGTAAATAAGTAATCATTACAAAAGGGTAGCTGCAAAGTTGTCCTATAAAAAAAACCTTTTTCAGAAAAACAAAATTATAATGTGGTGAATTTGTTAGACATAGGAAAGCCCAATTTGTATTTTAATTAGAATTTTTTGAGAGGCAGATTTTTTTTACATTCTTATTTCTGGGGACAAAATTATTTATTCTTCAGTTATTGTAAATTGAAACTGCTTTCATATATGCAAATATGATGAAAAACATTAATTATTTTCACCTTTAACTTCTCACAGAATTTAAACCTCAATTAGTCCAAATCTAGTATTTTTCCCCTTAGAGTTAAGACAAAAAATGGTAAAAAAGTTTAATTTTTGAATGTATTGGAATTATTAACTTTCACTTAATAAAGTAAAAGATGTTCAAAAGAAAGTATAATTTGTGCCTGTCAAGCTATAGAGGTTGAACTTACACTTAACTCCTCTATTAGGTAAAGATGATCATGAGGTTAAATAGGTGAATTTACAGATGATTCTCTGAAGAAGTCATCAACTCAGCAGACATTTAGTCTGATTTATAAGTTTCTAATTTATCTGTTAATATGTTATGAAATTTTGCTGAAAGCATATATTATATCCTTTAAAGTCTGACATAGCAGAACCTTAATTCCTGCAATTTAGTTTTGGTTTGGTTTTTTTTAGTTAACTTTGAGGAATTTAATGGGAATCTGCAATACTGTTCAGTTTTCCAGACTGCAAATATAATTAGTGTTTAGATACTAGAGATTTTGTTTACATTTTAATGAGATTAAAAAGGAAAAAAACCAAACTCAAACAGAAATCATTAGTGTTTATAGATCATATTCATAAGTACTATCTGGACATATCATTTTTTATTCTAGTTTTGTCAGTTCATAAAAAAAAAAAAAAAAGGCTTTATATTCTGGAATGGTTTATTTAGTAAAGATAATCAAAAATATTAAAAAAAATTCAAAACTTTATTGACTATAGACTGCAAGTCCACCTGGCCTACAGGACAAAATGTCAGCTTTCACAGAAATTGTTGGAGATGTCCTCATCTTTTTGATAGAAAATCACCACATTTATGTATATGATTTAGTTAACTGACTTGTTTTCTACACTTTAATGCAGCTGAAAGTATTTTATAAAGAATTGCTTTTGCCTTATCTTCAGGTTGCTCGCCTTTTGAATTGCACCTATCTTTATTGTTTATTAAATTTTATGTTATTATTTTATGCTATATATCATACTATATCATACTGCAATGCATTATATCACATCATATATCATAATCAAGAAATGTAGTTCATGATGCTGCTGTTTCCTGACACCAACTTCCCATCCTCCTATTTCTCCTTGGTGTTGTGCAAAATCTCAGAGGTTTACTTTATACTTACTTCATGCTTTGCTGTATATTGCTCAGTTTTAGCTCCTGTGTCCATTCTAATAAGATGCATTTTTAACCATTATTTGCAATAATATGCATAAAATGCACACTGTTGAAACTGCTGCCCATACATAGATTCTTGAAATAGTCCATTGTATCATATTCAAATAGTTCTAATCTTATTTATGCATCTTATCAAGCAAGACTACTGAATTGCACTCCTCCATATTGCACAAATACATTCTGCTATGCTCAGTACACATTGTTGACCATTAGTACTTCCTATTATCTGCAGAGCACATAATCGCCCACAGCTGTAGAGTAAGACTATTGAGTAATTTGAAATTATAGCTTTTTTAAAGGTCAATGTCCTGTAACAGAAATTACTTGCAACAAGCTTTTTATATTGCTATCTTCCATGCAATTCATTTTTATTTCCTCTGTTTTTTTACTACAGCTGACATAAACCAGCAAATCTCAATAATTTCCAGCTCCATGCTGATTCCCTGCTGCTGCTGAAACTGGCAGTCTTGCATGTAAATTTTACTTTTTTTACTACCCAGAAATCTTTCAGATCCTTCAGGTTCTTAAGATCTTCTCGTGGCAACCAGAAAAGGTTAAAAATCAGATCAATTCTTACTTGTCATCTCAATTAATCTGCAGTGAAATAAAGAAGAAAAACCATAGTTGTCTTTGCTCCCTTTCTTTCCAATCTTACCTCCACATGAGCAGAGGCAAAGATGTAGCTGTGATTCTGTTGAGGATAACCGTTTTATGCTTGAGATATTCCACCATGGTGTGTGGTCTAGATTAAATATATGCCCAGGACAGTGAAAAAGTATTCTAGAACAACACATAATTGGGCCCAACACACCTGATTTGCCTTGTATCTTCTGAAGTTCTTTATCTGTGTAAAGTAAAAGTAATGTACAGATGTGATGTTGTCTGACTCTGATTTAGTCATGCAATCACTGCATGAGGGGTAAAGTAACACAGAATAGATTGTGCTGTGACATGAGTGTGAAGTGTCGACTTGTAACTTCAACCAAAAAGACTGTTGAATAGATGGTAATTCTACTGTGTGCTGCTGAACATTCTAGACTTCTTAGGAGATATTGTATTAGTATGGAGTTCGTGAAATTAAGGAAAACTTGCCTATTTATCTTCAGAGAAAGGGTTTGTTTTTATTGGTTTTTTTAAGTTTTATCAGGGGGCTAAAACCCAAAATATTTTTCTGTGGATAGGGCATTTTTCTTATACTGGGAAAAAATTTAATCTATTAGTATGTAATTATATGTGTTCCTTTTTTAATTCATCTTTTCATATAACTCCATGTAAAATCCTGATAATAATAATAATTAGTTTGTAATTTTTGGTATATTTATTTTCTTTTTCTGGGTTATGATAGGTAGATAAATAATTATGTTTAAAAAGTGAAATCATCAGGACTAATGTGATATACTAATTCTAGTATGTTTTTGCATAATCGCATGTGACAATTTTATGGATTCATCTGAGTCCTCCAAATGTGTAAATGTGGCATGTCTGGATTGGTTGTTTTTTTTTAATATATCAACTTGTGGGAGTTTACAGGACATAGTTTCTTCTTTTAATCACTGTGCTGCAATTATTGCTGAGATCAAAAAATGTGGGTTTCTTGGGAACCTGCATATAATTAGCTACTGTTAACACAGAAGGCTTAGAATATATGAGAATTATCCTGCAGGAAAGTAATTGGCCCAAAAGGCTTTCCTTTTATGCAAGTGAAAGTATGAGTTAGAGGGAAGAACATGATGTTTTCATCACATTGTAGACTTGTCAGGAGAGTGATGCTCTAGGCAAATATCATTAAAACAATTACTTGAGTGGAAGTTATCAGATTGGTACAAATCCTGAAGAACTTCCTATGAATTGAAGTCTTATTTTCATAGAGCTACAGATAGTTCTGTCACAATTAGAAATGTACTGTGTCTGATAGTTGAAATTATCAGAAGTTATAAAGTTCAGTCAAAGTCTTTTAAGAAACATATCTCTTGAAAACAGTCTCTTGAAAGGATCATGCAATGTTATGATGATGGCACAGCAGTGGATTTGCCAATTTTGCAAAGTGAAACTTCCAAGAAATATATTTGCTTGCTCTGTTTTGAGACCTTAAGAGATCACTGAGAAGTGAGTCAAAATGTTCTCCTCCTAGAAACTTACGTAATTTTTATGTAATTTGCACACCATATCACCTGAAGAACACCCATAGTTATAAAGGAGGTCTCACGGGGTAAATTCCATACCTTCTGTAAATGATTGAAGGCTGAAGTCCATGGACTGTCCTGAGCAATCTGTGATAAAGAAAAAAAAAAAAAAAAAAAAAAAAAAAAAAAGAGGCAGGTCTACAGGAATATCTCTCTTATCAAATCCTTCTAAAGATGTATCATTTTAAAAGTTTATTACCCATTATCTCGTTTGTAGGAAGAAGAACTGAAGATAGAAAAAAACACATTTAATAGCAGGAATTTTCCCAGGTCAAATGGTACCAAACTTTCCCCCTTTAGCATCAATCATTTTTCAATATGGTTATGCATTTTTTAATTTTTTTTTAATTGAGACTGTGAGTATATTAAAGCATTCCAACTTACCAAGATGAAAAGTAGCATTTTTGATCAAAGTCTAGTAAGTAAGGAAAAATGTAGAAGAAATGTAAATTACCATCATTAATCAACCATTTAGTATGGTGCTGTCATACCAAATTTTATTTCTTTATAAAAATAAAGTTAGAAATTTTCTAATTTCTTTAATTTTGTGAGATCATAAATGAGTGGTTCTGTTTCCACTTTTTCCCAAAAGTTTTGGAAATAAAAGTGTGTAAATCCAGTAGTCAAATATTTACAAGCTGTTATTTATCTCAGGCTTTTTTTGTTTCAGACACGCTGGTATTTACTTTATTAGTGTTTACTCTGAGAGCACCATGCAGTTACTTTAAGGAAGACTGCAGCTTCACCACTTTGATATTGCTATATTTCTCACTGAGATTCTTACTACAAGTCTTTTTAAAAGTCTTCTGAGCAGCTGCAGAGACAGCAAACATTTGGAGAGAGCTGTTTTTGTCCAGAGCAGATATACTTTGTCAAGTGGAAAACTGTTGGGAGGCATTAGCCTCCAAAAAAAACCCTTTTCCTGGCTGGAGAGAAACCATAAACTTTGTACTTCAAACAAATATTCTTAACGGGGGGAAAAATCAGAATAAATCCTCTGTATTGAGACAAAAATTATAGTACATTCTGTCTTCTTTATTACACTTTTTTAAAAACTTAAAGCTCTAAAGGAAGCTAAGTGCTCTTCGCTATATTTCTATTTTCATGCGCAGCATTCCAGCTGACAAGTCTCATGCCTTCTTTTGTTGCTGATCTTACTTGTGTAAGAGTGGAATTTCTGGGTTTGGCCAACATAACCTTTTAACTGTTCATTTTTGTTACAGATCTGGAAATTCTTGGCGTCATTCAGCACTGATCGAGTATCTCCAGAGGGAAGGAATGAGTCTATAGCTTTCAGATTAGTAAACCTCAGTGACAAAGCAAAGGAGGATCTGGCCCAGTTCAGATACTTTACAGCTGCAGTTGGTCAGACTTCTGTGTCTATGCACACAATGTGTGTACAAGCACGAGTAAATGTGTAAGATGTCTTGTGAAAAGAAATTTCAGTCTAATTTTTTCAAGTAAACATTTATAAGCAACAATTTTAAAATTTAATTAAAAGAGAGGACTGCCAAGTTAACTTCTTGAAACAGTATTGCAACAAAAGTATGTAATTAAGATAGAAGTGGCAAAACAATAGCTTCCTGTGTATCTAAATATTCTTTTAGATCACACTTTGGATGCATTTCTCCATGGAGACAACTTTTGCTTGCAAGTACAGTTTTCTCCCTAGTTATTGTTAGGATATACGTGTATAGAATGTGACAGTTACAGAACACTTTCACAGGACCAATACATTGTGATTTGGCATGCAGCTTGCATTCTTCTTAGGTGGACAGCTAAAACCTGTGATGTCTAGAAACATAGGCATCTATAAAGTTGTTTTTTTGTTTTTTTTTTCTTTTTGCCTCTTTACTAATAATACCTATGTAAGCCAAAAAATTTTACTTTTTGGTCTTCCCTGGGGAAAAAATAACATGTTAAAATAAAAAGGTTTTTTCTTTGGGTTTTTGGTTTGGTTTTGTTTTTTGTGTTTCTATTTTTTTTCGGGCAATATTCCCCAGAATAATTCAGTCACTAAATTTATTTAAACTATTTAATCTTAAAAATTACCTCATTTGACCTGCTGGCCATGTTTCTTTTTATGTGGAATGGGATACGGTTGGATTTCTGGGCTTCAAGTACATGTTACCAGCTCCACTATTTTGTCTGTCTCTCATCCCAACTCCTTCTCCACTGGCCTGCTCTTAATCTATTCACGCCCTTGTATCTAGTGATACTGGAGGTTGCCTCATTTGTGATACTGAAGATTGCCCCAGTTCAAGTCCAGGCAAATTTGCATTTGCCTTCCTAATTTCCTAATTTGCCTTCCTAAATGTCATAAGGTTTGCATGGACCCACTCCCCAAGTTTTCAAGGTCTCTTTGGATGGTATTCCATCCCTCTAGTGGATCAACTGCACCCCTCAGCTTTGATGTCATCTGTAAACTTGCTAAGGTTACAGTCAATCTCTTTGTCTATGTCATTAATAAAGATATTAAACACTATTGGTCTCAGCATAGGCCTTCAAAGAACACCACCCATTACTGATTCCCAGCTGGACATTGAACTGTTGACTGTAATTCTCTAGACGCCATCCAGCCAATTTCCTAACGGTCCATCCTTCAAACCCATATCTCTGTAATATTGGGGGAATAATGCTGTGGGGGCCCATGTCAAGGGCCTTACAGAAGCCTAGGTAAATAACTGTAGCTCTTGCCTAGGCCACTAATGTAGTCAGTCTGTCACAGAAAGTCATTAGATTAGTCAGGGATGATTTACTCTTGATGAAGCTGTCTTTCTTATGCTCTGACACGTCCTGTAGGAGGATTGGCTTCATGATGTTACTGTACAACCATGGTGTTTAAATATCATGGAAAATGGCTTTGCAAACTACACCAACTGTTTCCCTCAGGACCTTGGTATGCATATTATTAGGTCCCAAGAAGTTTTCTTTCAGCTTCTTCAGGTGGTCTCAAACCTGGTCTTGTCCTGTAATCAAAAAGACTTCATTTCCCCACTCCCTCTCTTGAGTTTCTGGGCTTGAGGAGTGCACAAGAGAAATTACCATCGAAAACTGAGGCAAAAAATATTGATGCATATCTCTGCCATGTTGGTTATCACCAGCTCTGTCATCTTATGTCACAGAGAGTGCATTTTGTTCAATCTTCCTTTTCTGACCAACATGCCCATAAATTCTTTTTTTACTATTTTTTGCATTCCTAACCAAATTCTGCTCCAGCTGCACTTTAACTCTCACAATGCCATCCTTATCTGTCTGGGAATTGTCCCTATATTTATCCCAGGATATGCATCCCAGGTTATATGGCTTGTGCTTTTTCTTTCTCACACTTTAGTTTGACCAGAATGTCTTTACTGAGTGTGAAGAGATGACTAGGAGTAAAATGAGAGGATGGAAATTATAGGGTAAAAAGCAGCTTCTACTCCCTGGATGGAATGGGGTTGGAACGCTTGAAGCCTATCCCACAATGATTCCTCATACACACCATCTGCAACTATAAGCACTTGCTAAGGGGGTGGGGGGGATGGAACAGAGGGTGGAGCACAGTGGAAATACCATGACCAGTCTCCGTAGAAATTCTTGCAGGGAGAGTAATTTGATGGTACGAGTTTTTGCAGCTGATAAACTCCATAGCACCTGTTCACCAAGGGAGATAAGAGATGTCCTGCTGATGAGCCATCAGCTGTGGCAAAATTGTTCTCCTTCATTAAACTTGGTTTGTTATAGCCTAATTGTAATGGAACGAACCTGTTTTCTCCCCCATAGGCACACCTATTGGGTTACCATCACATTCTGTGTGTGCTCAATATTTTTACAGAGGATAAGAGCTACTCTATATTTTATTTTGAACACATTTTTGCAGTCATCCTCATTTTTCAGTCATTTTTTCAGAAATCTTCAAAACTTAACCTGTCATAATTTTATATTAATAGAGAAAGTTATCCTGTAAACTGCTGGTGTCTTTCATGGGTGCTGGCAGTTCCTGGCAACAAGTAACATTCTCAAAGTGTAAGACCTGCTGAGCAGTCATTAAGTGGGAAGACCTGCTGGGGGCCCTCCCTTGTGCTGTTGGTGTGTGTCCCTGAATGCCCTCCAGTGCAGCAGCACTGCTCAGTGAAGGGTTCCTCTAAAGGGGCACTGACAGACTGGTCAGGGACGAGTATCTTCTTTCCTGGGGCACTGACAGACCAATCAAACACTAAGGGTTGAGGAAATCTTTCCTTTTCCCATAACAATGAGCCATGCAAGTATCCTTCATTCCTTGGGAAGATAAATTCATTTCAGTTAGCTAGAAAGTCCAAGTTAGAAAGCAAGTATTACTGAAAACAATTTACTTGATTGAGAAAGGAAAGCATCCCTTTTATGGGTTTTTTGGTGGATTTTTTGGTGGGTGTTTTTTGTTGTTGTTGTTGTTGTTGTTGTTGTTGTTGTTTTTTCTGGACAACCATCTAGTTCTCATGCTTTTCATTGTAAACTCCAATTTGAGAATCTTTGAGGCTTTGTCTTCTTCATAGGTCTCTAGGTATTATGAAGTAGTTCCATGTAATGGAACCCAAATTTTATTTTAGAATTATTTTGTCCATTTGTAAAAAATTAGACCCACTTTTCTTCTGGGGAGGTTAAAAGCGGGGTTTTTTTGTTGCTTTTTGGTTTTGTTTCTGTTTTTTTTTTTTTTTTTCCTCTTGCAAGATATCAATCAAGGAATGCATTAAAAAACATATGTCCTTGGAAGGGTTTTACATTTGCTCAGAAAAACGGGGAAATCACAGCACTCCCAATACTTAACATACTCACTTTCACAGCAACATAAGGCCAGTCTTCCTTCATTTTGTAAGATTTCATAGACAAGTATGAGCCTTTCATAGACAAGTATGTAACCCTTAAATCCAGAAAGCCAGAAGAAGGTAGCAGATACTAAAAAAAGATATTGCTTTAGCACAATGTTATAACTCTTAAACTAGGAAGTGATTGTTAAATTTTAAACATAATGGAGATTTTACCAGATAACAAAACATGCCAAAAAGTGGCTGAAGTGACAATAAAAGTCTTAGTGTGCACTGATTTAATTATAGTGTAATAATGTCTTAATGCACTGTCTTAGACATATATTTTAAGATGTGGCATTTAAAGTATGGGCTTTCTATCCAGAGCAAAGTATTGCTCATAATGTAACTGCCATCCTTCTTAAACTTTTGTCTCTCTATAAGATTACAGAAAAAATGTGGGTTTTATTTTTATACAGCCTCTTGAAACATGACCAAAAATTTTCAAAAGGTTTCTTGAATGTGAACTGAAGGAGAAAAATTTACATTTTCATAAGTCCAAATTCTTTCACTTACTATAATGAATTAATTAGCATAGAGAGGGAAATGTAATACAGATCAAGCTAAGATTTTAATAGATTTTTTATATGAATTAATAAGTCCTAAATCATGATTTTCTAAAGATAGTCCTATTACTTCATCAATGTTACAGCTGGTGTGGGTTGCATGTCTGTATAGATTTGGGTCTTTACTACAGCTGAAGACTGAGTCACTTTCAAGAAATTTTGTAAAATTTTACTTCTCTATTAAATGGTTTTTAGAATATGACCATGCAGTTTTGCAAATGAAAGCCCTGATAATAAATCCCTGATTCTTACTGTGACCTTCTCAGCGTACTTTTGCCGTGATTAAAAGAAACAGTAAATATTCTGCTTACTATAGATTAGCAGTACACATAATCTGATAGAGAATAGTTGGTGAGTTCTGGAGTTACTTCCTGATGAAATAAACCAAGTAGCAGAAGAAAATTATCTCGAAGGACTTTAAAAGTGGTGTTAGTGTTAGAAAATTATTATTGAGAGATGCTTCTGCCCAAACTATGGTGCAAATGAGACCATATGCTGAAGTCAATAGAACAGATTTTACTTAATAAATGTGAGGTAGAGAAATAGAAATAAGAAAGAGGCAGAGGGGGACAGAGATTAAGCAGAAGATCCACCACCCCATGGATCCAATAACATTCCATTGGTCCTTCCTTGCTATGGTCTCCACAGTGGTTGCAGTTCCAGAGTTGTTCTTCTGAAGATACCACCTTTATATAGTCCATGTTGCAGGTGTCCATGAGGTCGTTGCAGGTGTTCTCATAACTTCAGATAAACAGTTATTTCCTTTCTCACAGTCTGCCACTGCCCTTTGTCAAGATATCTTAATCAGAATGTGTTAACTAGACCTTACTTGGGCTAGGCCTGGAATTAATATCTCCCTATTGCCAGCTCCTCTCTTCTGTGCTTATTTCAAGTTCCTGCTAGTGATGACTTGTCTTACGGTAAGTTCCTTCTGTGGCTTTGACAATGTTTGAGGCAATTGTGATCTTTAAGTCTCTTACAGTTAGATGAAACAAAGCCATGTATTTGTGCTTATTCTGCTGGTATAAATCAATTATGTCAGTGTGAGTGAGGGAAAAAATAACTTCATTGTGTGAGCAGCTAAATTAATCATCGATATTAGAAAGTCTTTTCCCACTGTTCATTCACAGCTTGTCGAAAGAAGACATGTTCAATTACTAACATGAGAACAGCTACACAAAAAGTAGCTGTATGTATGCAGAAGAATGAAAGAGGAAGCCTAAGTCAGCACATTCCTTTTTGCACAGAGCTGGTGAATTGGAACTTGTGTTGACAACTGGTTTTCTCATGACAGCTAGTCTTTAAAACTTGAAATTAGAAGCATGGAACCTATCCCCAAACTATGCCATTAAGACCTCTCAAAATCAAGGGGCTTGCTGCTCTTACCTCTTCCTTTGAAACTCTGCTTTCTTTTCCTACTCTCCTGACTGGATTTAATATCCACTGAGTATTTTCCTCTTTCTATGAAAGGCATAACACTTGTTCAAGCTCCAGTTTCATTGTTTAGAATAACTTTTTTTTTTTTTTTTTTTTTTTAAATGAGACTGTTTCAGGCTGACTTGAGACTTGAGACTTGATGTGTGCTACGGAAGTGTAAAAAAACAAAACAATATCAAAAAATTACAACAACAGCAAAACAAAAACAAAACAAAACAAAACAAAACAAAACCACCACTCCTTTGTTGTGGTTGTTTGAGAATTGCAGCGTACAGAAAGGCTAGTATCCCATGAGCTTACATTCCAAGCCATGATTTTGCCATAACCTTGCTGTCATTCATGAATATGTGGACCAGTAATGTGAACGGGGTTGTTGTGGTGCATTTTGGACTTTACCAAGTTTCTGCATGCTTTTGTTCTTTGTTGTATAACGGTTTGTTCCATGCATCCCATGTTTTACCACATTATGGTTTACCGCAGTTATTGTTATTAGTCAATCATCATTTATGTGACACCTGGGTCCTGCCTGTCACTTTGAAGCCTCGCCTTGATCTCTAGAAAGTTCTGGTGAGGACATCGAGTGGTTGGTGGGGTTCAGGTCCCCCTTCCCCTTTGTCCCTTGATTTGTCCTATAAGTTGTCATTTATTTACAGAGTCACGCCCTTCCCATTCTCCATTGGTTCCAAGCTGTATACTCCCCACTCCCCCACCCCCATATTTAAGGTAAAAACCTGCGAGTTTAGTTGGTTTTGGCAAGCTGACTCCTGGGTGAAGGAGAATCGTGAGAATTTAATAAAACTCAGTTGAAGTCCCCCACCGGAGTTCCATCCCTTCATTTATCTCATTGTTCACACTTCTGCTGAGGCAAGAACCTACAGGAGTAGAACTGTATTCCAGAATACAGGGTCGTACCTTTTTATGATGCCGGTGTCAGAGCTAGCCAGGGAAAGAGAGTGAAAACCCCGAGAAAAACACCACATTGTCACAGCAGGTAAATGACATTCAAGAAGCTGAATATTTCTATTTATAGCTATTAAATGGATGTGTTGAACTTTTAACTCCTCCAGGAATTGTTAGGGAAGGTGCCTAGTGGGTCAGGAGAGGACCTGGTGGGCAGAGTCCTCCCACCACTCCAGGCTGGAGTGGGGCAGCTCGGGGGCACTGGGACAGCCCCAGCCCTGAGCATCAGGCACCTCTTGGGGTCAAAGCCTTGGCAGATCCATGGGTAGGAGATGAAGACTGAGGCATCTGCAATGTGAGGGCCACTGCCAAGAAACTGCAGGATGACACTGGTGACCACATCACCAAGGTGTTTCTGTAGCCTCTCCTGAGTGTCACCAGAAAAGTGGTGGGATGGAAACTATGTGAATGGATATGTATTTACATACCTTGTCTGTCTGTGTATAATTCATATAAGTAGCACTCATATATGTGTCTAGGTGTGCACCTGCATGCAGTTATTTGAATTTCATGCTACAGGAAAGTCTGCTGTCACTCTGATGACTGCCTGAGGATTCTGTGTATAGCTGATGCAGCTTATTGCTGAAAGAGTCACTTGCTCAGGCCAAGGTTGAAGTTCTTTAGGTATGAGGCACAGGAGACACCTTCTCAAAACTAGGGTATGTATTGCTAGGTGGGAAATTGATTTTCTGATAAAATTTAGTTTATTCACAGGCCTAAACTGTTTTCTATATTTGTTCTGTAGGCTTAAGTGGTAACTGTCCTCATTTTGTCTCTTTCTGTGTAATGGAAATGCACTGTAATTTTGCATGTGGCTTGCAGACTACACTAAAAAAATATTTAAAATATAGTCTTCTACCATTAAAAAAACCCCAAAATTTTCATGCTTACTCTGAGATGACTTTTGCAACATTCTGACATATTTCATTGGTTTTAATATGCTCAATATCACATTTGGAAAGTTATTCACTCCTAGACTAATATGGATTTCTAAACTGCCCATTGTTTCTTATGTTTTGTTTCTTGAGTTCTTCTTCAGTGCATCCACCTTTCTGTGCATAGAAACTAGGAGATATGTCTCATTAATTATACAGGAATTGCATAATCATGCTGTATTTTCCTCAGAATTTGGATGCCAAAATTGCTTATGTGGGAAGTAAAACTCTTTTGGCCTTTTTCCCAGAGTACGCCATTTGATGCTTAGTTACTCCACGAGAGAGAGAGAGAGAGAGAGAGAGAGAGAGAGAGAGAGAGAGAGAGAGAGAGAGAGAGAGAGGAGAAAAAAAAAAGAAAAAAAAAGAAAAAAAAAAAAAAGTGAATACCTTTATTCTTCAGTTATGACTGTAGACAGGAGATGAAGCAAGTGGTTATAATCTATTCTGATCTGCAAATATTGACCTGACTGAAAGATAGTTTCTTTAGCAGTAGAGACTTCCACTTTTTTTTTTTTAACCTTCTTCAATATTATGTTTAAGAATATTTACCACTAAATTTAGATTTTTGTAGGCTGTATTAACTATTTTTAACTGTGCAAATGTTACATTGTTTATACCACTATGTTTTATCTTTCAAAATTAATGGAATATTCAGTCAACTGAAGTAAAATTTTACTTTTTTTACAGTTTCCTTGAATCCTTGTATTACATAGTTCAATACTATACAGAATTTCTCTATTTCTATAGGTACATAGAACATATATTAGCTTCAGTGTTTCTTGCAATTTTGCAAACTCTTATCTACAGGAATTTATAATATAAAATATTTCTGTATCATAGAATAGTTTTTTAAATAAAATCAGTTTAAAGATATTAAAAAGTGTAGAATCTCCTTTTTTATTATTTTGCAAGAATCTCCTCCTAAATTATTTTGCAAGAATATATTAATCTTACAAGGATCACAGCAATTTACCACAGGTCACTCTTTGTTTTCATAATTACCAAAGTTGCCCTTTCAGAATATTCTTGATTCAGCACACTGGCTATTTATGCTAGAATGCTACATGAAAACCTCCTTTTAGACCAAGGCTTACTGTTTAATGCTATATTAAAGTATAGGAAGTCGTGTTTGCTTTGAAAGGTTGACAGAAAGAAATAGATGCAGTACAGAAGGTACTCATCATTTTTTCCTTGTTTCAGTGACGGTGAATGTGATGGTTTAGTGATGGTTTAGTTCTCTTTCCAATTTGGAGAAAATTAAAAATCATTTACTTGTTAGACTTTAATACTGCATCACTACTACATATTTATCATCTTGGGATGACTGGGACAAAATACAATCATTGCATTGTTTTTTAGTTTTCCAACCACCTGTATTCCAGCACTGTAACATGCACTTCAAAATCTTGTGTCCTCAGAGCACATTAGATAAAGGCCAGTAATCATTGTCAAGAGCTAAATATTTATAAACAGCACAAAGCTTTTTGCAATCCAAACAAATCTAGAATAAATTTCCTATAATGCAAAAGTGCTCCCCCCAGATGCTTTGAGATTACAATGAACTAAATGCATTAGCTTAAAAAAATGCAGGCTTCATGTGCTCTCTTGCTTTTGTAAATAATTGGGTTGTTCATATAAAGCTTGTAAAATGCTGTGTTACACAACATAAAATTTCATTTGTGATAGAAAACTTATATAATTTAAGACCTAGATGTAAAAATATCTTTCAAAATCTTTTTGTTTTGTTTTATTTTGCTTTCTAAATTATGTTGGGGTCCTTGAAAGAAAGCAGCATCTTTGGTTTTACAAGCTTCCTTTACTTATGATGCTTGCAGAGATCATAGTCAGGACAAGATAATCCTCCATTTGGCATCCTGATAGTTTCCATTATAGCTGACTGACAGAGCTTTAAAGTGCAATGAAACATGGTTAAAAATAGGATCAAACTGTTTTCTTCTTTTGAAAATAAACTGCAAAATGTCATCCTGAAATTTTCATGGTATTGTGCACTTGAGAGGGATGAGCTTCTAATATTTTTCTCTAGGGACAGTCTTGCAAAAAAAAAAAAAAAAAAAAAAAAAATCAGCATGTGGAAATATTGGCAGTATAAGAAAGTAATCTTTTCACCCTCTGTCCCAAATGCTTTTAGATGGCACCCATAAATGCAATGAAAATAAAGTAATGAAGACTGCTTCAATTTTGGTCATCCTCAGGTGTCTACTTGCTACAGGGAGGGTTCATACTGTGATTCTCTAGTGGATGAAGAACACAGGTCAGAATGGAAATGAAAAAACATGTCAGTGATTAATTCTTGAGTTCTTTTAAGTAATTGGTTCCTTTAATGATCCTTGTGGTGCTGTGCAAGGTCTTTTGCCTCTGTCTGTCTCTTCCTCAGATTCTATGGGGTTCCTTAAATATGTTGTGCTAGGAAATAACACTTTGGAATTGTAAAGGTTTCCCTCTTCAAGAGCAGAAATGTGCTTTTGCTCTCTCTCAGTAGATATCTGAGCAATTTAGTTATTTCCAGTTGAGCTAAATTTTCCTGCCTGCTGTTTAGTAGGACTTCTAGCCCAAGATCATATAGAATTATGTTTCAAAGAATTTGGGGTTTGAGTTAAGTTCTGGGTTTAGGAAGATGAATTTTTAATTACAAATTAATTTTAAAGTTAGGTTTTTTTCATGCTAAATATTTTTATTACTGTAATATTCATTTTTATTCCCTTTTTTCTATTTAATAATTAGTTGCTTCCTCTGTATGGGTCTTAAAGCCAATACTACAAAATAAAACAGCAATGTAAGCATGTGCTGAAAGAAAAAATGTAGACTACCGAAAATCTTCAGCTGAAAATCAAATATTACTTTATACATTAGAGATTTGTATCAACAAGAAAACAGTTGCCCCTTCCCCCCAATTACTGAGTAAATTAATTATGGAATGGGATTCTATTGACTGTAAACATGGTTGCAATTATTGGGTAGTTTGAATGAGTTGAACATATAAGGATCTAAACTCAGAAAAGAATTGCTTTTAATTCTACTGCACACCCTTCAATAAATTGTAGTGACTAATTTACTTTGAACATGACTGTACTTGTAACATGATCAACAGTAAAAGTTCCTTATCCATCCTGAATTAGGAACCTTATAAACTGTGATGTTAAAAGGGAAAAAATGTCCTACCCAGTCTAGGCTAGGTAGAGTAAGGTTAATGAGCATTTTTTTTCCCCCCTCCCAGGGAAAGAAGCAGTGGAGGAGAGAAGCCCAGCTAAGCATGTGCTTAAATAATAGTGAGAACAGAAATATATGGTCTAGCAATGTATTAGAAATGAGTCTGCAAACACGAAATGAACTGAAGTCTAAGCAGTTCAACAAGATGCCAAAAAACCAAGTTTTCCTTGTGTAGCTGAGGAATGTAGTAGGTCACTTATTTCAACCTTTTTCTTTTAGAAGCCAGTCAGATTAATGGATCAAATAATCTCCCTTTTTTTCAAGTGACATAAATTTTTAAATCCTCCATCTCTACCCTCTTGGACCTTAGAACATCCTGGAATAGTATATTGTTTTATGGCCCACTGCTGTCTCTTATTGTTGACCAAACTCCTTAAATATGCATAGCCACGGATTCATTGACCTGCTATATTAGGGTTGAAATAGCCAAATTTTGTTCTGTAATGTATGCACTTTCACTTATTTCATTATTAGTGGAAAACAAAAGCATTCCAGAACTTTCGGAGTGTTTGAAATAAAGCCAAAACAAATTTGTAAAAAATACATTGGCCCCAAAGAATGGTGACATGACTATTCATAGGTAAAAACAATGTAGCAAAAAATAGACCTTTGCCAGTATAAAAACAAGCAGTCATTGCCCACTGCAATTTGAATATACTGTGCAAGGCTTTCATTCACTGTAACAACACTTCAAAAGTGCTACATCAAGAGCAGAGAATATCTCCTTACAGGGATTTCTCAGTGAAGTTGACAGTCTTCTGTGCTTTTGTTGTAAAGGTCAGAAAGAGTCCTATACATCCCCTGCCCTCCATTGTTACTGTTGTGTCACAGAGGGTCATATTGGAACAGGTGCTCCTGACACTCCTTTTAATTTCATACTAGTATATGTATGTCACTGTAAAAAGGAACTACCTTATTTGAAATTTTATTTTTCAATTAATAATCTTACATAAACCCCTCTCAATAGTATATGCAATACCACGATTTTATTGGTGAACTGATTTTGCATAAAATCTTTCCAATGAAGACAATCCAGGGTTGGACAGGAAAATTGGTATGGCCTGCTAATCTGGTTGTACTATTTATAAGAAAAATGAATCAGAAAGTGATCTTGAGATATTCTCAAATAATATTTTTAACAGCTACTGTAGGGGAAGAGACTAACACTACAGTATAAGCATTGCATAGTTGTGTTTCAATACAAATGCTGTTTAATCAGTTACTATATTGCAAATTAATTGCTAACTCATACAAAAAGAAAATAAGAATGTAAATTTTCACTTGTTTTGATAAATTTTAGCCTACTATCAACATGTATGTTCCAGCATAGCATGCACAGTGTAATGTGTCCTTTAGTGTACAATTACAGATCAATATATTTGATAATGAAAATATCACAAAACCATGTGTGATAGTGTTGATATTGATAGAATAAATCAGCAAATATTTATGTAGACTTGAGTTTATAAAACAAAAATAGTACAATACCATTATTTTAAAAATACAGGTGTCAAAGCACATGCAAGAGCTCTTTACATACACAAGTTTATCTTGAAAAAATTCCTTGTTTCAAGAATCTGCTCAAACCAGAATTGTTGAACAGAAGATGATATATACACGTTTATTCAATTATGCACATAAAGACACATAATATACAATTAACCTGATCTTATCATAAAAGAAAAAAACAATTAGTAGTGATTGCAGGTAAAATTTACTTGCAATGTGAGAGGGACAAACATATAACACTATTTTGTTCAAAAATGTGCACACTGAATTTATTTCATATGTGGTTTCTGCCAGCATTTTTAGTTAATGCTCTGGAGATAATATAAAGGAACAGGGTAAATATAAAGCAAATCCATGTTTTGATGGGACACTGATTGACAAGTTCTCTTCTCACTGTAGATGCTTTACTGTAAAATTTTGTTGTTTTAACTAATTTGTTAACTTCATACTGACCAGCTGATGTTTTCTGCCTTCACTCGTGGTAATGCACCTAGGTATGTATTGTTCTATATGCTTTTTTCGACTCCAACTGCTTGTTTGAAAAAAAAGGGTATTTAAAATCTAAATCACATTTATTTTATATTTCCACATCAGGAATGTTTATATGAAATAGTTAAGACAACAGTTGTAATTTAAGATCACTTATTATTCTTTCTTTAAAAAATATAAATGTTAAACTAGAAATGTTAAACTAGAAATTACATATTGAAATTGAAACCTGAAGATTTATAAACAAAAATTTTAAAGTCCAAAAAATAAGGACGGAAAAAAAAATCACTTAACAAGGTAAAACTGAAACAGCATCCACTGGCCCCAAGTTTTCCTGCATACTGCTAAGTTATACAGCCAAGAGTTATATATATATGGTTTCACCAAAAAAAATCTTGTCTAATCAACCTAGTGGCATTCTATAATGGAATGACTGTGTTGCTGGACAAAGAAAGACTTACAGATTAAATTTATCTGGATTTCTGTAAGGCTTTTCACATGGTCTCCTTCAACATCCTTCTCTCTAAACTGGGGAGTGATGGATTTGATGAGTGGACTAGTAGGTGGTAAAGGAGTTGGTTGGATGGTCAATCCAGAGGGTGGTGGTCAACAGCTCAAGTCCCAGTGCACATCATTGATGAGTACCGCTGCTCAGTGGTTTCTACTGTAATCAGTACCATTTAATGTTTTCCTTAATTACATATGCAAAGTGATCAAATGCAGCCTCATCAAATTTGCAGATGACCCCCAAGCTGAGTGGTGCAGGTGACTTGTCTGAAGGACAGGATACTATCCAGAGGAATCTGGATGAAATGGATTCATGGAAGTCTTATGAGTCGTAACAACACCAAGTGCAAGGTCCTCCATATGGGTTTAGACAACTCTCAGTATCAGGCTGGGGGATAAAAATATTAAAATCAGCCCTGATGAGAAAGACTTATTTGTACTGGTGGATGAGAGGCTGGACATGATCCAACAAGGTGTATTTGCAGCCCAAGAAGCCTGTTGTTTCCTGGGCTGCATGCAATGCAGCATTGCCAGCATGGTGAAGGAGGGGGATTCTGTCCCTCTGCTCTGGTGAGACCCCACCTTGAGGTTTTGGGTCCCTAACATAGGAAGGATAATGGTGTGTGCACACAGATGATTAGAGGAATGGAACACTTCTTTTATGAGGAATGCTTGAGAAGTTGATTTTTCAGCCTGGAGGTGAGAAAGCTTCAGGAAGGTCTCATTGCAGCCTTGCAGTAAATGAAGAGAGCCTACAAGAAGGATGCAGAGATATTTTTTTCAAGGACATGTTGTGATGCAGAAAGGGGATAAAGCTTCAGACTAAAAGGTAAATGTATATTAGATATCTGAAAGAAATTCTTTTTTGTGAGTGTGATGAGGTACTGGAACAGGTTGCCCAGAGCAGCTGAGGATGGTCCATCTCTGGCAATGTTCAAGGCCAGGCTGGATGAGACACTGAGTAAGCTTGTCTAGTGAAATATGCCCTTTCTTAGAGAAGAAGCATTTGAAGTAGATGATCTTTAAGGTCACTGCCAACACAAAGTGCTTTTTTTGTGGATTTTAGTTATGGAAATAAGAAATTTCCTTTATATCAGTGCTGCATTATATTTTAGTATTTAAGATGATATAACCACAGTATGGGTCTGTAGTAAGTAAAAGAGATGGAGTTACTGTGAGGCATCCTGGCTAGAAGCACATTAATAAGTTATGAAGACAGATGTATTTGCATTTATTTTTAAGTGCCTTCAATTATCAGTGAGATAAGCTGATGAATATCAATGCAATGATGTATCATTGAAGTTAGAAAATATTTATACTGTTTGTCTTGAAATCTTGTTGATATAATGTTGCTGATAGCATTTTGTATAGAAAGCGGCTCACAGATTCATAGGCAAGAAACATAAAGACATAGAAAACAGTGATTTTTAATCTCTCTGATTGTTGCATTTATATAATTTTAATTTCACCATGTGGTTCTACAAAGTCCTCTTGATGTCTTAAAGAACCTAAAAGTAAAACAATCCACTTTCAAGATAATATTAGTACAGGAGGTAACACGAAGGCTCGTCTTTATTGGAGATTTACAGGGGTAGATATGGAAAAGGTCCACAAAATGCCCCCTCCCCCACTGGATTTATAAATTTAGAAAATTAACATAATTGACAAAAATCACCAATTAGGAGCACAAATGGTGATGCGATTTCCCCTGGTTCAACCCTCTCTAAATTGTCCCCCCTCAGATGGAAACTAAACTTTGATTAGGAAAACATGTCCTCAAGAGATGTTTTTTGGCCTTGGTTCTCAGGAAGAACCAAGATATGGTAGGGGCTTTGTGCCCCTCAGGGTCTGGAGGTCTGGAAATTGTTTTTGTCTTTATGCCTAGGGAAAAGGTAAGGAAAATACTGGGACCTGCTACTAATACAATAATAGGCTACAAATATATGTGTAAAGAATACAGAGAATATATAAAAGGAGAAAGACAAAAATCTTTTGTGATCACTCTTTTAATTCACATGACTTCTACTGACTGTTTGAATTATAATATTAGGATGTTAGTCAAAATGATAGAAACATTTTTTTTCAATTTTCAAAAAAACCCTAACTTCTTAAGAAAATTGAAAGCAAAAATAAATAAATTTAAAGTCTAATTACATTTGCCTTGCTTGCCCTTGAGTTTTGTCTAGATGATGGGTTAGTTTTGAAAACCATAGAATTTTGTATTTAAGAAAAATTCAAAAGTGTTCGTTGCATGTTCATCCTAATTCAAGCTTACTATTGTCAAGAAATGTTATTAATTACTTTAAATGTAGGAGCAATTATCTTTAAACAACATAGAATAATAACTGTAAATCTTATCCCGTTTCATAAGTAAAATAGAAGTAAAATTGTCACAAAGAAATTAAGGATCACTTTGCTTCCATACTTTATTTCATATATTTATTTATAATCTGATAAAATTACTATTGATTTTTTCTAACATCTTTAAACCAAGATCTCGGTTTGGTTCATATTGTGTGGCTTGTCAGCTATAGCACTATTTCCGATAAATAGTTGTACAGGCGAATACATGAGGCTCTGGAAATTGGATATGGCTATAGAAAAAGTTTTTACTGAGGTTTCTGTTGCACTTGACCAGGCAACTTTTTCAAATGCTCATGCAGAATGTAACTCTATCTCTCCACTACTTAATATTATCCCATGTCTAGCATTCCATAAACTTGTATTTGAAATCAGCTTTAGTAAAATTCAGTAAAATGTATGCCAGTTTGATTTTAAAATTCAGTATCTTCTTCTGTGGTCCCTCTTGAAATATGTAAACCAAGTTACCTTTCAAGAAACTACTGAGATAAAAAATATAGCTTTTATACAGATGCATTAGGTCTTATGTCAGGTGAAGCAGCTGTTATGTCACATGCAGGGGGCTAGAGAAACCCTTGTCATTTAGTTCCTTCCAACATTTTAATGATTTTTTTTGTTCTTGTATTGGTATTCTGTAGGTTGGAAGGTCAAATATATTACCCTGTCTTTTATTCTTAGAACAGTATTTGATTTTTACAACAAATCAAAATCAGAGTGATCAGGTTTTGATCACTCTGATTTTGGCAACAAATCTTGGATGTTAGTAAAATGGTGAAAAAGAAGAGCAATATATCAAGAAAGAGCAATATAGATCTTGGTGTTCTTTTCCGCTAAAAATGTAGACAACCATGCTTTCTTTAATTAAATTATGACTTTGTCATTCTATGAGGTTAAACACTCACTCAAATTATATTTAAATTGAAGGAACTCTTTAGTTGTCTATATTACAGGAGATGCATATTTAAAAGAGGATGATAATAACAAAACCCCATACAAATGTTTAATAAGATATCCAAAATTGACTTCTCTGTCATTAGTTTAGTGGAACACTTGCAAATGGGAGATGAGATGCTTTTCAATTTTCTAAAAACTAATAGGTTTCTGCTGACTCCAGGATATTAAGGTATTGTCAAATGACTGTCAGATATAAGAAGAGAAAATATAATATAAAGAGCTGAGTTGATAATTGGATGCATTTCCTTGATGAAATCTCAGGCTCTTTAAAAATCAAAATATTTGGGGAAAATATTCTGTAAGTTTTCTATAGTAAGCCAAGCGAATCTCATCTCTTTATTTATTTCACCAGTATTTTGCCTTTTGTACTTCTTGTACATTAGGTCAAATTGTTATAAATGTGATAGTTTGAGTCAAATCACTATAGAGGGTTGTCCTGAAGCGATGTCTTCTGACCACGCTGAAGGACTCTAAGGGATTTATGTCATGTGTGTTCAATGCTATGTCTTTCCTCCTGCTTTGGGATTCTGTTCGGTCTCATCCATCAGCCATAAAAGGAAAAAAGATCCATAGTTTCATATTAGTTACAAGATTATGGAAATCAAAGGTGTGGTCTTAATCAAGATTTCCTAAGGTCCTAAGAGAGATTCTGCTTTTTAAATTGAGTTTGAAGCCTTGTCAGGAGGCAGGTATTTAAATTATCTGAAAAAATAATTGGTTTAACTCTTCAGTTTATCTTTTCTTCTCCTCACCACCTACTTCATGAAGCATTTTGATGATTATATGAAGAATTTCATCTCAGACTTAAAAAATATTGGCAAGAAGAAAATTAACATGAGAAGGGAAAGATGTATTGAAAATCCAAAATCTCACCTACTTGTTTTAAAAAAAACACCTTTTTTTTTTTTTTTTTCCTTTGGTTAAGGTTTCTTTTTTTAAAAAAAAAAAATTGAGTTAAATAATTGTGACATGCAGGTAGTAATTTTCGCAACACAGAATTTGGTAAAAGTCCAAAGTAGACCTAGCTGTGTGGCTTCTTGTGAAGTGGAAACACTTTGCAAGCTTGAAAACTTCTATTTCTTATTAGTATTCCTCTCACTGTCTCTCATTCCTATTTTTAATTCAAAATTGTTGACGGTACATTTTCTTCATAAAGTTCCTTTCTTTCAGTCCATTGTGTTATTGAATCTCTGGCTGTGTTTCCTTCCTGTGGAGGAAAGGATCTGGTTTAGGAACAAGATTATTTATGGCTCAGGATTTGGGGGTTTTACAGAGTGGAAGAAAAAATGTTTTATTTTTCACAGTTACTTTATTTCAATAATATTAAGAAAAAAAAAACCTCAAATAAGTATGGAAAAGTGAAATGAAAGCACGGATCAAATGTCAAAGGGTAAATCATTGGTTTAATGATAGATTGAGTTCAACTGATTTATCTCATCTCTCTTGACTGCTGACAGGAAATCTTTATGTTCCTAAATTTACTATCCACAGCTTGTACTTTTCTATATTTTAAATTCTTTGTTTCAGATCCTTCCCCATTTCAGCTTTCTGGTGATATATAGCTGAAACTTGGATAACAGCCTTTGTGCATTAGTTTTCTAATTTTCTAGTATATATGTTGTTAAATATTTCTTGGTGCAAGCTTTCTATGATATACTAACATTATTATTTTTCTTTCAAAAGCTTAAAAAAGTAATAGGATAAAAAGTAGTAATACATTTTCTCAGTTTTAGCTCTAGGTTAATAGCAGAAGTATAAATGGATATGTATGCTTTTTATGGGAGCGAGCCAGACATAATGCAATATTATGCTGCGACCATCTTTCCTGTGAGTGCCAGTTAGGATGAGCAATGGCAGGATTGTTCAGCTTGAGGGTGATAGGGTGATGAAGTCACATGTAATGAAAATACAAATCAAATGGTTAATCCCTAACCCAATTAACTTCATCCTTCTAGATGGGGATTACAGCAGAATTGGACATTGTCAGGATGCTAAAGGGGCCCCAAAAATTGAGCTCTGTTTGAGAATACATGGTCATGTTACTTTTTGGGTTTTTTCCAAATCTCTGTCCTTGGTGCAAGCAAAATTTCTCCTTCTGACAAATCTTCTTTGTGGTTGAGCTTCATTTGTCAGAGTTGATATCAGTCTTTTTCTTCAAGCTGCTAAAAGAAGCAGAGACTTTGCCTATAACTACTGGCAACCTGAGTTGTTCTTTTTTAAATTATTACAAAATTTTCATAGACATATAATTACAAAATTTCAAAATTTTATTACAAAATTTCATAGACAAATTTTCATAGGAATCAATTTTACTGAATTTTCTTTCAAAATTAAAATACATATCTTCTTTGCAATGCTTCATTGCTCTGATAAGAGGACATTTAACCCTCAGGGACAGAGTTCTGTAGGAAGCCCACATGTCCTTGTGCTCTGAAAGAAACCTCATGCTTTTTTCCTTTTACATATCCAGTTACATGGTATATGAGAAATATTAGTAAATATGTTATTTAATGTGTGTGCCTTTAGACAAAACCTAGACATGAGGCATCACATGTAATATCTACTTGCTCTGAGAAATAATTTGCAAACTGATTATATTTTCGGTATGAAAATTGCTAACTTTGTAAGTGATGAAAACTTTCAAGGTGGAAAAACAAAACCCCCTCATTTTTTACGTCAAGCAAAGTTCCTGTAAACAGATGATTTATGGCTTGTTATGTGACCTGTCCCACTAATAATGAAATATTCAAATACCATAACCTTTCCCATCTGTTCAGTGAGCAACTATAACTTGGTGTTTGGCATCTGATCTTTGCAACAATTAAACTCACTCTTTACATAAGTTACACAGGTGATGATGATATGTTAGAGGCCAATAATATTTTCAAGTGTTTCAGTTAAAGTAACACACACCGATGCAGTGGAGCCTGTTCACAACATCATGTAAAGTTTACAGTCCTTTCTGATCTTGAAAGTCTAAGAAAGGAGGACAAACCAGGGTCTTAGTTTCCAAATATTTAAATCAGCCTTAATCAGATGATGGAAATCTTCTCATTCAGCACTTATTATTGACAGCCTTCCAAAATTGCCTGTAACATGGAAAAAAATGCAGCTTTGCAAATTTATCGATATTTAGTTAGAATCTGTGAGCTTAGTGTCTATTATCGAACTATTCTGATATTTCTATATTTTTTCCTCATTTTTCATAGATTCATATTGCATATTAATTATTGAAGTTTTCCAAAGTGAAATGGAAGCAGAGCTTGCTCAGTGGATAACAGATAAATTAATTTCTCAAGTGCTGCTGAAATTGTGACTTATATTCAGAAATCTCAAGAATTTCAAATATCTGACTCTTCCAATCCCCAAAATTACTTTTCTGTGTATGTTTGGTACACTGTGCATAACTCCATCCACATATTGATCTTAGGCTATGAAATATCTCAACAAGACAGTTTTGTTTTCAGCATTCCTTTAAAATACATATTACAATATAAAACATCCAGTGGAGTAACAATTTTCTAGTTCATGTTAGAGTCCTTTCTCATTTAAAAGATAACTAAAGATAAACAAAATGACTAGAGATAGAACTGTTATAAGCTTGTTTCTATAGGTGGTTTATGTGCTCAAGCGCAAGAACTTTTTTTTTTTTTTTTTTTTTTCAGAGTGGAGGAAAGAGAATGCCTAGTAAATGACACTTGACTGACACTTCAATACTGAGATTTTGTTTCCCTGTTACTGCTCTGGCTTTCCTTTTATAGCAGAAAATTCTCTCTGGAGACCTAACCTCACTGCCAATGCCTTTGATACCTTGACTCTTCTTTTTATTGCATAACTTTGAGGAAGAAAATTTGACTTCTCCTATGAATGCTAGTACTCATCATTCAACACTAGCTGTTTACTTTTGGTTTTGGGTTGGTTGGTTGGTTTTGGGGTATTTTGGGTGGGGTTTTTTTGATGTTTGTTTTTTTTTTGTTTGGTTGGTTTTTGTTTGTTTGGTTTGGTTTTAGGTTTTGTTTGAGAATTTCTTATATTTTTTCAGAGTTAGTTTTGGTTTTTATTTATTTACTTCTTTTCTTTTGTCATTCTTGTGGCCTCCTTTATCTAAACTTTTGTCTTTATTAAAATTTACTCATAGTATAATATGGGGCAGTATAGTATAACAAAAAAGTTGATGCATTTTAGTTGATATTCTGTCATTTGAGAGAGCTGCTGTAATGTCTTTCGTTATCAACTTCATATTTGTCAAAGTGTTCCTTTATAACTGGTCTCTTCTTTGCATACTTTGACCTTTCCTACGCTTGGCTCCTTCACATACATTGATATCTTAAAGAGCTAATCTAAATATTTCTTTGAGAGCTTAGAAGTTTCCATGTCTTTATTAAGAGAATTTCAAGTTAATTTGGAAATCTTTGGGAGTGGCGTACACAAATGTTGTTTTTATGCCTGTGGGAACCACACCATGTGGACTTTTTCTTTGTCTAACATGATATTGTCAAGCTCTGGTCTTGTTAATGGCATCATCTATGCAGAAAATATTAGGATTTTTTTCACCTGAATAAAAAGTTAGAATGGTATTTTGGTTATTTAATAGAAATTTATCTATTGGCATTTCTGTGAAATTATTCTTTGTCAATTGACTCTCATTTTTATGTTACCTTTCTGTTCTAGAGATCTTCATTTCCTGTGAATTGTAGCTATGGTGAGAAAGCTTGGAGTTTACCCTTTCATTTTGACTCCTCTGTGAAATTATCATTCATTTTGACTTCTAGAGAAGTCTAGAATTGACATTCTAGAGACTTGAAGATAATCTCAGTTTCAGAGATCAAATCAAGTATTTGTGCAATTACAAAATGTTCTTTTTTTCCCCAAGTAACTTTGTAATTCTGAATTAGACTCCGTCTCTTCAGAGACAAAGAGATGCTAATAAAACAAAACTTACTCATTTTTCTCATGTTTTTGAAATGTGTAAATGACACTGAGTTTAAAAACTAGAGTTTTGATCCTGTAGTTATATACAATACATCAGAAATAAAAGAAAAGGAAGGAGAGTTTAGATACTGTAAAAACACAACTACAGACAGATACAGAAGTACTGATTTTGGCTGGGGTACAGTTAATTTTTTTCTCAGTAGTTACTATAGGGCTATATTATAGACTTGTGCTGAAAAGAGGGATGTTTCTATTACTGCTGAGAAGTACTTAAACTGAGTCAAAGCCTTTCTCCTTCTCACTCCAGTGAGGAGGCTGGAGAAGCTAGTAGCGGTTCAACCAGGCCAGCTAAACCAAACTGACCAAAGGAATAAATTAGACCACATGGCGTGTCATATTCAGCATACAGAGCTGGGGGAAAAAGAAGGAAAAGGGGGGAATGTTTGAAGTAATGATGTTTGCCTTCCCAAGTCAGTACTACACATGATGGAGCCCTGCGTTCCTTGAGATGATGGAACACCTGCCTGCCCCTGGGAAGTGGTGAATGAATTATTGTTTTGCTTTCCTTTACTTTGATTTGCTTGTTAAACTGTGTCTGCACCCACAAGCTTTATCATTTTTACTCTTATTATTCTCTGCCCATCTCATCAGGGAAGAGCCAGTCAGTGGCTCTGTAGTTCTTAGTTGATGTTGGGGTTAAACCATGACAGTAATGTAAGGAAACCATTTAGTTAGTTTTAAATGTTAAAAAAATCATGTCTTGAAATGTTATTTATGTTCTTTCAATCATGAAAGAAGCTGGATGAGTGACAATACAATCATGAAGAGTGAGATAACACTCTGGCTGCATAACAAATTTATCCAAAGATATGTTGATACATCTGTTATTTTGTATGTCAGTTTTTGGAGGCTTTGAGGAATATTTGCAGATGAAATGTTGGCAGTGGGTATCAAACACAGCAGAAATAACTAAGATCTGTGTACGGTGTCTAATAAGACCTGAAATCTGTTTCTCTATGCAATTGCTTCATAAATTATACTTAGGCATTTTTAAATCACTTCACACACCTCTTCCACGGTAGTCATGAGTCACTTGGAGTGTTAAAATTCTGCAATGAAGTGTTTTCAGAAACAAGATAATCATTCCTGAGGAAGTTTTCAAACTTGATGTTCATATTCTTTTTGGTACAAATGGGTTTGTTTTTTTTCTCTAAGCAAAAGAGTTCATTTTTGAAACTTTCTCTTGACTTTTTCCCCTGAAGTCATGAAATCACTTTTATTTCTATATTTTGTTTTACATGAAACATTTTACAGTGTTTAGATATGAATAAAGACTCAATGCAACTAACTATGAACTATGAAGTATTCTTAAACTGCAATTCTGTACTGTAGTATTTTGAACCCTGCTGAGGGAAACATATTTTGGTTTCTGTAATTAAATGTATATTCATTATGAAGAACTCCTGGCATAAGAACAATAGACATAATTCAGATTCAGTTTTAAACAGATTCTTAGAAATAAGTAAAACAAAACCAGAAAGCTAAATCATGTCCCTGAAATATAATATTCAAGCAAGCAATGGTAATAAAGTAAAACAAATAGTTTTTTTAATACTGTGTGGGGAACTAATACTTTGATTCTTATGCAAACATCTCATTCTCATATGAATATCCATAATCTTAGAAAGACCTATCAAAGAAAAAATACCCAAGGGTACATATGTGAATCTTTTTAAGAATCTGAATATGCTAATTGAATGCTTCTGCAGTTCTATTAAGCTAAACAATTCTGAGTTAATTACACATAATTCTGTGTAGGCTAATTCTTTTATATTAAATAAAATTAACATGTTTACATTAAAATAAGAACTTTCTATGCTCTAGCTAACATTCCATAATTGTGCTATGGGATATGTATGAACACAAGTAAATTATATATTTAAAATAAGCCTAAAGTTCCAAATAAAATGTTCTACTGTTGATATTGGTGGAAGCGAATGCAGGGTGTAAGATAAGTGATCAATTATGACAGACTTAATTTTTCCAATTTCATACCTTGGATTTTTAAATGTTATTCCAAAGCATTTAAATCATCCAGAGATGGTTTTCTATTGAAATGACACCTACATGAACTTGGTTCTTCTGCAAACTTTATTCTTCTCTGCAATTTCTGTTAGTTCTTGTTTCCTAAGAAAATTTCTCCAGTCATTTTAACCACACAGAAGCATTCATTCAAATGTGGGATTTTTTCTGAACTTGCAGATTTTGTCATCAGTGTGTTTTCATTATATAAATAGAGAAATGTTAAAATAAGTAGTGTCATAACTGATAAAGGCAAGTTGATTTTTGGGAAGTAAAAAGAGACAACAAAAAAAGAGTTCTTATGCCAAGATCATGTGTAGATTTGTCTCTGAGGTTAGGCTGAATTATTATTCTGTTCAACATATAATAACTCTCAAGCAGGAGTCTAATTATTTTAGGTTGGGGGAACTTAACTTTTTACAAGAGCATAATATTTTACAAATTATGTCCTTTAAGAATTTGACTTTGAAGTGTATCTTCTTTGTGTTCTTTCAGTTGGAAACCAGGTTTATTCTATTAATGCAAAAATATATGTCTACTGCAATATTATTCTACAAAGAATTTATGGCTAAGGGGTTAATTTAAAGCCCCCAAATTCTATGCTTCCTTACCTATGTCCACCTAATACTGCCAATGCTTTGTTTGGTTTGGCACCTTGAGAGGGCTGACTTAAAATAGAGACTGGACAGAGCTAGAGAATAAAGTGGGTATTTATTGAAAGGCCTTTAGAGTACACCTTGGGCAGGACAAGAATCTGACCAGGGCTGCACCCAACGTGAACTTAAAATGGTCACAAAATGGCTGACCAGTCACGAGGTCTTACATTTTTATAAGTTTTCGTCCAGTTGCATATTGGGGTTTAATTGTCCAGTTTCAGCTTCAGGTTGTGAGGTCTCATCCTTCTTGTTTCATTCTTCCATACACTATTGTTTATCCTTTTGGGCCTGAAAGTTGTGCTTGGTCTTCAACAGGAAAAGGATTTGTTTTGTCTACCTACTCTGTGAAGAGAGCTTACCAGCACTTAATGTGAGGCTGAGATCTACACCCCTAGACAGCACAGAATCTGAAAAACAGGAAAGCTAAAACTTAAGGCATAAGATTTGATTATATATTTCCTGCTTCATACTGCTCTATTATTTTTTTGTTTGTTTGTTTGTTTGTTTGTTTTTGGTTTTTTTGGGGGGGGGGTTTGGGAGGGGTGGGGTTTGTATGTGTAGTTTTGTTGTCTTTTGGGTTTTTTTTGGGGGGGGCTGGGGGGGTTAAGGGGGTTTTTGGTTTTGTTTTGGTTTTGTTTTTTGGGGGGAGGTTTTGGGTTTGTTTTTTTTTTCTCCTATCAAATTGTAGTTACTAATGGAAATCTGAGCGTATGCACTTTTTTTTTCTTTTTTTTTTTATGACAATCTAGTCACTTAGTAATCCAGATAGGAAAGCCTGGTTTTTAATATGCTTTAGCTTCAGCAGCTGAGTTCTCACCTAAATGATCTTCACATGTCTGTTACAGTCTCAATCTCCTAGTTAAGAAACATGAAGTCCCTTGATTCTTTAGGCATCACAAGATTTTGTAAAGACAGTGCAGCAACTCCTATTATTTTTTGCTTCCAAAAGTTGCTGGAAACAGTTTCCAATTTTGCAATTTTCTGCAAAGACTTCCTTCCAACTTAGAATTTCAATAATATTTATTATTATCTTATGCATGCTATGTGGGATATCAGATAACTGCAAGTATAGAGAACCATCTGTAAATGGGAGCAAAGATAGAATGATCAAGTATGATGTATGCACACAAATTCATTAAACCTGTATCTAATTTTTATCTAATTCTGTAAAACATAAAACTTCAATGAGAATACACGTGGAACATCATATCTGTTGCAAAAAGCATGTCTGATTTTTCATTAAATACTGAATTGAAAAGCTACTGAACTGCAATAAAATTGAAGTATGCAGCAAACTATGCAATGATTTGAATTTAAATGGAAGAAATTTTGGACATAGTGTGCAGAAGCTTTGGGGAAATGTTTCGCTTATTCAAAAATAAAAGTTTTAATGGAGTATATTGAAAATAATTTTGTTTAGGAAAGTGTTTTGGCTTACAGGTTTTAACAGAGGTAAGTGAACACCTACAGCCTTGTTTCTGTAAGTGATATAAGAGAAGCTAAGTGTAGACATCTGATGTCTAGGGGAAATAGTGTTGATATGTTGTCAAAATGTTAAGAACCACTCAACCTACAGAGTTGTAGATTCTTCTTGAAGAAGAATCAAGCTACAGAAATAGTAGTACATAACTATCCATCTCAGGAGTTTTATCTGAGATAAAAGGATCTGTAGAAATTGTATGTGTCTTTTTTTCTATATAAATGGATAGATTTGATCTTTCACCTGCAATAAT
This sequence comes from Sylvia borin, assembly GCA_014839755.1. Classification (NCBI taxonomy): domain Eukaryota; kingdom Metazoa; phylum Chordata; class Aves; order Passeriformes; family Sylviidae; genus Sylvia; species Sylvia borin. The sequence goes on from CM025957.1 coordinate 79,544,615, forward strand.
TCAGGTGTTATTTTTCAGTTACATACTTTGAGAGTCCTAAAGGAGACAGAGTAATTGAGATTAGTGGATTATTAGATAATTCAGTAGTACACAAACAAGACTACAAAGCAATATCTGGGGAATTAGTGGTTTTGTGATTCAGCATAACACATATGTGAGCTTAGGTATGTTAGTCTACCTGGTCCTTTTGTTTCCTATTTCTATATGGGAAATCATTATTTTGAGCCCCCCAGGTAACATGTTAATCAGCTGCATGGATATACACATATATTCCTAATAAATTATCTCCTCTATCTTGTCCCTCACCAAAAGAATAAATGTCTTTTCAAAAATTCCACTTTTTGCAAACTCTTCAGTATCATTATCAGATCATACAAAATTTTGATGTTTGGAGTTGAAAGGAACCTGTGGAGGTACTCCCTGCAGTAAAGCAGGTCCACCTTGAGCAAACTGTATCCAGGTGGGTTTTGGATATCTCCAGAGAAGGAGATTCCACAAGCTTTTTGGGCAGTCTGTTCCAGTGTCATCCTAAAAATAAAGATGACTTTCTGTATATTCAGATGGAACTTTCAGTGTTTCAGTTTCTTCCTGTTCCTCTAAATCTTTTGCCAGGAACCACTAAGAATAATCTGATCCCATCCTCTTGGCACCCTTAAGATATTTTTATGCACATATTTATGTGCTCTTGTTTAGTTAAGGTATACTCTTAGTTACAAAAAGTCTAGTCCAGAGCAATTGTAAGAAAACTAACTGTCTGTTACATGGTTCTCTGTCTAGATTATTTTTGTGCTAAAGAGAAAGAGGATTACTTCAAGAGAATCTCAGATTTAATTAAAGACCATTGAAAGAAATTTTCTTCCTAGTCAGACTATGACAGGTTGAAGACAGAAGAATAGACACACTGATGCCAAGGTAGAAAAAAAAAAGTGGTGGTATTTATAATGTATTCTCATTAAATCAGGAGGCATCAGGGCTTAAGAGACTTGGAGTGCAATTGAGTCCAACCAGCTGTCTGGAAAACCTCTGTGTTGTGCACCTGTTTAAATACGATTTTTCCATCTTTGTACTCCATCCGTGTCTTTTTCTCTTTATGTATCTCTATTTGAAAATTTGGCCAAGTGTAATCAGGAAAATGTGTAAAAACTATTCAGAAAGAGAAAGGAAAGGATAATTAATTTTATTGAACTGGTAAAACAGAGAATGCATGTAAACTGGAATAAGTAAACTACAAGGAATGATATTGTGGCAAATGTGTACAGAGAAAGGAAAGACCTGTGTGCCCCTTACATTTTCTTTCTCATTAATGTCTATGATTTTACTCACTGCATTAATTATCAAATTGTCTGAATGAAATAAGTAAAAATTGTGGACAAAATTGTGTAACAGTGAGGGAAAGTAATACAAAATTTTAGACTACTTTCACTCTTTTTATGCATTCCTTCCCAAAAGAGATATACAAATAAAATATTTTAATAATATTTAAAAAATCTTTTAAGCTTTGGTTCAGGTATGTGTAATATTTCCAGTATAATTTCTAAATTGCAACATTTGGGCTAAAATTGATGTATCTGCTAAGTTGAAAAAACATTTCAGAAATTCATTTACATACTATTTGTCATTTGTCTTTTGATGATTTATCTGTTGCTTTTCATTCCAACTATAGCTGCTGGAAGATAGCATCATATTTCAAACCAAGGAAACTGCAAATTGAGGAGAATTATGTTTGTTTGAGAGTGTTTACAATCAAAATAATTAAAAATGTTTACCTCTAATTAGGTTTAGTGCAATTTCATTTTTTTCCCTTTGCTATAAATTTTTCCCAGTTTTAATTTTCTACTCTGTCTTTCAAAACAAACAGGGTATCCAAAAATCAAAATTCTATCCTCCTCCCAAGCCCCACTTGTTTTTAATTGCAAAAGAACAATGACTGTATGATGCCAGGTTCTGGTGTTTTCTGAGAAACAATATTTTTATTCTCAGCAGATTAGAAGTTTTCCAACTAAAATTCTTCTGGGCAAACTCTTTAACCAGATTCTAAAACTTAGCTTGTTTGATAAAACAGGACATCCTATGTTAATAAGACCGAGAAAAGAAAACTCCATACATCAGAACTCTGGAAAAAAAAGAAAAAAAAAAATACTTCCATGGGCAAGAAATGAGATGCTACTTAAAAGAACTTGGAAGTTCTAGTGAAATCAGTGAGGTCCTGATAATCTGTAGTTTGTTAGAACCACTTTGTACAGATGTCTGCCACTGCTATCCTGGATGTATGAAAAATACAGCACAAGACCACAAGATTTGATGCTGGTAGATACACGACACCTATCATCACTCAGCAGTAGCAGAAGCACTGAATAATTTAGAATTATCTGTCCCATCCTGCCAGTTTAAACTAGAGCAGCAGAATCCTTAAGCAAAGTTTACCTGACACGGCTGGGAAATGCCAAGAAAACCCTCTTGAGACTACTTAAATGAAGAATAAACAGGGAGGAAAAGTCATTTTGCAGTACAGAACTTGTATGGAAAATACAACCAAAGTCCCACAAAATCCTGTTTAATTACACATGGAAAAAAAATTATGGGAGTCCAGAGTTCTCAGAAAGGTTGTATGTGAAAAAAGGCATATAATTTTAAGAACACAGTGCATTCAAAAGCCATGTAATCTTTTTTTTTTGTTTGTTTAATTGGACATCAAACTAGGACCTTATTGACTCAAAACATAGAGGAAACAAACATGCAATAATTGATTTTCCATCCACCATATATTTTTTCGTTTGTGGCTATGTATTTATATAGAGGAAATTTTCCATAACCTTATAAAGAAAGGTTTGAAAAAAGAACTCCTTTAAAATTCAGTAAGAACTAGAGACTGAGGACTGAAGTCTCTGTTAGTTGCCTCACCTGCTGTGACACGGAGAACTCTTTATTCTGTAACACTTCTCAAGCTGGCAGGGGAGTTACTGCTCGAAAGGACTTCACACAGCAAGAGGCACATTGAGGTTGGTGGCAAAATACCCAGGTGTGAGTGCAGCAACACTAGTTCAGTCAGTGAGTTCATCTCAGACACTGGTGTTGCTCCTGAAAAATAGTAGAGTTGGTACTCGTTGAACTAATGTCCAGCAATAATAATGGTAACTTGAGTAGAGTTTACCTATGCAAAATTTGAGTACTTATAGCATGGGGATCAGAACTAGTTTCTCAGATGCAATCAATGGGAAGAAATGAAACTTTTAGGGGAGAAAAATAATTCTCCATTCTAGAATAGAGCAGATGAAAATTATAGAGGATTTCTATTATTAAGAGTATCTTTTACCACATAATGCTTAAATTCAAATTCTTATATGAGAAAAATTAATATGTATTTGTAATTTATTGGAAAATAAAATGGTACAATCCTTAGTAGGACATCTTTACATAGTAGAATTCAAAATTAACTTTAAAATTCCATATTAATATTTTTATTTAGAAAGCCTCATTCTGTCAAATTTAAACTTTTCATAGTTTTTTTTAGGAAAGTAAAACGTTTCAACCTTTCTGAAGGTGTAACATCCATTTCTTTCTTCTAAATTATATAGTTCAATGTGGAAATTTAAATTATTTTACTATTACCAAAACAAATAATAAACTGGAATAGATTGCTCAGAGACATTGCAGTGCCCTGCTAATGAAGACATCTAAGAACATGTGAGACACATATGCCACAAATGGTGTTGATATAACTGATGTTTGCCTATCAGCATAGTGATAGAACAATCTCTGCATCATTTTCTATGATTGTGGTTTATATGAGCTATTAAAAAAAATCAAGTGTGTGTGATATTTCATTTTGATTCTGAGTGAAACAAATGCATAGAACTCCTTATGAGGTTAAAATTCCGCTGGTAACACACTGTTGGGCTGGTCAGAGGTTTCTGAGACCTTAGTCTTGGTAACTTCAGACTTCTGGGACCTCCTATCTGACTATGTCAGCACAGTGGGCAACTTTTCTAGTTCTGCCCTTTTAAAAGCCAGCTTAAATGACCACATGATCCTGGGTTCAGGAGCAGAATATTGCCATCTGTTTCACTTTTGTGATCAAGTCTAATGGTTGCTGAGAAGAGTCTGTGTATAAAAAAAGGAAAAAAAAAATAGCATGTTTTTATTAATAAACAGTAGAAATGGACACAGCTGCAGAAAGGTACCATGACAGTGTAATATATATGAATTACACATTGTGGTTTGGCTAAGTCACTACAAGGAGAATTCATTCATACTACTATATTGTGTTAATTTTACCTTTTTATTTCTTTGGAGGTCTATTGCATAATTAGTCTTTCTGCAGTTCTGTATATTCTATGCAACAGCAAGATGCATAATTTACAGAGTTTTGAGTATATACTTACAATGAAGCAAAATTTCAGTTTACAAAGAAGTTCTATTTCTTGAATCGATTTATTTTGTTTAACATGCTTTTAGAATCAAATACTAATGATGTCAAATTAGGATCTCAAAATCCTAAATCTTTTAGCATGGATGACAATCCAGAGAATATTGCATACCTTGTTTCCTCCACAAAATAGAAAATATAGCCTCAGCACACACAGATGTTGCCACTCTTGTGCTTGCAATATGAGTTTCACGTTGAGGAGTTAATAGTATATTTCAACATCATTCATAGAGATATCAGAGCTGTGTGAATCATTAATTATGCTTTACGTACTGCCACCCCAGATACCACCAACTAAAAAAGTATGTCAAAACACATGTGAGATTCAAAATATGTTGTTCTTGCCAGAGAGAACAAACTAAGCCCAGTAATACAGTGACTCTTTTTAAAGTAATGCATTCAGGTCTACAGAAATGCAGTTTGTTCCTAAGTATTAGGAGGCATCCTTTCACAGCTGCACTGTTGTTGCTAAGATTATGATTCTACCCCCCCTGCCCCACACTGGGGAAAGATTGAAAATACTTGTGCACATGGAACATTATTTAAAAAAAAAAAAAAAAAAAGATAAAATACAGAACAGGTACAACTTATCATCTGTGTATTCGCTTCCGCCTAGTTTTGCTGCTTTTTGTCTACCTATAATTTGTTTGTTTGTTTGTTTTGGAATTTGGTTTAGAGGATTTTATTGGAGGGAGAGGTTGTCTGCTTGTTTGTTTTATATAAATAATGTGCATTTTTACAGCTACAGATTGACCAAAGGATCTTAAAAAATCAAATTAAAGGAAGAGAAGTTTGTAACAACTCTTAGAACAGCTCATTAACAAATAACTGAGAGGTAGAGATGACTTTTTACAAAGTTCAAAATAGTTTTATTTAGCAAAAAATACCAAGGCTTGATGGTGTTGAGAAATGATGCTTTCAGATATTCCTTAGAGTGATTTTGTATGGCAGGTCCAGGCCTGAAAGGACCTTTGTAAGTAATTCAGCTAATATTTTACCCATTAAGAGCAAATATAACCTGTGACATGCAGTACACATGAATAAATAAGATTCTTGGGAAAGGTTGGGATTTTTATATTTCATTAACTGTAGTCCTCTCAAGGGACAAGGGTTTTTTTTTGTGCTGAACTATTTGTAATGTCCTCTGGTATCTAGCTATCTGGAAAGGCTTTTATGCATGTGATGAAGAATCTGATTCTACTGAAAAAACATTTTTACTATTACCCAGAAAAACAAATATAAGATTTGTAGATCCTAATGAAAACCTTTTATTCTCATGAGTGATGCGAATTGCACTTGTTAGAAGTTTGTTTGATTTATGAAAATGCAGTCAGTCCACAAAGCGTAGCTCTTCTTGTGTGAAAATATCTTTTGACTGGTTTCATGTTTCACTTCACCCTCTTTGTTGGATTAGCCAGGGCAACAAGTGGGCAGTGGCCAATGGTTTCATCAGTCTAACCAAGAAAATGAGGAAGGGAAGGACAAAAAATGATCATGTGCATCTCTTTTCTTCGTGTAAAGACTGTTTTTTCCTCAGAAAATATTTTTTTATCTTCCTATCCAGTGGACTATGTCCATTTTTTCTCGTAGATGTTTAGTAAAGTCTGAATCATCATCATGAAAGAAGTGCAGGTGCACGTCTGACAATAATAAAATACAATTTGAAATTCAGATTCATTCCAATGACACAGTGTCAGTAGTGGAGAGAATTTGGTGGATAAGATTGATTTTTTAGTTATAAAATTAAACACTGGAAATTAATCCAATTTTCCGTCTTTGACTTGTCCATATATAAAGAGTTGTTTAATCATATTTGTGATCTTTCACTTTCCTGAAGTAGTAGGTACTATAACTTGTCATTGCCACTTTTTCACTAGGTCTAAAAACTACATATATAGAAGAGCAGATGCTTTAAGCAGAGGAGTTGTGCTATTCTCTCTCCAACTCCTTTTTTCATAGGAAGCAGCATCATGTCACAGCACGTGTCAAAGTAAACCAAACCATGAAGAATTTATTTTAAGGAAATGGCTGAATTGTGAATATCATATAAAGTTGACAGTATCAGTCATTTCTGAAGACACTTGCTACAGCACAGGGCACTTTGCTCTATGGCTCCTGTCAAAACTCAGCAAAATACAGGGCTCCATGCCCTCATATAGAGGGAGGAGTCAAAATCATATCTCCTACTTACAGAATTTTTCTGTCTCTGAAGACCTTCTTACCTTCTCCTCTTTTCAAATACTGCTGCAGGCTTTTGCAGCTCTTTTCAGTGACAGTGTTTGAGTAAGGAGAAAGCTGTAATTAAACCTTCAGCTGAGACCACAAAACAGCCTCTATGTAAAAAAAAAAAAAAAAAAAAAAAAAAAAAAAAAAAATAAAAATAAAATGCAAATAGCGTATGTGCTTTTGTGCAATTTTATTTTTAAATTTCTAATTGTATGCTGGCAAATCATTGTGTGCTGGTTAGACGCAGACATCATCCTAACATTCCTAAGCTCAGTATGTCATCTGATCGTACTCCTTTCCACAATTCATGTTCTTGGTCACAGAAATGAAGACAAAAGTGCCAAACAAGGATTTGCACACAGACATTTCAAAATATGGTAACCTCTCTTTTCAGACTATCAGTGAAATAGAGAATCAGAAAACATTTTTTTTCGTACCTATTCAGGCTGAAATATTTCTCATGATCATCCCTACTTCCCATGTTATCTATAAAAGAGCTTTATAGAGCAGCTGCATGTTAATAGAGAAATGATGGAAGTTGATCATTACACTTGAAATAGTATTTTGAAAATCCACAGGCATTTTGTTGCTGGACTTTATTCTTTATGTAGACTTCCTGACTACTATCCTAGTTTGCTTGCTGGAAGCCACGGAACTCAGATCTGCAGATTCTTCACACAACACAGACTCACCATGGAAGACATTTTCTCTCGCAGATAAACCTGAAAGTTCAAAATTAATTACTGTATTTTTACATACAAAACATTACTGCTATTTTTCTTGTGTTAGTAGCCAGTAGAATTATGAATCATTACGGTAGTAATTTCTTTTATTTGTTGTTTTTATTGGCTAGTTTTTGTACTACATTGTGTAAGAAGAAAGTGCAAGAAGAAAGTGAGCTACTTTGTTCTCTTAAATTACTGTCGCATAATGTGGAGTGAAAAAATAAAGTGAAATATAATTCATGTGTTGATAGCTAAATAAAGACTTTGACACTTGAAAATTGTTTGTCACATTGGTTCTATTTAAAAATAAAGATATGGCATATTATAATTTATATATCAATGTGTCTTAGAAGTCTGAATCAAAGTGCAGTCATTTTAAGAGAAATGTTTTTAATAATATTGTATTCTGTAAATATTTTCCTGTAGCAGTTTTCTGTGTTAAAGTCACAATATAATTTTAATGATTTTTCTACTCCTTGTCTTCTTCTCCCATTCTGCAGTTGCTACCTTTCAAACAACTTTCTGTCTAAAAACTGAGACACATTTGTTTTGTGGAAGAGGGATGAATATGATCTGGAGTTAGTGAGCAATATTCCTAGTGGCGAAATGATGTCTTACTCCCTCTGTCATGGTTATATGGGTCATAGGAATAAACTTACAAACCAAGTAGTATGGTTTTGTTTTGGGCTTGTTTTTTTCCTTTCTGAAAACTAAGCAGCCACAGCAGAGTATCAGCTTCACGCTGCTTCAGCTGAACTCCAGCTGTCTTCTGTACAAACCAGACATGTGACATAAATATGCATACCCAGATTACATCTATGAAAACTTTAGGGTTGGGAAACATTATTTGAATTGTGGCAATATGTGTGGAGACACTGCAAGCACTGGATGAAGGAAGAGCACAGTGCAATTTCCTTCCTTCCTTCCTTCAAGTGGTCTGTGTCCATCTGCATGCTTTTTTCCAAGAAATAGCTTGACCTGTCCTGTATTATCATCTGGATGTGCCTCTTCACCCTGCCAGGATGCCTCAGACCCCATTCTACACAAGCTACTGTCTTGTGGTGGTTCAGAGCTAACATGCCTGTTTGAGATATAGGAAGGGTTCCTTCAACCCTCAACCCACGTCCTGATTTGGGAAGACAGGGATCTGCCAGGGAAAGCTGGAGTTTCTCTTGGAATGGAGAATGTAAACCACAACCCTATCCCCCTTTCAAATTATAAATCTGAAATTAGAGGCTTTCAGGCAAAGATTTGGGAATAGGGATAACAGTTCTTATGAAGGAATATTAAGAACACAAACGCAGTAGTAAGAAAACCCAAAAAAAACAAGCAAACAAACAAAAAGAAATCCTAGAAACCCTGACAGAGTCAGAAATACAGCCTGTTGGTCAGGGTGTTGGAAGCAGTCCAAAGTAAGTCCTCCTGGATAGCAGATGTGATTCTGTTGGAGTAGTGATGTTCCTGTAGTGAAAAGGGTCCAGTAATGGCTAGGTGGGTCCACTCTTCCTTTGGGAATCCAGTGGAAACACTGGATGCTTGCTGTTCCTACATATCACTTTTTATCTAGGTAGGAAAGGTTTGTCTCCCCTCACTGGGTTGAGCATCTCACAATGGGATGATGTAATGTGTCATGTCATTGGTGAGCCTTAATGGCCCATTAACAGAAGATATCCTCCGGAGGGAGGATGAGTGGTGGAAGAGATAAGAAACACTGCCCCATCCGGTCTTAACAGCTGGTCCATTATCAGAAGGCACCCTCTCCCTCCCCCCTGGAGTTGCAAGAGATAAAGAAAAAGCATCTCCCTAACTGCTTTCAACAGATGAAATAGAACAAACTTTTTTTTTTGGTTACATAACCCAAGACACCTTAGCTCTGACTGTTGCTGAGATGGAAACTGCCACCTTTAGAATTATCTTCCGAATCACAGCCTAAGAAGATATTTTTGTCTCTCAATAAAATATGCATACAGTAACTTTTTCCCAACTGTGTGATGTGCTGACTTATAATGGTGTTTTGTTTGAAAATATGGGACTATTCAGAAACTAATCATTGTATTTAGCACATAAAATATTTTTTTTACATATTTGAAAACATGTCCTCTCCTACCAACTTGTGATTCACACTTTGTGTCAGAGAATATATTCAGTGTTCTATAAACTGATTAAATCTTATACTGAGAGATTCGGTTGCATGTAAGTACTCCATGGACCTCCCATAATGAGGCAGGTGTCTGCCTTCTGAAATGCCAAGTCTGTTTTAATCCTTCAGATACCTATTTTTCATTTTTTTAAGAGTGAATTTCCACAGCAAGAGGCGATTTGGCTATAATTTTTTTTTTCTCCCTGTATCACCACAGCATCACCATCAAAGTAATCATGACTTTTTGTCAGCAAGTAACCTCAGGAACTTTGAGAGAGAGTTTTTATTTTTGAGAAGTTTGTAAGATTAACTTTATTGTAGAAAATCTTAAAATCTTAAAAATTATGTCCTTAAAAATAATTTTACTTTAGCAATTTTCGTAGTTTCAACATGCAATTTTCGTCTTTTTCAGTGTTGACCTAAGTTTTAAAAATATTCCAGGATATTTCTAGGGAGATAAAACTATGCTCAGTGTCCTGTTAATTGTTGATCACATAACCTGCTGCTATATATATAGATACATATTTTAAGTGAAATATATTATTGTAGCATAGTATCAAAATGAAAGTATTAAGAAAATATCTGATTAGGACTTCTTTTTCTTAAGGAGATGAACGTGTACTCTGAATTGTTTTTTGGTTCAGAATATCTGTAAAAATACACGAGTCCTCGGTTTGAATACAAAATAATTTTATTCCTAAAAATAAAATTTTCTAAGATTTCTAAAGAAGTAAAATCCAGGGAATTTAGTAATCCCTTTCAGCCTTGATGCATCTCTGTTCCCACCTTGCATTAAAGGTGGTGGTAAGCAGCTTATATCAGCGACATCTTTTTTTACAAGCACATTCCGCAGGATAACAAGCCTGAATTTTTTTTCTCAGTATGGATTTTCAGCCTTATTGGAGTGTCAATATTATGCTCACAAAAACTAAAATAATTTACTTGATTGCATAAGAGATCATAAGAACAGCAGCAGCACTGTATGGTTTTTCAAACATAAATGTGCTTCATCTTTGGTTTTCAGGACATCCTGGCAAGGAAGTCACCAAATCAAAATAGGTGTGGAAAAGCACTTGCGATTGTCAAATTACTCTTTTACATGCAGAGATAAAATCACAATCCTGTCTGTAACTTAGCTGGTGTGTAGCTGAGCCACACTAGAGTGAAGCTTAACTGTGGAAGCCAGTATTGATCTTCTGTCGCTAAGCACAGGGACTTTTATTTTCTCCTGGGGCAGAGCCTACAGAAAGACTTTTGCTGCCTTTTCATTTCTATCTCCAGTTGCTCATTGTGTGTCATCAGCTGAAGATTACTGTTCTTACTTTTTTTCCCTGTGTGAGACTTTCCATAAAAATTCAATGAAATTTAACCATGTCACCTACATAAAGTATAACTTAGAGGGTTAGCAGGTTGGGTTTTGTTTTGGTTGGTTGGTTATTTCTTGGGGGGCTTTTTAGCTGTTGTTTTTTGGGGGGAGGAGGGTTTATGGTGTTGTTTTTCTCTTTTTTGTTTGTCTGGTTTGTTGTTGGTTTTTGTTTTGGTGTGTCTTGTTTGGTTTTTTGTCTGTTTGCATGTTCTGGTGTGTTTTGTGTTTTTTTTTTTCCTCCGAATACTTGCATTAGGTGTCTTACTTGAACAGCTGAGGAAGGTTAGAAGTGTAAGAAATTCCAGTGGAAAGGTAGCAACAGACAGGTGATGAGAAACAGAGAAAAAACAGCCAATCAAAAAGATGGTTTTCTAAAAGTAGAATATTTACCCAAGACTTAGAATTCAGGGATATTATTATGGTACCTCTCTCTATATGTGCTATATTTGTGTTAAAGAAGAAATAGTTGTTGGAAATTGGCCAGAATCACCAGGCTCACTTAACCTACTGCTCCTAGATAAAATAGGTATCTATTAAGTATCTAATAAATTATTTTGTCAGCCTCTGGACAATCCATAGCCCAGTGGTGGCTTTTTTTTTTTTTTTTTTTTTTTTTTTTTTTTTTTTAATGAAAGTATCATAGATGTTCCTCTGTAATGTGTGCTAAGTAGGTTTACCTAGGTTTTTATTTAAAATATTTATGTTTCTTTCTTTACTCTTTTGTCGGGAGCATATTTTTGGTTTGTCTTTATTTTATTATGTATTATAATTCATTATTGAACTAAAAGAAAGCTTGAGTCAAGAAAACAAAATATTAAAGGTTTAAAAAGGAGAATAATATGAAGAGAAGGCACCAGAAATTATTTTTCACAGTAGAATGAATCATACACTTTCCCCACTAGACCTGATACGATGGAGATTTGGATTTTTTTTTTTTTCTTTTTACTGTTGGCTGACTTCTTCCGACACAAGAGGACTACAGCTGTTTTCTAACTCTTATCTCAAGGAATCCTGAATAATACAAGATATGCCTTATTGAGTTCTTCCAGTTTTACCCAAATAGTAACCTTGTGTGACTCGTGGTCTACTGAGGACAGGTTGTAGGATCTTCTTTCACATATTAACAGGAATTATAATCAAAAGTGCTTACTGTTGACATATTGCCATGGCCTCAAATAAGAGTATTTTTTAAAGCTCTCTCTAGATAACATTGTAACCCTAATGATATTTGTATTCTATATTGTAACTGGCACTTAAATGAATTGGAAGGGATGTGCTCTGTGTAAATGAATAAAAGGTGACTATTAAAAATGTTCTGGATTAAACAAGAGTCTGTATGACACAAAACTAATTAGCTACAGATATCACAGTGTTATTCCCTTTTGACATTGGCAGTTTTGAATATCCAATTACAGGTACTGTTGATGTACCTGAGAATACAAGAAAACCTGCTAAAACTGGAGACATAAACATTTTTTATGCTGAGCGATGCTGACTGTGTGCATGCAAAGTTACTTATCTGGGTGAGGAAAAAGTAGTTACCGTGCAGTAACTCAGCCCTGCAGCAGCCAGTACTTCAGTGATTATTAAAAAGGCTGCATTTGTGTGCTTATCTCATATTGGGCAATGAAGTTTTCAATACCTTTAATTTAAACACATGGTAATAATACTTGGACTCAAGTTTACCAGGAATCATATGGAGACTGGAAGACTAGAAGACTTAATTCTTTAGAAGATGAAATTTGGCATATTGGTTCAGGTGAGACCTTTCATACAAATGATGATGTGAGACCATAACCAAATTCTCAAGGAAGAATGGAGTTAAACAATGTTTTTGTAGAGGGAAAATAGACACACTGAATGATCTACAGAGTTTCAACACGATAATACTATCTGGAATAACCAGGAGATTCACTACCTCTCTTCACTGATATTCTGTTACAGTAAACTATATTTTTTTTCCCAAAATATTGAGCAAAAAATAATTTGTGCCAATGGCTCTTGACATTTAAAATGCCTTATCAGGTTTTTCTGTTCTCTGCCATAAAAGACAATAAAAGACAGTGGTACTAACATTTAGTAGTGTGGAGTTGATTTTGTGTACCTCAGGGGAATTATGTCCTAATTTAATATTACAACATGGTATAACTTGTTTATCAGGGTGAAATGGAACTGTAAGGAGCAGATGTTTTGTTCTAGAACTTCCACCTTCTGTGAAATTGTAATATCACATCTTCAAAAGAGAAAAATAACAGAATAAGTTTCTACAGCTTTTGAATGCTGATAGGCATCCAGAGAAGTTTATAATTTGTCTGTATCTTGAGTTTTTCACAAAAATTTAGGAATATCAGAGATAACATAACAATGAAGTAATATCAGACCAAAAGTCTTAGCCTTCAAGAATTTTTAAGTCCTTTTTTGCAGTTTGACTTCAATCATAGACTTAAATAACTGTATTCAAAGGTTGTTTGTATTTTCTCCTTGTAATTGTGAAATAAATTTCTAAAGCATTTCTATACTTGCCTGGTTTAAATTAACAGTTAACTGAATTTTAAAAAATAATTCTGAAAAATAGCTTGAGCTGTAAGTAGCACAGGTCAAACTACTCATTGCAAACATATTTATATATTACAATCACTTCAGTGGTTTTCGTAATGAGCACGTCTAAGAACAATGAAGAAATTTAAACACAAGCAAAACTCTTTTAGTACATTTTGTGGAATAACTGTAAAAGTGTTTGTTCCATGGATTCTTTATTGTTCCTGGACTGATTATTTGAGCTGTTAAAATACAGGTTGCCTAAAGAAATTGTTAAATCCCTCAAGGATATGGTACACCAGCCTTGACATATTCATCTTGAAGTTAAAAAATATCCCTGTTTGTCTTTAATGGAGAAGTATGTTCAAAATTCTGTCCTAAGAATATAATGGGTTAGAATAAACTGATAAGCTCAGTATTCCATAAAAGATTTGAAGGAGAGAATGGGATAAGTACGGACATTGTGTAATGCATGTATAAGTTTGTCCTCGCTAAGGAAAACATTGTATCTAGCTTACTGTTTTGAAAACCAATTGAATTCTTGATAAATAAAAGGAAGAAGTATATAAGTAATTTTTATCAACTGTGTGGTTTAGCACATGACATCCAATTTTCTCCAATCCCTTTCTTACTGAATAATTAAACACGTGTTTGTTTGTGTCTTGTCTGATTTATAAAGACTATTTGCCTTAACTTTTTCATGCAGGAGAACGGAGATGAATACTTTTCCTTTCCATAAATCTGTGGATTGCTACCATAAGTCTATTGACTGACAAAGCCCTATTACATACCAATAGATGCTTTGCAAACTAATCCAGAAATTCCAGGAAATGTCAAAGAAGTGAATTATTCAAGAACAAGATAAAACCCTTCATACATAGCAAAGATCTGAATAACAGTGAAACATGAGTGCTAGCTTAAGAAATAATTTTAATCTAACTGGTGACAATGTTTGTAAGTTTATGAGCATCTCTGATTTTCCTGCCATGTCCCCTCTAATTTCTCATTTCACTGTAAAGGTTAAGTTTTGGAGCTGGTAAGAGAAAATATGCATACTCTAAATTTACAGTTGAATGAAGCTCACAGTGTCACCATTTCTGTTCATCTCCCTGCGCTTGGCAAGGGGGCATAGGAAAACTGACGGTACCTGCTGCATTGCCCTGGGGACATGGGAATTGAGAGCACTAAGCAGGAGGATTGGAATGATATTTCAAGTAAAACTCTTACTACTTTTTCTCTGTGTTAGAGTAACACTTGCAAGCAGAAATGCTGTCTGTCATGACTACAGACTAAGATAACCAGTGAAAGAGGTTGCTGCACACTATCCCTGACCTGAAGTACCCCTTCAGTAAAGTTCTGAGAAAACAGGTTTGATTCAGGGGTTGCAGAGGCAGACATTAGCTGCTCAGATGACTTGTTTGCAAAGAACTAAGAAGAAATTTCCATAATGCTGCAGCTGTAAAAGGTGGATCTAGCTACATTTAAAATCCGTCTGTTATGTGAAAGAATATTCTCCTAGTTCAGGTTAATTGAGACTTCATTACAGGCTTCCTAGGAAGAATAATAGACCCATCACTGACTATTAGTGGACTCCAATTCATATTTGCATTTCAGTGAAATAAAACTTTGTTGCAGAAAGAATGGATTTCATTTTATTTTGCAGCCCCTAGAAAACATGCTATTTTCTTTCTGTCACCTTTGTGCCTAAATCTTCTAAATCCTGCCATGCCAAAAGAGAAGTTTCAGGTTTTGCATTTAAATATCTCTAGATTTTCATCACAGGTGCTGCGAACAGTTTTATACATCAGTATCAAATTGCATTTTTTCCTTTTTAGTGTCAGTGTAATTGATAAGCTTGCAGAAACCCAGAAGATTAGGGACAAATGTGTGTGTGCCAAACACCAATGACTGGATGGCTGTGAAGGCTGGCAAGGACTCCTGGTAATAACTGATGAGAATCATTGGTAACAACCAAGGACTGTTGCTGTTAATGCACTGTGAGAAAGAACAAGTTGTGACTTGAGAAAAGGGCCTCGCATAGCTAGTGCAGCACTTTTCTGGGACAAACATCCTTGTTGCAGTTCCTGGAGCCAAGCACAACACAATAGAGAGCAAGCACAGGAAAAACGCCAAGAAATAAGCAGGGACTGGAGGAGGGAATCAAGACAGCCAAAGACTCCTACAGCCCTCTGACCCATTTCCAGAAAGATCTGAAAGAATGGACTGTGCATGATGACTAATTTGTATAGAAAGTGAGAAACCTATCTTCATGGTGGGGAAAATCTATCCTTACAAAAACTAGGCACTGCCCTCCAGGACCCTGGACCTCCCATTAGCTGGACTGAAGCAATTGGATCAACTCTGAAATTAGGGTTAATGTTTTATCAGCTGGATCAACACTTGAACCATAACTGAGGATCTCCTTTTCTGACTTTTTCTCTCTTTCCTTCTCTCTCCTCCTCTTTATTAATCTTTTATTTTCTCCCTTCCCTTTCATCCTTTCCCTTTATCTCAAACTCACCGCCCCATTCTTTTATTGTTGTTCAGGGACTAAACCACCAACTTCCATTTCCATTGTGTAATTTACTAACAAAGCTTTCTGCTTGTTTGCAGCCCCTCTGACTTTTGTTTTTCCTGGGTCGGGAGCATTTACAAATCCTAAGTGCTTCCTTCCCCTTCAGGGAGAGATGTTACATATGCATGTGACAGAATTCTGAAATGTTTTAGGGCATTTACAGGAATAAGACAGACATCGTATAGTATGTAAATAACCTCAAGGTGCTTAACAATTTTAGCACAATTTAGGTGTTTTTTTATTCCTTTCCTTATCACTCTATAAGTAAAAAGAGAAAGGTATGATAATCAATTTTTTTTGGAAAAAAGCACCAAACATGAAGACTACTTTTTCTTAACCACCACTCAGAGTATGATGTCTTCATCAATCCATTCATAAAATTGCCTTCTATTTTATGTGCACACATAAGTAATTGAACGGCTTAAAGTTTTTATGTTTTTTTTTTTTTTTTAAGTGAAAGAAAACTGAGTTTATATAACAGCATCCAGATTAGAAAAATGTCAAATGAAGTTCCTGGCAGCAAGACTGATCTTGGATATAATCACATCAGACACACATTGGAACAGAAGAATCAAAAGTAACACCTTACCTGCCCAATGTGGGTAAAAAGGAAATAATAGAAAAACATATAGAGCACAAAATAAACAATAATAATAATTTAAAAAATCTAAAGAAATCTAAAGTTATCAATTACTGGCTGAGATAAGAGGGTTCAAAAATGCTTTTATATGATTATAGGACACTCATTATTGAGAATGAAAAATCAACACTATTTTCCACACTTAAGCAGTAGGTACTTGAGTGTCAAAATTATTTACATTAATTTTAGATTTTTTTTAATTCATAGAGACTAATTATCTGCTTAAGAAACTGGAAGCATCTTTCAAATACCTTGCAGTGGCAAATATCTTGTGCATGCAATAGTCACTAGTCCCAAGGGGAGACACAGTCTCTGATCATAGGATGAAATAAGATTGTACATTTGCCATCATACCTGTAGTCTGACAACTTGTTACAGCTTTGTTCATTTTATGTTGCTTAAAAAACTGTTTCTTTGTTGTCTGGACTGGTTTATCCTGTTCACAGATGTATGCCTATCTTGTTTTATGTACAGCTGATTTATGCTTTCTTATTATTTTTCTTTAATTAAAAAATTAGTTCTACAACCAAAATTACACGTTAGTGTAGTATACCAAGAAGGCCACAAAACTATAATGTTCAGCTAGAATGTTTTTTCTGTCACAGTAGTCCTTTAAGGCAGATAGGTTTCATTAGGACTTAAATAACTTCCCAGAAAGTATAAGTTACTTTACTTTGTCTGTGTATTTTTAATTCTGCAAATACATAAAATAAATCACCTATTGTCTTATTATAGTGTGTTAGTATTTTGAACTTTAATATGTTCTTGATAATGCTTCAGTATATTTTCTGAAGAGAAGGAAGACAGAGACTATATGTCAGAACACGCTTAAAAGCCTGAGTTATAAAATAGATCCCCATTAGTACTTTGATACTAAGTTCTGATGTTACTTGTGAAGTGACTACCACAATATGTTAAATCCAGTTGAAGCAGTAAAAATAAAGCATATAATGAAATAACTGTATTACACATTCTATTGTGAAGCTTAAAATTATGTATGTGCCATCACCATATGCTAGGAATCTATATATATGCCAATTGTAACTTTAAAACCTGGGTCTGTTTATACTAAAGCCCATGGATTTCCAGAAATTAGGTATCAACCATTTTTGAAATGAATGAAGAACACTAATTTCAAACAAATAAATAGACAAATTGAAAAAAACAAAAGAGCAATAATGGAAAAAGAAACAGCTTTTAATATATATTAAAAATCTAGAGAAATTGTTTGCCCCAAATGATCTTTGTTAATGCTGAAGGAAATTTACTTATGTCTTTACTTATGTATGCAGAACAATCAGCAGCTCTAATACATGCAGAAGATCTGGCCCATTGCCTTTCTTTCAGTTTTTATTTTTTATTTTCAGAAGTCAGTTGGTATCATCATGTGGTGCTTGGGACTAGTGCTACTACTTGTGCTACCTGCTTGTTATCACAAATCTTCTAGGACTACATTCTTAAAGAAAAAATAATTACACTTAGATAAGTATTAAAAAAATACTGCTTACAATCAGACACTGATTCTACATTGTTTTAAAGCACTGCACCCTCGCTGAAGATGATAATTGTCTTTAAAGACTTTTTTGAAATTCCCCTCATGATGAATGTATTCTGCCTCTACTCAAGGATAATTTTCACCAATGTTGGCTTCCTTTAGATATCCTAGTTTTTTTGGATGGCAACATTTTTCATACCTGATCCACATACACACATTTTGATATGAGTCATCCATTGCTCATGCAGGGAGTTGTTCTTTTCCAGTGAAGAGTGTAGTAAGATATATTCTTTTATCTTTAATCTATATTCTTTTGAGTTATTTGTATTGTCCACACCTATTTAAAACCTAAGCAGTATTAGCTTTAAGCAGTTAATGATTAACAGTGATCAGACTTAATTATTAATTTTGGAAGTGCTGTGATGATAAGGTAAAAATACCAAGTCTGAAGTCTAAAAATAATAATAAATAATTTCAAGGTTTTTATTGCTTTAGAAAATTGGCTGCTGTTTTAGATTCCATCTCTTTTGGAAAAATGGAGCAGAAAGGAAGGAAAAACAGTGAAGGATGCTGAGCATCACTGCCTACGTCAAAAGTTTTAAGGAGTGAAAATGGCAAGTGACAGCTATCAAGCCACACTCATCCAATAAGGTTCTTTGCCAAGTTGCACATTATTGTAGCTGGAACCTGAAAGAAGCAAATTCAATGCTGAGCTTTAGAAATTCAGCTCCTCTTGTAACAAAATGAGACATTTCCTAAGCTCTGAGACTGCATTTGGTATGCATTGCCAACACACGGCAACTCTATCAGCTGATTTTGGAGAGAATATTTTTTGAGATTGTGAATCCTGTCCTGTTCCCATCTAGAATGTAATGTATTACAGGATGCTAAACAGTTCAGGGTGCTTCAATTCCCTGTCTCCTGGGAGTGTTGGGAGAACAAAACACAAAATCACAAAGAACAAGTTCTTTTGGTTGATCTGTTCTAGTGAAAAAAGCAGTGGACAAAACCATAGCAACAGCATTAAGTATGTCTTTATTTGCATATTATATTTACTATGGCTTTCTCTAATTAGTTTTTGCTAAATCATCATTTAAAAAGCTAAGAAAGTGCTAACTGGAGGGTGGCAAATGCAGGACTCTTCAGAAATTATAAAAAAGCTATTTATATATTTAATCAAAACTAGCTGCTATGGAAGCTGAAAAAAAAAAAAGCTGTGCTTTTTAATGTCAGACTTAATTTCTATGATGTATGTTCTCCTATATTATTGTTGTGTGTCTGAAGATCTTTCATTATTTTAGTCCATGCATCACTAAAAATATCGTTTGCGTCAGTCCACCTAAAGAATTCACAGCAGAAGGAAAATTCTCCTCTATACAATGAACTGATATAACAAGTCAATGGAAAACACCCAGTGACTAACATTCTAAAAATTTTTCACTTGATATTTGTAAGAAATTTCTTCAATAAACTGGAAATTACAGAAGATGTAATATCTTCTGATTGCAGCTATCCAAGTTTACATTATAGATTTCTGTGTCAGAATGTGCAGTGAGAGTGGAAAATGTGCATTTAAAAACAGCAGTGCAATCAAGTGTGTTTTTTAGTTGTGATACATCAATATATATGTAACAAGAGAGGGGTTTATGGGAGGAGCAAATTCTTTATTTCTCTCTGTATTTTTTTTTTTTTTTAATTCAGAAAAAGTCAGAGAATCATGTTTTGACAGGTTAAATAATGACTGCAGGTATAGCTAAGAGACATGTATGGGTACAAGGAAAGGTCTTCATTGTATTTGAGCAAATCTGTTAGGAGAAAGTAACCAGTGCAAAAGGAGTCTCTTCTGAGTGTTGCATTCCAATATTCTAGTAATTTTCAAAATTCTTAATCCAGTAAATTTAAAATATAAATCCATTCTATTGAAAATTATGTTGCAGGCTCAACAGAGGGGAGAAAGATAAATATGTAACATTACCTTTCATACTTAAAACATTTGTCAGATTTTTTCTGACACCACAGTACAATTGGTAACAAGTTAGCAATTTTTACTTATTTGCATACACTATGTACCTGTATATACACCTGGATTATAATTTGAAAATAATATTTAAAACATTAACTATTGCTAATTAACACTAACCTGCTTTGTAAAAGAAAGTACCTTATTGATACTTTCATTGTATTTTACCTTAACCCTTGCATAGCATTAGTCTATAAAATGAGGGGCTCTTATTGCACAAAAATTGAAATCATGATAGTATAGTAAACATTTTTGCAAAAAAAGCTACTTAAGGTTCTTTGGCCAGAAGATGTTGGATAAGAAAAATCTCTTGCTTATTGTAATGCCAAATTTTCTCAAGACTAAGGCAAAAAGTGGAATGACTATCCACTGTCAAAATATAGAAAATACACCGTATCAAAGAAGGGATCTGTCCACCTTCTTTGTTTTCTGTAACTTTTTTCTGCTTTTGCATTATGCAACCCAGGCAAACCTGACTAAACTTGCCCCTCCCCAGTACAATAGGGCTTATCTTTTCAATCATTGCCTTGACTGCTTTCTCTTGCTTAAATAACTGCAGGTTGCCCAAAGAACCATTTCAACTCAAAGCGGTCACAAAATGAATTACATCCTACACTCCTCTGATTATTAAAAAAGCATTTCACAATTCTGTGATGACAGAGACATGGAGATCTATTTTTTACAAGTTTATAAAAAGGTTTATTTCTGATAGTTTTCTACTCCCATGTCTTACAGCTTCACTATTTCTCCTTATGGAATCAGCTTTGAAATCAGGCACTGTGTCCTATCTCTTAAAATAGACCTTTATTATCAGCTTTTAGACGTATCTAAGAGATCTATGTGTGTAATTACTTGCATGTATGTACACAGTGTCCAAAATAAAAGATTTGTGGCAAAAACAAAGAGATATATATGGTCTAAGAGTGTAAAGTTGGTAATAGAGAGTCAGACAAAACTTCATTTAGTTCATGACCTCTCAGAGAGTGGTAGTCCAGAAATGACTATCCTATGTCATAGGATAATAAATTTTTCCTAGGATATTGTCATTTTTAAACTGTTATATTGCTCAGGGATCTGTGTCTCTGTAGTTAACAGAAAGGCTTCTTTTTGGCTACCTGCTACCCAAGATGAAGCCTGTGGACACCTGATTTCTTGTCCTGGAAGAAACATTGAATAAGCAATCCTTTGCTAATCCCTTTGTCATTCATGATTTTGTAGATCTTTGTTGTGTCTTCTAATCACCTCATCCTATGCTGAAGGGTTTAATTCTATTGTCCTCTGTGTGAAAACAGCTCCATAGCTAATCATCCTTTGTGCTCTGCTCTGAAACTTTTCCAGATGAGGAATTTCGGTGGTTTTGAATTCTCAGTAGGTAAGTAAAATATCTCAATACCATTTTTCTCTCCTCTCCTATTTCATTTCCAATGTTTTATTCAGTTAATAAGAATGTAGCTATGTACATAACTAAGGAGCTTTTGAGTGTCTAGTCAATGCATTTAATTTGATAATTACTTATGGCAATGTCAGGAGGTGACAGTGTGAATCTAGTAGTTGTTATACATGTCTTTTAATTCCATTTGAAGTCAAAATCTAAAATTGAGGTCAAAGGGATATGAATCAAATTCATTATTGTGATTTAATGTATTTCCAAATATAGCTTTGAGAGAGATGAATTTATTTTACCCTTCTGAAACTACTTAGTATGTAATTCCTTTATTTTATTAATTGTTTTTTGTTCTTTTAAATTTTATCTCAAGAAATTAAATTTGATAATTATAGGTTAAAAATATTAGATATTGTCACTTGGAAAAAAATTCCTCTTTCTAGTTATTTGTGTGACCTATGTCATGACTCTAAAAATAACATAACACACAGTTTAATGAAGGATCACTTGGATTCCAATAATTCCAAAGGCAATAAAACTATAACCAAAGAAAATGGATATTGATTGTTCTAAATAAGATGACAGTTTATGTTCCATCTTCAAACTGGAAAATTAAGAAATAGATTAATTAATGACTTTGAAGACTTTATATGAACAATGAGCAGAAGGCTGAAGTTCCTGCTTCAATTAATTTGAAGTGCAGCAATTTCTGGGTCCACTTCTATGTAGACAAATGACCCAGTGATTTGCATATGTTCCTTTCAGGAGGATGCCTAAGCTGCCTCTTCCTTCACACATTCCTTAATCACCATGTAAGATGTATAGACATGAGAAGGAGGGTGAAGATTCTCATTTTTTTCCCGCATGCAAATTTGAAGTCCTTTTATTCTCCTTAAATGGAGAAGAAAAAATATTTTAAATCAGCTGCATATTGAGGAAGTTAAAAATTAAAACAGACACCATATAAAACAAGAAAACTCATTTCCTAAATATTTCTTCCAAAGTGTAAAGTCAAGTACAGGAATGTTCAGTAATTTATGTATTTGCCTAGAAATAAACACAGGCTTAAAAATAAAAAGGGATAACGTGGTATTTATGATACTTATGAGGAATGACACATCAAATTAGCTTTGGACCATAATTAATTTGATTTTTTTCATAAAGCTTGTAAAAATGGAAAAGATTAATTTTAAGAAAGAAGAAAATTTTACTGGCTGATGTCTTTGAGAGACGCAGGAAAGACGTTTCTATAAAAGGAAGAGCAGATGAGAGATGAAGCAGGGGGCACGGTGTAGCTTGTGAATCGAGACATCTTAGCCTTGGTTTGGTACAGGTTGTGGTGTAGAGAGACCACAGATATGAAAAATAGCTAGGAAAAGAACTGCGCATGTAACTATGAAGGGGTCTTTAAAACTATGTAATTTTGTAAAAGCTGCCAAATAATGTGAACAATAGGCTGTCTGTAGTTTGTGGGAAAAATCTTGTGACTGTTTAGGACTGTGGCCTATTTGGAGCTGTAACAAGTATATAACATTGTATTGTGAGAATAATATCTGACTTCAATAGTATAGAGCTGGCTGTGTGTGTAAAATCCTGAAATCAACAAGATGTTGATTAGCTTAGACTTAGACTTCAACTCCTTTTTACCCTGACACAGACTTCAATAAACTTTAACTTCAACTTTGACCTATTTTTGCTGAAGCTTTGACTTCAAGCTCTCTGCTTAGATTACTTTTTGCACCCCCTCTTTGAAGTCCCATCTCTCAGTCGTGCAGCAGTTACAAGTGAAAAAATAATTTGCTTGAGGACATAGGAATATAATTTTTTTTCCCAATTTCTGCTAACATGGTTGAAAACATGACACAAATGAGGGAAAAAATGTAATCTCACCATTTCTGTCTTATGAGCTCAAGCACCATTACTCAGGTGCACTTTGAATTTCTATTTCCACCACTTATTTTGACTAAAGTATTTCATATTTTACTCAACATAAATTGTCTGTTCAGGAGTAGAGTCACAGGTAATATCCAGAAGCTTTCAACATTTCAAAATCTTATCCAAATATGATAGCAATGATTGGACTATATCTTAAAATTTTTCAGTACTTAACTTCTTATTTAACATTTCTTGCAGTCGCCTACCCAGATGCTCAGATCTCTTTCCACAGGGCTGCTCTCCAGCCTCTTTGGGCCCCATTTTGGATGTAAAACCAGGATTACCCCATCAGTCTACTGCAACCCCACTGAACCCTTAGAAACAAACCTGGCAGCCAATTTTTCACTCAATGAAATCCACATATTATAGGCTGGTTTTACCGTATGTTCTCATCAGTCATATTTATTGGAGCCCCTACAAGAGCAGAAATGGCTGAAGTTTTTTCAGTATAAATATGAGCATCAGGTTAAGAGTATTCACTACTCAATGACTTCCAAATTTCAGAAGTAGAAGGGATTGTAAAGTAGTATTGTCAGAGAAACGGTCCTGTATTTTTTCAGAAAAATATATTTTTACTCTTTGAAGAACTCGTAAATTCTTTTAACACAGTCCAAAATTAGCTGATTTAGTTAAAGTTTAGATCTGTTGTTTTTTTAAATATTCTTGGATTTTTCTTTTTTTAATTTTAGAAGTTACACATAATTTTAAAGAATATTTTTCACCTTGCTTTTATTCATACCTAGATTATATTTTCAGCAGTTCTTTAAATATATCAATACACCACTATGTGTTCTTTTTCTGTTGACCATACCCTAATGGTATTTAAGTATTAATAAAAAAACCCCAAAACCTATGGTTCTAAAAGTGATTACTTAAATTTTAATTTTTTTCAGAAAAAATCAGCACTTTTAAACAGAAATAAGCCTGAAGGTATTAAGGCACATTTTGTTTTATTGTTTCAGTTGAGGCTCTACTGTAAAATGAAGAACACATTTATACCTTCTCTTTCAAGCTGCCTCCTTCAAGCAAGAAAATTTGAAAGAAAAATTTTCCCATTTTTAAGAAAAAAAATTCACTCTATCAGTCATTTTCGGAATAAAGAGAAATGTTGTGTTTTCCTTTCCTTGTGTTCAGCATATTTTCTGAAGCTCTACTGAGAAAAGGATTAGAAAAAAGCAAGTACTTTCCCAGGCTTTTTCTTTATATCATTGCAGAGGTAACTGCTGGCCCAAAATAAAGTAAAAAAAGATTAAAAAGGCAAGGACAATCATTATAAAAGGTATCAGTCACCTACTGTAAGTGAAATTCTGAATATTTGCATTCTACTGTATGAAAATAGTTGGCAAATGATGTCTAATGGCAACCTACTCTATTTTCTGATTAGCATTTCTCCATTTCTGACTACTGCTGTCTGCTCTTCTCTCCCATTTTATTTTGCTCCACACATTGCATAGAAGAAAACAGAATTAAAATTATTTGTTTCTCATTTTGTCTTTTCCCATCCCTATGTGGTTATTTTCTGTGAGCAGCAGCTCCTCTCATCACAATATAATGACTACTGTGGTGACTAGAGGAATAAAACATAACATTATTTTCACATTATTGTCATTGCTAAGTTAAGTTGATGAGGTCATGACAGATCTGCTGACTTTTCTCAATGCCATTTGCAAGAATGATTAAATTACATCTATTGTGTATGTAGTGTTTCCTCTGGAGGGAATATAGAAGAGATAAAAATAGCTTTAGAGGTTTCTGACCAGACTGTTCTAAAAGAAGATTGTTCATCCTACTATACAATCAAAGAACTGGTTAAGATTTTAATGGCCTAGAAGGTGACATTTTTTTCTTTCAAACTTTGTTCACTAATAAATTTTAGAATTTAATCAATCAGTGTTCAGCTTATGATGCACCTCAAAGGTACCTTGCTAGAGTTCATTTTTTTTAAAAAAGAGAGGAGCTACTGAGAATGTCAATTTATTGTCAGATTGATTGCATTTTTTCAAACTGTATGCAAACAGTTAAAATAAATTTATTTCAGTATTGAAGAATATAATCTCCTTTTTAAACCCAAAGACATTCAGAGGGATCTCAACAGACTGGAGAAATGGACTAACAGGAGTCTCGTGAAGTTCAGTGAAGGGAAATGTCAAGTACTGTGCTGGTGACAAATAACCCCACACACCAATACATACAGGTTGACTGACTGAAAAGCTGCTGGAAAGCAGTTTTTCTCGAGAAGGACCTTAAGGTGCTGGTAGTCATCATGCTGACCATGAGACAGTGATGTGATCCTGTGGCAAAGAAGGCAACAGCATCCTGGACTGTGTTAGAAAGACAGTCACAAGTTAGATAAAGAGAGGAGATCCACCCCCTCTGTTCAACACACTGGAGGAATTTGTTCATCTTTGGGCTCTTCAGAGCCTCAGCAGCCTCATAGAGACATAGAATCATAGAGTCATTGACATGGAGCTACTGAAGCAAACCCAGGACAAAGCCATAAAGTTGTTTAAGAGACTAGACCATCTTCCATGTGTGTGAGTCTGAGAGACCTAAAATCATTTCGTCTGGAGAAGAGAAAGCTCAGGAAAATCTTACCAGAGTGTATAAATACTTTTTGGAACTGAGAGAAGAACACAGACTCTGTCTTTTCTCAGTGATATCCAGTGACAAGACAATAAATAATGGGCACAAAATGAAAGGAAATTCTAGTAAAACAAAACAAAACAAAACGAAAAAGAAAAAAAAAAACAACCACAAAAAACCACAAAAAAAACCCAAAAACACTCTGAAACGAGTAGAGAGAGGCTCCAATCTCCATTCTTGAAGATACTCAAACACTCAAACCCAGCTGTATGCAGCCTCAGATGATCATCCTTTTAACTGTGGTAAGGGGGGCAGAACCTGACAATCTCCAGAGATTTTTCGTCAACACAACTGTTTTGTGATTCTGTAATTGAGTTATGTCAAATAGGAGCTCATCCTTTAGCAATGTGCTTTTGTTCTAAGGAGAGAATATATGAAAAGTAAACTGTAGCCCCAGAAGCACATTGCTGTAGGTCAGCTATGTACATATTGTAACCAGAGAAAAAAAGAGAAACATCAGTGTAGATGGGACCTTGTGAGACTAGTACATCTGAACCATGAACAAAAACCTCAGATGGAATTTACAGATTGTGACCATCTGGCAAATTTGTCAGTGGGGAACTATCAGTCCTCATTAAGGGAAGATAGAAGATCACTATCAATGAAATGTTCCACAAGGAGAGGACTAGTGGAGGGAAAGCAGAATTATACTAAAAAGACAAATCTCAAATCCAAAAGGAAGCATCAAGGGAATGGTATCATCAAACTAATGGACCAGAAATATAACTAAAGTACCTATGTATATATTCATAAAAAAGGCCAAATTACTTCTAATTACCATTTAAATCTTCCTCAGCAACTCTATAATTCCACCTTTCTACTCCCTTCTCTTTTTCATTGGTTTCTTCTGTTCTTTTTCTATTTATTCTTTCTTTTCCTAGGTAGGAGTAATTACACTATTGAATTCCTGTCTACACAGATGTTACTTCTTTGTCTATTTTTTTTTTTTTTTGCAGAATTCCAGTGGATATCTGAATACCGAGTTGAATTAATTCTGATGCTCTGCAGTTTCACTGATTTTTTAATCTTCTTTAGTTTGAATATTGGCCTTTTTTTTTCTTTTAATTTATATTCTAGCTGTTCTTTTAGATTTAAAAGCTATTTTTAGTTGCAACACAAATGTGTTTCCATAATCAAAGTTTCACTTGAATGCAAATCATTGGAAGTGTTTAAAAATGTGTCCTCCCTGAATAAATAGGGAAATATTAACAAAAGTTTTAGGAAGTCAGAGAGTGATTATTCCCATGAAAGAGAAGCAGGATTTAAAGTAGAATTTTTAAAATGCAATCTGTGTAGTGTTATAAATGTGGATGAGTAGAAGTACCTGGATGTACCTCTGTAGAGGTACATCCTTATATTTCATCAATGCACTTCATTTGAAATTATTATTAATAATATGTTAATTCCTGTAATGTACATGTTTATAGACTGTAAGTGAATGACCACTAAATTCTACATATAGCCTTACTATGAAATACTTCTGGGTGATGGAACAGTATTTTGAACTTTCCTGAAATTTATCCAATTTTTCAACATCAGTTTTTGAAATCACAGAAGCAGAATGTTGCTTACTTGTCCAGTACTGGTATTTCTGAAAGATTATTTTTCCTTCATTATTTTTGAGCTATATTCTCTGGGTCATCTTTAGTTAGAGAATTATTTTGAAATCTACAGTAGAACAGGTGTTTATGACTCCTCTGTTGCAGTGCTGCAAAATATAACTCTTGGTTTGCAAAGTTACATTTTGTACAGAAGCTATACCAATGCTTATTATGTGGCATTTGGCTATATTAAGATATTAATTCAAACCAGCCCACATTACTGAACAGACAAGAAGATCTCTCCCTGAGATCTCTCTCCCATAACAATTTGTTCTTCTGTCATTCTTTTCACAAATTTTGCCAACTTATTTACTCTTGATGGATATAAACTGCCTACATTAAATTTCTGAGATAGCAAAGTCTCATGAAGATTCAGCAAACAATTTAGTTCATAATTTAAAAAATACTTAGTTTGAAACATGTAATACTGATTCCTTTTTATTGTATGTAAATTGTGTCTCTATACAATGCCTTGTTAGAAATCCATTATTCAAACATATCTTTTTATCAACCTTTTTTTTTTCTCTCTCTATTCTAAACCAGAAAATTATTTTATGGCCTATTTTCTAATCCATTAATTTACTTTGCATCAATTCTCTTACCCTTGTTTAGTCTTTCTGGATTTTGTCTATATCTGCTTTTATTTTAAATCAATTGCACGTATATTGGAGTAACCAGTGCATCCATGTTTGAATCTGCCTGCCTATTCTTTTCATTATTTGTTTATCTTTCTTCATTAGTGAAATTTCTTGTTCTAAGTACCACATACTGTCCTATTTGCTGATAAAAACTCCATGGAAATAAAAACTACTACCAGATAAGTTGGGTTTTTGCAGATGTTTCCAAGATGAAAGCATTAATTCTTGTAAACAGACCACTGCACTTTTCAAACTTTGATCAGATGACCTGAAAATCAGTGCTTGTACAAATATTTTTTTTTCTTTTTTTTAATGGAAAAGCTGCTATCAGAAAATTCTGTGAAATTCATCACTAATCTTCTGTATTTGATCTTCTCATCTCTTCTGGTTAGGGTGGTACAAACAATGTCATGTTGTCTACTTATATGTCATAAAAATTACCTGTCATTATATGTTCTCATGTAAATGCGCAGACAGGACCGATGATGTGCTCTGTACATTTGGTCACAAACTTTAGGCTTTTTCTCAGTCTTAGTTTTGGTCCCATGATTTTTTTTTCTCCTTTTCACTTCCCATCATCAGTTTTAGTGCAAAATAAGAACTGGATGTTCATTGAGCTAAACTAAAAAACCCTAGATTATTGATGCATTATAATGCATCTATGACTTTAACTATATATCTGTGCTTTAGTGAGCATCATCTTCATCCTGGTGTTATGGACTAGAAGTTTCATAGCACATTCATTTGCAAAGAACATTACAACAAATCACAAGATTATATTTTAATACCAATAAATATTCAACTGAATAAATGGTGTGTTTTTTTTCCTTTAATGGACTTTATATTTTCCTATTAAACTAGTAATTCCAGTAAAACCAGGTGGAATTCGTTCAAAGAAAGTAAATTTGTTTCCCCTTTTGTGTGGAATAAAGGGTGATTATTTGTATATAATAGCTCATCAAGTGTGGATTTTGAAAAGTTTTCCAAATGTGGACTTTCACTGCTCAGTTAAAAGAGAAGACATGTTTTAGGAAACTGCTTTATCTTTTTTTATGAGACTGCTTAGAGACAATAATAGTTGGCTGCTGAATATTGTCCATGTCAGTGTAGCGTACCTATACATTCTGAAAGATTTTGTCAGCCATTGCTTTGTCATTGAAGTTTTTTGAGAATTTCATCATACATCCAAAAACGTTTTAATGGTATTGATAACAAATTTTAAAGCTGTTTAATAATACATAATTTCATACTCTGAGGATCATGCATTCCTACTGTCATATAATAATTAATGTAACATTGTATAATGTATCAAATGGTAACTATAATTTTCTCAGGAGTAGTAGATTTTGAAAACTTTTATTTAAAGAATAAATATTGTACTTTAAGACACTGAAGTGCAAACCCCATCCTTTTTTCCAGTAAGACTACGCCTGAGTAAAACATTGTTGAGTGTTAGATTTGTTTCTTCTCTTTACTTATAGAATTTTTCCCATAAGTTGCTAGGAAACTAACTACTGAGTACTTGTAGGTACTCAGGCAGAACAAAGGGGCCAGAGGAGAGGGGTTGTATCACCTGGCTACACTTCTTTGGGACTTGGGGAGTTTCTCTCAGAGTGGGAAATAATGCGAGTTTTGGGGCAGGAAAAGGACAGAGCTGGGGCCAGCTTCTCTCTCTTGCTCCCAGCATGGGAAAGAGGGCGGCCAGGCTGCTCCTGACTGCAGGAGGATTTCACTGTCACCACCAAGTCTGTCCTGAGAAAATCTACCACCATCTGCTCATGTGCCCCAGAACTCTGAGCTCACCTCCTCCGCCGCTGCTGTTTCTTGGACTCTGCTTTGAGGCTTTTTTGCTGCTCTGTGGCCCCACACTGCTCTGCCCTGTCAGGACGTCCCTGACATTCCAGCTACCACCGGCAGAGCTTCTGATGTATCCCATCCACCAGCACAGGATTTTCCACTGTTCCAGCCTGGTGCTCTCAGAGTCCCCAGAGATCAGACTGCCCCAGCTTTGTGAAACAAAGCCGCTCGAGGTTCCTGGTTCTGTTTGTTATAAATGCTGTAGCTGTTGTTTGCCTTATTATACATACTAGCAAAGAACTGTTATTCCTATCCTAATACCTCTGCCTGAAAGCTCCTTTAATTTTCTAAATTACAGTAATTTGGAGGGAGAGGATTTGAATTCTCCTTTCTGAAGGGAGGCCCTGCCCTTTCCTAGCAGATACCAATATTTTAGACCAAGACAAACATAAAAGCAGTATACATGTTGTTTTTTATTAGGATGTGAAATAAGAATGGTGTCCTGGGGTGACATTTTGATGTTTGTATCCCCAACTGTCTGTTCTGTTTATGCTGTGTGTTAAGTTCTGTACCTTTAAGACTAGTTCTGAAACTGAAGGCAGGGGGAAGAAGCAGCTCTCAGTTTGTTTGCAGAGACAGCACTCACTCCCCTTGTATTCTGCATGGATAGGCAGTAGGACAGAAATCTCTTTGCTTTAGTCAGTTTTGGCTTGCTGAAGCAGAGAAGCTCCCTGGACTGTTTGTTTTTTTGTGGGTTTTATTTTTGTTTTTTTTTGTTTTGTTTTGGTTTTTTTTTGTTTGTTTTTTTTTTTGGGACTGTGTAAACCTGTCCTGGACTGAAAAACTCAGAGAGACACCCAGATCTCACACCTGCACCCCCTGGGGCCCAGGACAACATTTTTCCAGCTCTGGAGGAACTGATAAGAGACTGAGCAAACCGAGCTACCCACAGCAAAGACTTTCTGAATTTACTATCTCACTTCAGAACAAAAGGTTTTATTATTTCATATTATTAATTCTTCCATGATTGTGGGCACTTTGCTAAATAAATAGTTTTTTCCACTTTTCTCAGAGAAAGTTCTTTCCCAGACCAGTTAGAGGAGGGGCTGTTTAGGTTTGCTTCCCAGAAGGAGCTTCCCCAAAGGGAGCTTTTTCTCAAATTTGCCCTAAACCAGGACAAACAGAAAGAGCAAGTTTTTACCTTTGGTGTTGTATGACTTTATTACTGAAACACATCAGTTTATACTTAATCATACAGCTAGAAAAATTATAAAACGGTCTCTGTCATTTGGTAGTTGAATGAGACTGATACATGTATCTGCTATGAAGGAAGATTCATAACAGTGGTGCACAAGCAACTTCAGAATTACCTAAGCTGTATTCAGAAGATACTGAGGGGAAAAAAAAACAAACAATCCCCCTCTGAAAAAAAAAAAAAAAAAAAAAAAGGTTTGGAGCCCATATGAGAGCCCATATGATTGAGAGAGATAGTAAATTGCATGGTTAATTTTGTTAAACACTGCCAGATGTCACGTTTCTGTTGCTAAAGAAAGCTAAAGAAACTTCTACTTTGGCACATGTTCTGTCTTCAACCTTACTGGTCATTACAGAATTGTTATCTTTTAGTAACAGAACTCTTCTTAGACAAATATGGGTAACCAAATAAGAGCACTGGCAAGTTGCCTTAGGATCTGAGACTGGCTTCACAGACCATCCTATCCCTGTTAGCTCAGACACGTAGTAGGGGTAGAAGATACTATTCTGAACTGCAGGTTTCTGACTGTTTTTATCCCTATCTAAAATAAGGATGAGGAAAAATTTGCTTGGTCAGACAAAGTTGTCAAAACAATATAGAAAAAAATAATTTCATCTGCATTTCTTCAGTTTTGTGGGTTTTTTTTTTTCAAATTCTAACCCTTTACTTTCCAGCTCTCTTCTCTTCATAAACTGCTTTTCTCCCGATGCTGAAATCTGTTTTACTTCCCCACTAGAGAAAAGGAAAATATTCACACTATGCATATAGAGCAAACTATTCTTTAAAATATGTTTCAAATTAATACACTATTTCATCCCTTTAGTCTACTGACAGTACTACATTTTTTGAGAACGATGACTTACAGCTAGTACAGTTGTATCTAAGAAATTTAATTTTTATTTAGGTTATAAAAATATGAAAAAGAGATCTTATTGAAAAGTGTTCTGTCACATAGTATTACAACAACATTTCACAGCCATTTACAGTTTTCTGTTTGAAAATAATTTTTAGTTGTTATCTGAGCTTAATTTAGGTTCGCAGTGAGTTCAGGAGGTTTGCCACTGAATTCTGAAGTTAGGTTTTGATGATATTTACAGGTTTTTAAAGATGTAATCTTTCTTATTTTAGGAACTAGCTATTTTGATTGGAATAGTCTTTTTTTCAGATTTCTGGTGTATGACTTTTTTCTTGTACATTTGCTCTACACCTACTCATGTTTGGAAAAAAAATATAGCAGACAACACACTTAGGAATATTTTTATGTTGTTGGGTATAATACTCCAGATGTTGCACATTTAAAATGGCTGAAAAACACTCATTAAGAAAGATCAAATTCCAGAAACTTAAAATGGAAATGGAAAATACTCAACTTTTTTCTGTTGTTTTTGTTCAGATTGTATGTAGGCTTTCAGAATTATTTCATATATGCCAGAGAAAAAAATAAAACTTGGAGGATAAAAGTAAGTCTTTCCCAAACAATTTTACAAAGTGAAAAGGAAAGGTAAGTAGGAAACTAAACAAGGCAAATTAGAATCAAATACTGTTTTGGGGATTTATGAAAGTCAAAAATGATTAATTTTTTCTCATTTCAGAACCATTCAGTGCTTAGCTGAACATCTATACAGAATATCATGCTGTCAGTGTAGTGTCAGAGCAAACTTAAGCCATTCATTCAAGAAAATGCCAATTTTCATTAGAAAACCAATTCAGCTAAGAAGGTTTCTTGGATTCCTTGGATTTAAAAATACTGACAGAGATATTGTTTCATCTTCCCCTGGGTCATCGAATCAAAATGTTTATTCTTTTACATGCTTCCAGGCCTTGGTGAAGAAAAGTACAAAGGCCTAGGGGTCTTTGCATCTGGAAATGAATAACTAAGTAGTCAGTATGCAAATTTCAGGTAAATAATGAATATTTTGCACTTACATGTCTTTTTTTTTTTTTTTCTTTCATTCCAGTCATGCTATTTTCTCCAATCTTCTCTAGTTGGTTTGTTAATTTCATTTTTACTACCTACCACCTACGAACTTTCTAATTGCTGCTTTATTTTCTTTCCTACAAAGCTTCCATTTTTTTCCACTTTTTTCTCCCATATTGAAATTTCTTTGAAACATGAGGATCTTAATTTGGTTAGTTGGTTGGTTGGATTTTTTTGTTTTGTTTGATTTCCCTGTATTTCTGAAAGCTCTAAATTTGCCTTGTTTATTTCCAGTCAGGTAAACTGTATTGCTGCTTTCACATATTAACATTTTTTTTGCTAAAAGACAGTAGATATTAAACTATAGCATATTTGCTTTTAAAATTCGGTCTTGCATCTTCATGTCTGTTTGATAAGCCTTGATTTTGATAAACAATTGGAATGAAATTCTGTTGCAATGTCCAGCAACAGTGTAGCCAAGAGCTGTCTGTGAGAGTGACCTAGACATACTGCTGATGGCTATTTCATTTTATTCCATAAGTAGTGACTATATGACTATTCGAAATACGACTATTTCATTTTATTCCATAAATAGTAGGCAGCCAAGGGATGATTGAGGCCTTAAGTAGGACAGCCCTCTGCATGGCATGATCTCCCTCTGAATAAGGCTGACTCTCAAGGTTTCTCTTTGAAGCTGAGAGGTTTGTTACCATGACAGGTTGTCACTAAACAATTGTGGGATAAACTTTGAAATTTTGTCTAAGTGATATAAAAGATTGATTGTGCATTTGTCACCAAGTGGCTCCTGGATATAATATTGCTGCATTTGTGCTTAATTTTCATCAGAGAAATCTCCAAAAAGAATCCTCCCCAACTCCCTCTTTTATAGGGGAAGAGGACAGGTGTTTATGGATTAAACAGAGGGAGAAACACGTCTCATACACACACACACACATATTCACACACGTCTACATACCACAGCTATGTAAAAAAAATCATGTATCAGAAATGGATTGAAAATAAGAAATTTTCTTTTTTAAGAAATATTTTGATCAACTGTGTATTTGTAACTAGTTATTTTTGGGTAATAACTTTTACTTCTCATGTCCCATGCTTTTGTTTGTTTGTTTGTTTTGTTTGTTTTTTGTTTTGTTTTGTTTTTTTCTTGAGAGGTTTTTTGGTTTATTTAAAAACCACTGAATCTTTTTTTCTTCCTCTTCTATTTTGAACCCACAGTTTGTCATACGTCTATTTTCTGTTAATTATAATAATAATTTATTACAGTGGGCAAATCCTTTCTATGAAGAAAATGGCATTTCATTTTTATTGATACTGTGTGTTGCATACTTTCTGGAGAAAATTACAAAATTTATATTGTTGTGTTCAGATTTTTTCTTTTAGTTTTCTCCAAACTTATCAATATGTGCATGTGACAACTATTACGGCATCACCAAAAGCAGGATAAAATAACAGACATATATTAAAATGGAAGATGATTAAGCATAATTATAAAAGTACTTCCATATGAATCAAAGAAAATTGTTTACTTTAAACTGAAGTAGCACAGAGATAGCAGTGGTGTGGCTTCTACAGACATCATTTTTGTATATCTGATCAAAATATTTAATAAGTTTCAGTTCTGTTTATATTTATAAGTGATGTCTGCATGTGGGTATTAAGAGAACTGATTTATTTCCAAAGAATTTTGATGCAATTTTCCTGTCCTGGACTTTTCTGCAAATGTACTAAACAAATTTAACATATGATTTCTGATATGAATTTATTTATAGTTTTAATTATAGAGAACATAAAAGGAAGCTTATAGAAAAAAAGGTTTCTCAGATTAAAAAAAAAAAAATACTTATGAGAAGTTAATTAGAATCATATTTACCAATACAATTTGAATGATTTTATGAAATTAATTTGAAAGCTCATTTTTGGCAAAAACATAGTAAATTATCCATTGCAAAAATAAAATGAATGAAGAAATTTATACAATCCATCCATAGCAGGTACCAGAAATAGGATCATATATCATAAAGTTAGCTCTTTTATTATTTTACTCCTTATTTTATTCTCTTTTTTCATTTAAAGTGTCATGAAGAACCTTTAAATTTCAATACACAAAGCTTTTTGAAGGTTTTTAAGGATATTTTGACTAGGATATTTTGGATATTTTTAAGGATATTTTGACAAATCTTCTACCCTAAGATTTCCAGAATAAATTGATAATCATTAATACACTGTAATAATTACAGGATAATCACTAATTCCTGTAATACAGGAACAAATAGTGAGCATATCCCACAGATTTTGTCAAAAGACTTCTCTTTTTTCACATTAACAAAGTGCATTCAGTCACCAGAGTTATATTTTGAAAGAATGAGTTTTAATTTCTTCAGTGTTTTCAACCAAAATCTGTTGTTGGGAAGTTTTATTTGTTTGTTTGCTTAATTTTTAATATGAAGCAAATAATTTGCAGATTTGTAGGAGTCATCTATTCCCTTAAGAAAAATTCACCAAAAAACCTTAGCCTGTATAAAATACCTCTATGTTTTTTGTTGTTGTTGTTGTTGTTGTTTGCTGTGTTTTTCAAGTGTTTGTGGGCAACTCCCTCTCTTTTTGTTTTGTTTTGTTTTGTTTTGTTTAATGCATGCTCCTAATTATTCAACGTTAAATCAATGCGTGTGAAAAAGAGAACTATGCTGAGTTTATGATCAATGAGAGTATCTTTTCATGCTTGGTAAAGATGCAGTAAATGGCTGAGAAATGACTGTTAACTGATAAGCAGATTTCCATGGAAGACACATTTCTACTGAAAACTTATGTAGAGAAAGCCTGCTCCATGATCTTTGTAGACAGAGAGATGAGACTGACTGGTCTGTAATTTCCAAATATTCCTTGTATCCTTTTTAAAAAATGTAGCTTTGTCTTCCCCTTTTCCACATAATTTAAATGAATTATGTTCCAGCGTCGTTGATTTATCTTGCAGGAATTCAGCTGTGAAACTGAATTTTGAATTCACGTTTTCTAAACATTATTCTAACTCTGTGCTTATATGTCCTAGAACTTAAGGTCACATAGATTTTTAGCAATTCTGAATGATTTATCAATCGCTTTGATATAACAATATTTGCGTCTTCACATTTTAAGCTCTGCCAGTTTTCCTTTGTTTGGACTTCTCTTGGAGTTTATCTAAATTAGTTTATGCTCGTTCATGCTTTTATATTGATTTATTTTGCCTACCCATGTTCACAAATGGTCACATTTTAGTATCCTGGTGTCATGTTCTATTCATAGTTTATGTTAATTTGTCTTTGCTGCTTGACAAAGGCAATAATATATGTTTTAGAGAATTGTATCTAAATACCAAAAATGCACAAGAATGTAAATTTTTCTTTGAAATAATATAATTCTGCCTGAAGGTGCTCTGTTAATGCTTTGCAAGGAAAAGAAATTAAGATCTTATAACACATATATTAAAAGTTAAATATTAGAAAGTTAAAACTATTAGAATAAGACAATACACATCTCCTAGAATAATCCTTGTTTCCATTTGGAATTGTAACTCTTTTATTTTCTAAGTTTCTAGAAACTAGAAATTTGATTTAGGAAGTAAAATTAAAGAAAATTACTGGTATCTTCATGAATATGCAGGAATGGGCTGAATAATATACACTATACCTTAAATAATAAGTATTTTCTTTTCCTTGTATTTTTCTACCTTTCCTTCTTTCCTCATCAGTCTTCTTTTCCTGCATTTCTAGGTTCAAGTTGCACACTGTTTTTTTCAATTTGCTTCTATTTTCTGCTTTTAGCTTTTTTCCTGTCTCTTTCTAATTTCTGAAATGGGGTTTCTTAACCTCTTTATGTACCCAGCTGTCTATCTTTTTTCTTCAGAACTGGAAACCACATATTGGAAACCACATTAATGGTACTGATCCAGAAACGGTCAGAGCCTGTTTTCAGGCAACAAGAAAGAAAAGACTTCATATGTATGTTTTTTACTAAATTTAAATAACTCGTTTCTATGTTTATCAGTCTGCAGTCAGTAAGTTTTTTCTCTTTGTTTTGATATATATTTATTCAAGATACAAATTTATTCAAGATACACATTTATTCAAGAACTATTTCGATAGCTTGTCTATCTGGAGAACAGCATCTGAGTTTTCTTCTTGAAATTCCAGATGTGTGTCTTCCTCTTGAGAAAGCGCCACAGATATGAAATAAAAAGAAAATGCTAATTACTTCAGAATAACTGGAACGAGTGATTGTAACTAGGCATTTTCAAAGGCCTTGTTTCCTCAGAAGAAAATAAAAGAACATTCTGACAGTGATTGTTTCAAAATGACACAGGCTGCTTGTGAGCGTGACTGATATGCCTTTAGTATTTAAATTCCCTTAGATTATGCTGTATCTCATAACATTTTCATATCAAATGCAAACTTTCATAACTGATAATAAGCAATCTGAAATTATTCAACTACCTTATAAATACATTTACAAAAACAATTTAAAATTCTTAAAATTAAAATAAACCAAGAAAATGTATTTAAAAGCTGTTCAGTAATACAATACAATATTTATGGAGGCTGATCTAATTCTTTTTGGAACTTGGTGATATAGTATAATTTTCTGTTGTTTTAACAGAAGTAGACACAATCCAGAAGGATCCAGAAGGGCAGAATGTAGAATAGAAGGGAATAAGAATGGTAACGGATACATGTTATTGCTGAAATACCAGATGTCATACAGAAGATATGTAAACTTACATAATACATTGCTTCTCCACAAAGATTCACTACTGAGATTCAAATCTGAGCATAAGCTTTGTACCAGTAAGTAACAATATCTAGTATTTTGCTGGGCTGACCTTAACCAGCTGTCAGACCCTCTATCCAGTCACTCCCTCACTCCTCTCTGACCCCAATTGACAGGGAGACAAAACAGGATGGAACAGTTTGTGGGTCACTTACCATGAAAGATGAAACAGACTCAGGTAGGGGTAGATTAATTTATTGCTGATTAAAAATAGAGTTGGAAGGTGAGACCCAAAGACAACTAAAAGACCTTCACACACACACACACTCATGCAATCCTTTTTCCCAGGTTCAGCTTCACTCCATTGTTCCTGAGTCCCCTACCTTCTGCCCTCCAAGTGGTACAGAGTACGGGGGAACACAGGGTACTGATTAGCCCACAACAACTCCTTTCTGCCTCTTCTTTCTCTTTACATTTGTCTCCTGCTCCAATATCCCTCTTACTGTTTCAGTCCTTCAATAACTGCTCTAACACAGGTCCTTTCTGTGAGCTGCAGAACTGTTTTTTCCCCCGTGGTTCTTTGCATGGGCTGCAGTAGGAAAAATGGATTCACTGTAATCTTCAGACTGCAGAGAAATCTCTGCTCCTGGAGTGCCTCCTCTCTCTCTTTCCTCACTAACTTTGCTGTTGTAGAGTTGTTTTTCAACCTCTTTTCTATCCCTCACACCTCTTTCTCAGCTGCTGCACAGACTTTTAGTTATTTTGATAGTACATGTTATTGTTTCCTTCAGAGGTCAGTGCCCATAGAAGAGTTCTACAGCTGGCCTTACAAGTCACTGGGATTTTAATTGTATTGATGTCTGAACACTCAGTTTATTACTCAACCAAGCCTGGACTTGCAGTCACCATCTTTCAAAAGGAAGCATGCTTAGGTTTCCTTTCTTTTGAGAAAGTCAGTCTACTGGGGCAGAAAACTATGCTGTGTTCCAAAATCCCCATTATGTGAGCAATCTAAAACAAAGGCTTTGGGGATTATTCCTGAGTTCATATGTTCTTTAATTTTTCATATATTCTTTGATTTGATAAAATGAAAATAAATACCATAATACCAAGAAATAAATTGAAGTTCATTATCAAAGGGCCCTGTTGTTACAATAGAGCCTAAAGCCTTTAATTTTTACGTCTTTCTGTTCTTAGGAAAATATAGGAGCATATGGTAGTTTCAATTTTGTAAATAAGCCCATATAAATTTCAAAGAAAAATAAAAAATAAAAAAACAATTTCAGTTTGGATGATCAAATGAAAATACACAAGACCATGAAGACCGCTCATGTGAGAAACAGAAAAGCAGAAATGAACTTTACTTAGCCGATTTAGTAATGAAATCAGGACCATTTCTAAGATGGTTTTAAATTATTTTTAGTGAAGTCTAATTTTCTGCTGGTGTCATGCAAAAGGGGAGATTTTCTCAAACTATTTATGTTTGATTTGGTTTGTCAGCCCTTCAGGAAAGCCGAGACCCTTTTGTCTGACCTATCATGTCCCATAATGGGGACATTTCACTGAACAACCTTCTGTATTGGAGGACCATTTGACTGACTTGTTCAGGGTCACACACAAACAGAAATGCCCCCTCTTGGGTCTCCACTTCTAACTGGTCTGTGGGTGCCTCAGGAAAGATCTATGGACAAACGCCAACGGCATCAGAGAGATCCTCTCCCAGACCTCCACAGTCCAGCATGTTACCTCCTGTGGCAAAGGTTAGTGCCATTGAAGGACTCACACTAACCATTTATGGAACAACTTTCTTTACTAATATAACAGAAAATTGTGACAGGTTAAGGTTCAAGGATTACTGGTGATAATATCTGGCTGCAAAAATTATTTTAAATCATATACTAATGAGTTCTAATCCCTAATAAAAGCTGGCTTTTATTACACATTGTGGTGGTTTAACATGAAAGTGAAAAAAAATATATTTTTCACTTTCTGAAAGTTCTAGCATGGATTGTGATTGACAGCTTGGCTGACGAATGGGAATGTTTCTCCGCCTCTGGAAAACACAGTTTTTCAGTCACAAGTCCTAAGTGACTGGCCTTTTCCTTTTCCGGCTGCCAAGAGAGAACCATCAGCTCGTGAGTTGGGGTCTAAGCTGCCCCCCCCCCCCCCAGGGACCAGGCCCAGCTGGGCCTGGGGGGAAAGGGGGGGCCCTGCCTGTGGGACTGTGGTTGAGGCTGGCGTGTGCCCTTTGTCCTCCCCGGCTCCTGCGATGGGGAGAGGAGGAGGACTGCAGATCTCAGACCGGTGCTGTTGGCCCTGCGCCAGGAGCCTCCGGTCCAAAGGAGGAAGGACTTTTTAAGAACTTTTCTCCAGAGCTCCAGGGAGCTGATCCAAATTTGAGTTGTTTTGGACCCGATTGAGATAGAGGAGAGTCAGCATTTCTGAGTCCATCAGCATTTCTGAGCATGCTCTCTCTCTCCCCTCCTTCCTTCCCCCACCTGCGGCCTTGAAGTCCTGGGAGTCAGCGAAGAGGAGAAAACAAGACTGTAAGCAGACTTTAACCCTTTTCCCTCCTCCATGGAAGACAGAGTGATTTGAAATGTAGAGAGACAAAGTCAGTGAAAGAACTGAGAAAGACTACTGGAAGATGGGATGGAGGAAGTGGACATTTTTGACCGGACGTCTCTAGATGTGAATTATAGAGAAATGGACTG
Source organism: Sylvia borin (assembly GCA_014839755.1). NCBI lineage: Eukaryota > Metazoa > Chordata > Aves > Passeriformes > Sylviidae > Sylvia > Sylvia borin. The sequence goes on from CM025957.1 coordinate 79,585,412, forward strand.
TTTTTGTAATATCCTAATGTTGCTTGGGGGAATGCAGGTTCTAGCCGAAGGGTTGTGTGTATTGATATACGTGAGGTTTAATTGAGAATATGTCCCCGGCTCCTGGGAAAGAATAAGGAGGTCTCTATTTCTTTTGAGATAGAGGCAGTTTTAGAGATAGAAGAGAACCCCTGTTTTGTAGTAAAAAAGCATTCTTAAAACGATACCCCAAAACATGCGGAAGCCCATAAACAGCTTGAGAAACTGTTATATGGGTGAAACTGCACAGATTCTGCAGACAATTTCCGGGCGGTTGCAGATCTGTGGCGTGTTCTCCATAACTCTAGAGAGGCTCCTCTCCCAGGGTGATGTAGGATCGTGTTTAAATTGTGGTAACTGACTGAAAATCATAGTTTTCTCTCTGAGTTGAGTGAGAAAGTGAACAAGTGAACAGAAGAAGTTGTGGGGGGGGGGGAAAGGTGTTTGAATGCCTCATTTTTCCTTTCTTTTTTTTTTTCCCTTTAGTGTAAGTTAATAAAATCTATCTGTTTTTACCTTTAAGTTGTGCCTGTTTTGCCTTTTCTCCCAAAATCCTATCTCCCAGTTGATAAACAAATTTGGCGAACGTGAAACCACGACATAATGGTGCATTGGCCGGGAAAAAGAATTAAAACCACAACACACATACAGTACGATTCTTACCCAATAGGCATACTTCTGGGGAAGAAGACAAGTTCAGCCTGTGAACTGATCCCAGAAATTACCTTAACTTCTCCCCATTTTTAACTCTAAATATTTTTAGGTTAGGTGGAGCTTGAAGGGCTCTAGTCATACATCATGTTCAGTGGGTAGTGTCTTACCTTGGAGCTAGACAGTATCAATATTACATCTGAGATAGCCTTTGGGATGGAGGTGTTTGCCTATGAGTTTGCCATGTTTGCTGGTTCTACAGCAAAAGTCTTTCTTTTTCTCCCTTGGTCGACAGCTGCTATGAGGTTTCACCCTTATGAAAGGATTTAAACTGAGCCTGGCTGTGGAGTTTCCACTCCACTCCACCCTCCACTGAGTCCTCCTTAGCTTGTGTTGTGTGTGGAAAATCAGGCACGCTGACTGTATTCCATCCAGGGAGTAGCAAACATATTTTCTTCTTACAATTATTCATACGGTTATAACACATAATTTCCACTCTGCTCCATCCTCTATTTCTTCCCCTTTAGCAGGTATGCTGCTGACAGTGTCACTAATTATCAAGTTTTCTTTAATTTTACCTTCTGTTTTCCCCACAATTTGTTTATACTATTTTTCAGGTAAATTAGGAACAAAATATTCTTGTTTGTCTGATTTCTAACCATGCTGTCTATGGACTGATATTTTATTACACTGTCTTGGTTTAGAAAGACAGGTGTCTGCCAGGAAATGCTGGAGCTTCCTTTGGAAGAGAGAATGTCAACCCTCTCCCTCCAAATTATTATAATTTTGCAATTAAGGGCTTTCAGGCAAAGATATGGGAATAGAAATAACAGTTCTTTACTAGGAATGTTAAAAATACAAAGATAGTAGTACAAAAAACCAAGCAAACTAGTAAACGAGCAAACAAACAAACAAAAATCCTAAAGCCCCTGACAGTCAGAATAAGACCTGACACCCTGTTGGTCAGGGTGTTGGAAGCAGTCCAAATAAAACCTCCTGGAGTGACAGATGTGCTTCTGTTGGGGTAGAGGTGATTTGGTAGAAGATCCAGTGATGGTGAGATGGGTCTGGTCTTCCTCTGGGAAATCTAGTGAAAACCAGGTTGTCCTGGTGTTCCGAATAGCAAGTTGTATTCAGGTAGGAATGCTTGGCTCCTCTCACTGGGTGGATCATCCTACCAAGGGATGATGTAATTTTATCAGTCACGCGATGAGTCCTAATGGCCCATTAACAGAAGACATCTCCCTGGAGGGAGGATAGGTGGTGGAAGAGATAAGCAACTCTGGTCTACCTGGTTTTTAACAGCTGGCCATTAACAGAAGGCACCTCCCTGGAGTTATGAGGAATGAGTCATACAAGAAATAAAGAAAACCCCTCCCCAACCAGTTTCAATAGATGGCAATACAATACACATTTTTGGTTGCATGTTTCAACCAAGACATATGCTTATAATTTAAACGAAGATATATAAATGCCTACCAATACAGATGCAAAAGTACCCAGATCTGAACCACTTAGCACAGTAGATCTAGGACAAAATCATACCATCAGTGAGCCTAAGAAAACCCAATATAGTCATCTGCTTGCCCCTTGCTCCACTTCAGATACTAAATAAAATTATCAAAATTAAAATTAGATAGAAAAAAAGGTGTTCTACTTTATTAGAAGTTCTCAAAGCACTTCTGTCCCATCCTCCCCTTCTCACACCTTGAGTGAGAAATAATTTTCAATAATAGATTGTAAACAATACTTTTGTAATTCTTTAATTTTGCTCTGTGCTGCTACAATATATTCTTAGAGAATAATAAAAAATAATTAAAAAAGGTAATTATTAATACTTACAAGTATTAATAAATAGAATATTGCTTTCTAGTGATGTTTTAAGAGACTTCTGGTTATGATGCAAGATAGTGTCCATTTCATTTAGCCAACCTATATCATTAAGTAAAGATTTCTGCAATGATTAACATCATTGGGAGTAGCTAATCTTGGCTTATTACTATTTTATTTTTTTATTATTATCAGAGAAAATGCTAATTTTTTCATGTCACTGTTGTATGGAACAAAGGGAGAGGGGAAGAAAAAGACTTTTCATTCTCAATTTGGGTGAGCAACGTTCCCTTCAGCATATAAACAGAGGAATCAATTACCTCAGAATCTATATGAAGATAATTTTGCCTTTGCAGATAATGAACTGTTTTTAGTGATGAAACTGAAAATTAATCCATTACTAATAATGAGGCTGAGAATGCAATAGATTTATATACCACCTCTTCCCTCAAAGACGCCACATAAATCATAGGGTAAAAAATAAACAGAGAAAGTCAAGGACATGGAAACCACAGAAAATATACCCTCGTATAATGCAAATGTACAATGGATCGTGCTTGAAAATTTAAATTCATGTTATTAGCCTCTATTTTGGAAAGAAAAGAAATGTTATGTGCTTCAGAATTTAGTCTGTTTTGTAAATTGCAGTTGCTGAATTTAATATGTTAGTGATCCATTATATAAATTAGTAGTCCATATTCATGGACAGCTGTTACTAAAATTTCACCATAGTATACGTTCTTTGGGAATAAATGATATGTTAAAAAGAAAGCATGCTTAGTATTGTTTACAAAATAGGTTGGGAAAGTACATGGATAGTTTACCTTTTATCTGCAGTCCTACACCACTTTCTTAAGAATCAAAAATAATTAGTTTTCTTGACTTTATGATTTTTTGTCATGAACCTTAGGGGCAGTCAGGTGATGCAAAGACGATCAAAAGGATGAGAGTTAAGACTTACAGACTCATCTATGTTAAGACCAGAGGCACCAGTTTTATGTCTGAATATTTAACATTGCCTGGAATCTTAAGGCCAAAGCCTTGCAGTGAATTATTTACTTTGAAAAAGTATCCATTCTTTATTTAAAAACTTCAAGAAATGTACCAGTCTTCATTCGTCATGATAATTTGGGTTTTTGACCACAAAAATGAAAATTTGTCTTATATTAATTTTTTGCACTTGATTGGCTTTTCTTGGATGTAAGCTAAGTCTATCAACTTTACAGTATTTTCTTCTGTGGTAATGCTAGCACACTACAGTTAGATATTTTTATTCTCTCATAGATAATGTTCATCTTACCTCACTGGAATCTTCATAATTTTTGCAATATTTCTGAAGTCTTTTTTTCAGTACAGTCTTTAGACTTTCAGTGGCTTCATGGTCTATGGACAGGTATCACTGACTAAGTACCTTGAATTATGAGTGCTTTTAGTTTTTGGAACAATCCTCTTAACCTGTCTGTCTCTGAGGAACTTTACATTGCACAAAGAGACATAAGGAACGTTCAGTACCAGTAGTGCCATTCTTTGTTTCTTCCTTCATGAGGAAGACATTAACTAGGTGTGATTTAAAATATTGTGTGCCCTACCATATTGTTCCCTATACAGAGCAAAGGAGTGCACAGTTGGAGGCTGATTATTAGATTTTTTGAGTTGATTTTATTACAACTAAAGGATTTCTACTTTAGTAGAGATGAGAAACTATGGCTGAACCAGTAGTTTGAACCCTCTAAGGCTTAGATAAAATTTTAAGGAATCTTTAGCTCTTTAACGACTTTGAAAATAGGAATCTTAAGATTTGATTTGACTTTTCATTCAACTTGGTATATTAAATACAGCAGCAGATCTGGTGAAACTTCAAGATATTTTCAATTGAATATTCAAATAATTAGCAATTTATTAGAAATAAATTCATTGATGTTGCTAAGACAATGAGTTATGCATTTCCATAAAGAAAATAAAAATAAGAAATCAGAGACAAATGCAGTAGCTTCTTTGAGAAAAAAAGTTATACTTCATGTTAAAGATGTCTTAAAAGAAGAATGAAAAACATCTCCATTAGATCTATGTATTTTAAAAGTCTTCTAATATTTTCAAAAAAAATGACCAAACTATACGTTTTTAAATGCAAATTCTTATCTGATTTGTAATAAGTTGCTAACTATATTCAAGGCTATTGAGTATTCAAAGGCAATGCAATTGAATACTTCTGTGTACAGTATCATAACGCTTACTAGTTCAGTTTCTTAGACATTACTTAATGGTGTAGGATGGACCTTCTTAAGGAAATAAAGAGAAAATGTAATTATTTTTACAGTTTCTAAATATTTGCTTGTCTTGCAAGTTTTTGTCACAATATAGACATAAAAATAAAGTAGCTTTTACTCTGTGATTTACAGTGGAGACAAAGAGTTCAAACAAAGAACTTAAGTATCTAATTATCTGATTATAATGCAAAGGAAGACTAGGGTAAAAGTAAAATAAATTCTTAGTGATTATAATGGAATTGTGTATGTATTACTTAAATCCTAAAAAAGAAATAAACAAGAACCTATAAATTTGAACTGAAATACATATTTAACCTCTCTTGAGGTTCATGAATCTCAAGTATTTAAATAGCTAAAGTGTTTCTAAATAATTCTTTAACTCTTAAAATATTGTAATAATATTAAATAAGGAAAAAAAACCAGATTAATGTCTGAATGCATGTATGCATATCTAAACATCGTACCTACAGATGCAGTAAGCTTTTGGCTGAAGTCATGTTTGAAGCAAGTAACAAACATGACGTCATAAAAAAACCCTTTGTTTCTAAGCCACAGATATTTGACAGCTAGAAGGTAATTGTCCATGTCACAGGTAACTAACATCTATAATAAAGTGTTATCTCATCAGCAAAACAGAGGAAAGTGATGAATAGTAGTCCAAAGGAAATTTGCTATCAGTGTTCATGTCACTGCATTTTATTTTTTCTAGATTTGGTTAATCCTTTCTCTTTATAGCTACAATACGTATTTTTGTAATTAAAAGTATACAATCCTGCTCTTTGAGGATGGTGGTAATGATGTCTAGAGTGGAGATGTCTTTTATTTGTTTAGAGTGGGTTTTGTTGGTATTTTGTTTGTTTTGTTTTTGTTTTTGGTTACTTGGGGTTTTGTTTGTTTTAGTTTGGTTTGTTTTTTTAAAACCTGTTTCTTTTGTCTCTAGAGGAACTAATTATTTACTAGGCTGAGATGGGATAATCAATGCATTGCAGTGAGTGCTGACAGGAACTGAGAAATATCTCCAGGGTCTAGCAGGAATATATTCTTGAAGTACACAGCACAATTCATACAGTTTCTTCCCCCTTTCTCAAAAATTCTGAAGAGATGGGTTGGTTTGTTCTCTTCCTAGGGCACTGTCAACATCTTTGACTGCTTTTTCTTTCTCTCTGTGGCCACTGAAGCCTTGGTATTTCAGCTGGTTTATTTTTATTTTTGTCTTGCTGGATGAGAGGCAATTTCTGATTTGTGAGGTGTGTGACATCATAGCATCAATTTATTAATACCCCAAATAGGACCATAAATTTTACATCAGATTTTATGAAAAGGATACATCTGATCTTTTGTAGGGGTTTTCCCATAACACACTTTAATTAAGATTAGAAGATTAATGAGATTACTTCAAAGCTAAAGGATTAGGATTCTTTTATTTTTTTTTCTTTTTTTCAAACAAGAAAAAGTCCTCTGTTACCTGGACTATTTTAACAGAGCTTGAAACTAACTAACATATGGAGAAATTTGCCTTTTTTTTTTTTTTCTTTTTTTTTTCTTTCCCCCCCCCCCCCCCCCCCACAGGAGGCAAGACCACCCTCATATTAAGAGAGTAATTTTATTAAAATTTTGCATAAGTCTTATTCATAGACCTTTTCCTCTCTTTGTTTTATTACAGTTTTTCAACAGCGTATTTAAATCCAATAGTTTTCCAGCTTACTTTAGTCTTCTTAACTGGAATACAAATAATATTTCCAAATTAAAAGGCATGTCACCTCAGTATGTGTATAAAAATTTCTTTAAAAGCTAAAAAAAGGAGTTGATTTTTGTTTGTTAATGTTCATTTCTGGGCTCTGAAAAACATGTGTGTTTTTTCTAGAAAAAAGATATATGGAAATTAATGGATTTACAGCATTTTATCTGTATTCCTTCCTTTTTCCTCCTTTCTTAATTTGTCAACTTTGTAATTAGATCAGATCTAAGAGTTTCACTTTTATTCTGTAGCAAATTAAAGACCACTTAATCACTTGTTCAAGTGCAAGAGCACTTCTTTTAAGCAATATTTATGTTAATTTTGTCCCAGATAAGATTTTGCTGCCATTCGCTAGCATGAGATTCAGTTGGTTCTTTTGGAGACATCTCAATTAAGTGAATTTTCCAAATATATGATTGCTAAATGAAACACAAAAAATAGAAGGCAAAGTACATGGAATCCAAAGCAAATTTTTTTTATTTTTTTTTCCCAACATGCATTTATATGAATTCTATCATTGTTACACATGCTTTTTGGACATGACAGGTTCGATGCCATTATTTTTAAAAGCCATAAAACGCAAAGTGTTCTCTTTCATTTCCTTGTAGCCAGCTTTGCAGAACACTTCAAAGTAGTGTCCAAAATAAATTTTTATCTTGAGAAGATAAATTCATTCATTTTTCACCACTAAATACAATGGAATCAAATAGCTTTCAAGAAAAATACATTTTAGGAAACAATTGACTCCTTTTCCTAGTGGAAATATTTTTGGTGTACCAAACACAAGACTGAAGATAGTTGGCATATATACTTTTAAAAGTACTATAGTTAGAAAGCAGATGTGTAAATCTGTGCTTGCTCTTTCACATGTTCTTCTCTCTGTTGAATTATTAATTCAAAAAGTGGAAAGAACAATACTAGAGTCAGTGTTGGAGACGAAAATGCTAACCCTTTCAAGAAGACTGCATTTCTTATAAACATGCATTGACCTAGAATTGATTTTTATGTTGTTAACGCTACTATGTGGCACGGTTGGCTTAGAAGAGACAATTTGGAAATTAGTGGCTACCCATTTCAGTCAGTCCTTGTGTCAAATATGGAAGCTCACAAACAAAACAGATTTTGTCCTAAGAAGATGTAAGTGAGCCTGAAATCACTATGTTGGATCTCTGATATATTGGAAAAGCTTGCTTTTACTTTGAAAGTAAGAAATACTTACAACAATAATTGGGATGTATGGCACTTCAGTGCATTAAACAAATGCAGGAACTGAATCTTTTGCTTAGCAGTCAATAAATTCCTAACACAGTACAGCAGCCTCTTTGATACTAGCAGCAAATGGGCAGAAAGTGTGCAGATAATCAGTTGTGAGTTCTCAGTGATGACTGAAGTTCTTTGACTGAGTTATTTCTCTGCTAAGCAATACCGATTTATTGTTACAAGATTTATAGTTAGTTTCTTCCTTTTACTTGCTATTGTTCCAGAACCCACAGTTCAGATCCAAGGTACATCTTCTGATGAAATCTCAGACATATTTTTGTAAATGTTGAACAAGAATTCATATTTAACTTCAGCTAAATGCTATGGAAATTATTTCCTTTTTTGTAGTATCTATTAAGATTTGAAATTGATTGAGTTGATTTTTTGTTTGAGGGTGATACTGCTTTGCAGAGACATTTCAGAAGAAAAAAAATGGAATAAAGAACTTGTGACAGAGATAATTATGGCAGCTGAAAAATTTGCATTAATACAAAGTTCTTTATTTTTACACTGTTGCTGTTATAATTTGAGTTGAATGTCATATGAGTACTGAATACATCCCATAGTTTGAATAAATTTATTTTATAGATTCATTATATTATGTTCAAAATAATGAGCAAATGGTCATATGATTGACATTGGTATTATTTTGCTGTTTTTCTGTTTTGCTCACAGATTTTTTTTTTTTTTTTTTAGTTAAGGTCCATGTTGTAATATTAATTAACTGGACAGACAAAAAAAAAAAAAAAAAAAAAGCAGAATTAGCCCTTATTTTCCAACGAAATATTCAAATAAAGTGCTATGTAACCAGAAAGTAACTGGCAACTGTGAATCAACTGATCCACAGAAATTTTGTTCCCCTATGTTTTGTCAGGACAATTGTGAAACAACAGGATATAGGAGATGTATCTACCCTTGTAGCAGAGCGGTTTTATGAGCTGCTGTGCATCAGATGAAATACTGCATCATGGTAGTTCACTGAAGATTCTTAAATTTGAGCACTTTAGAGGGGAGTTGCATGGTACAAGAAAGGACTCATTTTGGAACCCGACTTGAGAATCTCAAATAATTTTCTATTGTTTGACATATTTTTTCTATTTTATATTTCCTGTTTTAGTAAACATATCATAATGCTGCAAGTTATTTTTATTATGCAATATTTATTTGCAGATCTGTTTATTAACTTCTATTCCCTGGGTTTATAAAGTCATACATTACCTTATTATTCGAAACATTTTCTGCTTCCCTTTTAATTGTGCAAATGTTCCCATTATTGATTTCAGTCAGTACTTCAAAATGTTTATCAAACAAACATAGTTTAAATGTAGTTTAATCTTTCATCTTGATCCTAAATTCAGGTAAGGCAATTTCTCAGATCTGTAATGTATTATCGCAAAATGCGATGAAATATCACCAGTATTTGTCCTATTTAATAATTTGGGAAGAAAGATATATACAAGCTGTCATGGGGAAAAGTTGATGTGAAAGTGCTCAGATCTTGATCTCAGACCTGTCCAGCTCTAACAGACTGGTTTAATCTGTTCTGTACTGGAAGGGCAAAGAGACAATAGAAAAATCTTGATACATAACTGCTGCTGGCTTCACACCCTCACAGTAGACTTAAGGTGGAAAATAAAAGATTGATAAAAAACTCACATGAGCCCCCTAATTTGTTATATATATGGGGCAAATCAAGGAGTCTGGGCTAGGGATGTATGATTACAGAGTCCATAAGTGCCACAAAAAAGTGGTAGTGAGAGGTGTGTAGGTGCCACAGATGAGACATGGCTCTCCCCTGCTCTAGCCATACTCACTGGTATTAAAAACAAACAAATAAAGCAAATAAACAAGCAAACAAAAAACCAAAACCCAAACCAAAAGCAAAAAAAAAAAAAAGAGATATTATATATCACTAAGTGATGTGATTTGCATTTTGTGTCCAGCTGATACCCACTCCACAGTTATACATATAGTTAAAAAAAAAAAAAAAAAAAAAAAAGGGAAGAAAAGCTTATTTCTGAAATTCAGGAAACCCTAATGTTTCCTGGATCAGGACTGCAAGAAAATGTGAATATTAGTAACATTAGAAAGAACAATTTTAAGTTCTTTTTCTGCATGAAAAACACTTGCTTAATTTTTTGCTGGACTCGCAAATGCTCAGAAATTCTGAATGCAACATAACAAGATTATTATAAGAGTGAAAAAGGAAAACATATGGTGTTCTATAAGTCTTCCTAGCTGCCTGCTGTAGTTTTTGCACTTTTCTGTTTTCACAGTACTCTTATACCACAGTAGCATACAAACACCGGACAATCAATGGTGAGGGATTTTTTCCTAAATTAAATAATGCACATTAGATTAGTTTAAAGCAGTTATTTTGTTGCAATTCATTTTTATGGCTTTTATGACTCCTTACAATGCTCCAGTGCTTCAACTCTGATGACAGATACTTTCTGTAATGGAGATTTTATTTTGAGGAAATATGTCTTTCAGAAAGTTTTCTGAGGCTGTGATGTGAATAAGAAGTTTATATGATTATCTTTGACCTTGGATCTGGTCTCTGTTTTTTGAGTTTTGCTGTGTATGTTTGTTGAGGTTTAATACTTAGATTCAAAATTTACGTGCTATTATAAGACCTCATTTCAGGGATGATGTAGTCAATCTTCTAGTTCAGAACCCTGTACTGTGTGAAGAAATGGGAAAAACAGGTCCTTGTGTTCTTGTGTATGCTGCACACTTCCAGCCTCATTGCACCTGGGGTCACCATGGTTGTGAGCTGCCTGCTGCCTGCCAAAGCCACAGCCAGGTCATCTGGCATCTCTGAGCAGGCCTGCTTGAGAGACAGAAGTGTTTGGGAGGGTGGGAGAAGATGGAAAAGAGGCAGAAGGGACATTACTGCAGGCAAAGCCTGGTGACACGTCCTGGAAGAATGTGCTCAATGAGGGAGGGAGTGCTGCTCTGAGGGACCGGAGACCATGGACAGCATTGTTTGGGCCAGAGGCATCCTGGAAGGGCTGCAGCTGAGGGCTGCCCCTGCTAAAACACAGGGAAAGGGCTGAGAGGCAAGGAGCACCTTGCAGAAGCCATTATGCTTTGGCCCTCAGGCTCTTCATCACCCAACACCTCACTGAATGATCTGGGAAGGATGGAACATAATGTACAGCAAAAGTGAAGGGATGCTGAGACTCAGACAGGGAGAAGAGAGGTGCTTGCTTGAAGCTGAACCTGGGTAAGGATTAAGAAACTTGTTTCTTGCTGAGCAGTTTGATTTTTTTTCCTTAATATCTGAATGGATTATCAGGATTTTGTGTTAACCAGCAGTTACTAAACAAAGTATATCTCCACTACTTAAGACTCTTTTGCCTGCAACAGTCTGTACATTGGATGTCTCTTGGTTTTGCCATGTCTGCTCTTAGATGACATTCAGTAAAATGTTGTAGCACCAACATTTTCTTCAGACAATCTCAAAGTAAATTCACAAATGTTTTGTAAGACACATAGAGCTTGCTGAAGAAATGAATATTTCTGTTGTGCTGCATAACACAAAAAAGGACAGAGAATAGGTAGCTAGCAAATCCAAGGCAGATAAGATCTTTCTTGATTATTCTTTTGTGATAATAAAGGGATGAACATGTTTGTAAAATATAACCAATGGTAGTTGATATTTTAGATGTCTGTACACTGGACCACCTTTTCTGTTGAAAGAATGAAAATATTTTTATTCATAGATTCAGACTGAATTTCTGTACAAGTTGATATTTATGACTCTTCTCTCACAAAAACAAGCACTTTAATCTTTCCTAAGGACTGTATTTTCATTATTAATACTTATGTTTATATTGTTAGCAATCCTGACACAGTTTTGAGTATGCATGCGTACTCTGGTGCTTTCCAAGTGGAGCTCTCAGCTGGCCCTCCAGCTACTCAGAACAGCTCTTACATTTTAGTTGGTGGAGAGAGTGAGTTAAACATGATAATTTCACTTCAGAATCAAGCCTGTAGGAATATATTCAGCTCGCAGACCAAGACAAAATCTTTTTCTTGCTGATGTTCTGCTTTGTTAAGGGGGCCTGCAGCAATGTCAAATTTGATAGTGTTCCACTCTCCAAAGCACAGGCAATATGATTGGTATATGAAAAGACAAGGAAGCACTCTGAATGAGCTGTGGAGACAGAGAGGAGTAGAACTAGCTTTGTTTCAGTATAGCCAGGTTCTGGTGTGGATTGCCACTCAAAATTGAGCTGCAATGACACTGTTTCAAGATTATTTTGGGTTTTAGTTAGCAAGGCCATTTATTAATAAAGAGCTTGGTAACTCTAAAATGTAGGTAAGGGTTTTGGTTGTGGGTTTTTCTTCTTGTTTGTTTGGTTGTTGGTTTTGGGTTTTTGTTTTTTGTTTGTTTGTTTGTTTGTTTGTTTTTCATTTTAAACATATAATGAAAAGCATTTTCATATGATGAATAGGCATTTAGTAATAATTACAATTTTTATATCTTTAGAAAGTAGACCACTTTATAACTGAAAATATAATCCTATATTTGTGACAGACCAATTTTTTTGTCTGTGTAGAAAATCAGTGCCATTTTGTCAGAAGTAGGAAAAAAAAAACCTTGCAATTTTCATCAGAACTTTTTACTACACCTCAAGAGGCATTAAACAGGAAAGGTTTGCTATTTGCTGCTGTATGAAAGTGCAGTGTTCACAGCTATCTTTATTTTTTCTGAATCATGCGTATTATTTCTTCATTGGCCATGTGCATGCATATGCAATTTCAAAATACCTACTTCTCTTCTGTTTTCTTAGTTTAATAATACGAAGTTTTAATATTTTTTTTCTTCCAGATGTATAAACTATTTCCTGATAATAGTGATGCCACTGCTTACTCTCTAAATGTAAATTAATCTGAATGCTATGGTTCATGTAAAATAACAGATGCACTTTCAATTTTCCTTTTTTTTTTTTTTTTTTTTAAGATTTGACTAAATATAAGGATCTCTTTCACGTGTGTGAGGGTAAGTTTAGGAGGAATTAATTCTCTGTGTGGGTTCCAGAGCAACAATTTGCAAGGTCAAAGATCTTGTACTATTGTGCATTTGGTTTGAGTAGTATCAAAGGGGTTAGCTGGTTACAGGAGAAGCTTAAGAGTAAAATTCATGTGCAGAAGAGAACAGAAATGAGGAGTCCTTTGACATCTAGAGAAGAAAAAAATCAAAGAAAAATTTTTAAAAGCTAGAGGAATGTCCTCATACAGTATCTCAAAACAGAACTGAAGAACGAATGCTATTTGCTTTTAGTAGTCTGAGTGCTAAAATGTATTCCTAAATATAATACTGACCTTAGGAAATTGCAACACAGAAGCTTACAACTTGACTGTGTTCTGGAACATGCTATATGGTCAAGCTTGCTTTACACCTTCACACGCATTAATTTTGCACTTCTATTTCTATCATGTTGTGTATGTCCTGAACCTGTTTACGTGGGAGGTAATTTTTATAGCACTTAACAGCTTTTCAACTAGTTCTCAGTGTGCATATCATACAGAACCCAGCCCTAAAGTGTGATTTTGGGTCAGTAGGGAAAGGATTTCCTTTGACAGCAAAGTTCCTTGCTGTCTTTTTTAAGAAAATAGTTCTGTAAGGATTTTTTTCTCAATTATTTTTCATACTACCTTGTTATAGACCCTCAGCTATGTAGATGTATTGGAGGGTATGGCAATCTCTAGCAGACACTCAGTAAAGCTTGTAAGCTGCAGCTTAGTTTCCAGTCACTTCATAGGTGTACATGCCACGATAATGAGATCAAATAATGAGCTATTCATCATTGGAGACCTTTGGGTCTGTTTTTTTAATGAAGGGTTTGGAAGCGAATAACCTTTTCATTTTTCACTTCATGGAGTTTTTCTCCTAAGCAAAGAGAAAAAAAAAACCCTCGCCTCTCTTGTTTTACATCTATTGGCATACTAAGAAATTCCTGGAAGCAGTGTTGGCAGGCAGGTTATTGATAAGTTTGTGCAAGTTTTGCAGCACTGATAGACTAGTCTGTTTACATGTGTTTAGCCACTGGATTGATTCTCATGGATCACATAATTAGAGGATATTTCTGTACAGAAATTGAGTCATAAATGTTTTTTCAGTTTGGAATACTTGTGTATAGACTACAACAGACTTTGCTTTTTTGATGGTGAAGTATTCCCAGAGTTCAACCTCTTGGATTCTGATGAAAGTTACAGATTTTACATATGAATGGAAAGCACAGTGAGGTATTTAGGAAGTTCAGGAGTGTACTAATGTAGCTGTATATGTTGTATATTCATTGACATGCAAAACAAAACATGATTAATTCAGTTTGAACACTGATTCTGTGAAAAACTTGTCGAAAAGGCATTTTTATTTAGTAAGAATCTTTCCTAGATGGTAATTTTACCTGCCTTTATGATGACAGTGTATATTAAAGGAATGTTGCACCTATAACTTGACTTTGTAGTCATAATTTCCATAATGAGGGTTATTAAACAGAAACCCTGAGTAGGAGGAAGAATAATGTAACAGTTAACAGCCTGGCTTTGAATCCTAGGCCCTCTTCTGTGCCAGTTGTCTACAGGCTAGTTTCAACTAGATTAGCAAAGACTGATCATTAGGAAGTGGAATTAGAAGTCCTGAGTACAATACCTAAACTCTGTGGACATAACAGAGACTGCAAGTTTACTGCCTTGCTGTAAAGGTTGAAGAAGAATACCCTTGAAGGATGTACTTTCTCTGAGGCTGTCCGAAGGCATCTACACAAGTCTACTGTTTGGGTACTTGGATTGATTTAAAACCTGTAACCCTTCAGAGAGCTTTTCCCTTAAAAAAACCCCAGGATTTAAGGCAATAAGAAATGTCACCTTCGTCTGATAGGTCAGTGGTTGGGTTTTCCCAGTAAGCATAAGACCTAGCTTAAATACTTCCTTTACACTGAGTCTCTCAACTTACGTGTCAGCTGCACAAGATACTGTCTTAGTCTTGCTTGCTAGATATCTGATTTCTTTTGTTGCAGCTATGTTTTCATGGAAAAGATCATTGAGTCAGAGGAAAGATGCCTGTACTGGAGTGATCTTGTGAGATGTGTAGGGGTTCTGAGAGTTACTTCAGAGACTGACTCTAATTTGAAGTTAAGCAGTCATTGGATAAAATGAAAAGCTCAGATTTATATATCCATTTCCAGTATTTGGCTATTTGATTGGAAGAGTGTGAATCCTTTTGCTGAAACTGCCAGGCACTTGTACAAGAAGAGAGGTTTTTAATCCACAGATGGATTAACCTCGAGGGACAATGCTATATGACAGAGATAAAATAGTTTATACTACATATATGTTACATGAATGTTCCAGTAAGCAGTCTTTATTTAAAAGTGTATTTTTCAAGACAAATTTCAACAGAGATTAAGATTCAATAGAATTGAAAGAGTAGTAGTTTAAAATAAGAAATTTGTCTTTGTGGATTCACTATGTGAATTTCTCATATGAAATTTTATGTCATTGTCCTCTTCTGAAAATGTTCATTGGGCTTTATTTTATTCCCTGCAGCAGTATGAAAGAGAGTGCATTTTTAATTTTTTTTAGTGTAAGGGAAATGTCCTTTTTTAGGTTAATTTCATGGTAAAAAGGCAACTCTGAGTATGGCAGTTTAAACCTCAAGAGTCACAGATTAATCAGTGCATATCACAAGCACAGATGTCTGTGTGATAAAAAATACTGACTGTAGTACAAAGACATGAAACTTCATTATTGACTGACTGAAAATCTTTATCTCCTAAATTGTCCCCAAATACCACTGAAGTGTCACAGTGTTGAAATGAATGTATCCACCTGCCTCTAGGCCCTACCCAAGGCCTATGCAAACAGTGCTCTTTATATACTGTTGAAATTTCTTATTCTGAACTCCATGGTAAACTCTTCAATACCTATCATACATTAATCTGTTATGACGTTTTGGAATTGAAGCTTTTACTATGTTTTTCTGCACTTTCTCATTCCAGAGGCTAAAGAGAAATTAGACTTTATACAGAGTTGACCTTTACCTTAATTATAGGTGCTTTGTTATCTTCTATTAAACATTAAGTATTCACACATCTTGAGTAGGTGAGATGACTTCCATATCCTCAGAAGGGATTATTACAGATTATTTTGATAAAAATATTGATTTTAAAGAGTAACAAACATATTTTTCATTGCCCAGTACCTTTAAAATTGCTTAAACATGTACAAAATGAGTGTCATGTAGGAGGAAAATAATTCTACTTTTACTTGATAGACCAATTGATTAATTTCTTCAAGGTTCATATGACCATGTAGCATTGAAGATAAATCAAAAAAACCTTATATTTGTCTATTGTTGAATAGGATCTGATGATGGACAGCATACATTTGCAGTAGTAGCAAGCTTAGAAGAAAAAAAACAACATGGTAAAAAAAGTCAATCTGAAATATATTTTGTATTATAAAGCAGACTGGTTTTTGAGAGTAGGCATTTTCTTACAATAAGGTTTACATTACAATATGATAAAAAATGTGATTCTACATGGAGTAGAAAGTTATACTACATTTCTGATTAATGGGAAACTGAGATTTGTTAATTGCTTTACATAAGGATTATTTTAATGCATAAAACAGTTTGAGACAAAAATTTTCACATTGTGTGTATCCCACCTTTTGGGAAACAACACTTGTGCATGTATGTCAAGACACAAAGTGTGTCTTTCCCAAGTTCTGAAGTTATATTATTGTTGTTATTTTTGTTCTTTTTTGGGTTTGGTTATTGATAGTTATTGGTAGTTATTGGTGATGGAAGTTTGGGTGTTGGTTTGGGTTTTTGTGGTGAGAAGAGAGGGAAGATGGGGAAAACTCAGATACCTAATGGAAATTCTCTAAGAATTTCGAAGGTGACTGTAGAAAGAATTTTGAATTCCACTAGTTCATTTTGTCAGTCAGGGTCTCAGCAGTATATCCAAACATTTTACTTTCCTATTCAGTTTTATTTATATTGGCTTACTAAATCCAAGCAAAGCAATCTTAGTTGCATAACAACCGTTTACACAGCATAGTGCTAATGTGTTACAGAGTAGATACACCACCTTCAGCTATAGTAGTTATTGCTTCTTAGTAGCTGGCAAATAATAGTGATCTTAATTTTTTATTTTGCTTGGTTTTGGTTTTTGGGGTTTTTTGGGAATTTTTGTTTGCTTGTTTGTTTGTGGTTTTTTTTAAGGGAAGATGTAGAGGATGGAGAAGGAACTTGGAGCAATTTTTAGGGCTTCATCTGAAACCATGAATAGAAGAAGAAGAAAAAAAGAATACAAAGAAGTGTGAGAGTCCTTTCACTTGAAAATAAATTTGATGTCATGGATGAATTGTCATGGAAAAGAAAAGCAGAAATCCAGAAAGATGAGCAGAAAAATCAGTCTAATAGAAGTTGCTGTTTTCTCACATAATCTTGCTTCACTTGTTAGGAATATTTTACCACAAAACTCTCAGAGTGGAGCAGTTTACTATTTCTTCTATCCACTAGGCATAATAAAATATAGTCCTCCCTACTGATTAATTTCTGACGTTCTAATGAGAAGGTAAAACATGCTGTATAACATGAAAAATATATAAATTTATTCTGCCACACCTGATTGAGGTATTTATTCTAGGAGACATGCAGAGGAGCAGGACAGTGTTGCTTTCTAATAAATGATTATTAAGAAAATGGTACAGTAGTCACTTTTCAATCTTCAAAGAGTTTTGTCTGATCAAGGATACAGTGAATTGGATGATTTGTTTACTTGGTTCAGTTTCTCTGCCTAGCATGAATACAAAGCTGCTAGGAGTGTTTTCAAAAACACTTCAGCATAATTACTATGCACATCATTGATCTGCTAGTCTCCTGGAGTTTCTTGTATTTTACTGGCTTTCCTCTATGTAATATTTAAATGACAGACATGCTTTTGACACTGAAATTTTGCGTTTTATCCTGAAATACATTATTAATATATATATATATATATAAAAGAATCAAATTATTGATGTCTCCCAATAGCTGTCTGTATTGTTGGTTTTCTTAAACAACTAAAACCTCCCTTTAACACATGAAGAAAAGAATCTTGAATCTTTTCTATATTGCAGTAAATTTTCCTTTTTTTTGTCTACAGGCAGAGACTTTTACCACCATGTTAATTGCACCTCCTTCTGGTAAATATGTAAGTTTACTTCTCTTATCTGTGGTGTATCTAGAAATAAGCTCAGATCACTTACTTTCTATTGAAATTGCTTAAAGGACTGGTTGTTAAAGTACTGTCGTGCGCTAAGTAGGGAAAACAGTTCACCTAGGCAAAGTTTTTTTATGAGCAAGTGGTCTAATGACCTTCAGGAGTTTCTGAAAGAGAAGAAAATAGATGCTTACAAAACAGGAGTGAGTAAAACCAGTTTCTTTTGGGTCATGTCTCCTGTTAGAAATTCCTCAGAGTTCAGCTGCTTCAGAAATACTCAAGTAAGTCTCTTGGCTGTGGATCAGAGTCTAGATTCTGATCTGGATTTGTGAGGCCTGTACTTCACATTTGCTTGTCTTCCTCTTTTTTACTCTGTGTGTGTGCATGAAAATTCTAAAAAACTCTCTTGGAAGTTTGGAGAGACAGGCTGAAGTGTTTTTATTCATTTGTATTACCCTGGAATAAGGCTTACAAGTAGTAGCTTTTAGTAAATTAAATTATTATTTGTTTATTTTTAAAAATAAGGCATGAAAATAAAGAAATTTTACATACTTTCAAAGTTGCGTCAATATTTAAGACCAAGGCTAAATGGACTCAGATACCAAAACACTCATACTAATAAATTGCAGAAGTCTGCAGTTTTTTAGAATTGACTTCCTGCAAGCACAAGTTGCAGAAGCACAAAATCACAGAATCATCAGGTTTGGAAGAGACCTTCAACATCACTTAGTGCAGCTGTAAACCTAGCATACTTACCCCTAAACCATTTCCTCAAGGTACACATCCAGATACCTCTTACTCACTTCCAGAAGGCATTGTTCAGTAAGATCAACATGGTTCAGGAGGAAAATTGAGTGAATGGACACAAGTTTTTGAGCCATGCAGGCCACCAGGGCCTGTGGATTCCCTAGGATTTTATTCTCTCTCCACTCCGGATCCTGTTGATTATGGGATTGGGTAGAGAATATCTTATTCCTGAGTGACCTATTGAAATAAATCTGTCTTCCAACAGTTGCTTCTTGCTGTTGCTGGAGGTAAATTTCTGTCCTATTTGAAGGTTTGATCTTTGGCACCATTACAATCTTTGGCAGTGATTGATTGGCAGTTTATTTATTCCCAAAGAACTAATTTGTTCTTATAATTAAGCTACTACTTTCTCTTATGTGGTTGACTAATATCTTAATGCTACTCTCAGCCAGGCCCAACACCTACCAACTGTGACAAGAAATTAATACCATTTGAGCCAATCGGAAAATAAGCTTTAATGTCATCCATAATAAATGCTACTTAATATATTTCAATATTTGGCTCTGTATGGCTGATGCCATCATCTAGACTTTGAATATTCACTCAGAATACTTTTTCTTTGACTGAGTGGTGACACAGTTGCTATTATATTTGGAAGGTGATTCTGTGTCTCAACAGCATTTTCATTAGTCCTTTCCTTTTTTAAAACTTCTAAACTCTTACTTGCAGTACTCTCAGCTTGTAATATGCACAGGCTGAAGCGAAGCACGGTGGTTGGTGCCTTAAAATTTGGATTTTAATTAAGTTGCAAATTAAGGAGGTGCTACCACAGCCCACTGCATTTCAGGAAATCTGTAAGGGCCTCACTTGGGACTAGTGTTCATAGGGTCACGAGATGATTTACTTTAAACATTTGAAGTTTCCATCCTGGCTACATTCCATGTTGTTAATGGCTAAAGTGGACTCTTTTCCCAAAAAGGCAACTAAAAATGGTGATGTTTCACTCAAGCTATGATTCAGCTTAATGGTTTACCAAGGTTAACAAGGATAAGTGCTTATCCTTTGTTCCCCACCTTGGCTGGGCAGGTGATATTTCTCTTCCAGTCTCAGTCATTCTTATCTTTACTGTGCAAGAACTCCTGGTATAATCAGGGGATGCTCCATCACCCAAGTGATACAATAAGGAGGTGCTCCACTGCTCAGTTGGCTCAGTCGAGCCTTATCAGGAGCTTCTGAAACTATGGAGAAGGCTTGAGGAAGGTGGGGGAAAATGCATAGCACAGCCAGCGGCTACCAATTGCTGTTTGGGGGTGGTCTGGGCATTGGTCACTGGATGGTAAGCAATTGTATCATGCATCACCTGGTTTCATTGCTCTCTATCTCTGTGTCTCTCTGTCTCTGCTTTTCATCACTATTTTTATTATTGTTATTTTTATTATTAGTTTTAGTATTTTTAGTTTTATTATAGTATTTTATTTTGTTTCAGTTATTTAGCTGTTCTTATGTCAACCCAGGAATTTCACTTTTTCTGATCCTCCTCCTCATCTCATCCTCAGGGGAGAGGGGAGTGGGGAGTGAGTGAATGGCTGCATGGCAGTACTTAGTTACCAGCTGGAATAAACCATGACACACATTTCTTCAGTATAGTGTTTGTTTGCTGTGATCAGAAAATACTGATGAACAGATTGAAGGTCTAACCTAAAGTTAGAGAAGAATTCTCACATATTTACTATACTTTGACTTAATGTTTTCTCCTATTTCACAAACTGTTGGCCTTTAGTACAACACCTTTCTGGAGGAAAGTTTCATATCATCAATGGATCCAAAGGTTTGCTTCACTGCAATTAAATCTATCATCTAAACTTGAATGGCTATCAAACTAACTGTTTCCTGCACTAGACTGAACTGTAAAAAAATTAGGTTCTTAGAAGACCTTCTTACAAAGAAATTTTGTTAAATAATTCTGTTATTTGAATCTGGGATATGTGACAAGTAGCATGCAGAACAAGCTGTATTTTTTCTTTTCTCTTGACAGAAGAAACCATACATGACAATGGGACAATTTAACCCAGTCTGACGATAAGCCTGCAGCGACAGGTCAAGTAGTAAAATATAAAGATGCCTGTACTTACTGACAAGTATTTAAACTTGTCAAGGATAATAAATTTTTCAGCAGAGAGGGAAAAAAAAAAGGGGGCTTTAATAGAAGAAGAACTAATAGAGAAGCATGGGAAAAATATACTTGAAAGAAGAGCAAGAATAAAAGAAAACAGGGTAGTAATAAAAGAAGGATTTGAAGGAGAGAATAGTGGTAAGACATACTGAAGAACCTGTTGAACTCTAGGAAATCTTAGCTGAGGAACAAAGGGTGAGTACTAACGGATAAAATACACAAGCATTACTCTCAAGAAGGAAACTAGAAATAGTATGATGAACAAAAAAAGAATAAAAACCAGATGTTAGACTACCTGCTAGATGCTGCAGAATTCCAATCTTCTACTCCTCTACAATGAAAGAATGCTAGTGTTCTTTAATAAGTCATTTGCACCTATATAAAGACGCATGAAAATGATGAGTAAAGACGTGTACAGGTGTTATTTCAAGAGTGAATCACTATTAGATATACATATTTTAATGGTTTAAATGTGTTTTCATTTCTGGTGAAATGAAAGGTGATTTTATTCTTTTTGCATGTCACACTGCTGTCAGGTTCAGAATATTTTCTAAGATTTTCCCCAATTTGCTTGGCTTTTTTGCTTGTTAGAATTTTAATTATAACAGATTTAGAGGAGTCTCTTATAGGAAGCTCAAGGACACCTTGTTAATGTAATATGTTTAGAAGTTTAGGTAGCATGAAAGATAGAAGGTTTTGGTTTTATTCCTATATTTTGTTTCCTTGATGTTTGCTAACAAATATTTTTTATGCTGTCAGACTTTGAAGAGGAATGACACTTTGATTCTTCACTTATTGTTACAGTGAAATATATTCTTCCTTTTTAAATTGGAAGATCTTAGGCAAAATAACGTTGTTCGAGACTCATCTGTAAAAGTTAAGATTTTAACAGCATTTAACTTTAACATTCTCTGTAGGAACAAGCAATAATTAGGACAGAGAATAAGTGAGCTCACAAACTTTTATAACAATTTTTCCTCTATTGCTAAATAAGCTGACAATTCCTTCAGGGAGTCCTAACACCCCTAAAAGAATGAATTTGACTGGAAGTGCAAAGCGTTTTAGGGAGCTTTTTACTTGAATATGACTGAGAAAGTTTTAAATTACCAAAAAACATCTTTTATAAATACCATGAAGAATATAGTGAAGAAAAGAAAGGAGAAAATATTTAGTAGAAAATTAAAGCCATTAAAAGTAAGGAAACAGTAAGAAAACAGAAGAGGAAAACAAGAATTATTGTATTAGAAAGTGTGTCTTTTCAAGATTAGGGCATTTCTGGGCTATTGTGTGTATTTTTTCCCTACCTCTAGTAATTTCTTTGATAATGTTTTGATATATTGACTTCTAATTTGACCATTAAACATTATTTTTGATCTCACTACCCTGCAGATGTCCTACTGAGATATTATCATTGTTATTTCTCCTTTCCTTTTAAACCAGCGACTTTCTTTCAGGATAAACTTTTTCATAGCCCTCAGTTATTTGGTTGGTGGTACACCATTACTATTTGTGCAGGAAGTCTGCAATTATCTTCATATTCTCTTGCTTAATATTTGATGATTGATCATAGTCACTTAAAGATTTAAAGCATTGTGCTGTAATTGAATAAGAATACTATCCTCTACTTAAGAGAATTTAGGATAAAGAACATGAATACATTGTTGATAATTTTATGTAAAGATACAACCATAAATACTTACACACAGCTACAGAACTATGATCAATATATTCAAGTAAGTTAAAACAATTAAAACACCTCGAGGGTTTTTTTTCGGTTGGTTTGTTTTTTTTTTTTTAATTTTAGTTTTGAATTATCTTTCACTGTATTTGCAGTATCCATTCACATTCTACTACTAACTAGAAATAGTGTTGCAATCACTTTTACTGAAGAGATCTTCAGGTTAAAAATCCCCAAAGAATCAGTGAAGAGGCTGACAAAGGAAAATTGTTTTGTTATTTTATATTTAGCTTTAGATCTCAAAATCTATATGTTAATTTTTGACATTTCATTTCTTTACTCTTTAATCCAGTCTATATTTCAGAAATTATGAAAAAGGCGGTTATTTTAATAAACCTTTGAATAAAACTGGAAAAAAGACCCTATAAGAAAGTGAGTCTCAATATTTTACAGTTTCCCAAAATCCTGCTGTAGATGAATATGATTAACTAGGATTTTTATTTTTTCATTTTTCCCATTAATGTCTGTGACTGTATTTTTGTCACATGGGGAGCATATTAGAAGAATAATATACAGACTCGTAATCTATTTTGTATAGCTGTACTAATCTCTGTAGAAGTACATGGTTTTATAAAGTATAGTTTATATTTTTAATTTTTTTTTTTCCATTTTAACTGTTATGGAGCTAGAACAGCACATCTAAATGAGTCCGATTCACAATAGAAGAACTTTTTGTCTTCAAAACCTAGTACTTCATAGAATCATAAAATAGAAGAGGTTGGAAGGGATCACTGAAGGCCATCTAGTGCAGTCCCTCTGCTCAAGTAGGGCCAACAAGAGCACAGAGAAATGTCCAGAGTATTTATCAGTATCTCCAAAGATGGAGACTCCATAATTTCTGTGAGAAATTTGTGTCAGCACTCAATCACCTTCAAGGTAAGAATGTTTCCTGATGTTCAGATAAAACTCCTGTATTTCTATTTGTGCCCTGATGCCTCTTGTCCTGTCACCAGGCACCACTGAAAAGAGAGTGTAATTAAGTAAATGCTCAATACAATAAAATGAAAACTTTTTAATTCTAGAATTATTTTCCTTCAGGTAAAAGAAGACATTCTTTGATTCTGCCTCTAACTTCATAAATCAGTATGGGGAATTCTTGGGAATTAAAGGCAGCAATTTAGGAAGTCATTCCCATTCACAAACTGAAACATAGATGTCTCATTGATATAAATGAGGGTTATGTGCACATCCAAATTTAAACAAAAAAGTAAGGGCTTTCTTGAAAAGGACATGAATGTAAACCTATGCTAGCTTTTCCCCAAACTGTAGGAATGAGTAGAGCTGCTATGACTATTAAATTAGTGGTTAAGAATATGTAAGTTTCAGAGTGAACCAAGCTGTTTTAGAGTAATATAAAAAGTAACTATTGCAGACATATCAGAAAAGCAGTTTAAATAAAGACTAACACACAGGTGTAAAAAAAAAATATTCCCACTTTCCATGGCACACCAATTAAGCCAATTTCTACAGTTTCAAACATGAGTACAGCTCATATATTCTACTGTCTGTACTGATTCATTACTAATAATGAGTTACAGGCCTAATCTAATAAAATTCAATATTTAAAATCAGATCACACTTACATAACTACTTACATACAAGTACTCCACAGTGCAGCACAATACTCATCAAATTAAGTTTCATTTAATTAAAAGCTCAATCAAAAAATATCAGTATTTAGGTCAGTTAAAAATGGCTATTTTGTGTCAATGCATTTGATGTTAGGATATAATGAAGATAGGTGCATAACTGCTAAATGGCTTAGTACTTAACAAGCTCAATAAGAACTTTTATATCATTAGAAACTTCTGCCTTCAAAAGTCAACAAGGCAAACACGAGATAATAAGAACTCAACTATAAACAGTGTAGGATTTGCAGTTCCAAAACCCTCTTAAATTAACTTTGAAAACTTGTATGGAAAAGTTATTTAGGCATCTTTTAAAAGTATTCATGTTCACATGGTATCATATGAAATCACTATAGTATATTTTTTGCTGAAAAATATTTCTGCAGCCTTTTTCTGCACAAAATTACTTGGTCTGAGGTTAAATAACTTCATTTTCTATGGCTGAACTGTTTCCTAGTGTTTTGTGTCACAAATAAATACAAAAAATGCAGACAAGTATTTCTACCTCTGTAAAGCTGAAAGATACAGAATTAATAATATTTTCCTGGACAGCTCCAAAGATAGAGCCTATGAAAAAAATTCTCAAGTATGTAGACTCAAAAAAGTTTTCCTTGATATCTACATTTTAATTCCATGTTACATATCACTGTGTCAGGTTTAAATGAAATTAATATAATCTTTCCCCACCCCCCCATGCTGCTTTTTTTTTTCTTTTTCTTTTTTTCTTTTTTTTTTTTTTTAATGGTACAAAATCAGCAAGACTTGCAAAGTCTTTCAAATTATAATCTTCTTAATTGATCTTTTTTCCACATGCTTGACCAAAGCTTTGCTCATGATGGCTGCCCCAGCAAGATGAGCTCTGAATTATGTCCATTGATTTGAATTTTGAGTACTGCTTCAACAGTATATGCATATCTCTTACTTTCTCTCTCCTGTACTCCTATTATTTTGAGTTATTATCAAAACACCTCTCAAGTATCTCCTTCTTGTATCTTTCAAATTGGAAAAGATAGCATCCTTTTCATAGTGAATTCTAATTGTTTTGGCAGGATTTAATCCTGGAACTGTTTGCTTTTCATTGTTCTACGTTTAAGTGTCATGATGCCAGCCAGAACATAATCTCTTGTGAGTAAGCTGTTACCTCCATTGGTTCCAGACTGTCAGGCTGGAATTTCAGTTTCATATCACGTCTAAGACAGATTGGAAATGACATGTCTAAGACATGTCTAAATAGATTGGAAAACTTCCTCCTTTATGCATAATGTACAGCACTTGTATGGTATTTACTAAAAGACCTGCTATTCTCAGTGCTGCAATACCTTTCTGTGGCAACTCCTTGGCATAATGGAGGATTGTTGTGTTTTTTGGGTTTTGGATTGTTGTAGTTTTTGTTTTTGGTTGTTTTCTTTTTTTTAAAGTTGCAGTATTTTAAAATTGAAAATATCTAGTATAGTATTATTTAATTTTTCCTCCCTTATCTTTCATATTTATGAAGCTTCATTTTTGGTTCTTTATTTGCCTAGATCGCTTCTACTGCTCAGGATTTTGTTTGTCCTCATACTTCTTTTTCTTCTTATTTCAGATTACACAGCTCTATGGGATTGCTTGAAATACAACACTTCAAGTCAAAGTCTAAGTTTTAAAACTCAAATTACAATGGGCAGTTTTAAAGCAATATTTAAAAAATCAACATTTTAGAATCTGAGAGCAAACTACTTTATATGTAAAGCCCACATGCATTGATACCTTACAGCATCATGTTCTCTTTTCCAAATTAATCACCAACTAATATAATAGCAGATAAAACTATAATTAATTTAGATGTATCATAGTATTCGAATTACAGGAATCATCTTAAAGTTTTAAATATACACAAGTCAAAATTGTCATATCAGAACTTATTGTAGGATAGAAAGCTTGTCTGTAATAACAATAGAAGTTATACAAAGGAGAAAAGAAAATATTTTTATTGAAACTACCAAAAATCATTTACTCAGTTTTTAGTTCAATTAATTTATATTATTCTTGATGAAAACCAGGCAGTACTTCAGCATTGCATTGCTGAGAATCATTTATGAACCTGCACTGATTGATGAACTTGCACTGATTTGTGAACCTACATGCTATATGTCTCTATTTCCTCCAGAGTTCACATTGCAAAACTGAAAAAAAAAGAATCTTTATTTGACCAGCTTTTAGGTAGAAGAATTTTGATTGAGGGAAGCTGAGGCATCATTAAACAAAAAGGAAAAAAAAAAATAAAGAAACAGAACAATAACCAAAAAACTGAAAAATATATCCAAAATATGTAAAAACCCCATACAAACAAAAGTTTTCAAATCAAGTAAACCCTCATGCTTTTGTGGAAATGAGCCTACTTTAAACAGCTGTTAATGCTGGACTTTTTTAGAGAATTGGCTCTCTATGCTTTTCCAGAGCATGGTGGTATTTTTCTGTAAATTTATAAGAAATTCTACACATCAAAGCAGTGAGAGTAAATGAGATACCTGTTTTTCTGCATATCCAAGACCAAAAAAAAAAAAAAAAAAAAAAAAAAAAAAAAAAAAAAAAAAAAAAAAAAAAAAAAAGTCAATATATTTAAAAATGTTAAAATACTAAACTGCTGGAAAATACACATGCATACATGCCCACAGAATTGTAGAAATAAAGTTTAGAACTCATATCTATATTACTTTAACATTGATTTCTAAATACCAAGTCATGGTGTGTTAACAGAACCACTTCCTGCTTTAGCGTTAGAAAACAGTTTAAAAGATGTTCTTATTCAAACAAGGTGCCTGGCATTTAATGTTAAATTATTTTAAATCAAAGCTCTTCTAGAATCAGTAATTGTCAAATCCACAGCTTGACATGATCTTTTTTTATCATGACAACACCAAAGGCCAATGATTAAGGGATTAAAGTGGGAATTAATTTATAAAAAACCTCAAAGGAGATGGTGAAGTGGCTTCTTAATAGTTCTGCTTAAAAATCATATGAGACTATAAAGTATTACCTGGGTTCATAGGTAGGAATGTGATGGTAAAAGTTGATTTTCTGTTTCTGTCTGGGTCTAATTTGCTTTTACAGTTTGTCTGCATCTTGCATTAGACCATAGAGTTCAGACAGTTACTTTTTCTGTTATATTCTATTGATTCTTAAAACTTTACTTGATAAATAATGCACATTTCTAGAAGAGTCAATAGCAGAAGTTCAAAAGAATTTTATCAGCATATCGCATAGTGCTTTAATTGCCAATATGCTTAGCAATTTATGTGTTCCATTTGCATATGAGTGTTAGAAAGAACTGAATCATTTATGTTAAAACAGATGGGTGAATATCAACTTCAATGTATAATGGAGTTTAGAGCATAAGATAAAAATAAATAAACAGATGTGCGTGAAACTTTTCTTTAAATTCCTTTCTGCAACTTTGGTTGAGATTTTTCCAGAGATTAAAAATAGCCAATAACAACCATCAAAGTTTTCAAAAAGCAATTTATAACCTAATTTTTATTGCTAATTAATTTTCTAGGAAAATAACCCTTTCTCACTGACACATTTTTCTCCTTTTTCTTTTTCTTTTTTCCCAAAATATGTTGCTATCAAAGCTAACATTTTGGCATTTCAGTGTTCATTTGTGGCAAAAGGTTTGCTGTTTTATTCAGCATCACCTAGAAAGTATAGCTGGATTTCCTACAAGTTTATATAAGCTGACTTCTCAGAAATGCTAGACGTTTATTTACATATATCACAGGCCTCTGTTATCTTGCCATAGTAGTGACTTTAAGAAGTAGGAATAAGGCAATGAATTTTTTTTCATTTTTGGTATTTTGATATTTGAAATGAAGGTTATTTTGGTGTCTATGTGCAATAGAAAACTGTAGGAATTGAGACTTAAAGCAATATTGCACTTCATTCTCTCCAGTTCAATATGATTTATTTAATTTCTTTTCAGCTTGGCACTGAGACAAACTCCTTTTCCAGTTCTGAGAGAGTTGTCTTTACTAATATGATGAAAAGATTATTAGTCTTTAAATGTAATATCATCACTCCCAGTAGATCCCTAATAGGTTGAGATAGAATCTATTTTTGGTGATTGAATATTATGAAACAGTCAGTTATATATTATGTTTCAATTACTAAAAGATTATACAGATGAGCTTGTAGCATTTCCATATGAAAGAAAGGTATGGGTTTTTATGTTTTCTAACATAGACCAGCTTCTTACCCTCAGTAATGCTGTCCATGGATATATAAGAAAAATAATAGATTAAAATTTTCCTAGCATTGCTTTGTTGCAAAACAGTGGGTAAAGATGCAGCTCGTCTTCCAAAACTGTTATGCTGAAAATTCAGTTGAAAAGAACCTTCTAACTTAGGTATGCATGAAGAGTTTTTCCTGACATAGATCTTAATGACAGACCTCCAGACTGCTCCAACACCATTACTGGAAGTGCTCTTTTCCTCCATATAGAGCTGACACAGAGTCAAGTGACAAACTAGTCCAGACAAGTTAGCTGAGCAAGTGCAGTCAGTCTGTCTCCAAAATCTGTACAAAATGCTGAGTGGCTTTGATTAACAGCTTAAAAAATTGGAATGGCTCTACCTGTATCTGTCCAATCAGCAGGTATGTTTCTGGTTTAACACCTGGCATTTGAAGTCAGGCAGACCATCCTTGCTAGGAGTCCTGCTCTGAATACTGAGTGACCAAACCTGTGCATCCTGCTACTGGAAACTCACTGCAGGTAAGAGGTATCACTCTCTTGACAGGAATGTGTTTGCTCGTTTTCAGGGATTCATTTATAATCATGCATTGTTTTTTAAAAATCCTATAAATAGACCAAAGGTAGGTATTTGACCAAAACATTTTTTCTTTCACTGAGAGAAATTACTACTCCTTTCTAAGGGTGGCAGTTGCAGCACGGTGGTGGTCACAAAAGGATATGGAAATATGCATCACTCTGGAAGGTTTAGTTGTATCTTCCCTCCAGTTACTAAAACAAACCTGAAAAATTACTCTCTGGATGAAGGTGACTTTTTTTTCCTAGTCTCCCTGTCTGTCTGCCAAGTGCATGCCAAGCAATGCAGTGAGATGCTCCATGTTGCTTGTATGCTGAGCCTCTCCAGTGAGGTTGTTTCCCATTCAAAAGAGGCACTCCTACACTCTGAGAGCTGTGTTTTCATTAACTACCTTTCTGAAATGTGATAGGTGATAGGATTAAAGCAATGCATTCAGCTTTAAGGTTCCATGGACAGTGATGTAGTCCACAGGCACCTGATAGCAGTGGGCCACAGGC
This sequence comes from Sylvia borin, assembly GCA_014839755.1. Classification (NCBI taxonomy): domain Eukaryota; kingdom Metazoa; phylum Chordata; class Aves; order Passeriformes; family Sylviidae; genus Sylvia; species Sylvia borin. The sequence continues at coordinate 79,614,987 of CM025957.1, forward strand.
CCTAAGAGGAAGATTTCAGTTGGGGATTATGTTGGTGTATCTTCTCCTTTCCTTGTATAGCAGCTAAGCCAAGCTTTTTTGTGTCCTGAGTACATTAACCTGATGTTTATATTTGCTTTTAAATCATACTAGAGTTATAAAAACTTAGTACTATTATTGCTCTTTATGCTTGTCTGGTTATCTGCTTATTTTTGATGGTTCAGTTGTTTCCTCTTTAAAATGCCTACCAAGCTACCTAGTTTTAAATAGTAGAATTTTTCACCTTGGTAATTTTATATAAAATAAAAAAACTGTGAGAGAAACTTTGATAGAAATAAGACAGAAATGGCTCTGACACTGATGTCTATTCTATGATTCCTTATATTTTTCACTGTGAATTTTATTCATGTTTGACACTATCTTAGAATAAGCCTCAGTAAAGGGACCTCAAGAAATCATCTATATCATACTACATAAATCAAATAAGGATGAATTATATCCACATAATTTCAGCATGTATATTCTTGCAAGATCTTAAATTATGGTGACTCCTCAGACAGCTTATGCCAATGTTTTTCTATTGTTATGACTAGAAAGCTTCTTTTAATGTCTAACCTAAGTTTTCCTTTTGCAGCTCAAACCTATTATAATTTTACTTATCCACATTTACTGTAGATCATTCCCTTCGATGCCTTTTATGCATCTGAGAGCAGCTATTGTATCCTTAACACATCTTTGTCTTCTTTTTAAACTAAGCACTGGAATATTTTACAGTCCTTTCTTGTAGACCATTATTAAGACATCCCTGCTTATCTTATTTTTCTGCACTTATTAGATTACTGATTTCTTTAGCAGCCGTGTACAAAAATGACAGTTTTTCAGTCAAAGTTATTGACTATTTATGTTTTTTATTTCCTACCAACGCATTCTCTCATACACACACAACACACACATATTTAGCAGCAGTATGACACCATCAGCTCATTTCCCTCTAGTGATCTGCTATAACCACAGATCTTTTCTGCACAACTGCTCACTGCTTGTGTCACTATTAAAGTATGAGTGTCTATTGTCACTCTTTGACTTGACAAATTCAGATCTAGCCTTGAAACATCATTGAATTCAATACTGACTTCCAAAATAGAAATATTATTTATTGCAGTTGAGTTACTGATAGATTCATCTCAAATGACAGAGAAGCTGTCCTGCCTATCTCTTTCTTTAAACATAGACAGCAGGTATTTTCACTCTGTTCACCTCTGTGGCCAGTTCTTAGTGAATCAACTTAGAGACAGTTTTCTTAACTTGCTTGTGAAAATAGAATGAATAGAAATAGAATAGAATATGAAATGAAAATGTTTATTACATCCCAGATATCTTAGCTGTTACTGCTGTTCACAGTGCATGTTATCATATTAGAAAGAAAGGAAGAAAAATATATATGGTTAGCTTTTTCCTCTTCAAAATATTATAGTTTTTTTGCATATACTTGCAAGTCTTATTCCTCTGAGGGTCAAAATTATTTTTCTGATTTACATTTCTTTCCCTTTTTTCTTCCCTGAGGATCCAAATTTTTCTTTGTTATGTCTTTCAATACAATGGACTACTAAAGATAACTTTTAGCAAATCTAAGATTGCTACAGCCAGATCTGCATGTGTCTAGAACAAAACTTGTCAAGTCCAGCAGATAACTTTAATATTTTTGCAGTGATTTGTTTCACGAAATATTGAGATGACAATCAAAATAAATGCAACTAAAATAGAGCAAGATAACCCTTGAATAATGGAAAAGCAAGTTACAGGGTACTTGACTAAATTAGAGGCTTTCAGAAATAATCCCTAACCTTTCTTTTCCTATCAAATTTGAGATATTTTCCTTTGTCTCTGATATTATGTTAGTGCCCTTTTTTCTCTGATTTTTATGGCATTAGATGTCTGATTTGAAATGACCTTTTTACTTAAGACTGGAAAAGACTTGCATGCAAAGAAGCACTCAACACTTAGGCCTTTCTCAGAGTCAATTTTGCTAGTTTTAAAAGTCCACTAACTAGAGAACATTTACTAACTTTAGTCTTATTGCTAATATAGCACATCAATTTGCTGGTCTTTATGTCTCTTTCTATTGTTTTTACCTTGGGTTCTTTTTATTGTTTGACACTGCAAACTGCAAAATTTAAGTTCAGTACCTGTAGACAGACATCATTTTTTCAATATTTCTCTCCTGCTTTATGTAAAAAAGCAGATCTGATTTCATTCCCATGCTGAATGGACTCTATTTTTTTCAAATACAGCATAGCAGATATGACTCATACTGTTACTCTACTCTGTTGTATTCACATGCAAAATAAATAAACTTAGATTATCAATAGTTATGCTATTCAAAATATGAAATAGCACATCATCTCGGGGTAAATTCTGTGATGATAATTAATTTAGTTTCTAATTAAGCAGTTTCAGTTTTTAATTATAAATTTAATGTATCCTTATAGAAGTGTAGAAAGTTAAAAAATGCAATACAGTTTTCTATGCAACCTGTCAAATCATACTGCATATCTCTTAATATATCCATGTTTGTACTGTGCACCATGGATTTATGATACGGTTTTCTGTTCAGGAACTTACATGCTTCTTAGAAGTGAACTCATATTCTTATATTCAGGTTAAGCTTGAATTATGAGTATCTTTCATGAAAGAGTGAAAATGAACTAATGAACTCCAAGATACTTAAAAAAAAAAAAAAAAAAAAAAAAAAAAAAAAAAAAAAAAAAAGCTATTCTAAAAATGTATTTCTGGCAGGAAAATTCCAATTTCTCAAAGTATTTTGAAGAAACTTCTTTTTATTTTATAGCAAAAAGTATAAAGACAAACCCAAAACCTTTAGAAATTAAACACAACTTTTTCTCTATTTTTTCTTTGAATTCTGCACCTTCTGTTGTTTAGTCCCTTCAGTTTGAAAATATTACAGTAATGATGAAAACTCTGGAAAAATATTAGGGTTATGATAACGAATCCTGCAGGAAAAGTAATGACTGGCTTTTAACTTTAGTACTTTTTCACTTGCCTTCACTTATCCATGTTTTCCATCCATTGATTAATTTATCAAGGAACTTTTGGCCTCACCATTGCTCTAGATTTTGACAACAAGCCTCCATTTTAAAGCTGATACAAAGTTTTTCATTTTATACTCTGTTAAGGACTGTATGTTTTTTAAAAGTTGATTTAATTTTGAAATTTTCAATAAAATTAATGGGTACTTTGTCAGGTTTTTTTATTACAGTTGATTTTTTTACAAAATCTATGAAAATTCCATAGGATGCTCTATACAAGTGTAGGAACTTCTATCATAATTGTTTTCTCTATATATTTTTATTTCTTATACATGCTTTACATGTGTAAGTTCAACTTAAAACTGTGGAACACTGTTAAGAGTTCCATAATAGGAAAAATCAAGATTATATTATCTAGATATGGATTGATCCCCTTGTCTTCCAAAAGGGCCAAAATTCTCTGAGCATTACAGCTACATTGTGCCAGTCGCACTGAAAATGTTTCTCCCTTTTGGTCTTTTTTCCACTTTACTTTGATGGAACAGTAAATCAGAAAGCTGTAGAGTGAACCAACAAGAAGCAAAGCGAAATCAGTGGATAGCATTCCACACAGACAGAATACAGGAAACTGTAAACATCTGGAAAATGGAGTTTGGGAATAAGATGCTTCATACATAGGAAAGCTTCCTATTGAATATTGCAGTTACAGATTATCTGGGTAAACTCTGATCAAACAGAAGATAATTTCATCCTTTCACACACATAGGAGAATGTGCAAATAACTTTTCTTTGCATAAGGAAACAATTGAAAATGAGAAAGATATCATTATAAATTGTCTCCCTTTTCACCCATTAGGTGGGAAACACTTTAATATCTTTCAAACTGAGAAGTATAATTGTTTGATGAGCCCAATTTCCATTACATATCTCATCCTCTAATTACAATATATTAGTTTTACAAGTAATTATGGAGCAGTTAGTTAATCTAAGTAAGAAATCAATAATTCAAACTAATAGTTAAATTGCATGAACCACTTCTGTATTGATGTGGACAGAAATTTAGTGACTTATTTACATTACTTAATATATTTTCCAGAACAAAATGTATTCTTCTAAAGTACTCTCATCACCTAAAATAACATCAAAGGACATGAACAATTGTGTGAGTATAAAACTGGATGAATATAGAAGGAAATTGATATTTTTAAAAAGCATAATGTAACATTTTACGGATATAGAGAAAATACTTTCCCTTCTGGTTGAGAGCCACCAAGTATTTTGGTTTAAAGCTTACAAAGTTTTCTTTGGTCCAAAAGGCTTGATCTTCATAGTGATTCTGTATATTAGAATCACTTGAAAGAGTAAGCTTGTAGGTAAAGGTGAATTTGAACCTTAACACTAGCAGGACATACTTGCAAATGCAGGATCTCTTGAGCAGCTCAAAAATCGCCAACAGACCAACCAATTAAACAAAAACCCAAACCACGAACAAAAACTATGATGTGCTGAGTAGCTATTTCTCATTCTTTTGAGGATTTTTTTTGTTGTTGATGTTGTTTGTTTGTTGGGGGGGTTTGTGTTTTCTGTTTTTATTTGAAAAGTATTTATTTCAAAGGAGACACATTAGGAATATTATCTAGATTAAGAAAAAGATTTTGCCTCTATTTCTACAGAAGTCAACTGTTGTACAATCTGACATTCTGTAACTGATCCAGGACACTTTAGACTTTGCAGTATCTCCTTGCGCACATTACATATTTTCTTAGCTCTAGTCTTCATTCAAAGCAATAAAAGATGGATTCTGACTCTTGTTGATTATCCACAAAATGAAGCCAGTCTTTCTGATACAACTTTTTCATAAGCAATTCAGAAATGTTTAAACAAAAGCCAGAAAAAAAATAGACTTTGAAAAGTTTAATTTCTCTTGACCAACAGCAATGGACTCTATTCTGTTCACAGCAACATAGTGTACTATTTACTGTTAACCTTCATAATGACTTTCAGTTTATGGAGTAGTGAATTTTCAGTGGATGACTTTCACTATGATGGAGTAGTACTACCATGTGGCAGTATAGTAGAATTCCTTTACGGTTTTTTATTTGTCATCTTTTCAGGTTTATGTTGGATTACACGGAAGAATATTTAATAAATGTGTGGTGTCCTATTTCATGTCTTTTTAAGGCTTTTCACCTTCTATTGAAACAAATGTTGCACGAATGCAAATGCATTTCAGTGCTTTCCAGAGTGTGAGAAAAGATATTGATAGTTGTGATGGATACTTACTACATGACATTCTATACTAAATATATATTTTGAATGTAGTATCTGCTTGAAAAAAGATGGATCTATGCTTACATACCACGTGTTTCTAAAAAAAATATTTCACTTGCCTTCTAAGTTTGATAATTTGCATGTGATCCAATGACATGTGATAGAATAATTTAAAAGAAAGTGCACTATTTCCAAACTAATAAATAATTTCAACCTTAATGAAGCTATATTGAAGATACAATAGCATTTCAGCATTCTTTTTTGTTATTGTCTCAAAGGGATCTCTAAGGAGTCCTGTGAGCCACCTCAGATTTATTCTTGTGTAATGGCTCTTGACCAATATTATCATAAAGAGTTTTTGTATTCCAGGGAACAGGAATTTTGGGCAAGACCTAACCAAATCTGTGTTAGGTAACATAAGACCATTTGTTGAATGGCAATGTATGATGTTGTAGTGGTTTGAAAGCAAAACGAGTGAGAGGCTCCAAGTCAAAATACAATTTAATGAGAAGAAAAGGGAAAAAAGGTAAAATAAAATAAATGCAATAATGAAAAAAAAGCAATATTACAAATTAAACAAAAACAAACAAACAAACAAACAAACAAACAAACAAACAAAAAAAAAAAAAAACACAAAAACCACTGACAGAGTCAGTATACAACTTGAGCAGGGTGATGGAAGCAGTCCAGGTCAGGTGGTCTTCCTGAAGCAGTGATCCCATAGAAAGGTCTGGGAGCTCCAGTACTCTGGGAATCCAGTGGGTAAGGGCTGTCTGTACTCTCTCAAATCCCAGCTTATAGCCAGGTGAGAATGCTCCCCCTGGGCGGAGCATCTCACAATGGGATGATGAGTCATGCAGTGGGTCCTTGATGGCCCATTAAAGAGAGATAGCTCCCGGAGGGAGTTATCTTTGAGTCATGCAGCAAGGCATTGATGGGCCATTAATAGAAGGCACCCCAGAGGGAGGGGGACCTGGGAAGACACTGCTCCAACAATTGGATTAATCAAGAATGAAGATGGTGATAGAATACATCCTATACTACAACCCAGGACAGATGTGATTCTTTTCTATCTGTTTGAAGTTTAAGCTGTGCATGTATGTTGATGTTTGTCCATAATTATTCTTGTCACATTAAGAATTTAGGCACAAGGGGCCCTCTCCAAAGCCCACTAATATTCATGTTAGCTGTTAGCTCTAATGCTGATTTATCAAATCAAATAGATCAAATAGAATCAAATAGATCAAATAGAATCAAATACAAATACAATTAAGAAAATGTTGGGAAAATATGAATAAGGACAATAATGAAGATAGAAAATTGCAATAATAATTCAAAAGAAAATGGTTAGAAAACAAAAAATGCTAAAGCATACTGAAAAGATACATTTGGTCTTTTTCTTTCTGTTTAATAAAGTTTAGGCTGGAAATCAAATGGCATCTAGGAGAATACTGACCATTGAGTTATGTTTTTCACTATGGGTCTCCCTGGGCTAAAATAAGCTTCTTTTTCTCTCCCTCTACATTTCATATATGGCAAACGAGGCAGATTTGGTAGAACAGAGAAGACTAGAACTTTAGTCTCTTTCAATTAAGTGGGGGAAAATTTCAGTTCTTAAAGTGGAAACACTTTATTCTTCGTATTCTGTTTAACGTGTTATTTTATCTGTGAGTTTATTGTTTTATAAAACCTTCTATTTTTCTTTCCTTTCTGTAAATCTCTAAAATAAATATATTCATCTGAAAATTTACACTTCAGTGCATTCTCAATGTAATTCAATATTTACCATAATATGTCAGTCCTTTTTCATAGGTATCTATGGAAACAATCTATAATTATAATATCAGAATCATTTAGCATAACATGTTGGTATAAAGACTAAGTCTTATACATAAAACGAATCTGCAGTGTTCTTGACATTGCAAGAAGCTGATTTTAGATGTGGATAAAGTTTTTTGGTGTTTGTTTGCTAAAGAACAATTTCCACATCTAAAATTTTCAGGGAAGATTTTATCCTGCTCCTGGTTTTGATCAAGTAGTAATGTCCCTTAGTAATTCGCAGTGCATCTCCTATCCTGTATTTGTGTCATATTCTGTGTCTTTTCTTATGCAATTCCTAACTAAAATTTGCAAAATACCTAAATTAAAAAAATGTATTTGTAAGCCCTTTTTGTTATCTTCTGTAAAGCTAAACTTTCCAGAATCTTCATAATTTTAAAGTCTACACTTCATCAATTAGTTTACTTGCTCTGTGTTATATTCCCTTCAGAAGTCACATGAAATCTGGGGGAAAAAATAGAGTATTCCTTCCTTGGAGAGCTACTGAAAATGGGCAAAATATTTCAAAGAAAATTGGAGATGGGAGAACCTGAAGATTAGATTTATATTAAGAATAAAGCATCTACATTTTTTGGGTTCTATATATGTAGGTGTGTCTATATTAACATATATCTAAGCTCCCTTTGTAATCAGTCAATGGAGAGGTAATCCATACAATCAGTGCAACTTAGATATCTATAAAGGTAACTTACCGATCAGCTGCTCAGACTTATTGTTCAGACCTGGAATCTATTTTGGTGTGAGTTATCACTCTTTCAGTTTCTTAGTCTTTAGTAGTACTATTCTCCAAAATGCTTATAGAATTATTAAAGTTGGAAAATACTTCTGATATCGCCAAGTATAACTTCTGACCAAACACCCTGATGCCAACTAAATCATAAGCCATGGACATGTGCCACATCTAGACATTTCTTGAATGAACTTGAACTTCCAGGGATGATGACTCCACCACCTCCCTGGGCAGTCCAGTGCAAAGCATTTTTTTTTTTTTTCAGCAAAGACAAAATTCTTAATGTTTAACCTGAATCTATCCTGGCACAGCTTGAGGCCATTTCCTCTTGTCCTGTTGCTAGCTGCCCACAAGAAGACCCTCATCTTGCTACACCCCCCTTTCAGGTAGTTGTAGAGAGAGAGATGTCTCCTCTGAGACTCCTCCAAGATTAAAAAAAAAAAAAAAAAAAAAAAAAAACAAACCAAAAAAAAAAAAAAAAACCAAATCAAAACAAACCAACCAAAACCCCCCCCACACACTCAAAAAACAAACAAACAAAAAGCCCACAACAGCCCCCTCAGTCACTCCTCATAAGACTTGTGCTTCTGACCATTCCCCAGCTTTGTTGCCTTTCTATGGGCATGCTCCTGCCCCTTAATGTCCTCCTTGTAGTAAAGGACCCAGAACTGGACACAGACATCTAGATGTGACCTCACCAGTGCAGAGTATGGGGGACAATCACTGCCCTGGTTCTTCTGGACACACTATTCTTGATACAAGTCAGGATGGCATTGGCATTCTTGGCCACCTGGGCACATTCTGGCTCATGTTCAACTGGCTGTTGACCAGCACCCCCAGGTCATTTTCTGCTGGGCAGAATTCCAGCCACATTTCCCCAAACCTGTTGTATTGCATTATGCTGTTTAGACCCCAGGGAAAGAACCCAGCACTTCTCTTTATTGAATCTCAAAATCATTGGCCTGTCCAGATTCCCATGCAAAGCCTTCCTGCCCTCTACCCTCCATCAGATCAACACTTTGATACAGTAGTGTCATTTCTGCCAGCTTACTGAGGGTGCTCTTGATAATTTTGCCCACGTCAGAGATTAAGATATTAAACTGGACTGGTTCCAACACTGAGCCTTGGGGAACCCCATCAGTGACCATCTGCCAAATGGATGTACTAGTATTCACTGACACTCTCTGGGCTTGGCCATTCAGACAGTTTCTAACACAATGTCTCAGATGCAGCAAAGAGTCCTTCTGCCCATGCCAGGAGCTGCAAGCTTCTCCAGAAGAATAGCATAAAAGAAAGCATTGAAGATTTTATTGAAGTCCAGGTAGATAGATTACATCATCAATCTTCCCTTCATTCCCTAGGATCATAAAAGGAGATCAGGCTGGCCAAGCTGGACCTGTTTTTTTTCTAAAACCAGACCATAGTTTGGTTTTATCTCCTGGCTATCCTGCACATGCTATGTGATTGCACTCGCTGTGATCTGTTCTATAAACCTTCTCTGGAGCCAAGGTCAGACAACAGGCCTATAATTCTCTGGATCTTCCCTCTGATCATTCTTGTGGATGGATATCTTCTCTGGGATCCCTCCCACTTAACCATGACTTATGATAAGTGATAGACAGTGGCTTGGTAAGGTCTTCTGGCAACTTCTTCGGTACTCTCAGGTGAACCCTATCCTGCTGGCCTCACCACTTGTGGTGACACAGGAAGTCATCAACTACTTTCCCCTGATTATAGAGGGTCTCCTGTCTACCAGTTCAGGTGACTAGTAGCCCTGAGCATGGCTGGTCTTTCTGTTAGAGACTGAGGTAAAGAAGACATTAAATACTTGAGCCATCTTCTCATCCTTGGTGACAATGTTCCCATGTCCAATAAAGGATGGAGATTTTCCTCAGTCCTCTTTCTGTTAATGTATTTATAAAAACACTTCCATTAATAATTCACAGTGTGGCCAGATTGAGCTCTAGCTGAGCTTTCACCTTTCTAATTTTCTCTCTACATGACCTAATAGTATCCTTGTAGTGTTCCTGAGTTGACTAGCCTTTCTTCCAAAGATTATAAATTCTCCTTTTCCCTCGAGTTCCAGTGAAATCTTCAGTGTTATTATCTAATTATAATAGATGTCTCAGCCTGAATTAAAGTGCAAATGAGACCATATGCTGGTCAATAATATGGATTCTATTTAAGAGTTAATACAGGGCAGAGAGATAGAAAGAAATGGGGTGGCATAGGGACAGAGGGAAGAAAAAGGGTGGGACAGAGAGATTAAGCAACAGATATCACCACCTTGTGGTGTCCTGCAGCTCCTTCTTCACCCTGGTCTTCAATAGTAGGGATCACAGAGTTCTTCTAGAAGTACCACTTTTATACAGTCCAAGTCCTGGGCATCTATAGCATACAGATACCTTTCCTAGAACTTGGGCTGGCATGTGTATCCTTTCCCCCAGTTTACCACCTTGTGAGTTTTTTGTCCATATAAATCTAATCTTAAGTTTCCACAGCCTACGCTGTGGAATTTTGTCCAGTGTGTTAATTCCAAATCTTTACCTTCTTTAGGTCTGGAATCAAAGCCTTCCTGGTTTGGTATCTATGCTTCTCTCAAGTTCCTATTGTGGTGATTTATCTTATGAGAATTTCCTTATTCAACAGAGTTTTGAGACATGCAACTACATCCTTTAAGTCCTCACATTAAGCCAGGCCAGTCATCTTCCCTGATGTCTCACCTTTCAGCACGTAGGGACAGCCAGCCTTCCTGGACACCCTTTTAAGAAAGGACTATTTCTCAAGACACTCTCTGAACCAGTGTACTGAAAAGGTCAAAGTTCAACCTCCAGAAGTCCAAGGTAGAGGTTTTGTTAAACTCCTTCTGTATTTCACCAAGGATTGAAAACTCAATCATTTTGTGGTTGCTGCGCCCTCCAACTACCATATCTTCCACCATCCCTTCTCTGTTTTTAACCAGCAGGTCTAGCAGGGCATTGCCCCCTGTAGGATCATTTACCAGCTGTGTCAGGAAGCTCCACACACTCCATGAACCACCTAGAACTGTGTCATCCCAACTGTGTTTGGTTTCCAAATGACATCCAGCAAGTTAAATTCTCCCACAAGAGCAAGGGCTGGCAATTGTGAAACTGCAGCCAGGCACCCCTAGAATACTTCATCTTCCTCTCCATCCTGCTTGGGTGGTCTATGACAGACTGCCACCAGAATGTTGCCTTGATGGCCTTCCCTCTGATTCTTATCCACTGGCACTCAACCTCTTTTTCACTATCCTTGAGCTCCCTCAAACTAGTTCTAATGTACAGTCACCCTGTTAAGATAGGGTTAATAATTTCTGTTGCCACAAAGCTGGGAATAGAGCCTCAGCTTCACTGCAACCAGCATGTTGCTTCCATTGTTCCAACCAAATCAAGTATAGCTTTGCCTGGGTAATCGGGATGGGGGGAGAAGGAAAAGATTGGGACGGCTTGTACTTGGAAATAAAGCTATCCTTTACTAGGTTGGGTGAAACTGTACCTAATCATCATAAGATAGATGATAGAATTGTAATGATTGTTGCTAGCTGAACGATGTGGTGGTGCATTTTTATTCATATTTCTATTTATGATTTGTTCGCTAAGGTTTTACATAATGGTTTGTTCTGTAACCCCCTATGTTTTTTCCCCCGTATGGTTTACCCCATGTTCGGTTTTATGTCAATCATTGGTTATATAACCTTCTGGTCCTGTCTGTCACTCTGGGGCCTCTCCCTGTGTCCAGAAATTTCCAGGGAAGGCGTCGAGTGATTGGGCAGGATCCAGACTTTCCCCTCGTATTGTGTTTTGTATGGTTGTTGTACCTGTCTCTTATGTTAAGAGCCACACCCTTACTATACCCCATTGGTCCCTGACTGAACCCTTCCCTGTGTCACACCCCCTGTTAAAAGTCACAGCACAGAGGGGCTTGTGGTCTCTCTGAGGCTGGTGTCCCGGGGGGAGGACTCCACGTCCGGAGCCTCCAATAAACTCGGTTGGATTTACCCCTCGAGAGTCCCTCCTTTCATTTCCTTCACCATAGCCACGCTGCACTCCCGACAAGCCAAGAACCACTGTGTTGCTGTGGTGCCAGGGCTGGCCGGACAGGCGACACAGGCGTCCCCAGAAGGCACCCCCGCAGAACATGATTATTATCTTAAACTAGAATCGTGAGAATCACAAGGGAAGATATTTACCAAAACTCATGCTTGGGTATATACAATAGAACAATAGAGGTTAATGTTTAACATAGAGTTGTGTAACAGAGGGGTATAATATTGGGGCCTTCTTGGACCCTCATCAGAGTTGGATTTGGGTTTGTACCCCGGCTCCCAGAGCTCTCAATAAAGCATCCACGTAATCATCTCCCTGATTATGTGTCTTCCTCGCTAACAACCCCACTACCTCTCTTTCTTCACCATTCCCTTCTGGTGGGTTTGTGATCATCCATTGCAGCATCCTAGTCATGTGAGTCATCCCACCATGTTTCTGTGATGGCTACTGTGTCATAGCTTTCCTTCTGTACCATGGCTTCCAACCTCTCTTGTTTGTTTCCCATGCAACATTAGAGTATATGCACTTCAGCTGGGCTGATTTCACCGCAGACTCTGGTTACCACACTTAGGCTCATCTCTGGACAGCCTGGTTTTATCCTCTTGCCCCTTCAAATCTATTCTGAAGGCCTGTCAATCAGCCCTCATCTAGCATAATTTCATCTTCACCCTCATTTGAAGGCCTCCTCATCTAGCATAATTTTCCTCCTTTTAGACAAGTGAAGAACACCTCTCCAGGATCCAAACAGGCCTCCAAACAGTTCAAAAAAGAACCAAGAAGAGGGAGGGAAAGTTTTAATGATGGAAAAATAGATAACGTAAAAAGGAAACCTGTCCTCTTTATCAGAAACTGAGGAAATCCCAGCAAAGCAGCAGCCTATTTAAGTAATTGCTAGTGAATTTCTGCATAGAGGATTGCACAGTCAGATGATACATGACTGAAGAGAATATCCCAAAGGGCAATAATTCTGTATTTTCAGGTGAGGGGTAAGTCAGGGACATATGCTTCATAAAGTGTTTTCTATAGAACTGCAGGGAATTCCAGACAAGGTGTGCAATGAAAAGGAAAATGCTTTGTTAATCAAAAATTCTATGTCTTAAAAAAGTACTTCTAGGACAGATTCTTATCAATAATTTTGTTACAGTTTCTTCAGAAATATTACCTCAAATATTTATCCCTATCATATTTGCTGACACTGAAGGTTATACATATTTCTGAAGTTTGGTCTAGTTCCAATTCAATCCAATCTATTTTTACTTTAAAGGCTGGATTTTAGCTATCCTCACAATTTGAAGTGATGGTCAGAAAATTAATTTTCAGAGCAGTATCTTTTTTGTAATGTATCATGTGCTCACTCTTCATAGTTTTCTGTAAGCACAATGATTAATAAAAATGTTAAAACTTCAACAGTGCCTGAAACAGTAAGTGGGTTGCACAGTTTGTGAGCTATAGTTTGATTTCAACAATATTTAGGGCAACATTTTTTTTTTTACCTGTGCTTTTTGAAGAAAGCAAATACAGAAGTTGTGATGATTAAAATATATTATCTTTCTGATGAAAATAATCGAAGAAATCAACATATGCATATTTTAAGTTATTTTATATTCTAATATTAGTAAATATTGAATTTTTAATTATTTAATTCAATTTATTTCTGAGTCAACATTCATAATTGATCCTAGTCTCTTATGTTAACCTAGTCTGGGCAAGATAATGTTTTTTCCACCACAGATTAAATTGACATCTTCATATTCGCAACCAGTTTAGATGATATAATCTCTTATATCATCAATTTATTTTGAAAGTAATGATCATCTCTTTGTTGATCACACTTCATAAGCTCTGAAATATCTGCAGTAAAAGTAAAAATTCTGTATCTTTCTTCAAAATACAGTATTTTTTTTTCTCTGTATGAGGTGAATTTCTTAACCTGTAATGACTTTATTATGTGAAAGATAGTTGGCTATGATATTCCCCCAAAAGAAATTCTGATCTAAATTCAGATCTAAATCTGTTCTGAACAAGTAACTAGACATCAGATTATATTTTTGATGTACTCTCTTCACTGCTGTATACACTGAAAAAGCTGAGATACTGCAAATTGTAGTATGTATTTCACTGTCATTTTTTCCAGGAAATTTGTGACATATGACACATTTTGAAGTTTTCTGTCATTTTGTGAAAGAGAAGTCAGGAACAGCATTCTTATCATGTTCATTGATTTTAACACTTCAGTTCATCTGTTTACTTTCTATCTCTAGATCCACCCTTTGACAGATGCTGGAATCTGTACATGTCAGCTCATGAACAACAAAAGGGGGTTATTCCCATCTTTGAAAGAGAAATCTGTTGAGGTTAAAAATCATCCTCTGAGGTTAAGAAGGATACTCTGATTGGTTAAGATAGAGTAGCTCAAGAAACCTTTTTTTTCCATTAATTTTCCCTAAAAAATAGATACTGATGGCAGTTACCAGAAAGAACAGCTTGATGTTATAATAAGAAATGTCAGATTGTAAATTGAGCCCCTTTGAAAAAAAAAAACCAAAAAACAAAAACTGACTTATTATGACTATGCTCAGCAGTAGGAATGATTTCTATATTATAGAGTACATGGCTACTGGTTCAGTATAAGTATTGCAACTAGTCTCTTAGACTTAAAATTATCATAGATTATTTTAAAAGCACTTTTCAAATAATTTCTGCTGTCAGCTTATTCCCTGAACACACTGTTTTGACACAAAGATTATTAACTGTAAAAAGGAAAAAAAATAGGAGTGATAAGATTAAATGAGAGAGTCAGTATGCTTCTATCTAAACATTTGTATACAATGATTAAGCCATTGGTACCGTCATTACGCACAGTATGAAAGCTCTCACCTTACTATTTAATCAAAGGAAATGTTGAATAATTGTTGTTTATGAAGGGAAAAGATAAAAATGTTTCCTAGTTTTTAAAAGTTGCTTTTAAAAATTATGTGGAGCACTGACTGCTCATCTGTAGTGATTTCCCTTTTTTTTAACTTGAATTAAAGATACGCAATTTTATACAAGATCTTTATTAAGATCTCATCCCCACCATGTTACCTTGTATTTTTGGAAGTGAGAAATTATTATTCTTCATATACTATAGAAACAAGTTTCTGTTCTTTAGTTTATGTGTCAACAATTGACCTGATAAGGCTCTGATTTGGAAAAATACCCCAACACAAGCCGAAGTCCTGTTGACTATAATGGGAAATGTACACATTGATTATCTAACAGAACCAAATATAGATTCTGATGAGTCTTAACATGCTCTTGAATGCTTTTCTAAACACAGGTAAAGTTTTCAACCAGCAAAATACTACTTGCTAAGACACATTAATGACCTGCTGCAGTCCTACCACTACTTTAAAAATATTTGTTTTAGTGGTCCATAGAATAGAATAAATCAGTATATCAAAGATAAGAAAGCATATGAATCTCAGTAATGGAAATTAAATGGCTGTGTAATTTGTAGTACTTATCACACTATATATATATATATATGTATTTAGTTTATGGGTTTATTTATTCCTTTCCATTGCCATCTATTTTGTGTATGGAAAATTCATGCCAGAGAAACATTTCTCTTTTATTAGGGTATTAAAAAAAGAGGAAATAGTATGAAGATTATTTAAAAAAAGCTCTAGGAAATAAAAGACATAACTATGAGGACTCATTCTTCCATTCTGAAATGCTGTGACATCAAGGCTCTCCTCAATTTTTGTCCACTAAAGCTTTAAAAATTTTTGGATGCCAAAAAGCAAGACAGCACAGGATTCTTATGACAAATCAACTGTCAGCAGTGACTGAGTGAATCCAAAGTGAAAGGAGGTTGTTGTGTCTTGCTATGGCACTAACAAATTGTAAAGTTGAAATATTTCTGGCTTGCTGATGTTATTCATTGAAGTAGTGTTATGTTCTGAAAGTTGCAAACCGAGTTGTACCCAACCCTTAAAGATTGCTAGCTAAGTCATAAACCATGGTTGCAATTCAGTGATTAGGAATCAATTAAGAGTGTGGCACTTGAAGAAAAGAATGAAATAAGTTACTATCAAATTTCAATGCATAAAACAATCTCACAGTTCGGCCCATTTGCTTTCCAATCTTAAAGTGAAGCATACCAAAGACAATTAAAAACACTCTGAATGCACCCAGGTGTAAATACACTTGAATGCAATTACCAAAGGAAATTATTGTCTATAAACAAAAGTATGAACAGTCACTTAATCTGAACCATGAAATCAACCTTTTGGTTGTTGTTAATAGAGATTTTAGACAAATATCTGTCTCGAAATAAGATCGTCAGTGCTCAAGGTCTGATCCTGATATATTCCAAGCACAAAAACATTTGAGCACGGCTTCCATTATAAACAAACTTGCCCCTTTGATCTGAGTCAGTGTGTTGGAATACCTAGTAAAGTACAGAATGCACAGGCTACGGCTGCTAGACCCTGCTCTAACATTCCTGGCCCATGGAACATACCCCACAGCATCCTGATTAGGATATTTTTGGCTGCATAGACAGATGATAGTCTTCAGATCTCTTGTGGACTCATGCTCTGAGTTTAGAGTTCTTATAAGAAGTTCTGATAAGAAAAATCCTGTTTTTTGTAGTTCAACATTTCTCTTTTCTTTAGTTAAATCTCACTGACTAAAAATATGCATTCAACTTATAACATTAGAGTTTTGATTTTCTTTTTGCTCTTGTTGTTATAATTTCTGACAAATCAATTCTATTTAAATAAGAATCATAGCTGACAATTTATTCAGTTGGTATTGTTTCTCATCGGTCTTCTTTTTCCCTCTGTCTATTGTTCTCACTGTTTATTTTAAGGTCTGCAGCCTCATTTTTTATCACTGTTTCCAATCTGAGAATCAATGGTACTGCTGTGAGCCTTCTGATTGAAAGAAATAAAATCAAATAAAATTAAAATCAACCTTGGGCATATTAGTTGTTCTAATATGGAAACTTTTCCTTAAAATCCATACAAGAGATAATTGTCATAAAACATTTCCACATAGAGAGGAACATTTCCAATTAGAGAAGGTGTTTTTTGTTTTTTGTTTTTGTTTTTTTTTTTGTTTTGTTTTTTTTCTTTAAAGACTTTCCAAGATACTACTGTAATGAAATATAAGGGAGTTTTAGTCAGTTTGGGTTGGTTTGGGTTGGTTTGATTTTTTTTTTTTTTTGGTTGGTTGGTTTTGCATGTGGGAGGTGTTATTACTATAATTTTATTTTATGAGTGGAGAAACAAAGACTCTTTAGAAATGCAGAATTTAAGAACAGTCTTATTTCTTATTTTCCACTTTATTATTGGACTCAAATGGCAATATTCAGCTCTTGAGTACCAGGTATTCTATAGATATACAGTATATACTCATAGAAATATATATAGATCCAGGTATACAGCATTCTAATTCTCTTTTGGACTTCAGGCTCAAGTTTGGAGTTCTGTACAACATAATATTACTTTTACTGGTAAAATCCAGAAGAAAATGTGTATTCAACCTTGCTGTTCCAAACACCACAATACATGACTTGTGATTATCCTTAAATCCATTTTTTTCTATACTTTAATATTGCACAAACTATAAACTTCTTCATAAACTATATCCTTAAAAATCATCTTTGCAATGTCTTTTGTAAGCATGCCCAATCATATATCTTCACAAACTCTCCCTAGTGTGCACTCATGAAGATGTGTTAATTATTGATTCCAACTCTTAGCTAAAAGTTTTGTTTGATGCACTGGAGTTTGTCTAATACAAAGTACTACACAGTGGTCTTAGATATCTAGATAAGTCAGTAAGCCTCTCCTTTTCCAATAATAATTTGGCATGATTTCCTCTTATAAACAGCATAAGAATGAAGGTTCTAGTGGAGGGACAGGTCTGAAAGGCAATGCATATCTGGGTGTATTTCCCTGACCTAAACTGAACAGAACAACACCTTACAACTCCTTAAAAGGCTAGCAGTTGCTTATAAACTGGCCAATTTCATCTTTTTAGAGATTAGTGACACTTTACAGATAGAAGCTAAAATCGTAACTTAAGCTTGAAAAGTTTGCACTATTTATCTTAAGCATTCAAATATAGAGAGATATTTTGGAATATTTGCTTCTCAAATTTCAAGTTTCTCCCTAAATCAAAGGAAGTGAAAATACTTTTTTCAATTCCATTGCCAATAAATAAGGAAGATTTTCATGTAAGGATGTGACTCCAGAAGTTATGGCTCTCCTAAACCAGGAGGAAGAAAAAACATTACCTACTGTGAGTATAAAATCAAGAGAGTAGGAATTAATGGATTTTTCAAATGTTATGGGGGATATTTTGTGGACATGTAATTTCGAACTAAATAGGTACTAAGCATCTGCTAATGACTTTTCAGATTTGAGGCATGCTGGAGGTATTTCAAAGAATATTCTAACACTGCTTGAGAGATCAGACAGTACAAAGAGAAGGCTGCACATAGATCTGGTTCGCTGTATTTTTTTTGTATAAAACAACAATAAAATCTTAAACATCTTTTGTGGTGGGTTAACCCTGGCTGTGTGCCAGGTGCTCACCAAAGCGTCTTTATCATTCCCTTTCTTCATCTGGACAATGGAGAGAAAATAACACTAAAGACTTATGGGTCAAGATAAGCATGGGGAGAAATGAGTCACCAATTACCCTCCTGGTAAAAACAGACCTACTTGAGGAAATTATTTGATATATCGCCAATCAGATCAGGGCAGAAAAATGAGAAATAAAATCTTAAAAATTCCTTCCCTTCAGTCCTGAATTTAATTTTGCTTTTTTGAGCTCCACATCCCTCCCTGCAGCAGTGTAGGGGGACAAGGAATGAGGATTGTGGTCAGATCATTGCATCATGTCTCTGCTGCTGCTTCATCCTCATGTGAAGGACTCCTCACACTCTTTCCCTGTTCCACTACAGGATCCTTTGCACGGTTCTCCATGAACTTCTGGGTCCTTCCTGCAGTTCTTCATTAGCTGCCCAAACATGATTCCCTTCCATGGGGTGCAGTCATTTAGGAACAGGCTGCTCCATAGTGGGTAACAAGACCTGTCAGCAAATCCACTCCAGTGTGGACTTCTCTCTCCGTAAGTCCACAACTTCTGCCAGGACCCAATTCAGCATGGGTTTACAGCCCCCTTTGGACATCCATCTTCTGTGATGGGGCTGTTTCTCTAATGTGTTCGCACTCTTTTCTCCTTTCTCCTTTCTCCAGCAGAAGTTGTTACATGTTTGGGGTTTTTTTCTCCTTCTTAAATATGTTATCCCAGCGCCCGCAGTTGCTGATGGGCTCAGCCTAGACTGGTGAAAGGTTCATTTTGGAATCAGTTGGCACTGGCTCCATCATACATAAATAAGGCTTCCAGTATCTTTTTTACAGCAGCCACCCTGAAGCCTCTCTACTTCCCTGACTGCAAAAACCTGTCTGTGCAAACCCAAATAATTTCTGACAAAAAATCTGATGTATAAGCAAAAATGAGTGAGGGTAGGAGGTTGTTTATTGTGTAAACTGTCACTAAGTAATTGTGTTAATTCAGTATTTAAAGCAGCCCATTTCTTAAAACAGAACACAGAATTATCTTCTAGGACAGAAATTGTGGATAGTATTTATTGTGTCTGTAGAACTATATATACATGTGCATGTGCATATATGTATGTGTATGTATATAATGAGAAGAAAAATGGAGCTTGCCTTCTATAGATACATAAGAAATACATCAAAAAGTATCTGCTAAATGTAGCATTTTTCAAATTTCAGATATTCTAATGAAATATTTCAATAATTTAGTCATTGTCAACTATCCAAGATTTGGTAAATGCTGTTACTGCTTGTTGGTTTTTGTTCTTGGTTTTTTTTACAAATCTATTGTGGATTGATACATTTCTTAGAAAATAAATGGTGATGGTCGTTTCTGTAAGAATCACTGTTTAGTTCTCCACTTAATTACAAAACTGTTAAGTGAAAACTAATTTCAAGAAAACACACCAAAAATCACCCAAGTAAATAAAGAGAAACAAAGTGAGATGTGTAAGATTTTGTCCATTCTCATAATCTTGAATGATTTTATGCTACACCCCTCACTGTTATGCTGAGCTCTGTTTAAACATCTTGTGTGGTGTCATTTGAGTAAATTTCTTTTTTTCCCCTAAATCTAAAAGCTTTTCGTAGTTTCAAGTGCCTACATATTTTAGCTGTTATAATCAAATAATAAAAAGTCATTCTTTTAATTAAGAACTGATTGTGAATGTGAAGCATTTTTAAATGTTAACAGTTTATTACATTATTATTAGGATTTGATTCTATATCATGATTTCACTTTGCTATGTTATGACTGTAATTGGAAAATAAGGAGAAGTTCTGCTGCCTCTTCATGAGAGAAAATGGAACGTGTGGAACAGAAATTCAACCAAGTAGAAAAGAATAATTACAAAAACTTGCTTACTCAAATAGTATTTAAAAATGGTGTGATATAAAGGATAAATCACAGTGTCTACATTATTGCAATGTTATATTATTGCATTTTCTGGAAGAAACACCAAGTAAGAGAAGTCAGTTCATCAACTTGTCTTCTGTGAACTTGGGCTGAATAATTTTGCAATTTTTTTTTTTCTCTTTTGATATGTTAAGAGAAAACCAGCAATAAATAGAAAATACATAGCATTCCTACAGGGAGTTGACATGTAGAAGACTAGGTCAGCTATGACATTTGGATTTGAAATATATAAATTATTCCAGCTGATATGCCATTGCAAAAGTGAAGTAAGGATTTCTTAGTTTAATATCAGAGAATATAAATTACTTTTTTAGAAATATGACAGAAGCAACTCTTAGATTTTCCATTTTATCTGTGTATGCCATCAAGATTCATGCAACTCTTTATCATTCCTTTCCTCCCTAAATTTTGTCTCTGCAACTGTGTATCCATATGATATCTAGATTTACTCACTGTTTTATGTTTTTAGGATGGGTTGAAGAATTCCACTTTCTTATGTTCTATGTATTGTGGAAAATAATACCAAGTATCATTTTCTGTTCTGAGAAAAGTCGTGTAGAATTAATCATGGAAGTGTATTGAACATCAGCTTCAGAAAAGTTTAGTACCAGCCCTTCTGTCCCTTTGTCTTATGATTGTTTGCTGCTTTCCACTGAAGAAAATTATGATAGACTTCTGAACTCATATCCAGTCAAGAATTATTTCAAGTTTACAATGATACAAAAACACTCATTGGGGTGAACAGAGATTGAGTATAAACTGAGTGACGACAAGTCTAACAATAAAGGAATATAGATTATTCCTGTAACTTGAGATGTGATCTAGAGAAACATACAGAAATTAGTACAGTGGCAGCAGTGGATGTCACCTTTATTAAACTCTCCCCAAGCTCAACTACCTTATTTACACAAGGGACACATTCAGGAGAAAATGATAAAGATGTGACATAGATGCTAAAAACAAACCCAGTGGAGAAAACATTAAGAAATCTTCCCTGAATTGTAAAATATGAAAGTACACTTGGAAGTGGGAATATCTGAAGACTCATTCCACTTATAAAAAGAAGCATAAAATAAGTTCCTTGAATTTGTATTTTAACAAAAAAATTGGTATAAAAGATATGAAGCCACAACAGCTGAAATGCATTTACAATTCATA
Source organism: Sylvia borin (assembly GCA_014839755.1). Taxonomy (NCBI): domain Eukaryota; kingdom Metazoa; phylum Chordata; class Aves; order Passeriformes; family Sylviidae; genus Sylvia; species Sylvia borin. Next base: position 79,636,613 of record CM025957.1, read on the forward strand.
GCTTTTGTGTTCTTTAAGTATGTATAGGAAAAAACCCAAAAAAAATACTACTACTAAAAAGATTCTAAAAACCAAAAAAGAGTAGATATTTATATTACAGTAAGAATTCAGGTAGAAAGCTGTGAATAGATATGTAGAGAGAAATCATCTTCCTCTCTAGGCTTTTGTGGGTTTTTTGTTTGTTTTCAAGAGTTCTTAAAAAGAATTTTGATAAGGTTTTACTACTAAAGATAATTTGGTAAGTTTTTCTTACTATAGATATTTTGGAATAATATAGACATTTGGGTTCACTTAATAAAAAGAGTGTAAATATTTTAATCAGGTTAAAAAGTTGATAAAATAAACTTAAATTAATTTGAGAATGCATGGAAAGACTAATAATAAGGAAATAAAGAAACTACTAAGGTAGTTAAGGTAGTTGTTAGTTCTAAAGCTAAGGTAGTTCAGGAATAAGTCCATTTGTTTCAAGAGCACAATAAATACTGACATCTGATCCTACATCCTTTGACTTTTTCATTATTCTTTCCCTCTCTCCTTTCTTCTATCTCAAATGTTATGTAGAATTTCTATATTACATATAGAGAGGTTTAAAATCATTCTAGTTCTTAGTTACCAAAAGTCAAGTTAAATGGGGAAGTGTCAGCCAGAGATGATTTGTTCTTAGGCCATTATGGTTTAATGACTTTATCAGTAGCTTGGTATGTGTGTGTGGGAAATAGCTAATAAAGTTTTCATATTATGTACAATTGTTTCAGTGGCAAAAAGAAATATAAATTCAGCAAAAATTCAAAAGCTTGCTATAGGAAAATAGTAGCATTTGTAATAATTCCTCTGTTAGAATATGTATAGTTGGAAGTAATGGTGCTGAAATTAATAACTATAAATAACCACTTTAACCTTCTAATTAAGTAGTTTGAGATAAAACTGTCTTAGCTATCTAAAAAGAGCAGTTCCTGTGGATACTGGTAAGGCAGGTTTGTTTCTCCCCCAAGGACCATATTAAGATAAAAAATGTGCATTTGAAATATTTTAAGCTGAAAATATCAAAGTCGAAAAAATTATGAAATTTAAATAATATTTTTTTAAAAAGATAACTATATTAGTCTTATTAAATAGAATTTTAGTAGGCTTCATCATTGTTTACAGGAGTATAAATGAGAAGGTTATTTCTGATAAGGAGCTGATTAATCTATCACACAAGTGTGCAATTACAGGATGATGCAGTTTGTGCACTGAGAATATTTGTTTGACTGCAAGGTCAAATTAAACTTTGAAATTATTTTTCAGAAAAAAAGGACTGTCAATATAGAAGTTTTGTTACCAAAAATAGGACTTTTTTTGAAGGGGATATTTCATCATAACCATAGCATTCTGGATCCTCATGGAGAAATTCAGTATCCTACGTAAAAATGAACTCAGTCTTGAAAGCTTCCTGTGTCCGTCATCTTAATAAATAGCTTTAATCTGACTACTGCATATATATATTTAAATGGCTACATTTTCAATAGAATTTTAGTTTTTAGTCCTAAGATTCCCCTGGTTTTCTCAGTGAAGTTTCCTTGATTGTGCCACTTTTATTTCCATTAAGTTGGGCTCTGCAAAACGAGCCGTAAATTCAGTTAGGCTTATACTGTATGAGGTCCACAAGTGCACAAAGAGATTTACTGGAGTTCATTTAAAAGGTCTGAATGGCCACTCCTCCCAGTGCCCTGTCTGTAACACACTGTGTCTGTTTTACTTGCCTCAGCATACTGTGTTCTGTTAAAAGATCTTGACTTAGCATGAGGAAGGCATTTAGGTTCTTTGCTCCTCTTGAAATATGGACTAAGTGAACGTCCTTGCAGAGAGAAGGGAAAATTTCCTCTGATGGAAAGCGAGCATGCCAGTTGGGCAAGAAAAGGACTGATGTGGTAAACATGGGAGCCTGCAATTCAGATATACTGAAAATTCTGAAAGAGAAGTAGGAAAGCAGGATTAACAGCTTAGAAAATGACATTTCTTAGATGGGGTTGCTGTGGTTGGATAGGGACAGGCGCTCGGAAGATATCGGTTGTAACGAGAAGAGCAGAGAACACTCCAACCCCCAAAGATAAGCTATCACCACAAGAATGTAACCTACTAACCTCGTGCTAGTACTTTTCCATCCTCCCCACTAACCCAGGAAGTGTTGCAAGACCCCTCTGACGTAGTGAAGGACCCCAGAGTATTTAAACTGCATGTTTGAGATAATAAACGCTTGTAACCGTCCACCACAGTGGTGTCAGCGTGTTACTATGCCCGAGCGTCATACTAGAATGTGGACACCGCGTTGTCGATCCTAAGACCAGGCCACAGTCGTTGCAGACAGCAACAGGTTGTGAAGAGTTTCCTGCTGCCGAGGAAGAGGGTAAATGTCACTGTACTAAGACAGACTGCAGGAAGAGGCCCACATTAGTAGTAAAAGGTGTGAAAGAACATTTGTGTTAATCTGTCCTGTTTTGTCTATTAGAAATGAGATATTCCTTTTAAAAAGTATTCCATTCTAACATTTTTTCTTCACATTTTTCAACTTTTCTTGTTATCTTTGTTTTAAGAATAAGAATCCAGATCTATCTCAAAAATCAGGTTGGTGTGTGAGCTGGAATTATTTGGTTTTACTGCAAGTGCAATCACTGATTATTCTATCAACTTCATTATTCAGGAAATAGTATCTGTTTTCTGAGGGGTAAAGCAAATCATTCAGTATTTAGAGGATCAAAAGTAGTGAGGTTTATGGATACAACTGGGGAAGTAGTTTCTTGAGCTTTTGCTTCTTCAGGCAAGCTTTGAACTGAGCATCTGAATTTGCCTTCCAGTTAGATGTCAATATGGAGAAGATGTTATCATCATCTCTGTAAGTCTTAAAGAGCGGTGGGACTCAGTTTTCATCTCTCTGATGCAGGAATAGTGAGAAAGGATAGAGGTTGTCTTTTTGTCAGTCAATATCTTTTTTCAGTTATACTTTCAGTGTGATGTTTAATTCAAGGATAACTCTGTAATTAATTTATTTGCAATAGCTGCATATAGCAAAGGCTTTGAAACATAACTGATAAGTTTATGTCATGCTCCAGATAAGAAATGGATCTTTTACACTGAGAAACAGAAAAATCAACACAGAGATGAAGGGATGGCAAGCAGCATGTAGACAATCTCGTTATTTTCTTTTTCTGGGATGTACATGATGCTCTGTTTTCCCATCTGGGATACTGATATGTTCAGTATATAAAATATCTCATTTACTCAGCTTTTCACTTGAAAACTACATAGCTTGGCAATGTTTGAAGAACATAATGCACAATGAAAGGAATAGTTGTAAGCACAAGGCCCCATTGCAGCTTATTAGCAGTGCTGTGTCCTCAGTAGACTTCCAAGGATTTGGAGAGACGGAATACTGGCAAGCAAAGTCTTATTGTTGAATGAGCAGCCGCTCTAATGAACCCAGAAAGGCTCTGCTTAGCACAGCCTCTGGTGTGGCTCACATGGATTGAATTGTAAATGAAACTGGTGTAAAACTGCCATGTATTCATGCAGTGGTGTATTATGTAGGTTTAATTTAGTGTGACCTGAGAAAAATAATAGAATAAAATAATCAAAAACATTTTTTATTAATAATCACAGTGAATTAATTTATTAACATAAAGCAAAAGAGCTTGCTGGAATCTTAAATCATTATAGTTTCTTTTAAAATAAATTCCAAATTTTTAAACAATTTTAGAATTATATGCATTGAGTGTTTATTGATATTTCAGCTACAGCAGTTTTGAGAATCACAAGATGATTTCCAGAAGGTCTCCAATGAGTCCCTTGGATGACTAAATTTTTTATTTGATCCCAATAGGTATGGTGCTATTTTTTTTACTTATGCTATTAACTGGGGAAAAAAAAAAAATAAAAAAATTAAAAAAAAAAAATCCACTTTTTTTTTTTTTTTCTTAACTTGGGAATGTCAATTCAAGGCAACAGCTGAACTATGTCAAGTAAGTTGAAGAGCCCAGAAATCAGGTTTTGGAAGTTAACAATTTGGTATAACAAAAGAGAACTCCTGAATACGACTCAGAGGACATAAGAAACCAATATGTTTTGTTTTTCTTGTTCCTCTTAAGTTGTTCCTGACATCCAATTTCAAAGACACAGCTGTCAAAATATACGTCAGTTCAGAACTTGGTCAGAGACAAGTCCTGAGCCTGCAATGATTTTTGACAAATATGTAAACTCCATGAGTTGCTGCAAGAAGAATTGTACTAAGCAACCTCTTTTCCAGGAGATATTTTTCAAAACATCTCCCTGAGGAAATACTTTACAGATGGTGTCAGTATCCTGAAATAGATTGTTGAATATAGTTGATTTAATGTGGATGACATTTTTATGGTGATGGCCAGCAATATGCAACAAGAAGCTATAGAACTATAGCATTTATGCCATTGTAGACTAAGAAAACTATTTGCTGCATTTGAACTAAAAAAGCACAGTGGTTTCCTTCAATTAACTAATCTTATAAGAACTGTTATAATTGAAGGATAACACCTGTTCTAAGACATGTGGCTTAAGATTTTAGGGGAAAGTGATGATTTTTGAAGGTTGATTGACATGTTTTGATGATATTTATCACATGAAATTTTATTTTAAAAATTTAATATTATTTTTTCTCAAACATCCTATTGAAAGCTTTTATTTGAAAGCAGACTTATACTTTTCACTTCAATTACAAAAGTACATATCTTGTAATTTGCTTTGTAACTGCTGTTGCTTCTTAACATCTTAACAATGCTCCATAAATAGAAATTTGTTAGACATAAGAAAAGGGATCTTTTATACTAAAACACAAGAAGTAGAAGAAACAGAAAACCTCCAATGTGCAGAGAAGGAACCACCACATTAAGAATGCACAGCTATTTCAAATTGTGGGTTTTGCAATAGTTTCATTTTGACTGGGTTATCTCAAATGACTCACTGTCTGAGTTAGAATAAGAATCCTAAATTATAATAATATTCCTCTTAATTGTTTTAATAAAATAAAAACTGCAGAGCTTTTGACTGTCTCTTCTGTTTACGAGGTGCAATTTCACCATTGGTTATGCCTATCAGAATTTCTGCTGCCTTCAAGGAAGGGGTTCCACTCCACCCTTGGCCACCCTCAGTAATTCACTTGAGTCAGTTCTAGGAATTGTGCAGCTGTCCCTGAAAAAACATCATGTCATTGATCCTACTGAGAATTATGAACACTAAATGGTTAGTTCTTGGTCTGATCAGGAAATTGATGGAACTGCCATGTGGCCACAGCCTTCTTAGACCTGACACAAGGGAGAAGGAGACTGGAGAAGAATTGATACCTACTTTTTGGTACAGATACAAATTCAAATCAACCTTCACTGACAGCTCTACTTGAAAGTCCTCAATTGAAATAGCTCTCGACTTTTAAATTATATCAGTGTGTATACATATATATGTATTAATCTGTATGTATATACACACAAAAAATATATATGTATGCATATGTATAATATATATATCTATATTTGTCTTTTGGCAAAATGTTTTCTGATTATGAACCAAATTTTCCAAAAATTTATGAGTACCCACAGTAGGTGATTTCAGTGACTTTTTTTTTTTTTGGAAAACCATCCAGAGTTCTTAGGCTTATCATTATTATGGATCTAATTTAGTTTGAATTATTTTTCAGAAAAAAAAATTCATAACTCTTCAATGGAAGTATTTACCTGAAAGATTAGCTCTCTATTTGACTTCATAGAAGATAAGCAACTAAGGAATTGTAGCCCAACATCCTCAGGATTTCTTTGTAGCACATACTTCTATTGGGATTTTCAAGGCTATAATCAAGCGCTGAAGATTCTGAATGTTTTTTTTTTCACTGCCAGGTAAAAATTATTTTTTGGTCAGCTAATTGAAATTGTGACTTTAAGTTCAAGAATGGTAAAAAAATGCTATGAAAAAATGATACAAAATCTCTTGCATTTTCCTGTAACTGGAATTTATCTAGAGCTTTTATTTTCATAAGTATTAATATTTTCATCTTGCACTACTCCTAATATTCTGAATTTCTTTCTTACATCTTCTATTTTTTGCTGAAGCCTTTGCCAACACTGCTTTATCTTTCTTGTGATTTCCATTTTGAAACTATGCTGCTTTATTTAGTCTTTTTATTTGTATTGCCATAACTGAATAATACTATTTTTTCCCCTTCAGTGAAGGGCATTTCAAGTAACTCAAATTGGCTTTGCTTCACTGGTAAAATGGACCTGAGTTAATTTACATGTGCCTGGACCTGCCTAGAATGGCTAGGAAATAACTACTGTGTATGTACAGAACTACAAGAAAAACTGAGTAGAGGTAAGCAATTTTCCCCACAAAATTACAGCAGTATAAAACTGTGGTCTTTCAATATTGTTTAATTTTTAAAAATATCTTGAATATACAACTCTTGGAAGTAAGCTGTTCTAGCTAAAATAAGGATTCCAGTATTTTCATTGAAAATACTACAAATCCAACAGAAAAATAATTGAAAAATAGCTCTTCTTCTTATCACCTTACAATGAGACATTTCCAAGTAGAACACTAACAGTGACAAGTGAAGAGATTATTCAGGATTTTAAGCTAGGTATTGCTGGGTAAGATTCTACTTCTTTGCCTATTAGGAAGCTATGAATATTATTTCTATCTTTTTTAAAATAAGTAAACAATGTTTTTATTTCATGTATAAACTACACTACATTAGCTATTTTTAAAGTGATGTAAGCAAATCAAAGGTAAATACTGATAAGAATAGCCATAGATGTGTAATAAATTTATTTTCTTTTAAGTTTTGGGTTTTTTTTTTCCTTCTTTGCATTTTATCCTCCTGCTCTTTTTGTCATGAAGATGATATTGCTCTTACATTTTTTGACCCTAAAAGAAGGGGTGACAGGTATTTCTATTTCTGGGGAAAAAAAAAGCTTTATAAATTCTAGTAAAGCACATTTTATTCTGATAATCTAATACACATAGAAATAGATTTACTTAGACCAGGTAACTTTTCTGACACTGCTGTGTGAGTAAAAATCCAAATTTACTTGTAGGTTGTCTTTGTATTGACCTAAGTAATGATTGGATATTTAGTTTACAAAAGCTCAGCATTGGCCAGATGTTTAAAAACATAATACCTTGCACTTTTAAAGTACAACAGTACAAACACATCTTCATGTTGTACAATATGGCAAGACTTTTATATATTGCTTGTATATTCCTTGTAGCAAAGTTGGCTGAGCAATTGTGTCAGCAGGGGAAAAATTCCTATCAGGTTGCCCTTATAAGTTGTTTTACTGTTTCCTGTAGCAAGAGTTTCCATGTTCTCTTTTGTAAGAAGCTGCTTTTTTTTTTTTTTTTTTTTTTTTTTTCCCTCCTTTGTTTGTTTGGGTTTTTTTTTTTGCCTATATAGAGGAAAAAGGTGTTACCACCTGGACTGACAAAGAATGACACTGTGGCAAATGTCAGCTATCCTAAAGGTGATGCACCTTTAGGGGACTTTAGTCCAGTAATGTCATAACTGTCCTTTAAAACAACATGGAGACTGTGATTGATTTTCTTCTCATCCTTACAAAACCCATTCTTTTTTCAGTCTAAATACATATCAGTGCTTTGGTGTTCCTCTCAGGCTGTGCAACACACCCAAAATATATGTCAAAAAAATACAGTGCTCTGCAGCTCGACTTTTACTTCTAGTTTTCTTCTATGTATACAAGCTTAAAGCAAGCAGAAAAAAATATCTGGCATTTCCTGTTGGTTTAATTATTTATTAGGTTTCAACTACATTTTGTAGAATGTAAGATGTGGATTATCCAGGAGAAAAAAATGCAGCAAAATGGATTCAATATCACCCCTTATTAACTTTTCAATTTTCCTGGCAGAAATTGTTTCTGTCAATACTTTAATTTCAACTGAGCTGAATAAGAAAAAGAAATATGGTTTTTGGCAACATGGTAACTGCAGATCAGACTTGTTCTATAAATGTTATGCTCTATAGTTTATTTCATCTGAAGTTCTTAGGTCATGATAAAAATCCTGATTCTTTTCAGGTTTTATGTTTCTAGGCTAACAGTATTGAGCTATACTGGTACTCATGAACTTTAAGGCAAAAGTGTGAAGAGAACAAATATGCTGCTGTATAACTCCTTCAGGCATTGCTTTTGACATTAACACATCAGGACAGAATTTTTCCCAGTTTTGTGCAGCAGAAAGAAAGGAAAGGTTCATGTTGATTTTATTTATCACTCTATATCGAAAATATCTCAATGCTGAAAGCAACTTTCTGTTCCTTAAAACACTAACAATCATGTACATAAAAGTTACCTTTTAACCACACTTAGACTGATACAAAGAGGAGAGGCATTGAAGACAAGATAAGAAAAAACCAAGAAACCAGATATTCTGTCATGAAACTTGGCTGGTACACCTGCACTCAGGGAGAGAGATGCAACTTCTTCTTTGAAAAAAAAAATAAAAAATAATCATAGAGGACAAGGATTCTGCTTTTAGCAGACTTCAGTCAGGACAGAATCATTGCGTGGATGCCTAACAGGCACTGACACATCACTAGACTAGTGCTCACAGTGAAGGTGGAAGGCAATGCCTCTCTTTCCCTGTGTTTGTGTGGCAAATGGGCTGTGTCAAATTAGCAACAGCCCATTTTTCCCACAAGGAAAAACACTGGATGATGAAGAAACATTAAAGCACAGCCTCTTCTTTGTAGGATGCTGTAATGGTGTTCCCAAATGTTCCCAAGTGCAATAAAGTAGCTGCCTACTTTGGTTTAACTTCTTCAATTCCTTTATTCCTCCGAAGATGGGAACTTGGATTAGAGTGAAGATTCTTGGTCTGCAGAAACTAGGGCATTTGCTGGATATTAGTCAACATTATTATGTAGTGTACCTACCATTTCCACTCAGCACTGCAGTCAGAGGGTTTTTGGGGGTATGATGGTGCTGGCTTCTTTTTCCCTGCCAGCATCAGGATTAATACATAGGAGTCGAAGTTCATATTCAGACTTGGATGTTTATTATTTTTATCTATTCATAGACTCATGAGCCATGAGCTCTAACTAGCAAGTTAGAGAAATGAGGTAAAAATGGAGCCCTTTTAAGTCTTTCCAAGGTTATTTAAGAGCTAATTAGCCAGTAACAAAGTGACACCTGTATTATTTATATTTCTGACCCAATAATGACCACCCAAGGCCTGCAATGCAGACCTTTTTCACCCAATTACAGAAAAACACCCAAGCCCAGGAAGAAAAAGGAAGCAGAGGGTGAAGAAGAAGAACTTACACAATACCTCAAATCCTTCATATTGCTTCATACATATTACTATATAATGAAATCTTAAAATCTAAGTTTCCAGAAATTCAACCAGGGGGGTGTTGTTTTGTTTGTTTGTTTGTTTTTGTTTGGTTGGTTGATTGGTTGGTTTTTTTTGGTTTTTTGTTTGTTTGTTTTGTTGTTGTTTTTTTGTTTGTTTTTTGTTTTGTTTTTGTGGTGGCTGAAAGGAATTTATCAATCTTTCAGGTCTACTATTATATATCTCTCTAAACAAACTTGTTTAGTCTATATTTATTTTAACCAAAAAACTAAGAATGAAAGAGTTATTTACCTTATAATACAGGCATTTTGTAATACAGGCATTTTGCGATAGTCTGGAAATAGAATCCAAGAGCAAGAGCTTGATTACCTTTATTTTTCAAATAGAAAATGGCTGTACAGCACATTGCAGCCATTTACTGAGATAGCAGATTAAGAAGCTAGCCTATGACATACTTGGAAGACCATGCTGTCCTTTTACTTGGAGATACTTCAGGTATCTGAACATTGTAAAACCCTCCAACTTCCTCTTCAACATGGGATACTGCTTCTCTCTCCACATCAAATTTTGACACCTGAAGTCACTTACAAAATCACAGCAAATTTTGTCAAATGTACAAATCTTCCTGTAGTAGGAAAATGTGAGGTCTACTTGGAAGTGTGTTTTGTTGTTTCTTTTTATCCTTAAAGTGAGGTGGACTGGTTTGGTTTACTTACTCCTGTCAAAAGTTCAAAAGAAATTTGATTTCCAACTGATATTCTATTGTTACTATTGAGATATTATATTTTTTGTACATCATCTATATTTTAGTCAGCTAGTACAGTAGTTGCAGGTATCTGCATTTCATTAAAGGGAGTTATCCTTCAAATATTCCTTTATCAGATGTACATTTGCACTGAAATAAGTAACAGATATTTAAGCACTGAACTACATGACCCAAGAGATTGGAAACCCTCAGTGATGCTTAATAGAGAAACTTTTTTTTTTTTTTTTTTTTTTTTTTAGATTTGAAAGTATTTTGACTTGATTAAAGTTTTTTCTGAATCCTTCAGAAGGTACAATCAAAGGATATGTGTCCCTGTCCAAGTAGATGGCTTCACTGCTAAAGGTGACAAGAACAGTTCTCATCATGGAGATAATTTTTTTGCTGTTCCTTAGTGATTTAAGTTTCCCATCGAACCTCAATAAGCACAAGATAAGATCATAAAATTAGAAAAAAAAAAAAAAAAAGTTATTCAACTTTTGATCAAGCAACAGGGAAGAATTAACCTACAATATATTCACTACCTTGAAGTAACATAGGCCAAAATTAAAATTCTGCCTATCTACCATGTGTGCAGATAGACGAATTAATAAAATATACATGAAATGCTATTAAACCAAAATGCCAGTATGTTGAATTCATTGTAGTGTAGTTGTTTACTTGAGGCAGAATATCAGTTGTAGAAGATTCATGTTCTTTCTTTTTTACTTTAGTATACATTACTTCAATGTGATTACACAGAAAATTTTACTCTTCTGATTGGAAAAAGAACCCTTCCAATTATGCTTGAGGGGAGATGTAGCTATGTGATTACTACCAGTAACCCAAATAAAAGTACACTCAGAAATGCATACACATTTCACTCAAATTAAGTTTTGCCTTAATGGAGCAAGTTTATGTTATCATTAGCTCTTGAACTTAACTGGTTCTGAGCAATGCAGCTTCTCAGTCAGGACAGCTGGATCAGAATCTGAAAAGAATGTTACTGGAGCTATGTTGAGAATTTTTCAGAATTAAGTTGTTCACAAATTATAAAATATATCCATTATCCAAAGACTGTGATAAAAGCAAACCTAAAATATTAAATTCTAAATATTGTTGGGGATTTGTTCACTTGCATCTGAGTAGCTTCCAGAATCTTTTTTGTCACGCTGAGGTGAAGTTTCTCTATTCTCACTATGCAGTAGAACATTCCTATGTTCTACCTTTAACCTAAATTGGGTGCTTGCGTTCTGAACCACAGCAATAGTGTACTTGTCCTATTCCTTACTACAGCTGTGTTCTTGCAGCTTGCTTTTCTGAACAGAGATAGCTTTATAAATGAGATCTTTCTTTATCTCATCCACAATAAATTCAGAACAATGGTTTAAATATAAATAAATAAATACATACATAAGATCCTTTTATTTTTTCAAGTCTGGGAATAAACAAAAGCTACTACTTTTACATTATGAAGATCAAGGACAACATAAAATTATTTCTCTTTTCTCTAATTCTCCTGCAGTATGTTACAGACACAATAGGAGTAGGATAGCTAAATAAATAATAATAATCAATAAACAAACAAGAAAGACCAGGTAGTTGCAATATTGCCAATTAAAATATTAATTAAACTATACAAAAATATACATGACATTATTATCAGAAATAATGTATTTACTTAAAATAGACTGCCAAGAAACAGAGCTTGCAAGATACTACAGTGAACAGAAATTGTCACAATCAAAGAGGTCGTAATAGGTTCTGAAAATGTACATCCTTCTTTTTTATGAGATTACTGAAACGCTGTATAAACTTCATTTATCATCTGATTATTGTATTTTAATTATTGGCATGATATTCCAGGTCATGGAAAATTCCGTATTTGGACAGATAACACCAACAGAGCTTTATTAATAGATGAAACCTATTAGTAGCCTTGAATGTATTAGCACAATTTGATTCTGATTTGCCAGTACAATTAGTGTATGATGCGTTCTCCCTATGGGGTGAGAGCAGTCATAAACCACATTATGCTCACAGGAGAGTAAAAAACCAATTACCTTTGCTTCAAGGACACTAAGCAAAGCAGAAAGCCACTGTGCAGAATTGAGTGGCAGCATAACCATTATCTTCAGAATGTGCAAGTTTCATTGGTACTTGTATGGATTAAAATTTCACATTTCTGACAGATCTTCCTCTCATATCATATCTTTTCACCACACTTGGTTTTCCATTTCTAGCTATCAAGAAAATGCAGAGGTGGGCTCTTCTGTTATCTTCCCACACTTGTTATCAAGCTCAGAAATTCTTCATTAGTTGATTATTCAGATGGCTTGTCAAGATTAGTTTTATCATTCAAACACCAAAAACCTTCCAATTTTTGAGAGTAGGAACTCGTGCAAAAGGTTTACTGAGAATGATAACACACAGGTGAGCCAAATAATCTCCTAAATTATAATGAAAGTGTGGGTAAAGTCTGAAAAGATCATTTATATGATTGACATTTCCAAATTAGTACAACCGGATAATCACTAACAAATATTTATTATCTATATGCAGGTTAATAGTTACTGAATCAAGTTGCACTCGAAGGTGCTGTTCTGTTCTTGGTGATGCTGTATCTACAGCTACTTGATTAATTTTTGCCCAGATTTGAGGCAATGCTCAGGTATTTTGTAGCAATTTTAAAACCTTCTGAGGCATACAGGGAGTCAAGAGGTCAGTTAGCTTTTTGGCCCACACTCTGGACTAGAACATGTAAAAAATATTGCTACAAGTGGTCTGCATCAGTATTTAACAAGAAAATTTTATTCCAATTAACTGATTTGTGTAAAAGATAATTTCTCATTCAAATAAAAATTTTCTTGTATACATCTATTTTAAAGATGTTTCTGTGAGAATTGAACAACAAAAATGTAATTAAATGTTTGGAATATATGTCAACCAAAATTAAAGTTGAAGGAAATTTTAAAACATCCCCCAACACCTAAAAGCAGTTTTTTTCTACTCTATATGCTGGGAAAGAAAATGAAGGGTCACTGTTTTCATGCTGTTACTCCAAGACAGAAATAGCATATTATGCAATAGTCAAACAATTAGTTTAACTGATTCTACATGATTAAAAATAGTATCTAGACATACCTGATTCATCTAGCTAGTAGTTTAATACACAATATTCTGAAACATATATTATTAACAAATTGGAATATGTCTCTTTTTTCTTAAATTTTGTATCCTCTAAGATTGATTTATAGCAAATTTACTAGTTGTGTGTAGGAGAGATGAGAGCACATCTCAAGTCAGAATTTCAAGCTTGTTAATATTCTGCACCCTACTTTCATTGTTAGCTACTGGCATCAATATTTTCACGTGCTTTCTTTAGAAATTTTGCAGCAAAATGTTAATTTTATTCTATCTGTAATACTAATGTGCCTCCTTCTGTCTGTTAATAACAACTATCCTCTGATTTCACCTTCCTGAAGACAGATATTGCAATTTCTTCTACACATTGGAAAGAAATAAATTATCTAGAAGGACTAAGTACTCTATTAGAAATTTCTCTACTTGAAAAAAATGGTCTGTCATCTTCAGCCTAGTAACTTAATTTTATATGTCTTTCATACTCAAGTCATGGTGACTTAGTACAGATATAATTAAGAGTATACGACATAGCAGGAAAAATACACTCCAAATGTCTCTTTATGCAGTTTTAGAACATGACACTGTAAATCTTATATGTGTTGATTTTCATATACAATAATATAATTTGTGTGAATTAAAAACAAACAAACAAACAAACAAACAAAACCACAAAAACAAACCACCAAAAAAGTGTTTTAATTATCAGCATGGTAAGAAACTTAGATATCTTTTCTATCTCCATAGAAATCTTTATTTTGAAATTTTAGGAAGTAAGAAATATTCTTAATGGTACATTGTAACAAAGCCTATGAATGAAGCCTATGTTTAGCTAATTTTGTGCCTAGAATAAAAATTTTTTACACAAATCTGAATATCAAGGGTCAATTACTTTGACTGTCTACAGTCATGCCAGCTACAGTCAGGTTAACATTGTCTTGGATGAAGTTTTCCTTCAAGTTTGCAAAATTTCAGGTTCTAAACTGTTTTAACATGAACTTAACCACTGCAATGAGTATACACAGAAATTAATAATATTTGTCACTACATAGTTAAAAATTTAAGTGCTCAAACTATGGAAAGTTTTATATTTCTGCAAATATTAATCTTAAATATAGACTTCCAATATCTTGTAGTTATCAGAACATATGCTGCTACTTAAACTTGTGCAGTTTGTATGTAGTACAACAAGCTAACAGCTTGCTAAAGCAATTTTTTTATTCAGACTTAAGCTTTTCTAATTCCTGAGAACAATGTGTGAAAACTCATACTTTTACAATGCTGAAGAAGCTGTATTTTCACAACCTTATTAATTGCAATAATCTATCTAATCCAAACTAATTGCAGTTGAAATAAAGCTATTTCCTACTGTTAGAGATGCTTTAATTTTCTCCTGTCTTGACAGACGGTGTTATTTTTCATTGTTTTACTTGTTTCTTTCTGGTTTTACTGTGCACATTTCATGTCAAAATTATGTCTCTTGACAAGTACCTGATCTCAAAATAGTTTCACTATATCAGAATGTTTCCAGAATAATATGTAAAATTTCTGCCTTGGGGACTCTTATAACAAACTGCTACAGTTTAGCCCTGATGGTGGCAAGTGCGTGTTTTTTGGAATTAGGGAGCCAAAGGTGTGTTGGAGTAGCTGGAGATTCATTTTTGTGTTCTCTTCCTTGAAGGAACTGTACTATTGCAGTGGTTGCAGGTGGTTCCTCAACAGTATTCATTTTGTTTTGATTATTTTTGTTAATAGAATTACTACAGGTTTTTTTCTAGTTATAATTGCCATGGTTATGAAGGACTAAAATTCCTTTTAATTTGGACAAGCTCTTTTGTAGTCATGTTAGTTTAAATACTGAGTGTACTGCATTTTTTAAATATGACTGACTCCACTGTGAAATTTTTGCATTGATAAATGGGTTTTCAGGGTTTTCTCCTGCTCTTTAGGAAGAATTATAACACATTAAAAATAAACATAAGTAGAGAGATTAAAAAATACAAATAGAGTATTTTATTAGGGGTAACTCCCTGGAGTATAGTAGTATTGTAAACTTTTCTGAGCCTACGTGTCCTCACTGAAAACATGGGCAAAGAATATGAAGAGAAGGAGAATAATTCTGTCTTCTGTTGCTCAAGCTACAAATGAACTGACTCATTATTTTATAAATAACTAAAGGCCTTCCGTGTGAGTTGAGGCCTCTGTGGGAATCAATTTGCTGTATTGCAATATATGTATTACTTATAGTACCTTAAGATTCCCAAGGATTTCCAATATTTTAAATGCTGTCATAAGTCTCATCTTCAAAGGGTTGCTGCTTTCATTTTATCTAAAATCTCATTTCAGTCTTCTGTTTAGAAAGTCCACTTACAGGAAAAATAGAGATGTTCTGGGGGCAAGAGTCATCTAACTCAACATTTCACTGGATAAACAAGGTTCCAATGGAGTACAAGCAAGTGGCATTTCAATTTACACTTTTTTTTTTTTTTTCACCAATCTCTTTTAAATAATTTGGACATCTTCCAGACATGTCAGTTTTATAACATCAAATTCAGAAATAGATATATGACCTTTGAGTTATTAATTAGATACAAATGGATGCTTTAGGTAAATAAAGTCTAAGTAGTTATTCTCCATTTTCAAATTGCAACTGTTATTGAAATCATCACAACTACCAAAAAGCAAAAAAAAAAACCCAACCCCATAAGCCCTTGTAATATTTGTGTAGTAAGAGCTTGTTTTTCTTCACTGATCACAGCCAAGATGACTGACCACTGCTCCCAACAATATGGCAGAGTCTCTTTCAGCTGTGGCAACTAAGCTAGTGCAAGCTTGTCACTGAGTCTGAGTATCTCTGGACCAAATTGAAGTTTATACATACACTGTACTGAAGAATTCCTCTGGCACAAGGGAGCTTTACATGCTTTCTGGTTTATATAGGCCAATACTTCAACCATGTGAATATATGTTACCAACTTTTAGTTCCTATCTATCCATTCTAAATGACACTGGAGATTTTGGTTAGAGGGAGATTGAGATTCTGTGGCTGGAAGAGATGTTTGGGCTTTTTTTAAATTTTTTACATGAAACAATGGGAAAAAAAAAATTAAGGACTTCCCAGGCATCTCAGACTGTAGTCATAATGAAAAGTTTTGTGATAAGCAAGTTATCAAGCTTTTATGGTAGATCCAGATTTAGGTGTTATGCTGGTCCAGAGATACGTGTTTCTCTGAAGAATCTGTGGAATTTGCTATCAGCAGCTGAAAATAAGGGCCACTGCTAGTCTACTTTTCAACACAGATTATTGAAATATTGACTTTTCCAAATGTGAGAGAACCTGCAGAAACTTGAGAAGAAATCATCCATTGCCCTGACTCTCAGAAGAGGTGGCACTGGCTCGCAAACAGCAGGCACCATATCAGCTGTTATTTGCTTCGACTCTCTAGAGGTAATCCATATCAGACAGCTACAGATCAGTCAGGAAGCCCACATCTGAAATGTCTTCTTTTGGTATTTACACATTCTCAAAGTCAAACTTCTGTGGGAGGGAAAAAAAATCAACACAGCTCATACAACATAATATCTAAAGCTACTGACCTTTTTTTTCCTTCTGCTGCTGGTTCTGTAGGAATGACCCATCGTTGCTCATTTGGATCAATGGCATCACCCCATTGGCTTATTGCCTTTTGACTTCTAGTAAGCACCTATCCCTTTGGTTTAAAAAAGCGTAACAGGGATTTGGCTGAAACAGAGCTTCAGTAGACCTCTGTTAGTGGTGCATTCCTGGCCCTTTAGAGGCGTAATATTGCAGCTGGGAGATGATATTCTGTTGAGATTTGCCATCCAAGATGTACCTCGACAGAAGGTGCATCACCTATAAGCAGAAAAACCTGTTACATTTACTTTCAAAGCTGTTCATTCTTTTTGATGATTCTGTGTACTGTACAAGCCTGCAGGTTGGAATGTTTTCTATCTGCTTGCCATTTCCTACTGAAATCTCAACATTTTAAAATTGTGAAGACTGTCCTCCTGAGTGGAATAAAGTAAAATTGACCTTTTTATTAGGTATTTATTTTCATCTTTGAAAATTTTCAAACAAGACCAAATGGGAGAGAATGCAGACCTAGGAGCAGAGAAACAGAATATTCCATCAGTGAAAAAGCCTGCATAGGAAACTGTTTTTTAACTCCTTCCTGGGCTTGACAACCTGTTCAAATGCATAACTTACTTGATACTCCTCGTGAAAACATGGCTCAATATTAAAAGGGAGTGGAAAGACTACTCTGGCTCATGCACCAACTTAGTACGAACACTGTGAATCCTGTGATTTCATTAAGAGTGCTGTTTGTTTGGTGATTTTTTTTTTTTTTTTTTTTTTAATGTTCTGTGTATTAGCAAGAGGCTGAAAATCTCTAGCTGCCTGTGAGCAACAGTCCATTAGACTGAGTGGATCTCAAGCATTGTTACTCAACATACTTCTCTAGCTGTACTCTGAACATGCCTCCAGCCCTAAACCCAGACACAGAAGGAAGTGAGGGCACTGACTGTAAAGACAGTGCTGCAACTCTAAAGCAGATCAGCACTAGGCAGAAGGTCCATGTCCTGTATTTATGCTTGATTTATGCTGTCACTGTGATGGAGTAGAAAGTGTATGAATCAATTCATCATTGCTTTTCAGCAACCTGCATCTTCTTTCACTGCAAGTTCCAGGGGGAAGGGTGGCAGAAATGTTATTTAATTTGCTAGACAGGAAGGACTATATAGATGAATGAAACTGTTTCCCCTGGCATGCTGAATAGTGTTCCCTATCTCTATTATTCAAACTGATCAGTAGCACTTCAACAGATGATCATTACTCTCTTGTGGGAAAGAGGCACCAAAAACTGGACAGACAAAATAATCACTGGAATAGCTATTCCTCTTATTGCTGGAAATTACATCAAAATTTAATGCAATATATTTGCAAATACTAAATTCAAGCACTGAGGACATTTTATATATTTGGTGTGCTTCTATAGAAAAAGTAGGGAACTGCTACCTCCACTGTCAGGCTTCGACTAGAACTCTTAATTCCTGTGATCTCCAAGACACTTGCCAATATAGACAGCTGCCCCTTGTGAAAACCAGTGGACTCCATGCATGAGCATGACTTTGTATTCAGTCACAACCAGTTTTAAAACCTGCTACAGAGATGTGCAAGAAACCGAAGAACAGCTCAAGCTCTATCAAATGGCTGAATAGAATTACTTTCCTGTGTTTTGAAATAAATGTGTAACCATCCCAAAAAAATCCTAAAGCATTCAGACACTTAAACAAACCTCAAAAATATTGTTTCTTCATACACAGTCCTAAAGGTCAGAGTTTTCTTCTATACAATTCTCTGGAAAAGTTAACCCTGAATAGAGAGTTAAGTAGATGTATCAAACTCATCCCAAAGCTTACCTTAACAAATTTGAAATCACCTGAATTTTTCTGTGCTGCCTTGGATCATTATTTCTACAATGTTTATAATGCTTTTTTTTGTGCAATGTCTGACCTTTGTAGTCCTTAGATATGGAGAGAATACCAATTTATATTTTTTTTTATCTGATTTGAGGCAATGGGGGAGGAATAAAAACATTTCCAAAAAGAAACTCAGAAAAGAACATAATTTTTACAGTTAATATACTTCAAGCTGATGAGTACTATTCAAGAAAGTAGACTATTATAAAGATTTTAAATTTTTTATTATAGAAATAGGAGAGAAGAAAAATGTTATCCCAAGGGCAGAAACAGACTTTGAAATGTCTTCTGCAGCAGTTTTTGTAAGACTAGTAAAAGGCTACTGTCCACTTTCACAAATTAAATATAAAAACCTTTAAAGCTTAAAAATTTATTGTTGTCATGAAGTAGTGTGTTCTCCAACTGGCCAGCACCTTCCCATACCTGAAAAGACATTCAATATACACATTTACAAAGTACACACCAGTGCCTAAAAGATGTAGTAAGTCTGCCTCTTGAAAATCTGTGATAGCCTTACCAAGGAGTAAAATTTTCTATCAAGTCATAGGACAGTGAAATTTGAATGCAAATATGTTGCAAAATCATGGTTTTATTTTCTTAGTTAATGACAAGATTTTTGTGAATAAAAAAGAGGAAAAAAAATATTGAAAAGGAAATGCCTCATAGTTTGCAATTTTGTTATAAGAAGCATTATTTTTATTCTTGTTGACAATTCAAAGAGTGCCTTTTTTTTTGGGTACAGAAACATTTAAATAACAGGGACAATGTATGGCTGTTTTTATATATAGAGAGATATATAGAGAGATAAAATTATGCACATCTTTATTTTGTCAGTCATGTGCCTGTGGTACTGCAGACATAGACAGATTCCCTCATAATTTGTTTACAGTCACAAACCCATACATTTAAATCCTTGTCTTAATAGTTGATTTTACTTATAGTGCATAACTTACATTGATTATATTATATATATTAATAATTGCATACTTTGCAATGTATTTTTCACCTTTTCTGCAAGTGGAACAGAGAAGATAGGAAGAAATTTATCCTAGATATAGGTACTATACATAGGATGTAGATATAGTGGTTCTTGCAACTGCAAAAATTGTCATGATGATGATGCTACTGACATTTACAGGGGCAGAAGAGAGAGGAAAGATTTCAAAGGCAGAAAAGATGCTTGTTTTTTTGTTTGGTTAGTTGGTTGTGGGTGTTTTTTGTTGTTTTTTGTTTTTTTGGTTATTTTTTGTTTGGTTTTGTTGTTTGTTTTTGTTTTTGGTTTTTTTTTTTTTTTTTTTTTTTTTTTTTTTTTTTTTTTGGTGTGTGTTTTTTTTTTTTTATTTAGAATAATTGATAAAGAGGGTGAATTAACTGTCAAAATTGTTAGCAAATCACCTGCAGTTACATTAATCGCTCTTTGGCTCATAAGCACAACTGTTAATTGAGAGGACAAACTTGCACAATTGACAAGTGAATACAATTTGCACTTAACTTCGATTTATTTTGAGCTTTGCTTTCTGTTTGGATTTTTGTTGTTAGACAGCTTTGATTTCTAAGAATAGAATGAAGAAATCCATCCAGTGATTACACAACCCTTTTTTACTTCAGAGTAAATGTAGTTGATATTTATGAAGTTTCTTGCATTGGTAATCAAAAATGAAGTTCTTTCTTCAGTGTACACTTTGAAAATCCTGTTTTCTGGCTTGAATAGAATTCACAAATTCTTATTTAACTCATTGCCACAATCCAAAAGCAAGTGTGACATTGGTTATAAATTCTTATCCAGATGAACACAGACACCAGTTCACAGGTCAGGGAAATCTTAGGCTTTATTGTGCAATTAACTCTGGCAACTATCACCCTATTTAACTGTAGAGATGTTGGTCAACAAGCTCTCAACTTCTTGAGCAAACTTGAAAAAGTTTCCAACTCTCACAACAAAGTTCAGGCATGGAGTAAGGGGGAGAATGTGATAATCTCACTTGCCAGGGTAAAACAGAAGAGGAGAAAATTAAGACAAGAAAGAGGGAAAGAGAGAGGAAAAGATCACTAGTACTTAGATCCTTCCTGCCACCATGGATGGTCTGCATCTGGGAGCGACAAAAAAGAGAGAGCACATGGGACCTGTCAACTTCTTTTTCTAGTTTACTTGTTTTTTCTAGTTTATATACTTCTTACGTAAAATAAATTTTTCATGCCTTTCACACCATATTGTTCTTGCATGATTTGTGTGCAGTCAGCCTTTGGAGCACTCCAGGAAATTAGTGGTGTGAAGGGGAGGGCCTGTGAGCCTCTGAATATTTTTTAGTGAAATGCCCAGGACTCTATCCTTCTCAAGGCACAAGCACACTGAGCATGATTTTCAGGGCAGACTTGCAAGTCCAGGAACTGAAAAGGGAAGTTTGCTCAGAGCAACACAGCCTCATCTCCACAGGACCTTCTCTTACAATCACAACCTTTCTGTCACAACAGTCAGAATGTCTGAGACAAAACTTGTTTATGTGCTTATTCCTGGTCCTTCACATTCCTCCAGTTTTCTTTTCCACAATAATTGTGCTGCACGTCATCGCATTGCAGAGTATTCTTGTGGTAACTATAGTTTAGCATTGATATTTAGAATTTATTCAATAGGTGTCTCTTTTTCCTTTCGTCTCTTTCTCCTCCTTCTGCTTTCTTTTGTGATGAAAAGTTTCATAACAAATGACAAAGCTCACTATCAATTGCTTATGACAATGAATCCTTTTTACATTATTCATCTTTTCCTGTGCTCTACAGGTCAGACAGTAAATAGACGTACAAGACCCTTTTGTTTTCAGCTTGGATATAGTTTTTAAATCGGTTGCGTCACTTACTTCCTGTAAGTCCTTTTGTATCATAGTGTTTTGGGAGTTTTATCTTTGATGGCTGTAAGTAGAGGTATTCCCATTATACTGGTGACAGAAAAATATACTATCAAGTAGTGAAATGAGGATTCCCCAATCAGCCTGTGGTAAATCTAAAAAATTATATTTTCTCAGATTCTAATTATTATTCACTTGCCTGCTGCATTCAATTTGGTTGAAAAAAAATGATAACACATCATTGTCAGATACAATTTTTAATATTAAGATAAGTTGAATTTGAGCCTGATAACTAGCTTATTATCTTTTACATAAATCACTATCCCTTTGAAACCAATACTTATGGCCTAGAAAGGCTTTAATTTGTTATTTATATCAATGTAGATGTGTACTTTAATAATAAATTATTTAATATACCTTTCCTGACCCAGAATTTATTTTTTATTTTGCCAGTTTGACTAGGAAATATAAGCATCATATCTTGATAAGAAACCAGTATTTAAAACAATGGCTTTCAAATATGCAGGATTTTAGTTACTTTTGGCCCTTTCCCTATTTGAAATCAATAGATTAATTCCCAGGCATTTACTTTGAGTATTGTGGGATCCCTAATAGTTTCCTTCATTTCTTAAATTTACAGAAGGGCAGTTTTGTAAGTGACAAGTTCACCTGATCAGCCCATCACTAGGAAACTCTTTTAATTCAGAATTCAAAATGTTCTAAATACGGAAGTTCTTTGAGTCCTTGAAAATATATATAATTTACATAGCATTCTGCATGTTCAAAGCGCTGTGTAGGCATCATGACTTTAGCATTCACTGTCCCAGAAACAGCAACGAGGAAATGTTATGCATATTTTACAGCAATAAAAACTTGAGGCAGAAGGGTGAAAAATCTCAGCCAAAACCATGAGATGAGTAACTGGTAGATGCAATTAGGGACTAGGCACAGCTAATTTTGTCTTTTAATTCACTTCTCCAAATTCTGGCACTTTTCAAGGATGCACTTGACTAGGATGCTAGATAACTTTGTGACTGTTTTCTTTCACCATGTTGAAAACAAAGCAGAAGGCAGGAAAATAGAGCTGCAATTAGCTGTGCAAGGCAGCAAATAGGGCTTTGTAAATCCCTTGAAGGTTCTGATCATTAAAAGATTGTCAACACTGATTCTTTATTATCTGAATGAGGTGTCTATTATTCAGAATAATAAACCAAAAAGAAAAAAGTAACTCTATATTGTCCTTAGATGTAGTCAGTCTAAAGAAAGCCTAAGAAATAATTAAACTCGTAAAACTTTGAACAACTTAGTGCAATTATGATTCATTAGTTTGTTGTTGAGTGAGGCATGATTTTAAAATGTCATTCTCCCTCCATCATTTCTTAAAAAATATGGAAAGACATTAGGTCTCTTTCTTAGCAGTTCTTTCACTAGCTGTCTATCACTTGTGGTTTGATAATTTGAAAATTACCAAAGGAAAACACAGTTGTTTCAAGTGTTCCATAAAAGTGGATATTTTCTGAATGCTGGTGCTTTAGCAGTTTGACCAGAGAGCTAAGGAAATAAGTTTCTTAGCATGAAAGTATTTGATAATAGTTGTAGAATTGGTTTATATAAACAATAATGGATAAATATTTTTTCTGGTTTATTCTTGAAATAACACAAATTAATGAAAAGTTCCAAATTTTTTTATGTAAGTCCATTCTGTGACTTTTTAATTAAAAAAAAAAAAAGAAAAAAAAAAGAAAAAAAAAAAAAGACTTATCATTGTTTGTTAATGGTTTTCTTTAATTTGGTCTAAATAAATACAAGGTAGCATTACTATTTTCTCCCCAAGAAGATATTCTCCACTATAGTTGCCTCTGTGCTGTCAGTCCTGCATGAAATAGCTGGGATTCTTAATGCCCCTGTTCTTGTAGGCCATGTTTTCTCACTTTATATGGTTCTGCACAGTCTGCTCTGAAGGAACCTGCAGGAAGGTTAGCCAGGATGCCCTTCAGAGGTTCCTTCCAACCTCAGCCATACTCTGATTATCTTCCCAGTGTCTGCAAAGGCACCCTCTGGAGCTTTGTAGAGCCAAGCAGTGAAGTGCACTGAAACAACCCTTTGTTACTTATGAGCTAGTTCCTATCATAAGTTCTTTTTCCCACACATAGATCAATTTTCCCCAAGTATTTTTGTAATCAGAACTCTGGATAGTGTCAAACTAGTAGTTTTGATGTCATGATCTTAACGTACCATCAAATTAAATTATTGAGTGTTATAATAGTAAAATAAATATAGTTCTTTTTATAAACATGGAGGGATCCTGCTGATGACACATTTAACTGGAGTCACAGAGATCATTAAGAGCTTTATCTTGATTTGAAGAATAGTGGAACCTTTAAGGTCTGTGACTCCAGACCAGATTTTGGAGGATGAGGTAGAGTATATTTCTGACTAGAGCACACTTCTCAGCTAAATAAAAAATGAAACAATTTATAGAGGAAGTAGGGAACCAGAAATAGAATTTGAAGCTGAGATGGTAACTGTGAACCAGAAACTGCTTCTGTTATCCTGAGTTTTCCCTGAAAATTCAACTGAATTAAATGAATATAAGTTAGAACTGATTTACCACTTTGTTACTAATATAAGATTTGAGCTCATTTTTTTCTAAAAGGTTCAGTCGATGTACAGTGCTTGGAAAACCTATTTATGTAAAATAAAACTTCATTATCTTACTTTTTTGTGAAAATCATCAACATCCTTTTCAGGTGTGAAGAATATTGCGTGACTTTTTTTTTTTACCAGGTCCTAGAACAATGAAAAAAACTCAGTAGAATTTTCTTCATGGGTGCAAGAAGTTGGGTTTTCATTACTCCATTATATGGTGAAATGCTTTCAGTTCATGAAACAACTCAATAAAGAAACATAATTAACAGTGTCAGGAGATATTTTTCAGTGTTATCTCATTTTTGGTATTTTTAAAAGATTTTTTTCCTAAAACCAATGTAAAATGAATTTTTTAAAAACTAGTTTTTTGGAGGTTGTTTTTTTTTTTTTCAGGAAAGGAATTGATATTATGCCCTGTATATTTTTTATAAGTTTTGCCCGCAGGAACTCTAATGAATGATGACTATTTAGCTCACCTGTTTCCACTGGCAAATTTTAAGAAAAATACATACACTATCTAAATACATACACTATCTTAATATATATTGTCATTCTGAGTCTTTGAAGCACTTTTTTTTTTTTTTTTTTTTTTTTTTAGAGTTGAAGGAAGTTAGTAAAAAGGTTTGGGTTTCTTTTCTTTTCTTTTCTTTTCTTTTCTTTTCTTTTCTTTTTTTCTTTTCTTTTCTTTTTTTCTTTTTTTTCTATTTTTTTTTTCCTTTCTGTGAGGGTACTTTTTAACAGAGCAGTTCATCACTGTATATGTTTTATCTAAATATTTTTATTTATTAAATTCTGAGTATAATTTCTATAACCTGCTCATTTTGAACAAATGGATTTTAAGTGAAACAGCAGGGGCCAGCTAATGCAAGAAACATGAGGTTGCTGGCCTTTGCTCAGTAGTAATAACACAGAAATTTCAATCCAATTCCCAACTTTGTATTTTTCTTGTGCCCCTGTGCAGATTAATTGGAGAAGAGATTTGGGACTGCACTGTAGTGTGTCATGAGAAAGTGAAAGGTCAGGCAAGCAGTTTTGAAATGTGCAGAAGAAAGGAGCAAGCTATGAATTAAATATTTCTGCAGGAAATTATTAAGTAATTACATAGAAGGAGGAAGAAGAAGAATGATATGGAATTTAATGATTGTGGAAAGAAAACTAAAAAATTATAAACCCAAGTTGTATTTCCCAAAAATATGTACATTAAAATTTTATTAGATTACTGAAGAAGCAAAGGAAATCCTATTTTGACCATCTTTTTGTGAAGCTGACAGGACACATGCCATGCTTCCTCCACCATGATCGCAACTTAGCCTGATTTCTTCCCACTCCTCTCTCTTTTTAAAAATCCTGAATAGAATGTGCATAGTTAGACATGGTTATAACTAGGGTCATACGAGGAACTTACAAGTAAAAGATACAATCTGGAGATCTCTAAAGGATAACAACTGCAAATAACTGGTAAAAAAAAAAAATATCTGAAATAGAAACAAATGTTCTCCAATTCCTAGGCTATTATCTAGGCTGATAGCTCTGCAGATCAACAAAACTTGAGGATTTAAGGGACATATTCCTTCTGTGCAAATAAAAAAGCCAGGATTTAATTATTTAATTTCTTCTTAGACAGAGATGGATGACCTCTTACATTTATATATTTCTCTTACATTTATATATTTTTTTTCTCTTAAAACAAAATTGCATACAATATTTGGGCTAGAGAGAAAAGGCAAAATTGAACTGAAAAGAGCAAATTTCTATATTGTTTTGTAGGATGAGATCAGTTGAGATCGTGATCAGAAAATTTGAAAGCCAGTAACTCAGATGTGGTTTTTTTTTGGGGGGAAAAAAAAAAAAAATTGTGCAAGTTACATAATCTACAGATGTTTTGTTTTTTAAAAAATATGTTTTATATATTCAATGTAAAATGAGACATGCCAGGTATGGTACCATTATGACTTACTCATCATATGTGGTGATGTACATACTTATGGCAGGCAAGAACTATATGGAATTACATCCACATATGGAATATTCACGAAGAGCTCAGGTCCTGAGTTATAGAGTTATAGAAGTATTGATAAGCTTCAGTTATATGTGTATAAGCATATTCAATGTCTATTGACATTGACATATTGTCTGAATTCATTGACATATTATCTGAATAATCCAAAACAAAATTTATTATTTTACATATATAGAGAGAAAGTAGAGCTATCTCATTTCCAACATCATGTACCATGGTACAAAAAAGATTTAGAAGAGTGATCAGATTTCAATATGATAAAAAAAAGCAAGCCTTAAGATCTGTTGGTGTTGCCCACCATTTTTCTATATAATAAGAAAATAAAAAAAAGTTAATTTCGTTTTTTGTCTCCTAAAAAAAGAATATTAAAACACTTCTGAAGGTTCTCTTTCTCAAAGTAAATCAAGGATTTTTACATTGATCTCTGACAACAATAAAACAGGCTAGTAAAAAAAAGAAGGAAGTCTGATTAGAACTATTGGGGAACAAAAAAAGAGAAAACAACAAGAAAAGTCATTTGTTAGTATGTATTTTCATTATAAAGATACAAAGCCAAAATTATCCAGGTACTTCTTAGGTCATTTTTATTGTATCATGATGCTTATGAATAGCCCTTAATTATATCTTCACATTCAATTTCCTTCACATGTGGAACTCTCACCAGTCTTCTTACAGATGGAGATCTCTTAGAGCAGCCTGGCCCCACCTTGCTGATTAAACAAATTACAGTAGGTATCTAGAGTGATGTGAAATTCATCTGTGTCTTGGGAGTCCTCTAACGAATTGTGTTCTCTCCTGTGTTTTATCTCCTTGAATACAGAAAGCTTTACTTCTCTGTAGGTTTTTTAATAATGTCTGAACAGAAAGTTCACAATACTCTATATCACATGAGAGAGCTGGAGCACAAGGGCATAAATCTCTAACCATCTGGGTATTTTAACATATTTGAATTCTTTAAGTATTCTTAACACAGTTGCTATATTTTCTGCGTAAAAAAGTGGATCTCATTTTATCATACCTTCTGTGTCTGTATTAGACTGAACACCTTCATCCACTCCTCCAGCTGCCAATGGTAACTGCTTCCTAGCAATTATCCTAGAGCCAAAAAAAGAGTCCATCCAAATTTGTGATAGACTGACTTTATTTTCCCTTTTTGTGTCAGCTGTCATTACCTCACAAAATACTCCTGCTTTGCAGCTGTATTTTTCCATGTTCATTTTATTGAATTTTTTAATTTGTTTCTAAATTCTGAATGCAATACAATGCTCTTTATTTTTATTTTGTCTCTTCTCTACAGTATTCATCACTACCTCATTTTCCCTCCTTCTTCAATCTGTTTTGAATATTACAATTACAACACATCTCTTAGCCATGATAACTTAAATCCTGTTGCAGTGTGGTTTGGTTTTTTGTTTTAGGTTTGTTTTTTGTTTTATTTTTCCTTAAAAAAAAAAAAATACAAGGTTCAAAGCAGTCTGGGGATACAAATTCCTGGGGATTTTTTGTTCCTGTCATCACATCATATGATACTGTGCAATGTAACTGTTCCAATGAAGAATCCTTCTACAATGTCCAGCTACTTAAATTGGCTTCCATACATTTCATTAGTGCTGACTTAGTAACTATGAAGCTTTGTACTGGAAGCATTTTCATTCTTGAATATAAAGCATTCTGAAAGAGGAATTAGTGCTATCTTCTTGTCCATTAGAAAGGGATTGCTCACATGAGATATGCCTCTCTTGAGGATAGCAGTGTTAAATGTAGTCTTTGACCCGAGCTACTGAACCGTACTGTCTGGAGTTATGTTGCTATTGAAGGCAGGTATACAGATGTATTTCTCATCCTTCTCATTCCATAGTACTCTATCAGATAATTTAAAACTGTTTTTCTGGTTTTCTTTCTCTTTCTAAATTACATGCATAATAACTACTGGAGCATTTCACAATTTCACATAGCAGTAAACACTGCCTCGTGCAGCTTCTGTGGTTATGATCCCAGGTGACATTATTGCCTCTCACATGTTCCACAAACGGGGAGGTTATAATCTAATTAACCCTGATAATGTCAAAAGGAAATGTATAAATGCCAAGATGCCAAGTTATTTCCAGCTTTTTTTTTTTTTTTTTTTTTTTTTTTTTTTTTCATATGGGTGAGCATAGAAGAACTAGTACTATGTCACATTAGGGTGGTAGAAGCTAAGAAAAAATAAAAGCAAAAAACCAGAAAAATCCACCAGAACCTTTTTAATGTAGGGTTTTACTGCTACATTCCTCATTAGCATAACCATTTACAGAAAGGTACATTTTTATTCAACAATGCAGTGGCTGAGGACTTGACAAATGTGGACATTGGAGAAGAAGCCATAAAAATGTGCACTTAGAATTTGGTGTCAGTTATAAAATAAACTTGTATTTACTTATTTAAAATTTGCTGAGCTGGTGCTGCTTTTCTATTTATTTATTTATTAATGTTGAGCATGTCCAATATCTCATTTGCAGGACACGCTATAATGCACTATTTGAATGTAGATCTAAATGATGGTTATTACAGAAAATACTTTATATTAAAAATGTTTGCAAACAAGACATCCTTAACTTATGTAAACCTACATACAATTCTCCTCATATGGGCATAATATTTTTTGAAGAAGTTCATTACACCTGTATGTTAAATTTCACAGCACTCACCACAGCCACTATTCAGCTTAATGAACTGGTTTAACCTTCAGTTATTAATGAGGGTGAATAAGCTAGCATGAACACCTAGAAAGAAACAAGAACTTACCTGAAAGCTCCAGCATTCTGTTTGATAGGCTGACAACTCATGTAGTGATAGGTTATGAGCATGACAATTTATATTTATTATTACCAAGAAGCACATGCTGTAACATAAGACCCTTTTGGATCCACAGATCCACAGGCCTTACTTTTTTAATGCATTTCATTGCAATAAAATTTTGCTAAAATGTTATCTTAAACTCAATGAATAATATTTTCTAAAATAAATTAATATTGTATATGCAGATACTGTTAGATTCCCTGTAGGAACATACTCTTGTAAGTATTCTTATTAAGAGAACTTATATTCTCTTAATGGTAAGAGTTTTAATATTCTCATGGAGATTTTCAGAACAGTTCTCAAAATTAAACAGTCACCTCTGCACTAGGGAGAGTAAATTTAAATCCAGTGGAAAGATGGTTTTACTACTCTAAGAGAGAAATTCAAAAATCTGTTATGGAATGCCTTTTTCCTGCCGGAGGCAAGCTTTAAAATCCTGATGCCCTATAAAATTAACATTGTCTAAGCATTTTTTTTATTCCCATAATACTCAGAAGCCTTAAGTGATACTATGTCTGCGTAGGATACCTTCTTTTCCCACAGACACTGGTTTAGTCTGAATTGATTTTGATAAAGGAAGGTTTTATTCCCTGTGTAAGGATAAACAACACAAGTAGCTTCAACATAAGGATTTTTTGCAACCAATGATTCTGATTTCACTCAATTTCAATTTCATAGAATTTCAAAAAGATCCCAATGTGAGGCCGAGTGAATATAAACTTTTTTATTATTATTATAATAAGTGGTCTCCGTGTGTTGATAGGTCTTTTGAAATACTAATTTGGAATAAACTGCTGTGTTAAAATGTCTACAGCTCATTTTCAGTTAAATAGGAAGGCTAAAAATAACCATCAGAACATTTGATTTTTTGCACAATTCTTTTTCCTATACGAGTATGTTAGCAAATCTGATTAAATAGCTTCCAGTGCTGAATTTCTGCATAGGAATTTTCCATGTACATCCTCATTAGTCTCATGAATGCTGAAAGTAAAACTCCTGGCATGGAGTAAAATTAAGACCTTTCTCATAATTGCAAACATCACAATTCTGCAACTCCATAATGAATATGATTGCAATCTACCTGGGGCATAGAAATATATCACAGGTAATAAATGTCTGATCAAACAGATTAACATCAATAAATTTTGTAAAAGGTACCAAACAAACAAATTAGAAGCACCAAAATATTCAAAAAGATAATATAATACAGAAATGGAGAAAGAAAAAGTGGAAAACAGGAAAATAAAAGAAAACAAATCATATTCTCATTTATTTGAGACAGATGTATAAGCCTGTACTATGCTACTGAAAAGTGATTTTTGAATTATACACTGAGAAATCTTTTGTGTGAAATTATCTTTTCTTTAAACTGCAAAAGTTAAACTTTGTGTTCCTTATACTAAACCCCTCATTTAGGGAGTGAGTATCCCCTCCTCACCTCATTATATGCTCTTTACCTGAGCACTTTTTTCTTTATGGTAGTAGTAATTCTTAACTGAAATATCATTCCTATAAAATATTGCTCTTCTGAAAATATTGATTTCATCTTAATGCTTAAAAATATCCCAAATAAATCAAAATATGTTGAAAATGTTACTATTCTTGTCTACTTTCACAATCATCCTTTTTGAAAAACAGACACTGTATTCCTATATTTCAGGCCTTTGTCTTGTTTTGCAACATTGCTTTGATCTAGGAGAGGAATAAATATCAGGTTTAAACATCATCACTAGATCAACACACAATTATTTCGACTTCTTTTTTCTTGCCACTTAACTATAACAAATAGTTGGATATTCATCTGTGCTCAAGTGTCATTTGCATACTCATAGCTGCCAGAGCAAAAAAGGTTCAGCCTTTCTAGGCAAAATGCATAATTCTTCATAAATGTCATAAGAAGACAAAGGTCCTTTCACACTGTAATATAAACTTAGCTGGTTTATTCTGCATAAGACCTGCTGATTATGAGGTAATATGGCCATTTTATTTTGGTCTTCATTTGCTCTGGTGGAAAATTACGCAAGTTTTTAAAGATTGATATATATAAAAATGAAGTGCTATGTTTTACAGTTAAGGGACTTAGGCATACAATTGAGATACACAGGGGTTTTTTTACATAATTAAAATACTTCTTCATATTTATGACTCTAATCTGATGAAATAAGGAATGAAAAGCACACGTTAGGAAACCTGATTAGAATTTTCACTTGCAAATTATGTAGCTCATCGTGAAAAAAATCACCACACCTACTGTAGTATGGGTAGCCTCACTCTTCTTGAGGAATACACAATATTAGATGTTACAGACAGACAAAAGTGGATAATTAAATGTGAAATAGTTGTAATATTACTTTACAAGGAAGATCTGTCTCTGTGGTTTCATTTCTGGCAAAGTAATAATCAGCTGGATAAGGGAAAGAGTCCAAACAGGACCAAGTCCAAGTTGGAATTAAGATATTATGAAGGGAGAAGTGAACTTGCATATATTTTTCCTGACTGTCTATATATTAAATTTATTAGTATCTACTGGTTTGTTACAGTGCTATCTGAGTAAATACCTTCTCCTTACTGTTATGGTACTGGAGAATTCAAAATTTGAAATCTCTCATTCAATTTCAGTGCCTAATTTCCCAATATGAAAAAATTAGAGTCCCCAGCACTTCTTGGGTATGCTAGTATCTCAGGAACTGCTCTGCTGCAGTCAGAACTACAAATTGCAGTTGACCTTAAGGTCCCAGATGTAAGAGAGAAATGTTCTTTTACCTTCTTGTTTTGTTCTTATCACCACAAGACTGGATGAAGAACTGTAGGGGAGTTTCATAAAGCCCAAATATTTTCACAGTCTATGTGAAAATTGTAATTATTTTCTTCTGTTTTTAACTCTTGTGGAGGAGGTTCTGCTATTGAATCTAGCAGGTCTTTTTGAAGTGTTGTTTTCTTCCCTGTAGGTCATAGAACCAGGCAGCTCAGGCTAGCCCTAAGTTATTCAGTTGTTGTTTAAGTTAAAAACAGAATCAGACCTGAGGCTTGTTCATTTAAAACTGCAACAACTTATCAGCTTTTATTGGCAAAAATACCAAAGATTTACAAATTTGCAAATATAATGGCAAGGAGCCTAAAATTTTACAAATGCCCAACAGTTTTACTAATGCTTGATTGCTTGACTGTTAGAAACTACTGTTGTGCCAGAAAAGCCCAGGGAAGAAACAGAAGCCAACATCATGGCTTGTTTGCTCTTGCCAGGAAGGATTACTGTTATTACTAACTGATATAGCAATCACAAGAGACTAAGAGTTTAGATTTTAAAGATTTGAAACAATTATTTCCAAATCAACTACCTAGGAATCTAGTTCCTATTCTTTCTACTTACAAAATAACATTTAAACTCTAAATAGTTAGTCAGGGGGGAGAGAAATAATGGAATAATATACAAAAAGCAGAATGAAGAAGGTGTGGGAACAAATATGGGAGTAAATTTCACACAAAAGAGCGCAGCATGGTTGAAGATAGAAAGAGACAGCAGGAGAACCATGTGAGGAAAGACTGAGTGAGGTGGGATTATTCAGCCTACATAAGAGAAGGCTCCAAAAGAATCTTCTTGTGTTTTTATATCTGATGAGAAAGAGTTAAGAAGATGGATACAGAATCTTCTCAGTGGCATTACATGTCAGGAGAAGTGGCAATAGGACCTAAAGGAAAGATAAAGCATTCTATTTGGTATGAGAAAAAATATATCAAACACTGGACTAGGTTGTCAAAACAGGTCCTGAAACCTCTATCCTTGGAAATACTTACAATTTGAAAGACCATGTCCTACTGCAATCTGCTCATGCTGGAACTGTCGATCCCTGCAGGACTGCAACCCATGCTAAGGACCCATGCTTCACCAGTTCTTGAGGAATTTACAGATGATGGGAAGGAGTGACAATGGAGAGGCTCCCTAAGGACTGTTCCCTCTAAGAGGGACCCACACTAAATCAGGAAGGAGAAAGCGGCAACAGTCTCTGTTTCTCATCCCCCTGCACCACTTAGGGGAAGGAGGTAGAATAATTAGAGGTAAAGCTGAGCCTGGAGAGAAGGAATGGTGTTTTAATTTTGTTTCATTTCTGTTATTTCCCCGTTTCGAGTGTGCTTTTTCTGTGACAAAAAATAGTGAATGATTTCCCTGTCATTATCTCAATCCATGTATTTATCATTTCCCCCCGGTATTTCTTCTCCCATTGCAGCTGAGTAAGGAGAGTAATAGAGCATCTTGGTATGTACCTGGCAGGCAGAAAAGATCAACCACATCGGCATAATGCAATCATTGTTCTTCTTTGCAATAGTATCAGGACCCCCAGATCCTTTTCTGGAAAGCTGCTTTCCAGCTGGTCATCCCCCTGCATCTACCAATGCCAGGGTTACTCCTTCTCAGGGGCAGGATTTGGCATTCCCCTTTGTTAAACAGAAGGAGTCCTCTTCAGTCCATTTCTCCAACTTGTTTGGATCCCTCTGAATGGTAGCACATCCATCTGGTCTATCATCCACTCCTCCTAGTTTTGTGTGATCTGCACTCTTTATGAAGTTTTGCTCTGTCCTATTGTTCAGGCCATTAATAAGATGTTAAACAGTATGGGCTTTGGTGTTGGCCTCTGAAGCAGTCCACTAGAGATTAGCCTGCAGAGAGATATTTTGTCACTGACAAGAGCCCTCTGAGCGCAGCAGTTGAGCCTGTTTTCATTCAGCTTCTCTTTCCATTTATGTAGAACTAATTTCATTACTTGTCTATCAGGAAGTTATGGAAGACAGCATCAACAGCCTTACCTAAATCAAGATAAACAACATCCACCCCTCTGTCCTCACACTCTTGTCATCTTAGACAAATGTCAGGTTAGTCATCCTTTGTTATATTTGATAAGCAGTAACATCTAGAATTTCTCTTAAAGAAGATTTTTGTGTGTGCACATTTTATTTGAAGGAGCACTTTGTATTTAAAAGAAAAACCTGAAATCTTAGCAGCCCAACTAAAGGCAGAATGAGCAGCAAAAAAAAAAGGCAAATAAGTAAATCTGAAGGTAAAGACATGCAGGTGGTAGTTGTAGTTATAGAAGTACAAAAAAGATGATAGGTAATGCTGAAGAAATAGGCCAAAACCTAAATTACTCAGGAATTGAAAACTACAAATTTAAGAGTCTGAACATGACATACTCTGTGTAGAAATGCTGGTGAGAGTTTGAGAAAAAGCCAAATCAGATCAAAACTATAGTCAAAGAGTAATTTTGCCAGTGGCATTTTTAACTGACTGAAAAAGGGGAGTTCAGCTTGGAGGAGACTAAAACAATCATGACCAAAAAAAAATAAAAAAAGCTTGGCTGGAGCTTTTGATTCTGGAGTGGACAAACAAGCAGCTTACGGGGATATGGAAGGAAAAAAAAACACAAGACCTAACAAATGGTGGTGAAATGCGAGATAGAAAAGAAGATTAAAGTAATACAAAGGATTGCATGACTGCAAAGCTTGGTGAGCCTGGGGGGTAATGATAGATAAGAAGACAGAGGAATGCATGAGGACAATTTCAATTGCAAAAAACCTGATCATGTAAAGTTTCTTCCAGGACATTAGAAAGACATTGTCTTTCAGGGATAATCTACAGAAATATTTAATGTATTAGCATTCATTAAAAATTATACGAATGAAAAATATCTACTTGGATTCTAAAGAGGGGAAGCAGGGAGGAAAATATGTTCTAAAAGTAAAAAATGCCAAATGTGAATGAAGTGAAGAAGGGCAAGAAAGGAAAGAACTACAAATGTGCTTTTTATGTTAATTTTTTTTCCAAACAAGCTATCAGTGTCCAATAAATAATATATGTGGAGTGGAACTGTTTCGCTTTTTAATACACCATATAGAAATTTGTTTGATAGCCACACTGTCTTCTTCTAGAGTGTGGTTATTTTTGAGATTGATAGGTTGCATAATTTCAAGCAACAGTTCTTCTCCCTTAGGGCCATTTAACTTCCGTTGAGAGCTTTCTATTCTCACTTTAAATATTTTTATGTGCAAACTCTTTAATGAATACAATTTAAATATGTGCTGTGTTTCATGCTGAACCAATGAATACCATAAATAAAACTACTCAGTCATGTTATCTATTACACTGTTGGCTTTAAAAAAAATCTCTCAGAGCATCCTAATAATATTTCTGTAAAGGAATGCAAACCATTAGACAACTTAAGACCTATGAAATGATAGAGAGAAAAAAAAGGGTTTTTTTGCAGAACTCTAATGACTGGAGTGACAGTGAGAATTTGAACAGATTCATTTTCTCCTGTAATTGACAAAAGAATTACATGAGATTATCCTTGGGTAATGGAAATTCTTCAGTAAAATTGTTGTACCAGTTCTAGTTTGGAACCCAGTGCAATATTTTATTTAAAATAAAAATAAATTAAAAAAAAATAATAAAAAAAAAGAGAGAGAAGAAATACACACAAACCCAAGAAATCTGAAAAAGATTTCTATGCAATTTAAGCCTCACTGGATAATAATGATTCATTGATGGAGTTACTGGAACGACAGTGTGAGGTGGTGGAAGGCTTTTCATAAACACCAGGGGCAGATTAACTAAAAACCCCTTAATAAACTGAATATCATGTAGACTTGCCTGAGCTGGGCAAAGAAAAGCTGTGTAAAAACTCCTCCTCTGATTAGCTTATTCAAATCAAAAGGTGAAGCTACATTAATATTCTAACAGAGTCACATTAAGAACAGAATGAAATTTTTCATCCAAGCGTTTGAATGGGCAAGCACCCGTGCGCTGCGTTTGGGCAAGTTTTTATAATCCTCTAAAGAATATCACAACAGGTCTTGGACAAACTGCCTGCAGGGAGGAGAATTTAAATCCCTATTTGCCACATTCAAGGATGCTGGGGAGAAGCCTTTTTATTTTTTGTTACATGAGCCTATTAAGGATGGAAAATTTCTTTACCTGTAGAATAATTTCAATAAATATTAATTATGCCCTATCTTTCTTAGACTAAGTAAAGCTTAACATTTTTATGCAATATACTAATGGCCTTTATTTTTTAACTCAAGGTTCACTGTCAGGCTTACCCATACACATGCTTCTTCAAGTCCTTTCATTTATAAAATTAATTAACAAAAATCTACAGAACTTGAGAAGTGGAACTAATCATGTGAGTATGTCTAACCATATCTCCATGTGTTTGCATAGTTCAATCCTATGCCAGCAATGGCAGTAAAATTAATTTCAGATAATACAATGAATCATTGCCGGTCATATAATATTTCATAAAGAGACGCCTAACATTCTCACTTCAAAATGCCAACCCCTTACAAAGAAAGTGAATTTAATAATAATAATAATAATAATAATGTATTTAAAAATAAATAATGTACTCACCTATTTCTCAAATATGTAGCATCTCAGATATGGTATAAAGCAGTTTCTTGGTACCCAGCAATAAAAAGCTAAGGGAAAAGAAGGAAACCACGGTGGACATTCAGATTGATGGTGCTTGTCTGCCCAAGCTACATGAACTCTGATTTCCTGGAAGTGGCTGAACATCTGCCAGTCCATGGGAAGTGGTGAATGTATTCCCTGTTTTACTTTTCTTTTCCTATTAAACTGTCTTTATCTCAACCCATAGGTTTTCTCATTTTTGCTCTTGTGATTTTCTCCACCATCCCAATGTGGAGGAAGTGATAGAACCTCTATGGTGCTTGCTGACTGCACATAAACCATTACAGGATGCTTAAAAAACAGAAGAAAATTCATCTCTTATATTGAATTTCTCAGCTACAGGCAGTAGAGAACCCGAAATCTGAAAATCTATCTTTTTTTTTTTTTTTTTAAGCAAAGCATTTAGTGAGCATTTCAAGAACAGAGTGGACAAAGCAACATAAAAATATTCTATTAATAATACAGTTGTGTCTGTGTTCAAAAATTTGAAATCATTTATTGAATGGCACATAAGTGCCCCATGTGTAAAGGCTTATAATCAATATTAGTGTATTAGCAAAATCATTCTTTTGCAAGTACTTTGCATTAGATTCCTTTTCTTAGTGTGTCCTAAAACAGTGATGCAGTTAGTGACCTAATAGAAATAGAAAGCGAATCTACCATTTTGCTGCTGTACAACATGTTTCAAAAGCCAAGGAAATTTTAGAATATAGTTAAAGTGTGGGTTAATTCTTCATGACAGTATTATATATCTTGATTTTCATAACGAACAGTTTAATGAGTTAGCATACTAGAAACACCCACGTTGCTCAGGTAAAATAATCATTACTGTCTGGACATAATTAGCAGCCCAGTACAGGCAGTTGTACCATTTTAACTACTGCAGTAATATTTTACAAGTTCATTTTGGTCTATTATGATGTAGAATAATTACCTTTGTAAAGATAGAATATTAAAAGAATCATATGTTATAGCAAGATACGTAACAGTGCCATAGCTGCACTTAACATAGGCTAACACGGTTTTGTTTCCATTTCTTAGGAATCACTTGAAGGATATAAACTTACGTGAAATAATAACTGTTTCTTTCAGTAAATTTAGTTATTTTCCTAATGCATTCTAGTATGTATATATATATTTCCTATAATATATGTATGCAATACCATGCTGAGTATCTGATACCTTATCTAGAGCTTTGTCAGACACTTAAATCAGCCTAATTTCTTAATGAACATCATCTTTTACCTTTATTAATTTTAATGCATATTTAATAAAGATAGACATTTTAGTAAAATAAACAACCTCATTGGACATATAATTTCACAGCCTGTATGAAATTTCCACTATAAGTACATAAACATTTTTTAAAATTCTTTTAACATCTGTGGGTTGTCACATATTAGCTTTTTCATAAAAGTGAATTAGAAAATAAGAGACAGATGACTGGCAGTGTTCCAGTGTGACCTATACTGCTATAGTATTATAAATTAAAACAGTGATTCAAGGTCATTAGCCTAGTCACTTGCTTGTCATTTACCAACAAACAATTTGGTTTGGAAAGAGGTTTCATAATGTTTGCCTTTATTGTTTTATTTAGGTACGATAGTTCTCCTTCCATATAAAATATTTCCAATTTTTATTCTGTTTTGGAAAAGACTTAGAGAAATGAATTCTTCCTAATTTTTCAGTAAAACTGGCTTCGGTATTCACAGGAAGAAGAGAGGAAAGCAGAAATACTAGTATTTGCAAGACTTACCTTTAAACTCTCTTTCCTCTTTGAAGAGATAGACAACAATACTGGAAAATTAATTTCCTTATTTTAGTCTACTGCTTCTAAATAATCTATGTGTGAGGATTTAATAAAAGAGTAATGATTCTAAAGCTATCAAAATACTGATAAACACACATGCACATACAGATACTTTTAATAGTTTTGGAAATGCTTGAAAACTAAAACGGAGTCTTCTGGGACGTTTGTGAATTTCCTTATTTTCTGAAACACTGAAGACTTTCTGTGATCTTTTCTATTTTGGTTCATTTGCATACATGTGAAGAAAAGGTTTTACAAAGACTTTGTTCATATCTTCCATGTATATTACATGAATATCGGGGAATGGCAAGTAGATAGACATAAATGCCTTAGGATAGTGCTTTTATTCTATTATTGAGGAAGACATGGAAATTTGGTTTGCTTAAAAGGCATACATGTTAGGGAATGAAAATAATTAAATACATAAAAAGAAAACTCTGCTGATACAGTTTGCAAAAGAAGGACCAATACTACATTATGCATGCTTCTCCATGAATGCCAGATTTTAAATAATTTTTTAAAGAAATTTTGAATGTTTGCTCCCAAATGCAGAAATTGACATAGCAGACGTATTGGAAACTTGGTGGAATACTGTTAGTTGTTGTCATATGGGAACATCAGGATGACAGATTTGAACAGAGCTGTGATGGAAGTATACTTATTAAATGTCAAGAGATCTTAAAATCAAATTGCACCTTTTAACTACATATCTGAACTAGTATCAAATGCTGTACATAATGGAATTGTAGGGCCTAAACAGAAAAAAAAAAAAACCAAAAAAAAAAAAAAAAAAAAAAAAAAAACAAAAACCAAAACGTAGTATTTGATCTGTAATACTGATTATACACGTAGGATGCTGATGCTGCCTGGATATTTGCTAGGCTACAATGGAGGCTATAAAACAATAAGGCATCTTGTTAAGAAGAAAATGGGAAAATTCAACTCATTATGGTGTGGTGGCTGTTGTAGAACTCCATATTTGAATTACAAGGCAAACAACACTGCCTGTACAGAAAATTTCCAGACAAGAGAGAGGAAATAGAAGGAAAAGGGATGTTATTACATATAAGAACTGTTCCTTCAGAAAGCTGAGCTCAAGTCCAAATAAAAATTAAACATGAAATAATACTCCAATAAATACTGCCAAATTAAATGTAAAACCAATGCATTAAAGAAGGGAAAAAAAAAAAAAAAAAAGTTGGAGGAACAGCTAACTGATGAAAAAACCCCAAAACTGTTAATAAATCTTTGTGAAACAACTCAGTAGCAGGAAGCCTTCCAGTAGTCTGTAGGACTTACTGACTACTAAGCTATTAAACAAATCCAAAGCATTCAGAGAAGATAAGAAACAGAAGAAGAAATGGACCCTTTTCATTAGTATTCACAAAGAAACTGAGAAGATTCTCATGGTTGAATTTTTTCCTGGTGGGCATCTTCTCAAAGGAACTGACTGAAATAGAAGTTACAGAAGAGATTGTAGTTCAAACAGAATGAATGTTAGCACAAGTCAGAACCAAATTGTATTTATTCAAAGCCTCCAAACTGAGTCAGAGCAGTGTGTATGTCATTGCTTTCTTAAGAGTTTCTTAATGCAATTGGAGAGTAGCAAATGTGGTGTCATTGATTTTAGAAAAGATTCAGGGAAGGCATGGCAACATTTGTACTTGAAAAATTAGTAAAACTATAGTTAAATACACAATTAATGACACTCAGTTAAATGTGATTTGCTCACATAAAACCAATTTCTTTTTTGTAAAGTTTCACCAAAAAAATCAGGGTTTTGAGAAAGCAAAGATCAAGTGACTTTGTTAAGTTGAACTTTCAGTGAAATTGGTCACAGAATCATAGAACAAAATTCAGCAACTAAAGTGTAATAATCAAAGCTCACATGTGGACTTAGAAAGTTTGCTTCTACAGGAAAGCTTTTTGGCAGTTGAGGTGAAGGTCACTTGTCGAAAACAGCAGCTCTTCTTTGATTCTGGGTGACAAGGAAAGAAAATGGCCAATGAAACTCAGTAGAAGTGGATGTAACATGATGTATATAAGGAAAAAAACAAATCCCAACTTAGATACAAAATGAGGTGATCCTTTTCATTAAGACATAAGACTTCGAGTCACACTAATTTTATAGGAAAATCTGATAGCGTTGAATCAAAAAAAATTAACTGTAATTGGGAAAAGGAAATAAACTGAAACAGAGATTATATTCCTATGTATATTTTCTACCAATCTATTGATTACAGTATGCATTATTGGGTCTTTTACTATCTTGCTTCCCCTCCCTTTCTCTCACAAGCACACAGTAAAACTGTAAAAAGTTTGGGTGTAGACAATATGAACTATCAAGTTTATAATTATTTTTACATGAGGAATTAGTCTTCACCTGAGGTAAGAGGGAGGGAGGTAGGGAGGTCGTTTCAGTAAATAAAGATATCTGAGGGACTTATGATAGCAGTTTCTAACCAGGAGTGACATGGAAAAGCCCACAGAACTTTGAACAAGCTTTTATTATTATTATTATTATGTATTTATACATCGAAGCACAGGAAAAAAAAAGCTGGAAAGAAACTGTGTCAAAAACAAAAAAAATGGCAATATTATTTCAGGACTGAGTATTAGGCCTCTGATATCTGTTGATGCTGAAATTTGCTGGTTCCTGTAGATGTTAAAATTTTAATTATGCTGGGATCTAGGGGAGACTAGACAGCTTTTTGTTAGACATTCACAAAGGATCATTAAATTAAAGGCTATTATAATATGACTGAGAATATTCTGCATAAGAAAACAACTTCTATTACTTGAGAGATTACAATTCTTCTATTCCTTAGGCATCTATCTTAAGTACAGGAACATTTATTGCATTCGTTTTGGCCATTTGTATGTTTAAACTGCAGTAAATTACAACAGAAATGAAGTCCAAGGCCAGCATATTGTTTTGAATTGTACTTCCATGTAAAGTAGCCACCTTGAAATGCTTACCAACCAATCTAGCAAAGTGCCTAAGTGTTGTAAAAGGCATGTACAACAGGAGAAAAATTCCTTCCTAACAAATAAATAGTAATTTTGCATTCTACTGTGTGAATTCATTGCCCACATTTTAATCATTAAAATTACAATTAAAGCAAAAAGAAGTCAAATCCTTGTACACTTCAACATCAATGTTAGACTTCTGTATTCTAAATGATCTGATATGTCCAAGAGATCACTGAAAACACAGGGGAAAAAAATTCAGTTACTGTAGTTCAGTTTACAATGACTAAGATAAATGGAAGGTGCTTCAGAGATTTATATAAGAGGTGACACCTCTTTAGAAGCTGTTGACTATTCTTGCCAGCTTTGTGAAAGGAATTCTGTGTCAGCCAGACACAAACAATTATTAGGATGGTGGATGTAAAAGTGGAAGAAAATATCTGAAGAGCAAGGGAAACCCCAGACTTCCAAGTTGTAGAAAGCAATATCGTAATTGAATGAAGTACCCACACATGGAAAGGATGAAATTAATTTTTCCCATGTAAAAGTGGATAATCTGTGGCAGGATAACAACCAAAGTTGTGCTTATTTATGGTACTGTAGATGTAGGGAAGACCCTTCATTAAGGGCCAGAAGACAGGACAGTCTGAAAGTGTGCAGAATCCTAGAAGGTGAAACTTCTCACTGCCTGCATTTTTGATTCTTCTCAAAGCACAGACAGTGAAGCCTCAGCATTCTTACTACACACGGTTTATGTGTAAGATGGGAAAGAATAACCACTACATCACTGAAAACATTAGTCTGAATGTGTGCCTGTCTCTACTGGGCTGCAGGACTAAAGAAAAATGCCCAGCAAAAGTTCAGCCTTCTTCCTTCCAAGAGCTAGTGCTATTTCTGTGCCAAATTAGTCTCCATCTGTGCAGCCCAAACCTGTATCTCATACAACAGTCTTTGCACTCTCCTTTAGATTTTCTTTGTATCAAACTGATACTTCACCTAAGATTTCCAGTGTTTACCTGAAATAGTACATGGGTAGAGAAGAGTAAATGGAAGCAAAATTTAAATTTAATGAAGACTTAAGGTAAAGGGAGAACATTTTCTGAAGAAGTTTTGTTTTCTTTCAGCAGGTTTCCCCAGGTTACCAATGCAGCCACACAGACAAGAAATTGTTTTTTTGGTTTTTTTTCTCATTAAAAAAACAGCAGCTTTGCAGGGTGGATGCAGAGGTTGTAATATTAAATCCACAAGGATGGTTTATACATATGTTTTTTCATATCAATTAAAATGCATTTAATAAAATACAAGGTAATACACTTTTATTTAAACTTAGATTTTAAGGAGTGATTTGGGAAATTGTGTGAAAGAAGTATGGAAGTATAGCTTTATAACTGAGATTATATGATGAAAACTTTTAACAGATTTTGCATTACAATTCATCCCAAAAAAATATAACTTCTAAATGTTATTTTATGTGGGAGAATCCTTGCTGGTCTTTAAGACTACTTTAATGATTGAGTTAAGTCTATAGAAGTTACACGAATTTTGAGCCTGTCACAATCTTATTTCTTTTTTAAACCTTTTTGTTATTGCTGTTGTTGTTGTTTCATATTTTCTATATGAATGGCTTTATTTAACCATAAAAACTGATTCCAAAATGAAATGTTATAAAAATGTTCAAATGTTATAAAAGTGTTCGATGTTATAAAATGTTTTGATGTGTAATTGTATAAAGGTCTGGATATTTTTTATTATTCATTTAATGGAAATAAAATATAATAGGATAGTAGGGAAGAAAAAAAATTAAAATATTATTATTTAAAATGAATATTTAAAACATATATATTACATCTTTAATAATTTTGTACTGTTCTTCATTAGAGATATTAACATAAGCAACTTAATTACAAGGATTTATCAACATAAAAGATTGTATTCATCCCTGAACAGAGAAATATTCAAAGACATAAGTCAAGAGCTCCACTGGTTTAACCAAGTTATGAATTATTCCTCTTAGGAGTCTTCTCAGCATATCTCACTGTTCTCCCTGACAATCTTGACAGGCACAAGGCAACAAGCAAAGCTAACTGGAGTGCTAACACCTAATGGAATTAAGGAAATTTCTGGTGCTTTATTTAAAAGATGTAAATATGTATGTATATATGTGTATATATATGTTTTATGTTTTATCTAGCTGCCAGGTAATCCACAAATATAA
Organism: Sylvia borin; assembly: GCA_014839755.1. Lineage (NCBI taxonomy): Eukaryota > Metazoa > Chordata > Aves > Passeriformes > Sylviidae > Sylvia > Sylvia borin. The sequence continues at coordinate 79,680,165 of CM025957.1, forward strand.
AGACTTTCTGCTATGATTTTTTCCAATGTGTTTTTTTTTCCTTTTCCTTTAAAAACTTGAAATGAAAATACTTTCTTCCCCTAGACTAGTTAAAATATTGTTAAAGTATTGTCTTTTTCTATATGATAAACCATTCCTGACTGCCATTTTGATGTTACATATTTTGAGTTCAACCTTTTTGAAGAACTATAATGACGGAGTATGAAGTCTTTCATCAGTGCAAAATTAAGGACAAACAAGACCAATACCACTGATATGATGGAGAAGTGAATGCCTCTTTAGAGTTTTCTCCATGGTCAGCTTTGAATATTTAGGAAGCATGATATGTTGAGGGAAGTCAGAGTGGAGCATCTTGTGTAATGCAAGACATGTTAAGGAGGATAAAAAAAACAAGGTAGCTACTCAGTTCTTAAAATATGTCTCTTTTTTCTTTCTTCCTAATTTCTATGTAATCTCCTATTTTAAATTGTTCCAGAATTCCTTCTTAGTTTGTATTTTAATAATTCAATCCTTAAATTACATATTAAAAATATTCATAATACCTTATCCCAAATAAATACAGACAACACTTGAGTATGCATTTAGACTTCATCAGAGAGCTAAAGATATGTCCCAGCTTTGTTCTGAATGAAGATTTTTTTTCTACCTTGGAGCTTTATCCCAGTACTTGCCATTTCATCCAGATTCCTTTAAGCTTCCCATAAGAGATTAAGTTGCCTTTAATGGAAATGGGATAATGTCCTAACTAAACTGGAATTACTATAAAGCCGTATACCATGTAAATCAGGTTGTCACTTAGTTTAAAAAGTCATAGATAATACTAACATGCTCTTTCCTGAGGCAATAGTATCTGATTTAATATGGTAATGCTCTTACATCAAATACAGAAGCAGACCTTTATGCATGTGTTCCCAGTTTATAAAAAGATTGCTTGAAGGTTATCTTGAATTGCCATTACATTTTAAAACAGAAATGTCAATATTGTTCTTAGGCAGAATTTCATTACTATTCCTAATATTCATTATAAATTTACTTTCAGTAGACATTGAGGAGCTTTTAGTATATAAAGGTTTTTTTTGTGTTAAGAGATTTTCATCATTAATTTACAATAAAGTGTTAAAATTGCCATTTTCACCCTCACTAACCCATGAAATCAGTTGTCTGTCTGATTTATTGGGAGCTTAGCATATTTTAACAAATGAGATAGAGAAATAGATGCCTTGTGAGAAATAAGTTTCCATTTTACACATATAAAAAGTCTCATAACAAATCGGTTCTGCCATGAAAATTATAAGCACAAGGCATACTGTGGATCATAAGATTTTTTTCCTGAGTGTTTGAATACTTTGCATTCATTACACATTAGATGAGCAGAAAAAGTCACTTTTATTTATTGATATTTTTGGTCACATGAGAGCAACACGGTTGCTGTCAAAAATCCAAGGAAGTATGAGATGAACTCTTGTCATCTCACAAAGAATATTAAATAATTATGCCAAGTATATTACAGACGGGGAATGCCAGCTGTGTTAGCAACTGATGATGAAGCAATAGGGAATAGAAAACCTATGTTAAAACAGTATAAAAGACAGACTATAAGACTGGTCATATATGGTCTTTGAGACATAAAATGACATCAGAGAAATCTATTGAAAATGTCAGAGTAAAGACTCAGATTCACTCCTACGTTAATATTTTTTGGCAACAGGAAAATATCTTTGGCATTTTTAAGGTGTAGTTGTTTTAATGGATAAACATAATATCAATGTTTTAATTAGTTGAAACTTGTATTAAAAAAAAAAAAAGTTCATTAAAAAGCTATGACAAGTACTTGAAAAAACTCTGAGCAAACAATCCAGAAATATAGGATATTTTCTATAATAAAGATAATTTAAAGTATACCAAATATTTACCAAAAATTTATAGAATGTATTCTAGTTCAACATTTGGTATAAAACATGTCAGATTTACATTTTGATCGATTTTTTTATGGAAAAAATATAGTTGTCAATATTATAATGCCTTTCTGATTAACTTCTATAAAATACCTTTGAGTCGGGTTAAGCCCTTGGAATTTCAGAGCAGAAGTTACTTATTTCTTAGGGTAGGGTTGAATTTCACTGAAAAACAGTACACAGTCTGCCATTCCCTGCACCTCAAATAAGATTTCAGGGGCCATCATCTTCCTTTTTTCTCAGTTTCTAAAAACTGAAACATACTTTTTCAGTGGTTCTTATGAGCTCCCCACAGGGCACATGTATCAGCTCCTCAGCTTCCCAAAGCATGGAGGGCACTGTCCAAGCTAATGGGTCTACCTCTCACCCATCTCTTCCTTTTGAAGGACAAACATGGCTTTGAGATTCCATAATGAACATTTTTTCCCTTTTCCTTTCCAGGTCTAAGATACCACTTGCCTTGTTTTTCAAGGGCTGGTAAACACAGTATGCACTTCACCATTGAGCAATGTCTAATCCCTTCTTTTTTTATATTTCCTAAACAAATAAAATGTCACAATTCTTCTTAATCTATCAGCCTAATGCATCTACAACATTTGGCTGAGAGTCATACATGTAGAAATAAAAGGCTCCCATACTGATTGAATTCTGAGATCGTCAGGGCCAGGGCACATAAACATCAACAAAGGACTGATATATTATATGCTTTAGCCAGCCAAATAGCATTGTTTTGTAGAATTATACAGTATTTAAATTGAAAATTATTTCCAAGTGTCAGAGCATTTATTAGTGAGCATTCCGGCTACAAAAGCTTTAAACACCATTTTGCTGTGTCCCAGCGCTAGGAAATGAGTGTGCACTAAGAAGTAGTCAAACAATGTGAGTTACTCATCAATAATGCAGTAATAAATGAAATTAAAAACACCCAAGTAAGTCACTGTTTGCACTGTCCAGAAGTGAATAGCTAATTAAACTGAGAAGTCTGCTTGACTTCTTGCAACTGTGAGACAATCAAACATATATAAAGAAACAAAAATCTAAGATGTATAAGTTTCTAGAATTTTCCTATCCCAAAAATTGAAAATAGTTTTTATCTAAACTTATCTGAAATGGCAGATTATTTTGTGTCCTAGAACTACTTTCTGAAGGCCTGACATTGTATATTATTCAAATGAATAGCAACACTGAAGTTCACTCAGTAGGAGAAGAAAAAATAAAAATTAAATTAAAACCAGGGAAGATAACTGTCTTGTCTGGCTTCATGACCATTTCTGTAGTGTTTGTTCAGGGCGTTTCAAATGAAGTTGGGAGATTAAAGTAGCTCTAGCCACTGTTTGATCTGGATTAGAAATCTCAGAACATTGCTTGCTCTTCTCTTGTTTCTTTTTATTAGATGTGGCAGGATTTGGCACTGCAGAACCTGTAGGGATGTCGTGGGGTGCCAGTGCTGAAGCAAGGGAGTAAAAGATAGCTAAAGACATCTTGCCATGCTCGTGACCAAATTTCCAAGAAATCAATGTTAGTACTCTCCTGAAAAAAGGACAGCATTCTTGTCTGATGTTTTTTTTTCAGTGCTTACAAGTGCCAAGGTTAATAGCTTAATGGAGACAACACTGTTTGAGCATAAAACTTTCTGTAAGCACATTTTGCTCAGACTTTTAGTTTATGTAAAGCACATTTTTAATCTTTGACGAAATAATCAAAATTAATCTCAAGGGGGAAAAAATAAACAGAAATGTAGTAAAAGCCAAAATTAGAAAAGAGAGTTTATTTTAATGTTTTTCTGTATAAGCTATCATGGAGATAAAATTGTGGTTTACTAGAACTCAAATACATTGCTTTAAAAAATCCTGATGCTGTCAGACTCCCTTTGGTGCAGAAGTAAGAAGAGTTCCAGTGTCCATGTAATACACACTGCTTCATTTTTCTTCTCAGTTAGTTTCTTAACATGATGGGTGCTGTTATTTTTCACAAGTACATTTATCTGTTGAAGTGTGTTGTATTTTGCCTTTATTTGAGAAGCATACCATCTTTCTTTTTTGCTGAGAACAAATGTCAAGCTAGTATTTCTATATGATTTTGTTGCTCCCGTGTTTTATTAAAATTCCTCTCTCCCCTAACCAATGAGTTCTACTATGATAAAAGAATCTGTCACTTTAATCCTTTACAGTATCATACTGTCAGAAAATCTGTGTTTCACTACTAATGTAGTATTTTAAAAGCTGACTTGCTTATCAGTAGAACCATGCCTTACTTTTTATGGGTCAAGAGATTTTCCACTAAAGAAATAAAGGCATACTGGTACATACTGACAAAAGGTGTAAGAAGTTAGAGAAAATCTACTTTTAGCAAGAGGTTCATTGACCTCCACATGGTAAAAAGAAATTCCTCTGGTCTGTCCCAGAGCACCGTTTCTTGCTTATCTCAGCAGTTACTAATACTTTGAAAACTGCTATTTCCTTTCTGTATCTTCTGTCTTTGGATATATCACATTACTTCACAATAGATACTTTCAGCAAATTACAGTGTAAGATTTTTTTTTATTCACCATTACAGCATAGACTTCTGAGGGTTTTCTGAAAATTGTTTCATAAAGATTATCAATATGTTTCTAAATTGCAGTAACAGCACAGTAATTTCTCTATGAATTAATCAGGACTGGAAAGTGTAATCACAGCCTCTCTTTTAATACTCTTGAGATTTGGCTAAATTTGACCTAGATCTGTATAAGCATTTTTTTGATTTTGAAATCAATTTAAGATTCCAGATCTGCATAAAAAAATCTATAGTTTATATATGCTAGATGAGGAACAAAGCATAGGAACTAAAGGTTCCTTACGGATTTTTCCAAACTGTACCCCTAAGTTTGTATATTTAGCTGGATTTTCTGGCACTTTAAAGTCAAAATTACTATTCACAATACACTAAAATCCTGCTGAGTATTCTGGGTGTATAGCCCCTCAAAACTTAATGAACACTGTTAATATCAATTGAAAATATGCTTCTGGATGAACCAAATGATATCTTGCTGCCGGTATCATTTTATATTTCGAAAGGGTATATTTACTGCTGCCAAAAGCATTTTTTCAATCTCTATGAGATGATGAGTTTTTATATTGATGTTAATTGTGCTTTTATAATAGTTACAATTTTCCCAGCATGATTAAAGTAAAATACAACACTGACAACTTTAAGGCACAGCAAGACCTTTGTGAGGCAACAATGATGTTAGCTAGTGCTGAAAATTGTGTTAAAATATCTGAGACAAAAAAAAAAATCAAGATTTGAGAAGATACCAATACAATATGTTCTTTTTCCTCTCTTCAAAGTGTCCCCACTTTTATTATATATTGCATATCGATAAGTGAAATTTGTTTAATTACCAAGTCACTTGTGAACTGCTGAAAATCAGGTAATTGAAAAAATTATTTTCTTTGAGGATAAGTTGAAGGCATCTCTTTTGGTGTCATAAATCAAGTTAATATTCACAAAATCAAGCTAATTTTTTTTTTTTTTTTTTTTTTTTTTTTTTTTTTTTTTTTTTTTTTTTGTGCTACAGTTCAGGTTCAGTTGAAAATAAAGCTCAAAATTCACTACAGGTTCACTACACATGGGATCTGCTGAATCAAGAGTGTTTGTTTGAATCAGTTTAACTCAGTTCAGCAATTTGATGGAAGTTGAATTTCCTAAGCGTTAAATTTATGTATGGCAAAAAATATTGACTACCGATTAGTTATACCACGTGTATCTGAGAGTGGAATAGCCTGGACTGGATTCAGCAAGATTCTGTCTCTCCTGTTCAATTCTTCATGTTGGAAGAAAACTCCTGTCATTATACCAAGCACAGTTTATGTTCTGGAAGTGTAAATCTAAAATAAATTCACTTTGACAGAAGTACTGTACATTTATGTGGAGGTAACTAAGGGTAGAATTTGGCAAAACTTCGCACATTGCCATGATTGTGTCCAGTTAATTCTAATAACAGACTATTCTTCTCAAGGAATCTAGAGTGGTTTCAAATTTCAAACAAAATCATAATTAATACCCATAAAATTATATGCCTATTATCAAGTTGAAGCATTTTCTTGATGATTTACCAGAAAACAGCTGAAGATGCAGTTACTCTAATAGCTGTAAAATCTGTTGCACTCATTAGATATGATTTCCAAGCTGTAACATGGCTAAGACTTTAAGGATTTGCAGACTGAAAGTCACAGACCACAGTGCTAATTTGTATAGGATTAGATAACAGAGGTTTCTGCATTTTTGTTTAATTCTATTGGTGCTTTGGCTAATAATTTCTGTTCTAGATATCTGGAATTAAAATAAAGATTGCAGTGATCACTCCGTTACCTAAAATTTATTAACATCATGTTTGTTCAATGAGACAAATATTTCCCTTTCATGAAGCTAAAAAAAAAAAAAAAAAAAAAAAAAAAAAAAAAAATTCAGAAGTTTCAGTGTATCAAAAAGACAATCTAAAAACTACCCCTTTAGCTTTATGGAAGAGCAAAAATTTCTTATGAAACTCGTGTGGTTGATTAAGCTTAAGCTTTTGCCACTAGTTTATGTGCTTCATTTTCACCTACCGTGATTCTAGATCTATCTTCTTCCAGAACGATTGTTTAGATTCTTAAATGCCACATATTTTCTTGGCCTGAGTTAATTAGTCAAATAATTCTTTCTGTCATCCCATTCAAAAAGTTCTTTATTTGCTAGATTGTATACCTGCTCTGCCAAATGCATGTTTCATTCCTCAGATATCTAAAATATATCCAGTACATATTCTCAGTAATTTGAAAGGTAAAAAAAAATCGATCAGCATCCAAATGAAAATCAAGATTTCTGAAATATCAACTTTGCATTATTATTTGAAAATAAAAATCAATATTTAGGTACCTTCTTCTAATATTTTTTAGATGTCTCCATGGAGTCCTAGTAGTATCTAGCATTTGTGTACACATGGTTAAAAGGCAATAAAAGTTTTTTTATGTTCAGTTCTTGGTCTTCAATCTGCCAGTATTTCATGATTACAGCCATTTTGAGAAATAAATATAACAGCCTTGTGACAACTCCATCAGCTTGCAGATTACTGCTAAAATATACAAATCAGGTCTAAGTTTTTTGTTGTCTTTTTGTTTAGCTTCTGAAAGAAATTATTCAGATAGGGATTCATGGTCAGTTTTGTTGTTGTTGTTGTTGCCATTAATTTTATATTCCTCTCCACACTGAGACTGACTTTAATTTTTGTCCATATTTTTGCTCACTGCAATTAGTTTAATATGCTGCAGTATCACTAGAATTTAAACTTTTATTTTATTTAAACTGTTTAATATTTCATGCCTGAGTTTTGACTTGCCTAAATTGTATCACTTTATCTTTCTTTTTAGCAAACATACTTTTAATGTTGAATAGTAGAAGTGAGAAAATGAGTCCTATGACATAATTTTTGGTACAGTCAGTAAGCTTGCAGCTTTTAATTGTTCCTGCTGCATAAATCCTAACTATTCTATTTGGCATGTGACAATACAAATAGTGATGGATACAAATAATGAAATACCTGTTAGTCTTATTACCTATTTCTAATAAATGTGAATTTTTATGCAAAAAACTCCACAGCTGTAAACAAGCATTACAATGAAAGAACACTTTGCTATGTAAAAATATCTTGTCGAGTTTTGCCAAGTTCCCTATAAATGTTTTTTTTTGAGTTGATTCTACCTTTAACTTAAGCTACTGGCAGTTGCAGAGTTTTAGTGGGAGATTTCTTGTGTTTGGGTAATGTCACAGGGCAGTTTAATAATTTCCTCTTAGGTGCATATGAGACTTGTCTGGAATAACTTTAGATGAGTTACACATAGATAACTCAGGTAACAGATAACATATACTGCACTCTAACATCAGTCTCTTCTTTTCAGGTTTAGCTGGTGGACAGCATTCCTTTCACCAAACTAATGAAAAACATTGCATTGACTTGTTCATGTTGCTGTTACTCTTGTGAACATGAACTTTTTGTTGCTGATGTGTGAAATCATCTATGTTATTCTTATATACACATGACCTGATGACTGCTTAGATTTCAAATTCAAATCATAGAGAATGTGAGCCATACAACTGGAAAATACATCAAGTCTAGGCAGTATTTTTTGGTGTTCACTTGCACAGAATCACAGAACTCTGAACAGCACCCCAGAGCTCAGATTAGCTTCCCCTTTATGGTTGTTGTCAGGATTCTGAGAGAGCAAGAACATGCAGTTTTAAGGAAGAGAATGTTATTATCTGCTTTATGATGCTGATTTATTTGGCATTATAAACTAGGTTAGATGCTGTGATCATTTTTTTTGCCATTTGGCTTGCCACCATTCATGTTCATGTGTGAAAGCTGACATCAAATATTTTAGATTTCTCAGAATCTCAAGATTTTTTCTGATTCTATTAAAGCAGGAAAATAACGTGAAATGTATCAGTATGAGTGGTTTTACTTTGGTAAACAAACACATAATTGAAATAATAGGACTTTGATGTGAAACATAGTCCCACAGCAATAATAATCTAAAGACAGAATAATGACTAATTTAACGATCACACAAATTTCACAAAACTTTCAAAGCATTTTGGTTAATAAGTGTCCTCCTTCAGGAGGGAAAAAAGCATTAAAAAAAAAAAAAACCCTCAACAAACATTTTTTAAAGCATGTACAGAGGGCAAGATGATAAGAGAGAAAATAAATTCTTATGTCCTCACAAAGCTTTCCCTTTAACTCCTTTGTAAACACAAATAAAAAAGCCTAGCTTGTACTGTGTGTGCTAAACACTACACTGCCTGACGTTAAATGAAGCAGTAGAGGTCAGGAAATATATGAGGTAGAAAAAGAGTAAGATCAGAAAGAGCATAGTAAAGAGAAAATTTAAAAAAAGAGGTTCTGATATGGTGTAGAATATTTTGGAAAGCCAAACCTCCTTCAGTGTACAAATTGATTCAATAAATTTCAAACAAGATTTAGTACCTTTGATCCAGCAAGGCATGATAGCTTTCAGTGAATATAATTCCACAGGAAAGTGTTTTGCTGAGTTGGAATGCCAGTAGAGAACAAATGAAGCAGGACAGAGTATGCTTTGTCCAGAAATTCAGTGGCTTAATTAGAATGAGAGAACTGATTCAGACATTTAAGAAACTACAACAATAAATGTTCTTTTCAATCTCTTTTCATTTGGCTGTTTAAAGAAGGAGCAATGGTAAACATTGCCCTACATGTTTCCTGTATTGTCAGGCCTTATATGAGGGAGATTAAACAACAGTCATTCCCATATTTGTGGGGAGAGCTGAAGAAAAGATGGTTTTCAGAAAGCAAGCACCACTTTGGGTGATAAATTCTTTAAGTGAATGAATCACCTGTATTGTCACCTGGTATTTCAATAATGTCTTGTGAGTTGATTGTATAATGCATCCAAAAAGGTATTTGAAACAAGGTGCGTACATAAATACACACACATGTTTCTGCAGACATTTAAACATATATGTATGCAACATGTATAACAAATTCTGTAAATACCTCTACAATATGGGAGGAGGGTTTTTTGTGTATGTGTTTGGTTGGTTTTTTTTTGTTTGTTTGTTTTTTGGTTTTGGGTTTTTTTTGTTTTTTTTTTTTTAATATGCCTTTCTAATGCAGTATTGAAATACAGTAAATCAGAGAGGAAACAGTCTGAGACGGTCCTGGAGTGTATGGAAAATAAGATCCTAACACAAGTGGTGAGTGAGACATCTACAGAGGGCACCCTACTGGAGCTGTTTTCTATGAATGGGAAGGAGTTGTGGGTCATGCTGGGAGGCCATCCTGAGCATAACAGGCATGTTTAAAGTTTTTGGTTCTCACAGAACTACGGTGGGGATGAGCAGAACTGCTACAATGGATGTCCAGAAGGCAGTCTTTGGACTGTTTAGGAATCTAGTTAAGACACTCTCTTGAGAGATAGTCCTGAAGAACAAAGTATTCCAGGAAGGCTGGAAATTCTCCAAGAAGGAAATCTTAAAGATGCAGGAGCAAACCATCCCCATGTGTCAAAAGACAAGCCGGTGGGAATGACTGGTGCAGTTGAATGGAGACCTTTCAGTGGAATTCAGGAAAAAAAGTGACTTTTCTGCATAAAATCAGACTGGATGGCCAGGCCAAAAGGGTTGTGGTGAATGGTGAAAATCCAGTTGGCAGCTGGTCATAAGTGGTGTTCATCAGAGCTTGGCATTGTGTCCAGTTCTGCTTAATATCTTTATCCATGATCTGGTCCAAGGGGATTGGGTGCATCTTCAGTTAGTTTGCAGACTGCCCCAAGCTGGTCAGGAGTGCTGATCAGCTGGACGGTAGGAAGGCTCTGCAGAGGATTACAGACAGACTGGATCAACGGGCCTCAGTCACTACAAGAAATGCTCTGAGGTACTGAATCATGTCCAGAGAAGGGCAGCAAACCTCTAGAGAACAATTCCTATGAGGAGTGGCTGAAGGAACTTGTGTAGTCCAGCCTGGAGAAAAGGCGGCTCAGGTTGTACTCAGTGAAGAGCTCATCTACCCAAACCATGGAGGTGTCCAAGCAGTCACTGTGGGCAGGAATGTCAAAGGCTTTGGCAAAGTCCAGATGGACAACATCCATGGTCTTTCCCTCATGAATAAAATAAAAGTGAAGTTATCATAAGAAAACACAATTATATTCTTGGTTCATACTTTAAGGCAGGAAACCCTGAACTGCAACAGAAATAAAATGCTAATTAACATCAAGAGGTAAATGGTCAATATGTGCATTAAAAAGACATGTCTGAACAATTTTCAAACAAAATAAGAATAATAAATGAGTATTCTGTCTCTGTTTTGAATATTAAACACTACTATATATAAGCTATATATAATATATACAGCTAGTATATATATATTATATATAGCTATATATATAGCTACACATAATATAGCTATATATTATATATAACTATAATTTGGCTATATTAAAGACTACTATATAGCAATGAAGCAGTGAAAATCCCAGACCTTTTTCGTGATGCTTTGTGCTGCTATGTAGAAGAGTCTTTTTTTGGTGAGGGAGCAGAGTTTTTGAGGTGTCCCAAATATTTTTATATATGAGGGAGTCTTTATATACTCTTTGAAAGAGTCTTAGCTTCAGAAAATAATGGCAATGCACTGGACTTGAAATTAATGAATGCAGAATATCCTCTGTATTCTCCCTTGAGCTGACATTTTAATTTTCCTGATCCTTGTAACTGGTTGTCTTACTAATAGTATGAACTATACACTCAGTGTTTTCTAACTGCTCTTTTCTTCCATTTCTTTTTCTGCTGATGTCACCACAAGAGCAATTTTCTCTAAATTTCCTTTCATTCTTTCTGTCTTTCTGTCTTTCCCTTTCCCTTTCCCTTTCCCTTTCTCTTTCTCTTTTCTCTATTCTGACACTTTTCTTTGCAACTACAAAAAAACCATAAAGAGTCATGCAACTATCCTCCTAATTTCTTTATCATTTTTTTCTATTTATTAATCTGAGTCTCGAAAACAGACTAGAGATGTGGTCACTACCTGTATTTTCAATCAGAGTAGACACTCTTTAGTTCATACATGGTTTAAATCATTCTGGCTTGTTCATAAATATGCTGGCTTGAACCAGGTTAAAATTGAAGTAAGAACACTGTTGTGTTCTGAATCTGTTGAACTCTGCTAGTTTGAAGCCACACCTTTTCTTTCTCCTGCAGAGAAGTCATATGCAGACAAAATTTAATTTTGTGTCTTAGGCATGGGCCAGGCACATAATTTGAATTTCCAACTGTCAAAAATCTGGGAAAAGAGTGGTGACAGATAAGAGGAACTAGGAACAAAATTCTGAAATTGCATTATTAGAATGGAGGGTTTATTGTATAGGGCACCTATGTTAACATTTATTAACAAGAAGAAATGAAGTGCAGAATCACAATAGACAACTAGATGTGGGAGTTATCTGTAAAGATTTTTCTTTAAGAAAGTAGATAGTCTCAACTATTTTTGAGCAACCGGCATGAAAACCAGCTTGGTTTATGAGAAGCAGAATTGGTGAGGAATTGTGAGTTTGTTTTTTCTCCCTAGTTTAATGAGGAGAGTTAGTTTTAAGTTCATAGTTCACTAACCAAAAAAAAAAAAAAAAAAAAAAAAAAAAAAAAAAAAAAAAAAAATTTGTCGGGCTTGCTAGCATTATAAGTACTATTGAAAAAAATTGCTCCATTTCCAGTAGAGACTTCACATTATAATTAACCAGTAGTGATTTGTATTGAAAATAAATCATATTATGGCTACTCTAATCTGGTCTTCTACAGCTATTGAGACAGATGGTTATTTTTTTGAAGTTATAAATATAAATGAGAATATTAATACCATTAGGAATACACATTAGTAATATCTAGTATATTTATGATACCTTTTTCTGGAATATGTACTTTAAGTCTATTTCTGGGTATAGGAAATAATATATTTTGATGGTTACTTTATAGTTTAAAAGTCTTCTTTCTAGAAAACAATAGGTGACTGGGATCTATCCTTGTAATTTAAACTGTTATCTTGCAAATTATTACTATACTGACATGTTTGTACTTCTCATGGAGACCAGAAAAGAAGCAAAGAGCTTGAGGCGGAAAATAGATAGATAGATAGAGAGAGAAAGAGAGAGAGAGAGGGGAAAAAAATATACATATATCTCCATACAATAGATTATGATGTTTGAAAAAAAAATAAAGTAACTTTGGATCACTTTTTGTACTCAGTCAAAATATTGCTTTTCCAAACAAATAAAGGAATGTTGAACTGGATCATTATATACTACAAAATAAATGAGATATAAGTACATGTTTATTGCTGAGAGTTTTGAGTACTCACAATACAGTCTAGATACTTTCCTCTTGGCTGATGAGAACTCTTTTCTACATGTGTATGCAGTTCTATGCTATACCAAACAGAGGTATTTGTACTGAGCGCACCTGAAAAGTTAATTTTCTTTGAAGCAGCCCGGCAAAGAAATATTCTCCTGCATTTAGGCATGTGAACAAAGCAATCTTGATAACACACCAATATCTTAGTTATTGCTGAATAATGCTTGCACAGCATCAATGCCTTCTCTGTTTCTCCCTCTGCATCCTCACTTAGTAGGATGTGGATAGACAAGAGATTTGGAGAGATACAACTGGGATAGGTGATCTGAACTGACTGAAAAGGTATCCATGCAACAACAAAAATAGGAGGAAGTTCCTTGAAAGTTGCTGTTGCTTGGAGGCTTGTTTGGCATCTGTTTGTTGGTAGTGATTTTTGCATCACTTGTGTTTTACACAGCTAAGCCAAAGGTTTTACCATGTCAGTTGCAGCTGGAGTGAAGGCAACTCTCAAAAACAAGTCCAAGTTACCTCTGCAAATATCACATACCCATATGCTAAATGTTTCCTTCCCTTATTCAATAACCAAACACTAGCTGATACAAGAATTTAAGCCATTAATGAAGGACAAATTCAGCCCATATTGATTCATTAGCAAACAAAAATAATTAGTTTAGGACCTTCAAATTAGGGTCAAAGGTGTAAAGCAACTTCACATCAGAAAAAAGTAATTACGTACTTCAACCAAAAGTAGGATTTATAATTGAATTGTCTGTCCTGGTTAATTAGATAATTAGTGAGTACCAGTATGATTACATACTGTGGTAATATATATATAAAATAATGCAGAAGGACCTTTTGAAGTTTAACAGTACTAGTTCAAATACATATGTTGTCCAAATAATATACACAATACTGAAATTGGGGTGAAGATGAAGGTTTGTGACTTTGGATGCTGGATAATGAGATAGCCTTCATAAGGTCATATTTCTGGCTTAGCAAATTCTCAGTTGCATAAAACTTCATTAAAGGAACTCTCAGGGTACATCTACCAAGGACAGCACTTATACGTAGGAGAGAAAATTCTTGTCAAATGCTCTAATATTCTGAAATCTACAGAAGTCTTGGGCATGAGGGAACAGTAACAGACTTTTAGAAAACAGTAAACAGGTGGGCAACTTCCTCATAATTTCACTTGAACCAAAATGGGAAGGTGTTTGAAAACAAAACCAGAAAATCTATCTATATATACAAAAGATCCTAATTTATATTGTAGTTTTATGCTATTTGTTTTATCTTGATAAACTGTATCATACTGTATACTTATCTTGATGAATTGTGTCATAGTATACTTGAATACTACACAAAGGGTTCATAGTTTGAAATAAAATTATGATTATGAATGAATGGATAGAGACATATTGGGAAGTTGATAGAGTAAATGTAAGTTTGTTAGTAATAGCAATGTAAATTAGCTATTAAAGATGCAGGACACAAAGTGACCAGGTAAAACAGCTTATTTTATGCCAATAATGGAGTTGTGTTGTATGTTAAAGAAAATTTCATTTTAATCACTTTAGTGAAGCCATGCTATCAATGACTAGCATGAAATCTATATAAAATAAATGGCACCTAAAGGAAAAATATTACAGTATTAATTTTATATCAGATAGGAGAGTTATATATTTCAGTTAGCACAAAAATTATTTAAAAACTCCATAGCAGAAAACTACAGAAAATGAGCGTTACTTCTCAAAAATATTTTAAAAAGGTCAAAAGAAATTAGAATTCTGTAATAATAGCATAAGGGAGTTACTTAAAAATAAGAAGTTATTCTTCAAAAAGAAAAAGGTATTTTTAAGTGAAGAAAAAAGGATCATGATATCTGTGGTGTTAAATGACAAACGTAATCAAAAAACAAACAAAAAAAAAAACACCAAAAAAAACCCCAAATTGATTTTGACATGCAGTTTTATAAAATGCATGAAAACTACTATTACCATTTCAGAGTCAAGAAATGAGCCAGAGAGGTTCTACTCTCCGTAGATAATTAAAGGCAACAAATGACAAAATATGTCCTTAGCAGAATTGGGTGAACAGAGGCCAATCCTCTCCTCTCCTCTCCTCTCCTCTCCTCTCCTCTCCTCTCCTCTCCTCTCCTCTCCTCTCCTCTCCTCTCCTCTCCTCTCCTCTCCTCTCCTCTCCTCTCCTCTCCTCTCCTCTCCTCTCCTCTCCTCTCCTCTCCTCTCCTCTCCTCTCCTGTTAACTTACCTTACCTTACCTTACCTTGCCTTATCTTCTCCCTTACCTTCTCCCTTACCTTCTCCCTTACCTTACCTTCTCTTCCCCTTCCACTTCCTCTTCCCGTTCTAACTCTCATTCCCACTCCCATTCTCCTTTTTAAATGGGTATTCAAATAATGTACAAACTGAAGCATTTACAAAGCAATTACAAAACAAGCAGGCCAACTGCAAGAGGTTGCCCATATATACTGTATTCATCCAAACACTTAAAAGGAAATCTAGATTAAGTGCTAGTTGTACTACAAACTTTCATAGGAAAAAAACCCCAAACAACAAACCTACAACAAATGCAACATTGGTTCTAAGGACTGAAATATGACAAAAGCCTGCTTTAAAGAAAGGATTATGTAGATTTGCAGAACAATATTGCTTAGCAAACATCACAAACGTACATGGCAAATTAATCAAAAGCTGCAATATTAAATGTTGTTAGTAGACATGTATTAGCAGGTAAATGGCACAAGACTTAACATCATGTCTAGTAAAAAGAGTCATGTCTCACGTATTTTTGGGTTCCTTTGAAGACATCCATAAACATGGATAAACTGAAACTTCTTGGCAGTGTATCTGCGATGTCTGTCCACTAAAACTCCTTCAGGAAATTTTGCAGGAATCTCTGATGTCATACAGCATTATATAACACGGAGACAAAAAAAAAAAAAAAAATACTTGAATAGATCAATAATTGGCTAGAAGCTTCCACTTAGAGGTGAGGAATTAAAGTATATTTTTTTTCCAAATGATAAAAAAGGTCTTTGTGTGATTTTCAACAGATTTGGAAGTAACCTTAAAATCTGTGTGAATAATGAGATGATAAAATTTGTTGGTAATTCAATATTGGAAGAAGGAAATCCCACTGTGAAAGATTACAGGAGTTACTGCATAATCATGTGGTGTATAAAATCCAGATCAGATTTACTGCAAAATGATACAGGTGGGAAAACCTCACATAAAGCAAATGGGCACTGACCTGACCTTTGTCCTCAGGAGTGAAATCTTTATGTTGTAACAGATTGTTCCACAAAAATGCCACCTCTGTGCTCAGTAGTGGGAAAGTACAAGTTAAGTGCTAAGTACTAATCATGAAAGGGAAAGAAATCAAACCAGAACACATTGTTATCTCACTGTATAAATAAATGAAAATTCATAAAGGTCTAAAGAATGACAAGTGTCACAATGTCCTGGCTTTGGCTTGGGTAGAGGTAATTTTTTTTTTTCCACTAGATAATAGGAGGCTGTGTCTTGGATTTGTGCTGGGAGCAGTATTGGTAGCACAGAGATGTTTTAGTTATTGCTGAGCAGTGCTTACAGTGTCAAAGCCTTTTGTGTTCCCACAGCACCTCCAATGAGCAAGCTGGCAGGAGTTGGTAGGAGACACAGTCAAGACAACTGACCCCAACTGACCAAAGGGATATTCCAGACTACATGGCATGATGACTATCACAGAAAGATGAGGAAAGGAGAAGGAAGGGGTGGGGGGGACGTTTGAAGCAGTCATTTGTCTTCCCATGTTGCCGTTATGTGTGATGGAGCCCTGTGATGTTTTCCCATCTATATCTGAACATATGACTGTCCATTGGAAGTGGTGAATGAATTCCTAGCTTTGCTTTTCTTGTGTGCACAGCTTTCAGTTTCCCTATTAAACTTCCTTTATCTCAACTCATGAGTTTCCTCACTTTTCCTGTTCTTTCCCCCATTCCAATGTGAAGAGAGTGAGAGACCAGCTGTGGGTTGCTTAGTTGCTGGCTGAGGTCCAATCATGGCGCATAAGTATTAGAAAAGGGTGAAAAGGTGTCTTCCACATTACAACATGGAAAATTCTAATTAAAGTAGTAGGAGGCAGGCTAGAAACCAAAGGGTGTTCCTCTGTGAAGTCAGGTTGCGCAACTCTTTGCTATGGCATATCATGGATTAAGACAATTTACAGAGACTGAAGAGGAGGCTGAATAGTTTCATGAAACTATTCATCCATCAAAGGTTACAGAAGCTGCACCTATCTCTGGATTGCCCTAATAGGCAACTTGTTGAAAGATAGGTGTAACTTCAGGAAATGTTTTCCCTAGTTATCAGCTGTAGCTTTTACTGGAGGCAGATGATCCTGTTGATCCATTACAGCTGTTCTTAAGGAGATTTTTGTGGGTTTTTTCATTCCTTCATCAACCATGGGGAACATGTTTTTCCTGTGCTTAGATGTAAATAAGTCAGATGTAGGACTGGACTTCATATTCTTTTCTAGATAAACAAAGCCATGATTTTATATGTTCTTATAAAGATATTACTTTTAAATACTAACTTCAAAATATCTAGAAACTGTAGGAAATGCATTGTGCTTTATTTGCATGTCTCTGGATAATTCTTTTGACAGAAGTATGTGAATTTAAAAGGTTCTGAAGTGGCCAAAATCTATGCTTCCATGGTAATACAGCAATGATGTGAAATTCCGTACCAAATCTTTCAGTAGCAAAGTCTCAAAAAATATTCAAATGGACCTTACATATTCCAGAGAAATACCATCTAGACATACACTCTATGATACATAATTAATACATAATTAATACTGTCACCCATGGCAGATAATGATCTTGCTCATAAATGCAAGAGTTAGAGAATTTGTGAAAGAGAATTCATGAAAGAGAATTCATGAATCAATGTAGTAGTGAGTTAAAAACTTAGCACATTAGTCCAGTCTGTTAGGAGATTGCCCCCTCACACTATTACACTCAACATACATTTTAGGTAAAGAAGGACCTAGGAGTCTTGGTGGATGGCAAGCTGACCAGCATCATGCCCTTGTGCCCAGGATGGGCAATGGTATCCTGGGGTGCAAAGGGAAGAGCGCAGCCAGCAGGTCAAGGGACATGATTCTGCCCCTCTACTCAGCCCTAGTGACACACCTGGAGTACTGTGTTCAAGTCCAGTCCCCACAGTTCAAGTAAGAGAAGGAGTTACTATGGAATGAAGATGAGAGACTGAGGGAGCTGGGTATATTTAATCTAGAGAAGAGCAGACTGAAAGGGCATCTCATATAAATATACATATAAATATCTTAAAGATGTTTGTTAAGAAGTGGGTGCCACACTCTTTTCAGTGGTGTCCATAAACTGGACAAGGAGCAATGGCCATAAACTAAAACACAAGAAGTTTCACCTCAGCATCAGAAAGAACTTCTTCCATTGCAGGTGGTAGAGCACGGGAGCAGTCTGCTCAGGGAGGTCATGGAGTTTCCGTCTCTGGAGAGATTCAAAACCCAAATTCCTGCTACAGATGACTGCCTTGGCAGAGGAGTTGAACTGAATGCTCTCCAGAGGTTCCTTCTAACTTTAATCATTCTGTGATTCTGTGATTTATATATATGTGTATATATATAAACTTCATATTGATAAGTAAACATCTTAGGCAGAAATTAAAATAGAAATAGGTGCAAATGAAATGGAAAACCCCCATAATTTCTGAAAGAGTACTGCAAAAAGAAAATTAGTGAAAGCCTGGGACTTTTTTTTTTTTTTTTTTCACATATATAAGTAGAAGCAAATAAATTCAAAGCCAGTTTAAAAAATGGCTAACACAACTGTTGCCATCATCTTGTGGGGAGATATTAGTTTAAGAAAAGGTTACAAAAGATACAGACAAGAACTATATAGGGACAATTTCTACAGAAGGCTAAGCCATTTATAAAAATAGAAATAATTCCATTTCATACTGTAAAAGCTGAAGCAGTGGAGTTCATGTTAGTAAAGCTATATTCTAAATGCTATGAAGTGAACTACAGTACATTTTTTCAGAGACCCTGTGTGGGCAGAGGACAGGCTGACTGATCTTACAGGGCTATTTCATCTTTAAATTTTTCCATTTTATGATTAATGGTCATTGATCTGACTGTGAACACACTGTTCTATTCATATCAATGTTATACACTACAACAATTGGATTACTGTCAACTGCTGAAATTCTGTTCAGTGGATCACCTTTCCTTGCATTTTTCTTGCTTGTATATTGCAATTTTTTTTCTTTGTGGAGGTTTTCTGTTTGTTTGTTTGTTTGTTTGTTTGGGATTTTTACTTGTTGAGAAATGCCTAAGTGACATATTTTCTGCTAGGGCCAAAATATTTAAGATAATGTATGTTCAGATATTGTGTTAATAGAGCTTCTTTCTGTCCCTGCATTACAATCACCATAAAGTACAAGAACCTAAGCAAACATATACTCCACATGTGACCTATATTTCTGATGACACTTTATTTTAGAAGTGTTCTCATTGTGTATTATGTTATTTGGATGGCTGGAAGGCTTAAAATAACAAAATTCTGTCAAAATCCTGGCAGCACAAGTCACTGCATTAAGGTTCTTCTTTCAAAGGACACATGCATACAGTACAAGAAGCATGGCGGTCATAAGGTGACAAGATAAGGAACCTACTTTGGTCTTTGGAGTTAGCATAAGAGGATTTGCAGTTACGTTCACAGCCCTCAGCTGATTAAAAAAACCCCAAAACAGATTATTTGTATCAATTAGCAATTAACCTGTAGAGTGCTTGAGAAGAGTCATTCTAAAGACACTAATACTGAGAAAAATGAACATTTGTTTTATGCTTAGCAATGGTCTTCCTATGCAGTGTTTCAGAACTGAGAAATAGACAGCTGATGTCTATTCAGGCAATAGATTGTACATTCTTCCATTTAGAAGCACCTTTCTGTGTATCACAGTTCTACTTATATTAAAGTCTTCAAGTATCATACTGGTATTACTAAAATGATAGTCCTGAGAATGATGTTTGCCAAATCATTGTCATAGCAATCGCAGTGGATGACACAACCACCCCTTACGAACCTTTGAAATTCTCCTATGGAAATACAACAGCTATGGGATGGAATTAAGAATGACTCCTCTAGAAATAGTGACTGGTAAGGGTAATTTTTTTTTAATTATTATTATTATTGTAGCCATTTTTTGAATAATTTTCTAAAGAAGACAGGGCTGACAGATGTCAAGACAACTCCAGACTATCTTATGTGTGGACTTCTGGTCTGAATTGCCAGGATGCAACACTATTCATTACCAGTATTACTGGCATATTTATAACTATACATTCTAATTGTTTTCTAGCATCTGAAAACAAACAAACAAACAAACATACTCTGTGCATACCTTTTAGAAAGTTATATGTTTCCTTTTATTGTGCAGATGCACCTGTTGTTTTGTAAACATACTTCCAAATAATTTGAAAATGTGTTCCTAATAAATCTTATGATAACTCAAGCATCTGAGATCCTATATCCAGGATCAGCCACAAATATCTACACTTGGATTTATATAAGTGTTTAGGCATGTATCTATCTATTCTGTTTTTTCCCAAATAGTCAACAGGAGTACTTTTTAACTTGTTTCTTGTTACTACTACTCCCAAATCCTTATATCACTAGAGATTTATATTCTGTAGAGTAACTGAGGCAGTTGACTCTTCCTAAATGAAGTCATGTACTTATTGCATCAATATTCAGTCTCCTGGCTTGTATGCTCTTGGCACACATTCTTTCTGTCATAAGAAACTGTTTATGTCTTCCTGGGAGGCATGAAATTCTCTTTGAAAAAATTAAAAAGATCCTCTTCTATTATATGAGGAAATTTTGTCAGTTATTTTTTAATCTTCCATGATTAACTTGGAAAAGTAACACCAGACTCAACCAATTGCATCCTAGCTTGCACAACCATTTCCTCTTCTGTGCCTGTGTACAAATAGTCTTCTTCCATTTACTGAGTAGCTTTCTTTATTATTTCACTCTCTCATTTGAAATGAGAAATCTTTATGAAAATTGACTGCTATCACGAATTTAACTGGCTGCTTGTTTGCTGAAAATTTTCCTGAGATGACAAGGGTTTTCTTTCTCTGTGTGAATAAATTCACTTATATCTGGTGTTAAGGATTTGGTGAATTGTTTTTATGAAGTGTTTAAAACAGTATCAAAATAGGCTTTCAATAATATTTTGATGCTACATTTCATGGAAAATATGTCAAAATGCCTATGTCTTTACCTAAATATTGCTTTAATTTTCACCTTTTAGAAATTAGCAAATTATAAAAAAAATTTCTATCAGTGCCTGAAGTAAGTGAGAAGAAAGATTCAATGGCAGTTAAAGATGAAATGACTAAAATGAAGTTAAAAAAAAACCAAAAAACTATTAAGTGGAGGGAATAATGCTATTTTAACTGAGAAGTGACAAAGAAGGAAAGATGTCCTGAGAAGCATCAAAATTTAGACATAAAATCCTAAAACTCTAACCCTGTTCTGGGAAGTGTCATGCACTGCTGCAAATCAGAGCTAAGATGTGGAATTAGCATCATGACCAGCAATAATATTTCAGGGAGACCAATCATCTAAGTGTCTAGAAGCAAAACTCTCTACTTTCCCTTTTCCCATTCAGCAATCTCAAAGCGGCAGAGGCGAAAGGTTAAAGTAGTATAAGTGCGGGGAGAAAGAGGATTCTATGTCAGATGCTTACAGGTAAATCCTATTGACCTGTCTGTTGCTATTGGCTAAGGCAGCCATACATTCTCTGAGGATTCCTTTATGACAGCTATTGCCTTAAGGCAAGATAAAGTCTTTTTCCCACTGCAGTAGCACTAAAGGGAATTACAAGAACTCAAGAAAAAGGCCTATTGGTTTCAGTAATGACAGTTTTGTCATGTTCTTAGACTGGGATTTCCAATACACTGAAATTCAGTCCTCATGGGAGATAGAAATAATTTTTACAGGTTGTACAAAACCATTCGATTTGTTAATGAAGTTCTCCTTTCTTATTTAGTGCTCAGTTTTGTTCTACAGTAGCTTCATAAGAACAAATATAAGTGTTGTTTGTGCCAGTTACCATAAAATGTCACATTCTTCAGGGTAGTAGGGGAGTGGCTTAATACAAGCAATGACTGACTGTCTTATTTTTCATTTTTTCTGTGTATTCTGTCTCTTAAAAAAAACAATTGATCTTGCCTTCTATTTTTTGTTTAAAGTGCAAATGATGAGTAGAAAATTGACAACTACTCGAGGTTTTATTTTTTAAATTTGTCTGCTAGATTTATTTAGAGACAATAGCAATATAGAACATAGAAATCAGTGCATTTTAGTTATGTTTTAGATATATTACATTAAGTGTGAAATAATGGGACAGCAACTGTGTCTGACCTTTATTCGGTGACTGGTAGTATGAAATAGCCAGAGTCTGAATTTAAGGAAAATCCACATTGAAATTGAAAATTCCTGAGTGTTTATCAGCAACAGTTAATGAAAATAATTCCATCTAACTTGTTTAGAAAAATGGTTGTTCTCAAGTCAAGCATTTTGTGTGCTTCAAGAACTTGGCAGTAAATGACAGTTCATAAGTTCCTCGCTTAAATTTTTGTGTTCTGAAGTATCTTAAATAAAACTAGAATGGCATCTCTTCAGCAAAGATGGAATTGTTTTTACTTAAAAAAAAAAGAAATACAAAAGCATAGGCTTCCAGAATATTTTTGCTTTTTCATAAGGCTTTAATATAAAAATGAAACTCTACCAAAAAGTCTAATATAGATTCCAGAGACATTGAGTGGCAATACAAAATCCTCAAGTGGAAAATGAAAGGAAGATTACATGGTGGAGGGCATTTTAAACGCATGGATGACAAAATATGTTAGGAAAAAACCCAGAATTGGTATGTATGTCAGAGATGTAATGTTCTAACACTGTTCTAACAAAAAAAGTCCAGGAGTTCATTGCTATAATCAATTCTGACTTGACTGAAATAGTAATTTTCTCTTACAGTATAAATAATCCTTTCAATGTTATATCTTCAGGTCTTCAAATATTTTCTGGCCAAATCAGTTGATACAGTCATCATAACTGGCCTTACCAAATCAGGAATAGTAATATTACTGTGACAACTTATCATTTAAATAAAATTCAGTGCAACATTTTTATTCATCTGCTGTTACCAAGACGGGAATAAGAAATGCATGCTCATTAATCCACATCTAATTAATTCTTCAGATATGTTTTCCCTTCCCACCCTTTCTTTTCATGTAGGTCAAGCAACTTCAGTTTTCATTGTTTGATTGCATAACAATTTCACCAAAACAAGTGGGAAAGGTACTTTAGAAGAAATATCTAAGGCCAAATGTATACTATTCATTTACAACTCATAACTAGAAGAAAAAAAAAATTAAAAAGTTAGAAGGCCACAAAAATTATAACACTAGATTAACTAAACTGAATTTCTGAGTGAAGAGATAATGTACGTACTATTGGAAAAATAAATCAATTATTCGGTTATAAGCATCCCTATCAGTTAATAAATGCAAATACTTTATTTTAGGAGGAGCACTTTTTTGTAGATATCGCACCTGAACAAAAATCAAATTAGCTGTGACCATAGAGCCTGAAGATATACACACATTTTCCAAACTAGGAAACATTTCAAACTGCCTTTCTCACATCACGTAGGTATAGGTTGTTCGAATCCACATGTGGAGGCAATTGATTTTAGGTTTAAAAGTTATCTGCTGCATCCAGAATTTTATGATTTGAATTTTGAAAATTTGCTTGCAAATACTTGCTGTTTCCTTTCCCCCGTGATTTTTTAACACTATGGTACTACATGTATACAAATGGGGTATTTTAAGGAAGGAGTCCTCATAGTTTATGATCCATAGGACTTCTATAAACTAATGTCTTAGGAGATAACTTCATTATCAGGAAATAAGATATTTTCACTGTGATTATAGGCTGTTCAAATGGATAATAGAAAATTATTGGCCCATATTTTATTGTCTCTGAATGACTTTACTTTTTGGTACAGAATCTCCTTAGAAAACAAAGTATTCACAAAGTTAGAATGAGAGACACTCAACTGCATTTAAATCTATGAAGCTACAGATTGAAAATGTGGCAACAAGAATGTTCATTTTTGTGTGCGTGTGACTGTTCTGAAGAAATTGGTGCTACTTTTTAATATTTCTGAACTTTCTTAGCAACCTGGAAACAACTCTAGCATCAAAAAAATCCCCAAACTACCAAGGTTACTTTTGCTGATATGTAAAAATGAAAATTAAGAGCAAAGAAAAATATGGGCAGAGCAAAACATCCACCATTGGGAAGTGATCTTTCATGCCAAAGAAATGAAACTGAAAACCTTTGGGATATTATTACTCAGGGTGTGGGCATTGATGCAACCATTCTGATGTAAATAAGCATAAGAAAAAAAATTAAGCAGTTCTCCTATTCTCAGGAGACTGATTTAAAATCAAAAATATTTTTCCTTTTCAGAGAGTGCAAACACATACCAGACAAATAAAAAAATTCTAACAATAAATTCCATAAAACATAATCAGTATTTATTAGTCATTATGATTGTTAAATTGTTCATTAAATAAGATAGCACTTCTTGTACTTTGTACTCATCCTACTGTTTTAAAAGAATTTAAACTCAAATCTTTCCAGGTTTAAAGCATTTTTTTCTGAAGTGAGCTTGACTATGCACACCACCCAGATAAACATGAATGCTCTTATACATTTTATTTTGATGCTTTTTAAATTTTTTACCAAAGAAAAGAAATTTTGAAAAGATGTCTGTATTGACTTTGTCAGAAATGTCTCATAAAACGTCTGTTTGAAGTTTCAGTGAAACAGTTTTTTTTAAGGAAAATTATGATTAAAGTGATTTCTGCCAAGGTTACCATATTCCTGATGATCAAAAAGAAAGCAGATGTCACAACATACTGAGGGGGTGAGTGGAGGAGGAAAAGGGGATGCAGAGCAAGGTGGCTGCTTGTGAGTGAGCAATGGAAAGCTGAAGATGTGTGTGGCTGGGGACCACGCCTTGGCCAAGCATGAGCAGACACAGAGATGGCTGTGAGCAAGAAAAGAGAATGAGCTGCTGGAGCTGTGACATCCAGGCTCGGCTCTGCATCTGCTGTCTGCAAACACTGATATTTCTGTACTCATATGCTTTCCAGTTCTCTTTGTGTATGGTTGGAGGAGATGTAATGCTCAAAGAATGCAGGTGGAACAGGTTTGCCTAAAAAACCCCAAAGTCCTGGGCAGAAGTTCAAGCAGCAGAAAGCATTCCCCAAGCAAGTGTCAGCTCACAAAGCCTCAGCAGATGGAAGCCTAAATTCCAGACTGGGTATAACCCAATTTTTCACTCTCCAAGAAGAAAATAATATTATATCTTGGGCTATTTTGCAAAATCCCTTGTAGAGTCTCCCACTATTTTTAAAAGTAGCTTTTAGTCCTTGCCTGCTCATTTTTTAGAGAAGAGTTGAATTTGGTGGCACAGCTAAAAATGTAGGACACTGCCTTTGCTTCAAGTCATAGCTACACAGTGCTCAGCAATGCTCTGCCCCAGAAAAGAAGATTGATCTTCTGATGGGTTTAGAAGCTGAGAGCTACTTACAGAGTGTGTAGGGGAAAAACTTTGATTTTTTGTTTCTAAATTATGAAACTATTTATGTTTATCTTGAAGCTATATCACTTCTATTTTTAGCAAATTCCAGGGATCTCCGGCTTTGCAATAGAAAGAAGCTTGAGCTCTGAGTTTGATGATAAGAGTTTAAAGTTGTGATCAGTGAGTAAGATTTAAAAAAATCTTTTACACAAAACGTTCAAAAGCAAGGGACCTCTTTACACTTGCATTTGTAGTGAGAGTTCATCCCTCTAAGTGAAACTTAATTTGCACTCAGATATTATAGTAAGATGCTTATTAGAGATACTTAAAGAAGATGGAGCTAAATTGAACCAAAAGTTCCCCTTTCAAAATATAGTAACCTTTTTTTTTTTTTTCTATGATGCCTTTACTCTTATAAGCAAGTACAGGAGTAAAGGCTTAAAAATCTGTGTTACTCAGCCCTGCTTGAACAAAATACACCTAATGTCTGTGTGATACTCCTGTAATGTAAACACCTTAGATGAAGTAGACACAAAGAACAAAACTAATGAATGTCACAAAACCAGCTAGAAAAGTATCTGACAGAAAAAATAATCTGCTCCATGCTGTTAAACTTTAAATTCTGAAGCCTAGTTTAACTTATCCTCTCTTCACAGGTGCTGAAAATGCACAGTGCTTGGAGAGTGCACAGAGGAGAGATGTTTCCTGAAGGTCTCTCCCGTTGGTGTTACATCCCATGTGTGCTGAACACTGCTGGCAAGAAGACTTATCCGATTGCATGGAATTCAGCCAGCAAGAACAACCTTGTGGAAGCCTTTCCCAAAGTCTTCAGCAAAACCTAATGATGTGCAGGGCTGCTGCTCCTTCTGTGCCTCCAGACAGGTGATGGCAGTTCAAGGGTGGAGAGGAAGGATTAGGTCTGGGTCAAAGCCTCTGACACCGATGGGATTCCTGCTGCTGACTGCTGTATATCTTAGGTCAGGGCTTTTATACCACTCGAGCAAAATTTTCCCACAGCTCGCCCCTTATGTAAAAAATACCATACTAGGCATGGGTAAAGGTTTTCTGCCTCTTTCTGTGGCTTGTGATAAATGATTTGGAGTATGAGAAGCAGTGAATTCTTCTCTCTTGGCTCAGGTATCTGGTTGATGGTGGTTCTGAGACTTTCCACTCCTGAAGGGAGTTCAGTACTCCTGAGGCTGCCGGCACAGCATCATGTTTAATACATGGGCATATCTTCAATGAATTTGCTTAATAATTTTTGAACTCTTCATATTTATTTCCTGTAACAATGAATTTCAAAGACCAATTAGATGTAAGTGCAAAACAGTTGCACATAAGAGATTTTTGCTGATTCTACAGCACCTGTGTATATGTTACATTCTTCATGGTTTATTTAAACTAAAGACCAGGGAATTTTTAATTTTTATCAAGTAAAAACTCCCCATACATCTGATCCGATCTGTTCTGTTAGTTTGCACCACTTCTGAATCTTCTACATGATTTTAAAGAGGAAGATGGCTAAAGGTATAGCAAATATCTAAGATTCAGATCCAACAAAGACTGAAATTAAGACATAACAAAACAATTTGTTTACTTTTTATTTTTTAAATTTCCAACCAATCTAAAATATCTTACTTGAGTTTTTGACTACATCTGAACAACAAGCTATTTTCATAGATCCATCTATAATGACACAAAGACCTCCTTCCTGAATGAACATTATGTTAGTAACTTCTTTCAAGCTTATCACTGTATATGTGTAATTGTGACTATTTTTCCCATAAAGAGCATTACTTTGTATTGCCAGATGGGTCTTGACTGTCATTTTTATCACCCAGTCAGTCATGCTGTTTCTTCTGCGTATCTTTGTAGTTAGTTCTAATTTTGTACTCTAAATATGCTCATTACCTCCCTCTTTCCCCTTTTCCACATTATTTATTAGTAGTTTGAGAAGTACTGTGCACAGCACAGGTATCTGAAGAGCTCTGTGGGAAATCTCTCCTGCAAAATACTTATATTTCTTTGCATGTTTGATTTTCTATTTTTCTCTGTTTCTCCCTGAGAACCCTGTGTTACAAATCTGAGACAGCTACCATCCTCTGGCAATGATTATCTAATCTCTTTAAGAACTTCTTTTAAGATAACTTATAAAAGTTTATTTGAAACCTAAGTATCATCTCAATAAATCTTATCCAAAAGATGTCGTAAAATGTCAACAGATTTTGATTCAAGGCTTTCTACAGTGAAGTCACTGTTGAATCTTCCCCAGAATGTCTCATATCAAGGTACATAATTTTGTTCCTACATGGCTTCTACCATCTTGTTCAGTACAGAAATCAATATTTTTGCTCTATAGACCTTTTTATTATTGTATGTAATCTAGTCTCCTTCAAATAATTATTTATTAATGGTAAGATGTAATCTGATAATATCTTATTTGAGTATTTTTAGACTTTGAGGATTAATACTTTGTTATTTCTGCTTGTTTTGGGATGGCTTTTTTGGTTAGTTTATGTTTTTTTTCTTGTTACATTTCTTTTCATTTCAATGTTTTGTTCTGCAATTGTCCTACTTACACTTCCATATAAGATATTTTATCAAAATTCTGCTGGATAAATTAGGATAAGTAATGAAGATCTTATGCTCTTCTGCTGTGAATACTAGTATGAAAAAAAATAATGTAGCTTTTCTGACCTAAACCTCCATGAATTGTTATGAATCATTCCAAAATTTCAGAATATCACATTGCAGACATAATCTTAGAATATTTGGCTTTAAAGCTAAACATTTAAAGTACAAATTCATTGACAATGCATTTAGAATCAACAAAAAAGAAAAAAAAAACCCAAACAAACACAAAAACCCTTGAATTAAATGCATAGGAACCTTTTGTTTGTTATTTACTTGTCAGATGTAAGTTCAGGTTAGAAAATTGGCAGGGCTCCTTTGGTATTCTGGAAGTATGCCTGAGGCATGAGATCTCTTTTGCATTCCTGTAACAGTTTGAAAGATATCCAGGCAATGCTGTTCATAAATACAGGGCAGCTTTAGCATATGATGTACAGAAGTCTCCACTCTACCTCTTGCATAATAAATACTTGTGACACTAAGTTTCTCCTGCTTCTCTTTGTTTCCTTCTGTCAACATATCTGTTGATGCTCTGCTTCTTAGAAGTTAACTTATGAAAAATGTTATTTCATATTTAAATGACCTGCGTTACTAGCTCCCTGGAAGAAAGGTATATAATCAACAACTAACGGTGTCACAAATATTTGATTGCTATTATTTGCCTTGACATGACCAAGTATTGCCATTGCTTTTGAAACAAAAATTACAAATCTAAGTACTATCAAAGTACTATTTCTAACCCTATTCTTGACCCACATAACAAACCTCCAACTTTTATATAAGAAAAAAAAATTAGAGAAATTATTTCTTTCTAGAGAGAGCAACAAAGACAATTCAGATCCTCTTTGTGCTCCCTTTCCCATTGTATTATTCTTTGAATTTCAGCTTTTCTTTTTACTCAATTGCAGCATTATTATGTGTTCCTAATGGCTCTGAACTGTCTGTGACTTTCACCTAGCAGAAACAACACTGGCCCTTTAGTAGTTATTCTTGTCCCCTTGTGGCCCCAGCTGATGTTTAAATAAAACTGCAGAATTTAACACCTCCTATATTTACCTGATTAACCTGACATGAAAATAAAACTAAGACCAAAACCAAACAAACTATAAGAAAGCTTCAAGCAAACAAAACCAACATCTGCCCCAACAAACAATCAAAAAAATCAAACTAAACCGCCAAACCTCCAAAAGTACCAAAGAGCATGCATGATATGTGTGGTTGCACAAATGTGTGGCACAGCCCATCAACGCAACTTTCTAATCCTGCTTGTTCTTAATACTCAGCTTCTGGAGTGTTGGTTATGGGGGTTTCTACTTGCCTTCTTTCATTAAATTTTAAGTCAAAGAGAGTCACTGCAGGTGTTATTATACAAAAGCATATAATCTGTAAAATATACATCTAATTTTCATAGTTGCAGTGATTTTTTTCTCTGAGTAATTAAAATAATAGCTTTTCCTTAGGGAATTACTATTTTTTTGTGAACAAAACTATGACATATTTGAGGTCTCGACTTCGAGTTCTGGAGATTTTAAATTAAATCCCTGTTTCGATACATATTTTGTTATAATTCTGAGATGATGCATTATCTCCTGATATGACTCAGATTTATACATTTTCATATCTAGTTATTCTTGCTGCTACTCAGAGCATTATGAAAAGATAATTTTAATACTCGCTATTTTGCCAGCAGCACAGTCAGGTCTTTCTGTTTTCTATTTAACAATAGTATATATTTGACAGTTGTTGCAACATCATTATTCATAGCCAGAAACATTAAAAAATCACCATCAAAGAAGAATGTGTTATGTGTTTCATAAAAAGCACTGAAATTATTCAAAAGAAAACATTATCAAAATGGTGACATTTAGTATTGCTTAAGAGGAAAAAAACCCATCCTACTGTTGTATTTTTTCCTCCTGTTTTCTGAAAAAAATATATATATTAAATAAAAAGCAGCAATCACTTGTCAGTCTTAAGCAAAATTTTCATGCTATAGTCATCCTTTTCTCTTTTAAAAGTCCATATATTTTTTATTCTACTACCCTGATCCAGTTCACTGTTAGCATATATGTCCCAGAGGACTTTTTAACCCACACTCTTGCTTTGGCCTTCTTGTGCAAATTCCACTTGCTATATGATGCATTTTCCATAATTTAGCCTGATTTACACTGCTATAGGCAAAAAGCCCAAATGTTTCTGTTAAAAATAAGAAGAAGAATAAGCTTTAATTATTAAAAACTTAAAATATACAAAATATCCCTTTGTGTGATGGCAGAATAATATCACATTGCCTTTCTTTAATTTCTGTGGGTTTTTTTTTTTAATCTGAATTGTATCAGAAAATGATAACTACTGCATTGAAGCTGCCTTGTCTACTTCTTATTTTAATGACATAATTCACTCACAGAGGGGGAGATGAGGAGAAGCTGTTATTATTAAGCTTCAGACACAATGATGCTATTTCCTGCTATGTCCTGATGGTTCCTGATCTACTACAGGTTGTCTGGAACATGTTAAGAGAAAAGCAATACAAATCAGTGGAAATGAATGAGAGATAGTGCAACTATTTTGAAGCAAAATACTTAGTACAGCCTCTGTCCTCTGCCGTTCCTCTAAGTCACGTGGTTTCAGTAAAGTCTTGGAAATTAGCTGTTCTCTAAGTGACATCCGTTTAAGGATTAGTTAGTCATGTAAGGATCAGTGTTTAAGTATGGGCTTGTTCCCTCCTCAACCCATCTGTCATTTTCTGAGATAATACATTAATTTCCATAGCAACAGCCTGTAATGTTACCAATAGGATTATTACGACTTTGCTGCATGATCAAGCAAAGGAAGCCGGACTGGTCTGGAATAAACTGCTATCCAAGCCCAGGAAGCCTAAATAATAGGAAAGCTGTTATAAAAGCCAAAGTTAAGCCTCCTTTGCTATCTGTCACATTAAAATAACTAGGAAAAAATAAGTTAAATGTGGTGTGAATTGTCACCACTTGTAAACGTTAGTTATGTCTGCTTGATTTGGCTTATTCCAGGTTTTGCTAAAGTCCAAGAGATACAGAGTCCTGGCCTAAATCCAGTGCTGCTTTTTAAATAATTAAAAAATACAATCTGGATTCCCAACATTAGCACAGTGTGCAACATCCTAAATACCATTATTTTTTCCAGCATAACAGAAAAATAAGAGGAAATTCATTCCAACACTATATGAGATGAAGCACATGCATTAACAGTATATTTAAACTTGCTGATATTTTAACAGAATTAGAATTTCATGTTAACAGAGTCTGACAGATTTGACAGAGATGCTCTAATAACAAACTGATACATTTTGCGGAATCACTGTTCTTACTGTGCTCTCCACCATGATTTTGTGACCAAGTTCTAGATAGAGAATATGGGCCAAGTCAGCCAATAATGGTTTAAAAAAAAAGAGAAACAAATAGAAAATTAATTAAAACACTGCTGATTGTCACATTATTTAATTAATAACATTTACGCAGTCTTCAAAGAATTCTGTCTCCTACCAGATCAAGATTTCTGTATGTCCTCATGTCATTTAAAGTAAAAAGTACACATGGAAAAAAATATTATGAAGCTAAATTGTTGCCATATTTTTTAGCTAATTCTCTAGGGCATGTTAAAACTTACTGCTGGAAAAGTTACTTAGGGAAATCTAGAAAGCACTCTACATCCTACACTTCAGTAAAGTACTGTGGGTTTAGTGACCCAGATTTGCAGGGAAAAATGAGATGTCGGGACAGTCTTAGAATTCAAGAGGATTGTCTAGAAGTCTAAGTGAAAAAAGGGGAGAAAAAGGCTTTTTACCGAAAGGATTTGGATGAAGTACTTTGGTCTAGTGAATTGCACGTACTGGCTTAATTGCTCCGTTTCCTCAAAGGATTTAATACTGCCGTCCTAACTCATTTATTGAAGTCAGCCCATTAGTGGCAGGGCATTTACTGAGCTTATAATCATTCTAGGAATTACTGAGTTTGGATCCAAAAAAAACAACTTTCACAAATAAACTTCAGATTAAATGAATAACAGGCAGGGTCTTTTTTTTTTTTTTTTTTTTTTTTTTCCAAATCATAGCAGTGTAGTGATTATTTATATGTTTCCTTATAGGATTAAATCTATTTCTCAATGTATAAACACATTTTACTGTACACAGGATTTTTGTCATCCCATGAGTACATGGGTATATCCGTTTCAATATCCTCCTCATCTGAAGAAGAACAACCTAGACATCAGCAAGCACTGGAGGACAACCAGCTGGAAATCACCTGGGCAGAGAGAGACCTGGGAGTCTTATTAGACCCCAATCTAGCATTGACAAGCAATACATACTTGTAGCAAAGAAAACCAACCACAGCCCAGTCTGCACAGGGAGGAGTGCTGTCAGCAGGCCAAGGAATGTGTTCCTTCCCCTCTGCTCATGCCTGGTGGTACACATCTGGACGACTAGACCTGGGCTCCCTAGTACAAGAGAGATACAAACTTACTGGAGATTCTCTTTGACATTCGGCCAAGCAGTTGATTGATAGTAGAATTTATTAGATGTCATTTTTTTTTCTTTTTCCAAAGAGAGCCCATATTCCTGCACTGAAGATTGATGCTGATTTTCTATTCAGCTGTTCAGACACAATAATAGGACTACTATAATAGTATCTGGTTTTTTTTCTTTTTATTTTATTATTCCATTGTGTTTGGAAGTTTGCTGCATATGATTGACCTGAGTAGTTTTTTATTTCTGCTATACTTGTAATTTTCTCTCTCAAGCTCTCACCTCTCATATATATCAAATTCCAGCTGAAATCTTTGTGTGCTCAGGCTATAGCTGAGGAGGCATAAATCTCTAGAAAGAGATAGGTGGGTGAAAGCACCAAGTTGTAAGATCTCATTACGTATTATTTAAATGAAACGAATTTTATTTTGTAAGCCTAAAACTTGTTAAATTTGTTGTAGTTTATCCATTTTATAAAGCACTTTTCTT
This sequence comes from Sylvia borin, assembly GCA_014839755.1. NCBI lineage: Eukaryota > Metazoa > Chordata > Aves > Passeriformes > Sylviidae > Sylvia > Sylvia borin. The sequence goes on from CM025957.1 coordinate 79,713,341, forward strand.
GATTTTTTTGGGGGGTGGGGTTTGTGGGGTTTTTTTGGGATTTGTTCATTTGTTTGTTTTAAATATCACTTGTAGCTAAAGCAATACCTGAATTCCTGTTTCTGATAGAACCAATTAACAATCTTCCAACATTTGTCTTAACTTTACACCTAAAATTAGTAAGTTCTATTCTCCTATACTGAGTTCAAATAGCAGTAAGAGAGGCACTGGCATTATCTAACATTCATTCCTAAACATGGATACAGTCTCTGTAGACTACTATGAATGGGAAAGAGTAGAGCTACTATTACTGATGTTTATTTTCATAAGTAAATGCAGAATCCTGAGCTACAGAGACCAAAACCAAAGATACAGGCACATTAAGATTGTATACAATGGCAAAACAATGTCTTCTGTCCTGTCCTCAGTGCCTGCTATGCTGAAGACCAACATTTTGTTGTCAAAACTGTTAGAAACACTGACTGAACGACTATGTCTATTCTGAAGTTGTATGTACCAATAATACCCCTCATTCAGGGGATTCCATGAGATTGGCACCTGCATCAACTTCCTTATGCTGTCTGTAATGGTTTACCCTGTCAGGAACCTGGAAATTGAAAGAAATAGCCAAAACTAGAAGGCCATCAGCTTACTTGTACTGACTGACCCTTTTGCTGCACCTTACATGAACTGCTGTTAGAAAAGGGTTTCACCTGGATCACAGCTCTGACTGTTCTCAAGCTCTCAGGTACTCTTTTGAGAGAGAAGATCTTCCATGCAAATCATACCTACATCCTAATTAAATTTTATGTAATTTAAAGTTCCATAACCATGTGAACATTTCCTTGAAATCATTGATGATGGGATATGTAGTCTGGCAAAAACACAAGACCAAAACTAACCAAACAACTAAAATTAGTTGTATGGTTAATTAAGCTTTTTTCTGTAGTAATTAGTTGGTTTAATCTCTTAGATTGACAAAACTCAAACAGGAATAAGAGCAAATCCTTGCTCCTGGATATAGGAAGTATCCCACTTTTGTCCTAAAAAAATTTGTTTTCCACAGGGAATCAAGTTTCTTGAAGCTTTATTCCTGAAGAAAGGTAAGATAAAAAGCTTTAATATAAGATTTTTTTCTTCAGGTATTCATTCTTTAGATCTCAGCATCAGAGGGGAGATTTTCAGATTCTTATTTGTTTATTGCTCTAATGACTTCGCAGTCCGAAACACTTCCACCCTCCTGCTGAATTCAGTTTTCTTACTGAAGCATACTGTCAGTACTTTTCCACGTAGAGTCTGAAATATCTAGAAATTCTTCATCAACACTTTTTTTCTCTGTGGGACAATATTTGGTGGTGACCACAGCTCATTCACATTGGATCTCCTTTATTTTAACTGCAATACTCAAATACCCTTAATAATTAGTAAGTGGGCAGATCTCTTTTAAAAATCATGCAACAGTGAGCAAGTTTAGCAACTGTATCAGATCCACAGTCAAGATGTTGCCATTGACACTATAGTGGGTGCTAAGAAGTGAAGCAATAACTCAAAATAACCAAATTTTCTGCTTACTCAGTACTCCATTCCTTGAACATGGTATATATAAAACCTTTGGTAGCTGTCAGAGCTCTGCCTTGGATTCTGTTCCCATGTTGGTGCAGCTGTTTTCTTGGCTCACATACGTTTCCATGGTATGGGTATTGCCATCACCAATCAAAATACCACTGCCATGATTTCCCTGGGCTTTGTATGGCCATCTGGGAGTTATGGCTTTAACAATTGTAGCAGTCATTCCCAGCAGAGCTGTCTGTCCCTAGAATGCCTGATGTGTTATTATCTGAAGATACGGATGCCAGGCTGCTCTACCTCACTGCCCCTGAGGAGAAATCTGCATCAGGTTCTGTCCAGTACTTGGGCTGAAGCTGTGGACCATTTTTGCTGGTAGAGCAACTAGGAAAAAAAATTGGCTATTGCTGTTGATTGCTTTTGCCCATAAGACTTCTTATTTTATTAATAAATTCTCACTGTCTTGCTCAGTTACAAAAATAATAGGTTTGAGAGCAGCTCTGTTGACATCTTGTGGGTAGGCCAACCAAATGCTCTTCTTAGATCACCAGGTGATTAGGTCTACAGCACTGCAGGAAACATTTTATTGAGGTTTACGTATTCCTTGGAGGACTGGCTCAAGGTTCTTTGAAATTGCAGAAGTTTGTATAAACAAAATGTAAGACAAAAACTCTTTAACGATATTTTAAAACCAATATCAAAATACTGGCAATTAAGACTGTGCATGTCCATTTTGATTTAAGTAGTATTTTCAAGGATTCATGCCTCTAACATTCTTACTCTTTTCTAATAAGTGCTTTAGGAACAATTCAGAGCTTTGTGACTGCTGGACTTACTGATATTTTTCTGACACAATAGATATTTACCCATTTCAAATTATATCTTGCAAGAAAGAATTTGAACTTATTGCTGGAATAATAACTTTTTTTTTTTTAATATAACAAAGAGATGGAAGATGGAATTTTTTATGTGTCAACATCTGTGAGCTGAACAAGATAAAAGCTGAGTAGTGTCAGCATACTGTAGCTCTTTTCCACAAAAGAATTTTTGAGTAATGTTACACACTTGGTTTACTGAAATGGATTTAACATACTGCATACCAAACAGCAGTTCACCCTTCCTGTCCTTCTATAAGAGAATAATGTTGTGCTTCAGCATGTGGATAATTTCACTTTGTGCTAATCACCAAATTAATGAGATTTACAGACCAATTTCTTCCTCTGGTACTCCTTCATTTTATTGATGCACACACTATAGCTGTTTTGTCACTAGACAAGAATAGGTGAGAAGAAGGTGACTTGTTTATGAACACTGAAAAAAATATTGTGGACTATTATAAATATATTTATTTATGTTAAAATATTTGAATAAAAAAAATCCAGGTTTTCAGAAGTCCTTTGCACAGCTCATTTCTATCAAAATTAATTGGATTGTAATAATTAAATACTTTGGAAGTAAATTTATTTTTATTTAGAAGATTCCCCGTGCAATTAAACCTTATATATCCACTTCAAAATTTTGAATCGCTTTATATATTAAAGTAGGTAATTCATAGAAGAGGATGAGCACTGCAAATAGAGTAGCATAATTTAACTAATACACTTTATAATTAAAAGCATGCAAATTACTAGCATGTACAGCCTTAATGTTATTTTTATCACTGTAGAGTAATATTTTCGTACAAGGATACCTAAGAGATTTATTGATACACATCTGTGGAATTGAGGTGAATAGTGATTTCTAAAAGAAACAAGGTTCTCTTATAAGTTTGTGTATAGTCAAGCCATGTAAAATAATTTTATTATGCTAAATATATGTTTATATTTCTATATCCCAGAAATATAAAATTACTGTTTTTTAGAAAATACAAAACTGGCACAAAGGAAACATGTTCCAGTAGAGTAGTATGTCTACCATTTAACACTTTTTTATCAGTGTTTATTTTATTATTTTGGAAAAGCTTTGTGGAAACTGGAACATTTATTTAAAATCTAGATGAGATTTTGGTTTTCTGGGTAAATCTGGTGCATTTTGGTGCATTCCATGTTGACAGTGGCAAATATTGCTGATGATTTTAAGTGTATTAGTTCAACTTTCTGAAAGTATGGGGAAAAAATGGCAATCCCTGTGTGAGAAATCTACATCCAGCTTGTAGACTACTCTGTGAGTGCTGTCAGCTCAATCAACATGTATGAAAGAATTCGAGGAGGCATCTGGTGTTTCTCTGAGAAGCATCAGCTTTTCTAGTTTTTTTCTTCCTTCAGTGGAAAATACTCACTACATAATGAGCCTGCCAAATAAATAACAAATTCTCTCGTCCTTCTCCAGATTCCTTTCCCCTATGATTAGTTTTGATACTGGATGGCATAAAGGAAGAAAGAGCCCTACATAGTAGCATAAGTGTTAAGCTAAAAAACATCTTAAGAAGCTCAAATTCAGGGCTTAAGACAAAAAAAAAAAAAAAAAAAAAAAAAAAAAAAAAAAAAAAAAAAAAAAAAAAAAAAAAAAAAGCACAAATGGATTCAGAAAAATGAATTTGTATTTCTTAGGAAAAGCACTCCTAATCCTCCCACTATTCTTTAAATCCATGCCTTAAGAATTGACCAAGGACCTTAACAAATATCTCAAAGCACACTTTACTTCAGTAGGCAGAGAAATCCCACATCGAAGCAACATCTGTTATAACTGCTTAGAAAATATTCTTTCCTCTCCTGTGACTTTACAATTATATGGCAAGGTATGCTGAGCTATAAGTTTCCCTATTTGCCATCCACCTCTCTCTCTGCTACTGTGTAAGCATTCTGTTCAAGAATTTGACTTTTAATGATATTTTAAAACTAGTATTTGAATTTTGTGTTGGCATTTGGTATCTTATTTTGCTAAGACTACAAAAAATATTTTGATTATGATTACATAAAACTGGAGAAATGCATACTCAAATGCTGATTTGAAATAAGTGGTTTAGTTCTTTGTTTTTAATTTGTGCAAGATGTATTTTGGCTTTGGTAACCTTTTCAGTCCTTTCATGTCAGCTAATACGAAGTGCATTTGTAGGATAAAATCAGTCATATGTCCTCACAAAAAAACTACAAATGATATTTGGGACAGATAATGCAAATGTACACACGGATACATCTGCATTTGAAGCATTGAGAACTACTAATGGTTTAATCCAGTGAATCAAGCACAAGATGACTACATACAGTAGGATGAAGTGACTTGCCCACCATGTGTGCCATACATTGTCATGGAATAGGATCACAAAATGAATTTTTGTTTGCAGCTTCTTCTGTATTTATTGTGCTCTGCATAAATCATTAACACATTAACATATTTGTTCTACCTGGATAGTTCTATGAGTACAGGTTGCTGTTAAACAAATCTTTTGCAAGAAGACACATGGTATGTTCTGTACAGAGATATTTTGTCCACTGTCTACACCCACCTTTCAACCTTATATTGGAAAGGTCAATATACACTGAAAAGAATGGATCATTTGTGGCTTTTCTTGGAATTAGATCAGACTCTAAAAGAGACAGACAAGTATCCCATAATATTCTGCATTTTTTCTTCTTTATGCCTCTTCCTGTGTTACAAGACTATGAGAAGCCTATAAGCTCTCCCTGTTTAATCAGTGACCCCTTGTTTGAAATGTTAATAGAACTCCTACTGGTTTAAGTTTGGCCCACTTAAGCCAACTTTTGTTTTTTTCTCAAGGGAATAGGAAGAGACTTATGAACATTTTCAGACCTGATGCTGTAGCTCAATGGACAGGGAACTTCTGATTCTGTACCTTGAGCCCCAGTGATATTGGACAAAGTTTTGCCCTTTGTAGCAATTTATAGATCTAGGTCACTCTCTCCTCTTTCCTTAGAGCAAAACAGTGAATGCAGCTAGTGAGTTTAACATCTTGTTACAAACATAACACTGCTCTTGAACAAAGATAAATCACAACTGGATTTGGTGATATAATTCAGTTGTGGTCCATTTTCTCTAACTAAAAAGTGTCAAATTTAAACTTCTGCTCAACAGTTCAAGTGTTATAAGAACTGTTTCACACAGTATCAAGTGCAGTGGAAAAAGGAAAGACCTGATTTTTTTCTGAAAAAGTCCTAGACTTTTTTAACTGTATGATTCCATCTGCTCAGATAGAACAGTCTCCTATTTTCAAGTACAAGCATGTTTCAGAATGGAAAAAATTAATCTTTGAACTGTAATTATTATGAGTGTTTTAATTCCTCTTTCAAAACTTTAAAAATCTCTGCTTTTGTGGTTTGTTTTTTTTTTTTTTCAAAAACAGACAAACCTAAATTCATCTCAAATTCTGAGATAGCAATCTCAGCAACAAATATTACAAAATAAATAATAAATTATTTAGGAAGTAAATGGCTGAAAATCTCAATATCTCCAAGTTTCTCATTCCCTTAAAAGCAACACATTCCTTCAGCTGAAGAGAAGAAAAAGAATTCGGCTAAATTATCTCAGTGATCATTTACTGACATATTAGCACAATTTTAATTTAGCAGAGTGTACACAGAACACTTGCAAAATAGTGTGACTTATATTCAAGCAGATTTGAGCAAATATTTATTCATACTTACATACACATTTGAAGAATTTACAGCCTTTTTACGAACACATCACAAGTAAGGAAGAAAAAAAATAAAATACAACAAACAAACAAAATCCACAGAATACTAGATTTTTAATGGTTGATTGAGTATAAATTATTTGATCAATCCCAGTGGTTTTCCACTCTGTAAGTATCTTAAAATGCAAGACATTTTTAATGATTGATAATGTTTCTCTTCAGTGTAGCACTTCAAGAGTATAAAACTCTTCAGTCAGGCACAGCAAGGGAAAATAATTCAATGCACTGTAATTTCAGCTACCACACATCATCCATCAGCTTTTTCAGTGGTAGCAAACCACTAGACATGAACATCAAGGACAGTCTGTATCTCAAAAGAGTCAGCTTGAGGCAGTTTAACTGTTTTACCATTGTTAACTGTCATCTGAACTGTGACATGCTGCTTTCACTACTTCTAACTGATGTCAAAATGAAGAGCATAAAAGTAACTGAATAAACCACAAGAACTGAAGTAGCTCCTTATCTAATAGCTTTATGCCTACAAATTGCTCGATAAGATAAACACTGGTCACAGGTTGGTTTCGTTTAAAGAAAAGTTGACTATCGTTGCTGAACAGAGTTTAAAGGTTTTGCAACCACATAATAAATTAAATCCTGAATATTATGTCCTGCACTGATGGCTGCAAATGGTCCCCCAAAAAAGGATCTTACACCACTGATGATCTGCAATTAATTCTCTTTGGTGAAACATACTTGTGTCTATTTTCAGGATTTTTCTGTGCTTACTATTTTTGAGATTTAAATGGGAAAGGATTTGCAAAAAGTGTTTTTAATACTAATGTGGATGGCGATTTTTGTTACAGTGTGTTCTACATTTCTGCACTTTGTCAGACATATATCATCTTTAGGAAAGTAGTTTTTGGTGTGGGGTTTTTTTTGGATAGTTTTCTGGGTGGCTTTTTTTTAAAGGAAAGCTCTCATCTGCATGATTTCTACCACTGCCATTAAATAGATGCTGTGATTTATGTACTTTGTCACTAGCAAGTCACAGGAGTTGCAAGCTGGTCCCAGGAAATTTCTCATTGCTTGCTTTGGCAAAGATATTCTATATCACTATTCGTGCTGTATTCTGGCAAAGCTTTTGCGTTTGCTTATTCATACAGTTGGTTAGAGCACTTCAATGGTTACAAAGAGTTTTACTGAACTGGACACAATTTTATCATTCTGTGTACAATGATAAAGAGCACTATAGCAATAGGGGTGTAGTTGGAGTGCTGCTCAGTAACGCACTTCATATTTGGCAAATGACTTGCACAGTCAGAGACCTACTGTGGCATAAGAGTGAACCTGCCCTGCTGACCACTCTGAACTGTGGACCTTGGGAACCTTAGAAAGCTGCAGTAGGTTTTTTCGACTGAGAAGAGGGAAAACATTGGTTTCAAAATAATGAAGAATTCATCTGAAGAAAATACTCCAAATGTTTATCTCTTCTCTAGATAAATTATCTCAAGAACTAAAATTACATTTCTATATGTGAATATTTAGTCTTCAGAAAAGTAAAGCAGGAAATAGAGTAAAATTATTGGATAATATTTTAAATTAGTTTTTGATAAATTTACTGTTGTTTAAAGCAAAATTTTAAGCATTTTTTCTTGTTAGATTTAGATTAATAGTGGTTTACTTCAACTATTAACTTTTGTTAGGCTTTCACAGGAAAGTAAGAAAACTGTTATATCACTTGAAACTTGAATAATTTAGACTTTTAATGCAAGTTTTCTTGTGTCATCTTTCCATGTAATCCCATAGACACATTTAAAGGTGTAAGCATATTTCTAATCTTAGACAGTAGAAAGGAATTTTAAAGTGTCATCTCTGGAGAAAGTCAAACAATTTCTGTTTGTGCTTATGATGGACTTTGATCTTGTTCAACTCAAGAAAAATAACAAAATCTTGCACAAGGAGAACATAAAAAAATAGAGAAATTGCGTATTCTGTTTCTGTTGTTTCCTTGTTTTGTACCTAGTTTTCAAGCTGAGATGTCGTCTGCTGAGAGTAATACATTATAAATAGTTATTAATACTGAGAGAGACAGAGTATATTGCCAATATATTAGACCAAGGTAAAGAAAAAAATATAGAAACTACATATCCTAGATATTCAGCTTTGAGGTTTGGGTTTTTTTTTTTTTATTTGTTTGATCTATTCTTAGTTGTTTGGGGATTTGTTTTATGACTGTTTAGGAGTTGACTTTCTGCTTTTGTCTATCAAATTAGTCTTACTTGTTTTCAGTTTAACAGTAGTCATTTGGATTGCAAGACATTTTTCTCACTTTTAAGTTCCTGGAAAAGCAGTGATTCATGCTCTGTTTTTTCTGATTTTATTTTTATCTTGGAAATATTATACATATTTAATAATAAATTAATATTCTTTTCTGCAAAAATTTGAATCATTCTGCTCACGGTTCAGGCTTACTGCACTTTGATGTAGGAGTTCTACATCTGAATCTCTGAGTATCTAAAATCTAGTCTGCATGTGACGAGAGGCAAATTTACAAATGCCAAAAGACTGAAGCTTTTTCCTCCCAGGAAATCATGGGCAAAGCTTTATTAGCTTTCATTTTACCATATGTCTCCAAATAATGATTATGACATTGATACTTTGTCTATACTGAAGGAAGGAAATAAATAACAAAATTAATATTAGTTTCAGAGGGACCTGCTCTACACTTTTTGCCATGGCATAAAGATGTTGGCTAGTTATGGTTTTTGAGGTCACAGAAAACAGAAGAAATTATGAACTCAAGCAAATGACAGAAAATGAAGACCTCTCCCAGCTGGAAAATACTAATACCATTAACCCCTAGCTAAAAGAATACAGGATGCAGTTTCTTGGGTGGGGAAAGGTGCAGAGTTGGAAGCAAAAAGCAATTGGAAAACAAAAGGAGGAATAGAAACAGTAAAATTCAGAGACACGTAAACCTCTGTTGTGGTTTGAAAACAAACCAAGTGAGAGGCTCTAAGTCAGAAATAAAATTTAATGAGAAGAAAAGGAAAATAAAATGAAATAAAATAAATGCAACGATACAAAAGGAAAAACCAGTGACAGAGTCAGAATACAACCTGAGCAGGGTGATGGAAGCAGTCCAGGTGAGGTGGTCTTCCTGAAGCAGTGATCTCGTAGAAAGGTCTGATAGCTCCAGTCCTCTGGGAATCCAGTGGGTAAAGGCTGCTTCTACTGTCTCAAGTCCCAGCTTATATCCAGGCGAGAATGCTTGGCTCCTCCCCGTGGGCGGAGCATCTCACAATGGGATGAGTCATCATGGAAGAGGGCCTTGATGGCCCATTAAAGAGAGATAACTCCCAGAGGGAGTTATCTATGAGTCATGCACAAGGCATTGATGGGCCATTAACTGAAGATGGTGATAGAATACATCCTAAACTGCAACCCAGGACAACCTCAAAAATTTTTTTTCGTATTCTCCAATCTGTTTATGTTTTATATATGTAAAATATATTTTGAATTATCCTTTCCCTTTTTCTGTGCTGCCAAACTCATCAACTCTTACACTTTCTTCTTTCCAGTACACTCAAATATCCACAAATTTATTGTCCATTCATTTTAATTCTTTTATTAGTAGCTTTAATTGGTTAAAAATGACAGAAATATGTTTTTGTTTGAATAATTCCCTAATATTTTAATTTTATGCCTGGCTTTAAATATTTGAAAAGGTGAATCAGTCTTAGAAATGCATGATGAGGAGTATATATTTTTTATTCTCCATTTCAAGTAAAATTTCTGTGAAAAATAAACTGGTCTACAAGGTAAATAATATGTATAATATATATATTAATATATCTACAGACATACATCTGTGGATATATATGTACAGTTTCTTAAAAATGGAAGTAATTGTGCAGTAAAAAAAAATTGATATTAAACTGAAAATGATGGGTTAAGAAACAGTTAACCAGAATTTTTGGAAGTCTTTAAAAACAACAGGTGTTCCTCTTTCCTACAAGTAGAAAGAGCAATTTATTAATATGAAATAGTTTTCTAACAATACATGCAATTAAGAGCCAGAATGCAGAAAGTGCTGGGGTTTTGATCAAACACACCTCCTGGTGACTGTTCTGAAGCCTTATTAATGAAAACCAGATTCAAGGAAGAACAGATTTTTCCTAGTAAAAAGCCATATTCAAATATTGTTCTAAGCACCGTTAAACATGGCCAGAGAAGATAGTAAATCAATGACTGATAGATCAAATTCAGTGGGAAGATTCCAAAAACTACTAAAAGAGATAACAACTCTATCATGGAAACGTACCTACATGTTGGAAATGTCTTTGGGAATGTTTAATATCAGCAGTACCATGTGCCCTGGCTAAAGTGTTCTAAAATGTGATGGACATGACAGCTGCTAAAAGGGATTTGAGTAAATGGTAAATGCAAAATGTGACTGAAAAGGGTCTAAAATACAAGTATAAGAAATTAATTTCATGGAAGAAACTCAAATTCTAATCAGAATTTCCTCAAGAACACACCCCTGGTGCACAGAAATATTCAGTGCTTGTAGACTGGAATAGGTCTTGGTAGAGAGGGTCTGTATTTAAATTTATCAACTTGCTGAAGCAAAAGATGAAGGGTCTCTTTATTCATTCTAGACTTTTTTTTGAAAACAAATGGAACTAAAATCTTCTGTTCATTTATTTTTCATTCAGCTTCAAAAACAGAGGACAGAGCTGATACAAGCGGAAAAGACTAATAGAAAGCTATTAGAGTTAATAATAATTTTCATTAAAAGTCTTGTATTAGAAATATTAAAGAACACAACTGGTGCTGTACTTCATGGTAGCATGATTCAATGCAGTTCTTTTTAAGTGCATGCACATGCCAGAGTTAGAATCCCAGGCAGAAAACAGATATGTAGTGCAAATGCATAGCGGGAAAAAAGGCTGTTGGCATAGGCAAAATGGATATATGAATGATGTTCATGACTCCAATACAAGATTTATTTATGCCAGAGTTCTGGAAAGTGGACAGGCAATGGTGGCAGCTGCTGGTTTGGGAGCAGTTGTTCCTCACATTTTCCCATCTGCCATGCAGCAGGAGCAAAAGCAAGCAGCTGACCTCACCACAGCTTCCCTGTGGCTTTGTATTCCTGCTCAGCCATTCTCAGATTCTGACCTATGGAGAAGCAATTTTTTTTTTTTTTTAATGTGTTGACAAAAGAGGTCTTGGGCCAGCTCTGGGGATCTTTCTGAGTAACTTGAAATAAATAAAATAAAATAAAATAAAATAAAATAAAATAAAATAAAATAAAATAAAATATTGAGGCAGCAAAACTGCTGGTCGTTTTAAAAAAATCCCATTCTCTTTTACTGTCCATGACGTTAAACCAAGAGGTGTTTTTTTGTGGGATGTTTGTACATCTATTCTGTCTACACACGCACACATAATCACATCCCTTCCTAACTTTGGTCAGAAAGATTTTATGAAAGGTTGTCATAAGAATTTTTAAGTGTTTCTGAGCTTCTAAAGATGTAAAAAAATGTTACTATTCATGCTGTTACAATCTTTTTATTATCAAATCTGAGGTCCTTACAGTTTTGGTGTTGCAGACCTTGGGATAATCAGAGAGGTCTCTTTAGACGATGTTGGGAAGCAACAGATGATCTAAATCACATCAATTCTATCTTTTGACCCTCTGTCAATCACTCTTTAAATAAACAAATGTTTCTTATTCATATGCATAAGCTTCTCACCCTCATTCAGAAGTCAGATTATCTCAGCTACCAGAAGGGGAATATGTAAATCCTGTTAGATGGTTTGCTTTAAAATGAAATAAGTCACCCAATACAGTTTTATCAGCAGCTATTCAGTTTGTCTAGTTAGCAGATGAAGCACTTTGGCATTTTTCTAAGCTTTTCTAGTTAAGTTATGCAAACCAGCACACAGAATACAGTTACTACAGCAAAACCATGACTAGACCTCTCTCCTCTTTCCTCCTCTATGCTGCCCTCACCAGGAGTAAGCCAAATAAAACAAATAAACACTGCAAAATTAATTTGGGATCTACTTGATGTAGGAGTGGACAAGAGGGAATGAGGAGCGGTTTTCACTTACGAAAGAGTTGGATATGCTGATTAACCCTACTGATTTCCACCCCACCCCACAGCCCTCACCACGAAGTAGTTTGGGCAGAGGATCAGCTCCCTTAAGGGAGTTGTCAGCGGTATGACCCAGGAGAACCGAGCAGATAGGTGAAGAGCTGATGAGCATGATGGGCTTCACAAAAATCAGACAGGTAAGAACCTGATGGATAGGCAAGTTAGACAGCAGTGAGGTTTGCAAATGAAGCAGAAGTAGAATCAAAGAATCATAAAATGGTTAGAGCTGGAAGTGACCTAGTTCCAAACCCCCTGCCATGGACAGGGAAACTTCTGCTAGGCCAGGTTTATGTTATAGTAAAGCACTTCCATCTATATCTAATCTACTTTGCCTTGATAAGGGTAAGGCATCCCCAACTAAGGGATGAACATGAAAGTAGCACTCCAAAGGGAGAGAATCAACTCCAGGCTCCACAATGGTCCCAGAAACAAATTCATATCCCTGTTATTCTTTCTACCCATCTTTCTGCCACTTAATGCTGTATATTACTTGCTCATTTGGTGACATATTACAAGAATTCACCTTTCATCCCGAAGCTTCAACTCACTTTGTGTTGTCTTTTTGTGATGAGAAGAGGAACTCATTGTGAATGTGGAAAATTCCAGAATGGGGAAATGAGGGGAAAAAAAAAAAAAGAAATCAAGAACTAAGGTGTTGTTATGATCTGCTCTAACCACAGAGAAGCAAGTGAGCTCTCTGTGGATTATGAATATTCAAAGGTTCAAAATATTCAAGGTTCATAATATTCCTCAAAACATGATTAAAACCAAATGAGGTTAAATGTTGATACCAAAATTATTATATATTTTATTTTAAAGTATATATTTTATTTGACAGTAAAAAAAGGCAAAGAGAAAAATAAGAAAGAAATAGAAAGAGGAGACGGGGCAGACAGATAGGCAGATTGACACAGGCATATTAAGAAAAAACATAAAAATACTCCATGGGTCCCAACAATGTCTTGTCTGTCCCTTCCACCTGTTCATCTTGGTGTTGAGGGTCTCTGTCCTGGGTTGTAGTATAGGATGTGCACAAAATATTCTATCATCATCTTCATGAACTGATGAACCCAATTGTTAGAGCAATGTTTTCCCAGGCCCTCCTCCCTCTGGGTTGCCTTCTGTTAATGGCCCATCAAATGCCTTGCCCATGACTCATAGATAACTCCCTTCAGGAGTTATCTCTCTTTAATGGGCCATCAAGGACCCACTGCATGACTCATCATCCCATTGTGAGATGCTCCGCCCAGGAGGAGGAGCCAGGCATTCTCACCTGGATATAAGCTAGGATTTGGAGCAGTACAGGTGGTCTTTACCCATTGGATTTCTAGAGGACCAGAGCTACCAGACCTTTCTACGAGATCACTGCTTCAGGAAGACCACCTCACCTGGACTGCTTCCATCACCCTGATCAGGTTGTAGTCTGACTTTGTCAGTGGTCTTTTGTATTATTGCATTTATTTTATTTTACCTTTTTTCCCTTTTCTTCTCATTAAATTATATTTCTGATTTGGAGCCTCTCACTCATTTTGCTTTCAAACCACTACAGTTCCCCACAGAAAAGTATAGAATCCAAAGGATTAATATATGTTTGGGCCAGGTGGGGACACCCTGGTGCCTCTCCTGAGTAGGGCAAGTTTGATGTTGTCTCTTGCACGACTGTGGCTCAGTTGCATTATTTTGTATCACGTGCAGTATCCTGGTGCAAGACCTCAGGAATGAGTCTGGAGGAACTTCAGGAGTCTTTGATGGATTGTGGCACCTCCTTTGCTGCCTCTTCACATGCATGCCCTGTGGATGTGGCTTTCCCAGAGCAAGGGGGTGATTTCACAGCTGAGCCAGCTTGTGTAAGGGAGGATGAGTGTTCACTGCCTCTGAACAAAGGTTGCTCCACACACCCAAGACCCTCCTCCTCCCCACTTTTGTATGTTTGTGTGTGTGTGGGGGGGTGTCTGTGCACACCTGGCAGCAGATGAGCCTGGAGCTATGGCCTCCACCCCAAAACTGCTGGGCTTGATCCTCCTGTGGAAGTGTCCTCCCAGCCTTATAAATTACTTTGCAGAGTGGATATGCTAAAATAATAGTGTCAGTTTTTCTTATGTGGAATAGCCTTAGGCATTTTAACTCACAGTTTGGGGCCTCAGCCCAGGGGCCATATTCAGTGGTGTTCCATGCAGATTTTGTTAACAACTGCCACAATAAGCAAAAGTCCTTCATAGAAATGTTTATGTGATAAACCATAACATTTCAGTCTCTGACAGGAGGTATGAACCAAACTGCTTAATTTAAACTTCTAGAAAATCTGTACTTCTGTTTTTTCTTGCAGTAGAAACACATTTCTATAAAGAAAATTATGTCTGTATGGATTTCCACTCATGTGACTGAGGTAAAATATCAGGCCATAAATATTTGAAATATGCATATGAAGAAAAACAATGGGATTGATCAGACATTCTGAATGAGAACTGACATAATCTGTCTAGAGGAGAAGTTGGAAGAGAAATGTTAAATCTCTAAACACATAAAAGACAGCTGTAAAGTAAAAGCTATACTCTGTGTGCACAATCAATAGAATGACAATAATAGAATTGAAAGGGAATAATGCAGATTAATGTCCTAATCAGGAGGAAAGAAAATATTAATGAAAAATGTAAGTATACACTTTAATAAAATGCCTTGAAATATATATCTCCATCATTGTAAATTTTAAAACAAGTAAGAAAAATATGTTATGAAAGTTGTCATGGCTCAACCTCAGCCTTCAATTCTGTACCAGTCAGTGTCACTCACTCCACTGCCCACCTTCCCCCTGGTGGGGAGGAGAATGAGAGAAAGAAAAAAATCTAAACCACATGGGTTGAGATGTAGAGTTTAATAACCAACACAAAGTACATATGATACTACTAGTACTAATACTATTAATACTACCATTACTACTACTACTAATTTATAAAGGTATTGGTAATTACAACAAAAAAGAGAGAGTAGGAGAATTAAGAATCATCTGCTGTAGTGGGAGATCAGATACAAAACTATCTCTGGAACCTGAAGATACACAGGTCCCTGGGACCTGATTAGATACATCCAAATATTCTAAGGGAGTCACCTGAGGAAATGACTAAGCCATCATCCACCAGGTTTGAGAAGACATGGCAGTCTGAGGAAGTTCCTTGTGACTGAAAAAGGGGAAATATAATTATTATTTTTTAAAAGGGAAATAAGGAACACCCAGGGAATTACAGGCCTGTCTGTCCTGGTGCCCAACAAGATAATCTCCAACAAGAGGAGATGCTCCTGGAAACTATGCTAGGACACACAGAAAATAAAGAGATGATTTGTGACAGCCATTATGGCTTCCCTAAAAGCAAATTATTCCTGATGAATTTCTTTTCCACCTATGACAAGGTTACAGCAATGATGAATGAGGGAAGAGCAACTGATGCCATCTAACAGAATTTGTGTGAAGCATTTGATGTTGTCCTGCATGACATCCTTTTCTCTAAACTGTGGAGACATGGATTTGATGGGTTGACTACTCCGTGGTTAAGGATTTTGCTGGATGGCTGCACTCAACGAGTTGTGGTCATCCAGCTCTATGTCCAAGTGGAGACTACTGATGAGTGGTGTTCCTCAGGGGTCGGTTTTGGGACCAGTGCTGGTTAACAACTTTGACACAGACAGTGCCTCCTCAGCAAGTTGTCAACACCAAGATGTGTGATGCAGTCAACATGCTGGAGGGACAGGATGCCATCCAGAGGGACCTTGTCCCTCTACCTCTTTAAGAGGTAGGGCTGTATGAATCTCATGCAGTTCAACGGGGACAGGTGTAAGGTGCTGTGCCTGTGTTGCGGGAATCCCAAGCAGAAGTACTGGCTGGGAGATGAAGGGATTGAGAGCAGCCTAGAGCAGAAGGACTTAGGGGTGTTGGTGGACAGAAGCTGAACATGTCTTGGCAGTGTGCTCTCTCAGCCCTGAAAGTCCATATCCTGGGCTTCATCAAGAGCATGGGGCCATCACATTGAGATGAGTGATTCTCCCCCTGTACTCCACTCTTGTGAGAGACCACCTGGAGTGCTCACTCTGGTCACCTGGAGTGACCACTCTGGGGCTCACAACTTAGGTAGAATGTGGACCTGCTGGACCGAGTCCAGAGGTGGCCCACAAAGATGATCAGAGAGCTGAAACACATCTCCCATGAAGACAGGCTGAAAGGGTTGGGGTTTACCAGACTAGAGACAAGAACTCTGGGGACACCTTATGGGAGCCTTCCAGTAGCTGAAGGGAATTTATAAAAAGTCTGGAGAAGGACTTTTTGCACAGGCATGTAGTGATAGGACAAGAGATGATGGCTTTAAATTGAAGGAGAATGGGTTTAAACTAGGCATTATGAAGGCATTCTTTACTGTGGGAGTAGTGAGACACTGGAACAAGTTACCCAGAGAAGTTTTGGATGGCTCATCCCTGAAAGTATTCAAGGCCAAGGTTGGAGTGGACTTTTACAACCTGGTCTCTGCCCATGGCAGGGGGGTTGGAGCTAGATGACTTTTAAAGTTTCTTTCAAAGTCATTCTATGATTCTATGGAATAACACCAGAGAGAAGGGAGTGATGCACAATACAATTGCTCACTGACCAATGTTCAGCCTCTCTCCAAGCAGCTCCTGGTCAATTCAACACCAATTTATCAATGGAGCATGATATTCTATGGTGCGGAATATCTCTTTAGCCAGTTCCAGTCAGCTGACCTGGCCATGTTTCATCCCCAGTTTTTGTGCAGCTCCTCACTGGCACAACACGGGAAACTGAAAAGTTTTTTAAGTTCTAGTAGGCACTACTTAGCAACAACCAAAGCATCACTGTGTTATCAATATTATTCTCATAGTAAACCCAAAACACAGCACTGTACCCATTACTAAGACAAAAATTAACTCTATTTCAGCTGAAACCAGGATTGTACATTCATCATGGCCTCTCGTTATCACTTTCTGTTCTGCCTTTCTATGTGAATCAAATATAGGATCAAGTGCATCAAATATAAGATCAAATTTCATTGTGTACATCTATATGGAGATATATATATGGATATGGATATATTTATATATACATATGTATATGAATATGTGTTTGGATATGCAGATACTTAGATTTTCTAAAGAATACATCCAATGTCTCTCACTAACCTAATAATTAGAGGGGTTTTTTTGTCTGCAACACAAAGTGTGCTAGCAAGGAATATAGAGAGGAATGTTACATTTTTCAGAGGATTAGACAACTAAGGGAAAAGTACCTAATAGGCCTTAAAAATGTGTGTAACAGCTAATGATCCTTTCTCTCATTAAAGTAATTGAGACATATACTAACAAAGTCAATTTTTTCACCAATTTCTTCTAGACTGAAGTGAAAGTGATTATGAAATATATCTGTTAATGGGGTGCTAATCCAACAAATGTTGGTTTACAACCTATGCAGTTCATTAGCACATGCTTTATTCTCAGCTGGAGTGCTGCTGACTCAAGTACAACTTTGTAACTTTCAGAAATATCATTCCCCTTTCAATCTATCAAATATGTGGAACAATCACAGAAGGTTTCCATTAGGTCTCTTTACCCTTCAGAGAGTATTTCCTCATGATATTTCTTTAAACATAAAGTTTTTCAATATTCATGTAAAACACATGAGAATAGATATTCTTGGTCGTAGGCTAGTGCTGTAATGGGTGGACTGACTCATCCCAGCATGACAATTCTGCTCTTCTCTTGTATGTTATTTTCTGGGGAGAAAAATAATACATTGTTAAGAGTCTGGTTATATTTTGAAAGAGTTCCCAGTTAAGTTTTGTTAACAAAGGAAATTAGCTGGAGACCCTTGATAATTTCCCAAAACCTGACAACTTAGATCTTGACCGTGGTGAAGAAGCAGATAAAATATAGCTTGTTCATATCAGTATTTCAAATAATAGAAATATTATTTAAAAAATAGTATGATTGTCTCAATTTCAGGACTGCACAGAGAAATTATTTTTGCAGCAATAAATGATTTTCAAGTACAACTGGATATATTTATTATATGACAGAAAAGATAGAGGTGTTAGAAACAAAGCAACACAATCAGTTGCTTTGTGACATTTCTCTGTGGTAGAATCCATTGGTAGCTGTTCAATAAGCAAGTATTAAATTAGGTCTAAATGTAATTAGTCCTCAACCATACTCTTCCACCTAAATATTGACAAGTTTTGGGTGATTTAACACAAAAAAATTATATTTTACAATTGTACTCCTTTCCTCATGAACTTTAAATTATCTAGGCAATCTTACAGCCTTCTTTACTCTCATGTAACTACAGCTCCAAATTATATTTAAATCCAGGAACATGCATATCACAAGTCATGAGATGGTTTCTTCTTTCCCAGCCTGCAGATTTTTTGGTGTCATGAAAAACAGACAGACAAGTAACAAGATGCTATTTATCATATGTTCACTTTTGGAGTGATTGAATAAGACTGGGCTGGTAGAAACTGAAATGTGATGTAGAATTTGAGGTGTGTACTTAAAGATAGTCAGGAGCTCTGTCTGAAATATCCCTAACCAAGGCTCCCAGAACCTAGGCAACAGGCAGTAACAAATATTTGTACTCTATTTATTTTTTTCTAATGACTTTTACCTTAATATTTAATATCTTTTTATCTAACTACAATTTAAGTGTTTTTAATGTTTCAATTTCTGTTTTTCCAGGTTCATAAAATTATTTCAAATAAACATCTTAATACTAACTGCAATTTTATTAATGCTTAAATGACAAAATTTTAATTGTATTAAAGTTTATGAGGGAACAGTTTGTAACTATGCCTGAATTCAGTCAATTTAATAGTCAGAAGAAATACTTTTTTGTCATTGTGTTTTGTGGTTTTCACCCAGTTCTAGTGCTTCTTCAACAGTAAAAACGCACAAAGTAATAGAGCATATGCATTGATTGCCTGAGAGCTTCACAATATGTTCTTCACCTGCAGAGAAACCCAAACATACTCATAAGGTCAAGGATTTCCAGATCAGAAATCTCAATCACCTAAAGTTTCCTCTCTCGTGCTTTTACAAGTAGACACAAGAAGAATAGTTTGCTCTACTTTACTCCAAAAATTATGCCTGTGTAAAGCCATTTTTTTGAGAATATCCTTCCCTCAATATCCTACTACCTCTGGAAATAAAGTGTCCTGAAATGATAAAAATGTCTTTTAAAATTAATGGATAAATGGGATATTGCACTTTTCCTTAGAATAATCTTATATTTTTTACCTTGGTATTTTTATTTAATAAGTAGTAAAAAATTATTTTCTTCCTTCTTCCCTTAATGATTATCTTATGGCATGCTGTAATAATTAAATATACAACATAATAATGAGGGACACAAGGTACTTAAAAAGGTTTTTATCTCCTTAGGTCAGTGGTAATTCTTCTGAACTCTAAAAGTTTTTAATTTCTGTATTAGAGGTGGCCACATGTCACAAAATTATTTGGTACTGTAGGAGAAATAGAGTTCAGATTGATCTAATGCAGATTTAGTAAATACATAGATATATAAATAAGAAAAGCACTAAACCATGTCAGTTACAAAACAAACAAAAAAATCATGGTAAAATTTTTATCAAAGGAAAGATTTAAAGAAAGGTAAGCTGTTAAAAAGAACCCTTGGCTTTGGTTAGTTTGTTGGGTTTTTTATTTGTTTGTTTGTTTTAAGATAAAGCCTTCTATTCTGAGCATACAGGAAGAAGTGTAAGAAGTGTTTGAAAGGAAAAAGGAATGTTCTGCATTATAGGCCAGAGAGCTTATTTAGTTAGGTTCAGGTTAGCAGAAAAAGGTACGTACTCTTTAAAACACTTTATTAAATGTACAAGCTGACTTATTGATTTGATAAGTAAGGAGGGAAGGTAACACCATGAAAAAAAAGAATTTAAGGGAGCCTGGAACTAAGATTGTAGGAGAAAGGCCTCCAACCATTTACAGCCTGGGTTTTGTTTCTCTTAGAACTTTACATCTGACAAGTGACAGGCTCTTTACTGTATGGTTGATTACTTTGGTAACCTAGCTGCATAAAGAATGGATACATAACCACCTGAGAACAAAAGAAAGAAACCCAAAGATTGATTTGAAAAGTAGTGGAAATTTTTCCAAAGTTTTCAGACACTTTCATCAGTGTCTGGTCCAGCACATTTTGTCATGCTGGTATTCTTATCTTCAGTTCATAGCAGGAGGCTCTGTACCTTGAGGTTTCTATTGTCTCTATTGCTTTTGGCTACTACTTTCTGTATGTAGGCCTTTATAAGCTGTCAAGGGCTAGGTTGGTTCTTACAGCAGTTCTTTGTTACAAAATAGCTTATTTGTTCATAGAGAGACAGTCTTTGAATTAAACTTAAAAATACTTACTGCCTTCTTAACGTTTTATATCCAAGGGTCAAAAGAATATTTTTTATGTGCAATGCTAGTATACTGTCCTTGACCCTATGTATACTGCGACCATGCTATGCCATGACCTACAAGATCAATGAAAACAAAGGGTTTTAAAGTTTGATCTGAAAAATATAGCACCGTAATTTAAAACTAAGTGAAATATGATTTGAGCACAATCTATCCTTCATTGGTTACAGAAGTTCACTTATAGAAAGTTTTTCAAAGTAGGAAAGTCAAATGTGACCAGCTGTTTGTGACAACGGAACTAATGATGACTTCTTCCAGGTGCATTCCTTTTCCTAGCAGCTTTACTTGATGTATTCCAGCAGAAGAGTATATGAACCTTCATAAGAAGGTTCTTATGAAAAACTGCAGGGAAGAAACAAACTGAAGCTAGTTTCTTCTGATGAAAATTTTGACTGTCTGAGTTATTTCTGCTGCTTTTTCACTGGCAGCAATTTGCATCTAATGGTTCACTTTCAAGAAGTGTGAGACTTTTCTTTAGTTCCTGTGAAAATAGCCAATACACTGAAAAGTTCAGAGTGTTATGAGGGACAGACCGTGGGAAAGACAAATGGACATCAAAGACATTCCAATAATATAATATTTCAAATCCGTGGGTCATAGTAGCGTGAGATGCTTTTCTCGTGTCAGCCCTAGAACACTCACATCACCTCCAAAGGAATTGACAGATCTCTCAGATTTGTGTATATGCATGTGCATGTGTATGTGCCTGTATAAATACATACACATGTAACTAAATATAAACAGGATGGACAACAAGCAAATAGCTCTGTGCTCAAGCTTGATCATGAGGAAATACAGTTTTCAGGGAAATACTTTATCACCTTTCCCACTCCCCATGAAGACAGAGTACTTCTAAAAAACATAGAAAATTATAGAAAGTGTCAACTGGATAGCTCACATTTCTATCAAATCTACAGATTTGTACATTTTCTATAGCTTTGTGTCACCTAATAGATACTATTTACCTCGGCTATAAGTTAATTATTCTTTGATGGTACAAAATCAAACACAAGGCAATGCTACACTAAAATTAATTCACTGTGTGTGGTTGTCATACTAATTAAGAGGATAATATTCAGTCCTTTCTTTTTCTCCTGTCTGTGAAATATGAGTTCAGACAACCTGGCAGAGATATAAGTGACTGATGTATGTAACTTAAAGAGGAATGAATGTTCTTCATTACTATAGTAGAAAGAGTAATTCTCGCACAGGATTCAATGCCAAAGAAAATTGATAACTGGAAGAATCTGATGATCTGATGCAGCTGCTATTAAATTTACCACACAGGAGTCTTTAATATTACTTCTCTGAAAGATACAACTAAACATCAGCTGGTTAGAGAAACATTAAGAAAGTCCAGAAAACCAGATAACTACATAATAAGACTATAAAATATAAAAATATTGAATAGTTTAGAAGGCAATGGATAATTTTCTGAATAACTCAGAACTCCTTAACAAATTATTGTAATATGAACACTTTTAGTAATGGTGGTGTACATCATAAGAATATCTTCCCTTTCATATTTTATGACATAATTGCTCATTATATACTGACTTTTTTCTAAGAAGCCTGCACCTGATGAGGAAACAGGCTTAGAACTTTAAATACAAAGAGCTTAATTGATAATATAGGTTAAATCATTGTGTTTATGCTTCATATTCTATCTTAATATAGTTGATCCATCTGTTTCTCTGAAGGCAAAAAAATCATTATTGCTGATGAATTTGTTTCTCTACCATTTCACAAAATAGCAGTTCACTTTGCCTTTAAGTAACTTGATAGAACTGGATTCATTTTGTTACCTAGGTGGGATTATTGCCCAGCATGTAGAGTCTCCCTGATGCGGGAAAAATAGGAATCATATTGAAGGAGGTAGCTTGCTTTACTGACCGAAAACTCTGGAGCACGGAGCTTTTAATTTACCATATTTTGAATTCAGATGAAAATAATCAATTAGATGAACTTGCAATTAACCCATCTAAGTAAATAAATAAATAAATAAATAAATAATTGCACTGTTGAACATTGTTGGCTCTGTATAAAATGGTAGTTATAGATATCAATGTGAAGAGTTCAAATCCACATTTATCAATTCACCATAATAGAATCCAAGGTATTAAAATAATTTCTAAATGCTGGACAGAAAGTAATGTGGAATTTTGGATCATGCAAGGCCACAGTGTGTGCTGTTTGACTTTCTTATGATTATTATTAAAGTTACAGCAAACAGTGCTTCTCAATAAGGCTGTGCATAATGAGCAAACATAAGATTTTTTAGGTGAATATGCTAAATACAAGAAAACTCAGTCTGATTCTGAAAAACAAATGTGATGCACTTATGACATGCTTTAACCCCAGTCAGTAACCAAGCCCCATGCGGCTGCTCACTCACTCCCCACCAGGTGATACTGGGGGGAGAATTGGAAGAGTGAAAGGTCAACCTGTGGGTTGAGATAACGAGAGTTCAATAGGTAAAGCAAAAGTCACACACAGAGGCAGAACAAAACAAAGAATTAATTCACTCCTTCCCATGAATAGGCAGGAGTTCAGCCATCCCCAGGAGTGCAATGTGGTGGCCTCTAGGCCATCTGCAGAGGACACTGCTCACCTCTGGAGAGTGTGCAGCCTTTAAGCTGATTCAAAGTGCAGTGATCTCCCCCTGGGAAGTTTCCCCGGGAGACTTCTCTTGGCTCATGGTGACCAAAGTGCGTCAAAACCATGAGCTTTTGTAATATTATGTTAATGTGTTACTTCTTATTGGTTAGTCCCTCAGTTCCTGGCTTTCCCCTGAATTGATTGGTGTATTTTGGGTCCTCTCCCTGATTGGTCCTTTTCCCAATTCTCTTCCCCATTGGGGAAGAACTTCCCAGGCTGTAAAACTCCACCCCCTGGCTACCCTATATGGACCCTGTCCCCCTGAGCTATTTGGTTCTTCTCTTTTGGATGTCCTGGAATAAATAAGGCTTTTAGAGGACAGAAGACCCCATCTCACTGCCTCATTCCTGCGTTGCCCCAGGTGGCAAGCACGGATCTGCTGCTCAGGCAGCCTCAAAAGAGAGAGAATCACTCAAAGCCTGAGAGTGCCTGTGCCTGTGTCTCACAGGGTGTCTTTTTAAAAATGCTTCTGACAAGGGAAGGCTGCAGCGCCTCCACCACTGGACCAGACCGTGACAGTGCAAGGCCATGTCACATAGAACAGTGACTTTGGGAGACAAATCCATCACTCCAAATGTCGTCCCTCCCCCGCAATCTTTCCTCCTTTTCCCCCCACTTTATACACAGAACATGATGTCATATGGTACAGAACATCCGTTTGGATAGTTTGGGTCCTGGACGTGTCTTCCCTCAGTCTCCATACCAGCAGGGCAGTGTGAAAAGCAGAGAAAAGCCTTGGCACTGTGTAATCCCTGCTCAACAACAACAAAAATATCTCTCTATTATCAACCCTGTGTTCAGCACTGACCTACTTGTAAGGCTAGATGAAAGTACAAAATCTTTTTTAAATGAATTTTTATAGTTTTAGTTTTGCATTGGGCAATAGGTGTGAAATAATTCATCTCATTATCACATTGTGACTAAGGCCGGTCCAAATACAAATACCCCTGAGAAGAAAGGACAAGAAGTGTATCCTATAATCCCTTCTGTCCTTTACTAGTACCATCTGTAGTGGAGAGCTAAATGAACATTTTTAAAAATACAAAAAAAATGCAAGAATCCCAGCCTAGCTGACTTTAATGAAAAATTCTGTGAACTTAGATCCTTAAATACTTGCCTCTGGAATCTTCTGATTTCAAGAATATACTTTAATAAAAGAATTTGAAAGTAATGAGCAGGAAAGAAGACCAATATGTGTGATGTCAGTTTGGAGCTGATTCTAAAGATCAGTAGAAATAAATGCTATTTCTAATTTTGTTGTTAATATAGTTCACTAGGAAATGCCAGAAAGCATTTTTTTTTCCTTAGAGTATTTCAACTCTCTTTCCACTTACAATAAAGCTGTAATGTTTATATGTGTATCTGGATTCATTATTTTTTTCTTTCAGATGATATTTTATTAGCCTATTTTTCACTGTTCTTAATAGAAAGCAAGTTGATAAAGCAATCAGACTGCATGCAAGGCTTTGACTTAAAGAATTGCTCAGTGAAATCACACATTTTACGCTGAACTTTTCATATTTTTCACATTTTTCATTTGCAAATGGATTTGATGAAGAAAATCTAACTGAGAAATCATCATCATAATGTTCAATACTAAAAAAAAAATCCCCATCAGTATCTGTATACTCCAATCTTTTTTCCTTCCCCAAATTATAAACACTACATTAATATGACCAACAGTACATCTGAAGGCATTATTATGTAAATATGTTGAAAATCTATTATGACAGAATTTAATGTACAATATTATGAACACAGAAATCATTTTTGTAATGCTATCAACTCTATATGTTGAATGTCAGTGAAAGTTCAGCTTGTTAGACAGTATTTTGACTACAAAAATTATGTGATACTAGGAAATTGACAGCATAAATATAATTGTTGCCCTGTTTTAGATTTTAATAATGCTACTAATCTGTGAGAAAATTTCAGATTACAATTTTCATAAATTCCTTTCTAGTGCAGGGGTCTGGGCAGATAAAAGGAATAAGAAGAAATAGACAGAGACTGGGTCATATGTTCAAACACTGAAGACATAATGATTTTACTAGAAAATGCTATAAAGGCTATTGTAAATGTTTGTATTGCCAAGGTAAAAAGCCAAAACAATGTGATGATGGCTTACTCAAACCAGGTACAGGTGACAGGTATAGCTTTGATGTGCCAAAAAATGAAGATCATCTAAAAGGGCAATATTACACAGTTACTTGATAACTACATATGTATTTTTCTGTTGGACAAATAATATGAAGTTGATAGGAAAATAACTGGACAATAGTTTGCTAGTTAGTAGTTTTCAGGTTAGTAGTTTAAATTGTATTACTTTGATAAAGCAGGACATTTGCAGATTTTGCTCTATTTTGTACAAATTATACAAATTCGAATGCAAACTCCAAGACTATTGGAATATTATATGCAAGAAGTGATTTTAAAGAATATAGTAAATTGTACTGCCTCAGTTCTTAGCAGTTGTCAAGAAGCAACAATCAAATTTAAATGAAATCAAAACCGTAAAAAAAAACCACAAAAAAACAACCACAAACTTTTGGATTGCCTTTAACTGCAGGTTAATGCCAAGTTGAATCTGAGCCAGCAGTGTTCTGGCAGCCAGGAGTGCCAACCCTGTCCTGGAGGACATCAGGCACAGCATGGCCAGCTGGGCAAGGGAGGGGATTGTTCTGCTCTGCTCTGAGCTGGGGCAGCCTCACCTCGAGTGCTAGGGACAGGTTTGGGTACAACAATGTAAGAAAGACATTTAGCTCTTAGAGAACATCCAAAGCAGGGCCACGAGGATGGTGAAGGGTCTGGAGGGGAAACCGTAAGAGGAGAGGCTGAAGTCACTTGATCTATTCAGTCTGGAGAAGAGGAGACTGAGGGGAGACCTCTTTGTGGTCTTCAAGATCCTCACAAGGGGAAGTGGAGGGGCAGGTACTGATCTCTCAACTCTTGTGATCAGTGACTGAACTTGAGGAAATGGTGTGAAGCTGCATTAGGGGTGGTTTATCTTGGATATCAGTTCTTCACACAGAGGTTGGTTTGGCACTGGAAGACTCCCCAGGAAAGTGATCACAGCCCCAAGCCTAACAGAGTCCAAGAAGTATTTGGACAACACTCACAGACACATGGTGTCACTCTTGAGGTGTCCTGTGCAGGCCAAGAAGTTGGAATTAATGATCCTGATGTATCCCTTCCAACCCAGCATATTCTGTGATTCTATGATTCTACACACTTTTGAACACCTAATAAGTAAAACAGAAGTTGTTTTGTCCTATTATCATTTTAGAATATCAACTGAAAAGTAAAGAGTAAAGCAAGAACTATTTGCATAACACAATTTTCTGAAAGATATAAATCTGTTTTTACTTTAATAAGTGCTATTTGGTTTGTGCATTGTTAGAAAACCTGGATATTTAAAAATTTAAATCTCAGAATAAGGCCAAAGATATCTCAGTCTGAAGTACTGGTCTTTCACTAAATTTTACATTTATCCAGAGCTTCGTATTGGAGGCTTGAGACCCTGCTCATTTTAGAATCATAGAATCGTAAAATATCCTGAATTGGAAGAGACCAACAAGCATCATTGAATTGCATCTCTACACGGCAGTAGCTCTACACGAGTCAAAATAACCCATCCTCAATGTTGTCTAACATTAACAGCAGCTGACCACAATATTACTAAGTACAGATACATCATCCATTCCCTGAGAATCCAAGTTATAAATACAATTACACTATTTTATTAGGGGTCAAGAGCTGCCCAGATAAACCCTGCAAGTGCCTTCTACAAATCTAAGTTTCAGAAATTCAGGTTTTTTTGTAGAGAGACTTTAAGGTGTGAAATGAGAGGAAAAGAAGGAAAACTCATCATCCCCATCCACGGCATTTTTAGATTGGTGCATGTCGATGTGAATCAGAATACACAACGGAGAGAAAAATAGCAATGCTTCTAAAACCAACATAAATTATATAAAAATTACTGGAAAAACAGCTCTTAAACCCACCGGGATGCTCCAGCTATGAAATTATTAATTTAATGAATAGTTCCCCGGTACAAAAAAATCTGTGACATTTAGTAAACATTAAACTCCACCAGAAACAGCACACATTTGAGATATACCATGCAATAAATGATCAGCTCACTTGAGCACATAAGTTCAGACACTCTTGAAGCTCAAGAGTATTTTTGTAGTTAATTGACATAATCTCTGCAGGGAGGATATTTTAAAAAGCAGGATTAGATTACACACAGTTACCCTTGAAACTGAGTAAAAATGTTGTTACACAATGAAAGAAAATCTTATCAGGCAGTCATTTATTTTTTGAAGTTTATTAGGAGGTTCAGACGTCCTAGTAAATTGTCATTCTACTCAGAAAATCAGTCTCCTTTTGTAAAAGGAAGGGTATGAGTGTATGAAACAGTATTCACAGAGGATGAACATTGAGATAATGCTGTTCTGATTTTCTTGACCTTTAAAGGCAAGAGACGTTCATTTTTATAGGCTGTAATAATTCTAAACCATATTCTGCTAAAAACTCTCCAGGGTCAAAAGCTTCCCTACAAACATCTATGTTAGGAACAACATAAGTTTCCAAGTAAGTTTTTTAATTTTTCTGACCTTAGCAGTTTAAAAGACAATGTGTCATATTTACCAACTACTCCCTGTAGGAAGGGAATCAGGGCTCTGTCCATCCTAGCTCTCCCAGCTGGGAAGTACTATCTCTTTATTCAAAAGAAAACAGACTTTTACTAATTCCCTACAGATATGAGCATGTCTGCAGTCTTCCAGCTTCTCTCTGAAGACATCTTTTTCTTGTGGCTCTTATAATATTTAAAATAGGAATCACTGTGTTTATACATACATATATATATATAGATAGATAGATAGATAGATATACATACACTGATAATTTTCTAGGTTTTAGTCTTCTTTAATTGTAAGTGAAGCATAAATCTAATGTCAAGGTTTCTTTACTTGAAACTTTTTTTTTTCTTTTTTTTAAGTGACTCCAAAAATGCTTGATGAATTAAAAAATATGAAAAAAGGGATTATTTCCATATATGTGATATTTCATAGCCTGGTCACTTGCCTTCAGAGCATATGCAAATTTTTTGTTGTTGCTTGATTACAATTTAAAAAAATATTTTGCCATGCAAAATAAAGAAAGAAAAAAAAGCATTTTAGCATAAAACAGAAGTCTTCTTGTAACCTTCATTGTGCAGCTGCTCTTTATCAAAGTTTTTTTGATGACCTGTAACCCAAAAAAGAGCTTGACAGGTTTAAATTCACAATTTGCAAGAAATATACACATTTGGGTGCCACTCTGCAACAAATCCATTTCTACTGCAGAGGCGATAATCTACATAAACCATACAAACCTTCATATCTCGGATTAGCTCTTGTTAATCCTCTTTTTACTTCTCTCCACCGTCTTTCCGTCTTTCCCTGCTGCACCGAGCATAAATGATTTGCTTTTCATATTTTAAGTCCTTATGACCTATCTCTGCCCAAGCTTTCATCTCTCCTGTGACAGCAAGACATTGACCCCCACCTACAGTTTTGCACTCAGTACCTGTACATGTATTTGATGATATTTAGCTGCTTTTCAACAAAGAAGTTCCCCCTTATTCCCAAACCATTGTGAGAGAATTATTTTGATTCTAACCTCTCATATCTTCGAAATGACATTAACTTTCTTCAAGTCCCTTAAATCTATTCTGTGCTTTACAGCCAATAATGGGTAGGTAAATGAGGTGTTGTGACTCAGGTGTACCCCTTGCATAATTCCCTCATATAAGGATATCCATAATTCTACTTCATCAACTCATACAGTAATGCATAGCTGTGCACAGCTCATTCTCTGTACTCGACTGCTAAGGGGACAGTTTTCACCAGAACCAGTCAAACCATTTTTTCGTTTTCTTCTTTTTCAGAATGATGAGATTCTAAAATGTCCATCTTCGGAAAATTTCAAGTATCCTGAAATGCTTTGTAGTGTCTAATACTAGAATGAGTACTTGGTTTCTGGGGCTAGATTCATAAGTAATAATACATCATTCTAGAGGCTTTGACAGAATTTTCTGACAAAAAACATGTTACTGACATGGAGAAATTCTATCTTGGAGTATGAGTTACATATTAAAGTAATTTGTCTTCTTCCTGAAAGTCCAAACTACCCTCTCAGTTGGCAGCTGGCAGCCTAAAGAAATTAAAGGAATTGGTTTATTTTGACCACAGACTCTGAAGTGTGATAACTACTCACACTTTTGTTCTTATTTATCAACAAGTCCTTGCATGTACACTGCCTCACCTCCTATCCCATCTTTATTGAAATGCTAATATTCAACTCTTTTTTTTCTGACATTAGTTAAAAAAAATCTAATAGAAAAGAAATAAATGAATCTAAGTGAACAGGTGCTGTCTTCTACTTTGACTTACACCAGCATTTTGGAAATTAAATGTAAACTTTACACTGTTCCTCTTCTTTTTATTTTTTTTCCCCTATAGTAATACTTATTTTATGACTACTAAACAATCACTGCAGTTAATGTTTGTCTGTCTTCAGGAGGCAAAAGACATACAGACATACATCAGTCAGATCTGACACAGACTTTGAATCAAGTTCAAATGTCATGCCAATTTAGGCCTTTATAGCATTAAAGAAGCAACAACTTATGCCTTTCCAGTAGAATGCAATAATTTCTCAGTAACATTCATCATTAAAGTATAAATTAACTGTACTCTTCCTAGCTGAAAATACTAAAAAATCTTTTCAGTTTCCCTGCAACACAGGTGCTAACTATTTTGAGGCTAACAGAAAATGCTAGAAATACAGCCTTCCATTTTTTTGAGGCTCGTGTTATTTGTC
Organism: Sylvia borin; assembly: GCA_014839755.1. Classification (NCBI taxonomy): domain Eukaryota; kingdom Metazoa; phylum Chordata; class Aves; order Passeriformes; family Sylviidae; genus Sylvia; species Sylvia borin. The sequence continues at coordinate 79,743,638 of CM025957.1, forward strand.
AATCTCAGTTTCCATGTAATATGCAATAAGATGAAATGATAAAATGATGCTTCACAGAAAAAGTTTGAGGAAATAAAAAGATATGCTTATCTGGGAATGTTGCCATCAATTCATGCTTTTCAGTGCAGAGAAAAATTATTATGCTGATCTGGCTTTTATATGAAGAGTAAAATTTGATTTGTAAGCATGCTTTATATTTATAATTGTTATCATTTAGCTGGATTTTAAAAATGGAATGATAATGGTGAATAAAAGGTGTAATTAGCCTTTCTGTGGTAGCTATGCATGAGTGATAACACATATAAATCCCATGTGATTTTGTTTTTGAAATCTGATAACCTATCTAATGGACAGCAATAAACAGCTGATATGGGAAAGAGTGTTAATCTCTGCAGTTGCTGTTTCCAGGGTCTGACTGTTGGTCTACAGACTCAAACTAGTACGGATAGTTATATTTACATATATTTGAATAGAGGAGGGTTTTTTAAATCATGTAAGAGAGATGGGAGAATAGATGTATCAGTGTCTGCATATGCATAAACAATGTGCATTTTCCCTTGCATATGGTGGTGCTTCTAAAGAAAGTGTTCTGTAAAAATCGGACCAGTTTTGAGACAACCTATGAAGATGTGTATGGACACAAATTATTATGGTGAAGCAGCCCAGAATCATTCTGAAAAGAAATATTTTACTTCATCTTTCAGAAGTGCTGCCATAAAGATTACTAAATTCTTAGGCTTTTCCTCACTGGGACACCAGTAATCTTGAAATGTTTAATCCTGGATTAATTCTCAAGCTTGTCAACTTTACTGGAGAGTCTCATATTGTCCTTGATTAGCATTGTAATTATGTTACCATGTCCCAAACCCATATTTTCCACTTCATTGGAACTTCACTACGAAATGTTCATCTACCCTGCAAATCCATTGCATACTTCCTTAAATACCTACACTGAGTCCCCCGCACCATCTATTTTTCACGTTATATGTGCATAACCGTAACGTAAGCAAATTAAGCTTCAGGGAGCCAAGTTCACACTCAGCAACGCACTTAAATTCACTATATCATGAGTACCGGGAAGAAATGTTTTTTCCTCAGTCTCTAATCTGTGGTTGGACTATAAGTCTAGAATTTCCAATCTTTAGATCAGATCACAAACCAAACATGTTTGAGTTCATGCTAGGTGTTAAGAAAGAAGTAACCACCTCCAGAGTCTACAGAAACAAAAGATAGTACCAATGTAAGTTTTTAACCTATAGAATGTGTTTCTAGTTTTTCTGTATCACAAATCCAGCAGTTCTTACAGTTCACACAATTTTATGGAAAGATAAAGAGGATTTATTAGATGAAGGGGTTTTTTTATTTGGTTTAGTATTAGTGCTTAATTACCTAAGAATATTTTAACATTTTTTCTATTTCTTTTGCACTCAATGGGACCATTCCTTCGGCTGCTTTTTCATGACAAATTAATTGCTTTGGAGCAAATGTCCAGCTGCTTTATCAAACGACTTCTGGGCTTTATTTTTTGGAGTCCTGAATAAACAAAGCTGCAAGACAAAACCAGTGGGACAGTTGGATGATCAGACCTTTAGGAAAAACAGGAGAGAAGTAATCTTATTGCCAGGCTAACTGCTTACAGAAAATGAATCATATGAAATATACAATTAGTTGTCTACTGCTTTGTCATTATTAAATGTGTATTGTTTTTGCTTAAGAAAAAAAACCCAAAAACACAACAAACAAATATTCTAATGTTTGAATTGATCATGAACTGTGTTTATTGTGTATATTTACTGATTTTATTCCAGCAAGAGCAATCCCCTCACATCTTAGGAGAAGGAGAATAAAAAAAAATAGGAATTGGAAGATATAATTAGCAATAATGTAATTTATTTATTGCTGTAATTAGCCTACTAAGTGGATGCTAAGAGATTCAGTGGATGGAAATTGTAAGCTTTCATGGCTAGGAATTTGTTTTTAATATTTAAGATCTTTTAACTTACACACTTTTTGAATAATTTCTTTGTATAATAACATTGCTGTGAAATTTCTTCCCATAAAAACATACATTATGTTTTTTTTTTTAAATTGTGTAAAATTTAAAAATTAATCCTGCCTGTACAACACTAATTGTATCTTATTCACAGTAGTTCTAAGCTACATGTTGCCAATATAATTTTCTTGGTTTATGGGCTTTAGTCATTGGTCTAAAATGTCTGCATGCAGAAAGCATAAATATTTGTTGATGTCTTTATTATTTAATAACATCAATATAAAGGTTATCTCCACGCATTTTTGAAGTATAGGTTCTCTTTTTCTGTGTTTTCTTGAAATGCTTGCTCCATGCAATATGAAAAGAACTGTACAAAATATGACTGAAAGAACTTTTAAAATTCTATGCCATGCTACTTGACATATTGATCCTCATTTGTCAAAACCAAAGAATTTTCCAAATGTTATTCACAGCTTTGTTGTCTAGTTATAACTCTTCAAAAAAAGTTTCTTCTATTTAATTGAAAATTATCTCAAAGTTTTCTAAAAGAAACATATTTTCATGATTAGCAATTGATTAGCATAAAAATTTGAAGTTGGAGTAGTGTATAGGCAACATTATCAAAATAATCAGAGACCGAGTCATCCATATTGCACTTGAGTAGGCAATTGCCTATTGCTGAAAATTAATCTGAAAAATTAATTTGGCAAGGTTCAGATCTGGAAATTCCCATACTTAGTGAATCAAAAGATAAATCTAAAATGCACATCAAAACATCATTATCACCAATCATGAAAGCACATGAGAAGCCTTGAAAACAGCAGGGCGAAGAAAACCGACACAGAAGGCCTCTGTAGGGTAACATGAATGTCAGCTTTGATCAATGTTGACAAATTTGTTCGTTCAGCCCTTTCCTGCTATGACTCAAAAGTATTGAAAAAGCCTTTGGGGGATTTATTTTTTGGAAGCAGGAGTAAAATTGTAGTACAAAGTGTGACCATTTATCACATAACATTGCTTTAAAATTAACCATCATATGGACACATTATGAGCAGAAAATGTCAACTTGAACATTGTCACCAATCTTTTACCTCAGCATTTGAGATGTCACCCAAATCTGAGATCTGAAGTGCTTCGGGAAAAAAAATAAAGTGGAGACTTGACATGACCTTAGGCCATCAGATATAAAACATACCTGTGGTCATCACTTTACATGACCTCTCTGTTGGAAAGAAAAAAAATGAAACCTCACAGTTCTGACCCGTAAAATGAAAACCCACAGAGGGTTAGGACATGTTTGTTTGTGTTTGGGGTTTCTTTTAGAACTGGAAATAATAGCCTTTTCTCTCAAAAGACAGCAATCCAGTTTCCTATAGAAGATAATAATTATATCAGCAGAGTAGAGACTTTTTATCTACGTTGATATAATTCATAAAATGACACTGATTTTCCACTGAGTGATTGTTCGTACAAGCTCAGAACACAAGCTTCTTCTCCTCCCTCAGAAAATAAAATAATTTTATAAAGAGCTTAATACCTCTAAAAATGACCTTGTATCTGTGAGAAGCTATTGATAAAAGGGGAAGACAAAGTGATCATGTAGTTTTTTTCCTGTCACATCTTAAAAAAGCCATGCTGCAGATATGGTCAGATCTGGAGATCTGGAAACTGAATATTTATATCTTGAGGCTTACCTCAGAACTTTTCTGATTGAGCATTTGCAGTAGCTGGGAACTGCATTTTAATTTTTTTTTTTTTTTTTTTTTTTTTTTTTTTTTTTTTTTTTTTTTTTTTTTTTTTTTTTTTTTTTTTAGTTCTTGCATGACTGGATTTTGAGGGATGCTGAAATAAGCTCATTTTTCTGGCAATAGGCCCCTATGTTTTCATTTTTGGATCATTGACTACCCTGCCGCAAAAAAATGATTGAAAGCTGTGCTTTCAGCTCACTGGCAAAACATTATTATAGATTTATTAAGGGAGGGAAAAAGGGAAAAAATAAAACAAAACAAAACAATCAAACAAACAAAAAGTAAAAAGAAGTAATGAACTCCAGCCCCTTCTGTGTTAAAATTTATTAAACTTGTTGGTGTCCTATAAGCAATAATTGTTCACAGGTCTTTATGCAATCATTATAAAGAATTGAGGTGTTCTGAGTGACACAAATCCCAACATGAAATTCAGGGCAAGGTAGATGATTTTGCTGGCTGTGTTGTAGGTCAGTGTAAAAACAGTTTGTCGTAACAGGGTTTGCACTGTCCTTCATTTATAAGATAATAAAAGATACAGTGTGTAGAGCTGCAGTCTTCCTCTATCATTTAATTCAAATGCATTGCTTGGATTAAATTTGATCTGAGATTCTAATCCTTGGTATCTGCCTAAGTTGTGTGGCAGCTGTGCCTGGCCATATGCCTTGTGAACCCCAGTCTGTTGCCTCAACCCTCCAGTCACCACAACCTCCCCTGCTCATTGTCCTCAGAAGGACTGGTCCTGACCCTGACCCTGACCCTGATCCTGACAGGGACACAGGTGAACTGGGCCCCTCTAGGGAGTGGATTATTGTATTCAGAGAGCTAGAATTGCCTATGCATCTACTTAATTATTTGTTTAATTATTTGTTTTAAAGCATCATGACTATGTTTGTAGTATGGCCACGTGCAGCTCTAGAACCAATGCTCCATCACGTAGATAGACACACTGCATAAATTCTTTTTTTATAAAAAAGTTATTATAAGTAGTTCTCTGACTCATGTGTTGCCATGATTAATGTGAAAGCAGAAGAGAGACATTATTCTGCAGTGGTTTATATATATTGATTGTTTTTTCTGGCTTTTTCATCCTTTGTCATCTTTGCACTCCACCTTGGTTTTAGGGTCTGCATCTATCCCGGTGTTATATATGAAATCAATTACTGGAGAGAATGGTAAAAATGAATGGGTCAAAGTATATCCAAGAACTGTGGAAAGCCATGGCTCTGAGGATGGCATCATGCAATGTCAATAAATTTGATAAGAAATGAGCGTGTTCTTTCACGATGGAAACATATGAACCAACAAAATGAGAATTTTCTTACTGCACACTGTGCAGTTCCATTAAACTGAGTAATCAATTGTCTGCTGTTTAAAGTGACTGATATATTAAATCGCTGTTGCAGGATCTTTCAGGGTGAACATATTTCAAAAAATACAAATTAATTGTTGCTGCTTAAATTTTCATCTGGCCCCTGTTCCTTGTATTTCTGTCCTAATCTTATGTTCAGCTTCAAAAATAGCCAAAGACAGACATGCATACCTTCCATACATCCTTCTAGGAGGCCAGAAAGAGGGAGTCTCATCATTGTATGTATACATTGTTCCCCTATGCTTAGCACTGGTGAGGCTGCACCTCAAGTACTGTGTTCAGTTTTTGATCCCTTGATACAAAAAAGACATTGAGGTGGCTGGAATGTGTCCACAGGACAACAGACCTAGTGAAGGATGTAAAAAACAATCATCAGAGCATCATTCACAGAATTACTTGGTTTGAAAGGAACCTTGAAGATCATCTGTTCTAGCCCCTCTGCCAGGGGCAGAAACACCTTCCAGTAGACCAGGATGCTCATTGCCCCATGCAGCCTGGTTGTGGACACTTCCAGGGACCGAGTGCCCACAATTTCCTTGCGCACCCTGTTCCAGTGCCTCACTACTGTGAGGAATGAGTTTCTTCCTTATATGTAATCTAAGTCCTTCCTCCTTTTGTTATAAACTCATCCCTCTTTTCCTATCACTATCTTCCTGTGTAAAAAGTCATCCTCCCCTTTTTTTTTATAAGACTTATACTGAAAGGCTGCAATGAGGTCCCACTGGATGAATTTCTTCAGGACTTCTCTTCAGGATGAATTTCATGGGAGAAGTGCTCCAGCACTCTGATCAATTTTATGACTCTCCTCTCTACCCACTCCAACAGGTCCATGTCTTTCCTGTACTGAGAATTCCAGATGTAGACACAACACTCCAAATGGGATCTCAGAAGAGTGGAATTGAGGGACAGATCAGCCCCTCAACCTGCTTGTCATGGTTCTTTTGATACACACGAGGACACAGCTGACTTTCTGGACTGCAAGTGCACATTGCCAGATCATGTCTAGTTTTTTATTCATGAGAACCCTTTTTCCACAGGGCTTTTCTCAATGAATTCTTCTCCCAGTCTGTACTTATGTCTTGAGTTACCCTTACTCAGCACCTTACATTTGGACTTGTGGAACTTCATTATGATCTCATGGTTCTAGTTCTTGTGCAGGTCCCTCTGAGTAGCATCCTGTCTTGTTGTGTAAATTGTACCTCTCAGCTTTGTGTCATCTGCAAACTCACTGAGGGTTGTTACAACCTGCCTCTAAAGACAAGGGCAACTCAGGTCTTGTTAATAGATCCCTTAGGGTAGGTTGGAGTGATAGGACACTGTATGACTATTCACAGACCTCCACAGTGTTTGCTTCTTATTGGCCTCTTCCCTTAACTGGCTTAAACCCCAGCTTGCTATTAAACAAAGGTTGATTTGTCATGATCATCCCATGATGATCATCCCCTCTGCACCTGGGCTGTTCCCTTGCACACTGTCAGTACAGAACTGATGTTTCTGCAAATATCTGGTTGAGCCATTAACCACTAATATCTCAGTCTCTCACAAGGATGCACTCGATCTGTGTCATTGTCTGTGTCCTTGATAGTCATAATATAGAGCACCAGTCACAGGATGGACACCCTAAGAGACATCACTTGTTATTAGACTTGCCTGGACATAGTCAGTGACTACAACTTTTATAAAGTCTCAAGAGAAGCAGCTGAGGGATGCGGAGTTGTTTGGCCTAGAGAAAAGTAGGCTGATCAGGGAACCTTATTGCTCCCTACAACTACCTGAAAGGAGGCTGTAGTGATGTGGGGGTCAGTCACTTCTCTCAAGTAAAAAGTAACAAGATAAGAGTAAATGCCCTCAAGGCGGACCAGCTAAGGTTTAGACTGGATATTAGGAAAAAAAATCTTCAAAAAAGGGATTGCAAACACTAGAAGTATCTGCCGAGGACAGTGGTGGGTTCATCATCCCTGAGGTATTTGAAAGATATAAAGATGTGGCACATAGGGATGCGGTTTAGTGGTGGGAGTGTCAGTGGTGGAGTAACATTTGGACTCAGTGATCTTAAAGGTCTTCTCAATCTAAACAATACTATGAGTCTATATTGTACGTGCATACACACAGAGGTTCCACCAAGTCTTATTTGACAGCCTGCTTTTCACAGTTTGCATTCTCATTAAGTGGAGGGAAGATGACCCACCACTGAGGCCAACTGAAATACAATCACATTTGTGTGATTTTTCCAGGGGAAAAAAGGGCTCATTTTATAGTCCTAGCCAAAGCAGCAGACTCTGTGATGTTTATCTCTGAATTTCCAAACCTGTCTGAAGTTTGTATTGTCTTTCAGCGGTTGTAGCTCAAAGCCCCTTGTACATCATCAGAAAGACATGAATTTAGAGAGATGCTTAAATTTTATTCTTCAGTTCCTGTGAACTGTACAGGTTCTGTGCAATTCACTTCGGCAAGTAGTACTTGAATACCTATAATTGTGCTTCTCTCGCATTGCTTTGAAAGAGGCTGACTGAAACCATTTTATTGTAAATACAGAAAAGCTATTGAGCAATCCAGGACCTGAAACACAATACACTGGATGTTGTCCTGGACAAGTGTCAGTGCACAGGCAGAGGTGAGATTTCCTTGCTGGCATACAAGCTGGCAAGCAGTGTGCTTGTGTGGAGAAACAGATGGCTGTTGTGTTCTACTGAAGTGGCAGAACTCTCCTAGCCACTATATCAAAAATAAAATAGTTCCCCCATGTAACATACACAGTTTTCATTTGATTATGAGACTTCAGTTCCATTTTGTCTTTAATTTATTATGTGATGCCCAAACCACTACATTTTCACTGTCTCAGTTTAAATAATTAATTATTTTTATCTATATTTTAGCCCTTATGGCAAGAAATTTGAAAGCCTGGCTTATCTGCAGTATCCTGCCCAGGAGCCAGAAATGAGATTGGTAGGAATGAAATATTGAGATAAGATTGAGTTATAAGCAAGAAATGGTTCATGATCAGTACAGGAAATAAATTCTGCAATGTAGTAGAATGCCAAGTGTGTACCAAAAGTAAAGTGGAAATTAATGACAAAACAAAATGAAATAAAATAAACCCCAAACACAAAACCTGATGAAACCAATCACTTTGATCACCAAATAAAAGGCTACAACACAACATGAAGGGAAACTACTTTATCACAGGCTTGATCCCTGTTCTCATTATAAGAAAAAAAATTTTCCCTACCTTCAATCACAGTTACAACTTTATGTTACTGCAGTCTCAGTGCTTTTTTTTTTTTTTTTTTTTTCCCCCTGACTCTCAGCTGAAGAATTAGCTATGTTCTTACATTGCTCTCTGATACATTGATCTTACTCTAGAGGTCTCTTACTTTGGTCACCTCAAACCTTACATTGTATCTTTGAAATCTGGCATCAAAGGACACAGAAACTCATACAAAGCCTCAATTAAAGGCAGACCTCATATGGCCAGTATTACTGTATCTACAATCAAAGATAAAAGAGAAAAATCAAACACCAATTCTCCCAAAGTCTTGTATTCCAGAAGGATTTTATATATGAAATCCAGAGCTTGATTTTTACATACCATGAGCTTGCATTTGATTGCAGTACTTTGAAGTCCAAAGATATTCATAAAGGAGGGAATATGGCTTGGGAATTTGGTTTAATGTGTTTCAATTTCATGCTGAACCCTGAAGAGATGGGGTCTGTGCATTTGTAAAACAACAATGTAGGTTACCACATCATCCAGTCCAAAGCAAAAGGGGAAAACAAAACACACAGAAACCAAAGGAAAAAAACCAAACAAAAAAACCCCCAAACAACAACAAATCAAAAACCTGTGGAATGTGAGTACCAATTCCACATGAATTATGAGATATGAACAATTAACTTAGGATATAAAAAACTTCCTGAGTCCACTAGTTTTGGACATATAACTTCCCTCATGTTGTGCTTCTGTTATAAAATGCAGTTTTCACATACTCTTGTATTACTCCCATGGCCAAGAATCTGAGCGAAAGCAAAGATGTTGGAAAAGGTAACATTAGGAAAATTTCCATCCTCAGGCTTCATGTTTTATATCTTTTTTTTTTTCTTTTCTTGGTAAATTTCTATGTACAATAATGTATTAAATCAAATAATTTCACTCTCTTATTTTTCTGTTCTTTTTACATTATTTTAATATAATCGAAAAGGAATTTTAATATTTTGCTTCTTATAAATTAACACACTAATCTAAAAATTATTTCATTTTAAAATTTTATAAAAGAAAAACATTCATATATATAGTGCAATGCCAGAGTTGTTTGAATTCAATATCTTCTTTTCCAGTGAATATTTTCACTTCATGATACTTGCAGTGTTGAAGTGTCACAATTACGATTTAATTTTCAGACAATACCATGAAAAAGTGTGCTAAATGAAACTAAATTGGGGTATTCAGGGTTCTACAAGTCATATTTGGTTGGAAATCTACTTTTCTTTTTGAATGAAACTGAAATTTATTGATCACAGCCCGTGCTTTATTAGGATTTTCCTGCATAAAAAAACTATATAATGAGGTAAAAGAATAAAGGAACAAGGGCTAGGTTTAGATCCCTGAACTAACATGAAAAATCCACAGAACCTCTTTAGGTTTACCAGTGTTGATTTTGGCTGCACATTATACTTATGCTGGTTATAAATGCTCTTTTTCTGATGTATTTCCTGTCTGACAAGCCTAGAATTGTAACTTAAAGCCACTGCTTTTCTCTTCCTCTTTTTCTATAAAGGCGTTAATGTTTTCATTTTGTGATTTGGCTAGTGTCATGGTTTAGAAATGGTGCTCCTCAATCCATGAGTCACTCTCTCATTCACTCGTTTCCAAGCTCCATCCCCCCTGCTGGGGACTGAAAAGAAGAATTGGAGGCACAGAAGTCAGAGATCACAAGTTGAGAAAAAAAACAATTTACTGGAAACAGCTATGAAATAAGAAAATGAACAGAAACAATATTAATATCAGAGGGTACCAGAAACTCCTTGATCATACTGGACAGATCCCTCTGTCACGTTTCCTTGACCCAAAGGAGCCCCTTCTCCCTGGGGGTAGTCCCTTTCCCCCCACAGCCTGGAAATGATGTGGAGTGGTATATAATAACCTCAGTGTCCCGGCAATTCCCCTTCTATGATATTGCAAAAATTAACCCTGTCCTGGTGTGAAACAAAATAGCTCATATGATGTAAATTTCAGGAGAAGCTATATACAAAAGAATTTGAGATCAATGAGAGTATGACTAAAAAAGGTAACAACAACAGCTGAGGGAAAGGAAGTGTGAGAGGAACACGGTGAAAGCATGGAGCACGGGAGGACAAACCAGAACAGGCAATCAATATCAGTGTATTCTTGGATGCTCTCGAGTGTCCAGATGCAGCCTGGTTACATTTGCTTGTTCCTGCAACTGGGTACGTCAAAAATATAAAGTTCAGTGATATGATGCTATGTATGTGACTTTTTGGTGGTAATTGATTTTTGATGTTCTGCTCCAGAAACCTAGTAATAGAAGCTGTTGAAATACAATTACTTTTGGAAAGACCTAAGGTTTGACCTTTAGACACTGAGTTAGCCAGTTGGAATTAATGTTATATCTTCATCATTTTTTAAGTTTGCTATGCTCAGATACTGCAGAAATTATGAATAGTGACTGATAATAGCATGTCTGCTATACTGCAACATTTGGAAACATTTTATGTGTGGAATTTAAGGACAGAATCAAAGATTTAAGCAAGTTTCTTGCCAACAGCTGATTATATGTTGGTGCTTTAACCGAGACCTGGGACTAGAAACTAAAAAAAACCAAGCAATATTTTAAAAGGGAAAGAAAAAAGCTCTCAAAACTTAAGCTTCCTCTGAATGTGCAGGAATACCTCTCACTGTACACCTCAATATGTTACATAAACAAATAATTTCTTTCTGCTTACTGCCTTGCCTACTTCTTTAGCAGGACTCAAATGAGCAAAACTTTACTGGATTACTTTGTTTAATTCTTACTAGTTCCAGATGGAGTAACTCTCAAAAGTTTATTCTTTTTAAGTGAAATATCTAAGGTGGTAACTACAGAAAACAATAGGATTTTGAAAACAAACAGATCTATCCCTAAATAGTTATTAGAAAATATGTGTTTGTACTTATCCAAAAGAAAATGTCAACTTGTCATTTACTAGGTGGAAGATGTTATAATAGTTCATTTATCTGTAGAAGGACATAATATAGTTAAATGTCAAGACAATCTATATTCCTCCCAAGATAAAACATTTAGCACTTCAGTCAGAGACTCAGGTTTTTTTTAGAAAAAAATAAACAATGTACTTAAGCATTATATTAAAAAAATAATATATTTCAAAGGAAACCTTGAAGAGAATCTTCACTGATCTTGAGGAGACAAAAATTATTGCTATTTTCTTCCTCATATGTTAAATGCACACAGAGAAAATATGAATTTTACCAAAATGAAGTAATAGATTTAACCCCAAATCTCTTCTATAATTTGTAAATTAAAAGCACATATGATGGATGAATTTCTTGGTAGCCAGAAATTCATTTGTGTCTGGGGAAAAAAGGAAAAAAAGAAATAATTACTTTTTATTCCCCAACAGTTTTATTTTGCTCATTCTATCATCATTATGTTAGTTTGTTAATTAACAGACTTTCTGCTGGAATAAAGCTTTTCATTCCTCTTCAAGATTGCACATACAATTTCCTGAATTTTAAAGTTTCACTTCCTAATGTCCATCTACTTAATTGTATTGTTCTTTATTGAATTAATCAAAGAAGTCATCACAGATCAGTATGAATGCTTCCTGTTTCAAAAAACATAAAAGTTGATGTTTAAATGAATAGGTAAGGTGCTGACCACACAGGATAATTTCTCACTGTGCAAAGTTTACTCCTTGTTATTATTTATTTTTTCCTCCTGGTACAATCAGTTTTTTATAACTCTACATCTGAATTATGAAATTTTAGGAATAGCTGCATTAGAGCAATAGAGTCAGAAATCCTAAAACGTCTTTGCCAAAATGCTGTTCTAAGGCATTTATGCTCTCTAATACTTCCAGATTGACAAAGAATTTAATATGCACTGTTTAAACAAGAAGAATTGGGCACAATCTGTTAAAAATTTCCCCACTGCCCCAATTCTGTCTTTCCAACTAAAGAAAACATCATGTATTTACAAGAGTAGGAATAGCATATGATCTGAATTTAAATGAAGTTCGATTTCTGTAACTTCTTACCTAAACTGGAAAAAGTGATACCCTTAGGAAGACCAGCATTTCAGCTTCTACTTATCTGAGTTCTACTGTTTATTTGGTACTGCATACTAAAACAGAAGTTGAAGGTAGGTCACATGGTGCCCTTTGCCAGCAGAACAAAGGATGAGTAAAGAAGACAATAGTGTCCCTCACTGAAGGAGTTGTGGATAAGTCCCCAGCCAATGTTAGTGATCCCAGCCCTCCAGATTCCAACCCAGTAAGAAGTTTTGCTGTTGATATAATTGTAAATTGCATTGACCTCACATGAAGGAATAATGTAACTGGCCAGAAAATGATATATAAATATACTTTGAGATAATATTGGGATATTGAGATATATTGAGATAATATGCTGTGAGATAAAGATTCTGTTCATGCTTACAGTTTGAATATAAAAAAATTATAATTGGTAAAAAAAACCCCTCTTATCCTAGAAGGTCACTAAATAATTTTCAAGAAAAGGTTTTCTTTCTGTTACTTTCTATTCCACAAAACTAAGTTTGCAAAGTAATCCAATGGCATTTTACTTTAGTTGTCTACTACAAGGATCTGCATAAATACTTGCAGAATCTAGTTCCTGCCTACACTAGTTATAAGAATCTTTTTGACATCCTTAGAGACCTGAACCTTACAAGACTGAAAACTGTGATAAAAACTTCAAAGCATCAGCCCGTATTTGATGAGAGCAATTTCAAATGAAGTTCTTCAGGGGTATTTTCTTAATAAAAATGGCAATTGCCCTAAAGCTCACTCTGGAATACAAGATATAATAAAAACAATAAACATAAAATAATGAATACCCATGCCACCACTATATTAACTCAACATTTCTCCTTTCTAAAACTTTTTCTTCTAGTCTTTCCTCTGATCAATGATTCCTATGTAAAAATGAAAAAATTATTCAAAATTCTCCAGGTCAGGAATCTCAACTTTTTGCTGTCTGTAAAGCACTTCAAAAAGTTATGGCTTCTGGAAAATAGAAAGGACCTAACAGTGATTTTTGCATTTTTGTTTATATGCTATTATTGTTTCACATTAGTGTAAAAAAAACATTGAAAGTAAACTCCAAATGTATCAATTTGACTTCAGTTTTTTTTCTTAAAAAGAATAATACTGAATTTTACTGTTGTACATTAAATGTTTCTTCGTATAACTTTATTTTGATTAATGGAAACTTTTTACAGTTCAATACTTTTAATTGCCAGAAAAGCAAAATCTAGATGTTCCCTATCTGACTGGTTTGAAAATTGTCAGGTAGAATTTTATTACTATGTCATATGCCTCTGAAAATGGGCATGCTGACAAAACATAAACTGAAGCGATTAAGTGACATTGCTCTCTAACATATTCATCTATTTATTTATTAGAGCCATGTCTACAATTTTCTATTTAGTTTTCAGTTATAATTTACATTTACTTGGGGATATAAATTTCTACTTTTGGTGGTTAAAATACTAGCAGAACTCAGAAGCTGATTAAATAATATAAGCATTCAAAATTTTTTATTAAGATGCCAAATACAACAAATATCTGTCCAGCTTCCTTTGATCGGTATAAGCAGAGGAAATAGTAAAATAAAAAAATAAAAATCTGTCATTTATTATTTTAATTTTCTCATATAGATCTCTAAGAAATCAAATTGTACAGTAAAAATCTTAAACTTTACCTAGTAGCATAATATGCTTGTCACCTCTTATTAGTAAGACAAAAATTAAACATTAATTTATGTATACTCTTTAACCTCTTTATTCATAGTCATCTTGTTGTCCTTAAGATTTCTTGTTGAGAACTTGTGCAAAATATCTTGTTTTCCAGGTGTTTCTCAGTATATCTTCTCCTAAAAAATAATTAAAAAAATTCTCCAACTGAACAAACAAAGAATATTGGACAAGATTGTAGCCTGCCATCAAGGACAGGACATTCTTTTGTATTAATTTTGTATTAATATGCTACCTGTAGCATTCTTACATGAGTAAATATTGTAGTACTCAGGTGACACTTTGTGCTTCATTGTAAAATTCCATATGCATAAATAAAAGCATGAAATAATAAAAACATTATATACTCTTATAATTATATAGCAAATATTGTAGAAGATTTAATATCGAGTTGACATAACATTATGTCTTATATGAAATAATAAGTTATTTTTAGATATTATATAAATGAGAAATTCATGTCAAGGGCTTTCTTTTTTCTTTGAATAGAGCTGAATTGCAGTCATAAATTACTTATTAGTCCTTGACTGGGATTCTTTTACCTTTGATAACAGAGATGGCTGCCAGAAGTTGTTATGAAAAGTCCTCAACATTGACATTGTTATTATCTCTCCTGTCATATATACATGACTTTTTAAAATCTTAGTAGTCTGCTACAAACAATCATAGCTAAACCCTATTTTCTTAAATTCTTAAAAAAACCCACACTTTTACCTGTGGATTTAAATGAATATTACATTAGAGATGGGGAAAAATCTTGAAGCACACTGCAGAAGTTATACTGGGAATTATACTCTGTACTGTAGGTAATTTACTTTTCAATAACATTATGCAAAACTTCAAGATGTTAAGGACATGTAGTATCATGTTTTTAATATATAGCATCTTTTTGCAGTAGGGAAATGAAAGACAAGGGAGGTTTTCAGACCATAAAAGAACTTTCTGTATCATGAAAACTTGCCTGAAGTGACAAGTTCAAGTGAGTAGCATCAATAAACAGCAAAATAGAAGTCGGACTAAAGGATCATGTGTTATTTTTCCAGTCTGTGTCATTGTCCTCAACTTGTCCTCTCTCTGCAGGACATCTCCAGCCTCTTCTGTGACATCTCCAGAGTATCTACCCAAGAGATGGTACTAAATATGAATGAAGGAAAACTTCTGTTACTTTTACATGCTTTACATGTTACCTGCTTTTTTCCCCACCACTTTTTCTAACAGGTCAGTATAGCCTATTAAGAAAGCTTGAAAACAAAGCTTGTTCTCCATGTGAGAGGTTTTGACCAAAGGCTCAGAGGTGTTTTTTCATAAGGTACCCTTCCTAACCCTTCGCACGTTTCTCAAAAATGTTCTCTCACATTCTAACACTTTTTACATTGACAATGCCAAATGCATTTTTTCCTGCTTGTGTCCTGGAACAAAGCAGAATTTTTCCAATGCTCTCTTTCATCAAGTGACTTTGGTTCACTTACTGCAATGACTCTGAATTCCTTTTGCCTCAAACTGACTTTTAAAGTCTATCAGATTGATGTCTACTGATTACAAGTTATGTATTTTTTGTTAATTTTCACTCTTTATCTGCATTTAAGTTGAATGTAATCATAAACCTGAATTTTGTTCTGTTACCAAGCTCTGAGCAAGACATGGCTTAATATATGGGCTGGGGCTGCTGATGCTTTCAAAACCTCCTAAAGTTTTACACCTTGACTTAGGACATAAAAATGAGATAAAACAAATAAAATACCAGAAAGACTTAAGACTATAGGAAATTTACACACACACACACACACCCCTCCCCCACTGGAGTCTATGATACAGCAGTAAACAGGTTTTTTTCAAAGCAGAAGGAACACATGTTTAAACTATTCTCACAAGATATGGATGATCCACACATTTGGAAGTGAAAAATTTTGTTCCTCTTTGTATTATTTTTCCTTATTCAGAACAAACAATCATTTGGCCAAAAGAACCTACAAATTAGTTACTTATTCAACAAGTTAACTCTATGTGGTTATGCCCTAGAAACACACAGAGCACTAAGTTGTTGTTGTTGTTTGGGTTTTTTTTTTTTTTTTTTTTTTTTTTTTTTTTAAGAAAGGCTGGATCAAAACATTCACATGTGGAGCCCAGATACCTTTACCAAAAAAATCATTATTTACTGCACTAAGACTAGTCTCTCTGGATCAGCTTAGCTTCTGAGAAAAGTCCTAATCTTTTTTTCAATATTTTTCATTTAATACAAAAATGCTTCTAACAGTACTGAATGTGAATCAGTTTAAGTAAAGTATTTTCTTGTTTTTAAAAAAGGATCACTATAGCTGCCAAAGAACTCTAAAATTTTTGATGTCTTTCATACTAATGTAAAAGAGACAGTGCATGAAATAATAAAAATATTAACATTTTGACATTTTTGTGCATCACATTTTGTTAATTTGGAAACTTCACAATGAATGGGATTCACCTTTGGTGGGGAACTGAGCTCCAGTTGTGTGAACAGAACTCTTCACACTTAATTATACAGGAAGATGCACAACTTTAAAGTAGTTTAGAGCACTCTTTCTCTCCTGGTACAAATATTATTATATTGTTAATGCTGCAGTTTCTGTTCTTGACTTAATGTGACTGTGTTCCTCATCTGTGGACAAGCTGCAAAAACCATTCCTTTATGTCTAACTGTACTTCTCTTATCATTCTGTAGTGACTCTCTATTGACTTCTTAGATCTCATTTATGTTTCTAGTATTCAGAGGATCAGCTTGACATCAATAAGAGGAAGAGAACCTTCTTAGGAACTTGATATTGTTAAATTAATGTTGTTTGTTACTTGCTTAAGGTCATATTACACAGGTTTTCATGAGAAGGGATGCTAACTTTAGGTGAGCTTTTTGTATACAACATACATGAAAAATTAGCCCCTTAAATTTTCCATTTTGTGAGTAGGTTGTCTCTTCTTCCAACACCTGCCAACAGAAATGTGCCCTTGCAAGATAGGTGGCCAGACACATCCTGAGCCTTTTAACAAGGACTTACGTGCAGAAAGTCCAGAGAAATGATCCTTCCCCTCTATTTGGCAGTCGTGTGGTAAAATATGGGGTGTTGTGGCTACCCAGCACAAAAAAGAGAAAGATAGATATATTTGGAGGGAGTACAGCAGAAGCCTAGTGGAATGGCTAGGGGTCTGAGCACAGGTTGGAAGTGGAATGGCTGAGGCTAATTTTTTGCTCAACAGGAGAAGAGAACGCAAACAGGAAATCTTACTGTTGTCTGCAAATACCTGAGCAGAGGATACAGTCAGTTTCAAAGTTCAGAGTGAATGCAGATAAAGAGTGAAATGGATAGAACACAACCGGTACAACAAACTTGAATACAGGAAATCCAGATAAGATAGAAGCATTGTTACACTCTGCCATGATGGGGGAAAAACACTGTAACAGGTGCTGAGAGAAACAATGTGGTTTCTGTCCTTGTGAGTATTCAAGAATTCTGGATATGTTTCTGAGTCCTCTGATCAGATTATTTGGTTTTGACTTTGCAAGGGAATAACTGGACTGGTTAACCTCTGCAGGTCTCTTCCAACATGAGTAATTCTGTGTTCCTGACATTCTGTGTACTATCTGACAACACATTTTTGCTGTGCAAGAACAGCCGTGTGTCTACAGTTCTATAGTTAGAATTACTATTTTCTGCCATTTGCTGTCACAGTACTGTTAACATATCTATCTATATATGTTTTTTGTTTGTTTGGGGTTTTTTTTACGTATTTGTACTGGGTGGGACTTTGAGTTAAATGAATTAAGAAATTACAGACAACATTCTACATTACTGTTTTGATGAATTTATAATTAAATGAGATCATAAAAGCTTCTATCTTCTTTCTTAGACTTTTTCAGGACAATAATACTACTTATCTTCAAAGACTTCCAAAGGCAGTTTCCAAGTCTTTCTTCATATTATGTTTACTTCTCTTTGAAAGCTCTTCAACTGAATTATTTTCTTTTCAAATTTTGCTTTGTAGGATTTTATCAAAAGAAACAGAGAGTGCTCTTCCCTGTTGTTCATCATCAAGCAAGATAAATGCCAAACACACTGCCTTAATACTGTGTTCAGCAAGACTTGGAGAGTTCTTTCAGAGAGCAGGCAAAAAGCCATTAAATTAGAAATGCCATTATCCCTTGTGTCTGTATGTCAAACAATTAAAGCACTGCCAACTGTTGATAACTAGCAGCTGAAATGAACTCTTGTTAATAGTTTCTGCTGGAAGCAAACAAAGACCAAGCAGAACTCCCTCACAGGTATATAAGATGTCAGTGTGGGCAGAAAAGCATACCCAGATTTCATTTGGCTGTGGAAGTCAGGAACCTAGCCAAGCAGCAAAGCACTATGATTAATTTTCAGATGTTAGTGATGTTTTAAACTGTCCTTTTGGTTGGAGCTGTGTTTATATGTGCTATATATTCTAAACTACAGTCTATGTAACTAACTTCACAGAATCACAGCATCATGCAGAATCATAGAATAACCTGGGTTGAAAGGTACCATAAAGATCCTCTTATTTCAATCCCCTTGCCTTGGCCAGGGACAATTTTCACTAGACACACTTACTCAGAGCTCCATCCCGGCTTTCAGCACCTTCAGGGATGGAGTGTTCACAGCTTCCCTGGGCAACCTGTTCCAGTGCATAACCAATCTCACAGTAAAGAATTTCTTCCTAACATCTATTCTAAACCTATTCCTTTCCACTCTGAAGCCATTCCCCTTTGTCCTGTTACTGCCTGCTCTTTTAAAAAGTTCTTTTGTTGTAGGTTCTGTGTTTCTTGTAGGTTCCCTTCAGGCACTGGAAAGCAGTAATTAGATCATCCCAGAACTTCCTCTTTTCCAGGATGAACAAACTCACTCCTTTCCAGGCTGAACAAAATCAATCATTTTTTGTGGGAGCCGTGCTCCATGTCTCTGACCATCTTGGTGGCCTTTTCTGGACTTGTTCCGGAAGGTCAATGGCCTTCCTTTGCAGCGGGCCCCAGATCTGAATGCAGCACTGCAGTGAGTCTCACCACAGCAGAGCAGAGGGGCAGAATCACTCTCCTCAACCTGTGCTGGCCACACTGCTTTTGGTGCAGCCCAGCACTTAGCTGGTTTTCTGAGTTTATTGAGGTTGTCCAGATCCCTCTGGATGACATCCTGTCTTTCAGGCGTGGAACTTAATTCCAGACAGTGTGTCATATGCTAGGTTATTTCCTACAAGAAAAACTCTCTTGCTCATATTAGAGAATTCCAAAAGATACAGAAACATCACTTAGCTTTCCATGTATTAACTATTACAATTTTAGCAGCATCTAACATTATTGTTGTTTTTTTCCCCCAGAAATACCGATATTGATTGAAATATTCCAGAACTTCTGATATGTTTGAAATTGTCTTCACTAGTCCTGTTCTGTGAACAAATCAGTTTGGGTTTGGTTTTGTTGTTGTTGTTGCTTGTTTGGGGTTTTTGTTGTTGTTGTTTTTTGGTGGGGGTTGGGGGGGGGAGTTGGGTGGGATTTTTTGTTGTTGTTTGCTTGTTTGTTTGTTTTGTGTTTATTTGTTTGTTTTGACCAGTTAGTTCACATAATTTAGTGGGGAGGAGGGGAAGGTGGGTTGTAAGGAATTTTTTTTTCCTTTTTTTTGGTTTTGGTTTATTTTGTTGGGCTTTGTTTGTTTTTGTTTGGGTTTTTTTTTTTTCACAATGTCTGCTGTAGAAATATTTTCTACCAGAAAGGAACTCCATAATGTTTTTTTTTTTTCACTTTGAAACCCATCCATTCCATCCAGTTGAATATATTCTTTGGAGCAAAACCTGAAACAGTTTGCAACTCGAAGAAGATGATAACTTACCAGGTAATATTTTTTTTCCCCAAAATCTTTAATTCCTAGCACTCTTCTTCTAAGCATTTCATCAAGCTAAATTGTAAATCACAAACTGTGAATATCTTCTCAGTTGCTCAAAGGCTACCCATTAGCAACAGAGCCAGCATAAAAGGGTATATTTCTTGCTACATAAAAGAAGTAAACTATCAAGTTACTTTTTAACTAGCAGTGATATTCAGAGAGGCAATCCTGTAAGGCATATTCTTAGAGAATGTGAAATTCAGGTCTTTAGACTGTTTTTTGCAGTTTCTTTCACTGTTATCATTAATTTTCCTTGCCTTTGATACTGAGGAATCACTGAAGCTGACATCAAAGCCATCTTTCTTGTCCCCTCAGGAGAGTATACCAAAAACTGTGTATCATACTGGAAGGCAATAAGCCTAGGTTTGGTGATATATTCACTGGGACAGTGGAAATATTTTAAATAAATATATGTCTAAACGGAAATATAGGTAATTAAATGAGTGAATTATGCATTTGAACATACATTTTTCTTCACTAAAATAAATATGTTGTTCATGACTTTCAGGTGCAATTAAAATTTTATATCTATGCTATTTAAAACCACCTATTCACAGGCATCCTGATTAAAGCATCCTTTGATTGTACTGAACACTGTGTTTCTATTAGTAGATCTTCGGTTTTTGCTGGGTTTGTTCCTTTTAATTTATCATATAAAGTTAGAGTGAAAGAGCCATTTAGCAAGTTTGCCATCTGATATTTTCATCTAATTTGTTTTGGAACACACCTTGAAAATTTCAGAATTTTCCAGAAAATGAAATTGAACTGAAAAGTTCTTTTTAATATGGCATTTATCATATAACATAATAAATATTAATTAAAAGTCAAAATGCAGGGTCATTACAAGACAGTATCAGCTCATTTCATTTCAAAATGAATAAAAAAAGTTCTGTGACACATCTGAGTAAAATCACTACAACTTTTGTATTTATGGGATTTTTTATGCCTGTATTTACCATTTTTCTCTCTAATAGGTTCACAGAAATAAGTATGCTGGGGCTTAGACTCTATGAAATAAGTTATTAGTGATATTTGAAATAACATACTTAGGAGTCCTTTGCTATAAGGAATTATCTTCAATGTAAATGTAAAGTATTTGGAGAAGATAATTTACCAACCTCCCTGGTTTACTGGATAAGTTCCAGCTGACTGGAAATTGGCAATTATAATGACGATCTACAAGAAGATTTGTTGGAAGAATGATCCAGGAAACTACAGCCTGTCAGCCTAACCTTGGTCCTGGGCAAGATTATAGAAGAGATCTTCCTGAGTGCCATTACATGGCACATGCAGAGTAACCAGGGCATCGACTCAGCCAACATGCATTTATGAAAGCCAAGTCCTGCTTAATCAACCTGATCTCCTTTCATGATAAGGTGACCTGCTTGGTAGATGAGAAAAGTTGTGGATGTGTTCTGCGTGGAATTCAGTAAAGTATTTGACACCGTCTCCCTGTTAGAAAATCTTCATGGGTGGACTCTTTGATGGTTAAAAACCTGGCCCGATGGCTGGGCCTAGAGAGTTGTGCAGAATGGAGATAAATCCAGTTGACCACTGGCCACTCGTGGGGTTCCCCACGGCTGTTTTGGGGCTGGCTATGTTTTTTGTCTTCATTGATGATCTGAACATGGGGGCCAAGTGCACACTCAGTAAATTTGCAGATACTGAATTGGGTTTGAGTGTTGGTCTGCTTGAGGGTAGGAAGGCTCTGCAGAGACACCTGGTAAAACTTAATCAATGGGCTAAGGACAACTGACAAATGCATGAGGTTCAATAAGGCAAAATGCCGTGTTCTGCACTTGAGTCACAGCAACTCCATGAAATGCTACAGGCTGGGAGAGGAGTAGCTTGAGAGTTGTTCAGCAGAAAGGGGCTTGGGAGTGGTACTTGACAACTCAATATGAGCCAGCACTGTCAGGTGGCCACTGGTCATGTGGCCAAAAAGGTCAGTGGCATCTTGGTCTGTATCAAGAATAGTGTAGTCAGGAGGACTAGGGATGTCATCATCCCCCTCTACTTGGCATTGGTGAGGCCACATCTCACATACTGTGTTTGATTCTGGCTCATTCACTTCCAAAAGACATTGAGGTGTTGGAGTGAGTCCAACAAAGGGCAACAAGGATCATGAAAGCTCTAGATAACTTAGGAGGGGGTCTTAGGTCTTAGGAGGAGCAGCTGAGAGACAGGTTTGTTTAGTCTCAAGAAGAGGAGGCTCAGGGGGAAACTCATCATTCTCTACAAGTACCTGGAAGAAGGTTGTAATGAGGAGGGCGTTGGTATCTTCTGCCATGTCTGCAGTGAAAGGATCAGAGGAAAGGGCCTTAAGCTGAGACAGAGGAGATTCAAATTAGATATTAGAAAAAAAATCACAATTGAGTGGTCAGGCATTGGAATAGGTTGCCCAGGGAGGTGGTGGAGTCATCATCTCACCATTCCTGGAGGTGTTTAAGAAGTGTCTAGACCTGGTGCTGGGTGATATGTTATAGTGGTTTATGGATCATAGTGTCAGTGCTGGATTGACAGTTGAACATGAAGATTTTGAAGGTCTCTTCCAACCTTCACTACTCTGAGTCTGTGAGATATGAATTATGTTGTACCTTGTAAACAGTTAAACTGGGTTTACTGGGTTTTTGTTTGTTTGGTTTTATTTGTTTTTGTTTTTGTTTTTTTTTACTTCATCTTACTTCATAACAAAAATTACATGTAAAGCCAGGTTTGGTAATTGTGTTTGTTCATTATTGGTCTCTGTGTGAAAGATTGTAGATTAGCTGGATGTTCATATTCACTAATCAAGTAAACTGTTGAAGTTGGGCCTGTTTAGCCTTTAGAAGAGATGACAGAGCACCTCATTAATGTGTATAAGTATCCGTCTTAGGTTGCAATGCAAGATGTAACCAAATGTATGTATTCTATTACCATGTGTAGTATTCTTTATCTCCTCCACAACCCATCCTCCCTCCTGGGACATATCTTCTGTTAATGGGTCATTAAGGCTCACTACATGACTGATAAAATTACATCATCCCATTGTGAGATGCTCCACCCAGTGGGAGGAGCCAAGAATTTCTACCTGGATGTAATCTGAGATTTGGAACACCACAGCCAGCCTTTTTCCTCTAGATCCCCCAGGGAAGACCAGACCTACCTACATCACCACTGGACCTTCAAAGGAAAACTACACCCTCCTACAGGATCATTGCTTCTACAGAACTACAACTCTCGCTCCAGGAGGACTGCAGCCACCATTTAATTGGACTGCTACTAACACTCTGACCCACAAGGTGTCAGATTGTATGCTGACTGTCAGTGTTCTTGTATTATTGCATTTTATTTTTGATTTTCCTATTAAGTTGTAGGGGTTTTTTTTCTTTATTTATACATACTAGTAAAGAACTGTTATTCTCATATCTTTGCCTGAGAGACCTTTAATTTCAAAATGATAGTAATTTGGAGGGAAGGGGTTTATATTCTCCATTTCAATGGAGGCTCCTGCTTTTCTTATCAGACATCTGTCTTTCAAATCAAGACAGTATCTGAAGGAACAGTGCCAAGAGCATGGAGCCAGGCTCTTCTCAGTGATGACAAGCAAGAAGACAGGAGGCAATAAGCAGATACTGATGCACAGGAAGTTCCACTTAAATATGAGGAAGAACATTATTATGGAGATGACCAAACACTGGAGCAGATTGCCCAGAGAGGTTGTGGAATCTCCCTCACTGGAGATGCTCAAGAACCATCTGGATGCAATCCTGTGCCCTGTGGTCTGGGACAGACCTGCTTGGGCAGAGAGCTTGTACCAGATGACTCACTGAGGTTCTTTTCCACCTGATTATTTCTATGATTCTGTGATTGTAGATTTAAGAGGAAAAGGGTGACTCTTTTCTTATGCTTGTAAACATGTACTATTAACTCTAGACACAGACGGGACATTAAGGTAACTTTATTGAACATTTCTGATTTTCAGCTCTATTCCAGTTCCATTAAACTTGCAAACCATCACCAAATGGCACTGCAGGGCTATGGAATTGCAAACTATAAAAATTTATCTAGCAGTCAGTAATGTAAAGATAGAATGATATTAAGATCATGTAACTTTCCTGTGAGATGACAAGAGAGGATTGCAAACATGATGAAGATCAGGAGAAAGATAATAAATTAAGGCATTTTTCCATGTTAAAGCTGATAAATAAGGCCCAGGGATAGAATTAAACAACAAAAATATTTGTTTTGACAAATATTTCACAAATATTTTTTAAGATATATGGAAAAGGGCCATTTTTCCTTCTGTTTTATTTTATCAGTGGTTTCTGTGGTGTTTTTTTTTTGTTTGTTTGTTTGTTTGTTTGTTTTAATATAATACAATGGGAACTTTTTCTTGGATAATACAATAGTATTTTTTCTAAAAAACGAAATTATTATCACTAGAGACACTAGCAGAAGTTGCTATCTCTCCTCCTTCAGGCAAATTCTCAGAGTTCATATAATTTGATGTGTCCTATGGGAGTGATCTGAATGACCTCTATGAATTACATGAAAATAAATATAACTAACATTTGATTCCTCTTCCTCTTGTGTATTTAGTCGTTATTCAATTAGACAATTTCTGGGTATCTTTTAAATGTGATTTTGTGTACGTTGGACAAAAAAGTAATCTTTCAACACCTTTCCTGTGTTGATGGATTTTAGAATGCACTTCTGAATTGAATTTTTTAAAAATTTTCAATACTTGATGATTCTTCAATGTCCTTGACATACCTACATAGTGTCAGAACAGCAGAAACATATTTATTCAGTTCAAAGAAAATGCCAGTGCTATAAAAGCTCTCTAAATTATATAGAGGCTTTCACAACTTGCTAGCATGTTTTAAGGTTCATCAACATCATATTATCCCTTTAGGAATGCAATAATATTGCCCTTAGCTTGTTTTTGAACCAGACTATGTTTTCTCTTTCTCATGTCTCTTTATAATTTCAAGGATTAGGGCTATGTTGAATTATTTACATGCAGTACTCATCAAAGAGGTAGTTGAGATTTTTACATAGTTATTCAGACAACTACTTGACAAAGACAATTTGTTGACAGCATTCAGTTTTAATTCAGTTAGTGTCAGTTCAGTGTTACCTTTTAAAGTCGAATGTTATCATAAGAAGTCATAGGACAAAAAAGAGAAAAAATGTCCAAAATTAATAAAATATTGAAAATAAAAGCAGAAAAAAAGCAAAAGAAAAATTAGACATGAATTGGCAAAAAAAATTTTGTTCTTTACTGCATATTTAACTTGATTATCTATTCAATTTATTTTTGGGAATCATAAATTGTACTGAAATGACTGCCTCCTTACCTCTCCTCTTATATATATCAATAATTATGACTCACTGAGTATGAAAACAAATGTGCTAATAAAATTTATTGCAACTATTAATTATAATATTAGGAAGCTTTAAAAAATTTGAAATCTATATGTCATCATTTATGTACACAGCTCCTCTTGATTATAGGATGCACTTTTCTCTGAAAACATGACAATATTACTAGTACAAATGAAAGTACAGACCTTTGTGTGCTTTTAAATTCTGTATGTGAAAGTATTTAGGGCATTTCAAGTGGATTGTACTCATTTGCAAGTCACTTTCTCCTCCAGAAAACATCTCTAGAGTTACTATAACATATTGTGCCAACAGAGTTAATCATCATATTGTAACTCAGTTTATACAGAGATGTTTAGATTAATTAAATACAGTGCATTATAAATAGATGCCAAGCTTATGAGTAGTTTGTTTTTTCACAGAAGCTTTGTTACAGGTTCACAGTTTTTCTACTATTTTCTTTTTTGGACACTCTAGTTATGAACAGATTTCCTAGGAAGCTTAAGATTTAGAATCTCCAAAGTTTTCAACCCATTTTTCTAAACTTGAAGTTATAGAGAAAATAAAAATTATTCATTCAGAAAGGTTTTCATTGGAAAATATTATATTATTACCTGGAGAGACCTGGAGGCAGAATGTGAAAACACTTTGTTTCCAGTAGGCATCGTGATGGAGAGACAGCACTTTTCTGCCACTCAACAAAGTTAAATGTAAAGAGAAAGTTTTCTATCCCTTCTTTTTATTTTCAGTCCATTACTTCCTCATAGAATTCTGAATAATGCCAAGGGAATGGAAATCAGAAACCAAGGTGTGTTAGTTTTGCAGTGAGTTCTTTTTCCTTCATGATTCACAGAGGAATATTCCTTCTGCTTATTGTTATTTTGGTTTCATTCAGTTCATATTCTTGCCTGTATTTCTGCAATGGACACCCAATGTAGGCTCACTTTGCTAGATTCTGTTATTTTAGGATTCCTTCCATCAGACTTTGAATGGAAACAACTACTTCCTCACCTTGAAGCACTCCACTTGCTAGATCCTTATGAAAAAGGCGGAGCCACGTACTCCCAAAGTATTTCCCATATAAAATCATGATGGAATATGCCTTCCCCATATACAAAGCAAATAATGTAAAAAGGTTAGTGTAGCTAGAGAAGACAAACTTTTAGGCCCAGATTGTACAAGGAAGTAAAGGGGGAATTGGTACATGAAAAAAGTGGACAGCCATAGATAACAGGTGTGCATTATCCCTGAGAGTGGTTCAGGGATTTTTTGAACAATGACATTTAACTTGTGACTGCCAAATGGTCTCACACAAGACCGATGTTCAGCCCAAAAGCTGACTATTTTGAATATGAGATAGACAAAATCTTAGGTGACAAATGAATTTTGAGGCAAAAATCCTGATGTATGAAAGAAAATAAAAGTTGTATCACTCAGTGTCTTTTTTGCACACCACTACAATGTAAAACTAGTACTGTATTAGTATATTAATATAATGTTAATCTATTATAGAGAAAAGAGAAGCAGAAAGAAATATAAACATGGACTTAAAGGTGCATTGGTAAGCTAAGAAAGGTGGTCTTTAGGGCTCATCAAGAAGAAAGACAACTAAAATTTGGGTTTGTTTATTTGGGTTTTTTGGTAGACGCTTGTTTTGATTCTTTCATTCCATTTCTTCGGGAAAGGCGCTGGTTTCTCTAGTACAAGTGTAAGAAATGCTGCTGGTCATTTTTGGGGAAGAAAAAATAAAATGAATTCTAGATGAGAGAGAAATATAAACATTATAATGGACTATAATCAATGCATTCCATAGGTAAACATTAAAAATATACAAAATATCAAATATATACATTCCATTACTTTTCATTTGGATTGTCATGTAAATTTTGCTTCAAGCATTATGGAGTAGCAAAGAAGAACTGCACTTTTTAAAAAAAGATCCTGCCATCTGGACATCATACAGAACTATGACTTTAATTGTCAAGAAACTGCAGTTAAAATGCAAATATAAAAAAAAAAAAGTCAGATCTCAGAGAATGTTCTAGATTCTACAAAGAGTGAATAGACATATAAAATAAGTTCATATTACAACAGTTTTCTGTTTAGTTGGTCTCACTTCTGGTCTGTCACCGATTTTTAAAATCATCTGAGACTGTAAGTTTTGGCAACACAGTTTTTTATCTACCGTGATGTTAAGACGCTTTTCTACAAGGCCTTGAAGGTTTTTTTTGGCGGAGAACAAGCACTTTTAGCTGTAAGGAAGATAAGTTCTACTAGAAGTTATTTTTTCTGTCCCTAGTGGTATGCTGGACATAGTTCTTTAATTTTGCTTTTCTCTAGAGACTTTAAAGTGGGAAAATCTCTTAATTTTACCAAAATAAAAGATGTTATCTATTTTTAGAGGGATAAGAAATTGACAGAGATGTAATATTGATAGTATTTTTCCATGTTTCCTATTTTGTGTTCCTGATTTTTAAGTAAAAACCAGGAATTAAAAAAAAAAAAAAAAAAAAAAAATTTTGTATGGAACTGATATATGTGAGACTGTTTTACTGCAACAACCCATAGTACCTTTTAGGAATTACTTATTCATTCTCATTGTTCTTTAGACTGGAAAGTGGACCTGTTAAAACCCTTTAAAGTTGATTTAATCAGAAGGGAGAAAGACTTTGTAGGATCTGTGATCATTCACCTAAAGAAAACAGGTTACAGACAACACAGAAATTAACTTTTGACTTTGACCTTTATTTGCAGAAAGAAGATTGTTCTGTGCAGATTTAGAACAGCAGTTCATTTGTCATCACTATGCTCTGCCCCACATATTATTTAAAAAAGTGTAATTAATATAATTTTATCAGTTTTTGAAATAAGCAATTTAATTCTTTAGTTCTTCTTCCTCACTTGCTTTTGGGATGAGGGAATCCAAGTAAATTTTATTATATAATTAAATGTTTTGACATTTTCAAATCTGAGCATGCTTGTCCTAGACTAGGGTCTGATCTTGATTATGCTTCTACAATCACAAAAATGGTTTCACAGAACCTTGTAATCTATAATGCCATAACTGAGACACTGTCCTTCTTTGTCCTTTGTCACATGTGTTTATCAACATACTTGTTACTGTCAATTGTGTTTTCACTGTTCCCTGTCTCATTCTCTTTTTTCTGATCATCTGATATTGACTCCTGATTCCTTGGCTCACATTCCATCTTTATTAAACCTTGCCCAGTTGAGTGTAACATACTTAGTCCCCTTTCTGGCAGACACATAAAAGCCTCATTAGTTTTCTGATGATGCATTCTGCTCCTACTAAAAGAATTTTATGCCTTATAGTGATGGAATTTTGTTATCTGGATATGGCTTCCTTCTTATCTCTACTTCTTAGTTTAGTTCTTAGATGAATGTTTGTATCAAAAAATGTTATTTTGCCTTTTGTTAAGTTATTCTATGAAACTGTATTTTTATAATATGGAGTTCCTTCTTTGGTCTACTCTTTCTTTATATAATGATTTTGCATTTGAATAACAGCTCTGTAAAAAAGAACAGACTTTTAGAACCCGTATATTGAAAACTATTAAAAACAAATACAGAGGGAGACAGTGATGCTGCTGACTTGTGGAAGTCACCTTTTTTTATTATTTTGCCTCTGCTTTTAGAGACTACAAAATGTAAAATATTTTACTAAACTTTGCAGAGTCCATCTATTTCTCACCCACGTGACTAGGTAAGATGGTTATTTTCTTGAGTTCTTTTCACTGCTATTGCTTCTAGAAGTATCTGTTGCATCTTCAGCTTCCTTCTCTGCTTTTCTGCTAGTGTCTCAATACAAAAAGAGATAACCAGCTCCTTTTTCTGAATTTGACATGACCACATACAATATCAGTGACAGAAAGAATGAAAAAGACAGGTTGTCTTTTTCTAACAATAGCCAGGGTCAAATTACAAACTAACCCAAACAAGCTTGCATCCAGGATAATGTGAAAGAAACTCTACCTCCTCCATTCTACTCTACTGTTTTGCTCATTATATGATTACTTCATACAGTGTTATTTTTCCACTCTGTGATACTAATTTTGGTTGGATGGTAAGCAGTTTGAAATTTTCCTGCTTTCCATACATCCCTGAAGTTGGTTTTCACTTCACTTTTCATAGACATAAGGCTTTCTCTGCTTTTAGTAGAATTCCTCCCATCAGGTCTGGCTTGATCATTCCCACATGATCTCTACTGGTTTTATGCAGTGCAATCATACTATAGATCAGTGCAAAACCTGGTCTTCTGGGTTGGCTGGTGGGGCTATTTTTGAGCCATGTGTTTCTTTGGTACATATAATTTCCACCAAATGAATGAAAGTCAATAATCTTTCAGTAGAGTATAATTGAGTGTGATTATTTTTCAGTTTCAGTACTAAAAATACTTGCAATTTACTGTGAACATGATATTTACCAAGAGATCAGAAAAAAATCCATGTTCAGTTGCTGTACTGGGTCAGGCTGGAATGGAGGTAACTTTCTTCATAACAGGCCATGTGGTTTTGATTTGCATTTGTGGCTAAAGCAGCATTGCTCACACACCAGTTAAAAGTTTGCCTGCTGCTCAACAGTGTTTGCACACCATTACGGCCTCCTCCCTGTTTCCGCTACCACTGGAGAGTAGGAGGGGACTGGACAGGACAGCTGTGAGGAGGCAGGACAGATGGCCCAAACTGGCCTATTCTCTAACATATGATGCACTGCTAAACAATTAAAATCAAGGAAAAGAGGAGTAAAGGGGGGCAGTTGTGGTTATGGCATTTGTCATTGCAAGCAGTGGTTGATTACACATGCTGAGGTCTTGCTTCCCAGGAAGTGCCTGGACATGTATGGTGGATGTTTTTCACTTTGCTTGCATGAACAGCTTTTGCCTGATCTTTTTTTTTTTCAGTCCACAAACCTTCTCCTCTTCCTTCTTGTTTCTCCCCATTTGCCAGAAGAGGGAAGAGAGCATGAGTCAGGATGAGTTTTGGCTGCTGGCCAAGATGAACCTACCACAATTAATTATCCTAACTTCCTTGCTCCTGAAAAAAGTTTAGAAATATGGAGAGATATTTCCAAGACTCTTTATAGGAGACTAAAAAATATTTTTCATCCTTTTTTTTTAATCTCTGGCACAAGAAATGAACTAAAGAACTTAAAAAAGACGCAACTTAACTTGCATGCTCCCTGGCTAAAATATTAGCTTGCAGTAGGTTGAAATGCAGGTGGGGTGATGAGGTGAGATGGTGTGGTGTTCTTTCTGTATCTCAGTAAGAAAGAACTGACAACAATGACTTCATGGTGGAGGGAGATTCAAACACTTGAGAGCTGCTTTCTCACCAGTATGAGGGTTTTTCCCACATTGTAGGAAGTGGCAGGCTTTCACATGAGGCTGAAGTATGTACATTTCCCACAGAAATATGCAGTCAGGGTACCTGCACTTGGGGATGAGGAGGTCAGCTGGTAACACATCTGCTCCCTTGGAGACCTGTGCCCATAAGTCTCTCTTTGCATGAGGAGAGGGATTAGGCTGTTGGATGTTTCTTGAACTTTCTAAGCGGCTGACATGATGGCTTATTTCTAGTGTTACATCCTGATCTGTAAATCACTCACTGCTGGTTAATAACAACATTAATAAATCAATGAATCACCTTGTGATTTCATTTAAACTAGTTTTTTCTCTATGCCAATTTACTACAGAAAGCTCTCAGATATGAGTACAAAGTTTTCATTATTTTATTTGTTTTGTTCTGTTTTTTGCATGTTGGATTTTAGTTAGTTCTCTTCAGCATTTCTTCCTCTTCTGTATTTCATGCTCTAATATCGTGAACCAAAGGATGCAATCAGACATTGGATAGTATAAAATTTATAAAATTTATATATTATCTGAGCAAATATGCAATGGAAAAACCCTCATGTATTTGTCCTCCTTTTCCAAGAAGGTGTGAGATTTTCTGTCAGCTACCACCAACTACACTTAGAGAGTTTGTTTTACTGATGCTGGTGCCTAAAAACAATGGTGAGGACTTCTCTTTCTTCCAGTGTGCACAAGATAATGACATAATGATGCCTAACACCTCCAATGCCTCAGACAAGACACAGTTTTCCTGTGGAGCAGTCTGTTTAATTCTGTCATAATCAAGACATTACAATTGCTATCTTTGTTATAAAAAGCAGTGTGGTGAGCTGATTAAGTACAAGGCAGAGGGGTGGGCTTAACAGTTAGTATAATAGTTACTGAAAAAATCTCCCTCAATTAATGGACATATTTGTGGTAGAGTTTTGTGCACACTTTGAGAACTACTTATCAAGCTAGGCTGTAATAAGAAAGAATACAAAAGAAACATGAGAAAAAGGCAGCAAAGCATAAGTACTACATCCAGGTAGAATCCACTGAAGGTGGCAGTACAAGTTGTATTCCCACCTCTGGCAGGGTCTGCTCACTTTGTGAACCAACCAGTGTTGCCAGATGAGATGCTGATGTTGCAGAAGATGGTAAGAGTAGCAGTCAGAGTGGTATAGTTTTCCTTTCCACTTCTGTTATCCAACATATTTTTCTTTACATCAGTCTTTGAAGGAAGGAAAATAGATTAAGGATTTGCCTCTTGTCATTATTTTATCCCTCATTTAGGCTTCCCTCTCTATGGATTTGTTTTGGTCCATTGATTTCCAATTCTTTTCTCCTTTGCTAGTAAAAGATGATCATAATGCAGTCCTTTGTGATGCTAGTGATTTTTGTGTGTGTGTGTGAAAGAATGCATTTGTTTTGTCCTTCATTTCAGAAAGGAGTTTATATAAAAGGATGAAATTTGCCAAAGTCTTAAAAGTACAGGCCATGATTCAAATGGTTCATAAACAACTCAGTCATATTTCAAAATGTTACATACAGTAATTAAATTAGAAGGGATGTGTCATATGCTAAGCATATTTCACAGAATTACAGAATATTCTGAGTTGGAAGGGACCTTTGTCTGACACTGTTTTAATTGGTAAAGATTAATGGACACAATCCTGTATTAGAAAAGAGGAGAATATTGCAACCTGGTGATGAATGGCCTAATGACTTTTACCTTTTTTTTTTTTTTTTTTTTGAATTCGCAGATTGTGGTTATGTGGTAGTCTTTTCCTCTTTAGTAATTGAATCACACTGGAAAAAGAACCAGTCATTAATATGTTTCACAGCATATCTCCTCTGTCTGACTCTTAGGTGATGCATGAGTACATTTGCCGAAGAAAAGAAAATTTTTGCAGTGAAGATTTTCTTTAATGTTCCAAACATCTTGTGATTTGGGTAACGCCAATTGACAGCAATACCCAGATTTGTAAGGTTAGATCTTCTGTCTGCTAGCTTGGCATTTTGCAAAATGTGATAGAATGTTTTCTGCTTTTCTGTCTTAGTCATCTAGTATGATACTTGCAAATTGCTAAATTACTTAAAAGTAATTAAAATGTAAATTGAGAGAAGTACTATCTCTTATGGGGAAAACCAGATGACTACAGGGTAAGTGGGAGGTTTATTGTCATTAGAGCTGTGATTTTTTAGAACTTTTATCAGTCAGCTCTTCTGGACAGAATAAGTTTTGCAATCAGCAGGGATGGCACTAAGCACATCAAGGTGATAAAAGCCACTTAGGGAAATAAACTCCATGAGTTAATTCAGTTATAGTCCATATCTGTCAACTTCTGAATTAAAATTATAATATACATAATTTTCAGTTCTGTAATTTCATGATTTATGCGATTCATATTTGAATTAGTCTGAAGTTAGTCTACCAAACAAATCTACATTTTTACCAAATGTAAAAAACCATTTGTGCCAAGTTGAAAAGTGACTACAGAATGACTATAGTTCATTGCTTATCTCTTTAAAAATTAAAGGACACATACAAATTAATAAAAAAATAACTATAAATAACTATCAAGATGCCTGCCTACAACTCTTAATGCCTTAAAATTATTATAAAATTTTAGGCTGTGCCTGCATGAGAGAGTAAAGTTGCACAAAAGGAGGGGTTGTGTAGGGTGCAGTGGTTGGCATTTAAGGTCTTGGGAGGACTTACTATGGACCAGACAAGGTATGATTCAATGGGACTCCTCCAGCCAGCAAGCTGAGTGCAGGAACCATGATCCTGGGATGCCTCTTGACAAAGAAGTGATCAGCAGATTAATGACAAAACCACAATGAGATCTGAGCTAGACCTCTCTCGCAACAGCACTCTTTAGGTCCTAGTAATCCCATGACTACATGAACAATTTTTAGCCAGTTGCACAGGTTTCTATGGCCTGTAGAGCCTTTTCTCAGACTTTCACTATCAGCTATTTCTCAAGCTGTACTAGAAAACCTACAAGTACAGCTAGGGAACAGACAAAGATGTTGGATGTCCCTGAAAGCCTTAGAGACCAGATACTACTCAAATATATGGTAGATCTTATCCAGCATACAAAACTGCTGTCCTTGTAGGCTTTTGCAAAATCTGCTTGATTTTATAGCTATCATTGGGAGTTTGGAGAGTGAAGGCATTGAAAATACTGCCAAGTTTTTAATTGTGTTCATTCCACTGTTTGGTCTTCAGCTATGCAAAACTCCCAGGAGTCAGCCATAATTTAGAAAATGTTGGCTGGCATACGCTTGCTATTAAGTACAAGTGAATGCTAGTAAAATTACCTACATATCTGTTAGATACGTGTTTAAGGACCTTTCTAATTTGGAAATTCAGAAGGCTTAGAATAATTTTTATGGAAATAAAATATAGTGACATTTGTCTAGTTTTATAAGTATTTACAAGAGCTTTTCTGAATTAGTGCTTTCAAACATACCTTAAGTCTGCTAATAAAAAAGTTAAACTTTTCATATTACTAATATGGCATTTTTAGCAATCAAATACCAGTCTGTTTGTGATGAGACTACTATTTAGATTTTTACATGTGTCCTTTTTTGTCTGAGAATAACAGAATTTGTGTTTGGATAGCTCATTTATAGAGTTCACCTTATTGAGTGAAACAGAGGGAGAATAACTGCAAAATTGCATGATTTTTTTTCCTTATCTAAGCAATAGATGAATTAATTATTTTTCTGGAACTTGAGAGGTGAAAGTGACTTCATATTTGATTATTCTTAAAATAGTTTGAGACAAATCAATGGACTTTAGCAATGAACATCAGTCTAATAAAATATGTGCGTATGCCTGTGTATAAGTAAATACCCTGGAAATAAAAATGAATGTTTGAAATACAGCTATTGCCAACAGTTATTATCCAGTTGCCTAAAGTATGAAATTCTCAAAAAATTATGCATGTATTCAGCTTTTCATTGTTTTGCTTAAACCAGCTCATGACAGAATTTTAAATAACTAAAGGCAATTTTCTGAAATGGCTGTCTGGGAGGTGAGGTGAGAGTAAGGGCAGTGCACATATAACAAGTTAGCAGATATTTCCAGGTTTTCTTTCACAACATAATAATAGTAATTTATATCAGGCAGAATGAGTTTTAATTGAACATCTTTCAAGCTGCAGTACATGGAGTAGTTTGGATTAATGTTAGCAAATGTAGAGAGCTAATGCTCAGTTTCAGAGCATGCAGTAACTTTGTATTTTATCAACACGCCAGACTGGAGCTTACAGCATATTTGGCATATTTACATATTCATAATACACTGTTACTGTGCAGATTCTACAATGTCACATTGGCACTACATGATGAGAAAATGCAAAAGCAAGTTAACATTATGGCTGTTTATAATCTCCAATATTTTTTCCAATTGTCTTTATTTACAGATGGCTTCTTAGGCCAACAGTTTGCACAATAACTAATCAAACTAATTTGTTGCTGGCTCAGAATGTAATGCTTTGATTAGAAAGTTTACTTTCAGATCTGTATTTCCCATATATAAGCTAAATTATAGTGTAATTTGTAATTACTTGTTTCTCCATGCAGTTCAAGTTGGCAGAATTATGGATGAATACCCTAGAGAGGAAAAAAAAATAAAGCGCTTAGGTTCCGTACTTGCAGTTTTGGAGTTATTCACTCCTACAGAAGTACTGAAACCACAGGTATATGAGTGGCAAGATGCTTATTCCACAGATGTAGCCTATAACTAAGTCAACCATATTTATTCCAGTTCACTTATAACAGCAGCAGCATCTCTGTATTGGGTCCCCATTTTTGTTCAAGGAAATTGGCTGTTTCAAGATCCATGTTGTACTTTGATAGTTTGCTCACTGAGAAGGGAATGTTGTGATTTATTTAAATAATGTGTCAATTCCATCCTTCGATTTGTTTTCAGTCAGCACATATTGAAATGTGCTGCTGTTCTTACACTTATTTAAAAGCACTGAGAAGAAACACGCATACACATATGTGCATGTTTATTTATGGTTGTATATACATACAGATATATATGTATCATAGACGGTTTCAAGAAAAGAAAAGGCACAAGATCAGTATATCTTAACCTTCAAAAAAAAAAAAAGTTAATTTGAATTGCAATAGGCAATACT
This sequence comes from Sylvia borin, assembly GCA_014839755.1. Taxonomy (NCBI): domain Eukaryota; kingdom Metazoa; phylum Chordata; class Aves; order Passeriformes; family Sylviidae; genus Sylvia; species Sylvia borin. The sequence continues at coordinate 79,779,553 of CM025957.1, forward strand.
CCTTGATCTTGAGGAGTGCAGTGTATGGGAAAGCAGTATGTGCTCATGCTCTGTTAGTTAAAGCACAACATATTCTGTTGAGCGGATGAAATGGCCCCAGACTGTGATTTGTCTCTCTTTAACTCTGTCATAGAGTTTCCTGCTTTCTTCTTTGTGTAAAGCATGAGATAAGAATGTTTCCAATGGATATCTTCTTACTGATGAATGAAATGTAAAAAAAAGTACAAATATGATTACTGTTGATAAATATGCATTTGAGTGGACAAACATAATTCTCAGGTTCTCCCAGCAATCACATAATGTTTACAGCATTAAAACCTACAATTATATGTCCTTGCTTTACTACGTGATTTAAAGTGAGCATTTATTGGAAGAATGAATATGTAGTTACTATTTTAAAGTATTAATTGCAGAAGAACCAAATGTCTTTCTTTCAGTCTATGACTCCTGCTTTTATTTCTTTCAAGTGCAGAATATTAAGAGCAGAAAATGTTGTTAATCCTCTTCTGATTTCAAAATTTATGTGACAGTGAATACAATTAATCCATTTTCTTATTACTTTTCCTGAAAAAATATGCACAGGCATGAACAAGAAACAGCCTTGACTTGATAAAATATTATTTCAAACTCAGTTTATAAAACTTTAAAATGATGATTCGGAATTTTAAAAAATCTATTAAGTGGCTTAAATTTTTCGTGCCTCTGTAGCATTTCTCTTAATATAGCATTAGAGTAGCTCTGTCAGATTAAAAAAGGCAAATGTACATGTCTGATTAATTCATGTTTATTTTGATCACATCATGTTACCTCAGATCAGAACAACATAACACAAAGTGACAGAAATACAACTTGAACTCTGCTATTCACTTACAGTCAGAAGTATGAACTTTTGGAATGAAAATCAAAGTAATTGAAAGTTCATAATCTCCTTCCCTTCATTGCTCTTTTCTTCTTTTTTCAAAGGTAAATACAAATGTGGTGATATTATTTGGAAAAATCTCCATGGGAGAACCAAGTCACCCTGAAGAAAAGAGACTGGACAGAAGAAGAACAATGGAAAATATGGGATATTACATAGCCATTTGTCAAAAACCACTTTGTATGCTGCAGAAGGTTTCCTAAAGATGATTATATTGAGTGGCTAAGCCTTGCTTTTGCTTTATTCTTCTAGTAATTTTTAAAACGTAGCGTTTGATAGCAGTGACCATCTGTGGCATTCAGACCCCATTAATTTTATTGCAGGTATACATTTGTACCAATGACTTATGGAAGGTGACTGTAGCCCAAGTTGGGAAGACTGGATTTTCAATTATATTCAGATCTCTAAAGATGTGCCCTGATTAATTCCACCTTGCTGAAGCAAGGAAGTTTACAATAGTCAGGCAACTGAGTGTATCATAATGGAAATAAATAGAAGCACCTGCATGCTGAGCTGTCCCACGTCATGACCTGGATATGGTTCTTTTCTGAACAAGAAGTAATGGCTCGAGGAGCAGTGAGATTCATCTCCTCGAGAGCTCAGTTAAGTGTCTGGACTTATGTAAATGAATCTAGTACTGTCTCCTCTGTAGGCAATTAAAGATTACTGAACCCAACTCAGGACTAGATTCAATTATCCAGCCAGAAAAAAGCTGATATGTACCTGCCAACTTCAGGATGCTCTCATTCTTCCAGAGTGGTTTGTAGTCACTCACAAATTTTTCCTTCCTGTCTGTTTCTATCTTCGTATGTCACTAAGTCAGAGGTGTAAGAAGTGTATGCAGGTATGTATATACTTCTCTGTCCTCAATTTGCAGCAGCCAATAATGTTGACACTAAAATAGGCTACAGAGGATTGCTTTGTTTGGTGCTAAGATCAGAAACTGATGGACAACTTCTCACCAAAGAGAAAAAATATATGTAGTGACTCTTCTGTGGTACATAAAGTAATGTGTACGCTATACTGCTACTCTGGAAGTTATTTCTCAATGGAAACATTCATTATTATCCAAGGCAAGCATTTCCCCCTGTGAGCCACGGCCTGAACATGTAACAGGCAAAATATTGTCTAGGTGGGTTTTTTTGGTTTTTTTTTTTTTTTTTTTTAATACTGGGTTCCAGATCTGAAACAACTTATTCTGATTGTAGTGAGAGCTAGAAAGCTACATTTCTGTGTATTGCCTTGAAAATTTAGGGGCAGATGTCATTCAGCAGGGAGCAAACACTGGCCTAAGGAGATTTTTCAATGCTGTGGTGGCAGAGGCATATTTAAATACCTAAAGGAACTAGCACAGTCCTGTATTGCTGGCATCAACTTGACAAATTTGACTGCCTCACCTCTGCACATATGCACCTTTCCCTACTAAGTTTTTCATACCCAGATACTGCTTAAAAGTGTTCTTTTTACATCAGTTCTACCCACTGATTTAAATATCAAAATATTTACATCAGTGGGTAGTAAGTAAATATTTTCTCACAGGCTTTTGATGGCATTGCCTACCAGGAATCATGCAGGCAGACTCCTTCACTCTTTTTCATTCTTAAATATTAATTACTGTAGACTACTATCTTTTTCTTCCAGGAGCTATGATCTCTATGGATAATATAGATATTTCTTAGATTTCATTAACATTATTTGTGACTTTTTTAGCAATGAATATCAAGTCACCACTTAAGGATTAATGATTAGCTGGAAGATACCAAAGTACAGTGCATAGCTGAAAACTATTAGCTCCAGGTTCTTTTGCAAAACAAAGCAATTCCTTTCCCTCAAAAAAGAAAAAAGAAAAAAAAAAAAAAATTTCAAAGCCTTAAAAACACAACACCTTAAATCTTGAGAGACAAAGCCAGTAAGTTTAAAATATTGTTTGATATACAGCTCTTTAAATTTGAAAAATTACAAAGAACTCATGCACTGTATGCAGGTTTGATTAACATTCCATCCATCTTAAAAGGTCTCTCTAATACTAGAGAGACCTTTTATTTCTTTAATTTCTTTGCAACAGGTGTACATTAAATATACACTTCATGCATAAACACCATCTGGAAAATAGTGGGTAGAAATAAAGCAGAAAACCCAGCTGCTATAAAAGAAACACAATTGAAGAAACATAAATTTTGTTTACAATTTGTGTTTCCCAATTTTTTTCTTTGCAGCATATTCATGGGAACATCAGAACATTGAAAACCCACAGTGATAACACTTTAATGGGGAAAAAAAACCAAGTCAGTTGAAAGGTAAGTATTCTGCTACTCTTACATGACAAAGTCAAACAAGTCAAAGTAAAATTTATTTCCAAATAGCAGCTTTCAGGTAAAGTATCCCAAAATTATCCATGCTGAAGCACAAAATGATGTGATGGCATTCACAGGAAGAGCTTCAGTGGAGTTTATAAAGACAACAGGCCAAGATAAATGAAACTGTACCAACTTGCTCACAACATGTACATGAATTTCCCAATAACTTGAAAGGTAAGTTAAGATTTACACTGCAAATACTATTCCTTTAGCACTGACTGAATAAAAGAGTTTCAATGAATTTAAATTTAACTGATTTTTCTTGTTTGTTTGTTTGCTTTTTCTTTGTATGTATCCCCTAATATTATCACTTATCCTTTTAATCTCTTTTTAGATATAATAACATGGCCATATTCATTTGACTATAGTTAAGTGATAAAATGGAGAAAAACAAATCATATGATGTAACTGTTAATAAGGTTTTTAGCATATCTAATAAACAATATTAGTTATTAGTAAATGGCATATTTACCAACTACTTACTATTCCTGTAAACAGTTTAAAAAAAAATCTTTTTTTCTTCAAATTTCTATTTTATGAAAAGAGGGTATTGATTACCACATTTGAGAAGACAGATACCTTTTGTCATCTGTAAGTTTGATCCAGCAAAGCACAGAAAGAAGTCATGTGACTTGACGACCAGATACACTTTGACTAACCTTCTATGTGCAAGTGTAATATCTGATATTTCTTTATAATTTATGCTCCTTTTTAACAGTTAAATGAGGCAGATAAGCAATACTGATATACCTCTTATTTAGGAGGTATGACTGAAGTCCAAAAATTTTGTGCATTTTGTGACATATTTTCATTATGTAATTTACTCTTAATTTCTAATAGTTTTTGAGTTATATAGACAAAAAATTATACTGCAAAATTTTCAGGAATTTTCCCTGGAGTTTTGAGAAATAAACATTTCTGTGAAAGCAGAAAGAAAGAAGATTCACTCTTCATCGTGTGGTCGTAAGAGGAACATCCTTCAGATTAATTAGATATATATTTCCTCAGTTTCACTCCAATTATTTATTTAGACATGATTTTCAGTCCTAATTGATTATATATTTCCATAACTGGCCAGTTTTTTTAATATCTATAGCATAGACTACAATTATCCAGGTCATTGCTCTTGTATTTTTTATAGGAAATAACCGTAATTTCTTGGCAAAAAACACAAGCAGTCACTATTACAGGTCTTCTAATGGTAATGCTTACACCTGTCTTACATATTAAGTTATTTAACTTTGATGTAGTTATAAAAACCTCTTAAAACAAACTTGACTTTAATGTAAACTTATTTTGTGGTTGGGTTTTTTTTTTTGTTTTGTTTTTTTTAATGAAAATATCAACAGAATTGTACAGGTGCTGTTTGCAGATGACTAAAGGATATTTTATGCATTTATAACGGGATAAAAGAATATAAAAGGATATTTATGTATTTATGCATCCAACAACTGGTGAAATTAGGTATCAGCATTTACCATATTACTATGTAGTAACTGAGCAGAAGATGTGGAAATGTCTATGTTTGCCAATACATACGAAGGTCATATGAAAGCAGGTCATACCAGGTCATTTTATGTAGGAGATAGATCTAATAGTCTCATGGGTAAAGATTAACACTGTAAATAGGCAGTCATCAAATCAAGCTTAACTACATATGCAGATTATTCTGTCATGGAAAATCTGTGAGGCTGATGAAATTGGACATCTATGGTTACTTTAACCATCACTTATTTTCTTCCTTTTGTAGTATAGACAACATTAGGTTTAATTTTTAAAATAATCAATTTTAAAAAAAAGTCCATCGCAACATATATTTGTATGTACAGTGCCAAAATGTGATTCATATTGTCTATTGTGAGTAGCTCCTGCTGGATAAGCAGCATGGGGGACACGAAGAAAGTAAGAAAGCCAAAGAAGTGACAAAATTTCTTCCTATGATCCCTCTGGTGAGAAGCAAGCAGACATGTAGGCAGGACTCAAGGCTGTTAGTGAGAAAGATATTTTTCATAGGCCCTGACTCCTAAACCAAAAGCCAGGCTGGAGGAGAGACAGTCCTTTAAGAACAAAAAGGTCTCAGAGGTTGCTTTATACATACATTTTTTATCACCCAGCTTAGCGAGTCTCTTCCACTAAAAAAAAGCTTCAGTTATGATTCTTTTATTAAAACTTAGCTTTAGAGTGTGTAAGCTTTTCATGTGACTTCTGTTACATTTGCTTTAAGCAATGTTAGATTTACCTAGAAGTTCTGGCTGACTCAAGGTCGTATCAGAGTTGCATTTAACACATTTTTTTTTCCCAATTCAGAAATAGATTAAAAAAAAAATCCCACTTGGACATGCTTTCCTGACTTATATGTTATGGTTTTATAGACATGGACTTGTCTCACCAAGTTGTGATGAACTGCCTTAGTTCAAATAAAAAAATAAAATACAGTTGGAAGTGTTTGGAATAGTTATTTATGAAAAAATACAACTGATCCTCTGACATTTGTCAAACTGCTCAAAAGAAGAAAATTTGCAAATCAAAATATTTAACTCCAAATGAACTACTTCTTTATTCACTTCAAAGAAAGTGTTCAAGACTATATTTACACATATTAAAAAATGAAGCAAAATCAATCTTTTGTCTGAGCTTGATCAGTTATTTGGTGCCAAATGCTGGGCTTTTGATTTTTTGGCTACTGAACTTGCAAGTCAGTGTCTCAGCTGTAAGAACTAAGTATTCACACTTTTATGTAAGGATGTGGCTACTTGGAAAAAGCTCTTGTTTAATTTTGCTGAATGATGTTTTTTTCTTGAAAAATCATATGTCCGAAACAATAGACTCTGAAATGCCTGGAATACACCAGATCTTCATAATTTTCCAGATTGCTAGAATCACAGGATTTCTGAAGCAAGAAATTCTTCTCACTCTTTGTGCCCTAGTCACAAGGAAAACAGACAAAGAAGATTGTGTTAGAATCCTGCTTCCATGCACGCTGCTAACATCCTTTTTTTTCTTATAGATTTCAGAAGCAGAGTATTTATTTTATTTCGGATGGGTTTTTGTCATTGGTCAGAGTCCAAAAATTTTAACATGGGAACATTTTTTCAAATACATGTAAATCCAGTTTTTGAAATTATTTGACTTTCCCCAAAGTTTTCTTCACTGGCAATCATTAGTTTAATATTCTACTCCAATGAAGCAATCTAAAAAAATCACCCTTAGGAGTACAGCTCCCATTGTCTTCCTTTAAAATGTGAAACCTTTTAAAGTTTTTTTGAAGTTAAATGGTTTTTAAAGTTTTCTCTGTTCCCATTGGTAATGTGTCCCTCATATTTCCTTCTCTTCCAGCAAAGTCAATGCTCTTTCTAAGGCTACCACAAAAGACTCAAAGTTACATAGTATAATTCAGTTAAGCTTCAGCCATGTATAGTGAGCTATTTTTGTCCTCAATATGGTAGAGAGGATCTGACCAACAGTTTGCTGTCCACCTGCCCATAAAACACAGAACTCACTGCACTTCTGTGGTCAAATATTTACCCACTCACCAGGAACCCTGCTCATAAACTATCTGCATGACTTCAGAGTGTTGTACAATTAAGGTGGCAGTGGATGGTCAAAATGGTAGAACACAGCCCTGCAACAAATTAGAAAATGAATGTGCTCTATCAGTGATATAAGAATTAATTAATTATGCCTTCTGCTTTGCTACAGAAGTTGTGAATAACTGTATTGATGCCAAACCCACTGGTCTATTTACACAGTATACCTGAAGACTACTTGCCACAGTAGAAACATGAAAAATTAAAGGGCTTGAGGACATCTTCTATCACAAAAGAATAGTTTTAGCTACTGAATAATCATTTTAATGAGTGACTTGATATGAAAAGCAACACTCAAGTTTCCAACTCACTGCAAATCAAATGACATACTGCATAAAATAAATATGCAACAGAGATAAAAAGTATATTTAACTTTATGTGGGCATGTATGGCTCATTGAATGCTTTCACACTTTTCATGCGAATTTTTTTTGAAACAGCTATGAAATAGAGTGTACTGGGGAAAACCTTTTTATAATAAAGTATGAAAGAATTGCTGATGGATAGTAACTGACAACCAGACACTAAAATTAAACTTTAAAACTGGTTTTATCATAAAAATAACACAAAAGAAAAACCAAAAATAACCCAGCAAACCCCCTCCCAAAAAATGTAAAAAAAAAAAAAAAACAAAAAAACCAAACAAACAAACAAAAAAAAAAAAACCAAAAAACTGTGTCATTATTTAAGAAAAAGTTTGATTCCCTAGTGCTACTATAAGTAATAAATAAAATAAGCTTATTAATCATACATAGTGATGACATGAATGAGCAAAGCTAATATTGTACCAAGTGTTTTATCCCTAATGTCTCATCAGTGTCAAAGTGACTTTATCAAGGAAAATCTAGGGAAATTTTGCCTACAACAAAAAATAGACACAGAATCTTGGTACACTTTATGTACCAAAACCAACTGCACACTATTTTTCTGACTTAAATGAACATAAAAAACACATCTTTACTCTTAAACCACTTTTTAGTGTAATACTCTTTAACACTCCCCTTGAAAATTGCCTTCAGGTTGCAGTCACACTGTTGTTTTTTTGACCATGATATTTTCTGTGGCTAGCATGGGAAGACACTTTTACAGTCTCATAAACAGCAGGTGTAAAGACAATTTATGATGTGGGACATTTGGAAAATTTTGATAACAAACATTTTTTGTTTATATAACCCAAATGTAACATTAAACCAGTACATTCTAAAATTGGAATCTGATTCACTATGGCATAACCAATGCTTCTTCTGTTAGGGGCTACTCTCACTGTTCTAGTATCTACACTTTTTGTTGTTGTTGTTTGTGTGTTTCTTAGTACATATAAAATATATTTCTTAGTAGATATACTAAAATATGTATACATCCATATATATATATATAGATATAGCCCTTGTTTATTTGTATAAATCATACACATTAATGCCTAAAATGCTCATTGCATCTAGAGAATTCTTGTATTTTTGTTTGCACAGGCCTAAAGAGAAGCTTTTTTGGTATGTTTGAAGCATTTTGTCATGTTATTCTTGAAAAAGTAGTGCATAATTTTCAGAAAGCATTCAGTGTCTGGTGCATGTGATGAAGTATACTTTGACTTTACTTTTAAATGTTTTACTGCATTTTTTTAATGGTATCTAATAATACTTTTATTTAGGATAAGATTTAGGATTTCAACTATTTCAGTTCACTAGTTCTCTTTGTTCCCACACAGTCTCCAGAGATCAATTCAAATACTTTGTTGAAGAGAATAATGCCTTTACTTTGATTAAGTGCTCACATTTATACAGAGTTTTATTATTTAAGGTGAAATTTTCTTGATTGCAGAATACTTCCTTAAAAGCTTAAGGTTTCCTCTCAGAAAACCTTTAGACCTTGAGATTGCACAATCTCCTCATGAAAATGCATTCTCATTTTCTATTACAACTAATGCCTTAATCCTTTGTATTTAAAAGAAAGCCTTGAATGAATACCAGCACAGCAGTGACATATCCAAGGAAATGGCTTTCTTACTGAACTGACTGCACCTTTTGAATTAGAAATTTTTGGTATTTGACTAATTTATTACATAAACTCGAATTATTTGTCAATTGTGTCTATAACTCAGGTTTAATTTCTAACTTTAAAAATGAGTGAGCAAGCAGAGAATGAAGCATAAGCCACCGAAGTTTCCTAGAAAAGATTTGATGTCTGAGTATTCTGGTGCAGTCAATTTCTATTTCATCTTTTTTTATTTTTGTTAATAAGTCTTCAATTAGACAGTTAATACTTCAATTACACTAATAAATTACAGGCTTTACATCTGGAATGTCCTTTAAACTGATAAGGATATTTTGGGTGTAATACAAACTATACAAATATCTTGACATCAGATGTCTAAATGTCTTTTAATACACCTTACTGATTTTTTAATTGTATTTAGGTCATCAAGTACTTTGAAATAGAAATGCCACTTTGTTTTAGAAATATCACTCAGTTAAGGGGGAAACTAGCTACCAAAACGGGCAACAGAACTTCAGAATCACAAAATATTTTTGCTGGAAGGGTCCATAAAGATCATCTAATTGCAGCTATGTCAAGAAGACCTTCTACTGGACCAGATTGTTCAAAGCACCATCCAATCTGGCCTTGAACACTTCCAGGGATGGGGCATCCATAACTCCTCTGGACGATCAATTCTAGTGCCCCAACACTAGCCTAAATCTACCCTCTTTCAGTTTAAAGCCATAAATCCCTTTCCTATCCCTACATGCAATTGTAAAGTGTCCCTCTCCAGCTTTCCTTTGCAAGCCCTCTTTTGGTACTGAAAGATTGCTGTGTATCTCTTTGAAGGAATTATAGAAAATCAGAAATAGAGATATGTTTTGCTATAGCAGACACTAAACTGAACACAGAGTTGAGTTAAAACTCTAGTTAATATCCAGAGGTTTAGATGACCCACTTTTAGACTTCAGGTCAATCTTTGTGACCTATATAACAACAACATAGTATTAGAATATTGAATTTCAGTTGAAATAATTAAAAAATAAATAGAGGGAAACAATATATTTCTATTTCTTTTCTATACATACATTTACCATGCTCATTTTTGTTTGAGAACTTCTCTGAATCAGGAAAAGAAGTCCAGCAAAAATTTATTATGGAAATTGTTTAAAAGTCTCTCATGGCAACTAGCTAGTTAGGAAACATTAATTATCTGAAATTCAAATATAGAGTCTTTCAAGTACAATATAGCACTCATTAATTACCTGCAATATATTATTGTATGTTTAGATCAGATTGGAAAGAGTGATGTTCATTATATAACATTTTTCATTGAACTGGTTGACTTGTATATGCATAAGAATTTACAGTGAGGTGTTGTTTTTTGGGGTTTTTTTGTGTTGTTTAAATAATTTCACTTGTAGCTTAAGACTGGAGTGTTTTTTTTCTTCCAGAAATGCCATTTAAATACATATTGCTTGTGAAATATCCAAGAGAAAAGGGAAGTTCCATTAAAAATAACAATAATAATCATTCTTGCCAATTTTTTTTTCTCTTTAACTCATATTATCTTAGTGGAAGAATCTGAAAATAGAAATGCCTAGATCTGTGTCCTGGCTATTATGAAATCCAAGTAGATTTACATGAACTTTGTGGCATCAGGTGGCGTGATCAAAATTAAATAACATTCCACTGTTTTATTTAAGGCTATCTGAGATGCTTATTTTTCTGAATCAAACCAAGGTCTGGGAACAGCATCCTAGAAACAAATAATAGCTGAGAATTTGGCTAAAGTTAAGAAAAATTAAAAGAAAGTCCGCAATTAATTTTTCATCCAGAATTTTTTATTCTATTTAGATAAGAGGTCACTTCATCTACTCACTGCCAGGAAAACTTAAGCCAAATTTCTGTTATAATTGCAGTTTCATGGTCTGGACATGGTACCACTGAGACCAAGATTTGAGAAATTAGAAAAATTAATTTGACATTCATGTGGCAAGGAGATCTTTCTGCTGTACTGAAAAATCTTTTTTTCAAAGAAAAGGAAAAGAGATAGCAAAAGGCGTAGCTTTTTGTGCCTCAGGGCACAGGCTCATCCTCAGCTGATGATTAGGAAGTGAGTCAGTTAATGCACCATCAGCTATAGGGACTATTCTTGTTGTTTTCACTGAAGTGAGTAGGCCTAATTTCTGGTGGGAATAAAATGCTGAACTAGAGAGATCTACGGTCTGATATTTTATGGCGGCCATGCTATTTCATAAAAACCCCATTCCATTCAGTTCTATAAGATAGTTTTAAAGGGTCATTTGTTAACTGTCTGCAAACATATAAGGCACTTGAGCCAATGGAGCTCCAATTCCATCCAGAAGCATTAAACCTTACTAGAGACTTTTAAAATAATTAATAGTCTGAGTAAGTTCATTATCATTTAAGATCTATTTTAGCTACACATATTAATATTCTGTTTTTGTTGCAAGGCTATTTAGATACTGCCATTCATTGATAATAAGTCATTTATTCCTCATTAACTGCTAGGATGGATGTAGATACTCATTATAGCAAGACAACAGACTCATTTAACTGCACACAGTACTTGATTATACACACGAACACTGACTGGAATGCAAATTTCCTTCTACATAAGTCTCATCTTGTTTGTTATTCTCACCATGGGATAAAGTATCTTATCTGCTGTACTTTATTTCTTTTTTAGTATCTGTCTTAAATGGCAAGGAAGAACATAATAAAGATTCGTGATAATCTCAATTTGGATAAATATTGGCACAAGAAAGAAAGGTTCCTCACATAAACTGCTGTTCAGTTAAAAATGTTCTGTGAAATTGTGTGTCCTTGTATGACAGTTCTCCTAAATCAGTCCAATCTTAAAATAGATGAAATTCATATTTTGAAAATGTAAGGCTTTAACAAATACTCATTGCATCGGTCTTGGACACAAGCTTTTGTTTTCTCCTGACGTACCAATACCCTGTGCCCCACCTATAGAAATCAAAGGCCAAACTCTCCCTCTTAAATGGAAATAAATTATATTCTCTGTCATCTTCTTCTCTACATTTAGTGTGATGAAAGTGATTACTTCTTTTTCTCTGTACATCAGTATTTTCTTTGCTTTCTCCATTCAGTTTTACCTGTTTACATTTATTGAAAATCAATGTTTGTATCTGCAGAAGAACATCAATCATCATTCTGTTATTAGTAAATACCACGGCACATCTATGACCGGGGCATTGTACAAGCCTTTTAGTCATGTAAGAAAAAAACAGCTCAGGGAAAAACTGAGGCTTTGTGTGATAGGTAGGTCAGGCCTACCTCAGGAAGGAGCTATGACTCAGTAACACAACTGCATTTTTTTAAGTGAAACAGTATAAGATAACTTTGTGTTGCTTTCCCATGGCCTTTCTCAAGGCTTCCCAGCTGCAAATATGCATACATACACATTTTGCAAGATACAGTTTCATTCCCAGCTGGTGTACATAGGAACTTTTCTGTATGGTCAAGGATATTTGCTCTTTTTTGAAGGTAAATAGACCTCTTCTTCAATGTAAACAGAGTCTCCGCATATTCCTTTTAGAAGTACAAAGGACAGGTAACAACTGTACAAAGTAGCCTCAAAACTGGAAGAAGAACAGAGTTATGTTTTAAAGAAGAAAAAAATTTTATCAAGTCAGTTGTCCCAGTTTTGCTGTTTGGATGGTGGAAAGCCTTGCATAGAAGTTATCAGCTGCCTAGAGCAATAGTTCTTTCCCACTCTGAACTGAGAAAATTACATTAGTCTTTGTCACCAATCAACAGTTCACATGCAGAAATTCAGGGGTTTAGTATGGGTAAGGTCTTTATATATACATCTCTGCATACTGAGGTGACCCCACTGAATCTAGCATTGTGCTAAATGCATATGCAGACAATGTGTATCTACATGTGTTGGATTTATATGTAATGTTGCACATGCATCATATGTGCATAGTTGCATAATATTTGGTAACTTAAACAAGAAGTTATTAAGCAATCATATCTTACCTTTTCTTTCACATTTGGAATTTATCAAAGTCTGACCATCTAGATTTTAAGAACAAAAGTCCCAAAAAAAAAACTTTCTGAAAAGAAGTCTTAGGAAGAAATCTGTGAGATCAAAGCATAATTTTATACTGCAGAATAGCTCTGCTGAAAAAGTTTGACTAGCTTTATTGGAAACCTTTGAATAGGAAGGAGACAAGACATTCAGTATCTTGCAGGACTAAACTGTTCAAACGTCTATGAAAAAAGCCAGTGCAGGATATGCTGTTTTTAGGAAGTAATGCTGAAGTCTCCAAGTGCTCCTAATTTCTACCAGCTGAAACCAGTTTTCCTAACCATGTACTCTTAAAAGGAAATTGCATTAAAGACTTTTTCCATCAACATTTGAGTATTCTATTCTTTTGCACTACCTTTTATGTCCTTAGAAGTTTTTGTTTTCTAGTGGCACAATATATTTTAGAAATTCTGCTACTGAGAAAAAGATGCCAAATTAATGCATCTGTGAATAGATAATATAAAAGACTACAAATATTTTCGAATCAGGCATTGGAGAGCAAGAAAGAGACAACACTGTGATATGTCATAGATTCCATGCCCTGAAAAATTTTATACTATGTCATGCTTCCAGAATTATGCAAACACAATTTATTAAGTTAATTAACTTGATCATTTAGATGTTAAAAAAATTAAAATATCTAATGTTTTACAATTCTTCTATTAATTAAATTACTACAAATGTAATTTTTAAGTGGACCACAGAGTTGGAATGCCTGTTATTCCATGAATGCCGCCAATATAGGGAACTGTTTCATTATCCTAGTAAACCATACTGAAACTTTCAATAAAGCAAGTGCTATTTATACTTCTCTTTAAAGTGCACAGTTTAATTGGCAAAATGTCAAGGCTGATTCAGTCAGATTGCTGGCATAATCAGTGACAACATTCTTAAAGTATTCTGATTCACATTAGAAATTGAAGACATATGTTGTGGGAGAAGATGCCTTAACAATGAAAATATTGCTGGTTCAGACAGATGGTAAGATTTTTAGTAAGGAAAATGAGAGCAAGAATATGACAGCTGAATAAAAGTTAAAACCTATTAAAACTGACAAGGTCAAAGATTGCATGGGACAAGAAGGAGGTGGATTTCAAAGTAACTGTTAAAAATAATACTTTATAAAAGAAAAGTTTTCTCTCCATAACGATCTTCATCACGAAAAACATTTGCATTTTTTTTTCCTAGATGCATAACTGGTATGAAACAGGCACTATTGGAAAAAAAAAAAGAGTCCCTGAAATTCATTCAAGGTTTACCTCTTTTTAGCTTGCACATCAATTGCTTTATGTTCCTGGACTCTTTATTCAGAAGTACTCATTCAAGGCCAGACTGTGTAGCCTGTATTCACATGAGTGAACCTCTAAGTTCTTCTGCTATAGCCAATAAATTTGATTGCTTATTTATGGATTGGCAGCGCCATTTGGGAATCTCTGTTCCTTTCCAGTTCCATACAGTAACTTTAAGTCTTTAAGTCTTTGGTCATTATTTCATCTCTACTCTCTTTTTTTTTTTTTTTTTTTTTTTTTTTTTTTTTTTTTTTTTTTTTTTTTTTTAATTTAAGTGGTGTTTTCATTTTATCTTCTAGTTAAGATTATATGTCTATATGCCTATATTTCATTAGGTAGACTTAAATCAGGTGCTAAGCATTAATAGCACTTTTCAAATAATTCAAATAAGAAAGCTTAAAAGAAAAATAACAGCTTGGAATGTAAAACAATAAAATTATGACCATTTAAGAAAGCCCACCTCTAAACGCCATATTCCAATCACAATTTATAAATTAAACAGCTTAGTCATTGTTAGAAAATCTCATGAAAAAGAAAATAAAAAGGATACAGAAATAGAATAAATACTCAAATACTCTGACTTGCAATGAAATGTTGTTATTTGCATGAAGACTATTTTGAAGATATCAGTAATTTTACTTACTCTGTATCACGATAATACTTTTTCTGCTGGAAAAAAAAAATTCCTCTTTCAAACTTTAAAGAAAAGTATTTTATTTGTGGCCATGCAGGCTTGAAATCATTCATCCTAAGATCTCATTGAATCTTGATAAAACCTTTAAAAATTGTATTAAATTCAGGACATGCTGGTTGTCCAACACTGAGGAGCCAAAACACTACTATTCCAGGTTAGACAATATTTTCTTAGAACTGTCTATGCTGATCCAGCCTTCTAAACAGGCTCCATTAGTTCATTGACATTTATATCAGGCTTTTACTTTTGACATTAAATACTTTCTGGGATATTTATTTTACTAAACAACTACCAATAAATAGTTGATATTATATTTTTAGGTGAGTGTCATTAAAAGGACAGAGAAAGTTGCAAGATATTTACTGTAAAGAATTCTATTTTCTGCCTAGCACTAAGAAAAATTTCATTAAAGGAATCTGCTGGATGACATTGCTGCTTTACTGTATATTGATCAAAACCATCTTTTAATAATTCATATAAATAAATAAAGAAGTAAAACACATGTACCCAGTTGTGGCATACGCATAGGAATTTAGGACAAATCTATACATCACCGTCTCAACTTTCATTTAGAGTTTTGCATATACAGTCCTTTGGCCTGCTTAAACTTGAAACAAACAGTTCTTCTGAAGCATTTTGGAAAAAAAAAAAGAAAAAGAAAAATCATATTGTAGCCCTTTTTAATAATGTTGCTTCTTACCTTTTACAGGAAGGGAGGAATATGCAGATGTATTATCCAGGCTTACATGGATGCGAGTATCGGAGCAGAATAGAACTGAGAAAGTCTTGAAATCTCCTTTGCTATTCAGCGCTTTTTCATGTCAGAATCTCATTTCAGATGGCGTGTTAAGGACAGCTGATCTAGCATATAGGGGCAACCTAAATAGTAAGGCACCTAAAAATATTATTTCCACTGTTATTGATGATTATAAAAGATCAGAATATGCATTATCTCTCTCAGTCAACCATAAATTCAGCAGAATTCAGCATGAAAAATAACATCTATATTCTACAAAAGAAAAGTTAGAACTATGTAAGGAAATCATTAGAAAACAAAGAAATTTCTGACAAATTTCTCTGCTTTTCTCTTTTTATTTGAGAGAGAATAACAGGCATACATTTATATTACCTTCATGAAATTTTGGGGGTTATGTATTCCATGGTATGTAACAGCCCCATGCCAGAAAAAATGATATCATTTTTTCACTCTAGTCATCAAACGATTACTGCGTGCAATGCAGATGGGACTTCAGAATGCACTACTGGACTTTATCATAGAAAATAAAGGCTTTTCTTCAGGACTAAAAGTATTTTTATGGTGTGGACAAAGCTTTCCTTTCCTTTGTAAGATAACATCAAACTTCCATCCCTCAGGACTTTTTTTTTTTTTTTTTTTTTTTTTTTTTTTTCCTTCTCTATACCTTTAATTCCTTTTGATCCAATTGTGAGCTCCAACTGTATTAAGACTGAGGGCTGGAAGTCTGCCATATCCATCTAGAATTTCAATTAGATAAAATTATGTGCTTCGACTTAAGCAAAGACTGAAACTCTTGTTCAGTTGGGATCTATGTCAGTACCTTGACAGGAGCTCAAAAAATAAAGCCAAAAGAAATTAACAAAAGAAGGGCCTTTTTAAGGTAATGACTTCACCTACGACTTCACTGAGTGTACAGTCAAGCCCAATAACTGATGAAGAAGTTTAACTTAAATGTAGAATCAAATTTATATGGTTTCTTAGACAGCAATGTGTGATGAAGCTTTGTTCTACCTGCATACAAAAGACTCCTAGGCACTTCATGATATTAGAACAACTAACTCCTCTTCAAAATTTCAGAAATATCCAGGGGCTTATATATTTTTAACTGTAAATAGATCAAAACAGAAAATCTATTACATTTGAACTGTAACCTGTAAAATTGTTTGCTACCTAGTGACAAATAAAAATTTCATAGAAAATTATTTTCTCCTCCCAGGACACTTGGCAGAATACTTTCCTAATATCCAAATTAGGACAATTAATTTTTCAGTATTATAAAATTGTTACACATTTCCTGTTTCTTTATCAAAATGAAATTAAATACTACTTACATGCTGGCTTAAACAAATAGACTTGCTTCCTTAGAAAGTAAAACAAAGTTAATGAAGAAAGCAGTCACTAACTGGAATGAAACATAATGGTGAGTATTTAACTGCAAAAGAAAGAATTCACACCCAAGTATCTAGCAAAATAAAAAAAAAAAAACAACCTCAACAAAATCTTTCTCTGGTCTATTTTTTTTTTCATTCTCCATTTTTAATAATAAATGTGGTTTGTATTTTTCTTTTTTAAATGTAAGGGCAAATCTTCTATCTATATTGCTTTGTTGACCATTCAGAACCTCTCAACGTCTTCCTCAGTGCACTTCTAGATCCTCTAAGACCTTTATTTGATGACTTAAAGCATTCAGTGTTTGGAAGTCTTCTTTAAGTTAGAGCAGTCACAGCACATCACAACCAGTGTTCATACTTTAGTATGAACTTGCATTCCAGTTCTTTATGTGATCTAATATTTTGTACTTTAAGAAAATAGTTACATTTCTTTTTCAAATTAAGCTTAGCTCGCCCTGCATTCTTAATAGTCATAGAATTTTCAAGATTAAATAGCAGTGCTGTAGCTGGTATAATAAATTAGCAGCTGACCCAAATAGAAAAAGCAGAAATTAGAACATAAATTATTTTATGATTTTTAGACTGGAGAAAAAATGTTTGATGCAATAAGAGATTCTCATCATATGACTGTTGCTTAAAGGAAAATCAAGTGGTCTGGAAAAATTATGATCTACCAATTACAACATTTAATTTTGAAACCATGTTGTTAGCTGGGGATGGTGAGAGAGTTAGAAATAAAGTTATCAATTTTACCTGTTAATTACAAATGACTGGAAAAAGAGAAGACATGTCTGATTTCTCAAAGAGATGTACTTTGATCTACAATTGGGCTCTTTGCAGCCAAGGAAGTGAATGAAAAATTGTGTAGAAACTATGCCCAGAAGAAATAATTAGTTCCTTTTTATTTAAAAGTCACATTGTACTTTCATAGGTGGATCAGGAGTAATTCCACAATTTCACAGAAAATCTGAAATACAAATACATCATAAACACGTTGATGTGCCTCAGATTCTAACCCTACTCATTAAATTTTCCAGTCACCTGAATGCATGGGGCTCTGTTATTGTACCAAGACAAACAGATGAATTCACAGTGGATGAAACATGAGGAATGTCTTGAGAAGCATCATGCCTCCATTAACCTCAGGGTTCTGCAGTCACTCATTAACACCAAGCAGGTAGACTGTATTTGTAAAATCTCCTCTGGGATGTTTCTTCCTTGCTGTGACTTACAACAAAGTTCCAGCTCATATGATCTGGGAAGGAATTAATACCCAAATAAAACTCTAAACTTTTTATTTTTGAGAAAAAAAAGAGACCAACTAAATACTATCCACAAATTTACAGCCTCTACTTGCCAAAACTATCATAAACTAAGTGTGTATTAGACAAATTGAGAGAGAAAATATTTACCTATAATGTGAAAATCAATTTTTGGATGTCTCTGCGCTCTTACAGAAGTAGTAAGTTCAAAATAAGTAACTATCGTGCCTCTGTGTCCCCTGGTTCTTCTGAAATGGAGAAGATGAGAGTATTCAAACCTCCCAGAAACTTTTATTTTAAGCATTTCCCAGATCTATTTTTGAGTTCAGAAGAGAGCTCTGTATCTAAGACATGGGTGCAGAGATAAACATTTTAAGCTACCAGGTCTTTAACTCCTCCTTCCATCACTCTTTTGTATGTTCTTACACAAAAGGCTTCTGTTCTTTATGCCTCACTCACTAACAGGGTTTGATAACCAATAAAATCTTAGAAATTTTGCTTAAAACGAAAGTTTTTTGTTAGATTTTTCAGTGTAACCATTCTTATCTTTCAGAACATATAACAGTGATCCTATAAATATTTTTAATTTCTTTGTTTTGGTCCTCATCCGTTAAGAGAAAGGATATATACTCTTAAATCATAGGTAATATCAAATAATGTAGCTAATCACCAAAAAGAAATTAAAATAAATTTAACAAAATGGTGTTTAGATGACAAGTTGAAGACTGACATATATCTCTCAATTACAAGTGACAATATTTTATTATCTAAAGGAAAAAAAATATCTTGTATACATGCTTGTCTATACCTCTAAATATCTTGGGAATATATAAGTAGAAGAATAAATATGAGATGGCATTTAAGAAGGTTTCTATTCCACAATATATAATGAAATGGCAAAAGAAATTATCTTTTAAAACAGTGATTTAGAAAAGAAACAGGGGGCTTCTTTGCATTGCCTATCTTATGCTAGCTAGACTGTCTCTGTGCAAATGAACTCCATGTTTACTTCAGCTAGGCACCTAAAACTCAGACTACAGAAACTTGTTGAACACTTATACAGCATAAGCAGCATAGTTTATTTGGCAGAATCCTAATTAATTTGTATTTTACCACTTTAGAAGTGAGGTTGAAATGTATTTTATTTTTAATAAGCCTTATGTTACTGAGCTATAGCTTTGCCCTCACAGTTTTATATGACAACCAGGAGTACAGAGTAAAGAAGATAAATTAACTGTTCTACACAATGAAGTGGGTTGTCTACTTCCCTCTGGTATGTAGTTACTTGATGGTGATTTTCAACTGCACTACTTAAATAAAAAATTCTTAAATAAGGATAGCTTTTTAATGCTGTTCATCACTTATATGATAATTGCAGTAATATCTTTGGCATTCAAAAGTCTGTAAATATTTTTTACTGTCTACTAAACTGTTTTGATGTGGCATTTATCAAACCAAGGAAAAGACAAAGAAAAAAGATGCACTACTGTGAATTAAAAGATAACAAAGCCAATACAGTAGCATTGATTCACAATATTTGTATACTTCTACACTCAACTATGGCTATAATTTCATCATATTGCCAAAAAAAATATTCCTTTATTCTTTGACCTTCCCTCTATTGCCACAGAGCATTGGAAGTGAGGTAAACAAAAAATCACTGGTTTATTGGAAATAGAGAACAAGTAAATTTGATTTGCTGGTATTCACAGCCTTCTTAATCCTTAACACCTTCTTAATCCTAAACACCAGTTTCTAACAGAGCAGGAGGTAGTCATATGTTTAGTCCATGACAAAGTTAGTATTTTATCATCAACACATTGTTACAGGTTGCAGAATTAGCACAACTCTTGGAGGGCATGGAAATTTTCAGAGAGAATGGCCTGGCCTACTTTTATTTTTTTACTTAAACACTACAAATTTTGGCTTGAAGGTATTATATGGAGACATTAATCACTGAAAAATATATATTTATACATGTATATATCAGTTAAGTAATATAACTTTCTTTTTTCTTTCTTTCCATGGTCTATATGGGTTTTTTTTCCTGGTTTTATATATTAATATTTTTGGCAAGAGTAAAAACTAAAATGTACATAAACATTTTTGGAATTGTATGGAAACAGCAAAAACCATTTTAATATAATTCATCAACTATTTTAGATCTTGATTGCTGCTACTTTAATATGTAGATCTCTGTAAAATTCTTCTAAAATAGTGGTATTACATGGTCAAGGGTAACTTATCAAAGAAAGTTTTACGTGTTCTAATACATTAGAACATTTGAATGCATGTCAGTAAGATAAAATATACATATATTTTCTTATATTTTTTATTTAGCATTACTGATTGTGAGGCCAAACCCAAGCCTAATCTGCAGCAATTTCCTTAGGTTCAGTGTCTTGCAATGGAGAAGTTGTCAATGAGAATCAAGTTTAAAAATCTGTAATCAAAAAAAACCTGGCAATTTTTAAGAAGTTTTTTGAAAGGCACATCTTATATTACGGTTGCATAATAGGAAAATAGTTAATGAAAATATATTTTGAAAATGAATTTAATACATTTTTAGACTGATAACTCAGCAATAAGAATCAATCAAGTTGACTGACAACATAAATGCCATGCCAAGAATTCTATAATTAGGTGATTTTTCATAGTAGTCTTGGAATTAAAGTGAAATATGACAATTTGTATCTGGAGGAAATGGTAATGGAGATACATCTGACCAGACTTTGATTGTGTATGGTGCACTACTCTATTTTCTTAACAACTAATAGGTATATTTTTTGACCAAATAAAGAACTCTTAAATAACCAGCATAAGTTGAGTAAGGTGAATATAAACCAAGATTCAGTCCAGTTTTTTTTTTTTCCCCTGTAATAGCTCAGTCTGAAAATGTAACATTCACACAAACTACATTATCAATACTCATGCAAAGAGATCTTCCAGAAAAATCAGCATCTCTAAACTTAAAAGATGAAAATCAGCCCATAATGTCTTAGAAAACAAAGTGATTTAAGTTGCTATCTAAATTACGGCTTCAGCTCAGTCAGTTGTAATAATGCATACTGCTTATACACAGCCATTTGAAAATTACTGTTACAGAAATGTGTTGAATGTAAGACACTAAAAGTTGCCACAAGAATGAAATCTTTCATAGCTGTAAATGTTTTTTTTCCTTATATTGAACTGTATTGCAATATACTTTCTTGACTGACAGCTAAGTTGATTCTTACTCTTATACATATTACCAATATTCACTTAAAAGTCTATTAGAGGCCAGGAGCTCTTTGCCAAATGTGAGCCAAGAAGACAATCCCCATCCAAAGAATTTTCAAACTAAGTAGAAGACGAGACAACAGATGGTTTAAGACAGATGGCTGCAGGCTATGAGTGGTAAAATAAAGCCCAGAGATGATACTAGGCAGTGGTTTTAAAACTCTATAAGTTTAACGATTGTCAGATGGTTTGAAGATTGCATGAGAAAACAGAATTTTTAATTGGGGTTCTGAGGAATTGCAATGAAGATCTGAAGATATCTATAGGGGCTTTTTCATTGGGTGAAATTAATATTTTTATGTTTATGTCTATGTATATAGCCAGATATATACATATATATATTCATGCATGTATAGATAACTGCCTGAAAATCTTGTAAATGATGATAGGTTGTATTTGGGCATAAGATTCCCCTCACTAAGGTGAGATGAAATGATAGCTGAAAGGTAATTTACACAACAACCTAAAAAAATATCGTTGAGGAAATAACTGGTTTACCAGTGCTGAGAGAGCTTTTTGTAATCTTATGGCATTGGCTTTGCATGGACAGGCTTTGGCAGTGGGAGAGCTATAGGGGTGGGTGTCTGTGAGAAGCTGCCAGAAGCTCCACTTATGTCTGACAGAGCCAATGCTGACTGGCTCCAGGACAGACCCATCACTGGCCCAGGATGATCCAATCACAAAAGGTAGTAGTAGGCCTCTGTGATAAACATAATAAAGAAGGAAAAAATAATTACAGTGCAGATGAAGTGGTGCTCCAGTTGCGAAGGGAAGAGCGAGAGTGTGTTTGGTGGGCACCTGTCATCTATCCAGGTTCAATCCACCACTAATCTACCTTTCACTGTGAAAATGTATTTCCTCAGGTAAGCTGGTATCTTTTAACCCAAATAATATTTGTCTGAATAGCTTTGCAATGTGTGTTCTTTGAACAGTGTCCCAGATGCATCAGCTCTGTGATGGATCTTACACTATTCTGAATGAACAAAGATCGTTCACAAAACTTAAGTTCCACATACCTTTGAGAGAGGTTTTTAGGATTTTTCAGCTATGAGGAACAAGCAAACAAATAAAAGTCCTGCATCCAGTAGGAGTCTTTGAGCTCTGGTGGAATGCTGTTGGCTCACAGGTGGAAATCCTTCATTGTCTTACCGAGTGTCTTGACATGACCTTCCATTCATAGAGACAAGGGTTCATGGGAATAATGTTTCCCTGATTCCCACACCAACTGACAGATGTAATTAATACTCTACTGATGTTGAAGAGAAAACAAATATTGATTCCGACACTAATAATCAAGGAGCTCACATAATGTCAAAAAGCTTAGTTTTACCATGCTGTTATTTAAAAGAAGAAAATGCATGTTCACCATACTTCCCTTTTTTAATGAACTTCTACCATCGGCTTGAATTACTTCATTTGGAACCAATATCAAGAAGCAAAGCCCAACAAACTTAAGAAATTTTGTGGCAATATTTGTGGCAAATGGTTCTGGGAATGGTCAGTCAACAGGGAAAGACAAGTGAGATAGTGTGGTGGGTAGACTGTGGCTGCAAGTCGGGTGCCCATCAAGATGTTTCACCCCTTCCTCAACAGGACAGAGAGGAAAACATAAGATGGAAAAGAACACAGAGGTTAAAATAAAAGTACTTTAATGAAGAAAAAGTAAAGGCTGTGTGCAAAGGAAAACAAAAGATTAATCTCTACATCTCATCAACAGGCAATGTCCAGCCACTTCCTGGGAAGTAGGATTTCAATATACCCTACAGTTGCTTCAGAAGCTAAATGTTATAATAACAAATGTTCCCCCCATCCTCCTTCTTTCTCTTAGCTTTTAGTACTGAGTAGGCATGACATGGTATGGAATATCCCTTTGTTGTGTTTGGAGGAAGGAGCAATACACTCCAAACTGTACAGAATAGTGGATCTGCCAGAATGCTTTAATATCTCATGATTTCAATCTCATAATTCAAGAGAAATGCTTTTGGAAAGTTCTTATAATATGGACAGCCACTAAGACAAAGGAAGTGTCTAATCTGAGAGCGCTATGGCTGCAATGTTGCCATGGCAAACAGAACAAGAACTGGTACTAACTTTTAGAGACACCACCAGTGGGAGATATGGTTTGTAAATGATGGGAAACCAAGACTCTACTGACAGTGAAAGGGTCCATAGTCACAAATGAAGAGACAAGTCCAGCACATTAAAGGACATAGACGCTGTGCTCAGAACTTATAGGGAAAAGAAGACATAATTATTTGAAAGAGTATAATTCAATATGAGGTGTCTGGAATAATTTTTATAAGATTATAAGACTATATAAAGTTCCAGGGGAAATATGACAAGAAGAAAAACAGGTGAAAGACTAGAGAAAATAGAGTGGACTTGAACTCTGTGCTTAAAAAGCAAAAATCAAAACCAAGTAGGTGCAACATTAGATTCTGAGTTTGCATTATACTCATGTCTGAAGACCTTCTGTTCTTTTCAATACTTTGTACTTTCTTGGAATTATTAGCAAAATTAATTCTGACCAGTAAGAAGAGATCTTCAGAACTAAAGGATGGATATTTGAGCAAAAATGAGCTGGCCTCTACATCAAATTCCTAATTACAATTTTCACAATAAATAGTATTATTAAAACAAACAAACAAAGAAAAACTAAAACAAACAACCAAACAAAAAAACACACACAAAAAAAAAAAAAAAAAAAAAAAAAAAAAAAAAAAAAAAAAGAGCAGAATTAATATCACAAATTCAAAATTTCAGTGTGGATTTTTTTAAATTGTATTTTGATTTTTTTTTTTTTGGTGATGCAGAGGAATAGGAAGAAATCTGCATTAGATTCTTAGCTTTTCTTTTCACCTCCATTTTTATCTAGTTTCATTATGATATCTCTGTAAAACTGAAATAATTTTCAAACTGTCAACTTTAATTATTTTTTAACTTCATATTGTAAATACATAATTTATTAAATCAAGATGAAAATAAAAAGGTCTTCCGTCATCTTCCTAAATTCCAAATATTTCAATTGGGGTTAGACAAAGATATTTGTTGTGTAATCCTTTCTATATGGTATTATTCTTTCTATATGAATGTCTCTTATTTTTGCCTATATTTAAATATGTGTTTGAGTAAGCTGAAAATAGCCAAACTTGATTAAAAAATAAAAGTATGTGAAAAGATATAAATCTCCTTGTTAAATAATTAATGCTAAAAAGTATGTTTTATTTTTATACTTCCAGTGCTTAATGATTGGATGTTGCATTCTGGATCAAGTAAGAAAGATGTGTAGTATCTTTACAAAAAGAAAGAAATTAATGATGGTTCATTTTTCCTTAGACATTAGATGTATGACATCAGTAACTTAGGGAGATTCTTAGGAGGTAATACTTTTTTTTTTCTTTCTCTGTATTTTTATGTATAGATCTAGAATTATCAGTATGGTTCAAGAGAATGTTTTGAAGAAGCATTTTGCGATGTCAAAGGGATATCTTAGAAAGCAGACTATATATGAAGACCAGTGTTGACTTGAGTGGGAGGAATATGTGGATGTGTGCAGGTATTTTAAAATTTCTCCATAGTTTGGTTTTTTTTCAGTACCTAGTATTTGAAAGGCTTCAGATTAACTGATTTTTAATAGCCTGACCATCTCTTAAAATAAGGCTAGTAAACCAACCGTTTCATTTCTCAGTGCCTGAATTTCATTCTTTGGAATCAGAAGGAGTTGTTTCTATTTGTGTTTGGTCTGTAAAACTATATTCTCAGTGACAAGAATATTGCAGAGGTAGTATTTTCCTCTGATGTAATAGCACAGTATCTATACATGTTTTAATATGTTTTGAGACAGAGTACAGGAGAGCAAATTGATTTTCTGATGTGTTCGTTATTCTCAAGACTCCTGAAATGATACAAAGTGAGGAAAGATAATAATTGTGCTTATTAAGTCAGGCTTTGGTACATTAGATTTTCTCAGATAATTAGTGCAGTTTTAAAAATAAAATGAGGGAAATAGTTCCCACAAAGCATCCAAAGGGTATATTATCTAATGACTTAAAATAGCTCTAAAGAACCTTTTACTATGTGGAGTCATTATTGATTTTTAATATCATTTGATGCTTGATTTTGTGTTCACTTCTCTTATGCTGATTTAGGCTATTTTTCTCATTAAGTATGTTTTGGTCAATTTAACTATTAATTGATTTGTAAATACATGGTAAAATAGTTAATGGTTATGTTTTTTCATTGATGCTTTTTAAAAAAAATACTATTACTGCTCACTCTTCTTCTTCCTGTCAGGAAGAAGAATGGTATCTTTGAAATGTATTCACTTTAATCCAGTTGTTTTAGGCATTAAAAGCATGATACTTCTTATCTATTATAAAATACCCTTTGTATTGGGTCTGGCTGGGATGAAGCTTATTTTCCCATAACAGCCCTGCACTGCTGGGAGGTGAGGAGTAGGAGAGAGGGCTTCCACCCCTTCCCTCTGTAAATCACATATTTAAGAATTATAATTAAAATCCAAATTCATCACACAACCTTCACTCGCATCAATAAAATCAACCAACCAAAACAACAGAAAAATTCCCTCCACAAAGAAAAAAATAACATTGTCACAACACCAAATGGAAGTACATAATTTAAATAAAATCTACCTGTTGTCCCTTCACCACAAAGAGAACAAAAATTCCTCATCATTATACGCTAATCATTATACTCTAGTATTATTGCTCAGTCCTTGTCTTGCCCACTACCCTCCATGATATAGCTATCCTTATCTCAAAATCCTCATGATTTCCCAGGTTTTGGCACCAAAAAACTGTGGTGGGTTGACCCAGCTGGATGCCAGGCACCCGCCAAAACGTCTGTCTCACTGGCCTCCTCAGCTGGACAGGGGAGAGAAAATGTAACAAAAGGTTCATAAGCTGAAACAACGAACAGGAGAGATCACTCACCAAATACTGTCACAGGCAAAACAGACTTGAATTAGAGACATTAGTCAAATTTATTACTAACAAAGCCAGGGCAAGATAATGAGAAGCAAAATCTAAAAAACTTCATCCCCCCACCTTTTCCTCCTCCCCAGCTCTATCCCCTCTCCCCACAATGGAACAAGGAGACAGAGAATGGGAGTTACAGTCAGTTCATCATACATTGCTCCTGCTGCTTCTCATGGACCGGGGTTCTTCCCTTGCTCCAGTGTGGGGTCCCTCCTGTAGGAGACAGTTCTTCATGAACTTTTCCAGTGTGAGTCCATCCCACAGGCAACAGCTCTCTACAGACTGCTGCAATATGGATCATTCTTCCATGAGGTGCTGTCTTCAAGAACAGATTGCTCAAGTGTGGGTATTCCAGATGGTGACAAGTCCTAACAGGAAACCTGCTCCAGTGTGGGCTACTCTCTCCATCGGTCTGCAGGTCCCTACCAGGATTCAAAGCCTCCTGTCAGGTTCCAGTGTGTGTCTCCTCCATGGGCTGAGGGTGGATCTCTGCATCCCCATGGACCTCCAAGGGCTGCAGGGGCACAGCTGCCTCACCATGGGCTGCACCACAAGCTGCAGGGGAATCTCAGCTCTGGCACCTGCAGTATCTCCTCCCATTCCATCTGCACTGACATTGGTGTATGCAAGGCAATTCCTCTCACATATTCTCACCCCTCTCTTCTCTGTGCACAATTACATCTGCACAATATTTTTCCTCCCTTCTTTAGCAATGCCTTCACAGAGGCATTACTACCGTTTCTGATTGTCTTGTCTTGGGCACTTACGGATCCATCCTGGAGCTGGCTGGCATTGGCTGTGCTAGACATGGGAGAAGCTTCTGACAGCTTCTGAGAGAAGCTATTCCTGTAGTCCTCCCCACTACCAAAACCTGCCCATGCAAACCCAATATCCCTTTTTTTTTTTTTTTTTTTTCCATATGAGTGGTCCTCTGAATCTGCATTCTTTCCTTACACAGCACATTGTCATCATCTTAGCAACAAATGTGTACATTTGCAATATAAATAAATTATTTGAAGCAGTAAAGGAAAACAAATGACAGTGTTCACAATGATTTTAATTTATCAAATCCTGATGAATATTAGAGGAATCCACGCTCTTCCCACTTACAAAAAAACCCCAAAAACCAAGAACAGCAAAAAAAAAAAAAAAAAAACAACCCATACCTCTTTATAAAGCTGGGAATAACCACAGCTACCTTTCAGTACTCCTGTTCTGTAAACAGAACAAACATAGAGCAATGTCATACAATAAGCAATGTGAAAGTGTCTGACAGGGACACAGCTCCTCATAAATATTATTACAGCCCACTACAGATACCTTGTTATTTTTTTTTTTTTTTGCTCTAAGGAAAAAAAAAATCTAGAAAGCTCATGTACTATATTGATAGTACTTGATTGGATGAAACAGTAAGAAAAAGAAATACAGTAGAACAAAAAGAAAAGTACTTTCAACAATCCATTCAAAGCCTATATGGAGATTGAACCTTCTATAAATGCAAGGAATAATGCTTTGCTGAATTTAAAAAGATTAGATGTTTTAAAGTTTTTTCATCAGAATATAGTTGTTTTATTCTACATTGTTCTGGGAAAGTAAAAGAGAATTTATTTTAGTAAGTTTTGAAGATGTAGGTTCAGAAATGCCAGGAGAATATTGGATTGAGCAGTAATTTGGGAAGAAATCTAAAGAAAGGGGTGAGAATAGACAATCTAGTTGATGATTGTTAGTTTTTCCTATGGGATTAAGCAGTTTTATCTCACAGTTCCTTCAGTGGATGTTAAGGATATTTTGCAGTTTTTTCAGTGCCCAGTTCATTGACTCAAAAGCAGGAAAATCTTCTTCTGTCTTCTTTCCTACCCAAATTTTAAAAATCAAACTCAGTCTGTTCTGAATTGTCATTAAAATACATTTTCACTAGTGCACAAAGTTTTGGCAGATAAGAAAGTATATAATACCAAATCCATTTTAAATATTCAAGCATTTCTTAAAGATGTATTAAAGGAAGATCGAGCACAGCTTTTTGAACCACAATGATATTGTATCAGTCATGGAAACAAATGGGAAAAAAATTAATGCTGGTACACTTTCAAGCTTCGCAGAACAAACTCTCAAGATAACACAGTATAATCAATAATGAAAAAGTCTAAATTGCAATTCAGTCTTCTTGTATAAAAATGGAACTTTTCCTAGTTGCAGTCTTCAACTTAATTGAAGTATTATTGAAGAATTCTTTTCCAAAGGGAGCTGTTATCCCTATGAAATGAAAACATTTATGAAGAACAGCTTGATGACTGAATAGTTTTTTCCTTTGTCATGCTAATTATTCTTATAAAGAAGACACAAATAGAACATGGGTTGTATCCAATTTCAGGCATAAAACATATAAAATAGGACTTTCAGATGAACAAATATTTTCATCAAATGTTCTAAGACTTCATATTTTCATTACAGATCATTTCTTATCTGAAGTCAGACTCACTAAGGTGCTAAAAGATACTAAAAAGTAGACATTTTGGAACATAACTTTGCCTATACAGATTTGTGAATTTCAACCACATGACTATGTAAATCCAGGTGTAGCTTTGATATATTTTTACTAAATGAATCAATGTTAGTACACAACTTGAAATAGAGGACTTTTAGATGTCACTTTTAATGGAAAAAAACCCACCAACCCAACCAAACCCAAACCTGCTGTGCTTGTGTGCATTTCTCTCTGAATGGTTCTCACTGTGGTCGCATCTTATCATTGCACAGGGAACTTCCTTTAGCACATACTTAGTTATATGATGATTTAAGCATTATTTTAACCAAGAGTCTGAAGTCTAGCACATACTCAAATGTTTTAATTTCAGGGCTATTTTTTTATTCACAACACTGTTAGCAAGGAAAACGCATAATCAGGGATGATTATGTGGGTGCTTTATTGAAGAGCTCTGGGAGCTGGGGTACAAACCCAAATCCAACTCTGACGAGGGTCCAAGAAGGCTCCAATATTATACCCCTCCATTACACAACTCTATGTTAAACATTAACCTCCATTGTTCTATTGTATATACACAAGCATGAGTTTTGGTGAATATTTTCACTTGTGATTCTCATGATTCTAGTTTGAGATAATAATTATGTTCAGCTACCAACAATCATTACAATTATATTTATCTTACGATGATTAGGTATAGTTTCACCTGACCTAGTAAAGGATAGCTTTATTTCCAAGTACAAGCCATCCCAATCTTCTCCATCTCCCCCCCCCCCTCCCGATTACCCAGGCAAAGTTATACTTGATTTGGTTGGAACAATGGGAGCAACATCCTGGTTGCAGTGAAGCTGAGACTCTATTCCCAGCTTCTGTGGTAACAGAAATTATTAACCATATCCTAATAACACTGTTGTTGACATAAATCCAAAAATGGGAATCAGATCACAATTAATTTCATCTTCTTGTACATTTTTAAAAAATCCGTATAGTCTTTACAGCTTTTATAAAATTAACAACGATTGTATAAGAAGTATTGTAACTCCATTCAGATCTAAAAGCTTCTCTTTTTGGTTTCATGCTCTCTGATTCTAGAGATAAATATTAATCGTAGAGTGGATTTGTTTGGAAGAGACCATATATTTCATTCAGTTCCAGCCCCTCTGCCATGGGCAGGGACGCCTTTCATTAGATCGGGTTGCTAAGAACCCCATCCAACCTGGCCTCATGTCACCAGTGACAACATAACAGAACAATCTGTCCATTCTATCTATTTTGAAATATGACCTAAAGAAAGACAAACAAAAACCTAGCAATCCCCAAATGAACAAAACAAAACAAAACAAAACAACAACAACAAAGAGCAGTTCATGAGAAGATGCCAATATAACCTTATATAGGTGCTAAATAAGAATTCTGGTTTTGCGCTGTAGTGCTGTAGTGTAGTCCATCTGTCATCTGCCATCACTCAGAGAAGTCAGGGAAACTTCTGTATCCCAGATAAAAGAATATATAATTTTTTTTTTCTTTATACTGTTTCTGAAGATTTTGGTAAATGAGAATTTTATAGATCTTTTGGGAATACCTGGAACAGATTTAAATCCCAATCTTGGGCCATCAGGGAAAATCATGACACCCGTCTCATGAATTCATACCTCACTTGCAGTCTTCCAAAGGACAATTGCTCCTACAGAGATAAATATGTCAACATTGCACGTAACAAAGACAAAAAGAAATTTGATAAAATCAAACTGTTGTAATGGCACACATGCATTTGACTGCAGGCTTAAACTATTAAACTGCTAAAGAATGAATTAAAAATAATAGTGAATGAAGAAAAGTCCTACTCCCTTTCGCTTTTCATTAAAAATGCAAATTTCTTTTTTTATTCTCTTCCCTGTTTCACTTGAAGGGGGTGGGGGAGTAGGCAGCAAGCAAGCAGCTGGGGGGCACTTAGAAGCTGGCTGCAGTTTAACCACAATAGTTCCCTGTAACAGATGTTTCTTGAGGTCAAAAATCTCTTTACTTGCAAGGCAGAACATCCACAGTGCCTTGTTTACACTGGTTTATATCAGCCCGTGAAGATATTTGGCAGGCTGTGAGAAAAGTAAACACCTTGAATAGACACACACACACACACACACACACACACACACACACACGCACAAAAAAACCCAAAACTAAAACAAAAACCAACCAACCAACCAACCAACCAAAAAAACCAAACCCCCCCCCCCCCAAAACCCACAATCAACCAAAAAATCCCCTTTTGTTCCTTTTTGCTGGCACATTGTATTATAAATGAGGATGCAGAGCCATTCACTCTGAACCAGCTGTGGTCATCAACACCCTTAACACAGAGCACAGATAAATGATTTGTGATGAGTACGGATCAGTTCCAAATAAATTACTGAAACTGGAAAAATCTCTCTGTGCAATTTCTCAGCACAAAATGGTGTTATAGTGGAAAAAATAAAAAGAAAGTAAAGGATTAGGAAAAAAAATCTAAATTAAATTTAGTAATATTTAAAAATATTTAATTTTCTCAAAAATAATAATGAAATGTACTCTAGACAACCTCAGAAGTGTACCAATTTAATATGTAAGTATAAAAAAATTACACAACATAGAAATATTTTCCTGTGTCTAAAGGAAATAGTTAACTTACCAACAACTACTTCAGCTACAGTTACTTTTAGGTATTACTAAAACAAAAAAATGGCTACCTGAATCCAGAATGCTTAATGCTACTTCTAAAAAATAAAGAATTTATATTTCTTTATTAAGTTTATCTTGCCATTTTGATAGATCAAGTCAAACTCAGAGTTTTTTTTCTTTTTTTACTAAAAGAATAATTTAATTTGATTTTATCGATACAGCTACTATCAAAGTCTCAATAGGATTTTTATTTTTTTGCATAATTGATGATAATTTATAAATCATTAATTTTGCTACCACAAGATAATTGTAAATTATGAGAGTGAAGTCCTGTCCAGATATTTAACACATCTGCTTGTATCTAGAAAAGCTTAAATTCAAGGGATCATTTGAGTTATACTTCGAGGACTCTACAGTTTACAATTGAACATCATATGTTGATATTCGAAAATAATCTCATTTTAAATCTTTTTAACTTCTCTTATAGACATAGACCTGAGTTTTCATTTTGAATTGCTTTGCCCCTGCAATCTTCCTGAAAAGGAGTCTTTGCCTCATCATCATCATCTAAAAAAAAATATCCTTTCACTTTTAGTCCATAAGTACAAAACTGATGCCTTCATTCTCTTACAAGATCAAATACATCACATAAAAATCTCACAAATATAATTGCATCTGTCATCATATTATCCTGGAACCTGGAACCATATACTTATTTTTTCCCCTAATATTCCCGAGGCAAAGAACTTTGGTAGACCCAAGAGGGTATATGACACTTAGAAATCCACCGTGAATCTTATATTTTCCACCTGAAAGCCTTGCGCACAAGCTTACTCTCACTGTCTCTCAGCTTCTTTCATCTTGAGGAATCATCATTAATAGTAATAAAGTGTGCACAATTAAAGCCTAATGAAGTATCAGCTACATTCTTAAGCTTTTCTTTATACTTAGAAAGATTTGAAAGCTTCTTCCTAGCAAGCATTGCACCTGGAAATTGAGTTCTTCAAGCATGACAATGTTATCAAAGGAAAGAGTGTTGCTGTTCTTCTTTCGACTTATAGCTAAGAGGTTGCAAACCAGCCTTTTGCTTTAATAATATTCCATCCTCTCTTTCAAAAATGTAGTTTCAGTTGCCTAAAGAGTTGCCTATAAACACCTTTAGGTATTCTACTTTGGGCATGCTGTCTCCTCTCCAGATTTTTTTTCAGTTTGATTTGTTGTTGCTTTTTTCCCTTCTTTGTTCTGTTTTTCGATTTTTTAAATTTCATTTTCAGTATTTCCTCTTTTCTACTTGATCAAATATGTTCAGCATTTCTAAATAGTCTAAGCCATACCTCACTCAATTCACTGAAAAACTGAATTTTTCTTATGTGTATTTGTTTTTTGTCTCTCACACTCTGTGTTTTACACTGGTCCTCAAGAAACACATTCTCAAGAAAAAAACTGTAAATTGTTTTCTTGAGGATGATTGCATGTCCCTTTGATGAGAAACTCCCATCTGCTTTGTTTGGTAGCTCTGAACTTGAAGAATGTATTCAAGGATGTATTGTATTACTCTTTGCAAACAAAGAGTTTTCTGTATTGACAAATGAAAAGAGATTTGTGTCTGTTTGTCACAGGTTTTCCGCTGCAAGAAAAGGAATGTTGTTATTTCTTCTCTATCCCGCACAAAGACCAGAATAAAATAGGTATCAAAGCAGTAAGTCTGCTATGTGCTCCATTCAAAATGTGTCCATCCTCTCTACTATTAATTCTTCTTTCCATGAGTCTATCAGTTATATTGCAATAACTTCTACGGAAGCCTTTGTCAGACTTCTGTAACACAGTTCACTTATCCCTCTTGTCTACAAAGGGACAGTCCTTTAGAATCATATATGATCTGTTCCTCTTGAGATTTTTCTTAAGCACAGCAAGAGTAGCTTTTACTAGAAAAGCTTTCCAGTAAAGAAATAAAGTAGAAAAGTTGCTATTGTCTCTAGTTCAACAGGATTTTGGTTGTGGTTTTGGTTTTTTACTTCTCATATAAAGAACTGGATAAATGATGTACACTGCTGTATCATTACACTAAATTATTGAAATTAATAATTCTAATAGATATAAATATATTAATTAGATATAATTACTTATATGGTAATTTAATATAACCAAAAAATAAAATTAAATATTATTAAGCTATTGAAATGATATATTCTTTACAATGAATATATTCATTGTAAAGTATATCCATTTAGAAAGACTTTTAAACAACAATCCACAGTGAAACATGACAGGACTATTAATTTTGTCAATTGAAAAATAATCAAAATAATTTTAATCTTGTACAATCTTCAGAATTTTTGGGAACATTCTACTTCTTTAATGAATTTCTCTTAAATCTGATTATACACATATACTGGATTTTTTTGTAGACATATAATAGGATAAGGTGAAGATGAAGGAGAAAATCACTTTTATTTTAAAGTGGCTGATTTAAAATCACAGTTTATTTTAAAGTTAAAATTTGTTAATAATACCACTACATTAATTATGGATTAAAAAAAAAACCATTAACTATGGACAAAAAATTGCCTATTGGAGATCCACTATCATCTGACAAGGCTGTGTAATGTTTTTGGACTGTGAATTTTATTTATGATTTTAGGAATGCAAGCAGAAGCTCTTGTAAAAGACATTACTTCTTTTTTTTTTTTTACTTTCGACGTACTTTGTTAAAAGAAAATAAACTACATAAACAAATGCAACTGCTAAAGTAGTTATAAAAATGTCCTATTTCGATAGTGTTCTGCTATTTTATTCTTAAAAAAAACTCCTTCTATATGTAGAACAAAATCAAAATTACTTTATAACATCCAAAATGTCTTCAAGATTCAAGATAAATTTCTGGATGACAGAATATTACACAATTCTGTTAAACAGAAATGAAGAAAGTTTTCTTATTTTCCAAATTGGCCTTAAGACCTTGTTTTCAAGTCCTTTCACATTTTATGTTACATAAAATGTGACAAAATCTTTGACATTTCATGGTCTATTCATCTTAAATCCCATGCACTTCTGGCTGAAAATGGCCGTCTATTGTTCAACACGATGCAATCCAGATTAAAACTTTAGATACTTAGTCTGATTAGCTACAAATTCAGTAAGGCATTAAAATGTTTTCCTACCTTAAAACAAGCTGATTATGAACTGTTCTTATAAGAACTATTTGATCAATTTTTTAACTCTTAATTAACATAAGACAATTGAGAATAATACAGGTTTCGAGACCTTTTAAGTCTTGAGAACATTCCTACTGTTATCTAGGATTTGGTGACTCCAGGCTTCCAGGCTGTTTACAAAGAATGGAAGAGGTGTAAGCATTCTGTACTAGAAAAGAACTTTCAGGATTCCCAGGCTCCCTTGCTCTACAAGAGGCCATATTCTTGCATAAATAAGAATGTATGCATCTGCCTTTACCTGCTAACAGGCTTCTGAAGAATGCAACAATCAGTTGTTACACTTAATTTACCAAAACTTAAAAAAAAGCCCAAAATCCTGGGAAAAAATGCACATCTATGCTCTCAGTTATTCTGTAATATAGCAGTATGCAACTCTTTGTGAGGGGAAAAATGAAGGGAAATCCCCAATTTCTTCTCTGGGGTGACCGGTGGAGAGACACAAGGAAATGGCCTCAAGTTGTGTCAGGAGAGGTTTATGTTGGATATTAGAAATTGGTTCTTCACCCAGAGGGTGATTGGAACAGGCTCCCCAGGGGAGTGGTCACAGCATCAGCCTGACAGAGTTCAAGAAGTATTTGGACAACACTCTCAGGCACATGGTGTGATTCTCAAGGTCCTGTACAAGGCAGGGAGTTTGACCTTGGTGATCCTAATGGGTTTCTTCCAGCTCAGGGTACCCTATGATTCTGTATTTGCTAAGCAATTTTCGTTTTATCTTTCTACCTTTTGATAGGAATCAAAGTGAAAACTTTCTTGAAACCTCACACAAAGGAAGCATCAGGCTACTCAGAGTAACTCCGCTCAAGTTCACCATTATAGTTTCACATGTTTAAAATACATTTAGCTGATAGAAACGCCTATTTTCAGTTTTTATAAGAATCATATATGCAT
This sequence comes from Sylvia borin, assembly GCA_014839755.1. NCBI lineage: Eukaryota > Metazoa > Chordata > Aves > Passeriformes > Sylviidae > Sylvia > Sylvia borin. The sequence continues at coordinate 79,815,388 of CM025957.1, forward strand.
CTTCTAAAACAATGAGACAAAAATACAGAATTTTTTTGCTGATATTTTTATGGTTGCATATACTTTTACTGTACAAAGAAGTAAATGGGTAGATTATCTTTCTCAATGCCAGGTATATCTAATTTTTGGTGTCTATTGTAAACTACATTATTTATATTGATTGATAAGTAATTACAAAAACAAACTCCAAAATAACATGAAGTGTAGGCATCTAAAATAGCTAAGTAAACTGATTAACTAAACATTAACAATTTTACTGCTCAGTCTTTAAACTGCAGGAACTATTTCATCAGTAATTTATTCCTTAATGATTTTAAAATATATAGATTATTAGAATATGCCTCTGAGATAAATGGCAGAAAGTTTATTTTTATATTTGTTAAGCAATTGACTATATAATGACATGTTTACAAGTTCTTGGTGATTAAAATTAATTTTTATTTCTAAAAGGAAAGAGTCGCATGGCATTCATCCAAATTGTGTCAAAATAAATTGAAAAATGCTTCTAACTCAAGTAGGATGAATCAGGTTCTTGTAGAACAAAGACAAAAAGAAAGGAAACATAACATATTTCAGAGCTTCATATGAGTACCAATAAAAAAATGTACAGCATGAATATTTTTTCAGCTATGCATGAATTCATTAGAAGTATATTATCTGAAACCATACACTGACCCACATTGTGCAAGGTTTTGCAGTAGCATATGAAATGAGACTTTTCTGAGATACTTGGCTTAAATATTTACTTTCAAAAATCATCCTAAAATAATTTGTCTGTTTTTTAAATCACATTAATCTATATAAATATTTATTCCATTGCTTATTATGTAGATTAGAGCACTACCAAATTGCTAGTCATTGTTTTCTTCACTTAATTTCTTCTTGATTTGAGTCAGTTTTATGTCACATAACTTGAGCCACTTGGCAGATTTATTAGCTCCACTTGTGGTCAGTAAAGTTTCCACAGAAAAATAAAAAACTATGACAGAATGAAAAGAGTCATTATCCTTTCTCCACTGATTTGAGAAACACAAAACAACTGGATTAGAGTATGAGTTTTTAGAAGCCTAAAGTCAGATAATGACAGACAACCGTAGATATCTTGGTGAAGAGATATTGCCTTATGTAGCTTATAATAATAAAAGCATTCTTATTAATTACTGACACAATTCCACATTTCATATGGCTCATCTGTAGCAAAGGAAGCTCTGTCATACATTCCTTCTGTGTCTGATTTTAGTTTATGGATATGTATCCTTCACCTGCTGCTTAGTAACATGTTTAAATTTTCATGTCAATTTGCACTTCATCATTCCTCCTCATCCATACTCTTTTTTTCACCTATATACATACACACGAGCAAATTAATTCTGAGCCCATGTTTCTGATTCAACACTTTTCATTATCAGTAGGCCTAGGAAAAATTTATTAAGTCTATGTAATATTCTGATAATTTCATGCATTTTAAACTATGTATAAGAAGATGTATATCCTTTAAGTATACTGTATCAGCTAAATTTATTGTATATAATTCTGGAATTTATAAATTGCATAATAATAAGATATTTTTAATATCCTAAGCTCCTTCAGTATTCACCCTTTAGTAATGATCACTTTTCATATGTAGGATTTTGAGACTCAGTAAAGACAGTATTTACAATTCCACATTCAAAAATCATTTCAGACATTAGCACTGCTAAGATTTTGTGATGAATTCTGGAACTGAAATGGTATGATTGTTATGAGAATGACACATTGGCTGACATAAATGATGATAGCATAATTACAAAAACTTCAAGTGCTGTCCATATCACACTCTAGAATATAATTTCTTACAACAGTGGATTTATTTTGTTGCACAACACTATATTTGCAAAGTTATTTAAATGGAATCTATCAGCAAACTTGCATGCTAAACAAGCTACTGACTACTTTTAAAAGAGAACAAATTAAAATTACAGTTCCAGGCAGATCATGGTTCCACAATAAACACAGTAAGGTAGCTGAGAATCATACTGTCTAGAGAGGAAAAATCTCTGTGTGGTAAGAGGCTAAGGCAAAAGGAAAATCCAGTTACTCTTATCGTCCCTGCATCACAATGAGGCGCAGTCAATGCTGGCATTCAGAGATATTCATGAGTTAGCCCGCATTTTCTCAGTCCCAGCAGCCAAAAACAAGTAGGTTGGAGGGGGTGGAGGGTAGAACAGGACACCACAAGACACTCCGAAAATATTTCAGAAGGTTTTGTTTACTTCAACATGATTCACTTTGAATTTGGTTCTGGTGACTTCCATGAGCCGAAGTGCCGTTTTCCTCTCCATTCCATGACACGTTCCTCCTTGCTTTAGTTTGATATCTCTGAGTGAATCAGGCAAGGCAGAAAGATTGCCTCAAAATAACTTTGTTGATATGGTGGAAAATCACAATGTAGTCAATCATGATAAATAAATTTGTACACACTGTGTAAAAAAACACTGAGACTTGATGAATAGCAGCAGTCTTTTCTGTGTTTTGTCAAAGCAAACACTTTGATAAATTCTATTTTTATTAGCTAGCACTTTGTAAATTGAAGGTAGTTCAGCTTAGTACAGTACAATTACCATCTTTCACTTCTTTTTGATGTGCCCATGAATTCTCAATTCTTGTATGCTAGTTAGTTGTTCAGAGCCAAGGGAACACCTTATCTCGTGATTAAACTGATTTAAAAAGAATTTTGACTTGCTTAATTAGCTCTCTAGAACTGCTAATAACCACACATTCTCCACTGTGAACCATGTAATTATTGTGACATTAATTCTCTCCCTGGGATACTTTATTCTTGATGTGATAATTTCTCTTTTTCGATTGCTGGCTGGTGATTTAACTTCTGCATAATAATGAACACCATAAACATGTTTGACTATTATTCAAGATCTTCAGTATCCTACCATATGATGCAAAGATTAAACCCACAAGTAATAATAGCATGCTGGTTATTAGTGATAAAGCATACAAATAAAATGAAAAAAACCCTCAAACCAAACCAAACCAAAAAAACTCCAACAACAACAACAACAACAACAACAACAAAAACTACAACAAACAAAACCAAACAAAAAACCACATCAGCTAAACTTTTGAAATTCTTGTAATGTTGTACAACTGCTTTCAAGCATTCCTGTATCAGCTTGCCAATCTGTCACATCCTCCTCACCTGAGCAAGTTTGCAAATTAAGGACAGAACTGTGGAAGAAAATATTTCCTTTACCTTAACAGATAAAAATCATATTGTTTTTCTCGAGAACACACAGCCCCTATGATTCCTTCTGCTTTTAGCTATGTTGTACCTTTAAGAAGACCAGTGCAGTTTAGTTCTTCTGGTGCAGGTCAGAGTGGCTACAAGCCTCAAAAAGCTCTTTCTTCATAGCTGGGGACTAGATAGACCACTCTTCTTTCTTTCAGTCCAAAGCTATCACTGTTACACTGGGACTATGCTTCAAAGAAATGCTACAGTTCTTCTACATTGCCAACTATGCTATAAATAAATTTACAATTATGAGAGAACACTGAGTTTTAGATGTACAATATCGATAAAAAAGAACCAACACCTTAAAGGATTGAAAAGACTGAAAGAGTCTGTATATACAGAAGGGTTTGTGGGAACACTAGTTTGAAAGTTCCCTAAATGTTACAGTAAAAGGCAGCAAACAGTAAAATTAGCTGGGGCCCTGGCATTTCTGCCCTTGGCAACTTTATGCTGTCTAGGTTTGAGGAATAGCTTCTTCCCAGCTCTTGGAAAGAAATCTTGTTATCTAATTCTCTCACGTTTTCTAAACAGTCAAGCTACTTATGTGCCATAGTGACTTACACCTCTGCGTGACACCTGTGTAGCTATGTTTTGCCACTTCACAATCATGGGCATGAGTTTTTACTTTTCTTCTGAGTTGTTCTGGGTATTGTGGCTTGCTTGATTAACTTCTTGATTAACAGCACTTAAGGTTTTTCAGCAGACAGCCTTAAAAATAGAAACAAGTTTCAAAGGACCTAGAATGAGTAAGACAATTCTGAGGAGTTTAACCACCACCAGTCATCTCTCCTTATTTATTTATTTACCAATTAATTTGGTTGACAAAGAATGATTCCTAGAATGTTATTGTCATTAGCTATTTCACAAATGAAGACAGACTTATACACATTGTTAGGGCTTCTCAGGACACTACATATCCCACTCACTGGTCTTTTCCCAGTCTCCCCTGGGAACTCTCAAACTTGCACATGGACCCTGGAGAAAAATTTCAGCTGAGTCTGAATTTCTCCTGCCCCACAGGAGTGCTGGTCTCAGCCCTGTCCCCAGGATGGACCTCAGGGTCTTTCTCCAGCCCCATTCCTGTCATCTCGTTCTGTTTCTGGAGAGTTTCTGTCATCAACTTGCCACTTGCCTTGCCAGGATTGTTAACACCCCATTACAGCACCAAGTTTTGCTCCCCATAGTCAGATCCTGAGGTATGATGCCTGTGGGGAAGAGATCTGCCAGGGCTGGGGTCACTCTTGGATCACAGCTCCTGGTCCCTTAGCGAGCAGTTGGCCCTTGCTGCACACTGACAGGGATCAGAACAAGTGTACTTCGAGTGACATCCAGTGTGAGTGGCTCCAGGGCACAAATTTTGTTTGTAAATGGTTTTGAAAGTGCACTGTACCCTTCTCTGTGTGACAGCTCTTTCCTTTACTGAAGACTTCCTGTTAGACTTTGTGGTTCTTAATCTCCAGAGAGCATTATTCCAGTAATCATTATTACTCATTTATTATTTAATAATCTCAAAGTTTTAAAAACAGTACAAGTCATACAACAGTGATTTTCCATAAATGACCACAACAAATCTGAATTTACTTCAGTAGTAACTATCACTACTTCCACACTACAAATGAACAGATTTTTTTTTTTTTAATCCCTAAGGCTTATTATACAAATTTATATTGCCTGCATCTGGCTTGTTAAAATCTAATTTACAGTTTCTGCCTCAAGAGGATAAGAAGTGGTGTCTGTGTGCTTCATTGTACATCCCTGAGAAACAATTCACTTTTGAACTCTGAATTTTTTCTCAGTAAATTGGTTCTCTGATAGAAAAATAAGCACGTTTGTTTTCATGAAATGCTTTAGGGACAAAAAAACCCCAAAACACTATTTCTTTTTAGGCAAATAAGCAATAATGGAACAAGTATCTGTATTAGAAGTTGCCATTTTGTAGTTTACACAGTGATACATAGGGAGGTTTAACCTTTAACTTTTCATTTGTTATCAAATACATGTCATTAGCATCCATTTCTTTGAATATCATTTGATATTTAGAATTATACAAAATAATCATTTTGATATACCCACACAAGGAGGTGATGGCAGTAGAGGGAAGACACCCAGCAACATACGAAATTTCTGCTCTAAATGGAAGTTCTAGGCATTTTCGTTTAATCTTTACCTCCTCTATTCTAACCATATTTTCATTAACAAAAAGCTGGTTTTTTGTTTCTTTTCATATGTAATGACTTCTCCAACTACAGTCACTACTCCTGAATATACTTCTGTCAAGATTCAATTTACAAAAACACAAAACAACATTCCAGTAACTTACCACTTGCCTAATGCCATTAAAGAAGAGTTTTCTTTCTTGCCACTAGTTTATCAGTAGCTTTTTTTAAATTTTATTTTATTTTTTTTATTTTATTTAAAAAAGGCACCACTTTCAGGTTTATATTTATATATATATAATATATTCACATCCTTCTCCATTTATAAAAGTTGCCAGTCAAAAATATCCAAATGGGTTAAAATCCAGGTAGCACAGTGTTACCAACCATGACAGAATGGATTGTCTGGGGCTCTGAGAAAGAAACATACAAGCTGGGCTTTTCAAGAGCCCTGGAATAACAAACCTGAAAGATAAGTGAGATAGTTATTTTGTCACTTGAAGTTTTATTTTATGTTTAACTTTATCCTCTTTAATTAATCAATTAAAGTAAATAATTTTCTAAAACAGCAGCACCTTCCTCGGAGACTACCTTAGCTTTACATGGTTACAGTTCAGAATCTAAGCCAAGAACAGAAGAATTACATAATTCCAAGCAAGAAAAAGGTCAAAGCTAGAAACCTGAGGCCCAGAGCAAAAACCATGTTAAAGAGGTGAGACTTCAGAGATACAAGGTGTCCGTAAGTACAGAATAAAGTTACAATCAGCTTAAGTCTGTAATTGTGACATAAAACCAATTATTTCTTGTCACTGACATGGATCATTGCTATTACACTGTACCACAAAAAGGTGGTAAATCTGGGCTTCATAATTACTGGATAACTGTTTTTGTTTTATCCCTTTGTATTGTTCTGAAATGTAACTCAAATTTTATTCCTTCAGAGTAAGCTAATAAAGTCATAAGACATAAGATTCTCCAAGGAACTAAAAGAAAGGTCCTGCTTAACAAGAAAAGAGCAGTTAAAAAGTCTAGTTGGAGACCAGTGACTAGTGGTGTACTAGGGATCAATACCAGGTCCAGTCCTGTTTAACATCTTAATTAATGATCTGGGTGACAGAGCAGAGAGCACCTTGAAAAGTAATAAAGGAAATTAGTTGCTTAGTGTAACTCACTCAGTATTAGTAGCTAGATGTGCTGAAGCCTCAGGCCACACACCATGAACTTTTTGCTGGATACATTGAGCTTTTTACCTACTTAAGTAAAAGGGATCCCCAGAGCCTGATCATACTGGAAGACAAGGCACTTAAGGAAGGCCACTATCCCAAACAGCACAAGTTGTCACATTAGAGACAAAAAAAAAGAGACATAGTCCACCTAGAGACTGAAGAGAACCAACGGAGAACCAGAAGACCCCAGTTCCTAATATTTTTATTGGGTTGAACTGTCACATAAGGGGTCGGAAACCTAGACGATAAGGATATAAGTGCCTAGGGATTTCTTTGTTTGGGGTCTTTTTCTGAAGACACAGTTCAAGCTTTCCTTTTTGCCATACATTTCAATTTCTAAATTATTTTTCCTGGAAGTGTATGATTGAGACTCTGTTGTGAGAAACCTAGGACCAAGGAATTTCTTTACTGTACCCTCAGGAAATTCACAACTGACACCACATAGGGAGCGGGGGGTACACTGCAGGTTGTGAGGCTATCCAGAGAGGCTTCAAAAGGCTGAAGAAATGGTAGGAACCTCAAAAGGAGAAAGGTAAATTCCTGCACCTGGTGAGGAAAAGTACTGGGGGCTGCTCAACTTGTCAGAAAAGCCCCTGGAGGTCCTGGTGATCACCAGGCTGAACATGAGCCAGAAACGTTCTCTTGCTGCAAAGAGGGTGACTGGGCTATCCTGCGCTATGTCAGGCAAAATATTGCTCACAGCTCAAGGGAGATGATCCTTCACCTTTATCCAGCAGTGGCAAGGCCACATCTGTATAACTGCATCCATTTCTGGGGCCTGAGAGATACTATTGAGAGTTCAGCAAAGCACCACAAGAATAAGGCAGGGACAAGACCACCTCACAGAAGAGAAACAGCTGAGAAAGCTCAGTGCTTTGCCTGGAGAACGCTCTGGGAATCTTATCAATGAAAATACATAACTGAATGGAGGGTGAAAAGAGGTCAGAGATAGGTTCTTTCCAGTGGTGATCAGTGACAGGACAATACAAAAAGGTAGTAAAAACTTTTTTTTTTTTTTTTTAATGCAACTTTTTCTATTAAGTCTTGGGAAGATAAAAATCTCTCAATCTGTACAACTGTAGCTGGAGCACCACTGTTGGGCTGCAGCAAGATTGCTGCTTCTTTCATGCTGAGTTTTATATAAGCTTGGAGACAGGAAGTGAGGTCAACCTCACTATCTCAACAAACACATTTATAGATTTGGAGTAGGATCCACTAGTCAAATCAAATTGAATGGCCACATAGAAAGCTTTGGAAACACTTTGAAAAGTGATTTGTGAGGTAGGTTTGGTAAAGTGTGCCAGCTCTACAGAACACAGGCAAGGTCGGTAAAAGACTTAAACAGTTTTCTCACAATTAACTATACAAAATTGCATTCTGACAAATTTATATTCTCATATACTGGTTAATATTCAGTATCACCTAATATTCAGTTTATGAGCTGATAATACAGAACACTGGATTTAACCTATTTTCTGGTAGATCTAAGTGGAAAGAATTGTCCTTCCTGAAACACCATCTCCTTAGCTGAAAGCTCTTGATAAATCTTGAATTATTGTAGAATCCTCTACAGTCACTGGTAATTCTAAGGCTTTTTGTTTGTGGTTTATTATCAATATTATAACCATCATAATTATTATTATAATGATTATTATTTCCACATCTTTTAGCCAAAATGCTATATACACACATAAAAACTGATAGTTTACAACAAGATTATTCCTTACAAAGTGCTTACTGTTTCCTTTTGCATCTCTTAAATAACTGTACCAACTGCAATTGTATAATTTGAATTGCAACAATTTAATCAGACAAAAAAAATATTGTTAGAGCTAACCACAAAGCTCTCCACCCCAAAACAACACTTTAGTTTAAGTCAATCCTACAAAAAAAGATTTTCTTCAAAAAAGATTGGACCAGATAAATCTGTTTAAGTATTCTGTGTTTTATAAGGACAGGAGTTTCAGCTGAAAGTCTGACATGTATAGCAATTTAGATGCTGCATTATCTGCCTTTTCCTTGAGGCTTTTAAACAGATGTTTCAGCTGCATCTGTTTTTTGAGATTTTAAAAGGAAGTCCTTGATTCCATCATACATTTTTTAAGACTAAACTTATTTAAGAAAGAAAACATGACATTACAAATTAAATTAGAGCAGAGCTTTTGTAATAACTGAAAAATGTATACATCTGAATATTTGTCCTTCCTTTTTTTAATAATGAAGAAAATGCATGAAAGATAAATAAAATGTACTTTCTGGGCTGCACTTGAGTGGGATTATGGGGTTTTAATTAGTGATTTCTCCTATCAGCCTATTATTTATGTTATGTTTCAATACTCAATGATACTATTGTCAGGAAAATTAATCCAAAACGTCAGAGGTTTATGTCGATAAAGGAGACGGAGGAGTCCTTTTACTTAATTTGAACAAAGGGAGAGGCCATGGAGCATTTCCCCTGGGGTCTCTCAAATTTTTGGAGGATGCAGCCTCCTATTTATCCTAATTTCTGGGCCACATTTCCCTTTCTCTTTCCCAGTTGGCTGAGGTACTTGAAAGGTACAGGCTTCCTGGAATGCCTAATACCTAAGATTCCCCTTTAATGTATAACCTTCCTTTTAATTTTAATTCTTACAGAATTTATGGGTTTTCTCCATTGTTTCTTTCATCTTTCAATATCCAGTTTAATCTATCAACAAACATACAGTTTGTTTGTAAAGGCAAATATCTTCTTTTCCATTCATCAATCAGTGGAATTCTTCCTATTGTTCCTTTTATCTCTCAGTGCTAGTTTTATCTACCAGCAGACCCACTGCTTGTTTGTAAAGACAAATCTGTCATTCCTCTCACTGTCCAAAACTGGTAATGTCCAGACTACACATCCATGGCTTGAAACTCACGAGGTAAAAGGCATCTCTGAAAAAAAAAAAAAAAAAAAAAAAAACACAAAAACACAAAAAAACCAAAAAAAAACCCCAAAAAAACAAAACAAAAAAACAAAAACAAAAACAAAACAAAACAAAAAAAAAAACCAAAACAAAACCACCAAAAAACCAAAACCAAACCCAACAAACAAACCAAAAAAACAAAAACCAAACCAAACCAAACCAAAACAAACTCCCAAAAAACAACCAACCAATCCCCAAAACAAACAAACAAACAAAACCTAAACAAACAAACAAAACACCAACCAACCAACCAACCAAAAAAACCCCTCAGCCTCCCAGCAGGTGCATGGGGAGCAGGTGAAAAAACAGTGCCAGAAGTGCTCAGTCCCACCTCGTCTGCTAAATGTGCATGAAGGAATCCTGCAGCAATGGTGACAGAAAAGGTAATGTCTTTACAAACAATTATCTGGGTGAAGGGATGGGTGCTAACACCTTTGAAACGAGTCTTAATTTCTCTACTAACTTTGGGCAGCAGGTTTGTTGCAGAGCCCAGTAAGCTATTGAAACAGGCAAGTGGGTCTGCATAAGCCTGGACATCTGAACTTTGGGGTAAAAGAGTAGCTTCAAGGAAGGATATGTGGTAGGTGTTTTGGGAAGGGTGTACATAGCTATTACCTCAGCCGATGGGGAAAGGAAGAGGGTAGCACGGAAGAGGGAGTTTAGGATAAAAAGAGGCTGCACCCTCCAAAACCTCGAGAGAGAAAACATCATGGGCGTGTGCCATGGGGGACTCCCTCCCTTTATTCGAATAAAGTTGCAGGACTCCTCTGTCTCCTTTCTGGACATAAACCTCTGGCGTTTATGCATTTCCCTGCCAGTGGCACCTCCCTGGGAGGGGAAGAACAGCTTTGCTAATGGCTCCTGGCAGGCTCCCACCCAGCTGTCCCTGGAACCTCGCCACCACCCCCAGCAGTGCTGCAGTGTGTCCTGCCAGCCTCTGTCCACCCTCCCTGGGCACCTCGAGTAAAGCCGAGGCTTCTTTTAGTTTAATTTTGTTTTTACTTTTACTTTTGCAGTGTGCGCATAATGTGTGAGTGACAGAGCTATTATTATCTAAAGTCAGAGCCAATCATGAGCGAGCAGCTGGTACGGAGTTATTATCACAGTGGTGTGTGAACAGGAGTGGGGTTGGGGTTTTTTTTAGTTATGGCATGGTTTTCTTAATTTAGCAAAAAATTAAAAAAAAAAAAAAGCTTCAACTGAATTGCCTTTTTTTTTTTTTTTTTTTCATTTTTAGATTATTTTTTCTTTCACTGATTGTTTTCATTTCTATATTGGGTTATTTTAAGCGTAAATGCAGTGTTTGAATAAAAAGTCAATGTTTTAGATTTGACACTAACCACAGGAAATGCTTCCTTCCTTTATAGCCTCTCTTTCTGAAGAAAAATTTTTTGTATTTAAACCAAGTTGGGTAGTTTTTTTTGGGTTTTTTTGGTTCTTTGTTTTGTTTTGGGGTTTTTGTGGGTTTGTTTGTGGGTTTGTTTGTTTGTTTGTTTGTTTGTGTTGCTTTGTTTTGTGTTGTTTTGCTTTGGTTTGTTTGTGTTTTTTGTGGGGTTTTTTGGTTGCCAGAAGCTAATGTTCTGTCAAATACACTTTTTGTAAGGTACATACCCCAAATGCTCAGTTTAGCATATGTAGACATTTGTCAACAGGCCAAACTAAGCTGAAAGGCTATTGAAGGTCCAGGTGTTTTGATCACTGAAAAACCATAACACAAACCAATTCAACCCCGCAATGCACTACTCCCAATAATGACCCCGAATAAACATTATCATGCCCCCAGGCATGGTGGAAGAAGCTTAAAAAATACAAGGGCAGGCATATATTGTTGTGTGTTAGAACCATGAATATATGGTTTTATTGAGCTGTAAAGCAATAAACATCTTATGTATACTGAGTTTATAAGCAAAGACCTAGTTCCTTATAATCAGGCATTAAGCTAATAAAACAGACATACAAAGCTCTGTTTTGCAAAGTGGTTTGGAGTGACCATTTCTTTTTCTTACAGATATTATCATGGAAAGAATGGGGGAAAAAACCTCACGCATTATTTTAAGAGTTTACGAATTGAACAGATAGCCATGGGAACTTAATAAAAGCTCCCATTATCTATGCACATGATTTTTTTTTCTTTAAAGCTCTTTCAGGATAGAAGAAAAAAAAGCTAATAAAAATAATGGCATTTATTTTGCATGTGTTTCTAACTGAAGTGCTTATTCATAAGTAAGGATTGGTTAAAATGGCAGTAAAATATCCAAAGTGAATCAGGGTTAAGGTTTGAGATTTGCATTGAATCAGAATTGATTTTCACATTTTAAAATGTCAGAATCTTATCAGAAGTTCTTGTAGTGGTTACTGATGACAAAGTAATCCAGAAACTCAGGTATTGGGAACCCATTTTATTAAGATCTGTACAAACATGCAGTAAAAGAGAGTCCCTGACCCAAGCTATTTGTAGAATAAATACACAAAACAGAATACGTAACAAATAAAGTATGATAAAATAAAAGGTAAAAAAATTAAAAAAAAAAAAAATCCAAAGGCTACACAGCACAGGCACTATGAGCACTATGAAAATAGAAAACAGTCCCTCAGTTCTGGTCCATTGTACAGGTAGACCGCTTTTGGCACAGATTTCAGTAGATTATTATCCTATGTAACATTCTCCTTCAGAGCCTGACTGCAATTGACTGAGAACAGAAACAGAGAAGCTAGATCTAACTAGTCCAAGCCTACAGGGTGTGCAAAGCCTTATGCAAAACAAAAGTTATCTATTGCAGCCCAAGCACGAGAAAGTCATATTAGATAATAAGCAGAAGGATTATGCCACATCTGAATGTATCTTATTCCATGACAAAGGAGGTGTTTTCCTGTGTTTTCGCCACTCATATTGCTACATTGTGCAAATAATGTAATATTTCAGAGATAAAGAACTGATATCCAACATGGACACATGTATTTTTTAGGTGATCCAACCAAATGTATTACTGTGATCTGGATTTTAACCTCACATATACTTAATATATACTTAAAGCTAAGTTTATCTAATTCCTGTAATCCAGTTTTTTTACCAGTTTATTTCCCTTTCCTTTCCCTTAACTGAATGGGGATAGGAGGAGTTCTGATACTCCATGATTTTCTTAGGGTTTTTTTGAATCTTTAAACTGTTTTTAACTTGTCTTGAAAACAACTTTCTTTTTCTATTTTTTTTTTTTCCTCATGCCTTTTCTGCTCTAGTGTTTTTTAAGCATCAGAGCTAGCTTTTAACTAGCACTTTAACTTAGCACTGTAGCTCATTGTATTTCACTTTAGCAGGCTGGGTAAAATCTACCTCACTCTAGACACATGGTTTATTCCAATTACCTTTGATTTTTATTTCCATATGTTGCTACTTTTACAAGGACTTCTTAATGCACTGATGCTAAAATGTTTTGGGGACATTGTCAGTAGTGTTGCCTTTGTGGCTGCAACACACAGGAAAAAAAAAAAAATACTGGTGAGACTTCTATTTTTTCCCATGTACTCAAGTGAATACCTCTTAGTAAATACAGGCAGTATAGTCAGATGAGTCTTGAATTCTCATCCTGAAATGATAACCTGCTGTATTGATTTTTTCATCAGCCAAGTCAGTAAATGTTTTAGTTGTATATATTCTTTCTTACTGGACACGTTATGTTTTGGAGATGTCTTTTTTCACTCTCTTTGATTTTCCATACTACCCACTCTAGTGTGAAACAGATTGATCAATGACACTGCTGCTACAAGTATTGCTGATCATTTGTTTTAAGCTCCAAGAGTCTGTTTTTTCCACAGGCACTCTTGATCTTTCTTTAACTTTTGCAATCCACTTTATCCGGACAGTTTCCTTACTTTGCATTCTACTATGTTATTTTATGTCCTGTTTTGATAATTATTCCTTTCATTATATCTTCTGTGGATCTTCTTCCTATTCACTTTCCCTCAGGGTATTGACTGATTTTTTTTTTTTTAATTTTTTTTTTTTTTTTATTCCTTGTTAGAATTTTCTGCGGCAGCAAGTTGCTATTATATTTCCTTAACTCTAACTATCTAGCTTGACCAGTACCCTGTTTCTCTCTGTCTGTGACATCCTGAGGAAATCCTGTTGCTAGTCTGTTCTTTTCTTTTGAATCTTTCTTCCAAAATCATCATTTTTATCACTTTCCTATCATCTTACACAACTAACTAGTCACCCTGTCATTTACTTCACAATCTTGTGGTTATTTTTGCTTTCTGCTTTTCTTTCCTTAAGCCTTCCCAGACCTCATTATTTCATTCTTAGTAATGTTTTGAAATCCTATTTCTTACATCACTTTCACACTATAAAATCCCAGAACACTCACTAGTGTTTCTCACATGCTGTGACCATTTTCTCAGTTCTGACTCTGTACCACTCCTTCAGGCCACAAAATGTGCAAAAGAAATGAAACTGCTTCTAACCAGTTGCTCTGTCATTCAAGCCTTTAAGATTAAAGTTCTTGAGGCCTTTTGTTCACTTCTACCTTTAGCTAAAAATTTATACTTACTGAACTGTATATACTTTATTTTTCTAATTTTCACAATTAAACATGTATTACAAGTACAAGACAAATCTATATATTTCAATAGAATGTTCAACTGGGAAGTCCTTAGCAGGGAGTGCACAAGATAAATGCCCGAGAATTACTGAGGATTCTGTTATCTGTGTCAGGATGGCCCTGATACCATAGTCATGTTCATAGAACATCTGAGCATTGAAATTTGCACAGATTTCAAATTAAATTATAACAGAATACTTTTTCTTGATTTTTTAATATATCTTTTTTTTCTGATATTTTATTTAATATTGGCTCCATATTCTCAGATAAGGAATCTCCATTAGATTTAACTATTCTATGTTGAAAATTATAGTCCTCAGATAATTTTAGCTAATTTTAGTGTTCTGTAAAATATTATTCTGGAGCATGAGACTGTCTATCTGATGTATTGCTGCCTTGTTATGGGAGTTGACAGTCTCCTTCATTTCCTATAGGTTGGAGGAACACAGATGTGGTACATATTTTAAATGTATACACATATTTTAAATTACTTTTGCAGGTAACCTTATTATACTGGATATGAAGTAGGAAAAAAGAAACATTGATCAGGTGAAAGAATATATGTGATGCATTCAGCAGCTAATACTGAAGACAATATATATACACGCAAAAAAAAGAAGTCCGAGAACAGATATATCTAAAAGATCTCTTGTCTATCAATGAGGGGGAAAATGTCTCAGAACAATAAACCCATATATTCTACTGGGATATGTAAAACGACCTTATTCAAGAATACATTTGGTATTCTAACTGCAGCAGTATTTGTGATAAAGGGTGACAGTGAGAAAGACAGACAATTGTTGCATATGCATATGCTGAGGTGTTGAGTTTTCTGAGAGCAGGTTTTTTTGTTTTTTTTTTTTTTCTTGTTTGTTTCTCTGGGTTTTGATGTTTTTGTTTGTTTAGTCGTTTTGTTGCTTTTTTACCTTAGATTCTACAGAGTAGCTACTGGTGCTTCCAGAAAACAATCAGATTCAGAACAAAGCACATGCAATATAAGAATCTTGGAAAATAACATATTGCAGAGGAATTTTATTTAAAAAATAAAATTAAAGCATTACAAATTAATTAAAAGTTACTGAATTATAACCAGTGAAATTCATTAAATGGCATGACAGAAAACTCCAGTATGAATAGTATCATTATGAAACAGGTGGTTGATTTTTTTTAAAGTTACACTTTTTTTCCCCCCCCAATAAAACATCCAGATTATGGTTTGGCTTCACTTTTTTTTTTTTTTTTTTTTTTTTTTTTTTTTTTAATAACAATAAAGCCACTAAAACTGGGATAAACAATCCTTCTACTGTAACATTTCTCATTTTGAAGGATTCTGAAATATATTGCAAACATAATCCAGTATAATGTAAAGTGAAGACCTCAATCATCATGAAGACAGACAAAGTTTAAAACAGAAAAAAAAAAAAGATACAGCATACAAATGAAATTTCAGAGGCAGTTAAAAAGGAGAACAAAGATAACAAAACTGCTATGTCCAAAACACTCAATTTGTCAATGCTGTTCCTTGCAAGATGGTCAATGTGTTTTAGTGACGAGCAGCGTAACTGATTGGCCCAAGGGGACTAGAAATATGGTTTGCTTCTGGTTGTCAGTTTATTTTTATTGTGACAAGGTTGTTTTTTTAACTAGCTATAATCAACTCAAGCAGCAACGGTTTCTCTGCTTCACAGATCCAATAGTATGGTACTGCTGTCTCCTTTCCCATCATGTTGCCATGGCTGTCAATGATTCAGTAGAACTCCAGAATCAGAACTGTCACAGAAACAGAAATATAAAATCATATTGTCAAACTGCCAGAGATTTCACTGCAATCATATTTTCTTGTTAAAGCTAGTCTGGTTTTAAACGTCCTAATCAATGGAACACTTTCTACTTCCCATAAGCAAGCTACAGAAAAACATTAGAGACATTCCATATATATATATATATATATATATATTTATAGTACAATCCTCTGCCTCAGAGGGAGCTGCACTGATTTCTGAATCTCCAACTGGTCTCATAACCTGCTAATTTTATAGAGTGTGCTGTGAGTTAACCTACAGCTAAGAACCACACAGTTGCTGGCTCATTTTCCCCTATACCCAGCAGGCTGGAGGAGAGAAAAGGAAGACCAAAACAAGAAAACTCGTGGGCTGAGATATATAGATAGTATAGATACTTTACTGAGCAAAGGAAAGATAAAAACAAAAAAAAAACACCAAAAAAAACCAAAAAAACCAAACTAAAACAAAACAAAACCAATACAAAAAATAACCAAAAACCATGCCCCAAAACATAAAAACAAAAGCAAAACACTTATCATCTCCTAGTCAGTCTTTGAGCATGGACTACCTTTCCCTACCCCCATCAAAGAAAAATACCCAAAAGCCTCTGCAGCTTTTTATTTCTGAGCATAAAATACCATAGGATGTCCCTTGGTGATCTCAAATCATCTTTCCTGGTTGTGTCCTCTGCCAGCTTCCCACACACCCTCCAAATACTCACTGGGGAGAGAGCTGGAAAGGAGAAAGGATTTCATACTAGGGAACTGCCGTTCAGCAATAGCTAAAATGTATTATCAACGTTGATTTACTCACAAATGCGAAGTGCAGCATCACACTGCCTGCTGCGAAATAAAGTGACTCCATCCATGCCAGACCCAGTGCTAGAAGTCATCCAAACACACAGCCCTTCATTCCTACCTTGAGCTAGAGAATAATGGTAGAAATTTTGTAGCACAGAGATGACGGGATAACCACCAAGTGCAGTCTTGTTCAGTAAGATTTCAGGTCCACTGGTTAGATACTTTAGCAATTGTTGGAAAAACTAGGAACTTGCTGGATATATGGCCATTCCAGGTGTTTGTTGCTCTGTGGAACTCCCAGGAAATGCTGGGACAACCAGAGTGCAGAGAAGATTGTAATCTCTATACAAATGTGTGGCAAAATACCTATTCAGCCCTGACTCACCGGAGAGTTTTCTAACAGCTTTAGGACTACTTTAAACCACAAGTGTGACACAAAATATGTTTAATGCAGCCACTAATAATAATGAAATCTCCAAAGAATTTCAACTTTTCTGCATTTTGGAAAGAAAAACTTTAGGTTCCAAGAAGATACTTTATCAGTATTGGCAGATTACTGTAGTCACACCATGAGAACACTAAAAAGCCTTAGCCATGACACCATAAGCGAATATAATTGGTACTACAATCAATAGTTCAATGTGTAGGGCACAACCATTTCAATTTTATAAGCCTGTACAAGACAACTATCTTTAAATCAGTTCAGGAGTTGATAGGAAGCAGTATTCCAGTTTAGTACCAATTCAGTGTTTATATAAGTTGCATTTATAGGGTACTCTAGCCATTGAATTCTGTAGAAACTGAAGTTTATATACTGAAGCAAACATCTTGGAAAACTCCAGCGTATAAGCCTTAAGAATGTATAGCTACATTCTAAAAATAGATAAATAAAGACCTGTGTGTATGGCTGAGGCTGAGATATCTTGGGATACTGTGGCTTAATTTGCTTATTGTGAAAGCATTGAGACTCAAAAGTAGTATCAAGATGATACTCAATGTTTAGCATCAAATTCCATACAGAGTTAGGTCAATTGTGATATTCATCACCGCAGCGCTTAACTTCTGTGCTCCTGAAACAAAACACAGAGTCTAAACCAAATACACAGCTTTCCTGTATTGAATGGAAAATACTAAAGCTATAATCACAGAATTTAGTCCCTAAGTTAGACTTCTTATATATTGTCAACTGCAAGAGACAGGCTTCTTTGAAACATGGTAAAGAAGATGAAGATAACTTTGGAACTTCTAATCATTGATTCATTCTATGTGAAAGAGTTAGTTCTCTACATTGTGCATCTGACTTACACTAACTTAAATTCCCCAGGTAGGTGATGTAAACACTCTCACTTAATCAGTCCAGACCTGGATTCACAACTGGACTAGACTAGTATAACTAATGGGATGTCTATAAAAGGTTGTAGTTTAAATACTGCTGATCTTGAGATACAATACCCAGAATTTTGAGTGCATCTCTGTTGAAGGTGGAGTCTCTGTTCACACCCTCAGCTGAAGGTAAGAGCCAAATATATCTTTTTAAAAAATGGCCAAGTTATTTGAGGCAACAGCCTGGCAATTAAAACACTCACAACACAAGAAAGTTCCATTTAGAGCAATTGTCGGCATGAGAGAAAGTTACATGTCTGTCAGAAATGTGCCCTTATCAACTGTCTGTTGCCTGTTATGGGATACTTTTCCTGGTGAAGTGATTTGCAAAAAATGTTAAGAGGATTTATAGGCACATGCTTTTCCTAATTTAATAACTAGTAGGAAAGAAAAAGTATCAAAGTGTATCAGTTATGCCTCTAACATCACATCATACTGGATCTAGCTTCACATAAATACCATGAATAGTATCCTAAAGACTGTGTGGATGCTCTTTTTGCATGTCTTTCACTGCTGGACATCATTTCACGTGAGTGTTTTAGAAATGATTCCACATTCCAGCTCTGTCATTCCTTTGCCCACAGTTGTAATAGCAGAACCAAATCCAACTCTCAGGCTTTGTGATATGTGGATTAACTCATTTCACCATTGCCCTTTTCTACAGTGCTGATGAATAGTTTTGCCTACTCATACCAGTCAAAGCTGAGACAGAGTCCATTCAGCTGGCAGTGACAATCCTCAGACAACAGAGTCTGCACCTGCTCTGATTCTTAACTTAAAGGATGGCTCTGTCTCAGTACAGCTTTTTTTCGTAGCGTCGCCTTAGAGAGCTGTAGCTTCAATGAAGTCATTGTTTCTGTCATTAACTGCTTGAATAATTCATTACTTAACAGAAAACATCCCTCTTTGCTCTCTGTTTATTCCATTGTTTGTATGTTTCAAAATAAATAAGTCAATGAGTAATACAGTGACTATTTTGAAAAAGAATTTGCTTACCCAAGGAAAAAAAAAAAAATGCTTGGCACAAGTAGGAAACAACAAAAAAGAGCTATATTTTTCTTATTTTACACACAACCTGAAGTATGTGTCTCAAAGAAACTCCTTTGATTACAAATAAATGTAATAACCAATAAAAATGAGCAGTTTGATTCATAATTATAATCACAAGTGATTAATTTATTAATAATGATGTTCTGATTTCCTTATAAAAGAAAGTACAGAAATCTTCTAAGCTTGGGAAGCTGAAGATACAGATTAGTATGAGGACTAGAATTGTCAGAAAGATAAGCTGTGTTCCAACTTGCACCAGTAAACAGGCAAGAGGTCATAGAGGACATAACTCAGTGCAGCAGATGCTTCGTGTGCTTCCTGTGAGTTATGAATCATGCAGTATGGGAATCGTTCTGTATCACCAAATTTCTATGGAGAATTTCCCAAGTCCATCCTTAAAGTATGCCAAGGTTTCAACATACTAGTCTGAAGTAATCATTACTGCTTTATGTACTTTGATTCTTTTTTGGCTTTAATAATTATAGGTAAGAGATTTAAATGATAGGAAGTCAAATAGCTCAGTAATACACCTGAAATTATGGGTAATAGGATAATTGGCAAGACCAACCTGCTGATAAGGCATAAGATAGGATAAGATATCTTACTTTATATGGTACTAAAATGTACTGAAAGCCCTGAATTCTTTTAAATTCAGCAGTTCTATAACATAATATGTTAGTGTAGCTTCCTAAATCATTCTTGAATCTCATTAGCAATGGTTTGTGTAGCCTAAAATCATACAAAAGATTCTTTTACATGCATCTAGAGAGCAGGAAAAATGTGAAGAAGTGACAAAAGTTAAACTATTACTTCTGTGAATAAACCAAATGAAGAATAAACACATAGCACATAACGTATTATGTCAGGAGTACCCACTCCCCTGGAAGATAGCTGGCCACCACCAGTTTTCTGTGCCTTTTTTTTTTTTTTTTTTTTTGTGCTGCACAGTGCTACAGCACAGCTGTGACAGGTACAACCAGGATCCTGCCATACCTCACCCTCAGTTGTGGGAATGAGAAGGGCAGGAATCCTTGGAAAACAGAAAGTGCTCCCAGTTAATGAGAGACTATGATCATGTATGACCATGGTCATGTGTTGCTAGAGGACAGGAAAGAACTACACTCACCTGTCAGGTTGTGAGACAAGAAAGAAAGGTACAAGTTAATTATGGTTTGGGGTTTAAATAAGGTTTGGAATTTGATCAGGGATTGGAGGACAAGAATAACACTTCTCTGACTCTAGTGGTTAACTTAGAAATTCATTAATTTGTCTTGTAATTTTACACAATATTAGTTTTTGGTTTTGTTATAAGCATGAGAAAGCTTCAGCAGAAACAAAAAACATCAGAAGGCTGAAAAATTAGGGCAATAGTCATGTATGATCATGTATGATCATGTATGATCTTGTATGATCTTGTATGACCCAACACGCCAGGTTATAAGTTGGGACCTGACAGAAACCATATATGGTATTTCTTTAAGCAGTCTGTCAGTGATTGGAAACCTACCTTGGGGCCTGGGATGGCATCCAAGGAGACTTCCCAGGACTGAGTGCCCGCCCCTCACTCCCAGGTCAGTGACTATTTTTCTGCTGGATATCCTTGAGCAATTCCAGCACCCTTTGGGCAAAGCAAATTGATTTTCTGGCTAATGCTGAGTGGGAGCCCCCTCAGTGACTGTGTATGAGAGGATGCGCACCTTGGGTCATCATTCCCATCCATGTAATAATGATATCCCTGACAGGTAACAGTGCACCTGGAACCTGTTAAATGTTATTGGAGTGTCATTGTGGCTATCCCCCATCATTTGTTAGCTTTGGCCATTGATTTTGGTTGAGAATTAAATTTTGTCTGAGTTTGTTATTGGCTTGAAGTTGTTTTCATGTGTCTTCATGACTCCTGTGCAACAGCACAAAAATCAGTTGAACCAGTATGGCCAAATTTGAGCATGGTGGTTTGCAAGAAGATGCAAAATCCGTAAAGGTTATCTATACACTTGTAAGAGGCTGATCTGTTGTTCTGAGGCTAAAAGGACAGATGATAAAATGCAGGAATCAAAGAATAAGATTCTGATTTTTGCTAAAGTCATTAGGATTTTTAACATTTATTTTGTGGGGGCCCATTTTTAATTAAATGAGTTTGCAAATACATGTGTATATAAATAAATGCAAATATATTCACACAAGAGAACACGTAAGTATCTCTATGCAAGGTAGTAAAGAGGATATTGTTAATACTAATATGTCAGCTGTCCTTGGGCAATGAAAACTAAGTAACTGTGGGAATGAGTTGAGAGAATTGGGGTCCAACACATTTTTGGAAAATTCATTTTAATGGTGTTCTCATATTACTAATGCAAGTAAAAGTGCCAAACAGAGTTTTAAATAGACTTTCTGCATAAATTATGCTTGTTTGATATTCATAAAAATCTTTTTCTCTTCATATATAAGCAGGAGTATCTCTTTTATAGATCCCTGGAGCATAAAACTACTGAAAATGGGGGCAAAGTGAGCCAAAAATTGGTGAAAAACACTTTCGAAAAGAGGCTTTGTTTAAGACACTAGAAACTTCCATATTATTAATTACACATAACATAGATCTTTTAATTTTGGAGTTTACAAATATTTTACATTTTACATTTTTCAGTTTACACCAAACTATACAGCCTTTCCTGTGTTTTAAGTCAAATTTTCAAAGGGACTAAAGTATTTCAGGCTAAAGAGGATAGATTATCTAATTTGCTATATGCATTTGACACTGTCCAACACATTGTAGTAGACCATCATTTCATTTAGAGTTTGAAAAATCTGTATTATTCATGCATATTACAGAGGAAATAATAAGTGCATTAAGATTTTGAAAGAAACTCTAAGAGCACTATTGACAAGAGAAAACGAGAAAAATTACTCCAAGAAATACTTGTAGAAGAGCAGCTAAGTATGTGTGCATTTTAGTAGGCTCATATGTACGAGTAAGCTATCCTTCTAAAACTATTATTCTTACCTTATGATGTTACAAATTTCTGATTATTTTATAAATAATAGCTTTTTCTATAAATTTTAACAATTTTTTTTGCCTAGTTAGAGTGTATTGCAAAATATTTAATTGTTTCCCTAAAAGGAACTTCTACTGCCATGTCTCAAGTTTTAAATACCTCAGTACACAAGCCATTTAATTTTGCAAGTCTGTTTTTCATGCTTTGTATAGTGGCCTCTCACAGCTGGGCCCCTGAGATCTATTGCAAATGAAATGAAAGATTAGTCAGAATAATAACATGCTAACACAATGATGCTAGCAATGCTCCAAGATCTATAGTTAAACTTATAATTATGGTAACTGTTATTCAGAAAATGTGCGAATCCTGAGATATCCTTACTGGCAATCCCTTTCTACTAGTTCTTTTAAAAAGCTGCCATAGTGAGACACACTGCCACTGCTGCTGGAGGATTCTGCCCTGGCAATATGTAAGCTCATTTCTAACATGCTATTCCTGCTTTTCTCAGATCGCTTGCCAAACCATGGAAGCAATGCATTAAAAATAGAATACTGTGCATGGAGGAGAAGAGACATGAGGTACTATAAAGGGAAAATAAAGAACAAGAATAGGACCAGAATGCTTTGGCTGCCTGCTAGAGTTTAAGAAACTCAGCCCCTTTCTTATTTTATTACAACTTTCTTGAAAAAGCTGGAGAGAGTTTCCTACACCTTCCATGAGCGTCTATCTTGGTCTCCTTTTGGACCTCTCTACTTCTTTAAGTCTACTCTAGTACGGATTTCTTCCACGCAGGAACTATTTGATACAACTTTGGACCACACCTGAACAGTTTGATGTTGCTGCTTAGAATGGCTCCCAGACTTTTCAGTGCAACAACAGCTGGCATGTGGCAGCACTGCTACTAGCACACATCAGTAGTGCTATTTTTAAGGTTTCATACAAGGAATAGATTGTATAAGGTGTGTGATCAGGGAAACAGAACTCAGTATCATTTTCAATTGTCAGAAACTTGTCCTTGGTGCAGGGTCTTGGTACATGCCCAGGCTTGGCTTAACCTGGTTAGGTTTTGCTGTGGTAAAATCTGTTTTCTCTGAACCACGCAAGTATTCGGTAGCCTGTTTATCCTCAGCTCAGATAAAACCAACCTGGGTTATTGCTGTATGACAAACAATGTCTCCTTCTATACCAATAGTTAATAGTGGCTGGGGAAAAGTCTAGTAATAGCTTGTGGGTGAACATGGCCAAACTTCTGCTGGGAATTAATGAGGAAAAAAAATAAACACAAAAAGGAGTAAGCAGATTGTTAAGATTATGGCTGAAAGGAATCCTGTGGAACCAAGACAAAGGAGGATAATGTCAAGTAGGGGCTTCTGAAATGGAGCCACGACAGGCTTTGGCAGAAACCACCTCAGAGATCCCATCATACCCTGCAGCACTGGCCAGGGCCTGTTGTTGCCTTTTCTGAACATGTGGGTAATACAAAACAGCATTAAAATTACCTTTGTTTCAGTAGTGACACTAGTGTCCTAAGAGTGACTGATAGAACAGAAAGGTGGATTCAAGCATTTCAGATGGGCCTCCATAAACTCAGCAAAAGCAGCAATAGTGTGCCAGTGAGAGAGCCAGCTTTTCTTTCTCCAAGTGCTGGATTTCCCTTTTGACACCTGGCAGTCTTTTTTTGATATTTTTTGACATAGGAGGAGGGAAAGACCCTCATGTAAATGGCAGAACCCCACTATAGGGTTGGGACAAAAATGTTGTGCCTCAGAAAGAAAAGGTGTCAGGATTGCTTTCAAAAGCTGCTGACTTTCTTTCTGCACAGGTTATTATCCTAAAGTTCTTGCTGCTTATTTTCTACTTAATTTCTGCATGAATAAGGGATACACATTCCCAGGAGTATTTTAGAGAAAGTCAGATTGAAAATATTTAATGCATTGGATTTCTAGGAGTGCCTCATCAGAAAGAGCAATACTAATTTCATATTAAAAATTAATTTACTTGTGTTTGACTTAAAACTCAGGATAAATACAGTCTCAGATTTTTCTCTTGAGACATAACAGAAGTTAAATCGTTACTGAACAGATTTGGATCATTCCAATCTACTGCCTTTCCCTTATGGTAGTCCAAAGTTTGAGTTTTTATTGAACATGACCATGTGTTTTTCAAGATAATCTATTTTTTCTTTCTTTACAACTGAGCGTTATTTTTATGAGGCCCAAGATGAAAATAACACCTGAAGAAAAATAAGAGGATCATTATAATTGCAGAAAACAGTAAACTTTGTTTTCCCTTTTATTCATTAAATAGGGACTGACAAAAGACAAGAGTAACAGAGAAGGAACCATTTTTGGTTAGAATGCAGTGATGTTCAATTGCCTAGGCATCAAAGTCTGATGCTATTTCAGCTAAGCTAGCTTATCACTCTACACTTGCAGTACCTGCTCTTGAGAGCTGGTGGTCATCTATAGGTCCCAAGTAGATGGATGTGTCAGCTGCCCTCAGATTGAAAGACTGATATTTGAAAGGTCAAGAGACATAAGTCAGAGTAATTAGCTGCAAATTTGATGTTCATTCAGTGAAGTAAAAGTGATGCTGGTGTTAATTCCACTTGAAATGGGTGGTGCAGCATTTGAGATCCTAAAGGAAAGTGTTTATAACCAACTTAAGAGAACAAAATAATCATAACAGTATAAAAAGTTAACGTGGGCACCTACACCTTACTTTACTCAGCCAATAATGTTTCCCAGTATCAAAGTTATGAAGTCCTGAAAAAACCAAACACACAATTTACATCCCTCTCTTTTACAAATTTAAAACCATATGACAGCTTGTAGTGTTAAATCACAATCAGCTGCATAAACTGATTTAACTATTCCATATACTTAATATACTTTAATATTTGTATTGACTTTTGAAGATGTACTTAATTCTCTGCCAGTTCATGTTATCCCATTGTTTTAAGTGTCTAAAATTCTATATTCCCAATGTACACCAAGTCATTACTTTTACAAGTTGCATTGTAAATCTAAATTCTAAATCCTTTTTGAGGTAGTAAGATGCAAATGCTTCCTGTAAAAAGTTGCTTGTGATATATAAAAGCAAGACTAGATACACAAATATGACAGTCTGAGCTCACAAAATGCCTTCATTCACATCAACATTTAATTTTCAATTTTCCTTATTGTATACTTTCTGTTTCAATTTTCACAAATTTTCATATGTATTCAATCACTTTTCCCTATTGAAGTTCTGATTAAATTCAAAAATTGAAATTTCTAGTTACATCCAGTTATTAATTAATGTTCAGTAGGTGCTGATATCAAATTCGGAGGTAAAACCCAAATTATTCTTGATTCTCTATTATTGTCAATCAGTTTTTACATATTCCAGCTCCAGTCCTAAGAATGAACTCTGTATTTTCTTGAAAATAACCTTCAACAGCATCTTGAATGGGGAAATCCATAACTTTTCATGCTGGTTCCATGACATGAGACCAAATTTAAGCACCTCATGAGGCTCTCCCTATCCTGCTCACAGCCCAAACCCTTATTTCAGCTCCATGGGGCTGAACTCACCTGACTTTTTCAACTCATGCCTAGCAAAGTGCAATATCACCAAACTTAGACTTGAAACCTCCTTCTCTCTTTCCCGCCCGTCACTGGACCTGCAGAACTACACCACTTGTTCTGTACCCTGCAACATCATCTGATTCCCACCTGAACTTCAGACTTGAGTCTGAAGAGAGTTTGGGGACAAAATACTATGATGCTTGAGTTTCCTTGTGGTAGTCATTAGCCAAACACATAAATGCTTCACCACTGGAAGAACTGCAACAGCTGTTGCAAGGTAAAAATAACAAGTTCAGTGCAATTTGATGACGTGCTACAGCCAAGTGGGGTAGGAAGGCTGGTACATATGGAACAGAGTCTGAAAATACATTTTACTGAATACCCTTCAGCACCCTAGAGCCAGATTGACCGACCTCACAGAGACAGATTGTTCAGCATGGCCTCCTTAAGGCTTCTTCCTTTCCACATCTTGCCACATCACTGTTAATATATTCCCTGATGTATCCCAGCTTTCACTCTCAGAAATGCTCACCTTATTCCTGATCAGTAACCTCAACACTACTCCTATCAGTGAGAGCTCTCTTCCCTGGTGCTTGCTCAGTCCCCTCAGTTACTTCAAATTTTATTTTCTACAATACTGATAACTCCCTTAGGAAACCTAAACCTTTGTCTCCAAAATTTTTATCACCTATGTTCTGATGTACCATATATGTTCCTCAAAAATTGTGCCCTCTCAGGTTTCTCCTCCTAGCATGTCCTTACAAAATACTTTAAAGCTTTTCTAAAATATTCTCACTCTTTCACATTACCTCATATTTCCTCCCCTCATAAAACCTCATTTTGTTACAAATACCTCAGATTTCCACTCCAAAATGCTACTTCTGTTCTCTCTAATTTTGTCCCACTTCCCCCAAAAAGCTATTTTTATTCCAACTTTCCTCAGCTTTTTCCTCAGTAAGCCCATTTCCCCTCTAATTTACCTCTTCTTCCCCCTGAAATGTGACCTATGGAATCTCTAATATACCTCAGTTTTTCCCTCAAAAATACTCATTCTGTTACCTACAAATTACTTCAGCTTTTCTCCTCAAAGCATCACCTCTTCCCCTTCTAAATCACTTCATGGATTTTTTTTTCTGAAAAGCTGAAAATCCATGTTTTCCTCTGAGAAAAGGGGGCACAGAAAGCCCTCTCAGTGCCAGAAGTGGCCCACAAAGCCATTCCCCGCCCTCCAGATGACACAATTTCTCTGTGCTGTAGAGTGTGTCCCCCCACTCATCCTCCCAGGCCCCTGCCCAGCATAGGTAGCTGCCAGTTCTGCTCTGCAGTGCTGACCCTGAGCACCATAAACCCAACAAGGACCGCTCTGGAGCCTTTCAGCTCTCCCAGACCACACCACAGCATAAGTGAAAAATCCCTTTCTGTATCCTGGAAAACGACTTACAGGTTTCCCAGATGCCTTCCCAGGGCAGTCAAGGGGAAGCCCATTTTGTAAGCACCTGAGATGCAAGTACCAGGTGCCACCAGGCCTGATTTCTTGAGCAAATCTGTTGACCATCCACACCACCCCTGGAGCTGAAGTCTGAACATACTATTTTGGACCCTGTGAATGCAAAATATATGATCCCTGTGGTGTACATAGTGAGGAAGCCATTGCTCTTCTGCAATTGCCTTTTCAGATACCCATCTTAAGAAGAACCCCTCTTCTCTGCCATTCCTGTGAAAATGTAGAAAAAAAAAAGTTGAAAAGGAAACAAAACTGTCCAGATATGGCTTGTGGTTATTACTTTTTTTTCTCATAGATTCATAGAATGCTTTGGGTTGGAAGGGACCTCAAATATTATCTGCTTCCAACCCCCTGACATGGAGAGGAGTACCTTCCACTAGACCAGGTTGCTCACATTTCCAAACTGGCTTTGAATGCTTTTGCTTCCTAAATCTTCCTTCTTACATTGCTGAAGTTAGCAAATGACTATGAAAATTCAGAAAATGTGGAAAAAGATTTATGCACACTTTTCCTTCTCTGCTTCTCACACCCACACGAGATTTGTGTCTCTGAATTTAAATTTGTACCTTTCATTTCTTTGAAATTCCTGGATAGAAAGACCTAGCAAGTCTGATTACCACAATGTTGCCCTGGAGTAAGAAAGCTGAGACCTCCGAAATATCCAAAGTCCTGAAATATAGTTATAAATCATAAAGTAAATATAAGAAATTGTTATTTAAGTTTCTCTGTTGGCTTGGAAGCCTGTTTAACAAGCCTGCATTTCAACTCTTTCATTGCAAGGGCCACATCAGTCAAGACAGATTCTCAGCTGTACAGGCAGCTGGGTATGTGCAGTGAGCCAGTTGTATCATGACAGATGTAATTTTATTCTTTCCACAGAAGAGGGTTTTTTTTGTGTTGTGAATCTCATTCTTGAAGAGACTCAAATTTCAGACAAAATGAGTAACGGGCAAGTTACTCTGGCAGCAATATTTAGCAGCAGGGCCACCATGTAGGCTAAGGGAAATAGCAGAGAAAACTTCTTCCTCAAAATACATGTCACTGGAGTGTTACATGCCAATGCTACCTGAGGCAAACACATCTGATGTTATGCAAGAGGACATTTGCTTTCTTGCTTAATTCTGGCATTTGTTTTCCTTTGGAGATACTTGTTTAATGCTAATTCTGAAGCTAAGATAGGAGGTGAGGCTTCCAAGACCTGCTCTGTGAGCTCAGGGGAGACTGGTACTGACACCACTGTTTTCTGTGCTCTCTCTGGAAAGTCTCTCACCAGGGACTGGAGTGGTGATGACAAAGTGACTGAACCCTGGCATCCTCCCACATGCTTACAGACAGACACTAGACTTTGGTGTGGGATAGCAACACACCTATTTCCTACTCCTGTATCTGTTTCCTCACACCCTATCCCCCTGTGATAAATAACTGTCTATGGGACAGAGGGAGATGCAGTTATTCAGTTATCAGTCTCCAAAGAGTTACCTGTTTGCTGGCAGCAAACTCCCACTTTGGCAAGAACAAGTCCGTCCTGGGTACAGAAAGATCTATGCATCTAGAGTATCAGTATAATTTTTGAATTTATCTAAATCTGATTTTTTTACAAGTTTCATTTTTGTTGTTGTTGTTGTTGTTGTTGTTGTTATTTGTTGTTTAATGTCTTTGCAATTTATTTGTGAGCATAGGTCCTCCTTTTCTGCTTTCTACGCCTCTGTGAAATAGTGATCATCTGAAGTAAATGTAAGATGTAGCTTGTTTTAAACTGCAGCACTAACTCTTTCCAACTGGACATACAAACCCAGCTAATTCCACTTTATTCTCAACATGCTACTAGTGTTATTCAACACTACTTACATCTAAAAATTCAGTATTTTTAAAGCAATTTAATCTTCTCACAATCAAAGTTCCACATCATTCAGTCTACTTCCAACATTAAGAAAATAAAATTGCTAGTAGACATGCATGTATTAAGAAGATCTACACTGTGCTATATGGAAAGAAAACAGGAGGTCAGATCTACTTTTCTTTCTGATGACAGGATTTCAGAGTTTTCTGAGTCCTTGAACTGGCTGCTGCCTGTGCCACTGAGAATTCAAATCCTTGTTTCAATTGTTGGACTCCATTTTGCAGACTAGTAAAGCCATAAGATAGTAAAATTTTTAACATTTGGATTTCCATTGACCATAAAAGAAGATACATGTTGAACCTAATCAGATTTCTCTTGAACACAGTACACATTTGGCTTTTGGAGGGAATGATACTCTAAACACTCACAAAAAAAGGGATTTTAAAAATATATTTCTACCTAGGCTTGGGAACGCCTACTTGAGTTTTGGAGGGTGTATGATGCTCTGAAAGAGTGCACTTTTGTATGTGCTCTTTTGCAACCACTGTGTTGGTTGGACAGTCCCATTTTCTTTCAAATAAACTTTTTTTTTGGCTGTATCTAGTGCAAAAAATGTGTAGGGGGACAGGAAAAGGGAGGGAAAGGGGAAGGGAGGCAAAATGAGGGGATAATGGAGCGGAGAGGAAAGAGGAGGGAAGTAGAGGGGAGAGTGAAGTCGGCGAGAAGAATAATAAAGTAGCAAGAGACAAAAGCAATTTTACAGCTTTTGATTATTTGTAAGTGGCTGAAACATCAAGACTTGCAAGACTGACAGGTCTTTCTAATAGGCTATAATCTCTAGCAGAGCTGGGAAGGCTTTGGAAGAGCTGCTTGTGAGCAAGTTTGCAATTTATGCATTTTTTTCTCCAAGCTAATGGGCTCTTTTAGTGTAAACATTAATTTAGATAATAGTTATGAAACATATCTTGCTCATTAAAAATGTGAAAATGCAAACTGGAATTTATATTCTTTCTATATTGGTGCTGTTACAACATAGTGATTTTCTAATTTGCAGATTTCAGTCACAAAAATGAAATCAAATTGGAAGCCTTATACAATTGTTTGGAATTCAGATACTTTTTTACACCTAGAAGGTTAATTCTTTACATAAACCTGCTATGTAAGCATTGATTTCATTTGCAGCAGTGCCATTGATTTAATAGATTTTAAATCAAAGACTCACTGTTTTCTTTGAGTTCTAACTTTCATCACACCATAATGCAATTGCTTTTTCAGTTTATCAGATTTCTCGAATTAGTACTTTCTTTTGCAGTTCCTAGTCTTGTTCCATGGTCTAAGGCTAATTTTGGTGTATTTTATCTCTTGTTTTGGGATACACTGCTGACAAAATTTTATATCTTTTCATATTGTGTTTAAATATTGGGTTTTCATATTGTGGATAAAACAAAATAGCTAGCACTGTAAATTTCAAATTAATATCTTTATATCAGCAAAGTGGCAAAGAAAAAAAAAATTCAGAATAAGGTAAAATTGGTATCTTTGAAGTTGTGGAACACTGTATTTCATGCCATAAGCATTAGTTCTTGCATATATTTTTTCTGCAACTTAAAGATAGACAGTTTCTGTTACCATTTATAAGTGCTTTACCTTTTTAATGTCTTTAATTGTTTAGACGTTCTAAGCTAAAGTGGACCATTTAAAGTTCTCTTTTGAGATAATTTTAATTAAATATATTTTAAATGTTCATGACTAACATTTTTAAATATGCATAATTGTAAAAAAAAAATCTGAATACCCAACCTCAAATAGAACTCAAAACATAATTACCTTTTTCAGGTGGATATCTGGATAGCTTCAATATGCACTTCTGGTGTGCCACGATGAAAAACTGCTTATGACAATGCAGATTCCTCAATACAGAATTTGTAAAGAACCTAGTTAAAACATTCAGCTGTGTATTTTCTTTAATTAGTTGCCTCTTCTGTTAAGGAGAAATAGAAATTTCTAACTAGTCCCAATTTCTGAGGTAAGGAATGTAAATGCATAGTAGGTATACAGTGCTGTGGCTTATCTGTTGTTGCAATTGACTGTTCAGTGATTGCTGCTTAATTACATATCGTTAATAAATTAATGCATGACTTGGACTCTCATTTGGTTTAAACCACATGATGGAATCAGCATTTTATCTCTGGTACTCCAGGATCCACAACTGTTGCCTGTTCTATTTAGTACGTTTTAATAGACCCATTGTGCCTGAATTTGTCTTGTATTTTTTAAACCTTAAAAACCTGTATTTTTTAAACCATCTGCTTCTACTCTTTCCTGTGCAACTAGTTGTTAATCCAAAGTTGCTCACGCTCTAAGAAAAACTTGTTACCTGTTTTAAGACCATTTCTTAGTAGTTTTATTGAGATTTGTTCATAGTTCTGCTCTCTCTTTTTCCATTGCACTCATGGCTTCATCAGCCTCCATCTCCCCTCAGCCTTCTCATTCACAGATCCAAAAGTATGAACCTTTTCCGTGTCCCCCTGGAGGGCAACTGCTTTTATCCTTATTTTAATTGCCCTTCTGTACCTTCTCCAGTCCCACTCACTGTGTTTCATTAAACACATGCTGAAAATACAGGTGAAAATAATTTAAAATATTCAGTTGAAAGGTATCTGCATGCTGCAATTTATGGAGTAAATGAATATACATGGAAAATATCTTTGATTTGTCTTTGGAAGCCCTTGCTCTCTTGCTTGTGTTAAAAAATGCTTAGTGAATACATAGGAGAGAATGACAGGGTTTGAGGGGGAAAAAGGCCATAGCTAGCTGTGAATATAAACTGAGAAGCAAGAAGGATGATAAAAGTCTCTAGTGTGATATATAGTTAGTGTTCATAGTGGATTGGATAGCTCACCTTAGTCTTTTACATTTTTCATCGATATGGTGTTTATTTTAGAAACTAAAAATAGAAAAGTCTATTTCTATTACAAAAGTTTGAGCTAAGCAAAATTTCAGGAAAACAAGCTAACAACAAGTATCTTTGGGGATCGTTTATTTTAAAATCTTGATTATAGTGTGTGTCCTGTACTCCAACTTATTTTTCTATCATCTTGAAGGTGTGAATCTCTGTATGAATAAGTTGGCTAATTAAAAACAAACAAACAAACAAAAACAAAAAAACTAACAAAAACCCCCAAAAAACTGAAACCAAAAAAACAAAACAAAACAAAATAAATCCCTTCAAGTAAAGTGTAGGTATGGAATGGTGAGTAACAACTAAAATCAATCATATGATACAAAGGCAGAAGGAAAATATTTCAGCTTCAAAAACCATGATTAAAAGTGTAAAAAAACTTCTTTAAATAAGAATTCTGTAGTGAGAGAAGCATTTTTGCTTAATGCAAAATTTATCCAGCCTGAGAAGTGTAACCCAAATCACTGGAAGGTGTTTATACTCATCTTTGTAGTTTCCTGTAGTGTGGTAGTACTGGGTGAGCAACAGTATCAAAATCAGAGATGAAAACAGATGCATTTTCTTTATCAGTGGACAACAAAGAGAACAAACAAGAATAATCAGTCCTGCTTTGGACTGGACTCCAACTGAGAGAATTTTGAGATGTTTACTGCTAAGAGTTGCATCCGGAGATTGCCTTTGTAGTAGACACTGCAATTACTTGATTATTGTGCAGTAATTTCAAACACAGCTCTCCAGCCAGGATTTCTTTTATTTGGATTGCCTGTGGCACATGTAACATGAATAACTCTGTTCTGTTGTAAGGTGAATAATAGGATTCCTAGGTGTTTTGTGCACGCTTCGTGCACACAGAGACAATATTAAGAGTCCTAGGCAGTGTTTTGTCTGTAGCTTTCAATTCCATATCTATTTGTAGTTTGAAAAACCTGCTTTTTCTTGTCTTCTCTTTGGCTTATTTATTTAATAAAATTATTAAGGTTATATCAGCTGTTTAGGAAAACTTAAAGTTAAGAGAGGTATATTCTAAAAGTATATGCTAAAAGTCGCTGTGGTATCGAACTGAGTAGATGAAGGATGATATCTGTAGCAATTTATTGTAAGACCTTGACATCTCCATTTTGGCAACTTATCAGAAGCAGTTAAATGACATTACGAGCCCAAACTTAATTACAAAAGGAAAGATGTAAAAAAGTAATTCTCCATCCTTGATCAATGCTGCTGACTTCCTTCCATGTCACAGGCAACCAGTAGGGAGCATGATGTTCCTTGTAAATTCCTGTCAGGCTGAACAAAGACACCAGTCCTGTGTCAGGGAGCTCTTATGCTTTACTGTACAATTGTCTTGACTCCAGCAGACAGCACTCTATTGAGTCTCAAATGTTATGGCTAACAAGCCCTAAATTATCACAGCACGCTTCAAAAGGCCTGAAATCCTCACAACAAACCTCAATACAGTGCACAGGGTAGAATATTTTAGGTGCACTTTGCCCAGACAAAGCAAAAGGGAAGACTGAAATAAAAGTGAAAAAGGGAGAAAGGGAAGAAAGATCTTTACCAGCCTTTATATTTTTCATTAGTCTTGCCTCAAGGATGCTCCAGAACTGGAGTAGTGAGACAAAGAAAGAGAGGAAAATGAGCAGATGAGACTAATCCACCTCCTTTTATTGTTAACCTGGTAAAGTACTTTTTTCAAACCATTACATTCATGCATGTACAGCAGGGGTTTTAAAGCCCTTCAGGAAGTGAGTCAGGTAAGGACAGGAGGGATGATTAATCACGAGTCTCAGAGTGGGAAAGGAAATTGGCTCAGAACAGTGCTGCCCCACTTCCAAAGGACCACCTCTTCCAATCACAACTTTCCTGTCACAATACTCAGAAAGTTTGAGGCAAAACATGCTTATCCTTGATTCTCTTTAGAAGAGAAGTATTCTTTCTTTCACTCTTACCAGAGAAGTATTTCAGCCTGTCTCTTACTCATCATCCTAACATTGCTTTTCTGTGGCAGGAGTTGTTTCTCTTTTGTATTTGTTTGAGGATGTGTCACTAACATGGAAACAAGTTTGTCATTTGGAAAATCTTTGAAGATATAATTCTACTGTATCTGAGATAGAAAGAGCAGGTTCTTTTGGGTTTCAGAATAAAAGGCAGTCTGTAATATAATTTAAGCTTGCGTTAAAGATCATGTCAAAATAATAATAAAAAAATCTAATAAATCAAATACTTTCAAGCCCACAGTGGTCAAATTACTGATTTTTTTTCCCCCATATATAGTGGATTTGCTCAAGTAAATCCAGGATTAATTAAATATTGGGATATATTTTATTGTTTGGGATACACTGCTGGTCTAAATTTTATAAGGATTTGAGCTCAATTAAGTACAGAATGCCTGACATCTGATAATGCCTTTAGAATTCCTGAGCTTATGTAGGTCTTACTGTTGGCAGCCTAACTCATAATGACTGCCAAAAGAAAATCTTAGGATCTTTTGAAATTGAGTAGCTGATTTGAGAAAGTTCAGGGTATTTTACCCTTAGAAAAGCTAACAAGGTTAAGAAGAAATAAAAAGAATAATATTGAATTATCTGGATTCCTTTCATTAAATTGACTGATTTTATGCTAATGACTTAAAAGCCATCTTTTCTTACATAATTTGCTCCAGTCCAGCTAATTTAAGCTTTAGTTAATATGACTGCAAAGTATGCAGTTATATTAAAAGGGCAGTACTTGAAAATACTTAATCAATTCTGTTTCTTTTCTTCCCTCAAAGAGAAGTGTCATTTTATTAAGGTACATATTCTATCACGTTAATTATTTGTTAATGTGAGAGACTGAGAAAAGTGGTTACTGGCTCAGGCCAACCAAAGTGTTTGTGTGGGACAGGTCAGGGAAAGTGCTGCAAAAGCAGGATGGTGTCCCACACCCTGTCCACTTTGGAGCCATCTAGTCCAGCTGTCAGTCACTGCCACACCAGGAGCACTGTCCCACACCCTGCCCCTGGAGTGCCAGTCTAGCCCCAGAGTGGCTATCTGACTTCAAGCCCCACCTGGGGGTGTGGCCAGAGGAGGTCACAGATAAACAGATAAAAACCTTGCACAAAGACACATATGGTCACATCACTGTTGTCTGTGGATTTTATGGCAGCTGAGACCATGCTGGTTCCAAGGGTGGAAGCTATATCTTCCTCTTTTCTCTCTCTTCTTATTTTTTTCTCTCTCATTCTCTTCTTTTCTTCTC
The DNA here is from genome assembly GCA_014839755.1 of Sylvia borin. Classification (NCBI taxonomy): domain Eukaryota; kingdom Metazoa; phylum Chordata; class Aves; order Passeriformes; family Sylviidae; genus Sylvia; species Sylvia borin. The sequence continues at coordinate 79,850,715 of CM025957.1, forward strand.
ATATCCTCTTCTTGATATCTGGGTAATTTAACATTTCATGGGTTACAGTTTGCTAAGTCAATGTTTTGTGAAATATTTTATTTTTATGGAATGTTTGCTTTAAATTTCGCTAGGTTCCTGATCTTCCAAAGTTTGCCAGTAGAAGTTTCTTGTTTAAATTTCCTGAGTATGTTGTTTGGTTTCTCTCGTGCACCTATCTCAGGGTATAAAAAAAGTCTAAGCCCCTTTCAATAAACTTGCCAAGTGAGGACCTGGGCTTTGCAGTTGATTTTACACTTGGATGTTCTCTACAGAGAAATGGATTGACAACTTCAAAGATGTCTCTTTGTTGGTACATTTCTGTCATAAATATTCATATACACTTCCTGACTTACTAAATGTCAATGGTTAGTATTCATCTCATCAAGCTCACTTTTTATAAAGATACATCCTATGAAAATGTGTGTACTTCTGCTGAAATTATTTTGCGCTTTTACAATGATTACAGTGATTTGTCTTGTGATGACATCAAAACTGCTTTATGAATTCAAGTGAATTAAATATGAATTAAAGTTTATAAAACCTTTGCGGAACAGCGAAGATTGTTAGCTAACAAAAATGCTATCATACGTATTTTCAAACTGAGTACTCTGAAGGACAGCCTGTAAGTGATTTGGCTAAGTTCAAACAGGATATCAATACAAATGACAAATTCTCACCCCAGCTTAATAAGTAGATCATAGTCCTTGAGTTCTCTTTAACAGTCTAAAATACAATTCCTTTCTAAAAAGTGACTCTATAAAAATAAGTGTCACATTTATGAATCATTACTTCTATGAATATTCCTGCAAATTTTTTTCTGTATTAAGAGTTAATTTGAGGGCATTGCAAATGGCATGTGCTAAGCTGTCTCTAAAATGAAGCAAAATGACCCTTTCTTCACAATTAATGCAGTTAGCAATGCTTTTTGTAAAGAGGACCATCTAAATGTGACCACATAATTCAGGTGCAGGCACTTATTTCTGGGCTGAGCTTTCAAGCTGTTTTGCTAGGTCAACTGAAACATACTATATCAAATTCAAGAGACAATAAAATATGATATCTAAAATCTGTAAAAAAAAAAAAAAAAGAGGAAGGCATATCCTCTTAAAGCTAAAGATTAACTGTTCTTGTTATTAAAGCAAATAGCCAGTGTACCCTTCACAGGAGCTCATCTGTCAAACTCCCTAAAATCTGATTGTTCCTCTAGTCTTTACAAATTCAGTCCAATAGGCAGAAGTGTGCTAAGCGTTGGGTCTTTCTGAAGAGATGGGTTAATTTAATCTCCGTGAGACTTTCAAGGACACTCCAGAAAGGAGGATGTTTACCAGTTGCTAAGTTTTTATTGCTAATGGAGAGGAAAGATAGGCATTTTACTGTTAGCTTACTTATTTATTAATGCTGTATATGTAGGTATTTTATGAACATGTATTGGTTTATACTGTCAATTGCATCTTCCTTTCTGGAAATATGGAGTGCAAGGCCTAAGACTGTCCTCACGTGCGGTAGAGGAATTTACCAGAAGATCATTCTTCTATGAACCCAGATTCTGGCTAAGTTGTAAGGGAGTCTTTGAAGTCTCATTTTCAGAAAATCCTTTTCATTATGAAAAATAAATGCACAAAATGGCATGTCCTTGAAACCATTAGCATTTAAAAACCTCATTTAAAATCAAAATCCCTATACCAGACAGAATTTTCACCACAAAATATAATAAGGCTACAGACCTCATGAAATGGAGTACAGTTCTTCTGAATAATTATCAGTATTATGTCAGTATGTGAAGCTGTAAACTCAAATCTGCAATATGATAATTATTTCCTTATTATTATATAATTTTTATCAGTGATTCCATGCCTCTCTTTAATATTCTTTTTTGTTTTGATTGGCGATAGGAATATGATAGCAAATAAATATTATTTTATTTGCATAAATACACTGAATGAATACAGTTGTTGAGTATATTTAGTCATGCTAGGAAACACCTCAATTTTTCTTATAAAGGATGGTGGTTTTGCTTGTTATTCACATTTCATATTACTTCCTGGCTCTCATCTGACTATGATTAAGCACTGCAAATACAGTGGCAGTTTCAGTAAAAGATGAAGTAAATATTTTTATAATGTACTTATTAACAATTTAAAATCAGTGAAAACATGGTTTTGTGTATATATGAAAAAAGCTCCAATATGGATCAATCCTCAAGAACTCTGAAGACAAAGTGCAAATCACATTAAAAAAGAAAAAAAAAAGAAAAAAAAAAGAAAAAAAAAAGCTATCCATTGTGCTATGAAGTAGGATACTTCCTTCTGCACCTCTTGTGATTTAGGAATGGTACTCCCCAAATTAATGTCTCCAAGACTCTTCAAACCACATGCTGCTGTCTCACTCTCCGGATTTCTTCTTCCCCTCCTCCCTGCAATGGGCTGGAAAGGAGAATTGCAAGTACAAAAGGCAAAGATCATGGGTTGACATGAGAACAATTTGCTCGAGACACCAACGAGATAAAAAAAGAGCAGTAACAGCAACAACATGAATGACAAAAGGTGCAAGAAAGATCAGTTCAGACAGAGACCCCTGACAACAAACAGTACTGGACAGTACTTTTGCTGCATATCCTCAGCCAGACCAGAAGCACTTCTTTCCTGGAGAGAGCCCCTTCCCCTTACCCCAGAAATTGTATGAGGTGGTACAGAATAACTTCCAGGTCCTAGACGTAGCCCTTCCTTGCTACTGCAAAAATTATCCCTGTCCTGGCTGGAACCAGGACACCAACGTTGCCCTATGCCCCTATGTTTAGACACTTCCTAGATAAGCTTTTAATGGGCCTGGTTAAAGAACTCGGTTGAAATAAAAAGATGAGTTGCGACATGGGAAATTCCAATTAGAAGTAATGGAAAAGTCTACCACTCTGGAGGTGGTCAAACACTAGAGCAGGGAGCTAGAGTATTTCTGGAGTTTCCATGCATGTAGTCACTGAGGACATAGCCTTAATGTGCCATAGTTGAAGAAGGACTTGGACTGAAAGATCTCCAGAGGTCTGTTCCTTCACTATTCTGTGGTTTTGTGATTCTGTTTACATATGCAGTTGTATTGTTACACCTGCAGGTGCAGGTGTATTGTAGGTTTATCTAAACGCTCTGTGTTTAGAGTGTCTTTGTTCTTGGATCACTTTTCACTTTCAGGAAAAACAAAACAAAACAAACAAACAAACAAACAAAAACAAAAACCAAAACAAACAAACACCCCACCCCCAACAAAAAACAAACAAACAAACAAAAAGACAAAAAAAACAAAACAAAGCACAAAGAAAAAAAAAAAGAACAAAACCAATCCAACACCCTAGGCTAGACAGTTCTTATTATACTTAATTCTATGGGACTATGATCTAAAGATGAAGCTAACTGATATGAAAAATGTCCATCTAGTTTTACTGAAAGCCAAAGAAACTTACTGTCATAAAAGTCACATTGTTATAAAGATGTAAAGTTATTCCTATGCCTTGAATTGTATGTGTTTTAATAATATTAAAGGAACAGGTGTGGAATTCGAACAAAGTGTGATAATGAAGTTTTCCTTGTGTTAATAATAATGACTGTATTTGTACTTGTTATCAGTACATACTTGGAACAAGATGACTCTACACGATAGATAAAGCACTGTGGTTTGTTTTCAACAAAGATCTGGCTTTGCCTGTTAATTAAAATGTGATGTCAACACTAATAGAGGTGTTTGCAAAATCCAGATTTGATATTTAAACTGAAAGTACGGGCCCTATATACTGTGAATTAATTGTTAATCTAGAATTGAAAAGAATGGGGAAATATAAAATTAAAATAAAGGGGGAGAGAACGTCTACTTTACTGCTAACTGAGGAGAAGAACTGGAAGAGGAGTAGGTTAGTGTGATGATTTTCTGACATTTTAGTTGACCTCTGAGTAACTGAATAAAACCTTGGGTCTATCTTAATAAACTCTTCTCCATCTTCTAATTTCGATTTTGCATTTTTATCAATTATTTGAGCAGAATCAAGAGCTAAGAATTCTCTTTGAGAAGCATTGTCCTGATTATCTTTCTGCTGGTAGCTGGAAAGGGCAGTTAAATTCAAGAAGGAAAAGTAATGAGTAATTTCTTACAATGTTGAGAGGTTAGGAAGTTTGTATTGTAATTGTTTTCTTTTTGCTTCAGAATAGTAAAATGACAAAGCAACCGTCTTTTACTGGCTTCTGGCTTTGCAGAGAAGACACATGAAATGTTGATAGAAGAATGTACCAGTTTTTATCTGCATGCCCTCCTGTGCCTGTTTGTTTGTTAGTTTGTTTCTGCAAGGTATATCATACTGGTAATAGCTGAACTGTGGTGGTGCGTGTTTTGGATTTTACTTTGCTTGTTCTGTTATATGAGTTATTTCCAGAAAGTTTAATGTAAAGTAGTTTGTTCTTTGTACCTCCCTCCTGTTCCTTTCCCTTTGTTCATTCCCAAGTTGTTTGTCAGATATTCATTGTCAATCATTAGTTACATAACCCTCTGGTCCTGTCAGTCACTCTGGGGCCTCTCCCCGCATCCAGAAAATTCCAAGAGAGGCATCGAGTGGTTGGGCAGAACCAAGGGGCTCCCCTCCCATTTGGTTATGATTTGATGTTGCACCTGTAGGTTATGTTAAGAGTCACTCCTTACTTTTCTGTTATTGGTTTGTCGCTGTACTCCATCCCTGAGACCCACCCCCTTTTATAAGTTGCTCCCCTCACATTCTCAGGGTCTCTTCTGACACAGAGCCCTGGGGTGAGGATCCCCCTGATCCAATAAACTCTGTAGCCCTGTCTCCGAAGAGTCCCGCCTTTTATCTCCTGCCTTCGCCGCGTCCCTGCTTTTGGTCAGCCAAGAACCACCAGTGTCGTGGTGCCAGGGCTGGCCGAGCCGGGTGACACAGGCAGCCATGACACTGAACAGTATGTGAACATTTATATGCTCCTAAAAATGTATATATTCGGGGGTAGCAAGTATATGTATTTGTGTCTTTCTTCCATGCCAAAGTCTTGGTTACTTGTTTTGGTCTTAAGAGAAGTTTCTCGGTGCCTAGTTTTTAAAACTGTATGAAGTAGATATGAACAGTGGAAAAACTGCAGCATGTACAATGGTGACACTACAAAAAACTGGCATTAGTGATATGTAAATTCTATAAGCTTCAAATTCCTCTGACCTTCATTCCCAATATACCAGAATTTTTTGAAATGTCATCTCTTTTTAGGTTATAAATAATAGTTTTATTAGTTTACAAGCTACTCTATATAATGTCTAATTTGCTCCCTTTCCTCTTGTGTTTTCTTACTATTCTTGCATGGCAGAGAAGTCACAATATGAGTAAGATATGTTTTAGAATGCCAATTCCATATAAGTGCACACCTGAAAAAAACCCGAAAAGGCAGACTAAATTCAAGCTTAGACTGGGGCAATTCTTTTGTGAATAGAGTATTTTGTTTTACAGAAATAACTGAAAATAACTGGATGTTAGGACAGCTTAGGAATGCCACCTAAGTTTGTAATATAAATACATTAAAATAAATATTTTTAATTTGTAAACCTTTGAATCTTCTGAGATAGAAGCATGGTATGAGTAATGTTCAATGCATTGTAAGTATACTTATTATTTTACAGACTGCCATTCTTTTCTCAAAGTCCAGGTACAAACTGACATGTGTCAGGTGGCCTTCAGAAAAAGATAAGAAACCATCTCACACTGTGGGATATAGAAAGGAAATTTGACTGTTTAATTTATTACATCTTCTTTATTCTTGACCAGTACAGCATATTCCATTTTTTACACATTGATTTTATAGACCGTAGATAAACAGCTTCTTTAATACTATATCCTACAAGATGCAGTCTACATTTTCAAAAACGAGAAGTGGTTTGGGGTTCTTTTTTTTCCGGAAAGCCTATTTTTTGAGATATCTCTGAAAATGCCTGATTTTCAAAACAGGATTTAGGATTTGTCTACTAATACTCAGAAAGTTTTAAACAATCTCCAGAAGGCTAGCATAGTTCCAAGTCAGTTTTTAAAATTAGAAAGGTGAGGTGGTTAGGAACAATCCACTCATACTGTCAAAGACAAGATAGTTGCCTAGCTCTATAAACATGATAATGAGAAATCCTTGCTACATTAGAAATAATGCAAAGGCCAGTAGGACAAGTTGAAAAGAGGAAAAATGCACACATTAAAAATATTAATAATTAGTTATTTACTATTCTCTTGTTTTCAAGAAGTGTGAATTGCAATTCTGCAATCACTTTTTTAAATTCATCCCATAAATTGAAAATATTGTATATTCACTGGAAAATGCAGAATATGCATCCGATCCATTTTTATCCATTCCATCCATCCATCCATTCCATCCATCCATCCATTCCATCCATTCCATCTATTTTCATATTGCTGCCCACCAATCTGACACTTAAAAACCTTCTCAAAAATAAATATCTTTAAAGTATATTTTAAGATTCCTCTTCTCTGAAAACACAGTGGGTGGCAATCATGTTTAATTTAATTTTATGACAGCTCTTTTGAGCATCATTAAGTGTCACAATGTGGAACATCATTCTGGTTATGAAAAGTGTAAAGGCAAAGGTCTTGCACCACTCAATTTAAGGTGTTTTTTTTTTTTTTTTAAATTTAAATGCATAAAGATATATTATTCTAGGTATTTAGATGCCATTTAAATACAATTTAGATGCCATGCATTATTAAAAAGCATAAGCAACACAAGAAAATCCCAAAGAATTACTTATATATATTGTGGCACCTTAGGTACAAAGTGCTGCCACAAAAATGCGATTTTTTTTTTTTTCCCTGAAAAAACATAAAATCATAGTTCAGGTTGAAATGGATCTTTAAAGGCTACCTAGTCCAAACCTCTGCAGAGGGCTGGGACATCTTCAAACAGATCAGGTTGCTCAGAGTCCTGCCCAACATAACCTAGAATGTTTCCCAGGATGGAGTATCAACCACCTCTCTGGGTGACCTGCTCCAGTGTTTCATCATTGTCTTGGTCTCACACACATTTAATTTTTTGCAGTGGCAGTGAGGATGTGCCTAGGTTGTTACTCTGCATCACTTTGAGTTATCTCTTGTGTCAGAAAGAAGGGATTCTCACTTCTGAGATGAAGAGGCCTGGCTTGGATTGGGAAGAAAAGCATGGGCACAGAGGGGGTGGGAAAGTGGGAATGCTATTCCCAAACTACAGCAATGACCCTCATTGTAAAAGCTTACTCCTTATGTCTGGTCTAAATTCATCCTTTTTCAGTTTAAGACCATTAACCCTCGTCCTATTGCAGCAGGCCTTGATGGAAAAATTGTGCCTAAAGGTTTCTTATAGATGCCCTTTAAGCCTGAAAGGCTGCAATGAAGGCTTTCACAGAACCTTCTCTTCTCCAGATTGCACAACCCCAGCTCTGTCACTCTTTCCTTATAGCAAAACTGTTTAATCCCCCCAGACATCTGTGGCCCTCGTCCAGACTCACTCTAACAGGTCCATGTCTTTTCTGTGCTGAGGATCCTGGAGCTGGATGTAGCAGGGCAAAATCACCTCCCTTGATCTTGTGGCCACATATGTTGTGATGCAGGCTAGAATACATTTGGCTTTCTGGACTGCAGGTGTACACTGCCAGATCGTGTCCAGTTTTTAACTCTTCAGTAGCTCCAAGTACTTTGCAGGAAAATCTTGGAAGTAGAGGTTAAAGCAACATTATTTCTCTGGAACACTCATATTTTTAGTGAGAGCAGAATCTGGCCCAAGACAGGAGATAAGGAAAATATAGTTTTAGTTTCTCAGCACTATCTAAATAGGCCTGTCAGAATATGACAGTGTCTGCTAGGGATTAATAAGTATAAATTGCTTATCCAAACAGAACAAATTATAAGAAGGCTTTAAAAATTTATTTTGTTTTTTTTACATTTCAGAGGAAATCAGCTGATACTATGAAAATAGAGTACATTAAGGGACCTGACAGGCAAAATGGCAGAACAAACAAGTCATTCTGAACAGAGATAGAGTATTTGGTCCTTCTAAGAGATTGTCATTTCACATTAAATTCCTATTAATATTTCATTAATGCTATGGCCAAACTAATATGAAATGCAGGAGAGGTGGTGGAGTGGGGAAAAAACTGAACTGAGAAATCAGAGTATGTCCTTTTCTAGACCAAGAAATATTTCAAGTCAGTCATGCTACCAGGATGTACTTCACCTGAATATGTGGTCTGTTAAGTAGTGTTCATTTTCTTCCCTAAAAAGAGAAAATATGCACAATAACTCTTCAAGAAGTTTCTTAATTTAGCTATAAATGAACATGCTAAAACATAAAAATCTGTTTTTTTTACTCCTGACACAGGAGGTTCATGACCTTGGTTTGATCAAGGGTTGAGTCATTGAATATAATGATACGTGAATGTCAGGATAATGAAAACAAAACAGTGTGATGGATCTTTGTACAGATTAAGACGTGACAACAGGTGTCCTCCACACATTATGATCTGAGAAATACTTATTATACTTCAGTCTTGATGAATGACACCAGGGCTGAGCTCCTCTTGAGCTCATCCAAAACTATCTGTTCCCAGGAACTAATGCTTTCCTATTGCATACCTGTTTGTTTGTTTGTTTTTAATGAACAGCCTTGGACACCTCTTTTTTTTTCCTGAATAACAACTCCAGTGGAATAATATTTATGTTATTAAACTTTTAAAGAAAGTTACTGGCCCAAATTGGAGCCAGGATGAAAAAATTGCTTAAACAAACTTTCTTGTGGCCAGTAAACAGTGGCCCAAAATGAGACTACTTGAGACTATTCTTTCTTCTGGACCAAAGCAGGCTGTGACCAGCAGCCTCCCTGTGAGTGAGACATCTTGGAGCTAGTGAACTTGCAAGATTTTTGCTTGGAAGGTCACCAAAAAACAACAATGGATCCTGGGCTGATACCCTTCACTCCTTAAGGTTCAACCCTTTACCTGCTAAGAAGATGCAAAGGCATCCAAAGTTTCACTGAATTTGAGTGGAATTTTTCACTGATACCTTTTGCAGATTCTTTATGCCTGTGTGCATGCAAGTGCCAAAATGCCATAGTAAATGTACTCAGAATGCTGCTCTCCTAGATTCCTAAATACTTCATATTTGTAAGTCAATTAAGCCTGTAAAGTTAAGCTATTGTTATGGTGAAGTAAACTCTTTATGACTCCTTTGGAAAATTGTTTGACTTAAGTTAGTTAAATTCTGTTGAGCCTTTAGTCCACACTCCTTTTGATCCTTACCCTTTCCTATTCTTTTGTCCTCTCCCCTCACCTCCACGTAGATAGTTTTGGGTTTGTTTATTTCAGTTTGGATTTTTTGACTCTTGATTTTTTTTTTTTTTTTTTTTGGTCTTTTTCAGCGTAGTAACCCGTCTAGTAAGTAGTGGTGCAAACCTTGCAAATGAATTTTGCCATGCTATTGCTTTTGTATTAAACCTGGTTTTGCTGATATGTCTGCTGGTGATTTTTTCAGTGATCTTAAAGTACTCATTTGTGACACAGAACAATACCTGAAACTGAAGGAAGGGTACAGTATGATAATGATCTGATTACACACAATCTTGCTATTTAATGCCACCAGTAAGAAGGATTGGGGAAAGTGTTGTTACATGGACTTCCAATGCTTTCAAGAAGCAGAAGACTCAGATGAAAAACTTACATGTGAGTGTTGATATGTTAAACAAATGATTGGTTTAATAAAATTTATGTTAAAAGACAGGTTCAAAATATGAAATTTTGGTACTAGAAGTAATAGATGTAATGGATGCTAAGAGTAGTTTGCAGAAATTAGAGCCTGTGCTCAGGAAATCATGATGTTTAGATTTACTACTGACTTTCTAAAAGGTAGAGTGCAATAAGGGCACACATAGCACACATCAGTAGCACTGTTTGTTGCAGTGAAGTGAGGTCATCTTTTGGAAGCTGCATATTCCCAAAAAATTCTGTCTTTCCTATGGATATACCATATGTGGCATAACATACCCACTGTGTTGCTTCTATCTTGACTGGTTTTTCCTCTCTTTTGATCTAGGAACTTTTTCAGTGCCTGAAAACCAAAAAATATCTCAAGATTTTAGAGTCATTAAACATTACACTACTTAGAAGGAAAAAAAATCTGGATTTGGGCGTTTGCATTTCTCTTAGCTTTCTTATCCTTTAGGGTAAATTTTTAGTGTAATTTCAAAGCTTTTTTCCATGCCTGTAAGAATTACAAGCAAAATTTTTTAGCATGCAGGCTGAGATTTTCGTGTGGGCTTTGAATTCTTGCCTCAGGATCTTCCAGGAAAACAGAAACTATAGTAAGACTTATGTTTAAAATCTTAACAACTCGCATACCCAGATTACTAAGGACATGTCCACAGTGCCCAGTAGAGTAGGCAGGAAAACTCTGAAGCTGGCAGGCACCACTCTAATTCTGGAACCAGAACCAGATAACCACAGATAATGTAACTGATGACATTTTTGCACATGCATGACTTTCTGTCAGCACACCTACTGATTCTGAGACGAGAAATCCTGCTTCACCAAACTGCACCTGCTCAAATCTCTCTGTGCACAGTTACATATGGGCAAACTTGGTCATGAATAATTTATGCACTAAACTATAATTCATTACAATAAAATAGATATCTGGGGAAAAAAGAAGTCATACACCTACATTTTGATGTATGAAACAAATGAGCAATTAACATCATTTTTAGAACTGTAAAAATATTAGGATATTCAGTTTTCTGCTACATAGCTTCCTATTATTTCAAGCAAGGTTAAGTGACAAAAAACATCACTGGTACACTAAAACGTTGTAAAGATTATTTTTAGGATTTTTTTTTCTCTTAGTGTTTAACATACTGTTACTTTTCAACATGCTCAACATCTTGGGTGAAGAACTTAAAGAAATACTAAGTAAGTTTCTCAGTGACACTAAATTGGAGGAGCTGTGTGCTCCCTCAAGGGCAGAGAGACCTTGACAAATTAGAAATATAGGCAATCACTAACTGTATGAAGCTTAAAAAAGGCAAGTGCTGGATTCTGCACCTGGGATGCAGAAACCCTGGTTTATGTATAGACTAGGGAGTGAGAAACCAGAGACCAGTGCTGCAGAAAGGGACCTGGTGATCCTGATCAGTGGAAAGTTGAACATGAGTCAGCAGTGCCCTGGCAGCCAGGAGGGCCAATTTTATTTGGGGTGCGTCAGGCCCAGCATGGCCAGCTGGGCAAGGGAGGGGATTGTCCCGCTCTGCTCTGAGCTGGGGTGGCCTCACCTCCAGTGCTGGGGACAGGTTTGGGTGCCGCAGTATAAGAAAGACATTAAACTGTTGTAGAATGTTCAAAGAGGGCAATGAGGATAGTGAAGGGCCTTGAGAGGAAGCCACATGAAGAACAGATGAAATTGCTTGGTCTGTTCAGCTTAGAGAAGAGCAGACTGAGGGGAAACATCATGGTGGTCTTCAGCATCCTCATGAGGGAAAGTGGAGGGACGGATACTGATCTCATCTCTCTCATGACCAATTAACAGGACTTGAGGAAATGGTCTGAAGCTGAGGTTAGGGGATGTTTAGGTTGGATATCAGGAAAGGTTTTTATCCAGAGGGTGGCTGGGCACTGGAACAGGCTGCCCTGGGAAGTCGTCACAGCCCCAGTCATGACAGACTCCAAGAAGCATTTGTACAAAGCTCTCAGACATATGGTGTGACGCCTGGGGTGGTGTCCTGCGTAAGGCCAGGAGTTGGACTCAATGATCCTCATGCATCTCTTTCTATAGAGTATATTCTATGATAACAACCTCAACTAAGTCTAGTATTATAAGATTATAGTGCTTCTGCTCAATTAAGATATTTATCTCATTAATGTTTTTTATGCAAAACATAATACTTATAAATAATTATGCCCTTAATGACCAGCCTTGAAATTAAAAGAAACATTTCAGATAATCTAATGATAAATTGAAAATAAGGAAATAGGATTCCTGGTTGTTTGATCACTTTAGCTTTGGAACCTGCAGATCACCAGGACTTACAGGGTATGGGTGTTTTACATTTTTTGCCTTAAGCATATTGCTTAGAATACTATCTATGCATTGTGTTGCAAAAAAAAACCCAGCAAAACAGCCATCAGGACAGGGTTGTTCGGACTAATTTACATTGAAATGTGCCTTCATGAAAAGTAGTTGCTACAGGAACAAACAGAAGCTAATAAACCTAAATAAAAGACAGGTTTAACACTGCTACCTTGGGCATGAATGCTCATGATGCCCATGTAGTGCATCACGAACTGCAGTGTACAGTTTCCAGCTGATCCTGTTTAAAGAAAGATCGAGCTAAATTCTACTTGCCAAATAGAATGCAAGTCATACTGAAATGTTTGGCGGGTTTTTTTGTAACTAAATGATAGAGTTCACATTGCATTTGAGTGATATTGGTGCTCAGAATGAAAATTTTAAAATCTTGTGTTTGATTTGTTGGAAACAATAGTATTAACACCTATATGTGACACTGTGTTTCTGTAATGGAAAAAGAAAAATGAATGTTGCATGATAATAGCATATTACGTTATTTGGGCACTTGGATTGTCCTTTGTTCATGACTTTTTTAACTTATGTGGATTTTGTGAGACTAAAATATGCATTAAAGAAGTTGAAATTGCCATAGTATTTCAGCTTTAAATTATCCTAATCTACATACATTTTGTATGCATTTTCCACCAAAGTTACAGCTACTAATATAAAGAAACAAAACCGACCAGAACTAATTGGTAGTCTCTAAGACGTAGCACTTGTCAGTCTCTTCTGATGAACTTCCTCCAAATTGCAGTTTTCTGATAATGAGCCCCTGTAATGCTGTTTTCCACAGATATGAAGATAAGAGATTATCAAGGTTAAAGGTCTCAGTGTACTGAAAATTGTTCTTTATTTATGAAAACATGCCATGCTGCTTAGACATCTTGATGTGGAACATTAAATGGTCATCTCCTGGAATTATCTTATCATTATATAGGACTTTTGCTTTGTTTTTTGCTTTCTTTTTCTTGAGAATGGTATGTAACATGGGGTCTTCTGATTCAATTTTTGATAAAGCTCTTGAGTTTACCAAGGGATTGTGAGTAATCATTTTGCAGATAATGTGTCTGAGTCAATTTCAATTAATTTGAAATATAGTTGGAATTGATTCCTTTCAAGACTCAATTAGAAATAAAACAGAGTAGCAAAACCAACTATAGGTATATAGATATGTAGATGATTATTATTATACTTAGGGGGAACCTTATATTGAATTTCCTTAGTGCACTTTATACCATTAAAACCACTTCTAATATAATTAGTGCTATTTACCTATTGTGCAAATAAAGTAAGGCAGATAGAGTTATCATCACTGTCAGCAAAATCCAGGCAAAACACAGTCCATGTAGAATATTATGATGTTTGTATCACCAACTTAATATTACTGATCAAAAACTACAGAAATAATAGAAGCCGTAGAAAGGTCTGAGAGGAACATAATATATAGGAGACACCCTGGGGAGATACAGCCTGAGGAGATTTCTATCTTCTTTTGCTGGTATCAGTGTTGGAGGAGAATTTCAGGACCTTAGCTCATGCAAATTTAGACATGATCTTTCCCTTTTGGTCATGAATATTAAATAATTATTTTCTTCCTAAAAAGCTTATGTGCAGGGCTTCATTCATATCTGAAAAATTTATTATGACAGAATTTAGCAAGATAAAAAATTTCTTTAGTGTTTTCAAGTTCCTCTTAAAAGTCCGTTCTTTTGTTGGGTTGTTTGCTTGTTTGTTTGTTTCTTTGATGTGACAAACAACAACAATTAAAAGGCTATTACATTTGGATCTAACTTTGAAATTATGAATATTTTATTTTATCCTTAAGTAAACTGTTCTGTACTTTAAGGAGTTTCTTAAACAAATGACCCAGGCACTGATCTACTTCCCTATGCCTAGTAGATATTGCATAAAAACATACATTGTTGAATTACCTCATGAATATAAAGTGACAAGAAATGATCCTTCATAAAGACAGACAAAAGGAACCTAGTCATTTTGACTCATCTTGATCTGAGATGAAATACAAGGAAACAAAGTTGTCTTGTTGTTGAATAGGCTTTGCAATGTTGAAATGCAGAGAAAATGTATTCTCTACTTCTTGGTTACATTATCCTAGTTCTCATCATGAAGAGGCAGTACGCTGGCCTTTCAAATTTTGGATTAAAACAAACGCCAAAGGCGCATGTTTAGAAAGTCCATTAAAGATTTAGCTAACATATCACATAAAATTTTGGACTTTCCTTGTACCTGAGGAAAAAAAAAGTTCAAAGCTGAAAATCTAGAAGATTTAAACACCTTCAGATGACTTCCTTTCACTGGATTTGTTTTGGATTTTCTTATAAGTATGAGGGATGGCCTTCCAGGGTATTAAATAGTTTTAAAATTTGAAACCATTATTAATTTCATTGATTTGTTTTTCTATCTGTGTTTGTTATTTACTTTAACTTTTGTTATTTACTTTCTATTTTTTTGTAAGATAGAAATACAGACAACTGACCTATAAAAAAAAAATCACATAATTGTCTTTAATGGTTCCTACCAAATATGCACCTCTTCTAAGATTTCTCTACAACTGAACATACAGTTTCCTGATTTTCATCTTTAACTGCATCTTTCCTTTTTTATAATCCTTAATTTATGAAATAGACGTAAGATATTTTTGATACAGACTCGAAGTTTGTGTCATTACCAACATTTTTCAGCCTTTTGGTAGGTCATAAGAGGAAGAAGCATATGCATATATGTTGAACCTTTCTACATCTACAACCTAGTAATAGAATTTCTAATCTTAGGGCTCTCAGTCTCAGGGTATTTCAAATGTTTGGGTTCAGTAATGTGCTGTGTTCAAGCTGTTTTGGATTTGTATCTAACTTACAGTATTCATTTATCCTAAAATTTGTAATATATTATTTTCTATGCCATCATGTAAGCTCTGCAGGGAAAGTCTTTGAACTTGATAAATTAATAATGGGACAATCTCCGTTCTTTGGGGTTTTTTTCTCCCTCTTGCACCTACATTAAAACATTTCTGTGAACAGTGTTGAAGTTAAAATTCTCTCACTGAATGTCTTTGTAGAGCATACATTTACCCACTCTTTTGAGAAGGCAAGGGAAGTACTGGATCATAATAATGCATGGTGCTTGTCTCAGCTAGAGCATACATTTCCTTTGTCTGCTACTGAAAAAGGTGTTCCATCCTAGTTAACTTTGATATTTACTAGAGTGTGAAAGAACATCTCCTTTTGAGCCACAATAAATGATCAGAGAAGTACACCTTTGCTGTTTCTATGTCTGACCCCAGGCCATCATGCTTGCTTTTCAACCAAGGGATCAAGACCAACGTGGACTATGAAGAGGTAAGTTCTTACCAATAAATCTGCTGAAGACTGATGAAAAAAAAGATAGAGATTTAACTTGCCCTGATTTTTTTGGGAAGTGTAATTATGAATCTGGAGAACCAAAATGTGTGTCAGAATGTGTCACAAAGAGTGAGAACAAGCAATATTGCAAAAGTGGGAGGGAAACTTAAGGGCTTCAAAGTAACTATTACTTTTGGTGTAGTAGATTCAGTGAATATAAAATATGCAGACAAGCTACTTACAGGAAAAATGTCCTGTGCTGATTTTTACCTTCTTAAAGATATTTCATAACACTATACATTTTAAATATTTTGATTATGATTATATGGCTTTGTCTTTTCATTATATTGTTTTCCTGATTTTGATTTTTACAAATTTGTTCATTATTTTTTTTATTTGCAATTATTTGACAAATAGTTGTGTACACATTCCAGACAGGGTTTTTTATTGAATTAGGTAGGGTTTTACTTTGATTTAATGCATGCTGTTCTATGGCTTATTGTTCCAAACCTTAAACTAAGTGCCATCCATAGAACATTCCATAGAGCTTTTGAATTAGCAAAATTTCATTTGTTATAAAAAAATTGTGAAGATAAGCTTTGTGCTGCTCTCTGATTCTTCTTCTGCCTCTTATGCATTAATTTTTCCAGTCATGTTTTATTTTTCAAGCAGCTGATTTTCAGCAGGCACAGTGACAGACTAATAAATTATTCTGAAATTAAACCATACCAGTCACTAATGGTTCCAGTCTCATACTGAAAGAATGTGCATTTTGGCATATCTTTCCATGCACTTATCTGTGTTTAGGATCACTTTTCCCTGCAGTTGTTTTTATAGTTTTGATAGCTAGCAATTAATTTCCTGAGGATTATTCAGACTCTGGGATAAAGAAGACTAAAGTAATTTGACTTGCACCTCCGACTCAATGTTGGTGCTAATATCCATCCCCTGACTAAAAAAAAAAAAAAAAAATTCTGTGACCTTACAGAATCAACAAATGTTAAGGTGTGGAAAGGACTTTAGGGATCATCTAGTCCCAACCTCCATGCCACGGGTAGGAACACATCCCACACGACGAGCTCGCTCAAGGCTCTACCCAACCTGGCCTTTAACACTTTCAGGGCTGGGGAATCTACAACCATCCAGAATAACCTGTTCTGGTGCCTCACCACTCTCACACTAAAGAATTTCTTCCTCCTTTTTAAACTGAATTTTCCCTTTTTTTACCTATTACTGCTTGACCTATCACTACAGTTCATCATGAAGAGTCCCTCTTTGGCTTCCCTCTAGGTTTCCTTCAGATACTGTAAAGTTGCTATGGAGGCTTCACTCAACCTTCTCATTTCCCAACTGAACAGCCCCAATTCTGGTGCTCTTATCAATTTTGTGTTCCTCCTCTGGACTAATTTCAATAGTTCCATGCCATGTCCTTATTTTGGGGGTCTCCAGAAGTATATGCAACACTCCAGGTAGGAGCTCAGCAGAGCAGAATAGAGGGAGAGAATCACATCCTTTGACCTGCTGGCTGTGCCCATTTGGATGTAGCCCAGAATTCCATTGGCTTTCTGGACTGGGAATGAATGCACACTGCTGGCTCATGTTGAGTTTTCATCAGCCATCACCTCCAAGTCCTTCTCCTGAGGGCTGCTCCCAAACTTCTCTGTGGGTGTTCCTGGGACTGCCCTGACCCATGTGCAGGACCCTGCACTTGGCTTTGTTAAACCTCAGGAGGTTTGCACAGGCCCAGCTCTCCAGCCTGTCCAGTCCCTCTGGATGTCATCCCTTCCCTATGGCATGTCAACTGCATCACACAGCTCTGTGTTTTCAGTGAACTTGCTAAGGGTGAACTTGTTCCCACTGTCCATACTGCCAATAAAGATTTTAAACAGACCTTGATCCTTAATTTTCTGAACTGCTGTTATCTCAATGAGGTTACTTCCAAAAATTTTTCCAAGGATCTTTTAGAAACAAGGCAGTGTTGCAATCACATGGTCTTAATGCAAGAAGTTTTCCATGACTTATCAATTTGAGCCAAATTCACAGAGGATTAAAGGTCATGAACATAATTAAATTTCAGCAAGTGTTATGAGATCAGCAATTACCAGTTTTGTGTTGCCAGCTGTTAGGTCTATCAGCATGCACATGCTTGCTGGCCAGCAGCAGCACACACAGCCATAGCGTATGCTGTCACTTGTCCATCTGGAGCAGCCATGGAGCTATCTACTGGAGAGGAAGTGAAAGATTTATGAGGGTGAGAGAGATAAATAGAAATGTGATTGCAAGGCAGTTAGAAACATGAAGGGCACACCATACTACAGAACCATTGTCCTGCAGTGTGTTCTGCTATGAAGTCATTCTCTGTGTGTATCCTTTGCTTGGCTAGTATAGATTCTGCTTTAGAAAAATTATTATCCTGAGACAGAAAAGTAACTGACTTATTAGGGGTGGGGCTTTGGCTTTTTTGTTTTATGACTTTATTCTATTTTTATTATTTTCTAGAACTACTAATAGTCTTATAGGAAATAGCTGAAGTAATTTTATTTTACCAACCCCTCATAAAATCTCTGAATGATCTGTCAGCAAAACCTTTACTGTAAAAGAGCTATTTTTCCATCAAATCTTTCTTTATAGTTAGCAAATTATTTGGCTCTTTTATTTTTGCAAATTATATGTAAGCAGCTTCAGATCGTCATTATTTTGCAATTGTTAGCTGAAGACTAGATAGAAACATATGGTAGGCTAGAAGTCATTTGATGTGTTCACTTTGAAGAATGTCTTCAGCTGTCTGAAGTTCATTACTCACAGGTTGGGATGGACCCCCACCATTTCACACTCTCAACTGCTTTCTGACTGAATGACTGCAGCTTCAGTAGGAAAGAACATTTGAAGCTCATCTATCACATCAATATTCATATGCAAACTCAGATATTTCTCTAAAGAGTTGACACATCACAACTTCTGGTTTGATCAAAAATCTATTTCCTGCAATGTTTATGGACAAAAGTTCATAAAAATTCTGCAGACCACTTGTACTACTGTAGCTGAAACAGATCTGTATGTATAATAGGGAAAAAAAAATCAGGGAAATACAATGTATTTTGTTGTTAATAAATTATACTAATCTTAAATGCTATCTGGCTGTATCCTGACTATTCAAATAAACTTGTTTCCCCTTTAATCCCATGCATTATTTCAAGTAATGCAGTTGAGACTGTGTCACTCAGCTAAAAACAAGGTTGTTTATAAAAGACAAGACAGGCAGTTAAAGTGTAATCACCCTGAATAGGAAAGGTCTGAGGACAACTGCTGCGGCCTTATGAAGAAGAGGTTAGTTGCATGGAGTTCATGTTTGCATCAAGTTGAAATGATTGATTTTCCTTCTCTGAGTTTATTTTACAAGAAGTTGCTAGGTTGGCTAGGAATCTGTTTTAGCAGCTAAAATATAGAAAACAAAGACACATAGATCTTCTGGAAACTCCATAAATTATTTTTCTGGACCAAATACTTCAGCAGTTGATTGTTTCTAAAGAAATAGACATAGCATAAACAGTCCTCAGAGGGCTTGTTTCCAAAGTACTCCACTGTAAATGGATTGAGCATTTGTGTGCCTAAACAAAGAAGAAAGAACAAGGACTCTATATTTGCTGTAGTAAATATGTTCTATTGGTCTCATAAGTAGAGCTTATGAGTTCTAATATTGAGAGATGGAGGAAATCTTTGCTTTACATTACATCCATTTTTGAATTGAACACATTCTCAGTAGGCTTTGAGAGTCCTGCAACTAAATAACTTTTAAATAAAATGACCTTAGATATGAAAGCATAGGTACTAATGCATTGTGTGAAGAACATACACTAGAGACCGAGTACAAAAAATAAATTCATTAAAGTGAGATAAGCAGGTTTTTAATATAAGAAATATTTTCAAGAAACACCTGAAACAGGGCAGTTTGTAACAGCCATAATATTCTTCATGTTTGATTATGATAACAATAAACATTTTGTTTTGTCAATTCTAACAATCCTTAACTTCGCCTTGGGATATCCAAATCACCTGTTGGTCTTTAAATTCAAGCAAGAATATCTGTGTCTTTGTGAATCATTGTTTGGGCATTAAAAAAAATAGTATTTTGGTTAGAGTCATATTTTTATAGATTTGGAAAAGTGTATGGCAAACATGTGGTGTTTATCAGTTACTGTAGGAAAATATGTGAAGGGGTAAAGTCTGCATGAGTCTTACTTATTTCTTTTAAATATTCTTTCTTCAGTGGCTAAGAAGATTAATACCCTTGATGTTCATATTTCTTGGTTGCAAAGATGAAAAAATATTATTAACTTACAGTGTTGCTCTATGAAAAATTTTGGGTTTCAAGAAATGCAAATAGACAAATAAATTTGAATGTGTTCAATAAACATATGATGAGTCAATATTTAGACAGCTTGTTTTTGCTTTAGTTTTGGACTTGACTTTTCAAAGTTTAGCTAAATCTAGCAGAATCAACTGAAAACAAAAACAAAAGCAAACAAAAAACCCCATATTGGCTAGAGACTACCAGTTTGCACAGGTGCAAATGGGTTTGATCATATGTTAATTTATCGAGAGCCAAGGGCACAACTCCAAACTGCAAAACCAGATGCTCTGCTTTTTTCTCTATGTGAGAGAGATGGAAAAGAGAAAGACTGAAAACCCATGAACTATGGGAGAATTTTGTATTTCTGATCTGGAGTTTAAAGCAATCATAAAATTTTAGAAACTGGAGATAGTTTCAAATATATGGAGGCCAGCATTCCTTAAAAAAATAAAAAATTCTGTGTTTATCTATGCAGTTTATCTACTATGGAGACTCCTGAACCTTCTCTTATTATGATTTCTGGTTTTCTCCCTATTCACTATAATTCCAGCAAGAGAGATTCCCTCCAGCAAAATTGCTTTCCATTCTCATCCCTCCCTTTCCTTGATCTCTGGTGGCTCTTGAATCTATTATGGCACTCTGTATGAAATAAGCTTATGTCAATTCACATTCTTTCATCTCCTTTTTTAATTAAATTCACTTGTTTTTTTTAGTGGCACCGTAAAAATGTCTGTTGCAGTTTATTAAAATCTTGCATTATGAATATTTATTTTAGATATAAACTTTCAATGTATTTCAACAGATAAACTGCTTCCCAGTAAAATGTGAAAGTGGGAGGGAGAAGAAAAATCCCATTAGAAGGAGAAAGTTTTCTTTTATAGAAGAAATGCAGACCTTTTAGACCTGCAAATTTATATAAATTTAAAGCATAATATTAGATGTATTGCAGGCTACAGCTGGACATTTGATAGGGTTGAGGGGAATTAACTGATTAATCCCTTGAATATAATTCTATCTGGATGTAAGTAAATGTTCCAGAAGAGATATATTTACTTGTACTGATAACACTGACTTCCTTATTTTATCAGCACCTTGCAATTTTTTTAATTTATTTTATTTTTTTAATGCCACTCATGACCTCTTGACAGTTATTTTGAACTCCAGGCTATAGCAAAAATAATGATCACTAGTTTTCAAGTATATATCAGAATGATATTTAAATTACTTGAAAATTTGTTTTTCTGTGGAAGAACTACTATCTTTCATCCAGCCAAGGATCTTGGTCTGCTTTTCACAAATAACTGCATCCAGTTGTTATTTTAAATTCATTATGGCCAAAATTAATGTCTTAATCTTTTCTTTCAAAACATTTCATTAATTTATTTACCATCTTAGGCAGAAACATCACTGTTCTCCAAATTACTTCAGTAATGTCAAGCTTAAACTCCTGCTGTCTCCAGGGGGATGTTTTCACTGGGTTTTTCTCAAACCTTGTCAGTCCAACTGTGCACACAGTCAAAACATTTGTGCAAGCTTTTATTATTGCCTACATTAACTATGACAACATCTGTTCTCTAGACTTCCTTACAGCAGCCTTGCTCCTCTGAAGTCGTTGCACAATATTGCTGTTATAGTCACCCTGAACTCATTTACTGAGCATTCTATTGGACCTAGTTATTGTCCTTCAGCATTTTTAATTTTACTCCTTTGCGCTTTTTCTCCTGTGTCTTTCCAATAATTTAGTCCAACCATCATTGTAAAATCTAGTCAGACATCTAGTCAGACTTGCTTCATTTCCTTTTACAAGTCAGTTTTGCTAAGGTTAGGATCAATTAAAGAAACCATTGAAGTAGACTTTCCACTCTGCTGAGTAGGTCTATTGCGTCTGGCTGAGCTGGAGTTCGTTTCCCCACAGCAGCCCTCACAGTGCTGTGCTCTGCACTGGTGCCTGGAAAGGTGTTGATAACACCCCAGAGTTTTGGGTACTGCTGAGCAGCGCTGGCACAACACCAGCATTGTCTCTTAACATTCTGCATTCCCATCAGAAAGCTGGGGTTGGTTAAAATTTTGGGAAGGAACACAACCAGACCAGCTGACCCAAACTGACCAAAGAAATATTCCATACTATATGATGCCAGCTCAGATATAAAAGTAAAGAAAAAAGGAGGAGGAAGTGAGAGCATTCATTACTTAAAATCTTACCCTTCCAGAGCACTTGCTATGTTTACTGAAGTTCTGCTTCCCAGGAAGTGGCTGGACATTGCTTGCTGATGGGAAGTGGAACAAAATCTTTACCTCTTTGCATGCAAACACATGACATTTTGCATTTTGGTTTGGCTTTTCTCTTTTTCTCAACTTAAGAATTTTGTTCTATTTTATTTTCTTCCCCCATCTTACTGAGGAGGACAGTTACAGAGTGGCTGGGCAAACACCTGGCATCCAGCCAAAGTCAGCCCACTCCAATAGTATTAGTTTATATACAACCTTTTTTTCCCCCCTAACTTTGCTTCTCCTGTTCCCAAAAAGACAGAACTTCGGGTTTTTCCAGGCCTTGTCTGTGTAGACAGTTTTCCAAATTGTTAAAGTTGAAAAAGATGTAAGAGAAAAGTTTTTTTTCAGAACTCCTAAAAAAAAGCTGCAAGTGATTGAGCAGATAGAACAGAAATTATAGCAATTCATAAGATACCATCCCACTGTGGCCTTGCAGGCAGATTCCTATTTCCAAGTTGGTTTGTTTATCACATCAGTGGCCTTGAATTGGAACAAACTCTACCAGGTCCATTTTGGCCTATGCAGAGTTATCTTTCTGATATCTCGGTGGTCTGCCCCAGAGATGGGAGTAATAACACCAATACACAAGAAGTGATAGATGTCCTGAGATTGTTGGTTCCCTACTGCCTTTCCCAGAGCTACTGGTGTGGATGCCCTTTTCTATGACTGATGCTTGGCTGTTCCTACAGAAGGAGCAATCACTCCATCCAACATACGCCTCTTTAGAGGAATGAAGACATAATGTACACAAAGATCATAACATACAAGCTGAAACTGCCATACTAACTACTGCACGTTTAGTTAACTATCTTGGTCTGTTTGGAGAACTAAAATTACTTTGGGAGCAAAAATCAAGTAATTTTACTGATATCTAAGTGAGGCTGCATCAAACCCGTATTTGGCAGAAAAAGTCAGATTCAAGATGTCCTTTCTTAATTATTTACAATTTCAGCAATTATTCAGGCAAGCTTTGTTCCTCTGCCCATGCTGAATGAAGCCTGATTAATTCATCTTGAGGTAATTAATTGCTTGTATTTCAGAGGTGCCTCTCTCATTTCCCTGATTGCAGTAAAAATATAATTGAGGCACCTAACTTTCAGAAGGCCATCCTTGTGGCTTAGGGTTGGTCACAATGTTGAATTTTAACTTCTTCAGAATACTAAGGTTTTGACATGAAGTTTTAAAACCAAACAATTCAAAGACTTCATTTTTAAAAAAACAGTTTGGTTTTCTTTTTAAATTATCAAATATGACAAAACAAGGAAAGAAACCAGGACAACCTGTCAAGTTTTAAGATAAAAAAAAAAAAAAAGAAAAATCCAGTAAAAGATATGTCTGGTTAAACACAGAAATGTTTTCCATCAGTAGAATTTCCTAGAACACAGAAATCCCTTGCCAAGCTTCTATGGCAAAAAAAAATTAAGCTTGAAAATTCCTAAAGACGCTGCATCTTCTACCAACTACCTGCATCAGCAACAACAGAAAAACAATGTGGTAGAAGAATTCTAAGTACTATTTGCAGATGTACGACTATCCACTGTTGAGGGGTAAATCATCTGTATTTGGAATATATGTATGTATAGTGGAAAAATGCAATGGAAGTGTATTTTATATAATATATACATAGTACAGTGGGAAAGGCTCTTATATTTTATATTTTATGTATTTATTTACAAAGTATGTTCATATTGGATTTTTATTTTTTTTTGGTCATAATAAGAGAAAGGATGTTTTTAATACATCTGGAGAGGAAAAAGGAAGGATGGATAAAACTGAAATATTTTCTTACGAATCAGTAACATCATTACCCACATGAAACACAAGAGTGATGATGGGGTCTGCATGTGCTTGTGGATAACTAATTCTTAGATGTAAGGTCGTTAGTAAGGTGATTCTTAACACCTTCTGTGAATGACAAAACTTGACTATATATTTATTTGCTGTATAATATATATATATATTTGCTATATAATTGCCCTGTTACTAAACCAAGGTGGTTTTTTTTTTTCTTTTCATTTGTTGCCATACTACTAAAGTTTGAATATCAAGAAGCTGATCATTTAGTTCACTCTAACTAATTAATAAGGTTATGCATTATAAATGACCACAGATATTTTGTTTTTCTTATTCATTTTTTCCTCCATTTTTCTTCATCTCCTTATGATGCATTTTCAAGACACTTTGCCCATTTTAGAACTCATTAGTCAAGAAATTTCCTAATTTAAGTATTTCCTTTTTAAAAAAAAACCTTTAATTTTATATTTACTTTAAAATGTTAAAATATCAACTGTAAAAAAATTCTAAGGGAACGTTGGCAAAATTTTACCCATTTTCCAAAAGATTAGTTAAATTTTTAGTTGTTTGAACAACAGGCCGGGTTTGTATAGCAGAGGGGTTGTGGGGGTGGCTTTTGTAAGAAGCTGCCAGGAGCTTCCTCAGTGTCCAGCAGAGCTGACGCCAGCTGGCTCCAAAATGGACATACTGCTGGCCTAGGCTGGGCCAGTTAGGAACGGTTGTAATGCCACCTTGTAATGTGATAGCATGTTTAGGAAGAAGGAAAAAAGAAGTTATTTTGCAGTTGAAACTGCATCCAAAGAAGAAACCATCTGAGAGAAACAACTGCACACACCAAGGTCATTGAAGAATGGGAACAGGAGGTGCTCCAGGTTCTAGAGCTGAGATTCCCCTGCAGCCTGTGGTGCAGCCCATGGTGAGGCAGCTGTGTCCCTGCAGCACTTGGAAGTCCATGAGGATGCAGAGATCCACCTCCAGCCCATGGAGAAAACACATACTGGAGCAGGTGGATGCCTGAGAGTAGGCTGAGAACCCATAGGGAATCCATGCTGGAGCAGACTCCTGGCAGGGACCTGCAGACCCATGGAGAGAAGAGCCCACATTGGAGGTGGGGTTTTCTGGTAGGACTTGTGACTGCCTGGAAGATCCACACTGAAGCAGGCTGTCCTTGAAGGACTGCATCACGTGGAAGAGTGACCCGTGCCTCAGCAGTTTACAAAGAGGTGTTGCCCGTGAGATGGACTCACCCTGGAGAAGTTCATGGAAAACTGTCTCCCATGGGAGACACCTCACACTGGACCAGAGGAAGGACTCCTTTCCATGGGCTGTGGCACAAAAAATGTGTGATGAACTATCCCCCATTCCTTGTTGCCCTGCACCACTGACTGAGGTGGTAGAGCTGGGAAGGAGAGAAGGATGTGAGGGAGGTATTTTAATGCTTTATTTTACTTCTCATTATCCTACTCTGGTTTCGTTAGTAATAAATTCAATTAATATCTCTAATTCTAATCTGTTTTGCCTATGGTGGTATTTGGTGAGTGATCTCTCCTAGTACTTATCTCAGCTAATGAATCCTTTGTTACACTTTCTCTCCGCTTTCCAGTGGGACATGATACAAAGGGAAGTGATACAGAGGCCTTGTATCACCACCCAGGGTGGGTGCCTGACACCCAGCCAGGGTTAACACAATACAGTAGTTAGTATTGCAAAGTTAAATAAAGTGATGAAGAATTAATTACCCTCACTGTCCATGAGAAAAATGGACATCATCTGTGAGGAACTTAACAATAAGAAATAGACATCTTTGTCTTCTTCAGTGAGCTTCACCTTAGGAGATTCAGATTATGCTTTCATCCTAATTTTGCTGGACTGATACTTGAATTCTTGTGTCTTCTGCTATATTCTAGGTCTCCTTCTTTTTCGTTGCCTTTCATATGTGGTGTCTGCTCATATAAAAATAGGCAGTTTTTTGCTACACCTCAAGTTTAAAAACCATCCATGCTTACAGAGGCAAAAATAATGGAGTGCTGTGAACCCAATCTTGAAATCCTTTCCCCATCACATTTAGTTTAAATTATAATAATAATAATAACAATAATAAAAGGATTACTTTGGGAATCAGTAAAGGAATATGAATGTTTTCCTTTCCAGGTCAGTAATTCAAACCCGTCAGATTTGATGGAGATGTATAATTCCATCAAGCTCTTTGCTGAGAGCAAAAAGTTGCTTTGTTGACAGTCTGATTCAAGCTAATAATAAGCAAGAGTCCACATAGCAAACCTCATACAGAGAATTTGAACTACTCAGCACTCATACTGGCAAATCTTTATAGAATAGGCCCAAGGGTGGGTGCAAATCTCAGTGTACTACATTTGCTTTTTTTTTTTGCTAGCCCATTAGACTAATACCCAATTATGTGACTGGAAAGCTCCCCACTGGAAAAGGATCTGGGGTCACTCAGTTGAACATGAGCCAAAGTGTGCCCAGGTAGCCAAAAAGGCTAATGACATCCTGGCCTGTATCAGCAATAGTGTTCGCAGCAGGACAAGGACAGTGATTGTTCCCCTGCATTCAGCAATGGGTGAGACCACACCAAAAAACCTGTGTCTAATTTTGGGCCTCTAAAATCAAGAAGGGCACGGTGATGCTGGAGCATCTGGAGAAGGTCAAGGAAGCTGATGAAGCATCTGGAGTATGTCTTACAAGGAACAGCTGAGGGACCTGGGAGTGTTTAGACTGGAGAAAAGGAGGTTCAGAGAGCATCTTATTTCTCTCTACAGCTGCCTGAAAGGAGGTTTTAGTGAGCTGAGGGTCAGTCTCTTCCCTAAGTGAAAAGCAACAGGAAAAGAGTAAATGGCCTCATGTTGCTCCAGGGGAGATTGATTTGGATATTGGGAAAAAAAATATTCACAGAAAGAGTGGTCAGGCTCTGGAATGGGCTGCTCCGAAAATGGTTGGGTCACCTTTCCTGCAGGTATTGAATAGATGTACATATGTGGTTCTTGGTTACATGGTTTATTGGTGGACTTTGCAGTACTGGGTTAACCATTGGACTCAATGATCTTAAAGGTCTTTTACAAGCTAAATGATTCTATGATTCTAATTTAATGTCCATTTAATAACATTTTGCATCTTAGTGGGAGGCTTCAGTCTCCAGCTCTGTAAATGCACACATGCAGCAGTGAATTAACACATACACCCGGGAAAACTGAAATTTCTTTATTCCTTCAATCAATTCATAATTATGCACTCCTAGGTAGTCCAGTGGATTGTTAGGTAATAGTAACTTCATTTAACCCAGTGAACTTGTTTATACTTTCCAGTCAGGCCTGAATTTTCAAGATAAATAACTGTGTATAAGGTAGGACAGGGAGAACCTGTGGAACTGGTCAGACAATATATTCTGGAATGCTTTTTTTCCCCTCAGATAATGTCAATTTTCACTATGGTAATATTTATTTGCAAACATGCCATTGTATTTACCACATATTTGGGGATTTCTTGTCAAAAATTTTCTCCATCACTTGGATGACAAGGAAACTCAATGGCTGTCAGGTTAGGTTGAGTCACAAACTGATAGGTCTCAAGTAAGTGTCCTAAGACTGAGCAAGGAAGGTAGTCCCTTTTGAGGATCATTCTTCCCTCAAGCAGTATGGTGACTAAAACCTTAATGTTTTTCACTAAGAAACAAATTATATTCCCCAGATATTAGGAAATTCAGATTGATTTTTCTACTATTCTTTATACTGAATACCTAATTTCAATATAATTCGGAGGCCTGGAAAATACATTCTTTATCCAAATTTTCATTGTTTTGAGGTAAGATGGTATATGCCTATATGTGCCACATCCTTTTGAGGTGATCAGTTTTGACTGTTGAGAAATACAGCTACGTGACAGAACTTTGCAATGTTTTTCAATACTCAATTTCTGGTTCAGGCAAATTTTAATTATTTCTGTAATAAATATAAGCAACAGTCCTTTTGCCACAATTTTAAACTTACCTAAATGTTATTTGCTCCTGCAAAGGGAGTGTTGAAGCATAGAGAGGGATTAGATTTATTCTTTTTCCAGGAGTATAGAAAAGAATTCACATTCCCATATTTGTGTTGCAGTTAACAGTATGTCCTGAAACAGAATGCCGTTACTTACACCTGTATCATGAGGGAGTGCTGTGATATGCTACTATTTATTTCCTACTTCTGCCTTTTTGTCACTTATTCAAGAACCTTCTATTATTACAACAGGCGTAACTGAAAAAGGGGAAAAAATACCTTCTCTTAATAGAAGTTGAACCAAAGTAACGAGTTGTAGTACGAGCTTGTAAGAAATACTGATGACTTTAACACTATTGAACCCCAAGTGACCCCTTCAGAGTAAAGAAGAAAAATAGTCAGTCATCCAGACTGTAGCAAGAAGAAGGGGCATCAGAGAAACCCTTAACGTAGTTGTTTTATTCATGCAGCCATGGTCACAGCTTTTAGTCATGATTAATGCATGTTAGTGATGCATCACTTTTAACATTATTTTTTTATTTTAAGAAACTAAGTGGGAAGTATTAAAAGCCTCTCAGTTCAGATTTTAAGTTTAAAAAAAAAAATAGGATGAAAACGAAAGCTAAAAGCAAAATGGTTACTGATGACACAGAAATGAGGACAATGTTTAGCTGCTTCACAGGATAGACGAGTTCCACAGCAGTAGTAAAAACTCTGCTAAAGTACTTGGGTTGTGGTGTTTTTTGTTTTTGTTTTTGTTTGTTTGTTTGTGGTTTTTTTGGGTTTTTTGTTGTTGTTGTTGTTTTTGTTTTTGGGGTTTTTTTTTTTGCAAACACTGTTTGATAGTCAGGGAAAATATCCAGGTTATTTCCTTCCAGTTTAGAGGATGTGGAGAAAAAGCAGTCTTGGATCATCTTACAGATGTACTATATGAAGGAGAGTGTAGATTTTGCTGTTTTTTTGTTCTATTAAGACTATCAAAGTGAGGATTTCTTCTAAGAGATCAAATAGAATAGTATATCTGAAAGAGTAAAGCATTCAGTAATTGCTTCTCCATTACTTTATTCTAGACAGTCTACCCTTTTATTTGCTAAGTGGTCAAGTTCCTCTCTCTGCTTTTCCTTTCATTTGTTCTTCTCCTCCTCCTTGATCCTCTTCTGCTTTATTTTCCTTACATTTGTTTTCCCCTACATTTCTGACAGAAAACTCCATCTCTCTGTTTAATGTGATGCTCTTCAGTTGTTTCCACCCTCATCTTCTCTTTCCATGACCTATCATGCTGAAGACAACTAGACCCCACAATATGCAGTACTTTATTTATTTATCTTTATTTCTAATCTTGCAAGTAAAAGACTGATATATTAATATAGTCCACTGTGCAGAAAGAAAGTGTTAAGTCTTGTTACACCTCACAAGAAAAGTCTGCACTAAAGACAAAATATTTCCCTTTGAAGTAGTTATAGAGTGGAACAGCATGCCAATTGCTACTTTAACAATGGTGCTGAGCTTTTCTTGAGAGCAAAATGCCACAAATTAGATACTGGATAGCAACTTTTAAGCTTGAAATCAACACAAACCTTCTCTGGTAGTGAAAAGTAAGGCTACTGCTACTTTGGTCAGTGTTATCTTATTCTTCTAGTGAAGGTAGAATGTGGGAAGCTAAATGTGGGATTCCTGAAGCTGGGTTATTCCCTCCAGTGTGTTTCTATTTCAGCACAAAGCAGGAGAAACAGAAAATAACATATTCTCTGGCTTAAGTGGTAGAGCTATTTTTGCTGCAGATATCTCTGATTGAAGTAACATTCCAAACACCTGTGGGGGAAGAAGGATTTGAGGATTCCTGTAGCACTGTTCTTAGTTTTGTCTTAGCCACCGTCACAGACTAGGTCTTTGCAAGCAGACAGCCCTTGAAGAATTACTCTCGACATCACACTAGGGAGTTCATGTCCTCACTACACACCTGATAGCTTATCTACATGCTAACTCTGCTGCCAATGAACTTTATCCTGTCACAGAAGTGAGGTTTGCCCCTGGCTGTTTCTTACTCCTTTGAGGACACAAAATGGATGAGCTTGTGTTCCTGAGTAGTAATGATATTCAAATACTTCTATTCAGCTCACATACAAGAAGTTAAAAATCCTATATAACTGTTTGCAAGTACCTGGAGACTTATGGGTTTATACCAGTTATTAAAACCAAATGCATAATTGCTATTCTTGTGGGAGAACAGTCAGAGAGTGGGAGTCTTTTAAAATGGGCATAGAAACCAACTGTATACATTGAGGGAATGAGATCCAGATCAAATTTAACAGGATATAGGCACTTAATGGTGGTCTTTTTATACATGCAATAATTGAGGGTTAAGATAAAAGTCATGGTCTTTCATTATGGATAAGGTACAGTCTAAAAAATGGAGGCATTTCTACAATTCCCACCATGGTGACAAACAATAATCTGTCAATGTCACTGCAATGTCCCTGAAATTAACTCTTCATTTCTACTAAGTTCCTAAATTCCTACTTTTCTGAGTTGAGCATAAACAGCTCCCACCCACCATCATTCCAGTAAACTGTTCTAAGAATCTTTAGCATCCTTTGCCTCTATGGAGAGAGAACATGAAATATTCAGTCATGTTGCTAGCTTTAAGAAAAATTAGCTACCTTGTGCTTAATCTGCAACTTAGTGTTTGTCCTAGTTCTTGGTTTTGAAAAAACTTATATTTAATGTTTGTATACAGAAGAGAAAGTACAGGTCAGAAACATTTTCAATCTGAACTCCCCTTGTTTTGGCTTTTGGAAGTAGGATTTCCAAAGGGAAGTTTTCAAGGAAAGTTGTTCAGAAAAGGCTCACAAATACATTAGAATTTACGAGAACCTCATCCATCCACCCATCCACCCATCCATCTTCCTTATCTTTCTTGTCTTCCTTATCTTTCATTTCTTTAGTTATTTCCTCTCTTTCTTTAATAATCTGAAAAAAATTAAAATAGAGGGGGAAAAAAGTAGAACTTGGATGGACAAAATGTATTTGATGTCTCTTTTTGCTAAACTTTGTTTTCAGGTAGGTGCCCTCATCTGACTATGGGTCATGATTTTTAAACTCATTCAATCAACCAGCTTGTAAGTTGCCTCATTTTCCACTACAGAGAAGATTTATTTTATTTTATTATTTTTTTATTTTATTTTTGCCTTTAGATTGTTTAAAATTGTAAGCTGAAACCTAGAGAGAGAAACATGCTAGTCATATTTTCCAAAGAATGGGAAAGTAAAAATCTGCTATCCTTGCATTCATGCAGATACAAGATAGTTCCTTCTCTCTTGAAGAATATACTAAGCCATTACAAGTGAATTTAAAAATAAATATAAAATATTTTGTCTGTGCAGTATTGCAGGACATATTTTTGTTGAGTGTCCTGAGTTTATATTACTAAAAGTAAATGTGGGAACCAAGGATAGATCTTGTCAGCTGCTGCGAGAAAAAAGAGATGGGGAAAAAGGTGTTATACACAGTTCAGGGGAAGGAATGTTAATGAGGTGTTTTGATGTTTTGGATCTACAGACTTTCAACTATAGTAATTCATTTTCTCTTTTTTCTCTTCCCTGGTGTCTCATGGCATTGCTTAACATAGGGATACCCGTCTGGCTCGGCACTCTTCTCTGTGGTACTGTACTGTTAGTGTTGTTCTGCATCCACACCTTCTTTGTCACAAAATCTCCAGAGAGAAAAAATGCTGGAGCTATTATTTCTGTGTCATTTAACACAATAGTCTTCTTCACAAAATTTATTTTGCAAGCATATATTGTCACTATACATCATTAGGTTCCGATGGGCTGTAATGCCCACTTTGCAAATTGTAATGTTGTCTTCCAATGTAGCAAATCTAGATTAATCCCAAGGACTATGCAGTTGGAATAATCCTAGATGCAGTGTGAAATAAACAGTAAGATTCACCAGTCTCATTTCATATTCTAGACGTTTCCTTCTTCTCCGTGTCTTTGTGTAAGTGACGCTAACAGTTCATGAGACACTTGTAGATTTGAGCACAGAAGCAGCAAAACATGCCTCTGAGAACCATGAACAGAAGCAGTAGTGCAATTTAATATCAGGCAATGGGATATTTATTTTTGTTCAGTCTGCTGCTGGAACACATATATTAATACCTGGCTATAAGTGAAATCATAAATGTGACAAAATCTTTGCAGACAAAGGAAAATATTGAAACTCTCCCCTTTGCCTTTCTGTTTTCCTTGTTCTATCCCAGGCATGATGAAACTAAGGCTGAGAATTTAGGACAGATGAGGTGAGACAATTTTCATGTTTTCTTTTCTTCAGATATTTTTTCAGGGGACCTCCTTTACAAATCTGAGCAGGAAATGACACTTGCACACCAGGATATCATCATTGATCCACTGTGCTAGATGTTGCAGGTTATTCACTCTCCCAATAGAAACTGAAACTCCTGCAGCTCCCTCCTAATGCTTCTTAGGTGTTGTAGATATTATATTTTTCTTTGTGTTTCAAAATCCAGACTTTGAATCCTATTACTTTGCTGTTTATCAATTAGGTATTTTTTCTTTTACCATGGGAATATTTAATAATTATTTTTTCCTCTACTTGTTTGGACATCTGGGTAATCACCATAGCAACTAATGTATGCCAGGTGTCTGCTCCAAAAGAGCTCCATCCTCTCAGTCTCTCTTACTAAATTCATTATATTAATTGCCAAGCAGATATTAAATCAAACCCAAGATTGAATAAAAGATTAAAATTATATAGTTCTTACTGCAAACACTGTAAGCTGTTAAAATAGATAGCAAATATTGAAATCACTTCAGTGTAATTTTGACTGGTAAGGGGCCAAACTTTTACTTTGGAAAAATTCTACTGAACTTACTTGCCTAATATCTCTTTCCCACTGCAGTGAACTGTTTTTACTCAGTTTCTCAATATTCTAAACTAACACAAAGATTGTATAGTTAAGAACTGAACTGTCAGGCAAATAAAGTAAAAGGCATTTAAACCATAATGAATCACAAAATCACAGAGTAGTTTGGGTTGGAAGGGACCCAGAAGAATCATCAACTTCAACTCTTAATTCAATGGCCCAGAGGGGATTGAACCTGTGATCTTGATGTTATTAGCACCATGCAATAAGCAGCTGAGTTAATCTTATGTTTCTGCATGGAGAATAAGTGCTTGTGCAAAAATTAGTGTTAACTACACTATATGTGGTTAATTATATATATTTATCATTTTTAGTGCAAGCTCCTATATGAACAGGATTATTCTTTTCTTTGTCTACATGTAAGAACTAATTCAATGTAGTATTAAGATTCTGATGTATTTTAAATAATGAGAAATTAATGAGATGAACAAAAAAATTACTTCTGTAGACTTCTGACCTCAGTGAATCTATTTTATTCAGCAAATGGGTTGATATGTATGGTGGGTACTGTTGTACCTTTAAAACTTCCAAATTTGCAAAATTTAGTGTCATAGTTACAAACGTTAAGAGTGTTCCCCTGTGGACCTGAATTTTCCTGAATATATGTTCTCCATACCCAAACAAATGACACTGACTGTATAAAACAATGTTTCATTGAAAATGTCAACAAATGTACATGCTAGACTCAATGAGAAATTTACTTCTTACATCTGTATTAAACAATTCTGAGGAATGATTTTGTAAAAGAACAAATTTTTTTGTGTTTCGTCTAAAAGCAGTCAACATGAAGTAATTGCCAAGTCAGATATTTCAATTCAGGTGAACATTGCAAAAGCTTAAATGCTATAAATTGAAGCTAGTATTGAAAACCATCATGATGCATTAACAACAGTAGATTTGGTAAAAAGGCTCCATAGGTAAACAAATACTCAAAATATGGGAGAATAGAAAGAAAATAGCAGTGATTACATTGGAAAATGAGACCAATAGTGATTCAGCATTTTTGATTGGTATAAAGAAATATTTTTCCCTTAATTATAGATAAAGAATATACATTTTATTTTTCCTAGCAGTATTCCAGAATGTCTCAAATGCCACTGAACAACTTTACTTAACACTTTAAATTATTCCTATTTGCTTATATTACACAAATGTCAAGCCTTTTCAGCTTTTTGTTATTCTAATTTTAAGACTGGAGTACAATCCCTTAAGCATATAGGAAGATAATAAATGCATAATTATTAAGCTGTATTCTTCTTTTTAAGTAGATGTTCATTCATCAACAAAAGTTTGTTTTATACTGGCAAAGAAGTTTTAGTACTATCTCCTGTGAAATTTCATATAAGATTTTGTAGGAATACATAATCACATTTCAGGTCTGAAGCTATTAATAACATTTGGCTTTATTATATTGTTGCTAAGTCTTTTCTAGCATGTTTAATTAATGGAATTCATTGTCTCTCTCCCTTATCCCTTAATGTTTCTATATATCTACCTTCTTCTCTCTTGTACTCTTTTCCTCTTTCCTTCCCTCTCATGTCCTGCCCAGTGAACTAGCTTGCATAGTCCCTCTTTTAGTGTACACATAGGAAGGTGACTTTGCAAAAGAGTAATACAATTTGATAGACGATCATAAATGAAATTCAAAGCCTTTTTCTGGTGATCTTCTGCTCCTTTAATAAAAATTAATGTAACATGTTACTCTAGATTTATAAAACTGCAAACAGCAGCAAACTGCTGCCGTTACGCTCAGTACATATTCTAGAAAATTAAAAATTTTGATGGTCATGTAATGTGATTAGGATTAGTTTAAATGATTTTTTTTTTTCCTGTAGAAAAATATGTCATTTTCCAAAGGATAGTTTAATTCTATCATCTGTATCCCATAACTTTCCTGGCTTTGGAATACTTTAGGGACTGAATTTTCTCTCTGATAAGCCAGTTTGTTTGGGGTTTAAAGACATAGTTAGAAAAACACCTATAATGTCATAGATTTTTTTAAAAAAATCTATTTCACAGTAAAATAATTTAAATTCTTATTTATTTTTTACGAAAGTCCTCATTTATTGCAGCATAAAAGTATCCATGCAGGTGGATATCACACAATAGCTGCAATATCCCATCTCAATTTCCATCCTTGTTTCTATTTCCATACAGTCTTATCTTCAGCAACCTCAGTAGTGTGTCCATTATAGCTGAATTATTATTGGGTTTCCCCATAATATTTCTATGAGTTAAGCATACTCTTAAAAGTATCCTTACTTTTAAATACTCTTACCAGAAGTATGGAAAACTGTGATCTAAGATCAACCATTCAATTTTTGCTGTTAAAAACTAAACACAAGCATGTTTTTCTTGTTAATATTTTTTACCTCTCACTTTATTCTTGATACTACCTCAGGATCCTTGAAGTCAGTGAAACGTCTTTTAAAACTAGGACCATGCACTGCTATTAACAAAAACAAAACAAAACAAAAACAAAAACAAAACAAAAACAAAAACAAAAACAAACAAAAAAAACCCCAAAAAACAAACAAACAACTTTCTAAATTAATGCATTAAATGAAAATTTATTGTCATTTAGGCTAATGGTACATGGGTAGATTTTGAAGAACTGGTTTTAGTAGTCAGAATGGTTAAGATCTCCTTCACTCTACTGCCTTCTACCAACATCAGAGAGCATGTTTTATCTCACTTCAGTGCAATGAGCACTTGGCCACAATAAAAGTTACATTAAATTAAGGAAAATGGCTGATCATAGTCCTTGGTTTTGGCAGCATTCCTAGAGACAGGGAAGCAAATTGTTTGAGTTTGAAGACCTGTTGTCCATAAAATAAATGAAATTTGTAATTTATTTTATTTTTCTGAATGAAAATGGTGGAAGGAAGATATGTAGGAGATGGGTGCAGAAAATACCACCCACAATTCTCTGTAAGGCTCCAAGGCTGAAAATACACATTATTCATCACCACCATTGTGTCAGATATGGTTCCAGAAAACAGCAATTTAATGAATTTGTGGGTTTGGTCTGGAAACTCAAGAACTCCTGTAATAAGCAAAGCCCTAAATCTATGTCACTACTGCACAGAAAGCAAATAATGACACAGAGGTGCCTTTATTTGTATGCATATTGTTGTTCAACACTAGGCCTCTGTCTAGGGAGGGACGGGAGATTGTGGAAAGGAATGAATTAATCATTAGACTGTGATTTTTGGTTCTTTACAGAGACACAATGACTGATCTAAATCATCCTCTGTAATTCATCTTCATCAAGTCCCGTTGTTCCTTCTTTGTCACCCTTACTGGTGTTCCCCACACAGCTTTAAAATGGTTATCAGAAGACCGAGTGAAAAACTGAAGATTTTAGTAAGAGAACTTGCTCAGAAAACAGAAACTCAAGGATAGAGACAATGCAGATCTGTTGTGTGCCTACAACTATAGTTTTGCTATTCTTGACTGCAATGCCAACAGAGATTTTCTTTTGCCTTTGCCCAGGATGTGTAAGATTGCAGAAGACTGCTTTTTCTTTTTTGTATTAACATTAAAGCTGGACAATATTGCCCCTTATCCGCAATATAGGCCATGCATAAAATAACTTAATGCACTATAAATTTTCTAGATGAAATTTAAAGCATAAGGAAGTGTTCAATAAAATTTTAATGACATTCTAAGCATTAAGCAGGCTCAGAACAGACTTCAAAATTCAACCTAGCTGTTTTCTTCAAGTGCAGGAGTGGAAAGAAGAAATTCTTTACTTTTTTGGTTTCATTCTTTATCTCCTTGCACAAATGAGGGACTCCTGTACAGGATCTGTTAGCAGACTATGCAAAACTAATTATTACTTTTCTGAAGCAAAATATGAATAACCCAAAAAGCTGCTGTTTTGTAAAACCTATCATGCAGCATCTAACAAATAGCCTTGAGGGGCTTCATAATTACTGACAGGGATATTAGAACTGACAGATTTCAGGTGTATGCTACAGAATAAAAAGGAAATATAGGCTTGGTTAATGATTTCTCATTTATATTTACGCATTTGACAAATCCAGCAACTACTGTCTTACAAGAGCAATCTGGTTTTGCTACCTTTCAAATGAAGATGGATGGTTCAAACTCTTTTGTTTTGTCTACTGAAGGAGGGTACCTGACATCCTGCAGCGAGAGACTTATAAGTCTTATAAAGCTATTCCTTAAGATGTTTCCAAGCATTTGTTGAGCTACATTTCTAACTAATGGTTGACATAATGTTAAGGTGAAACAACTTAGCATTTTATGTATCATTTTTATGGCCATCAATGTAAACCAGTTTTTGTATCCCACACAATTTTCTTGAATTTCACAGAAAGAAAATCATTATATATGCAAAGCACATCAGGCTGAGTTACTTAATTCCTTATATGACTGTTACAACACTACTTCTGCCTGCTACTTATTAAAAAAAAAAAACAAAACAACCAGGTCAAAAAAAAAACCGCCAGATTATCTTGCCAGTTAAACTTTAGCTTCTTTGCACTGAATATTGCACTGATCACTGAAATACTAATTATTTTAGAGGGTTTTCAAAACCTTTTATTTAATGAATTTTTAATTTCAACAGGAATAATATTTTCTCCCATCTCCACTATTTAGAGAGATGTCCCAGAGACTGACATATATTTTTCTAAACTAGATATTTCCTTAATAGTCCACAAGTGCTGATCTGTGTATCCTGCATGTCTTCTTTGTATTGTGACAATATTTGTCATGTCAGTCAAAATTAACAAAATTTCACTGATTGCAGTAGCTGTATGACTAGCTGGCTATAAGTTTCTGTGAGACATTTGACATTTCATCAGTTTTACTTAGACAATTTTATTCAAGTTTCAATTGGTTCCTTTCTGACTTAATTACTCTTTTTTATTATTATTTTCTAAGACCCGTTTTGTTTTTTTTGGGGGGGCTTTTTTGTGTTTGGTTTTTTTTTTTTTTTTTTTTTTTTTCCTGTTCTTTTGCATCATTTGGTCCTTCTTATCATTTGTGCAAAAATACCAAGTTGTCACACACATGCATAATGCAGTTGGTCAAAGTAAAGCAAATTTGAAGGTTGGTCATTTATATATAGCCTTGTCTATTATATATCTAGCTCTTTATCTATTAATCATCAGACTAATAGAAAAAGCAAGCCATATGGAATGTTGGAGTCCAGGGCATTCCTCTGGACACCTGGAAGGTCACAGACCTCAGTAGAGAGGACTGGGACCCAAACAAGAGGGTTTAAATCCTGGCCAGGGGAGTGTGGAGCCAGTCCAAGGGAGTTGCCTGGCACAGAGACCAGGAGGACGCAGTCTTTGACTTCAGTCCATGGAAAAAAGCTTCTAACACTGAGAGAAGAATTACAAGTCACAAAAGTGTGAAGACAGTAGCGTAGTGTATCACCAGGTGGAAAATTTTGTAGTTTTGGATTTTTAGAAATAGGTGTAGGGGAGACAAGATGGAGGAATTAAACCAGGGCTTCTTCTTCTCCCCTGGCATCCATCTCCTGCTGTGATGGTGGCACAAAGTAGTTTAAGGGGATTGGGTCAGAGTAGAGATGACCTTGTTAGTGTGACGGAGGGTCACAAGTGCGGCTGCTGTTAGGAGCACGAAAAGACGAGGCAGGCCAGCAGGAGGTGAAGAAGGAAAGCTTCTACTTTATTTTTCTGACTCCATATATATACAAATTTACAGACAGGTCAAGATTGGCTACACAGGTAGCCACCTCTTTGACCTCATTGGTGACCATCACCATCAATCATTCATTCTCCTCCTAGAGAGAAAGAATCCAAACAATTCTAAAAATATACATAGTTTACTTGAAGCTGCGTGAGAACAAATGCAAGAAGTGAAAAACAGGCAAACTTGAGGCAACATGTTAGTACAGGTGATAGGTATTGCCACATAACTGTAAATAATAGACACATAAATTTCTCGATAAGAGGCTGCGACCTCCCACTGAGGGGGAGTCATCCTGTGTCTGAGCAGCAGAACTCCTCAGCCTGGCACAGAGAACTTTGTAAGATAATAAACTGTGACAAACCAAGAAAAGAAGAAGACCTTGAAGACTCCATTTCATTCTTGAGTCTGGCACAGGGCCCTCAGAGGCAAAAGACTCTCGAACCAACACCTTAGTCTCGGGTGAGCAAAGAACCAAACTTGAGAATGAAAGGCACTGATGAATTAAATTTTCCCATGGATCAGAAATCCCAGTTCCGTATCACTCAAAATCAGAATCCTTCAAAATGCTTCTATTAACTATGTTAACCAGTCCTTCCACTATGAAGAAGTCTAAATATGCAACTCAAAATCATGAACTGGACTTCAGCAAGCAAAGGATTGATATTTCCCCTGATTATCCCCTGGAATTTTCAAGTACTTTTAAAGGATAATGTGATTTATTAAATATAACGTGAATTATTGTTTCCTTTAGTATAGTAACATTAACTAAGTGCCCTGAAAATACTGTGCTGGTTTTGACACCTCCTGAAATTTAAACTCCAAATAAGCCACTTCTCTAACCCGTGTCCCTTCTGGTAAGGGCAGGACAAAAGGCAAGATTATGGCTAGAGGTAGCAGTTTACTGAAAGCACAAAGCAATGGAATAAGACATTGACAATAACAACAGCAATGTTAATAGCCAAAAATATACAAAAAGAGAAGGTGTTTTATTCACAAAAAGGCATTCACCCTTGGGAACAAAATAACCAAGTTGGTGAATGACCCTAAAACCCTCACCCTCATGGCTTTCCTAGACAAAGATAATATAGTGACTGTTCCTACCCACTGCCTACTTGGTCACTGGGAACAAAGGCAAAATGGGGACTAGCATTTCCCAGATCCACCCTGAAATAACAAAAATCTATGACAAACATACCCTCCCAAAACCTAGGTTAGTTGTGCCAGGTCATGTCTCTCACTGCTGAGCTCAGTTGCTCACCAGGTTCTTGTGCTTGAATGACACCATGGTCTTTTCTTCCTACATTATTTACATTACTGTGTATTGGAAACATATTTCAGATGCTAAAATTAAGGCAGTTAAAATATAACAGTGAATTACATTTTTTTTTTAATTGTTAATTCATCTATATTCAGACCTGGGATAAATTCATCTAGATATTTTTCAGGATCATCCTGGAAATTAAACCATAAGTAAACATTTATGCTACAAGAATGCTAAATATATACAGAAGCATTGCCTGTATATGTCAGTCATGGAAACTGTGTCAAAGGCAGTTTCAAATGAAAGCATAATTTTCCTTTTCAAAATATGAAGGAATGAACTAAACAAATCCTGTCAAAATGTTGAGAATTCTGCTATTTTCTACCTTCTAGATTTCTGTGAGCTCAGATTGTACATTAATAAAACACAGAATCACATTCTCCAGGCATTTCCCTGTTTTTTGAGCAAAACAGAAACTTTACAGCATGTCAGAGGAGCAAGCAGAGTTCTTTAATATTGTACTATTTCATCCTTCTCTCATAACGTTAGGTCCAAAATCTGCAGGGACATGCACAGGTTTAGCTTTATGCACTGTGTGTTATTTTTTGGACTTGACAGGAAACTGAATTCCCATTACATTAAAAAAAGGTTTTCTCTTTTTGAGGTTCAGCTTGCCAATCTGTCAACTACTCATATTGAGTTTTCTGATCAAGGATTCATGAGTAAAAGTAAGGTTTTTTCTTCACAATGTCCAAGAAAGCTTTGGTCTAGAATTTAAAACTCCTGGCTATCCAAACTGGTCTGTTTCAGTCATTTTCCTTAGTGAAGAATTTGCATGTTCTGCAAACATCCTCTCTTGAAAAATAATCAGATTCATTATTTTCTTAAAATACCAGACTGGCACTTACTTGTATGTTTAATGAAGGTTTTGACTATCAGTTTCAGGTAAATAAACATTACTGAGATTCATAATTAATATTACATTATTGCCAAACCTATTCCAAAATCAAGATGAATCCTGATCAGCTCTACGTACAGGCCATTTAAATTATGTCGGGTCACCATTTAAATTATGTTAAATGGTGACCCCACACAGAACTTTTGATTTAAAATTAGGGACAAATATGTTCATCATCCCAGATGTCACATCTGGTGTGAAGTGAGAGGACAGCTGACTTTACAACACAGTGATTCTTAACTTAAACTCATCATATTTGTCCAAAATAAAAGCACTGGAATTTTTTTTTTACTTTTTACAGATGTACATTACCTTCCTTGTTCTCCTTTCTTCATTTTGCATTACAGAGTAAACTGATGCTTCCTGTTAACTTCTCGGCAGTCAAAGGAAGCAAATTATACTCCAGCTGAAAAATATTTTGGTCAGTATTGATGTTGTGACCCAGAGGCCTTTCCCAAACCTTTCACAAATCTGAACTTCATGTTTACTTTGTTTTCTTTCATATGGAAAACATTTATTTTCTGTATCTTAGGCTACTAGATCTTTACACTGAATGATCAGAAGAGCTGAACGCAAAAAACTGTGCCAATAGAGACAGAACCTGTATTTCTCATAATACAGCAAAGCTGAGGAAATGCCAAAATGAAAACTGGTAACATAATATTCCACAAGGGTCCATACTGGGAACCTTTAATATATATTTGTTTATAACGTACATAATGGGATTGACTGCACCCTCAGTAAGTTTGTGGATGACACCAAGCTGAGGGATGGGATGCCATTCAGAGGGAACTTGACTGGCTTGGAGTCAGTTCATCTGAGCATCATGAAGCGTTGCTTGTATGAAAGTCAAGTGCAAGTACCTGCATCTAAGATGAAGCAATCCTCAGTATAAATACTGACAGTGGGATGAATGGACTGAGAGCTTCCCTATGGAGAAGGATTTGGGGAGTCTGCTGTAAGAAAATTTGATATGAGCTGGCAATGTGCTCTTGTCTTGAAAATAATCAGAGGGCTATCACACACCTTTTATGTAAAAAGGTTTAAAATGTTGGAGTTCAGTCTGGAGAGGAGACGGCTTCAGGAACACAGTATTATGGCCCCTTACATAAACGGGGTTTATCAAAAAGACAGGAATGACTACCAAGACCTGTAGTGACAGGACAAAGGGGCAGCATTTTAAAACTGAAAGAGGATAAGTTTAGATTGGACATGAATAAAAAATTATGATAAGTGTGCTGAGATACTGGAACAGGTTACCCAGAGAAGCTGTGGCTCACAGAAAATGTTCAAGGACAAGTTGGACAGTGCTTTTAGCAACCTGATGTAATGGGAGATGTCCCTGCCTTTACCAGGCTGTTTTGCCTAGAAGATGGTTGAAGGTCACTTTCAACCCAAATCATTCTCTTTTTCTACATTTCTGTAAAATAAAATGAAGGAAATGGAAGCATTAATTTTACTTTTATTACAAAAAAAATAATATGTTTAAGAAATAAAATAAAGACTAAAGTTCATCCAAAACTACGCTCCATGTATGCCTGCTGTGAAAGAAGCCTATTTATATGAAGTACACAAAAAAAATTCAAGCACACAAAAAAATTCAAGCACACAAAAAAATTCTACATTTGAAAAAACGTCCTTGTTCTGTCAAGGTTAGTGCTCTGCACAGGATGTAAAGAAGGATGAACTCTTTTCTCTGCAGTCAACCTTATTGTAAAACAAAGTTCATGGAGAAAAAGAAAAAAGAGTTCCTTGAGGCTCTTCCAAAAACTTTCACCTCACCAAGGGGCATCTCAGAAAGTAACAGAAGTTAGCATCTCTGTGGGTCAGGACAGCATAGAGAGTGTCAGAACAAGCGAGCAAAGAGTCAAGGAGAGATCAGATGACTTCAGATACGACATTTGGAAGAAAGATATATCAAAAACCTCCAAGAATACCACACACAGCCTTGACAGTAAGTAGGATTTTTTTACCTGAGTTTTCTGTTTATGTTCACTTTTTTCAGTGAAAGCTACCATTCTAACTTCCCAAGCAGCATTAAATATGACCAATAATATGTTCTGGAATGATTATTTCTACCTTGTAATTTGAAGAATTGATCAGCACAGTTCATTGTTGCTAAAACTCAAGCAACTAACTCATCCCATTCATATTACTGAGCTTGTTACAAAAGTTCTGTCATTGTCCTCTTATTGTACCTAAATCCTTCAGAGGACAACATTTTCACAGTACTTTTTGTCCCTTTTTCTTTGATGGCTCAGCCTCTTTTTTACTCTTTTTATTCTTCTTTCTGTGGTTGTTTTTTTTTTTTTTTTTTTTTTTTTTTTTTTTTTTTTTTTTTTTTTTTTTGTGGTGTTTTGGTTTTTTTTTAATAGATTTTCTTTTCCCCTCCCTCGTTTTCATTCTTATACATGTACATGGAGCTAAGTGGAATACACCTGTTTGCATACGCTTTTGCTGTTACAGTTCTTGAGCAATGGATGAGCTGTAACTCACAGGCCACTTTTTTCTCACCCACTCAAGTTGGAGAACAAATCAGAAAGACAAGTAGAAGCTACAGAGTCATGGTCCCTCTCCCTCCCACCATATGCTGGCTGTTGTAAAAGAACAGCAAATGGAGTTGCCTGTATGGCTGTGTCAAGTAATTTGGGTTTGCTCATATCACTGAACCATGAGAAGAGAAATTTTCTGGTCAGAACAGATCATCAGTGATGTCTGATGTAGTGACACCATATGGGCCAGTTCCTGGCTTATTTCTTGTTTGTCTCAATATCTCATTCTTTTGGCTGCTGGTGCACAGCACTTCACATATCACTGCAGGTTTTAATCATGTAATAGCTGCTCCATCCTTCCCCCTAGCCCTGCTGGACCAATGCAAGAAGATACACCAACACTCCAGTCCCAGGGGGAAGTTGTAAAGACTTGCTCCTCTTGTATCTGTATGAACTGGGGCACTTGGTGGTGTGTGTCTCTCCTAACTTGAGAACATACTTTTATTTTTTGTAAAGTTACCTGTTTTCTTTGTCCAGATCCCTAGAGTAAAAATTTATACATATATACACATCGTTTTTATATCCTTGACAGAGGAGAATTGTTTGAACTGAAACTTCCAAATTTTTGCATTTGTAAGAAAAAGAAAAAAAAAATTGCTCATTTTTGACCCTGTCCCTCAGAGTAAATTTGCCATTTTGTCTTATGTTTACA
The DNA here is from genome assembly GCA_014839755.1 of Sylvia borin. NCBI lineage: Eukaryota > Metazoa > Chordata > Aves > Passeriformes > Sylviidae > Sylvia > Sylvia borin. The sequence continues at coordinate 79,894,683 of CM025957.1, forward strand.
TGCATCTTTTTAAAAGCTCTTTAATTATTTTTCTGGGTGGACCTTATATTATGTTTGATATGCTTTTCATATACTTATGACAAAAAATATATTACTTTATGACTTTTAATTAGTTTCTTCTTAAACTTCCACCCAGCTAAATCATTTTTTCAAAGCCCAGTCCTGTCTTGGTTAACACCTCTGGAATAGCATAAAGGGCAGGAAGAACTTTGCTAGAACATTCTGGTTACCACATTGTATTAATTGCCTCAGGAAAAAAATATCATGAAGGAAGCAAAAATTCAAAGTAAAATTGACACCAAGACTTTAACCCCTCAAAACTTCTCAATCCTATTTCAGCAGGGGTAAAGGGAGTTGACTAAAGAAACGTTTATAGTCCTAATGTTTGCTTTGTGGGCTGAGCCAAAGCTGCATTTCATTGCAGGTAATCGCCTATCTCAGTATAATTTGGAATAATCCTTAAACTTTCTCAAGGGATACAATGAATCACTAATTTTTACAAAACTTTAGAAGACTAATATAGTGCTATGGTGAAATTTTAACCATGGTCACAGAACAGATTTGTAAACAAAGTTTACATAGTGGTAGGGAAGAATTCTTGAACATTAATACAATGATGAGATAAGCTGATGAACTACATAGTTGATTTGTTTGGTTCCACTTTACATTTCTCTAAATAAGAATTAGTTCAGGTGTAATTATTTCTTAAGCATATTGATGTCTTCCTATGTATCCAGGGATCATGCTGGGGAGGAACAGCATATACTTTGGGGGTATGAAAACAATTGAAAGGTAGAGTTGGCAGTTGTTTGAAATGAGGTTCTGGTCATCAAGTTGCAGAGATGGTAAAAAGTAAGACATCATAAGCAAGAATAAGAGTTTGCTGTAATTTAGTGAGACATTGAAGTATCTGACACTAAGCCAAATAGCCTATGAGCAGGAACCTGCTCCGCATGGTTGCAATAGAAAAAAATATGTACAAAGTCACCTTATTTCAGTTCTGACTTAACTATTTAGGGATTTCTCAAAAACTAATCAGTCTTTCATATAAGGAAACCTTTATAAGGTAAAGGCTTTGTCACATCTAGTTCAATCATATGGTGAATAGGGCTGTTACAAAAAAAAAAAAATCAAAATATCAAAAAGTAGCAAATATTTAAAAAAAAAAAAAACATAGAAAGAAAACAAGCCTTTTAAATATTTTACTGTTTTCTTTTTCCTAGTTATTTCCAGTCCAGTTTGTTCATGTGAAGCTCTGTTTCACTAGATTATTCCTCAAGTCATTGAGGAGTAGGCGGGAAATCAGATTCATTTGAACAGACTCTGCCGTCATTTACAAGTAATCACACTGCCCTGTTGGTGTAATCCAGGAGCAACAAAAGTAGAAGAGTAGAACCCACTGAGTTCTGGTCATAGGATCAAATGGCCTTATGCAGAGTTGTATATGTGTTTGCTGCAATTTCGTCTAAAGTACTGTGTAACATTTCAGCCACAATTATGATAATTCATCCTGAACCTCTAAAAGGCATTTTTCAGTGGAATAATGAATGTGTAAGCTGAAGTTTCAATTGACAAGAACAAGGAAAAATACGGACCAGAAAAAAAGGTAGTGCCATAGAAAATAGATAAAAATATGAAAACATTCAAACAGAAAGATATTTGAAGATATAGCCATTTAACAGTGTATGTTATGACTGATCTTATACAATACTTCTCCCCTCATATTTCAGATCAAAACTGCATTAAAGATAACATCTTAAGCAATATTCTTCCTAAGGGTGTCTGTGAAACTTTACACAAAATGAAACACACATACATCTATTTCTTCCATCTTCCTTGCTTCATCTAGCCATCAGCTTTCTCATGATTTTAGCAGATGTTTCTGCTTTTGGTTGCAAGACAACGTAATGAACCGGGTTTTTCTCTCCTTCCTTTTCACTCTCCAAGGAACAAATGCATTCATGAGCAAATTCTTTGCTATACTTTGGAAATGAATTTTGCATGTTTCACCCAATGTTTCCAGTACAGCTCTATCATGAAATTCGTATTCTTTGTACATTATTTAAGAAAATATATAAATAATTTAAAAAATGTGAGGTTCGGAATAGTATGACCAACAAGAGGACCCACTTTCAGTAATGCTAGTTGAAAGATAAGTCTTTGTCAAAGCTCTTACATGTTGTACACTATTCTCTGTTATACAGAGCAGAATAAAGCTGGGTCCTGCAATGATTGCAGTAACATTTTAAGCTGTGTTGGAAGTACCTCACACCAGTAAAACACATTGGAATGAAGAATGATGGCTGTATCATTTTGTGATTGTGAACTTCCTCAGATAGTATTAACAGTTCTACAGTTAACTTAAGGACTTATTGTGACTGCAGGCAAAAGAAATGCCATCAGCACCAAATATTGAGGTAACAGTAGAAAACGGTTCTCTGAGTTGTTATTGTTAATTTAAAAAGCTGATGGGAAAAATGTCCTTTATATCTCTTGGACACCATGCATAGGTGTTCAGATAAAACATTTCCAAAAGACATTTTTAGGGAGACTGCTACAGGATTTTCATTAAAATATTTATTCAGTAGGTTTTCCAGAAGATTTCACATCTCAGGTCCCAATTAAAATAATAAGAGCTAAATATATACTTTTTTTTTTTTTTTAACTTTCTGGTGATTCCAGTACTTATCTTTCTCACCTCTTAAAACCTTAAATCTATTTAAAATCTTGTTTTTAATGTTATACAACAAAGTGGTTTTTGGTTTTTTTGTTTTGTTTGTTTGTTTTTCACAGATATTGAAATAGAAAAGACATTAATTCAGACACAGTTCTGTTTGAGGCAGAGAAGTCTGTTTACAGAAAGCAGCCAAAATATGTGCTAAAAAATTTCTTGTCTGGTCTGTTATAAGTACCAGCAGTGCTGATATCTCAAGGGCACAACTACCTGACTGAAGGAGAAGAGTCTGAAACACTTAAAAAATAGTCTGATTAAGTAAGTCAGATACAGATTTGAAATTAATTCTTGGTGAATATTAAAAAAACCACAAATATTTCTGAATCTGGTATAATTTGTAGAGTGCATAAGTCAGATACAGCTGGGAGGAGGCTATGTGATTACTGCGGACTCCCATGTGGATACACATCAGATTTACTCTGTCCTGTTGGGAAAGAAAGGTGACGAGGCAACCAAGGGTTCTCTGCCTGGAATGTCTGTGTTGAGCAGTAAGCAGGACCGGAATAAGAAATTTCTATTGACTGCTCTGTTCAATCTTATTGAAAAGAATGAAACATCTTTCCTTTTTGTTTTTGGCTTTGGCTTTGGGATTTTTTGTGTTTGGTTTTTCTTTTGCCAGGGTTACTTGTCAGATGGGTAAGATTTTTCATTCTGGTGAGGAATTTTCAATCTTTTACTAAATCTGGCCTCGGATAGAGTCTGACAACATGAAGGATTCCTTTAGCTTTATTCAGGAGTCAGTGCAAATCTATGTGAAGTCTAAACTACTGCTTCTATTGCTACCAGTAACAATATCATTGAAAGAATTCACTATAATTATTAGAGTAACCACATATGCAGCCATTGTAAGTACTCTGTTTTTTCATCAAATGCAATATGTACACTGCAACTTAGTTTCATATTCAAGCTGAGGGATTCTTCTCACACTGTATTAATCATATAGATGTTATCTCTAAAACTTTATACCCGTTTCAGAGAAAAATGACCAATTTACAAAACAGTTTGGAACTATGTCAATTCAAAATAGGACCAGCATGCACTCATTCAATGTTTAGCTTCCAAATTTTAAAATTTTAGTCATTATTTATGCTCTTCTTCTTTGGCCAAATATTTTTTTCTTCACTAATGTCTTTCTGTAGGTTTTGTAAAGTTCTTTATTCTCCACTTTATAGTCTTAGTAATATTGTTGAAAAATCAGCACTAGTATTAGTAACTTTCTCTACTAACCCCCTGCCAGTTCCTACAATGCATCTGAGATGCTGTGATATTGATTAAAAATATTCTTATTTGCATCAGATTTGTCTAATGCTCTATTTATCATTCAGAAGTTACTACAAACCAATACTACTTTTCAGAGTGTGTTACAGACTATTAAAGGTGTAGAGAAAGAGAATGATGTAGTGCCTATCTGCTTTGTAACAGGCTAATCAACAAATGTAAAAAAAAAAAAAAAAAAAAAGTTTTAAATATTTTTAGTCTATTTTAATCGCTATTAGTCACATTGAGTACCAAAGGACTGACAAAAGCAAAGTTATATTTTGTCAGACACTGTACAAACTCAGAGACAGCCCTTGCTTAAAAATCTTCCATTTGATATCTGTTTTTGTTGGAAATTTCTCATTATCAACTGTAAGTATAGTCTTAGGACATAACTGCCCATTTGCAGGTGACCATGAATGATTTTGTGACACTCCTAAGCGTACCAGGCCTTGCTTCACTCCACTGAGAATACAGAATAGAACCCAGACGCTGTGTGATCAGGCAAGTAATGCTACAACTGTGGTGATGACAATATAGAAGTAAGAATCTAATGCTTTCAAGCACTTACATTAAGGGAAAATTAAAAACCAAAGGTTTTTCTTTTTACTTTTTTATTTTTCACAAGAGTATTATGTTCTATTGGTAAAATTTTACAGTGCAACACAGAGCTGATCCTTAGAGTCTGAGCTTGTAAGCAAATAAAGCAATAAGTAGAAAAGGAATGAGACTTCTGAAAGATATTAGAGGCAGAGATTTAAAGGAATATCTAAGCATTATTGGCAGACATCCAAAAGAATGTGTTTGTGATGAATACATTTAAACCTGGCATGGCTACAGCACTAAATATGCTCACCTGTTATGTTTGATTTTCAAATAAAGAGAACGAACAAGGGCTGAAGAGTAGGACAAGAGTTTGGTAACGATTTGCAGGCAACTAGTAGAAACTGAGATCAATATAAAATGGACCCAGGAGGCAGACATAGTTTATGAAGTAAGAAGAATAATGATACAGATAATTAGGAGAATTATATTTGTTCCTCTTTCTCTAAAGCAGCAGATGCCAGCTGTTAGAAGCTGAATATTAAAACTGGTGTCCCTGTAGTATGATCCTGTACAAAGGAACCTCAGTTGTAATATCATGAAACAATGTTCTTAAGAATATGAACATTCTTATATTTCTTCTTCAATACTTTGCTAAGCTTTTACCACAGCTAGAGGCAGACTACTGGGTCCCAGCTGGGTCAGGCTTTGTTGAATTCTTTGAAAAGCTAAATAAGAATTCATATGGCTTTTTTTCCCCCTGAAATAAATCTTTCTTCCACAAGGAATTCTGTCACTTACAATTTTTCTGGCAACCTAAAATGCTTTAACATTCTGTATTTTAATTACTATTTGTTCACTTCATAATATACACAGTTTTACTATCTGAGAAAGGCATTTTTAAAATACAGTCAGTAATAAATTCCTTTTATATTCACTCATTGCTTGATAAAATCAGTTGTTTTAAAGAGAGAATCTCTCTTCATTTTTAATAGAAAGATTGCCATACTGAGAAAAAGGAAATATTAACTCGCTTAGGTGTTCAGGGATAAACGAGACTCAAGCAAATATTTTATGTTCTGACAACAGAAATTGAAGTATTAAGTCTTTGATAAGTAACTGTCTTTTTGAATTAATGTATTATTTTCAGATTAAGAACTTGAAGAGAAGCCATTTATTTTTATATATCTACATATCTGCATATACACAGATTATCTGAGTAATGAGACTTTCTTCCTAAGGACAGCTATCTGTCTTGAGTTAGATATATGTGTGCACATATGCAAATGCTATCAATGTATATGCATAGTACATTTACCATGCTCTGATTAGCAATGGGGGCCAGCTTCAGTTTCAAATTTCAGAGCCATAATCAAACACTGGCCTGAGCTCTATCCCAAACTCAGGGAAAACTAGACCAAACTGATTGCTCAGACCTTTACTGTCTTCTCACAAACAGTGAATCAAGTCTCTGTTGTGGAGGGAGGATGGAAGAGAGGAAAGGAGAAATACAGGCTGCAATAATACCTGTTTTACCAAATGACATGAATTTAATATATTCTCTCTTTTATTGTGAAGAAACTGTTAAGTGGTTGGAATGTTTGTCTTGCAGCAGCATTTGACTCACTGCCAGCTGATGGGAATGCTGGGCACCTCCTACATCTCTTGTCCTCTGTGGAAGGGCCAGTATTCAGCCAGCCCTTCACTGACTGAAGACTTTAACATTTCTTCTTGCTGGTGAGAAGCAGAGCACTTTAGTGACCTTTCTGCTCCTTAGAGACTATCACAGAATACTGCACGACATAGAGTCTGCTATCTACAGATTTCACAAGTGGCATTTTCTTTACCTGGGACGTCAGTTTACTAGATTTGAAGGATGATATACGCGATTAGAATGAAAGCTTGCCACAAGGTCTCTTTCACTCAAAACCCTTTTTTTGCACCAATGAGAAGAGTATGAGTTTCCATGTACAGTTTTCCAGATGACTTATTGTTTTCTCTTAAGTTTTAAGCCATTTGGTTTACATACACTTCTCTTTGCATCACTGGCATGAGGAAATCAAACACTGATAGAGTAAGACCTAAAAGTATTGCATCCATGATACAAAGCAATTGGGTACTCCATTTTAGAACCTCTTCCCACTTCACCTGGCCAGCCCTGACACCAGCTGCAGGAAAGGTACGGTTCAGTATACTGATATACTTCGCCGACCCTGTAGGTTCTTTGTCCCACGCAGTGTGAGCAATGACCGAGGAATAAAGGGAGGATTCCGACAAGGATTTAACTGCTGGAGTTATTGGTGCCCCAACAAGGGAACACCTCACCTCCAAGGAGTCTGCCTCAGCAGAACATAGACTGCCACAGTGCAACAGCTCAAGTACAGGGGAGGAGAAAGGGGAGTTGTTGAGCAAGACACCAATCAGGAAAAGGTAGGGAGTGGCTCTGCATATGAAAGACAGACAGGGGAACCAATCAAGAAGGGGAAGGAGGGAACAGCCGTGATCCTGCCCAATCACTCAATGACTTCACTGGAACTTTCTAGTCCCAGGGTGGGGCCTCGAAGTGATAAACAGGACTCGAGGGTTACATAATGGGTGATTGACAGATAACTGCAACTGGGGTAAACCATAGGGAACAAACTCAGAGAGGTACATGGAACAAACCATTGAATGAATGTAACAATATAAAAATAAACCGTGAATACAAACATTAAACTGATAAAATTAAAACACACCACTACATAGAAGTGTTTTGCTTCTGTTTGTGTCTTTGGGCGTCTATCTAAAATTGTAGGTGCACCTACTTTAATGATTTTACTTGCTTTTCATATCTGCTACCACATACTGTGGTCTCCAAGGTGAGGGAGATTACTGAATCTCATAATATGAAAGAGTTGTGTTTGCTGTAACACCCTTCCTGCAAAGCAAGGGTTCACAGTAGTCATACGTTCAAACATAAGCATGTACCACATATACACACACATGCACATCTGGACACACTTATCACACATGTGTTTGTGTCCCAGATACACTCAGCACTCACATCAGTGCTCAAATGGCACTAATGGCCTCTTCCCATTCCACTCAATGCCTGATTCTGAGGAAGGTTTGGCAGTGGGAAAGATCCATGCACACCTGGATGTACCTGCACGTGCATAACGTGGATCCCTCCTGAAGTTGGGCTCATCCACTTAATCCATCTATTGGCTTCTCCTGGATCCAAATCTTTCCAGTTCTCACACCTAGATAAATAAGCCACTGAGACCCCAGGGTCCCTTCAGCTGCTGGTACAGACCTTTCACATTTCGCACCCACACTCATTCCAGTTGCTGTCATTCAGACCCATATAGACAGACCTGAGTTAAAAATGGAAGGTAATAAGAGAGCAGAGAAGACTGTATTGACAACGTGGTATAACCAGATGTGTGCTGAACAGCCAGCCACCTGTTTACATAGTCCTTTTATTGTCTTATTCATCTCTTTTTGTCCCTGCTTGCTCCTTCCCCGTCCACCTTGTTTCCTCCCATTTTCCACCTTTGGTTCCTCCCCCTAACCGTCCTAGAATGTCCTGCATGATCCCATAATATTCCTTACACCCTGGGCAGTGATCCTTCTCAGTTAGAAAAGTGACTTTCAGAACTTCTGTGTTGGCTCACAGTGGTGGTAAATCCCATCTTGATATGGGTGGAGGGTCTCTCTGGGATCACTGTGGGGAGCTCTGAAGTCCCTTTCTCAAAAGGATTTTTAGGGCTTCAGTGTCTGGCACTGTGCCAAACTCTGCACCCTCATGCATATGCGTGTGTGTGTAGGAGATTTTAATCACATAAACTGACATCCACATGTCCTTCTCTGCTGTTAAATTAAACATTTTTTTGGGAACGATTCAGACACAAAATAGAGGGAGACATTCCAAATGGTCTTACTTAGCCTTACAGTATCAAGACAGGTGAAGGGTCCTGAGAAGGATGCTGGAAACATATGTCAGAAAGAAAAGTATAGCATGTCAAAATAAAAAAGTGAATTATTATGTTTAGATAAATAAGCATCATTTAAGTAATAAAATTCCAGGAGCAATATTTGAAGGAATACTAAAATGAAGGTTGAGTTTAGTGTACTTAGAGAGTATTAGTGTTTTAGTGGAATTCACCAGATAATGAAATATTCACAACTAGGCTTAAGAATGTCAGTCTGTTGGTTAAAGGTCAATTCTGAATAAGTAGCTAAAGGAGACTAATTTGCAGTGATGTGAATAATTCTCCAATACTATGATGACAATCCACTGTTGTCATTCTCTTAGTTATCTCTGAGAGAACAATTTAGGAAATCTCTGATGAAAATGTTACACAGAATTTATAATAGGCTTTCAAACTTTGAAAAGATTTCCAGGACTGCTTTAGAGAAAATCTGTGGCACCTTGATCCGCATGTTTGTTTCTTGATTTGTTTTTCTCTTGGTAGTGTTACAGGACTTCTTGACTCAGCTTTATATTGTCACTCCACAACCTGCTAGTGTGCTGACTCCTGTCAGCTAACTCTGATGAGTGGTCAGCCGAGGATTCAGTTTTTCTGTTCAAAAGCAAGACCTTTTTTTAACTTGCTGTCATTCTGTATCCCCTCAAATATAGTTTGAACGAATACTTGAATGATCTCAGTGAAGTATCCAATCCTGGATACTGACTGGAATCTTTTTGGAAGTATACCATGGATCCAGAGACTAGGATGTACAGCTAGCCTGTTTTGAGGCAAACGATGGAAAAGAATGTCATAGCTGCAATGAACAGACTATATTTAGATATGCAAGTATTTTGAAAGTGGTCTTTATTGTTCAATAGTGGAATAGAGGGAAGCTAGGGCATTGGCCCATGATTCCAGTTTTCCAATTTATGGCACTGTCTTTAGGCATTACTAACTATGCCAGCTATCTTCAACTGCTGTTCTTGGGGGACATTGACAATTCCATTTTCTCTTTTCCTTGATGCAGTGTTTCAAAAGTCAACCTTTGCCATTCTTTCATCTGCTGTGAGGCAAAGTTTGAAAGAGCACAGAAGAACAATTCACTTAGAACACACTCATCTTTGAAGGCAATCTGAATTTCTGCTCCCCATTTGTTTTTTAATCTGCTATGACTTCTTCATTTCACACTCCTTTGAATTTCAGAGAGAATGGCGATTTGTCTTTTAAATACATCTGTTTTTTCCTCTTGCAGTTTGGTAATTTATTTTCACTGTCAGAGTAAGGTAGATTGCTGCATGTCAGCATAGGGCTTTTTTTAGATATATAAGTCTGTAAGGCATTTTGAGACTTTGTGGGGTTCTTTGGTGAATTGTTTAAATGAATTCAGACCTGATTTAGAGATGTAATATTTTGTTCCACCTAAATTATTATGTGTATACATACCCATTTAATACAGAAGATATTAAAGACCTTTTAGCCCTTTTTAGCTAGAAAAAGTTCAAGTAAATGTGGTTATTCACTTCACAGTCATGTCTGATAGAAGCAAATACTGAATTTGGTTCTACTGGAAATATGTAAGTTTATTGAAACTATAAGTGATCAAGTGATGAGCATGTAAAATCAGATTTGAAATGCAACAGTAATATTTTATTTATATTTATACTTTTTATATTTATGTGACTGATTAGGGAAAACCCATTTCTTTTTAATCCAAACTTCTATTCCCTCTTGATTTACTGTTATGAAATGATAAACTTTATAAAGTGTTTGGTATCACCACTACCATAAAGGTAGACTTTTGTTTCTTTCATACCACAGGATTGCTAAACAAGATACATTTTTATTGGTCAGAATAGAGGTTTTCTTCTAGAATAAAAAAAAAAAAAAAAAAAAAAAAAAAAAAAGAGAGAGAGAGAGAGATGTAATCTGGCTAGGACATGCATCCTGTGTTTTATGGTTTATCCACATATGAAATCTTTGAAATGGTCTATGAAACAGACCTTGGAAAGACAGTATACACCTGAATTTAAATAAAAGCTACTGGTCTATTATATTACTATTGGTACTGAATACTAATGTGTTTGAAACCAAATAGACCTCCACAGATTCTTGACATCAACACAAAATCTTGCCTTTGAGAAACTGTATCAAAGGAAGTTTTAAATTTAATTGTTACAATGCTTGTATCACCTCTACTAACGACTATGCAAATGTTTTCTACAACAACAATAAAAACTCCAGCTTTAACAAGGACAAATATTCTTTCTAACTTTTCTTTCTATATGTCTATAAATCTTTCCAATTACACCAACATACAAACAGTCTGGATATTCTTGTTTTAGCTAGTGCAAAAATAGATTAACAACAATCATTTTATTTTACTAGAGTTTCATCACTTTAGAGAGGCAGAGATTTTCACTCTCAGAATTTCATAAAAAAGAACATCAGATTCAACATTGTGGTAAACCTTCTGGCAATAAATCAAATAGAGTCTACCTCTATTTCTGTAGTTCAGAGAAAAGTACGCCTGCTTTCTGTAATATTTGATAATGTCTAATTAAAAATCATCTAACAGATCTCTTTCTCTAGAAAATTTTAAGAGTTGATTTCATTTAATCTTAAATAGAAATAAATACCTTGCTTGAAATACTTTTTATGAAGAGGAAGGAAATTAATTACCTTGTATTTAGACATTTTGTAGAATGTAAAATTATTCATAACAATAAAGTTAAACACCATTTTGGTTTGCATCATTCTGATCTATTGTTACTTTCATGAGGTTTTTTACCCCATATAACTTGATAATATGTATTAAATATGGGCCTTTAGTGTATTAGTATATTAAATTCAGTGAGCCCTCCTAATAAGTAATATTAAAATAAGAGGTATCCATTTTTTTCTTTTCTTGAATTCTGTCTTGTTGAAGTGAAAGCTTCTCTCATAATTTACAAAAATGTTGTCAAAATTCATTAAAAGATGTTAATAAAAAACTGTATTTTCAAAACTGTCATGCTGAGAATATTGAACCTACTTTGAATTTTTCCCATCAAATGCTGTTGCCTTTCCAACAATCCAGAACTCTCAAGCTTTTTTTCTCAAGCTTTTTTTCTCTCAAGCAGTATGGATACTTCTTCTCTGTATACAATATGTTCTTCAGGACTTCGAAATCCTGTTCAAATTTTCAAAAGCAGTTTTAGTTACCTAAACCAAAGTTATTGATTTTTTAAATAGAGTACTAAAACAGAAATTACCCACAGAAACAGTCAGTCTGAGAAGCTCTAATTTAAACTCCTCTTAAAATTTTACAAAATCAATGTATTTTATTGAGTTCTATCAAAAATGTTTGATTTCTATAAGTATTTCCAATCTGACAAAAAAAAAAAAATAAGGTAACAGCTACATTATTTCTGGTGAACTGTAGTCAGAACAAGTTTATAGCAATAATGTGTGTGATGAGAACAGTGTTTTGAAAGATGGTGCACATTTTTAGACATAGAATTGTGTCTTTCAAGCAGTATCTTTGGGACTGCTTTGACCACAGAGGCTAATACTGGAGGAATCTAAAAACCCCACATACAACATACACTCTCCATGAATTTATTATCAGAGATAGAGTAGGTAGAATATTAATCAGGAAGAGGGAGAACTAGCCTCTTCCTTGCTGGGGATTAGCACCCCTATGTATATCGGAACACTTATGACCACTGCTCAGTGTAGTGTGGTCAGGTAATGGCACTCCAGCTGTGCAGCTCTGTACCTTCCCTTTTTTCTGATTCTGTTTTCAAGCCCTGAATCTTTTAAATATTACAAGTGCTGCTTTGAGACACTGCATAGAAAGTTTGGACTACTGCTGTTAGTACTGGTCCTGTGCTGATCACTTTGCATCTTTTTGCCAGGGCAGATGTAACTAGAAATCAGTAGAACAGAAAAAAGGAAATTTTTATAATGAAATTTTCTGGTACAGTAGGCAGTAATAAAAACAATTGACAAATTCATACTCTTTCTAAAAAGAAAGTTCTGTTTTCAAAGTTATTATGTTTTTCAGATTTTGGGGTTTTTTGTCTTTTCTTGCTTGCTTTTTGGTTTGTTTGTTTGTTTTTGGTTTTGGGTTTTTGTTTTGTTTGTTTGTTTGTTTTTCTGTGAGAATGGTAATGCAAAAACCTCAACACTGTCACCCTCCACCTCACTCCCACACAAAGACATGACTTACTGGTTTTGTCAACTATTGAATGAAAGGAAGGATGGGAAAAAAAGATGGTGATGTAGAAGGCCATGTTACCACATATTCAGAGAGGCTAGCTTTCTGATATGGGACCTGAGTTCTCAAGGTAACATCTGCTCTGAACCAACCTCTCAAAGAGTTTCAGTCCCTATGGATTATGTAGGGCTTCTTAGAGATAGCCACCTGATCCAAGCAGTGATGTTCACTGAATGGTGTTTCTGATGGAGGAAGGGGATTCATTGTTCCCAGGTAGAAAAGATATTGAAGGTGAAAACAGAAGATGCGAGGGATGTGGGTCTTTGGCATTCTTCTTTAGCATCTATGCATGGACATTGAACTCCTTAGCAAGGACAGAAAGTCATACCAAGAACTTGAAGAAGATAGGGAGGACAAATTAAAACTTAGATGATGCAATTTCAAGTTCCCTTGTTCTATCACATTATATGTATGCTTTAGACATGAGAAAGTCAGGGAAGGCAGGAGGGGCCCTGTGAGTAACTAAAAGTTGCAGATTCTTGACATAAGAAGCTGATGTTCATATCTAGATTGATACTGTTATCACAAAAAAAAAAAAAAAAAAAAAAAAAAAAAATTCCTACTGGAGCTGACTCAGCCCTCACTGAGTGGTCCCATGCAGAGTGGTCCCTGTCTGTAAAGGTCTGATATTTCTACACTTCTCTTGATCTGTTTTTTATCATTGATTGTCTGAATTGAGAGATATAGAGAATATATATTTATATGTTCTCAAAAATAAAGGATTTTGTCATTTTGTGTAGAATATTAAGCTGGATACAACAATGGCTGGGTATGCTTCATTCTATCTGCTGCTGATGTGGAAATTAATACTGTTTTAGAGAAGAGTAGGATTTAGAAAACCAGTAACTTGGTACGTACCTAGACGAGTCATTGAAGATATGAGCATATGAGTTTGGACCTTGTGTTATGAACAGTTAAAAGAGTTTCTCTGACCAAAGGCAATAAAATCATATGTCCCTAATTTCAAAGTGAAGTTATAAAAAGTAATGACTTGGGCTTATTTTTTCTAAACTGTAGCTGATATGATATGCTAATTTCTTTGACAAAATAATTTATCTATTGAAATGACTATTTTTTTAATCTATTATATTTCAGTTAACTTACTAAATTTTAAATCTTCCATCTCCTCTACCATTTCTTCTCTATAAACTAGTTCTATGTTAGAAGGTGAAGCCTCTGTTCTCTTTAAAATAACCATTTAAATTGGCAATGCAGAAGGTGCACTAATTAATATAATCAAAACCATAAGCCATTACTGCAAGCTTGAAATGGACAATTTAATGGACTGAGTTTTATGCACTTTCTAATGAAAGTTGACCTCTTTGGTTAATCAGAATTCAGAGTAACTCAGCAATGTCTAAGTGTTGCATAAAATTCCTTACCTGAAGCTGGCAAATAGATTGTGGTTAAAAGAGGAGAGGAAAGGAAGGCAATAAAAGAGACCTCATAATAATAAAAAAAAGCCCTCATAAAAGTCCGTCATATGCATTTATTCAGGCTAGATATGTGATACTATTCAACATGCTTTAGAGAAGGAACTATCTCTGAAAGAATAAGGAAATCCATAGTTAGAAATTCACATGTGGTGTTTTAATATAAGTGCTGCAAGTCATTAGTCTCTGGCTTATTAGAGCCAATATAATTCTTCCACTTTGACTTCAACTAAACAGTTACTAGTTAAGCAAAGTGTCCTAACAGCACTTCACATTCAAGGCCTAATTTCATGTCAAAGGTATAACTGGTGATATAGGAACATAAAGGGTTCAATAATGATTTATGTCTTTTGAGTACGTTCAGTCATTTTTCATTTTGATTGTCAAATTTACTGAATGTTAAGCAAAGCATGATGGCCTTGTATTTTAAAGCAGTGTCATAAATATTGCCCGAAAGAGGTAACAGAAATGAAATAATCTTAAAAATGTAGGAGGTTGATCACAAAATTTTAAGGTTGAAAAACAATGAAGAGACTGAATCTCTGCTCCATTGAGGCTAAAAGAGTTGTTAACAAAGATCTGAGTTTACTCATAGTTGCTTATAAGGCTAACCTTAACATCCTTATTTCCTATGAACCTTTATTTAAATCTGTATTAAATGATATTAGTAACTTTTTTCTATTCTCTTTGAGATCTGCGAATAATTAATTTTAAGGTTTTTTTTTGTTTTTTTTTGGTTTTTTGTTTTTTTTTTTTGTCGTTGTTGTTGGTTTTGGTGGTGTTTTTGTTTTTGTTTTTGTTTTACATTAAAAGCCTAATCCTTTAATGGCCTTAAATTTTAAAAATGTAGGGGCAAAAATACCCTAATGATAACCATTTTCTATTTTCAGATGAGAAAATAAATGAAAATAAAAGTAATTCTTTACTTCCTGATCACAGTAATGAGTCTGTGCATTAAGAACATTGCAATAATTCTCAGAGAGATGCCTCATTTTATAAATACAATCTTGGGTGGTTTTACTTGGTGAAAAATGTCATTTATGTAGTGGTTCATGTGTGATATGTACTTCGCAATCTTCTCTTACCAAGATCTTCCTTCACAGAAGTGGTACCTGGTTTTAAAAGAAAGAAAACAAACAAAGAAAAAAATCACAATGATACCTCATTTCAGGATTACATTATCTGTATTTTCAATGATTTTGATAAATGAAGACTATCACTGTCCCTATATGTAATAATTATGTGTACAAAGAAACAGTTACTGACAGCCTGTGAGTGCCTTGTAGCCACTTCTTAAATGTAACTAATAATTTTGTAATACCTAATTTGTATTTTCATGATATAAAACCTTGTTAGAATAAAAAATCTTAATGCAATTTTTTTTGCTACTCTTTGTGAAATAATAGATAATTTAGCATCTAATTGCAGTGGTGAGAGAGTCCTGATGCATCATTCTTTGTAATTTTTAGGTTCAACTTATATTCATTCTTGTTTGGGAAGTGGGGGATCAGAGGTGGGCAGACAAATAAAGAACTGCCCACCAAATTAAGAGACTTCAGAGTTTCAGGGATTCAAAATTTTCCTACAAGTAGTGTTTACATTTCTGTGAGTTATTTCCTTAATGATTAAAAATGTTCCATAATTACTTACATTTACTGGACCTAAATTCAAATTCTGAAAAACTGGTGATTTGAGACTATTTCATCAGCACTTTCATCAGCACTTCACAGCATAAATAGAATTTACAAACATTCTAGTCCTCTAATGCACTACTATTGGAGGCAGGGGTCTAATAGGCTTGATTCCTTTGAAATCGGTTTTATTTGCAAAGACTGTTAACAACATGAGATCAATAAAATTAAATTATTAAACACTAGTGTTTAGAACAAGCATAATCAGATGCTTCCTCTTACTTCACATAATACTCATCACATTTATGCCAAAGCCTTCTACACAAATAATGCTTTCCAGATAATTTAATCTTTCAGTTGATTTCTACATGGGAACACAAAATGCAAGACGATAAATTGTCTTCTTATTACCCCACTGGATATGAAACATCTCTGTTAATTTAATGGAGTTCACTGAAATTAGCTTTCTGTGAAGAAAGACAGATTTTGACCTCTTTGCCTTCCACAATTCAGAAATTACAATTAGTCAGATAAGAAAGCTGTTTGGTAAAAAAGGTCTCTGTTAGTTTGTGTAGAACCTAAAGACAGCTTCAATAGCTTCAATAGCTTCTGGAGGTTTATAATTTGCAAGCAACTTAAGCAACTGTCAGTTCCCTCCTCCTGTCTTCTGTTCCGTGAAGTACTCATAAATATGTGGCTGTATAGACAAAAGAAGTATGTAAGCATGCTTGAATACTTTGTATGCAAGCATACAAAAGAAGTATGCAAGCAGGGATTATCCTTTAAAATTGTTATTTTATATTAACTTGCTTCAATGTCTTTTCATGAAGAAAAGCCTCAATCTTAAATATTAATTATGTTTAAATGTATTTTCATTGCTATAAAGAGCCTGTTGTGAATGCTATGTGACCTCTTTCCTTAAAATAAAAAAAAACTGGCAAACAGAACTTCTCTACATAGAGGACTCCTCAGCAAACATTGATTCTCTATGCTCTGTGTGTGTGTGCAGGGGAGAGACCAAAATAACCCATTATCAAAGAAAGTCAGTCAGCACAACCACACATCTTGCTACATATTTCCTTATCTCAGTGTAATTTCACTCTTGGTCTCTATCAATATCAATTTTAAAGAAAACCAGCTAGTTTTGTTCTCATCCATGAGTCTTTAATAAGTTTGTTGTCAGCATTGGCCACTCAGCACTTCAGGCATTCTTCCACTGACTAGTTTGAGGCAGCTAGTGATATGCCAAACCAGAAATATTATTGCTGTTGCTTCCTAAGGAATCTGGTCAGTGTTTATTTAATTTAAAATTCCTACCAAACAGTTCATTTCATTTAATTCCTAAAAGTAATGCAGGATAAAATACTATGGAATGCAGGATCAGATGACTAAAATACACAGGTTTATATGTGGTTTAAGTCATGCATTCAAACCCATTTTATATTCCCTTCTCCACAGCAACAATGAAATCACTTTTTTTTTTTTTTTTTTTTTTTGGGGGGGGGGAGGGGGTTGTGGTTTTGTTTGTTTGTTTGTTTTGTTGTGTTTTTTTTTCAGAAATAGGTATTTATGATTCCTTTTATCAGCTCTTGGTGAGATAAAACAATCAGTGCATGAATCAGAAATGACAGTGATAATGTAGTAGCAGAAATTGCATTTTGAAGAAATGGATGCTTTCACAAATCTGCAAGGCAAAATAGACCATCACACTCTCAAGCAATGAAAGTGAAGGGGAACAAAGCCACATACTTACAAGTAAATAAGTCAATACTGATCTAGTTTGCTGCTTTGTTAATTTAAGTATGCTACTTTATATCTTCCTATCTCATTTTTCTTATATGTATAGGAACACATTAAAACTAATATAAAATATCAATATAAATTACTTTTTCAGGAAATCCTTTTTCCTCCTGAACTTTCTGTTTATGAAAGTTGTTAAGGTGGTGAATTAAAAAAGGATTAAATTTTGTCACTGTATAAATGCAATAAGAATTCTATAATTAAACCAGTTGATCCAAACCTCTGAGCACTGTAGACAAATTCTCAGATGCAAAATGCACTCTGGAATATAGACTTTTTTTTTCTTTTTTTTTTTTTTTTTTTTTTTTTTTTTTTTTTTTTTTTTTTATGTGAATCAATAATATCACTCAATGCAACAGTAAAGCATATTTCGACAATTATGCAGAAACTGGGATTCCAAAGTACATGAAATCTAGGAGCAGAGTTAAGGACATCAAAATATAGACTGAATTACCCTGTTAATGCTAGAGAAGCTAAATTGTTTCCTTGAACCTCCAAGAAAAAAGTTAATCCTACTTTTCAGCTCTGCCATACAAAATGAGGATTTCTCAAAAAAATTTGAATGTTCCCAAAAGGGGAATTTTTCTGTAGGATAAATTTCAGTCTCTGACACACGATTAAATCCACAGCAACAGCACTAAAATCGAGATAGATACTGCTAGGACTGGAAATTTTGAGATTTGGTCAGAAGGTAAGTCTTCCATTCAAAGCCGTCACTATTGTTACAACATGCTTTCTCCTAGAATTGTTGACATAAATTCTTTAGCCTATTTTTCTGGTTCAATTTACCATATTCTGTCTTCATGACAAGCTATGTTTGGTTTTGTTTGTTTGGGTTCAATTTTAGGTTATCTTGTTTGGTTGGTTGGTTGGTTGGTTGGTTGGTTTTGGTTTTATTTATTTGTTTATTTCTTTTTGCTTTGAATTGTAAGAAACACTTCTAGAAAAATACTCTGGGGACCTTAACACAGCATCCTTTTTCTAACACATTCATCTTCAAAATGATGGAACTGTCTAGAAGAATACTCACCAGTATAAAATAAATGGATGTACTATGTGAGGAAGAACAATTGTACATTCTCTGTCAGCTCTCAACATCCAGATTTGTATCTAAAATGTTCTGTATATCTAAAATTATGATTGTGTGGTGTTTTTTAAGTATACATTTATGAATTTCAATTTATTTTACAAGAATGTATAATGAGAACATAATTGGATCCAGGTTTATTTTGCAACTAGCAATTTTTTTCTTCTTCATGAAGTGAGAGAAAGGGAAATTCTCAAAGATATTCTGTGAAATCTCACAACTGCAACCGAAATTCTTATGAAGACACATAAATAAAGCATACTGGTTCTCTTATGCTATTATTTAAAAGGAACTAATTTACTGATTAACTCCATGGACTAGATTATATTTCATGTTTTATATCTGCTGCTTAATTACTGTATTTAATTAGGGTATTTTTCTTAATATATTCTGTTTAAAACATATTTAAATGCTTCTTAAAAATTAACATGAGGTTCTCAGACAATCTCAAAGGAGTAACATTATCAGACATCACATCTAGCGTAGAAGAGGTGAGATTAGCAACTTCATAGGAAAATGTCATCTGAAAATTGCCCATTGTTTTGTATTTATATGTCATACAGAAATTTCTTAACTTCCTTATTTCTTCAAAAAAATTTTGAACCTTTCAGGACTGAGGGGAAAAAAAACAAAAAACAAAACAAAAAAAAAAAAAAAAAAAAACAAAAAAAAAAAAAAAAAAAAAAAAAAAAAAAACAAAAAAAAAAACCACCACCACAACAACAACAAAACAAAAAAAAAAAACCCTGACCTAAAAAATGCTGAAGATTTTGAGAGAAAAAAACCCCATCATAACAGACCGTTTAAAAACATCAAGTTTTGTTCTATGCGGACAGAGAAAGTGTAATACTGAATGATGATTTGTTGTGTCAAAGAGGCCTTTTTTCATGTTCTGTTCTGTATTTTGTGTGAATTTAAATTAATGGGTGTTTGTGGTGCTTTTGGTGGTGGAGCTGTTGACACTGGTTTTGTGAACTACTCACTAATTTGAGGCACAGAATAGTGAAGCAGCATGCCAGTGATACTTTGTGATTTGCATGGAAATTGTGCATTGATGTACATCTCCCATTTACAGAATTCACACTTTCCTATACTTTGAAAGAAGCTACTTATAACCCACCAAGATGTCTTGCAAGGATTTTCTGAAAATAGAGAGAGATTTCTTGATTTGATAGTCTGAGAAACGTTGAAAAAATAAGAAAAAACAGAATAGCATTTAGAAAATGAGGAAGATAAAAATAATGGCAGTTCTCATGCTTTAGGGAAACCTTTTTCTCTGAATATTAATGTGTAAACTTTTTTAAATTAAAATTTTTAAGTATTGGAATTGTACATCAGGGTGAAAATATAGGCTTGAACACAGAGTAATACATAATTTTGTTCAATATTAAGCATCTTAAAACTTCCTCTTAAATAATTTTAAACAATATCAGACTAAACAAGTTAGTAATCTGTGTTTCTAACTGATCACTAAAAATGTTTTTTTGAGACATTTATTTAGAATCTAAAAAAAAAAAAAAAAAAAAAAAAATCCTGCAGAGAATCTCAAACCCTGAGGGTATTGATATAGCAGAAATTCCCCCAAATTTATGGCAATCACATTCCTTAAAAAAAAAAATATTTTTGAAGGGTAATTCTACCTGTGCACATTGCTATTTCTACTGCAGGTGTTTTATCATCTTGTACTATCTTAAATAATAGATATTAAAATTAGAAAATACTGATTTGGTCATCTGTACTTTCAATTGCACTTTTTCTTTTTTTCTTTTTCTTTTTCTTTTTTTTTTTTTTAAGGTTCTTTCTGTGGTATACCTTAAATACTTTTGGTGATAATAGCTCTTTTGGCAGGTTATACCACTGTCTAATTGATTTAACTGTTATACACTGTGGGTTTTTTTTACTTTTTGTTCTCTATTTTTTTTAAATTCTGGCCTTTATTCATTCTATTTCTTATAAGGACAAATTAAGCTAAAACTGCTTGCTTGCTTTTTTTTTTTTTTTATAGTTCCTGGAAAGTACTTATATTAAGTACTTATATTTTAATCATCTCTTACTTATCTCCTTTGTAGGCTGTAAAAATTCCTTACTCTCAACCTGTCTTCATAGTTCATGTTTCCTAAGCCTTTCAACACTTCCACTGCTTTTGTGTCTACCCTAATGATGTTATTTTTTTACAGCACAGAGATGAGAATTACAGTGCTCCAAAAGCACATAGTACATTTTTTTTGTAGTACTTATATAAATGTAAAATAAATATTTGCAATTATTGGCAGGAAGTATTTTAATCTGTTTTAAAAGTATTAGAAAGTGGCCAGTTCAAGATTTGTTGAAGGCAAACGCTGTCACCTTAGTTTAAAAGCTTACTTTAAAGCAATAGAGAACAAGTGTCTTGGTTTGAGTTGTATTTCACTATATAACCCTTATTGAAAGTGCTGTTTGATAAACTGTTTCTTTGGGTGGCCTTAAAAAAAGCCAACAAACAGCGAGTGAGAAGACGCTTTCTGTCATGATATAATTGCTTTAAAACAGCTTCTCTTTTCTCATTCATAGCTAACACATCAACCTCCTTATTCATTACTGTATGAGAGGCCTTTGCCTCATAAAATGAGACTTAACTGTCACAAATCAGGATTATTATAACTTTCTATTTATAACAAACAGCCATTAACAAGGTTTTTTATTGCTATTTAGACTTGCTGTGTTTTTATTGCTATTTAGACTTGTTGATATCAATCCATATGGAGCTGCTCTTTTATCTTACATGCTTTATTACCTGTGAATAAAGATAAACTTTCTTCCTGTTTTTGTGCTGTTTCTTTCTAAAAGACCATTTAAATGTTGGTCAGGGTAAGGGACTGAAATTAAAGTACTAGATGTTGATGTTTAATTTTAATTGTTTTGTTCCTCGGTCTTCTTACACAACACATCACTAAGCTCTATTGAAATAAGTCTTGTTTTATATTGAATTAGCACTTTTCGCCAAAGCTGTTTACCATCTGTGTGCCCTGCCAGCATATACTGGTGCATGGGGTTGTTCCTCCCCAGGAGCAAAAATTTGCACTTCCTCTTGTTGAATTTCATGAGCTTCCCATAGGACCATTTCTCCAGCTTGCTGTGGTCCCTTTGGATGGCAGAATGACCCTCTGGCACGTCAGCCACTGCCCCCAGTTTTGTGTTGCCTGCAAACTGGCTGAGGCTGCACTCTATGCCATCATCCAGGTCAATAATGAAGCTGTTAAGCAGGACTAGATCTGGCACATAGGCCAGGGGTCATTGCTAGCTACTGGCCTCCAACTAGCCTCTGGATCACCACCCTCTGGGTTAGGCATTCACTTTTCAAACAACCTCACTGATGTAGGAGAGCTACCACGAAGAGAGATCTGAAAACCAGTCTTGGATCCCTGTCTAGAACTTCTTGCTGAGAAACATAAACATCTTGACTTCTTATTTTGGTTTAAAAATCTTATTTTTTGTTAAGAATTTTTAGTTGGCTAATGAATAATTTTGGTTTTGAAGTCCAAATTTTTGTGTGAGATCAGTTTCTTTCCAAAATGACTGAATTCAAGAACAGATTTATCTTGAATTAAGATTCAAAACTTTGGCAGTAATTCTCCCAAGGTACTTATAATTTAGGCCTCTTTCAGTCTTTCCCTCTCCATCTAATGGCTCACTGTTTGTCTGATACTTTTTGCTTGTGACCAGAGAGAGATGCTGGCATTTTGTCCATATACTTCATATTTTTGGCATATTTTTCGATATACTCACCCTATTTTCAAAAAAAGTGTAGTAGCACCACAAATGAAGAAATGCATCTCAATCCGACTTCTAATGATTTTTTTTTTTTTATTATTTAAAAAAAATCCAAGAAACAAAATGAAATCTTTAATTCTGATCTGTACTTTTCATAATTTTCTAAATGTGAGAATAGGTGTTGAAATATCTTCCTTCAATAATGTTCTGCTATGTCCTATTTTCTTTAGTCTGGATGGGGCTTTTGAGCATTCTTTGAATTTATATGCAACCATAAAAAATATCATAGCCTTATGCAGAATGAAAAAATTGGTTGTTCCTGCCCGTTCACTTCTTTAGCATACAATTTCAGGCAAATGGAAGCCTTGATGATAGCAATGATTTTTTCCCTTAACAGCTACCCCTTCCTGTCTCTAGGAAAAATTGAATTAATTGCAAAAGACCTTGGCAAAGTGATAAGACAAAATCCATTCAGTAGAAGCTAAAGGCTTATATAGCCCATATGTAACAATACACAGTTTGGGCCTACTTCTGTTGAAGGCTATTTTGACATAGTGGGTGAAGATACTGAAGGTGTGGCTGAAAAGAAACAGTAGTGCACATGCACATAGATGTTTGTATCAAGATTATCTATTTAAAACACATAATAAAGACAGTATTTCTAATGTTATCTGACAGTATTTTTATATATTTAATTCTCCCTAACTACATCTTTATGCAGTTAGCAGTATAAAATTTATGCTGCAGGACTGTGCTGAGAATGAGGGAAAAGGACAAGCAACCATTCTCTCCTTTAATTGGTAACTTTCTGAAATCCTTAAATCCAAAACTCAGGATGCATATATGCTATGTTCCCATTATAATTATTGCAGCTGCAATTGCTGTTCCAATAACTGAACATAAAAATGATTGATTATGTGTCCAAATGCAGATTTGCTTCCTCTGTAAGTCAACTTGCTTCATTCCAGTAATTAATTGCATGGGTCATTGAATATGAACTGGCTGCAAAATGCTATCATTTTTAGTTGGTCATAATTTTCATGAAGTATAAATGTCCGAGACAAAAGCCTGAGGGTGATTACCCAAATATATCAATAAGATATTAGATATTTAGAAGTTTTGGAATATCTGGAATTACTTCTGTAAGGTCCTTTTTATGTGGCCAAGCTGAATGCAATATATAACCTCTCCTCAAGTGTTATTTTCATTTTTTTTAGTTTTTAAATAAAATTTCAATGTGTGAATTAACAAAAAAGTGCAGGTATTATGATATGAGACATTAGACCATCTTTGAGTAAGTAGTTGGCATAGTATGAATATGAGAAGGGTAAAATTTCAGTTAAGTCTTCAAGGGGAGCGTTATTTTATTTTAAAGCAATGATAATTTTTCTGCCAGTTGAACAAGAATTCTGTCATCAAAGTGAGATTTATGCCTTCCAATTTTTTCTTCAGTGCAGGCTTAGTTAAAAAATAATCAAATAGATTTTTTTAGAAATCATTGAACTTCTGTAATCAAAGGAGCTAGTTTTTGAAATTCAATTTTTTTCCTCTCTCCACTCCCACTGTTTTTTCTTTCTTTTTTTTTCCCTCTGAATTTCGAGCCTGAAACATTAAAACTTGTATAAACAAATCTCTCTTTCTTTCTCTGACATTTATGGAAAAAGCAGCAAAGACGATTTTCAGTCATTTCCATTAAATATACACTTATAATTCTTTTTCTGAAAAACATACAACATTTAGAAGCCAGGTCTCCCTGATGTATACATTTTTGATTCCTTATCAGCTTTTATCATTCTCCCAGATCACAGGACTGCAAAATCCCACCAGGGTCATCAAATTCAGTATTGTGCTTTCACAAGCAACAACATTGTACTGACCTTTTTATGAGTCATTGAACAGGATCTCAAAATTAACTAGGTGGGATTTGGGGAACTCTTTTTTTTTTCCTCCCTGGTTGAGATACAGCAGTAGGAACTGTTTCATCTTAAAAATGATCTGCTAATGTTACAGATTTGTGATTTTGACCTGAATTTCTAACCTAGCCAACAAAATGTCTGTGGGCCCAGATGATATGCATCCCAGTGTCCTGACGAAACTGGCTGATGCTGTTTGACATGCTACTTTCCATGCTATTTGAAAAGTAATTTCAGCCAGGCAAAGTCTCTGGTGATTAGAAGAAGGGAAATATCACTCCAATTTTACAAAGGAGAGAAAAGAAGACACAGAGAATTAGACTTAGGAGCTTCACCCCTCTGACTAGGAAAATCATGGAATTGATAGTCATGGAAGTGTTAACACATATGCAAGACAAGGAGGTGATCCAAGACATCCAGCATTGTTGTATTTCTCTGGGGAATGTTTTTTCCCCAGGACCCCTGAAGCCTGTAAGCATGTAGTTGGACCCTTCCTTCCATTCTTGACCTAATTGGCTGAGGTCCAGCCTTCCCGCCTGGGAAGGAGCCTTGATAAGGCCCTGTCCTTCCTTTTTCTTCTTCTTGCCCTCCGACCCTCCAACGCTCCAGCGCTCTTGCCCTCTGGTTCCAGCCCTCTTGCCCTCTAGTTCCAGCCCTCTTGCCCTCCTTCTGGACCTCTCTTGCCCTCTGGACCTCCTGCCCTCGTTTCCCCTCCTGGAATAAACGTCTTGGATCAACCCTGGGGGTAAGAACCTCTTTTGGATCTTTTGCCCTATCCCTGAAATATTCCCCCAAAGCCTCCCAAGAAACTGAGCTATCCCCGGGTGGCTGCGGGGTATTCATTTCACAGCATGACTTCAGTATGTGCCAAACATGCCTGACCATCCTGGTGCCCTGCTCTGATAGAGTCACTGCAATGGTCAAGGGAAGACCAACTTGTCATTTGCTGAGACTTCTTCTAAGCCCTTTGACACAGTCCCAAAAAACATCCTTATCTTCAGATTGGAGAGACAGGGATTTTTTAGGGTGGACTATTCAATGGGTAAAGAACTGCATGAAGACCCAGAGAACTGTGGTCAATAACTCCATGTCCATGTTGAGACTGGTGACAAATGAAATCCCTCAGGGCACCTTTCTTGAGGCCATTGCTTGCAGCTGAGACTCTAAATAATAGGAGGCTGGACAGAGAGCAACAACACATCTAAACCAACGTGGCTACCATGACGTTCTCCTTTATTCTCTATCAGACAGCAGGTTATATAGATTCCCAGTATAGTTTACCATGACAGGCCATACAAAGAATGCAAATAAGCACTATTTATCTTATTCTTAAGGTGGGTGGATTGTCCATGTTACAATACTACATTTAGAAACCCACTATTCCCTGGGACACCTTAACATGAATTTTCACTGTGCCACAGAGGCCTGCAGGCCCTGTCGCCCCAGGGGCCCACAGGCCTTGGAGGCCAAAGGGCTCAGTCTGGAATTGCTCAACCCTCAATCCAAATATAAATCATGTCCTCACTCTCTAAGAAACTCTGCAACAGGTGCTCTTTCATATTTTCATCAGTGATGCAAACAGTGAGACCAAGTGCACCCTCAGCAGGTTTGCAGATGACACCAAGCTGAGGTGTGTGGCTGATGGACCAGAAGGAAGGGATGTGATCCAGAGGGGTCTGGACAAACTTGAGAAGTGGGGCCACAAGAACCTCATAAGTCTCAAGCTGTCCAAGTGTGGCACTTGGACTGGGGCAATCCCAGACATGAGTACAGACTGGAAGAAGAAGTCATTGAGAGCAGCTTTGCAGATAAGAGCTTGGTGGGATTCTTGTGGATGAAAAACTGGATATGAACAATTTGCACTTCCAGCCCAGAAAGCCAACCACATCCTGCAGCAAAAGAGGAGTGGCCAGCAGGTCAAAGGAGGTTATGCTGCCCTTCTACTCTTCCCATGTAAGACCCCACCTGCATGCTCCACCCAGCTCTGGGCTGCTCAGCACAAGGAAGATGTAGGCTTGTTAGAACACATCAAAAGGAGACTTACAAAGATGATCAGGTCTGGAGCACCTCTCCTACAAAGAAAGTCAGAGAGTTGGGATTGCTCAGCCTGGAGAAGAGAAGGCTCCAGTGACAACTTCACTGTGATCTTTCAGTGTTTGAAGGGAGTTTACAAAAAGAAGGAGAGGAACTTTTTACAGGGGCAGACACTGATGGGACAAGAGAGAATGGTTTGAACTACAGAGAAATTTAGACTTGACCTCAGGAAGAAATTATTTTCTTTGAGAGTAGTGAGGCACTGCAACAGGTTGTCCAGAGAAGTTGTGAATGCTCTATACCTGGGAGAGTTCAGGACCAGACTGGATGGGGCCCTAAGCAACCTGATCTAGGGAGTGACATGTCTGGCTGTGGCTCTGGGGTTGAAACAAAATTATCTTTAAGGTCTTTTCCCACCCAAGACATTTATGACCCTATTAAAAAGAATGTTGGAATGTCTGTGTGTAACTACATTGTAGTTTTGCAGGGTTAAAGCAGGTGCAAATAAATCCTCTGCGTAAATAGTATAGCAGTATCAGGGAGCTGGTAGTATTGTAACTGTGGCAGTACAAAGATAAATTACTAATAAAACGATTCTTCTGCTTTTAAAATTGTCTTCTTAATTTTATATGCCAGATATTGTAGCTTTCAGTGGATTTTATAGAGATATTTTAAGTGTTGAATGGTTTTGACCATTATACATCTGAATAACAATCAGACAGAATTTGCATCCATTTTATAAATATTAATTGTATTCAGGAAGTTGGACATTCATTTTACAGGATAAGTTGAGCAACATTTAATGCAAAAAATGACCCCAAAGAAGACAGGAGTTTTTTATGCTATCAAAAACTATGTAATAGAAACAAAAGTAGCATGTCATGTCCATTAACTAAAGCACTCGGGAATATCGGTAACTGCACCATTTGTAGAGTTTGCTGCCATAAAAGATGGCTTCCTTACCAATGTCTGCTCTTTCTATGAGTTAAACCTCCTTTAACTTAAACACAGTGGCTGTAAGGTGGTTCTCCTGTGTATTAGCAATGCATTTATACCCCATTTTTCTTTCTTGCCTGGAGAAATATAAACATCAAATGAAGTGTCAAGACCTGCTATAAAAAATACATGAAAATTAGAATGGAACTGAAAACCACAGCATCCTGGGTGAAGAGATATCATAGATATGTCTGATAAAAGCTTGTGTCAGTCAGAGCAGGGAGTTGGCTTTGTCTATGTTTTTGTATTCTCCAGAGTAGATTAAAAAAAAAAAAAAAAAAAAAAGAGGGTTACACTCAAATCAGTAAAGTCAGTTTTCAGCAGAATGTAAAAAAAGTAAGCCAAGTTTCTAAGACTAGAAAATCCACTTACTGCTCAGAGAAATACATACACTTTATATGAGAAAATCTATCCTTTCTCCTGAAAACCTTGCAGGAAGGTTTCAGTATGCTCAGTAGCTTTCAAGGTTACAATAAGCCTTATGCTGCTCCTTTTAATTCTTATAGAGCTTTAGTGTCCTTTGAGACCCCGCTGCCTATTCCCTGCTCCTCTGTGTCTCACTATGACAATCCCTTCTGTCTGCTTCATCAAGTGTTATCTTTCATGTCTATGTCCCAAGAGAAGAATCACTTTCTTCTCCTTGTGATGTTTTATATGATTTATATGTGGTGTCTATGTTATTTCATTTTTCTCTCTCTAGTTCATCAAGTCTAGAATAACCAATTTTTAAAGCTCCAAATCTAGTGCATGGGTTTTATAATTATGGCTCCTGATATGAGGAAAGTAATTTTTGAGTTATCAAAAAGTATCTATTATGACTAAAAAAAAAAAAATATAAAAAGGAAGCCAAACCATAATTTACGGTAGTTAAAAAGGATTGGACAGAGATGTATGACTGGGGATCTTCAGATCATAATTATTCTGTAATTAAAACCAGCTACTGGTAGTCCTGCAAGAGAAAATGTTGTAGCATAAATATTTGATTAAATAATGTACAAGGGAGCACTAATACCAGAAACTGCGGGTATTAGTGTTGCTTCTGATTGGTATTGGCCATGTATCTTTTGTCTTAATTTGAGTATGATTTCCATTCCAAAAAAAGGCCAAATGGGAAAAAATTTGCTTCTTATGAGTCTTACCTCCTGAGCTAATAAGCCATGTGCAATATAAATTCATAAATAAATTTCATTAAATTCAGATTAAATTATGAAATTATCTATACTTCTGTAAAAGATAAGAGTAGAATCACTATGAACAACTCTTACACAATGTAGATCTTCTCTTAGAGTCCACACCACTTACAGAATTCTACATCAAGATTGATATCTTCCATGACTAACCTTCTATTCTTCTATGAGATTTAGGTTGTGATGTGAATATTAATTGATTAAGAAGTGAATATTTCCAAGAAAGTTTTCTTTGTTATGGCACCTGAAATATACTAACAAAGCCTGTAAAAAGGCTAAATAAATATCTTATTATCTTAGACATCAACACTTGTAAAAACCATTGAAAGTAATCCTTAGTATGTTGACATATCTTCTGAAAAACACATTCCACCAATAATAATGAAATACTTTCTGAAAGTGGCAATATTCTGAAAATTATTCTCTTACTAGTATTATCTTCACTTTTTGTCATCTTTCTTGATGCCAACAATCTCTGATAAAATGTTTAATTATTTTGGAGATCACTATTGAAATTGTCCATTATATTTCAGTTGTTATATTGGTTTTTTTCACTGTGCCATTAAAAAGGGGAGCAGGCAGGCAGGCAGAAAAAGAAAGGAGGAAAGAAAGAAGGAAAGACAGAAGGAAAAAGAGAAAGAGAGAAAGAGAGAGAAAAGAAAGAAAGAAAGAAAGAAAGAAAGAAAGAAAGAAAGACAGAAGGAAAAAGAGAAAGAGAGAAAGAGAGAGAAAAGAAAGAAAGAAAGAGAAAGAAAGAAAGAAAGAAAGAAAGAAAGGAGAAAACTTCCTGCTCGTGCATAATCTGTTTCAGACGATAATTACAAGAAGAAAGGAGAATTCTAGTTTCACACAGTAGCTGCACTCATACACTCGAGGATTTGTGAGATACAGATGTGTAATCTGTCCAAGATTTATGCCTTCTGTATGTTTCAAAAGATTTCAAGCTTGGTAGCACAGGGTGCTTCTCATCCAAGCAGTTAAAAAAAGAAAATATAACGTGATAAATGTAATGTGTAAATTCATGTATATAATATTGTATCAAAAGTTTGGACTATTAAAAGCTACACGAGGGTGTCTCTGAGATTCCAAGGCCTATTGTGCAGCTGTGAAACCATGAAATTTGCAACAGAAATGACAGGGCTCGACTGTAGATTGCCCATTCATCAAGGATGGGCGTCCATTTCACGGCTACTCAACATCTGATATCAATCTTGGTGGAGGATCCGGGGAGGATGATCAAATCAACACCATTGATTGGGATAAATAAACTGTATAAAAACCATACGCTGAGACCCAATATCGGTGGTCAGAGGTTGGATGGTACCTTTGCTGCTGTTACCCTGTCAACCCAGCATTCAATCGACATCCGATTTTATTGTGGTCTTTCAATTTGATTTTGGAAAAATTGCTAAATAATTTTTTTCTTTTGAATTGGATTTTAATAATTTATAACAGTTTTTTAAAGTTTTGTATGTTTTAAAACATAAAAAACCCCACATTATTAATTATGGCTGCTGGTTTTTTCCCATTTCCTTTTCTTGACTTTTAGTGTAATCAGTGATTCCTAGAGTCAGTAATAAATGTTATCTATTCAAGTTTTCTTAGGTGCACAGGCATTTTTTAGGATAGAAAATTACTGGTCTTTGCTTTGTTTGCCCTGAAAGGTAAAAAAATGAAACATGTGCAGCTGGTATGCTTTAGAAACTTACCTTCTGTTGAGAACTGAGAGATTCTAGTCTTCACAAGGAGGTGTATGTATGTGTGCATGTGTCTATGTTTTCTCAATTCAGTGGCAAGACCAGGAATTTGAAGAATAGATTAATTACTAGCTTTCCATCATCTCAAAATCAATTTTTGCAATTGTTTACGCTGAAGTCAAGCACTTGGTTTGAATCAAGATGTACTTAATTTGCTTAAAAATTAAACCAGTCCTATTTGTGGGTGTTTTTTTTGGTTTGTTTTTTTTTTTTTTTGGTTTGGTTTGGTTTTTTTTTTTTTTTGTTTTGTTTTTGTGGGGTTTTTTTTTGTTTTTTGTTTTTTTGGGTTTTTTTCTGTTTTTTTTGTTTTTGTTTTTGGTTTTTTTTTGATTATAGGACAATGTAAAAACAAACCCAGTGTTTTAAAGGAATAGTCACTTGCCATTTAGAAGCTAAAAGGAGGTAGCTTTCTTTCCTCCTTATGTCTCCCAAACGAATGGTTAGAGAAATCATTTAGACCATGGGACACTTTTAAATACCTGACTTCTGTAGTTTAGAGAAGAGAGTTGAAACAGAGCCCTCTCTCCACTGAAAAGGGAGTGCCTTACCAAGAAGGACAATTATCCAACAAGTGTTGCTTTGTCCACACACCACTACGTTTTCCTTCTCCAAAAAAGCTGTCCATCTGGGGCCAGTTGTCTGAAGACAGCACTATCTATGCTTTGCCAAGTAGAAACCAAATGTTACAGCCATTATGGCAAATTATCTTTACTTCCCCTGTGAATGTGTCATAGTCTTAACAGTCCTTTCCAAGTTACACTTCTGTAAATAAATAGCAAAGGAAATGAGCCAAGGAAATTAAGAAAAATTATCCATGTCATTATCTGTTAGAAAAAAAAAAAATCTAAATTGATCCTGCGCCCAGGGAGCCCAACACCCAGGAGTTGGGGAGATCCAGGGCCTAACAACTTCAATATATGTGTGCATCCTGTGTGCTCAGCACACAGCCCTCCTCTATTTGAAGAGTAGAGCTGTGCTCCCTGAGGCTTCTGGAAGCACAACACTTTGCTGCTCCATGCACATGCACAGGAGCTGTGATGGAATAAATATTGCTTGCTGTATTGGAATATTCCAAATATGGTCCTACTGGAAATAATATGTTTAATCACTATGATTTCGTAATACCTTTCAAGTGTACAGTAGATTGTCACAAACAAAGACTGTCTCTCTCTGGGACTGTAGGTTAGCCATCTCTTCTTCGTGTAAAATCTCTTTCATAGAATCAGAAAACTGTAGAATTCTTGAGTGGTATGGTTTTGAAGGGACCATGGGCATGGGAACCTTCCACTAGACCAGAATGCATACTCTCTTTGCCAGTTCTGTAAGGGGCAGTCCAGACATTTAGGTTGAGGAGTTGTTGTTGCTGCTGCTGGTGAGTTTTTTTTTGGTTGATTGGTTGTTTGGTTGTTTGGTTGGGGTTTTGGTGTTTTTTTGGTTGATTGGTTGGCTGGTTGGTATTGATTCTTCTTTTGGCTTTGATTTTGGTTTGGGGGTGTTTTTTGTGTGTTTATACAATTCCTCCTACAAAAATTTTACAATGAGGAATGAAGGCTAAGCTGGAGTATTTTTTAAACTCTGTGTCAGTCCTTCAGAAATGGGACTTTTCCCATCTTTATTAAGAGTGTTCAGAAATTCCTGTTGTAGTGGCTTAGAAAATTTCCAAGCAGATTTTGGAAAGCTTTAGGTTCACTTATCCATATCTGCTGGTTATAGAAATGTTAGTTCAAAGACATTTGTTTTTTTCATTTTATCATCTGTTCCTTTGGCTACAAATCCTCAGAATTATCAGCATTAACTGGGATGATAAACAAAACAATCACTTAGCTATCTCAAGGAAAGGAGATAATTCTTTTAAAAAGAAAGCGTGAGATTGATCTAAAATTTATCATATGTATCAAACAATTCTTCAGGGCCATGTGTGTATATCCTGACTAACACCACAAAATTATGTTTGACTTAACTAGTATTGTCTATAGCTCAGTAAATTTTGTATTATTACGTGGACTGTACTGCAATTTTGAAGTTATTTAGTAAACTGCAAAAAAGGAAAAATAGCTATATTTTTGTATAATGATCAAGCTACTCTGAGCTATTCTACTTTTTGTAGTAAGCAGTCTCTTGCCAGCTGCTTAGTTATAGACATGTAAGAAGCTGCAGCATTTAATGTAGGTAAAAATAAGTACAATAGTTGAAAAGAAACTCAAAAAAACTATTGTGCATATACAAAATTATGTAATATTACAAATGATTGAAAAATATATTGATTGTGTTGAATGGTGATATAAAACAAATGTGGTGCCACTGACCATTTGCAATTTGATTTAGGTGAGATCTGTTGATTCATAAGTTATTAGTTTGCTGTATATGAAAAGAACTAGCTAGGTACATTTGTTTATTTGTCAGAGAACCTTACACAGGCACAGAGTAGTATAAATAGGCTGCAAGAGCACCTGGTTGTTTGCTAAACAGAATAATTAAGAACCCACAGAGTCCCACATGAATGCAAGGATTATCTTTGGGACTACCTTTCTTAAGAAAAAGAAATATCAGTGCCTTATACATTTATATATATGAGTGTAATCTAAATTAAAAATTTCCATTTTAGAAAAAAATTACTATTAGGTCTTGTGAAGTAAAACTTGGCATCATAATAGACTGGGGCCAAATTAATTTAGTAAGCATAACCCAAATTCTAATATATGTGATTTTATATTTCCATGCTCTTAATTACATATTTTTAACAGCAGTTTTTTTACATGCACTTTTTTGTTGGTTTGGAGCTTATACAAGTAGATTCATACCTCCTCTCAGTCATCACTGCCTGCATATGAACACTAGACCTACAGCTTTATAGCATAAATCTCTTCCCCTAAAGCTCTACTGTTGCAATTATCACAGATGGTAACAGAAATAAGTGGTTATCTCGGTGGACCAGGTGCTTGAGAGAGATACATAGCACAATACACCAGTGGATTGCATATTTATGAGTAAACAAATTTCACAAAAAACATAGATAGCTACTTGAATGAAGGAGCACCTTTCTTGATGGCGCTGTGTAGAACTGATTGAAAAGCGAATTAGGAATCCATCATGTTACTGATTATAGCAGCCTGTCTTTTCAAATGAACAAGTTTTAGCCTCTAAAGGCATTGAAGTGTACAATGAACGAAAAATGCCTTGAAAATATGATCCTTAATCCTTGTCCTTTAATGTTGTGATAGTTAAATTTGTTGTTTGCTTTTTATATGTTAATAGGTTTGTTCCCTTCCTCTTACCTCCACACTACCTACTACAAAGGACATGTATAAAAGATTCAGATATGTTTGTAGAGACACAGTTATTTCAGCAAGTATTCTCTTTCTCATGAAAAGAGGTTCAGTAAGAAAGAAAAGCACAACAGGACTTGCTCACATATGCATATGAAATACTCCTAATATTTTCTTTCTATCATTCCTCAGGTCATAGGCAGAAGGTGATAAACATGGTTTCAGAGAAGGAATTTCACAAAATTTATTTCCCAAGAAACATGACTGCATTAACTAAACTCAGATTTAGCCATCTCCTTATTATTTCAGTGTTAGAGAGTGGTAAGTATGGCAGGGTTTGTTTTTGTTTTTGTTTTTGTTTTTTGTTTTATTTTATTTTATTTTTTTTTAATCTAGAAATTAATTACATAAGAGAGGAAATGCCAAATGGAAATGTGCATGCAAAAGAGGTTTTGTTTGCTCTATAACACCCAAGGTACGACTGATAATATCTCCCTCAAGTAGCTCAATATGGAACTGTAGTAACATTTGGTAGGTTAATGTGCCTTTCTCATATCGTTCCTCTAGACGAAAATAATATCTTAACATCCTTTTTTTTTTTTTTTTTTTTTTTTTTTTTTTTTTTTTTTTTAATTAAGTATGGAAAACAACAAATTGACACAGAAACAATGTGTAAAACAATGTGTAAAACAAAATGTGCTTTGGTCCTGGGCTCACTTAAATCATGAATCAGAGAAGACAAATACTTTATTCCGCTACAACTAGAAAATAACCACCCTCAATTTGTTGAGATATTAAAGTAGTTTTTGTTGTTTTGTACCAGTTACCTTTCCATAATGTGAAATGCTATGCTGGTGTGCTACCTCATTATGGGTTTAAGTCTTGATAACCAAACTGATTTATCAACATATATTGTGAAGCCAAGTGTAAAAATGACTGTATCATCATTCCATAATTTCCCATTGCTCCATGTTGTGTGATGTCTAGCAAGACTTTTGTGTTTTTATGGCACTTGCATCATAGCAAAATGATGCAGTGGAAGGCTTTAGGGGCCGTGGATATTAATGCAAGACAGAATCCTTGTGCTTGTGTGTTTCTTTTGTTTCTTTCCCTTCACACAAAGGCGAAGACAGCATATAGATCTATCATTAGTAGCTCCTCACTCACCTTTTCAGAGCTGAAAATATGTTCTTGTGTTGGTCTGGGAGTGGCTAGGCAATAGTGCATGACAGAATTCAAAGTTCCATATTTTCATCATACTCATACAATTTAGTAAGAATTTACATATGTCAGATTCCTAAATTATTGTAAATTATTGTATGATACCTACCTGTTTTAACGTGAAATGAGCAGGTGTATTCTCACAGTAAAACTAGAAAAATATTCTGTTATTCCCTGAAGCACTCTCCTTGTTTCTGTGCTAAGACTTCACCGCAGAAAGTTTTAACTAGTTAAATACCTCTGACAGGGCAGAAACAACTCTGACAATACAGAACTTAAACCAGCTCAAGCCAAAACATAAGCCAGCCTAAGTTACAGATTTGATTAAGATGATGGAGATATACTGTTCCATAACGTCCAAGAATCTCATTTCCTGTCTTGTAGCTTTTAGTCTTTTTACCTGTGAGGCAGGTATTTCCTTGCAGTTCATGGAGAGGGCTGTTCAGGAGCAGATGTCTACAATACAACCTGTGAAGGACCCCACACATTAAAATATAGATTTGCTTTAAAGGAAGCTATAGCCTGTGGAAAGAAGTCACACTGGAGTGGGGGAAAAGTGTGAGGAGGAAGGAGCAGCAGAGATAAACAGAGAGAGAGTGATCATAATTCCCCTTTCCCATCCACTTTATCTACTGAGGGTGGAGGGAATGAGGTGGGAGGTGGAATAATTGGGAATGAAAGAGTGAAGTTGAGTTTGGGAAGAAGAAGGGTTGAAAATATATAGAGAAAGTAATTTAGTTTTGTTCAAGGATAGCTGCTATCCTGATATCGATGAATATTTTTTGTGCCAATGCATAAATACAAAAGGATAGTCAACAACAAAACAAAAGAATTAGCCAGGGAATTTAAACCATGTTATAATGGACAAAAATCTGTAAAATGTAAATCATGTGCTTAGGTAGTATGGGATGCTTCAGCATAATCCATGTAACCACAAAATGCATAGAAAACAAAAAAGAACAAAGTATTATCCTATTTTTAGTATTATCCTATTTTTATCGTTAGGGTTATGAAGTTATATATGTAAGCTATCTCTCTCTGGAGACACCTTTAATCATTTCTTCCAATAGATCATTGCTAACATGATGCTTACATTCATTTACCTTTGGCTCCTCTGCTCACATTAATTTGTCTTCTGGTCCTCTGCTCTATTGCCAGTAAAATCACTTTCAAAATTTAATTTTTTTCCTATTTACCATTATAAGATATATTTTTCTTTTTCACAAGAATCCTTGGTAATATTAAACCTTCTTTTGCTTCATAGAAACAAATACAATGCCCATTACTTAAGGTAAAATAGTAAAATATAAAATAGTAAAATATTCATCTCAATAAACTGAAGCAAAATATTGATGAATGACAACTAAGCAAGAAAGATGCATTTGTGGCTGTGTTTAGAAGAACGAGAATCTAAAGGCATAGGGCCAAATATTTCTCTGAGGGCTTCTTTATAATGAGATAAAGAATCAGAAAAATGATTACAGTAATTCAGATCAAAATACTTTCCAGGATTCCAGGAAGTTTACATAAATTGCATTAGTAATAGCAATTAAAATTCAAAATGCTACCATCCACTATTAGTTCCTTCGTAATTTGCCTAATCCAAAATTTTTATAAAAATCAGATACTTGCAAGTGCTTAGTGGCTATCCTGTTCTCATTCAGATTTAACAGTCACAGAAACAAAGGCATTCTGTCTTCCTGTCTTTGCAGCATAAATAAATACAATATTTTGGAGTCTGAAAGTCCCAAAATATTGCTCAGCAAGAGTCTATCAATATCCATTACCTTATCAGTATGCAAGCCTGGTATAGATGTCAGGCCATGGTTTGCCTTAATTTTCTCTTTCTCCATCTCTCAACACCCTAAGTCAACGAGTTTCATTTCAGTACAGCATGACAATAGAGCAAAATGGTCAGATTTTGGAGTGGCTTGAACCATTGGTATTAGTCCCCAGATAATTTTCTCTTTTTCTTTTAACTGCAAGATAAAACAATCATGAAGCTGCAATTGCATTCATTTCAAAAATCTGAGCAAATTTCAGCTCTCTTAGAGGGCATTTCCTGGTTCTTAAAAATAAATTCAGGTTGCTGGGGGGTGCGGGAAGAAAAAAAAAAAAAAGAAAAAAAAATGTTAAAATAGTGTTGCTGAATAAGAAAATTGCTGGCATTTATGTAAATACACCAAATTTAATATATGCAATAGATGAGCCTTGCTTGAAATTTATTTTTTGAAAATTAGTAATATAGCCATTCAATGACTAAAAACTATTTCTGTAAAATAAAGCATAATATTATATCATCAACTCTCAGCCAAAGGCGTAATCATTTTTTGGTTTTCTTTTAAGAAACAATTTTGAATGGCAAATCAAATAGGTTTGGATATACCTCGTGATTTTAATACTGGGGGTAAAAAGAGAAAAAATATTTCAGAAAAATAAGATTCTCTCACAATCTTTCTTTTTTGTTTTTTAAACTCCACATATGTTAGAAAACTCAACCCAAAATGCTGCACTCAATTACTGTTGTGCAACTTTTTTTCCATTAAACCAATGGCTGGTCTTCAGGTTGCTGAGAGTGAATTTTAAGAGCGTCTGGGAAGATGCAGGAAGGAACATAAGGAATAAAGAAAATAATTAATAATGGACATCTGTCATTTGTCCTTTAAAAGTCTTTATCTTTACTACTGCCTGTGTGAGGATTAATCACTCCTAAACTGGACATCTAAAAGCTGCAAATTGGCAGAACTAATAGCATAGACACTCTCTTATCAGTGGGGAGATAAAGAAAGAATCTACCTCTCATCTCATCTACCTCTTCATCATGTTCATCTTCTGCCCCTACAAATCTCTCTGAACTGGTTGTGTTCAAGACCAAAGTTCATAAATATATTTTTCTGGTTAACTCTCTTCACACCTTCTCCAGTCCATTTTATTCGGTTTTGAGCTGTTATTATTATTATTGGTCCTCATTGATTAGAGATTGTAGTCACAATCCTTTGTCAATGAATCACAGAATGCTAAGGAGTTGGAATGGACCTTAAAGATCATGTAGCCCCAAGTTCCTCTGCGATGGGCAGGGACACATCCCAGTTGACCTAATTCTCATGGTCCAAAGCTAGTTATCCAAACTAGCTTTGGACACTGGCAGGTTTGGGCATCCACAACTTATCTAGGCAACCTGTTCCTTTGGAATAAAAAAATTTGTTCCTAATACATAATCTAACCTCTTACAACCTCTCTGTTGTAAGCCATTCATCTCTACATTTCCTGATGGATGGTCCCTCTCTGGCTTCCTGGTAAGCCCCATTTAGATACTGGATGGTTGCTATGAGGTCTTCACACAATCTGTTCCCAGGCTAAACAGCCCCAACTTTCTCACTCTTTCTTCATAGGGGCATGCACCAGTCTTCTTATCAAATTTGTGTCCCTTCTCTGGACTTGTTTCTGCAGTTCCATGTGCTTTGTACACTGGAGACACAGAGCCATCTCATCTTTCATTTCTTATTGCATAAGCAAAGATATATTCAAAGAAAGACATATTTCCATATCTGCACTTGTTCAGCTTTAGAAATTCTGAATAAACCCCAAAGGCCAGCTGCAAAATAAGATTAGTCATTGTTCTAGGTATAAGGTTACTATAGAACAAAAAGAATAGTATAAAATTACTACAGAACAAAAAGAATAATGTGACACACAAAAAAAACCCAAAAAAAGCAAAAAAACCCCCACAACTCCAAACCAATAAAACCACAACCCCAAACCCCAATCCCCCCCAAAAAATCATCCCACAAAAAACCCCAAAACTAAACAACTGTCTCCACAAAATATAATTCTTCTCTCCATGTAGAACTACTAAATACAAATACAGCTATAAATACAAACACAAATGCATAGTTTTGTTGCTCAGTATGTTCAGTATGTTTTCTGTGTCTTGCCTTTTTTTTTCTTTTTATTATACCTTCTTTCTTTCAAGACACTATCCTTCCCTTATCCTCTCACTGAGGTAGAATACTGTGTAGGGTTTCTTGCTTTGCTTGCTCTGATCTTTACACACCTGGGATTGTTGTCTTTCCTCCCCAAACCATTACAGAGCATGCTCAGGCAGGAGTTTCTGTCTATGAACCTTTTCCCATAATCTCCAGTCTCTAATGGCAGATAGTACCTTCTCAAGCATCAGATGAAGAAATGATTTTAAGTGGAGGAACAGTATTTTACTCCTCCCTGGGGCATGATTGCTATGATTAGCTAGGTCTGCTAGAATGTTCAAGTGCATGAAGCATCTGCTGCCTGGAAAGAAAGTTAAAAGGAAATAAGAAAAGAAAACAACACAGAAAGCTGTTCAGCCCTCACTGCCCCTTGGCAAAGCAGCAAAAAATGTGAACAGCTTTGTAAATGTCAACCTGAGGTGTTGAAGTGTCTTGTTTATTCATATACCATTACATGAGGGTTGGAAGCAGGTGTAGAAGAGAATTTTTACAACCCAATGTGTGATGTGTGCATTTGAGTCTCTGTCTGAGATTATTTGTAAAGTAGAATTTCTAGCTGTTCTGTAGACATTGTCCAACCAGATATAGATACAGACAACATTGTATTTGAAAAGCTGAGCAATCCATATAGTGACTGGTTTGTTTGCAAATAAATGGATAGTATTTTAGAGGCTTTCTTTAGTATTATATTTGAAACAGAAAAATAATATCTCTAAGCATGTACTTCTACTTATACATATTTTGGGCTAAATACATAAATTATACTAATCTATGCAATACACAAAGGAGCAGCAGCAGTTAATGCTGGTGTGGCATGAAATTTAACAAGAAGTGCCAGATTCTTCACCTGGGCCAGATTTATGTTGGACACAAGTATAAACCTGAAGAGAAGTGTCTGGAGAGCAGCCCTGCAGAAAGGGATTTGGGGGTGAAGCTCAGTGTGAACCAGGAGTGTGTCCTGGCAGCCAGGAGGAAGAACTACATTGTGATGCATCACACACGGCATCAGCAGCCGGTCAGAAGAGAGGATTTTCCCATTGTATTCAGCTTTGATGCAGCCTTAGCTTCACCACTGTGTGCAGTTCTGGGCCCCAATATTTAAGAAAAATGTGGAAGTCCTTGAATGCAGCCAGAAGGGCTAGTTGTAAGTGTCCTTATCTTATTGCACCAATGCATTTAATTAGCACATAAAAATGCAACTGAAAATTTTATTGTTGGCAAAAGCTCTGGCACAAGTCGATTATGATGTGATTATATAGTTTCAAAAATATAAAGAACATTTTTCAAAGAGCTTCAAGTATGTTGCTCATTTCAAGCAGCATGGAATTTATTTTCTTTTATATCACATTACATTCTGACAGCATCTTAATGTCAACCTCTTACCCCTGAGATTTAACTTTTTTTTTTTTTTTGAATGAGTCTCAGTTACTAATTTGGTCAAGGTTAGAATACAGCTTGGCTCCTTTGGAACAAATGAAGAACAAATTAAGGCAGAAAGCTGCAAAGTGCTGCTCTTTACAAAAGAACCTTTGATAAGGAAGAAATCATAATTTTATTTTAAGTGATTTTAATCATGGTTAAATAATGCTAGACCGACAGAATATTTGTTTAATTGAATAGAGACATGGAATGTAGCAGAGGTAATTTGTCAGCATACGGAAATTTAGGTGTAATTCAATTTTCTTAATACAAAAAATCTACCCTCCATCCTCTGCAGACCGTGCTAAGCACATTATTTATTCTCCTGGCATTAGTGTTAGTTGTATTATCATGTGAAGTAAAGCAATAAAATGCACTGTTTAGATCATTTCACAGGAAGAAGTTTGGCTGCGTGAGGATGCTAATTCTTATTTTTGTTTTTGTTTATCTTTCATGGATACCACACCAATCAAAGATAGAATTTGCTTGAAGGTACTAGATACCTGATGAATTTATGTAAGTTAATCTAACTTTTGAAAAGTATGAAAGTCCAAGTGATGAAATCTAAAGCTAAAACAATTGAAAGAAGTTTAGAAATACATTTGATATTCCATATTTGTAACAGTCTAAAACTGGATTACTTTTCTAACTAGTCTGAAAAGCGATCAAAATGTTCCTGAACTTAAAATGTGTTCTCACTCTAAAAGATCCCCAAAAAGATCATAGGAAATTCTAAAAGCTCTTAGTAGCAGGAAGTTCATTTGGCATACCCTGTCAAGAGATTAAAATCCAAACATTAATGAATGTTTCACTATAATTTAGCTTGCAAATCCTTCAGATCTTGAAGTAACCCCCTACTGATTATTGTTGAAACATTTGCCTAAAGGGAGAAAAAAGCTTGTACTACAAGTATAACAACTTCAGATTATGGCACTGTGAATTTGCTACCTCGTGAGAGCAATACAAATACACAAAACCAGACTCAGTGCTGGTATTTATTCTCTAACAAAATTCAGTGGCAACTGTATTTCCTTTTTTGATTTTTTTTTTCCTCCCCTGTAGGAAAATAAATATAAGCGAAGGTCTAAGCAATGTAGAAGCAGATATTTAAGTATTCTAGTCTTACTGATGTATGCACACTAGTGTATAAGGGAAGAAAAAAGAGCAAACTGTAGTTTTACATCATATTTACATGCCTCTAAATGCCTAACAGGAGTTAACTTCTCTTCCTTTCCTGGGAAAACTGCAATCTATTTTTGTTTAATTAGTTCTATCCCAGCCTCACCAGCTCCTCACAGCCAATGCTGCACCAAAGGTAACTAAATTACTTTTTGACCATTTAAAAGGGACCCACAATACAAGGAAGTTTTTTAAACCAGAAAACACATGCTAATTTCTCATTTATAATGTTTATCATGGATTCCAAATGCCTTCATCATTTTATATTCTTTCTTTATCCTTTTCAATCTGGTTCATTTTAAGAGTAAGGATACTGATAAAGCAGGAGGATGTCACCTACACCTCTGCTGTCTTTATAGTCTCCTGCAGTTCTGCAAAATATATGATACAAAATTATTTTCATTCCAAAGGCAATCATGCAAATATTTTTCTCTTTTGATCAATACAAAATTTACCTATTCTAAATGGATGTGCACATAGTAAAGAACACAAATTGTCTCATTATCTGGATGCATTTAATGATTTTTTCATAATGCTTAGTAGCAGGATCTTAGAACCCCAAGGACATCCTAAATAGACTGACAAACAAGGATTCCACTGAATATATTATACTAAATGGATGATTAGAATTGGAAACTGTCAAACATATCATAACTGTTAGACCAATCTATCGTGTTGTCCTTCTGGTTTCAGTGCTAAAAGTCAATTTTTCCAGCTTCTAATAACAATCAAAATCAAGTCAACACCAAAAGTATGAAAAGTCATGAAAAATTCACAGAAAAAATATGAATAAATAATAATAATAATAATAAAAGAATGCAATGAATGCTTTAAAAATTGTACTTTGTTTCCTTTGTTTACAGAACTGTGAAAATAAAGAGTCCTGTCTGAAAGAGCAGAAGGTCTTGTTATGTAAAGGATCAGGATTGAACTCTTGTGTATAAGGAGAAGTCTTGAACATGACACCAAAGTGCTTTTAAAGGATTTGAATATTTAAGTCATAACTGACTTATACTGGACACAGAACAAGAAAGCCTTCAGGGCAGAGGATAAGGAATTACAAAGAGGGAAAGAAGGTTAACTAGAGCCAAAGGAAGGAGTAGTTGGAGTATTAGGAAGAAAGGAGTGAAGCACATGATAGACATGTCAGTGCCCTTGCTATGCCTCAGTTATTTCCTGAATGACTACTTCTTCCTGAAAACACAAATTAAATGAAAAGACTAGATTTAGTAGATGTTCTAAAGGGGAAATGACAGGATTTAGTAACCGCCTGAATGTGAGAGATAAAGGACAGAAAATTGTCTAGTGTAATAATAAGTTACCTGTTTAGGGGATGAGAGGGATTACAAGGCTTATAGGCAATGATGGGACAGGATGCCAAGGTGAGGACACATGTGATATGGTTATTTGCTTCCATCCTTCTAAAAGGGTCTACATTTCTGCTATAGAAGCATCAAAAATCTGCAATGGTTTTCAGAACTGAAATTCAGTGTGTGACAAGCACGGAACAAACACAAATTTTAAGGTGAGATAGGATTAAAAAAATAGTCTAAAAATTATATACAAAAATTGTATTTTGTCTTTTTATATCTAAACTGCCTTACACAAGACTATTAGGGGTTAAAATATCTGATAATAGATAATAATAAATGTAAAAAAAAATTACAAGATAAATTAGAATGAACACCTTGTAAAGTAACTTAAACATGTTTAAAAACAAACAATGGTGGAACAGTGGAAGAAACTGTAGTTTTTTAAACATGTAACTATTATAAACATAATGAAAATAGAATAAATTTTCTTCTTTGATGTTAATTTTGTTATTTTCTACCCTTTCCATGTAAAAATATAGCCGAACTGTATTGGTGATCACAGACAAAGACTCTAGATCTTAAAAGGGGAAGAATAGAGCAGGGTACCATCAGCTTGATTCCATTATAAGTCGAAATCTCAATTGCAGCAGATCAGCTTTAATATCATATCAGAAAATGGGAAAATTCCATAGTTCTTCTGAAAGCTTTTTTTTGCTCTTTTATCTTGATTTCCTTCCTTCCTTCCTTCCTTCCTTCCTTCCTTCCTTCCTTCCTTCCTTCCTTCCTTTTTAGACTTGTATTTCCCATTCTATGTTGTTAATTGGATCAAGTCAGATTTAATTCCACTGAGACTGCAGCTCTAGTGTCATCACCATATAAGCTGTTAAATCCCTCTGAAACCTTCAATTCCTTT
Source organism: Sylvia borin (assembly GCA_014839755.1). Lineage (NCBI taxonomy): Eukaryota > Metazoa > Chordata > Aves > Passeriformes > Sylviidae > Sylvia > Sylvia borin. Next base: position 79,938,313 of record CM025957.1, read on the forward strand.
GTAAGTGGCAGAGACTTTTTCCAGGGTCCTCACTCTGCAAAGTGTGTGCTGGGTTTTGATCAGAGATTTCTTTTTGCTTTCTGTAAATTCTTATGCATGTGTGTTAGTCGGATATATATGTAAAACTACTCCTAGAGGGTGAGGGAGATTCCAACAATGACTATATGAAAGATGATCATCAGTCCCATGTCTTTCAGTCTTCTACCAAACAAGTACTGTTGAAACTCCAAGGGGGATAATAATTAATTTCAACGCTTCATTAGAAACAAGCATCATCTTTCAGGTTAGTTTTTGGTTATAAAGGAAGCTCAGAATTTAAAATAAATAAAATTTTAATTAAGTACACAATTGACCTTCATGTAGAAAATGATGCATTTTTAACTCACTCTCACATGAGAAAAACACCTATGTCAAAATCTGTATTTTTCTGTATTTTCTGTAGGGAAAAATAGCTTCATTGCAATTCAATCATGCTGGTTTTTATTGCTGTCTTCAGTATGAGAATATTGACTTATAAGGCGCCACCAGCTGGAAAAGGCTTTATTTCTGCAGTGCCCATGGTTACTACTGGACAACACTGTGCAGATTTTATGCTGAGGAAATCTGAGCCTCTTTCAATTTGCTGCTGTAAAGGTATCCATACAAAAATGACTTGAGTCTCTAAAGAGAAAATGTAGATTTGAAAAGAAGACCAAACTAGTACTAGTACTCATATTTTATGTCACCAGTTCTTTAAAGTGCTACCTCAAGCACTTAAAGTAGTTTATTTTGCTCTCAAAACCCAAATAGTAAATTAGTCTATGCATTGTTTTTTGACTGCTATGTTTAGGGTCTTTCTGATATTCACAACCAGCAAAGATAAATTTGTTGGTAGACAGTCTCTTTTCTTTGGACCACAGAATATTTACCTTATTCCTCAGTTACTATAAATCTACATAGGTTTCTGTAAATCTGTACTCAACGTGATAAACCACTTATGTTTGTGTGTGCATAAACAAGTATTTTTTAAAATAAATATATTTGAAAAGGGATAGAGTATTTGCATATCTATATACATACATTGATAAAGAAAATTTACTTTTATTCAAAAGCATATTTGGAAATACCTACATGTCAAGGATAATATTCCTAAGGAATGAAAATTTACATTCTAAAAATAATTTTTAAAAAGTATATTCTGCCTATTTTTCCTTATGAAATAGAGCAGAAGGCCAAAGTTACCATCAAAAAGAAATAAAAATTTCTCATCATCAGAACAGTCATTTTTTCTAGTCTTGTTTATATATTTCTTCTTTTGACCATTTGACATTTGTGTACTACTATGCTTATAACCCCAAAGTTATTTTATATTTGAAGTAATACTAAGGGAAATGGAACATTGCTAGATAAGAACTATCTGACTTTAAAACTATCAAAACAAACTTGCTTTTGCTCTCAAATGTATTCAAAATTGAGATATCCTCATGAAAAATTTCACATTTCAAAACATTCTGTTTAATATTCTTGTGACGTTGCAATACCTGTCAAAAAATTAGCAACCTGATTAGGTAATATGTTATATAAATAAGGCAAACTTAAAAAATATCAGTTTTAGTTTATATTAGGCAGATTCTCAGTAGAATGTACATTAATTTTAGATAAAATGTAATGATTTTTATTCTGGATTTTTTTCAAGTATGTGTGCTTTTGATTTGCTTGTTTTTTGGATTTTGTTTGTTTGTTTGTTTGCTTTGGTTTTTGTTTTTTTTTTTTTTTTTAAATATATTTATGGTTATTCTCATTCTATATGTAAAGTTGTTTTTCTCCAACTCTGAATACAAACTTTGGATTTATGTCTTGAGATTTTTATTTCACCAGAAGTTATGGCTAGCCTATTAGGGATTTTGTTGGTTGTTGTTGTTTTGGTTTTTTTTCCCCATAAGTTCAAATTTGATTCAATAAGCTGTTGTTTGTTATGGTAATTTCCTGTAGTAAAGACAACCCTGAAGAATTTCATAAAAAGAACCAGAAAATTTTAAATGGAAGGAAGCAAGAGAGAAGTTGTGTAAGGACTTTATGTCTTTCAGAAAGAAATATTTTTGCTCAGTGTCAGGGCAGAGTATAGGACACCGGTCATGGAGATAGGGAATGGCCAAGGCTGGACAGGGATGTGGTCCTGCTAGTGGGCAACAAGATCAGGACTGGTGAAGGAAAACGTGATCAAACACAGCCCTGGAATGGCTAAGCAGGGCCATGGGGATGGATGTAGGGAAGCTGGGCACAGTCAGTATGGACTGTCAGTTCCTGAAGAGCCGTTAGGTCTTTTCTGTGATAACTTGAGCCGAAAAAGGAAATTATAATAATATTGCAGATTCTATTAAGTTTTGGAAACTTCTGCCCACTATATCTAATTTTGCTCTCCTTGAAATTCTGAATGTTTCTGATTCATGGGCATCCTATAATTAAACTCGAAAAACTGTCACAGCAGACAAAATCTGCAATAGCAAACTATACATTATTCACTCTGACAAACCTTTCTAGAACATAGACTATAACATAAAGGATTTTGCTTTTTTTTTTTTTTTTTTTTGCTTTTTTTTTTTTTTTTTTCTTTTTCTCTCTCTCTCTCTCTAGACTCCCCTGTATCTGCATAGGCAGCATAGAAAATGTGAAGAGCCTCCCTTCTGGCTTTTTCGGCACATCTTGCTTCAGTTCATTTGGAAACAAGAAGCTCCAGGTTGTGGGGAAGTAACAAATGAAGACAGAATTTGAAAGTACAGAGAAAAATCTTTTTCTTTCTTGAATTTAAGATTTATTTATCTCATACCAACATGACCAATCCTCTTTCTCCAGTATTTCTTCTTGTATTCATATTGAATAGGTCTTCTGCTGGAACTTATTTTTTTGTTAGATCCAGGAGGATGGGCTAATCTTACACTCATCTCAGTTGTTACAACCATGTCATAGACCACAGTGAAAGAATTAATAGATAGTTTTTGTGTTGGTTTTTTTTTTCCAAAAAATATTTAAAACTTTGAACTGTTCCAGAAACTTTAATTCTCAGGCCATTTTTTGCCACAGAGTTTTAATGGAGATTTTAAAAGAAGAATAATTTCTAGTTTTTTGTTTGTTTGTTTGTTTTTAAATTCATTAATGAAAACTGAATTTAAAAAAAAAACCAATATTTGATATTGGTTTGGCCAACTAATTTTGTTCAGGCTTGGTTTTGGCTTTTTGGTTTGACTTTTTGCCATTAGCCCTAGAAACTAACTGACAAAACAGTGACTTGGAAAGATAATTTTTTGAGACATATGCTGCATGCGATGTTACAGCTACAGGAACTTACTTTCCTGAAATAATATTTATAGTTTTCTCTGGAGTTCCCTTTACAGAACATTTCAATTTTTTTTCCTACTCCTTTCCTGTAATTTCTTTGGAGAAAGTCAAAATATATCTCTTAAATATTAATAAATAAAATTATTATACAACATTCTTTTCATAGAAAAAAATTCTATTAAGCGTTCGACAGAGTTATAATGTTAAAATTTGGAAGGCTATGTTTTTAATGGCTGTAATACTTACTGCATAGTTCTGGTTTTTCTGTCTATACATATTCCTCTTGAAAGTGAATAGAAAACTGAATGCATGGAAAAATGATAAGAGGTCAAGTAAAAAGCATTAATCTATGACAATATGAATTGAAAACCAGAAGGAGAGGTGTTTTTTGGATGAAGAAACTGCAATCAGAGCTTTACTGTTGGTTATCTGCTCAGATGTGACTGCCTCCAGAAAAAAACATATTATTTCACCAGACAATGTTTTTAAAATCACAATTCGTAATTTGAATTTGATCAGGTTTTCTGCTGAGAGAGGTCTTTGTCAAGTTTGTCTTTCAACCAAAGAAGAACCATGGTAAAAAAAAAAAAAAAAAAAAAACAAATGGATCCCTGTGTCTTAACAGCCCTTAAATTTTTTTAGTAACTTTCTTGAACTAACAGACTTCTGTTTCTCTAAACACAGTTTAAAAGGAATTTTCTGGCTAATAAAAAATTGCTACCAGGAAAAGAGACAACAGACAGAAGATATTCTCTGTTACTACAAATTCCTTTTATCAGACCAGTTTAATCTGGAAACTATTGGGATGGAGGAGTTAAATGCTTCCAAATTAGTGTTTTTATTGAGATTATAAATACTATTACAATCTTTTAAATTTAAAGTTCTATAATATGTGTTTGGTTGTTACCATATTTATAACTCTTGTGCCAAGAAAGTCCAATAGGATAAAGACTTTACATGTGTGGGAAAGATTTGACCCTCAGCATATCTAAAAGTGCATAAAAGCTTGTCTTCTGCTCCTCTTTCTTTTTTCATATGTGAGTTATCTTATTAATCCAATATTAAATAGATTAATGGTGTGGAAAAAAGACATTTTCTTCTTGCATGATACAAAGGCTATAACTGAGTGCAGTGCATTTCCTTCTCGGTACTTCATGAGTGTTGAGAACCTAATGAGCTCATATCTCCTTTCTGAAAGACCTTAAAAAAAAAAAAAAAAAAAAAAAAAAAAAAAAAAAAAAAAGATTCTGGTCTAATGATTGCTTTTGCAGCCAGCAGTAGCAGTGCAGTTAATATATTGCTGGGAACTGCTTCTAGCAGCTGTCACAGCACACATTCACTGCTAAGTGCTGGGGTGTAGACATGACTCTTGCTCTTGATTAACCAGGGAGTAATCAGGGAAAGAAAGGCGCAAGCAGTGCAGAGTGACTTGAAAGAAAGGCCCATCTCCCAGCATAGTGACTACACCTCCTGCCAAGATTTTTTCTCCCAGAAGAATTAAACGTGCTAGAGATGCTGAAGCTGGGCCAGCAAATGGACCTTTAATTGGTGGTGTAGTCCAGATCCTTTGCTGTGACACAGTCTTTTCCCTTGTCATAAAATTCTCCCAAAACTTCTCAGAATCAAGTTATATTTCGAGTCTGATTTTTTTTTTTTTTTTTTTGTAATGAGTAAGGAAAATTTCTGTGATGTTTAGACTACCTTTCAATACTAATTGCTTTGTTTTGAGAAGATGAAAAACAGCATGGAAGAGATATATGTCTATTGCATAAAAGTAGAGCACTAGACCTCCTTTATCCACTCTGTAGAAGATGAAAGGATTTGTGTGATGCCTGTCATAAATCTACTTTGTTATAAACAGAAAAAGGTTTACACGTAACACTGGTAAAAGCATTTAAACTAACCTAACTTCATCACCTAGGAAGACCTGTTTTTATCACCTTTCAGGAGATGGAGAGAGGAATGGTTACCAGATCAAAACAGCTAGGGAGGAAGTGTGCATATATGGGAGGGAGAGTGGTGCACTTCTCCACAAGCTGTCCCCTGGACCCCCTAGCCTGGTTCTGAAAGGGTTACCAAGCCATGTGGCACACTGAAACCCCCAAAATTCTGTTGGACAGTCACATAGGTCTCCTGGGGAACATTAAAGCACAGGTGCACACTTGAGGGAGGGCTCTGGCTTTTTTTATATTCCAGAGAATATAAAAAGCTGTGGCAAAGGCGTACAGTAGAACATCCCACTACCTTGGATTTACAAGCAGATGAGTCTACACTGGATATAAGATGATGACTACATATATCTTTTCCTCTCCTTTTTCTTTCTTTTTCTCTCTCTTTTTCTCCTAAACCTCTTTTCTTGAAATATATTGTGAGTCAGACTGAAAAAATTCCAGTCAAGTGCCTTACTTTGTCTGGATGTTGCTTTAAAATTTGCCAAGTACCTTATTCTACCTTAATTTTTTATACATGGAAAGAAAAAAAATTATTAAACCTCCTGAGGAATTTAGTTATTTTGCCTACATACCGCCAGAGATAATATAATTGCCTTTCCCCTTACACTCATCAAACAGGTTGAAGTCTTGACAAGAGTTAGCAAAATTGGCTTTTTTACTGTTGTTGTTGTGGTTTAACCCCAGGCAGCAACCAAAGCTCACACAGCCACTTCCTCACTCCACCAACAATGAGATCAGGGAGAGAACTGGAAGGGTAAAAGGTAAAAAACTCATGGGTTGACATAAAGACAGTTTAAGAAGGAAAACAAAAGCTTCACACAGAAGCAAAGCAAAACACAGAAATAATTCACTGCTTGCCATGGGCAGGCAGGTGCTCAGCCACCTCCAAGAGAGCTGGACACTATCCCACATAACAGTGACTTGGAAAGACAAAAAGCATCACTCCAAATGTCCCTCTCTTTTCTCCTTCTTCCCTTCACATTATATAGTGTCCATGATGCCTTATGATCTGGAATACCCCTTTGGTCAGTTTGGGTGACCCGTCCTGGCTTGTGCCTACTCCCAACCTTCCAGGCAGCCCCAACTTCCTCACCCAACTTCATTACCCACTACACCCCTTCCCTTTCTTTGATATAATACAGATATTGTTCCCTTAGTCTATGAACCACCCCTTCAAAATGTAAAAAAAAAAAAAAAAAAGTCCAAAAAATGTCTATTTGATTAATTTAATCTATGAGTTTGGGTTCCATAAGATTCTGGAGGTCACTTGGGAGAAAAGGATTGGCATGTTGTGTGGGGTTCCTGGACAACAAGCTGGCTCAGATGGGATCACTGCTGCACTTCAACTGTATCTTGTAAGGCTTCTCCTCCATTAGCTCTGATGGTCCCTGCTATAGTAATTCTTGTAACATACCATTCAAATCCTGGTTTACAAAAATTTAAAGGCATATCTATTGCAATCTCCATCCCTGGCCCTTTTGGGCACTGCAGTGAACTCCTCCTTTTTTTTTTCCCAGCCTGGCTGTGACAACGGATTCCTGCTAGAGTCCACTATTAGTGTAGTCCAAATCGTTGTCCTGCATGGGCTGCTGGGGCACAGGGTGCTTCAGCTGCAAGGGAACCTTTCCTTCCCCTGCTCAGGCCTGGGTTCCCATTCCCTAGAAATTGCCTTCTTTGAACCTCTTCAGCAGAGGTCCTTACCCCAGGCTGAAGTTATCCAAGAACTGCTCCAGCATGGGTGCCCTCTGAGGTCACAAGGCCTGCCAGCAAACCTGCTCCAGGCCATGCTTGTCATGGGATCACATGCTGGACTCTCCTTCAGGCATCCACCTGCTCTGACGTGGGATCCTCCATGGTTTACAGGTGGATTCTGCTCCATCATGGACTAATTCAGATGTAACAGTCCCTTCTGCTTGGGTTCACAGTAGGATTCCAGCCTGTCCAGTACAGCAGCTCAGAAAACATAAGCAATGTCCTGGCCCCCTGCCAACCCAGGCACATTGCCATGGCTGTTATCAAAGGAGGAACAATTCAGTAAGGTGATAAACAATGCAGCACTCCAGCAAGCTGCTAAAGCACAAAAACAGCCACTAACAAGCACTAGACTCTAACACAGAGTCCGGAAAGTGGGCCCATGGCAAGCACAGAAGCTTGCTCATTACAATTAAATGGCACTAACAGATATAAATTCAGTGTAGTATGTCCCTATCAATCAATTTATCTCAACAGTTTGATTCCTGCCTGCCCCACCAAAAAAAGACTGCTGTGGTTTAACCCCAGCCAGCAACCAAAGCCCACACAGCCACTTCCTCAGTCCACCAACAGTGAGATCAGGAAGAGAACTGGATGGGCAATAGGTAGAATACTCGTAAGTTGACATAAAGACAGTCTAAGAAGGAAAGAAAAGTTTCACACAGGTACAAAGCAAAACAAGAAATTAATTCACTGCTTCCCATGGGTAGGCAGGTGTTCAGCCATCTCCAAGAGAGCTGGGCATCATCCCACATAACAGTGACTCGGAAAAACAAACAGCATCACTCCAAATGTCCTTCCCTTTTCTCCTTCTTCCCCCACATTATATACAGAGCATGATACTGTATAGTTTGGAATATTTTTTTGGTCAGTTTGAGTCATCTGTCCTGGCCTGTGTCTACTCCCAATCTCCCAAGCACCTCCGGCTTCCTCACCACTGTAGCAGTGCAGAAGTCAGAAAAGGCCTTGGCTCAGTGCAAGCCCTGCTCAGCACTAACAAACACATCTCTGTATTATCAAACCTGTGTTCAGCACAAATCCAAAACACAGCTCCATAGCAGCCATTGTGAAGAAAATTGAACTCTATCCCAGCTGAAACCAGCACAGTTGGGAGAGCATGCAAGAAAGCCACAGATAGAGACCTTTGATAGAAGGAGCTTACTCCAACAATACTCTAAAAATTAGAGAAATGTAACAGTAATTTGTGTTGGATTTCACCTCTGTTGCCAGTTATTTGTCACAGTAAGTATTCAGCATTGAATTGCAAGTTTTTTAGTGTATCTAGAATTAAAATGGGTTGTTTAAAAACTGTTTTTTTTATTGTCACAAAAGAGCATATATTTGTGTTTTGTGGAACTTTTGCAAAGAAATGTAAAAGTATTTCTCAAAGTAACTGATCATAATAAGCATTCACAGCTGTATTCACCAGCATTTCTAGAGGTATATACATACAAGACTTATATGTTTTCAGAACTGCTATCTGTAAGACTCATTATCATTCCTCAGTATACTTTTGTTAACAAATTATTATCCAATTAAAAAAAAAAGCCAACTAAACACTTTATAATAATAATTGGTCTACAAACTCTCCAACTGTTGCAACGGCTGTAATAGCAACATGGATTCATTGAATGGACATATGGTTATATTCGATTAATTACTTGAGCACTGGACTGTGCTGTATACATGTAGAGAGTTCAGAACATGTTGTCACTGCAGATGCTTTGATAGAGACAAAAGGAGTGAGTTTACTTCAGGGAAGCATATTGCTGATTTAGGAGTGTAATGGCCCCTGAAAAACTCATTCATAAGTTTTATATACTGTTGACACAGTAACACAAGTTCAGGTACATTTTCTTTAATTGCTTTTTTTGATTGTTGACAGATTTTGTTTTCTGTAACGAGAGCAAGAAGAATGTCTATTATTCCAAAACTAAGCAGACAGAAAACTTTTGCTAATTTTATAAAACATGCTGCCTTTATTCAGATATGCTTGTACTAGTAGGTAAGACATTTGATTTCAGAATTGCTATCAAGGGAGCTAGTGGGCTATCAAGCTCTAGGAGGTTGATGATATAGTTTCTAGAAATGGTTGAATTGTTTTTTCTGTGAAAATAAATTATCTAAGCAATTACAGCTTTCTTATTCTGTTAGACAATCATTTATCAAATGAGCTTCGTTCCTTAAATGTGAATTTTATGCATGCATGTAATCTGAACAGTTTAGATAGCAGTTTGCAGTCTAGGGGGTATGTATGAATTGTCCACTTAGATTGTATTTTATCCATTATTTGTAGTGTGTAATTGAATTCATCTGATGTTTTCTTTTTGATCACTTGACTGTTGGGGTGAACTGTATAACTGCCAGTTTTTAAACAGTGAAACAAAATAAATATGAGAGGGGGAAAATTACAGCTCTTTTAGGACTAGTATCCAGTCATCAGGATTTCCAGAACCAGTTCAACTTTCTCAAAAATTGAAATGTAGTTCTTCTTGTCCAAACTTTTGATGCATGTGATGGTCTACAAAATATTACTATTTAATCATCTCCCTGAAATAACTGTCAAAGTAGAAAGCATCAGTTGAAAAGGCTTTGCCTCAGTCTTCTTAGTTTCTTTCTAAAATTCTTTAAAATGAGACACAGAAACAGCTGATGAGTAAAGGTACATTGATGCTCCTGGTGTCTCATTGTGTCTTGTTTGCAGGTAATACTTTCTCAGAATTTTCTTGTCTGGTGATGGCCCAGGAATTTAAGTATTTTAATATTTTCTGATATGCCAGTTTTATACTACTACTACAGCACACATTTTGTGAAAAGTGGATTCTACTAAAAGGCCATTTAAATTTTGTGTTTTATAAAGTCTATTTAAGTATTGCAAAGGTTGTTTAACCAAGCTACTGATGGGAATGGCTCTGTTTTTTTCTTTAAATATTCTGGGTTTTTTTTCTTTAAATATTCTACGTCATGCATCTCTAAATACTTTATCTGAAAAGCTCTAGTCATTAAACAGTTATAAGGATGTGGAAGAAGTTAGTTTGGGATATATTGAAGATATAATTTGAATGGCATTAGATAGAACTATCCTTCAGAAAATCAATGCATTGCATTTGACAGTAACTGTTTCAAAATAGAAAATAGGCTTTGAGTGATAATAAAGGATAAATTAGCATAGAATCATAAAATGGCCCATGTTGGTGGGGGCCTTAAACATAATCTAGTTCCAACTCCTTCTGCTGTGGGCAGAGACATATCACTAGACCAGGTTGCTCAGAGCTCCGTGGCCATTAGGAGATCACTTCTCTTTTATTTGCTTGACAAATTTTTGTTCAGCAACTAAGGAGTTACGATTATCAAGTAAAAGTTTTTTGACTGAATTATTTTTCTCTTAGGCATTTTTAATATGGCACACAGAGAAACAAACAGGATTTTTCATCAAAAGACAAATAATTCAGAAACATTGACATTACACTCAGACCACTAGGGAGTGGCCTGCATGTAGTCATGTCTATTTGATATTCTGTTAGAGGGAGATGGCTTCCCAAACTGCTTTTTGCAAATGTATTTTTATGGGTTTGTTTACTTGATCAATTTCACCTCTTGAGAAACTTCTGGTTTCCTTCTAAAGAGAAGAACTTGTGTCATGACCAAAGAACTAAACTGGGATTGGAGTAACTAGGTTAAATTCCTATCTCCATCCATTTTAACAGTGACCATTCAGCTCAATGGAACTTTGGCTTTAATTCTGGGCTTTTTATCCCTCTACTATTTTTGAAGGAAAATAGTAACATTTCTACTCAGAAATTCTCTTGTTTCTTTACTGAGAACACCAGAGGAAGGATCATACCTTATATATTGCATTCTCTAAACACTGAAGCAACATGACTTACATTCCTGTAGTTGAATATAAATATTCTCATATATATGTTTATAGTACATGAAGATTAGATATGCTGTAGGAATGAATAGTTGTGTATGCACTGTGGAGATGTGGCTTGCTTTGTCTTAAGCAAGCAAATATGTTATTTTTAAATTTAACCACATGATTTAAAATTTGGTCACACTTGTAAGTTAATTTTTAAAAGGATATGCAATCAATCCAAAATCCATTCAGTGTGGGTGGTTGGTTTTTGTTTTTGTGGTTTTTGTTGTTGTTGTTGTTGTTGTTTTATATATATATATATATATATATATATATATAAAGGAGGAATACCTAGAATTTGAAAGGAAGGGGTAAAATAAGAGAATGATTTCTTTATATATTCTGAACCTCCAGTATTCTTGTATCCACTATGCAAGTAAAAGGTCCTAGATATGAATTTTTCTTTTTTTTTTTTAAGTATAAGTTTCTTTCAACCTACATTCTCATTATAATTCTTCTAGAAAGTGCCATTCAAAGGTAGTTCATTCTTTTACATTGTGAAAGAACCCTTCCAACTTAAAGAAGAGAAAAAAAATGTAGAAGAACATCAGAAAAGGATCCAGAGATCAGATTGTAATTTTCTGGGTTATGTACATGTCTTGGATGATGTATTATTTTCTAAACACTTTTATGGGCATTATGCAAAACAGCTAGTGAAAATGAAGAGATAGTAACAGCATTCAGATAGATTAAATAGTATTGCACCCATATGATTTTATTACTAAGTGCAATCTGTGAGGCAAGCATGAACAACCTATTTAGCTAAACATTTATATCTCTGAAGGAAGATTTTCTGTTTAGTACTCTGTGTTCACATGAGAATTTCTGATATATACATAAGACTTTTTGATGCCAAATCAAATAACTCCATGTCTATGGAAATACTATATCATGCTATCATATGCATTTTAATTACTTTATTGCAGCATATTTCTCTTTTATTTTTATAATTATTATAAATTAGTTATCCTTGAAAATTCTTTGCCAATTTCTATGACATTTATAGGTCCCTACCCTTTATTGAAGGAAAAGGGGAAAATGGAGCAACTGCAATGAGATTACATACAGCAAACTTGGACAATTTTGAATAATTTATTTTAAAGCTGGACTTCATGTTCTGAATATCCCACTAGAAAAATGTAATACTAAATTTCATTCAGGTGACAATAGTATCTGTCAGAAAATACTTGATTTAATATCCTCTATTACATGAAGCACTGTAATGTTAAACCAAGAAACTCATAGAAAACCACTGTGTTCCTCGAGATCTTCACATGACTTCTTTTCTGAAAAAAAATGAAGCTCTAACTGATGTCTACTTAGGTATCAGCTGATGCAATAGGCATTACCATTGTGATTTGCATAGCCTCACAACTCCTGAATTCCATTTTTGATCCACAAGTGAAGCAAAGTCAGTCTCTGAAACCCCAAGAAGTATGCAATCCATCCATCCATCCATCCATCCATCCATCCATCCATCCATCCATCCATCCATCCATCCATCTCCTTCTCTGGACTGAAATAAGACAAATATGTAGCCAAAAGTTTAACAGTTAGTCTCTGTAAATCTTCAGTACAGAAGAACAAATCAGCACTGTATTTGTTCAGAGTAGTCTTGTTATTTTTCAAAACTGTGGCGTAGTACATCCTAAGTACAAGTCAGATAGACTGACAAGTCAGGCACTCAAGTAGCAAAATTTTACAGTTATAGTTTTGGTTTCTCTCATGTTTAAAACCACCAGAAAACATTAAGCAAATAGTAAACTTCTAAGTGTGACACTGAAGATGTTATGAATTAAGAAAAAAAAATAAAAAGAAATCAAAAGGTTTAAAAATAGGCTATCTTCAATGTCAAAAAAAGGACTGAATAAAGTTTCTCTTCTTCATATACAGAGCAATGAGCTCTGTAAGGAAAAGGGAGGCAGAACTTTTCTCTTGAAAGAAGGGGGAAAAGAGCCATTGATTAGAAAGGACTTAAAAGTTAGAGATCATAGGCAGTTGAAAATTTTTACTTTATAACTAACCGCAACAAGAAAAGTAAATGTAATATGCTGTAGAGTAGCAAGCAAATTAAATTTATTTTTTCCACATGATCTGTACAATTGGGCTTTTTGTTTCTTTATCTGGTATTGTGATTAATAAATTGTCAATGCATTTTGCTTAAGTAAAATAGTGGGGAAGAGAAAATGAAATAATTTTACTCTGTTTAATGTATGTGTATGGCACTAGATGAATATAATTTGATTTACTTCACAATGGTGTCCAGGCCATTTTTTCACTGTGCTTTTTCCTAAGACTGCATTTATTTACATACAACTTATTCAATTTGCTATCAGTCAATTTTTTTACATGAAAATTGTGAAGCTATTATAGGGAGGATTTATATGACCATTATTTTGTGTGGAGTAGTTGATTTGCCTACATCAAATGAATACTGAACATTCATTGCTCTCTTTCCTTCTTGTTTATTTTTTTAATTCAATTTTAACGTAATGCTTTATAATTTTAAGGTTTAGATTATTTTTCTTTTTATGCCTTTTTTTAATTTAAGGGAAGTGAAAAATATGAATTTGGGGGATAAACCCTTAATAAAACTTCTGTCCCTCTTTGGCCACTCAGTGTGATCCTACTAATTTTATGAAAATTGTCTCATCAGAGAGATTTAGTCTTTGGGGTATATTTAAATACAACTATGTTGGTATTCACAAAATCACTCTCTTCAAAATCATCAAAGTGGCCCTTGCCTTGCTTCAGAAGAAGCAGGATTTGTTCCAATATGATGAGTGTATTAGAGTCTCTTCGTGCTGGGACTTAATTGGTTCCAGTGGGGAGCCACTCTGCTGGACTGCATCTACTGCCTGCAGGGTCTTTGCACCTTTTCTTTTCCATGACCAGTTAAGAAAGAGCTGACCAACTTATCAATGTCCAAAAAATAAAATTAGCAAGGGTGTTTTGATTAGTATGATTAGTATGATTAGGAGAAGGAGGTTTTTTGTAAATTGTATAACAATCAGAGGAAAGTGACTACTTTAAATTTACTGCCTCTCTTTGCCTTTGTTTGATAAACATAATAGAGAAAAGCTTGTTTCCTTAGGTAGTTTTCAGTGATCTGAGGGCTATCCTCCACGCTGTCTATGTGATCCTGACACACATGAAAAACCCCTAACCCTTCAAGATCATATAAAAACAAAATGTAGGTAGAGTGCAATATCTGACAGGGTACTGATGTGACAATAAAAAGTGTTATTCCTCTAATTCATGACCAAGAAGAAGAGGAAAATTGATTTTTTTTTTTTTTTTTTTTTTTTTTAAATTCAGAGATAATTGGGAAAGCTTGAAATGTTCTGAAACAAAAGCCAAAAAGGCCAAGGTCAACAATTAAATAATTGGATGAAATTGATAGTTATAAATAAAGATAAGAGTGTTAAAACCTGGCACTTTTTGCTCATTGCTGAATAATTAAGAAATTATTTCACTTAGTAAAGGAATTTATAGGAATATTCTAAGGGCTGAACAACAGAGTACATTCAGTTCTAATTCTACTACTGATTGTATATTACAATTTGAACAGGTATCTTTTTCTTTTTCTTAACTGGGACAAAAAATATAATAGAGATATAATTCATTAAACATTTCATAATTCTCTATTATTTCCTGTGTTTTTTTTATATATGTAATAAAATATTCAGCATCCTGATACAACTCAATGTTTTAGCACAATTGAAGTAACAATATACTGGTGAAACATCGAATAGTTATAACATTAATTCCTTGCTTTAAAAAATTAATAAATTTTCTCTCATGAAAAATGAGGGAATTTTTAATGTATCTTCTTTCTGGCAGGGTGTGTGTGAAAGATTACAAAAAAAATTATTTGGAAGCAGTAAGCCCTATCATCTTAAAAAAAAAGAAGGGCAGTTAGGACCAATTTCAGTTTTTACCACTGTATATTTGGAGTGGAATCAGGTTTTTATATTTTTGTGTTTGTATAAAGGCTTCTGGGAAAAAATCCAAACCAAAACAAAAAACAAAAACAAAAACAAAAACAAAACACCACCAAAAACAAGCAAACAAACAAACAAATAAAAAACCCCAAACAAACAAAAAACCTCAAAAAAACCCACCACCCAAAGAAACCCAAAACAACAGCAACAAAATCTCTCTTAACCTTGTATCCAAAGTTAAATAATATCATGAAAATGGAAGTGAAATAAATGCTATAGGGTTGGTGTGAGGGGAGGCAGGTCTTCTGGACTATGATGAGTAGTCGGTTTTGTTATGCACCTGAGTGTCTGGGGTCTGCATGTTCAGGCACAGGCCAGCAGAGCCCCTGCTGTCCCTTCCTGCCAGGATGCAGTATCACTGCCCTTCAACAAGCCGAGCCCAGGGTCTGGGCACTCATGTGCTGGCAATTGGCTGGATAAGCTGTGGTAACAACAGAAGTGCCAGGGCAGGAGCACAGAGTTACATGACAGGCATAGTCCCAAGGTTGCCCATCAGAAGATCAAGGTTGCTTGTCCTAGCTTGTATTTGGCCATGTGCCTACTTCTTGTAGTCCTTTCTCAAATGTCTCTTCTTCCTGACTTAACAGACACACAGCAGCACCAACTGCTGGCCCTAAGCCCGGGCAGCTGAACTCCTAGAGCTGGGTGTGGAAGTGTGGTTTGTACTCTGGCCCCTGATGACCAGTGCAAAAAACATTACATTCCAACTAAAAGTGTCCTTTGTGGGTTTTTTTTTTTTGAACACAGAGAGAAGTATGCATCTGATATAGTCTTCGTGTGGGCAATGACATACTCTTGGTAACCAAAGGAGGTGGGAGCAGTTGCCTGCCAAATTAGAAAATCTCAGTGGTTTGAAAAGACTGAAATCTGTAGAGGCTGCTTAACCAGAATCACTGTGATCATGGTGTATGTAAAAAAGTTCATGTGGCAACTGAAGTGGATTGGGTGCTCAGGGTGCCTTGAGTTGCTGCTTAAGACTACAGTGTTCTGAACACAGGCTCCTTGCTGGGTGAAGAGTATTTCTATTTTTATTCTTGCTTGCACAGATTGGGAAGCTAGGCTGTACATCACAGAAATCTGGCTCCTCCATCGTCCAAACTTTATGCAATCCATACATTTTAACAAACAAAGGCATTGGCATTCATTTGTTGCATAACTTTTTCATTAATTAGTACTCTATTTGCTTGCTGTATGTCTCATTTTCCATGGTAATTAGCCTGCATGTGCAGTTCTTCCCTTTGTTTGAGTCTGAGGTCTTTTTTTGAATGGGTAGTCAATGAAGGTCCCCAGAATCTTCCACTATGGAATTACTTTTCACCCAGTTAATACTTCGTTCTGCTGAGTTCATTGCTGATGGCTGTTTTCCAAATTGCCCATTAATGTTGGGACTGTCTTCCCTTTTCCTTAGAACAAAAGTCTAGCCAAGCATACAATGATCACCATGCAACCAGTTAATTATAACTGTCTGGCCACAATTAGCAACTAAGAAGAAATTGCAAAGTTTGAGTCAAATCCTGAGGGGCTAAAAACTTGAGGGGATTGATATCGACCCGGTTCCTAGAATCAATGCAATGATGTTTGTGAAACACCACAGGACAAATTTCCTTTCAGTGTGACAACCTCCTGATATGGAATGCCTCAATGAAGAAGGAACCTGTGTGGCTTCTCAGTGAGGTGGCTGCATGAGACCATATCTGAAGCAGACCCAGCTTTGGTATGCCTCATTCACAGCAAATGTTGATTACAAGGAGAAAGTCAAAGCTGAGGAGGAAACTGAAGCACTGGACATATGATGAGAATCTGAAGAAACTGGGTTTGCTTAGTCTGGAAAAGAGATAGTAAGGCTAAGAGGAGACCTAATTACACTCTTCCACTGCCTAAGAGGGGTTTTTAATGATGGGTATGATGGAGTCAGCCTATTTTTAAAGTTCAGTGAAAGGGCAGGGAGCAAAGAATTCTGATTAATTATATGTGTAGCAAGTACTATGAGACATAAGCTATGTAATTAGACATGAAAATCAAGTTTTTTGTGGGAGTGGACTAGCTAGATATTAGCGTCTCTATGGACAGCCAGTACACCTCCATCAATAAAACTCCTGGATGGTCTCACTACTCACCTACGTAGATGAGATAAAGATGTGATATGAGAGAACAAGATGTCTTGAAATTGGATGAGTGACTGAAGTCCAAGTCACCTTCACAATTAAGTATTTAACTGACATATAAGAGCTTTAGAAATTGCCCCAACCATCCCCCACTGTGTATAGTCCAATTTGTATGTGTCAGTGTGTTGGTTAACTTCCTATAGGAAGAGTCTGGTCATTCCCTCCACAGACTCCCTTAGGTGGATGCTGTTTCAGAAATAATCCTGCGGCAGACAGTAGAAATTTTTTTGCTGCACAGATGATCAGGTATAACAATCTTTAATAGGTAGATAACATTTAAGAAACAGGAAGTGACTAATTTTGCATGGGCCAGAGCCATTGGCAGAACTGTGGGACAGATGGATTATTAGAATTGTGCACAAAAGAGTCTTGTTTGAGCCAGGTGAAGATGTAGCTGGAAGGACCTTTGTACAGGGACTCCCATTGCCATTTGGTGAATACAGATCATCTTGTTCAAAAAATCAGATTTCACATGCAAGTGCTCCCTTATGGCAATATTATATCCCCTTTTTTTCCCTACTTGTTAACAAGCAATCTCCCCACATCATCTATACAACATTTAAAAATATGTTTCAGTGAAGAGTGATTGAGCACTGGACAGATGCCCAGAGAGGCTGCAATATCTTCATCTTTGAAGATGTTCAAAGCCCGAGTGGACATGGCATTAAGTAATGTTCTTTGACTTTGAAGTTCATTCTGCTTAGAGTAGGGCATTTTTAATCTTCAAAAATCCCTTCTAATCTACTTTTTTTTCTGTGTTCACTGTTTAAAAATCCTAAGCTTATTTGTGGAAAGCAATACTTTTCATTCATGCCTATTCTTTTCCTAATTTAAGAAAAAAAAATCACAACCTCTGAATGGTGCCTCAACGAACTATTTAAAACCACTATGACAGTGGCAACAGTAGAAATTACATGGAAAGTTTCTCATTGTTGCTTTTTTTTTTTTTTTTTTTTTTCAATTTAATACTTAAAACTGTTTTCCAGAAGAACAAGACTCAATGGTTTGATTTAATAGTTCTGAGAAAAAAAAAAACCCACATATTCTGACCTTCAGTCAGAAACTTATTTCAGCTCATTTCACTAGAAAAAATGTTTCTTATTGTTTTCTAAATTTTTGTCTTTCATTTTCAACTATAATCAATACAAGCTGGTTCTTATATTCTGTAAAATATCATCATCAGTGCTATACACAATTTGTAAAATTTAAGACTGGTTCATTCTTCTATTTGCTTTTGTGGTCAAGAAAATAAAGAACTGGAAAATAAAATTTTAAAAAAAATCCATCCAATATGAAAGTTTCCAAGAAGAGGAACCTTGGGTTTGAGCTATTTTTTAAAAAATATTTTATTGCATAGAATTTAATTGTCTGAGTTTTATAAACCGTGCTGAGATTCAGAACATGTTAATAGAGATTTGGCACTACTGGATTAGATTTAACACTGTGATAAACACAGCTCAAAGTTCAGGTAGGGCAAACCTGAGAATATAGATCATACCTTAAAAACTGGGAAATTGTTTTTTGTTTGTTAAAAGAATCAGTCTCAAGGTAAACATTTCCTGTACTTGTGGCATATACAAATGAATGAGATGTGTAGCATGGAATGGGTAAGAGAAATTCCACATGAAACCAGGTGACAAACCTAGAGAAATCAATTTGCAGTTAGCCAAGAAGCGTATTAGGCAGGGTTAACTGGGCTTCATTCCTAAAGAAAGAAGAAGGTCAAGAGAGTGACAGAGGTAATATGAAGGTCATAAATGAAGGAAAAGTCAGTTTAAAGATTTATCAATTCGACAAATCTTTATTCAAGGAATAAAAATTGAAGAAAGAATGTCACAGGAAGTGACTAAATCAAATTACTGAGGATGAGCACAAAAGAAGAGTGAAACTGTGTAAAGAGAATCAGGAAATTGAAACATAAAACAAATTGCAACAAATAAGGCTTAGAAAGTATAGCAATGGAAAAGGGTGCCCTGGGAGGTATTTATAGGGGCATTGCCAGAATGTTGAGGGGAGGTATTAATTCTTGCTACTTGGAATCCATGAGATCCCATCTGAAATACTACATCTACTTCTGAGTCCCTCAATATCAGAAAGGAATTGATAAGTTAGTACATCAGAGGACACTGGCCAGGGACCTTTGCCCTCTGAGGAGCTGGGGCTTGTTAGTCTGGAGGAGAGATCATCTCAGGAGTGCTTATCAGGAATGCCTCAGCACCTATGCCAGGGTTATCAAGAGGCTGAAAGAGGTCTCTTCCCACTGCTGCAAGGTGGGAAGATAAGAGACAGTGAGTGTAAGATGAATTCAGACTGGATTTTAGGAAACACTTTTTCACTCTGAGAACAGGCAGGCAGTAGCAGAGGATGCCCAGAAAGGCTGTGCATTCCCTTTTTTGGGATGTTTTCAATACCTGACTGGATTAAGCCCTGAGTAACCTAGTCTCACTGCACAGATGACCCTGCTTTGTGTAACAGGATGGACTAAATTATTTTTGAGGTCCCTTCAAGTCTGCCTTTATGATTCCATCTCTGTATATTTGTTTGGACTTCTGCAATGCAAGGACACACTGCTGTATCATGTTTAGCTTTTCCACCAAGAATTTAATTTTTTTTTTTTTTTCAAAGCAAGCATACAACTACTCTAGAAATAAATGGGGACAGGAAAAACTATAGACACAGGACCTAAAGTTTTATACAAGATTTACCATAAGTAAGAAAGATAATAATAAAATATGTGTATGAATGACTAAAAACCACAACAGTCAGCATATAATTTTTTGGAATTGTATTTACTAATGATTTATAAAAGTAAACATATGTAAAAGTATAAATGGACTAAATAGTATAAAGTGTTCTGTATTTTTGAGATAAATACTTTTACTGTAGAGTACTTTCCATATTACCATTTTTTTAACCAAAAAAAAAAAAAAATCTCAAAAATTTAAAATTCTCTCAAGAAGGTTAAATGATAGCTTTTTGACTGCTGTTCCTGAAGAGTTATGTCTATTTTGCTTCCTGCAGTAGAAAGTTACATTTAAAGATCCTCTGTGTCAAATAAATGACAGAAAAGAAGAAAGTCCACTGATAGTTTTCTGAATTTTACTCAACATTTTTTCTAAGTTTTGGATAAGTGTTTTTCAAAAATATTTTCCTCTGCTGTTGTTCTGCTTCATTTTGTATAATGAGAGTAAATTCTTTTTCTAGTCATTTTTTCTGTCATATAAACTTAAAATCTGTCACTGCTTTATTGAGCTGGACACTAAAAATCTTTCAGTTCTCTCCTAACACTAAGAAATCTTTTGAATGCATTTGTGGTATATCAATATTTCTCTTCTATTCTCAAACTTC
This sequence comes from Sylvia borin, assembly GCA_014839755.1. Lineage (NCBI taxonomy): Eukaryota > Metazoa > Chordata > Aves > Passeriformes > Sylviidae > Sylvia > Sylvia borin. The sequence continues at coordinate 79,958,768 of CM025957.1, forward strand.
TGTGACATACACAGTGAACTTGTCCTGCAGAATGCAGTTTTTAATGGCAGCACTAAACACTTCAAGTATGTTCTTTCTGCTTTCCGTTTCTAGGATTACATCTTGCAGGATGGATTCCTAAACAGTTAGAACAAAGATATGTCTAGTGCTCAAAAACTTTTAATAGCTCAATGAAAATACGATGTGAAAGATATAAAGCATCAGCAAAATTTTTAAAACCTGAAGCTCTTGCTGCCATTTTTTATTATTACTATGGCTCCTTCCTGTAATAAATTAGAGGTCAAAATTTCAGAAATATACTGTAATATGAAATAAATACCAGTCAAATAACCCACATAAAGTAAGGTCCATATATGAGCACCTAGAGCTGTAATAAAAGTGCTTTCGTGGAGTTTCCATAAATGATTTCACTGAAGACTGAGGGAAAAGGTCTGCTGAAATGTTTAATAGATAGCTAGATTTTCTTTTTTAATGCAACATAAATTTTATTTTACATGTCACTCCTCTCCATTTTTTATTGTTTTAATACGAGAAAGGGTGAGATTACCAGTGGGATTTGTATGCTCAATGCTCATTAATTTTAATAGGAACTGGTCATCAAAATCCCTTATGCAGCCCTAAAAACATCAGCCAACATTCCCTGCTATATTTGAGAGCAAACTGCAAAATCAACAAACGGCAGAAAAGCTCTCCCAGTTGAGCCGAGCATATTTGCTGAATTCCCACAGCACTGAATAGAGAATAGAGAGAAGTCTGAATCCCTTTTCAGGGCCCTGAGTCATGAAGAATGCAGACAGAAGTGCTCTGTAACAAACAGAGATAACACAAAATATGATCAAAGCTGGATCATCTTCCTCACTGCTCTTTGAGCATCTTGTATTTGACAAATGCAGAATGTTTGAGAGTAAATTATGAAAGTCTTTGAGCTATCAAGTAAAGAATTATTACCCAACTTTACTAAATCATTCTAAATTTCAATTTACCTCAGTGAATTCACAGATTTAGCTTTCATGATTTTAATGAGTACTCAACAGACTGAAACTACAATGAAATCTCACTGAAATCTATGATCTTTTGAATAACCATTAAAATTAATAAGAAGCCTTACATAATTCCAAGGTGTGCTTGATCAGGTCACTAGTTTTAGGTTCATTTTTGCTAGACACATTAACTGTCTTATTAAAGTATCTGTTCTCTGTATCTGTAACAATTACATGTCTATAACACCTATGAAGTCAAACTTTTCATTAATGTATTATGTCCCCAAATCTCTAGTTACTAGAATTCAAATTAAAGTTCCTGTGACAAAACTAATGAAAATGTAATACATGAGGTTTTTTTCAGTAAATAAAAATTAGTAATTAATTTAGAGCCAAGAATAATTTATTTTGTTTAACATCAATCAACTTCTCAAAATGTCAACACATACTTTTCACGTTATTGTAGTAATATTTCATTAGCTCTTTTTCAAAGGAAGAAAATGCTTTCCCAAGATATGAACAAGTATTTTGAGAGTCAAAGTTATTATAGACATAATGGAAAATTTAATTGTTATAATAGTGTTCATTGTTCATCTCGTTCAATAATTCTGTGGGAACGTATGACAAAGCTAACCTTTCTCTGTTTTCTTATTTAGTGGAAATGGAAATCGAAGAGTTATTTTTTCCTAAGTTTAGAAGATAAGGTCCTTGTATTATAAGGTACTTTTTTTTTTAACCGCTCCTAAATGGTTTTAATAACATCACATATCAAATTGAATTAAAAGAAATCCAGTCCTAAACAGACTAACATTTTTATTCAGCCAATGTGTTCAAGTAAGTAAACATTTAACCTATACTGTGGTGATGAAGTTAGTTTTTCCCATTAGCAAAGAAAAAAAAAGTTTAAAAAAAAATATTTTTATCGCTTGCCATAGAATGAAGAACTAACTGTATTATCAAGGACATCAATGTTTAATAGAAATATCATGCAGATATCTTTCCAGACATTTTTTAATTAGAATGTAGTCTTTGATATCTTGATGCCAGTCTTCATCTTGCTAGTGTTACATTTATTTTGTTTTATTTTGAGAAGGGGTGAGAAGAGAGAGAGGGGAAGTGTAGCTTTGCTGTGCAAGTGAAATGCAAAGGAAGCACCACTTTCGTGGAGAAGAAAAATGTTTTCAAACAACTATTTTCAATTTGTGAAGTAATACCATATGATAATATATTCAGTTTTCCACTTTGAGTCAAGCATCTTTGTTCTTCAATTGTCTGCAAATATGCTTGGGATTTTTGTTGGCTGTAATCTGCTCTTCTTGATGAAAATTTGGAAGGCCAGAATGAATTTTGTGTTGCAAATAATTCTTGCCTACACTGGCAAAAAACCACTAAATCCATTATATCTCTACTTGATATCAACGACTGACTCTATCACGCCTTCAAGTTCTTATTTCTGCTTTAATCTGCTATTTTTCTTCTGTTAAACTAAATGAATGAAATTTTATCAGGAGGACCTTAAATGCAACATTTGAAGGACTAGAGAATATAACTCAGAATATAAACACAGAAGTAAAGGAACACACTCCCAGAAAAAGAGGAGATAGGATCTATCCAAATTCTAGATTTCAATGCATAATTAGAAAGTGGTTTTGCCCCTGTGGTTCTTCCTTAATGAAGTCTTCCACTAAAGACAAAAATGACTTTTCCAGTCCCGATCATGCCCATGCTTGTCTAAAGGTGTTAAACTGATATTCAGATATGTAGCTCTTGGAGTTAGAACAGCTAACAGTAGAGGATTATTCCAGTGGAGTTGAAATTATGTTCCAGAGCCTTGCCAGCATGGATTGGAGAAACACCATGGCTTTCCACCAGATGTTCTGGAGCTCGATGAGAAATGAGCAAACACTTGCTGAAGATTTTCCTAGGTCTGTGTGTGTTTAGGCTCTGCTGGAGTGCTCTAGACTGCTCCATGAGCTGTGACAGTTTTCTGAGGGATGCAGTCTAGTTTTATGAACTTCTTAATTGACACTATCCTAGGTAGGTGCCATCTTTCCTTCCACTTAAATCACTAAAATCTTTCCTTGATACTGCAGCCTCATTCTTGAGGTTGCATAATTTAATCTTGTTTAGGAAAGTCTTAGGTTTTGGGGATTAAATTGCTTCTTAACTTCGATGTATTTTCTTAGTTTTGTCTCTTTTTTTTTAAGTCAGTGTCTCAATATAGCACTAACTACAGTGTTTATGGTAGGAAAACATGAGAGATGGTCCAGATTGCCAGTTTTGCATATTTGCAGATCTTTGTGCCTCACCAGCAGATGTGTGTGAAGCTGCTAGTCCTCCAAATTGTTCAACCCAATTGAAATTGTCATGAAGTTAAGAAGCATTACGCTTTGATTTATAAACACAGTAATAGTTTGCTTAGAGATAACAGAAACAAATTAAGCAAAGTAGAAAGAAATTGGGGGTTATTTACTTGTCTTTTCTGACAAAAAAACAGAGCTGTGGAAATGCAGTGCATCTGACAATGCACAGCATTCTTTTTGTTGGCAATATGCAGAATATTTTCAGACTGAAAATGAATATATTTAAAATGTCTTAGAGACAGAGGAGTTACAGATGGGTGTTGCTCATCTCCATCACTTCATATGAGCAAAACTTGAACTGTTGTTGTCTTTTTCTGAACTCAGAGAGATTTTGTGCTTGAGTACTGTAATCTTTACAAAATTGCAGCAACAGAGAATAGTATAGCTAGAAGTGATATCTACTGCCTATCTGCCCATTTTACAGCTATTTAAAGAAAAATAAGCCTTTTCTTGCCTTTTGCCCCAAATTGTTCAAAGCATTGGTTCAAGAGAATTATATATGGAAATTATTGAAATAATTTGGTTTAAATCCTGAGTTTCTGACCCAAAATATAGTCAATCAAATTATGAAGGATTATTTGTAACCATGTGAAAATTCTGGACTTTAGGATGGAGTGGAAGTTTATTGATTCAAATGTTTCTGAATATTGATTCTTCAGGTAAGTGTAGGTCCCTGTTAGTATGATGCTCATGGTTGCTAATTTTAAGAAGATAGTTCTCCTAGACGATTGAGTTGCTCCTGCTATTGAATTTTGGTAGGAAATGAAATTGAGAAAATGGTAGCTTTTTAAGCCTATGTAGAATAGGAAGTCTTGTAGAAGGAACACCTTGTTAGTATTTGTCAGCTGTTTGGAGTAGTGAGTTCTGAATAGGAAGTTCTGCTATGCTATACCCCTCATGCAAAAAGCTTCCAGCATGCACACATATTTTGCTGATATTTTGGAATTTATAAGAGAAAACCACAAAACTAACCACTGAAAAATCTAAGTGGAATCCAGTTGCCAATTTTTTATGCATACTATTTACTGAACCCCCTCATTAGAAATATTACTGTACTGCATGTACCACAAAGTATTTTTAAAAAGTAACAGCCCTATCAATACTTTGAACATATTTAATGGGAGACATCTTCTGATTCTACATATGTAATAATTTTTAAATTGTGTTATAAGACTTTTTAAAATTTTGTGCAGATAAGCTAAAATTTTCTAAAATTTAATTGCTTCATTGGTATCAACATTTCAATTTTTGACATCAATAATCAACTCAGAAATTTGTGTCTTTGTAGCTAATGTGAAAATATGTTTTCATAATTATGAGTGCATCTGAATCTCACTGGACACCATAGGAAGCTGCAGAGGCTCAGTATTTATTAAAAACGAAAAAATTGGTTGAAAGAACTCAAGCTTTTGTAGCTATGTGTTGAAATGTTAGAATAAATAGCTATTTGTTAATGTCATGGACGTTTTAGCAACCATTATTGGATACCTATTTCAAAGTACCTTTATCAGCTTCTTATTGTCTTATGCTTTGTTATTTAGAGATTGAGTTAGTGGTACTCTCTTATTTTAGGGAAAAAACTTCTAACCAGATATTGCTTTAGCACTTCCCACAGGACTTATATGAAGACTATTGCACCTATTTGTCCCTCCCAGTATTCCCACTGTGAAATTTCTATATGTTTGAGGTTTTTTTTTCATATTGTAAGGATATAATTTTTTCTCTGAATGCATCACATGGAAAAAAAGTTCATGTCAGTGTTTATTTCCTTTGCTCTTTAGAAGGAGTGTCAAAATTGTGTTTAATGTAGTGAAAGCAGGAAACATTTAAAAAATTAACCAAGTCATTTCATGTTTTTCAGGTCTCAAGTCAGATACAAATAATCTTAAAATTTTGGGAAGATTCACTGGACTTTGAATGAGCTGCTGAGTCTTGAGTAAGTGACAGCCTGAAATACAGCTGTACAACAGAATGGGTGCATGGATTTCACCAGCGGTAGGAAAGCAAAAGTTAATGAGGAGGAACCTGTCATGAAAAGAGAGCTACTGTAGATGACAGCAGCAGCAGAAGAAGAGTTGACACAGGGCCATAACACAGTCAGGGGTTCCTGATTTCCGTCATGCTGAATCTAGGCAGAAAAAGTGAGCAGCTGGACTTTTATGTGCTGTATTTCTTTCAGAGACTTAACAGGTCATTAGGGGATAATAGTACCTTTAAAAGACCTGACCAGTAGGAGAGAGAAGAGGCTTGGTGGTTGAAATTTCTGTAATTACTCACTCCTGTTGTGTTCCTTGAAGAAAGCAGTGGAAGGAGTTTTGATGTAGCTGACCTGTCCTTGGAGGAAGGTTTGTGTTCCATAGGGAAGCACACAAAGATTTATCTCAGAAGCAGTGAAAGTGAATACATAAGGATTAAAGTAAATCTCTACAGCATATGGAAAATTGAATACTTTTACTTTTCACAGCCTACTACTGTTCTTAAACGTTATTGTATGTTTGGCCATAACATTTATTTTTTATTGATATGTGCAGCAAAGTAAAATCGTAAAATTAAAGAAAGAACATTAGAAATTATACATTTGGAATCACCTACCTATAGTTTTCTTGTAGGTTGAGGGGATATTTCAGTTCAAGCAGTGAAGACTGGTTCAATTATTGCACTCAGGAGCCATTTCAAATCAGTATTAGCAAGAACTACTAAGGAAAAATCAGCTCCTTAGTTTTCTACTCTATTGCCATGGAGGAATTAATGATGTAATTTGCTATCCTTAGTATTTTATACAGATGTCATTTTACATTGTTTTCTGATTTAATTCTCTATCTTACAGCTTGATGAGCTTTTTGCTTTAAAAAGTTCCTCAGCACATTCTTCTCTCCCTTTAGATTGCAGCCATCAGGGCAATCATTTTTGTTAGTTTGTGGTTGTCTTCTGTGTGTCATCTGCTCTTTCTCACATAAATCATTTGTCTTAAGTATAGATTCCACAGATATATAGACATCAGTGAGGCTGATCAAATGCAGGACATGACATTATTTTACCTGAATTAAATCTAATGTGGCTGCATTTTTACCTCACCTTGGGTGATCTATCAAGAGTGTGTGGTCCAACAGCTTTTTGGCTGCTAATATAATTATTTCATGTAGCTGTTCAGTAACTCTGAAGCTTGGGTACTACTTTAAAACCTAGGGTAAGTCATGAGGAGTTCATCTGAGAACAGGTAAATGAAATTAATAAAAAGCAGTGAGACCATGACGAAAAAGGCAACAAAGAGATGGCTAACACCTTATCTTTGTCAGCTTGTTTTGTGATTTATATATGGAGAATGACCACGGCATTTGAAGGTCTAAGATTAAATGGACTGGTGTGTTACAGACCACACTTTTAAAAGAATTATGACACTAAATTACAATTTCAATTAATTTTCCATACAACAAAATGTAATATAAGAGAGATTCTCATTAGTCCAGATTTTGCTCTAGGTCACCAGAAATGGGGAAAAAAAAATAAAAAAAAAATCACAACCAGAAAAAACCACACAAAACCAACCAACCAAAAAAAAACCTCAAAAAAAAAACCTCAAAAAAAAGACAAAAAAAAAAAAAAAAAAAAAAAAAAAAAACCACAAAAACCACAAACTGATTTAACCCCCTTTCATTTTTTCCTTTAAAGTAAAAAATATAAAACTTTAGAAAAACTAAGGTGTTGAAATAGGGCCTTTTAAAAATTCTCATAGTAATAAAATACTTAATTTTTTAATATGTGTGACCAGATTTTCTTCTGAAACTTCATCTCAAATTTTATTTTTTCTCTCCTCTTCCCATCTTTTTTCACTCTAGATAAAAGAGGATTTAAAAACTTTTGAATGTACTGGAGAAGACTAGTAGGCTGACTGTGACAAGAAAACAATCTACAATACTTTCTCGGAAATATATTCAGCCAGTGAGATCTGCATATTTAGCCTCTGTCCTCCAAGAAGTTTGGACTTTGGCTTTACAGAATTTTCAGTATATTGGTTAGGCACTCAAGCATTATAGACAATGTAAATGAACTCATCTACAAGCAAGCTGTAGAGAAATTCAATATTTTTACTCCATGTCTAGAATGTCAATTCTAGTTGTGCAGCTCATGGATGACTGTCAGAAAATGAATTCTAGGCCTGTCTGATATTTGTAGGAACTTTGCCATTGACTGCAACACAACCACAATGTTGCTCACAGCTGTTACTATAGTGATTGGAACTTACTTTTGTCTGACATTGTCGGAGAGTCCTTGGAAGTCTTGTTCCAGTTGGTTTCCTGTACATAATTTGTGATGTTACTGTAGTAATTAATAATGACAAAATTGCCAATCAACACTGTACCTGTGGTGGAAGTTCTCGTGGCTTCTTTGTGTGTTGTGTGACTTAAATCCAGTACAAACACAGTGAATTACCTTGAGAGTGACAATCAACGCTAAGAAAATAGCCTTTGTCTTTTCAGAATATCAGATCTACAAAGGTTTCACTATCAGAAAATTTGTAAGTTTAGTTCTATATAAAAACTGACTTTGAAGTGTTTTTGGAAGACTTTTCTCTGCTTTAAAAAGAGAGTCTTTAAAACAGACAAATCATTACTTTAAAACCTGGATCACTTAATTAAGAGAATAATGAAACATTTAAAGTTGAATGTTCTAGCCAAAACAGCTCATATTCCTTAGTCACTAAGTGACCTAGTGTTTTTGTTCTACAGATGAAAACAATTTATAATCAGTGAGTCCAAAAAGGGCATCAGAATATTGTAGGAGATTAAATTCCAATGATACTGACACTTTCAGACTATGCTCTGGTTTACTTGTAGCATATGAGAGATCCTTGCTGAGATTGGGAAAATTTCTGCAGATTTCCAACAAGAGGAGGCACATCCTTAGAGGAGATTGTGAACACTGAATGAGACTTCGACATTTTATCTGAAAAGACCACATTACACTTTGACCAGGTTGTATTATGGAACTTGTGTAGAGGGACAGTGTTAAGGTTAAATTTTTTAATACTAATCAGATATTTACTCTGTTAGAAACAATTGCCAATTCATGCCTTATTGTTGTATTTTTTCATTGTATTAATTTTCATTGGGAGTAGTGTCATAGCTGCTCCATATGTATGTAACTATGTTGCCCTCTTGTGACTAGCTCTCTAAAATGAGAAGTCATAGACCACTTCAAGAACCGAACTTGATTTAAAGCAATATTAAAATTGATTATCAATAGACTTGCATATTTTGTGTGTTTCTTTTAAACCAAACAGAGCAAAGAGTTTATATTTTCTAAATAGACTGCTAAATACTTCTCACATGTATTCTGATTCTATTCCTTTCTGATCCTTGTGTAATTTTTTGTGGTTTTCTCTTGTTATCCCACTGTTCTTAGGTACCCAACTGGCACAAAAACAATGTTCACAAACATGTAAGAGCATTTTATGTGATGACTATGATATCAGGAGATAAAGATTCTATTATTAATTGTGTATGAATATAATCCATCAGTCATCAAGTCGTTCTTGTTTTGGTTCTTTATCTCCTGTGGTTCAGGTACTGGTTGTTGGAATAAGCAAAACCACATTGAAAGGAATCTGTCTTTAGGGCTTTGTTGTTTGGTTTGGTTAGGTTAGGCTTTTTTTTTTCCTTGTGTGCCAGTCTTTTCCAAGTGATTACATTTCTTTTGATGCATATATTGCTCCCTGGGGTTAGTGAACAATTCTTACAAATGTCACTTAAAAAGAAACTTTAAAATTATAACTTTGCTGCCCAGTGTAGTTAAATGGCAGACTAGTTATGATTGCTGGACTAGATTAAAAAATAAGAAATAGAATAATTAATTTAAAAACTAGGAATAATGCACACTCGATAATAAACATCCTTTGAGATTATTTATCACTTTTGAAATCCCAGGAGGTTTTGTATTTTAAGCAGAAATCATAAACAATGTCAAGTAATCTTCTGACTTTATATGTCATTTTCCAATGTTTCAAATATAAATTTTGTTGTCTTATTGACATTTATTATTGATCCAGATTGACTCTTGTCTTACTGTGTGTTATGATACAGAGTGGTGGTCCTAACACATTTACTTTCAAATATTTCAACTATATCTAAAGTGAAAAGAAAGTGAAAAGATACTGAATCTAAGACAGCTGACATGGGAGCACAACGAGGGGACATACAAATAAATGCATGCACATTTGCCTATATAAGTCTTTTGATGGCGTTCACTTCTCAAAAAATCCTATTGTTGTTTAATATAGAAAATACTGGATATGGAATGTATCTTCATTTTATAGACAAATATTTAGGGGATGAAACCACTGGCTGAAACATTCTAGCAAGCTACGACTTCTTTTAATAAAGAAGACTTTAAGGGAAATCTGAGCAAATTAAGACCTGAGAGTTAATTTACCTAAAACAGGGATTAGTTCCCATTAGATTAGAATTGGTGAAGCCACCTCAGGTTACATTTTAATTAGAATTTTTGTTGCAGCATTTCTGCAGAGAATGCTTGATTAAACAATCTGCTTTAGCAAACATAAAATTCTTCTTCATCATACTTTGGATCCATTCCTTAAATCATGAAGATATACATAGACTAGGGAGCTTGTATATCACTCTCTTAATAGTTGAAGGAAAGAAAATTAATAAGCCTTTTTTTCCCTTATATAAATCTAGATACAGATATTCTGAAGGAAAAGAAAACCCACAGTTTTAGAAGGCCAGAACCCCAGTACCAGGAGCTGTTTAATGCTGCTTTCCCATCCCAGGGTGAAGGCGTTATTCAGTTGCAGCAGGGACTCTGGTGAAGTGCAGGTATGTTATCATTTCATCTGCAGTTGTGCCCAGCAGCACCAGGCTTTTATTTATTCTGTGAGTTTGACTGTTTATTGGCACATATGCAGGAAGCCAAAAGGAACAATTTTGCAAAACCAAAGCCTTTGGCTTACCTTTATTATGAATTACCATTATACCTATGGAAATGGTGGCTTTTGAAAACAGCTCTGTATTCATTTAAATACCCAGGTATGATTTTCCAAATGACCTGAATATCTGGAACTGGCAGTTCAGGGGGAGATTCTTAGCTCATTTCTCTGCTATTTTGTTTATTGTGGAATTCTGCACAGCCAGGTTATCAGAGAAGAAATCTGGAAGTACAGTAATGCTAAAAGACAGTAATATTTGAGATGTATGGCACAAATTAATTGGCAGAAAGAATCCTCTGCAACAGTGTACCCATAGATTCAGTTATACAACAAAATTGTCTGAACTTACAAAATAATAGGCAAGATATTATTTCAAACATTTCCACTGTTTGATGAACTGTTGGATAGAAATGTACATCAGCATCTTTTGCTGATATTATGCTAACAAAGATGTATTTTTCCTTGGAATTCTCAAACTGATAAAAACATTGACATAATTTTTATGGTAAATTTCAATAATTATCTGTTCTAATTTTTTGATGCATTTTTTTGTTTTTGTTTGTTTCTTTTTTAGTTCACAAAGCATCTTAATCTCACACAGTGGTTAATGAAATAATACCATATTCATATGTTTCAGATTCTCCCAGGGTTTGACAGGGATCTTTAATTGTTCGTAATACCTGTGGCTTAGAACAACATAGTCTAGATATAAATGCAAATTTTTATAGCTTGAAGAAATGCTCCTATAAAAAAAACTTTATTTTATCTCAGGAGTGCAACAAAAAATTTCTATCGTTATTCATAGTTTAAGTGTTTAAACCAAATCATGCTGAGAGAGTACAAGCCATTGATATTATTTATATTTAATATGGCTATTCGTGCTGCCTCTTAATTGGCTTTTATGTGGGTTAGAGATAGTTTACAATAATTAAGCATTAAGTAGGAGTTCACATAGGACCTCATCATCTCTAAACAGCTCTTTTGGCTCTCACATATGGAGAGTGAAGTCATGACTGGGATTTTGAAAAATAAATCATTATTAAAGATACATAAGGAATGATCATATTAGAAAAATCTATCCATTAGAAAATGAGAGGTTGCTTTATATTCTTTAGCATCCCATACTATTTTTCCAGAAGTTTTTGTTAATGAATGTCTCTTTAGTAACAATGATAAATAAAACTTGTGTATGGATAGTCCACCCTGATTTCAAAATATGCTGTTCTTATAAGAAGAAAAAAAAAAAAACAACCCTTAAAATAGGTCTTTTTTTGTTTCCAATTTTTAAATGTTTTGTTTGAATTCTTGCCACTATAATGCAGGCACACTTTCACAATTTGGTTAATATTTTCAGGGGTACAGCCCAATCAGATATTACAGATTGAAAAGAGCATACTAATCCTCATTTAACATAGTCCATTTAGATCAAATTTCCTTTTCTTGGTCAAAGTTTTTTATTCACTTTTAAATAAATAATTTTATTCTTAGGTTTAGGGAAATGAAATAATTTTAGAAGCATCATAATAGTGTTCTTTAAAAAATGGTAACCCAGGACACAGTTATTTTTTTTAAGATATGCCTATAGTTTATATTAGCTACATTATAAAGGTTTTAATCAGTTTTAACTTCTTAACTTCACAGATGGGAAGGGCTTCAAACAGGAAAATAAGATACAACAATGAGAAGGATAATGTAACAGAAATTAAAATTAATGGAACATTTTGGAGGATGACAAAATGAAGGTTTGAAAATACCTTAGTTGCATATGAAGGAAAATATTTAGGAAATGCACATTAGAAAAATAGTATCTATTACATAAATGGGTATGTGGGATTTTTTTCCCCTGGGTTATACATTAAAGAGACTAAAACTGTATGAAAGGAGATGTGGGGACAAAAAGGGGTTCTCATGATGGCTTTTAAACTCCTTGATGACCCAGATTTCAGATTATGGTGTACAAGATTTGAAGCCCAGGCGTAACTTTATTGTGTTCCTCTCCACAAATGTGCATTAGATTCACATACAAAGAACATTTTCCTATGGGCATATGCTACTTTTTGCTAAAGATGCATATTACAGACCTGTGCACAGCATAATGTGGGATGAGTTCACATTCTTCAACCCTTCAGAAAACCTTCTGTGCTCTTTCAGTGAATCTGTAATGTGCTCTGTAGCAGTCTAAAATTGCATTTGAGCTCTGTTATATGTAATTCCAGTCACTGTGTGTGGTAATCTAAATTAACTTCTGTTCTAGTCCTTTAAATTTTATTTAGAAGTTTATAACAGTAAAAGGCTATTGATTTAGAGGACATTTTCTATGAGAGTTCAAAGTACAAGGCAAAATTCTGTTGGAATAGGATAATTGCATATATTCTTACAGATGGTTAATTTGTTCCACAGCATAATATTTGGAACAGAAGAATGTGAGCTGTGCTATATCTTATTTGACTTGGAAAAGTTGAACTATGACACTTTTCTGATAGGCAAGACAGATGTTTAACTAGCATAAAACATGCCAGGCAGTAGAGCTTGAAATATGTGCAGGACGTTGGAAAATAAACTAATGATATTTCCTCATGTCCAGAGTGCAATTCTTGTATGCCTACTACAGCTGGAGAGGGAGAAGCAAAAGATAGTTGTGTGCCCCTTTTCCATACTTCAAAAGTCATGGCTTCCAGGGAACTGATACTTCAGCAGCAATGTAATGCTAGTCTTCTAAACACTTTGTGACTGACTCCAGATTGCCCAAGGAATGTTGCTCTGGAATCCCTTCCTAGTCACATAAAAAGGAAAATGTTAAGTGGGTGATCTGAGCTTTATACTATATGAGAGATTTCTCTCACAGCCTCTGACCTACAATAGGTACCCAAAGCCTTTCATCAAATTATCTGTCAGAGGAGCTTATTGTTCATTATTATACTTATCTTATTGGAGGCAATGTTAATGGAAAAGGAAGCCAAGATACTTATCTGACAAAATTTAGAAGCAGAAAGTGAAGTGGAATTTAAGACATTTCTGCTCCATATTAAATTCCAGACTCTGCTAAAATATAATGCATTTAGACTTTGAGAATACTGTTATAACTACACACTAGAGACTAAATTCTTTTGTCCTTGTTCAAGCAAATCCTGCCCCCAGACTGAACTGGGAATTTAGATTGAGTGAAGACTGCAGAATTGAGCCCTAAAGGAATATGGCTTACTGCAATAAGAGACACAAGAGAGTTGGAATAAAAATACTGCTAGCAACACGCAGCAATGGAACAACATTACTTAGGGAAACATTCAAATGGGATGAATTAATTAGAAACAAGACTTTGATCTAATGCTTATGACAGTGCTTATGTTCAATGTAACCTATTATTTGTATTACCTCCACTCTGTCATATATTTTTTCTATTTGCTAAGTAGTTTGCTTATCTCTTACTGCTCATGAAAGAAAATATTTTGCACTGTCAACATATTTGTTTGTTGTTAATAAAAGATTATAACTAAAAATATAATGATGTGTCAAACAGAACTAACCCTCCAGAGAAGCTAAGCAGATGGAAATGGTGCTGTGAAAACGAATGCATTGTAATTCACATAATTTGCTTTTCACAGCAAATTATCTCTAAGTCCCACCCACAACATAGTAATGATGAAGCAGAACTAGAGCAAGATTATGGATTGATTCTTCTACCCTTTACATTGGTATGAAACCTATATAATATCATATGACATCAAGAGAGTTAAATTAGATTTACATTAACATAAATTATAGTTCAACAAGCAGAACGTTAGTAAAGCTAAGTGCTTTAAACCCATTTAAAGCTCAGTGAAAGGTTTATTATCTCATTGATAAGCTCTATCTAGGTCCAGTTTAAAATCTGCTAGCTCCAAGAGAAAGATATGGACTATAGTTGCTTAGAAAACAAATACATATTTATTGAGATATTTTTGACTCATTTTCTTTAATGCATATTTTCATATTGACACTTTTTCATAATTTATTCTCAAGCAAATATTCAAATAAAGAAATATTTGTTCTCTCTGTTTTCTGTTTTTGTTGTTGTTGTTGTTGTTTTCATATAACTGTTTAAGTTGCTTTTACAAGAATGACTGCACAAGTTTTATTATTAATCTAAACCAAATTCTTTTATATGAAAACTAAGTATATTTCCATTTTTGTATTTATTCAGAAAATTAAGAAATCAGTCATGCTAAGTATAATGTCAGAATTAATATAGAAAAGCTAACTGCAGCTTCATTTACACCTTTTCTGACCTAAGAAACCTTAGTAAAAGAAGGCTATTTACTTTGTGCTGTTACCTTTGTTTGTTTCTTTTTCCTGGAAACTTAATTTCACCTTTCTTTCTCAAGTCATTTAAAATCCATTTCTGCACAAGGTTTTATAAACATTATGAGCATCTATGAACTGGTTTTCATACTGAATTCTAGTGCATAATGTTAAGGGAATTACACTGAGTACAATTTGTTTTTCAAGAGCTAGTGGAATCCAGTTTTATTGTTTGATATGTCCCCATTTTTGCTGAAATTTTGCAGTCTTGCAAAGCCAAATATAAATTGTTTTCAAAATTGCTTTTGTTTCTTTTTCTTTGGAAGTATTTATCTCTCTCTTCCAATTTCCTGCTCCTCTCCTCTTTTATTCAACGACTTTTAGTGAAATCCCTGCCCAGGGCAGTAAGGTCGGAAGCAGATGATTTTGGAGGTCCCTCCCAGCTCAAACCATTCCTTGATTCTGTGATTCTATGACATTCTTAAAAAGGATTCTGACCTTTCCTCATTAATTCCAGGCAGATGTAGCTACAAGATTTATTAAGGGAAACTTCAGTGCTAATGACACTCCTGTGGGGTGAAGCTTGTCTAAAAGTAATCTTCGTGTGAGACCTGGGCTACACTTGCCCCCTATGAGAATTACTCCTGTTTGCAGAAGAGAGAAGCAACGGAAAAAAAACAAAAAAGGAGAACAACCTTTAACATTTTTACCTACCTGCAACATCACAGGGCTGAGAGGCTTTAAATAGTGATATTAACCCAAGTGTGAATGCCTGAACGGCCTTGGGGACAGGGGAAGTCACAGAAAGAAGTGAGGCTACATGGATAATGGTTATGGGTTATGCTAACACCTCGTTCGTGGGGAAAAAAAAAATAAAAGAAGCCATAAATAGCTGAAAAATAGCCTCTTAGGGAAGGTAGAATGTAATGGCTGGTGTGGAACTGTCCTGAGATTCCAGACAGAACTTGGAAATACTGGATTGGTCTAAACTAGACTAGAAGTTTTGCAGGTTTGTTTGGGATTTTTTTTGTCTAGTTTTGTTTTTAAAAATGTATAATGCTGCAGGATAAAAATCTTTAAATTAAAATTGCTATCCACTTTTTAAATCTATTCTGCTTAATAAATGAAATTTAGTTTAAATATCATAGAATGGGTAGTTCTCCTCTTGTACCTGCTCCATTAAAATTTCCCAGTGTGCAATGTTCTGGAGAAGTTTTAATTAATGTGGCTTTTCTGATTGGGAATGGATCGACTCCCTGGTGAGAGAATCAGGCTCATACTTGAGAAAAGATCTTTTCCTATTGCCAGTCTGGAGGAAAAGACTTTTGAAAAATTCAGGTTCTCCAGAGACCTACTAGGATAAAAAGCAAAGTCTACAAATAAGAACTAACTATAACATTAAATGACCTCTATCTTGTTCCAATTTGCCATCAGTATGGAAGCAAAATAAGATTAAATCTTTGTCAAATGGTAAGTAAATTTGGATATGGATAAGAGATTTTCTGATCGACTAGAGATAATTTTTGTTTGTCTATCAACGTGATAAAGAGAAGTAATTTTTTAAAAAAGATCCTGAGTAGAGACTCATAGCTGCTATTTTTTTTTTTTTTACTAATTAGTTGGTAGATGGCAAGAACTTTATTTTAATATTTTATAATAAATCTTATTAAAAACTCAAAGCACATGTTTTATTAGCAAAACCAAGTAACTTTGAGTGTTTCCTCTGCTTTGCAGTGTTGACACGCAAAAATAAGTATTCTTATTTGGTTTTTCAATTTAAAAAAAAAAGATAAAATTACACACAAGTTTTTAAAGGCTTGAATCACCTTCACCAAGCAAGCAACTGCTGCTCTTTAAGGCAGCTCCCAGGCATTTGCAATTTCCCCTTTCAGATGTTACTGCTGTAGTAGTAGAATCAGCAGAATGGTGTGTGTGTGTGTGTTTCAGCTGTTCAAGTTTAGTTCAGCAAATTAGCTTCCTTTTTTGAGAAGGGGATTCAGGCCAAGAGTCTGAGCTAAGAATGGGAGTTGCTTCAGGGTTAGCATATGTTGCATTCTTCCATAAGATGATAGTCTGTTATAGATAGATTGAGCAATATCCTAAACTACTGCAAAAAATCCCCAATTTCTTCTGTCAAAGATCTTACATATCAGCGGTTCTATCAAAATTAGCTTTATGAATTTAGGGTGATTCTGTTAGATAGAGCTGAAATAGTGTGATTCAAGGATGCTTCCTCTTTTCTCAGGTTATCACAAATCTTTTGGGCTTCGGGTGCGGTCTGCTGAAAAACACAGAGAAGTGAGGTCTGTAACTTTCTAAAAGAGCTCCTGCCTTCCTCTGCTGATGCTGCTGCCCAAATTTCCTTTACCCATATGTCCTACCTCCTGGAAATGTGGTAATTTTACCATGCTTTAAATGACAAATTAGCAGAAAGAGTGTAAAAAATCATTTTATAGAGCACTAGAAAATTTTTGAAGCATTATTATCAATGTGTCATCACTACTTTGCATTTAACTATCATAAGAAAGTATTTTACAATTGATTTTAGAAGCATGGAAACAGTATTTTGCATTTATGTGTATGTCTTCTTTGAGAATCTGGGTTGGTATTAATGCATGGCCATTTAATTCAAACATTTGTAGTTGTTTACCACTGCAGTAAAATTAAGGAAATCAGAGCAACCCCAACAAGATCTATTCAGGACTTAAAAGTGTATGGCAGTACTTTCAGTCCAGTGTAGCAGAGAGACTGAACCAGCCATAAATGCACAGTACAAAAAGCTCATAGTGTGACCCATGTGGTGTGATTATGGTGGGTCTGGAAATTCTGCTTAGGCAGAATGAGCTAAAGGCATCTGTAGGCAGCTAGAGATGAATGAAAATCTTGTTGGTAGTAGTGACATAGGTGGTCACTCTTGGAAATTTATTGGAATTTTTCCAGCCCAGATTGTTCAGGTTTAATCATGACTTGAAAACTGCTGCTCATTACAGAGTAATCTGCACTAAAGTGTATTTCTTTATTTTCATTCTAATGTAATTTCACTAACATTTTTTTTAAATTTATATATGTTTTAAAATAAATTATTTGGTAATAATGTTCAAAATTCATACTTGAAGGTTTACAAGTGTATTTTCAAGAACAAAAGAACTAAAATGGAAAAGATTACTGAAAATTATTTTGCCTGTACTGAACTAATTCAGATAGTGTTTCTGAGCATTTCTTACTACAATAGATGCTCATGTCATAAGTGGTTAGTGAAGGTATTTTTCTGTAAAAAAATAATTACACTGAATAATTTTATATATGCTGAAAATATTTTAATATATTTATTTTGTTGAAAATTTTAACATAAATTAATAAATTTTCTTTGTATCTGTACCTACCTCGGGCTGTCAAGTGCAAATCTTAGAAACAAACTCATTTTTAAAAATTTAAAAGAATAGTTGTTAATCAGTGGGTTCCTGGTTGATTTTAGGGAGAAAAAAAGAATCAGGAGATAGTCGGTAAACTTTCTTCATGTCTGACCATATATGATCCTTAAGGAAAACTGAGAACTTAATCCATCCATTTATAATAGAATCATAAGTTACAGGCAGTTCTGGGTCACTTTTACCTTTAAATCCGATCATACCATCCATAACTGAGCTTTACATATGCATCAGAACTCCTAAGCCAGCTGATATTACCATATTACTACCCATCCCTAGGATGGAATTTTTATAAATTTGTTTTGTAAGACAAGTCTGTGGTGACTGGAAGGCTGAATCTACAACTTCCAATTTCTTCTAACTTACCTTTAAGCCAAACTACTTAGTAATAATTTGCCATTAAGTCTGTGAAGCCTTAAAAGGCTGCCTTTGTTACTTGTTTATGTGTTCTAAAGGCAATATTAATTTCGTATTGCAAGCACGAGGTGCTTGTATTAGGACAATTAAGTTGCTATTTGTGTAGCAACAAGTATTGGGAATGCACTTTAATATCTTGGTTTGTGACTTACAGCCAAATAGCAGGTGCAATAGTCATCTCAGGCTCTTCCCTCTTTACACTGAAATAAGCTCCTTCTTGAATTCACTGTAATTTCCTTCTCAGCTTGATCTTTTAATCTCCATTTTCAGACTGCCATTTCTGTGGCTGTGCTGCAAGTTACTAAATGTGTTTTACCAGATTAAGAAATTTGTCCTGCTTGACTCTGAACACAGTTTTTTCATAATATGAATTTTAATCTTTGGTACCAATCCAAAGGGCACAATTTCTTTTATCCAAAGTTAAACTGAAATTTCCATGATGTTGAAACTTGATGATACTTTCTGGTTTATAATGCCACTGAGCCTTAATTAAATTTTCCAACTTATCGTTTAACACAAATACATTTTCTTTGTCCTATTTTTCAAGCCCTTTCTGGAAAAAGATCCTTGTCTCTGAATCCTCTACTCCCCTGCACTTCGTATTTGAACAGATAGAGAGAGGGTATAGAGTTCTATCTGGAACTCAGAAAACAAGGGCGGACAATAAATGGCATAACAAAGTAACCGTTTAAATAAGGTAGGATAAAAAGAGACAGCAATACAGACAGCAATAAAGTCTTACATCAGTTCAGATGCTGGGCACTCTGCATGTATGCATCATATGACACACCACAGCACATTCCCCAGCTCTGTGCTGCACAGATACTGTCTATGGTGAATTATCTTCCACTTTGGCCATTTGAGCTTTTATATGGAGTTTTCTTAAAGAAAGAAAGTCTATTCAGCAGTGGTACTGTCAAACAGAGAGGATGTTTGCATCCAATGAACTTCTTTCTTCGCACCTTAGATAGAGGCACATCATGTACTTGTGGGTAATGACTGGGTGGGAAGTGCCTGCAGGCTCCTCAGCTGCCAGACACTGGTGAGTTTGTCCAGTGGCCAAGAATTTGTGCAGCACCACAGAGCCTGAAGCTACACTGAGCAAGTGGCCCAGCCAGAGCTGGTCTGCCTGTGCTCCTGGCAGCTGCAGTGTGGATCTCCGGCTCCTTGAGGCACAACAGCCCGTGGTCAGAGCCACCTTGTTGCACCCTTTGATCCAAATTTGCTGTTCTCAAACATATTCCAAGTTCCCATTAGGAAGTTATTCAGCTAGTGGAGGGTTTCCTGACAGTCTGGGTGGTTACCTCTGTTGTAACACCCATGAGAAACTGGCACTGGGTGCACCAGCAGCTGCCCTGCAGCTGCTCGTTCTGTGCGTGGGTTTCTGGAGTACAAACTCCAGGACAGGAGACTTGGGCTGTTCAAGGTCACCAGCTCTTCAATACAATGTCTTCTGCAAGGCTCCCAATACAGCTAATGAGAAGGAATCTCTTCTGTAGCATTTCCTCCCACTCTGTACTCTCTGGTAACTAGATTCGTACTCAGAATATGAGGACTGAAGTAATCCAGTAAGGAAAATGTGTCTTTATGAGGGAACAATTATTGAAATGTCCCCAAGCATATAAAGGAAGAAACAGCAGGGTTTTTTTACAAAATGAAATTCACTAAAGCCAGTAAAATATTGCTATGAAGTGTTTTTCTTTTGGAAAATCTCACTTCAATGAAATAAATACAGGAACATTTGCCAGAATGTGGGAACATGTCAACTGCAGTGACATTGTTCCTATGGCAGGGAAAAAATGGAAAATGGCAAATTTGAAGCAGTCTGTTTCTCCTTGTTTTGGTTGAAGTATATAGATTTCTCAGGGTTGAGAACACTTCTAAAATATTCCTTTGAAAATCTAAAGATCAATCTGTAGTATTGTCAAAATTGAAGGGTATCTGTATATAAATTGCTCTTACATTGCCATTTTAAAGTGATTTCAAATTATTTCTGCTATGTTCTATTTTCTTTAGGACAGCTGAGCAGGCAGAGATGTTGGCTAGATATTTTAGGTGATGAATACCCTCAGAAGTCAGTGCTTTTGCTTAAGTTTATATGCTTTACCCAAGACTTGCCATAGTTCCTCCAAGATGTAAAATAGACCAAGAGTCTTAGAAGAGAAGACCCAGAAAACTCATTCAAAACATGATATATATATTGAAAAAAAAAAATAAAATTGAAAAGTAAGTTGTAAAAAGTGTATGACCCAGAAGGAAATAAAAAGAGGAGAAAATAGATAAGCCTATGTCTTGATATACCAACTGAAAACCAGTAAATATCTGCTGACATACACCAAATTAAGTAAGAATCTCAAGAAGCTGCAAATTTATTAATCTTAATAAGGACCACAAATATTGGTGGATTGTTTGCTTCATAGGATAAATGCATGGGTGTTTTAGTCATGTGATTTGCATACAGAGAACCTGTAAAATCTAATTTACAGTCACAAAAGTTTTGTAAAATTCTTTGCACACTCCAAGAGTACATTAAAGGGAATATCTGTAAAAGATACATCTTTTTATTAACATCTAAAATAAAGACCTTAAACTAGGCAAAGGACTGCTTGAGAGGGAGGTTGCTTTGAAAGAATGTGATGAATCTGTTAAGATGTATCGAGTTTCACAGAAGTGGAACACTGAGGGAAACTTAAACCTATACTTCAGCTTTCTGTATGCCAAGGAAGGTGCTCAGCCATTGTCACAGAAAGTCAAGAGTGAATATTTTCAGCAGGATGATAGAGTTGACAAACCAACACAATGCCAAAAAGAATGCAGTCCCTAGCCACAATCTATAGAGATTTTTTAACACCAAAGGTCCTAGCACTGTTGGAGTAGTTTTTGAAATCCCTTACAGAACTGAAGCACACATTTGGAGATTTCTGCAAAAGAAGGCTATTATTTTTCCATTAGTCAACAAGAAAACTGTAGTGGATTATTAAAATATGAAAATGACATTTTGAAGAGAATTAAAAAAAAAAAAAAAAAAAAAAAAGTGTCAATGATCTGGAGGACAGACAAAATGGAAAAAAAAGATTAAAAGAGAAAACCGTAAACATGACCAGGCATCCTCAAGAGACTTTTTGCACTGGCATCCTTATTAAAAAAAAACTATCTAAAAGCTGCTGTCTCAATCATATGTAAAAGAAAGGATTAGAATACACCTGATCAATGACCCTTTCTAGTTATTTATTTGCATATCTTGATTTTCTTTTAACCATTTTCATTTGTCTATGGATTTGTGAAATCTAAAAGGAGCCTTTTGTATGTTTTCTCTTTTTTTGATATCTTTCTGATAGGTCCTTAAATAGAAATAAAAATTCTGAGGACAACTCTAGGAGGTATGTCCAGCAAATAATGGTAATGTGGCAAATCTGCTCGAAGAAAAGCTGACCTTTCTTCACTCTGTCAGCTAAAAGCATTGCACTAATGTTCAATAATAATTTAAAAACTGGAGTAATACATAGGTGTAGAAAGCTTCTAATAAATATTTCTAGATCAAATATTGATGCTGCATATGTAAGTACAAAAAACAGAGAGGCAAAATGAAGTTTTAAAACTCTGTCTGCACTTGAGCAGTACAAGCAGCATGGGAAAAAAATTACTTATCAGCTTTCTAACATCCCACTAAGTAGCCCTAACATGAGGTATCAAGGGCTTTGGAAGGAGTTTACAGTCATAAAGAATTCTCAATAGAGAGTCCAAGTGATGTTCCACACCACTTAGAGCCTTGAAAATGTCTGCATAACATGGATGAGTTTTCCGGATTGCTGAAGGTGTTGTCAAGTGAGAAGGCAGCTAGACTGATTAAAAGATATAAATGTGTCTTCAAATTGTGCTAGCCCTTATTTCCTTATGCATCTTCAGTTTCAATCAAGCTAATACAGAACCTTCCTCACATGTATCTGGATTTAGCATGCATCCAGCATTATATTTGAAGTAACTATTCACAGAATATCTCTGTGGTCTTGCATTGCAAGACCCAGTGTCAGACATTGCCTTTCCTATAAATACCATTATTAGAAAGGGTCATAATGTTTTGTTACAGATTCTATTGATAATGTTATGCATATAGAATATAATTTTTTTCAAAGTTTCATTTGTAATTTTATGGTTCTTTATTTTTCTCAGCACAAATTAAAAACAGCAACATCTTTCTTCTTCATTTCATATTCACTTTCCCTTCTTCACTCCAGATCAGGACATTGATTTCCTTACCAAAATGAAGATAAAATACCTAGAAAGAGGAAGGACATTCAGGCCTCTTTTTTTTTTTTTTTTTTTTTTTTTAAATTTATTTATTTAAATTAAATATAAAAATTCATAGGCTGTCTAGAATTATAATGATTTTTTAACAATCCACTTTTCACAATACCATTTTTCCACAGTAGACTTTTTAACTCTAATTGTTTGTAACAAAATGATTTTTACTGAGCTCCACCATGATTTTTATTTTATGACCCACTCAGTTCCTGAGTTATATATGTTTCTTACCTCTAAAAATCGATGTAAACACATCAGCTCTGGCAGGTTGTTATCAAGGTTTCAGAGAACATAAAATGAACCTAAAAGATAACCTTCCAAAACTCAGAGGAAAAGACATACTTTCAAATTTGCCTGTCAGTCTATCTCAAAGGAGACAAAGCCAGGAAAAATGTCTTAAATGTGATGGTCTCATATGATCTGTTTCTAAAATTGTGTTTCCCATTGGATAGATCTTTTATCAGAACAAGAGAAAGCTTTATGCTGTCCTTCCTGACAGTGAAGCACATGCTTTATACAACTTGCTGCAAGGGTTATCTCATTTAAGCTACTCTGTGATCAGCAACCTGTTTCTCCCATGGGGCTCTTCAAATGTGGCAAGTACCCAAACATAAGAGAGGAAAATAAACCATTTGAAGCCACTTATTTTTGACACTTTCCTGCATTGCTTCCATCTCTCTTATCTATCTTGTGTGTGAAGATCATAATTTCAAAATCACACAGACTCTAGAAGAGGCCAGTCTGTGGTTCAGCACATTCATGCCTGTAGTACATTCTGTACTTAGATATCTTCACTGTGCATCCAAGGTGAAGAAAGTGCTTTGGTGTTATATTGTTAATAATATTGGTTACCAAAAGAAGTCAAGCTGCTAAGAATCTTTCAAAATGTGTAGGAAATAGGTCCCTTTTCTGTCTGCTAGGAAATTTCCTTTAGTACAATATTGAATAATAAGAAAGTTGTTTGCAATTTTAACCCATCAGAAGACAGTTGAAAATTAATTAAACAAACTAACAAAACAAACAGACTAACAAAACACAAAAACCAACCAACCAACCAAACAAACAAACAAAAACAAAAAAGCCCAGAAAAAAAAAATCAAGGTTTTCCTTTGTTCTTAAGCCACTTTTGGAGAATTATATCTAGCTTATTTAATCTGGAGATGGAGGTACAATAAAACAGGTGGAAGGGTTTGTTTTATTTCTTGGTGGGAATAATAAGGATGGAATTATGCCACATTTATCTTTGTAATATTAGTGATACAGAAAGCACAACCCTCAGATCCTTCTAAAGACTCTGATCTAGAGGTGTTACATGGTAACTTAAAAAAATATTGCTATTTTTATAGCAATCATGAGTTTTCTTGGCTGAACTGAAATAAAAATTACATCCATCAGCAATATGAAACAGCATTCAGAGAATTTCTTTTGAAAAGGATTATATTTTACTGATTTCATCCTCTTTTCAGTCACAGTTTCAGTTACAGATATTTTAGCTTCTGTATGTCTCTGACTTCACCGCACCTAGTCATCTCTGCATAGCATCAGGAAAATTTAGAGTATCTACAAGCACTTTTTGCATTCAAAGAGAATCTCTTCCAAGACCTTGGAGGGGGAGCTGATGCACAGATTATTCTGAGGAGGAATGTAGTGACGAACAATGTGGGAAATCAATGCTCGAGAGCCAAGCCAAGCTGAATGTTTTTAGGTAATGTGCCCTCATGGAACTGAATCTGAAACTAATGTTGACAGAAATAAGAAGCTTAAACAAATGATGATCAATCCCAAATAGTGGCTGCATAATGAGAAGAAGTCTATGGAGTTCCAAATAATATGAGATAGTTTACAATGTTCTGGAAGCATGACAGGGTCTGAAATGAGTGAGAAATGCCCATGTGTTAAAATTAGCTTAATGCTTGCATTCCAACTGACCTGTCTTTAATGCTTTAAACCTACCTGTGCTATATATTACAGGGATGCATTGTGGGATCTTTTGTACATGTTTGGTATTTGCTGCACTGTTCAGAGTCTAGACAGAGTGTATGAGAAGCTTTGTAGTGTACCAGTTGATGTACAGCATAAATATCTGCACAGTTCTTGTTAGTGTGAGTATGAAACTTTACCATTTAAAAAGAAAGGACAAAAATAACTGAAAAATAAGCCTAACTCAAGGGAATTTGAGAATTTTGCCAAAATAAAGCTATTTCACTGGCATCATATTTTACAGAACACAAATACATTAATATCTCCTCTCCTCTCCTCTCCTCTCCTCTCCTCTCCTCTCCTCTCCTCTCCTCTCCTCTCCTCTCCTCTCCTCTCCTCTCCTCTCCTCTCCTCTCCTCTCCTCTCCTCTCCTCTCCTCTCCTCTCCTCTCCTCTCCTCTCCTCTCCTCTCCTCTCCCCTCCCCTCCCCTCCCCTCCCCTCCCCTCCCCTCCCCTCCCCTCTCCTCTCCTCTCCTCTCCTCTCCTCTCCTCTCCTCTCCTCTCCTCTCCTCTCCTCTCCTCTCCTCTCCTCTCCTCTCCTCTCCTCTCCTCTCCTCTCCTCTCCTCTCCTCTCCTCTCCTCTCCTCTCCTCTCCTCTCCTCTCCTCTCCTCTCCTCTCCTCTCCTCTCCTCTTTCCTGCTAATTTGGTTTTTTTTGTTTGTTTGTTTTTTGGTTTTTTTTGGTTTTGGTTTGGGTTTTTTTTGGTTTTTTTTATTGAGGCAGAGCAAAGTTATCAGATTTAAGTACCCATTAACTACTAGAATTTGAAACCAGCTATGGTGCAAAGTAAAATGAAATATCAGAGTCTCAATTTTCTTCTCAATGCTAGTGCTTCTGGCCTTCCCATGTGAGCTGTTACTGTGATGAATAAACACACGCTGAATTGGTTCATTAGGGTGAAACTATAGATCTCTCCTGATGTTTCCTTTATTCTTTGCAAAAGAGGCTTCATTTTTTCTGTATATTTGGTTGTTACAGCTGTGATGTTTCCAAGCAAAACAAAGTGCCATACTATAAAATGCTTCCACATGTATTAGATGCAAAAATAGGAAGCAGAAAAGATAAACGTGATGCAAACTGAATGGTTTATCTTGCTGATTGCCAGGGGTATTAATGCGCAGGGGAATTATTCCCTATAATTGTGGAGTTACAACGATTTTTGGAAATATGTTCTCATAAAAACTACAACTTAATATTTAAGGATTAAATAGAGCTACAGTTTAATACTTATTCTACCCTGGAATCAGATCTGGAGTATTACTACTCGGTTATATCTATCACTCCCCATACAATGCTGTCTAAAACATTTTAGTCACTTAAGAAATTAATTTTAACAACAAATAAAATACCAAAAAGAAATCCTAATGTTTGGTTTAGTGCCTTATATTGGTTTGTCCATTTCACTGCTATTCTGATAGCCTCTACAAACTTTTCTGTAAGTTGACATAATGTGTCTGTGATTGTGGCTCATTAATGATTCTTGTTGAGTGTTGGAATCAAGAACAATGTAGAATCTAGTATTTCTGGGTATGTTAATATCTACAGTTTCAGTTCTTAACAAATGGTACATTCAATCTTTGATGCTTTTCATTTAGGGTCAAATGACACAGCTTGATGATAGTGTTTCAAGAGGAAGTTTATTCAGATGTAGTTGGACATTGTAAAAAAACAAAAGCATTTAAAAAATGCAGATTACAGTTTACTAAATGGCATGGAAAAATAAGCTTTCCTAATAGTAACATTGAGGAAAAAGATTTCCAGAAAGTTGTTAAGCACGATCATACAAAGTAAACTTAATTTACAGCTAACAAAATAATTTATGTCTACCTACAAGTTAAAAATCCTGAAAATCAGAATGTAAAAGCTAAAATATTACTGCTATGACTACTTAATCAGTGCATAGCTTGTGTTCCAATTAAGCATGAAATTTGTGTGCAAAAACTTTAGGATCATAAATAATAGCATCCCAAGAGTTTCTAATAAGCACAAAAATAACAACTGAAGTAATTTCTTAACTTCTGCATATTCTTGATAAAATTCTTTCATTCCATGCCTTAGACTTATTTATTTTTTCCTGACTTTTTAATTTTACATTGAACATAAGGTAATGTCTTGAAACACAGGTAAGGCAATACACTGGGGAACAGGGAATAACCTAATACTTGATTTTAACTTGCTTTATGAAGTCTCGGTTAGAATGTGATTTATCCCTGTGCCAGAAAACAAAACATTACCTATGTGCCACTTAAGTCTCAGTTTTCCTGACAAGAGTTACATGGTACATAAGTCTTACTCAGGGCTCATTTTCACTTTTAGTCTGCAGCCTGGGAAAATCTGTTTTCACTTTGCAGATTGCATGTCATCTCATTATCTTCAGGCTAAACAGCTAGCAGCAAACAAAGGTCTCTATCTCTGTGCAAATGGGAGGAAATGCACTGTGAAGAGAGATGTTGGCTGCAATTTTATTACATAATATAGAAACACTGTCCCTGACAGGGCAACATTTTCCCTGCTAGTAGACAGAGACAGCATGGTCTTGCATTGGGACCACAACATTTGGGAGTCTCTGGTCTAAGTGGCAGCTAGGAAGAAACCTCACACTTTATTTCATGTACCCTGTGGCAGCTTCCTGGCTTGTTGTGGGATTGCGCCAGAGGGAGAAGACATGGTGGGCAGGGGCTGGAGTATTACTCTTATGACAGACTTATAGAAACATGAAACAGCTTTCCCACTAACCCCACCAATCCATAACAATCAGTGGACAGTTCGGAACACACATATAAAAAAGTGCACAAAAGAGAGAGTGCAGAGGCTGATCTGACTGAAGCCACACCACCCAATTCTTCCCCTCTGCTCAGGACCATTGATACCCCATTGGTCTATCCCTCACACTTGCTGCACTGGAAAGGAACATACTTCCCAGAAGTGAAATGCAGTCTATTTCCCCCATGAGGCAATGAGGTTAGATGGTATTCCATGACATGAGGAAAAATAATACTCACACAACTACAGGCTCCACCCCCCACAATTACAGAAAAAAATGAGCCTGGTTCTTGGCCAAAATCAGGATATATTTCATGAATATTTCTTAGGGAAGGTAGAGGGTTGTTTGCTGTCTGTTTCTAATAATACAATTTTGGTATTGGCCATAACCAGTTTCTTAAACAAATATCCTACACAAGCCAGGACACGTGGAAATCACATGATATTTTCACATGCTTCAAGCAGAAACTCATATTAAAACACCTTTTACTCTTTATTAATGTTGTCAAGCTTTCAGAAAAAGATTTCCTGTCCAATATTGTTATATTGCTGTTTCTTTTACACAAATTAGTAGGAAGAGAAAACAGGAGTAAAATTTAAAAAAAAAAATATTTTAGCTTATTTCTAAGCAGTTAGAATACATTTAAAATTCAGAAAATGCTTCTTGAGTTGCACTTAAACCACTATTGAATTGTAATGCTTTTCCCCAGGTTTACATAACTCATTCATGTCAAAAGAAAAGCCATGGCTATTTCAAGCAAGTTAATAAGAAAACAAGAAGAAAAAACTCCCTCTGCACCCTTCTGTCTGTAGCACTTCTGTAAACTACAGGTAACTACTTTTTGCTTGCAGACATAGGAGAATAGAGGTGTTTATGAGGAAAAGAGCCAATAAATGAGACAAAAATCACCACAAAAATACAAAATCATATGTCAGATAAAATAAATGGGAGCATCACTGAGATCTAAGGAATTAATAAGTAAAACAGAGCACTGATAAGACCCCTTTCTTTCAAAGGAGGAAGACGAATATTGTTACTGTTCTCATGCTGCTTGTGCTGGAGGAGAAATAAGGACAGGGAATCCAAAGAGTTTAATCATAGTTGCTGCTGTCTTATTCCGGAGCATATATGATCTCAAGACTGCCTTACTGTAGCTTAAGTAGCCATAACTGTGTCAGATTTTTTTTCCTTTCTTCTTGAAAACTGCTTGTCTTCTAAAAGGCAGAAAAAGAACTTATTCTGCCTGAAATAATGTCTGTGTTGCTTAGTTAGAATAAAGGAAAAGAGAAGAGCTGTAATACTTCCTGCACTGCAATATCATCCTGTGTGTAAATAAAGAGATAAAACACTAGGAAGGCTCTCTTGCACAGCAGTATCCACAGTAATACATGGACCTTTTTGGGAAAAGACTTGCCAAAGTACAGGTGAACGTTCAGGTATCCTGTTGGCCACACTGTTGCTGTTACAGGCCATGATGCCATTTGCCTTCTCGGCCACCAGGGCACAGCCAACTTTTCTTCATCCAGCTATTGACCAGCACCTCCAGATCCCTCTCTGCTGGGCAGCTTTCCACTCTGCCCCCAGCCTGTGGTGCTGCCTGGGGTTTTGGGACCCAAGGGCAGGAGCCTGCACATGGCCTTATTGAACCTCATACAATTGGCCTTGGCCCATTACCCAGCCTGTCCGTTTATCCCTGCAGAGCCTTTCTGCCCTCCAGCAGATCTACACTCACACACACCTTGGTGTCATCCATGCATTTACTGAGGGTGAACTCGATCCCCTCATCCAGATCATCAATATAAATATCAATCAATTAGCACCACTCAATAAGCTAAATGTTAATAGGGATATACATGCAAGAGTTGAGGAAATGCATCTCATTATTTTAATAGCATTCAAATTACTATTTCTTGCTTTTATGCAGGGTTTTTTGATATTTTAAGCTGGTCTGAGAATTATCTACTGATTACTCAAGCAGCTATTGATAATTTTGCTTCCTTTTCATTGTAATATTTGTACTTTTTTAAATAAAATGAGGCATTTGGTATTAGAATATGTAAAATTATTACGTTTATGCAATTGGACTGTCTCAATTTTGTTTTTAGAAAAGTAGAATATGGATCTTGAAAAACACTTCAAAAGTATAATCTGAGACATTGTCATTTTGCCAAGAAAAGTTGGCTTAAATGATCCTTTAATTCCCCTCACAATTTTTTATTCTATGATTTTATCATGCAATCTATCACAGGAATACTGATCTTAATTTTTTATTTGTAAACAAAGTTTAATTTTACTCATAAATGTTAATTGAGTAATCTGTTGGACTAAAAGTCTACCAGTTAATTCAAACACAATGCATTTCACGCTCTTCCCTCCGTAAATCTAGGATTTGGCTTACATTTCAAGGAAAAAGTTTATCCAGACTATGGATTGTTTTTCCTTTAGGAAAAAAAAAAAAAATAGAATGTATGTTTATTGGGAAATTACACACTGCCAACATATTTTTTTCTGGAATCTGTCCATTAGCTCAAAAGGAAGATTTAGCATTGTCTTCCTGCTTGGCAAAATAAATTAATTAGGATCAGAAACCGTGTTGTCTCTATTTTCAGAGCTTCCACAATTATAGCATAAAAAAATCACACACACACACACACATGCACACAAAAATAAAAACAGAATTCATGCAATTTGTTGGTCTCAACTCTCCATTCTTTTTCTCAGCCTACTCAGAAAAGTAAAGTATATATGCATTCCATTCCGTTATTAGCTTGTGAAAAATATCTGGATATTTTAATCAAAAAGGGCAGCAAGCAGAGTGCTGATGATGTAGCTCCCTTCAGACTTCCCACAGGGTGAACATTCAATCTCAACACATGCAAATCCCCAAAAGAGCAATGAACAGATTGTGATGTCCACTGTTATCACTCTAAGGTGAAGATTCTTTATTTCAGCCAACAGAAATAACAGCAAACTTCTGCCCTCTTAAAAAAAGAAGGATGCAGGGAATAAGTCATGGGCCAGCTGAGCATCCTCTTTGGTAACCAGTAAAAAACACTGTCCTTTACTTCAGGCAGTGCATATCTCCAGCTCTGTGCATTCCCACAGTTCCCATAGTGATGAGCACAAACTTAACACCTCTTCTGAGGAGAAGACACCTCTGTTTCTGAAAGGTTCTGGTGTTCATAGTTTAGCTACATTTAAATTAGATAGGCAGTAAATTATTCATGGATATTTCTCTCAAAAATAAAGTTATGCATTTAGAAGGAAAATCTTTGCTAAAATGTCAGTTAAAAAGGAGGATGACGATTGCAAACATTACAGAGGAAACAAAAATACAATTTATTGAAGAAATAAAATACATTCTGACAGAGAACTGAAATACAGTATCTGACAGAGATTTAACTATGGGGTTAAAGAGAACAGTAAAATGGGCTGCAATGTCATCAACTTTGACCCAGTGAAAGCAATTAATGTGATACCAGTGTCAGCTGGGTTTATGACAAAATTTAACCTGTCTGACCCAGAGATATGAAAATAATGACCAGAATTTCTGAGGTCACAGAATAAATCAAGTCCTTAGTACTCTGTGAGGGACTCTGAAGGTTAAATTCAGATCAAAGTCAGAGGAAACTGAGGTCATTTAGGGCCAGACACTCAAAGGTACTTAAGGGTTTAACTTTCCTTCCCCTCCAGTCTTCAGTAACACAGGTGCTTTTCTGTATCTGATCACCAAAATCATGAAAAATTAAGTTCTCTCCTTTTAGTAAGATTTTATTAATGATCAGTAAGCAACAGCTTGACTACTGCTGAATAGGAAATGAGACAAGTGTTCTTGACTGTTGTTTCATGCATTCACCAAAAAATGAAATGTGAAAAATGATCTGTTGGCCAATGCAGCATTGAAATGTCTTGACTAATATTTTTTACTAATATTTGGTTGCAGATACAACTACAGAAATTACTAAATTATATAAAATTAACTAAAAAGAATTTATTTTGGGTTTATAATTTGAAAATCACTCAATATGGGCATTGTAAAAATAATGCATTCATACAGGGACAGTATATTTTGTTCTACTCTTTCAGTATACTGTCTTTCCTTTTCTTTCTTCTCTGTCCTTCAACAAAGTCTGTCAAAGAGGAAATTGAAAATAGGGAAACCACTCTGTGCTTGGCATCAACTGCACAACTAGTGGAACTGTGGGGAGTCTGTTTCTTTATTTAGGAACAGAATACAATTTGGAGGCCCTTTAGCTGAACTTTGGTTTGACACCTTGCCCAAGTGTCTCACGCATTTACAAGAGTTTTCTGAATATATTCTGCTTCTGGATTTTTCTTTGAAAATTTCAAGTAATTGTAATTGTGTTTCCTTGTCCATTTGTTTCATTCTCTTTGAAAAGAGTAAAAATAGATTTCACAAGGAAAATTGTGGAGATGATAATGTATCTGCAGTTTATTTTGAGAGCTTTGGAAATAGAATTTGTTTTTACACTAATTCATATTCTTTATCTCTACGTACTTTCTACTTGAAATATTCACCCATTTCCATACTTTTGCTGGAAAAGTCCCCATTTAGGCCAATGAAGCAAGAGTCTTTCTGGGGACAAATATTTAAAGAAAATGCCTTCACCCTAGTGGTTTGCTTTCTGCAGTATATTTATTAATCTAGCAAAAAAAAAAAAAAATTGTGTCTGTGGACAACCTTAGCAAAAAAACCTGATAAAAGTCTAACATCCTAATACTTAAGCACACATATATAGGTTAAGAGAAAGTGAATGAGCAAGACTAGTCTAATTGTTTTTCTAGTGAAATCAGATGCCTGCTGTACAGCATTTGATATTTCAAGTGTTAAAGTATCACCTTGTATTGAGGACAGTCAGATGTTATCAAATTAATTCAAACCCACTGTTTAGCTGGGCTTACACATGAAACCAAACCAAACTAAAAAGAATCTGAAATATATTTACATGCACACAAGCCCAGCATCTTTGGGTGATGAAAGAGAAATAAACGTTTTTACCTTACTGTGCTAAACTTTGAATCAAGCAGGGTAATCACAAGTCAGGTTTTCTCTAGACAAAATTTCTCCCAACAATTCGCTGAACTTTGACACAAAAATCTCCTTTGTGGATGTCTGAAAATGGACATGGATGCCACAGTTTTGTTTAAAAAAAAATCTTTTCAGTTGTTACTTTTAGCACTAGAAGCATGTTCATAAGTACTTCTCAGGCCAGAGTTTCTCAAAGCACCCAGAACTCCACCATGAAACATTTTCTTTTATTCACTCTTTGCCTAGACAACTAGTTCATTTTTTCTGTAACTAGCCCTATTGTTTGAAAAAATAAAGTCAGACAGCAGCCAGTCATGTCTCCCAATATGTACTTTCTTTTCTGCTGAAAGATAGAAGAATCTGTGTTCACAAAGTAGTCAGTGAGAGACACCTTCCATTGCATCTAATATTTCTGGGAGGTGATGTTTGAATTCTCTCACTACCTCATTAAAACTTCTTTTCAAGAAATTAGTTTGAAAGTAGTAGTTTGTCATAGTAGTAACCTCTCAAATATGTTCTTTTTCATATTCTTCAAAAGTGACATTCTTAAATTAGGCACAGAAATTTCTCATGGTCCCTGTTCAGTATAGGGTCAGAAGTCAGGAAAGAGGGCAGGTATTTTGATGGAGTTCACCGGTGACTATAAGAGTGTCAACACAGAGAACTTAGAGGTAAGGCAATAAGAACTGTTAAGATTCTTTGAAGAACATTTATGATCAACATAGAGAAGTTGGTTATGTTTTTTTAATCAGTCTAAGGTAAAAGCAACTGCTTTTACAACATTGTTAAAGACTCTTCTAAATGAATATTCTGATCTAGGCAACAAAAATTGTTACTAGCATCAAAAGCTATATTTGTGTGACTTGATCTATCAAAGTTTGAATTAAATAAAACTGTACTCAGGTAATTTGTTATATTTTTTAATATGTATGGATAAAAATGTGATATATTTTGCTTCTTTGAATTCTACATTAGCCTACCACAGCTCACTATCAAGTGAAAACTTTTTCCTTTATTTTTCTAAGAAAAAATAGGTGGCATGTCTCATCAGTACACAATACATAATCAGTATCCTTCAGAGTACACAGATTACTTTGTACAAAATAAAGTACTTATTCAGCTGGCAGTAAAGCAAGCAAGCTTATAGAAAAGCAGAAAGTAAGGAAAATGGTAGAATGCTGATAGTTACAAATGCAAGAAATTAGTGTATTGGAGAAATAAAAGAGGTACTTTCTGTTAAAAAATCATATTGTCATGGTGTTTTAACCACTTGTGTAGAAGCAGCATAAGCCAAAATTCCAGATTCAACTTTCCTTAATTGCTAGTTGTTATTTCTACTTTTTTATTTTTTTTTCTTTTTTTCCCCCACATATTTGCATGGCAATGGTTCAGAGTAAACACAGGAACCTCAGGAACCTGAAGCTGCCTTTTGAGATGCATTAAAATCTGGCATTATGTATGTAGTTAACTTTATTGTCAAAAAGGCTACATAAATTCTTTAAACAGGATATATGAACAGATCCAGTATGCATTCATATAAACCTAATTTTTTTTTTACACTTAATATATGTTTCTCACACTTATTCTTGAAAGTGCATGGGGTCCTTCAAAATATTTTGTCTTATAAACAACTGAAATGTCCACTTTTAGACGCTATCTAGGCTAACTATACCCAAGGCCACACCCAGAGGATCAAGATCAATTACTTAATTTATTTTCTTTGCCTGCTTTTTATTTTCTTTATTATATATTGTAATTAGTTTAATTCAGGAGAGAACAGTGGCTCAGAATATAGCAGTTTTTTAAATGGTACAAGATCTTTTTAGATTTTCATTCTAAACAAAAGGCTAAACCAAGATTATGTAATGAGCTATTGACAAGAATAAATCCTGTCAAAGACTGTTTTTCTATCTTCAGCTTTCTCATAACATATCAAGGAACCAAAGGCCTACTGACCATTGCTCTTAGCAGTAGTTTTTTTCTACTGATATATTAACCAGTGAGAAAAGTGAAGAAACCATAATATTGTAAGAATAAAATGCAGATTTTTATAAAATCTGTGGCATCTTTATCACTGAAATGGAGTAATTTTTCCTTTTCACATAGAAGTTGATTATTCTGCTAAATGCATGCCCATCTTAGAGTGGGAAAAAATGAAAATTGTTGGTTTTGTTAAAATATTGAAAAAATGAGGTAATGATACAATACTGTAATTGTACTGCCACAACAAAGATCAGCATTGTATATACTATAAAAGCAGAAGTAATTCTTTACATTCTCTCCTTGAAAGCTCTTTTCATAGATCTAATTCTCTCACTGAGAAAGCAGAGGTCTGACTTCTGTCAGGAAATTCAGCTGTAATGTTTCCCTTTTTACATGGTATATTTTCTGTATTTTGTGTTCAGAGGAGATAACTGCCATCCTTTTCAGAACAGAAGAGTAGGTAGCAATCAATATTTCCAAAAAAGCTTAGGGAACACACTGCTTTTGTGTGTCTTATGGTGTCTTTTGATACTGCTGAAGAGCTTTTGTTCTCTTCAGTAATCTAGCCAGAGACTTGACCCTATCATTCCTTTAAAATGAATGACTTCTTTAATTCTTCTTTTTTGAGCACTGCTGTGTTTGAGAGCAAACACTTTGGGTATATGTGTTGACTGAAACTGTTCCTGAAACTCTGAGCAAAGGAACTGCTTATTGTTTGCTTTGTGATATGTTCAAGGAAAAAGAGCTTTAAATTCTTTGCAAACACGTAGGATTGAATAAAAAACAATGGACAAAAAGAGTTCCCCAAACACGATACTCCTCTTTTTGATTTCTTGCTTAATGGAAGTAAACTGCAACCTAATAATAGGTATTTTAAAGAGTTCTTCCTCTACTAATGTGCTTAGACCCAATTGTGAAATGCTGAAGAAGGGTAAATTAGCACAAGTAGAAAACTGCTGAAATGTAGATGTGCTCCTTCTAGCATCAATTTCTCTTGTTTAGAGATAGGCAACATACTCTTTATGGCTCTGTAGTATGGCATTATATTCCGCGTGTGTAACACATCTTCAGAAATAAATTTTTATATTGAAATGTAAAAAAAACCACAAAAAAACCAACCAACCAAACAAACAAACAAACAAACCACAAAAACCACACACACAAAAAACAACACAACCAACCAAAAAACACACACACACCAAAAAAAATTGACATCAGCTGCATTCTTATGTCAAAATCTTATCTAAATGTGATTTGTACATTAAAGGTTAAGGTCAATGGTATCAAATCTGAGTGCCAAAATATGTGTGTAAAAAACTGTTAGATTTCTCAAAACTGCCTTTCTGATTTGAATGGGAGAGGCAAATATTTTGTAACATTACAAAAAAGCTGTCTGTCCTTGCCTGGTTATAATTTGCCAAGCACATGATCTTTTTCAATAGTTAGAATTTCTGCTAGTTTAGTGTTATACCATTATAAAAAACCTATCTTCCCTTTTAATTTTAAAGCTGTATTTTTCATATTTAAAAACAACACTTTTAATTGCTTTTAAATATGACAACCATAGCTTTAAAATTACTAGATGTTAACTCTTGCTTTTCTTTTCTCTGGGTGGTACTTTCCTCACTATCAAAAATTCCTAATGCTTAAATGGGATTGTAGAAGTCTTCATAGAGGCAGTCATGTTAAGACACATCCTTCTTAGATCTCAACATGGGATTTTGTTCCATTTGTGAATATGCATAGATTTCTTCTGTTATAGCGAGTTTTTTGTACAAATCCTAGGAAAATTATTCTTTTACGTGTGTCTTGTATCTATTCAGTGAAAAGCTTATGAATTTCCACTTTCTATAAATATTGTCCAAGAAACTACCATCCTGTATGTAAAGCAGTGTTAAAAATTCATGTAGGCTGCAAAAACAACCTCTTATAAAGTAAAAGAGCTTTGAAATGCCTCTGCTTTGGATGAAACAATGTATTTTACTGAAAAATGCTTTTTCACCAAATATGCTTTTGAAATATATTGAACAGATCTTGTCCAACTTTCTACTGAACTCTCCTGATGGAAGGGATGATGCTATGAACCTTGACTTCCAGACCCATAAAATTATGTCTTTGTTCCCTCTGGGGAAAACGTCCTCAATGGATCCTGCAGGGTGCCTGACCCTAGAGTAAGTGCACCTGGTAGATCTTCCCAGAAAATATTTGCTCATTCAGCTTTTCTCTAGTTCTGTGGGGGCCAAGTACATAACCGTCAGCTTAATGACTGTTATTGCCATCAGAACTGTCATGATCCTTAATTTCACCCAGAGCTTACAGTGTCCAAGGAGTTCCTAGTTCACTAAAAAAATTACTTCTATTCAACTTAAACAGAAACCAAATTAAAAACCAGGACAAAATAGAGCACACTCTAAACAATGGCATTTTCATCAAAGTGAAAAAAAAAAAAAAAAAAAAAAAAAAAAAAAAAAATTGTATACGCTATTCAAAGGAAAAAAATGTTCATATGATTCCTTTTTTTTTCCAAGACTACAGTTACCTAATTCTGCAGATAAGTTTTGCTTTGATGTTCTTTTTTTTTTAAATCTCTCTTTTCCCTTCAACATGTCACATCAAACTTCATTTAATGCACATTAAAAATATTTACTCTGAATAAAAATAGATATGTTTTCTCCCTGGATTTTTCTCTGGGAATACCATTTTAGATTTAGCTTTTAAAACATTGATGACTGTTTTTTTCAATGTCCATGTAAAAGATTTTTATTATTATTATTTCTAATTTATTGCTAGAAAACTGGAGATTCAGGGAGCTGATGTCAAAGTCACTGGTTTTGGTTTCCTAATATAAAGTGTCCAGATGGAATATGATTTCTTAAAAGTTCTGTGTTGGTAGTGCACAGAAACAGCACAGAGGATATTAGGGTATAGAAAATGTGCCATCTAGTTGTTTTGATTGTCAGCTGACTTTTTTGTGTATTTTCATAGAACCATGGAAAAAAAAAATTAATGATCCTTAAGAGTCATTGAGTGCAATGCTCTGCTTCTCACAGGAAAACTGAAACTAAATCATATGTTTATGTCCAGATGGTCCTTAAACTCCAACATGCTTGGTGCCATGACCACTTCCCTGAGGTGCCTGCTCCAGTGACCAACCACAAAGATTCTCAGTGCAGAGCCTTTTCTTAATGTCCAGTCTGAATTTCCCCTCATACAGCATCATTACATTTCCTTGTTCCTGTCAGTGGTCACAAGAGAGAGGAAATCAACAGCCTCCCTTGAGGAAGTTGTAGATGGTGAAGAGGACATCTGTTGTCAAAACAGACTAAGTAGACCCTTGGCTGAACATGCCAGTCTTTGTCTCCATAATTATTCTAAAATACTTGGTTTCATACCATGTTAACCTTCCCTGATAACATGTTGTGACTGGTGTTCAGAGAAGTCTCTCTGCCTCCCTAGAATATGTAAGTCTACCTCAGGATCAGGAAAATTATAACTGAGGTCCCACACTTCTTTTAGTCACAGCTCTTCATTTCTTCTTTTTCCACTGGTTTATGCTATTCTTTCATGGTAATTTGAGTAATTTTTCTGCTGCTGAGGTCACAACAAAATACAAAACCAGTATGAATGTCATGACTATCTCATATCAAGATATAAAGAATTCGAGTTCCCTCTCATTTGAAAGCAGTTTCTTTCTTGGCATATTCTAGAAACAATTGCAAAAAGGACATTATTTTCCACAGAAGAGAAGGATGCTTAATTTTTTCCCTGTGTATTCCTCACTATTATAATCTCAAGAAAAATCACAGTATCTTAAAATAGATGTGATCTATGTAATCGGAACAGAAGTTTTTTTAGAAGATTTTTGCTTGCAGACCTGCAAACGTTATTTTTATGTACAAAAAACATGATATCACTGATTATAATAGAGGAAATTGTTTAGATTTATTGCTCTTGAAGCAGTTTTGTAAGCTCTAAGGGCTATCCAAAATGTGTACAGCTGCATATGATTTAGTAATTACCAGTGTCCAAAGCATCTATCTCTGGCAGATGTTTCAGAAGCTGCTAATTTTAAATTGCATCAAAAAGAATCTTGCATGTAAAAGAACACTTGAGTCTTGTGAAATGTAAAATTATTAGCTTAACTTCTACAGTGTTATAAAAGCTTTTGGGTTTTCTTTTTCAATAAAAAAATATTTGAATAAGCAAAACTCTCTTATGTTAATAGGAAAATTAAGTAAGATGATATGTTCATGTCAATCTGTGCTTGAATAGTGGTTTCCTTAAATAAATGAAAGAAATTCTATGTGTTGAAGTTTTATGTACTTAGTTGATGTGTCTGTCCTTACAATTATAACGCATCTGCGTGATTCAAAGTTTTACTCTCTCTAAAGTGTGCAAAAATTTGCGAACAATTCAAGCAAACTCCAGGTCC
Organism: Sylvia borin; assembly: GCA_014839755.1. NCBI lineage: Eukaryota > Metazoa > Chordata > Aves > Passeriformes > Sylviidae > Sylvia > Sylvia borin. Next base: position 79,997,687 of record CM025957.1, read on the forward strand.
AAGAAATAATTTCAAACTATCTTCAAGAAGCTGTGTGCAAGACTCATGTACTGTGACCTCTATGGAAAAAAAAAACAAAAAACAAAAAACAAAAAACAAAAAACAAAAAACAAAAAACAAACAAACAAAAAAAAAAAACCAAAAAACAATTCTATTGCAACTTGAATTTTACAATGGTATAATGCAAAAGTTCCCATTGCAATAAGGTGTTAAAAGATCACTGTAGGATGATTTGGCATCTAGAGAGGGATAATTTGATTCTTACTTCAGGTTATTTTGCTAATTATTCTGATGCATTTTTTCATTGTTGTCATTCACAGACCAAAGTGAAAATCTGTAGTGATTCTGTTTGAACGGGGAGTGGGATGAGGCAGGTGGTTTGCTGATTTGCTTAGTAGGATATTTTAGTTTACTTTCAGATTGTTTTGCAGGTGAATTGCTGATGATTTTCCTGAAGGTGTCATAAAGAACAGAAAGATTCTCTTACCTAATTAATTGCATTTTATTCCAATGTCATAAGGTAACTTCCATCTGTCATTTGTTTTTACCTATAAATTTTGTCATTGCAGTTTGCTGGGTTAAATCCAGCTAAATTAACATTGTTAAAAAAGGTTCATCTAGGCAATTATACAGTACTACTGCCATAAAATAACTTTAAAAAAAGCTTTTTTACTTCAATACGTCTTTGGAGTTGTTTGTAATTTCTGCTAAAGTAGCTACAGCACTATGTAGCATTTTAATGTATTTTACGGCACAAATTTTGAAGGTGATAGTGAACAGTAAAATAATTTACTTTGATTTTAGATTTTTTTTTTTACATTTGTACTATTTTATGGCTCCAGGTACATAATTACAATTCAGTACAGGACATATGAGCATAGAAGTCAACAATTTTCAGGTGAGAAAAAATGGAAGGAAATTTTTTTTTTATCAATCTAATTTTCAAATTTTTGACCAGGCTTCCCTCTGGATATTAATTTCTGAGTAAGAGAAAGACAAGAAAAACAGAAAGTAATTAATTCCAAAAAGAATTAAAGTGTCTTTTTCTTATGATCCACTAGTAATGAAAAAATTTTACCTTAGCTTTAGATTACATCTTTTTGAGGACAACCTTTAAATCAAAGAACTGGGGCAAAGCATACAAGTAGTTAACCTAACAATGCTATATTGAACATGATCCATTTCCTTTTTCACAAAAACTGGCAATTAATTAATATTCTTATCTAAAATGGCATTTCTGACCTTATTAATGTGGCACTCAGATAATTTGCATTAAACCATCACTATCCATTTTATTATTGGTTCTTGTAAATTGAACATGTAATATGGTGTGTAAATCAGGTTTATTTTCTACTACATTAGTTTGCCAAAAGGAAAAAAGCACACAATCCTGTATAACCTTTTATAGAATAATTATTGTCTAGCTGTCTGCTTGAAAAGCCAATCAAATTCACACTTAAAGTATTTGGCCATTTTCATATTTATTTATGTTGATAAGTAGTGAAAGCTATTATGTCCAAAAATTAAAATATATATTACTGCATATGGCACATTCAATGAAAACATTACACTTAAGACATAATACATTTAATTTACATGGTAATAAATCAGAAATAATTCAATTAAAATATATATGAGTTACACTGGGATTAACCAAGTCCCATACACAATTCAGAACAAGGAATTTTATAAAACTTATGCTGGGGTTTTGGAGTGGTATTTCACGATTTAGTGTTCCCACTTTAACATTCCAAACCATGAACCCTCTGTTACCTGACCCATTTCCCTGTTCCCCGTCCCTTTTGGTAAGATGAAGAAGAAAATTTGAGATAAAGGCACAAAAGATAAAGATCACAGGCTGAGATAAGAACAATTTACTGGAAATAAGAAATGAAATAAGAAAACAAATGGTAGCAATAACAGTATGAATAACACAGTGTACAAGAAATGAAGCGAATTATTCACACAGGATTGCTCGTCATGTGGTGTCTGACATTACCCCCAAGCAGAAAGGATCTCTTCTGTGGTTTGTGAGATGGTATAAATAATCTCCAGGTCCTGGTCATGACCATCCTGACTACTGGAAAATAGTAACCTTGTCCAGGCTGGAACCAGGACAACATATGAAATAAAAAAAACTCATACCTTTAGCAGACTGTTTATGGCTTGCCAGTGAAAAATTTCCCCTTTAATTCTGCCTCCTTAGCTTTCATCTTGAATTTGCAATTCCATTGTCCCTTACTGTGTGCTGACTTTCTCTGTGGGGATTGAACATGATAGAGAAAAAAGAATTAATGGACTATATGCATAACTAGCACAAGTCTTCAGCACCATTCAGAGTGGATAACATAAATTGCAATCCTTTGGCTTCAGTAAAAGCTATCTGCAGAGCCACAGAAACCCTAGGCTAACCTTACTGAAGAATATCTGCTTCATCTTTATTTTCTCACAGGAGTTGCAGAGCTTCTTTAAGGACCACGATGTCCTTGGTTATGACCTCTATAGTGTAGCTAGCCTCTCCAGAGAAAAGGTGGTAAATAGAATTCTCTAAAATGTCAACTCGCAATCTTGCTTTAAAAGTACAGAATATGGAGAAAGCAATATTACATGGAAAATCCTAAAGAGTTTATGTTATTTTCTATTATAATATGTAATTAAGAACAAATATTTAAGTAAGTATATTAAGATATTTAAGTAAAGATACCATCTAAATTTCAAGACAAATTAGAAGATAATATCTTGCATAGACTCTCTCATAGGTTTTTGAAATTTTAGAAATTATATAATTTAAATTCTGCTTTCACACTCCATTTGTACAAAAGCTAATGTTTTGTTTGCACTTTTTTTGGTGTGCATTAGAGGGAATTAATTATTCTCTTTTATCCTTTACGTTTTTCATTCTGCCTCAGATCCAGCAAATGTTTTTGTTGTTTTCATTTGATATCTACCTATCTCCATATTCTGCTGTCATTTGAAGTCTAGACTTCAAAATATTCAACATCTCAAAGGAAAAAAAAAAAAAAAAAGAAAAATACAAAACACAACAAAATCTGGCCAGCCTCCCCAACAAAATCCCAAAGTTTTTATATAAATTTAAAATACCTGTAAGATATGGACATGTTAAACATTCCTTATTTCATATTTCCACATATATTTTATCTAGCCCAAATGGTTGTGACTGCAGCTTGGTTAAGAATGACAGTATATCAGGCATTGTATAAGACACTTTACATGTATGTAACTCTGTCCCACAAACTCAGATATTTTGCTGAATTCCTGACTTATAAGAACATCTTATAGAATAACTTTCTAAGTTTATCAGTGAAAATTGAACACACCACTTGCTAAAATCAACTATAACAGTTGCATCAGGCAGGCTGCAATACAGATAACAATGACTGGTTGCAGCAGCCACAGTGGTGTGAACTTCATAGCACACTCATGCAATTGTATGAACATCTGCTTTTATTGCTCTCCTATTTCCCTGCTTTTCAAAATGTGAACAGTATTTTCCTATTATGCTCTGTACTAAGCAAAGCCATCATTTTTAAGCATCTTTTTCACATGTGCTGCAGAATGAAATAATTTTCTTTTCTCATCAAACAATCTGTATAATTAGAGTACTTTTAGCTAGCTGCATCAAACAATTAGCGTATTAATTGCTGAGGGTTGGGCTATACGAGTGAGCATGTAAGCAAAATTTTATAAATGTGATTACGTTGTTGCAAGAGTAATGAACACAAATGGCGTTTCTATAGACAATGAATCTTTTTCTTCAGAACTGAACGACAAAGATTTTCATTATAGATAGTCAGTTGTTTATCCTCAGGGGATATTTCCCTTCCCTATATCTCAGCTTCCACTTTAGATTTGAAAGGCCTAATTCTGACCTAGCTTATTTGGGTTTTTTGCTAAAGGAAAGTTGATCTAAAAAAGCCAAAGTTGATCTTGCTGCTGCCCAGAGTGCTTTGTGACAACTTCTGAGAGTTCACTGAAAGTTAGTCCCTTGCAGATTCTTCACAAACAATGCAAGGTTCCCATGTTTGTTGACGGACACTTAGTATATTATTCTAATCATTAGGAACACATCTGAAGTGTGCATGCTTTTGTACATACATGGCATCTTAGTCAAACTGAGACGTCTGTACTGTGCTTCAAGACAGCTTTTCTACATCCCCCTTTCAAGCTGAACTACTCCATCATCATCCAAAAGTATCAATCGGGCAGTTTCATCTGTCATAGGTCAGTCATGCAAGCAAATATTCTCGAGCCTTTGATCACCATGCTGTTATTCAGAACATAACAGAATGGCCTGGTTTGGGAGGAGACATAAAGATCACCTAGTTCAAACCCCCTGCCGTGGGCCTGGACACCCTTCACTGGTTTGGGTTCCTCAGAGCCCCATCCAGCCTGGTCTTGAACACTTCCAGAGCTGGGACACCCACACCCTGTCTGAGCAACCTGTTCCAGTGCCTCACCATCCTCACAGTAAAGAATTTCTTCCTAATCTAAGATAAACTTACTCTCTTTCAGTTTGAAGCCATTCCCCCTTACCATGTCACTAAAAATCCTTCTAAAAAGTCTCTCTCCATCTTTCTTCAGGTGCTAGAAGGTCATAGTTGGGTGATCCCAAACCCTTCTCTTTTCCAGGCTGTACAATCTCAATTCTCTCAGCCTTTCCTTTTATGAGAGGTGCTCCATCACCCTAATTGCCTTGGTGTCCTCCTCTGGACTCATTTCAACTGCTGATATCCCTCCTCTGTTGGGGACCCTAGAGTTGGATGCAGCACTGTGGCTGGGATTTCACCAGAGTGGAGCAGAGCCTCCTCTCCCTTGCCCTGCTGGCCATGTTGCTTTAGATGCAGGCAGGGCACATTTGGCTTTCTGGGCTGCACTTTGCCAGGTCATACCCAACCTCTCATCCACCAGTCACCCCCAGGTCCTTCTCAGCAGAGCTGTTTTCAGTCTGTTCATCCCCAGCCTGTATTGATACCAGGGATTGCTGCAACTCAGCAGCTGGTGCTGGACCTGGCATTTGGTCTTATTAATCCTCATGAGATTCCCATGCTCCCACTTCTTGATATTGCCCAGGTCCCTCTGGCATCCTGTCTTTCAGGATGGTACCCTGAGCTTTTGGGTGTGTCAACTGCAGCACTCAGCCTCTTGCCATCCACATTTGCTGAGGGTACACTCCATCCTTTCCTCATTAATGAAGACATTAAATAACACTGGTGCCAATGCAGACCCCTGAGGGCCACCACTTGTCACTGATGTCCATTGATGTCCATTGTGACCCTGAGCCATTGGCTGCTAAGATAATCTGGGTTTCTTTTAAGAAGAAATACACAACTGCTCTACAGTAATACTGTGACTGGGTCATAATCAGGAGCAAGTATATCTGTCTTTATAGTGTCTGTTTTCTCTGTATTTATATTTTTAACTCCAAAAATTAAATTATCTTTTTCAGTTTTAAATACAGAATGCATTAAGCTTCCTAGTATTTCTAAGCATCTTCCTGAGGGAAGGACTGGCAAACTGGAGCTCTATGCCCAGTGGAGAGGAGCTTTGCAAAAGGCAGTATCAGGAAAGAGAGTTTAAAGGGTACTGTACTTTTAGACGCCCAAAGAAAAGAATCCAAACTTACATAGAGGTATTATAAAAATAACATCTTAGTTACATTTAAAAAGAAACTGATACATAACTGTTCAGGAGACTCAGCGAAATTCTTTAGAGATCAATACCACTTAGACATGATTTAAACATTTTGATGAAATACTAAAAATATCTATAAAACAGTCAAGGTAATCCAGTCCTTCACCTGTTCTGCACAGCAGAACTAAATAATCACACAAGGTAATTTCTTGACTACTGAAGACTTTTAATATAAAAAAATAAAAAATTATGAAACTTCCTGCTTGTTTTTAATTTGCTTTGAAAATGGCCACTGAACAACAGACAGTAGGAGGACTCAATCACATGATTAAATGTTTTCTTTGAGTCCTTATGAAAAGTATTATAATTCTGTAGGAAAGGATAGAAATTGAAAGTGAGAAAAAGCGCATCAATATTTTCAGTAATCTACTATCACTTTTACATTTTTAAACCATCTGTAATTTCTAATCTCTATATTAATGCTTTACAAGGAAATGAAGAGCCTGGTGTCTTCTAAGAGTAAGAGGAAAAAAAAATAAAATTTACAGGCTACCAGACATTAAAATATTCCCCTGAGGTACTTTATTCTTTAAATTAATGTGGTTCCCATGATTAATTATCAATAGAGAGTATTATTTAACATTTTACATATTGTTCAATCATTTCAAACAAGATAGAAATTTATGGACATAGTGATCCTATGTATGCATAGGATCAGGTAATCAGCTGATCCTCTGTCATATCCACTGTATGGTTGAAAATATTCCCACCCACCCTAATACAGACAGAACCATGTGCTTTTAAGAAAATCATATCTAGCTGAGATTAAAAACAAGTTAGATTTTAAAATCTTTGCTAGAACTTCATTTCATGATACTTAGAAGTTTTAACTTAATTGTGTTCTTAGTGATAGCAATTTATACTATACTATACTATACTATACTATACTATACTATACTACACTTACTATACTATGTATACTATAAAATACTATAAAAGTTTAATACTTGAGACACATTCTACATTTTTTAAAGTATTTTTTGTACACTTTAAAGTATTTGTGCACGTACTTGTTTAGATTTTAGGAACTTTTATCCTGTAGCTAAAGGATTGTTTTTTCAATAATTTCATAGTATAATTTTTTTTGTTTACTATAATATTTCCCATTAATCTCTTCATGTTAATTATGCCAGAATGTTTAATATTTTTGTCTCACTGGTTTCTTTCTTTAGAATTGTATTGAAAAATAACTTGAGATGCTTTTATACTTAGGAAAACCTTTTCATCCATGAAAATGCATTTTTCTTCAAATTATAAAAATTTTGTGGGCCTTGCTTGGTTTTGCTTTGGTTTTCAACAGGATTTACCATGCAAAACCCACAGCCATAAAACATATAATGGCTTAGAAAAAGCATTGCAATTTATCACAATAGAATTCTGTGCCCTATGCAAGCAAAATCTAATTTCTGCTGAGTTAAGAAATGAGTATTCTCTACTCTATTTCATTATTACCTCTGATTCTGTTTAAGAAAAGCTAAATTGCTGTTATGAAAAGCAGGACTTGATAAGTCTCATGACAGCAAAAGAAGGTTAATGCCACATTGATTCTAAATCTTCCTCTCTCCTCTACTTCTTCACAAGAAATCTTCCTGGGCTCTTGCCTTTGTATTGTGACACAAAAGCTTCCCAATACAATTCTGTACCCCTAGACACTGCAAGAGATTGCAATAAAGTAGATAGTTAAAAGTAAATACTTGCTTAAACTGTTTGCATACAACACACACAAGCTAAATGGACTTTTTATGGAGAAAAGATGGATGCAATCAGGGAATAAAGGCTTAGGCCAACAATCTCTAGAAGTCTGCAGTTAAATTTAGATACAGGTTACCAAGTATTTCAGTCTAATGCCATCACAAAACAATTTATTTTTGCCCTTGCCAAACTGGAGTTAGTGTAATTTTATTTACTGTCCAAATTGCATGAGATCTTAAGACCTCTTGATGGAATTTTTACCTGCCCTTGCTAATAATTAAGTCATAGGAGATGATTTAACATAAAAAAAAAAAAAAACAACTTTTATATCAAGAGATTCCCATTCTAGATGACAAAAAACCCAACTCAATTGTAAAGGAGACTAGGAGAGCTCATGGAAAAGAAATATATAAAATACCTAGATTTTTTTTCCAGTTTATTCAGAAGCTAGAGAAAAGATAGGATGGTTAGGAAATGTTTTTCAAAGGTAATTCATTAAACTTATATGACTCTAAAAAATGTCTGAAATATTATTTGATGAACAAAGAAATCAAGTCATTTAATGGACACCTTTTTAACTTACTGCACTTTCCAATTCTTTCTTCTGTAGCACACTTAGAAGCCAACAATTGGCAATGAAAAGAGACAATATCTTACTGAATGAAAGGATAAATGAAACTATAAATACATGGTTCCTCAAATATGTAGGAACTATTTCTAGTGCTTTTTCAACACTCCCTTGGTAGAAAAAAAAAAAAAAAAAAAGGTCCCCAAAGAAAGGAATTTTTTGAAGCAGGAAGAGTTTGGCTTTATAAACTTCTTCAAGATGCAATCACTGAATGCAGGGAGATGGAATGATTAATTCTACTGCTAGGAAGTGAGAGGACAAAAGGTTAGGACAAAGAATTATATACAAAACTATAAAAAGGATGAATTTTTTTTCAAGTTTGTAAGAAAGTGTGAAGAAAAAGTAACAAAGAAAAATATATTTCTTTCTCTGGCACTTTTGTTAATAAATATTTCTATTTTCTCTTTTTACACCTACAGGGAGTTAGCCCAAAGAAAATATATGGAGCCCATATAGGGAAATTTGTACTACAAGTGCATACATGCTAGATGTTCATTTGTGAAGCTTCTCTGGACAAAATCATGGCAGACTTTTCAGAACAAATTAAAAAATCTTAGTTAAATCCCTTATTTAAGGTCTTAAAGAAAGTAATACAGCTCTTTTTCAATATATTTATATGCTTCTGAGATTTGTTGTCAACTGCTCCTGGAATAATTTTTCCACTGATCTGTCTCACATTCAGAACTTCCTAACCATTTTTAATAAAACATTTAATTTAATTTTTGCAATGCATACACTACTTAAAGATTAATATAAGTTTTTAGAATTCTAGCCAATTGAGGTTGGAATAACAGACTCCTGGAAGACATATAAACCAATCCTTGCCTTATCATGACTCTTCCATCAATGAAGTTCTTTGAGTACTGTCTAGTCAAGTTTGCTCTTGCACCCTCTTTCTGGGGAGCTGTTTCAGTTTCTGACCATCCTAACTTTTCTTTCTAATGTCTAGACAGAATTTTCCTTGTTGCAAATGGTGTCTGTTGGCTTTTGCCCTGTCACAGAGGGCCAAGCTGAAAGAACTGCAAAATACAGTTACCTTATTAATTCTTCAGCTGTCTCTTACACAAGTAGATCTAGAAGTGTTATTATTGGTCTAAAATTTTAGTCTTTATCACAATTAACATATCCTAAATAAAATCACAGCTCTGCTGGTAATTAAATAAAATTAAAATAATAGTTAGAGAATTTCATCACTTCCTGGAGGAGCATCTCTGTCTTTGTCTTCAGTAAATGTAGATAACAAGAGATGCTTCTATAATCTTCTTTTCTTGCATCTGGGCACATCTAGTTATTTCACCCTCTCCAGCCATGTCATAGGGTTGTGCATGTGCACTAATTACCTTAGTCAGCCTTTGCTGGCCTTTCGACAGTATGTCAATATCTCCCTTGTAAATGCAAACCTCCATTTTCGCCTGAACATGACATGTACCAGGTCCAGCCAATGGAAGAGAAAAGAAAACGGCCTGGCTGTCAGGGATTCAAAACTAGGCATAGAAAGAAAAGAAAATGAAACAAAACAGAAATTAATTCAGTGTGCTAAACCCAGAGGCTCCAAAAGGATTCTGGCAGTCACTGTATGCCTTTAATCACAGGTTTCTTTTAATGACTTAGTCTGCAGAGCAAAATTTTGTAATCCAGTTAGGCCTTAATTGTAGTTTCACTAATATGGGTGTGCATTTTTCTGTTTGGTGTTATTTACTTTTATTTGGTGAGATTTATTTTCTCACTATTAATTTTAATGTGAGTTGAACACCAGCAGAGCTGTCAGTATAATTAGAAGACTTAGCTATAACAGTAAATAGAACTTTATACAAATACAGATTGTAGATTTGCTCATGTGATAGATAACTGAAGATTTAATATAGTGATTGCAATTCGCATTTCTTCCAGTTATTATCCATTGCAGCATGCTTAAAACCTTTTTTTTAAGTTTCACATAGTCCAAAATAAACTGAAAATTGAAATTCATGGCATATCTTTTTGACAGTGTACTTCCATGTCAGGGATTCTTGCAGCACCTTGTAGCAGGCTGGTACAGCAGCATTGCAGGAGACTTCAGCTGTGACACAAGTGGAAATAGGGTCATGTCCCTGCTTTAAGTCAAATGAAGGGTTGGACTTGCAGGATGAATTTTGATAGGAGTGTAATGATTTTCAGTCTCTGCACAGTAGCATAGCTTTAGTTTTTCTATATCTAGCCTGTAGCTCTGATGTCTAGGAAACAAAAGTCACACCTAACCTCCCTAGTAAATATACACCTGGGGTATGTGCTCTGTCTGGGCAGCCTCAAGCAAAGGTACAGTGACACCATTTAGTGTGCCTCTTAGGCAAGTATGTTCCTAGAATTGTAGGCAAAGATAGGAATGTTTGCACTGTGCTATATCACTGAAGATGTGTTATTTCTTCCAGCTGAGAATTTGCCCCTAATTTCATTGATGTTGTCTAACCTACTGTCACTCAATGGCAAGTCAATTGAAAAATAAAAATTTTGAAACATAATAAATGGCTTGAAGATTCTGTCTTTGAAACAGCCCCAGAAGATCTGATTTTCAGAGGCAACACACCTTTAATTAGGTGTACTCAAAGCCATTAACATCTTCAAAGGTCAAAGCTTTTCCTCAGAAGTAGTCCTCTCACTGAAAATTGAGTGTCCCCTCATAAGATTCATTTTTCTCATATTTGTCCTATTTGATGATTCTCTTAATAATCGCTAATTTAGTTCGTATTTTTAATCTAGTTACTGTAAGCAAGTAAGAGTTAATCTGAAATATAGTGTTCCTTAGACTGCTTCTGAAAAAAGGACATTTTGGTGAAATACTGAAAGAGTTCCCATGAAATCTTTATTTCTTTTATTCTACTAATATAAGTACACAAAGGAACAGAATCAGAATTTTCTTTATCAGTCCCAGTGCAGGAAAATAAACTATGAGGACAATGAAAGTGTCTGCAAGATCATAAAACAGGAAGAGGATACAAAAAGTATGTGAACAATGCCTTACAACTACAGACTTATGGAAAATCTTCAGGATAGTGTCTATTTTTAACTTGACTGTAAGCAGTGCAGTTGAGTAACAAAATTTCTTTTCAGTAGAGGAGCAGAACTCTTCAGATCTTAGCTTTATTTTCATTTGAATGAACAAGTGAGATATGAGTAAGAATGATATCAGCTCCTTATTTCGAGAAATTAATTTCTGAAGAATCTAAAAAATAGTTTTGACTCTGTTTTGTCAGTTTTATCTTAATATTTCCTTATAATTTTTATTTCTGTTGATTTACCTTACACAAATTCTGTAACTTTTTCTATTTAGTGTAAATTGTTTTATCAAGCTCTGAGAGACTGTGTAACTAACCTACTAAAACAACAACAAAAGAGTGAGAAAGGAGTAAAGCTGACTTGGCTTTTAGTAGGCATATTTTAAATGAAATTGAACTGTAGAACACTAGAATGAAACGCTGAAGATGAGTTTGACTCAGGGTCTTAACTTTGGATGAAATATAATATGTTCAAAATATTTTAGCACTAGCAAAGTGTCTGAAGTATTTAACTAAGGATTTAATGAAGTAAACTGTGCATTTTAAGTCCATTAATTTTCTGAAATTTTATAGAGCTCAGTTTACAAAGATCTTTACTAAGGAGAAATAAGTGCTTTAAACAAAATCAAGACAAATACTTGTGTTCAAGAAGACATACATTAATATCATAATGGAACCTGTCCGCACAGTTTCTATACTTCAGTGATCTCTGCAGAGAACCCACATCTATGACAATCACCACATTAGAATAAAAACTTAATGCAACACTACATGCATGTGGTATATTCCTAGGCCACATTGTGCTACTTAATAGAAATTATTAGTTTATATTTTAGCACATTTTTTCTTGTCATAACATTTTAGATTAATATTAAGGATTCTTCTGATTTCATACAGAAGATTATATCCTCCAGATGGAACAAAATATTAAAACAAATTATGGCCCAGTATTTTCTTAATGTGTTTCTTATAATCAGAGGATGTGATTTGTGATAACTTTTTGTGTTAAAAATGGTTAATTTTAGCTTTTACACAACTGCTTAGAGAAAAAATTACTCTAGATTTGTTTAGAAATGGATAACCTATTCATCTTTTTGCCTATGGTTTTAGAGAGAAGACAGTTGTTATTATTTCAAAAAATCATACTTATCCTTAATGAAAATTACAATGAAATTAGAGAAGTAGCTGTCATGAATTTTGCAATAAAAAAAGATAGAGGTTTTATCTAAGTGAAATTTTCTGGAATATAGGGTAGAAAATTAATTGATAAAGGAAAACGTTTCCTTATTAGAGTAGAGTTTTCATTTGGTTTGACTTTTGTAGAAAATCATTTTTAATTGATGAATTGCTTTTCAGAGAAAAAATTGCACCCATTCTTTTCATTTGGGCTTAACTAATTTGAGTGAGTGTTCTCTGTAGAGATTAGTGTAGCTCTCATTATGTATAAAAGAAAAAATGTGTGCATTTAGAGGCAGCAGGCCAACACATCATTTTAATTTATGTTTTAAAAATTTGAGCTTTAAATACGGACTCCAGATCAGAGTTTGTGTGGGTAAATGCAGTCTGCTTTATTACTGCTATGGCATACTTATAGCCACCTGGAGTCCCAGCTGGGAAAGTTGTCACACAGCATAATTCAGAATGCCCCTGGTGGAAGGATTATTATTTTCCGTTCTATTGCATAGATTTTATTCTCTTTTATTATATCTAACATAATAGGAGAATACATTTCTGAAGTAGACATCTTTGGTATGTATGGAAACAAATGGTAAACCTATTCAAAACTTGACAAAATTAGTAATTTTTTTTCTGTGTAAAGGTATATAACATTTTTATTAATTTAAGTGCTTTATAATTTCCATTAAAAATTTCACCTTGTGTTGCGTCTGATAAGTTTAATGTTGTCCTGGTTACTCCTTCTCCAGGTATGTCTTCATTTTGCTGTGTGGAAATGGATCAAATAAACAGTATAGTACAGAAATGACTGGAAAAAAAAAAGAAAAAAAAAAGAAAAAGATATGTCACCTTATAATATTTATCCTCCTTAAATTTAAATATTATAAAAGTTTAATAGGTATTAAAGCCAGTTGAATGATGTAGGCATACATTTTTTAAAGGCAACAGCTCACTGTTATTTCTAAACAAAATTATATCATTCTACCAAAGGATTTAATTCCTTTTGCTAATTCTGTGGAATGACAGCCAGTTTTAACCTCTCTGTAGAACTCTTTCTGACAAATACATTACAATCACTGCTGTGATGCTCTTAAAGGTGTATTTCTAGCCAACCAATCACTCTGTATCTTCAGACAGAAATTATCAAAATGATTTGATTTGAACATGGACTCTCCCCAGCTGATGCGTACCCATCAGACCTGCTGGAAAAGCAAGCACCTTCAGCTTAATAACTGCAGCCGTGGTCCACCTCAACAGTCGGCTGCTGGCAGCATCTGCTTCATCTAAGACAATGTCTACATTGAACTTAGCAAGGGAATGCACACTGGGTAACTAAAGAACCTGAAACCAACTGGTAAAATTTTTATTATTGCATCCAGCTTGTGCTGTTTTACTTGGTGGATATAGAGGTGAAAATAAAATTTTCTATGAAAATAAAGCACCAGAGTGACTCAGGAAAGGTCCTGTGGTCTGAAAAAACCCAAAAAATCACTCTAATCTTCAGGCAAGAAGGAAGATGCAGCAAACTACATGCTGACCAATTTCACTGTCATGCTTGGGAAGGTGATAGGTCAGGGCTGCAGATGGGATCAAGGATTCTGCTTCCTGGGGATGTACACAGTGCAAGTATCCCTAGATTACTTGGCACCAAGCTTCAGGCCTTGGCAGGGTCCTGCTTCCACAGCTGCACTGCGTGGCCATTGCCCTGCGAGCCCAGATGATGACTCCCCTCCCTGAGAGTTGTTCTCTCTCGTTTTCCTTCCTCAGACCAATCTTCCCTGCAGGCTCCAGACCACCTGTGTTTGTGGTTGGCCAGGTTTGCCAACCCCATCTTCCACGTCACCTTTTCTATCCTGCTGCCAAGGGAAGCAGTTGGAGTGTGGGCTCATAAGAGCCTCTCTCCTATTCCCCTAAGGGCGTGCCAGGAAACTGTGTCCTGTGCTGAGCACACACAGAGCACCATGAGCCCCAAGCAAAACCTCAGCCCCATAAAGGCCATGTTTGACATCTCATTTAAAAGATATGGTGAGGTCCTTGGAAAGATCACAAAACTCAGCAGAGAGGAGGCTCCACTGGGAAGTTTGATCTGGTTCTCTGGTCACAAAGTGGTCAGTGAGGGCTGGCCACTGCCACCTCTCAAGCTCCTTAAGGCACCTGATACTTCTGCAGCATCCAGACAGTACCAGCCCCACCCTCAGAGCCCCAGACAACAGAGAGCATAAGAGTAACAAGAGTGGTTCTTAACCCCAATGCTTTTAAACTGATCTTAAAAGATTTTTTGTCTCAGCTCAATGCAATGATTTATGCTTGTAGATATTTCCAACCAATATAAAAAAAAAATCTTTCAATCTCAACAATGTATTAAAAATTTCCTTTCTGTGAGCTGTTTCAAGAATTACAATTGTTTTAGAGGTACTAACAGGTAAATAATAGGGGTAAATTAACTTCAAGTTATCATACTTAAATCCAATAAAAATGAAAAGGAAGCACTTGAAGTGTGTACTGTGGTAAATATGTACCAAGCAGCCTTGGAATCTTTTTATGATTCCTTTAATGCTACAGCTATCTATGAGTAAGTTTAACCAAAAGTCACACAGATATTTCATCTACAATGAGAGAAGCATTTAGGTGAAAACAAATGAAACTTAAAGAAATATAGAATCCTTAGGAAACAACAGCATCACTTTCAACTTCCCATAAAATTCTTTCTAAATTCTGCTTCCCTAGCTGATCATCTCTGATTCTGTAAGCATAGCTCCAATGACACAATGGTTAGTAACTTTTCATCTTCACAGAGGTAGGTTAAAAATACCAAAAAAACGTGTAGTAAATGTAACAGCTCAAGGGTGTCACTGTGCCCTTGTGCATTCACACAAGTTATGTTCCATATTATTTTGAAAGGACAGATGGCACTACAAGTGAGCTCCATCGCTGTGTTTATAACCTTCAGTGCTAGTGTCCTGGTTCAGAAGAACTTCTGTGATGTATACCATTCAGCTGTGACAGCCCCTAAGTAGCACTCATAACTAAGATGTCATGCACTATTTAGTATTAGGGTGGAAGAGAAAATTACTTGGTGGGAGGGTTAGCTCCAAACACTTTGCTAAAGGAGATTGCTACAGTCCATTAGCTGCAAGCAGCTGAGCAGATGAAGAAAGCCCTGCAGAGTCACATATTAAGTCTATGTAGCTAAATATATTACGTAGCATGTGTATAGTTGCATTACTAATAAGGGATTATAGGCTAAGTCTAAATGAAATGGCAAATATTTTTTAGATGCACAAATGATTTTGCATGCTTTATATTTATGGAGCTCCAGTATTTGATGGGCTTCTCTATTAAGATGATTAAGGATGCATTTTTAAAAGTGATTTTGCAGCTGAAGTTAGGTGAGATTTCAGAAAATATTTTTTACTTCTACTTCCAGTTCTAAGCAGCCTGAGTGATCTAGGTAGAGCAAGAGAAGTGTGAACTTTAGTGAGGAAGCACAGCATGAGTAATGTTTAGCCAAAAGCCATAACAAAGTAATTGCAAACAGTCTACAGGTCACACTTAACTTATCAAATGGGTTAGTATTTATTTCAAGTTAGGAAAAAAAGGTTCTGATGAATTGGGATTGATTTGCAAAAGGTCAGATGAATTACTTGGTTTATTTTGCAGTGAACCATCAGACTACTAGGTGAAAGTCTGCAACAGGATTTTTCTTTCTTCTCTTGTAAAGAGTATATCTCCTACCTTTTCCTTTGCTTCCTAGCTAACAGAAGTGAGCAGATAGTTAAGCCTGACTGTGTGCAATAATGGGATGCCCTTTTATTTCAACCGATTACCTGGTTAATTATCTGAGGTAAAAGCCTTTAATGATATTAATCCCTATGTTTCACAACAGTTAAATTCTGTAGGGTGAAAACACATATTTTAATTTTCTGCCTTTTCTGATAACTGCATAGTACAAGCAGAAATAGCATTTTCCTTCATGTTAAACAAATTAGCACAAAAGTACATTTCTACTCATTTTATAGATGGATATTTTAAGAAATTTGAATAAAAGGGATTTTTGGATTGTTTCATTTTTAGCTCTTCTACAAGTTTGATGTTAACCTGTTGTAATGCCTTGACTAGGTATGTGTCCTTCTACCAGTCTTTCAAGATCACATAGTCTTTAATATATACAGTGAAGAATGAAATTCTGAAATCTTGAAGAGGTATAGATCATTATATATTTTTAATCAGAATGTTTACTTGATAAATTTGAAACATTATTAAACTATATATGCAGGGAAAAAATGGCTAGCTGCCAAATTAACATGATTCTAAAAATACCTACAAGGTGTGGGTTCTCATCCCAAGTCCCTGAATATTTCTGCCTTAGAAACCAGGTCACTTTTGTGTTATTGTCCTTATAACAAACATCCCTAATTTTTTCACTTGTTTAATCAGTTCTGAATATGCACTAATACTAATTCCAATCACAAGTGCTTAGTACTGAATAGATATTAGTACTGAATACATATTTATAAAGTCAGTGATAGGACAAAGGGACACAAAAAATGCAGCAGTCACATATGTATGATATATTACAGTTTCCTATGTGCAAATTGAGCATGTGTTTTAGAAATAATTTTTGTACTTCATGTTATTAACTACTGATTTAAAAGGATTGAGGTGAACACACTGGAAATAAAGTCAATTTTGCATGGACTTATTTCAGCCAAAGCTGGTATGTATCCTCTCTATTCTTACAGAATTAGATACTAGATCTCTTCTTAGGATGTGGATCTTCAAAAACTGAGAGTAAGTTGCCAGTCCTCAAAATTCCTGAGTTTGTGGCTATGAGAAGAGGAAAGGATGAACTGGACAATAAATCCTGTCTCACTGAACTACGATTTATTTTTGTCTTAAATATTCCTAAAATTACTGTAATATAAATATGAGAAAAATGTGGCCCTTCACATTCATTGGGAATATCTGCCTTGCAGTACAATACCTGTATTTTTGACTTCCAAGTTTTTCCTTTTATGGGCAAGAATGTAATCGGTGATTTCCAAACAATAAATATACTGTCTGGTAAAACTTGTGTTATCCTTAATTCTATGTTTACACTTTAAAATGTGATAATTGTTCCATGTGACCAACTGAACTGCCAGTTTGTCCCACCTACTTCTTCTGTTTCCACAGTTTGAGACCAATAAATGAACTCTTTTAACAGTAAGATATAATAATGTTTAACAGTCATTCCCAGCCTCCATGAAACAGAAAAATACAAGAAATATATTGAACTCAAATTTTATCCTCATTCTAAGAATCTTACAGCACTTCATAACATTTAATTTTATTTTATGTGGAGCTTCTACAGAGAAAGTGCTTGCTTAAAGTCACACAGGATGTGTATGGTGGACTGTCCCTCTGTGCCAAAAGATGAGTCAACGAGGCAAATGTCCAGCCTGGATAGGCAAGAAGCTTTTGAAGGAACTTAGCAATAAAAACAGGATGTATCATCTTTGGAAGTGGAGTCAGGTCTCTAAGGAAGCATTTAAGGAGGCTGCTAGAGAATGTATGAAAAAAAAAAAAAAAATTAGAGAACTTGATGCTGTGATGGGTGGAGGTAAAAAAGTGCCACGACCTTCTGGAAGTGTCCCCAAGTGGAAAGCTGTCAGAAGACACAGGCACACTGACACAGTCACTCACCACTCCCATTGGATAGCTGTAATGAGTCCCTCAGCAGTAAGAAAGGGAACGGTCTTAGTATAGAGAAAGGTTTTATTCTGTCTTCACATGAAGCGGTCCAGGGATGAAGGCAGGGGCACGAGTGAGGGACTAAGGTTTGTCTGTGAGGCAGAGCTGGGAACAAGAGCCAATGGATGAGGGAGAAAGTGATGCAGGGGCTGGGCAAGGTACAAAGAGAACCAATGGGGGAACAGGGGTGGAACGTGGGTGGAGGATTGCACCAAACCAGGGCAAATGGGGCTTTGAGGAAAGGAGAACATCCTAGGGGAAGGACATATAAGGGAGAAAGGGGCAGGGAGAGAAGAATTGGGGTACATTTAGTAACAACCAAAGAACTCTGGGAGGAGGAAGCTTCTTCTCCTCCTAACATGAAGGGACTTGTCCTGATTAAGGGACATTCCTCCAAGAGCACCTCAGTTGCTCTGGTTTAGGAGGTGCACTGGCCTCCACAACTCCCTTTCTTTATTAATTATGAAGGCTTCCCCCAGAGATTTTACAGATGTTTTAAACAACTAAAAATACATAAACCCCCCAAAATTATTAAAATAATCCATAGAAAAAGAAATTAACCCATCCTGTATGTCCTACAGGTCCAACTGCACCTTCAGCTTGCTCAGCATCCTTTCCACTGTTTGTATCTTCCTTGTCCTTTTAGACGGTGGGTGCTTTTGGAGTTTTTCACTGCCTGGCACTTGTTCTTTAGCAAATCTACCTGATTCTTCCAGGAAATGGGGCAAGGAACAGGGCCACCGCCAGCAACATTACCTCAGGCACTCTTGGCTGTCATCTCTGTATTTATTGATGATTATGTGTTTGGGAAGGATACGTCTGTTGAAAGAATGTACGTACTTTATGTAACTAAGCTTGAATTTTCTTTTCCCCAACCTTTTCTCACCTTTTCCCACCAACCCTTTTTTTCTTCCTCCCTTTTTTATAAAAGGACAGTGGGAGCGGTTAGGTGAGAGGGTTAACGAAAGCTAGGTTTAGGGGAAAGAAAACTGGGATACAAGGACAGGCAGAGGAGGCAACAAGTTGGAGAGAGGGGAGAAGGAGAACTCATCCAGATTATGACCAGATGTCTGTCGAATATCTCCATTGTTGGTTGCCATGCTCCTGGTAATGGGACAGCTGACTAGAAATCAAGTGACTGGAAATCTGATGGGTCAGCAGCATCTCCATCTCCAGGCTGTGTTGGTCTGGTTCTTGGGGTTGTCTGTGTTTGACTTGAGAGGGTTTTGGTTAATAGGTGGTGAATTCGTATTTGCTTGGCCGAGATAAGGTATGATATTTTTGCTTGGGAGCCACTTGGGGCCTGATGATGTTCATTTACAAGCACAGCCTCTCCCAAGTTACTAGAGGAAAGGGGCCTTTTATTTGGTGAGTTTTGTGGTCCTTAATCTGCATAGGTGGCTTCTCATTAAGTTTAGCTTGTGTCAAATTAGAAAAGTGCCTGAGCATGGAGGGAGTAGACTCTGAAAAAAAAAGTCTTTAAAAAATTTATGGTGTAAAGAGCCTCTCAATGGGAGAGCTTGTCTCTCTCTCCCTCCCTGTTGCTGATTAATTGATTGTTTGGTGTGCTCTTTCAACAATCAACTGTCGCATAGAGGACTGGGGTATTCCGCTGTTATGTTTGACTCTCCACTGACTGAGAAATTCTTTCAATCTTTTTGGGGCATATGCTGGGCCATTGTCATTCTTAATTTGCTCAGGGACTCCCAAGGTAGTAGAAGTGACTTCTTTTCATAGAATCATAGACTCATTAAGGCTGGAAAAGACCTTTAAAATCATTGAGTGCAACCTCGGACCCAACACTGCCATGTCAACTAAACCAAAGCATTATGTACCACATCCAGTAACTTCTTGGACAGGTGCAGGGGTAGTGACTCCACCATTTCCCTGAGCAGCCTGTTCCAACATTCAATCACCCTTTCAGTGAAGAAATTCTTCCTGATGTCCAGCCTGAACCTTTCCTGGCACAGCTTGAGTCCATTTCCTCTTGTCCTGTCACTAGTTGCTGGAGAAGTGGTTGACCCCGACGTGGCCTCACCTTCCTTTTAGGGTATTGCAGAGAGCAATGAGATCTCCTCTGAGCCTCCTCTTTTCTGGGCTAAAAAACTTGGGCTCCCTGAGCAGATCCTCACACAACATATTCTCTAGGTTTGCCACCAGCTTTTTTTCCCCTTTTTGTTTCTTTCAATTCACTCCTGCCTTTGGCTGATTCTCCTTACAGTTCACTATTTTTTCTGTCTTGACTTTTTAATGATTTTTTTTTCCTTTTAAAAACTTGGTTTGATAAACTTATAATTTTCAATATTCCACTTCCTTTCACTTACAGAACTACTTCACATCAAAGATCAGAAAACTGAGGCAATCCCACTTTATGTATTTGTGCATATCTTCAGTTTTGCTGCTTCAATGTGTAATCTGATAAATTAATTGAACTCCATATTCATAACCTTGTTACTTTCCTTATTCTTTATGTCTGTGTTATAACTCATTCCCTCATCTTTATGTCCCTGCACATTTTTTATGATAAAATACACTTCCCTTTATTCCCGTTTTTTCTTCCTCCTTGGTCTTTTTTCATCACTGAAAGCCTGATCTACTGTCTCCATTTTCTGATCTTACTATCAAAACCCTTTCCACCAGAACAACCTGACCTCATGAATATTTTATCAAAATGTTCTCCAAGTAGAAACAACATTGTGTACCAACAGATTAACCCATACTAAGAATATATTGTCTAGTTGTTTAGCTGAAATTAATTCAAATTCTCCTTTTACACAAAGAGGCAGCATAATTCTTCTGTCCCCCACAAGACAGAACTCTATCTAGAGACTATTTTCTTTTTGCTTGTGTTTTGAGTCTTGTTAAACTCTTTAAGTAGTCAATGCTGTTTTTCAAACTTTTATTTCATCTGTCCTAAAGGAAAATATCCTGAAAAAAGAAAAAAAAAAAAAAAAAAGACAATGTTCTAAATAACAGTTTTTAAGGAGTCATGAAATAGTTACAGAAATAGAATAAAACAGCTAAGCATATCTTAGTGATTAAAAAAACAAAAAAGCTAAATTTCCATTTTAGCTCTTTAGTTGAAGGGAAAGGTGCCATGTAATGGAAACACTCGGAGATAAAAAGTTATCATCAAATTCAGAAAAGAAAACCCCGAACCATTTATCTTTATTGATTAAATTGCATTGTACATTATAAGCAATTTGTGATAATGGACGGTGAGGAAATTTTTGAAAGTGCAGGAACTTTATGAAGTTCTGTTGCCCTATTTGTTTTCACCTTCCTTGCACCATTTCAGCTTTCATAATTTTCAGTCCTGGAAGACTGGTTTTGAGTGAGAGAATGAATGAGAGAGGGTGAATGAGAGAACAACTACAAGCACAGATCTAACCATACACCTGGAAGAAGTCTACCTCCTCAACAGTGTGATTGTAATAGCCTGAACCAATGGTGCATCATAAAGAATCTGAAGGAGAGAAAAAAAAAATGTAGCTCAGTTTTTGGTCTTCTGCCTAACCCCGGTCACATTTATGATGGTTCAGTCTATACGTGTTTGTTGAATTGGTTGTTGATATCAGTCATTGTCTTGGGCATAGATCTTCCACTATATTTTCAATTTCATTTTTCTTACATTTAATGATCAGCCATGCCACCACAAACCAGATAAGATTTTAGGCAATATTTATTATCTGAATGTAAAGTGAATATGGTTTAGACTGTCCTAACTTACATTTTAGTTCCCACCAGCTACAAATTTGTTAGCAACTGACCTCATTCCATCAGAATCAAAATATTTTACCGTCTTCAATCAGACCACATAAGCAGGTTAACTGTTGTCCTTGATTATTCTTCCACAATTAATGGAATTCATTGGTAAGCAGCCCAAAGCTGAAATACATATTGGAATAACTAGGGGAAACAAACAAACAAAAAAACCCAAACCAAACCAAAACCAAAACAAAAAACCAAACCCCCCCCAAAAAAACCCAAAAAAACCCCAAACAAACAAACAAAAAACCCAAACCAAACCAAAAAACAAACAAAAAAAAGCCCCCCAAAAACAAACAAACAAAAACCCCAACAAAAAAAACCCTACAATTTAAAGGCTTAGAAACAAGTAAAATTAGATATTCTAAAATTGTCTACACCCCAAATTTGTTCTCTAATATAATATGTGAATGTTAAAATGTTTTTACTACAAGCACTTCAGAATCTTAATATTTGTTCTTGCCTATAGGAATGAAGGCAAAGGACATGGGTGAAAATGTGCTATTTAACATGTGCTTAGATGCTACTAAATGGAATTGTTTACAATTAGATGCATCCCCTGGGCAACATTGTTTTAACCTGAGAGGTTCTGTACTTTGTATTAAGAAAATGACGTTTTAAATTTTCACTTGCCTATTGATACCTCAGTGCTGTGATAAATGCTGAAAGGAGATAAGTCTGTTTTATAGATCCTCTCTCAGAGTAACAGTGCAAGAGACGAGAGCAATAAGTAAGCTAAGAATAAAATGCATGACTCAAAGGATGATGTCCTCAAAATACTCCCCCTACGCAATTTTAGAGTTTACATTTCTGATTTGCTATGGAGGAGCTAAGTTACTTTAGAAGCAAGGTAAATTTGCCTGGGCAATGATCAGTATTGTACAGCTAGGCTGCTTCTAGTCCCGAGCAGGTTAATAATTTAGAGTTAACATGCACACACACAACTCCTCCCTCCACCTTTGCAGTGTTCATTCTGGAAACGTTGTATTTGTCTAAGCATTTGTGACTGAATTCAATTCTTCCAAAAGCTTTACAGGTTAAAAAAAAAAAAAATCACAAATTTTATGCTTACCTTCTGTTCCTGTCTTGTGGGCCTTAGTTTGGTGATAGGCAGGACGTTTAGAGGCTTTCATTAATGATTCATCATTGGGCTTTTCTCTGTGTAGTGGTTTGAAAGAAAAAAAACAGTGAGAGACTCCAAGTCAGAAATACAATTTAATAGGAATAGGAAGAAAGGAAAAAAAGTAAAATAAAATAAATGCAGTAGTACAAAAGACCACTGATAGGGTCAGAATACAACCTGAGCAGGGTATTGGAAGCAATCCAGATGAGATGGTCTTCCTAAAGCAGTGATCCTGTAGAAAGGTCTGGTAGCTCTTGTCTTCTGGGAATCCCGTGATTAAGGGTTACCTATACTGTCCTAAATCCCAGTTTATATCCAGATGGGAATGCTTGGTTCCTCCCCCTGGGTGGAGCATCTCACAGTGGGATGATATCTTTCCATGAGTCATGCAGTGGGTCCTTGATGGCCCATCAACCAGAGATACCTCCCCCAAGGGAGTTACTTGTGAGTTGTGCAGCAAGGCATTTATGGGCCATTAACAGAAGATAGCCCAGAGGGAGGGAGCCTGGGAAAACACTGCCCCACCTGGATTCAACAGTTCATGAGGATGTAACATTGGGCACATCATACTGGCACTGCAACCCAGGACACTGTGTTTTTCCCTCCTGCGAAGCACAACAATGTAAGATCAAGTTCTCAATTTTTTTCTTTTTGTTCTTGTACATTTCCTAGTTATCTTTTGAAAGCCTCAAGAACTGGAGTTGTTTTGCTTAAAAATAAAAGAATAAAATTGCCTGTGCTGCCATAATCGTAAAAAGTCCAAATTTTAGCTCCTTAAATCAAGTAAGCTACAACTTGGAGAGTATACTCTCAGGAAATGTGATTTTTAAAGCAATAAATATATATCAAATAAGAGTTATGTATTTTATTTTCAGACAACGTTTTTGCTGTGCTGATTCATAGTATCTCTAGTATTAGATGTTGTAATTCCCCAAGACAGATGATATTCATAATACAAATAGTGTAACAAAAACGTGAGTGGTACAACCAAAATTGAGCTTTAGAGCAACATAGATAAAACTTGGGGATTCTTTTCTGTATCTTTTTTAAAGCTTAGGGCAAGCTGGTAAGGGGTCTTTCAAAATAAATTGGCAAGGAGTCTCTCAAAAAATGTTATCATTTTTCCAATCCCATTGAAAAGAAGAGAACAATCTAGTAAGGTGGGAAAGCAGTTGAGGCATGATGAGTAGTAGTAAAAGGTGAAACACTGATGATAAGTAAGTGATTGAGATACTCATGAAGTCCTTTGGATTCACCATGCACTATTTTCTTATTCTGCAACTTCAGGTCTCAGCAATAATTAAATAAAAGAACTAATTTTTCAGGTTGTGTGTCTTTCTTGTTTTTTTGTTTTAGGTTTGAGTTTTGTTTGTTTGTGGGGGGTGGTTTGGTTGTTTAGTTTTTCTTTTTTTTCTGATTTAGTGCAGACCTGATTTTTTTCTGAATTTATTGCAGACATCTCTCTTAACTCCCCAAAGTTTCCATAACTTGATAATGGATTCTCAGTTGTAGTCATTTATTGCAAATAGGCCAGCTTCTGAGATGACCTGGGACAGGCTTGGATGATCAGCTTCAGAATCTTTTCATTGTAAGGGCTTTTGCCCTGGGAAATGCAGGGCAAAACAGTAAATTGGCAATGACTCTCTTGTACAAAAGCCAGTCAGCAGCAGTGGCAGCTGCACAAAAGCTGGTAATGGCTTATTACAGAGTTTGGAGAAAATGGTATTGCTTGAGAACCGTGTTGCTGTACAACAATGACGGCAGGCAGAAAATATTTAATAGGATTATTTTGTTTTCTTCAGTAGCAGGCTTGAAGAACTTGGAAACATTTTGTCAGATAATGTTTTATATATTCATGAATGGGTTTTTGGGGATCACAAAATATTGTCAGGCGGCTTGGCACAGATCTGTGAAATGAGTTTGAATGCTTTGCCAGGATTAAACTAAAGAGTTCTCCAAACATCCCTTTTCTCTAACCAGCTACATAGTAGTGGGATTATGGCCACTCCAATACTGATGGTAAAAAGATCTATTACCGGTAGTATTGCTCCCTTTCATGCCTCAGTTACTGAAATTCCATGTCTGAATTGTGATATTCTGGTATTCTGATATGCTGTGTTTTCTTTAACTTTCTATACCCTGTGAAACTGAACTACTGATTTGTATGATGCTGCATTCCTATATGATAGCAGGAATACTACTTCAGTAACATTCAGGAAAAACCCTTTCTACCACTTTGTCTACCTTTCTTCCACTTGTTCCCGTCGTACTGCATTCATTCCTAGTCCTCTAGTCCTTACTGCTTCGGACTACATGCTCCCCTTTCAGTCATCATTTTTTTTTTCTTGGCTATATTATCCCCAGAATGCTCCCCATTCTGCCTGCTAAAAAATCTCTTGCTCTTAGGGGATGACCAGTACCAAAAAAAAAAAAAAAAAAAAAAAAAAGGAAAAAGTTTTCTGCATCCTCAGAACTGATGTAGATAATACTTCAGTGAAATGGAAATCATCACCAGGGTAAAAAAAATTGCAAGTGATTTCCAGGAATGAGATTAGTTTTTTGGTTTGCTTTGTTTAGTTTTAACAAAACTAATGAGAAACCCAAAAACTAACCCAAAACTTTGGTTTGGTTTGGGGTTTTTTGGATTTTTTTTACTGTTTATCATTGTCTTTCAACATTTCCGTGAATCCTGATATTTGTTAGCCTATCATTGTTTCAGTGATATTAAAGGCTTGGCTGAAAAGAGTTTGCAGCAGCATTCTGTGGTGCCTACAGGCAATATAATCACAGACTGGCAGGTATACACAGTCTGGAGTGAATGTTGACATGGATATTTCTGTTGATATGGATATGCTGATATGGATATTTCAGTAGCCTCACAGGTAAGCTTTATGAACGTGGAGTTTATCCATAGAAGAGTTCTTTTGAGTTTGGTGGGGTTTTTTATTTATTTATTTATTTATTTATTTATTTATATTATGGAATTTCATTATTTTCTTAGAACTGCTTATGTATCTGTTTAGGTTCTGCAGCAACATTTCTGTGTGCTTAGGACAAGAAAAGAAGTTATTATATTATTGAGATGTCCTCCTTCATGAATGAAAGTGAAGACTATCATTTGTACTCTCTCTTCACTAGGGACTCACCTGTCAGAAACTAGTTCCCTTGACTTCTTATTATGAGCAGTATTTTTTTTCTCTTTCAAGTAATGACCAGATGATACTTTCATTTCAAAAGCTTCTATGCAGTGCATGTGGCTGTATTGCAAATAAAGAACACGTCACTTGCTATATTAATGATACTGTTAGACATTTCTGCTTTAAGGGACACATCAGCAGTAGCAATTGCAAGTCAGCTCCTTTCAAGATAGATCAGTCCAAAATTATTCTGTGAAGAAAGGAAAATGCTTGAAATATTCCATCCTGCTTAGTGTGTACAGGGGAAAGCAGATGGATGTACTCTCAGTGGTGCATGGAAGAAATGGCAGAGTTCTGAGGTGGTTCAGTAAGAAACAACTTTTACTTGCAAACTTTAGATCATCCAGAAAGGATAAGGCACGTGGAAAACCTTTGACTAGATTTTTTGGTCAGACTTAAAATATGTGTTGAGAGGAAGGTAAAAGGGGAGTGGAGAGGGGTGGGAGGGGAAGAGGGAGGGAGAAGGAGAGAGGGAGAGGAAAAGGGTCTCCAGTTGCAAGAGTCCCAGATAAGGGCAAAGGGAGGGTAGGCATAGAAGGGACCATTCTGTCTCATTTTCCTGACCTTTGATCTCTCATCCTTCACTTCAAATAAATGTCACTGGAATGATGATGGGAACGGGATGATATGAGGCATGTAAGGGGAAAAAGTGTCTTGGATGTCTTCCCTCTGTGCTGGGATGAAAAGTGAGTGAAGCTTTCTTTCCCTTTTCCCCTGCTTTGTGCACTGGTGAGGGCTCAACTGAACTTTCTTCACACAGCCCAAAATGTAAACTCCAAGGATGGCCCTTGGACTGCCCTTGTAAGAGTATTTTTCATTTTCCCTTAATGATGTCTATTTTTATTTATTTATGGAACTCTATTTACATGGATGAAAATGGTGGAAGTTTTATGGCACCTTCATGCTCAGGATTTTCATTTACTAAATTAACAAGATCCATAATCAAGCTGCCAAACTCTACTGAACTTTTATGATTCAGTTTCTGAGACTGTAATATTCTCATGAATGTAATTTGCAAAAGAATAGTGAATTTAGGGGAGTGTTTTGAACAAAGTTTTTAGTTAAATGATTAAGCAACAGTGGAAAATGGAATCAAATGAGATAATATCACCATTAAAAAATATTTAATCAATTCACAACTTATTCTTTTTTTTTTTTTTTTTTTTTTTTTTTTTTTTTTTTTTTTTTTTTTTTTTTTTACTTAAATTCTGAAACTCTGGGTAAAATTTAATGCGTGAAAAAGTTTATAGTGTATTCATGGATGACAAAAAATTATGCACTGCATATTTTTGTTATAACTGGACTGCTACACAAATATGTTCTGCAACATATTTGTTATAGAACCTAAATTCAATAGTCATTAAAACACAGTACAAACTCAGTTTGACTCAGAATTTATTGTGAATAAATTTTCTTGTTTATCATCTATATACTTGATTATCAGTTTTCAGGATGTGTGGAATCTGCATGCCCGTGTGAATGACATATTCATCAGCTACAATAAGATTAATAAAATTAGTAAAACCCCTTTTAAACACAGCACGGTAGCAATCTAAATGGACTAACAAAGGTAGCACAGTAATTCACAATTCTAGAAGTTGTTTAATCTGTTAAGCATTTTGCATAAAGCTGGGATCTTTTTATTTTGTTTTTCCCTTGGTGGATATATTTTGAAAAAAGGGGATGCACAATATTGGAATTTCATATTCCTCATAACAAATTCTCATGTCTTGCTCCTCTTAGACTAAGCAAATTCTCAATTACTCTTTAGATTCTTCTTTAGTAGTGCTTTTGAGCTGAGCACTTGAGAATTTGTATTAGTACTAAGAAAGAAGGGTAGTGTTAGTAACTCTTCATTTTATTGTTCAGGCCTAATTCCAAGTGTGAAGATAATAGATGGTAAATTGATATTACTGTATGAACACATTTATTGTGAATTTTGAATCGTATCTGAAAGAATTTGCCTCGTAATTTTACCTCAATTACCAAAAACATTTCTGAAGGGAAGATTCAGATTTCAAATAGATACACACATACCCATTTTTCTTACCTGTAGTTAACTATGACATTCAGGTTAAGCTTCTGTGGTGCAGAAATAGTTTAGAAATCAGTGTGCTTCAAAGCTAACATTCTTCTGTCATTATTTGATTTGGAAGGACAGAAAAAAGTCAGAGAGGATTAAGGCATGAAGGACGTTAATATAAAACAGAGGGTGGGGTAGAAAGACTAAGTCTAATACACATGCTGTGAAATCCTGATGGCCAGAAGGAGAGATTCAGGTCAGAAATGGTTAGTGCCAGCCAACAGCATCTTCACCAAGCTTTCATTCTGATCTACAAGTTGGTAGACAGTAATCAACATCAAAACCCATGTGCAGATAGCTAAAATAACAGTAACACTGCTTACAGTCTGTCCTTCTTCCAGCATTTCATACAAAAACAAGTGATTTTTTTTTTCACTCAATTTTCCTGTAGAGTATAGTATTTAATAGAATTTTTGGTGAGAAGGGATCTCAAAAAACATCTTGCCTGACCTTCATCTAATGTAAGTTTAAGTCCAGCATTAGGTCAGGTCTAGGCAAGTCCTGGAAAATTTCAAGGACAGTGATCCTGCAGCTTCTGTGCATAGCCTTTTACAGCTCTGGACTACTTGCCTAGTATACATGTTAGACCTCTTCTCCTAATGTCCAAGACAAATCTCCCAAACCAAAATAGACTTTGCAACACTGCGCAATACTACTGACAGTTACTTTGTTATGTATTTTTTTTTTTCCTAACCTTCCTTCAACCATCTAATCATTAAATTGTCATCTTTGCCAGGAAAAGGGAAACAAACAAACAAAAACTATAAAGAAGCCCATCTCTTCCAGGTGAAGTGCATGAAGACCACTTGGACAAAGGGATAGTAGATAACAGATAATGTGTGCAAATAGAGTATATGTGATACTTTTTTAAATGGCTGTGTTCAGCTACATCAAATTTTGATAAATTGTGGAAACACTGAATACTCTGTCCCTTTTTGCTTCCTCAGATTAGTCTGATGTATGATCATTGCACTTCCTCTCCGAGTCACTTTGTGCAGAAGACATTTAAAATGAGCAAAGTACCTCTGCAAGGATATATACAGTTTAAAATGCAATGCAATTATTTAATAGTTAAATCACACAATAGGTAGTTAGAGTTAATGAGCTATTACAGTAACCATTAATATTACAGGTGAATCTTTGCTGTCCAGGCAGTCATCCTTGGAAAGGGCTCATCCTCAGTATTTCTGAATTGCCATCTTATGACTCCCTGGTTTTTTTGTTAGGATTTTATACCTTTTCATGTCTGTGATTCTTCCTCTTGAATCCTTGTGTAACTAAATACTGCTCTCTCAACTGTCTTACCTCTTTCTGCCATCTTACCTTTCTTATTTGGGTATCTCTAACCTCTACACTTCACAGCTCCTTGTCACAATTTAGCCTCTCCTCAGATGGTTGAGCCAAAGTTACCTAGCTATACTGTATCAAACCCAAAACTTAGCTCAAATGCCGTTGAACCTCTGGAATGTGTTAAATCCCTGTTTCCTGAAGAACCCGTTAACAAAAAGTCCCACTCTTAATTCCCCAGAAAGGAAAAATGTTTAGGTGTTTAAATGGCATTTAGCCTGTGGTCTTGGGAACCCATTCTCTGGTGTTACACAGAAAATGGCATCAAAATTCCTGCAGAGTTTCAATCACAGACTGAGACTTCTCCATTCTGCCATTCATCCTTCCATCCATCCATCCATCCATCCATCCATCCATCCATCCATCCATCCATCCGGCTCTTGCTTCTACCCCTTCTCCCTAAGAGGTCAGTGAGCAAACAGTATAATTTATTACATCTCAAAGCATCAACAACACATGAAGAAAACATCCAAATAGTCTCATATAACAGTGAAAATAATTTCACTTGCCTTGGGTCATATTCAGGTCTTCCTTCCATCCCTGCTCTCCCCACGCGTAAGTGCTCTATGAGGCAGAGGGGTTAATGGGGGCCTATGTTGTGGCAGGGGATCTTTACTGAGTGCAAAAAATGTAGCTGGCTTTTAAAACCATAAAGGAATGTATACAGTCAGTCCCAGGGAGTCGCTTTTTCCTTGATAGCCTAGCACAGTTCTGCATGAATTCTACTTATCTTTCTCTCTCTGCACAGAGAAAGGAAGCAGAGAAAATGAGCCAGAAAAACTCAGCCAGCCTGAGGAATTTAAAAAATTCTTTTTGAGATAAAGATTTCAATGCCCACAGTTTCATGTGTGCTAAGAAGCTTTACTAACAACTGAGTGCTGAAGCATGACCTGCAAGTGCCTTTTAGGTCATCAGAGCCAGAATGATCTCAACCCATTAGCTTTCAGGTTATGCCTTGGTCAAGTAAATTCTTTGAAGTCATTTCAGCTGAGCAGGTTAAAGGTTGACATTTGCAGTTATGACTTGTGTGTGCCAGCTTTACACTGCTATTGGTATCATGAAGTTAGTTTCCAAGTTTTCACCATGAGAAATTCAACACATTTCTAAAACTTTGGAAATAATTATTTTTAATGTATTTTTACTCTTCCATTTCTCATACACACTTCCTTTGCTTTTTTTTGCTTTTAAACCAATTATGAATTATTTATTTAAAGATATTATTAATGATAATATATTATAATTTCACCTATTTTAGGGTGATGTATCTAATTTAAGCTAAAATATGCATATTATTTTGTTTTATAATCTATGCATAGAGATCCTATTCTTATGGGATCTTACAGTATATACTATGCAATGGTTAGAAAACCACTTAAAAACCCAGATTTTTAAAAATATTTCTCAAAACCCCCTTTATCAATTATTTATTTGTGCAAAGAGCATTCATATTACTTGGGACCAGCCTAGTGATAAATGACAAATTAAATTATATTGCGGCCTTTCACTGGTGTGTGTTAAACAGAGTAACACAGAAGCTGTAATATTCTATGTTATATTGCATTGACAAATCTTTTAGTAGGCTCTTTGCCTTTTTTTTTTTAGTTCAGACAAGACAAATGGTTCACTCTTTATTGAAGGAATAAAAATCATTAAAAAATTACAAACTATCATACTCTTTTATGCTAGTACCTTTTTTTCTAAGTCATAATATTGTTGTTTAATTTACTTTTCAAATTAGGAAAGTGTTTTTTTAGCGATGACACATGGGTAATCCTGTAGTATCAGACACATGAAACATTTTCATATCTACATATGTTTATTTCAGGACATTTATAACTGCTCTAAATCAAGCACTAACAAAATTCTCTATTCATGTACACTAAAAAAAACATAATAAAAACTGATTACAAAAGGTAGCAGAAATACAGTAGAGATTATGTCTGGCAAGAAACAGAAAATACTTAAAACACCATGAAAACTATTTAGCAGGTTTCTATAATCATTTGTCAGTGAAGACAAAGCCAAGGCTGGAAAAGCCTTCTGGCTTCCCCTCATCTGTGTTTTAAGCTCATTAACAAAAAAGAAGACATGGAAAGAAAGACCCTGAGTGCTATTGAAAGTCTTTAGGCTGCACACTGAGGTGCATTGGTGTATTTGTATATATTTTCCTCAGTGTGTGTGTGTGTATAAAGTACGTATGAACACTTTGACCTGACTGACTTTTTGGAATACTGGAAAGTGTATTTACTGGAAAAAACATCTAGTCATTTATTATTGCTATAAATTTTGCAGTTGTCTTACAAATACTGCCAGTTAAAAGAGGAAAGCCAGGAAGCCAGTTTGCCAGGTTTCCCTCTGCTGCTGAAAACCCTGATGAGAGATTACCACGAGGTCAGGAAGTTTGAACATGCATCACACTGGTGGTGACCTATGCCATGCTGCTGGTGCTTTTCATTAGCCAGCCTGAAAGTAGTTTCTTTCAATCCAGAAACTACACAGGTGAGTATATGCTTAAAGCTAAAATGGACATGAGTGCTGCTATTTTTTAACTTTAAAACCTTATCCTTCCAAGTTAGGCTTTGAGGTACATTGACATTGTGGACATAATTTTACACTAATTCCTGCATTTTTCCTCTGTCATCTTCTTCACTTTCTTTTTGTCCTCTCCTCAGTGTGGCATCAAAACTCAATAAATACATGATGAGCTGTGTTTAAGCATAATTACCCGTTTATCTACACAAGAAAATTTGCATTCTTACTTAAATTATTACCTCTGGCTTATTCAGTGGAGCTGTTTTTAAAGAAATTGGCTTGGTTGTCTGTGCTTTCACTCTTATGTCTCAGCTAAAGACCATTAACAGAGCAGGATTAGGAAGTCTGTATTTTGAATAACTACACACTGTTCATGTTTTGCTACCTTTACAGAAACCAAGATGCAATCAAGTAATGCTGTCTGGATTTCCAGAAAAGTTTAAAAGCCATGGGGTTTATATTCCCTATCCAATTTCAGTCAATCCTTGTGTAATCTTTGTTGCATTCTCTCAAATATTTCTGTGACTTAGAATTGAAATATAAATTGATTCTGCCTCCTCCTTTATAATGAACTACAGAAGAAATTAAGGAATTTGAGCTAGATGGTAGTAATATATAAGCTTTGTCTGATACATGAAAATGATAATTCAATTATTCACATTATTCCAAAACAAGAGACCATGCTTGTATTCAAAACTCAAAAAGCCCCATGCCTTAAAGGTACAATAAGAAAAAAAAAAATCTGGAAAAAAGATTACCTTTGGCTGTACACTAATGTCTGATGCTTTCTGCAGCATAACATGAACACTGATTAATCTGGTGCACCTATGCTCTTGATTAAGACTCTTTTGTGAAGATCAGTTGCCCCAAACGACTCTCTGTAGTGGAGCACGATTAATTCTTAGCAGACAGTATCAGGTCACATATACTTAATGTGATGGTGATGAGGCACTGTAAGAGAACAGGAGTATCATCTTTATCATCAGTGCTGACAGCCCATCTCTGTGCATTTTTACCTGATCTGAAGTTAAAATCATCACATAGGTGACAGAAGATTTTGCCTCAGTGATATTTTTGTATTCTGAAACAATTAAAATGCCTGTTTTACTGTGTTGGTTTTGGTTTTTGCTGCATCTTCATTTCGTACTAATGAACTCAGCACTGGCCTTTATCTTATTCAGGGCTAAACACTGTTAGCTTCAGGAAACTGGCCATTTAGAGCTGGAGTGTCAAGAATACTTTTTGGGCTTAGATGTATAACTCATATAGGGCTTAATTTTGAAATGGTTTGCTGAGAAAGCAAGCAAAATAAATTGTCAGAATTCTAGGAGCAGTGCACAAAAGTCAGCAAAGATTTATATGAAAGTTTACTCTCACTGTTACAATTACTTAGTATAATATTGAAGACAGCTACCTTATTCTGGAAAACTATTAATAGAAAAATGTTACTAAAAGTACAATGCATGCCATCTGTGTCAAGAACAGTATTTCTAATTTAGAATTGCTGAACATGTGCCTTTCTTAAGAAAATCCTAAAATGTAGAATTTCTGTGCCTTATAGCTCAAAGTCTGGGGCATTATTTTCCAAAATTTTAGATATGCAGCATGGGACAATCATCCTGTGTGCCTTTTGTCACTGACATTAGATTTTCCCCATCCCTTTTTTAAGGTGTGGCTTTGGAAACTTAAAAAAAAAATAATAATTTTTTTCCTAGCCTCAGAAAAAGCAAAGAAGGGAGCCTGCCACCAGCCAGTAGTCTTGCCATGAGTTAATGCCACCTAGGGGCTCAAATTCAGCAACTTTAGATTGTTACATATCTTGAATATATTTGGGTTAATGTTACTTGCACAGATACTCATAGAAGGCAACTTTTTTTTTTTTTTTTTTCTTTTTTATTCTATTTAAAACTAGGTCAGGTCTGTAAAACAGAGATTGAAGTAGGAATCAAGGGCAAAATTGTAGCAGTCTAAGGTTGTGAGGGAGAAACAATATTTCAAGGAAATTCAAGTTCAAGGAAACTAAATGCTCAACAGCAGGCATTTTACCTCAGCAGTCATCTCTGAAGAAATTCTCAGGGGTATGATGTTTACTTATATGCTCCACAGGGAGAATACCTTTAATCAGATAATTTATACCCTCATTCTCAGCTCTACAGCTTTCAAACTGCTAGCAGAGCAATGTGACTCTGTTTAGAAGACATTCTTGATTTCCAGCTATGTTTTATAGAAAATGGTCTCTCAGGCTATGGAGAAATGCAAATTTCTTTCTAAAATACTCTGAAATATTCTTTTTTTCTCTCTGGAGATATGTCTGATGTCCAGCACACAAGAATTTCAACACTGCCATGGTAAATATCAAAACAATAGCCTCTTGGCAAAACAACAGAAGAAGAATTTCATTCTACAGTCTACTAAATTCTCAGATGACACCATGAAAACATACAGACACAAGTGTAATTGGCATTTTATTGCAGGAAAATAAAGCATAAGGTGTCACATTCATGAACAAGTCGCTGAGATGCAACATTTTGCTGTTCATAAAATCTTACAAACTAAATTCGAGTATCAGAAACTAGTAATTTTAATACATCAACCTTTCTGATAAGCAACTGCAAATCACCTTTCAAAGACAAGGAGCAAAACTATGGAAGTGTTCCTTATATAAACAAAGGCATTGACCCAAAACACACTTATATCAATGAGTACCTTTTGATTACCTTGACTGAGTTTTTTGATCAGGTCTGTACTATTTGAAGCAGTAGAATGCAAAAGTTGAACTTTTGCTTCCATATTAGTTCACAGAGTAGTGTTGTTAAAGCACAGAAAGTATATGTGTTATGACAAACTGCAATTTGCCTAAGACTGATGATTTTTATTCTACTTTTTTTATATTTTTTGTTTCAGCAGATGCTTATATGTCTCTGTATATAAAACAGCATTTTTTTCCTTTTTTGTTTTTATAGAGATTAAATGAAATAACAACTTCAAAGAATTTCCTAGTAGAAAATATGCATAACTTGCATCTTGAATTGTGAGTCTTGAATTTGAGATACATTCATGTTCTTATTATTGACATAAAAAAGGGTTTTGTGCCCAAAATAGTCAGGCTGAATGAAAAAAGAGTGGTGACCAAGTTTTGTATTGGAGATTTATGCTCCTATTAGTTCTCTAACCTTGATTGTTATAGAAAAGATACTAGGGCAATATTCAGGACATGATGTACAGTCAAATAACAGCACATAATTTTAGTCTCCCTACTACATTTCTAAAGTTGGCACAGACCAAAACTTATGTATACAACACATATGTGGGGGTTTTGCCAGAAAAATTAATAAATAAAATCCCAAATCCAGGTCTCTTCTTCTTGTCTTTCTTCCAGTAAGTGTTAGATTTCATCTTACAACATAGGCTGAATGACATTGTTGCACAGTTCATAGTTCCAGAGCTTAGCTTAGGCCTCCCTTATGATAGGAACATATGCAGGCAATATGGCAAAAAAAAAAATTCTTTAGCTTCAAACTGAACAAATAAATATATTTGCATTTTTGCTTATATCTATCATACATGTAATGCAGGAAAATATATGTGAAAGGCAGAAGACATGCAAGTTGCTGCCTAAAGGAGACTTTAAGCAGGAGTTTCTAGCCCAGCTGAGGACAATACAACTGAGAAATCTCAGCCAAAAAGCTGATTGTCTAAAGAAAATTTTTACTGCTAGAGAATGGCATGAACTGCTTAGATAAAGGTCACATAGTTTCCTAACTTGAAAGTGTTTCTCTAAACCCTTTACAGTTTTTGTTGTTTTTTTCTTCAAACTGAAAATACTTCATGATTTCATCACTGGAGACAGTCTGCAGAATAGCCCAGCAGAGAATGTTAATACTTTTAAAAAACAGTACTACTGTCAATAAAGTTTCAATCAACATGGTTAGGTCATTGATAAGTAGCTTAAATGAAAGACAACTGCAAGTAAGGAAGAAAGGTGAGTATGAATCTGGTTTATTTTAAAGAGTAAATGTATCAATATTTTATACAGACAAAAAGTCACACAGTAGTAATTGTACACAAAAATATTCTATAGTTTCCAAGAAAAAAATGAAAATAGTTGAGTGGGTTGGGAAAAATTAAGAATTTTTTTCACAGATTGCAAAATATTCAAAGGCTTGTGAAATGCTGTTTGTATTCTAGATTGTGGTCATTACAAAAAAACTGAGATCCTACCCAGTCACAGGAACACTGAACATCCCATGAATAAAGTACTTTAACAATATACTTAGAGAATGCATTGTATGTAGAGGTAATAATGGAAATTTCTCTTGTACTTTTCTAATTCTCTCCTGAATTCTACTTGCGATATGTAATGGTTTAACTCCAGCTTGGTCACTAAGCATTTTACAGCCACTTTCTCACTCCCATCTGGTGAGATGTGGAAGAGAATCCTAAGAATAAAATTAGAAAACTTATGGGTTGGGATAAAGACTAGCAAACAAGTAACTAGAAGAGTTAAATTAAATGGTGCCATGTTCAGTTTATTTTGCCTATTTTTAAATGTAAATCAAAAATCTATTTTGAATAATAATTTTGGAAAAAAGTACTTTAGCACTGTTTACTTTTGTATATTTTTTCTGTCTTCTATTGCAGTGTCTCTTACATGCTGCCAGAAGACTTCTCTGTTTGCTGTTAAATACACATCCCTGTTTGCATTCTTTCTTAAGAGTAATTCACAATCTTTGTCAGAGATATCAATGTGTAAGAATAGGCATTGACTCCTTCAGTGTTCTTGAGATCTACCTAAAACACCTCTTGCTAAGCTCAGAATCTGAAGTGTGAAATATCACCTCCTTTTGTCTATGATTCATATTCTTTTGTAATTTTACTCTTCGTGTGGGAATAATGGTTTATTATACAGTAATGTGGAGAAATGTATGTGTATGACGCTAATAAAATAGGACCATGAATAGATCTTTTACACCGTTAAATCTCTTAGTCTAGAAGGCCCTCTTGAACATCATTATAATAAGAATATAAGCAATTTTAGGACCCAGATAAGCTATTTCATTATGTTGTTCTAAAACAAATGCTGAAATTCTTCAGGGGAAATACTATTCCAACAGAAAATGGAAACTGTCAAACATTTCATGTCATGACCTCTAATACATGAGCCTCAGTAAATAGTCAGAAACGAGACATTATCCTTCACCCTTTGGACAAAAGATTTCCAACACTATGGTTTTGATTAAGTCCCCAAAAAACCGTTAAATTAAATAAATAAAAATACTTGTCATCTACCAGTATGCATAGAATTCAAAATACCAAACACAGGACAAACTGAATTTGACATTAAAAAAAATTGAGTGTGACAGCTGCAGCAGTTACATCTTGTGGAAGGATGTGTGTGCTTGCAAAGACTTTACATCAGGTCCTGGTTGGGAGCTGGCATTTTCAAAGGTCATGAAGCTCCTTAGCACCATTCAATTACTGCACAAAGGGTACCACTGACAGTTTTAGCACTGTGGTTAAATTAGCTGAGTATTATCTGAGACAATCAAACTTCTGACAGAATTGGTAGGATAATATCTGTATATTGAAAAAATGCCTCAAATATAATACCAATCTTACCCCCTGTTTTTACTTTTGAATGACAAGTTAAACATGAGAGAATTATTTACTTGTCCTGTAGCTTGTGAAGATATCAACACTGTCAGCCTGACAATCGAACAAATAAAGATAAGGCAAAAAACGTTGATTTTAGCCACTTTTGATTTTGTTCTTTATTTTAGGTTCTAAATGAAAAGCCTGAATCATTAACATACTGTTTAAACTGTATTGACATGGTTATACTGATTAAAATAGCAAAGGACTAACATTGTTCTGCTGTTTACAGGTGCATCTGCTTTGCTGTGTTGTGGCCTGCAAACAGCTTAGATTAAAGTGGAATCATAGAATTATGCAGGCTGGAAAAGTTCTTTGGGATCAAGTCCAGCTGTTAGTCCACTGCCAAGCCCACCACTAAACCATGTCTTTGGTGCCACATCTGCAATCCTTTTAAATACTCCCAGGGATGGTCACTCAATCACTTCTCTGGGGACCCAGTTTCAAGGGAACTTTTGACATGCCTTTTGGTGAAGAAATTTTTTTTTTCTAATATCCTATCTAAACTTCCTCTGGCATAACTTAAGGCCATTTTCCCTTGTCCTATTGCTTTTTACTCAGGAAAATCCTAACTTTTACCTTTCTTCCTTCTCCTTCTTCTCCTTCTTCTCCTCCTTCTTCTTTCTTCTTCTTTCTTCTTCTTTCTTCTTCTTTCTTCTTCTTTCTTCTTCTTTCTTCTTCTTCTTCTTCTACTTTCTACCTCTTCTCAGCTAGTGGTACACAGCAATAAGTTACTCCAAAGTCTCCTTTTCTACAGGCTTAATAGCATTAGCTTCCTCAGTTGCTTCCCATAGGATTTGTGCTGGTGACATTTTTCCAGCCTTAATATTTCTGTGCATCCTGTGAGGCCTTTCCCAGGGAAGGTAGGTTGTGATTCCAGTAGTCTATCACTCTTCCAGACTCCCTGATGCTCCTGAACCCACTCACCTTCTCCTGGAGCTCTGTCACTAACCTGAGGGGTTCCTGCACCCGGGCAGACCTCCCACAGGGGTGCTCATGGCTGCCAGCCAGTCCTGGTGTAAGAGCAGGGCTCACCCTGCAGCTGGCCCTGGGGCGTGCCCTGCATGCTCCCACGGGAGCTGTCGGCAAATATGCATCTCTTGTGGAGTTCTAAACCTCAGAGTGGCCGTGCCTGCTGCCAGATGGCTACCATTGCTCCTTGGCTGAGCTGGCAGGGCTTCAGCACCCTTTGTGTATGCTCTTCCAGGGGAACTCCCATGGAAACTGCTGCCCAACAGCCCTGGATGACATACCACACCCTGTCTGTCTGCCCTGGTCCCCAACACTCTCAAGAGACTTCTTTTATGCGTGGCAATTTTGGCATTTGTTGCCCACCACTGCTCCCAGCCTTGCCTACATCTTGTGAGCCACTATTGCATGAACCACTGGCTCCTGATGAACCTCTCCTCTCAACTGAGGTTCCTCTGGTTCAGAAAGTGCCTTTGTGCACTGTCTTACATCACCCCACTGCAGATCATGCCAGCATGGGTGCTGCTCACCTGAAGTTTTTGTTTTTTATGATTGTTTACCTTCTTGCACCCTGCATGGAAGTGACATAGGGAGGCCTAGATAAACCTTTTAAAGTAGATAGTAAACATAACACCATAATGCAGTTACAACTTCTGGGTATTCACACAACCACACTTGCTTACTTTAATTAAGTTCATACACATCTTTCTAAGATATATGCATGAACAAGTCCCTATACAATACAAATTATAATCAACACCTTGAAATTGAGGAGAGCAATTTGTCAGCTCTTCTGCACAGTGAAAAAGTGTGGTGTTAATCCTCTATCTTGGTAAATTTTCTCTTATTTCTGATGTTTTCTATTTTCAGTAAAGATTTTTTTAATATGTATTTAAAATATTTTTAATGTTTTTAGAACTCCCTGATTAATTTTAGTATAGAAATTAAGTACAGAACAGTACTTATCTTCTTGTATACTTATATACTTATAACAATACCCATATTCTGTACAAATACAGCACAGAACACAACCCCAATTATATGCACATAATGAAGGTAGGATAGAGCACTTTCATTGGGTTTATAACCATGAACTTAACCATTACAAATACTTAGCTAGATGTCTTACAACATTTTATAATCTTGAAAGCAAAGAAACATGCCCTTGGACTCTTGAAGTCAAAATAAAATTATATTATAATAAAGCATCTCCGTCCATTATAAATTCCTTTCCTTTCAAATATTCTCTCCCATGTTGTCAGTAAGTATTGACAACCTAAATATTCTCCTTTGTAGCAGTAATTTCTATTCAGTTATGAATTCAGTGTTGTTTTGTTTGTTTGTTTTCAACCTCTTTTCCACATTTCGCCTTTTCGAATCATATTTTATATATCTTGAAACCATGAAAAGATGAATATGTGTCTAATCTCACTATTCTCAGTTTAGGTTTTGCTTCATATAGAAATTTGTTCACATCATTTATAAACAATGATCTGGGAATGCTGAAGGATCTGAGTCTTTCCTCAAGACTTTCATGAAAACGAAATGGCTTAGTATCTGTGTGAATTCTATTTTTGTTGTGTTTTAACAGATTAAGGTTCACATTTATTAGATGTCACGGATATCACCTTTCACTGTTTAGAAACTGCCTTGAATCTGAATTCTTTTATCATAAAAGACAAAGTAAACTTTGTTGATATGAGGCTATATTCTCCATTGAAATTCTAATGTTTCAGAATATCCTTGCTGAGGATAAAATTTGCATGCCTGGCTATGGAATCAAGACACA
This sequence comes from Sylvia borin, assembly GCA_014839755.1. Classification (NCBI taxonomy): domain Eukaryota; kingdom Metazoa; phylum Chordata; class Aves; order Passeriformes; family Sylviidae; genus Sylvia; species Sylvia borin. The sequence continues at coordinate 80,038,120 of CM025957.1, forward strand.
AGTATGAAAAAAATATAATTATTAAAATCATTAGCTATAAGAAATTATATTAAAATATGTGAGCTAAAGCCTTGTGTGGTGATCGCGGTGTCTCGGGAGTCTCATCCCTCTTTGCCTGGCTAGCCTTGGCATTGGATGCAGAGAAGGTACAGCCCAGTAGACAGATCTACCTCACTGATCTTGTGAGTCCTTTTTACCGCAAGTGTGTTCCACAACTGAGGAATGAAGGGAGGACACTGTCAAGGTTTATGCCACTAGAGTTTATTGGCACCCCACAAAAAAACACCTCACCTCCAGAGAGTTTGCCTCAACAGAGCACAGACCCAGTGCAACAGCTTAAGTACAGGGGAGGAGAAAGGGGAGGAGTCGAGCAAGGGACCAATCAGGTAAAGGTAGGGAGTGCCTCTGCATATGAAAGACAGATGGGGAACCAATCAAGAAGGGGAAGGAGGGAGCAGCCGGGATCCTGCCCAATCACTTGACGACCTCACTGGAACCTTCTAGTCCCAGGGTGGGGCCTCAAAGTGATAGACAGGACCCGAGGGTTACATAATGGGTGATTGACAGATAACTGCAACTGGGGTAAACCATAGGGAACGAACTCAGAGGAGTACATAGAACAAACCATTGAATGAATATAACAATATAAAAATAAAACATGAATACAAATACTAAACTGAGAAAACTAAAATACAACACTACAGCTTTGCTCTAAAAATGAAGATTATTGACATGATTTTTGCTAAAACTTGCAAGCTCCTATTTTCATACTGTTGCTTAGTCAATGAAAGTATGAAGAGTTGACTCTTCCACTGCTGTTAGTATGCAACTTGATAGTGAAATAAATACATATTTTCCTTTTTTAAACTTTGTGCCAATTTGGTGTGATGCTGTACCAAAGTAGCCAAATCTTAATAGTTCCTTACTGGTACAGATGTGTATTAATATCCCAGGAGGCAGTATAAACAATTTCTCACTTAGTAATATTTCTGAGCAAAATAAAGATATACAGTATCTATGGCAGAGAAAATATTTGTGAAGCTCTAGAGAGTGATCATTCAGATAAAGTACTTAATTAATTGCTGGGTGCCTTGTAATTATACGCTGAAGCTCATAACATCCAGAAACTGAATATTTAGAGTTTAACAAGTGTTTTCAGGGGGTCAGCTCTAATAATGCACTGGACATAGATAGGCAAACACTAAGAAAAATATTTTGAAGGAAAAAGTAAGTCTGAGAAAAACTACCATGTGTCTTACGGATCCCAGAGTGAGAGAGGCAGGTACAATTGCAAATATAATGCGTTCAGTCCAAAATTACCTAGCTCTTGGAATTTGTGGTGTTCTGATACACGTTTCTGATATGCATTCTGGTTTGGAAGGCAGAAAGTGTTACTCTGACAGGATACACCATAGTAGCAGTGTATGAGCAAGAAATGTAGGAGATGAAAGGAAATGAACTGTCCAGAAACAACACTAATGCAGTGTGCCAGGGTAAGATGCTTGTTATGCTCAAACAGACAAATTTGATAGCCTTCTCCACCCATCTTTCTAATAAATGTTGAGAATTTTAATAAATGGCAAGATCAGAGTAACTAGGTCTTTGAACCAGGACTTTGAAGGTCAATTGGCAGTCAATCACAGCTCATTGAGGTTCTAATGAACAAGTACTCAAAAGATAGCACAAATTCATGTTGTATATACTTTAAGCATGATCTCAAACTCAAATGTATGTGTATAACTCTAGACAATTTGCTCATATCACAGTTAAATAGTCTGATAAATAGCTCAGATTTAATGAGAATCCTAGAGGTTCTGAGTTGGCAGAGATACGTCCATTCTCAATTGAATTGACCATGATATATTTTTAGTACCAGCATTAATCATGTCTTAATTGTTGAAAACCAAGCAAATTTATCTTAAGAATTTTGGTTGTCCTCGGCACAGCATTGGGACTTCTTACATGATTGATATGTAAAAATTAAGAAGGTACAACCAGTACAGCCAGTTTAACTACATGTTCTGCACATGCTCAGGACTGTTAGTAAAATATGCTCAGTGGTTGTTTTCCAGAAGGTCTGAGAACCCATCCTATTATATATTTGGAAAAATGCCCAGTTACAGGGAAAAGACAATCCCGTAAGACTGTCTTAAGGGATATGGAGTTTAGGGATGTAAAAGAAATCTCATTATATGGAAAAAGCAGTAATGCTAAGTGTCCAAGGACTCTTGAAGGACTTTTCAAGTGGTAGAAGATTGTGTCTGGTCACTTAAAAGTGAAGTTATTTGGAGTAGCTAAAAAACTAAAGATTTTGTACTGAGAATCAGACATTGTCACAGTTACCAAGGCATTATTTCCTAATATATCTTACGAGAAAAAAATATTTGTAGGGAAAAAAATATTCTATTTTATCATATTTCAAAGATATTTTACTGCCTGTTGACATAAACAGTATCACAATTTCATTTGCCTTATTTTGCAGGATTTTGGTGGTGGTAGGGTTACAGAGGTGACTTCTGTGACAAGCTGCTAGAAATTTCCATTATGTTTGATAGGGCCAATGTCAGCCAGCTCCACGACAGGCCTGTTGGGCAAAGCTGAGCCCATCAGCAATAGTGCCTCTGTTAGTGCCTCTGAGATAACATAAAAAAGAAGAGGAGCAATTGCAGCCAAAGAAAAGAATGTGAAGAATCCTCTCCCTGAGGAGGAAGGAACACCAGACACAACGTGTGATAAAATGACCACAATTTTGTGGTCATTGGCCCCTGCACCACTGGGGGGAAGCAGTAGAGAATTTGGGACTAAGATTATCTCAAGAAGAAGGGAGAGGTGGAGGGAAGGTGTTTTAAGATTTGGTTTTAGCTCTCGTTGTCCTACCTTGGTTCGACTTGCAATAAATTAAACAGATTTCCCTAAGTCAAGTCTGTTTAGGCCATGACAATAATCAGGAATGGTTTCTCTGTGTCCTTATCACGACCCATGAACTTTTTATTGCATTTTCTCTCCCCTGCCCAGCTGAAGAGAGGGGTGATAAAGTGGCTTTGGTGGGCACCTGGCATCCAGCCAGTGTTAACCCACCTGTTCCAGTTCCCACTGGCACAGAGTTAATTTTCTTCCTTGTAGCTGGTTACAACAACGCTGTCTTGTATTTTGTATGAGATAAATGTTGATAACACACTGACATTTTGGTTGTTGCTAAGTAGTGCTTACTCTAAGTAAGGGACTTTTCAGTTCCCCATGGTCTGCTGCTGCACAAAAAGGTGCAGGAAGCGTAAGTGGGACAGCTGACCTGAACTGGTCAAAGAGACATTGCATACTATAGAATGTCATGCCCAGTATATGAACTGGGGTAATTTGACTGGATAAGCCAGCTGCTGCCCGGGGATTTGCTGAGTATCAGGTGGTGAGCAATTTTAGCGTGCATCTTTTGAGAGTTTTTTGTTTTGCTTTGTTTTAATTTATTTTTTTAAATTACTACTGTTAGTTGTTGCAGTTTGGTTTGTTGTTGTTGATGTTGTTGTTTTACTTTGTTTCAATTATTAAGCTCTTCTTGTCTCCACCCACAAGTTGTTTTTCGCAATTGCATCTCACCACCGTGTGTCTGCATGTGGTTAGACCAGGACGCCACCACACCAGCTAAATGATAACAAAGGCATTAGGTTTCAGTATATCTTGGCTCAACACATATCCTCAGAGAATCAGCTAACCACAAAGGTATTGATAATAATCAAGAAAACAGCTATAACCTTGAAATCTCTAAAGAGATTGGTTAGTCTAAACAAAATGAAAATTGAAAAGTTACACAGTACTTTCCTTCCCATCTGTTCTTAACAAGAATGAAAAAGATCTCAGTTGAAAAAACTGAGAGATGCTTTCATTTTTGGTGATTTTTTTTTCCCTCTATCATTTGAAATTGTTATTTTGAAAACTTACTCAGTGTCAAAATAGTGGGTATGATGTTTTTCTTATTATAACCAGATAAATAACCAGTTAGAATTTTCTTCATAAAATAAGCAGGCACTGCTAACAGTGGGCCTATCACTAAAGAGACATTTAACAAAAATTTTTAAGGACTAAGCATGAAATCAGCAGTTCTGAGAAATTCTCATGTTGCATTCTGAAGTACTAGAAATGGTGCCATTCCAACCTTGTTCCCAGGATGCAGAGAATTATTGCAAAGAATTCCACGTACAGTGGTTGGAGAACAAAATTATTGGAGTGCCTCATAGTAGGGTGCCTCCTTCCTTGGGATAATGTTTTTGAGTTATGTTTGTTATTTAACTCTTCTGAAGAACAAGTAATCAAACATAAATTAACTCATTATCACTGTTAACTTTTTTTTTCTCCCTCCCTTCAAATGGGTAATCTGAAGGAAAAAACCCCACAAAGTTGCTAAAATATGTAACAAAATAAAATGCCTATCATCTTATTTTTGTTTCTTTTTCTTCTGTGCTTTTATAATTTATGCAGTGAGTAAATGGAAAAAACCTCCAGAAATGACTGACACCAAACATAACTCAGTGTTCAATCACTGACATACCATGCATATTGTGTTAACATAGATTGTAATTACTTTCTCACCAAATGGTATGCCAGATCTTTTCACTGAATAAATGTATGCAAGTGACGTGCCATCATTCTATCACTGCCAGTTTAACAGGCATCTCTTTGAAGTGAAAGAAGAAAAGTGAAGGTATTCAACTAATTTCTTTGAACTTACAGATCCAGTATTGAACATCTATGTTTACTAGGGAACACAGAGGCTTGTACTAAAAAGTTGTATGGAATTAACACCTAAAATGATGATGAACATAAAGGAAAAACGAGCTCTGAACCCTAAGGACCTGACAGTACTGGGACATAAAATTCCATTCACTAGGGACACAGAATAAAGAACAACACAGATGGGATGAGTTTATTAGGTCTTTACTCATCCTTTATTTCAAAAAATTAAAGCATAATTAACATTTTTTCTCAAATCAGTGTTGCAGATCCTTTTGTTCTGGAATCTCTCCTTAGAAGAGTATACTGTTTTCCTTGTATGTTTTCTCTTGTGAAACAATCATCTGAAACCTGTGAAGGTAAAATAATATTCTAATGCTCTTTTGTGTGATCCTGGAGTTGACATAGCATTTATGCACATAAAATATATTGTGTCCACAGCATGTAGATTGAGCTGTATGAGAGATCTGACTCTGCAGCATGACAGGGCAGTAAGGGAGTGAGAAAGAACAGCAGATACAGACAAAATGCTGAGTTATAACAGGTTAAGCCATGTTTGACATGCTATAGGCTAGCACAGAACAAAATCAAGTGAGCTTGGAGACAAAGCAGCAGCAAGCTGTAAAACAATTTTGCTTTGACAGTTTCTGAACAGCTACAAAACCTGTCTCAGTTCTGGTGCCCTCTCACTAGGATTATGGGATGGATGTCAGCTTTCTATAAGTTTGTGGGCTGAGGGGAAGAATCTGGGAAGGAAGGGAGTATCCCAGCTGAAATGGGTACATAAATAAATTAGTTTCACATTGACAGGAGGTTTTATTTTACATAAAACAAGGCTTAGGCATTTTGTTTCAGGCACTTTCAGTAGAAGGAAAGCCAATGGAAATAAGGAGTCTAGATTGTCGAGGAGTCTAAATTGTGCTAGACAAATTTTTGGCTTTTATATTTTAGTTGAGAATTTTGGTAACTCAGCTTGTAGAAGACATCTTTTAAATCCATTCTCTGTATGAATTCTACAAAGCCATAAATTAGAATGTTTTAGGATATTTTGGAACAGAAAAGATTCTCCTTTTAATTTTTCAAAACTGATGAAATGTTTATTACTCTAAGTCACGACATACAATTCAACTGTCCAGTTAGGCCTATTTTGAAACACAGATATTTTCCTAAAAACAGCCTTAATTCCTCACATCTAGATTGTAATCCCTATCTCAAATTAGTTCGGAAAGAGAGGATTCAATATCAAGTCTTAAAGTATGTCAGGAGATATGGGAGATAATTGACTAAAAATGCGTTTTAAAAGGAATTTTAATGTTATGCTTGAGCCTCTCTCTGTGTGTGTCCAAGGAAAATATTTTTGAAAAATATGTGCTGTTTTCCTTTTTAGAGCATGGTGCTAATAATGGCAGGATCATGGTTTTGATGCCTGTATGGACCATTTACTTTGAGAGTTGCACTCGGCAATCCTTCTGTGTTCCTTCCAACTCAAAATATTCTGTGATTTTTGTGATTTATTTTCAAAGACAAGACCAGGATACATTATGGGAAATAAAAATGTGATTAGGAATGTTTTATGAAATACAAAGTCAGTAGAGACTAGTTTCACTTCCTGCAAGAGATCATAAGTTATTTCTAAGTAGCATTTCCCAATCTAATTGTTTCATGATTTCATTCCTTCTCACAAAAAAGTAAAAATTTTCAAATAGGAAACCATATATTTTCCAGTTAAGTATTTCACAAGTTAGTATATTTAGGGTTTTGAAGCTTCATATTTTCAACGATGTAATGCTTTGTCCTGGTTTAGGGCAAATTTCGAGAGGAAACTCCTGACATGGTCTTTTCTAGAAAGCAAATTCAAGTGGCTCCTTCCCATCCAGTTCCAGAGGTAAAACCTCCTTTGAGAAAAGTGGAAAAAACAATTTATTTAACAAGCAAAGTATGTAAAAATGAATAATATAAAAAAATGGAACCTCTTGCTGTTTTGAGGAGATGGCAAATTCAGAGAGTCCTTGCCATGGGGTGTAGCTCTGCTCTCTCAGTCTCTTATCAGTCCCTCCAGTGCTGGAATGCCATGTCGCAGGCCCTGGTGGCACACAGTTGTGAGCTCCTGGTGTTTTTCAGGGTTTTCATTCCAGAGCAGGCTGATCAGTTCCAAGAAAAAGAAAAATGTCATTGTCCAGGGAACTTTTCTGCCTCAGCTAGGTCAAAAAATCAAGCTAAGAATCAAAGGAGAGCTCTCTCCCCGCTGTCCCTGTTGCAGACAACACACACTAAGAAAAATTAAATTCTGGGGAAGTGAAAATGAAGTTTTGACCAAAAACTTATCCCTTCAGTGTAAAGACTACTATATATATCCATATATATATTTATTTATTTTTATAAGAGAATTATACACTGGAAGAATGCCACAGAAAACTTTAAATCTCATCAATAATAAGCCATCATAAGAGCAACAGATAAACAGACATTTGTTGTTTTGAAAAAACAATTGATGAATGAAAACACTAACATAAATTAGAAAAAAAAAAGTCATATGCAATTCTTAATCAGTATCTAGTAGGTCTACATTTCAGGAAGTAAAAAGATGCTGTAATCCCAAAAAACTCCCGACATCTACAAGAAAAAGAATTAAGCTAAATTTGGGAAAACAAACCAAACCAAACCAAACCAAACCAAACCAAACCCAACCAAAAAAAAAAAAAAAAAAAAAAAAAAAAAAAAAAAAAAAAAAGATCAAAAGCAGTCAAAAGCTTTTAAATGTCATTAACATTGACTTTGAACAGAGGATTTTTTAAATTTGTCCAAGCAAAATAGGTCTCCATTTCAGATTACTGATACAGTGCTTTTTACTTTCTCTGTCATTTACAGCATAAATCATTTTAAGCTGATTAAGTTTCTTTCTCATTGCTCTGTAATTGATTTTTTATTTTTATTTTTATTTTTAAAATTAACTGTATTGATCTGTTTATATTCTTTAAGGAAAGATCTGACATTGAAACTGAAGTGGTGTAATTAAATGTATGAGAGCCATATGTGAGTAAAGAAAATCTAACCTTTTACTCCACAATTTTTGTCTTTTATTTATATAAATTAAATTAAAGGATGAAATTGGTAACTAGATTAATCTAGATTTCAAGTGTATGTTCATTTATCTGAGAACTTAGATAACACTCAATAAAACTAAAAAATAAAAAATTCACAGAGAAATGTGAAAACTAAAATAGACACCTAAGACTAACAATCTAAAAAAATAATAGAATTAACTTGCAATTCAGCTTGGAAGTTTGTCTACAACTCTTAAAACATATGTCTTGAACGATTCAGTGTAAACATTTATAAACTAAATCGAGACTGAAAGTTTCCTTTACTTCTCTAATTTGTCTTAATGCTCAGACGTTCAGTCTCTATTGACCTTTTTAATGTTTTTGTTTGTTTAGGCTGCTTTTCATTTTGGTTTAATTTTTTTTGTTTGTTTGTTGGTGTTTTGTTTGTTTGTTTGTTTTTGTTGTTGTTGTTTTTTTAATTAGGTTGGTGGGTTGAGCTTTTTCATATATAGACCTTTTTTAAGTTTCTAACTTTGTGGTAATTGATAAAATAATATTTATATATCAATGAATATTATTTTAAAAACTTAAGAATTGGGAATCCTCAATAATTTTTCTCTTTGTACTTTGTGTCAATAAAACAGGTTCGCTAATGTTGATGGGGATCTTGGGGAGTTTGTCTTCTATGGTATTAATTACATAAACATTCCTGAATTTTGCATTCTCCATAGATGTTTTAGGTTTTTCCTATATTTTTTCCTCCACTCAGGTTTGTCATCTTTACTGGACTTTATTATCTTTAAGTCTATTTAGAGTTCTTAATAATACATCAATTGTTAGAGTAGCAAATAAACTGAGGCTGTCATCTCTTGAAATCTTTTAAGATTTGAAGCATTTCCAACACCAGAAAAGGCAATCTCAATTCAAAAACAAGACTGCAGATACTTTGATTTTCTCTCAGATATTGTCAGGGTTATATTGTCAGGGTTGGTAACAAAAATCTGTGCTACCTTCAATGGCCTTAATGAAAGAAGAGAGTCTAATTCATGTGTCCTTCAGGCAAGAACAAAGCCAGCATTCCTGCTATGCTTAGATTTTTTTTTTTAACACGGATTTAATATTGATGAAAAATTCTTGACTGGAAATTCTAAACAATACTGTCCTCCAATGCAATTATTCTAATAATGGCAGTAATGTCATAAATAGTCTTGTAATCTTTGTTCTGTATCAACCAGTTTATGTGGTAATTAATGTGTTCATAAGTGGTGGAGATTATTCTTCCATTTTGTTGATGAAGAGCTATTGAACAGACAGAATTAAACTGTTTTCTTGGTTTCACAGGAGAAATCAGTAAAAAAACCAGGGATCAAACTTGTACCTGAATTTGGAATCCAGATGGGATCCAGACGATGAAATCTTCCTGGTATCCTGAGAGCTTATTTAGGCAGCTGAACGCACTGTTCCTACACTAACAGTGCTGGGTTAATTTGTGGAGAGGTAGTTTGCTGCATTGACACAAAGTACAGTTCCTACAATCAAAGAGAAGGATAACCATCTTAATAGAATCCATGCTAAATATAAACAATGGGTGTTGATCAAATTTCAGTAATGCTTATTGAAACAAATAGTCACTAATGACAAAAAAATCCAAAAAAATTCAAAGACTATGTAGCCATGACTCTATGATTTATGAGAGCACATACTCCCGCAACTTACCTTTGGAATGGACTAAATCTAGTAGATCTTTTGAAAATCTGAGCCACTGATTTCTTTTTTTCAGCATCATCCATTTGATTCTGTCCTTTTATGGCAAACTTTTATTTCCGTTCTCTAATCTTGAACCCAGTAAATATATCATACAAATATATATCTCACAATGTCTCGATTGTCTGTTGTATCATGCTGAATTGGTTGTCACACTTCAACAAATGGAAAATCTAGCAACTTTAAACTCATGTAGAAGATTATTATGGCATAATTCATTAAATTGTTTGACAAATATTTTTTAGCCAGGTCTTACGGTAAGCAACACTTATTGCTTGAATCCTAATTATTTCAAAGGTATAAAAAGCTGAGTTTCCCATAGTAACGTGGGAACAATTACACAGGTGTCATATAATGAAACATCTGTGTTAGAGTTTAGGACTTTTTTTAGATTGAGGAGCAAAGAAAATGCTTCCCTATTATGGGTAAAAGAAGATTCATCTTCCTACTAATTTGGCACAAATGGAAAGGTTAAGCCTTTAATTGCTTCAAAGTAGAAATTGGACTAATACAGTAAGAACAAAAGAGCAGGTCCTCAGAGTGCTGTCGTAAAGAGCAATGCAGTCTCTAATTTTGTATTAAGCAAAAGTAATCAAAAGACATTTATACAGAAATAAACATAGCTGTGAGCAATCTGTTTCCACTCAGTGTGTTTAGACCTTAAACCTCAATCCACTGAAACTGGTTTTATGTGATAAGTATTTTAGAGCAAACACACAGCAGGTGCTTGCCATTGAAGTTAGAAGTTGACTTTTACACTTTTTCCCTAAGGAGCAGCAGATGGTGATTCTGCTCTCTATAGGTTCTTGGGAGGTAAGAAAGAAAGCAAACACAAGAAATCCGCTTCATTTTCAGGTGTCCTGCACAAGGGCTAACCTTCCATATGCTAACCTTTTCAAGTCCTGCTCATACAAGTACCGTTTGAAGTGTTACCAAGGAGGAGGCAGAAGCTGTGGCCTTTGCTGCTTGTGTAGAGACACAGATGAGTGAGGGCTCTTGTCCAGGAGCCCAGGTGCCAGCATAGCTCCTCATTATTATTTTTTTTTCAGCTCACTTTCAAACTTATTATTTTATGTACTCATTATCTTTTCCCTTTCTAGAACAAAGTACCCTAATATCAGAGTGGAAATATCCTTCTCTGTCTTGTTATGCTGCCGGCTGTGTAAAATCAGTAATGCTGGACAAAAGGATAGATCAAATTATCAGCCATTTCCTAGGGTATATATCGCTGATATAATTTTCAAAATCTAGAAGCATTCCTAAACTTTAAGGCTGAGAATTATAATATATTAAAACATTCATATAAAGTAGCTTGGATAATAACAGAATTTTCAGTCAAAGTTTTTTATTTCCAGGAGAAATTTGGATTTTCTACTGATTTGTTTTTAGTGAGAAATGTTTATTTTCTTAGAAAGGTTTTGAAGTGTTTGCAAAAGAATGTTTTGGGTGAGAAAGAGTTGAAGTTTTTACTCTTCAGATACATTCATTCTGTCACACTGACTGGCAGAAGAGCTAAACAAAGCAGTACCTTTGAGTATGTGTTTTAACACCAAAGGATTACTTGTGGAAGTTTTAGCAGTTGAAAGAGTGCAAATTATGGGTAAAAGTCTAAATTCTATTTGACACTCAATGAAGAGATAGGTTAACGTTCAAAATGTCACGGTCAGGATGCAGAAATTACCCTAGTTTACATAGGAAGATGAATGAGATGTTACACTGGAATCTCTTCCAGCTTTTACAGTCTTGTCCTCATTCTTGAAGAGTATTACAACGACCATATCATGTGTTTCTTGACCTCATGGAGGTCGAAGACATATTGCGAAAAGAAAAAAGAAAAGAAAAGAAAAGAAAAAAGAAAAGAAAAGAAAAGAAAAGAAAAGAAAAGAAAAGAAAAGAAAAGAAAAAAGAAAAGAAAAGAAAAGAAAAAAGAAAAGAAAAGAAAAGAAAAGAAAAGAAAAGAAAAGAAAAGAAAAGAAAAGAAAAGAAAAGAAAAGAAAAGAAAAAAAAGGAAAATCTCAGATTATGCACTCTGATGAACAGCAGGCACCCTCCCTTAAATGACGCCATTTTCTAGCTATTTTTTATTCCTTCAGACTACAAGGAAAAAAAAAAAAGTCTTTTTTTTCTGTGTCATTTAGCAGGCTCTTAGGGGCCTATGTATACAGAGCATTTAATGTGCCATTTGCGAGGGTTGGTGATTGATACCCAGATACAGAATTGGCTGCCTTTGGTCTTGACATATTTAAAAACTTCAGGCTTCCCAGCCTTCCCCATATGTTGCATTTATACATTGAAAACTAAGAAAAAGAAGGCAGATGTACAAGAGAAACAAGATGTTTGGTAAAGTAGAATTTTGTTCCTTGGTTTATGTATTATGTTTATGGATTCTTTGGCAAGAGTTGCAGAGCCATGTGGAAAAAAGCATTTCTTTGGAAAGCTAATCATTGTACTTCTGGAGTTTAATTTTTCTTTGCTATTGTGGTCTTTGCTCTGAGATTCAACCTACTTGGTTGCCTGTTGATAAGGTGGATGACCACTTTGCTAGACATCCAGAAAGGGTGCTTACTAGTGGCTATGTTATAAATGCATATTATAAAGTTGGCTTTTCTCAATATGTGTGCTGTATGATTAATAACTTTGTGGTAAGGATATAAGTTTTTATTTCTGCTGTTAGTAAAGAAAATTAGGCATAATGGTAGTATTGATATAGTATGCTTAAACGGTCTGTTTGGCCGGGATAACATCCAGTGAGCATGTAAAGAAGACTCTGCTATTGATACACCAGCTATCAGCATCTCCCATCTGAAGAAAGTACGGACCAAGGCCCAATCTGGAGGTGATAATGAAGACACAGCCAAGAAACACGCATGCTCTAAAAAGGCAGACCCGAGGAGGGGCCATGCAAAACAGTCCCTGGAATATGGAAACTAGTTTATGGAAAAATATGAATATTCAACAGATTGATACAATAGAAAGGGTATTTAGAGAAAGCCTGAAATAGCGGGTTGTGGACTTGGCTGAATGCCACACTTTGCTTTTTTATCTATCTCCTAATTGTCTTGTTTTCTATTAAACCTATTTCTTAAAATTTACATAAAAAGTGAACTTTGTGTTTTCACAGCTACAAGGACTTCAATACTCTTTTATTCTCACCCAGTGGTATGGCAAGGGTATGTAGAGTTTCTGTGCCCTAGTTGCCCAGCTGTAAAACAGAAACAGTATCACAGCTTTACTTTAGAGTGGTGGTATGAAGACAACCTTGTTAAAATCTGTGATGTACTTAGTCATTATAGTAATGATGGTTCAGAAATATATTTTAAAAATAGGAAAATTGTTTTTCCCCTCTCAATGGATTTTTTTTGTTGTTGTTTTTGTTGTTTTTGTTGTATTAGGATGTAATCCTATAATTTTTCTTTTCTGGAAATTTTAGCAGTATTGAGAGACAAATGTATGAGCTTGTGTACAGGCTGAAAAAAATGGAGGATCATCAAAGGCTGACATCAGGTTATATGAATCTGAAATAAAACACTACCATATGACCTGTGGGACATGTACTGAGATGTTGTAATGTTATGATGTTGCTTGCCAGTAAAGTCTTTAACCTCATGAGGATACTCCAAGTCTTTTTATATTAGAAATTTTAAGTGATTCCTTAAGGAGCTTACTAGACAAAAAAAGTCCTAACTTACTTCATTAGATTAAGTTATTCAGCATCCTATTCAGCATAATTTATTTCATATAAGAATTAATCTTGGTTGGAAAGATAGATAACACACTTCAATTAATGTTTTCCTAATATAGCAAGATTGGTATAGTACAACATGCTTTACAAGATATTTATCTTCAGGAGGTGCCTAGTCTGTCTTTTGTGATTAAGAATTACTAATGCGACATAAAGCAGATAACTGACTTGCCTTAGATAAAGTATATGTTCATACATTGTCATCAGATTATGGGAAATTTTTACCTTGATAAATGTTAAATAAAAAAATAAAACACCTTAAATTTAGAAGAGTGAGGGGAAAGAATTGCAAGAGGGGCTCATGGGCTCAAGGATGGATGGAATGAAAGAAAGGACTGGTAACAATCAAAGAATGGTTGATGAAATAGATTTCATTAATTCCTACATGAAGCTTCTTTCTTCAATGCATCTTGAGACTTCTGTACTGAAGTGTTCTTCACTTCTTTAATCCACCTTTGAAGATCATAGTGTCCCTAGAAACAGAAGTGATGCATTTACTGAGTTGCATGAATAGATTCATGTAGTGAGCCAGAAGCCTCTGGATTGTAACTCCAAACCAGGTGAGAGCTCCATGTTAAAGGCAGATGTCGTAAGAGGAGTATTGGTAAGGAGTTTTCATAAGCAGTTGGTTGTACTTGGGATGGGTGAAAGCCATCTCAGTTTTCTTGTTGCCGACAGCTTTTCACTTGTAGAAAAGGTATTGAGTACCTTTTTAAAAAACTTTTTGGATTTCTTTTTACATTTTTTTCTTAACTTTAGTAGAATACAGGCCACAAGGCCAAAGAAAAAAACCTGTCTGTCATGGAAACGTTTAGTTCCTCTCCTTTTGTTCTAAAATCCATCTCTAAGATGGCTATTGTCTCTCTTGCTGTTGTCAAAGTCTGTAGTGCTTGAACTCTTCTGTCAAACAACTGTACCAAAAAACACAGAGAATTATCAATTCTGCTCTTTTCTTACTTCTATCAAGTTTGTACTGCTGTATGCCTCTGTATTTTGTAAATACTGTTTTTTTTCAGCACTGTTGTTCAAAGGCCAGTTTTTTTCTTGGTTATATAGAAAATATTAATGTGTCACACTTACAAAGAGGTCTTCTGAAAATAGTAACCAATCTGAAGTTTTGCATGAATCAATATACTTGGCTAACTGAGCATAGCTTGTGACTTAGTGAAGTTCTTTGATTTGTTTTGTTTATTTATTTTGATATAATGAGAGAATAATAATGAAAAATTTTGATCTAAATATTTGGTGTCATAGAGGTGATGTCAAGAAATGTGTTTAAGTTCATACTTATGATAATCTTAAATAGATGTTGTAATAACAGCAAAAATGTGTTTATATAATAGGAAAAGCCTATTTTTTCAATAAATCAGTACACTACATATTAAATACTAATTTTGCTAGGGATGTTAAGGCATTACTCTATTTTTCTGGCAGTTTATAACTGTGGAAGATCTTTTTCCTGGGGGGAGCAGCCAATTGTATATAGCTGATGAAAAATTCGAAAATCTGTAACAAATTGTGTTATGACTTTTTTTCATTTTACAATAGATTTTATAGGGGACTATAATTTTTGTCTCACATGCAAACAACTGCATTGTAAATGTTTAATTTTAATTCAGCCATGAAAGCTTGAATGCCAGCTCAACGACTATGCAAATTTCTTAAGAGTCAGGAGTTGGAAGCACTAATTACTTGCCTTTGTGCTTACAACTGACTTCAGAATTGTTCAATTCATTATGCTGCTTACACAATGAGTCCCAGTAACAAAGAAGCTTGTCATTCAAAAGGACATCGTGCATTTTATCCTGATTAAGACAAGGAGTCAAGAAAACTGGACCAGAAATGAAACTCTGACACTCTCTGTTTAGAGACCTTGGCAGTCCTCTGCTGGTAAAATCATCTGTAGTTTAAGACTGTGATTATGCAAGATTTCAAATATCTTAATTCCCCTTGGTTTCTACAGAATTCCAGTTTCACAGTATTGTCTACCCATAAAAAGGAGGTGATTAATCAAATTATTACAGTGCTCACTCTATGTACAGTCTTACACAGTGCAACTTGCCTGCTTTTAAAATGTCAGTGCCTTTTGCTAACTCAAGTATCTGGCACATTTTCCTCCATTTTTCACAACAACGAAATTCCATTATTAGAGACAGACCATGGTATTGGTGATTTTCTCCTTTCATAAACAATATCTGACTCTGTGAAGCACTAGCAATGTTGTTATTTAATTGATTTCCATCCCTCCCCCCCCTATTCTAAATGACTGATAAATGAGGATATGTCACATCTTTGAGGCTCTTTCCTTCTACTGGCCCCTCACTTAAATCAAATTGCCAAAAACACATTTGATATTACTTACTGCATATTTGGGAGAAAATAAATCTGACAACTGGAAAAGTCCATTAATAAATAAATAAATATTTCAACAAAATGGATAAGACAAAATATCTGGATTTATAATATTTAATGACTATTTCTGTTGCACTAAATTGGAAGAATAATCTACATATCAAGTGACTTGAAATTTATCAGGGTGTAATAAAATATCATGGTAGATTCAAAGAAAATATTTTTAGTATTGGGCTTTGATAGTTATTTTTCCATATTTTAAAGTTCTATAATAGATTCTAAACATGTTTTGAAACTTTTCTCTGAAAACACAAGGACTGGAACTTGGTGTGGTCTTAAATGAACCTCTCATGTAAACAGTTTGTTTAAGTGAGCTGTTTTTAAGAAGACGAAATATTTTAAGACCTACAGTATAATTATTAGAATTGTTGATATTGTAATTGGGTCCAAATGTGGCACTCAGCTGCTGTCAAGTATGCAACAAGTATACACTGTACATTAAATCAATCATGACAATACACAATGCACTTCAGTGTTAAAGAACGAGACATATTTTCTGCAACTGAGTGTAATATTGTTTGAAAAGAATTTTTACTACCTAGAAGAGTTTCCTCCCTACTCTCCCCCTCCCTTCTTCCTTTCTACTATCTCCACTTGAGGCCAGTGATGGATATAAAGAAGTAGCTTATTTGTTTTTCTTAGCTACACTTTAAATAACATTACAAATATTTACTGCGGCTGTGCCTATATCGCTGAGTCTGGTCAGCCCTGGCATCACAGCAATACCTGGGTCTTGGCTTGACAAGAGCAGAGCGTGGCGATGGCAGGGAGAATAAAGGAGGGACTCTTGATGGGTAAATCCAACAGCAGTTTATTTGGGCTCCAGATGGGGAGTCCTCACCTCAGGGCACCAGCCTCAGAGAGACCCCGAGGGCTTCAGTACATCAACTTTTAAAGGGGAGTGGTACACAGGGGAAGGTTCAGCCTGGGGCCAATGGGGTACAGTAAGGGTGTGGCTCTTAACACAAAAGACAGGTGCAATAATCATACAGAAAACAATGGGAGGTGGAAGCCTGGATCCTGTCCAGTCACTTGACGCTATCCTTGGAACTTTCTGGATGCTAGGAGAGGTCCCAGAGTGACAAACAGGACCAGAGGGTTATATAACAAATGACTGACAGACAACTGTAACTGGGAGCAAACCAGAAAGGGAAGAACATGGCGGGGGGGGGGGGGGGGGGGGGGGGGGCGGGGGGCAGGGGGAGAGGTATACATAGAACAAACCATTGCATATGACTTTACAAAATGAATATAAAGGTGAACTTAAACAAAATGCACCACCACAATTTAGAAAAAGGGACAAAAAAAAAAAAAAAAGATTTGTGTTGTGAAAATCAAAGTAATTGTCTTATGATATTAAGAGAAATCTCTCTTTCTTCTTTCAATAAATTTTAGCATGTGTCAAATGCCTTGAAACTTCTATGTGAGTTAATTTTTTTAATCTATGCCAAGCATTTGCCTTTTAATGCTAACATTATCAGCTTACTAGCCAAATATGATCACAAACAGAAAACTCACTGTCTGTGGTAATGCCACTCATAATAAAGATATTGTCAGAAAGGATGTGGAAAGATTCCCTTTCTCTCATGATACTCTGATATCATGGGGACTAAGTCATATACTGTAACATATTCAGGGTTTCTTTTGGTGTGGAAATAAAATTTCTTCTATTTTTTTAAATTTATTTTTATTTTTCATTTTCACCCTCCATTTCATCTGATAACCACCCACCCCCAAAACAAAAACACAACAAACCAAAACAAACCAAAATGAAAATAACACATAGAAATCATCAAAATCCCACAGCTCCCTCCCCCAAAAACCCAAATGTTCAAATCCATAACTCCAAAATATCCTTGAAACTGTGCTGGTGTGGGGTTGGTGCTTGTGGTTTTTTGGGTGTTTTTTCTCCCTATGTCTGTTTTACAAAGGAAGAGAAAAAAGAAGACACCAAGTTATGGATATATTTTTCAGAATCAAATTTCCAGGGTTTTATTTAGTCATAATTTAGTAATTGTCCTTCATATAATTTGGAGGAATCTGTAGTTCTTGCAAGATATTTTTCACTTAGTGCAGAGAATTGAACCATTTCATTTATTCATGATCCTCTTCACCCACTTCAGTCAGACGTCTATGCAGCCATTCTGTAACTGAAACCACAGTTTATGCAGCATCGACAATTGCTGGGAGTTTGTGTCCACTGATTTGTGTAATTTGAGGCCACACTTCATGGTCCTCCGGTTTCCCCTCTGAAGTTGCTTCTGTGATTGGGTGTCCTGTGGCTCTCAGTGGGTGGGGTGTGTCTATCTGCAACACATTTGCTCACTCCATTCCTATTCAGACCTTGTGAAACAAGCTGAGGGTCCATCCTCAAGGAGCAGCTGCAAAAGTATTCAGTTCAAAGGATACTGTTAAAGACAACTGCAATTCCTTTTCAGTCTTCTTAGAGCTGCTCTCTTTTTCAGTCCAGTTCAAGCTAAGTTGTATGAAGAGTTACCAGCTGTGCAGAATTGATTTGAACTGTAATAATGTGCTTGAAGATTCACTTTTAAAACTAAGATGAAAGCTAAGTATTTTTGCCAATGTCAATGGCAGCAGTTATTGAGGTCATCCACAGGCTGAGGGTGAAAGGTTCTCTTTTTTCTTCCAAATCCTTATCAAAACTTTCATGTCAGTTTTGCACAATCATGGTGTCCTTCCTTCCTTCCTCTCTCTCTCTCTTTCTTTCTTTCTTTCTTTCTTTCTTTCTTTCTGAAATACTGTGCAATTCCTGCATGTTCATGTTCAGACTATGACATACTTTAGGAAAGAAGATATCTTATAAACTAGGATTAAATGTAGCATTAATTTTACAGTAAAGTCATTAGTTGCAGGTGAATTACACCATGAGTTCTGTTTACACAGTGAAACAGTGTTTGAAAAGGTCATTTCAATGCAGCATATGTTTCTTTTTTGTTTTGCCTTAATCCTCATTGTTTCAAGTATCACTGTTCCAGAAAGAATGGCTAAGTACATTTCAGTTGGTAGTTGTAAAAAATATACTGTCACTGAACACAAGTGACTCTTTGCTTACAAATAGACTATTTCTGGGTCTCTGGGCTGGAAAGCCCCATTGTACTCCCAAGACACAGCTCCAGCTATGAGTACTGCTCTTGGAAGAAGATTGAAATTCTACACCTCATAGCAAATTATGTTGTGCCTTTACATGAAGCATGTCAGACTGTATTTTTAGCTTGATTATTGATCACATGAAGGTGTTATAAATGTTGCATAGGAATACATGCTCATGCAACCCAGCACCTTATGTATGTGTCAGGTAACATCATGCCCTTTTAAAGACAGGCTGTACCCTGGGTTTTCCCTTTGTGCATACAATCTAATTCACATTAGGTCTTACCCTTGTGATTCAGAGCAAATATTATGGAACAACATAAATCTTGGCCTCAAGGTCACTTACACATTGCCATGAAGATTCCCTCAAGGTATTGCACCTCGGGTTTTGCAATAGTCAGTATTTTGATATGTGCTGCCTTTTCTGGAAATGCCTCTAACAATAGAGGAAGTGGCAATGGTTTATTTTAAGTAATAAGTTCTATTTAGGCTATGTTATGATCCCACTCCAACAGTGTTGAATCAGTATATTTTGATGGCTCTGAATTGAATGCTTTGGAATTTCTGTTCCATGAGAAATTCTTCAACAGCAATGCTCAGTAATGATTGAAGACATGTAAAAGGAAAACAAAAGCCTTGTCTTCCTGAGAGATGAAAATTTAATTTTTGGAGCAGCTCTAATAAGCAGCGGCATTAGTTTAGTTAATGCAAAAGATACATTCCTTCCTGAAGAGCAGTATTTTTCCATACTAAAAATTTGCTTGCTTAGCTTGGTTAATATACCCTCTCTTTCACGAGATATCTCACTTCTCTCACCATGTTTGGCCTCAGTGAGACACTTTTTCTGTTATGCTGAAGCAACTGATCAAGAGCAGCTCTCTACTCTGCCAAGGCAAGACCCACTTGGATATCTGTACTTAAAAGAACACTAAATAGAGATTCAAGATTTCACAGAAAACTCTTTCCCAGAAAACTATGTAAACATAGTACACGTTAGTAAGTATGTCACATTGTCTGCTGGATGAAATAATTGTACTTAGGATCAGGATGTTAATTCGATTATGAAAGACAGATTTATGGTTGCTTTTCTTCTTGATTTTGCCTGTTTGAGACTGTTCTGTCTTGGGATCAAGAGGGAGTGGGCCTGGATTTTTCAAGTGGTGTTTGTTTTGCTGGTGGAAAGACAGGCTACTTATTCCAGTTATTACTGAAGAGAAGCTGAGATTGAGAGCTGAAGGTAAAACATCTCCCTTACTTTGGGAGGGAAAAAGACCCTATTGGAAACTGCTCCTAACATAAAACAATCTATGTATCTGTTCTCTTTTGTTAATTCTGTCTGACTTTTTTTTTCTTCTAGTTGTTGTATTGATGTAACATCTTGTTGCATTTTTATTTATTTACTCATTCTTTAAAAAATTTTAGTAAATATGTGGTAAATCTTTTGGTCAACCTGTAATGGCACAAAACTGGAATTGAATTATCTAGTTCTCTTTGTGGTCTGCAAGACACAAGAGTCTTATATGGATTCAAATCATGCTGCCTTGGTTTGCCTGTCTGTCAAATGGAATAGAGATGTGTCAGAAAGATGCATAATAAAGACCATCTAATTATTTCAAGATTAGCATCCAATGAAGATATAATATATAAATTTTGAGGAGGATACAGAGTTAAAAAAAAAAAAAAAAAAGAAATTGTAAAGATGTCATACCTACAGCATTGCAGATTCTTTATCTGCCCAAAATAATTTCGCTGATATTCCATTACCTTCCCATAGATATTTTTTTCTTATATTTTTCTTTTCTTTCTTCTCCAGGCAGCTTTAAAAAGCATCTCTTTCTGGTTTTCAACAAGAAATTGATAGCACTGACTATAAACTCTGAAGCATTTTACGTGTTGCTGCTGTATGAATGCCAAGGTGATCGCTTCAGCTGCATTGGACAATTCAAGGTCTCTGCACGGTATCTGTTTTTGTTTTGTTCTCGAAAGGATTTTAAATTTGATTTCCTATGGCACTAAGTTTATCTGCTCATATTTCATCTATCAGTAAATTGTAACCAGATTTTACATGTGATTGGAAGGCAGACTCATCAATCAGTTCTACCTTTGAGGAAAAAGGAAGCAGCTATTAATTTTGTCAACTAGCTGCTTCCAAACTCTCAACTTCTTCAGCGTGCTCAGAGACAAGTCCATGCTTCCAACAAGCTATGGCATAATTATCTCTGGCAGTAATGTTCTTCCTTATCTCTGGGGATGAAGACTTAATGCTAAAACAATTGAAAGGAAGGTTAAGGAAGTAGATGCATATGGGTAAACAAGTTTGTTCTGTTGAATTACTCTCTTTTTGCCATTTCTGTCAAATATTTCCACTCTCTAGTTCCTTTCTTTATTATAGATTTGAGATCTTTTCTTTCCTTTAGAGCTCTACTTTTTTATAGTCTTTACTTCTAAAAGCCTTCCATTCCCAGCCTCAGTTTTTGCCACCTTTGCATGAGTTTCCAAAATTCCACTTGCACTCAATATCTCGTAATTTTGTCCTGTCATTTTGTGAAAATCAAAATTGCATTTATTTTACAGTGTGACCAAGGACCTTGTGCAAACTGGTCACATCACTAACCATTCCTAAAATGTATCATGGAGGCTTTTAGGCAAAAAAATGATTACAGGCTTTATTGGAAATGTTTTGGGGGAAGGGTGGGGGGGGGTTTGCTGGAAATTTTACATCTGGTAAGATTTGAACAAGCCTGATTTTTTTTTTTTTTTTTTTTCTCCCAACAACTGATTCAGCTGAAGCCTTACTAACAAATTCTCCCAGGCTTGCAAAGTATTTCGCATGGACTTTGAGAAAAGATCAGAAGACTGTTCAGCATGATTCTCAAAGTATTGAAATGTTGCCTTTAAGAAATATACACATGAAAATATACACATTTGCTTGCCATAAGAGAGTATTTCCTCTGTTACACTATTTTCTACAAATCATAGCCTGAAATTCTTCATTTTTTATCCAGCAGTAGGTTCAGAATTAATTTTATTTGTTACTCTTCATTCTTTTTTTTTCTTGTGTCTTTTTTTTTTTCCCCTGCACAGAAAGCTCTTCTCTGCCTTGTTACAGTCCATCTCTGGTAAGGCAGAGATACATAACCAATCTCAAATATATTAAATTCCCATTAGAAATGAGGACAGGTAAATAGAAGTTAATGCAAGTATTGAACTAGAGAAATAGCAAACCAAATTAAAGATGCATAAAACTCCTTTATTAATAGACATTAACTTACATTTCTGTCACCCCTGTTTTCCATCATCAAGCCTAAAAAGAACATCTGGATTAATAATAGGTAAAATAAGGAGTTCTATCAATGACAAAATACTTCTTATGTCTCGGATTCCTTGTAATATCCATGCTGTGTAAGTCCTTGTGGTGTGTTGTTGAGTCTCATTTTACTTCATGAGGGTTTTTTCAAATGAATGTTTCTAATCCAAATGAGGCAAGGTAATTCTTCAAGGATTAAAATAAATTTCATTTTCTTTCATGGCCTTTTTTTTTTTTTTAGTTTTCTTTTTAGTTTTTAGTTTTTAGTTTTAAAAGTAAGTCTTGTTTTTAGTATAGACTAGTAATTCTAATACTGTTTAATAGAGACATCATTGAAGTGAAAATGAGCAATACTGCAAACTGCTAGTTCCTGTACTTTTTTTAGTATATTTTTCCACACAAATTAATTTACAAACTCAGCATTTTTTTATTAAGGTGAACTCAAATGATTTATTAAGACTTTTTGAAAGAAATCAACAGAAAAGAAACGCATTTTTCTGTGGGCCAGTTAAGAAATGGTTCTGCTCTTAAAAAGAAATTCTGGGGCTCTGCTTAAGCTTGTTGATTTTTAGTGGGAGTTGCTGGACCTATTGAAAAGAAAATAGATACCTTTGAAAGTTCAGCAACAAAGTAGTGGCTCCCATCTCTGTGTTACTCTAGTTACAAATGTTGTCTGGCTTCTCAGCACAAAAGAAAGACGCTTTTTCAATACACAGAGCTTATACTTGCAATTCTGATGCTGCCAAGCTTGAAAAGGAAAATCCTACCACCTCTACTTTCTTTATTACTGGTGTCAGTATTCCTTGTAGGTAATGAAACAATGGATACATTACAAATCTCTGTGTACAGAGGTGAAAAAAATCAGGATTCGCCTTACAAAGACAGACAGCAATCCCTAACAGCAAAGTAAAAGTAATCATTGAGATATTAAATATTTCAGAAAAATCCTGTGCAAATAAATTACTGTTGCCCTGTGGTAAATTAGCAATCCCTTATGGTAACACCATCAAGAACCTTCTGATTTGATAGTTCAATATGAAGGATTTTCTCAAACAAATGAGGAATATGGGAATTTCTTATAAGTAGTAGAGAATGAAACAAATATCACAGCAATTGTTGGATTGGAGCAAAGTCATCATTTACTTGGTCTGTAACACATTAAATCAGCATGGGACACGTAGTAATGGTAATTTTGGCTAGCAGGCAACAGGGCAAAACAAAGATGGTTCCTGAATATTTGGACTGTAATCCTGCTGCTCTGTGTTTGTGTGCAGCCTCCCAAAGCTGCAGGAGTGGGAAGAAGCCACTGGTAAAGGGCCAGTTGGTTCCTTTGCTGAGCATGGAGGTAAGGAGGAGTAAAGTCATAAGGAGGCTCGCAGCAGTTCATTAAGATACTAGCACAGTCCTGCAAATTTGGCTTTCTTGTTTGAGGTGTGGTCATTTATTTCTTTTAATAGCTAAAAATAAGCTGTTGTGTAGATCTAGTGTTATATATTGTATGATGGAAAAAGAGAATGTTGGCATTAAGTTAATCTAGTGCTACTTTTAATATGTAATGGGATGGCATTGAATTTAATAATCTGTAGATGACTTAAATGCTGTTTGGAGGAAGAAGCATTCCCTGGTGATGGTGTCTTCAAACGATAGAGTGCTATCTCACCCCAGTCACTCCTCTACCGATTATTTATGTTCACCCTTGAAAGCTGCTCCATTTACAACTAGAAAGGAATATCCAAACATTTTGTCCTGTTCTGGTTTTGAATATTAAATTGCATTAATGTAATCAGTTTTTTTATTTATTTCTTTAAAATGCATAATTTTCTTCACAAGATTTAGTATATAATGCTGTCTTACTTTACTATTTGATCTCTTTACCTTTATGAAGTTTCAGTTTATGCATAGAGGAGACACTTTTCAGGAATAAATTTCCTTCATGTTGAGCTTTTGTAAACATTTGGTGTACTTCTAAAAAATACCAAAATGACCCTAATAGTATATTCTTAGGAGAAATAGGAAATCAACACACTATACTGCTGTAACAGCTTTTATTTTCTTCATTGCATAGGCTCTAACTTTCTAATTAATTTTCTGTTAAGTGTCATAGTAAAAACAGTGAAATATAAAAAAAATTGCATATGATTCATGAAAGCCTTCATTGGTTCATTCCTCTATTTCTTTACAAGACCATGGAAGTACTTTCAATTTCATACATGTGATTATTTTTATCTCAGTCAATTTATTGAAAGGATGTTGTAGAAGACAACGGTATTTCTGCCAAAATAAAATAAAATAATCATCTCTATTGTGATCATTGTAACTTTGATATACATCTGTCCATTTAGTCACAAAGCAGAGGAGTATCATCATTGTGCTCTTGTGTGGGTTGTGGATGCCAGGCTGCAAAGAATTGTTCTATCATACTCATGTCTGATACTTTTTTTAAAGATTTTAAGACAAGTTTTTGTTGGCAAATCTTCATGAATTCTGAAAGACACAAACCCCAGTTCTTCTGCCTTGCTTATGACATCTAAAATGCATCACAGATGTTTTTACATTTTAAGATGGTCCATTTTAGTGGGACACCATTTGGACTCAGTAATACTAAAGTCTTTTTTCCAACCTAACTACCCTATGAATCTCTGTGAATATATTGTTTTGTATAACTTAAAACAAATATATAATTCAAACTCAAATGAAGAGCTAAACTAATAGCAGGACTAATGTAATTATTCTTTTGTAACATTTCCTCTAAGCCTTTAACACTTCCAGGAATTTTCTCAATTCCAGATACTCATGTACTCATGAACACTTTTACAAAACTGATGTAGGGTTTTTCGGGTTTTTTTTTTTTTTGTTTGTTTGTTTGGTTTTTTTTGTAAGAAAGGAGAAAAATATTTTGGCAAGACCATGTAACTGCTATAATAAAAATAGAAATAACACACCCCTTTCCTGAGGTTTTCTAAAATAAGAGTGGTTATCTATAACAGAGGCATACTTCCCAGCAGAAAATATTCAAGGTGTTCCCTACTAACTAAATTTATATAATTGCGTGTGCAGGGAGTTATGAAATTCCAGGAGGGTAACACAAAGAACAAGGGCACTCAGCATGCTTTTCACAGCATTCTGGAAGGCATACACAAAAAGATGGGGTGTGTGAACATTAAATTTTAAAAGCTTTTTATACTTCAGGAAGTCTTTAAAACTATAAAAAATTTAAAGTGTTTATAAAAACTACATATGCACAGTCATCAAAAGAGCTTGAAGTATGTTTGGAAAGATCAAAGAGGAATATCTTACATTATCATATGATGGGGGAAGGAGAAGGGAGGAAAAAGGAGAGCAAGTTTCTGGAGTTTGGTATCACAGGTGAAGAACAGAGCTGAGGATAAAGGTCTGCTTTTCACAGTCTGATCTGGCACACACTGTTTGCCATCTTCGCTTTTTATATCTATCCTAGTGCTACTTAGAAAATTGTAGAAGGAGGTGGAGTGTGAAATATCTGAACAACCCATGATATTCTGTGGAAAAGAAATGTGCTAGTTTTAGTGCTTGAATGGCTGTAATTATCATATTGTGGGCGAGAGTGCTGAAAGCTTAACATTTCAGTGAAGTATCGTAGGATTATACAATGCAAGATGTTGATATGTACCTATAACTTGCATATGATATAGTGTGTCATTAAAAGCAACAACAGAACACCCCTTGCCTTTAGGCTAAAACCACATGTGAAATTTAGGTATTTGCTAAAGGTCCCTTCATAAATGTTCCATGCAGTATTTGCAACAGGCTTACACTGTGGCACTTGACAATTCAAAGAGTTCCTTTGGTTTTACTATGGTGAATGTACTGCCAAATTTGGGATTCCAGTGCATTCCTTCCTAAGCAATTACAATGCCTTTCAAGGTATTTAAGGAGCCATTTATTCAGCTTGCATCTTCTCTCCTTTTTTTCTGTCTTTCTTTTTTTATGACTTTAATTTAAGGAGTGATGTCAGGTTTAGATCAAGTTTTACATTTATTAAGATTTTTTTTTAAATGTAAAACAAAGAAGCCACAAAAGCCAACCAAAAGAACACCATGTGTTGGGTTTGCATGGCCAAACTTTACTAGCAGGGGGGCTACAGGAGTGGCATCTGTGAGCAGCTGCCAGAAACTTCCTCCGTGTCTGGCAGATCCAATGCCTGGCAGGGCCAAACACGGATGTGACATTGGTCAAGGCTGGGCCAAATAGAAATGACAGTAATACCTTTGTGATAATAGATGTAAGAAGAAGAAAAAGTTGCTGTGCTGTTGTAATTGCATCAGGAGAAGAGTGAGGTGAGAATATGTGAGAGGAACTCTGCACACACCAGGGTCATACAGAAGGAGGGTATGGAGGTGCTCCTGGTGCTGGGTCTGAGATTCCCCTGCAGCCCATGGTGCAGGCCATGATGACACAGCTGTGCAGCCCTGGAGGACCACAGGCATGCAGAGATATCCCTGGCCCATGGAGGAGAGCCATGCTTAGCAGGTGGATGCCTGAGAAGTTGTGAACCTGTGGGAGGCCCATGCTGGAGCAAAGTCCTGTCAGGGACCTGTAGACCCATGGAGAGAGGAGCCCATGCTGGAGCAGACTGTGACTGAAGGGCTGTAATTCATGGAAAGTGACCCACATTCTAGCAGTTTGTGGAGAGCTTTTGCCTGTGGGATGGGCTCACATTTATTAATGGAAAACTATCTCCCATAAGAGGAATCCCACACTGGAGTGGAGGAAGGGTTCCTCTCCCTGAGCAGCAGCAGAAACAATGCCATGAACGGACCATAGCACTCATTCCTTGTCTTTCTGTCCCACTGGGGAAAGGAGATAGAGCTGGGAAGGAGGGAGGGTTGTGGGAAAGATGCTTCTAAAGTATTATTTTACTTCTCATTATCTTGCTCTTTTATTAGATTTTATTAGAAATAAATTAAATTAATTTCTAATTCAACCCTGCTTTTCCATGATAGAATTTGATGAGTGATCTCTCCCCATCCTTATCTCAACCTGGGAATCCTTTGTTATATTTCCCTCTCCCATCCAGCTGCAGAGGGGACAGACAAAAAGGCTTTGGTGGGTTCGTGGCATCCAGCCAGGATCAACCCACTACAACAGCCCTGCCCCAATCTATGTGGGAAAAAAAAAAAAAAAAAAAAAGCAATAATCAATAGCCTCACAGTTATATTTGAAGTTCTTGTGTGTTTGTAACTGAAATATTGCACTGTTGTTTAAGTGTTGAAAAGAGATTAAAAAATTAAAAAAAAAGATAATTGAATAATTAATATTCATTGTTCAAGCAGGTGGATGCAAGTGAGCTCCCTCAAAAATAGTGAATTTCTCATGGTAACTTATTTCTGTGTACTCTTTCACTTTCTGTTTGTTGCTTTTTATGTTTTTTTCAGAACCATTTGTGGTTTGTGCTCAGATAGGTCACAATTGTTTTGTCTCCAGATTATTTTGCCCAGAGAGAGAATGAATTTTGTTGGTTCAGAATTCAATTTATCCCAAACACTCACAGTCAGTACCAATTGCTGTTACTCTGTTCTGCTAAGAAAACAGTTTCTGCTTCTTTATGTTTTCCATCTTATCACTCTAAAATCTTCTGTACCTGTTTACTGAGCTTTGTCTTGTCAGGTCTGGAGTCTTCCTGCGAAACATCCACGGACCATCAGTGGAGGGCCTCTTCCCCCACCTTCTGCAACTGAAGTCACATAATAGCTCTTACCATGCACTGAACTGAGTATGAAAAATTCTCTAATTTGTCTGTCGTGCTTGCTTTTGAGACAGGGTCCTTTGGTGCTTTGCAATGAGTACCCAGGAGGAGTCAAAGAATATTTTGAGCTATTTGAGAGACAATAATTATCCAAACTAGGTGTGAAACTATAAGGAAACAAATAAAGAACAAAATTCAGTTTCTTCCACTGTCTATTTCAAACTCACATATATCCAAATTGTTTAACCTGTAAAACCATATTTTGAGTTTTTAATATTATCAGAGCATTGAAATGAGTAATAACTTCGTAAATGTGTTTAGATGCATTATATACTAAAGATGTCCATGAGGCTTTTCATGATCTACTGAAGTTTTCAAAGAGAGGTGCTTTATTTTATGATGGCATTTGTTTCCTCTTTCATTTCCTCTCTCCTTGTGTTTAATGCTATTTTACAAAAAACTACAATATTTCTCCTCTAGAGTGATCCAAACATATTTTTAAATGCCATAGTTTGGATTTATTAAAACTCAATGTAATTCTGTTAAGTAGCCTCTGAAAATAGGTATGTGCATCTATAGTTCCATACTTCTGGCTGCCCTGTGAGGAATACAGAAGTGCTGCACATCATATTTATAAGCTCTATCTTGAATTCTTTCTGCAAGTAAGACTCCCACTGAAGCCATCAAACAAGTTACTTTTACAAGGAATGTAGACTCCTACTCAAAGTGAATATTTCTTGTTATAGACCAAGCCAGGTGATGCTGAGGGAATACTTGGTTTTGCCTTTAAAATTACAATGAAGTGTTGAGTCTCTAAGCAATAGCATTAAAGGAGAGGTAGAAGGGTGTACAACGAACAATAAAGTAGCACTTTGCATTAGCAGCAAGCCAATTCACTTCTCATCAAATGCCTCATAACCAAGTTATTGGATGATGATTTCTGGGTAAAAAAAAAAAAAAAAAGAAAAAAAAAAAAAAAAAAAAAAAATTTTATTTTATAAAAAAAATGGCAGAAAAAGGAAATAAAACAGTATACTTCCGGGTTCAAGGTGTGGTTCTAATTCCTAAGCCTAAACACCCTTAGAAAGATGACACAGTAGATGTGCTTATTTGTGTTTGGATTGGGCATATGCTTTTTTTTTTTTTTTCCTGCCTGTCCTAATTACCAACAAAGACTTTTATCAGAGGCTCTTGGAATCTTTCTGTCCCGAATTATCATTTGCCTGTTTACTATGTCCACATAATGTTGTGCTCCCATTATTCATACATTTTGAAACATGTGAAGTCTAAATGCAGTATTAAAATAAAAAACAAAAAAACCCACAAAACCCAAAAAAAAACAAAAAAGCAAACATACTATTGAAGTATTGTGAAATTTTAAAGCAGTTTTGGCTTCACCAGATCAGAATTGTTAGTTGCCATAGTAACAACATTATGCAAGAGGGAATTAAACATTATTACAATCATTCCTAAGTGTTGAATAGCTGCTCAAACTTTGCCTCTTGACATATTGCAAATCTAAAAGTTCACAACTCTATTGTAGCAAGAAGACAACCCAAATGGCTTTTGGTTTTGTTTTTTGTTTTTGTTTTGTTTGTTTTTTTTTTTTTTTTTTCCCTCTACCTAGTTGTTCTGATACAACTGTTTAGCAGCCTTCTCAAATGTAACAGCCAGAATAACAAATTATAGTTCAGTGAAAGGTGGTCTAGTGTTCAGGAACAGCAAGGAGCCCTTGCCTTTTGTTCATGCCTTTTGTTCCTATCTTATCCAGCCAAATTCCTGTAATATCCTTTCACTGCATGTGCAGAGTGAAAGATAATGAACAATATTTTAACTCCATTAGCACAAAAATTGTGTGACATTTATCAGAGTTATATAGCATCAGCTAGTGTGTATATGCTACCCATTGATTTCTATTGGGTTTGGATGGCCAGGTTTTGGTAGCAGTGGGAGTTACAGGTTTCTGCAAAAAGCTGCTGGACGCTTCACCCCCTGTCTGATGGAGCCAGTGCCAGCCAGCTCCAAGATGGACACACCATTGGCTACGGCCAGAACCACCTGCAC
The DNA here is from genome assembly GCA_014839755.1 of Sylvia borin. NCBI lineage: Eukaryota > Metazoa > Chordata > Aves > Passeriformes > Sylviidae > Sylvia > Sylvia borin. Next base: position 80,068,011 of record CM025957.1, read on the forward strand.
TGGTGGTAATGCCTCTGCAGAGATAGATTTAAGAAAGGGGAGAAGTTACTGCTCAGGAGAGATTTCAGCCAGAGAAGGGAAGAGAGAAAACATTTGAAAGAAACTACTCTGCAGTCATGGAGGTAAAAGAAGAAAGTGAGGGGATGAGGTGTTTCCAGATGCTGGAGTAGTTCTTCTCAGCCCATAGTGCATACCGTGGTGAGACAGACTTTCTCCTGTAGCACATGGATATCCAGAAGCAAGCAGACATTCACCTGCAGTTTCTGGAGAGTCCCACATCAGTGCAGGTAGGTAACCTCCCAAAGGAGGTTATGACCTTGAGAACACACTGGAATAAGCTTCTGGCAGAACTTTTAGAAAGACAGGAGTCCATGCTGGAGCAAGTTTTCTGGCAAGACTTGTGACCCTGTGGGGAATAATGCTGAAGAAATGTAATCCTGAAGGACTGCACCTTTCATAAGGAACCCACACTGGAGCCGTTTGTGAAGAACTGCAGCCCATAGGAAAGGCTCACATTGGAGAAGTTCACAGAGGTCTGTCTCCTGTAGGAGGGGAGTAGGGGAAGAGTGTGAAGAGGAAGTAGGGTGGATCTGACACTTCTAATCCTATAAACTTTTCAGTTGTGTTCTAAATTTCTGTCCAGTAAGGTGTATGTATTAATTAGCTGTGCAGGGCACGTATAGAGGCTTCAACCAGCTCTGAACCTGACAAATGCAGTGTGAAGCCTTTCACAGCACTGGGATGCAGAGCTACAGGAAATATATTTTTGGGAGGTCTCAGCTTCCTCCACCTCTGCTTGGAAGGTAGCCATCTGCCAAATGTTCTTTTACAGAACTGAACCTTAGTTCTCCCCTAAAAGATAGGTTATGGCAGCTTTTACATATGTGTGTGCATATAAATACATACATACATACATATATATTTTATATTTATAATAAATAAACAAAATCTAATAAGGAGTTTTCCAGGCTCCACGGCCAAGTCATGTTTCCATGTGCTGAGAATTGCCACATCTGTAGCTTCTATCTTTTGCAATAACCAAAAAAACTTTTGCAGGCAGGCGAGGGGATGTGAGACAAGCTGCACACAGTGAGTTGAATGGAAGTGTTTCATTCATATATTTGAAACTCTGTCAGTACTAGTCAAAAGAAAATCAACAAAAAATAAACCAAAACTAACTTCCCTGAGATGGAGAGAGTGATTTGAAGGGAGTGCTGTTTAACAAGCCTATATTTTTAGAGTATCTGGTTAAAAAAACTCTTTCAAGTAAGTCACAAAAAATCCTCGTATTACGGATTTTTTTTTTTTTTGCAAGGTCCTTGATTTTATACCCCCAAATGATTAAAACAGAATATCTAGTAACTCCCTGTCACATCATATCAATTCACAGCAGCATCCTGCAGTAATGTGTCTTCTTTTCTTGTATTTTTTAGTGCTTATGCAAACCTTCTTGGAAAGATGATTGCTACAGCTGAGGTATACTGCAATTAGTATGCTATAGATAGAGAAGTGCATAATATGCACAGTATATCATTTGTCAATGGTAGCCTAAAGAATTGGTTCCTACCCTGTAAGAATTACTGAATAAAAGTTTCTGGTGTGACAGATCCATCTCAGAGAACCAAGAGTGAGAAAATTTAAAATTCTGTGTTCAGTGCTGAATCTGCAGGGTATGCAGCAGATAATTTATGTGGCAAATATTAAATAATAACAGTATAAGAAAATATGAAGAAAAATCTTTTTTTATGAAGCTAGTTATGGTGTATATCATATGGGAAGGTAGAGAGGGTCCTTTGGGAAAATAGCATATAAATAGCAATTAAATACTGCATCGTAATGAATATACACTAGGAGATAAAGGTCTGCATATGTTTTTATTAGCATATCCTAGGTCTCCATGAGTCTGACTTTCTTCCAGACCAATAAGCAATTTCTGTAATCACAGAATAGTTTTGGTTGAAAGGAACCTTAAAGATCATCTTGTTCCAGTCCGCCTGCCGTGGGCAAGGACACTTTCTACTAGAGCAGGTTGATCAGAGCACTATTCAACCTGACCTTGAACACTCCCAGGGAAGGGGCACCCACAGCTTCTCTCGGCAACCTGTTCCAGTGCCTCATTGCCCTCACAGTAAATATGTGTATTATAGAGAAATCTGAAATAGTCTTTTATACATTAATAGATTTGCCTATATTTTATTTAATATGGTAGAAGAAACTGCTCTCAAGAAAACAGTAGTGATCTCTGCTGCATTTGTATTAGCAGTAGTTGCATCTACCGTATAAATTGTGCTGTTATTATTTTTAATGTTTATTTTTAGTGTGTAGTCTATAAGGCTGGGACAGCTGTTTCCATATTCTTTTTTCTTTTTAGAGTAGCTTGAAAATAAATTTTAAATTTATTTTATTAAAAGTAAAAAAAAAAAAAAAAAAAAAAAAAAAGCATTTGCCAGTTGTAGACACAATGGGAAAGAGGATACTGCTTTCTCAGAAATGTGGTACTAATGACTGCTGTTTAGCAAAATCATAAATTTGGCAAATAAGTATAAAACATTTCTGCCAGAATAATACTTCTGGATTAAGCATAAGAGAGTTTAATATACACAAGAGGATTCAAAACTGTGTTTTATTATGATAAAAATGCTCCCAGATATTGACATGTTTCTAAAACATTTAGATTTCAGGTGAACTTGAACTTATTGATGCGGTTCAGCATAATAGAAAAAATATATCTTAACAGAAATTTGGAAATTCAAACAAAAGTGGTTTTCTATTTGCATTTTTTTCCTTATTGTTAGAACAGAACATATTAGAGCCAAGAAAAGCACCTAAAAATGAAGTGTCACACTGATGTCATTATCTAGTTCTACAGCTCTCAGCAATATGGGTCATAATAATTTGATCAAAATATCAGTAAAGTTGCTGCCACTTAACTAACTAGCCCAGAAAATTAGATCCTGTTTTGCTGTGTATATTTATGGTAGTTGGTTTTAATGTGCTGAACAGCAGAAGCAGCAACATGGTAAGTCTTTTATCCACGGTTTCAAAAGTGTAGCAGGTTTTCTTTCATCTTTTTTTACTTTTTTTTTTCTTATAACAATAATAATATTAATGATAGTTAAAAAATCCTTAGTGTTGTGATTGATGTCAGCAAATGAAGACTGCATTCCTCAATTCTAAGAAGTAATTGAAGTTTTCACAGTATCTGAGAATTTCCTGTATGCTACCCTCTCACTTAGTGCATGAAAGAATATGCTTGAGGGTGAAACCAAAGGCATTTTTTGACATATCAGTTCTAAACTTTCCAAGCTTTTTAAAAGTAAATATTAAACTACATATAAAAATTCTCTAACTTCACCATAATTATGATATCAGGTGGCAATTATTTTCCTTTTGTTATGTATTGTGGTTCACAAATGGGTAATAAACAGTTAATATATTTAATGCATATAGCTTTTGTGACCTTTAGTCTTTGATACTGACATAAAATAACCACCTTTTGAGACTTATGTGAGATTTATTTTTTTTTTTTTACCAGAATGTCCCACAGGTATATCCTGGGAACTACAAAATCTAATTTACAAGCCTTTCAAAAAGACAAATTAAATAGCTTGTCTTCCTATGGCTTATTTCTGACCCACCTTTTCTCAATAGCTGCATCTCCCAGAAAAATATAAAGAGCTTGCGCCATTTTTCTCTCCAGACCCCCCCCCTTTTTTTTTTTTTTTTTTTTTTTTTTTTTCCCTTAATTTATCTATTAACAATGTCTATCTTGTACTGCTGATTCTGGAAATGACAAGAAAGGTCAAGAAGAAAGCAAAGTAACATATGGGAAAGTTATTATCCTCTTTCATTCTTGCTCATGGTGCTCAGAGTGCTTTGTGCACGTTGTTGAACTTGTGTGTATTTTGGAGTGTGAAATCTATTGTCGTTCATCACAGCTCTTAGATGTGTTTTCTTACCCTGGGGTAAATTATTTGTCTAAATTTTATAGATGTTCCTCTGTGGCTTCCATAGAAATCACTTGCCCTGAAGTAGTTAATGTCCTCTTATTGTCTACTAATGGAGAGTCCTCAACCTGATTTCAGTATTTAGCATTGTTGATAAACCCATCTTCCTTCATTATCTCCATAGCAATCCTAGTTATCCTACCAATGCAACCCATTTTTGTCCTACATCTTTGTGTTGGAAAACCCTCTTCTCATAACATAACAAAATTAGGCTTTTGATCTTCCATTTTACATTCCAGCTACACAGCCGTCCTCTATTTCCTTGTCTTTATTAAGTAGGTTCCCATTATTCTTTACAATAATAAATTCTGAGTGGTTTTTTACATGTTTGAAGGACAGGAGTACCAGGTCACAAGTTTAACTGGTGGCATTAGAATTATTACTAAGACATGAGATCACAAAAATTTGCATCTTTGTGAAAGAACATGTAAATAATGTAAAATAGTATAAAAAGTGGTTACTTAATTTTAAGAAAATTTAAAAAAAAATTTTTTTTCATAGTTGTGTTCATACAATGATTGTGAATCAAGACACTGCTTTTTATTTTTATCTAGGTGCACTGAGATGCTGTGATAGGTTAAAATTAGTGGTCATATGGTCTTATAGAATAAATGTGCTGGCAGTAACATTTATGATAGCATAGGTTTAGCAGTTTTAGTGATTGACTCAACAAATCCTATCAGTATTACAAAATCACCAGGACACAGGAGGGATACTTGCTGAACCAATAAGGACTAAGGGTTTTATCGGTGCATCCTCAAATCTACAGTCTTTTTCTGGTGTACTGGGAGATGTTCTCCTTCTAAGTGGAGAATTAAATTTAACTTTCTCTAATAAGAAAGTCTGTAAAAACCTATATTGCATAAAGATTTGAAGAGAGTTGTCCACAGGATGCATATTCAGGTGGACATAACTCTTGCTAAGAAGAATGCAGATATATTTTACAGAAAAATCTAGGTGTAGCTTCACTTAACAAAAGAAGATTTCATAATTTCTTTTGGTTTTGTTTTTTAAATTTCAGAAGAGTCCACAAGTTATGTAGTATGATTTTTAAAAAATACAAACTCTGGTTTTATATTATATCTTATTATTTATATCCTATTATATTTATTTTATCCCATTAATACATATCTCCTAATATCGGATTTTCTCTCTTATCATTAGGTCCAACTATGACAGCGAAGCTAACAAAAGTCTGTCATGACCATCTGTAGAAAAGAGAAGTAGCATGTAAATCTTATATAGCAAATGAAGCTACCATTTTCTACAAAAAGAGATGCATCTACAGAAGGGATAAAAACTGACTGTAGAGGAATTATTTGAGATCAGAGCATTCTGATTTGTGACCACGATGTAGCCACACTCTAAAATGATCACTTGTGTTCTTTTTGCCTAAGTTGCATGGTGCTATGTAGCAGACTCTTTGGCTAGTATCCTCATTTTCAGACAAGCTGTTCCAGGTGGGCAGAACAGCTCTGCCAAGGGCAACTGCATCCTTTTCCATGAAGCTGGGGAACTGGCAGAGTAGAATGTCATATCCTAACACGTCTCTGAGGAGCACAGCAGGCGCAGTGAGTTCTGCAGTGTATTTCTGAAGTTGTCTGGCTATCTAAATAGTCATTCAACTGAAAGCTGCATTGGGATACAATCTCACAGATTTGAGTATGGATTCTGATAAGAACTATGTGTAAAAAAAAAAAAAAAAAAAAGATTTGAAAATAATGCAGAAGGGTAGGAGAAAGCACTATCTTGACAAGAGCCTGGGTTAAAAGAGAAAAACCTATTGAAATAGCCTAAATACATCCAATTTAGCTCAAAGGTGGTGCTTGAGGCCTTGCTTATGATTTTTCTGTGTTGTGGTTTAACCCCAGCTGTCAAATGAGCCCCACACAAGTCACTCCCTCACTATGTCACCTCTCCCTCTGGATGGGGGAGAGAATAGGAATGGTAAAAGGCAGAAAATTCATGGGTTGAGAGGAAGACAATTTAATAGGGTAAGCAAAAGCTGTGCACACTAGCAAAGCAAAACAATAAATAAATTCATTGCTTCCCATGGACAGGCAGGTGTTCAGCCATTCCCAGGAGATTAGGGTCCCATCATGTGTGACAGTTGCTTGGTAAGACAAACACCATCACTCCAAGGGTCTCCTTCTTACTTCTTCTTTATCTAGCTTCATATGCTGAGCATGATGTCATATGGCAGTTCAGCTGATGGATTTGACAATGGAAAGTTTCTGAGCATTTGCTTTATCTTTAAACACAAGTTTTTGTAGAAATCACATTCTTATTCAGTGATGCCCTGTGGCAGATAATTGCTCTAGGGTTTTTCGTCCCCAATGGATCAAGACTTCAGTCATCACTTCAGCCAACAGACATTGAAATTGCAACAATCCACTCCCCTTCTTGGATACATGGGTGGTCAGATTTTCTACTATTATAATTTGTCTCTTCCATATATATTTTCTTAAATAAGATCTTTCTTTATCTATCTAAATATGTATTATTTAAATAATAATGACAAAAATCATTGCAGACCTCCTTTGCATTGCAAAAAATTCTTATAAAGTAAGCATATATATACATTGATGCATATATCAACACTGATCATTCAGTGTCATTTCACTCTAATCTGCTCCAAGGAGGTCAATTACAAGAACCTGAGATACCTCTTCCTTCTAGAGTGGGTTAAAACACCCTCCATGAAATAGGCTTCAAATTAAGGATCTGGCCTCGAATATTTAGTTGTCAATAAAAGCTCACAGCAACAAAATTGTGAAAATTTTCCCCCAGCTTTCAGTGTGGGAAGCTCCATGTTCTTAAGTGTGTTTTTCAGGTTTTGCTTTATTTTCACCCTTCATAACCATCCTCCCCAGTGGCACAGACTGATTCAGGGCAGCGAGCCCTGGGTCTATTTCTCTGAATGCAGACGCTCATCCTTTCTTGTTGTTAGGGTTAGCAGGTTTGTCTGTGAGTGATATTTTTGGTAGCCTTCTGGGTGACAGAAGAAGTGACATAGAAACAGCAGAAGCCTATGCCTGCTAGATTTTTCCTACAGAAAACAACGAAACACTCTTTTTTTTTTTTTTTTTTACTTCATGCTTTTTTTTCAATAAATCTCAGTATGATAATGGGAGTACAGCAAATAATTTCAGTGCTATATAATACAAAAAATGGGAAAGAATAAAGAAAAGGTCTACATGGGAACGATAATATTTATATATGAATGTAGCTTACAAAATGTGTTTATGCTTCTGAGATTTAAATTTCCATATCTGACATATTGGTGATTTGTTTTTCTTTGATTACATCCCAAGAAGCAGCACAAGAAATGTATGCTGTTAACAGCTGGTACATTGAATGTCATGTTTAATGTTTTTCAAACATAATCAAAATATTTAATATTTTCTTGTGGGTTCTTCTGTGTAATGGTGAAATTATGGCAAATGAAACATAATATTTTTTAAATATTCCTTAGGAGTGCAAGAGAACCTATAAATGACACATACTGGGCTGATTCAAGCATTTTGCTGTATTAGCATAGACATTTCTTTTTGAAAACATAGGCATAAAAATCACAGCAGGGTTTTAAGTTTGACATTCTCATGCCCCAGGGGCTTTATGCTTATGTACCAGTGTTCAAAAATGAGACCCTTTCTTATTTTTATTTTTATTTTTTTAAAGGAATGTTGACCTGTAAAGACAATTTATTAGGGGTATTTTGGTTGCATATAAAAGCATGTCAGTGGAGAAGCTCTGCAGGATCAGATCTGTACCTCAGTACTATGCAATAAAAAGAAAAAGGAATCTATGTACAAATATTTAATTTGCAGATGATACTGTGTAAAAGGGTAATATTTATTTCCTTACTCCTTCATTCTTTTTCCATTTCTTATGTCCTAGCACAATAGTTCTCTACTGAATTACTGTTTGCTTTTTTCATGGTAAATTTAAACTGTCAAGAGGAAATGAACATCTACATTTTTCTTGGGGAGATAATTCTACAGTGTAAAAAAATCAGTACTTTGATATTGGATTTCCTTGTAGTCCATCTGCATATCCCTACTCCTAATTATATATTGAATATTCTGTGTTTCTGAAGGGAAGTATCTTGTAGATCATGTCTGGTATTTAGACTTTTTTTCCTCTGCTCTTCTCAGATTGGAATGATGCAACTCTACTGTGGAAAATTGCTTGGGCTTAAGGACATTTGTTAGGTTTGTTTAAATTATTTTAAGCATTCTACAGTTCATAAAGAGGCCAAGTTATTTATTAACCTATGTGATATCATAAGAAACTTTACCTTTTGACAATATTTTTTTTTTTTTTTTGGTACAAGATCTTCTCCTCCCTTGTGTTTCACTTTTCACTCCTGAAGATTTAATTGCAGAACTATGGTCAATGCATGAGCAGAAAGGAACACAGCTTGACTTTCTGCTTCTGTGCTACATTTGAGGCATGGCTAAGAATGAAAACAAAATTTCTACTAGGATACTGAACAAATATGATCTTGAATACACTGCTAGTTAATAAATTTGGAATCTCCATTTTTGTTGACCTGTTTGCTAGGCTAGAACTATATTGCCTGCTAGCAATCACAAAATATAAGACACTTTCTTAGAAAGAGAAATTGCATTTGCAATTATTTCAGTTACTGTATGAAATCCTTAAGAATACCTCAAGCTAGTTTAAAATAATTAAGTCTTTTTTTTTGAGTTATTAATATTTTGAATACAAATAATATATGTTTCTTTTATGATTGATGGCTGAAAGGTTTGAAAACAACCACTGTTGTTGATGTAATGATAAACAATACTAATTCACAAATTTAACTTTTTCTAGTTTTGTGGTTCTTCCTATTACTAAAACCAAGAGCTTAATGCAGACACATAAACAGATTTCTGGTTAGCCAATTTCTACTCTTTGTCACAGATCTTATTTCTGACAGTCCACTCTCGGTCCCTTGATCAGTCTGTTTGCATTCTGTGACTCTTGTTTTAAAAATATGCTCAAAATGTTTGATTTTTGTTCATAAATTTCCATTATCTTTCATAGTCCCACACGTGTACCCTTTTTCATGCTATCTTTCTGATATATATATATATATCTTTTATGAGATATTCTGATGTTCCCCAAATTGTAACTTGAAATCTGTGATCCACAGCAATTAGTAAAAACTTGTATATAAATAGTTTTTCTTTGTCCTGTTCCTTCTCCAAGCATGATTATTGTATGAAAGTAAAAAACCCCTAATTTCCAGGAAAAAAGATGGATAATGGAATATGCAGTAAGCCCAGAAATATGCTCATATGAGAAGGGATTCATAAGTCTAAAAGCATGTCTGGCTTTATTAGACCAGCTAATATAGTTGGATAAAAGTTACTACCTCTTTCCTCAGATTTTCACTCTATCACAAATGTATAAATATATGAATTAAATTAGATTGCACCACTGGAGGTGTTTGTATCAATGATGTAATGCAAATCTCATTTTTGATTTATTTTTAGGGGCTTTTCATAAAATCAAGAGAAAGACCTTTAACACACGGGGATTTTTACATCTAAAAAATTACTGTGTTCATAATACTTTGCAATGAGTTCAGTGTTGGTAAGTATAACAGCACGTCACTGACTTGGGGAGAAAAATGTGGTGGGTGAAATCTGGCCCTTACTGCTACTGCTGTGCAAAAGCTGGCTGTAAAGCAGTGCAGGGTTGGCTGAACATCAGTGACAACAAATATTCTGGCACTATTGTGCAGGATGGCTGAAGGCACTCATCCATGGCACAGAAGAAAACATACTGGCCTTGCTTTGGAAAAGATCAAACTTCCCCTTTGGTCAGTAAGTTGCAGATGGCAGCATATGCGTGAGCAGGTGGGGAAGCTGTTTACTCTCTTTGGCTCTCACTCTGGTTCCCGTTGGATGTTGTTGTGTTTCCTGGTGCCCATTCTGTATCTTAATTTGAGCATTAGTTGAAACAAAGCCCTTCATTTGCCCAGTGGATGGGGTTGAAAAGCCTCTTCATGTCTTGCATTTTCTCTGCATCCTTGCCAACTGCTGTTCAGGCTTGTCCCTAAAGATTTGTCATTAAATTACAAATCTGGAATTGCTGGAGAAATTTTTTTTTTTTTTTTTTTTTTTTATCAAAAGTAATATCTCATCAAGAAATCAAATGAAAAGGCATGGAAAGAGTCCTTAGGAATAAAACCCAATCAGGTTTGAAGGAGTGTAGACCAGCTGGTTTTGGGTACTACAATCTGATATTTCCACACCACTGCACCACTGTAATCTTCTCTAAATGAGAGATTAATGAGTCTTTAGGGTTTAATGCACGTTGCTTTATCTATCTTTTTTCCTTTGTACCTGGAATTAAAAGCCTCTTTCATTCACTTTCCTGCACAAGGCAGGCCCAGGAAAGCAACTGAACTTGTCTTCTTGAAACAGTCTTGGATTTGTATCCAAAACACATACTTGTCTAAAGAACAACTTAGTTTGGAAAGAGTCTCTGATTCACAGTCACATGAAAGGTTTTCCTCTTTTAAGATGTCTGAAATTTATGGGGCAGGGAAATATAATTGCAAGAAAAAAATGTGCTTATTTTTATCCATGAAGGTACATAAATTAATGTGAATCATTAACTCTCCTCAAGGCAGTATGGCCTGTGGAGAGAAAAACAGGTTTTTGCTTCTGTCTTCAGTATTGTCCTGCTGAGTGCTTTTGGGGGAACTGGTGCACAAATAAGAGCTTTTCCTACCTGTGAAACAGTGATAATGACACTGACCTTCTTTGTAAGAAAGCTTTAAAAACCAGGGATAAAAGCATTATATAAGAAGTAAGTATTATTATTGTTGCCCCTAGCAACTAGCAGCCTGCTTCTCGACAGCTGAAAGAGCAAATCTCAAGTGACAAAAATCCCAGCCCCAAATTTCTTCTCACTGTTTTTACTCATGAAACTCTTTCATCCCTTCTTCCACTACTATGTGCCGAAAGTCTACTTACATGATGAAGTGGCTGGGGTGGTCATTCTACATTCAACTGCTGGAGGAAAGGGAATACTGTAATGATCCTAGACAGGTTTGGGGGTCCCATGTTCCTCCAAAGATATCTGCACTAATCAAACAGTTCATAATCTCTTTCTAGTCTGGGCTAAATGTTTACCTGTAACTTGAAAAGTAAAATGAAGGACATAACTATAAGCAATGAACAATGTTACCATTTTACTCCCACCAAAATCAAGATCTGTGTTTGTGCAGGCATACTTTGTACAGCCTGTCATTTTCCTGTGAGAAGTGATGGGAGAAGTGCTTGCAACGCCGACTCTAAAAGCAAACGCTTTTAAAATTACAGAATTCACTCTAAGCTTGAAAAAGGTATATTAATATGTGTTTTGACAGGAGCTGTGTCAAATTCCATGATAAAATGAAGAAATCAGGAATGTGCTCATATTTTAAGTTACAGGACTGTTATGAAAATGTATTTCCTGCTAAAATGGTGCACGAGAAAAAGACATTGGAGTTGTGACAAGACACTGTCACTTCTTCGGCTCTTACTGGTGATCTCAATTTTTTTAAGAAAGTATTCTAATGAATTTTTCTGGAGTGGGAGAAAGGTGCTTTGCTTTGAATGGGGATGATGGCAGGTGGGAAGTAAGAGGGAAGAAGTACATGTTCCTGGATTTCCTGCTCTGCAGGGTGCCCTGTGACAGCCAGTGGGCTGATTCCAAGCAAAGGCACTCACTTCCCCTGTAGAAATAACGTCAACATGATTTCTTTGGAACACAGAAACGTTGATATTGACAACATTCTTTTCTGCATTTAGTTCCTGTGAGATTTTAATGAAGACGAAAAATCTCAAATTTGGAAGTGATTTTTAAATAGAGTTCAGGCCAGATCTCTCCTTGTTTGAATTATGATTCACAAACTGAGACTGAACCAAAGAATAAAATATACCTTCTAACAAAAGGATGCTAGAACAGCATAAAACCTTCTGTGAGAACAGATTTTTTAATATTGTCTGGTTTGCACTTAGTTGAATGTGTTTTGTGCTCTGCCATGGTTTTTTTTCCTTTTAGATGGGCATCTCTGTTTGATGAAGTGTAGTACCTAAAGGTTGCTGTTGTCAAGCCTTCTAGATAATAAGATGGGATTTTTTTTTAGTATATGCATACACATACACTCACATACGCATATAAGAACAAAAAATCAGGTGTCTATAAAATATTATCCATGTCTATTCCTGAAAAAAAATCTTATAGAATTCTTCTAGTTCCCATTCATCATTCCATGGCAGAAGTAAAAAAACGTGATATCCTCATTCTGTTTTTATTTTTGTTTCTGCAACTTCTTGTTCACCAATAAAACCAATTGCAAAACATAAAATGTAGCAATATTCCAATCTGCAATCACCCAGACACCTAGGTGCACTGTCCGTCTGCTTAGCACAAGTGAGAAATGAAGTGAAAATGTAATTTTAAAATATGGCTTTCACTGAAAATTAGACCACTAGCAGCTGAAATGCCTTTGGTAGAACAAAAGGTGTTAATGTCTGTTGTCATCAATGCGTAAAAAATATGCTGGCAAAAGTTTAATATACTTTTTTTTTTGTTCTGTCTGTGACTACCCTATCCTAAAAATGTTTTATTTAATGAAAAAACTAAAAAATTAGGCATTTTTTATGTAGGATGATGGTTGCATTTAGGCAGCTTGACCTGGCATAATGAGGAGCCTGGTTTGGCATTACACTGAAAAATGTAACCTTCTGTGGAAGATCATCTCCAACATTATTTTGTACTTAGACTACTTATCAGAGTAAGCTTTTAAGTCTAAGAGAATAGCACAAAAGTCAGTTTAAGTGAAAATAACAAATACATAGATGCTACAAAACAAGACCTCCATCAAGCTGGAATGGTTGTCTTTTTTTTTTCCCTTGGAACATTCACTTGACATTTTTCTGTGTTCATTTTTACTCCTTTTTCTCAACTTATTTGTTCTTAACCCTAGAGAGAGCCCATTCAAAATTGATTTAAGTCTGTTCAGAATGATCACTAAATCTAACAGTACTTCCTTGGGAGTTACTAAATTTATCTTGGTCCTTAGCAATCACAAGTAGGTTTTCTGCTAGAGACTGAGTTAGTCTTGTAAATTCGAAGTTTTCCCAACTGCTTCTTCTCCTTTGCAGTGAACCACAACAGGGTGAATCTGAGTGGCAGAAAAGAGATCCTTGGAGAGATTAACACCATAAAGATTATATTTCTCCTTTCTCTTGAGCCTCTTCTAAGGTCCCAAGGCCTTGATCTCCCCAGTGAGAGATGTCTTACATATTAGTCAGTCTCATGGATCTGGAACTTTGGTCAACAAGCCCAGTTGACTTCACAGAGAATAAAGATGTGCATAAATATTAATGCCCAGCACTTCAGTGTGTCAGTTCTTTCACAGAGGGAGGAAAATCTTCGGAAGCATCACTGAAAGGAATTCTGACCTCTTGTCACTATCTTTGCTGAAGAATAAAGAAATACTTTTTGATAAATAATCTGAAAGTCAACATAGTAGAAAGATAATTATTAGGCAAGAGTGTGTTCTTCTGTCTGGCTGAAGGGCTTCTGAGGCTGTAGCCTCCTTATTATTTTTATGGTAAGAGATGAGTGTCTCAATAGTCCACATAACATTGTCAATGTCTATCTTAACTTTCTTTATGAAAAGACCTAAAAATGGCTAATTAATACAGAAAAACCTTGAAATGTTATTATTTTGGATATCTATAGGCTTTGGTTCTCCTTGAAGTCAATATTGAAAATGGAAATGTTACGAAAAATGTATTTCCTATATTGTCAAAATTGTTTCTTTTTTCCATACATTTGAGGGTTTATATTTTTCTCAATTTAAAGAAATATGGATGAACCTTTCAACTCTGTTAGATCATATGACTCATTTGTATTCCTTTTATTCTGAGATGTGAAAAAAATGTATATTGCATAAAAGCATATCCAGCAAATATATTTTATACAAAAATATATACTTGATGACTGTCTTTGAGGCTTTAGGAAATTTACAAATGTACACACTTCTTTGAAGGACTAGACCATTAACATCTTTAATAAAATACTAGTTAGACTTTGTTTTTATTCCTTAGCTCCCTTTTATTTAAAAGAAACTATTAGTAATATGTTTGATTTTTCTAACTGTCTCAAAGCTCCAGAATAAGATTAGTATATAATAAACTTCCTTTCACTATTGATGTTAGCTTAATTATTCAATTTCTTTGAAGGTATATTAAAAATTGTTTTCAAATCTACCAGAATAAACTTTAATAGTTCCTTATATCCACAGACATCTACCTGTTAAGTCCTCTCAGAGGTCATCTGCTCACATAAAAAAGTATGTGTGAGTGAGCTTCACCATGACACTGCATTATTATGCCATATAGCAATACGCATTCAAAGTCAGAGCGGTTTATTTATAATCACCTCTTCAAAATATTTTTTTTTTCTGTTTTCTACACTACATTCCCATTACAGATGTCTCTTTGCATATTGTTCTTGCACAGTACATTGTAACCACTAATTTGCTATAAGAAGATGTATTCAAAAATGAAGTATTGCACAATACGAACTTTCTTCAGAAAGATTGGACAGTTCTTTATGATTAACAAAGCATGTGAGTAAGTAGTGTTTTTATAAATTCTAATTTATTTAATAAAAATACAAAAATATAAATATACATATATAAAAATATCCGGATGGATCAACACACAGACATTCTTTAACTCAATAAATATGGCAGTAATATTCATCTTTTTAAAGTATATGTTTGAGATTAAGTTACAATGCAGATGCACACTGTCCAACACAGTAGGAAAGGTAAAGCAAAGCAATTTAAAAATATGTAGTCTCCATGTCATTATAAAGGCACAAAAAGCCTTTTATTTTTCCTTTCATTCCCTATAAAACCCTTTCATCTGAGGTTTCTAGGCAGAGAGGGTGAGTTACAAGGTTTATTTTAAATCTCAGTCATTCATATTCATTCACGTTGACTTATTGATTAAGCAAATCCTTACTAGACAACACCTATTTTTTGTAATTTTTTTATTCTCAAGTAAGAGGGTAGGCCACTTTATTTATCTAGGAACATAAACATGAATTCCACTAACACTGACCAGGTCACAGATTATTTTCTCAGTCTCGATCACTGTCCTCTCCACCGTACATATCTGCTAGTTTTTTAAACCGAGGTCCCCAGTCACTGAGGTAATCATAGTCTTGGTTGCCTTCTGTGGTAAGTGATTCCAGGGAGCTGAGTGAATTTGCTATGGAATCATTTCCTTCATAGGCATATGTTGCTAATGAATCATAAGGAGGGGCAGCTGGGTCTAAATCATTTTCCTTTAACCTTCTATGAATAAAATCTTGAACATCAATGTTTTCCCAAAGAGGTGCAGTCCGCCTTATCTGAAATATTGTTTCTGGGATAACATCTCTTCTCATCTTACTTTCCTCCCTTGCTTCTGGATTTCTCAGTGTGCCAATGTCAAAAGCCTGAGTGTCTTCTTCCCCACCTCCTTCGTCATTGTAGGTCACAATATTGTCCCGAACATCATCCTTTGAAATGATCAAGGGTTCTTTCTTCCTCTGTCTCTTGAGAGCCGTAAACAAGACAACTAACACTAAAAGGAAACAAAAAATTAATGAAGAAATGGATAGTTAGAAAGTAACTAAATGAGACAAACTTTCACCTCACCTTTTGACCTGGAAAGGTTTTAAGGCTGGAATGGGATTTTTAGTAGGAATATAGTGATAAAATATATCCCCAAGTTGAAGTTAATAAGGGAAAGCATTTATGATTTCATAGCAGTCAAAAAACTTTTTAAAAACCTATAGGAAAAATGATCAAAATATTTTATATTTTAAATATGTTTACAACTAAGCTGAAGTTGAAAAGTAAATAATACCATACTATATTATCCTGCTAAAGTTTGACTTTGCCAGAAAGGTGGTACTTACAAAATTAACATCAGTCACTAAGAGTCCTTTCATCAAATGTAGTTGCATTTCCTTGGAAAATGTTATTCACACTCTTGAAAGCTACTCATTTAGGTATTCACAAGTGTCTAATTCACTTCTGAATATGGGATCTACAGGTCCCTCTGAAAAAAATGACCTGAAGATCTTAAGCTATCAATATTATTGACAAAACTACTTTTAATTCAATGACAGTGAGAATTGAAATCTAGTCTTTGTTACTAAATATTTCTTTTGAAAAAACACGATCCCCTTAATTTATGAAGTGCTCGTTGAATAACTCTTTCTTCTGAAGAGGTAAGGATTGATACAAAAATGAAGCTGTATAAGGGGAGATAAAAAAATGAAGTTAGGTTTTGTAAATACATCCTGATGTCTAAATGCTATTGATTTCAGTAGCAATTCAGTGCTTAAGTGCATTTAAAAATCTAACGCCCTCTCCAGCAGCTGCAGTAAATAAGAGAGGCCAGAAAGATCATTTGTCAATGAGACATAACAGTGGTTCCTGAACCATAAATTACAACAGTGCTGAATGGTTTTGTTGAGTCTTAGGAGCTAAGTTTTTACTCTGAATCACCTGAGTACTGGTGAATAAAAATAAGATTGGATGTGCTGCAGGTAGGGAGAGGGGAACAGAGATGTTCCACATGCCATGATATTATGTTCTGAATATAAAGGGTATTCCATTCTGTTTCATTTGGGTTTTCTTCCTTTTACCTGTACAGAGAGTCCTTCTTTCATAATGCTATATGAGAAACTACACACTTCAGTAAGTTTAAGATCTCCATGTAGGAGAAAAAGGCGGATCACTGAAAGGTTATTATGAAGTGTCCTTCACAGCCAGGTACTTAACTATGTCTCAGCTATGCTGGCCATGTATACACCAGTTATTATTGTAACACATTACACTTTGTTGAAAAATTAAAAAGAATGCTGAGTTTCACACTAGCTGTAGACTAAAAATTCTGTTTAGATGAGATGCTCCACAGGCACAATTTCTTTGACTTCATATATGTCAGTAGTGCTAAGAAGAGCAGGGTCTTAACCCTGGGGATGAGAGACATGAAGTTGTCATACTTGTTCTGCACAGCACTGGTCCCTGATTCTCTTCTGAGTCTCATGTGCTATTGCTGTGGCCCTAAGGCACATTTTGGTTTTTGATAAGTTCAAAGTTTAGTACAGATTTGTTCAATCTGTGCTAAAGCATTGCAGCCAATCAGAGCAATGTTTTCATTGTAAGTGAGTAAGGGCATGTGTTTCATGCTGCATTTTTTCATGTTGTGTGTTGGGGTATGCAGGATGACTTGAAAGATGCAGAGTTTGTTGACATGGTGTTAAGAACTATGCAAGGTGAAAAGCTAGGTCTGCCAGAATTTGAATCATAATTTTCTCCTGAAAATGGTGCCTCTCAGACTATGCCTGGGTGACATCCTGGGGAGTCCAAAGAGGCTGATGCTGAAAGCAGGTCAGCAGAAATGCCTCAACTTGAGCAGTTTATCTATCAGTTTGTCAGAGCTCAAGTATCCTCCCTCCCTTAAGACCAGCACAGATATAGTTTATACATATCGCTCTTCTTCTAATGCCTATAGCAAATATTAGGAGGATCACAGAGTTATCCTCAATCCAGAGTAAAAGCTGAAAAAAAAATATCTCCATATAATTATATGAACTGACACCTGTAGGTTCCCAATGACCCCTTGACAAACTATGTTTGCTAGGACAGGTGGGAAAGGAAAGAGGTTTTCTGCAGAGTTTTACTGGAAAGTAGTAGTGATGGCACTTTTCCTGCAAAACATGCAAGTTGAATTTTTTATGTTCTTAACACCAGATAATGAGCTAGCATTTATTCTACTTCCTTCATATATCACCACATCTTTCTAATGCTTCTGGTTCCAAGTGCTCATCTGACTTCTATGCTCACACATTTTATCAGCTGTTCTCATCATCACTTGCTAGAAATTGAATATTTCTATCCTATGCTTTTGAGCCAAGTATTTTCTGAGAAAAAAACAAAACAAAGCAAAACATATAGTTCATAATTAAATAGCGAATATAATTCACAATACTTAATCATTGCAAATCTTAGCACTCAGCTTCAGAAACACGATTTTGAAATTCTTGATCTAAATGAAGATCTGATTATGGTATGAACATTTCTCAAATGAGCACGGTAACTACAACTGACCCTATATTTTCAATTATATTTAATCTAAACACAGTCTCATCCTTTCACATAATCTTCTCAAGAGTGATGATGATGATATTTTTCTGCAGGGTCATGCGAAAAAGGGTTTTAATAACACCAAGGCTCTCAAAGTGACTAGATCTTTGGCTGGTAAACACCTCATCACAGGTCCCTACCTAGCAGGATGATGATGCAGAGGAGGATGGCCACCAGTGCCCCGGTGCTGAGGCCGGCGGGCAGCAGCAAGGCCTCGGCGCTGCAGGACTGCATGTTCCCGCGGCTGTCACAGGCGCACACGCGGATGGTCAGCGTGCCCGTGCTGCTCTGGATCGGGTAGTCGTTGTCAAATATTATGATTGGCAGAAGATAGGTACTCGTCTTACTACGGCTGTATCCATTTCTCCTAGTCATAATTCCTGCTGTGTTGTCTAGAATGGAAATGTAGAATCAATACATGTTTCTGAATTAAGTTTTATGTGATATTGAGGGGGCGTGTCAGGGTCGGCAGTTACCTTTGTTGTCTATAACAGAGAAGTTTGGATGAACAGCAAATTCTGGCACCAACTCGAAGAAAAATCTGTGTCCTCGAGGCGGCTGATCTTTGTCAATTGCACTCACAGTCTGTATGAGCTATAAAGAAAAGAGTATTTAATGCTGTTTTAGAAATCTTTCATCTCAATTCTTTCCTTTTCATATCCAGTAAAAACTCAATTAATCTCTATTTTATGACAAAATCGATGTCCTAAGCCAAATGTTTCCCACACAAACACAGTAGAGGTTACAGTAAACAAATTGGTTTATGGTTTAAACACGCAACAAAGGATGAAAAAGGGACCAGTCCTCACTGTAGAACAGCCATGTGCTTTGATTTGTGCTCAGTATATTGCAGTGATACAGAAACATTTGCCCTTCTGAATAAGCCATAAACCTCCTGTGGCTTCATGTAGCAATGACTGAGAGTACTGTGTAAACCAGTTGTTAAGTGGGTCTAATTCTCCATCCACCTCATCTGCTCCTGGCGATAAATTGGACTACTGCACTGGCAGAATTCTCGATTCTCCTGGGGTAATAAAAAGAGAAGCTTTGCTCCCTACTAAATTGAAACCTCTGGCTGTGGATCTTAATGGCTGCCCTAACAAGGCCACTCAAGCTCAGATGGGAAGGAATGAATAATAGTGCCAGAATAGGGTCAGAGCAGAGTGGACTAAAAAAGAGAGGCTTCAGCAGTATCTCTGGATTGCACAAGCTTTCCATTGCATCAAAATGTGCAAATGTGTGTGCTCATGTTTATGCAGACGCACATAAATGCTAACAATTTGACTCTTTTTTTTAATCTATCTGCTGCTAGACTGACAGAGAGACACTAAAGGAAACAGCTGCAGAACTGAGGAAGGAAAAGTTACCTGGGAACAACTGTGGTTTATGAACTGATTTGCAATGTTTAACGTAATGCCACACTGCGAGAGTCACAGTAACTCCAGAAAAGCTCTGTAAATGGCTGTTCTGTCCTTTTCCCTTCCTGGTGGGTGTCACACTAGAGGATAACCCATAGTCCACCTTGACTTGCAAAGACAGATTTGCATTCAGTCACAAGATGACAAAACTGGTAGCATAAAGATAGGAGTAAGTCTCAACTGAGGATGCTGTAACTCAGTACAGGTGCATTTCTATGACATCAAAACTTAAAAGCAGAATGCATTCAGCAGTCAGACATTCCCTCAAACCAAGAGGGATCCATTAACTGTTTTGAGTTTCCAGGTCTTTCCAATGTTCAGGGTGTCTTGAAATCCCACAGATATCAAAGACACTTGTTATCAAAGGCTTCATTTTTCTCTTATTTCCAGAGAAGGTGCAGCTTGACTTCTTCCAGAAATGCAGGAATTGACAAGTAGCAAAAATATGGTCTGTAAGCTTTGTGACAATCAAATAAGGAATTTCTGCTTCTTATATACTGTCTCTGAACATCAGCTTGAGTGGGATTTGAGGATACAGTTAAATTTTGGAATGTATGTAGTATCTCTCAAAATGGATCACTGTATTAGGCAATTATTGGGCTAAAAAATATACTAAAGTTTTTTTTGCTGTATCGTTCAGAAACTTGCTAGTGCTAGTGCTGTACTACACCATGAATATTTGACCCATTTTTGCTAGTTAACTTTGGGACAATTTGATTACAGTTAATAATATTTAATTATTATTTTAAAAACCCCAAACAACCAAAAGAGACCCCCCCCACACACACACACACAAAAAACCTAACCAACCAAACAAAAAAACCCCCAACAAAACAAAACAAACAAACAAACAAAAAACCCACCACAACACGAAAACAGTTGAAGGGTCTGAGTTCATCTCATTCACTTTCTAGAAGCTCCTTCTAAAACAAGCACAAAATATTTTTATAATTTCGTTTTATTTTTGAGGCACATTGAGGAACTTGAAAGGTAATTTGTGAACATCAGCCTTGCAAAAAACAATGTGTCTATGTTCAATGCAGGATTATGTAGTTTTTCTAAGTGTAATTAGAATAACTATATTAAAATCTCTTCACTTTTAAAGTACTTAATGATCATTGATACTTTGATTTTTTATTAATTTAGCTGTTTCACAAGATCGGTCAAATCCTTATTTATTGTAAAATATCCTGTTTAGTGTATTTTTAAATCACAGTTTATGTTAATAAATTTCCAATGTTCCATTACTTGTGTCTTTCCTGTAATCTGCCTCTGAGAGTGTTAATATGGAAAGCAAGACCAGGATTTGGTTTAATTTTAGTTTTTCACTATTTAAAAATATTGTTAAAAAAAAGCCAAAACATTTTGAGTGGGCTAAGATACCAAATTTAAATGAGAAAATTTTCCTTTCACTTTAGCACAAGTTTGAAAAGACAGGAGAAATAGAAAAGTACCAGGGAAAAGAGAGAAGTAGAGTAAGTGACAATATTTTTGCAGTTGATGATTACTTTTTGAAAAACTTAAGGAGAAAATATCCTGCTGTAATAACTATCAGAAATTATAGTTGGGTATCTCAGGTCTTTTTGAGATGTAATCAATGGGTGTTTGTAAGATTTGATTCTCTTCATGTGCAAATCATTTGGAGAAGTACAATTGTACCAGGCACAGAGGAACCTAATTATAACAAATAATTATTGTTGAGGATAAGGCTGAAGAAGAAAAAAACCAAGCCTTTTTACCTGATCTAACTATTGGCAACATAAATTGAGAAGCAGCTGTTTCCCTACCAGAAAAAATGGGAGATTAAAAGAACAATGAGAAACCATGATTGCAGGTGAATTGTTCCAAATGATGAATAGGTGAAAGGAAATTAGAAATATTATCTATTTTTTTTTCAGTTATACAGCTGTAAATAAAAGACAATGATGTCAATGATAATCACCACAGAAATGAAAGTAATCTGGATAATTTTAAGAATCTTATTTATATAAAAAAGTTTTTACTTTTTTGTGTACATTTTGTGATTTCATTTTGGAAATATATTCATCCATTTTGATGCATTTATGGACATTGAGTAATGATCACTCTTCATCAGAACTGCAAAGCAAGATATCTGATGCTGTAAGATTTATGATGGAAGAGTTGTTTCAAGAAAATTACTTTTACTCAATTGTATTTCAAGCCTATCAAGCTTAGAGAAGATAAAACAATTCTCATTATTTTCTTTCTTTCATACTTTCCCATGTGAATGAGCACAGTTTAGAAAATACAGCAGTACTGTCACTATTTTGAGGGCTGCCTATGAATGTGCATGAGCTCTTCTGTGTATTTAAAAAAACCTCAAGTGTCATACACTGGAGTGAATTTACTAGGTCAATCCAAGTTTTTAAGGGTCACTTTACTTTGAGGGTAATGAAAATTTAAACATAAGCATTTAAATGAAGTTTTCTCTTTTATATTCAAGACAAGGTGTTTGTAGTAGTTTGACAATGTTAGATGAGTAACAAGAAGAATTATTCCCAATGAAAACATTTCTTAATGGTCTTGGGACCAGTGCTCTTTAGCCATGCTGTTTACCGGTGCTCTGACAATGACTGGTGCCTTGGGACAGATGTTCTTTAATGTCTTTATCAATAATGAAGGCAGAGAGATCAAGTGCATCCTCAGCATCAGCAAGTTTGCAGATGACACAAGGCTGAGTGGTCTGGTTGACACAACAGAGAGAAGGGATCCTGTCCAGAGACACCTGGAAAATCTTGAGAAATAGACCTATGAGAATCTCACACAGTTCAACAAGTCCAAGTCCAATGTGCTGCACCTGGGCTGGGGCAATCCTAGACAAGACCACAGAGTGGGAGAAGATGTCATTCAGTGCAGCCTTACAGAGAAGAACTTGAGGGTTCTGGTGGATGAAAAGCAGGACATGAGACAACAATGTGCATTCAGAGTCCAGAAGGCTAACTTTATCCTGGGCTGCATCAAAGGAGGAGTGGACAGCAGGTCAAGGGAAGTAATTCTACTGCTCTACTCTTCCCTTGTGGAACCTGGAGTACTGCATTCATGTCTGGGGTCCTCACCATAATAGAGATGTGGGCCAGTTGGAGACAGTCCAGAGTACAGTAACAAAGATATTTCGGGGTATGGAGCACCTCTCCTGTAAAGATAGGCTGAGAGAGTTGGGGCTGTTCAGCACGGAGAAGAGAAGGCTCTAGAGAGATCTTATCGTCATCCTCCAGTACTTTAAGAGAGCTTTTAAAAAAGAGGAAGATTCACTTCATACACAGGCAGATGGGGATAGGACAAGGAGGAATGTTTTTTAACTAAAAGAGGAAAGATTTAGGTTAGATGTTACAAAGGAATTCTTCACTCAAAGGACAGTGAGGCACTTAAACAAGTTGCCCAGAGACACCGCGAGTCATGCATCCCTGAAAGTATCCCAAGTCAGAATGAATGAAGCTCTGTTCAGCCCAACCACTCTAGTGGGTTCTATTCCTGGCCATGGCCAAGGGGGTTGGAACTAGGTGGTCTTTAAGGTCCTTTTCAATCCAAATTATTGTATGATTCCATTATTCAGTTCATTTTTTAATGATGAAGACAGAGATTCTGCTAAAGGGTTTAGACCTATTTCTCACTGATTTTTTTTTTTTTTTTCAAACATGGAAACAGTTAAATTATAATCCTATTTCATGTTGTTTGGGTATTTTGTCCCGGATGCTGTGATTTTAGGGCCATGACTTACACCACAGTCAAAACTATGATTGTAGTTTATGTTCAAGCTATTTTAGAGTTTTTCGTACTCATGTCTGAAAAAGTGGTTGGGGGTGAGGAGACTGCCTAAAAAAAAAGATTCCTTACATGTATCTCATACATCCTTAGGCAAAAGCTGCTCTTCAAGTTGCTTTAAAGACAACAAGCAAGTAGAAACTAGGTGGGGACATCCTGAAACAGGAAAGGTCTCTGTGCACTTCAGAGCATGCTGTTAGTGTTCCTGGGGCTGCATTTGTATACACAGAGAGCTGCACAAGTAGAGGGCTTTGGTAGCAGGCTCAGCCTTGGGAATGCCTTTAAAAGAAATATAGGAAACATTAAAGCAAATGTTAAGCTTTATCAGCACAGAGGTCAGCACCATCTGGGCGCTTTTAAGATGGGCTTTTCAGTGTGTGCTGGCTTGGCATGTCTTGCAAATAAATGGCTGCTGCACTTTGACTCCAGGGTGTACTCTTTAAAAACTACAGCCACATGCTTTGAGAAGTTCATTGGAGAAACATGAAGAAGATGAGGTCCACGGGTGGGCACATATACTGTATTTTCAGGTTAAGCATTTCTACTAATAAAACAAAACCTGAGACAAATAGAACATTTGCAAAGAGTTCTGCTGCTACTTCTTTTCAAAACAGCAATAAATTGGTGGTAGTTATATTTCTAAACCTTTTCCTTTTTCAAAATTCCTTCTTTCGAAATTCACTATAAATGGTGAAATATAATATCTCTTTCACAGAATTTTAAAGATGGTCAATGTTGTTGATTGCCTTTCTGAAGTTTTAATACAACATGAATATCATAGAGCATAAAAATTCTACTTCCAGCCACAAAGACTACTGGAGAAAGAAATTGTTAAGGTAAAGATCAACCGGATTAAAAGCCTACTCCTTTCTTCTGTTACATACAGAAAAAACAAATTCATCAGTTGTTACTTTAAGCATTTGGGCTTTCATTTTTGTTATATCATGCTCTTAGTTAAACCTGGTTGTTTAACAGAGAAATAGATTTAAAAATATCATTAAGCCCTTGAGAAAGGAATGTTTGGGAAACATTAGTGTTTGTCTAACATTTTTTAGAAGTGGTATAGGAGAGAACAAATTCTGGATATCAAAGCACTGGCTTTTTTGAAAGTTATTGAACTTGTTTGGTGCTGCAAGTGTTTCTCTAGGAATCTGGAAAGATCTCACCACTTTGTCTGCAATAAACTATGAGGGAAAAATCTTGTGAGAGAAACTTTGTTTGGCAGTCATGAGAACTGTGTGTGAATGTTATGGGGAAATTACAGAAGAACAGCTTTGTTTCTCCTGTCTTTTCTCACTCTTGCCCCTTTTCCTGCCTGTATGATCTGGTAGGGTCAATCACTAACTAACCTTGAATGAATTACTAACAGCAAGTGTAAATATATGGGATGAAGATTATGTAAAAGATGTGATGATATGGCCCATAGGAGTGTTTCAAAATCAATCCAGCTGTCAGTGGATGTCCATCTTGTCATTATGTGACTTGAGTAATCACACTTGTACAGGCACAATTCTAGGCTACACACCTGCAAGGTGATAGCTGCAGAAAACAGCCTCTGTCATGTGAGCCACTTAACAAAACTTCATGTTCAGTAATGCAAAGCAGTTTGGTTTCCAGATCTTGACTCTCTTCCACAGCTGTGTAGGCAGTTTTAAGCAGGATTGAATGCCTATCAGAAGTTGGAAATCTCTCACTTCAATTCTTACTTAAAAAGACAGACTGTTAGCATGAGTCTCTCTCTAAAATAAGCCAAAAGGTGTCTACCTATTGAAGCAGCTACAATGTATATAAAGTTATGACTAATAATTAGCAATGCACACTTGAGAAAATGTGTTCTTTGCTCTGCTTTAAAAAGTAAGGGAGGGTATGGAGGGTAATGAAAAGAAAAACCAGCCAGGTCTCTGAAGGAGGAACCAAAAACTTTCTACATTCTCATGCCTGAAAGCTTGTGAATGGCAGGAAAGAATATAGCATCAGAGGGGAAAAATAGTGACCCAGGTTGTTTTCTTGATGGGTGTTGAAATTAGCTATTTTTTCCAGACAGTAAACTATGCAACGAAGTATGGAGCTAAAGTTCTACCAACAAATTGTTCAGTTAAATAAGTCTCCTTCTCAAGTATATCTTCCTGGTTTGCATGGAGAGTACTCATCCTCTAATCCAGCTTAAAAGACCCAATAAATTCCCGTGACAAGGGTGTGAGGGAACTTGTACCAAAGCCTTCCCCACAACAGTCCATAGGGCTTCAGGATTAAGAGCTTGTAAATTGCATGAGAGGAAGGCTACTTCCTTTTTTTTTAGTCTGTGTACCAGTCAATGGAATAAGATTCTCATGATCACAACTCTGTTTCAGCCTAATGAACAGAGATTTTTATTAACCTTTTGTGATACAGTTTCTCTCCAGTCACATCATTGTTGTTTGGAGATAAAAGAATAGTGGAAACTCTGTAGAATTTTCTTTCCTCTGACCCTCCTAAGGCTATCTGAAACACATGAGTGCACCCTCTAATATCTGTTGATGCTGAGAATGAGTAACGTTACTTGGTGGCAGAGAACAATATTTGGTCATTCTGATGCTTTCTGATGCACTTGAGACTTAGAGAACAGTGTGACTAATAACTGGATCTGATTAAAAAGAAATAAATAAATTGACTAAATATATTTATCTTCTTAGTCTGATTCTTTTGTTATGTAGTGCTGTGATATGCCAAGAAGCTATAATCAAAAGTTGTTTTAGGTGACCTCTAAAATAGGTTGGAGGAAAATGAACATGTTTTTATTTTTCTTATATTATACAGGGACTGCTAGACTTGGGCAATACAGGTTCTCTGGAACTTAGCATGCTTGGCCAAAAAGTTCAAATTTGCATTTCTATGTTCATTGCTATTTTTAAGCACCAAAATAAAAGTCCTCTCATTTATTAAAGGTAGTCTGTCTTCTGAAATACTAAGTCAATTATGCGTAAATGTCCAGATATGAACTCAGGTGCCTCTCTTGAGGACCCTAACTCTTAACAAATAGAAGACCAAAACGGATCTCTCATTTTTCTTGGTAAACATTTTTCTTGGCTACACTTGGTACACACTCTTTCAAGTATTTTTATGGGTTTTTCCAATGAGAAAAAAATAATTTCATTTGTAGATTAGATGTATGGGAGGTCTGAAAAACAACATGCCTATCTATCTAATGGGTCTTTGTCATCTGTTGTTTGGTAATTTATGAATTTATGAGAAAGGTAAGTGAAATTTCATACATTCATGGATATTTCGTCCAGTGTGCTGGACTAGATGGAAATTGGAGTAAGGAAATTGGCAGCCAGTATGCTTGGATTGAACTTCTTCAGATATATGACAAAACGTGTTGGCTGGTTGGCAAAGTTGTGCAAGATTAATTTCAATTAGATCTTTGTTTTTAAGGTTTTGAACCTTTCTTTGTCTTTTGCAATTAAAATACATTACTCACTTTTCTACCAGTCATCACACTGAGATTTTAAGTTTAATTTATCTCAATTTTTTCTTGCACAATGAGAAATTGTTACAGTAAAAGAATTTAGATTCTACGGCAGCTATTTAAACTTAATGGCTAGAATTCTCTGAATGTATTCAACATGAAAAAAGCAGCTCCTAAATCATAAACAAAAACTATATGGGTCTAATAGCCAAAAGTTTGGAGAATTCTTGCACTGTCTGTAAGGCTTGAACTGTATGCTTAAGTGGCAATTTATGTCACTGGTTAAGACAGGATGATGTGATCATATCTTAGTTGTTGTGAAAAGCACTCTTTTTTCATTTTTCTGATATGATAATTCTTTCCACTGTTTTAATTCAATTCATCACTGTCTTTGATATGTATATTTGTCTATTTACATCATTTACATGAAAAATAGTAAAACTGTCTTTAAAAAAAAGAAAAAAAATTGTCAAATAGCTCTTCAAAGGGAAGCGATTTTTATTAATCAAAGTATCCTCTACCATTCTAACCCATTTTGTCTGAATTCTGATATTATGTGTAATGAGTGAAAAATAAATAGAATTGGATGCAGTCTCCTGAGAATCTATTGTGTCCTTTTTTCCTCCCTTCCCCTCCCCTTTTTATCTGTTAAAAAATTCATAAAACATCATTTGAATTGCAACTGATATATTACCTGTTCTTGCTCTGCATAGAGTTTGGCAGCACCTAAAAAGCTAAACTCATTCAGGTAGCATCTATGCTATTTTGGTAAAGCCTCTGTGACTTAAAAAAACACTGGGCAGAAAATCAGGTAATAAAACATGAGCATAGCTGCTGATGTGTATCCATATCACCTATCTTTTTAAAGTATTTGAATATGGAATGGTGACTGCTCTAAAGAAAAACCGAATATTATGAACCTTCTGATCTTTTCCACATATTTTCCATTAAACCAGCCAGCTTTGGCTGGATGATGATAGCCTAAAGTTTGTGAGATATGAGAATAGACCTAAGCTGTTCTTAGGGCTTCATCCTGGCTTGTCTCTCTCAGAGTAGGAACCCAGTCATATTTGTGCCAGTGAAAATAATTATCTCATGCTTTATTTTCCAGTCAAAAATTAGTAAGTCTAGAGAAGAAGCTCATGCATGGTCTCAGGTCCATTTTGGAGACATAATCTTTAAGTACCTTATCTGCTACTGAACCCAGTTATTTTGTAAATACTTTCAGAAATAAAAACTTCACAGGATTTAAAACTGAAGGACTGACTGGCATTAGCATAAATATATGATGTCATAATGACAGCAATACATTTCTGTAATATGTTTGTTTGCTCTGAGTTCTGTTGTTTAATTTACTTACTCAAATCCAAATTATCACTGTTTTATCTTCAATTTTCTTTTCTTGTCTCTTAGATTTTTACAGAATCGCTGAGATAATTTAGAAAAGGATATACATGACCTTTGACCAGACTCAACTCAATACCAAACGGAGTTTTAACCTACAATGAAAACAGTCACATTACCCTTTATTTTTGAAAAAGTTTGGTTTTCATGTCCTCTTTACTGAGGCATATTAAAGATTTTCCTGCTTCCTGTACTTGAAAGTGTAGCTAAATTAACTAAGCCAATAATAAAAATCCAGAAATAAATGGAATTATTGAACAGCATAAAGCATTTTGTAGCATTATGCAAAGCTATTTCTGAAAAGTATTTTCTGATATTAGGAATGGAAAATCACCTCAAAGTATATATTTTTTTTAATTATATCCTATGTTACTGTGCTAGGATATTGTCCTTCATCTTTTCTGTCTGTTTTTGAATCAACTTGTATTTTCTGCAGAAGATGGGAAATGAAGAAGCTGGGTTGGTCTTCTGCTTTTCAGACTAAGATATGCTGAAGTCTTCATGATGGCACTGCAGGATAGTTTCCTCACAGATTCTTTGGTAATATAAGTAGTGGTTTACCTGTCCTACTTTTGCATTTTCACAAACAAATGTTTCATAGTAGTTGGCGAATTCTGGTGCATGATCATTTATGTCTAAAATCCGTATGAAGACAGGTATCTGGCTACTTTGTTTAGGATTATCTGAAAAAAATACAAAACATATGCATATGAAAATAATCCAATACACTTTTAATAGGTATTAGAAATGTTCAGTTTTCTTGATTGAAATAAAACAATTATATTTCATTTTCTGATGACATACATTATATATACAAACATTTATAACTATAATTATATTTATAATTGAAGCAAGTTTTTCTATTATTATCTTATTTATCTCAATAATATAAAGTATGCCTAAATTGATTTGCATTGTAATGCAGGTCATTGAGTTGTTATGGAGTTGTGTTTCATATACCAGTTCAACAAATGATTCATTGTAAATGTTCCATGAGGTTGAGCTGCTAAGAACTTTTACCTTTTCAAATCAATAAAGCAGTAAAACAGTGTCAGTCAACGCCACCACCAAAACCACCCACAAACAAAAAACCTAATAAAAACCCAAAGCAAAGTTGTCCTTTCACCCCTAACTGTAAAGAGTAAAACAATAAAATGATATATTCAGGATATGATCATCAATCACATTTCACACACCTCCAAACTCAACTTATTGTCAGTAAAGGTTCTCACATTATGCATATTGAAAATGTAGAACGTGTTTGACCAAAGAGTGAGAAGTATTTAAGAGGAAAAGATGAAAGATATAAATCTTTCTGAAAATGGGGATATGATTCATCTCTCCATATTACCCAACTCCCAGACTCTTAAGCACATTGACTCCAGGGAAATCTCTCCAGGAGAATAAAGGAAGGGAGAAAAGTTTTTCCCTAAAATCAGCATCTGTTTCCCTCTTTGATGACTGCTGCCTCAGAAAAAAGCTAGTTAAGAGACGTCCATACCTGAAAGTATCTAACAGAATATTAAAGAATTCAGGGGAAAGATTTAGGCCCAGGGTTTACTTCAGACATGGAGAGTAAAAAAATTTCTCTAGTCTTGGCTGCAAACAAAGCCATTTTCTGAGATAAGTTAAATCAGTTGAGGTGAAGCATAATTTGCTCCCATTTACAGAGATTATTCCGAAAATGTATGTCAGGCACTTTTTTTTTCCCCCAAGGATTTTCCCAAAGACTTAGCTTGGGATAGAGCCAGTGTATCACATCTGCACCAAATTATTTGATGTCAATTCTCAGGGAACCAGTTAACTTGTTTAATATATACTGTACATGATTTTGTTGAGCATGAGAGCTCCTAAATATCTTTTTAAAAATGAGCAAAACATGACTTAAAATAATTAATTTGACTTATATATGTGTGCCTAAAGATTTCTTGTCTACCAATAAAATCTGGAAAAGGGCAAAACTAATGAAACAAGATAAGTCATAGAAACTGTAGAATTCAATTCTTTTCTCAGTTCAAATATTCTTCTGACATAAATTTTATCTTCAACTTACTGATTTCAGTTGCTATGACCGTGATGTTGTGCCAGGGAGTTTCTTCTCGGTCAAGTGGCTTTGAGAGGAATAAGGATCCATTTCCTGAATAGATGTTGAATATTCTGTCAAGGTCAGTGTGTCGATCCACAGAATATCTGTGAAGGTACAGTAAAAAAGAGCATTATTATCTCCCGTTGCAGTCTCCAGCTCACAGCCACCCTCTAAAAGTTTTCTAATTTTAACTGTGCTTAATCAAGGATGTTTTCTTAACAATTAACTTAAGCTTTGCCCTAGCTACCTGCATGCTACAAATACTTAGAAACAATTCTAAGAAACAACTAGGAAGCAGGAGGAAGAGCAAATTATTATGTGGGCAGTTTTTAGATTGATAATTGAAATTACATTTTATCTCATAAAGTGAATTCTGAAATAATAACTAAAGATGAACTCTGGAATAATAACTAAAAGTGAACTTTTCTAGGTAAGATTTTTTGCAATTAATTGTTTCTTAGAGAACTCTGTCACCAAAGGACACATTGCAGATACAAGGAAGTATCAGTTTAAAAAATCTATTTTTGAGGTGTCACAAAGACCAAAAAACTCAACAGAAAATCTTTCAATTAGTTGTTCTTTAAGATGATTAAAAAAAAAATCTTAATGGGATTTTTGTTTCATGATCTTGTTTTGTGATACTTGCTTTTGCTTTGTTCTTACCCAGTAAGGAAAAACTTGTTTTACAGCTGTTTTTAAATCAGCTTAGTAGTTGGCAGTCATTATCAGATTACACTGAGATTTTATACATATTTTAATTTAAAGCATTATATTTTCTTCCTCCTTTCACACCTCCTACCTCAAAGCATACTACTGGAGGACATAGATGCCTTGTTTAGAAATGCAGAGATCAATTTTCGTAATCACTTGCATGGTAAATACACAAATTTAAGTGCTGTGTTTGTCATTGCAGATAATAACAGCAGATTGGTAGCAATTACAGAAATTTCACAGCACTGAACTCTTGCTTCTAATTGTTATAACTTTCTTGCAATCATTTCTTATTCAATATACTGTGATCATTAAATAGTTAGGCTATGGAACACGGATGTTATGTACAAAAGTCTGACTGTTATCAAGCATCAGGGAGCATAGAAATACACAATTTTGAATGTTTTACATGGTATACATAAATAATTTTATGAACAGCTTGGTGAAAATACTAGAACATGATGGCAATTAAATGCTGACCTCTCCTTTTTTTTATCTGATGCCTATAGACTGTTCTTCTAAAGCATTGTCTGCACCGCTCATTGTGCTAATTGTATTTGCCTTCACAAGCTCACATAGATATTTCTCTTCTCTTTCACTTTTCAACAGCCCCCATGTGCTTCATTACCCAAACAGCCTCTTAATACCTTGCACTCTCATTACTCCCTGTACATGAAACTTGACCCACATCTAAAGAATTTTATATTGTGTAATGGCTTACTTTATTGCATTCTTTGCTATATCTGGATCTTGGGCTACAACCTGGCCAATAATGCTTCCTTCCTTGGCATCTTCATCTACCTCTATTAAATACCAGGGTCTGCTGAACACTGGAGGTTCATCAATGTCTTCAACAGAAATTTTGACTAAAGCCGTGTCTTTGAATGGTCCCAGCTGAAGGAAACGAGGATCAGGATGAGTGTTGGTTGCTTCTACTCTTAGGGTATATAACACCTTGTTTTCAAAATCCAGACGCTGAGGAGCAAATAACAATGATAAACAAAATTACATCATTTTACAAATTAATTTAAGTTTTACAACACTGAATCAGAAGGTGAAACATCTTTAGGAGCAAAAACTCTAAATTTTAATCTATCTTGGAAAGGTTTAAGTATATTAGGTCTTATTCTGGGCATTAAAAAAAACAGGATTGTTGTAGGATAGGAAGGCAGTTATGATCCCTCTGCCTATTAATTGTTCAGGTTCCTGATAAAAAACATATAGGTCTTTGACAAGGAGTTATGTAGTCTTATTTGTCTTGTCTCACTGGTACTAAAGAGAGCAATTATTCTAGTTCTTAAAAGTTCTCTGTCCTATTTATCTTTTCTTTACTTTCTTTTACACATTACCATCTACCCTTGCCTATTTGGCACTAGTAACAATGCAGACTTGTCCCTGGTCTCCATGTTCCTCAGCAAAAAAAAAATCTTGAGCTTGATTTTCAATGTATGTGACATTCACATCATGCATATCCATATATGCCTATGTAGGTAGACATTCATGCATACATATACATTAACAAGTATATATGTTTCCAAATATGTTTATAGATCTGTATTTTATTTATATGTATTTATCAATTAATGTAACAGATTAATGTTCAGAGTTTAACAGGCTGAATTCTGAAAAGCAACCAATAAATCTGTTAGACATGGTATTTTGAATTAAATTTCTCCAAATGTCTTTGTTCTTTGGAGTTTCACTGACATCATGTATAAGAACTAAAGTATCACCAAGACTGGGCTTAAACAAAGACAGATTCTAGGTACTGGAGATAACTGTCTGCTGAACAGATTAGAGAGGAAGAGTTTAGCCTTGGACGTGCAAACTCATCAAACTCCAGGCAAGCCTCCCACTTTTGTAAGTCTTTCCACAGCAATCAGCTGATAAACCCCACTGTGATCTGCAACCCTCCAAGTTTTCACAGCCCTAATTTGAAAATACTGTGTGTGAGACTCTATATATTGAACAGACAGCAGCCACTGAAATATTGCTTTATGTGAAGTGACATGCCAGTAAATTTCCCTTGAGACTTGAAAATAACAGATACCTGCTCAACAAAGAGAAGAACAAAACTAATACAACAGCTCCTTGGCAGCCTGACCCCTTGTGAGATTCACCCTCCCTTCCCCTGGAAAAAGAAAAATAACCGTAACACCTGAAGAGCTAAGTACATATAAAAGAGAGAGAGAAAAAAATAAACCTTTTTGACAGTTATAATCCCTTCCTGTGTGTCCTTGTCAGTGATGATATCAAACATGTCTGATCCATCCCCATTGGAGATGCTATACTCAATTTCTGCATTTTCTCCCACATCGGGGTCATTGGCTTTAATTCTGCCAAGAGGAGTTCCAGGTGGTGCAGATTCAGGAGAGCTGAACTGGTAGGAGCCTGGAAGAGCAAAATCAAGCATTTATTGTTTTGAGAAACTTTTTTTCTTTTTTCTCATGAATAAAAATAATCTTCAATTTCACCTAGATTTTTAAAGTAACTAGAAGTTCCAAACACTGTAAGAAAAATGCTTCTAGTCATCACACTACACTTTAAAACAGGTTTCAGAGTTGATTGACAAACTGTCACAAAAATTTCAGGTTATTCTTCAAAGCCATTGAATACTGTGCTTTTTCTTTTTTTTAATTTTTCTTCAGTTTTAAGGGACAGAGGTGCTAAACAACAAGGCACCAATTCTTATCCTGATTATTAACACTATACATATTCCTTTTTCTCTAGAAATGTTCCTAGATAAATTTAAAAATAGAAAATTATTTTGTTTTCCTCTCTCAAGGTACAAGAGTAGTCAAAATCAGTGAGGATTTTGGAAGTAGATTAAAATAGAATAGCCTTTTCTTTTAATTATTTTAAAACATATTCAAGTAAAAGTTCTGTTTGAAGATAATTAATTCAACTGTTTTTGATAATTCATAAAAAGAGTCATGGTTAAGAACATTTGCATACATGTTTATGTTATTTGCTGTTGCTGTTTTTATAATCAGAGTCTTCTAGAAAGAAATCTGATTACACAGACACTACTCTTACTTGTATGAATGAAAAGTGAACTCATATGTATTTTCTGACATTTGTAATAAAAAAATCTGATTTTAAAGACATGCTGTAGCAGAAAAAATTACTAATCAGATGGATTTCTTGACCGGTAACAAGCAGACACTGAAGATGTTTCATCACTTGCAAGACAAAAAAAAAAAAAAAAAAAAAAAAAAAAAAAAAAAAAAATCTAGTTCAGTATTTTCTGTTATTTGCTACCAAGAAAATGTAAAATAACCCTCATCTGATGGGTTCAAGTTTTGCACATAACATGCCAGAATCTGATGTTTCTTTTGATCTGGTTTTTTTCATTCAACTAAATTCATATTACTTTACTGAGCAAAGCAGTAGCATTGGAGAAACACGTTAGGAATCTGACAAAATTAACGCCTAATAAAGTGTACAACCCTTGTTCAAAGGATCCAATAAGAACACATATAAATTGTGTTGACTGGTAGTAAAGTATAGTCAACTTTCCTGGCTGCAACAACCCTATTTCCTTTGTTTACTTGTCATTTGTCTTTTTAGACTCCTGAAGGAACCTGAATATTCCATTTAATACAAGGTATATATCAAAATTCAGAGTGTAGAATAAGTTCCTGTTCCAAGTTGTAAAGACTGAGTACAAAAGAGAGTTACTGAAAATGCCTTATATTTATATAGAAGGGTAGCAAAATGGAAGCTAATGCTTGATGTTAAATTGTGATTGCTGTTACAAATTCAAGGTTGTAAGTGAAAGCTCAGCAGTGGCCTGTTTGACTCTGATCCACATAGGCTAAAACGCATATTATTGCCTCAAACCAGTCCGCAAATAGGATGAAAGGTAGTATTCCTGGCAGCTAAACCATGAGTTTCAAGTCTTGAATTCTTGATAAATTCAAGGATTTGGCAGCTGAGGCAGACCTACCATAAGAACAGATTCAATCATAGTACTTATTACTCCTTCCAAATAAATACCTCCCTCCAGTGTCTGTTCATTCAAAAACATTCCTATTTTGTGGTGTTGTGTGAATGACACACATTTTCAGCCTGTGAGATGGGTATTTGGTTTTAGAGTGCAATAGAATTCAAAATATGTAGGGTTTTCACTACAGTACTATTTAAATTTCATTTAGGCTTATGTCTTCCAATTTTCTGTGACTACTTTTGGGGGAAAAAAACCCCAAAAAAACCAAAAAAACAAAAACAAAAACAAAAACAAACAAAAAACCCACGAAACAGAAAATGCTCCTTCTTGATGTAGTCTGAACAACCACTATTTCACAGTGCCATTTAGCTTTCTCCAGTCCCTCTAAGAAATTAATTTTTGGGTCTTAAATACCTTGATATTTACTGGTGTTGCTTGCAACTGCTATTCACTGTCTGCTTTGGGCAACAATTTTACTTATTTCCTCCCATAAGAGAAAATGGAAGAGAAATGTTTTGGTAAAATAACAGATGGTTTTCTAAAGTTGTTCCCCTCTTCATAACTACCTAAGAACAAATCAAATCTGCCAGATATTTCTCTTTCTTTGATTTCTTGGGAAGTATTAAAAACTACCCTGCTGAGGAGAAAGAAAATGAGAGGGAGGGATCACCAGCACAATGGAAATTGCAACATTGGAAGATCCCACAGTAGTCCTTTCGTAGGCCACACAATGGGTTTCAAGGATGTTCAAAGTAGAATACTACAGAGAATACCGTATGAGATATAAAATTGTGTAGATTTCTCTAAAATGTACCCATCCCAAAGTTTATTGAAATATTCAGAAAAACTTTCATAGACTTTAATTGAGGCTTCAATTTATTTTGAAAAAAGAGCATCATGAGGAACAAGGGCTAAGGAGACTAGAAACCTTAAATTATTTTGCAGTTCTATACTTCATTCCTTATTTTGTCTAACTTTATTTTATTCAACAGTGAGGCTTACAATACAATGTGCCACCATAAATTATAGTTTAGGTTCCAGAATTCTTGTTTGCTGAAATATTATAGTCTGCATCATGCTATACATGGTTAACAAGTATGCCCTCATGAAGTCATACAGGAAGTTTGGTCAAAAATTGCTGCTTGAATTTACTATGTGAAAATGATTCTGAATGTGAATTGAAATTATCTTTTCTTTATGTGGATTGCAGTACTTCCCCTCCCTTCTCCTCTTTTAAAGCAATTTGTTACAGATAGAGATTAAAACAGTAATTTATAATTCCATAGATCTGTTCTTCCATGCTGTCAGAGTTTTCCAATTTTTTTTTTCTTAAATCTGAGCTAGGTTGAACAGTTTGTACTATTATGAGTGTACTTATTGCCATGGTACTGAAGTGCTTTTCAAGTCCAGGAGAGTATTTTATAAATCAGCTCTCTTTGTTCAGTCCTTAGTGGATCTGTAAAGAGAGTCAGGTCTCTCATCAGTGTGAACAAGCAATTCAAATTTTATTATGTGGACACTTTTCTGGCAGGCACTGAACTGAGGCTGTAAATTTCTCCTATCTGCAGTGCATCAAACAGTTATCAGACACTGACTGTAATAACATGAGGTTGGATTTAAACACTGGCTTAGAATAAAAAGATCTGTATTGAGTTATTCCGAAGCTTTCTGTGTTTCCTATTTTCTTTTTTTTTTTTTCTTTCTAGAAAGATATTTTTCTAAAACCTTATTTTATTGTGTCAAACTGGCCTAGATTATCAAAACCATTCAAGAACTGAACACAACGTTTATATTGCAAGTTTAGATTACAAGTATTTAAACCAAATGCTTAGACTACCAACAGAACATATGACCTGATCAACTCTGCCTGTGCAAATCAGAACATTAGAAAACCTGTAACGTATTTGCTTGTCTCAACACATGGAACTAAAAATGTTTCCAAGAACAGATCCTTATGTTTTGTAGTTAAATTCCTCTAAAAGTCTCTGCAATTGGCCTAAATTATTGTTACAGTTCATATTTCTGTAAGCAGAATAAGAATTAGAAGTTTACCATTCCAACAAATAATTTGATATTTAAAAAATGTAGGCAGAGATTCACATTTGCCTTAATAATGCTTCGGAATAAACAGACACAGCAGTGGGTAAGTACTACACAAACAGTGAAAAAAAGAAACTTCCAGATGGCCAAAGCAAACCAGCTGATTTTTGAGAGGTTCTTTGGAAATGAAACTATTGGATGCTCCATACTCTGGGGGAAGCGAGGCGGATTGTCGTTGACATCAGTCAGTGTGATGTTCACGGTGGTGGTCCCTGATAGTCCTCCCATCTGGCCTCCCATGTCTTTAGCTTGGATCACCACTTGATATTGCTCTCTGTTTTCTCTGCTCATGTCTGGTAAAGCAGTCTTGATTATGCCTTGAAGAAGTAAAAAAAAGGAGAGACAGAGTGGTGAAGGACAAGCACCATCCACTATAATCTCAGAGCTTTTAGATGGATTCATGTCGGATACACTGTGTAGATGATAATCCATAGCAATCACAGCAAGGTATACTGCAATAAGCCTTTCAATCTATGGATGCCTTAATGTGATTTTAAGAAAAAAGAAAAAAAAAAGTGACAGACACAATATTCATTGTTTTTGTTTTGCTAAATCAATTTGATTATTCTTTTAATGACAAAAATATCAATATCTTCACCAAATTAATGACATTTTTCAGTTTTTATCCCCAGTTATTATTTACTGTTATGTAATCTCCAGCCCTGGTGACATTTTGATATTATAGCACAAGGCTGAACTCTAAC
Source organism: Sylvia borin (assembly GCA_014839755.1). Lineage (NCBI taxonomy): Eukaryota > Metazoa > Chordata > Aves > Passeriformes > Sylviidae > Sylvia > Sylvia borin. The sequence continues at coordinate 80,105,851 of CM025957.1, forward strand.
ATGCCCAGGATTCATTATTTTGGGCTGTAATAGATCATTGATTGCAATGCTCAGTGATGTCCACTGTAAGTCAACTGGGGCTACAGGTTGTAAAAAATTGGACAAGACTTTAAAATTAGTTTTGAAAAATCTTTTTTGGGGTGTTGAATTTGAAGAATTTCCTTACTGCAATTTAAATGTCTCAGACATTTTTTGAAGTACACAAAAAGAATAAGGGTCTCAGGTGAGAAAACCAAGTGGTTCGGTGCACCACTTTTCATTAAAGTTCCTCTTAGAAAACAGAGCAAAGCTTTTATTATTTTATTTTTTTTTTTTTATTTAAAAAGGTGGTGGCTTTTCAAAGCTGGAGTGGTGAGAGCTGTCTCTTGTGAAGTGGGAAAATTTAATCATAGTTTCCTTTTTCTGTTTGGAGGATTCACACCCCTGCCCTTTCTCTCCCAGAAGAAGGCTCTCATTACAGGCTTGGTTTGACATTACACACTAAAAAAGGCAACCCTGGAAAATTTATACTTCTAGCAAGTGAGTGAAATAAAGAAAACAAAACAAAAAAACCTTTGCAGCTTAGTGGTTATGACATTTATGTCTGATCCAGGATTACCAGGTTCTGATTGTCATACCTAGGTTTGTTAATACATGTAACATGAAACAGCAAATTTTATTACAATGAAAAATAATCCCTGAGCCAAAGATGAGAGTCCAGATCTTTCCCTTATTGTCTGCCTGCCTAAACACCTGCTGCCAGCAGTTATTGCCCATGAGATACAGGTCCTGTTTCCCTGCTCTTGCCTGGTAATGGTGTTTGAATAAATGACTGGAGAGAAGAGAAAAAAAAAAAAAAAAAAAAAAAAAGAGAGAGAGAAATTGAACAAAGGAAGAAAGCCAAGCACTTTTATCCAAGGCAAAATTGTTACACTCCCTCTTAAATTTGCAGCCTTGCAATTAATTATCTTATGCCTTTGATGTATTTAGAAATAAACACTTTGTTTCAAAAGAAAATGAGACAGCGTCTGAGCACTCTCAATGGATTACGTAGGAACTTCAGGGATTCTGGGCAGAGCTGCATTTAAATTCTCAGTTAGCAAACCAGAATGATATTGATGACATGCAAGAAAAGCTAATGCAATGCCTACTGAGTCTTGAGTGCCTTAGAATCGGACATCTGCAAGAGGGGAGTTTCTGGCTGCATCTTTATTTCTGGACCCTAATTTTGAGTCATAGATATCCAAATTTCACACTTTTTGTTTTCAAGTTTGTGTTTGTCTCTTATCCAATTTCTTGCATAACAGGGAAAAAGGATTCGTTATTTTCTGCATGAAAGCATTAATGATACTTGCTTCAGTTCTCATAACTACTGGAATCATAAATGCAGCTTAAAACAAACAAGCAAACAAACACAAAAAAACTCCCACCTTAAGTTAAAAATTAATGTTTGTCAGGAATTATTTCCAAATTTTTAGAAATATTTAATTACCTGTGAGATTTTTTTTTATTATCTTATAGTATGAAAATTTCCAGCTCCGATTTATGTTTTTTAAAGGCAAACAGATAAAATTCTCAGAACCTGGTGTAAAATAGGCCCTTTACAGTATTTTATATCTTATTTATTTGTTTATTTGTTTATTTATTTCTTTATTTTTAAATTTCTGGTGTTTACAGTTAACAGTCATCTTCTCGAAATCTTAGTCATACCAAGCAATTTTTTCTGAAATAATATTATTTTAACAGAAAAAGCATATTTTCGGTTTGATTCTGGTTTTCATTCAATGAAACAGTATCACCTTGGTGTCAAGCCATATGTTTGTTCCAGCATCGAAATGGAGGTGAAATGTGTCTTGATCCCTGCATCCTGTCTCTGTAACTGCAGAAGGTGACACTGAACGGGTTGCTAACCTGTTTCTGGATCCACTGAGAAATATGGCTGTCCCTGGAGGATGCTGTACACCACTTTGGCACTGTTCCCGTAGTTGGCATCATCAGCGTCTGTGGCTGTCACCTGAATAACAGATGTACCTAAATGGGTACCAAGCAAAGAATCAGAGGATTTTAGGAAGACATCTACTTCTTGTAAACCACATACAGCTGTTGCAGTATTGAATTCAGCAAGAAGTCAAACAACATCCACTGGACCAATCCAAAGATATCCTATTCATGAGACAGTAAAATAAAATCTTATCTCCCTAGTGACTGGACCTAAAATCTTTATCACTTAAAATTCATGCTTCACTTTAACAAGATAAATCCACAGGGACAGACACATCTTTGAAACCTAACAAACCATTAGTTTTTTGGTGATAAAAAGGGTTTGAAGATTGTTCTCTGTCAATAATATGATCTTAGTTGAAACTGTTCACTTAAAGGTTTGGCTTAATTAATAAATAAACGTAGAGCAAATTTCTCTATACTCATTTTCTGCTTAGATGACATATTTCAAGTGTCTGAATTCTGACTCAAAAAACAATTTTGTCTCATCCTAAACTGATTTTTGAGGTTCTATTTAAAAATAATTGGTTTTGCAATCAGAAATTATATTTGTGGAGTTTTGTTTGGTTTTTTTTCTTGGTCAAAATTATCTACCTATTTGGCAAATAAAGGACATTAAATACTACTGACATTTTTCCGGCATTCATTCATCTTGTATGACAATAGTTTACCCTTGTCCTACAATCATAAAGAAGAAATTATAGGTTATAGGGAATGATAGGTTATATAGGTTATATAGGTTATATAGGTTATAGGTTATGAGTACTGCATGCCAATACATTTGGTGTAGTTTATGGGTTAGAAGCAAATGAAAGCTCTTGTAAACCCTTTCTTACAAGAAATAAAAGCACAAAGGTGTCCTTCACAAGCTTTTTGTTTTATATTTTTTTATTTTTTTATTTTTTTAAGCACTTTCAAGATGTCAGAATGCATTTTGCTCACACAATCTAGAGCTGACAAATGTCTAGATGGATACAGGCAGTCCAATAGCTAGAGGTATAAAGGTGCTTGACTCCTTGCCAGGGGAAGAAGACTGACTGAGAAGAATCTATCTATTCCACTTTTGGCCAGGTTGCTTGGGGATTTTTTTTTTAATCTCACTTCTTCTGAAAGAAAAATTTCTAGTAAGCACTGTCCACTTAATTGAACTCATTCCCTATTCCTCTTATTCTATACCTTCAGTCTCTCTAGACTGAAGTTTCCCCAGAAAACCTGCAGGCAAATGTCTGTCTTGACTATATGTTTACAGGACCCTCATTTACCTGTGATTAATGCCATCGAAGTGAATAATTTCTACTGTTGCTATTCAGCACATCCTAGGGATAGGGAAGAGTAGAAATACAGAGTAACCAAAGCAGATTTTTGAGAGTACATTATTATCAGGTCCTGCTAGATGTAATTATTTTTTTTTCATAGTACTTAATACAGCTTCACAAATAATGATTTTACCTGCACAATAATTCCCAATATTTCAGGTTAGCTGAAGAGCATCTCAAGAGACAATGAATACTTCTTCCTTTACATCAAACCAGCAGAAAAAAGTTGTAAAAATGTTTTATCACAAATCATCAGACTCTGAAGAGGATTTTTTGTCCTCAGGTATCTGGATTAATTTTTGCCTGTTTAAACAACGGGAAGTCATCTCTGTGCCAAGCTGAGCTGCAAAGATTATCCCAAAGAAGTGAATATTTAAGGACATTTTAATCACTAGCAGTGTCCAGCAGAACTGCTCAGCTGGACAAAAAAGCAAAGACAATTCTTTGAGAATGGTGAAGTTCCATTAGTCTCATTTGCTTTCAGAGAAGCAAGTAAGTTAAATCTCCTGCCTCTTCAAGACAAATAGGGAAAGAAGAGTCAATATCCCTTGCTAGCCTATAAAAAACCCACGATCAGTAGAATCATATGCTTATGCTGTCTGACATGGTAGCATCTAGAAGTTAAGAATCGAGAGTAATTTAGCTGTCTATACCAAAAAGTCCAACTGAAAATATCCTAATCAGAAAAGGTTTCTAGGCAGTGTCATTGGACTGACACCAAAGTTTGAGTATGGTTATAGCAACCTAATGTACATTAAAGTTTTTTTTCTTTCCTTTCCTAGTGTACTGTTTCAGTGAAGAAAAAAAAAAGTGCTGATTTTTTTTTTTTCCTTCTCTTTTAGGACAGATGTTACAGGGCTTAGGCAGTCTTTGGGAGACCTCTGTGTTTGTCTCATTGGAATTTCTATCTTTATTTCCCTGAGGCTCAAGAGTCATATAATTAAGGTTGCTGAGGAGAGTACAGAAGATATAACCTTAAAGAAACTTTTCATGTGGTGAAAAGATGGCATTACAGACCTCCTTCTTTCTGTTAAACTAACAGTACAACTGTGAAAAACTATAAACATGAGTATAGCCTAAAAAAATTCAGTGTCAGCAGGAAGTTAACTCTGTCAACAGTCTGCTGTGTCATAAAGATGGATCCTCACAAATGATAGACAGTGCTAGTGCAACTTTCTTTCATGAGATAAGAAACTTCTTTTAGCTTTTTGAGTCAGAAATGACAATGGCATTAGGCAATGAAATCATGGAACTCAGTGTTAATTATGGAATAATTGGTAAAGAGGTAAAACTTTTTAATCATAAAATTATACCTTATCTTTACCCCTCTTGAATGGTAGCCACAGTACGATCTATTTATTTATTTGTTTATTTGTTTATTTGTTTATTTATAATCTAGATTACCTCACAGGCAGCCTCTTACCACATTTGTCAGCTTGATTTTAAGTACAAATAGCTTATTTGGATAAATACACCAGGACAGAAGCAAGGAAGAATAGTCTGAGAAGAACTAGGATGGGGAACATATTACTGTTTAACTTTGTTTCTTACCATCCTACTCTATTTTTAATGTGCAATAAATTAAATTATTTTTTCAAGCAAAGTTTGTTATCACCCTCGTGGTAATTGATATGTAATCACTCTTTACTTCAACCCCTGAGCTTTTCCATTTTCTTTTCTCTCCCAGTTTTTTTGAGGAGAGGGAGTGAGGGAGCAGTTGGGCGGGCTTCTGGCAGCCGGCCATGATCAAACATGTCACAGAGCAAATTGGTGTGAAGGATGACACAGAAAATGTGAGAATAACTACAATAGCAGTCTAAGTAGTGATAACATCGCTCTTCTGCAAAGCCAAGTCCATTTCAACCCAATCCAACCCAGCAAGTCTAATCCATTTTAGGATGGTAACTAAATCACAGAGTTCTCAAGAGGTATGTATTTTCCTTTCCTTTTTCTTTTCATTTGCCCTTTCGCTTTTTTCTTTCCCTTTCCATTTTTCTTTTTCTTTTTCTCCTTGTCTTGAGTATGGAAACATAAACACTTTGATAACATACCTGTTGTATGATATATGGAGTCCTAATGTAGGGGCAGCAAAATGCAGAAGGTAAATCTCTCAGGTAACCTGAGAGAAGACAAATCTATATTTAATCTGTGTAAGTAGTGCTGCTGTGTGTGTTTGAGTGTGCATAAAAAAAAATCATGTAAGTGCATGTAAAAATGTAGAACCCAAAAAGGAAAAATATTAGTTAGAGCATCACTTCATATCTAGGAACTGTCAGAATTGAGATTAACTAACACAGATTACTAGAACTCATGAGGAGTGAGACATAAATTTGAAAAAAAAAAAACAAAAAACAAAAAAAAAACCCACCAAAAAACACACCTTTTGAAATGAGAATGCTTTTTTGAATTATGTTTAAACTGCTTTCTATTCCTTTGTGCTATTTAGTGTTTAAAAGGGTCCCTCTGGTATAATTAGGTCTCCTAGCGTGATACCAGAGTCCATTGCAAAATTGTAGTAAATAGCCTGAAGAGGATTGTTGCAGTGCAAAAGAGGTCTTCCACTGGAGGAGACAAGCACATATTTTGCTATGTTTTCATGTGAAGTCATGTTGTTCAGCATGCAACCCTTGTTCCTGCTTAGCTCATTTGACTGAAAATGAATTACAACAGCTTCTGCCATTCAGAAGGGTATATCTGCATCTACTGGAAAAATTTTGGTTTTATGATAACTTGTTCTGTAACCTTCATTTTAAAAAATGTTCTCCATCTTGAAGGAAGAAAATGAGCAGATTATGTTGTTACTAGTGTGAGCTTCAAGATTCCACCACGAATGTTGGAGAAAAAGAAAAGTCCAGTGATTTAAATATAATTCTGAAACTTTTTTTTTTTTAACAGAAGAGAAATCTGTAACTTCAAAATGCATTTTGTTTCTGACTTTTTTTTAATTTATTTATTTATTAGTATTTCAGAACAATTCAAACTTCTGATTTTAAGAAAAAATGAAAAGGCTTAGGCTTAGACTGGCCAGTAAAAAATGTTGAAAAAGTAGTTTGGAAATAAACCAGTCTGAAAATGCTGAAGCAGGATGTTTTTTACATCAGACAGCTTCATTTCTATTTTTTTTTAAGTTGACTTCTGTCAAAATTGGCTATTATTGAAAAGTTCTGACTTTTACAGAGGAGTTTTGTCTGTGTATGTGAAGAGAGTCTATTTAATTTTCAGAAATAGAAGACCAGCTGGGGTAAGTGGAGAGGCAGGAAGGACTTTATCTCCCTAGAGAGAAGTTTTAATGCTTGCTTCCTCTTTACAAGCACAATGGCAATGTGCTGTTCATCAAGTTTATTTACAGAGGGAAGATTTTAGAAGAGGGTTACTTTTACAAGTGAAAAAGATTTGGGTAAGCTCTGGAAAACCTCTGGAGACAGAATTGAGAATTTTTTATGTGCAGAAGCCTAAAGACAATGAACGGATATGCAGTTTGCTCAGACAACATCACTCCAAGAATTATGCAGATGTAGTCTGGAGATGCCCTTGCTGAAAACATGAGTGAAATTTTAAGTGAGCCACAGAAATTTTGAGGAGTTTTAAACCACTTTCATCCTTGAGAGCAGGTTATTCTCTCTGGATAGTAGTCTGTGCTTGGGCAATGAACCAGACAAATGATGAACTAGGAGCTGTGGGCCAGTACCCAAGCCTAAAAGGTTTAGGGAGGCATTGGGCTCACCACCAAGTGTCTCATTACCACATCATGTGGATGACATCACTTGTGACAACTTTGTATGTAAAAGATAGGACTAAATAAGGTTGAGATACAACTCTTATTATTTTGATTGGAAGAAAAATCTACCTAGAAAGTTGAAAGAATAGTGAACTGTGCTTTTTTGTACATGACCAAAACTTAGTGAAGTTTTCACTAGACTGGTCTTCCTTTTATGTAGAAAGGGCCAGAAGGTTGGCAGCATGAAAGATTTTGTAGAACAAAGGAAGAAGAACAAATAAAAGCAGAAAAGGAGTAAATTGCAGCAGGTAAATAGATACACGGTTGAAGGCAGAAGAGGAGTAAATTGGCATGACCAAGAAAAAAAATAAATGAAGCCAACTTAGAACGAGTAAGTGACCTGAGGAACTAGACTCAAAAGAACAATAGCATTTAAATGAAAAAGTGAAAAGGACCATAAAATATAGTTCAGCCATACATATTGAGAAGAAATTTCATAAAAAGACAAAGGAGAGGAGGCAAAAAGATGGCATAAAAGTGGACACATGATAAATAATTAATAAATTGCATTTTACCAAGTCAAATTATTTTTAATTATCTATTGCACAGTTATGAGGTGAAGTTTAATTTCACTTGAAAATCTGTTGTCTTATTTTTGTGGTTCCTCTCTCACAAAATTTTTGATTGAGAAACCAGCTGATATACTAGCTACTGTACATGGTTACTATGCTTTTGTTTTTGATCCACTAATGCCCCAACCCAGGAATCACAAACTTTGCACCACTGTAGTGTAGGTAAAGAATCACTGAAATCCTTGCTAATGTGACTAAAAGTAATGTGTGAGTGACTTAAGAAAACCAAGCTATGCGGCAGCATACAGTAGGCATACTGTAGCCTTTCTTTCCCTCAGAACTACCTTTTCCTCTCCATTTCAGTACATATCAGTAAAAACCACTCATTTCAGAAATATGAGATGCTATTTTTGCACATCTTTACTTCAGAAACAGTACTTTATATTGTGTAAACCAAATGAGTAAAGAATGTTCATAATTTCTTGTATGTGTTGCATTTGGATGGTTTGAGGATTTGTTAACTGCATCCTTTCCAATGACAAAAGGAAACCCCATTCCTGATTGTTATGAGAATTTACATTAAAGAAGGAACCAAGCACTAATGACTGTCTCACAACACAGAGAGATGCAATGTGACTAAGCTGCTCTTTCTATAATCTGTCTGCATTTGCCACTGAATACAATACATGCACAGCTGTAACATAATGTCAGAAACTGAACTAGGAAATAATGGCTGAAATTGAACAAAGCCTCCAGCTCTCACTCTCCTGCTGTTTGATACCTTGATACAGTAACTTTAGTTTTCCTTTGGCAGTAATTGTAACTGTGAAGTGCATCAGATGCCCTGCATGAGAATTTGAAAAGCATTATGGATGCAAGAACAAGTGGGAAACAGTAAAATGAATGAGGAATAATTTGAAGGACTGGTGAGTGAACAACTCTGTGCAAGTTTATTCTTCTCTGAAGCTCCTTTTTCCCCTTCTCACCATAAACTCACATTTGAAACAGTAATACTGGTGCAATCAAATTGCACAGATGAAACAGAAGAAAAAGTAATCAGACTTTTTCAAGTGTTAACGTAGATTGGTTTTTACATTTAATTTTCTAATCACTAAAGAGGTACAGTATAAAATGATCTGCTATCCTTAATAAATGAAGTGCAGCTTAGAAATCTTGATTTTGTTCAATACAGTGGACATCTTTATAATTAGATAACATCTTTTTATACGGCAGAACAAGTGTCCACAGTCTATATTTAAAAACACACTAAATTCCAATTAAAAAACTTCATCACAGAACTATCCTCAAAATTTCAATTCAAAATAATGATGAAATGCATTGGGAAGTATGTTTCTGGGTCTGAAGTTGCTGTATGTACAGAAGGTTGATCCAACTAAAATTCAGTTCTAATGGAATTGTCATGTTGAGGGAGCCACAAGTAATGCTGTAATATGGCCGTAAATCACCCTGGTTACTCCTAATTTGTCCACAGGGGATATGGAAATAAGCCACCTGTATCAAGTGGCAGCTGCCCTCCACGACAGCTCCATCACGACTACTCCACCACTTCTTTCCTTTCTACAGATGAAAGCAGCAATTTTCACCCTATGCCTCATCTTAATTTCTGAAATACACCAAAAGAGAGAAACAATGTTCAGCTGCTTTTCTGATTAAACATAGAAAGGATTTGCCCTGTTGATCCTATTAGGAGAAGCAGTAGTTTATAAAGGCTGAAGCATGCTTATCTCTTGGTTAAAAATCCCTACTTCTACCCAACAGTTTCAAATAAGGCTTTAGTTTTATTTAAAACTAAATTTAAAAAGTTTTTTTTTTTTTTTTAAATTTACAGAATAATGACTTAGTCATAGAAATGTCATTTCTTCATTACTCTTAGCTTCCTTCGTTCATGTAATACAACTTTAAGATACTTTCTGCTTTGCCGTTTTCTCAAAAGCATTTGTGGTCCTCCAAACAATTTTTGAGATTCTCACTTAAAAGAAAACAAACAAACAAACAAAAGCCTAAAAAAACCAATTTTCAAAGCTTCAGTTCTGATGTACATGTCTGTATTGTGTATTTTGCAGTGCAACACCAAAAGTTTTATTTTTTTAAGAAGGAACAAGTTAACACTCTGCACTTATTTTTCATTTGCCTTTATTTTTTTTAAGCTCTGCTTTTGTATCCTTTTTGAGTTTTTGAATTTCTACTAAGAATGAGAACTAGAACCTTACTCTCATTTTCACCTTCAAAATTAGTCTATAATACAAGTTAATGGAAACCTTTACAGAGTTTGTACTTTTGCCAGCTCTTCAAACAGGTGCTTTTTAAAGCCATATGTAAATCTCTGTTATGGGTATAAGAAAGTACATAAGTTTTATGATGACAGGCTGGCTGGGATCATTTTTCCCATCTGTTGGAACTCCTTTTTAGGTAGTGATAAAGTTTGTCTCTTTAAACATTAATACAGCTGTGGGAAACAACAATTTCCATAAAAATGTAGTCAATGAAGTCTGTGATATTATGGCAGCCTCAAATTTACATTAGTTTATAATGTGTGATTCATAAAAAATTTCTTGCTTCTGTCATGCTTAGATACTCTGGATGTTGTCTGTTAAAATAACAATAAAGACCTATAATTTTGAGAAATGGAGCCTAAAACTAAGCAAATTAATAAAATTCCAGGACTATCTTAATTATTGGCTTTTTAAAGTTACATTTATTGGAGTTCCATTTTCACACTAAAGCAGAACACTTAGAGAGTGTGTGTGTGTATATATAAGTAAATATAGATATGTGGGTGTATTGGTGTAGGTACACATCTAGAATATTAAGTGGGGTCAATCAAGAGACTTTTCTATTATTTTTTTCTAGACATTTCATTTATCTTCAAAAGTGTTCGAATATCTTAAGTATAATGTATCAATTTATTCAAAGGCAAAAATTGTTCTGCTAAAGACTGTTGAATTTTCACTATATCTGCAAATCAATTGGAAGTTCATTGGTTATTTAGTGCAATTGGTTATTTAGTGCAAGACTCCACTCACAGTAAATGATCATAGAGACAATCTCATTTGGACACATCTCATAGGTGGGCATGTTTCTAGTTGAAAAAATTTAAAGGTGCTGATTACAAATTACTTGCTTGGGAAATACTCTTAAAAATGCCTAACCCAATTTGAAAATGCTTAGCATTGTGGTGATTAGCACTCATTGAAAATTAATTTGGCATATTCATTTCAACAGTTTGTTTTTTTTCCTCAGGTAGGTGTGCCTTCCTAATAGCCAAGGTGTCTTTTCAAATTGCACTCATGAAGTCAGTAAGTATCAGTCTTCTGGACCATGAACTATATGATTATTTTTTAACCTTCTTCTCTCTTAAACCATTTCTCTGAACTAAAGAAGTGGCTACCCTTTAGGTGTGCAGTAATTTTTTTTCACTACTGTCACATACTTTGACTTTATGAGGAAATAAACTTTCAATTTCTTTTACTGTGTACATAGCCTTATATATCACAGGCTATTTATCATTTGTCTTGGAGCAGAATGAAGATACTGTTATTGAGATGGCTTTCTGGCAGGAAGCCTTGATGAGAATTTGGGGTTTGTTGGCAGCTAAATGCAAGATATTCACACATCTATGGGGGACATTAAGTTAGATTGTATTGTTCTGGTTTGTTTGGGGGTTGCTTGTTTTTAATCTCCAATTAAGTGTGAGCAATGTGTTTTGAATATGAAAATATGAACAACTTTCATGAGGAATAAAACTGATACTTGTACACATCTTATTCATGCTTGATCTTCATTTTACAGTGTCACACATCTATGAGCTTGTAGGAAAAAGCTATCCTGGAACGTATTCTGAGGCATCTGATAAGATAGTACAAAATTAAGTAAATGTCGACATCAGGATTGCTGCCATTGTGGAAACTTGCAGATGTACATTTTGCAAGATATTGAGAAAAATACATGAGAAATGCTGTAACCTATTTGTTCTCATGCTTACTAAAAGATGAGTAACAGTGGGAATAATATAATGCACTTTTTAAATAAGCAGAAGTCAGAAAAGAGAGTCCAGGATAAGACTTTTCTTACCTTCATTTTCCTGACTCTCTGAAGGCTGTGTATGGTTCAGAAAATTTGCAAAACTACTATATGATTGACTAGAAGGAATAATGCTGTTTCATAACAGAATTTAAGCTGAAGAATTAATTGAACTAAGAAAAGCACACGTGTAACTGCCATTCCTATAATCCATCTTCTCTGTTGTTAAAAACTTGTAATCAATCATTTTAATGATTTAATTAAGAAAACAATATTTATGTAAGATATTAAAATATATGTATGTAATGTATGTGTGTATATGCATATGTATATATAGGCACATTTTATGTGAAAATTTTGCTAATTTAATAATACTATGTCCATTGCAGACAGATATTGTATCATATCTATTAAGGTGAATAGTAGACTTCTTGGGGGCAAGTAATGTTCTTTTCCTGTGTTTTCTACTCTTAGGCTGCTAGAATTCTGCAGCTAAATAATTTTTGATTGAAGTGGCACTAATAATTCAGATTTTCATGAGATAAAGCTTTAACCTTTCTAAAATTGAGGATTAGGGTGGAATGAGACAGCTCACAGAAAGAGGTATACAGGATAAATGAAGGGTTTAGAATCTAGACCTTTGTTTTGTGAGAGATTGATCTGATGAGACTGCTATCTCTTTTGAAGACTGAAAATTATGTCAAAGTATCTTCTTGGGTGTTCTCTCTGTTTGATGATTAGTTAATTCATTTTATATTAGAAAAAATGTTTTTATCTTAAACTCAAACATGATCTTTTGTATTTTATTTATATATTTTAGAGATTCTTAGCAGTTATGTAGAAGTCTGGTAGAGAAAAACAAACAAATCAAACCAAACCAACAGAATCAACTCTGTCTTTGTTTTTCAGTTTCAAAATAGATGCACACAGGTGTTAGTGTAATTAAAAACAAACAAACAACAAACACCTCAACTTTACAGACAGCTCCATAATGTTAGCAACTAAGGTGAATACTCAGGCATTCAGAAAGCTGTCTTTTTTTTTACTAAAACTTGAAAATATTCTGCATTCAGTATATTAAGCTAAGAAAGCATCCTAGATGGACTTTAATTTAACACATAATAAAAAATTTTAAAAATTATACTTCTCAGTGTAATTTGAAAAAAATTATTTTATAACTACATGTAATAAAAATAATCTCAACCAGATTTATTTTTTAATCTAATGAATTGCAATGCTTGAATTAGATCCATGTAACCAGCCTCCCAGCCAACTACAGAACCACCACTTGACCACTTGAGAAATCCTATTCTCAAAAATCATTTAAATGAAGAAAAGGTTTTTTTTTTCAGACACCTAAAAGTGCACAAGGAGCATAATTACATGATTTCAGAAAAGAACTCTGTGTTTTAAGTTGATATAAACAGTGACACTAATGCTAGCACTTTTAATGCATAATCTGTCCTTAGACAATCTCTCTTCTCCAACTCTAAGCTGTTTAATGTCTGGCATATTTTAGCTGTAATGAAGGCTATAAAACACATATGCCTCTGTTTGACATGTTCCTTCTGAAAAAAGACACAGGGGTTCCTAATATTAGTACTGTTAATTAGTGCCAGCTATTCCAGTCCTTAGTACCAGCAGTTCAAATGCTGCAGGCTTCAATATGGTCCCATAAACATGAGAAAGGTCTCACTGCAAGTCTTATTCTGTAGCATGTCTGAGAAAAAGAAAAGTTATTTGGTGGTTGGTAGCTTCAAAAGCTCATAAGGGAATAAATTAGGCGCCTATAAACTGGCATTGTGCATAAAAATTATATTTACTGTGGCTCTGAAAACAGGTTATAGCAAAAGATGTACAGAAGGGTGTATGTTCATTCAAGAGTTTTATGCCCTGGCTGAAGCAACCTGCTTTTTCAGAATGTAAGTGATATTTTTGGTTTTCAGATGTGAAGCCATGAAAGATGAAAGGTTTGAACATCTAATCAGAGGGAAAACATCTCTAATCAGGCAGACCATATCCCATTGTATTGCCCTCCAGTGTAAGCAAAAGTGCTGATGTAAAGAACCCGGAAGCATTATGCTTCTGTTCACAGATTGTGGTGTTACAGCTGAAAATTTAATGAAATAAAAGTAAGGAAAATTAATACATGAAAAAAAATTTAGTGTAGATGTGCAACAGGAACTTTTAATGCTAGTTTCAAGCTCTAATTTAGAGATGTACAGGTCTCTGTTTCGGGGAGGAGGATGTTTAGTGGTTTGGGTTTTTTTGTCTTTTTTCATTTTGTTTTGTTTTCAACGTACATAGATAATGAGAAATAATAAATTTTTTGCAATAATGTAGCCAGGCAAACAGTTTTGCAATGAGTAATTTCAAAGAGATAGAAGAGGAGGCCCATTTAACACGACCCAGGTCTGAACATTCCTTTTGGCAAGATGACTGTCATTCCAAGGCTATCATTTCGATGTCCATTGCTGCAGTAGCTGAATTGATTATTATGTATCTGTGGAGTAGAGTTATTCTAGTCTTCTATGAAGTGGTAATAAATTGAGTTTAAAAGCGTTTGTAGTCAGCTTAAAACTGCACTTCCAAAGTTTAGACCCATTAATTGATGAATCCTAAAGTCCCACATAGTGGTATACAAGTCACCCATCCTGTTACTAATTTCTGCATTTGAACTACTAGCGACTTATTTCTTCCTTCGAAAAATATTTTAGACCAGAACACTGTGAAAGGTCAGCAGGTGGAGGTCTAAGTGAGCTCTGATGAGGGCACAAACTGACAGTGAATTGACAGTGGCTCAGTCCTCACAAGACAGAAATGGAAAAATTGTTTATCCTTTCCTGTGTTAGCAGCAAACACTAGTTACTTTTACTTGCTGACAGCACTTCTTCAAAACTCCAATTTTTTGGAGCACCAAGAGTCAGTTGTTACTCACAGCAGGTGACTAAATGGTTCTGGTTTGCCAATTGTGCTGCCTCTGACTTGTGGTGCCTTAAGAAGAAACCAAATGTTTCCTCATCTCAAAAGAAAAGAAAAAAAAAAAAAGAAATAAAGTGAAGAATCCTGTTTAGGTTAGAAGGATTTTGTAGCTAAAGAAAAATGGATATGTCAAGTGATTCTTTAGCTAAGGTTAGACACTGCTGGATGAAAGAGTCTCACCTACTTTTACCTGCTACATTTTACATATTCCTGCCACTTCCCTATCACTAGCTCTGGCACCCAACCTCATGTGATCTAATCCAGGGAATAGAAGTAGTAGAAAAGGAATATTGACCTTGAACAATCCATTTTTATCATGATTTAGCTCCTTAAAACTTCTTCCAGGTTAAGAAGAAGGTGGGAAAAACATAAGAGAGCACAACTGGGAGGGAATGGAGAGACCAAAAGAAGAAAAAGAGTGCTGCTCCTTTTTCTGTAGCTTGAGATCTTATCTACAGTGTTAAAATGTTCTGAAAACTTTAAATTTGCTAATTATTTGAATTCTTCGGAAAGATGTAACAGATGTTTTCTACTGGGCTTCTGTAAAGCCTTTGGCATGGTCCCCCACAACATTCTTTCTCTAAATCAGAGAGAGAGAGATTTGATAGGTGGACTGTTAGATGCATAATGGATTGGTTTGACAGTTACATCCGGTGTATAGTGGTCAATGCCTCAGTATTCTGATGGACATCAGCGACAAGTGATGTCCCTCTGGAGTGTGTACTGGGAACAATGTAATTTATTATTGTAATTAATGACACAGATAAGGCAATCAAGTGTAGCTTCAGCAAACTTGTTGACCTCAAGCAAGTAATGTGATTGACACATCTGAAGAACAGGATGCCAGCCAGAGGGATCTGGACAAACTTGAGAGCTGGTCTCATGGGAATCTCAAGAGGATTAACAAGACTAAGTGCAAGGTGCTGCAGCAGGATTGGGGCAACACTCATACCAACACAGGCTGAGGCATGAACAGATTGAGAGAAGCTCTTCTGAGAAGCACTTGAGGGTGCTGGTGGATGAGAGACTGGCCATAACCCAGCCATGTGCACTCACAGAGAGCCCATAAAGCCAAATATGTTCTGGTCTGCATCAAGAGCATCTTGGCCAATGGGATGATACATCACCTGGAATGATGCATCCAGCTCTGGGGTCCCCAGAGCAGGAGCAACACGGACCTGTTGGAGCAAGCCCAGAGCAGGCCATGAAGAAGATTAGAAGGATGAAGCACATCTGTGCAGAAAGACTGAGAAAATTGGAATTGTTCAGCCTGGAGAAGAGAAGGCTTCAGGACTACCTGATTGCAGCCTTCCAGTACCTGGAGGGAGCACAAAAGAAAGAGGGAGAGAGACTCTTCACAAGGGCCTGTAGTGACAGGATGAGGGGGGATCATTTTAAACTGAAAAAGAATAGGTTTACATCACATATTAGGAAGAAATTCCTTAGTTTGAGGGTGATGAGGAGGTGAAATGGGATGCCCAGAGAAGTTTTCCCATTCTTGGGAGCATTCAACACTGGGTTGGATCGAGGTCTGAGCAACCTGGTCTAGTGGAAAGTGCCCCTGTCCATGACAGGGACCTAGATATCTTCAAAGTTCCTTCCAACTCAAACTGTTTTATGATTCCATGATATACGCAATGCATACATATTATCTTTAGATGTGATTACTTGTATTTTAGGTTTATTTTATCTTCAGTTTGTAACAATGAATAATAGTAGTTTAAAATGAATATTTAGATTTTACAGAAATTATACAGATTGATTGTGGAATGAACAACACGCAGGAAGATCCTAACTCTTTTGTAACATTCACCTTGAAGTCAGCAGAGCTGTACAAACTCAAAATAACCTGCTTACAGTACCAGAGCTGTAGTTAGTGCCTTGCAGACATAGTTTTTGATAGGAAAATGTTGTCCATAGCATACACATAGATAAATGTGTAGACAAATCATAGAATAATTTAGAGGTTAAAATAGTCATGATCTAAATAAGATTCTTTTGGCATTCTACTGATTTTATTTTGAATACTAAAAATATGAAGTTTTAAAGCATCCATTCATCCTACTCTTCTGTAGTTCTGCCTCATGCCAAATACAAAAATTCTTATAAATACTTCTATATACTTTCCTAATAAAAATACTATACATGTCCTTAACAGACTTCATGCCCAGAAGTGGAAGAAAAAACCCCAAATACTCCAAAATTCTTTGAAAATATCCTGGAAATATTTATGATTTTGACTACTTAATAAAAAGAGGGTTTTGACTTTTTTGCCTTGATGGCTTAAGAAACTGTTGCTAGAAATTGAACTCTTATTTAATATATTTTTATTTTATTCATTACAAAGACTTGTATGACAATAAGAAAGAATTAAAATTACATAAAATTCTGCATTTAAAAAATATTCTGGTATTTAAAAGATTTTGAAATTCTTTAGTTATAGTGGCAAATGCAAAAAGAAATATTGAAAGTATACTAGTTACAGAATTTCTACCATCATGCTTAGTTTGACTAAAAGGAATTCTAATTCTATCTTGTAAAATATGAACTTGTGGATAAAATATTTATTTGAAATGTATCTTTCTCTTAAAGCTTACTCAATAATTCATTTTAAAATAGAGTGCACGCTAACAATTAGAATTCTGAAGTTTTTCAAGTTAGCAAACTAGGTTTTTTTAAGCTTGTGTCAAAGTCAAGACAGTCATTCATAGCTTCTTTTTATAAACATCTGAAACCAAGGAAAATATGCAAAGGAGAAAATATAAATATTTCCTGCTGAAACATGAAAGATGAGAGCTGCCTCTCTTTAGCTGTTTATACACATCTGTAGATTAATGGGTACTGACATACGCAAAATCAAAAATAGAAAATGTGATGGTTACTGCATTTGGTTAATTTTCTTCCTTTATTTATTATTTTTCCCCCACCATAAGGCCTACTTGTTCTTGTAAGAACTTCCTATACAAAATCACAAACTGTTCTTGAGAAACACACTTGAGATTACGTGATGCTGAAAACATGGTGTAACTAAAAATAGTATTAGGATGGAGTGCAGTCTTACTTAAATGAAATAATAGTCATGATGATTATAGATTCCCAAAAGATAGTATAGAAATATTGAACAATGATAATGGAACTTCTAAGAGAATCATTGCATAATTGGTGTTTCAGGATATACTACTGCACACAAAGACAACAGCACAGAAATAAGAATGCTGATGTTAATGCATATTACCCAGTGTGTTTTACTGCAATCTCATCTAGCTTTATATTCATGTGTGCCTTTTACATATATATTTTATTTATGTATTTTATTTACAATACCTGTTCAGTACAAGGCATGGTTAGTCTTGCCATAATCGTCTACACTTCAAATGAAAATGGCCATATTTATATTTTGTATTTAACATTCTTCTATCAAAACCCACTGATCAGCTAAAAAAAAACCACCTCTTTTTTTCTGATTATTTTAATTAAAAGTGATATGATGGAAAAAATTGTATGTTCAAAAATTAACCATTTAAAATATGCTCATCTATATTTAGATGAATCCTGTACTGTAGAAATCCTGAAATATGTTAGATCTATAAATTTAGAAAGCAGCAGTTACAGGAAATAACTGGTAAGCTAAATTAGGCATTGTCCCTTTTCCTAATAGAATCAATGCAAAGATTAAAATTTTGTTGTGAAATGCTCATCATCTGCAACTTGAAGAAGCTTAATGAGATAAGACTGGAAAGCCTTACTCATTAAAATTAGCAAAGCAGGTACAGAGGGATGTAATAATATTGACCTGGATGTCAAAAGGGATTAACTATATAGGACTTCTCATTGCTAACTTCCCTTTTCAAAAAGTTCTTGATAGTTTTATTTATAGCCTGAGAAAAGGGGTTTACTCAGTGAGATGAGGTGCTAGTTTTGATTAGATTTTATTTAGGATTTTTTTAGGAATATTTCACTTGGAAAAATGCTTGGATTGATCTTATACTTATGGAAGCCTTGAAGATGAATTACTAAATTTTTAAGTGTGATTAAAGACATATTTTCATTTTACTTGAAGAGGAAATTAAAAAAAAATCATATAAATAATATTTATTTTATTATCTCTGAAGTTTTGGGGGGTTTGGATAAGTAGTTCAGACTAGATCATTCTTGAAATCCTCCATATCTTCACTGAAACCAAGACTGTACCTGAGAATTCTGGCATTCCATCAGTTTAAAATGTTGAACGTTTTTTATAAATTTGTTCAAAAAATACAGCTACAGCAGTTATTATACTTTAGCACTTTAGTACAAGAGGTGATTTTAATGAGAAATTCCATGTTATTGAGTTTTAGAATGTTTTAAACTAACTTTCTCATTCAACTTTTTAAGTCAATATCAGTTTAACATGATAATTTCCATAAAATTTATCTGAAATGACTCTGCAGTCAGCTCACTTCAGTGGTTTTGATTACTCCCAGTACTAACTTTGCTACACAGCATTTTAGGTTTACTCATAACACTGTTGGATTGGATCCTATTTAGGCATAGCAGAGCTAATTTATATATAACTTGATGGCTGCACAAACAAGTGCACAAATAAGCATTCATATTTCCCCCGGGCTTGGATAGGTTGTGCTGAAAATCCATGTTGTGCTTTCACTCCTCTTACTACCAAACTAGTTAAATATGACGGAGGTTTGCTTATTGGTGCTGAAAATCACACATTCTGTCAGAGGTGTTGACTTACCATTTTCCCTTGTGTGCTCTAGACATAGTTATTCCAAGAAGCAGTCAGTTACACACTGAGAAGTACATAGTATGATTGCAATTTGAATAACAGATATACACACAGCTGGAAACATTGCTAGTGATGGCTCCTCTTCAATTTCTCAATATTAGTGGCATTTTCCAGGCCTTTCATAAATATCTGCTGTCATATTGGTTGGACTTGGCAAACATAATAAATACAATAGTTAAGAAAAAAAAAAAAAAAGTGGTTTCAGACAGAAAATTGGAAAGATATAAAAAATTGAAAGAAACTGGGATTTTCCTACAGATTTTTGACCTGCTTATCATGAGTATATCTACTTCTTATAGTGTGTATAGTGTTACCATATGGTGATTTCCAGCCATAAAACTTCTTTGATTAGATATGCAAAAATCTCCATTTACAGTCTAAAAAATATCCCTCAAAATTTCAGATGCTTATGTAGGTAATGCAGGAATTTGACTTTTTCATTTCAGTTAGTCTTAATAAAGATGATTACTCTCTTCCACAGATTCTTGATCTTATTGTTTTATTCTCATTTTCATCCATTTTTTGTAGAGAAAATATAGAATTAAAAGGCACCGAAATTTTTATTCTGTAGTCTTCTGTTTTTCTGAAGTGCTATTCTGTGATTTCTTTTTTGTTCTGCTCAGCTCTGCACTGGTGCAACCCCACCTTGAATGCTGTGTGTACTTTAGTGTGACACAGTATAAAAGGGAAGGAAAGGGAAGGGAAGGGAAGGGAAGGGAAGGGAAGGGAAGGGAAGGGAAGGGAAGGGAAGGGAAGGGAAGGGAAGGGAAGGGAAGGGAAGGGAAGGGAAGGGAAGGGAAGGGAAGGGAAGGGAAGGGAAGGGAAGGGAAGGGAAGGGGAGAGGAGAAAGAAAGAAAGAGAGAGAAAGAAAGAGAGAGAGAGAGAAAGAAAGAAAGAAAGAAAGAAAGAAAGAAAGAGAGAGAGAAAGAAAGAGAGAGAGAGAGAAAGAAAGAAAGAAAGAAAGAAAGAAAGAAAGAAAGAAAGAAAGAAAGAAAGGAGAGAGAGAAAGAAAGAAAGAAAAGAAGAGAAAGAAGAAGAGAGAAAGAGAGAAAGAAGAAAGAAAGAAAGAAAGAAAGAAAGAAAGAAAGAAAGAAAGAAAGAAAGAAAGAAAGAAAGAAAGAAAGAAAGAAAGAAAGAAAGAAATTATGTGTTAGAGAGCATCCAAATGAGGGCAACAAATATGGAGAAGGGCCTTGAGGGAAAGCTGCATGAAGAATGGCTGAAGCCAGTTGCGCTATTCATCCTGGAGAAGAGGAGACTGAGGGAAGATCCCATTGCAGTTGCAACTTCCTTGGGAGGGGGAGAGGAGAGGCAGACACTGATCTCTCTGGTGACCAGTGACAGGACTTGAGGGGACAGCATGGAGTTGTGTCAGGACTGGTCTAGGCTGGATATTAGAAAAAGGTTCTTCACCCAGAGGTTCGTTGGGCACTGGAATAGTCTCCCCAGAGAAGTGGTCACAACACCAACCCTGAAAGATTTCAAGGAGTGTTTGAACAATGCCCTCAGGCACAAAGTGTTCTTGGGGTGTCCTTCTCAGGGCCAGGAGTTGGACTTCAATGACTCTTGAGACTGTCTCCTAGTTCAGTATAGTCTATGATTGTGTGGTTCTATGAATTGTTTTACACAACACTCTAACCTCGAGTTAAACTTTAAATTCTACAGGACAGAACCAACTAAAAGTTTTTGGCCTTCTCCTTTAACAATGTTAATTTTCAGGCTTCTATTTTAGTTGGGGTTTTTTCCAGTTAAGGCATCCAATTCCTTCTCTGGAAGAACTGTACAAAAGGACTCCAAGAAAAAAAGAATATATATATATATGTGTAATCTTATTTATATTTGTATGTACTTCCTGACCCTTGAATTAGCATTCTTATGACTGACTTCAAAAATATAGAATATCTGTTTCTAGGATGGACTGGTCTGGATTTGGGTTATTGTTCTATTACACTTTAAAAAATTACAAAACTGCTTCTATTCATTCAAATATAAATTCTGAAAATTCCTATTCCAGTGTTTTTTATATTCTTAAATGTCAAGTAAATGTCAACTAAACAGAGGAAAAAGTTACTCAGATCTTTTGTCTTCATATTAGAAGCCAAAGGACATTTTTGTACTGTTTATATCCCTTTTCTCAAGGAAAAGTACACAAACACTTCTTCATAGTAAAACTCACATTTACTTGTGTCTTTTATGGACACTTCTCCAGCTTAAAGTGCATTATGGTACTTACACTGTCATCCTTTTCATCAAATATAAACATTTCTCAGACTTAGTATTTCTCAGGCAGTGCCAAAGCACTGGATCATATTCACTTCTCTTTTATTCATGCCTCTCCATTGATTCTAATAATGTTAGACTAAGTGATAACATTAAGCATGGACATCATATTTTTTCCTATCTATTCCCATAGAGTTCCTTCCTTACAAATATATTTCAAATTAAATATAGCAGGTGCAGTACCAACATTTTTATTTCAGTGATTATCAGCAAAGTAAATTCTGAATGAAAAGAATTTCTCTATTTTAATATATCTTTAAAAGAACCATGCTTGGGCTCCTCATATTACACATGGTGATATGTGTAATATGCATTTGTTCCTTTCTCATGCTTACAAAATATTATTTTATTTATTATAAAGTATTTTATAAGTATAATATAGAACACTTTATTTTGTAAAATAAGTATAACTAATATTTATACTCTCATGTTTATAAAACAAATTCTTATTCTGTTTTACTTCTTTTACTGCTCTCAGAGATATAAGCTTCTGGGAATTATTTTGTGAAGAAGCGTATTAATCACAAGATTCCATGGTATTTTATTGTCTCTCTTAACAATGCCATCATCCAGAGCTGACTTCACCAACCATTACAGTAAATCATGAGAAGTAAATAATACTTGAGAAATTTTCTGTTAGTTGTTTCACATAGCCTATGGATTTTATGCTTACTTACGAGAGAAACTGTCTCTGCTGTAAAAAAGTGGAGCACTTAGGTAGTGATAACTTCTGATGAATGTGCGCTGGTGAATATTATCTTTATATATTTGAACAAAACTCTGAGAAATATTTTCCAGTTATGCTGTATTTATCACACCTACTGTAACTCCACGTTTTTACTTTTCATTGAAGCAGTTATAAATGGGTGTAAGTTTTTACCCACAAAAGGCAAATATTTTTAAAACAAAATAAGTTTATCATTTAGAGACAGTGTTCATCTATTTGGCATGAAAAAAATCACAATTAAATAATAAGTCCATACTACAACAAACAAACAACAAACGACCCACTAACAAAAACTATCAATACTGATAACAGGAAAACAAACAAACAAGCAAACAAAAACCCAAAATGTAAAAGCATATTTTGCCGTCCTTTTGTGTATTAATTGATTTATATACTTACATGTTTAAAGTTGTTTCTGTCTAAAGGTACAAAAAAGTTTTGGTAAGTTAGACCTTAAAATACAAAGACAATACACTTTATGCAAGTGATAGCGTCAGCTGTGACAAAACTATGTAGCATCTGATGAGACAGCCATACATGCTGCATTTCTTGATGGTTCCAGTGGGCTTGAAAGAGTGAAGAGTAGCTCACAGCATGGAAAAAGGATTAAAAAGTATACAAAGATGAAACAAATGAATAAAAGCAGAAATCAATTATTTATGGTACATTGCTGGAAACAGAAATTGTTCCATGGATATTCAGAGCAGCTAGTAACAAGTGCCCCAAATAATAAATTACTTATAAGTTCCCAATCAGCTCAATCAGCTTTTTGTATTTTACATAAGGAGTTTTTACCTACCAACTCCAGACATCTCCGGAATACTGGCGGTGTACATGTCCTTGGTGAATTTTGGTTCATTGTCGTTGATATCGTGGATTTTAATGATAAATTCAGACTCTGGCTCCACTTGTCTTCCAGTTTTTCTGTCTATAGCCTTGGCACGTAGCACATACAGGGACTTTTCTTCTCTGTCCAATTTCTTTGCAGCATGAATATCTCCTGTATTTTCATCTATAATGAACAGACTGCCAGCCCCATCTCCTGTTAATATGTATTTTAAATTTCCATCTCCTTTATCTTGGTCAGTGTGTAGCTTCAGAGAGGTAGAAAAGAAGAATTTTATAAATATATGTATTGTTATTACAGACCAAATAATTCAGCATATATGAATAAGTCTGTACAATCTTGACCATAACTGGGGACAGTAGTGGCTATTTTCTGTCAGTCTGTTGGAAAAATTGAAAATTTTAGACTCAGTCATACACAAAAAATAGCTGCAAACAAACTCATAAGGACAGAGGATAATGTAGAGGATATTGAAACAGTATTTAAAGTAACAAATTTATAACAAAAAATTACATTTCTTTGAGCAGTCTGATCAGAAACTATCAGAATTCTCCTTTTGGCAGGTACTGTAAAACTCCCAAATTTCTAGTTGTAAAATATGTCTTCCTTTGTATTTACTGGTTGTTTATAAGGCAACCAGTTACCTTGAAACAAAATAGAAGAAATGAGTTTTAAGGATTAGAGATTCTGAATTTCCCCAAATCACCTATAAATGTTCTGATTTAAGTGACTTATGTTTCTATTTGTATCGGTTTCTTATTATATTTTTTAAGGAACATCTTACCTCCTTCTTTCTAGTTCTCTCCACGCAGAAGAAATAATTTTCAAGAACATTAGGAGATAAATTTTCAAAGCATAGAGAAGGCTTTAACAATCCTTTTCCTACTGAAACTGTTTGTAAGAGTTCAAACTCTCCCTGTGAATTTGCAGGTGCTGGTTAATTTCCCATACAGCACCATTATGAAAAAATGTGTAAAACCAAAATAAAAACAAACCATTGAAGATGACGTAGGCACTACAAAATTCTCACATAATGCACTTCTTCAGGAGTCTATTCCTCTCATTTAATTTACATGGCCCTGTAGTTAATTTTTATGAGCTTCTGTAGTATACATTCCTTTTATATATTCTTAAAGTCACACCTGGCTACAAATTGGTGACTTGAGTGCTTCTCAAGCACGGACAGAGAGAATCTTAGCATATTTTTTATTCTCTCAATAGAAAAATATAGCATATCACCAACCTGAGAAAATCTTGTTCAATATCAATAATTGTATTACTCTAGAGATTCATTAGAACAATAAGTTTATTTTTGCCACATCTTGACTTGTTTCTGTGTTAGGGTCAGTGTTTAACCCCCAGTTTCATAGGTGAGCCATTTCAAATTTTTATTATTCTACCTGTATGAAGGATGATTGCAAAAGATTTTTCCAAATTATTTGCTTTAATTTTTCCTCTATTTTAACACTGTATTTCCTCTATTTTAACACTATCACCAAATACTATCTGGTTAATGTTTTGATCTTCCAGAGATAAGACTGGATGAGACAACCATCCAAGGTAGGTCATCTTATAGTAAGTTTTAGCACCTACTGTGTTCAGTGTCTATCTGTAATAAATGCCTGTGAAAAATATTAAGGACTGCATGGTCATCTGCTAAAAAGGGGTTCTATACATTAAAATGTGCAGATGAATAGCAGGCTGTAAAGAAAAAAAAAAAAAAAAAAAAAGAAAAAAAGAAAAAAAAAAAAGTAGAAACTTCCCAGCCTCATTTTGACTGCCTGTATGAGCAACTCTGCTGATAATCTGGAGTATTCAACCTTTTGAAAGGGACACCAATAAGCAAGTGGTGGCAGCAGTGACCTTTTCTATGCTAACAAGTGGTTATGAAAAGAAATCATATGTGTCCGTTGCCATTCCTTTACTCATCTTCCTAACAATACACAGACCCTCCAGAGGTTAGGTTCAGTTATTTTATCCATCTGTTTAAACTGTCTACAAAGGTGTCAGGTAACTCAAGCTTTGACATGTATTTTAAGCTTCCTACTTGTCTCATGTTTCTAACAAATGATAAACTGAATTTTCAAGCACGATGAAACTGTGACTAGAATGTGATTTCCTAGAAATGAGGAGTTTCACCACCTATTGGCAATTTGCTATTAGGAAGTACTAAGAGTGGATTTGTAAACTATCTGTTATCCTAAATGAGAAAATTTGCAATTCTTATGTATGTTTTGTTTTGCTCTTCACATTAGAGGAATCTCCATTTATCTGTGAAGCATTTTACAACATCATAGCTTGTGAAAAAGAAAAGAGACCATTTTCATATATTAGAATAAATAAAATAAGATATTATGTGACATAAAAATAAAATACTAGTTTTGTAAAACAGAGTGATCAATATTACTATTTAGAATCATACAACTACCAAAATATGTTTTCAACTTATAATTCAGAGCAACTTCAAATAATATTGTGATAGTTTATTCAAAATAAGTATACTGATATATATATTTGTAAAGAGATACTGCAATGTAATTTTGAACAATCTATACTGTGTTTCTTGATGGCTGGTAATCTTCTATGAACTGCTTAAATATTTTGAATTTATAATATAAAATAAAATTCCACCTTTTCAAATGTTAATTATTCTACATGAAGTCTACAGTAAATTGCCTACAGTAAATCACATGCAAAAATATGGTGTGTTATAATAGTCATGCCCTTTTATTGACTAAAACCAAGGAACAAGAGCAGAAAATTTTTCTATTCATATTTCTAGTTACAGTAAAATCATTTGACATACAAAATAGTTTGTGGATTTTTTTTTTTTTCATTAGTAAACTGTTTAAGTGAGTGAAAGAGGCTCAGATGTTCAAACTGTAAAAATAATGTTAATACATGTGATCTGAAGTAATCCTTGACTGCTGTAGTTTCCCTCTACCTTTTACAGACTCAGCAGGTCTGGGAACACCCACAATTTACAGAAAGAAAAGCATCATTCCTGTTGTTTATTCTACATGAACATTCTGTAGTTGGGTTGGGGTAGGTTAGAAAGCAAAATCTTCACATGGGCGGAAAACAAACTTTTCAGACATTTCCTTTCTCATATCACAAATTGTTCATCTTGCAAGTCAGATAACTATGACACACTCTGATAAATAAAAGGAAAAAAAAACCCAAAAAACACAACCAACACCCCCTCAAATTAAACCTACAAAGAAAAATTCAAACAAACCCTCAAAAATCCCCAACAAAAGCAGATAATACATTAGATTTCTAAGTATGTGTATATAGTACATAGTACTTATATATAGTACATAGCACACTGATAACAAATGCCATCCCCATTAATCCATTTGAAACATGTTGGAATGAAGACATAACCCAGATGCACTGCTGAGTATCTGGATTTCTTAATATTCTGTTGCACACATTTCTCTCTTTGTAGTCTTGTGTGTGACTGGCTAAATGGTTCTCAACACAAATTTTCCTGTGAATCATCAGAGACAAAGATATTGGTAATGATTAGGGGAATCCCCCTTTTTTTTTTTTTAAATGTATGTCTCCTAAATATAGGTACATTTATGAATTCTCTCATAATATTTTTTTAATGTAGATAAAGTTTGACTCTCAAATTACCCTGTCTATCTAGTTTTGTGAACTGAACTTTTACGTGATGTGATAATGGAAATCTTGATGTTCTCAAAAATCCTGACATAAATTTGCATGGATCACTGTTACACCAATTTTCAATAAATAAGTGAGTAAGCAAGAAGAGATAATCTCATGTTCTGTAGCATTATTATATTTTCCTTAAATCAAGTACCTTGCTCCTCTAGTTTACACTTTACTCTTATTTAGTACTCAATATTTATCAAAAAAGGTATTTATGGCATATCTTTTCTTGGTCTCAGGCACTATTTTATTTGATTAGGCATTCCTAGTATGTCTGACTTTAATTCATGACTTCTCTCAAAAGTCCTGTTTGGACAGTAGACAAGATATCAGTATTCTTTGAAGTGAAAATACATCTCAAATTATTAAGTTCAGGAATTGGTACGGAATATAAAAAAAAAAAAAAGTAAAAGATATATTGCCTTAGAAAAAAGTTCCTCGAAGGTCCAAATTTCTTATTAATTCTGTTTTAATTTACTAAATTTCCAGTAAACTGCAGCCAATTTCACTAACTGTTTCTAATAGACAGTAACTCCTTTCAAGTTAGGCAGACATATAATCAATAGAAGAGGAGAGAATCAATGGACACAGTTAACAAATTATATAGTGTTATGAATGCATTTTCTGCATTTAGAAGAAAGAAATTGCCAGACTTCATTTAGATTTCATTTTATCTGCAGTTTACTTTCACACAGCTGTTGTTGCAGAAGAAAAAGAGAAAAAAGAGTAATAAGAGCTACTTATTACTAGTGATAGGTTTGAATAAATACAGTGAAAACATTTATTTGGTTGCCTAAATTCAGAAAAGAGGTATAATCTCCTTTGTGGAGAGTGGGAATTAAAGACACTTTGGGAGATGACAGACCCACGTTTATGTTGTGGTAGGCACTCTGCTAATGCTTACAAATTAAGAGGTTTACAATGTGCCTCTCTATCTTGGCATAGAAAAAGATCTACTACTACAGATCTCTCACCTCCATTGCCTCCACCCATACAGTTATCTCCAACAGAGGAATCCTGATGTCCTGTGGTCTATTTGTAAATACTTTCTAGTAGGTGTGAACAATTTTCTTTTCTTACCTTTAAGGTGAAGAAAATACATTGTAGGGTTGTGGTCAAACAAACTCTTTAGTGGGTCTAAATTGGTATATCTGCATATTTTAGTGGAAGATGAAGACCAGGCTAATTTCCCCACTGCCCTGGTGAAACTACTACCAGAACACAAGTGAATCTCTTAAAGGGTATGTTGCTTAATCAGGATTACATGGAACAGCAGTCAAAGTTAGAATACAGATGCACATGAGAGAGAGAAAAGATGCAAATGCAGAGTTTTAGTCAGAAATATTGCAAAGGGGGAAGGAAGTGTCCAGATGTTTCATAAATTTATCAGATAGGTAGGTAGGTAGGTAGGTGATTGGAATCTGGAGGACAAATGAATTTGTGGGCATGCCTAGTCCCAGATCCAAACACCTGAAACTCCAAACACTCTGACATCGTGGTGACAATGGGTTGAGGAGAGGTTTCTATTTGTCTCAGCTAATTTTATTTCCTCTCCTGAAACCATGACAGGGAGGAATGAGAGGAAGACACAAAACTGGGTCTTTTCTTGGCATGGGGAAGCAGTTCTGGGTACCACAGGTTCTTCCTGCATTCACTTTCAAACGTATTACAATGTATATTGTGTATTATGAAATATTGTGTTTGGTGTTCATCCTTATTTCATATTTAGTGTTGTGTAGAAGTAGAATTAAAAAGTCATTTCAGCAAAAGTCCTACAAATTACACTAGAAATATTAATGTCCTCACAATATTTATTAGCTTCATCTTGTGGACTTGTGAAGGTATTTTCATAATTTCTGTGGTTTTGTAACAATAGTCTAAAGGATTTAATTCCTCTTTTGCATTGTATTTGTGTGATGGAATTCTTACGAAACCTGGTCTACAGGATGTTGCTGTTAGGGACACAAAAGAATGAGCAGCCAGCAGAAAGGTGAGCAGGGAAAGCTCTGAACTTTATTTTTCTTACTCCATCTTATATACACTTTTACAACAAGCCCAAAGATTGGCTATACAGGTAGCCACCTCTTTGATCTCGTTGGTGAACATCACCATCAATCACCTTTCTCCTACCAGAGGAGAAATATGTAAATAAATAGATAAATTCTAAAAATATACATTTTTATACATATACATAATTTACTTGAAGCTGCATGAGAACAAAATGTAAACAGTGAAAAGCAGGCAAACTTGGGACAATAATGGGAGTCTCTTCTTTCCACTGCCATCAGTTAAGTTAGATTGAATTTGAATTTATACAAATCACTGAAAATGTTAATGGTAAGTTTTTGAATACCTGTGTATGTATTTCAGATGTTCAGAGTGGCCTACTGCATGCTGTTTGTTAATTTTGTATGGAACGGTGTTTTATTTTGATGTGTGTAATTCAAAGGTCTTTCTTAGAGAAGTTTCTTAGGGTGCATGACCTGGATTTTTTTCTTCTAATTGCTGGAGGTATAAGAATAAAATGTGAAGAATAAATGCTGCTTGTTATTTTAGTTTGAGAGTACTATGAATCAGCAGGGGAAAACTGGAAGCTATAGAAGACAAAGATTTTTAGCCCTGTGAAAATGAAAACATATTTGTCTTATTATACCAAATGTATTTTTATTTAAAGTTTTGATGAGCGACAATGCATCTGTATAAATCTCTTGTTTATTACTATTATTATTATTATTATTATTATTATTATTATTTAATGTGCAATTTATGCTTCAGATGGAAAATATTCCTCCTCCCCTACCAAACCAATGAAAATTCGGTCTCTTAGTTCCTGGTACAGCTAAGATGATTCCCCATAGAATCACAGAACATTTTGGATTGGAAGAGATCTTGAAGATCATATAGTTTCATCCCACCAGGCACGGGCAGGGAGACCTTTTACGTACAAGTTGTAACTTCATCTTTCATAAAAAGCCTTTTTCTTGAGTTTACCTTTAGTAGCATTGCTTTCTTCATGGCTTAAAGTGAAAGACTTAAGCCATGTGTACTTCAAATTGAAATAATTAACATAATGAAGCATTTTATTACCAGCTCTATAGGTAGAAAGTGTTGGGGTTTGGCTGTAATGCACCCAGACCTTCTTGCCCTGGAAAACATATAGAGAAAGAATAATAGACTGTACATGGCATGAACTATCAACCTGAAAAATGTCATTAACTGTCAGATTAAGTATAATTCTTTGAAATATCCTTGTATCTTTTTAAATTTTAAAACACTACATATTATAGCAAACAGTGGGAAGGGACATGGAAGCATAAGTTATTCAGGTGTGTTTAAAATAACCCTTTCTGAAACTAGAGGAAAATAAAGAAAGTTTCTCTATTTTTAGGATTCTTCAAACATCTTTTAATCACAGATTTAGCTAAAGCTCCTGGCCTGAGGGGAGAAGTGTGCTAAGTAAAGGAAAATGTGTGTATATTTCTTCTTCAAAACCATGTGTCTATTTAGACCAAATTTCTATTCATATATGGTGATTATATGATGGTATTTATTCTGAAACTGTGAAAGAGAAAGAAATTGAGTTTTCCATGTTATCCCAGTATGTATTAAAGCAAAAATTGATTTGAGCTTGGGAATTTGATTGTAATTATTGTTCTTCAGCTTGCTCCAATGAAAGAAGGTTGTGTATGCAGAGGGGGAAAGGAGAGGGTATTTGTGAAAGAGGGTAAGTATTACCTGAAACAAAATAGTTTAATTCTAGTAAAAAAATGGAAGTGGTGTGCTTGGAATTAAGGCTGGTATCATCTCAGCCAAACCTAAAATCTCCCACACAAGCACTGAGTCCTAGTGACAGGTAGGATATTAACCTGTGTCCCTACTCTATGATTTCAGGCCTTTGTGAGATCCACAGCAGTTCGGATACAGAATCAGCAGCAACTCAGACAATATTCTCTTTCATTAGCATTTTAAGTAATTAAAAACTCTAAAGACATCTTAATAGCTGCAGTAGTTCTTCAGCGTAGATTGAAGTAGCAGTATATGCACAACTTTAATTTTTTATTTATATGTGTTTAATGAAAAGTTTTATGTATGTGCTAAATGGCAATGTATTCACCTGACTTGAATTTGTGATATCAGCACAAACTTCTTAATTAAACAACCAGACTCTGCGTGTGATGGTAACCTAAGTGACTGTATATTAAACAAGGCAAATGACATTTACTTTCCTTATCTTCTGCTTTCCAGCATCTGGTTCTTGTGTTCAGCTGTCTATTGTTATAAATTCTCTAGAGAATGATATTGTGAAAAACACTGCTGACATCAGCTGCAGGTGCTGATTTTTTACTTAGCACTTACGGGTAAATCTTGTTAGCATCCAGGAAGAGTTCAGCAGAATTCTTAGTAGTCTTTTGGTTCGAATGATACAAACACAACATGAGGAAATTCCACATATATCTTCCCCATACGTAGGAAAGAGTCCTGGAAACGAGAGCTGTAGTCTCATGTGCCTCCTTAACCTTCTTACCTTCTATGTCTCTTCTGTGCCCTTTATGATAAGCTGTAGTCAAACCAGCAAAAGCTTGCATCCTTCTGCACAAAGAACTGAATTTCAGAGCACATAACATTTTTTCTCTGTCTACTCGCCAAATCAACAGATGAGTTATAGGTTTTTATTAAAAGAGCTAACTTTTTTACCATTATTTATGGTTTGTCATACACAGTCATTTGTCTGTTCCACAACATGAGATACAGATTTACGGGAAGGGACTCCAGTCATCAATTGTGTCTACAGGTCAGAAATTATGACATCATAACGCCAAGCACTGTCACTTTAATCAATCCCTGAAACTGGTGTTAAATCCATCATTATTTTAAAGGCTTCACAGTAACAGAGGATATCTTTCTTGTGGATTTTTCTTTCACCAGAAACTCCTGAGTGAAATCTGTCTGTGTGCATGATTTTTCTTGCTGTTTTAGAGACACTCAAAATGTCATTTACTTCCAAAAGATGTGCGCAGAGATAGGCAGGAATGAAAGCTCTGGCCTGGAAGCAACATGAATTTGTCATATGAATGGATTATCCCCTACCCTCTGCAGAACTAAATGCTCTGAGCTCAGCTCTATGCTAATAAGCTTATAAGAAATACTCTAATAGGGGAGACCAATGGTTTTTTTAGCCAAGTACTTTATCTCAGAGGCAGTAGGAGGTGCTGGCTTGAGAGAATATTCATTCTGACCAGGATACTTTTTGATTATCATAGCATCCCTGCTTCTCTGATCCCAGAATTTAGAACTTTTAGATTACAACAAATCCGTGTTTAGTTTTGTGATTTGTAATTTTCTATTTTCTTTTATAAATCTGATGTCCTTGAGCTTGTCTGGTTATCCATTGCCCTGACTTTGGACAAGGACTGCATTGACTGAATATAATGAATGTTTACATGTTTCCAGGAATGAGTCACCCACAACAATCCCAATATATCAATAGTGGGAATATTTGAGTATTTTGTCACTTCTGATGATAATTTTGTGTGTGTGTATATATCTATACATATGTATGTATGTATATATATATATACACACATGTATACTTATAGACAGTCGTGCACTGATCAAGACTGCATGTTTTTTAGGAAGTCATACAGTATAATCAAATAGTACAATATTGAGATGTAAGCCAATATGAGCAGAGTCTTTCTTGGCCTTAAATATGTAAATAGACTTCCAGGTTTTCAGCACCAAGCAAACAAACCCAGACAATAGGACTGCTGACTGAATTTTTTTTAAGCTTCTGGATATGTAGTTTCCAAAAAATATTCAAAATAGGTTATTTGGGTTCCTTAAAACATACTTATTTTTGCATTAATGAATTTCAAACCTAAAAATTATTTTGCCGAGTTTCATGCTTATTGATTCACAATGATCTCTACCAAAAAGATTCATTTTAAAATGAAGTATTTTTCCTAAGATCCTGCTTTGCAAACGGGTATATGAAATATTTTGTGCAGCCTGTACACACCTCACAAAAGAAATTCATGAATTCCTCAATACTAAATTCAGAATTCTATTGTTATGTGGTGGCATAATATCTTAAATATTTATCTAAAATCAAATTTTCAAATAAACAGTAGTGGAAAGAAGGTAAGGTCATTGTTTAAATTGTCACTAAGATCCTTTGTTACTGCTTATTTATTGACAATGTTCACCAAGCCAAGAAAAAGAAATAAAAAGAAAAACACAGACTGAAGTTAATTTCAAGTACTATACTGTTTCTATGTTCTGCTAAGGATGTGTTGAGGATGCAAATTGTCATACCAACTCAATCGTATGTGGAAGCATTCTGTAGAATTATCCATGTCATACCTTCATCAATGCGAGTGTAATTTCCCCACCTCATGTCTGCTCCAAGACAGGCATATGCCTGAGTTCTGGTAAAATCTGGGAAGCAGATTCTCAAATGTAGGTATATGAAAGAAAAGGTTTTAATCAGGACAGGACATAAGAAGCACCAAGCCTTGGATCTGTGTTATGATAAGGTAACTTCTCAAGGGAAGCTATTTCCTTAAGAAGAGTGTTGTGAAAACCAGCATTTAGGAGAAAAATGTACTTTTGTGTATGTTTTTCTTATTTGACACTCATTTTGTATTTATTGATATTTGCATTACTTACTCATATAGTTCTGTTAAATCTTGTTTAAAAATACCATCTTTGGAAGACCATAACTGTAATGAGGGAAAAGACTAGGCAGTGGCGGGTATAGTTATCAACACTTGATGACTTCCATTGCACAACAGAAACTGGTACAGGTAACTCCACTTGGAGGGTGCCTGGGATGGACTTTGGGTTTTGCATAACCACAGGCTGATTGTACCTGTCTGATTAAACATGGAGATTGGGGCCTAGAGGGGAGGCAGGACAAGGCTGCCTGGGCCTTCAGATGAAAACTCCATGAAAGAGAAGTAGTGTCTAGAGAAATCGAAGCGTAAGGTCCATGCCAAGCATAAAGCCCTGCAGACCAACAGTGTTGCTTCATGTTTCATTTAATAGCTGGATCTTCCAGCTGGTCAGATGAAGTGAGATTAAGAAGGAGACATAAGACAGCACAGGATTCATTTAGGACGGATAAAAAATATATTCTTAATGCAAATATTAATAAAAGAACCCCAAAGAACCCAGCAGGAGGTGCATAAGGGAACAGTTAAACTATTATTAGTCAAAGCATTTGCATGTGGTTAAGGCAGATAAAATTCTAAAAGCATTGATGCTAATTTTCAAGTAACTTTATGAAAAAAAATTGATGTGGAGGAACTGGAGGATTTGATGATGACTGTCTCCATTCTTTTCTGAAATTCATTTTTGTCTAAGAAAGTTCTTTGTACTTTGGAGAAGAATACAACTCGCATAATAAAACCGGCCGTTTTGCTAATTATCCTACAACTTCGAATATATTTGGAAATATATTTTAAGATAGAACTTGAGATTTTGTTATTATTTAAAATAAGGAAAAAGGTGTTTTTTTCCAAATTGTTTTCACTCTTGATGAGTGCTGTCCTTTCTGTCTTGACCTTTCTAAACAGATAAGCCTTGCCATTATGTGAATTTGTAGTGAATCCAGCAGCTATTCCATTCTGATCAAACTGTTGTCATTGACTTGTTCTGTGACCTCAAGCCACTATTTCAGCAACTTTGTTGAAGTTTTCCCCTCAGAATAAAGGATGCTTTTTCAGTGCCTGTCTCACCATAGTTCATTTAATGTATAATACTTTGATATATTTCACTGAATGTTACTTATGAAGGTGGAAATTTTTAATCCTAGAATCATGATTTTAACTTTTGGTTATCATTTTCTCTTTTATTCACATCAAAGAGATCAGTGTAGATCCTTTATTTATCCTGAAGATAAACCAGTGTTTTACATGGATACACACAAACACATCTATATTTTCATAATTTTTAGGACAATAAAAAGATTCTAAATTATGAGAGGTGGGGTGATTGTTTATTTTTCTTTGACACAATTTGAAATTAGACCAGATTTAGCCACCTGAAGTATGAAGAAAATTAATTGCTGTATCTATAATATGATGAAAGCAGAATGAGGGATTCCTGTTTCCATTCTTTGAGGGACTAAAGAATTTCTTCTGCTTCAGATGCATATTTTTCCCTTCACTTAATGCCTTTCTGAATGT
Organism: Sylvia borin; assembly: GCA_014839755.1. NCBI lineage: Eukaryota > Metazoa > Chordata > Aves > Passeriformes > Sylviidae > Sylvia > Sylvia borin. The sequence goes on from CM025957.1 coordinate 80,140,964, forward strand.
GATTCTAAATTTTTCATACAGAGTGTGTGGGAATCAAACCATGGCCTCTTCCATTTCATAATTGCTAGCCTTTGTGGAGATTAATATATTTGCATATTCTGTGAAATTTAGAGTTAAAAAAAACAAAACCGATACACTTTAGTGATTTATTTTGCTTTATTATTTAAGTAATATAGGTTTTTTAATTTATTTTATTTCTTTTATTTAATAATTTAGTTATTATTATTTAAGTAATATAGGTTTAAAATTAAAAGCAAATGCTTATTTATTTTAGTAACTTTTTTTTAGACAGAGCATGTAGTCTTTTCTCTCTTTTTTAAAATATTATTTTACAGGCATTTTAATCTCATAATTTTAAATGGAAACATAATGATAAAGAGAAAGGGAAAGCAAATACTTTCAATATTTTGTTTTTCATTTCTTAATTTGTTCTTTTCAGTCAGCTACCTGTTGTATGTGAGCATTTAATGCTGTTACCTGCTGGTATTTGACAGAGTTTATTAATCAGAAATGCTTATTAAAAAGAAAAATATGTTTACTTCCCCAATCCCTCTAACTGAACTATCAGAAGAACACAATTTTTAAAGGTTGCATCAGTAGTTGCAACATTTTTATCAGTGTGATATATTAGTGCTTAATTCCACTTCAACTGCATTAAAGTTTTAAACCAGAATTTTTATATAAGAACCAAATCTCTTCTCAGTATTTGGAAATTTAGTTTAATTCAGATCTTAATTGGAAATATATAGTAACATCTAGAAGTTCAAAGGGCAAAAATGGCTACAGTGGTGACAACAAGCAAAAATTTTAAGATAGATTGATTAATTTTATGAATGCTGGAGTAGAAGTGTAACAATATCTCATTATCTCTGTCTTTACTGTCCCCATTACGTATCAAGAAAAGTTAAAGCAATCAATTGTATGACAAATTCAAGCATTAAAGAACTGTTCCACAAGTAGGCAGTTAGTAAATATTTGGTTCTGTATCTTTCTCCTTTTCATAGTATACCTTGATATACCATTCAGCCCAATACTTCCTGGTCATTGTCATTATATTCTAGAGCTTCTTTTTTTTTTTTTTTTTTTTCAGCATTGTGTGGGAGCAACTCATACACAGACATGTTCTGAGGAAAAGTTTCACTAGAGAAATGTTGTCAATTACAATTTACAGATGAAAAAATAAAATACAATTTATATAAAACAAAAATTCAGTCAAATTTTATTAATAATTATTTCCAGCATTACCAATTATTTTTATGGCAATATATGGGCTAAAATTCCTTCTTGTGTCCAACTAACCATTCTAAAGACTTCTTTGAGATTCTGGCAAGAGTTTTACAACTAAAGTAAGGGAGAATTGCTGCCATTTCTCCTTAGAGTCCTCCTATGGAAATGAAGATTATGTAACAAAACTTTCTCTTGAATTAATATTATCACCCTGAAAAAAATTTGAAAAAACTGTTTCAGTGGTTTCCATCTGAAATAAGCACACTTGTGTCTGAAATGCGAAGAAAGACAGAGAGGAATTTGTGACTTCTGAAATGTTCATGGAGGCTGTAATGCTTCCTTATTAATTTTACTACGTTCTGCTGTGTAAAAACAGAAAAGAGGGATTTCAGCAGGGTTTCTTCACCCTAGATTGATGCAAGAGTGAGCAGAAATTTGCCCAGTGTTCTTGTGCTGCTACAGTAATATGTACAGCAATGGTCAGACCATGGTTATGTATTTCCAAAACAGATAAGAGTACACAGGTTGCTCTTTTGATTGATACCCAGCATAGTGTTAAATTGGCCAATTATATGGACTAGACTAACTTTTTTTTCAGTTTCCAGAAGGCTGAAATGTGTGATGATTCCTGCAACACACAAGATTTGATGTATCAGACACATATAGGAAGAAAACACTGTTCTATGTGGTTGCTTGTTGACAGCTTTGGTATTTGTTGTTAAGATGACTATTCATAACCCTCTCCCTGACAGACAAGACATTGCACAATATCATCCTCTGAATGCTGTCAAATTGTCCTTTTTAGGTAGTCACATATTCTTTCGCTCTGATGGCTTTTGCACTCTATCACTGGGCTGGCAGGTACCAGTAAACCAGAACGTAGTCAAAGCACTTACCCTCTCCAAAATCATTCCCACTATGTAATCAAGGAAATAAATAAATAGCATAATGAAAAATACCTCATGAAATACATTTTCCTCAGCCTCCCATGCATAATAAATTATTGCCTGATAATAGATAATGATAGGTCTGCAGATTGCAACTAGTCTAATCTTCTTTTTCCAGGCTTAAGGCTGCAGGGAAGCCAAGGATGTTTTAATAAGATACAAGTATTCTACGAAGAAACAATTACCTATTGTGCCAAGTTCCTTCTTAAGCCTTTTCACACATGGAGCTTCACAAGAACAAGAGACTTTTAAGCTCCTAAAAAACATTTTTATTAAAATTAAATTATGTTTTAACCGACAGCTAGAGATTACCACTGCAGACAGAAGAGGACTCCATTCTCCATGACCACGGTGTCTTTAAAACAGATGGTTTTACTTCAAGCCTTGTGATTTTTTTAATTAGCTTGTCAACATGCTTGATCCCACTAAACTCCTGCTGGGAAGCCTCCACTGTGCAGGTCCCTGATCTCCATTCCTGTTGTCTGGTTCCACAGGACATCCCCAGGGAAGGGGAGCTCCAACTAAGCCGAGATCAAGCATTAAAGTGAACTATAAAGTAGGTTCCACACCAGTGTTGTTAGGGTGAGTATTGGGTGAGCATAGCTTTTTCCACATCTGAGGGAAGCATGGAGGGAGAGAGGGAAAAGGGAAAAGAATTGTCTTGCATTAATTTTGACTTTAAAAGTAGCTTAGCAATTTTTTGGATGCCTGCATTTTTGCTATGGATGAATTTTTCAGTTGGTCTTGCTAAATTTTAAAAACATTGTGTTGTAAATTCCCTTTTCCGTTATCCATAAAGGCACATATTTGGTAACTTCCTATTTTATTATTTTTAAATTGAAAATTATTGCATACTGGATGTTCTCTCCCCAAAAATGAAAGAGAAGTAGGGTGACGAAATGGAAAAAAAAAAAAACAAGGGAAAGGAGAAAGGGGAAATTATCGGTAAAAGGTTTGAGAGTTTCCTCATTTCTTAAGTTTCTGGGTTTATTTTTGGTTTTTTTTTTTTTTTTTTTTGTTTTTTTAATATAACTTTTCCCCACTAAACAAGTTTAGCTGATTTAGAAGTTGAACTTGAAAAACACACACAGAACCCTTGAGAACAGAACAGACAGGGGCCTAAAAAAATATACAGGCTCCAGCCTCCAGGTAGGAGCACTGCCACCTTTCTGGCATGTGTTTCTTTTGGTTTGTCATGAAAACCTCTAGTATCAACATAATCCTTTCTCACTGATAGTTCTTTACCTAGTACTTTGCTTTATTGACTGTATTTACCATCAGAAACTTTTTCCTGATGATTACTGTAAATCAACTTTATGTCAAGATGAACCCAACTTCTTGCCCTGAACATGACAAGAACTTCAGATTGTTTTTTTTACAGCCTTTTATGTAGCTGAAGAAACAGAAGCTGTCAGATCTCATGACAGCTGCTCTATCTGTACCAAACAATGCCAACTCACTCTTGTTATTCATGTCTTTGAAGCCTCTGATCATAGCAGTTGTTTTCAAAAATAATACTTTATTTTATATGAAATATGATGTTCATATTTGACAGCAAAATTCTAGCTTAGGCCCATTATTGTAATGTTACATTCAAGAAATTTCATATTTAAACTGTTTATGCTTGGGTTATGCATGATGTGATTAGATCTCATCACCGTTTTTGAAACTTCAATGAAGAATGTATTTAGGTTGTCAGAAATTACTGTTGTCTTTTCTAGAAAAAAAAGAGTCCCTTTGTGTTTGGAAGATGTAATATTTGTCTTTCATCATTGTCTTCCCTGACCCTCCAGCCTTCTTTTTAAAATAGCAAACTTTCTTGAAGGTTTTTTTGTTTGTTTGTTTGTTAATAATAATAAATTTTACTTTCAGCACTTTTTCAATAAGGTTTATGTTGGAATCCTTCAGAAAAATTATTTTTAAACAAGTAAAGCTACAGCCCCTTATTGGTGTTTGCAATTAAGTTATGAATGTGTCTGAATGTGAATGAATGACAAGGACCTGTTGTGACATTTTTTAAATTTTCTTTCCCCTCTGTTTGTCTGTTTCAATTTTAGCTTTATTTTAGTGACTCATCTACCTTTTCTACATTTTTTCAATAAATATTTGATCTAATTTCAGGCAGCTATATCCTTATAGCTATATATTGAAAAAATGTGCTAACTGAAAAATGCAATGTAAGTGGAGATGATTTATTAATTTACGAATAAAAGAAGTTTTCTCTTTTGTATTTTTAAAATATTGGTTCAACTTTTTTTCTTTTTTTTTTTTTCCTGTTATTTACTGGGTTTTGTTTGTTTGTTTGTTTGTTTGAGTTTTTTGTATTGTTTTGTTTTTTGTGGTTTTTTTCCCCCTTTTGATTTTGATAGATCATAATTTCCTGGTATTTATTCAAAAGAATGAAAAACTTGCAGTCTGAGAAAGAAAAGACAAAAGGAGACCCTATTAATTTTTCTTCTTTTATTCAATCTTAAAATACTGGTTTTACTTCAGGAACCGAGATTCTAATGAAAATATATTATTAGACCTTCTTCAAAAGTTGTGATTTATAAGACGAATTTCGGATACAGTGAATGGTAGATGGAATATATTAATAATGTGATGAAATCTTCCTCCAGTCAAATTACATTTTTAAATTATAGAAGCATATGATTTGCTTATTAATCTGTTTGGTTTGTTTTTTTATTTTTGATTTACCATAGTACTAAATTAAAAGATATCAGAAATCATTTTGTTTCTAGCTGCGTTTAGTTGCTGTCCTGATTGCAGCAGTTTTACAGAGATGACAAACAGAATGTAGTTATAAAAAAGTAGAGGGCACACTTGAAACTCTGAGTAGATAGTGCACCTGCTTATTCTCTCATCCTAATAGGTCACTCTTAAAATGACTCCGTAGAAGAAAAATAGCAAATGCTGTAAAGAAATCCTTACAGAAAAATTGCATAAATTGATTTAGGTCACAAAAAATTTCTCTCTCAAACTGCAAATGCAAAATTAAGATAAAAAATCAGTACACAAAGAAAATAATATTAGGTATTTAATAACAAACTACTGTGGAAGAGAACATTATGCTCCAGGATGGAGCAACTAAGGTTACTGCTGGTTTGGGCACTGCAGTGTTGCCAACAGCCAGCTTGTTTGGGTCACCCCTGTGGGCCATAAGCTTCTTCCTCCCAAACTGCTGAGGGCACAGACTGAGTACGGCCAAGGCCTCAGCAACATCTTCAGAGGACATGAATAAATGAGGGTAAGAATAATGAAGAAATTGCTTTACTGCTCTCAGGGTAAGACTAATGAAGAAATTGCTTTATTGCGTTCAGGTTTCCAACTACTTTGCTGCTTTTCATATTAAAAGGGAACCTTCTCTGGACTGGTATGTATACCAAAGGCAGACAGCAAAGTAACGTGAAATAATATTTTCAGCCACTAGTACATTTACAGTCTATATTTACAAGAAAATATTATCCAATTCCATTAAATAATAATAATAATTTAAAAAACCTCCTCAAAACCATTCAGTAAAAAGGGACATTTTAGTGAATTTTTTTATAAGTAACCAAGTCTGGTGAAGTTTGCAATTCAGTGATACAATATTTTTTTTAAATGAAATAGTTATTAGGTTAATAATTATGAAGCTTAATTAGGTTATTTTGATTTTCTATCTCTCTTTTATTATAAGACGGAGTGTTTGAGCATACAATCTTACTTGTAGATGTCTGTCTATATTTATAAATTCAGATTACAAAAAAAATTCAGATTACAAGAAAAAAAAATGGCTGCATATATTTATATGTTGCACCCCACCCTTCCAAAAACCAAATCAAACCAAAAATACATCCCCCTCCCAAAAAAAAAAAAAAAACCAACCCTATCCTCCTACTATTTTTCTTTTCACTTTATACTTCTCGTTAAGACACACCAACAAATGTCCTGGAACAAATTCCTTGGTTAACTGGTTGTAGAAGAGAGAGATTTCTTCTGTTTGTATCCTATTTAAATTCTGCTTATGACATTCAGAACCGAGTTAATTTATTTCTATGGAAGTTATTAAACTGGAGATTATTCATGAGCAGCTAATTTTGAGCAGTGACTTTTTTTTATTCGATTTTGTATTTCTCCCCCTATTATGAGAAAGAAAAGGTGCAGGTGGTGTGGAAAAAATGCTTTTATTCTTGTTTGTTTCTTCTTTTTAAAATTCTGAGACATAGCAGGTGTTTGGTTGAAATGTTTATGATTGAGTCTGACATGCATTGCATGGTACTTCACCCATTTTCTGCCCATCAAGATTAGCAGCCTTTTATTAGCAAAGTGCCTGTTTGATATAGGGAGAGGAGAGCTCACATGTAAAAATGTGAGTGACTCAAAGGAGGGAAAATCTCATCTCTTAAAATCACTTCAGTATACTGCTGAAAAACATAAACATAAAGGACCATGTTTTCCAAAATTATTAATGATTTTGATCAGGTCTGTTTCTCCTTGTCTAGGGATATGTCATAAGGAATGGAGTTAAAGGTATTTGACATTTTGCACAAGTGATGTCCATTCAGTGGATATCAGTTATGTCATTTAGAAATGGAGACACATGAAATCAATATTATTTTTGGAAAATAAAACTAATTTTTCCTTGTGGGCTATTTAGTTAAATCCTTCTGTGCAAGTTTTTTTTTCCGTGATTAATAATCATCCTTATCAGCATTTTATTGCTTTCTGAATTTCTTGTCCATTTTTTTAGATGATTATCTCTTTGTATCGTTTGTTAGAAATGAGTAGATTTGGTACACTTTCTCGTAAAAGGTCAGTGTTTTAACTTTCATTTCTCATGTTCTGGAAGGGACTTAGAGTTAGTAGCAGCTAAGAGGCTGGATCTATGGCCCCTCTCTTGCAAAAGGAAAGGAAATCCCAGATATGACATACAATCAGGTGTTTATTTTTTCAACACCTTCTTATTTAATTAAAAAAAAAGAGATGTCTTGGTTTTCTTCCTTTAAGAAGAAATTAATCTCATAAATTTAACTGTTAATTTTATGTTGCAATCCATTTTTTCTGTGAATTCTTAGGAGGCAGAATCAGATTTTACAGTTTCTCTCACTATATCCTCTGAAGATTCCTCACATTAATAATCTGATTGAGATATATACCTCTCCAGGAAACGACATTTTGAAAGAGCGTAGCCATTTTTATTTTTTTTAATTTATTTTTTCTTTTTGTCTAATTTCTTAAGCAGGACTCTGGTACTGCTTACCTTACATATGTCTGACTGAATATTAATTTTGGAAATTCTCCAGAGCAACATTTATCTCTCTATACATTTTAGAAACAACTCACAGCAAGATGGATCTGCTGGTTGGCCTAAGCCAACTATTTCCTGAATATAATTTAAAAGGAAAAGAAATCACAGGATACCATACGCAGTTTTTGCATTTTTACAGGTATGAGTAGTAGAACCCAACAAATTTAAACAGTTCCTATGCACTTATTTTTTATGCATTCATCTATGGGACAGGAATCCTCTGAGTTTGCAGAAGGAAAGAAAGATGTGAAGTGGACAAACAGTAAGTTATCTGGATTTATCTTGACTCACATTCACAAGGCAATTGTTCTGCATATATCTGCCATCCTTGAAGGGTGGCTGCCAACAATCCAACTAAATAAGATATCTTACTATTTAAGATAGTGTTTCAGATATGAGGGAGAAACTCCATTCCAGGGACCCTTGCAACTTTGTGGAGCCTGAACACAAGGGGTCCTCTCATAGAGGCCAGACTGCCAGCTAGGATTTGGATAGTCCAGTGGTCAAAGAGTTCAGTTGCTCTGCTGCTGGTCTGAACTTGGCTGGGGTCTGAGCATTAAGAATGAGAGGTATGGGGATGTCACAGAATAGCTCTCCATCCTGTGTGCCCTTCTTAATAAACACATTTTATCTCATAATGTTGTACTGAGTATTCCTTCCCCACTGCCAATAACAGGATGAACTCATGACAAAATAAAACATCAATAAAGTAACATTAGTAACAAAACATAATCAATTACCAGATAAAAATTATTTGAGGATGGAAACAGGGTGTGAAAATTAACTTTTTAATATTATGGCTATGATCCCCTAGAAGTTGATTTTCTGATAAAGTTTCTTGATTCAGTTTATTTAAGTCTTAGTGTTGCATTTGTTATTCTACCCCAGTAGCCCATCTGCCTGTGCATATCCATATTAAAGAGGGGATAGATAAGAATGCTTGCTATGAACTAGTCCCCATGGTTTGGAATAAAAGTGCTCTCACTTCACACATACTAGTTTGCTAATTACCATTACTTTGAAGAGGAGAATACTAAACCTGAGATTTAAGCCTTTCTCAGAATAATGTTGCTCAATGAAGTTGTTGGGGTGTTTTTTCTTTCTTTAAAAAGAAATTCCTTCTTTGACTTCTTGTTGTAGCAGTCCCTCTTGGTGCTGTATGTCACATGTACTGAGGATAATTTGAACTAACTTAAAATGGATTTACTGTGGTTTTATACCACTGAGGACAGAACTGTAATCATTTCACCACAGTATAAACTGTTATAAAATTAATGAAACTACATGGAGTTCATCAGTTCAATGCAACTCCTCTTTGGAACACAGGATAATATCAGGGTTGATTTCCACCTGTTTAGAGAATCAATGATGCTGACCTCTCTCATGGGTCTTTCTATAATCTCAACCTGTAATTTGAGTTATAAGAAGTGAAACGTCTCAGATCCAGCTGTGCTACAGCCATCTGTTTTTTCTTCCTGGACTATGGCAAAAAGGTCAAATAGTTTTTGGTTAGTTTGGAAAAACTAAGATGCAAACTTACCAGAGTAAGTATCTTACCCAGGTAAGTTTGCATCTGTTGCAATATAACATGTAAGTGTTCCTTGTGTGAAACAGGGATGGTGGTGATGGTCTTGATGTAAGCTTAATTTATTTGAATGTCAAAATGGTTTGAAGTCATTCATCTATGTTCACTGGGACTGAAATTGGAAGCAGTTCTAATGTTTGACATTTATTTCTCCTCTGTGACAGATTTCTATTTAAAAAAAATCAGTCTATTTCTGTCAGTCTAGGTAGAATTACAGCTGTGGAATTTGAATTATTGTACAATTTTTTGTATGTTTTCTTGACAATATTAAATAATTAAATTAACTCAATATTAAATAATACTTGCAAACATGTTGTTTTTAGAAATATCTCTATGCAATTAGTTCATTCTTTATTGCCTACACCTTTTTGCCTACAACAAACCTTCCTATTTCATACACCGATGAACAGCTCTAGCAAAAGGATTATTTGTCTTTGTCTTATTTCTACTTCTTCACATCAGAATTTATTTCATGGAAAACAGAATTGTACAAGTGTTGACATGAACAAGGTAAGAATCAAATTCATAGTCATCAGGGTTGACTTTTGACATTTCTTTCTTAATATAGGGAGATGATTTTCATGTTTTCCAGATGATCACGTCTCCTAACAGCAAAGATATTAGCTAAAGTTCAAAAATAATTTGGAGCTTTTATCTACAAATATCTAAATCAGTTTAGTAGTTAGGTACCTGAAAATGAGAGTTACCTGACAATAGCAGCTAATGACAGCATAGTGGATGAATGACAGAAACTGAATTGAACATCCATTAATTTAAGCCATTAAGATAAACATTTCCTTTATTGTAAGCCATTCTGGATGCATTCTAGATCTCTGATATTCTAAATCTTGATAAAGATAGCTTGATAAAGATAACTAGACCATAAATCAGACCTGTAGATGGTGAGGCACCAGAGGGCTAAATACCTAGAACTTTATGAGTTTCATGTTATCAGAAGATGTAGGACTGGAGACAATTGGAATTCAGCTGTGTCATTTTTGACAACATCTGATATAGACAGATCTCAAAGAATATAAAGTCCTTCAAGTAATTAAATTAAATTTTCAGTTTCTTTCAGAAATCACATAAAATGATATTTTTTCCTTGAACACTACACCCCTGCCTAGAATTATGGAGACACAGTAATTTTATTGTTAATAGAATTGTGCATTTCTCTTGAGAAAGTCCACAGCCCAGTACACTGACAAATGCCACAATGTAGATGAATGAAAACATAACTTTTCCACTCTTTTATCTAATATTTATGTTTAACAGTTGAAAAAAGTGGTAAAAAAGTGATAAAACCTGCATGGGTATATGTAATAATAAATTAGAACATTTTAGTCTGAACAATTTTCCTTTTTTTTGTTTTTTTTTTTTTTTTCCCTGCTGAACTTCTTTGTTTCTCTCACACCTTTGAACACTCATGGAACTTCAGGTGGTCTGTGGTGTGCTTTGACATAAGGAGAAATTGGGACCACTGCTGTACGAAAAGCAAAACAGCTGTGGAGAAGGAGTGAAAATACCAAGAGTGTTAGATGCATCACCTTTAAAGAATCCTTTAAACACAAAGCTTACCTTGCCCACATATTGAGTATCTGGACCTGTGTACTCCTCCAGCAGGAAAAATTGATTCCACATCCAACCACGCTTGGTGCGGTGCAGTGTTTTTCCATCATTCTCTGACATTCCTGTTATCCTTTCACTGTGTGAGTGCTTGTTAGTCCTTTTTTGGGATGGCGTCACATGAACCACATGAAACACAGAGCTCCAAAGCAGAATTGTCAGAAAGGAGTGAGTCCTCATAATTTCCAGTGATGCTGTCAGCCTCCACTCCTCTAATAATTCACCAGAACAAATTTTTCAAATGTTGTATTCCTCTTGTAAGAAAAACCTAAGGGACAAAGAAAAGTGTTTGTGTAAGTTGCAATAACTTTTTTCCCTAAGGAAACAGGAACACGGTCTAGTCATAGCAACAACAACCCATGGGAATGACAAATAACCATGAAAACTACTCAGTGAGCTTTAAGTGAAGTTCTTTAATGTCTTTTTTCATCTTATGCTAGTTCACTCACACGGCATATAGACATTAATTTAAAACACAAGCTGAGTAAAATACTTTATTTGAAAGCTTTAGCTACCAGCAACATTCTGACACAAGGAAAGAGCCGAAATAAGAAATCTTCCAACCTAATCTCTTCCAGTTCTGCCTGATTCTATCCTCCCTTAGCATCTGTTCAGAACTGTCTGCAAATCTGAATTTTCTGTTACTTTGTGACTAATACATCCCATTTTTCCCTTTTGCTAGACCCCAATTGTCCAGAAGTTCTTATTCTATTTCTGCAGAAAGGAAGTAATAAAAAGAAATTTGTAAAGTATGCCTTCCACAGATTCTTTAAACAAGAACAAAAATGATTTCTTAGACACCTGTGGGTTCATCGGAATCCCGCTGGGGTTAACAAAACTCTGTATTTGGAAAAGAATTCTCCATTTGGAATGTATTTCATTTTCCCTTGAATCATGGCTGAATGAATAGGAATTTTCATGAAATAGAATTTTACTGTAATTAGTATTTTTCTGAAAATTACTCTGACTTTTCTGTGGAAGTTTGTAAACAATATTTATTCAAATCAAATCAATCTTATACTCTTTATCTGGCAGTACAACTGAAGTGCCTGATGTCCCAGTCTTTTCCATAAATGCTTTCTCGTTAAGTCTGCTTTTGCTTTAGGATATCTTTAGCCGAGTTGCCATTGTATATTACAGAAATCACAGGAAAACAATTTAGTAGCAAAAGGACATTTTCTTTGAGAATCCTGCTCCATTAACAGGGATAGTAGTGTGAGGCGACAACACTCAGATATTTTGAAATTAAAAAAAAAAAAAAAAAGCAAAATCATCCCCCTTCTGCAATCCTACATTGCCAACAGCTACTTTCACTCTGTTGTTTATCTGTTTGCGATTTTTACAGAAGATGGGAAGGGAGCCTTTTCTGTACAAAAGCTCATTTTGGAAATAAGATGCCTTTTTGTGAAAAATATTAGTCAGTTGAGAACCAAGACTGTTTAATGGAAAACATTGAGTGAATTGTACTCTAAAGGCCTTAATGATTAAATTACTGAAATTGTGCCCTTGTGTGAAATCGTCTTAAAATGATGATATTCTGTATGGACTCAGTGTCTTAACTAGCAATCCTGAAGGAGGATCAAAGCCTAAGCATTTTAGTAACTTCAAAAAGTTTTAGCTGAGAAAGAATGAAGGCTCAGAATATTTATCACTTTCTAAGTTCATGCTAAAAAACAAAAAGAAAACAACTTAATAGGTGTCATATTTATGCAGAAGATCATCTATATCGTGCAGGAAAATTTGTTTTCTTTTGCTTCTCATTTTAATTGAAGAATCAAAGCACTAAGTAAATTAACTTAATTTGCATAAAATCATGAAGGTATGTAGATCTTAGCATACATTCATGAATGTGTTTTCTTTAAATTCTAGTTTTCACCATTGTAATGTTCGGTATGCTCCTGTTGAAGGCAGAGGGGAAAAGTACAACCCTCCTGTGATTAATTTAACACCAGTAAATTTTGACATTACCAGAGAACATGTTTAGTATATGATGATTGTGCTGGATATGATGTGATGATCTAGATACAGATCAAAAGAAAAAAAAAAAATAAAAGAAGGAGGGAAAAAAAAAAAAGAAAAAAAAGCCACACCAAAAAACCCCTTAAAGTCAGCCAATCTTCTATCCATGTTTAATTTTGATGAGTTGAATTCCTTGTATAATATTAGACCGAAGTAGGTTTTATCACTGAATAAAGCTATTTATTAATGTAGACCATAGGACATAGTTTGTATTTCAAGTCCATTCCGCTGCATCATCTGAGGCAGATTGAATAGTCTCTCATGCTTTGTATATTAGATCCTGATTAAGGTATTGAAGAATGAAAGTAGGCAGCTACAGGAACCTTTGGAAATACTGTATTCAGAAGTCAGACAATCAACTTTGTGCAATGACTCTTATTGAGTCTCTTATCTCTTCTGGAAATATTCTTGCTTGATATGTCCTCAAATAGTGCTCTTGCACAGTTGCATTTGGACTGTAGTTCAAGAATCCTCTTCTGCGCATTCTGAATTATAATATTCAAATATTCATGTTAATCAAATCCTGGATTTGATTACTTTTTCCTTGATACAAATTATGTGGTGTTATGTAACTATTCTGATTAATATTGTGGGTTTTTTATATATTTAAGGTTGTGATTGGTTTATTTCTCTAATGTCTTGGAGCTTACCATCTTTTCTGCAGTAAAACATAACAAACCATAAACCAAGCAAAAATTCTTAAAAATAGCGTGCATATTTGGTGAGATTTTAATGCATAGTAGCTATAAAGCTACTAAAAATCCTAAAAATATTTTTCTAAAACTTCTAAGACTTGAACGACTGCTGTGAAAAAGAAATTAATAAAAAATGACAAACATTTAAAATTTTCACTTTGAAATGTCCTTATTTCAAAACTTAGGCAGATGTAACACTCAGATTATTTAGTCTGCTTTGATTTTACTCTTTTTTTTTTTTTTTTCTTTTTTTCTTTTTGAAAGAGAGAAGGGTGGACGATATCGATATATTTTCATTTGGCCTTTTAGAGATGTATGATTGTGTGTCCAGTTTGGTGGTTTGGTGATAACTTAAAGAGCAAATAAAATTTCAAGTGTGTCACTTTTCCTATTTCAAAACTGCACATTTTAAATACCCTGAAATTGCCCTCATTCCTTTGTATCCAGACACTATTTGCCACACCCATTTAAATGCAGAAGAGATTTATACTGCTCTTTTATTGTACTCAGAGAGATACTTCACGGTGGTCATTGGCTCATGCATCTTGTCTCATATTCAGCTTTTCAAGCAGGTCAGGAGTTGTACTCCATAGACACAGAAGGTGGAGTTTAATATTGAAACAAAGGATTCTGATATGGTCCGGAAAAGACAGACCAACTCTTCAATTCAAAAGAACTCAGTGCACCGTGCACAGATGTTCTGACCCTGCTAGAAGAAATTACCTCCGTGCAAACACCCTTTTTTCACAGAGGAAAGGAAATTTTCTCGAAGGAATACAGTTTCCTGCATTTTGTCCCAGCCAGGGCAGAAGTTAGACTGAGATTGCTGTGGTTTCCTGTGTAGTGCTGCCCTCTACTGAGTTCCTTGATAATTAGTAGGACTTTATTACCTAGTCGAAAGGTAGCATCCTTAACGTCAAGAAGAATGAAGTAGAAACAAAAACAGAAACTGAAGCTACAGCCCTTTTTTTCCCCCTGCTTTTTATTTTTACAATAACTGGATCTTTTAGGTGTAAAGAAAGACTTATTACTCTGGGTCGGTGAGTCTGCTGAACATTATGATAAACATCTAATTTGATTTTTCTTCTAACAGGAGCAAAAATCTTTCGAGAATAATTTATTTTTTTTTCCAAGCAACCGATCAATATTCTATATACAATCTCTTCTCACTTCATTTCTGCTCCCATCATTTAATCAGTAAAATGTCAACTTCTTGTTCTTGTCAAACAAAAGAAAGTGGCTTTCTTTCTAGTTATCTTGGAAACCTCTTAAGATGGGGCATTCATGTGTTAAACATGTTGATGCCAAGCATTTCTGAGAACCTGCTTTTCTTCCCCATTTTGCAAATCAGTGAATCTGAGTGGAAGTAATAACTATTTTTTCTTTTGTATGGTTTGAAGGATATGTGGTGGTAGCATAGAACCATTGCAGTCTCTCCTTGCAGTAAGGACTTTGATATCAGAATCCTGCAACAGTTCCAGATAAATGAATAATCTCTGCTTGAAAAACATTATTCTCCTGAGCACAGTAACAACTGGAAAAAAATTATCTCTTGAAGTCCTTTTGAATGCAAAATATTCTATTTAGATTCTTCAGGTGTAGTGTGAAATAAGCCGTGCTGGGATCAATAGCAAGGATTTGTTACTGATGATGCCAATTTAAATGTTTCTATAGCAATTGCCATGGCAATGTTTTTAATTAGTGCAGCACAGTCACTCATAAGCATGACACGAAGAAAAGCTAACCTTCGGCAACTTGATAATGTATCCCACATTTGTCTGTTTCATTTGTTAACAGTGAAGCAAAATTTGTGCTCCAAAAGAAAATGATCTGGTGCTAAAATAGCTAAAAATAGCAGAGTTGACTGCAGCAGTCATGCTTCATATCGCACTCCAATCTCTAAATAAGAAAGATGTAACTAATGCTCAGGATGATCCAAACAATCTGTTAAACTAAGTATGTATTTTAACAGGATATCACAAATATAAATCTTCTGTAGCCTGCATGCATGGAAGCAGTCTCATTGGCTTTGTCAGCCTTTTTTTGAAAATAAAATATCTGAATGCAACTTTAATCTACCTAGACTGAGCACTGAGAATGGTGAAGCTGTAGCAACAAAAGACTGCGCTATAAACAGCACACTGCCGCTGATAATTCCAAGATTTAGGAAGAGGCTGGATCTGTGCCACTGTAGGTTCACTTTTATCACTTCCCCAATTAAAGATATCCCAGGATGCATGGGATATGCTTCCCTCTGGCTGCAGCACTCAAATATTCTCTGAGTGCATTCATGCTGTGGACACGAATATAGTGTCTGGATGTATGACTTCTAAAAACAGCATTCTTTTTTAGCATTCTTCTACCCAAAAGCATTTTTTTTTCCTTCTTTCCTATTCATGGATAAAGATGAAGTTTGAGCTAAGGATGAAAAGATTAAAAGTAAACAATCAATATGCATATGGACTAAACTTGAGGCAATCAAGAGATTATTTCAAGGAGAGCTGAAGTAGGCTTTGAGTAATCCCCAGAGCTTAAGGGACAGGTATTTTGACTGATGAATACCTATTCTTTGAGTACAAGTACTCAGATCCTCTTCAGGCACAGAAACGTGGGCCACACTGAGAAACACTCAGCAACTCCCACTGCAAACCTTTCAGAATAGATTTTCAGGACTGTTTTTTTGCTATTGGATTGCTTATCTTTTCAGCACTGCATACAGTGAAATTTGAAATTTGAAAAACTGCATACAGCTCATTTGAAAATTTTGCTAGTGAACAGCTGAAGGCAATTCTTTATTTCTGTTCAGGTTCCAGTGCAGGTTTCCTTAGCTACTTGGCTCCAGAACTCATACTAATAAAAATAATAGGGAATTTGAGCTAATAACATTTTGCATTGGAATGTCTACTGAGATAATGTCTTTAGGCAAATGAATCTGTGGTTTGTAGGTGCATTAGGAAGAACATTTCTCTTGCTGTGACAAGAGAGTGTTAAGATTTATTTTAGAGTGTTTCCAGACTCTTGGGTGTCTACATTGGAAATACAGGTCCAAATTCACCTCATCATGGCCTGAATCACCCTTTTAACAGCAATCTCAGCGTGCAACTCAAATCCCCTGGGTGGGTGGCTCTGGCAAGAGAATGTGTTGATTCATATTTGTACAATCCCCACTGAATTGCGCAGAGGCAGAGATGTGGTTTAAAGCAACTTTCCCTGGGCAGTGAAAATATCATCTGCCTTTCTCTGGAGCAAGTATCTTCTGAGGAGCAGATGAAACTATCTAGACTGTTTGTCACCCAACCATCCTTCCATCAGCTAGTGAACAAAGTCTGCAGCATTTCCAATCCATCATGTAAAAGGGTCTCTCAATTCTCAGTAATGGTATCAATGGAGCTAAAAGAGACCTTTAAAGTATCTACTTCCGAGGCATCAGGGTTACACATGTGAAATCTGCATTTTCTCACAGGAAAAAAAAAAAAAAAAAAAAAAAAAAAAAAAAAAAAAAAAAAAAAAGCAAACAAATTTTTTCTCCAATAATGAACATTTTTACAGGATCTCCTTTTCATCAACATGAGGGGAACCAGGAAATATGACACTTGTAAACCCTTAAAGCAAGGACTTTTGAAGATATTCTTTTGATCTTTAGTACTGATTTTTCTCCACAGGGAACACAATTTCACTCTTATCATATAATGAAGCTGCATTATAAGTTTTTATGCCACACCTTATTTACAACTGCAACAGATTCATCATATTCATGGTTTTAAAGAATATCCTTAAGAAATATGAGGAAAAATAAATGCTATCCTCAAAGCAATTTTTTTCTCTTTTCCTCTCCTTTAAGATTATTTCATGTTTTGTCACTCATAACTTCATTGTCTGTACATTGATACCCTGCAGGTATCAAAATTAAGGAATTTATTTTTGTTGGGTTTTCAGGGCTTGGGGTTTTCTTGTTTGCTTGTTTACTTGAGCTTTTTTCAGCAGCATAGCTTTCTATCTGTCAAATACAAACCCAAACTCTATCTGGAGGCATAGGCCCCTATTTTCCAGACATTGATTCTCATTATTTTCTCTGCATGAAACAGATGAGACTCACCTATGGCAGCACTGTTAATGACAGAAGTTACCAGTTCTCCTGATAACTGGGACTACACACTTTCTCTAAATTTCTTTTTCTTACTGCTTCATTATGTATCAGCCTACTTTGGTCACACATCAAGCTCATAACGAAGCATTCTGAGATTCCACATCTGGTGTCTCCAATCTCTGCATATCTCCTGAGCATGGCATGTACTGCAATCAATGGGAGCTTGCTAAACTTCCTGACTCTACAGCTTATATAAGGACATCTTCAAGCTAGTGTCTCAAGGTCTTTAAGGTCTTTTTTAAAAACTTCAATCTCTGCCATCCCCTTTTTTTTTTTTTTTTTTTTTTTTCTTTTGTACATCTGAGTCATAAGAAATCTTGTTCCTATAGAGAAGGACTTAATTACTTCCTGCAAAGGATTATATACTCACTTCTCTGGACTGGAAAAATTGAGTTGCTGACCAATCAAAGGTGGTTAGCAAATTCGGAATGTAATTCTAGCCCATTGTTGCTGCTTCCTTCCTCAGGGAATTGAGCAGCTGCTGAATGCTGTCACTTATTAGAGATCAACCTCCTTTATGTCCTTCTGCTGTCTCCAACGGGATCATACAATCTAGAAAAGTCTTATTCTCAGAGTTGAGCAGGAGTCCTGCAAGCATAGGAATTTGTACACAGAAATAATGCATAAACTTAACATAATTTTGCTACTAATTTATCTCATATAGTCTGAAAGAAGTCTGATGCAGCTGAGGTTTCATCTTATATTTCCATAATAAACACTTTAAAATACCTACAAATGGTAATTCTTTCACTTGCAAGAATAAAATAGATCTCAGAAATATCAATTCTGATAATTCTCTGGTTTTTTTTTTATTTCTAGATCTGAATGTCTGAATGTCACCCAAACCCAACAGAGAACCAAAAAATCTTTCAATCAGATGTCATTTTAATGAAATACAAATGTGAAACATGAATAAAATCAAAACAAATATAATAAAATAGTGCTTATTTTGTTAGTAACCTCACAGTAAAAATAAGGATATCTTCAACAAGCATACACTCATGATAACACCTAAGTGTGGAGAAATATATAAGAATTTTTCACCTGTATGTTTTCTTAGTCTCCAAATATGAAGTAATAGTCCCCAGTAAATTCTCTTTGCCATGACTTTCTCAAAGTTCTCTTTGAAAGCATGTAAATATCCCAGAGAAACAATATTCTGCAAGGGGACTCATATTTACCAATTTTGTGAAAAGAACAAGTACTTTATTTTTGTTTTTGAGCATTATAAGTGACATCTTCATCAAACAAGGAGTACAGCTATTGGAAGTCACGGAAAACATTTATTCCCTCTCCACTCTTTTTGCCACTGATGAATGTATGGACTTAAATCAATTACTCTCTCAGGGTTGGTTTTTTTTTTTTTTTTTTTTTTTTTTTTTTTTTTTTTTTGTTTTGTTTTGTTTTGTTTTGTTTTTGTTTTTGTTTTTGTTTTGTTTTGTTTTGTTTTCCCCAACATGGAAAGCTCTGGGACTGCCTGCTTAATCATTTCTTGTATGGAAACTGTGCCAGACTTTTGATTGCACCTGTAGCCCTCCTCTGAATCTCTTTTTTTTTTTTTTTTTTTTTTTTTTCTTCTTGAGACTGACAATCATAATAAGTTGCTTCATGCATTTATAAACAGCAGCCTAATCACTTTCTCTACTTAATTTCTTCATGA
The DNA here is from genome assembly GCA_014839755.1 of Sylvia borin. Classification (NCBI taxonomy): domain Eukaryota; kingdom Metazoa; phylum Chordata; class Aves; order Passeriformes; family Sylviidae; genus Sylvia; species Sylvia borin. The sequence goes on from CM025957.1 coordinate 80,160,160, forward strand.
TATATGGCATAGTTTGCTTTTTTATTGACCACACAGCACTGGGCTAAAGTTTTCCTGTATTATCTCTTGTCACATTGTGGCATTATTCCCCAACGGCAGTAGCAGTAGCAAGAATTTGTTTTTTAAATATATATTCTGGGTTTTACCTTGTGAATGATTTCACATATTTCCATAAGAATTTCATCATGTATCATTTGGTTGTCCACTCACTGTATTGCATAAACTTAAATATAGCTGTTAGACCATTGTAAGGTAGAGATTGGTTGGCACAGCAAGGCTCAAACCTCTGTGGTTAAACTATCTTCTTTTTTCCCCTGCCTCAGTCCAAAGTGGGTCTATCATGTCCATACTGTCTATGAGATTTCATGATGGGAATTTTCTGGGAGAATGATTGTTGGTACAAGCTAAAAAGGGTCCGTAATTACATTGAAAAGTTATGGGAAATTCCAAAGTTTCAGAATTGACGTATGTTAGTATAACCATAGTCATAAGACTCCTTTGCACAACTACTTGGCTTTATTATACTGTGTCATAGTGGTTAATCCCCAGGTGGAAACTAAACCTCACACAGACACTCACTCACCATTTGGTAGAATGGAGAAAAGTGAGAAAACTCATGAGTTGAGATGAAAAGAATTTAATAGGTAAAACAAAAGCTGCACAGAAAAACAAAGAAAAACAAGGAATTCATTCACTGCTTCCCATGGGCAGGCAGGAGCTCAACCATCTCCAGGAAAGCCATCTACATCTCACCACATTTAATGGTTTTTTGGGAAGACAAACTATGCTGAGTGTCCTATTTTTAATTTTTCTCCCTCCAAGTTTATCCCTGGGCATGATGCCATATGATCTGGAATATCCCTTGGGTCAGTTGAGGTTAGCTGTTCCAGCTGTGGCCCCTCCCAGCTTCTTGTGTACCTCCAGCCTGCTCACTGCTGGGGTGCTGTGAGGAGCAGAAAAGGCCTTGGTCCTGTGTAATGAAAACGTTTCTGCATTATCAATGCTGTTTTCACCACAAATCCAAACACAGCCCCATACTAGCCACTATGAAGAAAATTAACTTAATTGCAGCACATGCTGAATGTCACTTGCAGCATTTTTCACCTTGATATTCAAACTTGTATTCAGTTTATTTATGCGTATGTTCAGTACTGGCTCTAGTACAGATCCCTGTGGAACACTGAAATAGACACTTCAATGTCAAAACTCATTATTGACTTCTCCCTGCTGGTTTCTGTCATTTAATCTATTAAATGGATACATTGTTTATTATTATTTTATTATTTATTAATTAAATAAAAACAAATTTAATTAAAATCATTCTTACATAATGAATAACTGATATATGCAGGGACTTTCACTTCTAGATCATGGGTGCTTATGATGACTTGGTGAGTCATCCTTTCAAAAGCCATCTAGAAGCAGACCTATATCACATCAAAGAGATCAAAGCTACACATATGATTAAAGATGTCTAAGAGAACTTGAATAGGTCTGTGAGGCAGGACTCTCCTATTGAAGAGCTACAGTGATTTTTCCCCTGTACCCCACATGTCTAATATTGTGTTCTTTATAAGTACTGGTAACAGTTTCACTCATTTGGGCCTCAGAGGTAGTTTCAGTTCTACCAGAAACAAGTTGCAGGAATATTTTTTTTTTTTATTTTCTTTAAATTAGTATAATTTTTGATACTTTGAAATCCTCAAGTAACAAGGAAATTCAAGTGAAAGTTTAGAGAAAATAATGGATATTTCAGCAGTTTCAACACTGAGATTTTTAGGACTCCTGGTAGTATACATGAAGTGGCTGCCAACTTGAAATTCCACTCCACTGAATTGAGATCTTCTGCTCAGTCCCTGGTCAAATAAATGAATAAAAAAATAACTCTGTGTGGCATTTATTCCTTTAGGGTTTATAAGCAACTTTCCAAAGAAGTTTTTAATCATAGCAGTTTCTTAAAATGTTTCCCCATCCTCTGATGAAATGACAGAAAGGATATCACACTGATACATAGCTCTGAACCTTAGGTATATATGCTTTTTTAGTGGAGCCCTGTTCTGCTCTTTGCTCCCTAAGGATTTATATTTATACTCTCTCCCAAAGGCTAATAGCTTGGATGTGGCCCGCTGGTGTTTCAAAGTCCTGCAGAGAAGACCACCAAGAACAATGAGTAGTACCTCAGCTTGATTTTCGTGTTCAATTTTGTAATGAAAATTTGGTTATAATTTTCCTCAATGAGGCTTTGAGATCTCTTGTAGTATTTCCTGAATTTGCCCTCCTAAAATTTGTATGATTAGTGAAGACTTTATATGTTTATAAATTTATTTATTTGTTGCTCCCATGGCAGGAAATTTCAAAATGCTTCAGATCCACCTGGAACTACATCTATAAAGTAGATAAATATGCCATCTGAATTTGTTTTCAATAATTTAATTGTGCTCTGATGACAATGGAGTTGTTATTGCTCATACCAACTATTTTGAAATCTGTTTTGCTATTTTTTTCCTAGCTACTGGAGAAGGTTTATTTCTCTTAAAATACATGTCAGCTTTAAAGTGGCATGTGACATATTTTCTTTAGTAATGCCTGAACCAGAATTGAGTTTTTAACAATCTATATCTCAGCATGAATTCCCAGAACAGTCAGGTTTCCATGTGATTTATTTGGATAAATTGAAAACGCAGAGTACTTATCAGACAGCATTTCAGAATTGCCTCCTATATTTTCCTTGTCCTTTTGATTAAAAGTCAGTAAAAAGCAAAATTATAACTGCATGAAACCGTGTATATGGTTCCAATTTCAGGGTGAAAAAACAGTAGAAATATAATTGAAAATAGTTGATATAGCAAAACATTTACTTTATGGTTTCTGGTCAAGTACTTTTGGTCCAGCTTTGTCTGAAATGGCAGTGCATAGTCTGACTTTAAAACTTTTTCTGCATAAACTTAAACTCCTGTGATTGTCTCCTTTTCTTCTTCCATTCTTAAAAAAAATCGAGGGAAAAGGTTATATGAGGATACATATCTTTGGTTGGGCTTCATGCAGAGAAGACAACTCATAAATAGGTGACTTCATAGAAAACAAATTAACTCAAGCATATAACAAGACAAAAAGGTGCATAGGTAACCTATACATAGGGATGTGCCAGGCTCTGGTTTTTAATCTTTTATTGGTTTAAATAGGAATAGATATTTCATACAAAACAAACTTATGCCTTGTGCATGGGAATTTTTTCCCTCTTTTTACCTTTTTGATTCTGCAGTCTTTATTAAAGCCAGATTGTGTTTTAGTAGTATGGCTGGGAGTACACAGCATCACTTAGTGAAACAGCTCAATTTCTATTTTCAATAAGGCTTGCTAAATTGCCTTGTTTTTGCTAACTCTGAAACACTGTCATTATATGCACTATCCACAGGCAGTTCTTCATGGGAAAGATGGACCTTCATCTAAATCTCATTACTGCAGTGTTGATTATAAAATAAACATTTTATAGTAACAGTTACTAACAAATAGAATGAATAATAATGACCCAGCATATCAAATGCAATTGTCCTATTGCAGCTCTAGGTGCTGAGAAGAGAAAACACACTGTAATGGTGTAATAAAAATGAACATCATGACATAATAATTTTAAGTTAGTTGATATGAATCCAGCAAATTTTTTGATTTTATAGTTCAGCATCTTAATGAGTGCTAAGGAATGCCTATTTTTAGTATTAGAAAGCACCAAACAAAATCTGTAAATCTATTTGTTTATATGTGCCTGCTTAGCATCAATTTTTTTTGATAAAGGCAACGACAAAGCCATAGGAAGGGGGTTTGAGTGAAATAAATCCTACCTTTTAGCTGATGCTGCTGAAGTTATTGAACAGTGCTACTGAATTTTCCAATTACATTTTTTTCAAATAATTTATTTCCAGTTTTCTCATAGCAGCATACAAAGATACATGAAGACAATTGAACCTGTTACAGAATTATGACTAAATATTAATGTAGAAGAACAATGGTATGCTTCCAGTATTTGGGAAAACAAGATCAAAATTCAGAGTTAATAGAACAATATTTCTAAAGCCAACAATGAATCCTAATCTTACAATAGATAAATATCTTAAACCATAGTTTAACCTCTGTCAGTAGTCACTATTTTGTGTGGATTTATGCATTTCGAAAATTTCACTCTTTCCTCACCCTTCTCACTTAATAAATATATATATTTTTTACGAGATTTTTTTTTTAAATTCTAAACATGTTGCATTTATTTTTCTTCTTCATTGGTATGTTCAAAAATTTCTCAAAACCAATGCACATAAATCTGTGGGTTATTAACTAGGTTGCATTTATACTGGAAATTCTAAAAGAAGAACCCACGTGACCATTCATTTCATTTTTTACTCACAGTTATAAATGAAACAATAATGGTGAAAAAGTAAATTTTGTTTCTTTCTGGTCACTTTTTCAGAGGATGAGTTAGATTAAATGTTTTCATCAATCATCTTTTTATTGTTCTCTATTTTGTATTAGCAACACTGCTAAAATAACAAACAGTCCATCAGTTTCACGTTCCAGTTTTTATAGGTACTTGATAGACTAATGTTTGCCAGATTTCAAAACCATTCTAACTACGGTACTACCTTGGAAATTCATATCCATTTCATAAAATGGACACCTACAATATATTTGCATTTTGCAAGAAACTTATAAAAGCTCGTTTTTATTGACTTCATTAATCATTTCTAAGCAAGATCTGGGGGGAAAACAGTGCCCTGTGGAGATTTTTTTGGTGCTAAGGACATAATGAGTTTTTGTATTATTGAATACTAGATATCTGTTATCCAAAAGAGGGAGCCATAACATTATACTATTCCTTTGCACTTTTCCAGACAGTGAAGCTGCATAAATGCTTTTATTTCTTTTTCTTAGAGATGATGCTTGCTCTGAGGTGTCTTTTGTTTGTTTGTTTTCTATTAATAAGTACTACCCAGGACTAGATAATACATGCTAATAATCTTATCGGATCAGAGTTAAATGGTTACACTAAAGAAAAATATATTTTAGCAAATATCCTGTCATGAAAAAAGAAAAAAATGTTGGAATAAGTCTTCTTGTTCTTGATTTCACCCACATGCACTTTTACCACTTTTGAGACAAGAGTGTAGTGTCTTTTTATTTAATTCACATATTTTAAAATAGAATATGTATATAAATATCAAATGAAACTTCCTAAATATATTTTGATTGTATGTCTCTGTAAAAAGTGAGATTTAATGTAAAATACCACTTTTAATAACTGATAAGACTTCCAGTTATTATACATTTGCTTAGAGGAACACAACACTTCTAAAGGCATTGCAGATATTTTGGAAAACGTGGACTAGATTGCCTTAATATCTGAAAGGTCAGTGGACAGGAATGCATCTGAAAGAGTGGAATGGAAAAGCACAGAGTGATCTATAACGTGTCCTTTACTTCACAGTTTCTTTACAGAATTCTCCTTTCATGAGTTCCATGTGCCACATTGGCATTCCAGCACAGCCTTGTAACCCTTTGTGAGGAAGGACTTTTGGTATTCTCAGCATCAGAGAAATATTGATAGTTGCTTAATCCCTTTCTAATATTTTTTAACTAAAGTATAAGTTTGATTTTCCTGTTGATTTACAAATGGAAAGCTCTCTTAATGGTTTGTCTGTGACTATATCTCAGTATTTTGTAGCAATGTATTTGTCTGAAAATAATGTAAATGCTGGTTTTACAGACCTATTTGGTCAATGAAAAAGACATGCCAAGTTAAAATTCCAGATGCTAGTACAAATAAAAAATCTGTGGTTGAAAGCATATATGCAAAATTTGTTACCTCTTTTACGGAATATAATTTCTTCTAGCATTTTTCTTCTCATTCCTAAGTAAAATTAAACAACATAGAATTATATGCTATGTAATATAAACCACTATATCCTTTAGTTTCTCTTATTTTTGTTTGTTGGTTTTTAGTCTTTAGTGAGATGGATGCTGAGCAAATAAGAAAAGAGGAAAGAGAGTACTGGGAAGGGAAAGAGCAAGTGAGAAGATGAGGAAAGCACCAAGAAGATGAGGAAAAAGGAGAAGAGAGAGGATACAAACACTTGAGAACAACAAAGGTGCAGGAAAGGAGAATAAGTGTTCTTCAGAGAAGTGTGTAAAGTTAAAAATTCCATTCATAGCATATATTTGTTAGATGAAGCATGGTTGTCAGAAACACTTTCCAGTTACCCAGCTCGAGAAACGTAGATTGGATATTTTCAGAGCTGCTGACTATCAGCAGGTCCACAAATTAAGCTAGCTTTACAGATGCTCAGCAATTCTGGAAAGAGGTTGTGTTACACTGGATTTTTGTTTTATTTATTTCAAGATTTTTCTTGATATTTCTAAGAGCAGTACTTTCTCTATGCATTTTAAGAGCCTCTGCTACTTTCTGTGAAATTTTAAAGGTAACATTTCTCCGTGAATAAGCATCATTCACACAAATTGGTATTTACCACAGTGGTATCTGATGTCACCTAACAATTTCTACTGCAATAAAATATATAGATAAGTTTTAGGAAAACTTCTATGTTATTGAGGTTATAATAAGCTTTAAAAGTGACTTCACTGCAAAGCAGACAAGAAGGACTGCAGATTTTCTTGTGAAAAGCAAATGACTGGATAAGGCATGATGGAATAAACATTGGACCTTAAAATAGATTAGCTGGAAAAAGCATCTAGACAGTTCTTTTCCACTCCAAAATTAATTAGTCAGTTTTTGCTTGTCCCATATCTTTTTATGGCAAACAGTCAATCCAGCCTATGATGCACCTTGATGTAACAGCTTGTGACTTGACCTCCAGGTAATTTGTTCCAGCAACACATTTGAACTCAAAACTTACAAAAATGAGAAGTTATTCATCTTCATCAAGTTACTATTTGCTAAAAATTGTTCACCGTAATTTACTTTCATTACCAGTATTTTTTTTTCAAATTTCCCATGAAATAAAAATTCTTTAGTTGGTGTATTTTAAAATTTCAGTTAATCTTTTCAGTTTTATTATTGATATTTTATAAGCCTTTATTATATTGTCTCACAATATGAAAACAGCTTTGCACTTGTCATTTCTATTGTGACATGAAATGTTTTAGTGATTCATATGAAATAATAAAATCAGTTCAGTTATTGAATATATTGTATCTAATACAAAGTAAAATACTTCATCTTAATTTCCATATTGAACCCTCCTCCCACTTGTGTCATCATGAAAGTAAGTAATCTTGCAGAGCATCTAATTTCATATAATTAAAAAAAAATATTATTAGCTGCCACTAAGTCATCATAAAGAAATCATGAACTTGAGGTTAAACATATTTCTTGTCTTGAGCCTTCCCTTTTTTGTCCTGAATACATACAAAAATACTTTTTTTAAAACCAGCTTGCATGTGCTGAAATTATTAAAGAAAATACACTGAAAAATATATTATGCATCAAACTTTTCTCATTTGGATATGATCATTGTGAATGTAATTAAAATAAAAGTGATTACTCTAGCCATATTTTTACTTTTTGTTTTCCCTGTTGGCATTTGAAAATATGTTCATGTTTACTCCAATTACGTTCAGCTAGGTTCTTTTGTGTATCATCAGACCTACTTTTAATACTCCATAACCAAGTCAATAATATTCATACTTTTAATTTATTGTCGCGTTTAATGATATAAGTCCTCTTTCATGCAGCGAACTAAGGTTACTTAATTATGGTCTGGTTCTAATGCAGGTTTTATCTACACCTACACTAAAAAGTGGCCTAAATAAGAATTTAGGTAGTCACTTTATAATTGGAATTCCCCATTTCTAGTGAGTTTTCTATGATATATAAAATTATAATTTTACATTTTCTTTCTGAAAGCAAATGTATTCTGCATTTTTCTAACATTTATTTCAGTATGTCTCTATTTTGGTGTGTATTTAAGGGCTAAGTGTGGTAAGGCACTCTATTTACATTCTTTGTTGCTTCATCACTTACACAAAACATAATTTAAACAACCAATTAATCTTTGTAGGAGTGTTTTGGTTTTTTCTCTTACCTCCATGTACTGCATTTGCTCTGCCCACATGTACATAATATTGTTCATATTTTTAACTCTTTTTGCATTTGCAGGACATTTTAAAACTTTCTTCCAAGCTGTCTAAGTCAGTAAAAATATTCTGCTAACTACAATGGCTTGCAGTTAGTTTCCTGTTATTTTCCTGTTTTATAGTTTCTCCACTTTGTCTCTGTCTTTACATTTTAATTTTTTTCAGTTGTATATACACCCTAATACCTTCTAAACTTACGGCTTCTTCAAGACATTACTAATGTATACATTTGATTTTGAATTTTTAAACCAAAGATTTTTTTGCCCTGTGCCTAATTTGTGTTTGTCTATATTTCATGTTGTACATACTCATGTATAGCAATTTTTTTAATCTATAATTTTATTTAAATAAAGGAATGTACTACTTTTATAAACACTATGTTCACAATATATTTATTGCATTTTAAATTATACTAAAATTATATTTCAATCTCATTATGGTAGCTGAACAAGATGTACTTCTCCTTTCTCTCCCAGCCTATATGGAAAGAAGCCCCTTTATACTATCTGTATTTCGATCTAACTTTATCCTCTGCTGTATCAGAAATCACTATCTGTTGGCATTTTGCAATACTGTTTTGTCTGACATTTGCTTTGAAAGCAACATGGATTTTATTCCACTTGTTTGCTTGAATACTGATGACTTCTGCACAGAAGAGAATACATAAAAAAAAATCCAAGCAGTTTCGTTCACATAATATATTCTAATTGGCTTTGTCATTTAATGTTATCTATCTACTCAAATTTTATACACATGGACATTATACAAATAATTTGGATTCTGTGCACATATCAATCCCTATGCAGGGGGAAGGATGTGAAGAGACTAGAAAGAAAAATTTGTAACATTTTAACATTAGTCCTGACTGAGCAAGAATTGACCATTTCCACCCTATTGCTATTGCCCAGCTCCTGGAGCTGGTGAGGGTCAGGAAATTCAGGCATTCAGAATAAGCTGGTGTTCAACTCTGCAGTGCATTCTGCCCTTTCTGTCCCTTTGCAGCTCTCAAGTCCTCTGCTTGGCCTTTCAATGACTGTGACAGTATTTTTTCCCTTTATAAAGATTGGGTCTAAATGTTACTGATGTCCATGGGAATATTCAGCTAGATCATGATGAGCTTTCCATCAGAACTATGTGCACTTTTGTTGTTTACCTGAAGCTTATACTTGATTGCTGTCATAGAACATTTTGAAATACTTTGTTGTAATTACTGACTGGTAATTGGCAATTTATGAGGGGCACCACAAGAATACTAATTTGTCTGGTCTCTAATGAAACAACTATATTCTTTCAGATCCATAAGATAGAACCATAATGTTGCAAAGACAATGTATGTGATGTCCTCGTATTTTTTGTATAATTTTCTCATCTTCTAGTATTTCTTGCTTCAAGATTTAAATTCGGTATTTTAGCCTGAGCTCAATCAAAAAATGTGTTATTCAAGCCAGTGTATACTTTTTTCTGGACAACAAGCTATGACTGTCTACACTCTCTCATTGTACCAGTAAATAAACAGAACTTCAAATTCAAAAGTAAAAGTATTTGGTTATTCTTATCAAAGATATTCAAAGACAAAAGGTGAACTTAAATAATGTAGGATTATATCCATGCAATGTTTTTAACTTATTAATAACTTCATAATAAAACTACAAGGGTTAAAAAGTCTTGTTTTTAAAACTACACTCTGTCTTCCTGATTATCCTCTTGTCCTTTGGACTTCTTAGTGACATCAAAATCCAAAAAAGTATGAATAAAAATTCCCCACTCTGTTCTTTTATAATCTCTCCCTTTTTTTTTTTTTTGCAGTCTATGGTCTAAGAAAAAGCAAGGTTACTTAGGCCACATATCTTTTTTTATAAGCCTCTAATCTGTTGAAAAGGCAGTAGACATATACAGTTCTAAATTGTTCCTTTTTGGTTACTACAGATTAGGGATGCTATAAATATTTTCCATCAGGGAAGTGCAATTCTATATGACAAATTTCAAGCTGCTTATAATTGGACTATATATTTTTGTGTAGTTCTGTTAGAAACAGGCTCCTGAGAGGTTTGCAGACTCACAGGGTTAGAACCACCCACTTAAAACAGCACATCCTTAGACATCTAGGTACTGTTGTGTTGTTCTATTAGGGCTGGGTTTGGTGTCTAATATACAAATAATAATTGACTTTCCTGTAAGCAATATGCAATATTTTCCATGATGGAGGAATGCAGACATATTAACAATATTTCTAGTAGTTTTTAGCTATAATTTTTGCCAAGTAGTCACTATCATTGTGAATAAGTGTGAAAGAGGAGTATATAACTCACCTTATTAATGACTGCCCTAATACCACAGCAAGCTAGGGATATCCAGTGATATGGGTGTATGCACTTAGGCCAGGCAGGATCCTATGCTTAGCCCAATCTTCTTTTTCTGGAATGATGGCGTATAGATGTTAGTAATTACTCTTACCCTTCTTACTCTTTCTTTGTTTCCGTATCAAAAAAATGCTAAGACAAACATGATGGTGACATTAATTCTTTTGGACAACTGGTCAGGGGGACTTGGAGTAGGGGGAAGCATCTTTTCTTGTACCAGATAAACTGGTTTTGTCTCCAGAACATTGAAAAAGGAATTTTTTATTGACAGATCATCATTTAGTAAAGGGTTCTACCCTCTTTTTTTCTCACTTCCATTGGGCTGATGATCACTCAGGTACCTATAAACCCTTTACTCTCCTCTTTTCAAATCAACAACTCCCTCTGACCCCAAAAAACTCAATAGTCACCTAGCTCAAACCACAGCAGAAACAAAAGGGAGACAGACCAGCTGCTGGTTGTGCAAGAAGACAGTAAAGCTACACTCTAGAGGGGGGTACACAGTATGAAAAGAGAAAAATGTTGAAAATGTTATGATACTGTTGCCATTCTGGCAGGTAACGATTTTTGCATAATAAGTTTTAACTGGGATCTTGTAGTACTCCTGCTCACTACCAGATGAACTCAATGAAATTATAATGTACATGAGTCTCACAAGTAAGAGCTTCAACTCTAACTTCTGAATTACAATTATTTATGCCCATATGTACATATATGTATATGTATACACACATATAATGTAAGGAAAGCATATGTACATTTCTGCATTTAAATACTGAGGGACTTTGAGTGATTATGTTGAAATATCTTTTGCATGTATTTTCAGAGGAATCCAGTCAGTAAAACAAATGAACATGGTCAAATACTTTTTAAATTCTCAATGAAATACCCCAGAAGTTTTAATATTCATTCCTAGCTATAAAGAATATGGCTGGTGAAGTATTAAGATTGATTAAGATAAATCAATTTCTAGCCTCAATTGCCTAATATGCCATATGGCATCATTCAATTTTTTGAGAAAAATGTTATAAAACATGCTGCCTTCAAAGATGAACATCACTATATTTCAGGAAAAATAGTACTTCTTTTTTTTTTTTTTTTTTTTTTTTTTTTTTAAGTGAGATTGGTGCTGCTGTTTGTCAGACGTACATCAGAAAACAATTGCTTGTATATAAAGGTGGTGACTTTATCCTATGACTACCTTATATTTAAATCTTAACATCTTCCATTCTTTTTTTTATAAACAGGAAAAGAAATCTTGAATGCTCTCTAGCAATGCTGGAAAACTCATGCTTCCTTCAGTGTGCCTTAGAATTTACCACTCCAAGCTACCTGCAAAAAACAAAAAAATGTGTCTGTGTTATACTTGCCCTTCCTGTTTTTCAGATACTTGATAGTGGTCACTGAAAAGGAAATTTCTGCTTTAAAGGAGCATGCTCACATCATTTGACCTTTCAATTATGAGGATAAAACTAAACTTCAGGGCCAATTAAGCAAAGTAGGAATAAGAAGTAAACTTTTATTTACATTGCAAATGGGAATTTAAATTGAAGTTAACAGAGGTTTTGTTTACCTTGGGGCTGATAATTTAGATGACCATACAGTAAGGATGAAGAATTCCAAAAATTCCATTGTAGCAAAAAGGTTTCCTGAGCTTTTGCTCCTTGAGGTGAGAAACAGAAAGAGAAGCTTAAAACTCCATGTTGATATGATTGCTTAAATTTTCTGAAGGTGTGAATTTTATCAATACTTGTAATGAGGTACAAAGTGCATGGTTCTTAAAGTGTTTCACTGAAAGTTGCCAATTAGTCATGCCATGAATTGTATTAATGTGATTTAGTAAAAAGTTCCTCTTTCATCGAGTTTTTGCCTCAAAACAAATTTGTTGAATGAAGTAGAATTATTTTCTAGAAATCTTGAAAGAATAAACTGAAGCTGATTTGCTGGAGGACCCTGGGAACCACCATTGAGTCAGTTTCATCTCTGTACCTAGTGTGATTATGAAACATATCACCCTGCAAGACATATTAAAGCATATGGAAGACAAGGAGGTGATCAGGGACAGCAAACATGGTTTTACCAAGGGCAAATTCTGCCTGACTGATCACATGGCCTTCAGTGATGGACTGACAGCATCAGTGGACAATACCTTCCAATATCATGTACGTGGACTCCTGTAAGGCCTTTGATAAGATCCCCACAACAGTCACGCTGCTAAATTGGAGGCATACATGTTTGACTGTTACACAGATAAGGAATTGGATGGTTGGCCTCATTCAAAGATTTATAGTCAATGGCTGTGTCCAAGTGGAAACCAGTAAAGAGTGATGTCCCTCAGGGGTCTCCACTGGGGCCAATACTATTTAATTCCTTTTTTAACTACACAGACAGAGAAAAAGACTGCACACTTAGCAAGTTTGCAGATGACACTAAGACATGTGGTGCAGTTCATACACCTGAGTGAAGCAAAACCATCCAGAGGGAACTTGACAGACTTAAATAATGTGCCTATGCAAATCTCATGGAGTTCAACATGACCAAGCCCAAAGTGCTGCACCTGGGCTGGGGCAATCCGCAGGATCACTACAGACTGTGGGTTTGAGAGTTTGAGAGCAGCTCTGCTTATGAGGACTTGAGGGTACTGGCAGATGAAAAACTCAGTATGAGCCAATGACTTTTAACTGCAAGAGAAGAAGGTTTAAGTTGGACATGAGGAAGAAATATTTTACAGCAAAGGTAATGAGACACTAAAGCAGGTTATCCAGAGCATTTGTGGATAGTCCATCATTGGAAAAGCTCAAGGCCAGGTTGGATGGGATTTTGAGTAACCTGATCTAGAGGAAGGTGCCCCCTGCCCATGGCAGGGCCATCGAACTTCGAAGTTCCTTCCTAACCCAAACCATTTTATGAATCTGGAATGACAGTACAGACACAGCAGATATTTTTTCTGTGTTTTTTCTCTGATATTTACCACTCTAGGTCTGATGTTACAGATAAAAACTAGAAATTACCTGCGAAGACCTCCTCAAGTCAGAGCACATGAGAATGCTTCTTTAGTTGATAGTAACTGGATATAGCTCTGGAGAAATTACAATGCAAGTATATGCATGACTTCCATAACAGAGATGTTATGCACATAAAAAACCAAACAAATAAATTAGAAATCTATATTGGTCATTACACATTAGAGCTATACTTACACTGACATATGTAGGTATATATGTAGATATATGGAGCGATAGAAGTGTACCTAGATCCTTAGATTTTTTAATCTAACCTCTGTCTCTAAAATTGTATCAAGATAATGATAAAACTATATCGACATAGATACAGATATAGATACACATATACGCAAATACATGTAAGCTTGTACCACAGGCAATGGAATTTCATTATTTTTAAAAATTTCTATTAAACTCAGAGGCTGACTAGCATGAAGTTTAATTAGTGCTAACTAACTAGAGGTGAAGGAAGCAGAAAATTAAGGTGACTCTTTTTATTTTTCCATCCTACCGCAATGTCCCCTTATTTATGTTCCTCTAAGGTGTTGTTTTGTTTTTTTTTTCAGATTTCAGCTTTCAGTCCGTAAAAAATATTGATTCTGATGCTATTTGTGAAGAAAGGACATAAACCACAACATTCATTTTGGTCCTATTTTTATTGTAGCTACCCACAGTATTGCATTTTAAATGATCTCAAAATAAGTAATCCAGAATCCACTCTTAGAGAGAAAGTCTTCCTTCCTTCTTTCCTTCCTTCCTTCCTTCTTTCCTTCCCTCCTTCCTTCCTTCTTTCCTTCCCTCTCTCTCTTGTTTTCTTCCTTCTCCAGAGAATTAGAGATGCATTCAATCAGGTTGGCAAGGTTTCTTCTAGTAGTTCTTGGCATGTTGTTTAATAATTACCCTGAGTTACTCAATGCATGTTTCTGCCCTGTTTTTTTTTATTATTTGGGACCACCACATGTAAATCTTAGGAAAGTTCTCAGTCACATCTAAAACACATAGGTACAGTTTCAAACTACCCACACTTGCAGAAAAAATATCACTATATCCTAAATTTATGTAATTTATCTCTCAGTTTAAAAATAGTGAAATACCTTTTAAATACAAATTGAGATTAATTTTAAGTCATGATACTGAATCCTGGACTGGTTAATACTTAAGACTAATTTTAGTTCTAATCAACAGTCAAAGTATGAATATGTTCTACTCTTCACACAGGTCAGTACACAAACTACAACACAAACTACACAGAAACCATTTGTTCTTGCGTGCAATTGTTAGCAATTCTTCATCTGTATATTCCTCTGAAATCAGCATTTATATATTGCTAGACATTACATAGTGCATCTCTTGAGTAATCAAGAGAACAATGGTCCTATATCTGTATATATCAGTGCAGTTCTCTACTTAATCATTTAACTCCTTTGCAAACATAAAGTAGTTAAAAAGCTATTCAGCCTGTAGGCTTTTGGTTTGGGGAGTGCTATGAAATAGAGTCTCAACGCACTGGAGACAGAAAAAAAACCATAGAGGGCCTTCGTGTATTTGAGAAGTTTATTCTTTGCATCTATAATTTCTTTTTCTGTATCCTATATTTTCTAGATTCTTTGGATCTATATTGTAGGGGTGTGTTAGGAAAATTTGCTCTGAAATGTAAATGTGAATTTTCTGAGCATAAATTCAATTGGCAAATAAATTATTAGAGCATCATTTTCAGAAGTACTAAGTCTTTCCTTCTAGCAGTGTTCACATATACGTTTCTGAACGTGCAACACTAGGCATGCCCCTAAATCATTATGTCTTAGATGGAACCTTTCAGTAGGGATGAGGTGTTTTTTGTTTGGGTTTTTTTTTTTTTTTTTTTTTTTCAAAAAAATTCAGTGTGTGGTACCTTCCACACTTCCTAATTCACCCCTCCTTTTGAGTTAAGTGGTGTTTTTTTCCCCTTTCCTAAATACAAGCTTCAGGGAAAGATTCTCAACCGGTAGATTTTTTTGGCCAATGGTATCTGAGAGCAGCTGTACAAACTTTTTTTAGAGTTTTTTCTCTTTAATTGCCTTTAAAAGGTATTATAGGTGCATTAAACACAACATTTTTAAAATTTGAAAGTATTTTTGCTTACTGCAGGGATGGTTTGGTACCATAAGTAGATTTTTCAAGAAGACAATAACTGGAAGAGCAGGAAGTACCAGAAGTTTGAATTTTATCAAAATGTAACAAATGTAATTAAAATATCACAAAATCAGTACTTCAAGTAATGTGTGAGTTTTCAGTCTTGATGCTGCTACTACCATTATTAACACTAACCAAAGAGCAATTACCTTCATTATTGTTCCATCTCCATGAAAGAATTTGAAGAGATTAATCAATTTTATTTAGAACACAAGGGATTTCACTTATAATCTTACTCTAGAAAAGATGTAAATCCAACCAGATAGCTGCTTTGACTAGGAAAGAAGTCATATATATCACAAATTTAAAACCATTAAAAACAAGATCAAGTTCAATTGCTGGTAATCCATGGATTGCAGATAACAGGAACGAATGAAGAGACTACATAATTTTTTAGATAGAAATCCATTTTTCCTATGAGTCTGAATCCTCATTAGTAATGAAATTACCTTTTACATTTGGGAAGCAAATGTAGGGATTATTGCAGATCTTCCAGGAAATGTGAAAATATTTTCTGTAATTTAATATTTTTATGTTTACTCTGAGGAAAATAGATTTTTTTTTTTTTTTTTTATCAGATAGCATCATTATAAGAACACAGACTCAGCACTCATTTTTACTTAGGGTAAGGGAAATTCACAAAAGTAATTTCACTGGCTTCAGTGGGACCAGTCTTATTGCAAAATGTTACTCGTTCTGAATACAGTCTGTGGAATGCAGCACAAGCACAAACAGCTCTCCTGACAAATAGTTTAAACAACTACAAGAATTTCCTTTTGCAGTAAGTATGTTTTCCTGATTTTTTTCCCCTTTTACTACACAGGCAAAATTATTTCCATGAGATTACCCACAACCAGCATCTATGACTTAAAAAAAGGAAGAAATAACATTTTTACAATAGCTGTCTACTACAAAGCCTGATATTTCAGTCCACTAGTATGGGAAGTAGTGACAAAGAATAATGCAAACCATGTAAAAGTATTGTAATAAATAACGAAGTAAGCAGAAAAATTCACCAGAATGCAACACTATAAACTTAAGAAAACCCATTGTAATATATTGCTTTGAACATTTTTTTTTCCTAGAATTTACATGAGTTATTCTTGGGTTTATGTCTCTAGATGCATGCATACATGCATGAAGGTGTGTGTGTATATATATATATATGTGTGTATATATATATATATATAAAGCTGTTCTGTTCATAAACTGGAGCTATTATTTTTATCTGTTAAAATCAGATGTAAGTAGTTCACTGATACCTTCAAATTATACAGAACTTATAACCACTGGATTTAAAAATGCTAAATCTTATTTATTCTGTGCCTATTTTTTCTTTCAAAACAGAAGCAATGGGATATCCTTCACCCTTACACCCGAGTGAGACCTTTTTTGCTTTGCCTCTCCATCTCCTTAGGAGCAAATATTGAATGATGGAGTAGACAGGAAATAAAATCTAATTATTTTAGTAAGATCTTAAGATGGTTTTTTTTTAGATCATTATGTTTTTAAACTTCCTTTATTGAACACTTTTTACACAACTTGATGTTTTATTGATTTCTGTTTTAAGAGATGCCAAAGTATAAATGTCAAATTCTGCGCCACTGATTATCAATATAATAGATCATATTTTTTTGAAAGTAATATCTAAATATAACTGTATATATTGCCTGAAGACTTGTATACATCATTAATTGACTTCAAGTAAACTACTAAAAATATGTCAATTCTGGTAATCTTCTTAGAGCTGTTGTGTAATTTGTTTAAATTGATGGAAAGGCCTACTGTTTCCTTCCCCAAACACTAGTGCATTATCCACAATTTTCTCTATTTCACAGAATCTCTTCTTGGGTGTAATTTACGAAGATCATACTTTGACTCTAGACAAGTGCTTTTTCTCAACATACTTATGCACAATGGCAAGATGACGTCAGTAGTTTTCAGAAAGTGAAATTCTTGAGTAGCAACATGCATGGTCCTAAACTCCAACATCATTACATGCAGAATTTCCATGAAGGCGGTTGTTCTTTCTCTCAAATGCAGCCTCTGAGGATAAAGAAACCTGAACACCATCCAGTATCTAGAAAATTTGTACTTACCTAAACCTCCTTAACCTCTGCATGTCAGGAGATAACATAATATGAAAACTATGCTTTTCTGAGGGAGACAGAACCCAAAGTGATGTTGTTTCTATGTTGCTATTACTCTCACCACTAAAAAGTGTGAAATTTAATTACAGACATTTGCATTTTACTAGCAAAGGAATACACTGGCCATCACTTGAACCACTTCATTTTGCAGTTGCAGAAATACTTTTTCTGAGAAACATTTGTGGCTATTTGATGGTGTTAGTTTAATATTCAAGATAAATATGTTTTTATGAACACTGATGTAATCATACAGAGAAATTGGAGGCCCATTTTAGCCTAGCTCTGACAAAAATCCACTCTGTAACTGAAACCAACTCAAGTCTCTGTGTGGCACTGTGTGTGCATGGGATGAAAAAGATGCTATCCATGTCCTGTAAGCTTCCCAAGATTGCAGAACAGAGATTATAAATAACATACTTACTTCCTGACATTTCTATAATAAAATTACATACTGTGTATAATTTTTTTTTTTCTAAAACATTTTGAGCCTTTTTCTGAGTTGTAGTATACATCCAGCATTCTTCCTTTATCCTGAAGTTAGTAACATTTTCCTGGAAATCACCAAGTCTCAGTTTGGCTGGGATTTTGCGCTGCAGACATGTAGTGTGATTTGATCAAGATACAACTCTCCTGTTCAATCATGCTCAGCAAGTAGTCCTCCATGCCACTGGGGTATTTTTTATCACGATCAGTCACTGAAACTTGCCTTTTAACATTCAGCAATTTCCTATGTATTTAAAAGGCAAGAAGATAAATTACTCTGAGTGCTTTTGCAAAAAATCTTTTGTTCATTTCCACCTTTTGAAAAACTTGGAATTTATTCCTAGAAATGATGTTCATAAACTCCTTCACTCACATACTGAATGCAGTTAGCTTTTACTTGGGCATCTCTATTCATGTTCAAATATTAGTACTTCTGCAGATAACATCTACATGTAAAACCTACTGCAAGCCTTAGAAATTCAGAAGGCATTCTAACATGAGAAGGAGATGCCTTTTTCTCTAGGTTTTTGCTTCAGTAACCTTCTGCAGTTAAATAGTTCTGACTGCATGGAAGAAACACATATATTAATATATTTATATTGTCTTATAGTGTAGCTTGTGTACCCTATTTTTCTGCTATGATATCTCCTGAAGAAACTCATCCTCAGAGAAAATTGTCAGTCTTGTTACTCTCTGGCTCTACTTCTCAAACGTTTTTGCCAGTAGATTCCCTACAACCCATGTTGTGCAGATTCAGAAATCACGTACTGATGCCAGAGATAAGGGAATGTCAGAATTAAGTTGTACAGTCCTTTCAGCAGCATTATGGGTGATGACATTTAAACTAATGGTTTTCAGTTATTACATTTTGTTTGGGGGATAGGTCAGGGAATGAAATCATCGTTATTGGCTGACCCCATGATGAGAGGGAGTCTCTGCCAGTACCACGCAACTGCTGCTGAGATCAGCACCTTTGTGGGACAACAGTCAGGTGAGAGGAGAGCACAGATCCCTGTACATGGGCTGCTGTCTGGAGAGGAGCACAGTCGATTCAGAGTGCTCACTTCCACAGACAAGCCTGAAAATTCTGAAAGCTTCAAGCAATTTTACCACAGAGCTGTACAAAGCATATGGCAGAGATGTTTCTCTTCACATTTTCTCTACAAACTGCATCATCAAACTTCTGTTGGTGTTCAGGTGAGATGTACCAGTTACACATACTAAGCAAAATACAACAATTGCTACAAGACAATCTCTGAAATTAAAAACTCTGCTTAGTTCCCACAATAAACATATGACAAAGTTTGATTGTTGAACTCATTCTATCAAGTTTAAAAAGACTTGGCAACTGTTTTAGGAATAAGTAGAAAGAGTACTGATATAGTTACATTTCTCCATTTAAAATTAATCTTGTTTACCTAACTTAAAAAAAGCCCCTACAAGAATTATTTCATAGACATTTGACTGTATAATGTTTTATATTTTTATAATAAGAAATCACACTAGCTGTAAACATATTTAATTCTCTCTTGAATTTACATGATTACACAGTGAAGTACAAATGACAGGACAATATATCTTATCTGTCCAATTGACATATAAATAGTACTATGCCTTTTTTAACAGCTAACGTAATTCACTAATAAATTTCTTAATAGTCATAGACAAATTATAACACAAGTCTCCTGAATATTTAATTAGTTCACTTAATTTTGGAATAAAATTATCTTTTCAGATATGGAGAATGACTTGGAGACAATGATTTTTAAAGATCTGCCATTAGCAATTCCTGCCACTCTGACCAATATTCTTTATTAAGCAAACCTTTGGACCTCATCTCCAGAACTACTGCAAGTATTACACATGCCTTTTTATCCATATTTATCTTTAGCATGAGTAACTAGTGTAGTACTGAGCAATGAAGCAGAATCCTACTGTGGTTTCAGTAAAATATTAGTTTTATCACTTTTATCCCTTTAATCAGAATAAGACTCGTACATTGGTTGTAAATTTATCTACTGAAAATTGAAACTATTGTAAGAAAATATCATTCTATTTTCTTGACTGTGACTTAAATCTGTGACAAGGTGAGTGGCTGGTGTATGCACATTGCCTTACAACAGCAAGGGATATCAATTTCCTTTCAGTTCATATACCTTGTTCTTGCTTTGAAGCTCATACAGTGAAATTGAACAGATGTGACAGCAGGTTTCTTGTATGTGAAAAGGCAAAATGCCATCAATTGTTTTCTTCTGATTACTTCAGAATCAAGTGGTCAGTTTGACCTTTTATGCTTTCTGCCTTGCTTTCTGTGGGACTCTGATTATATATATTAGGCACACAAGGTAGTTTGGAAGCACTTCTGGAAAGCATCCTTGCACTTTCAGCCTGTTCACTTTGACTTACTGCTACAGATATCCAAAGGGACATCTCCCCCAGCTTTCAATGTTTCTGAGCCCTGAGCTGCACTTACCACTATAACACATATAAATAAAACCCACTAAATTTGCTACTTTTACTAAAGAAAATAATAATAAAGAAAAATTAGTACTTAATTCTTGGTAGTAGCAAAGGCCTCCTATTTTTTCATCCTTCTTAAACAGGGCTATTTTTATTAGGTGTACTGGCAAACACATATGTGGGGGAAAAAAAAAAAAAAAAAAAAAAAAAAAAGGGAAAAGGGTGATAGCTTCTATCTGGACAGGTGGAAAAGCATCCTGCATGAAAGTTAGGCTATACTGTTACTCATATATGGCAGGAAAAACTGAATAACTTCCGATAATATTGCCAAAGAGCATGTGAACTGCTAATTCTTTTTTTTTTTTTTCTCTTTAAATATGCAGTAGTTGTCATATATACAGTATCAGAACTTTAGATTCTAACAGTATTGTTTGGTTTTTTTTAACTCTCTAAGAGAAATATCCCCAAAGTGGTCTGCTGACATTGCCCCTCCACTCCCCCTTCCTTAAAAAGTATCCGTAACGTATCTTCAACATTTTAGACACTCCTAAAGAAAGCATCTGCTCTTTTGCTGTCGGCAGATCTCATACGGCAGGAAGTTCATCTACTCACCCAGGCTGTGTGTGCGAGGCCAGTTCTGTTCTGTCCGTCCAGCGCAGCTTCTCCACCTGCTCCCTGCTTCTTTCTGCACGCTCCCGTGTCTCCAGCGCGGAACGCACTCGCCTCTCACCAGGGCTCCCTCTCTCCCGGCATCACTTTTAAGTCAGGCAGGCAGCGAGCAGAAGCCAGAGGGACTCTCTGTCTGATTGGTTTCCATTCAGTGCCCCTGATTAATGAAAAACCCCGTCCCTCACAAGGAGAGGGGCTGCTGCCCCTCACGGAAATGTTGCTGCTGATAGAGCCGCAGCGCTCAGCGTGAGAAGGTTTGGGGCTGGGGGGGGACAGCACGACGGCTTTGCCAGCCAAACACCGATTTGCAACTGAATGCAGTGGGAGGGTTCAGAGAGGAGGGCTTTGTTAAGGACCCTCTTATTAACTGAGGCTTAAATACAGAGGCTCATGCTACCAGCTCAGTTTGGTCTGTTTTAATAACACGGGTAAAGGTATACCCCTAACCTGTGAATTATATGGGGAAAACCAAATTACTCTAAATATCTAAATTAGCAGCACAGTGTCGTTGGTGTGCAATGCACATTGGAGAATGCAAAATTATCCTCTAATGCTACTGCGGGGACAAATGATTTTAAGGTGAAAGAAAGCAAGGTATGTGAGGTTTCCCTGTGTGCTCAATAGGTTTACAGCTCTGGTGTCACTTACAGCTATTGATAATGATGGGCTTGTCACTATACCTGAAAGTGAACATAACACGAAGTTGCAAGGGATGTTTTGGGAATTGTGACTAATAATGTTCAAGTCACTGGCAAAAAATAAACAGTTTTATCAGGAACAATAATAAATTTCCTGGTTTCTGGTGCAGCCTGTTTGGGTACAAGTAATCACTGCTCACTTCTATGACACCAGATGTTCAATATTACAGAATATTGTGGTTTGCTTGAGCTATCATTTACAATTAAAGCATAACATCATTTACTCAAATAAGACAACCGGTGTTCTCTAAGTTTTGTTTTATGCTATGTGGGCCTTTTTTATAGGTTCCTGGGTGCTGAAGACTATTTGAGTCAACAACATAAGATAAAAATTTGCAATGGAACTTCTAGAAACCGGTTACCATTACTTTCTGTAATGACAAGCCCTGATGATAGCTGTTGTGGGCACCAATAGAAAAGCAAGAAATGCTGCGAAGAGTAGTTGTCTAGTCTTGTACCATAATTAATTTAGTACCAACACTCTCTTAGAAAGATGAATCATGAGGCTAGGTTGTAGTTATGAAATTTTTTAGGTCTATGCTTTCAGTAGTTGGGGTGAAAAAAGATATGGGTTTAATCTGGTGGTGAAACTGTACTGTAACAAAAGGAAGATTCACATCAAATAGCCAAGTGAGAAATCTAAGGGGTTTTTTTTTAGGCTTTTCTTATTGCTTGTGTACTACCATTGATGAGCTTGACAGACTCATATCCACAGTGCACTGTACCCAGTGAGAACTAATTCACTATTAGAAACCATTTGAAATTATTAAGGGATTGATACAATTCACAGACACCAGTCTGAGCCTTTCCATTGAATTAAGTTGCAGCTAAATCGGTCTCTGAATGAACTAGGTCTTCACTGAAAGCTACACATCCCTGAAAGCAGTATTTGCATACGTGCTACAGAGTGTAGAATTGGGTTTAATCTGGGAATATCAGAAAGCTAAATCCAGACCCACAACAAAATCAATTAATGTAGTTCAGGTTAAACACATGAAGCAAAGTTCAAATTACTATTTTTATTCCACAGTGGGTCTACTTCAGCAATGGAACTACTGGGGAAAAGAATACTTAACATAGATTTTGTCCCAGTAATTATATGGGAGAAAAAAAAAAAAAAAAAAAAAAAAAAAAAAAAAAAAAAAAAAAGCTACTGACAAGTGCATATCTCTGATGTCCTAAGGTCCTGGTGCAGATTTAAATTTTGCAGATCCTAAAAGGTATTTTCTTAATAAGAAGATGTCTGGATGATAAAAATGTATGAGTAATGGCTCTACTTTTTTTCATTGTGCTAGTTTTTTTCACTCTTGGCTTCTGTTCGAGAACACTGTGGCTACTCTAATCAATATCAGGAGACCATCCAGGTATGAAGGAATCCCTGAAACAGCAAAGATGAACAAAGTATCTTTTCATAATATTTTCTTGAGCTTATTCAGAGGCATCTGGGGAACTGGCCCCTGTTTAAAGGTAGGCATAAATCTGCTCAATACCAGTCATAGAACACTCAGATTAATGGAAATGGCTCCATTTGATGTTGATGCCACCTACAAGTTTGTAGTAAACAAGCAACTTTATTTGTACTAGACAGGATACAGCCTGCTCTCTCATACTTATTTTTCATTATGTTTTAAATACAGCACAGTAACTACTAGAGGGAGGAAATATTGAAATTATGTGCTATACATTTACAGAAAAAAAAAAAAAAAGGAGCATTTCTAATGCAAATAGTGTTGCATGATGGGGATAAAAAGTTTTGCCATATACACTGTAAGTGGAATATACATCAAAAGTAGGCCAAAAAGGAAAAAGCGTAGGTGTGACAGCAAATAGGGAGATGGGTGGAAATCTAAGGCTGTGCTCTAACACGCAGAAGGCTACTCCATATAGGGGAGGAATACAAAATTCTCCTTCTGAAAAAGAGTGGGCAGTGGAAAGAGATATGGAAAAGCAGAAAGTGCACCAAAAGGATAAGGCAGGAATATTTGTGTTTCAAAACAAGCTGTACTTCAGTTCTATGTCCTATGGAGTCTCTTGGAATCAGGTCTCTTCTCTTTTAACCCCTGTTCATCTTTCTTTCTTTACCTTTCACAATCTTTCACAAAGATTTGTCTGCCAGCATCCACGGGAAGCAGGAAGCAGTGATTATATACTTAATCTTCATTGAAATTCTAAACATTTCCTTGTTTCACAGAGGCTAAGATCACTCAGAAGTGCACGGAGTTAGGCTGGTTGCCATGTTAAATCATTCTGAGTTCAATCACTGTTTCCCATCAATTTTTCTTTTCCTGACATATTTACACTTAACTTGTTTAAACAGAACTAAGTGCAAATAAAACTTCAGGAGGGGAAAGTAATGACCCATTTTTATCCCTAGGTTTTTTCCATCTACATGTAGTTGGAATATGATGCCTAGGTCTGCCGGCGGGACTGTTATCTCATTTCGTCTCTTCTGATACTTCTGATAAGCCAAGGAAGACCCAGATTTTCACAAATATCAGTTCCCATATGTCCTAAGGTCTGCAAGGAAAACTTGGCTTGTGGTTTGGTAGTAACAGCTTCCCTTAAGTCCTATTGAAATGGGATAATTTTTTCCACTGTCAGAAATCTTAAATTTGTACTTAATCTTTCTCAAATAAGAAACTGTGTGATGTCAAAAAAAAAAAAAAACCAGTGCTGAACAGAATTGAGCAATCAAGAAACATATAAATAAATAAAGGCTTCCAGAGATTCATAAGAACAATGTCAACATTTTTGTAACTTCAGATCTGCTAATTTTCACCAGGGACTTTAAGATTTTGAGACATAAAGAAACTGGATCAAATAATTACCACTAGTTGAAAAACTAATCTTAAAAAATCTATATTTTCATTTAGTCAATCAATTCAGAAGAATGCTGTTAGCTTCTTTTCTAGCTTTTCTTCCAGCTTTGTTCTCTTTTTCTGTGAAAGACTTTAAATGATCCATTTGTTAAAAATATGATCAAATGTATGACTTAGAAAGATTGTGGGAACATTACTGTGTGAGTCAACACAGGCAGACAGCTGGAACAACCACAAAATCATAGCTGAAATACATAGAGCAAATTTATTTCTTTGCTCACTAACTGGAAGATCCTGAATCACCTGGATGGAGACATCCAAGCAGGAGCACAGGCCTCATCAGACTCAGTTCATCCTAGTGAACAGGATAATATTTGCACCCGTTCATCAAGGGCCTGTGCATGTGTAGTTTACCACCATGCTGAGGTCTCCTCAGCTTTGATCTCTCTCCCAAGACAGGGAACTCAAGCACGTCTGCGAGAGTGTCTTGGAGTCTCTCAGAACACCTACATCATCTCCACACAGAGATTCTTCTCAAAACAGACAGAGGACAAACAGAAGTAGGTGTATTATGTGAGGTTTCCCACACTGTTATTCTCTAGGCCTTGGCATTCCCAGTTGCAAGGTCGCTTGAGCGAATCTACCATCCTCCTCACCATTCTTCTGCTTTTAACAACTTCCTCCCAACTATTGCTAAATCAGAGCTGACAAGCATGAGATTTTTGGCTGCCCCTCACTATGTATATATTATCCAGAGGATAGCACATAAGAGAGAGAATAAGAAATTTTTTATTTCTATCCCGTAATTGAGCCTCTTCCTTTGATGAAATTATGCAAGGAGCAGCCATTCTGTCTTGTTTGAAGTGGAGATATATTTCTGTATATGACTCCAAGTTCCAAAAAAGTCATAAAAGGAAGGAAGGCATGAATGTGGGAAGGAACCCATATCAAGGACAAAACATGGTGAGAACAATTAGACATTGCTAAACTCTCAGCTGATGGAAAAAAAAATAAAAAAAAAAAAAATTCAAAACATATGTATAAAGCAATCCAGTGTCACACAGATCATTGGATTAGGGTAAGATATCTCCAAGGTTTGTTGTGTCTCTGATTTGAGAAATACAGTAGTAAAAGCCTTAGTTAAGAATATGTGCAATAATCAGTTTCATAGCCTAATAAGTATACTCTCTTTACAATATTTTAAGCTAAATTAAATCCTGAAATTTGATTTTTTCCCAGCTTTTTAAAAACCCAATAATTTATTTAGATAGTTGGCACAAAAATACTGAATTTATTTGTCATGTGGATGCATTTTTCTTCTCCATGTATTTCCATGAGAAAGTTTATCTCTGTAAGTCAAGATTCAAGACTAATGTCATAGTTAACTTGATTTTGTGGGTTAAATATGTAAAAAGAAATCTTATAAATTCCTAGTAGTTTCAAATTATTTTTTTTATCCACAAATCAATGGTATTGATCACTGTTATCTTACTTTTTTCCTCAGTCTACATATATGCTGTTTGAAATTATAAAATTAGATAGATTTGGTTTAGGTTCTGCTGAACTGAAGTTTTAAAACACCAAGCCAGATTTCATAGCAGCAAAGTCTTCATGTTTTTGAAGCATTTAAACAATTTAGAGATGGTGAATATTTTGAAAGAGATGGGGAATATTTTGGAAGTACATAAACCAAATTGAACTATGTTTAAAAATTGAACTGTTCAGATATTCTATAAATTTTCCAAAATTACCTTTGAAGAAAGATTCATTACATACACAACAAGTAAAATACAGTATACTAAAGTACAATTGATAAATATTAGATGGAAGGTACAATTACATGAAGAGAAAGGGAAAATAAAACAATGTACATGAACGTATGAGTGCTGAGTTTCCAGTCACAATTCTTTTGTAAACTGACTTACTTAGAACTTTATTTTTCAGTCTTATATAAACACTTTTTGGATGGGTAATTAGTCCTGGTCATAATCTTTAATACAGATTTTTTTTCCTTGGAAGTGCTGGTTCACTGAAAGTATTGACAAATCTTGGTTTCTTTTTGTTTATTTCCTTTACCCATGCTTTGGGGGCAAAACTGTGACCCTATGATTCCTGCACAAAATTAAATCTTTCAAAATTATTCAAATTGTTTTAATTGACCTGATATAAAAAGAAATCCTTTGTGTCTTCCTCTGCAAATATTTTGAAACTGTTATGTTTGGAGATAAGACTTCTGATTTCCCAGAAATTTGAAAAATCACAATGAATGGAAAATTTCTTGGCTTTTCTACAGTAATTATCCACTTAATTGTAACAGCAATACACTTTTCCAAGTGTTTTTGTGAAACAAATCAGCTTAATCTGCAGAGGTGAAATAAAGAAATTATATATTTTTTGTCACAAGAAAAAAAAAAATTACGGCAATAATTTGGTTTGGAAACCTTAGTCCAATTTCCACTAAAAAAAATAATCCCCCTTACCTCCAAATATTAAAAAGATAGGGCTTCCTAAATATTGATAAAAATAATAAATTCTTGTGGTCAGTACAAAGGACCATACATTCCAGCAGAGTAAACCTCCATGTGCACTACTTACAGAAGAGAAGACCAAATCTACAATGGTGTTTAAGTACCTTGTACAGAAAATACATGTATAAACAAAACATGTAATGCCTTTTAGAAACTATGCCATTTACATGGGCAAACATAAGCCACTCTATCTTTTATGTTGTAGAAACATGTCTCTAATGGGCCATAGTAAAGTTCTCAGATCAGACACATTGACCTGAAACTGCTCTCAGCCTCATTCAGGTGTACACACACACACAGAGACACACAGACACAAAAATTAATTAACTACCTACATAACGGTTTCAGAGCAATAATAGAAATGCTTGTGGTTCAGAGGGGACATAAGTAAACATCACCAGCTAACTATGGACACAGTGAAATTTTCTGAAAATACAAATGTTGCAATATTTGTGACTTGCTAAGGAACAGTTAGAAAGCACTTCAGCTCCACACAAAATTTCCATCCTTAATTCCATAGCTAGAGTCCTTAGGAGCTTTGTATTTGCATCCAAAAATTGATGAAGACAAACTGCTAACTATTTAACTGTCATTTCCTCAGAAGCTTGATGCCTAAATTCTTTGCTCAGAGTGTGTGACATATGACAGTCGTGAAGAGCTACTGAAAATCGTGGGAGGAGAGTTGTTTTCTTCTAACATTGAAGAAGAAGTTGGTTTTAAACACAGTAAAAAGCAGGTTGCAGTACCTTTTTTTAAAGTGAAACAAAGCTCTGTCAGATGATGGTCTGCTCCTTGATATGACAAGGTAAGGGATGAAACCTAAACAAAATAAATTTTCTTATTTTTAAATTAGGATAAATGTGCATTCATAAATAAGTCTAGTAACAATGATCTCAGTCTGTTGGTGGAGAATATTCCTAGACATCTTCTGTATTGTTCTCTGTTTATAAATGCACAACAATGCAAAAAGGCATAATCTTCTCAGCACATGCCATTGTACTTCACCAGTATGGTAAATATATATTCTTTTTACTTAAGGTTATCTAGATGAAGTTTTTCACCTTCTGCCTGGTAATATTCAAGTTCCCTTCCACTACAGTCCTTGGAGCACAACCAGAACTCTGATTATGCTCTAATTGGATCTTGAGATGGAATTAATTCCACCTCTTTTACTGGCCCAGAAGTTAGACAGCCACTTCAAGTTATTTCATGGATAATCAGTGAAAGGAGAAGGAGGTCTCCAGAGGAAAATTCATCCCATTTTAAGATCGCTATTTGAAGAAAATTCAAGTTGCTAAGCAACCTCATATGGGTTTTTTTTCTTTCTCTCACTGACTATGGAGGGAACCCTGCTGAGAAACTCAACTGTTTGCCTAACTTCCAGCTGCTTATGGCAGGTGAGATGAATCCTGTTCTCTAGGTCACAGAGTTCTGAAAAGACTATCCATGATGCTAATAATTCAAGGTAGATAATTTCCCCAGATTTTTTACTTGTGTTCCCAGTGATCATGATAAAAAGGAAAGAGTGAAAGTGCAGCTGAAAAAAGAGGTCAAGAAAGAAGATTTTAGCATGTTATTATTTATTAAAACACACGATGGTCCGTGTTATCTCAGAGCTTGGCTTTCCCTACTGATGAATTGCAAGAAGATAGGAATCTAAATAATAGAAATGTAGCAATACTGAGAGAATTCTATTAAATAGTCTGACCTGGTCAAGCCAGTTAGTTCTAGTGAATTCATAGATAAATTTTACTAGACATGTATCTGTAGGAGGTATGCAGATGATTGAGATTTTTCTAATTAAAAATATTTTAGAGTAGAAAAACAAGAAAAGCATTGGAATAACAATACCATGTTTTTTTTGTGGTTTTTTTGTTTTGTTTTGTTTTTTTAATATTAGATTGTTGTTGTTGTTAATTTTGGTTTAAATACTTTTTAAAAGACACTCTCAACTGTTTGAAAAATTCTGTTTCAGTCAATTCTAATACCATTGTTCTCTGATAGGAGAAGAGAAGAGAATTAATAATATACTCTCATGTTTACATTTCTATTATTCTATTATGAAAACCCTATACCCTCTTTTGGGACTGTAAACTAAAGAGTGTTTGGTTCCCTGGACTTCATTTCCATAAAGTTTTGATTAATTTAACATGATTTATTTTACCTAGAAAAAATATGTGGCTTGAAGTTCCATGGAATCATTTTTCTCTAATATACATGCATTTTTGGCAAATATTACTCTAAACAGAGGAGCACAATTTTTAAAGGAGATCCCATTGTAAGAGGCTCTATGTAAGTTAAAGTATTCTTCACAAATATCACAGACAATACACAGGCTAAATTATACTGAATTTCTGGATACTACATGAGGTTAATAGAAACCTCATTGCCACATTCTGTAAATGTTCATACAGCGACAGGTGAATTTATAAAAGTTAACATTAAAGTGCTATACATTTTTGTTTACATATTGTCTTTGCATCACATGGATTCAGTACCTTTTCTGCTGTTTTCTAAGCACCTTAAGTTAGGTATGAATATGGGAAAATAAAAAGAACAACAGAAAAACAAACAGGAGGGAGAATAGATCACAATAAGAATAAAAAGAAGAGGAAAATGAGAGGAAAATACATGACATAAATGTATCAAAATGTGAGCCTGATCATCTGGTTATCTTGTTGTCTAATAAAGCATCCAAAATATATTCAGATTCAGAATTTATTCATAATCCAAAAGATATTAGCATGTTAGTGAAAAGCAATATGCAGTGCTCAAAGAATGCATTAAGAGGCACAGAAAAACTCAAGCTTGAAAGTATCATCCTGGGTTGAATAGGCATCCTCTTCAGATGGAGGCCAGATGCAGTATTGGAGTACTCTGTTTCTGAGTCCTCCCAAACAGTAAAATATTCAAATTGCTTTAGCAGACATACAACATGTAGTTTAGATACAGCTGTTTTTCTAAACTTGTGTTTGAATGAATCTCCAATCCTGAGTTGTTTCAATTAGCCTTTACTACTACCTGTTTCTGTTTTTGTGGTTAACATGGGCTTTTGTAGAACCTGGCAACATTATGCTAGATGCTTTGAAAGCATGCTGTAAGATGCTGATTTACATTACTGAGTGTAGGTCTAGGTCTAGGCTGGATATTGGGAAAGACTTTTCATGGAAAGAGTTGCCAAGCACAAAAACAAGCTGTCCCAGAAAGCAGGTTACTCACCATCCCTATAGGTACTTAACCTATGTAGATGTGGGGCTTAGGGACATGGTTTAGTGGTAGATTTGGCAGTGCTGGGTTAATGGTTAGACTTGATGATCTGAGAGGTCTTTTCCAAACTAAACTATTCTATGCTTCCCTTTTACAGTTGAAATAGTCATAGATCCCGTAGTGTGGGTGTAAGGACTGAGAAAGGCCAGCACATATGAAACTGCTGAAATTATTCGTCTCAGGCATATAACAGCTTGGGGAATTTCCCCTTGTGTGCTATGTCTTCCGTAGGTGGTAATGTGGATTTCAGACCACGTTGCAGCAACCAGTTCAAAGCTTAATTGTTGCTACATTGTCCTGGTTAGTGGAATGTATGCCTTCTATTTGGCACAACAGCAGAACTTTAGTGCACCGCCTACCACTTGAGCAGCAGGATTTTCTCTGTGGATATGTTTTGTATCTTTATGTTTCATTGTGAAATTTTTTTGGCTGGAGGGAGAGTGTTGCTTAGAGGGTTTTCTTGTTTGATTTTTTTGGTTTTGTGGGGGATGTTAGTTTGTTTGTTGTTAGTTTGTTTGTTGGGTTTTTGTTGTGGGCGTGGTTGTAGGGTCTTTGGTGTTTTTTTTTGTTTTTGTTTTTGTTTTTTTTTTTTTCTTTCTAGTTTTTTTGCTAGTTTTTTTGTTGATTTGTTTGTTTTTGTTGTTGCTGCTATCTTCTTCCAATACTATTACAAGTATTGCCTGTTCCTAAAGGAGTGTTGTTTCCTCATATAATCATACATCCTAAGATCACCATCTGCAAAAGTGGAGCATACCTTTGACAATGTTGAGCTGTCTTCCATCTTGTCAGGGGACATTCAGTTTTTCTCAGGTCTAATCACTGCATTCTACTCTAATGACTATTATATTGGTCAGGAAGGTAAAGTAATAACAAAAGTGTTCCATTGACTTGCACATTTTGTTAAGCTGCAAATCACAGCACTCACATGAATCTATTTCCCATTTATTTCTCTATGAGGACCTTCTGTCTTTAGGAAATATGTATTATTTAATCAAAAGAGTGGCCAGAAGCATGCACTCGTCCAAAGAGGAAAACTCATGAAGTTACTGGAATTAAAATAAAACACATCCAAAGTCATTATCTGAAAAAGTGAGCCAGAAAAAATAATTGGCAGCATTTCTGACCTTACTTGTTGTGCACATCCCTTTTAAAATTTTGTTTTGGGAAAAATAAAGAAGAAAATTTAAAATTTAAGCCACATCAGCTGTAGCAGTATGAAAAATTAAATAAATAAATTTAAAAACCCAATACAAAGCAAACCATCTTTCTTGAAAGGGTTAAAGTATGGGAATAAGGAACACAAGCTCCAAGTAATATGTTGCAACAATTTAGGCATCAGTAACATTTTTCTTTGATTTTCTTAGCAAATAATTTTTATCTTGTACAAATAACAATATAACATTTTCTAATAGTCTTAGTTATTTCTGAAAACTCATTCTGTCTGTAATTTTGATTGTAGATACTGTGATCAACTAATATTAAGACTTAGGAATTATTAAGAATTATTATTGCTCAAATTTCAATACAAATTTTAAAGCCTCATTGTTGTCCAGTTGCTACCAAGAAACCACCTTCGTCATATGTGTAAAAGCTACAATATTGTTCTGAGGATAAACTGATATATTTTGTGTATATGGTAATAACATGGTGATTCTCCTCTATCCTCTCAAGTCAAGCTGAGGGCCTAGGGCACTGTAATAAGTAAATCTGCAGACATTCTGCAGAGGGTCAAATAGATAACAAAACATTTTTATTTAGCAGTGTCATTTTACTGTTTTAACATAGGGTTTGCTGACTTTTCTATCATAAATGTTATTTTCCAAATTTATCCACTTGTTTATGCAAATGATTCTGAGCAAAACTTAGAGTATAATTACTCAACTGAATAAAAGAAATACTTGTGCTTTAATATCAGTGCATTCAGCATTAATACAGTGTACCATTAACAATTATTTCACCATAAAATAAGCAGTTTCAGTCACTGACTTGATCTTACCATACTGCCTGTCACAATTCCTCTCCTCACAAACTGACTGTAAGATTAGCTCTGTTACTCTGAGATCACTCACTTGGTTGGAACATAGTGCTAATAACACCAGAGCTGTGGATTAAATCCCTGTCTGAGCTATTCTCTTAAGGGTTGCCATTTGATGATTCTTGTTGGTCCCTTCCAACTCAAAATATTCTATGATTTAAAAAGAAGCAGTTACCCTTTTATTGGTCCCTTCAAATCAGATTCCTGGTGTGATCCTGTTGCAACATTTGCTTTCCTCTAACAGCTCTGCTATTTTCTTCCTTAATCTGAGAAGGTATGAGGGGAATGGCACTTTCTTCTGTGTCTAAGCTCTAAGAACCACTCTGCTGCTCTTTAGTTTGCAAATGGATGTTTTACAGCACACAAAAACAGTTTTAGGACTGTTACAAAGGGGGCTCAATTGAAATAATTTAATTTGCATGAGTCTGAAGAGCTGGCATTGCAAAATTAATTCTCTCCTGCTAAGCTGAAAAACTAGTCCACTCAAAGGGCCCTTAATGTCAGTAAAAATGTAATGATTGTTTATCCTTCAGACCTGTCGCAGGAATTAGCGTGGGGACTAGAGCTTACCTGTAGCTGCTAGATTTCCCCTAGTAAAAGTTGCATCCTTTTAAAACTACCCTCTGGGCATTTTTCAAGAATAATTTCTCTTTTATCAGTTCTAAATTTTTTGTCTTGTTGCCTTTCAGTTTATACAACTTCCACCAAGCTTCTTAAAAAATTAAATTGAATTTGTTCCTCTTTCAAGTTAGGGATGCAGTGAGAATGAGAGAAGAATCTGATAATATTCCACATGTCACTGATTAGCTTTAAAATATGTATTATCACTACAGTTTTAAGCACAGTACCTTTCATAATCCTAACGACACTTTCTTTTAAAAATTTCCACCTATGAGCAATTTATCCCAGGGACAAATATCCTTGTTGGCATGAAAGAGAATATAAATCCTAGGGAAATTAGACCACTGATGAAATTCAGCCTGTGTCAAGCTGCCTAAAACTGTTTGTGGTACTGTTGAGCAAAACAAGGTCTCCTGGGAAATTGCTCAGTGTGTCAGAAAAAGCATGTGGTATGTGCAAACTACTGTTCTGGAGACATTAAAGACCTCCAAGATAAATTAATGCAGCCCGGACACTATGCCAGCCTCTCTGTGATAATTCTGAGACATTTCCTTTACCCCAAAGGAGAACCACACTCATTTAGTCAAATGTAATTTCTCCTCTGACTGATAGTTATTGTATTTAGAGGTTAAAAATATCCCAAACCTACAACACTTCAGCTGTTGACATCTTAGCACAAGCAGCAGGCAGTCATAAAGCCTGAGATTAATAGGGCTTCAGGCCAGATTTGCTGTATTCTCAGAGTTTCTGTTTCATTCTCTTGTGTTTCTCTGTTGCCATAAGGTTCAAGTTCAGTAATTCATTTTTAATAAACAATAAGATCTTCATGCACAGAATGTAAATAATAAACACAGGGTAAACAGGAAAATAACTGCCACCAGTTGTCCACATTTTTGTAGAAAATAGCATAGTTTTGTTTCTCTTAAACATACTTAAGGAACTGTTTGTTTAGACTTTTCTATTAGCATGATTTGCTAATACTAAATATATAGTATATCTTCTCCCATCTTTCTCAGAATGAATGTATTTTTTAGAATTGCAAATTCAAGGATATGAGTTTGGCTTCCAAAAATTTAGAGTAATGGCAGATTTTTAATAATTAGACAAGAATTTAATAATACTCTGATTCTTTAAATTTTTAGTGTGTGTGATGTTTCTTAAATTTAATAGTTCCTTAAAGGATCTATCTAGATGCAGAATTCTCAACTTCTTACTGGTGAGAAATCGATTTTCCATAACTCTTCTCTGTGTAGACTTAGGGATGTAGTAAATAGAGCTGACTCTAATAGTGCTAGTATTTCCTTATATGGGATGGGGGTTTTTTTGTATAAAAAAATCTTAGTTACAAGCCAGTGAATGATGTAAATGAAAATCACCAAAGTTAAAAAGAATTCTTTTAAAACAACCAGTCATTTGTGTGGGTTTTTGTTGCCTATGCAAGACACAATATGTGAAATTAAACTGGGTATGGACTGAAGAATTAGTTGGCTCTCACTGTTTTGTTTTAGGAATTTTGTTTTTTCTGGACTCATTTTAAATGGGAAAATTTTGATTTTTCAAAAATTCTCAAAGGACAGATAAATTGTTCCCTGACAGCTGTACTCGTATGATCAAGTTGGTATAGCTTCAGGCTATAAATTAAGTTATTCCATTTTTTAAAATCTGATGTACGCTATTATAGAATATTTTTCAAAGTGGCATAGAGAAATAATAAGTAAATTAATAATAAGTGAATGTGATATATTAAGTATATATTTAAAATTTAAGTTAAACTTCACATGATGATAATATTGTTATTTAAGCCTATTGAGTAAGGCATTAAAATAACAGGTTTGTGTTTGACACCAAAAGATTAGCTCATTCTCCTTTTTATACATACTACTGTTGTCAGTGTGACATTATCATTGCCTCCCATCTAATTGCTTGTTTCAAGATAATAAAACTCTCTTCTCATGTACAAATATGTTATTAATTATTGCTTTTTTACACACAAAGCAGTCTTTTAACTCAGCATGAGCTTCAAAAGAGAAAATAATGGATGCCAGTGCAGAGTAGCATCTAAACTAGACTGGGCAAGGTTCTTTCTGTGTGGTGAAGAAGCATTTCAGGCTTTCAGCTCTCTCTCTGAGAAAATTCAGTTCTTTTGCAATGTGCGTGTGAGGAGGTTGTGTGTTTGTTTGTTTGTTTTCCTATGGTGTTTTTTCAGTCTTCCGGTACTTCAGCAAATCAGGTGACATATTTTTAACAGAATCCAGGAGACATATGACTGTGAAGATATGTGGTGATGAATCTTACAAGATTCAGCTATTTGGCTTCTGGGACAACACCTTTCAAGATGCTAACCTTTAAAAAAGCAAGGAACGAAAACAAATAACTCATCAAGATCACAATGTGAATACAGCAAACACAATAAGCAGAGAGATGCCAGAAGAGGCCAATCTTTACACTGGGCAAAGAAAGTAGTCTATACACTTCAAGAAGCATTATTTTATTCATGAATTAGTGAAAATTTGATGCTTAGACATCAAATTTTAAAGAGATAACTTGACATCCAGCTCTTCCCTGAATATTCTCTGGTTAATGCTTTATCACCTAAGAACATTAGCACTTTGTAACATTGCCATGGACTATAAGGTGATAAAACAAGTAAATTCCCCAGTAGAAAAGTTGGAATCTTTCTCTAATACTTTGGTGTGCATTGTGACTGCATCATGAGAGCAGTTCCAGATTCCATAAAATATCAGTGTTGCTCCCCTCTCCTTTCCACTCGTGTTCCCATTCCTGTATTAAATCCTTCTTCAAACCACCTCAGCTTTTTACCCAGCACTGGAGCACTTCATCTATAGCATTCCTTAAGTCAGGAATGTAAGTCCTGATAAACTGTAGTGATAGCTGCTGAAATGTCAATAACGGAGAGAGAGTGCATGATTTTCGTGATGATGGGAAGCTCAGTGCCTCTTTGCAGGAGAGGAACAGAAATCTATATTCCTTTTATTTAACTTTGCTTGTTTTTTCTTTCTGAAATAAATTAACTTGATGCATGTTTTGTCTTTTATATAATGGTTGCATCAAGACAATTGCATGCAGAACAAGAGTGTATCAAGGTTTTTGTCTGTGTGAGGCAGACAATACACAAAATCGAAGAAGTGTAGTCGGTTGTCCATGGTTTCTTGGCATCCTGATGCCGGTTTGGGTAGTCACGTCTACTACACCTTGGCTGGGTGCTTCAGTGTTGCTCTTCACAAGTGGCTCAGCAGTGCAGTGTGTTTATAGTAGTTCCAAGGCATCCCAGAGGTGGCCGAAGTGCTGATGAATGATGAAAGACACGTGTGACTGTGGATGGTGCGTGCCGTGTTTACCGGTTCTGCCGAGTGCACAGGAGCTCTGTGTACAGCATCCATGTTAGCCCAGTCTCCCAATCATGAGCAAAAACAGGGAGGCTAATTCATTTAGGTAGGAGAACTTACACTATGCCTTTCTACTGAAAATACACCCAAATAAGTATTTTTGACCATCAGAATCAAAAAGTAATCTAAAATTTGCTTAAAGTGATGAAAAATTTAAGTGATGAGCCAAACAAAAACTTTTTTTTTTTTACATTCAAATTCAAAAATAATTTAACAAAGTAATCCTGCTACTCTTTAAAGCTACTTTTTGTTTCCCACATTTTATTTTTTTAAAAAATTAAAACCAAACTAAAAATTCAGAAGGCATAAACTTTCCATGGAAATTCCTTTTGATTTGAAGCAAAATTTTTTGTATCATGCAAAGTTAACAGAAAAAATAATTAATTGTTCACATCAAGGAGTCTAAACCACCCTAAAATATTTTCAAGATCCTGAATATATTATATTTACCCTCACAATATTTAAAGTTTTGGTTGTGCTACCTATCAATAGTTAACCTTCAAAAATAAATAAATACTTTGTTTATGGATATGTCAAATTCCCTAAGATGCTACTAAATGGCATGATGCCCTTGTACTGATGCAGCTCTTCCCCCTGGTGTGACAGCCCCGTGGGCCACTGTTTATCAGTGTCTTTGACAGATGAATCAAGAGATAGGAATATGGGACTCTGCTGCCAGAAGCACTCTGATTAATCCACTAAATGCATGTATGTTCCTGTCTCACTAGCAAACCATTCTTACTCCTTTGCTCCTCTCACAGCATCTGTGACACTGCCTTCAGCAACCATTTCATTAGCCCAGCTACCCTATAATCAACTGGGAAATCAGACGATGCTTTTTCCATGGAAAACTCCATCTATTTCACAATAAAATTGCGTGTGACCAGGACAGCATTGCTGAACAAACACAACTGGATGTGTCAGCGGGAGAACATCTCTTTCTCTAAATTGCACATAACATCCCAAATATTAGATAACAGAGGTAGCTGTTCTCCTACTACGTGGTTACAATGTAAATCACCTTATAAAAGCAATAATGTGCAATCTACATTGTTTGAATAAATACACCTTGTATTTCTAGTGCAGTATAATGGAATGTTCAGCCTTGAACTAACAGATACACTTGAAAATATCAATCAGATGTAGAAGCTTTTCAATTTGGTCAGCATGCTTTAATGTTTTTCCCATTATTCTGAGATAAACAAAAGATCCACATAATACAAAAAAACCAAAAGCAGTAGAGTTTTTTAATGTTCAGTTTAGCTTGGAGTTTCATAGAACAAATCCTTAAATTGTGATAAATATTTCATAACAACATTTTCTTCCATAATGCTTCTGAATTGTGTTTCTCTATGATTAAAATATTTTCATGGGAAGTTCTCAAAGAAATTTAGAAAATTCAGAAGTGCATATTTATGCTTTCAAGGAAGAAATTATTGTAGTGTTATAAGTGTTGGAAGATCATGCACAACACTTTCAGAAAAAATAGTGCTAAAGTTTATATTTAAAAAAAAAGTAAAGACTGGTGTTAAAATATTTAAGTTGACTCTAAACTAACAAAACTCTTTTGTAATGAGGCTAGAGAGGAAAAATTAAAATCAATGTCTTATGAGAAGGCCTGAAAAACATTTGCATTTTAGAGTAGCAATGTATTTTTTAAGATTTTTAATTTTATGTCTTTTAATTTTGAAAACGTTCTGAAAGACATTTAAGTTTTCTGACTGAAATTCTAATTCCACCATAGGTTGCCAGAGGACAGGTTCTCTGGAATTGGGAATACATTAAATACGGATAATTTTTATCTGAAGCGACTTTTTCCGCAATTTTTTTTTTTTTTTTTTTTTTTTCATACCTTCTCTTTTTTCCTCTGGAGTCAACTATGTAGCCAATGGGTTAAAATGAAAGAGGTTGCAGCTTCTACAAAAGCTCCTCCAAAATAGATTTTGCAATAATTTTTTGGATGAGGAACTTGGAATTGGGCTGCCTTACATGTGAGTAACATAGTTAATCTCTAATGTTAGGATTCTAAGATAAGATGTTCCTTTGACTTTATGAGATGACTGAGTTGTACAAAGTTTTATGTTACCTCTGCAAACTGACATCCTTGAAGACATTTTCTCTACCTTCTATTGCAACTTATTAAATAAAATCCGTTCACTCTTCAGTAAGAACTTGGTAGAAAAAGTTAGCATCTTTACATATTGAGTAACCAGACCAAATTCTCAATGTCAAGGGCAGTTTCAATTATTGTAACTGAGTTGCGTTGTTGAGAAATATGTGTAATATTTTCTCTATTTCTCACCTACATAATTTCCACTTAGGTGCAAACAGTTGTTGGAAAGATCATTAAGTCTCGTATTTATATTTTCTACAATTTTTACCATTCCAGTAGCATCAGAACTTACATCTGACCATTTTCATTCTGCGGAGACAATCCCTGTGGACAGTGTATGATTTTTTTCTCATGCAAATTGTGACGCTAAAAAAGTAAAATTACTTTGGGACAAAGTTTGCACACCAGGTAGATTAATTTGATGTTTGTTTATGTAACTTTTGTGTTATTCTGATTATTAAGGATTGCACAAGTTGACGGGTTTCTTTGCCTGTCCTGACTCATTGAAAGTTAAATCCTGGCCTTTGTTCTGTGGTTTTGGTTTTGGCTTTTTTTTTTTAGTTTGGGGTATCTACCTAAACACCTGCCTCAGCATTTTGAATTGAATTCACAATATGTCTCTTTCAGACACTAGGACATTAGAAATGCAGCACTGAACAGAGCATATCCTGTTATATTGTAAAAGGGAATTTAAAATGTCAGTTTACTCAGTCAGGTGAAAGCAATCCTATTTAGGGAAGCAATTAGAAGAGTTTACAGCTATTAGTTCTCTCCGGTCAGGATGATTAAAGAAAGAATCCTATTTATTTAAATAATACGGGGCATTATTATTTTTTGAACTGCCACAGTTTAAGACTTTATTGTCACTTGACAAAAGGGCTTTAAAAATTATTCCTCTATGCCAAATTATTTTATATATAGTAGAAAAAAAAATTCTTACTTGCATAGAAGTTACTTGGCCCTTGTATTTGTTCCTGTCTTAACCGACTTTTTCCTCTTCCTTCTTATTTCTTCGTCTGCTTGAGTTCTCTTCAAATTCTAATGTGACTATAGGACAAAGTTGACAGCCTGCCTTTTGTAAAGCATCATTTCATAACCGAATGTGTTTCATAGTGGTATTTTCAGCTCATTTCAGCTGCTATTTAAGCAAAGCTGTAATGTTCAATTTGTGGTTGTTTGGGTAACGGTAAATGACACCAATCTTTCTGAGAGAAGGAGATAAATACACGTCGGAAGTATAATAAAGTCAAGAAATAGATGACACAGGAACACTTTCTTCTATTTAATACAGTGCTGAACCTCTTACCTCTTACCTTATGTGTTTTTTACATAACTAAAATAAAAAGTTTTGCTGTTTTGCTTTGTGTGTGGTTTTTTTAGGGTTTTTTTCAAAGGAATCAAGATACAACAAAAAAACTCAGTGAAAGCAAAGGTGCTTGTTGCTTTTATCTGAGTTACTAGTGGAAGTTAAAGTCTTGAAGGAGAAAAGAGTTTACTTTGACATGTTTACTCAGGTGAAAATTACAAGCTACCTTGTCTTGTCCTCAAATTACTTGAACCCTGTAGTGAAACCACACAGTGCTGGCTGCAAGGAAAGTAAGGACACAACAATTCATCACATTGTATTTCTTTTCTGTAAGATATGGAAATAATGATGCAGACAATAGAAAGCCTGATGGAAGGAAATGAAGAATTTTTTAGGTTTGGCATTTTGAGATGCCTATGCTTCTGCAATTATGTTCAATTCATCCTGCAGAGTCTGGCTTTTCCCATATTTAATAGCTTTGTGATTTTTTTTCTATTTTTGAGCTAGAAGAAGTGATTCTAAGAAACTGAGTAGCTGTTTTTCCAGATGATTTTTTTCTAATATCTGTGTCTTGCAAGGAGAATCAAGCATTATGTGCTTGTACAGTTAAAGAACTAGCAAGAAGCTTCAGTTGAAATAGCTTATCTAGATGATTTCCAACAATTCATACACTAATTTCTTTTGATCACAGACATCTTCAGTATTCATATTCTTTTATTTAAATATTCATTTGTTTATAAATCAATTCTCATTAATCTAATTAGAAGCCCAGAAGGCCTTTTCACCTAAAAAAAAAAAAATCCATAAGGAAGTACTCATTCCAAGGTAGTCTTTTGTACAATTCTTGATCACCATGGCTTGGCAGAAAGGAACAGTCCAGGTATATCTACAGAAATGGCAAATTTTCTGACCACCGGTTCTGACATTGCCAAGTAACTGTCCATTTTTTGATTAGCATCACTTTATTGAAAAAGTTCCTCTCATTTATATTCAATTATCAACAGAGGTAGCTGTTTTAGGAAATAGTAAAAGGTGGAGAATAGAAGAATTTACGTTTTCCTAAGCTCAACAAAGAGGGTAGAGAGCTCACACATGCCTAGTTCTTCTCATGCAGGAAGAGTCTTGCTACTACTTAAACCAACTTCCTAGCAGGCAATAGATGAAAGAAATATTTGCTGAAGAGAAAGAAGTATAAAGGGGAGAGGGAAACTTTTTTTTTTAAATTACATCTAAATATAATTTTTCTCAAGACGCTTTGAAATTGCTTTCTTCCTGATGTTTTTAGTCTAGTGAAAAAAAAAAAAAACACAAACCGAAAACAACAAAACAAGAAGTAAAAAACCTGACAAAGCAGATGGAACAAAATGTATTTTTTTGTACTGTATATCTTTACTTTATAAAATATATGACAGTAAGTCCAAACATTAATGTAAGTTTAAAAGAAAAATAACGATTTTTTCCCCTCTATTAAAAGGAAAAAGGGAAGGGAGGACAAAGAAATTTTGTGGAATCTTCATCTTGTCATGAATTTTTGATCCAATTCCTCTGTAAACAGTAGCAGTCTTCTCTTAACTTCAGTGAAGGCTGAAGTATGCCTTGGCCAGAAACCTAATTAAAGTCTCATTGTACCTGGACTTTGCCCTCCAGCATTTTCAGTTCACTTCTTTTCAGCAGCGATGCCACTCTATTAAAATAATCTTAAATATAAGAGTTTGGTCAGCTAGGAAGACAGAGTCATAGAAGAAGTGGCTGTTACTCCAGGAGGCTGATTTAATGGGCAGCATTGCCCATCAAACAATTTCAAAGATCACCACTCAGAAAATTTTGAGAGGCTTCAAAACTGAATATATGTATATTAGTACGGAATTAGAAGGCGTTTCGGGAAAGCTTTTCATTTGAGAAATGTTAAGTCACCTGATGAGTCACTGTTTTGCATGATTCATGGGGATTTTTTCCCCTGGTTTGTTTGGGTTTTGGGATTTTTTTGCATTTATCTCTCACTGCAATTCTCACACCTGATTTATCCATCCATTTCTAATTATCTTATCTTCCCTCTAACACCTTAATTTTATTCTTCTGTCTTAAGGACTTTCTTCCACTGACCTCTTTAATGGCAATTCTGTGTTTCTCTTTTTATAACCATCTCATATTTGTTTAATCTTCCACCATTAAAATCAGTGGCTACACCATATTTTTGCAGTTTCTCTTCTCACATTATTCTTTATTTGAAAGCTTGTCCTGAATTCTTTTTATCTACATAGAATATTCTTATTTTCTGTTGACATCATCATCATCCCAAATGGCATTTAATCCCATCTGTGTATCGTCCTTAATTCATAAATTTGCTAATCTTTCAGTTCTTTCTGCATAATACCTCTGAAACATCACCTTTGATGGTTGCCTGCATAGCTGAACTCCTGTCTAGGTGTACACTTGATGATATATTTTATTTTTTCCCGAGATTCATATAAAATCCTACTACAAAGTTTATTTATATTCTCTGTTATCAAGATCATAACTTCTTCCTTGTTTTTATCTTCGTCCTCAGATTTACCTTTCTATAACTTGCCTAAAAAAGCATTGCTTTTGAGAGCATCAATCAATTTCTCACTTTGTTTCCCATTCTTTATTCTCTACCAAAAATCACCTGGAACATATGATATGATAAAACATTAACTCCCATTGTTTTCTGGCTAAACATTGAGATAAACAGCTTCAGTACTATGTAAGTACAAGTCCATGTGTTACATTGTTATTTGCCAAAAACAAATTGTTTTCAATTTCTTTTGTTTTCATTTGTCAAAAATTTCTCCAGAAAATTTGACATTATTTAGATGGTTAATGTTTCAAAATCATTGACTGCCAGGGCAGCACCAATCCCTAACGTCTATCCTATTCTTCTCATACTTCTTGTTTAGAGACTGGAATGCAAGCTCTGTGGTACACAAATTTTTAATTATTTTACATGAGTGCAGCTCTGTGTCCTGTGATGCTGGCTGAGAGCTGTGACATTTAAGTACTAGAATCAATTATATAGAGTCAACAGGAATGAAAGAATTTTGGGTTTGGGTTTGTTTTTTTTTTCTGTAGACAAAAACACTGCATTTTACTCACCAACAGCCTTGACAACTTTCATGATAACCAACCTGTTGGGAAGCAAGGTTTTAGTTCCTAGAAAAAGAACCAAAAAAACAGCCCTAATGAATGAGACTACCTTGCACAAATTCTATCATTTGGCTGCAGTATGCATTTGTTTTAATCAGTAGGAACTTTTAGCATGCTCAAGATTTCTACTGCTTCACTGTTATATCTTTTCAATTATACATGTCAGTGAGGATTATTTGCAGGCCCTTTTTTTTTGCTGTCTTCAGAAGGACAAGTTTTCTCTGAAACCCAGAACATCTACTAGCAGGTGACACCTTCTGATATACTCCCTTGTACCCAGGAAACCTCCTTGCCTTTGTTTTTGTTATAATTAAAACATCCTCTTTCGCAAGGGAAGACTTCAAAATATCATTCTAAAAATCCTGGTGCTGATATGGTTGTTTAACTTGTACTTGTCATTTGAATAAACATTATTTCCCTGTTAGATGGCATCAACAAGATCTCTGAATAGCATAAAGCAAATTGTGGATTAAATTTCCACAATTGTTGTTTATTGTTTTATTAAAAAAACTATGCATTTTCATGTAGTTACTGCTTCATACCTGAGGCTGTTAAAGTATGAGTTTCAAGAAAATTGTCTTCTATTCAACATCTTTGAACTATGGTGCAAAGTAGACATGATGAGTCAGTGAATTGCCAAAATTTGTGCAAATCACATCAGAGAGCAGCCAAGTAAATCAAAACTCAAACAGGGAAAAACCTAGCCTGCAGAAAAATATATATAATGTATTTGAATATTGAGTTTGCAGAAGAATAAATTAGCCTTCATTTAGATTGAAAACCTATTCCATTGGTAAGAAAGATGGGCAAGATTGCCCTGTAACTTCTGTTCATATTGTTGAAGCAAATGTCAAGGTGTCTTGTAAACTTTCGTTGATCTGAAAGTACATTAGAGGATCTGTCAC
Source organism: Sylvia borin (assembly GCA_014839755.1). Taxonomy (NCBI): domain Eukaryota; kingdom Metazoa; phylum Chordata; class Aves; order Passeriformes; family Sylviidae; genus Sylvia; species Sylvia borin. The sequence goes on from CM025957.1 coordinate 80,204,459, forward strand.
CTTTTGTGGAATCAATACCTTTGGGAAACATTGGAAAAGTGTTTTGACTGTTCTGTGAGGTTTTTTAATCTCATTTTGAAAGGGCTATAATTTAACCTATCACTAAATTTCAACCTTACCAATGTGGTCAGGGGTGTGAAACTTCAAAAAGAACTGGAAACCCATATCAAGATTAAGAATTAGATGGAAATTTGTTCTTATTTTTACTTCAATTCTAACAGCTAGATCTCATGTCAATATATAACATAAGGTTTATTTTCTCCACCAGTGGAGAGCTTATGACTTTCATTACTTTCACGACATTTCAAAGCTCTAAAGTTAAGAACACTTATAAATATATATGTCCTCATGAGACACCCATTCCAAGCTAGAAAACAAATATTTCTCATTTCCAATTCAAATGACCATAGAACTATAAAACATCTCTGTGTCAAGTCTAGCCTTATCTTTGAATGTTAATTCTATTCTCCAAAAGTTTGAAAGAAGTTCATAATAAAGACTTAGATATATCTGACTTGCTTTCTATAGTTGAAGTAGTTTAAAAATGCCTATAAGATATTGAATTGCAATTCCTATTTTCAGGAAATGATATGGTACTTGGGAGATCAAGACTACAATTTTTCTGACTACATAGGTGACTGCAACAAATAGATAGATACCTTAGGAAAAACAAAAGTGTTCTCTAAGACTATGGAAAAAAAATCTGAAAAATAAGCGATAATCAGAATTATTCAGATAAAGTCAAGCTAACTGCATCATAAAAATATTTGTGTGCGAAATTATAACATCTTCTGTTTTGCACGTGCATCTTATTTTACAGAAGCGGAACTTGTTCGGTCCCAGAGCGTGAGGCATGGATCCCAGCTAGGAACTAAGCACCGACCAGTCTATTATTGTTCACTCCCTACTCCCAGGATGGTTGGGAGGACAATTAGAAGGGCAAATGTTAGGAAAAAAATCATGGATTAAGATAAAGGCAGTTTAATAAGTGAATGAAAAATAATCCAAAAGGTGATGCAAATGCAATTACAAACTACCTCTTGCCAGCAGACTATTGGCAACCTGCAACCTCCTTCCTAAATTTTATAACTGAGCACAAAAAAGAATAAAATAAAATTAATTTTTAAGAGATAAGGTTCTTTTGTTTGTTTTCTTCTGCTTATATGAGAATGCTGTTTTTATCGCAATTAATTCAAGCTAGGAAGAAAGAAACTCTAAATATTAAGGAAACCTTAAAATATTTCCTAAATAAATGTCACAGTACACTCAAAAGATCTAATGCTAACACAGCCATACAGACATTTCTCCAGAACTAAGGGTTGCGCTAAAAGGGAGATTTGTCTCTTGGACAAACATTAGCTTAGATTTTTCTTTAAAACTAGTATGGATAAGAATGCGGTTCTGAAATACAATTGACTCATCCTTGCCCTAACCATTTGACAAATAGTCTGGCCTTCTGGTGGTCTGCTATGGCTTCTGGATCATTCTTCAGGAGGAGGAAGAGATATATCCTATGTAGAACCACAGCCAACTGCTTTGATAGACATATCTGTTCTTCTTAGAACCTATGTCTCAGTATTGTTTGTCTGCTGAGACATAGGCTCACATGATGCCAGGAAAATTATATTTCCTATGACTGAATGCACCACCACTAAAACAAATTATGAAAATGGCCATCTTAGAAGGGTACAGAAAATTGAAATACAAGAGCTACTCTGGGACATGAAGCACTGGTGTAGGGACACAGGCTGAGGACTGCCTGACTGGCAGCTGCTCTGCAGGGAGGGATCTGGGAGCCTTGGAAAAGACAAACTGAGCATAAGCCAGCTGTGTGACTTGGCAGCCTGGAGACATTTGCAAGGGCACAGACAGGCCACCAAAGGGAGGCATTATTGCTTTCTGCTTGACACTTGTTAGATCCCATCTGAATACTGTGTCTAGTCTAAACTATCCAGAAAAGTATACCACAAAAGCTGTGTATTCTACATCCAATATTCAATATTTGTGTATTGGTCCATTAAACGTCTAATAGTTTATTTGAGAATTTTCTACCTGATGACTTCTTTCCCAACCCTTAAGGAGGCCTCTGAAAGATTTTAGGCATATTAGCAAATGAAGATCTACAGCTTTTTACCTAAAGTATAATGACATTATAATTTTTTTTCTTAGCATGAAAGAAATTGCTCATGGTCATCAATGAAGTGAGATCTAGGAGATTTCATTCACCACAAATCAGAAAAATACGAACAAAAATTACATTTGTAGTGAACCAAAAGCCTGAGATTTTGATCAGTTTTTGAAGTACAAGTAGAGCTAAGAGTCCTTTTGTCATTTCATTAAAAAAAAAAAAGCTGTGTTCAGTTGAGTTTGCTATAGGCAGCCAAAGCAGTTTCACAGAAGAGGAATGCATCATTCATATGTGCCAAATTTTAGAGATATTTTGAACATGGGTAGCTTCATAAAATCCTTCCATGTTCTGCAGCTCAATGTCTGTGAATATTTTGTAAAAGTGGACAACAAAACTGCTATTTCTTATTGCCCGGTTTCTAAACTGCACCCACTGGTGCTGTGGCATGCATTCTGTTGCTACATGAACACATGGGAGAAAAGGCAGTCTGGATAATTTGGATTCGTCCAGGGTCTGTCATGGTTGTATGAGCATAAGTTCTTGCAGAAGGATAATTGGCTAATTTTATCTCCTGCTAATTTCTTTCTCCCTTTTTGGTTTCCATGGTAAGGTCAGGGTGGCTAGATATCCTTATTAGGAGTAGTTGCCTACTGCTTATCGACAGCAGTGCGCATCCATTCTGTCTCCTGTTTCCACCCCAATCATTTGTTCCTTCCTGCAGACTAAAATTCCTTTTCTTTGTGGTGTGTATTTACAGAAGAAAGAATGAGAACCATTTTCACTGTTTGTCTCATTATAATTTCACTTGTGTCCGGATAAGTAACAGGCTGGGCAACCTTCATTCCTCCTTTTTTGATTCAGACAGAAATGTCTTTTGAGATAGGCCTGTATGAAGATACTAACTGGTTGATTTTTTTCCTTAAGATAAAGAGCGTTTCATTAAAAAATGTCACTTGTGAAACTCTATTCTCTCTGCAGAACAAAAACCTTTGAAATTTAAAGGACAGACCAAAATATTCTCCTGAATACTTCAAGGCTCCAGGGAGTTGCCTGGGGTATTTCATAACCCAGAGAAACCTTTTTGTTATTATGTTTGCAGACTCACAATTCTCTTCCAAGGCTCATTTCATCACCTTGCAGAACTGTTATACCTGTCTTTGTTATATAAGTAGCACTATAGTGAAACTTATATTTGAAATATCTCAACATTAATTGAATTCTGAATTTTGATAATCTTCAGTACAGCACTAAGCTTAATCTGGTTTTGTGCCAGATATTCTGAAAATGGTACTGAAGTAGATTTTTAAGGACTAGATATTTAAAATAAGACTGTTTTGCAGGTGACCAGTTTATTCTTATCTTTTAATACACTTGTAAAACTATTTATTCTCTTCAGCAAAAAAGATAGTTTCATTCATTGTTCTCCCAAAGAAAGCCTCTGAATGCATTAATGCCATGTTCGTATTTCTAAATTTTCTGTTGGAAAATTAATTGCATTTTATATGTATAAATCTGTATAATTTTTGTCTTATCATCCAATTAATGACTCAACTCAAGCCAATGGCATCTCATAATTATTTAATTTCATAATAATAGTTGCCTTATTTTTGTGAGGCCTTTTATTCTATTCCAAAAAGAAAAAGTCAGCACTTCAGAAGAATTCTTTGTAATATACTCTGATTATCTTCTTGTTATAGAACTATTTTAATTTATTTGAAATACAATTTCTGGCAGATGTTTCTTAACCTCAACAGCTGTGATGAAGCTTCTTTGACTCATCAAAAAAATTTGAAATAAACTCAACACTCATTATCCACCAATTCATGTATTATCTCTAATATAGAGAAGATGATAAATGGCATATTTTAGTGATGAGAAAACTGAAGCACTGGTTACGTATGGTCAGTTGAAGTCTTGCAACTCTTTTTGGGAAAATGAGAGTGTTCAGGTAGTTTAAAATTGACAAATTCCAATTTCATTTGTAGATTCCAAGCTACATTTTGTTTTCCCTGCTATTTTAGTGAGTAAAATGGAAGTTATTGCTTTCTATTTTATACTTTCAGACTCAATACTTTGTTCAACACATTGGAGTGGTAAGTGGCATGCAAAAAATAGAGAGACAAGCTGTAGCCAGTCTGCAAGTGTGCTTCACTCAGCAAGTAATTAACTTGGAAAAATCTTCTGGCACAATTTGCCTTTACAGGAAGGAAGGGGGACTGGAAAAAAAAAATTAAAACTTCATCAGGGTGGAAGCAGTGTAACTAATAGCTGTTCAGAAATCTTCATCTGAGATTATGACATAAATTACCATCACTGCTTCCTGTGGTTTTGTAATGTATCTTTGTGATTTTAGTTAGTTAATATGACTTCATAATTTCCTAATGACCCATCTGTGGTTTATAATAATATTTAGTCTCTTTAAAAGGTGCAAACAATTCAAATTTCTCTTTTTTCAGTTACTCTGAGAATTAGACTTCGTTGTTGTTTCTTGAAGCCAGTCTGGTTTTATTGTCATAAATTTCTCACTCTATTTTGCCTAGCCCGAATTTGGGATGTTAGATTTTTTTTTCCAGCTTTTTCTTTTGCCTTAAGTTTCTTATATATCCCACAGCACAGCTACAAAGGGAGGAAAAATTACCTACAGGCTTGTCATACCAAAGAACAGTGGGAGGTCTTTTGAATTTTAGTCTTTTTTTTTTCCCTTAGACCATCTGACCCTATATAAATTACTTGCAACAGTGATAGGAATAGATTGGGTATAATTTTTGGTATAAAGTGCAAATGGAGGTCAGAGAACAGATATCAATAGAGTAACATAAAAAATGTGTTTACTTTTTACTAGGCTGTATATATCTTCCCATATTATTTATTAACAGCACTTTATAAAGTTTCTTGCTGCTTACTCTTTGGATTCCTTTTGACCCAAACATTAATCACTGTAATAATGTGAGTTATTTTAAATACTCTCTGTCATAGCCTAGGGTATATTTAGAATTTCTTATGGTAATGAAATTATATCTTTCTATTGTTCTTTAAACCATTAAAAAGGGTCCTACAAAGAGCTGATCATCCTCTCTTCTCATTTCAATGAACAAAGCAATAAATGGTGACTTCCTGACTTTGAAATCTGATATGTAAACCTGGGGAAGTGTAACTGTTGTCACACATCCCTCAGATGTCCAACCCCAACATCAGTGATATCCTTTGCCAATTTTTCTACTTCAGTTTCAGTAGTATTTAATTCAGTAGCATTTTGTAAATTCAAGTTTGGGATGCTAAAATGGAAATGCATGTCAAAATTAAATAAGAACGTACTTTGAGACCATTTGTTAATTTTCATACACAGTTCAACAAAACTCTTCAGTTCATCCTTCATCTTAAGCGACCAGGATATGCAGAGGGCAGTAGTAAAATACTCAAGAGCCTTGGAGGCTGATCTAGATTTAGCTTTTGGTCATTATTTCATACCTGTTGTGCAGATGCATCAAAGAGGTTTTGTCTATAATGAGAATGGATTAGGAAGAAAATATAGGTAATATGTATAGTGGCATGCCTAAAAAACTTCAGCATGTATGTCCATATAGTCATGTAAATTTGAGAGGCTTCTTTAAAAATGCTTCCATGTGATTTTAATATTTTTACTGAGAGTTAATATATATAAAATATAATTTGCTTCCAGTATTGACTTCTTATGGGAAAGAAAATGTCCTGTGTTGCTTTTGTTAAAAATACATAAAACCTCACCGAATAGTTGCTGTTAAAAAACTCCTTTGATTTTACACTTTTCCTTTCACAGTGTGTGGCTCTGTACTCTATTTCACAGGGCAATGCTCTGTTGAAAGTTGTCACTCCAAGAAGCAGTGTGATAGCTGTCAGTGATATCCAAAGAAGACTGAATTATATATACATATCCTTTTTTTTTCCAGTGTGTCCTTAACACATCGACTTTCCTGGCTGTGGGAGCTCAGTGAAAAGAGAATCAGCATAAGGTGAAGCACATCTCCTGCTGAGTGGCCAAACTGCACGAAATCTCATGCTTCATTAAAGGTGCTTCTCATACCAGCTGGTCAATGGATCATGAAAATTAATCAGAAGTATAATGGGGACTTTTTTCCAGTTGCAGCAGTCATAAACAATTATGAACCCCTGGCTCCTACTCTTTCAATACATAATAATTTTATTGCTTTTGCCTTAGCCATAAGAGAAATATGATATAATGTTTAGAGTTGAGGGAGTGAGGCAAGCACTAGGAACCTGTTTATTTAACAGATTCCTTATTTTGGTTAGATGATTGTTCTGTCTGTGTTTTATTTTCTAATGTAAACATGAAATTCTATATTATAATACAGAAATAAAATTCTTCCAGCCGTACCCCACCATAAAGTTTTCACCTCTTTCCAGACTTAAGACAATGATTTATGGTGTCTCTCTTTCTGGTTTTCACATCAAAAGGAAAGAAAAAGGGGCCTTAGTGGAGCCAGGGTTTTAAAGATGAGTACTGACTTCCTAAAAATCTGTTATTTCCAAAGATTTTCAGGTATAAAGAAATTGGGAAATAAAATTCTAATAAAAATGCAAGATACTACTGCCAGCACAGAAGGATAAAGTACTTCCTTACATATTTTAATGTCTATCTTTCCTGCAGTCTTTTGCTTGATGTTCTTCTCAAGTAAGAGAACTATGCCTCTGCCGGTGTTGGTCCAGATTTAAGTAAGTTATCTTCCAATATTGTTCTTTTCCTAACAGCCCAAAATTTGGGATCAAATTGGCTCCACCAGAAAGGAATCATAACAGAAAGCATGCAGCTTCTTTTTGGTGGCATTTAGCTTCTTCTTTTCTATAACCAGTCAACATAGTTCTATACATATATATGAGCTTCCTCTTTCTGTTGTCTCGAATGTTCAGCTGCAGGGATTACGTTGTGTTTGCTTTCAGGTGGCATAGCCTGGACTTTCAGAGAGTAGGAAATAATATGAAATTAGGGCCTTCACCATATTAGAGAGTGTGTGTTTAGCCCCACATATTGTGTGGAGCACAGCCTGGATTAAGAGCTGGGAGCTGGACTGTACATGGCCTTGTGCACTGGCCTACAACGAGTTTGCTCCATGATTAATTATCATTTGAATTTGGTGTGCCATGCAGATCAGTGGGAAATAAAATCGGTTCTAACATTCAAAGAATTGCGACATTAAAGAAAAGTTTTGCAATTTTTGGACACAGGTTGTTTTTATTTTCTGAAAAAAAGGAGAGAGGAATCAACTAATTATGTTTTAAGCATTAACTAATTGATTTTGTCGGGTTTTTTTTCTTTTTCCTAAGTCTTCTTTCAGAGCTTCTTTCTGGTGATCACACTTCAGTTCTACTTAATCCTCTACACTCTTGTGAATTCAATTTCTGGAGTAGGATTTGGAGTTGCAGATCTTAAAAGGTTCGCTTGTCTGAAATCAGTGAAGGAAATGTCTGCCACAAAAGCAGAAATAGCTTTTATGCATTTTTCCTTTTCTTAACTTCAGCTATGTATATCTAAAAATTATAAACTGCATGCTATTGTTCTTTTCTCCCCTCCTCTGCTTCCTTAGCTCTGAAAGAAAGGTTATATCTTGTCTACTGAGATTATATGTTTATCAGTCCACATTGTATTTGGATTAACATAGATGTGGCTTTTTTTCTTTTGATTAGAAGAGATGTGCAGCCTGCTGTTTGTTTTGATTCATCCTTTTCCTGTGTTCACTGCAAAGGTCTGAATCTTATCATTTACCTTCCATACTAATGTAACAGCTTTTCAGCTCAGTAATCAAATACTTGACTGAACATGGCATATTCTTGTCTGTATCTTACATGAAATATAAAAAAGCTGCATAACTACAGGCCAAGCATATCTTTCACACTGTTAATTCTTATCAGCAACTACAGATCTTCATGAGACTGAATTCTGAACTCTGAATCCCATACTGAAAATGAAAGCACTGGTTAAAAACTTTTCAGGTTTTACTGTGAATTAAGAAAATAATAACCAATATATTTCAAAGATTCACATTGTCAAAGATCAGCAAAAATTTTTATGTCCAGCTGATAAGGAACAGAAAGCTACCTTTTAACTTTGAATTAAGTTGGAGACCTACATCTTCTCTCTGTTCTTTTGCTACTATATTACAAAAAAGAAGCAGTCAAAGAAAAAATCTTTGCAATGAAATAACTCCAGGAATTTCTTTAGCAAGAGGTAACATTTTCAAACACATCTAAATGATTTAGAAATTATACCAACTTTCATTTAGAGATTTAAGGTTAAAGGAAGTTTTAAAATGTGATTTAGATACCTGTGAGGCTATGAAATTACCAGAAGCTCAAGGAATTAAATCTTATGGATCTCAATATCCAAATCATTCATTGGAATGTTTATAAAGAATTTAACTTTTTATTTTCCTCTAGTATACTTCAGTAATATTGAAATTATTGTTCTACATTGGTCATTGTTTCTGAGAAATATACTGGGGTTTCTTTAATGTGCTTCTTATCAAATGAAATGACAAACTTTATTTTAGTTTGTTTTCATTGTCTGTCTTCTCACTGAAAAAAGCATTAGTAGAAAAATATTACAGGTATTTTACAATTTAAATAGCTGCAATTTTAGAATACTGGGAGCATGAGAAAGTAAATTCTGACTGTTACGACACTTCACTGTCAATGTCTTGCAGTTCTGTATGAGCAATGTTTAATTTAAAAATTATTTTGAAACTGATTTTGAATGCTGAATAAATTGTTCTCTGATAGTCATCTAAGAAAAAGTTTTTTCCAAATATGGCACTCCCAGACTACAGTGTTCTAATGGCATTTCTGATGGTGTTACTTCTACTCACATAAGAAACAGACTATTGACTAGTGAAAGTAGAAGTTGGTTATTTTCACAGTATGGTTTTGTGCTGTGACTCTGTTATCACTATTGTCATTCGCTGTGAAGGACATTCCATGGGACTGATTATTGCTATGTTCATTACATAATGACATTAACAAACAGTAGACTTTAAAAACTGATTCTTTGCTGCATGTCAGAAAAGAATTTTTTGTTATCAGGGTTGTTCTTGCTGCTTTCTTGCAGCAGTTAATCCTTGCTGAGTTGTTTCAAAGCAAAGTGCTGGTTTCAAACTTCAAAAATTTCTCTTCCTCTCTTGTCAAAATGCATTGACTTCTAAGTTTAATCGCTTAGGAAAATCAACATTTTTTTTTGTAATTTATTGAATGAAACTATATGTATTTTCATCTTATTTTGAACTGGTGAAAATTAGCCTAACTCCACTCACTTCCATAGAGCTAGACCATTTAAAAATAATTTAAATTTCAGACTATATTCAATTTGTAAAAGTCTAAAAGAACACATGTAAAGTTGGATTGGAACAAGCTGTTGAATAATGACTTCCATCTGAGGAAAATACCCCTTCAGGAATTATCAGTTTTTCAAACAGCACATGTAGATGATGCTGAAATAGCTACATTAATAAATTGCAAGGTAATTATTTTACAAAGCCTTTTTGTAGATAGAACACTTGATCAAGCTTTGTGATCTGTGAATGATTATGAAATACGGTTGCATCCCCCATAAAAGAACAGTACATTTCCAGACTGGAATAATGAGTGTATAGTTGAAAGTATAGCCCAAACTTTGATATTTACTCAACAGCTGGAGAAGGGCTATGGACAGTGAAAAGCACCCCATAATATTATAGCTCCTCCAGAGACTCAAGTAATAAACCCAAGAGAATGCTACACCAGTAAAATGTGATTTTGAAAAAAAATGTTAACAACACTAAAAAAATGAGTAGCTAACAATAAATAGCAATAAGTATAACTACATTATATACAGTCTAAGAAAATCCATAGTTTGCCTAGAACTTGTTCAGACAGGTGTTTTCAGCCTAAAGTTTTTGAAAACACCATAGAAATAGAAAATAATCCTACATATATGTGAAAGGTTTTAGTCAAGTGTGCCCATGCAGTGTAACATGCTCTAAAGTGCTTGAGACCATACAGGAAATTGAACATAGTGTTCAGCAGAGAGCATGACACAATATAATTAATATTTTGTCTGATTGTCTATTTTACAAACATCCCCTATTTTTTATATTATTAACTGGATTTATCTAATTAAGAGTAATTACCACCACATGTTTGGTCTTACTTCAACTGTGACATTTATACCTTAAGAATGTTTTTGTGATTTTTGCATTGTATTTTTCATGTCTCTCTCTCTCTTTTTTTTTTTTTTTCATTCACATTTTAGACAAGACAGATACTAATAAAATAATTCTTTTATTTTTCTCTGTCATTGGCATAATAGTGACTTCATCAAAAACAAGGATAAAAACCTGGATACTGGTAATTACTCCAATCACATTTTCCACATTTTCCACACAACCCAATATAATTTAGTGCATCTTTATGCTGTGTACTTCATGTATTCACATCACAGTGAGAAATACACAGAGCTGTCACTAAGCATAAGTCAAGCTGAACGAATGGGGTTTTAATTCTGACTGGAAAACACAGCCAATCCACTGTTCATGATCTCATACAGAAGGACATTGCAAAGGCATGCAGCAGTTGAACTAGTGGAATCAAGTTGGTTGGGAGGAAGAGGCTGGATAATAAAGAAAGTGTAATGAGAATAGGCTGCATAAATCTGCAGTACTGTGAATATAAATTTACATAAACAAAAATAGGACAAAAAAATCTCCTAGGCCAAATTAGTGAAACAGCTAAAATGCTCAAGACAATATTTTGGTATGTTTAAGAAAACCTGGAGAGCAGCTGATTTTATTAATTAACAACTGAAAGCTAAATAAGGCCAAGTAGAACAAAATGTCAAAGGGGCTTGTAGCTTTATGACAAATGATAAAAAATTACTGATGTGAGAATATTTAAAAAAACTCCCCTCTATTTATAATTTATTACTTGGTGCCTTTGGATCTTAGTTTTATTTATACTTTTAAATGATGTCATTTAAGTAGAACATAATTTCTTTGCAGCTGTCAAATATACATTTCATATATAACTTCCCAATGTGTAAGGTAATAGGGAATTTGAAAGATTTTTACTGCTGTGTTCCTTTATGTACTTTACTTTTCCTGCAGGATTGCAGAATTCTAGCATAGGAGCAGTCTGTAGCTTCATTTCGAATCATCTGCTGTATGCAGTGCTTTTGTACAATGGATTAAATTCTGGTCCCATTGAAATTAATGACAAAATGGACCCTGCCTTCTGGGGGGTACATATTTTACCAATAATATTCTCAACAGCATATATACCTCTGTGTAAATTTAATTCTCTCATTAGCAATGGATGAACCACAACAGGCTCACTGATATGCTTCAGATAAACATCACAAAAATTTGGCTGTCTGTTCAACTATCCATAATAATTGGCAAATATGTAGGAAATCTCTGGAGAATTGACTCTCTCAGGAAATTTCTAGCAATTACTACATCTGTTCAAGAGAGGAGATATCAGGATTTTGGCAGTTGCACGCAAGAATTTTTCAGAATTGAAAAGAATGGAGACCATACAAATATTTGATTTTGGAAAGAAAATATGGAGAGGACATTTTAAAGGAGAAAAATAATCTTTGTATTATTTAGGTAGTCAGATATTCACAATGGCTTTTCCCATCTCAGAACTGCTTTTTATCCTGAAAAGTTCTGAAAGAAGGATTTATTTAAAAGTCATAAACATTACATTTTTCCATGAATTCAATATTTTGTTCCATTTCCCCCCTCCCCCCCCCCCCCCCATTTTTCAAACCTTATATACTCAAGTCCACAGGTTAAAAATTATATTCTGTAAGAAATAAATCATCTTTTTTATCATAGGAATTTTCATGCTGTTTTACTGCAGGAAATGACCCAGAAGATGGTGAATATCTACACCTCAAAACTCATAATGCAACCTTTTTTTAACAGTTTGGAGGATGTTTATCTAGAACTACATTCTGCAAAGAAATATAACTTCCAACGTTATAGCCTGTTACAGACTATATGTATGTCTAATCCCCCCAAGAAACAACGAATTTAAATGTGAGCTCTCTTCACAGAGGTAAAAATGGCCAACACAAACATAATTTGTCTAGGATATTTTGTGATCCCTGCCAGTGGTAGACTGAGACTTGGCTGGAAAAGTCTCTGTCAAAAAGATACATGATCCACAGCAATCCGATTTGGTGACAGTGAGATGACTAGATCACTTCTAGACCAATTTTAAGTTATTCTATTAACAAAATTAGTGATAAAGTTGTATGAAATCTCTGATGAATTCTCAGTCAGTTCTGATGATAACTCTTACTGCATTTCAAATGGAGACCACTCAATATTTCACAGAGATTATGGTTCTGCCTCAACATTTCCCTTCACATATGACTGAGAAGCATCAGTAGTAACTCTTAACAGCGGTCAGATACTGGCATAGTAGAGATAAGTACCTGATTTTAATAATTGTTTTGGAAATTTGGATTTACACACTGCCCAATTCATTTTACTATATCAGCTTCCACTTTTTGCGACAGAGTACCATATCTACTGCTTTAAACATCCATCCAAAATTTTAGCTACTCTCAATAAAAATGTCTGAAAAAATAAATCTTTTGCATTTTAAGCCAACCATATAAAATCTTAAAGGCAAATCAGAAAAATGTAACAAATAGTATTGCCACAACAAAGACGAGAAATACTGAGCATTTTCTGACCTGCAGCTCCCTGGCATGAACATCAATGCACACAGACATGGGTAACAGGAGGAGCTGGAAGACATTGGACAGCAAGAAAAACTATCACAAGTTGTCATCACCGAGGCATGGTGGAATAACTCTCACAACTGGAATGCCACAATGGATGGCTATAAATCCTTGAGAAGGTGTCAGGAGTAAATGATACTACAGGCAATGGGGTAGCCCTGTATGTTTAGGGAGAGGTTTGAGTATCTAAGGCTTAATGATGGTGATGAAAGCCGAGTGTTTAGGGGTAAGAATCGGGGAGGAAGCCAACAAGGCAGACATCCTGGTAAGAGTCTGTCATAGAACACCCAACCAAGATAAATAGGAAGAAGATATAGTCTATGAGCTGGGAGAAGTCTCATGACCTCTCCTGGGGAGTTTGACTCACCTGATGTCTTCTATGATACATCACAGCAGAGAGGAAACAGTGTAGGAGGTTCCCAGAGTAGGAATCTAGGAGAGTGCAGAAAATAACTTCCTGACACAGCTGGTGAGCTAGCAAACTAGGGAAGGTGTGCCCACTGGATCTGTTTGTGAACGGAGGAGGAATAGTGAGAGATGTGATGGTTGGAGGCTGTCTTGATAGTTTTTGATTCCTGATAAGTAAGCAGGGAAGTCAGCAGAAAAAGACTGAGATACTTAATGCCTTCTTTTTCTCAGATTTTAATAGTGAGACCAGTGGTTTTTGGGGTACCCTGAGCTGGATGACAGGACAGGGAGCAGAACAAAGCCCCTATAATCCAAGGGGAAATGTTCAGTGACCTGCTGTCACTTATCTGTGCACAAGTCTATGGTGCCAGATAAAAAAAGTACACTTGTAAGTACTTTTTCTTTAAAGTAATAAAGAAAAGTTTAAATCTGTCTAATCTGATGAAAATGTGCTTTGAAAATATCTCTTCAAAAGCTGTGTTAAGATATATTTGAATTAAATAATTGTATCAGTTTGTAAAACAGTTTTCAGATTACCTCTGATATTAATGTGATACTGGTGGATTTTCAGAGGGATATTATTTAAAATACTGAGAATCACAAGGCTCACACCTCTAATATCATTAAATTAGCTGCTGTCTGTGGTTTATGGAGTTTTCTCCCTGATAACAAATTTCTGATTAAGATGTCTCTTGTCTAAAAATGTGGATGGGAATAAGTTTGGGTATTGAGAGATTTAGTTGGGAAAAAACAGTATTGACAAACCATGTGTTCAGAGTTCAGAGGTGATTAATCATTTATATTCATAAAAATATGATCTATTTTCTTCTATTTGATGAAGCATAGATTTGGTCAAATACTTCATCAGGTACCAGATCCTGTACAAGTACTTACAAGTACTTATCCTTGCTCAAGACTAAATTGTGTAATTTTACAATCAGTGCACAATTTTGCTTTTGTGTTTGAGTGTTTTCACACTTTCCTTGTCCTGTGATGGTATGAAAACAGGACTTCAAGGAAAAATTGCCATTTTTTAATTAGTAGAGGAATAAAATCATGAGAATTGGCCTCAAACCCCTATTTTTTATATTTCACCCTTTTGAATGTATTGATGATGTTTTAAATCTCTACCATCTTTCAGAAATTGTTCAGTTACTGCATCTATGAAACTGGAATTAGAAACAAGAGTTTTGGCAAGAGAATTTAAAAAGGGTAACATCATACTTTTGGAAGAGTCAAAAGTTTTTCTGGATGAGATGTCCTACCTTCCCACTTTGTGCCCCTGGCTGTATTCATATTTTTCTGTCCAGGTCAAATTCTTACATCCTGAGATTATCCTTCTAAAAATTGTGATCATCTCTAAGATAGCTTTTTTGAGTCTCCCTGACTTGGATCTGGAAGCCTTATAGCATTGGGAAACCAGAACAACAAGTATTTGAACACAGATACCCCATTCCTCCAGTTTTTGTAGTGTTGTTGGGGAACCACAAAGGAACATTTCTACTGAAAGTCTCCCAAGTGAACTGATCTCTTTTATCTGAGAGATAAAGAAACATTGCTATTAAAAGAAAAGATAAAGAACATTGCTATTAAAAGAAAAAGGGATGAACACAAGTACTATAATAGATGGCACTGCCTTGCTGTTATTTAACACCTGGTCGCTGCCTCCCAGGTTATTGAACATTTCTGACTATTCCCATTTGGAACAGAAGAATGAGAATTCAGATCCCTGTAGGTTCTTGCCTTTGACCTGGCTATGGTGATATGGACAATTAAATAGTCCATGAAACAGTCAGTTTTTTCCTTTACTACCTGCACTAGGGAAATTTGCCTTAGGAGGTGTGTTGGCTGAACATCACTTCCAGTAGCAATTAACCATTCAGATATCTCTGCAAAGGTCACTGCAGATAGTTGCAAGTTAAAAGCAGACAGCTTCTCACAAATTTAAGGTAAAAGCTACTCTTGAATCCAGCTAGTTCTAAATCAAACAAAATCTAGGCAAGCCTGAATGGGTGTCTTTATTTTCAATTTTTAAAAATACATTTGTTCTATGAAACTCTGGAAAGCTGGATTTTATTTTTTTCTTCCCTCCAATATCTGTAATTTCTTTTTTATAATTTCCCCTGCAGATTCCTGGTTTAGATATATCCATATATATGTGAATTGAGATAGCTTAAGAAAATAATTTAGCAGCAAATCCTCCACTGGTATGAATTAATAAATTATAGATGTAGGAATTACATTTATTGACATGTATTATGAATCCAGAGAGATATTTGGAAGAGAACTTTCCTCTTATGCTTGTTATCTCAACAAGTTGAGCAAATGTTTCCTTTGATACCACATGAGCAAAATTTGAAGGAGAAAATTCCATGGAAATTCTATATACTCTGGCATGGTCTAAAGCTTAAGGCTATGTTATTCAACGTTGAGCCTTTGCTTGAGTATAGCTCAACAGAAAGAATAATACAGATACCAAGCCTATTCCCACCAGTCATCTGCCTCTCCAGCTCTGGGGGAATAAGCTGAAAACAGGATGAGTTGTTTTGACAGTGACAGCATATGGCAGCTGCTGTAGGATCATAGCTTTGGACAAAAGTGATGTCCATAAGATGGACACAAGTGAGGAGGTGGCTGCTACCACTACAGCTCTGCATCCAACTGTGACTGCGCTGGAGGAGTCCTCAAGAAAACTTCTGCTGTGCTGGCTAGTGAGAAAAGCTGAATATCAGTAAGTCAAACATTTACTTGACAATCTCTTGTATCTTGCATACAAGTCAGTAAGGATTTTGCATATGTTTGTCTTACCTACTGTGTCTAATTAGACTGAAAATGGTTTTGTTGTAAGACCGGGTGCTTCCTCTACATTGCAACACCTTGTACTTTTTTTTCTTTTAAGATGGTTATAGTATCAATAATTAAAACAAGAGAGACAGTATTTTGATGGAAACAAACAACTGGACATATAAAACTCTGAGAACATTAATGGGAGCTAAAAAGAATTCTAGTTAAAGTATTATCAATTCACTGGTGATTGCCTTTTGGTAGATAGCATGACCTACCTTTCTTTGAATTGCAGGGCTGTATCAGGTACAGTTGAAATATCTATACCCATACAGAAGGATTGCTCCATTGATTCTGAATGGCTTTTTTTCATAAGGTACTCAAATCCTCCCATATTGGTGTAGGGTTTGTGCGTGTGTACTTCAAAGAAAAGCCAAGTTTGACAAGGAAATATCTTGCAAAATATTGCAGACTTTCACAATATTGGCCAAATTTATAAAGCAGTTCTATTAGCAAAATAACCATTATGTTTTAATTTGTCTTACCATTTTTATCATAGCCATTAAAAATGATGAAACACTCTTAAACTTGACAAAAGAGAGTCATAATTAGATGTATCTGGTACATATTATTGCATTGATATAAAATCCTTCTGCAGTTAGATGATAATAAATACAGAACATTCAAGAGAAAAACATGAAATAATTCTGGAAGTCAGTACTGCTAAGTCCAAGTGTGCACACATAATTACTAGGAATTTTTTTAAAATATCAATAATATTTCTGCATTTTGAAGGACAGTTTGAAAAATACGTATCTTAAAAAACGTTGGCTTTTGACTTTTTTTAGAAGGCTTATTTTGCACAAAGAGCTGCTGTAGGACCATCTCCTGGAAGCCACACAGCTGCCTGCACTGATGGGTAGTATGAGATGAGATGAGACACAAGCCTATCAGGAGAAGATACATGGTTTTCTTACACAGGATAAAAGCAGCTATGGAGAGGAAATTGAATTTTTTCATAGGCAGGATATGAGCAGAGCACAATGGGAAGATCCATCCTGGCTCTCTCTGATGTCTGATGCTGCATGAACTCAAGGTGCCCAACATCTGAAGAGAAGTAAGATTTATTCACTATTTATATTTCTGGCATTTTCTCTTTCTCAAACAGATGTCTTATTACACTATTTGCTTCTTTTCAGAATGTAAAATCCCTCTGGCCCAAATCCACACAGGCTCAGGGGTGCTCAAAGATGTGAGGGCTGATTTAGAAGCTTTGGAGAAATTAAAATGCATAAATCCACACAGACATGAGGTAGAAATGCAAGTTTAGTTTTAAATAAGCAAAGATTTTTTTTTTTTAAGTGCCTTAAGCAAATAAGAGACTGAACTAGTTAGTAAGAAAAAAGACCCAAAACCTAATTTAAAGTTCAGTAGCATTACTTTTTAAAAAGTTAGTTAAATTCTAGTCATAACAAAAACAATGCAGCCTTGCTAAACATTCCTAGACGGAACAGATAGAGTTATGCGCATAGAATTTGTGTAAGAAATTACAAGTACTGTCACACATCAATATTAGCTTAGGATAGGTCCAACAAGACAATACTGGACTCTTGTTTCTACCTGATTGGTTAAAAATAGAATAAAATGCACTGCTTTGATGATGCTAGCGTGGATCACAATGCCGCTGTTGCTGCTGCTTCTGTGGCTGTTACTGATAAAACACTCACGCTTAGGGGACACAGATTACAGGTGTTGTCACTGCTGCTGGCTGCTACTACTGATAAAGGTGATGCTGCTTCTGCTTGGGACATCAGGATTTTATGTTAGAAGGCTTCCTGCATATTGCTGTGGACTCTAATAACTTTGTCTTCATGAGACTGATTTAACGATGCAATCAAGGACTCCTACTTGTACAACTACCCATCTTCTATAGTCTTCAATGAGGACGTGCAGGAAACTTGACAGCTTCTGTATCTTTCTTATTGAGATCCAAATAGAACTGTGTAACTCTCCCTTCGTCCCCAATATTGAACACACAGCAAGACTCAAGTCAGCATCAGTGAACGCTGTTGATTCTTCAAATGTAACTCTTGCCATCAGAGCCTACCTAGTTCTTCATATTAAAAACATAAAATAGAAAGAAAGAAGGAAAATATACACTTGGCAACAGAAGGATAAAAATAAACTATACAGTGTATTTAATTTATTTTTTAAATTAAATCTATTATTGAATACAGCAAAAGTACACTCATCCATGACTGACCAAATTAGTTAGTTATTGAGGGGTTTTGCTGACAGAAATTTGATTTTCTTTAGACTAAGTATTTATTTTTAAATAAAAGAAGGAAAAAGTTCTTTCTGTTTTCTATTCAAATTAAACAGTTCAGAAGTTACTAGATTCTGGAATTGCTTAAAATATCTTGTTTTCATACCACTACCATATGTAAGTATAATTTTCTGCTTCTGTTTTGCTCTTTATCAGCACCACTAGAAAGTTTTAATTTATATGAATCCAAATATTCTTTGGCTGAATAAAAGACAGCCCTGGCCCCAAGGCTAAGTGGCACAGACAGCTTAACATCCACCTGATTCCCTCTGGAATAGACATCCACTTCCTTAATAGATAACTTGAGCTCTGAATCCTCAATGGATCTTGTAGGGCATTCCTGTAGCATTTGCACATATATCATATGCTTTTGCAGCCCTCTGTTCTTTGTATTTTTCATTTCAACTTGTCTGAAATAATTCAAGAATGATTTTTAGTCCTTCAGAACAGTATTTTATAGAATGGACCTGGAAAAACCTTTAGAAGATGTTCCTCAAATAAAGGGTGTTATATAAAGGAGGGTGAGAGGGATGGTGCCAGAAAAGTGCCAGAAGACCATAAAATGAGGGAATACAAAACTAATGCAGTCCTGTATTTTGGCCTTCTGAAGCAAGATTTTCCAAAATATAATATACTCCAAACTCTACTCATTTAGTCATACAGGAGACTCACTCACAGCTGGCCCTGAGAGGAAACTAAAACTGTAGGAGACTGGGGGCCAGTGTTCAAATTTAATTTCTGACTTTCTATACTTTCACATAGTAGATACGCTTTCTTAGGACTTTGGATTTATGATATAGGGGGGTCTCAGGTAGAACCCAGGTGTTTGGGTATAGCAATCATCAGAAGTGACACCTGGATATCAGATATGATATGTAATACATATTACATGATATACAATAAATAATGCATACACACACATATTTATATATACAGTATATATACATTTCCAGAACTGAAACAGCTGTTCCAGGAAACTTGAGGTCCTGTGTGTGATTACTGTTATTTAACTGAGTGAAGACCTAGTCAAGGTCCCCATTACAGAAAGATATTATAAAATTTACCTTACTGGAAAGATTTTTCAAGAGCTTTTTTATTTTCATAGAAGCATTATTTATGCTTATTGCAAAATATTTCATCTGTTCTAGTCACAGATAAATACACTGTTGATGCTTACTGTAATAACAATATCTAATTATATAAATCATCTCGTACAGTTCTAAATCACAGGGATTTTACTTGCTGTCCTCTCACCTCTCATTATATATCTATATATATGAACATGTAAGCCCTTTGATTTTTCCCCAGTACTTCAAAATATGTGTTACAAGCTTATTGAAACCAGTACCACAAAAGGTTAGACAAAGAGCACGAGGAAAGAATGTGCCTTCATAATGCAATTCAAAAATACAGGGGACCTTTGATGCTTGAAACAAGATTTATTTTTTTTTTAATTTATAAAAAGAAAGATGTTCCTGATGGAATGCAAGAAGGAAGGCAAGTGTAATTATCTTGAGTAGCATGTGAGCATATGTTTTGTAAAACATCACCTTCTTTTCCACTAAACATGTATTTCCATGCTCCAGTCAAAATTTCACACAGTGGATGATTCAGTAGGTCTTTAAGATAAATGATTCATAGGTGCGTAATGCTTAAAATCTTCTGCAAGAAATTCAGTTTGCATCTGAAAGTCTAGATTTTCATGTCTTAATTGTGCATGATGAAGCTCCCAAAGGTCTGTATTACTCTACAATATATTCATAATACAATAAAATCTACCTTATGCTCAAGATTTCCTTTGACTGGGACCATGAAGAGAATTGATTAAATGGAAAATAATAGATATAAGCACCATTGATTGCAGGGGTATCTGGACTGTCTAAAAAACTCTTTGCTGTTGAAAACCCAACAATTTTCATTTTTAAACAAGATTGCGGCATTTAATAATTGTTGTTAATAGGATTAACAAAAAATTTGTTCACTTATTTACCTAAAATTTCATCTTTTAGAATATATGTTGGTTTTTGTCACTAGCTTATGAGTTAGGTATCTGGGACACATCTTGCCTAGATGTATTTGGATCACTATGTGTACTAATACTTCACACTAAATGAGACCAATCAAATTTTTTTCACTGAATTTTTGTCCATTAGTTAAACCAAAAAGAAATTTTCGGGAATTAATTATATTACTGCTTTCCATATTCTGAAATCTAGAAGCAAATTAAAATGAGATGTCTCTGCTTATATTTTTTTAATTAAAAAAAAAATAAAGAAAGCAGCAAACTAGCAAACATTTTCATCCAGAATATGCTTCAGAGAGTGAAGTAAACATAATGGTCATAAATTTCATATGAAACCATTTTTATGATGGAAATGTTGACTGTTGTGAACCAAAAAAATCAGTTACAGAGGATTTGTACTGTGAAAGATTTTTTTTGCTTCGAAAAATGTGTTGATAGTTAACCTAGTGATGATACTTAACCTAAATCCTCTTACTGATATTATCTAAATCATAAGGGAAATTGCAGAGTACAATTCATTTGCACATGTCTTTAATTCAGAATATGTTGGATTCTATTAACTGAGGAGGAGAAAAGTGCAGGAATTCCAAAGCCACAATGTAGATTATCGTTTGTCAGCCTCATATATCCTAGCAAAACTCAGTCTTAGTCCAGGAAAGACCTTTTCAAAAGTTTTTTTACTGAAAAATAAGTCTTCAGTTTTCAATAAATGTGTTAGTAAAATACTCTATATAAACTAGTCTTACTGCAGGGTTATGCTATGAATATGTTTTAGTGGTAAGTCCAGATCTTCAGTTACTATATACATCTTCTACTAAAGTTAGAAGAGTACAGCTTTCTCTATTAGCTGAAGACTTATCACTCCTCTTACCACCACCCAGATAAAAAGACTCACAAAGTTTTTTCACTGTCTTATAATAATTCTAGGCAATGCTGATACTGATCAGTGAAAGAAAATCAAGTTCTGTTACACACCAGCTGAGGATCCCTGCAACTCACCAATCAGACCATCTGATAGAAGGAATAATTTTGTTCCACTTGCTAGATAGTTGTTTAAGGAAGAGAGCATAAGAACCCAGAGACTGAAGGCAAATAACTCTTTTGATTTACTATAATGTTTCAAAGCACAAATAAGAATCAAAGATTGTATCACCAGTCTTCTAAAGGGTAAGTTCATTATCAAGAGCTGCAAGATATAATAACTCAATGTCTCCTGTGAATAGGAAAAACAAAGGCAAAGGGAGCATTCATAAGTGTTAAGTAATGTTGTGGGGGGCTTTAGGCTCTCTTGGAGCTTTTACTGCCCTGGTGCCTTTTCTTGTTATGCTATTCATTGAAGATATTAGGGCAAGACTGTTTACTCAGTAGTTTTCTCCCCTATGATTCTCTACTTAGAAGTGTTCATAAACTCTCAAATTATATTCTGGAATAATTATTTCCAGAATATTCAATCAAGGTTTGTTTGTTTAGTTTTGTTTTGTTTTGGTTTTTTTTTTTGTCTACCCTATCACATTCCCTCCGGTTTATCATGTTCTTCAAATTGTCTAAATTTATTTCTATGTTAAGATAAATACATTGTTCATCTTCTCAACACTTCATTTCAATATTTAACTGGCCAGTTTGCTCTGGGGTCTGCAGAAGTAAAAATGTTTTTCCCTCTGATTACTGAAGCAGCTTCTTAATTTGCAATGGACAACAACAACAACAACTACTACTGCTACTGCAAAAGCTTTAAGGAGTCTCCAAGATCAAGGTGAAGTCCAAATCATCCAGTCAAGACTACCACAAAAGTATACTCAATAGAAACAATTGTAATGGTGGTAGCATTTCTGTGATATTTAAGGTGGGGAAAAAACCTACTTCACCACAGTAGCTGACAGAGAGGAGTGAGAATATGTGAGAGAAATAAGTTATGCAGATACCCCTGTCTGTGAAGGACGAGGGGCAGGAGGAGCTCCAAGTGTCAAGGATTCCCCTGCAGGCTGTGATGAGGACCAGGCTGACGTGGCTGTGTCCCTACAGCCCAAAGAACACCATGGAGAAGTGGGTATTCGCACTGCAGCCCATAGGACACTCCATGTTGAAGCAAGTGGATATGCCTGAAGGAAGCTGTAATCCCATGGAGAATATGTGCTGGATCTAGGCCCTGCCAGAACAGATGATTCCATGGACAGTGGATGCTGAAGTAGTCCATTCCTGGAGGACTTCCCCATGTGGAAGAAACTTATGCTGGAGCAGTGTCTGAAGAGCTCTAGCCTGTTGCAAGGACCTATGTTGGAGAAGTTCATGGAGGATTGTCTCCCATGGGAGGAACTCTGCCATGGAGAATTGGAAAATAGTGATGAGGTAGAGTGGCAGAGACAACCTGAAATGACCACAGTACTCATTGCCCATCCCTCTGTGCCGCTAATGGAAAATAGATCAAAAGTTTGAGAATTAAATTGAATCCAGGAAAAAGTGAGAGGTGGGAGACAGGTGTTTTAAGATTTATCTTTGACTGAGAAATTTATCTTACTCTGATTTGCTTGGTAATACATGTAATTTTCCCAAATATAAGTCTATTTTCCCATTATTATAACTGATGAATGATCACCTTATCCTTGAGTTAACCCACGAGCTTTTTGTCAATTTTTTTCTTCCCCACTCCTGTTGAGGAGGAGTGATAGAGTGTCTTACCTGGCCCCCAGCCAAGGTTAATCTATCCCCACATCCCCACTCCTAGGTCAAGTCTGCCAACTAGAGAGCTGCAGATTTGGAGCCAATGGAAAAGGCAGACATGCAAGAAAAGAACACAAGCAAAAAATAATAATAAAAAATTGAAACAAAATAAAACAAGGAACAAAAGAAAAATGCACACAGTTGGAGACTGAATGCTTAATTCAACATAATAGTTTTAGACTGATATGTCTTACGTGAGCAGTATGCTGCTGACATGAAAGTGCAGTAATGAAGGTTAAACCTCAAGAATGAAATTTGACCCTGACAAAAATGTCACAGGAATTCTATCAGAATGCTTTCAAGAAATTCCATTTTCAAAAGTCATTAAGAACCCCAATCCTATTTGCTCTCAAAGAATTTCAGATTATTTGGTAAGTGACATTAAGTCTCAAACTCTTTAGACTTTTAAATTTGAATATTACTTAATTTAAGGAAAAAAAATAAAACAACCTGACTGCAAATTTAAATTAATCTGGTAATGATTGAGAGTTGACCTGGCATATACATCTGTTTGATTAGAAGCTGAGTTGATGTCTATCCTCTACATTTACAATTTTAAAAAATCTGCTTGTTAATTTATAATGAAAAAATAGATAAGCACTGATTTCTACACATCTATTTATATTTTTTGTGTTGAGAAGCACCATTTATACGTCATCTTCCTACATAAAGACATGTATTTCCACTTGTCTATCTGTCTTTCCATCCATTCAGTTGTCTGTATGCTTTATTCTCACCCTTTTCAGCATCCATGCTAACTCTGAACCTTTCTGAGATGTGAAAGCTGACAGGACAATCAGCTGTGATCTCAGGAATCAATCAAAAATCATGACTCATGCAAGACAAAGCATGACTAGAGCCTAATGCAGTTACCTTTACTCACCAAATTTGAGATAATTTAATTCCAGAGTTTCTGGAAAGATAAATCTGTTATTTTTATATTGATAATATATCATGTGCCATGTTTTTACTTTTATTATTAAATCTAAATATGTTTCTACATTTATAATTACATATTTGAAAATACTCCAGAATATACTGTGATCATGTTGTGCCTCCAACAGAAAGGTCTAATAGTTTTGATGCTTTTGTTTATGATAATTCCTTTACTGGATTGCAATTTTGGAAACTCAGACTGCCTACCATGGACTTCCATTTCAGTATGATATGTGTTTTCCATGTCAAATATTTACACACAGCTGACAGATAAACTGATAAAGTCTGTATAATAAATGCACAGGTGAAAAGATAGATGAAATCATCAGATAGGTTCATTGGAATCTGTTATGATTAAGAAAAGTCCAGATGTGATAGCATAAAATGTGTTTTACAAGCTTTCAGGATTTTGGTGGGTTTTTTTGTGTTTGATTGTTTGTTTGTTTGTTTTGTTCTTTGTGGGGGGTTTTTGTTTGGTTGGTTTTGGTTTTGGTTTTGGTTTTATTTTTTTGTTTTATTTAGCTGCAGCTGTGAAATAATGATCCAGGATATTTACTTCTAAAAATGTTCATCCTTTTCTACCAAATATTTCATAAGTGGAGACAAAGGTCACAATCCAGTGTCATACCTGTTTGCTTGTAGATATCATCACTTTCACCATAAGAATTAACTTGTAGAGTGATAAAGTTAAAAGTTTATGATCTTATGTTTATTATTTGAGTGCCATTACTTCAGATATTTGAACTGAATTCTCTAAATTTTCCTCATAACCTTGGTTACTTTAGTACCACCGAACAGACATTCAGAAACAAATAAGTGGAATATTGTCATTAATTTTATTTAGAAAAATTAACATGACTGAATATTTTTTATTATCAAATTTCTAGTTTTGTAAGAACTAAAAGCCTGGAAATTGAAATTAAATAAGAGAAAGACATAACTAATTATTCATTATTATTGATAATGTATAATAAAGCTGTATCAGAAGTGATTATTTATAAGATATAAGTGAGAATTATTTATGCTAACTTAGGAAATCAGAATAAAAATTACATTTCAAGATGTTAGAAAAGACTTGAATATATAGTTTACATTAGTTTGGTCCTACCCTAGATTAAAATTTCACTTCCTCCTCGATGTGCAAATCACATCAAGTTCTTCACCTAGGTAGAGATCTTAGACAATATGTGAGTATCTGAACTTCTAACTTGTGCTTCCTAAAACCTCTCTGATAAATTGGTCTCTGAAAATATTAAGAAATTTTAGATACCATATGAGAGTTTGTAAAAAACACAAGAAGTTCTCAGTAGAGAGCTCTCAATATTAGCAATCAAAGACACATGAAAATTTTGTACTTGTTTTTTCACCTTTATGTTATCATCAAAAAATATTCAAGGTAAGTATGTCAAGAAAAGGAGGGAATGGCTGAACTGGAAAAGTTTCCAGTGGAATTCTTGTACATTGATAGTTACCATTAAACTAACTTGTCAAGAAAGAGGGACATGATAAACTGACATAATTAACATTCATTTTTATTAGTATCTCTGTTGCTATTAAGAAAAATCAAGGTATGGGGAAAGTTCAGTAAGAGATGAGCTATCTCACTGTAATTACCACAACTCTCAGCAGGATCCTTCCCATCTGATTAACACCACAGCAGGACAGATTTCCTACCATGCATCTATCTGACAGAGTCATGGGGTTAATGCAAAGGTGCTGACTGATAAGCACAAAGGTGCCTTTAATGTTAAAGTATCTGAAATTCACAATCATACTTCACAATTTATATGTGTACTAACTGAAGAGGTACATTTGGGGTATAGAATTAGAGAGGAAGGAAGACTATAAGTTAAATTTATACAATATAATTATGAAAGAATTTTCTGGAGAAGAATTTTATCATCCATGAAAAGCAGAAAAAATGTACTCAACAATATAATGACAATGGTTAAGCAATTTATTTTGCACTACAGCAATTTACTGGCTTTGACTGGGCTAGTGTTAATTCTCTTTATAACACCTTGCATAGTAGGCATATTCCAGGAATATCAAGAAGGATTGCAAATCCGTGGGAATGGTGGTGAAGGTCTCTGGAGTGTTGGTCTCTAGGGTGTATGAGTCTTCTCTTTCAAGCCCACCAGTCTCTTTCTGGGCTTGAAAGAGACAGCTGAACCTGGAGAATGAACAGATACTTAAGGGACTGGTGTCACAAGGCAGGAGTTCATCCACTTAGACCATAGAACCCACTTTGGGAAACTTGTTCTACTGGGGGCTGATGGGGTCCATCAGTAAGAGGGGGAGTGCTTCTTCATTCCAGCCTGTCAAGCTGATGAAGAGAACTTTAAACTTAAAGCATGGGGAATAATCAAGAAGAGTTCAACTGTAGGGCTATGATCTTATTGGCATCATGAAGATGTGGAGGGATGGTTCCTGTGACTTGAGTGCTGGAGTGGAAGAATACAGGCTCTTCAGGAAGGACAGTCAGGAAATATGGTTGGGGTTATCAACTTCCTTGTCAATGAGCAGCTGGAATCCAGGGACATCCATCTGAGGACTGATGAGGAGCCTACTGAGAGTTTACAGATTAAAGTGAGGGAAGGAGCGGCTGATGTTATATGAGGAGTCTGAGAAACGGTGGGAGTCCAGTGAAGTTCCCACATACTGAAAAAAGGAAACATAACACCAGACCAGTGTTGTTCAACAACTTTGTCAGTGGCATGAACAGTGGGATTAAATGAACGCTCAGCAAGTTCACTGATGGTACCAAACTGGGTGGGAATGCCAACAACTGGAGGGAAGGGGTGCTATCAGAGGGACTTTAGGCCAGAGAGGTGGGGTTGTGTGAGACTCATGAAGTTCAACAGGGCCAAGTGCAAAGTTCTTCATCTGGGTAATGGCAATCTCAACCACAAATCAGGCTGGATGGAGAATGAATTTAGAACAGCCTTGAAAGGAAGGACTTAGAGTGTGGGCCAGAAGCTGAAGATGAGCCAGCAATGCACACTTGCAGAAAACCCAGAAAGACAATTGTATTCTGGTCTGCATGAGAAGCAGTGTAGCCAGCATATCAAGGGAGGTTGAGTCTGTCCCCAGCAAAGGAAAGAAATGGACTTGTTGGAGTGGGTACAGAGGAGGGCAGTGAAAATGATTGAAGGGACATAGTACCTTTTTTATGAGGAAAGGCCAAGACAGATGTGATTGTTCAGCCCGGAGAAGGGCCTGGGGTCACCATATGGCACCTTCCAGTACCTGAAGGGAGCCTACAAGATAGTTGGGACTTTTTACGAGGGCCTGTAGTGGATAAGAGGGAATGGCTTTAAATTGAAAGAAGATTGGTTTAGATTAGGTATTAGAAAGAAATTCTTCACTCTGAGGGTGGTCAGACAGTGGTAAATGTTGCTCAGAGAAGCTGTGGGTACCCAACCCTTGAAAGTGTTCAAGGCAAGGTTGGACAGGGCTTTGAACAACCTGGACTCATGGAAGATGTCCCTGCCCATGCAGTGGGGTTGGAACTAAAATAGATAATAGTCAAAAATTCCTTCCAAACAAAACCATTGTATAATTACATAACCTTCAAAGCAAACTGTTAGTGTATCTACAATGGACCCTCTATTTTGAGTGCTAATAAATTCCTTGGATGATCTGATGTCATCACAGTTTTGCTTACATGATTTCAAAATATCTCTAATAGCTTTAATTTTTCAGAATTCTTCAACAGGCTATTGATTCATCTATAAAAATTAATTATAATTGTAATTATAAAAAGTAATAAACAAGCAGCTATATTTGTTATTTTGTCAATAAAATTCAATATACTTTGATTTAATTTTGAAATGGCAATTAACTTTTTATAATTGGCACATACTGTAAGTTTCATTCCAACATAATTTCATAGAACATTATTTCATTACATTTTTAATTAAAATCCACTGGTGTAACCTCAAGGAGACTCTTTACCAAATATCTCTCTTCTGGGACAGAATTTGATAGAGCTGAGCAGTCAAAAGTTTTTGATGTATTTTCAGCATTGTGGTTTTGGTACTTATATCAAAGGAATTGTGTTCCTACTTAGGCTGGATTGATGGACTTCTAATTCTTTTTTTAAAGGGAAGAAGGATCCTTTGTTTGCCAAAATTGGATGGCTAGGATCTATCCCTAAGCAAAATAACTGAGAAAAAATGTCATGCTAAATAACCTATTGAACTCTGCTAAATTGCTAAAGAATATAATCTGTGGACTGGTCTGTTGAGAGTACCTGCCAAATGGAAGTGGCAGGATGAAGTACAGTATATACCTATTCAGAGTAATCATCTATTCTATTTTCCTTGAATTTCTTTAAATGGGATTTTGCAGAATGCCTGTCACCACAATATCTTAACAATGGAAAATCAAACTGATTTCTTGCTGCAGCCCAGTCTCTGTTCTGCATAGTTCTGAGTTGTCCTGATAAAGAAACAAACATTCTCTGTCAAGTTCATACAGGGAACTAAGAAAATTTATGAATGGTCATCCTCTCTCAAAGTGTGTCTCTGGCCTGTAATTTCCTAATTTCAGAAATCTGTTTGTGGTGTTCTTTTCTCCCTGAAAGTAGGAATAGTGCTGCAATGGTAGAAATAGGTGACAGACCTGAGGGGTAACTGGGGTTGTTGGCTATTTCTGTGGAATGTACTCGTAAGTTCTAACTCAAGATTTTCATTAATTCATTTTAAAGAAAGAAAGAAATAAGGAGACAAACTTAGTTTTCTGAGAGGCAACAGGAAATCTTTATGGGGTCTGGAAAAGACAAATATTCTCATATTTCTATGGACACCAGAAAACAGTACACAAGTTGAAACACATGCAGAAGTATCTGTCCATCAGATTCCAGTCTAAAATTCAGAATTAAGAATTAAGAACCCTGTGTCTCCACACAGTCTACAAAGGCAATTAGTGTATGTCTATACAGATGTACTTGGTATGATCTCAGTTACCTTTCCCCAAAAGCATGAGTTCTGAGCTTCATCTTGTGGAGTTTTATCTTTTTTTTTTTTTAAAGCTTTTTTAATACTCTTTGTTTTGAAGGGAAGATAAATATCTCATGCTAAAATAACTACAAACTTCTAGAAACTGAATATATACCTTGAAAAATGAAAACATGTTTTCAGGATCAGAAATTAACAACCGATTTTTTTTTCATTTCACCAAAAACACCACCTACACTATAAATGTTCTCACTACAGGTGTGTAGCAGATGAAAACAAGCTGATTGTAGAGTGTGGCACTTCTGTTTTTCTAATTCATCCAGCCAGTGCTGCTCATCTTGCATATTTATTGGAAAATTATGCAGGTTTCTATTGATAGATTAGCTACAGACTCATTTAGCAGCAAAATGTACCCCCAAATATTTTTCTTCAGTATTTGGGATTTGCTGGTTTAGCTTTATTGATGAAACAGTGAACAGAATCTGGTCCAGTCTCATTATATTTGGCACGAGTGAGGCAAAATTATGAAAAATTTACACTTAAAGCTAAAACTTTTATTCACATTCACCTTCTGTTTCAACAGTTTGTGTCTGAAATTTTAACCTGAGAAGTTAATGCAGAGAGATGAAATTCTCACAAAATGACAAAGAGCACCTTGAATAAAACTGGGCAGAAGCTGCACCTCAACATCTAACTGTGTTTCTGAGCTAGTAGTTTTATTAAAAAAATAAGAAACAAGTTTTGTAAGCCAGGAATCCGATCAAAAAGTTTCTAATATTGGCTGTCATAAATCAGAGCACAAATTGGATGTTTAGACACTTAAAATGGTTTACCATATGAAAGGTCAGTACATCTTAAATGATTGATTAAATGCTTTATTTCGTTTCTCAAACAATATAATTAAGTCCTAGAAGTCCCTATATTTTTATGTAGTGTAATGAGAACTGCACTAATCAAGCTAAGATAACCAGATCAAAAATAAAATAGAAAGAAATTAAAAAAAAAAAAAAAAAAAAGGATTAAGAAGGGTCTGAGACTATTCTCTCTGCCCCTTAAGGGCTTTGTGGGAGATTTGCCTATCTTTCTGAATTTTCAAATCAGTGGTGATGGAATGAACCACAGATTGATGATCATGTCTTTGAGCAGAACACTTTATATTTAATTCTTTCATCAGTTCATTCTAGCTAATTATGTGGGAGGAGTTTTAGCTTTTGCTTTCAAAGACTTGTCACTGTGTGGGATGACAGTGATGAGGAATAGAAAAGTTCTTTTTATTTTCTCCCAGCACTGAACACTCCTTTGGGCATAGCTGGGATCCATGATAATCTGATTCTCATTGTGCATGACTATACACTCACAGGAAACTGAAAGACCCAGTCAACCCTACAGGCTGGTTTGCATATTTGCATAAGCTTTCAAGATAATGATTTTGTTTTAAAAATGAAGGTAATAATAAATAGCTGGCAATTTCAATGCCTCTATCTGTGATTTTGCACATGATGATTGGTAGGCAGCAAAGCAGTAGAGTCCTTGCTGGAATATTCTCTACAGTAGATTTTATACTTTTCCTAATTTGCTGCATTTGCAAATTTTCCTTTTTGTGAGGTACCTTAGGGAACAGGCAGTAAAGCTAGAGAGTAAATGAATCATTTTACTAACAATGCCCTATACTGCCCTTCTGTTTTCTTATATTTTTCTTCTATAAAGTAATACACTTTAATACAGGTCCCTTAGGTTTAGAAGCAAGGATGAAGTATATTATTATTACTATTAATGATAGTTATTAGTAATAATATTTATTAGTAGTATATTTTTATTGGTTTTGTAATTATATGTAATTTATGGCTGTTTTGTACTAGTGCTGCATATAGTTCACTTCATTTATCACATACTGTGAAAAAAATAGATAACTCAGCCCATAATGAACTTTGAGACATCAGATTAACAACAGAATTCTCTTGATGTGTTATATGTACAGCAGATGTTTATTTCAATATGGTAAACTCAAGAGAAGGCTAAAGATGCTATACAGTTAAACTGCAGACAGAAAATTCAACTTATTACAGTTACATGGAACTTTAAAACTGTTAGAAGACATGTGTGTCCATTCATTCATCTGCAAAGACATTCCTGCTATAAAAATACCCGTTCTCTGTCTAAAGAGTATTTTATTCTACTGTGACAAAGTGGATAAAACTTGTGGGACAACAATAATGAAAGAACCTGGAATCTGGTAGGTAAGGCAGTCTCCTGAAAGACAGTAAATGCAGATTTCAGCTCCTTTGAACACAAAAAGGGTTGTTCTTACCAGCAAGATATAGCGGGGGAAAAAATATAAAACTGTGTAAGGCCACAGCACTACAGTGTTTCGTCTTATTTAGAGCCCTACTGGTATCTTCAAAGACAGTAGACAAATTAGTGATCAGACAATTCCCCATTGGGGTAGCTTTTAGAAACTTTTTTATGAAGAACACGGAAAGGCTGAATTATCTAGTCAGCAGGAGAGACCAAGGAAAGGCTTTATATGGATTACAGATACTGAAAAGACCCCATTAATGATCTTAATTATGTAAATCACATACAGAAGAAGAGGAAGAAATAATCAGATCATAAGGATATCTCATGTAAGCCCTCTTCAACATCTTCCTTCAAGTCAGCATTTCTGATAAAAGCTTTTCAACTGCTGATGGGAACTTTTGAGTCTAACTGTTCTAACCTGGAGCATCTTGTTGATGACATGCTCCTGCAAACTGTTATTCTGTTAGGCTGCAAACTGCTAGCTGTGTGCTGAACAGATAGAGATACTCTTTTCTAAATTGATACCATTGCTTCTTCCTGAGTCTTACCGAAGCTGAAAGAAAATTTAATTGCTCCATGCAAAACTATTTAATGAAAACATAATTTTTAAATTTCCTTATATAGACAACTTTGTGTAAGTAAAATATTTGTAGCAAGACAGTAGGAGGGAAAGGAGACTGAAGATGGTAGTTGAGAAATAAATTATAAAATATCAAAAAGCTCTTTTAAAGTGAGATTTTTTTCCACTTGAATCTGAGGCTGAAAACACTCTGTGACTCTTTCTTTTGTGTTTGGGATAGATTCCCGTAGAATTTTGGAGAGATGAGATGTAAAACAAATTGAAATGCTCTTTGCCCAAGAGCTGGTATTAAAGGTTATTTAAACTTGCTTTCATTTGCTCCCCTGGGACTTTGCTTTTAGGTTCCTTAGTCTGTATTTGTTTTATTTTAATTCCAAGGCAAACAGTGCCTTTGTAGTACATGTAACTCAATGGGGGCTCTGCGATCTGAAGATACAGCTCTGTGGTTTATTGACAGTGATGTCTCCAGGCACTGAGGGGATCAGAAGCTCCCGGGGGCTCTGGGGGGTGATGGCAGAGCCTGGCAGGCTGGGTTCATCCCTCTGCCCCAGGCAGGAGCAGGGCAGCCAAGGGCACCAGGGCAGCCCAAGCTCCACTCGGGCTGTGGGAAAGCCTCTGTAGCAGAGCCTTGTCCAGGAGTAGCTGCTGGGGCCACGGGCCAGAGGTGCCCTGTCCCTGAGCCCTGGTAGCCCAACTCTTGGAGGGGAGTGCCCATTGCAAGACATGCAGGTGTCCTTGTCGGTTGACATGAGGGGATGCTTTAAATTGCCTACATAGACTTGATTATCAAAGAAACAAAATAAACTGATATTCTGAAAATGAAATGTTAAATAAGACAACGTCACCTTACCTCAGATTTTGGTTGGTTGGCTGGTTTTGTTGTGTTTAAATTAAATTCATACCTGGAAGATACAGATGCAATCCCCTGCTGTTTTCCACTGCATTCGGTGTCATTAAATTATGGATTGATTTGCACCCTGATTGATAGCTCTCTGGTCAGTGTATTCTTACACTAATTTCACTGTAAAGCCTCCACTTACAGTGTTTTGCTGATACATTAGTCACTTCCCTTGATTTCCTTTGGCACAGCTGAGCTTCCATCACTGCCAGTTGCTATCCTGTTAGATAAAAAAACTGCTTGGAAATTTGTACTTATCACAGCTCTTGTCTTGACAGGAGGGTGGAGTATGTGACCTACCAAGTCTCCTGGTGTTCCACTTTCACAGAATGCTCCGTGATACACAGAGCTAAGGAGATACATAGAGCTATGGACTTAGTGTCCATATACTGATCGAGCAATCTAACAAAGATATAGTTTCGATAAATTCCTCAGCTTCTATTCCTATTTATAAGGATATACATACATTTGTGTTTCTTTATTCTGACTTACAGCCTATGTAAGGAAAACCAAATTGGCTACATATTAAATGGAGGAAACTATCAGTTCAAGTCAGTAAAGTAGATAGAGTTTACACCAGCTGGGAATATGCCTCAGCATGTTTCAACATTTGACAGAAAAAGCAGCTGTAAGAACTGCAAGTGTTTTTATATGCTGATATGCTTAACCTTCCAGATATTTACATTTTGGGCAAGTAAATTAATTGCCTGGAAAAGACCACTCAAAACACACACAGCAGGTGCTTCTTCAACTTAGTTTACATTGATTGTTTTCTTTGCTGCTTCAAGAGTCAGCAACACACAATATTTTACAATTAACCTGTCTTGTCACAATGGGTACTAAGTGAATCTTATTTATGCAGGATGTTAGTGGCTGCTGATGTATGAGGGTTTGGAGCTAAGAAAAAGGGCTAGGATAGACCTGAGTGTCTGTTTCAGATCCCATGCTGAAAAACACATTACCTGGGCAGACAAAGCTAGAGGTTTGTAGATCAGAGTTTGTCCCAATCAAAAAAATGGAATAGACCAGGTTCTGTGGAAAAGATGAGACAGCTGTTAATTCAACTGCAGTCAGTCCATTTAGATATAGATATGGTGTTATCACACAGATGCAATTAAACTAGTTATAATGTAGCTTACCAACAGGACAGGGCTTACAGATACCTGTTTGAGATGATAGTTTCAAATCAATTGCTAATTTGTAATTTACATGATGCCAAGATGCCAAGTCTAATTGCTTTGTCTTTGGCTTTCTGGTTTGTTTCTGTTTTTCCCTGATGGTGATGAGGTGCCGCAAATTTGAATCCTGCTGTACTCACTGGTTAAATGTTATGATGCAGCATGACTCAATATGTGGGTATCCACACCTATGACTGGGCTTTACATGTTCATCCTGTTTCTACATCTTCTTTCACTAAAAATAAAAAGCAATCAACAAAGTCAAATGACAACTAAAGCAGCAGAGGCAAACTAATTATATAAAGTGATGTTTTATTTCTAAAATGTCAGCATTAAATAAGGCATTATTTATTATAGGTCCTTGAGAGATCATCTGATACAGAGATCCATTTCAAGAATGTATTTAGCCATGTGCTTTCCTTACATGTGTGTATCTCTTTACTGCCTCACTAAGATGCAGCCACCCATTTGAAATGCGAATGTGTCTGATTGCTTTAGTGGAAGCAGACATGCTCTTCAATGGAGGTCTTGGTCTTAAACTAATGTCCGGTTTTTGGTTTTTTTGGTTTTTTTGTTTGTTTTTTTTATTTCTCAAAATAGTGACTGATAAGGTTCTGCTTCAGGGTATCTAAAAGTGTCTGTAGTGAAGTTTATGACTGTTTTTAACTGATAACTCCAATTATGACTTCTCTATCATTTCCTATGGTGGGAAAGTAGCCATCTATGAGTCCATAAGGAGAAATACTCTTCATCTATTGAATCTTCCCTGTTGACCCAAAGGTTTTTACTGTGGCTGTAGGAGGTATAGCAGTGGAGACTCAGCTGGTGGCCTAAGAGGTGGTGGCCTTTTATTTTTTTTTACTCTAGAAAAAATAGAATTTCTCGAGGAATATCTGTCAAAGAAACATCCTAGTATTGAAGAAAACTTATTTTAACAAAGTATTTATAAGCCAGTTCTGATCTCCCTTTTCATAGTTTTTAAACTATTTTCGAAATATCTTTAAAGTATTTTTTTAAACACAA
The DNA here is from genome assembly GCA_014839755.1 of Sylvia borin. Classification (NCBI taxonomy): domain Eukaryota; kingdom Metazoa; phylum Chordata; class Aves; order Passeriformes; family Sylviidae; genus Sylvia; species Sylvia borin. The sequence continues at coordinate 80,239,497 of CM025957.1, forward strand.
CAAAACCATGGGTAAATAGTCAGACTATTTGCACAGTGTTAAATTTTAAATGAAACATGACTTCATCTAAAAACTATAACAATGTGCCTGTCTCTTTTCCCTATTAATTTTGAGCTAAAAGAATTTATCCACGTAATGGAAGTGGTAGCAGACTAATGTCATGTGCTCTTGGAAATGCTATTTCAGATGTTTCATCAAAATTCCAGCTTAGGTTTCATCAGCATTCTTAAATTTTCCTTAGTTCCTCAGCTGTCAAAGAGTATACAACTAAATGAAATGTTGTTGATACTTGCTTTCAAGGTCTTTGTACAACAGTTTGTATTTGAGCCTTACAAATGTATCAACTGTAAGAGAATGGAGTGATCCTTCAGGAGTGTTTCATAACAAGTTAAAGGAACATTTGTATACTTGAGAGCCACAGCCAGTTCTGAGGGTAATTATTTCCATAGTGTGTCTGTTCACGATTGTTAATGCCCTCTTGATACTGAAAATGTAAGACACAAACTGAACTACCAAAGAACAGTAGACTAATGACATTTTGATAGTTTTTACTCAATATCAGAAAAGTTTGAGAAGAATCAAAGACAAAAAAATCCTGAAAATCATTTCATGGTTGAAGAAGACTATTCAAGACAGCTTTAATCATATGGAAAGGGAAAGAATAAAAATGTCTCTACACTTTATGCTCTTTCTTATTTATCTTGTGGATAGATGTCCAAAGGTTTGCAACAACAGATGTTATTTTAAAGTTTTGGGGTAGAGACATGGGAGACACAACTGGATTGTTAACTTGGTAATAAGATGCTGAAAAAGGCAAGTTATCTACCCAATGATTATGGATGATTGTGTTTCAAAACAACAAAAGGAAAATAAGTAGAAAAGGAATTTGTCTCCTCCTGTTTTTCCATTACCCTGACAGTAAGCCTTATATGAAGACAAGCTTGTTTCTGTACTCCCAACCAGACATAAACAATTAATGCATAGTTAAAAGGTAGGAAGGAAGACAGGAAGGCGGAAGGAAGGAAAGAAATGCAAGTGGACATCTGGTACTCTGCCAGAACCGGAGGGATATTGACAAATTTGGAAAGAGTCATAGAGTAACTCTAAAGTGGTTAAAGGCCTGGAAAACATGATACATGAGAAAAGAGTGAGAGACGTGACCTTTTTTAGCCTGGAGATGAGAAGGATGGCAGGGATCTTGTTGGTTTAAACTTCATAATGGTGAGTTATAAAAAAGCCTCTTCCCGTAGTAAAAAGTCATAGCCAAGAGGCTAAAGTTGCAAGCTGTGAAAAAGGAAAGCCCATCTAGAAAATTTATCCATGTGCTGAAATAGTGTTCATGGTGGTAAACACTGCATCAAATTTGTGAAAGTGACTCTGAAAACTCTGGTCTGGTGTTTTCAAAACTATCCTGGATAAAACATGAACCGATCTAATATTGAGCTGACTCTGCTTTGAGGATGGGGTTAAACCAGACAATCTCCACAGAGATATTTTCAAACAATATTATACTGTGATTATGCTATTTTCTGTGTTCTTGATCCTGTTGGAACTTGGACAATTTTCAGCTTTTTTTTTTTTTTTTTTTTTTTTTTTTTTTTTTTTTTTTTTTTTTTTTTTTTAATTTTACTGGGTTTGGCTGGCATGAGGTCAATTTTCTTGACAGAAGCTCATACGGTGTTGTCTGACATTTGTGACCAAAACAGTGATGATAAGACAGTGACAAGACAGGAATATTTTTGTGGTTGCTGAATAGTGCTTACAAAATTGTCAAGAACTCTTCTGGCAGTGATTGGGCTGAGGAGTACACAAAAGTTTAGGAGGAAGACAGCAGAGACCCAAAGGCAGCTGACCCAAACTGCCCCAAGAGGCATTCCAGATCGTATGGCATCATGAACAGCAATAAAACCTAGGGACAAGAAGAGGGTGCATTTGGAATTAAGACATCTGTTTTCCAAATTAACCATTACCCATGAGGAAGCCCTTTTTCCCTGAGATGGCTGAAGACCTTCCTGATGATGGGAAGTGGTGAATGGCTTCCTTGTTTTGCTTTTGCTTGCATGCACAACATTTGCTTTCCCCATGAAACTGTCTTTATCTCAACCCACAAATTTTCTCACTTTTACCCTTATGACTCTCTCCCCCTTCCCATTTCAGGCAGGGAGACTGAGCAAGTGGCTGTGTGAGGCTCAGCTGCCTACCAGATTAGCCCACAATAATGATATTTTTTTACATTTCAGGAAAAAAAAGCTATGAAACATGTAGCATCCTTTAGTTTTTTTGTGTAAAGGAGATCCAGGCCTAACATTCACTTTTTATAGAGCTGTCGGTCTGAACTAGAACTACTCATAAGTGCCACTGTTTCCCACATGATTGATAACTTTCATAACAGCAAAATCATCTTCATGCAAGAGTAAAACACTTAGTAACTACTACATTTAATTAGAATAAAATATAATGTATTAATGTGCTTCAATTCCAGAAGTATTTTCCTTTTAAGAAAGATTATTTCAATTATGGTATATATATATAGTCACCAGGAGTCCACAATATTTTAACAACTATTTTGCCTATTTTCATTTTAATAAACAGGTTGAACAACTTTGATTCAAAATAGTTTAATTATTTTGAAGCACTTCTGAAAAGAGAACAAGTGCAGTTTAAGTCCTTTGCAGGTTGAGCTGGCACTGCTGGAAGCTACTGTAATTAGTAAATTTGCAAAGCATTGTTAAAGTTATTTTCCTCAGCTTCAATATACTACAGTTTATTAGTAAGCCTATTATTTATCCACTCCCGTGGGCCATTTAACATTTGCTTTAGTTAATGAGAATTTTCATCTTAATTAACAATGCTAAAAGACCTTTTTCCTTCCCTCCCCCACAAAACGAATAAGGCATTAGAAATATATCCCAGAATAATATAATTTTGGAGTTATTAAAAGCAAATACTTTCCATTGCTCATTTCTTATTATCATCAAAGCTCCTTGAAAGACACTTAGTGAAATTTCATATATCGTACATATCTTAATTAAAAACATGAGCTAATATTAAGAGACATTGAATGATTCAAAATCCAGGTGGAGGTCTTGTATGAATGATAATGAATTTTTGAGATTTATAGAAATTCAGAATATTATTGCACAATATTAAGGTCAAAGTTCTAGAAGAAACAGTTTCATATCACCTCTATATTACTATCAGAGAGTGTGTCTGTAGTATTCATGATCATAACCCTTTGGTTCAGTTCAATTGAACCATGTCTCCTGAAAAAGATTTTTGTGAAGCGAAAACAAGAGTTCAGCTTTCCAGCTAGAAGAACATGGTAACCTTTTGCCCCAAATCACATCAACCAGAAATCTATTAAATGTATGGAGTCACTTTTATTTAGAGAGAACAAAATTACCGTGGCTGTATTGTGGTACACGACACGAGTCTTACAAAATGCTTAAAATGCTCTGCTTTATCTGATATAAAAACAATGAAAAAATTTCTCTGGTAAATTTTTTCTAGTTTTTGACTACTGAATGAATAATGTCAGCTTTTGTCCTTCAGACTATGAGCATGATGCTGTGAGCACAAAGAGTGAAAATGTTGAATTTGAGATACTGATATTTAAGTCAGGACATCAACTTTGAGTTATTTTGCAAAGTCATGAATAAATGATGACATTTCCCCTCCTAGCCCTCCTCCCTTCATAGAAGCACAAAATCATTAAAGTTGGAAAAAATCTCAAAGACCTTTGAGTCCAACCTTTGACCAAACACCAGTTTGTTGACTAAACCACAGCACTAAGCTCCACAGCCAGTCACCTCTTGAGCACCTCCAGGGATGGCAACTCCACCACTTCCCTGGGCAATCTGTTCCAATGCTTAACCAACATTTCAGTGAAGAAATTTTTCCTGATGTCCACACTTAACATCTCTTGCTGCCCCTTGAGGTAATTTCCCCTTATCCTCTTGGACAAAATCCACAGCCCTTTTCTGTCTACTTTTGCTTAACCCTACAGTGAGAGAGAGCAAAAGGAAAGGTCTGCATAGTGATTTAGACAGATTTTTTTGTTTTGTTTTGTTCTGGTTGTGCTGCAATAGAGATGTCCTTATATAGACTTCAAAATATTTTGAGCTTAAGGAGAAACTGATTTCTTACCCTTTGCACTATTTTCAGATTAACTGTAATAGTTAGCACAGTGGCACAAGAAGAACTCAAACCTTTTGTATCTCTTTGTGCTGGAATTCTGGGCTGTTTACCTGGAGAAAGATCATTACAGCATGCTAGGGCAGCTGAGGAATTCTGTGACCCCAAAAAAGAAAGTGCGATAATGCAGTTTAAAGTCATGTACTATATTCTCTTTTACAATGAATTTTTCCTTCTCTGCAAAAATCATCCAAATCCCAGTGAAGTCATGAGTCTAAAATACTGGAAATATGCTACAGCTGGTGAGTATTTTTATGGCACTATGATAATCTTGCAAATGTTTGATACTGAGGGTCATTTTCGTCCATCCAATACTTCTATTTGGCATTTTTTTTAATAATTTGATTGTCTGTTGGGGCTGAAGGGGGCAGTTTGTTACATGTCATCTTGTTGTTTTTCCAAAGTTTCCAAAGCTAGACTGAAATAGAGTGCTAGTGTGTGGGATGGATTTCACATTAAAGGAATGAGATGACAACGAATATTTGAAGAGATGAAGGGGAAACATGAGTTTTCTTAAAATTCTATTACTTTTACCCAGATGTCCTTGGCACACATTTAGTCCTGAGATGTGCTTAGGGTTACACACATGGTGAGCCTACACCAGGGATTGCATGACAGAGACTTATCAAGAGATGAATCATGAGGAGAAAGAGGTGTAAGACAAAGTAAAGGTAAGTTCAGTTTTTCCTGTTTGGTTGTGTCAGACTTAACAGATCTGCTGTACAAAGTATATTTGAGTTGTGACCTTTTGTCCTGTAAAAAAATTTAGAATAAGTACATTTTGCATGACAGGTGACATATTGCAGCACTACAGAGGAAATTCTGCTATTGCGTTTGTTCAGGATTTGGTGTGGGAGGAACATTCAGTTTCTAACTTCGGGAATCACTGTATGTAGCAGAAAGCCTGCATAGCTTTATTGTAGAACTTAAAAGGCAAGTAAGGATAAGTGTGTTTATATATGCCTTTCATATGATACATGTTTTTAAAAGAAAATTAAGAGATATGCTGGAGGCGGGGGGAGCAGGAATCTGTTAAATAGTTCCTGCTTTTAAATTACAGCCATAAATGCTGATAAACTGTAAAATGAATCAAACTGTTTAATATGGCTGTAATTTTGAAGATTAAGGCATTTACAAGCAGTGATGTGAGAACATAAAATTATACCACAAATTTTTTTTCTGTACTTTTTAGTAGCTCATCATTAAACTTCTCTGATCAGCCACATTATCAGACAATGATGTCAAGGGTGTCTATCACTTACTTCATGTGACAACACTAAAGAGGGTCTTTTTGGATTTATATGTGTGATATATTATTATATAATGAAAAAAATGTAGTGGGAAACTGAGTGTCTGTCCTGTATGACCACAAAACAGCCACATAGAAATATAGAAATCACTGCAAGTTCTTCAAGTGTGAAAGGTGTTTCCCAGAATTATTTTGAAGAGACAAATATAAAGTAATTCATTGCAATGCAAACTAAAAAAGAGAGATTCATGATGATGATGATGATGATGATGATGATGATGATGATGATGATGATGATGATGATAACTATAACACAATAGGTATTATTTTGTGATAAGATCAGTATCAGACTACAACATTTTCTCATTTCTTTGGAGTGAATTTGAGAGGAATGAAATTTTGGGTGATAAAGTGTAAGAGTTGCAGGATAAATTGGTAAATCCATGAACATTTACAGTGATCACCTTTAGAATGAAGATCCATAGAAATCCATCTCTTTGCTTTTGCAGAAAAAAGTCTTTTCAAGATGTTTTCCCACCTTGTTGTGGTACCCTTAGGTAGTCTGGCAATTTCCAAAACAGACTGCTTAGACTTACTTTTCATTTTTATTTTGTAATGTCTTAACTGCATTACATTTTATCTTCCTTGAGGCATATGAATAAAATCTGTAGAAAGAAAGAGGGAAAAAAAAGTTTCATTATCATAGCCTATTACCCATTCCTTAATATCTTCCTAATGATGGCTGCCTGTATCAAAACATTAAAGATTATCTGTGTAATACTGAATTTTTAAGGGGGGTTTTGACCTTCTTTTCTGGTTTTGGGAGGAGGTTTAGGTGTTGCTGTTTTTAGGGGGTTTTGCTTATTGGTTTGTTGTGATTTGGGATTTTTCTCCTCATGATAATGTTCACAGACAGTGTTGACTGTTCTTCTCTTTCTCCTCCCAAAAAGGTGGCCCCATACTCCAAGTTGTATTCCTGGATGCCATGTGGTTGTGTTAGTGCTGTGTCTGATTTCTTGAATTTTTTTATAGGCAAAATACCTCGGTAAACAAGTTCTGCAGACCCCAGGCTACAGGTGATTTATATTTTTTCTTTTCTCTGACCTGTTTGGAATCTGTGCAGAAGAGTTTATATCACTATCCACCTGCTCAGGTAAAAATGGTCTTAAGGAAATGAGAGGGCTATTTGGTTAACTGTTACTTTGTCTAGACTTGTAATAAGAGATCCATCTTCAAATCTACTTTGTGTTTTTTAAGTACAAAGCATGCTATTGAGCCTCAGGATTATTTATTGTGCATTTCTATCAAAAAGCATTGCAGTAGAGGATGTCATAACGGTAATGTAAACCAGGAAAACTGATGATAGCTGTGCACACCAAAAAAAACCCCTCACAGACACATAAAAAAGACAAATTCACAGTTCATGGTGTTGACAGCTCATTTTTAAAAATTCTGTTCCAAAAAAACCATAATAAATATCTAGTTGTTTTTGCTTGTGTGACAAGAAATTGTCACATCAATGTATGCATTTCTATGGCGTTGTACTTGGAGATTCTTGATACCTCAATATTTTTCTTTCAAAATCATTGCATAAACGCACAAATGAAAGTGTTTACAGGGCCAAAGCTTGTTTTAAGTTTTACAGTGTAACACTTTTCCACTTATTCTCATGATTGTTTTTCTCATAAAGAAACAGGTCTTTAAAGAACAGTGCACAAGGTAGGGAATGGAGGAATTCAGGATCATGAACAAGGTAAAACTCAATTGCCAACTGGCCTCAAGAGAAAGAGAAAATGTTGTGGAGCAAAGTTGAAACAGTACAGGTAGGCTGGACAAGCTGAACAAAAGAGAAAAAAAAAATGAAAACAAATTCCAAACAACAGCAACAACAAAAAAGTGAGTATATACAAATTGAAAGGCTAGGAGCATGCAAGTTACGAACTCAAATTCTGTTAACCTTGACATCTCAGCAAGAACTCTTTACATGGTTAAACCTGCATGTCTAAACTTTACATATTTATGTACAGATATCAAACTGAATCTTCTCTTTAATAAAATAAACACATCAAGATCTTAGAGTACTCCTTCTTAGAGTTCTTATTCTCCATGGGTTAGTTACAATACATGGCTCTTCTTTTCTTCTTCTTTTCTACAATCTCTCTTTATTTCTTTTTTTACTCAATTAGATCTTCAAAAACCAAAATTATTAAACTCTTTAGACTATCTAAATGTTATTTCACTAGTGGGACTAGAAGCTATAAAATTCAACCTTTTTTTCACTTTGCTACTACTCCTTGCTATCTTTTACATTGGGAACCATATACTTTCGCATTTTCTGTTACTGAGACCTTACGTAGAGCTCTTCAACCATTCATATACTTCATATATTCATAGACTTCAAAGGACAATTGTTTTCTCTTTTGGAACATTTCCCTTGCCTTTTTTCCCATAAATAACCCAGACTTTGCAAAGTGCATCCTAGAAGTCTTGATCAAGAGGAGGTCTTTGGCATTTAGATGTGCTGAAAAGAAACACCAAGCAAGCATGTGGGCGAAGAAAGTAGCCTTAAATACCTTGGGAATTATACAATATTTCTGCCTTGCATAACTCCGAAATTGTATTCAAACTACATAACATTCAAAAAAAGTTGTGCTTAATTAATCCATTTATTTATCAGTAATCCCACTATCAGGTTTTTTGTTTTGTTTTGTTTTTTGGGTTTTTTTTATATCAATATTAATGAGAAAAATAGTTCCCCATGTCTTCAGGAGTAACAGATTCTCATTTGTCTTTCACTGAACCATTTGGATTGGGCCATTAAATTTCAGGGGGTTTGTACATGGAAACTAGTGTTGATACATGCAGATGCCTAAGTATTTTTGCATTTTCTATGCAATTTCCAAAACTGTATATAAAATGCTTTCTATTATAAAAAAATCACCATTCTCTAGACTTAAAGACTTTTGTCCTAATTTTTGCTGCACAAGTAACTTTATGATCTACTTTCCACTATAATATCCCAATATATTTTCTATATTTATAATAATCAGCAGCTTGGGAAAGTGGTTTGAGTAGCTATGTTCTCCAGAAGGGAAATCTCCAGATCAATGGCAACTTCACCCACATTTTGCCACCCAACTGCCACCCTTTAATCATTCATTGAAATCTTTGCAGTTATGTACATGATAAAAAATTAATATCTTATCTTTTCATCAGGTGATGGGGCAAAGATGAAACTGCCTCAATTTCTGGGTTACTAATTGAACCTCTTGTGTATATTCTAATCTATAGCCCTTAAACTGACTCTTAACATTACTTATAATTTTATATTCTTCAGGAACTTCAAATCTAGCTTTTTTTCTGGTGATTTATGTAATTTGGATCTGTATTTTAATCTTACATAATCATGGTGGTTTTAATTTTTTTATAAGATCTAAAATATTGTGTAATATTCAACACAAGTGTTTATCTATTTACAAATTGTATATAATTATTCTAGTTAATGCTATTTTGCATAGTGAATATTTTTATAAGTCACTTGCTTCAAATCAGGATATAACAATGGTTTATTCATACTGTATGTGATTAAAGTAATTTGGAATTAGGAACTTACACAGTTTCTGAAAAAAGGACATATAGGCACTCAGAAGGCAAATTATGTGTATTTACACCCATTAAAATAAAACAAAAGTTCTCACAAGTAGAAGAGAGATTTAAAAGAATGATACAATTTCCAGTCATTAAAACTGCAATAAAAACTATCTACTGTCTTCACAAGTAAACAATGGTTCAACTTATTTGTTTTACTGTTATCTATTTGTGGAAGAAGTAGTATTAAAGATAAATAATTCTGAATTGTAGGGGCACGATAGTCTCTTTATTTTAGAATTATTTACAAAAATATGTCACATTTTTCTAAATTTAATTAATCAAGCTTCTTTAAAATTAAATTAGGCAGAAAATATTTTGATGCTGAAAATTTTTCGTAGATATGGAATAAGCAGGCATTTCTGTATTATAGTTCTAAAAAACATGGCTTGATAATGATTATACTTTTTTTTTTTTTTTTTTTTTTTTTTTTCCCCTACAGCAGCATTGATTTATACTTACAGATTGCAAATATAGAGTGAGAAATGAGTACATCCCAAGATGGAATAACTTTAAAAGAGTTTTTTATGGATTGTAAAAAAGCTTCTGTAAAACAGACTGGGAAATATATGGCAGGAATTAGGAAAAAGATTTGGAAGAAATCCTTTCTTCTTCATCCAGTCTTAATACCTTTTCTTAATTATGATAATAGAAACTATATCAGTAAATTTTTGAAAACTTAGATCATAAAAAGCTATATATATTGGGGATTTTCTAGCTTGGGGTTTGTTTGCTTGGTTGCTTGTTTTGGCTTGGTTTGGTTTATTTTGTTGTTTTGTTTTTTTCCTTGAGCATAAATTTCAAATGAATGGAAGTTTACGGGTGAAGTCATGGTTCTGGTAAATATATGAGACATATAAATAATATAAATAATATAATATTTAATTCTACAAAATGCGTATTTAAGTTTCCAATCTTGCAGATCAAAATTGACTGCTTAGGCATGCCTAACTTAGATGAAAATCCCTTTCTTTAAATGTATAGTTCAACTAAAGTTGAATACAAAATCTTTGATAGTCTAATGTGAGAAATAAAGTTCTAACACTATGGGTCTGGCCCTGAAATTGCTGAGAAAAGAACACAAATTGCATTAACTTCTAATGAGAGTAGAATTTGTTCAATATTTCTTGTAGACACTCACTATCTTGCAAGATCAACAATATATAAATATAACAGAATTAAATCCTTATATTGACACTAGATATCCAAATCTCATAAAATTTGAAATGCGATGAAAACTTCTGTTGCTTTGGTACAAAGCAAAGGATAAGATTTAAGTATCTGAGCTCATTTTAAAAGATCAGATTAATTGTCCTTATTCATGACAAACTCTAAGAAACATTTCTCAAAGGAGGGGTTATTTTCCTTGGAGAGTTTTTACACCTGATCTCAGTTCTGCTAAAAATATTCTAAATTAAATAATAATATTAAACTAAACAAAATATGCATTCTCTTAAATAATTTAAGCTTGCTGCAATTATACGAATTTAATAAGTTTAGTATATAGTACTATTGGATAACATAATAGAATAGAATTATAGATTTAATGTCTTTTTAGTTAGGAAAATTGGAAAGGACTATTTTCTACTCATATGGTGTAACTTCTCATTTAGCCTCTACTAAAATTCTATTCTTCTAAGAGACTATTCATTAATAAACATATATTTTATCTCTAAACAAAAATAAGAATTTTTGTTTCTACATACATAATGTCAAATATAGACTTATCTTTTAAGTATTTTTATACATTAACAAGCTTATTGAATTTTGAAAAAATATAATTTTCTCAGTTCCATTTTACTTGTTCCTTTATTTTCAGTATGATTTAATGGAAAAAATGCTTTTCATAACACAATTACCTTTGATTTTCAATATGGAAAGACAAAGCAGACCAAAATAATTAGGATTCATTCCTTTCCACAAGAATGTGGTATGTCAGGTACCCTGACATTCACATAATGGTCATTGGATGGACTCAAAGAACATAATTAACAACTCATATTTTCTACAGCCATTACTGTTTGTTTTTGTTTTTTTTTTTCTCAGATATACCATAATCACATTTTCTTCATATATATTGAATCTTCTATCTCTCATTGATAATAACCACAGCAACTGCACTTCTGAGAAAAGTAGAAGAAATTATCATAGTGAGGAGAAAACTGTGTTGTTGCAACAGGGGATTCAAGCAATCTAGATATTCCTATATGTTATCTCCAAGCTGTTGCCTCCTATTTGTCTCTGCAGAGTCTCCTAACTTTATGGCTCTTCGTCCTATATTAGGTAGATTCTCAAAGATGTTACTTTGATATCCTGGTTGTATCATTTTATTTATTTATTTATTTATTTATTTATTTATTTATTTATTCCATCATGGTCATCATTGCTCTGAGTCCCTTTTCAGAAAGTTTTTTAACTAAGATTACAAAGGAATCAATATAAAGCAGAAATAGCAGTTGAATCCCAATGGACTGAAGACTCACTGAGGACCATAACCAGGTGCAAATTGATCTTGCCTTCCAAACATCTGTTTATGTAACATTATTTAATACCTGATACAACTAATTTATACTGCTTTTCTCACTGGTGTTACTGGGCCAAAAAGACGAGAAAGTTTGGGCCCTTTAAAGTGCTTCTTTTAGTAATATCACAGCCTGTGGCAAACCCAAGCTTTCTGAAGTTTATATGTCGCCATTTTTTAGCAGAAGTAGGGTTTACTATTAGTCAGGTTGATGGCATAAAATCTGATGAGGGCACATTTTCTGATGTACTTGTACAACCTCATTTTGTACAGACTGTTAATTCTGTACTAAAGTTAAAAATGAACAAAGATGTGTCTTTCAACAAACATGTAATTACAGTAGTCTAGAAATTAAATGTACAGGAATTATATTAAGAAGATATACATTGTCTCAGTTAAATCACATCTCTTGAAATGAATTTAAGCAGAAGAGAGAAACCAAAGGTAAAACTACTCCCATGCCTATTTTCTCATATGAAAGTGCTATTTCAATTCTATTTACAAAAGAAGAGAAGATTTCAATTCTATTTACAAAAGAGAAACATTGAGTCAAAGAAGAAGAAGAAGAAGAAGAAGAAGAAGAAGAAGAAGAAGAAGAAGAAGAAGTAGAAGAAGAAGAAGAAGTAGAAGAAGAAGAAGAAGAAGGAAAATAGCAATTACAGACTGTCTAAACAGTGAGTTCTTTTTCTAATCCAGTAATGAGCTTCTATATGGCGACATTTATTACCTTATGCAACACCATATGTTGCATGTAAAGGAAGCTACTTTCTATCATCTCTCACACTGAAAGTGAAGAAAAGTTCTGTCGAATCAACAGATCTCAGAGCTGTGACAAACTCACTGTCTATGTGGGAATGTGTTGGCTGCCCAAATGAATAATTTGAGTAGAAGTTTAAGAGCATTTTATAAACTTTTAAGGTAATAAAGTTAGAATAACACAAAAGGAAAAATATTCTTCCTTTTCCAAGCAGATATGCATTTGACATCTTTGTCTGGAAGATATATTACTCATCCGTCATAGAGTATTGCCACATTGATGATGTATTAGTGTAATACATTGTCAGAACATCATCATTCCTGTGATGTATTTCTAGCTAGCACAGAACTAGATGGTGAGAGTTGCTTGTAAAGACTTAGCACAATTTATGATATTAAAAAGAAAATCAAACACTTTATTTTAAGACTTGCACACTGAAGGGTATCTGTGAAAAGGTGATGGTTATTTTAAAATTTGATCTGTGGTAATGCACATCCCGAGTTTTAGGGACATGAATTCTAGAAGGAAAATCAAACAAATGTTTGTGGTCAGGCAGAAGAGCTACTTTCCTGAAGATATTGCTTTGTGGCTTGTCAGCGGTAGTGCTCATAAATTGTCTCATTAAAACTTAATATTTTATAAACCCTAGAATATAACATAGAAATATCTACTTGCCATTCATTAGAGTCAACTTCTAGTATGGCAGCAACATGAAAGCTTACTGCGGCATATGAAAATCAAGAACAAAGTTGTGGGAATTTTTTATTTTTTTTTTTTGCATGGTTGAGACGTAAATGAAGTTTAGTCTTTGCACAAGCTATTTGTCAGATCTTTCAAAATTGGGAGAAATTTCATTCTTCTAGGAGCACAACCTTAATGGAAACCCATATCTAGCAATCACTACATGTCTTTGTCACAAAAGTTGCAAGACATTACTTTTGTTATTATTGTTGTTATATTATTGTTGTTATTCTTCCTAAAGTAAGTAAATAAAAAAAAAAAAAAAGAAAAAGAAAAAACATAAGTGACTGATTTGATGAAATTAAAAAAAAAAAAAAAAATCACCAAATTGAGTCAAGACAAAATGTAGAACTTCACTTGAAAAATTTATAGGTGGGCATAAACTGCCTTACTGGGACTAAATATATACCCCAAATCTGATAAGACTGTTCTTAAAGCTATTCTTTACTTAGTTATCAGTGAAAGTTTTGAGAGCTTTTTACTTTCCATTTAATCAAAGAATTTTATTTATAAATCCCCAAAGAATCAATTAAATAAAGACAATAAAGTCCTTCCCAACAAGGTTTAAAATTTATATATTTTACTGGTGACACATATAAAAGCTTTCCTGTTGAAAGTACAGAGAGAGAAAGAAAAGAGAAATAAAGGAGGTGTCAGAACAACTGGAAAGTCTCTGAGCATTACCATTATAAAGCATTATTTTGAATAGTTCTCTGTCTGTATAAAAATGGTTTAACAGAAGGGAAGGGTAAATTACAATATCTGATTTGTTTACGTTGCTGGAAAAAGATATACAAAAGAGGCTAGAAGAGTAAAAAACAACCCTATAAATTACAATTTTTTTATTACATTTTTTTCCACACTTTTTTTTTAATATAAAAATGTTTATCAAAAGAAACCATGGGGAGCAGAACTGTAAAACATCAATGATTAGATCCTTCAAATAAACAAGTTTATGTTCCTAATGTCATAAATTTATTACCTTGTTCTTCGCTGACATTTTGTATCCCTCTCATAAATCTACAGAGTTCATACCCATAGAGTCTGTTAGGACCCATGTATAATATATACCATATAATTTTGCCAAAAGATTTTCTGATTAGTCCTTTATTTCAGGATTTTTAGTTTATCTTGTCTTTCTCCTGTCCTTTAGGTGGTATGTTCTGTCAGCATGTGATTTTTATCTATGCTATACTTGCAGGAGCGTAGCATGATTTTTCACTGCTGCTTGAAGAAACTTTTGCAGCAGCAAGCATGAAGCATTGGCTTAGGCAAACTGAAAAACACGCGGCATGAATTTGCCATTTTATTATTACCTTGAGAGCCCAGATTTTAAAAAAAAAATGCAGATATACAGTTTGGTGGTTGTTTTTTTTTTTTGTTTGTTTGGTTTTTTTTTTTCTTTTCTTTTTTTTTTTTCCTTTTTTATTCTGGGAGTTTGTACTCTATATAGAAAAGCATATTTTTCAGTGTACGACTCACCATACATCCATATTGCTATGTATGCAAAACAGTAAAATCAATGCAAATACATGCAGTTGAAGACAGGGCACATTTTGAAGCTGACACTACACTCTTTGTCAATGTCAGTTTTGTGACAACCTTTGATAGTGCATAGGGATTTCTTTAGTCACTTGGAGGTCAAGATAAACTGTTCCTCTCTTTCAAAATTTACCTTCTGATTGATGGTACTTCAGTGAAAACTGAGCATTAAAAAGACCATGTCTTATCTACCATTCTTAGGTGACAAGAGCTTCCATAAGAATTTGATAACCTAAGTGCTCTAGTATTGAAATTAACCCAGATGTTATGGAGAAAACGAAACAATGTCTGGTATCTCAGTACATGTCTTAATTTCTCATTGGTTGACTAACAGCTCTGTCAGTCATTTGTTGGAAAAAATCTGGAATAGTTTCATAATAAACTTGGAATATCAGAAGAAAATTCATTCTTACTTAATATCATTCTCAATCAGCTCTTTTAGGAAATAAATTGTATAAATAAATACAATTAAAATAATTTCTCTTGTCAAAAACACTGCATTTTTCTTCTTTTCTTGACCCCAGTACAAATAGCTAAGAGTCTATGCTCTTAGTTAGAAACATAACTTATGTATAGTAAGATATTTTGGATCATATTTGTCATGAGTTCTTAACATGAGCCAGAAACAACTAGACCATGGTCCAGAAAACACTTTATGAGAGAATTTCTTTAAGTATAAACAAACAAATAAACAAATAAAAAAGTAAATCATGTTCATATACTAAGTAAGACATGTAATTAAGATTTTGGGCAGTATAAATGTGTTTGGTTTAAAGTATTACAAATATGCAGCTCAAGCCCTAAACTATACTGAAGACCTACACACACAACCAGCCCAGATGTGTCAACCTGAGACACAGTTGTAGCTTTGAATTGTTAGGACTGCATGACTAGTAAGTAATGACTGCTATTTCCAAAGTTTCACGAGCAGGCCAAATTTTTAGGTCTGTAAAAAGGCAGATAGAAAACTGTTAGCTTTTCAAAACAGAAATGAGCAATTGATATTAAATTGAAAAGATGCTCAGAACTACTTGGTGTTTTATAAGGCATTTATTTGTATTCTTACCTACCTAAAATATTTGAAAAAAATCACCCTAAATTAGTCTAAGGATTTATAGGGTGACCTTGAAAATGCATTTTTTTTTCACCTATTACCACTATGATCTCTTTCCATTTGGCAGGATTGTACTCCATCTATCTGAACATGAGAAAAACCAGAACATTAAAAAATAATTGATTACTTTATTGAATTATAATTTAAAGGCATTCAAGTAAATTAAGAAAGGACTCAAGTATTACTGAGAGGAAAGAAGGAAAAGTCATGCTGGTAAGCTAAAGTTATGAGAAAATAGGAATATTTTTATAGTAATTTGAAAGAGCACCAATAAAGTCACTACTTTCAGAAGGAAATGGAAAATCAAAACTGCTTGAGAGTAAAGTATGCATCAATACTGAACTCATTCAATTATATTTCTGCTTTTTAAAAGCAAAAGTGCCATGGATGTTCTTTTTCTGATTAATTTTTTTTTCTTTTTTTTTGTACATCTTGACTTTCCTTCTGAGGACAAGTCATACAAGGAGACAGCATGAATAAAAGATGCAACATGGTTTTTTCCATTCCTGACTGAATTTAAATGAATTTCCAGACCTGGAAATTGAATAGCTTTTGTGTAACTTGTAGACTGTAGCTACAAGGGAAACCGTAAGGAGCAATAAATATGGAATTTCTTTCTGCCACCATTTAGTTACTCTTTTAAAAAGTCTGTCTTAATAACAATAAGAAGTTACTTCCAAATAATAAGAAACTGAAGTACTGTTCTAAATAAAGATTTGTACTTGATGTCTCTAAGTTTGAAATTTCTTTACTTAGCAACTACATCTGAGCAAGGACTAAGGCATTCTGAGCACAATGTTGGAAAGTCTGATGCTCATGTTATTTCTTCATAGACAGTTCTCATAAAATATCGTAAGAAAAAGAGTCCTGGAAGAATAATCCATTGCTGAAGTATTCAGATGACTGAAAATTTTAAAACATTGAAAATAGTTATTAACTATGGTGTCACTGCGATAGTTCACCCATGTGGGACAAAATTCTCCATCCCAGAGGCATCAAAGTGAAGGATGTAGAGGAACACTTCTTTGTTATGATTAGACACTGATAAGGAGTTAAAAATCATCTTTGTAGTACTACTGGACTAGAACCATGAGAATTTCACTTTTAAGAAGTTTAAATACGATATACAGGAATCTACATAGCTACCTGCTTGATTAGTTTCACAAACAGTTCTTTTCTTCCACAACCCATTATCTTCACCCAGTCTTCATCTGAAAGACAATGGGTTGTTGATCTCGGGGTTTTGTTGATCTCGGGTTTTTTTTTTTTTTTTGCTAGCTGCACATGAATTGCCAAAATTGATGTTGCATACGTTAAGACAGCATAATTTCTGCTTATGGCAAATTCCAAGTCTTTGAGGACCAACATAAAACAGTGGTATGATTGCTAGACATAGGTAATGTCTTCGGAAACAGTATTAATTCTTGGTGAGTATAAGAATATTGTGTTTGGTACAATTATCCACAAGTAGATGTTTTATTGCCTTAAGCACAACTCAAAAAAGTTGCAAAGGTTTGATGTGTAAAAATTATTTTGAGGGTCCTTTTTTTTTTTTTTTGTTTTGGTTTGTTTGTTTGTTTGTTTGTTTGTTTCATTTAATATAAATTATTTTACAGCAACAGGTGCCAAGCAAAAACATAAGAATGTCCAGGACAGTTGTTTGGGACAGTGAGAAATATAGAGCTGAGAGAAGTTATACTCATGTATGAGAGGTGTCAAAGGAGATTTTTTTGCTAAAGGAAGGAGTTAACTGAGTTATTCCCTTTCTTTAGTTATTTTAGGCAGCATACTAATTCTGGAGTTTTGATTACTTTGCTTTGCTAGCATGAATATATGTATATTTAGTAACGGCACTTGTCTTTTTATGTTCCATTCTGTAAAGAATTTCACTCATGAAAATACAGATTGTACATAAAAAGTAACAAAACTGCAAGCACTTTTTTGGCCATATTATGCAATTATTCTAAGAAAAGTAAGACTGGCTTATTTCTTTTATTTTTTTTCCCTTTTAAAATAGCCTGGAACTTTGCTGTAATATAAATGGCAATACTGCTGCAAAATAAAACATGCAAATTTCCAGGCAGACCTCTCTGGTACCAGAATAAGTTTAACTCATTGCTTTTGCTAGGATCAGGAATGCTACTCATAAAAGCTACAGAAGGATGTTCTATGGAGCATTTTAAGGAGTGCATTTTTACATAAATTCTCTACCTATCAAGATTAAATTTTCCCCATAGTTTGACTGCATCTCTGGCTGGCATTCAGGTAACATGAAATTAACTTGCTATAACTTTTCTATAGGAAAGCTATTAAAAATTTATAAAAAAAGTTGTAAAAGCATGTATTAGACCTTTCATATTGCTGACTTTCTCAAGTTTCAATATGTTTTTAAATTGAGATGTATCTCTTTGATCTTGTATTTTAAATAATCCATTTCAGTGGAGAAAAAGAGATTCACTTGATGGAAGGTGTAAGATATTTTGATTGTTATTATGAGATGCATTGTTATATTAGAAGAGTAGTTAGTAGAAGGTAGAAAAAAAACAAGAGATAGTGTCTCACTTCAGATCAGATTCTAGAGATATCTAGAGAAGATTGTTTCCGTAAAAGGAAGCACAAGAGAGAAAATAAAGATTTTAAATATTATATTTTTAATATATAGAAATATATATACTGCTTAAAACTTCCATTTACACAAATGAATAAATCTATCTCTTAAAAGACAGATTGCTGAGAGTCCCTTCACATTTCTAAAACACAAATTGAGACTTATATTTATTTAATAATAAAAAAAAATGGGACAGAATTACAAACTTTCTTTTATTTCATTTTATTTAATACCCAACATTTTATTTTATCATGTAAAAAAATTCTGTGCAGTGCTACCATTTGGCCAGGTTGAAGAGAACTACTGTCTCAACGCAGGCCAGCTGGTGTAGTGCAAAAATCTATCAGCAATGTGGAATCAAAAATTTTTGCGTTATCTGCAAATGCAGCCTCTCCAATTGGATCAATTCACAATCAGCTGTCTCTTGTTTGCCATACCCTCAATGCCACTATTTGTTAATCTGAGTTCCAACTTTATCTCCCAAGATTTCAAGCTTATAACTAATCTGTTTAAGCTAGTCAGTGGAAATTCTTATATAACACATCACTGCGTATAACCACAGAAAATCTGAAGTAACCAAAAATCAGTTTTTTCCTCAAATATGACAGAGTTTCCCACATGTATTATCATCAATGACAGTTCTGGCAAGCTCAGCATTAACCACCCTTTATATTTCATTATAGATTATCACTCTAGAGAAGTTCTAAATGGAGAGCTGTATGAAACACGGTTTGGGTATTTTCTGCCAAAATAGGAACTAAAAATAGCTAAAATCTAGAAAATACTGCTGTAGGCATGTTTTTTCAATGATACATCAATATCCTAATACAATTTTTCATTGCATGATTTTGATTGTTAATTCTCAGTAGTTTAATGGCTTAATTATTTTGATGCATAAATGGACAACAAATACAGCAATACAAACCTGTAATTCCATTTTTATTCTGCAAATAAGAAATGGCTGGAATTAATTCCTTCTTTTTACTCACTGAAGCATAAGGATCAGAGATGGAAAGAGTTTGTCCCAATGTGTTTCCACATTGAAGGTGATGCTAACCTCTATATAGAAGCCCAAACAAGATTCATATCTTATTTAGGATTTGTTTAATCTCATATTGAAGACTTAATTAGAGTTTGTGCTGACTTTCTTCACTGAGAGTGGGTTTATCTTTCATGAGCAGTATTAACACCATGAATCCTTACTTTGAATCTGAATTACTCATACGTCAGCTAAAAATCTGATGCTGAACTACTTAGCTGACTTACAATGACTGATTATTTTGAATTTTTTACTTCCATTGAATTTGAATTGAAACTCCTTTCTGTTGCAGAAGCTATTAAATCCAAAAAGCCTGCATGACTCTTGTCACCAGCTTACATTAGCCCACATCTTCAGTGTTCTTACTGAACTGTTTGTAAATGCTTGAAGAGAGAAAGCGACAATTTGAAATAACATTTACTTCTGAGATAGTTTCAATCTTTGAATTGAATTTAATGTTAAATATATAATTTCTTCCTCTATGCAAGTAAGATGAGTAGTAAAATCACTAAATATTTTACCAAAAGATGCGGCTAATGAGTTTTTGTATAAGGTTTTTGATTTACAGATAGATTTTTTTTTTTTAATGGTAACTGCAGTATGATCCTAAGAACTTTACAAGCAGTAGTATATTAAAAAAATCTTGAAATTTCCTTTGCAAATTTCCTGGTTGTTTTCTTCTTGAGCTAAAGCATGAAAGATTGGTACATAGGTTCACCTAATAGGTTTCTGTAAGGAAAACTAGCTTAATATCACCTCATGGTAGTCAGCTAAAGAGTAGGTCTCTACTCCAGGGGTACTTCTACAGTCAGAGACAACAAACTCTGTTTATGTTTTAAGAATAAATCATCTTCTTTAATGGGACAGCCCAAAAGAGATTTGTGAACTACCTTCTGGGGAGGTATTTTAGGTAATAACATGGATTAGAAGTCAAACTGTCAAGAAAGCAAAAGATGAGACCTATTCAGACATAACAGTCTGCTGGTTAGTTCTGGATCTGTTTTATCTGTTTTAGAGATATTTTTTTAGTATTCAATAATGGTAGCCAAAATAATAATTTTAATGGGTCTGTTGGACAAAAGTATCTTTTCTTGTGTTCTTTGACTCCTGACCTACCAAAGAATGTGTTTTCCATCCAATTAAAAAACCAGAGTGTGAGAGAAAATTAATATACTGTGCTATTACAGTACAGTAAATCAGTACAGAGCACAGTTAAAAAGGACCCTGAAAAACACAAGCCTGTCGTGAATTCAATTTTTCAATATTTTTTATATCTGTAAGATTCATTAATACTATAATTTACTCTTTTTTCATTTTTTTTTTTCTTTTTTTTTTTTTTTTCCCCAAGCAACATGAAAATAGATCACACTAGTTCTAATGGAGACATTATGATCTGTTTTGTAGATACTCAATTACGGAGTTTTAAATATACAAATTATGTAAATGCCTATTTAGGGAGTATTTACAAAATATATTATTGACCTAGTAAGCCATAACAGCTCCAGTTTGTCAGAGAAATACCTATTTAGACCCTGCTTAAAATGCAAATTATTGGTCCAATAAGGCAGAACGGCTTTTTTAGAAATGCTGCGTTCTATCATAGAAATCCATGTTTGGGGACTTGCTGGGTAATGACTTTTGTGTGAAAGCTACCTTGGAAACTGTCCTTAAGTACACAAATTTCCCACATGCTAGAACATAATGGCTATTTTTCAACAGCTGCTGACTACTGAATAGGCTTTATTAGGTAGCTAGTTAGTTGTTAGATCTCAAAAAAACAAGTGTAGATGATATACAAAGATATCCGTTGGCTTCAGATTCCCCTCTAATTTTGTTTGAAAGAATAGCTGCTAATGTACAACAGCTATTTTCCAAAAATGACTACTCATTCTTCATGTGGATTTACAGCACCAATTCTGACAAATTTGGTGTTAAGGAATGTTCTGTTGAAAAGTAACACAATGACCAATACTCCAAAAGGGTACTATAAATCCTTTATTATAGGCCCTTAAAGAGGAAGTATGTGCATGTATTACTGAAATGTTTGAAAACAAACACATTTACATTATATTTAAATGTTGTTCATTAAATATTAGTAAAGCTGATCCAGGCTACATGGGATTTCTTCTATGTAGCAGACAACTCCTCGTGCTGAGAGTTTCAGTAAAGTCAAGAAGCTTTGGAGAAAACATCAAAGCTTGACTGAGCAGATTATCAGTAGTATTTATTCCTGTAAAAAAAAAAACAAAACACAACCAAACACAACAACAACAACAAAACAAACCGGTTGTGCACCTTGGCTCAGTTTTGAGTGTGTACTTTTAAAGGAAAGTCCCCAAACTAACCAGGGATCTACTACTGAGTGAACTTATTAAGAAGGTGAAATACTTTTACAACTTCCAGTTCAGGGACATAGGAATGCTCAAAAAGAGATGTTGAGTAGGGCTTTATACTTGAAAGGACCAATTCCATTTTTTACAGGGTTTTTGTGTGTATGAACTGTATCTTTTTAGCATTGAGAACAGAATTCTTTTGTGAGTATGTCCACTATATTTATCAATTCTTTTGCATTGTTAAGCATTTTGCCTGTGTTTTAAGCTTAACAGTGGATAAGTGTAAACACAGTTGCAAAAAGAGAGCAAGATATCGACTAACGAATATACTTTTTGATGCAATTTCTCAAAGACTTATTTCAAAGGAATTTTTTTTCAGAACAATTTAAGACCACTAACGTCACGAAAAAAAGATGCATGGAATATTAGAAAACTCGCTTGACATTATAATTACCAAGCAATTTTAGGCTCTCTAATATTAGTTTTTATTGCCTTTTTTCTAGTTAATTTGTTGTAAAACAGCTAAGAAAATTTTTCACTGTGTAATCATTACATACTCACATGCTAAATAATTTTATTAATTTATTACTGCTTGTATTTATAGCACTTGACATTGCATATTTCCAGCTTTAAGAGCATCAATATACAATTTTGTTGTTCTCCTGGAAATGTATGTGGCATGTAAACAGAGATTTGCAGATTTTAAATTACCACAGATTGTTGCTCTCATATTAATAAAGAAGTGCATAGTTGATAAGAGAAAAAAATAACAACATTTTACAACTTGACAAAAGCAAGATATTTTTGAATTCTCCTTATTTCAACCTGAGGTGCTATAAATTAAATAATGCAAAAGCAACTTTTTTTTTTTTTCCCAACCTTTGAAGAACAGATTTGTCTTCTCTTTACAGAAAGGTGCTTTTATACAGTTTTAAGCAGAAGTAGATTTTAAGATGTGTATAAATATAATAGCTGAGGAGATTTTTTTATCTATTTTGACTCTGAGCACACCAAACGTGAAGTGATACAAAGAGATAATACTATAATTACAACCCAAGTTTTTATTGTGAAATTCTACCCATGCAAATCTTTTACTAACTGAATAGATAACCCACATTTTAAATATATTTTGGGATTGGTCAGTGAGATAAGATAGAGTTTGCTTCTAAAAGCATATTTCTAGTCTTTTGCTGTGCTTTTCAAGATCTTCTACATGATCCTGTTTATGTATTGAGGGTTATTTTCAGAGCTCTGGAGAGACAGGAACATACAAATCTCCTTAGAAAGGCAGTTGATTCAATAACCACTGGCCAAGTACTTGGATTGGAAACTTTACTTCCAAGTGTGCCAAACATAACAAAAGAGATAAAGAAAACTAATGTAAAATTCATATATGGGATTGAAAATGCCACCATTATGCTGGGAAGAAAAGCATTCTTGTGACTCTCTAGGTCAGCGATGTAAATCATTAACCTACGCTCCAAAATACACTATGTTTCCATAGCATCTGACCTAAGTTAGATTCCTAACTCTGAATTCCCTATTAGAATGGTGGCAAAAGCACGTAACCAGCAGAGCTGTCATTCTGCCTTGTCATTAAACAGGCTGCAGAGAAGGACAGACACATAGAAAGATGTGTAGGGGAAAATAAAACAAATCAAAACACAATACCATAATATGGAATTTATTCATTCAAGAGAGAAAACAACAGAGAGTTTTCATATATTAAAAGAAGGATTCCTATGTACATCTAGCAAGTCCAGCAAGAGATGGGTGCCCCGCTTGACTCCCTGCACACCATACTCTTACACAGTCAGACCAGGTTTCCTGACTGGCTGGGCCCAGGTTTCCCACAGCAGTCTGAATCGATTTGATCCTTAAAGCCATTTATTCATGGCACAGTCAGACAGAAATTGCCCAAGCTGATATCCCTGAGAAGGACCCTTTAAATGCACTCACAGTCTAAATGCAGCACAGTCTTGGGTCTTTTAGCTGAGCCCGCAGCTCCTGCATTTCCCTTAGTGTCCATTTCCCCTACAGCGCCACATGTCCCGAAGGCCATTGCTCTGCAAAGGGTAAGCACTCCACAACCTTTTGCCTGGGCTCCCACCCAGAGCTCAACCTGCATCTCCCACTGCAGGTGCACCCCCAGATACCTGCCCTGAAAGTATTCCTCAACAGCTCCAGCTGGATAAAAACTCTGAGCAACATTGTCTGACTCCACAGCTACACTGAGCAGGAAATTGGACAAGAGAAGTGACCAGGTCCCTTCCAACCTGAACTACCCAGTGATAGTGCACATGCAAATAATTGAACAAAATAATATCATTCCTCCATTGGAGACTTGGATAGGATAAACTACCAACTACATATCTCTAAGAAGTATTTCAGTTCCAAATATGTGTACTTTGGCAAGTAACAGGCAGGAACTTTCAAAAAGATTGAAGAAAAGATTCTTGTTAATAGGGAATCAAGGATAAAAGCTTTCATACAGTTTTTTCTTCAGCCTAGATTGATGACTAGATACAGATACCAGAATGATTGTTCAATGAAGGAATCTGCTTCAGGACTCACTAGTAGATGATAAGCAAGAGCCTGTATTCTAGAACCATTATATGTATATGTACAATAATAGCCATGCCAAAGTAGTTCGTGTTTTAGAATAAGATGCAGAAGAGGACGATGCCCACTGGACGATGCCCAGTGGATGCCCACTATGCTAGCTGTGAAGTAGGCAATCAAATAATCCTATTTATAAGGAATACTGCATTTTGGCTAATTTTTCAGTGAGCCAAACAGAAACCAAACTATATATATATTTTTTTTTTAAATTCCTATTTTGTACATTACATTTTCATGCTTCTTTTCATCTTTTTTCTGAGTTTTTATCTGAAGCATCAAATCAAATGGTGTTATTTCTCACAGCTAATTCCTTTCATGCCATTACTCTCATCACTCCAGGTTGTTTCTGTTCCCTTTCTGTTTCCTTTTTTCATGCCAGCATGATTGTCTTGTCACCAGCTTAAGGGGGAAAAAATAACTTCTAAGACATTTTATCCACCCTGTTGCTCAGTGGGTGTAAGACTAACCCCTGTGTTAATAGCCTAAATGAGATCCTCCCTCCATCAAAGCAGTAGGGTGTGGTTATGTGAATTGCCACTTCTCCTCAAGGGAAAATAAGAAACTTTGATCAGGACTTATCAGCCTCCTAACTTTTAGCTTCCAAGCAGGCTAACAGAAAGCAAACAGGTTACAAAGCCTTACACAAGCAGTTCAAAGGCTTGTTATGTTTCTTCTGTTGAAAGATCACTCTGACACGTTAGGATTTTTTGTTAGGATCAGAAAAGCCAGTTTTCAGCTCATACTTCCATTCTACCTGACATGAACCAGAGACAGATGACATCTAGTATATCCAACATTTAAAGAAATTTCATCAGACTTCATAGTCAGGTAATATATCCTTGAATGACTATAGTACTTCCTACACGGTGGAGAGTGAGGTTGAATTTGGTACAAGACCTTGCAAATCTAGTTTAAAATTTGAGAAGCAAATGATACAAAAATTTTTATGGTATTTAGATTTTTAGCCATCACAGAGCACTTGAGACAAAACATAAAATATTAAAAAATAATGCTTATTTTATTCCAAACAAAGAGAGATGTACAAACAAAAAACAAACAACAACAAAGAAAAAACCCAAAGATTAAACTTGAAGTGTGGTACTTATTCTTTAGTAGTTTCTCGTCTGCAAGTCCTTTTTTCATAAGGATTAAGTAAAAGATCAAGGCAGAACATGTTCTAGAGAGAAAAAAAAAAAAAATCAAACTTTTATACATCATAAGAAATTTTCCATAGATGCTTGTCTTTTTAGTGTGACCACGAAGTTTTCTAAATATATTTTATGACCAAGAAAATTCTGCTCTTTTTTAAGAAACAAAACAAAAAATCAACCAACCAAAAACCCTGAAAAAATGTACCTGCCCAAAAAAAACCCAGAAAAAACAAAGGGCAGAAAAGACATTCTTCATTACAATTGCAATCACATTGCCACATTCTTCTCACAATGGCACATACTTAATTGCACTTTCTTTGCATGAAAAAAGAGAATTCAAGCACAGATGCAAGTACAGTTTTTCTTTTAAGAATCTAGTTTTGATACTTATTTTATATTCAATGAGCATAATATTTACATTTGAAAACTATGGCCTCAGATGCACTGAGAACTGCAGTAATGAATGGATATTTTTAACATGACATCCACAAATATAGGTAACAGTGTGAGTTTTCATAATAGAAATATACAGCGATAGTACTTTTTTTTTCCTTTAGTTGTAACACTTCCTAAGAAATATTATTTCTGTGCTGTCATTATTAATAACTTCCAAGCACAGGAGCTGGTGAGCTTGGATGTATCTCAATATAAAGTGGTTCAGGGCCTTATATGATGTTTCCATTAATATTAGTAAAGTTCTCCTGTTTTCAAAGGAACTTTTGATCAGACCCTCTGACTGAAAAGAAAAAAAAAAAAAAAAATTACACATCCCAGTATTAAGAAGTCGCAAACACCCATGTAAGCACAGATCCTTGACTTAGGAAGAAGAGTCTGACAAAACCTACATTTTTTCTGAGTTCTCCTATGCAAGAAATTCTCTCCTGTATAACTGCAATCAGACTGCAGCATGAGAAACATCAACAAGCCAGAAAGTCACTAAAGAATTTATATCTCTTCTTAAATACATTTATGTGTGAACAAGTATTCAGCCCTGAATCACAACATATCACAAACTCAAAGATTTTTAGAAACAGGTTCAAACTCAAAAGCTGAGTTTGTGGAAAGATATAGCTCACAAGATTCAATGGACAAAAAAATATTGCTTAATCTATTTAATATAGTTACTTCTTTGGGCCAGAGTTGCTAATTACATTTTTTAAATTTTGGTATTAACTAGAAAGCTGTTAAGCCAGAAAAATCATGTTAGAAATAGTGAATGCAATCTGGAAAAACAAACAAACAAACAAACAAAACAAAACAAAAAAAAACCACCACCAAACAACAGGATTATTTTATTTCAATGAAATTATTCCATGTATTTTTATAAAACATCAGGGAACGAAAAAAAATCCTTTTGGGTATCAAAAAGAAGTATTTACATACAGTGCCTAAATGACTCAATTGAATGGGTCAAATCTAGGCTAAAGTTACAAGATTAGAAGAACATAGTGAGCTTGAATTTTATAATGGACTATTTTTCTCATAATCCTGTTTCTGATAGACAGCAATTGCCTCTTTTAAATACTCTGATGTATTGGTATTTTAAAATTCTTAAATATGTTTTAATGGGTCTCTTGCTTAGCCCTGATATTTACAGGACCTTTTCAGTGACCATAAAATGGATAGACTAGATGTTTCAACTGCATTCTTTGGAAAGATCTCAAAACTCCTAAATCATAGTCTAGGAAGTGATGCACTGAAAAGTGTTGTATTCAAATGCTTTCAAATGTTCAGAGAAAAAGCAAAACATAATTTTAAAAAACATAAATATATTCCATGTTATAAAATATTTGATAACTATGTGTAAAAAAAATTCAGAAAATGCAAAAACTTTAGCCCAAATCTCATTCTTCTTTAAAAGTAATTTTTTTCTTTTTAAGAGCTATTCCCAACAGGCATGTAGAAATGATAAAAATTCAATTTTTTTTCTTTATTTTAATAATTTTTCCTTCCTGGATTAATCACAATTGCATGTTTTCTTGATCTAAAAACAGGATGCAAAAATTATATCAATAATAACAGAACATAAAAATCTATCTGACTTACACTGATTTTTATTTTTGCTGGCATCTCTCCCTTTAAAAAATTCCCAGTGGTCCAATGGAACTCGAGGAGATGGGTCCTGAAGAAACTAGAAAATGAACCATTTCTGGCTGCAGGTAGCAAGCAACAGGATTCTGCTTCAGAGATCAAGTATTTGGGTTCAGACACCTGCCTTTCCCCACATCAGACAAATACACAGAATTGTCTGCCAAGTGTTTGTCATTCACAAGTCAAGCTACTTGCTCTCATACGAAAGCAATCTAAGAATTTGACACAATATCTAAATTCACATAAAAGGTTTTATATTATATTTAGCATGATGCAAAAAAAACTATTTGTCGAAATAGGTGTCCTGAATTATATGTTTCATCAGATTATAAGGGGAATTCATTTAGCAGTAATAAAAACAGTCCTTCTGCATGACAGAAAATTTTGTACCCTGCAAACACATAAAAGAAGTGCGAGGAAAGACCCAGTAAAATTATGCAATATCAACAAATAAAATCTCAATAGCTCAGAAAACAATAAGGAATTATGCTATCTAGAGAATTGTTTAATTCTCATCTGAATTGAAAGTAGATATAAAAAACTTTATTCAACTAGTTGATGTATTGCAGTACACACTGAGGGGTCATCCAGAACAGCTGTCTTCCTAGCCTAGCATGTATGAGGCTGGTATTTAACAAACAAACCAAACCAGATGCAATGAGTTGTTGACTAAATGCACTCATCTTCAAAATCAGCATGGCTTGTCATGGCCAGATATTGTTTATAGATTAAGTAACCTAAATTGTGTAAAATTTTAGCTATGACATTGCTCAAAAAACACAGTGAAAGGAGATGTTGCTATTGGCTAATATTGGAGAAGAGCAGGGTGCCTACGAACACAAAGAGGAAGTCAACTACTCTTCAGGAGTATGGATGCAACATCTGATACTTGGTGCTTTATTATAAGCATAGGAGTATTTGCACAGTTTTTTTTCAAAAGCCTGAGGAACAGTAACAATGATATGCTGTCTGCCACAACTTTAATACTTGTCCAGATTTTATTTTGTCCTAGTCTACAGTCATTCACCAGCTATATAAAACATGACCTTCCAATATGTTAGGCACAATCTACTTTTTTAGAAGTTGTTGTAAAAAATGTTATTTTTCTAGACAATTAAATTTTGAAATACTAAAAAACCAAAACAAAACAAAACCACAAAAACAAACAAACAAAACAACAACAACAACAACAAACCCCACAAGAATTTCAAAGACATTAGCACGTTTTCATCGGATCATTCAGGTTGGAAAAGATCTTTAAGTCCAATTATAAACCCAAAACTGCTAAGTCCAACATTAAATCATGTCCCTTAGCATCACATCTTTTCAACCACCTTTGACTATACTGTTGCTATTAACACATGCATATAATTAGAAAATATAACTCAGAAATATTTTCTAGTTTTTCATTGTTTACTACATCTGGATTGCTACTGACAATTTAGAAAAAAGGAATCTCCTTGATAGATAAAAATATGTGTTTTATAAAATCTGCATTTTATAAAATACAGGTATCTTTGTCAACTTTAAAATGGTCAGATTTACATTTGTGTACTGTATAAGACTATCATTGCTCTTTGAGCAAGGAAACTACATGAATTTTGAGGTAAATAGGAAAGTAATTATGAGTCACTGTATAGCGCTATAAATGCATGTCATATTAAACTTCAATTGAAAGAGAATTTGGCAGGATACTACAGTAAGACCTCAGCAATCCTAAGACCTACTCTTCTATATATATTTTTACATATTGTTTTATTCAGTCATTTTGCCTGTCTCTGGGGTTTTTTTGTTTTTGTTTTTGTTTTGCTTTGTTTTGTTTTGTTTTCCACTACTGTGTCTATTTAGACCTTAAATCATTGAATTCTGTAATTCTGTCTAAGTGACATGAATAACTTTCATGGCAATGTTGAAAAATCATATCTAAGAGCCTTTGTAATATATATAAAAAAATACACTCAGAATGATCCTTAAGAACACTAAATATTTAAAGCCTACTTCTAGGTCTCTACAACTATTCTACTTACTGCAAAGGGAAACAGTTCCTCTCAGCCATGCTGCAGAATGCCTGTAAAATATGTTCTTACAGGTAAATATAAGGTCCTAAGAAAGGGGACCAAAAATTTTGTGACACAGAAGAATGTCAATGTAAAAATTAAGAATGAGCCTAGAAATGCTGCCAATTTGAAACAATTCCACTTGTTGCTTTAAGAACAAAAAAATATAATTTGATTCCTTAGAGACATAACGAACTTTCAGTAGAATATTGGCAAGCCTCAAAATTCTTTCCACAAAACTTAGCCTGGTTTATTTCTGTTGTGAAAATAATTTAGGTCAATGCAGTGTTAAGTTTCATTAAGTTTATGCACGTAGAGAGCCCACTCAGTCTTTCTCTTTATGTAATGACCTCAGCCATCTGGGGTGTTACTCTAGGTCACTTTGGTAACTTCATTTTATATATATATATATATATATATATATATAATTTTTTTTTCCAGTTTGCAAATAGCACAGAGAGGAGAAAATATTGTTTTCTGGTTTATGTGTGTGTGGTGAATAAGGTGGAGGCTTTGAAATACTGATGTTTTTGAAAGGATGAGTCCTTCCTGAGCCATATCTATGTCAACCTGCCTCCCTCACTCAAGCAGTACAGCTTGCTTCTGCAGATGTCAGAGGTGCTTGAGTCCTCTAGGTGTATCATTTTAAAAAGTGTATGTTAAATAAGTTGAATCAAATAGTTGGCAAAGTTTCAGACAGCTTTCAGGTAAATGTTTCGAGCCTAAAAGAGGAGAGGGTTGTTTTTTTATAAATTAATGGTCTGTAAACACCTTGCACTCGGTTGTGACTTCGCAGCAATTTTATGCCAAAGTAACTCCATTGATTACTGGTGATTTACACTCATATTACCTTACAAAGTCCTCTAAAGTTTAGCTCAAATAATAATAATTAAAAAAAAAAAAATCTTTGCTTAGTTTTATATGTGCTTACTTGTTTATCTCTCCTGTCAGCAATATTCACGTGTCAAGATTAACTTCTAGCACAGAAACTGCAATTTTATGTAATGAACTTAAAAAGTTCATCTGAGAGTTTTGTCTTTTATGACACAATACACTGTGAAGGAACAGAAAGCTTCCTCTCCTTTTCTGCTCCATCATGTTTTCCTTTTATTTTATAGATATGCACTGATGTTTTACTATCTCACAATTTTAACTTTAAAAACACTGACTATTTCAACCATTTTAATCATCTTTCTGCAACCTAGGTGCCATTTTAAAGGTATGAGAGCATATTAATTTTCAAGTAGTGTGTGTAGTATACGTGGAGAATTCCACAAAATCAATCCAATGAGATTCAAAATCTGTATGTAGAAGTTGGGGAGAAAACAGAGAAGGATTCTTCCTACCCTCAACTTACATACAACAGCCCCGATCTGTTTAGTGCAAATGCTGAACATTACAGAATCCTCACACAGATGCTACACACTTCTAAAAAGAGGTAAAATTCTAGCAAATATTCTACGGATATGTCACCTTTGCACTGTCTTTCACATACTGGAATAGTTATGAGGGAGAAAATTGTGCTTTCAGAGTAAGAGAGCAGGAGATATTTCTATGCAAGCTTCTCTAATTATTTGTAGGGTGTTCTGCCCCTCTTTGTTTTCTTGGGTTCACTGCTACTAGCAACAGCTCTTGTGCAATGGAGTATTGCTCACTTGGGTATATATTTATGAATTTATATTTCATTCTACTCACTGTCCAAGCTGACTAAGTCTCACCACAATATTGCTCTGAGCTAACAAACCAGTTCCTCAGTACTTTGCCAGCTGCTGTGCTGAGCTGTCTGGTCTGCTTGGCAAAGAAAATGCAGCTCAGAACACAGAAAAACTCTATGCAACCATTATGCTGTATCACTGCAAGTTTATTTCTGATATGCTTTATTTTAATTTTGGTTTTGTCCTGTTTATTTTCTTTCCTAAACAGTGCATCATGAAAGGCTTTTCTACATGAGGATATTCACTAAAGTAATTGCTTGAGCTGTAGCCTAAACAATGTCTTCAACTGCATCCAATCAGGTCTATTAGCTTTGCAGTGCAGTTCCCAATGTGAACACACTTTCTCAAGGACAAGTATCTTTATTTACAATTTAGCTTAATCTGCTTCCACAGTGGATTATGTGCAGTTCAAATTATACTCCTATGTCAATATTTTCTTGTGCAGCTGAACCTTTCTAGGCAAAAAAAGTTTTAAATTCATAAAGCAAAATTAGCATGCTAGGTTCTTTCTAGTTTTCCAGTGATACCTTTGCTCTTCATGCTCAGTTCAACTCCCATTTATGTTACATATTCACAGACACTTCTGTCACAATCTACAGGCTCTGATTTTTAGTGATGGTACACTTACCATGAAGAACTGGAAATCATAAACTTCTATTCACAACTAACTGGTTTTACCCCATTCAGAGAAAAAATAAAGGTCCAGGTAAAAATAAAGAAAGGAGGAACAGAGGAAATTTGCTGTAACTGCAATTGCTCTGTACCATCCCTGTCAGTAGCTGATCCATCAGTATGACCTGTTCATAACAAATACTGACTAGTTTTGGAAGAAGAATGACAAATTTCCTCCACCTTGGAGTGGTTATATGGAAACTCACATAAACCGCATTTTAAATAGAAGAAGAGGTGAGCCCATCACTTTGAGAACTATTGTCAGGGCTCTGGGAAAGATATCAGCCCTTACTGTCCCTGTCCAGCAACCTCTGAGAACTCCTCTGACCCGTCCATGAGGAGCCCCAGTTCAGCTTGGACTGTGCCCCCACCTCAGTGATGCAGTAGGAGTGCCTGGGCTAAATGCCATCTCTGCCCCTTTCCCTGCAGAGGACTCAGACCCTGGCTGCAGCCATGTCTCCAGCCCTGTCCTGGCTTCCTGCTGCTTGATGGACCCTGGTAGGCCACTCCCCATGTCTGGAGCTGTTGATAAGGCCCTATTATAGCCACAGCTCTATCCACTGTTGTACCTTAGGGACAGTGCCTACTGGATTCCCTTGGATCACCCTGGACTCCTGGTTCCCTGTCTTCTAGGAGCAAGCCTTAATGTGTCCTGACAATGATTAAATGCATCATGACTGTAAAGTTCACCATCTCAAACAAAAGGCAAAATGTGTAAAGCAAGAATGAGAAATCAGAGATAAATGGCATTTAGCAGTGAGAAGTTAATCTTCTTCCTTGGTGTTAATGTCCTTCATTACAGCTTTCACATTGTGTCGAAGACACTAATGATCTTAAATTTAAATCGCTGCATATGTGCAAATCTGTGGAATGTATCCTGACTTTCTCCTCTCAAAAATTAAAAGCAAATCCCAGAAGACTTGATAGTCGTCTTAGAAATCTCTCACGTCTGACTAGCAAAATTTTGTAGTAATATGACAACTGTAATGGAAAGAGTTCTGTTTGAAGTCTCATGGATTTCAGCAGAAGAATTTCTACCAGGGCGGCTGTTAGCTGCTAATAGAAATTTATTAAACTTGTATTTACATCTCTGGGAATAAAATTTAGCTCTAGATACTTACTGTGCTTTACAACTATTGCATACTGACTCCTGCAAAGACAGAATTTTCATGTGTTTTAAGCACACAGCTAATTTGGCAACAATTGCAAATACTACTGAGTTTGCATATACAAACTGATACTTAAATAGGGAGAATTTAACCAATTAAAAACGTGTTTTCATCAAAATATTTGAAGCACTACTCCACCTACAGGCCCATTCTACCTGAAATTTCCTTTTTTTTACATCTTTCTGCTTTTGAACAGTGAAAGATACTATAATCTTTTGATTTAGCAATAGTTATTTAATTTTGCCTTTATTGATATTTTTTGGGTTTTTTTGGAGGGTTTTTTGTGGGTTTTTTTGGGGGAGGGTTGTCACTATGTAACTATGTAACTTCTATTTTGGAAAATAAGAAGCACATTAGTTTAGAAAATAGTAGTTTGAAAATGGTAGTTGGTGGGAAAGTGTTTTTTCTTGTTGCTGCTTTTGTTGTTTGGTTGGGATGTTTTGTTTTGTTTTCTATAGGTTTTAAAGAACCTGGCCCAGCAAATAAATATTTGGATTTTTTTTCCCCAGAGATGTTGCCCTGCTTCTTCCATCCCAACCTAGAAAAAGTTCTTATTTATATAGTGCATTAGAATAGAAAATCCTCTGCAACGTTATCTGCATTCAGGATGAGCACTCAGAAGAGCCAAATATGTGGTCTTTTTCAAGTTAACACAGATACCACAAAAGAAGTTATTGAAGTAAAGAACACAAATATTTAAACTATTTATCAATTTAAGTATTTATATATGCGTGGAGCTTTCTTAAATTATATTATAAATATATGCTTATGTATATAATGTGGTAATAGACACGCAAACTAGAAGCAAAGAAATCATATCTATGTATACATATGCATATTAATACCCTTAGTATTAGCATAGTCTCCTGTCTACTAAGTTTTATGCTTTTAAGGCATCCAGCAAGTGTGAAACTTCAAAGTTCCCTCAGTTTCTCAGTCTCTGACCTGTCTCTGCAAATTACACATGGGCTATGTCCCTATGGGACATTGAGACCTCTCTGTTGTTCCTTTGCTCCTTCTAGTTTGTGTCTCTGTCACACATAAATTTTGCAAGACTGTTATACTTCAATCTACATATTTTTGTCTTTACCTTGCAGAGCTTGATCATCCCAGAGACTCAGCAAGCTGCCTTCTTTGTCTCTTTTACCGGCCCAATCCTCACATTTCTTCAATAAAAAACGCCAAATATTTCACTGGCTACATTTTAAAGTAAGTGAAAATATTAAAAGTACGTAAAGAAGGCTGTAAATGTAGTGAGACCTATCTGACTCTCAGAGATAATAGTATGTATGTCATTGACCAGAGCCATGTTTTGAGCTACAAACTAATTGTATAGAATGGAGCAGGAAAGTGAGATCTGAACCATTCTCCTCACTGGAAATTCACACGGAGTTTTTAATTTATTTTTTTTTATATGAACTCATTTTTATCATTCCTTGTCTTAGGTATATCTTATCTTTCAAGAAAGTAAAAGGCTTTTCCTTAGTAGCTGTCCACAGTAAGTAAGCAAACTTCTAGCTGCTGACTCACCTAGCCACAAAGTTTGGGTCTAATACAATGATAAAATAAGATTTTATTTAAACAGCTAATAAAGTTGAAACCTTAGATAAATATACATTTCCTTTTAAAATAAAATTTTATCTTTGACTTTTAATGGCTGAAAGTAACTTCTTTTATACAAAACAAACACTTAGAAAAAAAATTGAAAAATTAATTGCTAATTAGTTATTCACATATTGCATCTTTGTGTCTCAATTTCTAATGATTATTTTAATTTGTTTCCTCTGGTTGAAATATGCAATACCTATCAATCTATAAAGACTCATAAAGTATGTAACAGGCGCTGACATACAAAGTCTTAAAGGCATTTTGTTCATTTTACAGTCAACATAAATCTCTGGAAACGAAATGAAATCATAACAATAAGGCTGCCCACAGAGAATGTGTTCCAAGAAAAGAAACAAATTCCTCACTTCAGTCTGGGAGATCTTTTCAGTGTTCCAGCCTTACTAGAGGGTGTCACAGCAATACCACGGCAGTGTGGGGACATAAATCCCACCAAACATTGGACACTGGTATCACCATGGTATTCCTGTGTTGGTATTCATGCTGATCTCAATGGTCTACCTTGCTCCCACTGAGTTGTTACCTATTCTGTTTTTTTCATTCACTGGAGCTGCAGAGGGACCAAAATTTTTTGCTTTGAGTAATGCTTATAGAAGCATTTTGCAATCAGTCCTTAATTCTGATTTATTGTTCTCTTTCTTTGTGCCACCTATGCTACTTTACAATAAAATAAAAGCTTTGGTGCTACCGGACTTGTCACACTGAAGGAAATCTGTGCAGCAGAAAAAAGCGAGAAAAAAGAAACACAGAAAGAAGAAATGTTTAATAGGTTACTAGTTTCCAAATATATTAGCTAACATCAAAATTTTTGAATATTAGGTCAAATTACACCTCCAATTCATGTCCAGTAAATTATTCTTTTTCCTCTTTTTCTCTTTTTCCACCCTCTTTTCTTCAGGTTTGGCATTCTTCATGTATCTTTTAAGAAGTTTCTCTCTTGAAATCTTTAGATATCTCTTTTAATTTAGTCACTAGCTTCTTAAACAGAAACTTTAGAAAAGACTGTATTATAAATATTCCTCAAATCCTCCCATTTCCAGTACACTTTTCTCAAATAAGATTGACAGGTAGTTTTTCTCATTTAAATCTTTCAACATACCACAATTAGTCTTCATCATATTTTGCTATTTTGTAGAGGATGAACAAAACTTTCTAGGGTTTATATTTTTTTCCCCACTAAAGATGAGAAGGCTTTTATTACCTTTCATCAGTACACTTTTCATAATTTGAAAGAACACATTTGCCATGTTGATTCAATCTCTGGCATTCTCTGGTGACAATTTACCTAGCACTACTGTATGACATGTTTCCAGGGACTGACTCACTTGGAACAATTAACTCTGGGGATGATTCCTTAGTTAAAAAAAAAATTGTATTTGTTGATTAAAACCTTCTCAAATTAAAAAATAATACTAAAAACTCCTACACACATTAGCAAAAATATTTGTACTGTTAAGTAATTCTTACTGCAATTATTTTGAGCTATTTGAATCCATAAAATTGTTTCATTTTTAGTCTGTGTTGTTTTCTTTTTATTCTATATTGGCATAGAATGCCTTAGAAATGGATAAGAAAATGGCAAAAAGCCCCAGTTTGTAAACCACCATTTGTTCATTCAATATTTCTGGTTTTAATTCATATTATTTATTATAATTCCTTCCAAAACATGAAGGAGAAAATTCTCTTACCAAAAGTGCCACAAACTCCCCAGAATCAACTAAAACTGGCCATCTTTATTTTAGAGAAATAAGGATTAGAAGCTTGCTTTGAAATGTTTCTCAGATACTGCCTGTGCCACATATGTTATTCTGAGATGTGGTTTTATCTCAAATCAGAATGCAATGAGATTTCTGTATTTCTTTAGCTTTTAGACACCACATATGGCCACCTTGTGCTAGGGGCAGAATCAAAACAAATGCCTATGAAATGTTTTATTTTCTAATGCTTCAGTTCTTTTGTTAGAGTTAATGTGCAGAATCTTCCTCTGCATCTTCTGTTGGGAAAGGCTGTGGTATTCATAAAACAAAGACTGAATCTACACAGAGAAAGAAACAGAGCAGTGTTTATTGAAGACATGAAAGTGTTGTCTACTGTTGAAGAAGGGAAGTCTTTAGATGGACTTTTGATAGAAGTGTAGAAATTCTTACAATACAAGAGATTAAAACCTTGTGTGTTAGTTTGCTTAATGTGCATATTTTTCATTGTTTTCTCTATTTATGACAGTGGACAAACATACCTCCCACAACCAGAAAACTAAAATTTTGTTTGTTATTATGGTGATGGGAAAAAACGAGGGCTAAAAATTATCACATTTATGAATATAAAAGTTCAACATAGAAAATCTAAGCAATTTTGCTCAGTATTTCCCACATATACAATAGTCCATAACTCATGAGATACAAATATTTCATTTATATTGGTAAACTGGATGTGTCTCCACGCATAAGGATAAAGTTAGATCCATCTGTTTCATGTAGGAAGTACCTTATTTCTGCAAGGAAAATGGTTTTGCCATTAGACCATAGTATTTGTACTAAATCTATACTACAGAGTTTTCAGATTTGTCTTGCCCTGTCTTGTACTACAGAGGTTTTCCCTTGTTTTGGCAGTGGTAACAGCTGCCTAATGACCAATTTGTTTTCACTTACCTTGCTTTTATGTAACTCTGTGACTCCCATGTACATTTTAAAGGTCTGACAAACCTCAGTAGTTATTGCAGAACAAGTACTACCCTTTTATGCTGAGTCTGGGAATGTTTGTGTCCTACTTTCAAACTGTAAGCAGGCAATCTGGGGAGAAGAAAGTATTAAAAAAATGTGTAAATAAAAGCAGAAACAGACCCTGGTACAGAGAGGGAAGGGACCACCAGCACCAGCAAGGAGCTGTTCGAGAAGAGTTCAGGACCTGAACAGCCCACACAGTTCTCTGAAAGAATGAGCACACCTCCAAGGAAAATGGACAGAAACTAGAAGGAAAGTCTGTGCACCAGTGTTTATAATGTATTATTAATTACATTTTCCTCATTATTTTAGACTGTGATAGCACTGTGGTAGCTGGTCTAATGAAACCTTTTCATTGTACTTTATCTATAAAGACTTTATCTGGACAAAGGTTTACATCTGTATACATTGTGCATCTGCTTTAGGCCATAATGAGTGTAATACAATTCCATCATATAACACTTTTTCACAGAGTGTTATCATAAAACTGGTTAGATTTAATTACCCTATTGCACTTAGGGAGTGGCTGTTCTGAAACTTCTCTTCTGATTTCCAGCCTTGTATGTCTTATAGTACTGATCTCAATACAGCATTTGCCTGCCAAATTCTGGATATCTACGCAGACACCAAGCACTCCCAGAGTGCATATCCACTTTCCTAGATGCAAATTATTCAATTTCCTCCTTAAGTCACAGCACAATTTACTTAAATTCTCCTTTTCCTCTGACTTCTTGATTGTTATTCCCTTGTGTACTCATAAAAATAATTTTATCCTCTCTCAACCCCAAATCTGTTAGAGTATAGATATGAAGATTGAAGATTTATCACACACATGCACTTACCATCATTTAGGCTCGTTTTGCTTCTAAACATCCTACAAGCCTTTCGATACAGGTAACTCCCACTAGAAATTATTCCTCTTCAACCTGAATAACTACAGTTGCAAATAATATTGTAACCATGCAATTGTGGTTAAATTGTAAAACTGCCCAAGAAACCATTTATATGTCCTTACTGCAGTTGTAAATGGTTATTTTATTACACTCTCAAAGAGCACCTTCCATTTTTAATAACAGTTGACTTGGGTAACATCATAATTCTTACAGAAAAATTAAGGAAAAGTATTCCTTTAACTCCGTCTTTCTGTAGTTCTGTATTTTTTCAAGTAAATTTTCCATTCATCACATTACTAATGTTAGCCTGCTAGTCATCAAATTCACTTTATGAAATTTTACAAAGTATGCAGGAAGAAAGCTCTCTACTGTTTCTGGTGAACAGAATAAATTTTAACATTCTATTAAATTTAATTGAACAGTACAAGACTAAAATGTGCACCTCCAATTTTTGTTTTAGAGATTGCCAGTTATAGATGACAGAGTGCACAAAGGAAACATGGTCTCATAATTCATTGTACAGCCTGTCTCTGTTCTGAGAATAGTTTGGATTCAAGAGAAATGAAATGGCTAAGTCCTGTTTACAATGTAGCTTTTGACTTCTCCAATGAAAGAAATTTTGTGGAGAGCAAAAGTGCTGTTTATGACTTCTATCACACTTTAAGAAATAAATGGTGCAGCTTTACTCCCAACTGGGATGCAATTGCTCACACAAGTAGTCCCATTGATCTCAAAGTGTCAGTTATTGCTTTGTAAGAGTAGTGAAAAATCCTCCTATCCTATAAATGATGATTAATATCAACAAAGAGCTTTCAATTTAGACAGAAAATAGAATGAATAAATGCTGATAAAATTAGTCATTGCTATTTTATCAAGATCTTAGAAAATAAAGGGAAGTGATCTGACAAGAAAAAAATTATAGGTAAACAATAAGATTTCTTATTCTTATAGGTTTAAAAAATGAGAAACATTGTATCACAAAAATACTCTTAAAAGGACTTTAAAATCATAATACAGAAACTAAATTTAGGGAAAATGCCTTGATAACAATGTATTAATAGCAAATAGAGGCATAAGAACAGTGTTATTACTTGAAATCAGTGTGGACTCATCATAAACACCAAAAAACAACATACAGGGCTATAAAATGTTCATTGTATCACATATGGACTACTTTGGGCTTCAAGTGTAATTGTTTTTCTCAGTAGTTCAGCCTGTCTTAACTGCTGTATCTCACCTGAACTCAACTACCCAGAATGGAAATTATTCATGTTTCAGGATGTCATGGGGTTTTGTGCCTAGACTGTAATGGATAAATGGCATTGAGATACTCTAGAGATGCTGTTGTAATATCTCAAGCAATTGTTTTCATCATTTCAGTGATGTACCAGTGATTCAGGGAGTTTACACAGAGTAGTTGTGTGATATTTTTTCATGTGTTTATGTTTGCTCTTATTGGTTAATAGCAGCACTTCCAGCCTGATACACTTTCATCTGATATTGTCTTCCTCAATGTCTAATAAAAAAAATTACTTGCATATGTACGTTGTGTACCCTATTTCAATCTGTGACCATGACCACATAACCCTTTTTTAAACTGAGACAGTTTTAGACTATGAAAATAATTTTTTGATTCTTTTATTTGACTTTAATCTGCCTTTTTATATTTTAGAAAAATAAAATATTCCTGGAGAATATTTGCATTATCTGAGATGTAATCAGTCCACACCTTCGTACCACAATAAAAGGTTTTTGGATTTTTTTTTTTGAGCTTCCTTTTATTTTTTCCAGTTACAGCATGCATAGCCATAGCTGTGCTCCTCCTGAAGTATCTCAGACTCTCATTAGCCTTAGATAGGCTAGAGTACAGATTTACAGCACACAAATTTTGCCCATTTAAAATGTGATAACTCATGTCACACTTACCATGTGTGAGAATATGGACTTTGATAGGCAGCAGAGAAAAGACATCAAAAAGCATCAAAAGCAGAGAAAAGGCAATATTGAAACAATCTTAGCCATGCCTTGTAGCCTTAAGACCACAACACATTTAAGTCATAGCCTCAGCAATAAAAGTTCACTTTCTCTGTTTCTCTTTCTATCACAGTCCTACCACTTTTTCCCCAGAACAAACATTATTGCCTCCTGTGGGCTACCTGAACCAAAACCTCTCCACATTCAGGTGTAGCTGGGTTCTTCACAGCATCTTTTTTTGTTCTTCACTTTAATCTTGTTGCTTCCTGTTAGTGTAGCTCACGGAATACCATGATGGTTAAGGTTGGAATTTACCACTGGAAGTCTTCTAGCCCTGCCTCTCTGGTCAAATAATGTTCCCCAGAGCATGTTACTCAGGACTGTGTCCAGGTGGATATCTTCACCGAGAGAGACTGTTGCATTAAGTTTATAGGAATTTAGTGGAAAATAAAGCCAAGTGTATTCCAGTTGGTCCTCAGAGATCAGAGGGGCTGAGTGCATTTAATTCTTGATTGTACCCAATTCGCCACTGTAAGTCTGGTCTTGTTCAAAGGACCTTGAATGAGCACAGATGCACAAATAATGCAATTTATCAGTCAGGTCTGATCACACCCAATAAGGACTTGAACAACTCAGAATCAGGTTTAATAGTTTCTTGAAAAAAATAGGAGAGTAGGTTCAGGACTCTCCATGAAAAATGCACTAACTACAGTGTTACACATGTTGTGACGGAAAGTAAAGCAAGATGTTTCTAATAGTGAGATAATTATACATTATATGTAAATAAATATTCTCATGTGTTCTCCAACACAGTTGGAGGTGTGGAGTTCCCTGATGGCTTCAGGAGAAGTTGTTGGGAGAGGAGGAGATTAGTCCATCAGCTGATTCCAAGCAGACAGAAGTGGTTTTCCCTTCCAGCCCTTTCTGCCTCAAAGCTCTATTTTAATATATTAATTTTGGTCCATCTCAATGGAATGCAACAACTGAATATTCTAGATGAGGTTTGGCGATTTTGCTCATAAATTAATTACATGACTCACATTGTCCTTTATTTGGATCCTGAGGAGTGAAAAAGTTAACACGTTAATGGGGCCTCACAGCCCTCCACTGGACCAAATCCAGGAGCCCCATGTCTCTCTTGTACTGCAGAGCCCAGAACCGGGCAAACTGCTCCAGATTTTACCTCACCAGGGCTGAGCAGAGTGGGAGGATCACTTCCCTTGACCTGCTGGCAGCAATGCTCTTCCTAATGCACCCCAGGATCCCACTGACTTTCTGGCCACAAGGGCACTGCTGGCTCATGGACAACTTGTTGTCCACCAGGAACCCAGGTCTCTGTCTGCAGAGCTGCTTTCTAGCACATGCCTTTGCCTAGCCTGTGTTGCTGTACAGAATTATTCTACCCCAGGTTCAGAACCCTCCAACTGCCTTAGCTGAAGTTCAGATGGTTGAGATCTGTCCATCTTTCCAACCTGTCAAGGTCCTTCTGAAGGGCTGCACAGCCCTCTGGGGTATCAGTCATTCCTCCCAGCTTTGTGCCATCAACCAGCTTGCTGAGGAGTGACTGTGTAAACCATATGTTCAGTTCAGGAACTGAAGAAATTAAACAGGTACAGCATGAATAACATACAAAGAGGAGGGATAGTGTAAGGAAAAGGTTACAGACTGTGAGAGGGGATGGATGAAATTTTAGCAAGCTGATCTGGAAAATTCTTTCTTGTCCCTGTTGGAGCAAAGTTATGTACGTGACTTGTACATGAACTTGTGTAAATGGTGACATTCAAGTTGAGGGAACATATGCCTCTGGTCAGATGTATAGGAGTGTGAAATTCTGTAAGGGTGATCTGTTTTCAGCTTCATGCTGTTCCTTACAATACAATTGCAGCTCTGGGGAAATTCTCTGGAGAGGGAGATATTTTTACTTTACTTGCTAACAACTGAGCAAATGCAGGAGAAGAAATGTTCCTAGACCTTGAAGGATATAGCAGAGAGAAGATAGCACTGAAACAAACACGGGAAGAAGCAGGATGTCAGATAGAAAAGAGGGATTATTGAAAACAGCAAGGATCAGTGACATGTCTCTCAACTGACTGAAATGCAAGATTCCTTGGAAACAGGGGCAACTGTTAATGTTTTGTGCTAAATTAAAAAGCTAAAGTCAGTATTAAGGATTTAACAACAAGAACACAATGCATCAGGGAGATTTCTATTCAGGTCTTTTTTTTTTTTTTTTTTTTTTTTCACTTGTCCAACATAGCCACTTTGCATATTCTCTATATAAGAAATTATGAGTCCTTATTTTTATTTTTTTTGAAAGATATCAAACCAGAATACATAGGTGCACAAGCCTCAAAATTGGAGCCAACTTGAGATCTCTTACACAAATACCAACAGTTAGTTTAATTTTTTCCTTTTGTTTATTTTCAGGTTTTCTATTAGGTAAAGTGCAGTAGAGTCTAATTCAATGCAACAAAGTTTGTGTTCTAGCAATATGTATTTAAAACATGATTGAACAAAATCTGTGCAATTAAAATAATGTTTGGAAAATAAATTTATGGAAAATGTTTAATAGGGGGACCACAGAACACTTTTTAGAGAGGGGATTTTAATGTAGATATTGTCTCTAAGGAGTCTGGACATTCAAGCCAGTGTAGAAGTTTTCAGCATTTTCTTGTTAACGAAAGCAATATTGTTACTATGGTAACAAAAATACACACACAAAAAGGTATCTCAGTACAATTCCTGATGAAATATGTATGCATAGCTAAGAAATATTTCCTGAATCCACGGTAATTTCTTAATTTTTTGTTTTCAATCAAGTCTCCTAGTTAGCAATAATTTCAAATGGTCATTTATCTCTAAAAGTTCCTTAAAAAAATTCTGTGCAGAGTTTTATCTTAAATACTTCATTCCAAACAGTGCATGAGATAAAATAGAACCATTACATTTACAACAAAAGAAAAAGTTTTCAAAACTTACATATTATTCACATATTCATTATAGTTACCATGCATATATTCAGTGACACATTCTCAAAAAAGATATTAAAATTTCTTCTGATTTCAAACATTCCAGATTCCACTGTGTTTGTTTTTTTGGCTTTTTTCTATTGTAGGGAGGAGGTGTTTTTTTCTTTTGTTTCGTTGTGGGTTTTTTTTTTTTTTTTTTTTTTCCTTCTGTGTGTATGAAGCCAATGAACAAAGAACAATTGTTCTGTTTTACACCACCTACATTATATATTCATGAACAGGGAGCACTGAAGCAGACTTATGTGAAAGAACAAAAACTTTCTTCAGTATTCTGGTGAAACTATTTGCACCCCACAGGAACTTATTCAGCTTTTGCCACCTACTTCAAAGCTACTCCATTCAAATGGCATTTATTCTCTGTTGAGTGACTTCTTATAAGTCAGTAGTTTATTTTTTCTTATAATATATAAAAATCCTGATTTTAAGACTTCCTTAGTTCTAAACATGTATCACAAACTACAGAAAGATTTCAGTTTGTGCTGGGGAAACTTGCCTAGATTCCTAGCTTTGACTCAATAATATCCTGTTTTTAACATATAGTTGGCCAAATTATCTCAAATAAAGATTGCTCAGGGGAATACATCTCTGTTGAGAACAAGTCCCTTGGATCTGGTCTAAATTAAGCTAACCTCCCCACTGTGGGTGGGAACCTGTTCTTATATGCAGGCTTCTAGGTAGCAGTTTGTTTACTCTTCAGTCTTTGTCTTCTGAGCTCAGACTCCTTAGAACTTAGTGTGTTCACACCAATTGTATGTGGTATCTCTGAATGACATTTCCATCCTCGAAGAAAGAGAAATAGCTGAAGTAAGTCAGAGAGAGAGTATCTCTGGGGATCATGGGAGAAGTTAGAGAAATAATTTCTTTTCTGCCCATCTGTTCATCAGCTAGGGCTCAAGTGTATAACTTGGAGGCTTTCAATGTTGGGATTCACAAGGCATTTGGAGAAATTGCAACTGAAAATGTAGATGAAAA
The DNA here is from genome assembly GCA_014839755.1 of Sylvia borin. Classification (NCBI taxonomy): domain Eukaryota; kingdom Metazoa; phylum Chordata; class Aves; order Passeriformes; family Sylviidae; genus Sylvia; species Sylvia borin. The sequence goes on from CM025957.1 coordinate 80,283,934, forward strand.
GATGTTATTCTAGGAATAAATTTAAAGCAATGTGGAAGCAGTGAGGAATGACCGAACATTACTGAAGAAATATCAGCAGAAAAATAAATGTCTGCACTCATTATTCTGATAAAGAATTTTTAGAGAATTTTTTTTTTAAATAAAAGGAAGATTATTTTTAGAAAGCCTGGTAATATTAGTCAAAGTTAGATATGTTTTCCATTGCTGTGTAATATACTACAGACAAATTAGCCAGGTGATCATGGGGAGGAATTCAGGCACCTGAAAAATATAAGTGTAGTGGCACCAGATAATTGTGCTTGAGAAACTTTAAACATTCCTGTGGAGTGTAGATCACAATTTGATTGAATTGTACCATTACAAATGCAGGACCATATGGAGTACTATTGAACTGAAAATAATGATTTTCAGTTTTAAAATCATTGTTATAAAGAACCTATCCATAGTTGCATTTATTTTCTACTAATACATATGATACAGAGGGAGAAAGAGAGTCAGCAGATGATAAATAACTGTGATCTTGACAATAGGATTAGATAAGCCAAAACAGACTCCAGAGAATCATATTGCCGGGACATAAAAATATAATATTTATACTTGAACAGATCATGATGAAGGAGAAGCTAGAAGCTTCCTGCTTTCCCAACAGAGCCAATGTCAGCCATCTCCAAGACAGATCTACTGCTGACCAAGGCCAAGCCCTTCAGTGACATAGTGCCACCTCTGTGACAACATATTTAAGAAAGAAAACAGGGTTATTGTGCAGAAGCAAATGGAAGCCAGAGAAGAGAGTCAGAAAACTTAACTCCATAGACACCAAGGTCACTGAAGAAGGAGGAGGAGGTGATTCAAGTTCTGGAGCAAAGGTTTCTCTCCAGCTTGAATGAAGACCATGGAGAGAAAGTCTGTGCCCCTTCAACCCATGAAGGTCCACAGTGAATCAGAGATCCTCTTGCAGCTCATGGAGAACACTTCAGTAGAGCAAGTGGATACCTAAAGGAGACTGTGAACTCGAGGGAAGCCCATGTGGGAGTAGGCTCCTGGCAGGACCTGTGGAACCATGGATAGAGGAGCTCACACCAGACTAGGTTTTCTAGCAGGACTTGTGATCCCATGAAAGACACACACTGCAGCAGTTCATGAACAACTGCAGCCTGTGGGAAGTATTCACACTGCTGAATTTCATGGAAGACTGTCTCTGGTGAGAGGGACCCAGCATTAGAGTGGAGAAGGACTCCTCTTCATGAGGAAAGAGAGGCAGAGACAATGGGAAATGACTGACCACAAACACCATTTCTGTCCCTCTGCACCATGGCAGGAAAGAAGGTAGAGAATGAGGAATAAAGTTAAGCCCAGGAAATTAGGCATGCAGTTGCAGAGATGGCCAAAAGCACCTTGGCCAGTAGCCACAGGGACACAACCAGAAAAGTGAGATGAAGAGTTATGCCCCTCTGCACAACATTCATGAGATCCTATCTGGATTCTTTGTCCAAATTTTAAGTTCCCTCAGTACAGGCAAAATAGTGAACAAATGCTGGACCATGTCCAGCAGAAAGCGTCCAAGCTGGATGGGATATGTGAGCTTCTCTTTGAGGAGAGGCTGAGGGACCTGGGCTTGTTCAGCTGGAGGAGAGATCACAGATCCACAATTTTGAAAAGCAGTTGGATCTCTGTGTCTTGATATCTGATAGCTCGTTTATGCACAGAATTACTGTGTAGGTTTACATAATATGTCAGTTGAGAAACAGTGCAGATAACACATGGTATTGTGGTTTTTATTGGCTGGTCTGCCCTGTTGATACTTACTGTTCTTTATTTAATGAGGACTGTTTGTTACAGACCTACTCACCCCATTAATGGCCTTCTCGCTGTAGCAACAGCAGCTGTCCAGGGGTGCCCTGCCAGTGCAAACATAGCCTCCAGACAGACTCCTCATGCTCAGGAGGGCAGCAGCTGAGTGATTCTGCACCCCAGTCCTGTCCTATGTCTAACTCTACTGCCAGAAGACTTTTACATGTGAAGGGTCACAAGTTTAGTCATTAAAATAATGTAGATGCTCTAAGTTCATTAGGCCAATACATTGATTTGTTGCTATTAACTGGTTCACCTGAGCAAGTAGCTCTGTGACTAAAATCCTCAATGTGCATAAGCATTCATACGCATTAATACATGTCTTAGTTTCCAAAATATTTGTTTTATATTTAATATTAAAGTGTTTTAAGCAGCAAACAAAATGTGTATTACTGACATAGCAATATTTCTTAGTCAGAGTACCTTTATCACTATTTAAAGAAGATGTACCTTAAGGAAATATTCTATTATTTTTGCAGCACTTCAGGTTTAACAAATCTACCAAATGACAGGCCAAAATAATTGACCATTAACTGTAAAATATTGGGAAATGAGTTCTTTTTTCCGGTTTCCCAAATGAGAGTTATTTTAGATTGTATCTAATTTCTAGTATAGAACCTATAAAAACACCTGTGTCCTTTCTTTTCCAGTTACTGTGACATGGTATCATCAGCTATTTCAGCACTGTTTTATCCTAACAGACTTCCTCCTATTTCTGCCTTCTGTTTTCTAGCCTGCTGGGTGTATAAGCACAGGCCTAAAAAAACCCAAACAATCCCCCACTTTTGTAAGTGCATTTGATTTTTGAATTTTACTAACCATTCATTAATTACACAAATGAAGTCTTGAATGGTGTGATCCAACAGCAAAATAAATAAAAAGGACTCTTTTTTTTACTTGTTTGTTATCTGGTTAGTTGTGCATTTTTTTGTCAGCTCCTCTGATTGTTGGACTGCTGGTAGTACAGGCTACTTGCTATAGCCAAAAATCGATCCTTTTCAAACTTCCAGTTTTCAGACATGTCTTCTGTTACTCACAAAAAACTCACTGCAAAACTTGTGTCTAGTAAAAAATGTGTGCAATAATGTGATGGATTGACAGTTAATATGTTGCTTAGTAAAGTTACTGGAAAACAAAATAAAACACAACTATAATTATCAGCTACTGGACATCTGTGTGAATAAATTAGTATCAAATTGCTGTCTGGAATGACTAAGTGCATCATGAGTTATCAGTTCTTTCATAGCACTGTATCAGGTGCTTCAGTCAAATATAATAATCTTTGACCTTTTTCTTTAATTATTTTTCAGTTTGCCTGTTCCTGTTTAACCAACGAAATTAACCTCTTTATTTTTCTGCCATACCTTTACATCTTTCCAAATATTTTTTTCTGAGTCCCTACATCCATGAAAATGTTTCCTCTTTTCAAATTAATATCTTCCTTGGTTTCAACTGCTTTTTCGTGCACTCAGAGACTTTAGGAATTAAAAATGTAGAGAATTTGTAATTTCTTTGCAATATGACTTGATTTGATTGATTGATATCACCCCTTGCATCATTAATCTCTTTTTTTTCCTTCTTTTTCCATTTGTTTATTATATATGCTCATAAGCATATATTATGTTCCCCTGTTCTTCAGAGTCTTTTTCCCTTGTCCCATGTTGGGACAAGGGAAATTAAAAAAAACAAATAAACAACAACAAAAACCACCAAAACAAAAACAAAAACAAAAACAAACAAAAACTATTACATCCTTTCTAGTAAAGTCTGATCTCAAGTTTTCAATTCTTAGTAGCTAAAATCTCAAGTTTATCTAAAATGTTCTCTGGTTATAATCTGTTTTGGGGTTTTTTGTACCTTTGATTATTGCACTGACAAAATATTTGACTCCCACAGAATAACTAATGTTTTTCTTTGTGTTTACATTTTTTCCCTTTTTTAACACTCAGAGTTCTGTTGCCCCACATTCTATGATTTAGTAGCAGATTCTTTATCATTACAGAAATATTTGTGAAGTACGCATCTACAGCATAATTTCATTTTGTCACTCGCCTAATTTATTTGTATTTCATCAATGTAAATACATTTTAAATCTTAGAAGGCATTTTGTTAATATTTATTTCACTACTAGCAACTTTTTCCCTTTTCTCTTCTCTTTTTACACTGGTGAGAATTTCTGCTACTTTGGTTTGTTCACAGTCCTGACATGAGTTCTTACAGAAAAGTTTGTACTTTTAAAAACCTGGAAGTCATGTTAGAATCTCATGCCTTCTTTTTCTGAAATGTACCAAAAAGAGTAAATATGATCAAATAATTTCAAGTGAATGTACTATTTAGTACCAAAAGTTTTGTCCCTCTACACGCCCTTGAAGTTCTTTATTTAACTGACTTTTATTTTAATGTGCTCAACTATTTATTTGAGCACATTAACTGACTACAGCTCTGACTTACGTAGGGGTGTGGACAAATTGCTCTAGTCTCCTCCAATCTCACTCAGATTTATGTCTCACCTTCCTAGAAAACAATAAAACATCTAAAAGATATTAAAAAATACAATTTCTGTATTACTTTTCCACCAATTTAGATAGGAACAGAAAATTTCTTTTCTCAAAAAAATATTTTTATTTTTCTATTTTTTTATTTCCTTAGGCTTCTCATATTTTAGTAAAATAATAATTCTGGAAATATTCACTTGATTATAAGAACAAAAAGCCCCGAAACTTGAGTGAATAAAATAATATTTTAGATTTTTTACATCTATAGCAGAGACAATCTACATAACTAGTCTTTAGAACACAATGCTTTGTTCTAATGTATTTTGTGGGGATTATGGCGAGTATACAGGGAAAAAACAAGATAAGCCAACCAGAAATCTAATTATCAAAGAAAGTGAACAAATCTGTTTCTAGCAGGAAAATATGAATCAGATTGCGGATTTACAGAGTCAAATGCTGTGCAAAACTCAACATTACAGTGGCTATAAAAACACAGAATCATAGAATGGATTTTGTTGGAGGGACCTTAGAGATCATCTAGTTCCCAATCCCCCACCATGGCAGGGACACCATCTGTGAGACTAGGTTGCTCAAAGTCCTGTTCAACCTCGCCTGGATCACTTCCAGGGTTGGAGCATTCACAGCCTCTCTGGGCATCCTGCTCCAGTGCCTCAACACCCCCACAGTAAAAAATGTTTTCCTAATATTTAATCTAAACCTACCTTCCTTCACTTATAGGCACCATTGCCCCTTGTCCTATTACTACAAGCCGTTGTAAAAAGGTCCTCTCCAGCCTTAAAACACATCAGAAGGTTTATCTGTCAAAGAACCCTAAACACTTTCACCTCCAATGCCTCTTACCGATGCAAAACACAAGTAATGTTATCCTGCCTCAGATCCTTCCTTGAGATTCTCTGCTGTGGCAATGCCTTCAAAATCATTTGGTACGGTCAGGTAGAGGCAAGTTGAGGATATTGTTTAGTTGATAGTGTGAAGAATATTTGTTTTACAGCCTTTTCTATGATCTCTACATATCAAGCTTTCTGAGTGCTTTTTATCATCAGTCTCTGCCATCTTGTCACAAAGGGAACTGTGAGATAATTGTAATATTTCGGGTCCTTTTTGCTTCATATTTGGACTGTTTCTCATGATAATGTTCCAAGACCTACAAATATGTTTTAGTACATTGTAGTGACAATATGTAACTCTGTACCAATAGTAATAATAACAACAGAACATTAGAACTTCAGTCCCACAAATGAAAATCTGACAAAAGCTGTGCAAAGCATATGTATGTAAAGCTGAGCACTGGCACTGGATTTGCAAAGATAATACGATTTATTTGCTACTTTAATGATTAAATAGAGATAGGTCAGTTATGCTAAATTTTAAGTCATTACATTTAGACTGAAAAATATAATCTACTAGCTGTTTTAAAAGCCAATATATCTTGATTGTTGCTTAAGATGATTTACCAACAAGGATTATGAGGTTCTAACAGCCAAAAAGGCAACTTGAAGCTCAAAGAAAATTTCTCTTTAGCTGTTGATATCACATTTATACCATATTATCACATTGTCTCTGCTGATTACAGTTGCTTGTGATCTGAGGGAATAAAGATGGACCACAGCAGCATTCAGAGCAATTTTAACTCTATTAGACTAGGAAAGATCTTCTTCCTCTGTCTTCACCTTGAGAGAATTGAGTAATTTCCCATTGTTTCCTTACCTTCCCCTTTTTTCTCAGAATTAGGATAAAAGGTCAAGATTACCCTTGGGAGAAGAGTAGCTGCTATCTCCACTGATGGATTAGATAGGCTTGCTGAGATTTAGACAATCCTTACTCTTCCCAGAGAGAACTGCACACTTTTATACTAATGTAATTTCATTTTTCTTCTAAACACTGGTGAGAAAATTTCTTCTCAAAATCCTTTCAAATACAGCTCCAGCTATATCTTCCAGGAAGCTGCAGTTTGACTTGTTAGGGTTCTCCGAGGAAAACAAGATCAATAACTTGTCACAGCAAGAAAGAGTTTACTGTCTGCAGGGTGTTGTAATACAGCATTGTGGATAGGAAAAAAATGGGGAAAAAAAGCCCAAAATACCAATTTTGAGTTTGTGCATTTGGACAGGTCAATATTAGGCTAGTTACATAATTTATTTTTAATTAATTAAACACTGAAATTATTAGTTATAAGTGTGGTTTTGCAACATCATCTTTATGTTTGGTACTACTTGGTAAACAAGACGTATAACAACCCTGCTGCCTTTTATTTGACTCTGTATGATGTATTAGCACAGAGGTAGTTCCTGAAAAATCTGCTAAGACTACAAAGGAAGCAACTGGAAGTGATGACAAGATGAAGTTTTATTAGAAATTTCTAAATTAATGCCTTCAACTTTAACCTGACTTTTCCCCTTCTCTATTTCATTGTAAGATGATGAATCTTTTACATTAGGCAACAATGAATATGTAATTCTTTAAAATATGAATAAACATAGCAGCATATTGACCTTGGACCTGTATACTTTATTAAGGAATTGAGCAATTAATTCTGTTTTGTTTGGCAATTTATGTTTGAAATGCAACACGTGTCAAGTTTAATGGTGCATTCTACCGATAGGGATTGAAAGTGTCTTCAGCTCCTTAATTTAATAATCAGTATAATTACAAATTATTTTATCATTTCACATTAGCGTTTGTATGCAATGGAGAGGAAATATGAAAATAATTTGTGTTTGCCTCTGAAGTACATCACTTTTCTATTCACATATCCTTGAAATGAACAACTATAAAAGTCAGCTATTTTTATGCTGTAAAAATCCAGAAAATGCAATAGACCTGGCTTTAAACTGATTATTTATGGAAAGTCAGAGAGGAAATATCACAATAAGTGGTCATCATGTGAGGAATATCAGAATCACAAGACAATTTAAATTAGGAGGGCTCTAGAAGTAATTTAGTCCAACCTCCCAATTGAACTAGGTCTTGTTAGAGCTGTTTCTCAGGTTGTTGTCCAGTTGAGTTTTATGTACATCTCACAGACTCTATAGACATCTTTGCCAGTGTATAATCAGCCTCATAGAGAAAAAAAAAAATAAATTATGTTTTATAGAAATTTCTCATATTTCACCTTAGAATCCTAGATTCACATCAGTCTACTTTGGAAGGAACTTCTGGATAACACCAGTTTCACCTCTCTGTTGAGAGGGGGATCATAGGTCAGATTAGCCTTGTCTGGATGAGTCACCAATATTTTCAACAAGAAAAATTCCTTCACTTCTCTGGGCAGCCTATCCCACTATTCAATTTTCCTTTGAGTTAAGAGTTTTTACCCTTACATGCAGATGGAATTTTTCCTGAAACAAGTTTTCTTTTGCTCATTATTCAAGAAGGCTCTGTTTCAACTTTTTCTACTCTTTTCCCATAGATATCTCACATCAGAGTCCCTCTAGTCTTGTCTCATCTCCAGGATGAACAAACCAGCTCTCTCAGGCTTTGCTCACATGTCAAGTACTCCAGAACAGAACAACCTCATTGGCCATTTGTTAGGCTCACTCCAGCATGTTGATGTCTTTTTTTATACAGGTGAGCCCAGACCTGGGTACAAAATTCTAGATGTGGTCTCCCAAGTGTCAGATAGAAGTGAGACCCCATAAATGCACATACCTCACAGTATGCAGTCAGCTTCTTTTACAGCAAGGGCACTTTGCTGACTCTGTGCCTACAGATATTTATAAAGATGTATCTATATCTATGGACATATATTTGTGTCTGCTACATGGATAAAAGTCCAGAGTCTGCTTTCAGCAATTTCATGAAGAAACCACATATAGCAAGAAATAGTGATAGAGATGGATGATTTCAATAAGTCTATTTGCAGATGTCTTCATAAATCAATAGATCTATGTAATACAAAGATACTGAAGCATCTCTATATTGATTCTTGAGGACAGATACTAGTAAATGGCTGAAACTTAGACATTATATTGTTGATCATAACCCCTGGAGCCTGAAAACGTAGTTGAATTTTCAATGCCTTATCATGTCCATATCTCATTTCATTTTACATAAAACCATACCAAAAGACTTGCTAAAGTCAAAGTAAATCCACTGATGTTGACTACAGATCCTGTCATTTTATAACAGGAAGCAATCAGGTTGGCCATGTGAGATAGCCCTTGGTAAATGCCTTCTGTCTGGTTGCTAGGCACATTTTGCTCTTCATATACTTAGAAATAAATTCAAAGAGGATTTTGACAGGCAGACTTCACAGGGACTGCTGTGAGGCCAACAAGACTACATTTGTGAGGTTCTTCTCCTCTCCTTCAAGATGGATGTGACTTGTCTTTTCCAGTGACCAGAAACCTTCCCCAGACACCACGGCCTTTAAAAGCTGATAACAGTCTCATAGTAGCATCACTCAAATAAGGAGCAGAGAAAATATTAACATCTAGGACTTCTTTTGTAAGTAGCAACAAACAGCTTGAGGGCAGTCTTTCAAAGAAAGACTTGACATACTGGTAGATATGAGGTTGGACTTGAGCCAAAAATACGCACTTGCAGCCCAGAAAGTCAATTGTATCCTTGGCTGCACCAAAAGCAGTGTGGCCAGCAGAACAAGGGAGGTGGTTTTTGCCTCTCCACCCTGCTCTGATAACAGTCTGATGGAGTACTGCATCCAGCATTGGGGCCCTCAGCACAGGAAACTATTAGAGAAAATCCAGAGGAGGGTACATGATTAGATGGAATGGAGCACTGTTCTTATAAGAAAAGGCTTGAGGTTGTTCAGCCTGGAAAAGAGAGGGCTCCAGGGAGACCTTCTTGAGGGTCTTTCAATATTTAAAGGACCTACAAGAAAGATGAGGGCAAACCTTGTAGCAAGGCCTGTTGAGTTAGGACAAGGAGTAATGGTTTTAAACTGAAGAAAGGTTGATTTAGATTAGATATAAGGAAGAAATTTTTATGTAATGAAGAAGTTTTTACAATGATGATAGTAAAACACTGGAACAGGTTTCCTGGGGTGGTGCTTAGATGCATGTAGTAAGATTGTAATACACTTTTGCACATTAATAACCTGATAGGAATAAACTTCCTAATGCAATCTGACGCAGAATACTGTTTGCCTTCTTTACCATGAAGGCACGCTGGTTGGGTTTGGATTTTTTTTTTTTTTAATTTTTATTTTTATTTTATTTTGTTTTGTTTCGCCTTTTTTTTATCCAGAAAGAGAAAAGATACCATGAGCATATGGCAGACTTACTGTTCATTAGGGATCCTGAGTCCTTTTCTGAAAAGCCACTCTCCAGCTGGTCCATCCCCAGTGTTTACTGCCACATAAGATTATTTCTTCCCAAGTGCGGGTCTTGGAATTCTGTGTGGCAGAAGTTTGTAAGGTGCCAGTTGTCCCATTTCTCCCGTTTGTCAAGGAATTTTGCTACTGATTACAAACCTTTGAGCCTCATAGTTTATTTTTGATTCACTTTCCTGTTTAATTATCTGTTCCATACCTCATCAATTTGTCAATGAGGATGTTATGGGAGATGGTTGAAAGCCATATTAAAATCAAGAAAAAAATGTCTGCTGTTCTTTTGTTGTGTATCAAGCCAGTTACCTAATTACAGAAGGCTCTTAGGTTGGTTAAGCATGATTCACCCTTCATAAATTTTTGCTGACTTCTCCATCAACTTCCTATTCTTCACGTATCTGGAAATGGTTGTCAGGAATATTTCCTCCCTCATCTTCCTAAGGATTGAAATGATAAGCCTGTAGCTCCCAGGATTTTCTATCTTATCCCTCTTTGAAGATAGAAGCAACATGTTCTTTTTTCCAGTTCTCACATAGGACAGTATCTTTATACCCCTTGTAGATTACCTCACCATATTAACATATCTCATACACCTTATATTTGAAGTGTCAGCAGCTCCTTGTTCAAAAGTGCAGACTTCGAGATGGACCATTCTTGAACTTGGAGGACATGACCCTTTAAATTCAAGCAACTTTTCTGTCCTCCTTTTCTTTCCAAAATCATATCCCATGGGATTCTTCCAAGCATATCTCTGAAAAGGTCGAAATCTCTAAAGAACTCCACGGCTGTGATACTGCATTTTACCTTGTTCTTTCCTCTCTGGATCCTGATTCCACTAGATTGTAGTCACTGCAGCCAAGGCTGCTCTCAGCTATACATTCTGAACATTTCTTCTTTGTTTCTGAGTATCCTATTTAGTAGACTATTTCCCCTCTTCATCTTTATTACTTGTGTTAAGAAGGTGTCAATACATGTCAGAAACTTCCTGTGTTACTGGTGCTTTGTTGCGTTGTCCTTCTAGCATATACTGGAGAGGTTCAAGTCGTCCATGAGGACTGGGAGCTGAAAGTGTGATACTTCTTCCAGTTGTATAAAGAAGCTCTCATTTACTTCTTCCCAATCAAGCAGTCTGTAGCAGACACCCACAACAGTATTGAACATATTACATATTAAATTTATTAGTCAAATACTGTATATTTCAGGTTCCATTAGTAATAAGTCATTGCAGAAGGATGGTCAGATTTGATATCACTAAAACAAGGGATCATATTGCATCATATAAGAAGTTGTTCTAGTGTCATCAATAACACACTGCTAATAGTCCAGATGTTGACTCTTCATTTCTTCCTGAGAAAATAAAATAATAAAAATCTGCAAGTAATAATGGAAGCACTCTGATGTATATTGTAATTGCATGTTCTGTTCAGTAAAATTTTATTTAGGCTAATTTTCCAGAGCCTTACTTTTTATAATTGATACTCCTCTCCTACAGAATCTAATTAGATTCCATGTCACTCAGTAAAATTGGAAACTTCATTCAAATGTAAATCACACTAGTTTAGAAATGTACAATCTGAATAATCAGACACATGGAATAGGACTTTTTTTAAGACAAACAAACTATGTGATATGAAACTATTTAATCTGAATGAAAAAAACCAATAGTTTTTTATAGTTGACTTCACATTTTATAGTTGACTTCACATAAATGAATATGTTGCAATTTTTCTTCAGCATGCTTCAGAACATAAGTTTAACTTTCTTTTTTTTTTACTGGTTACACAAAATACTCCAACTCCTTACAGTGTGTTGCTTTTTTGTTGTGTTGTAAATTTATTTGACCATGACTTGTGAAATTAGTAAGAGAAAATTCCTGTTTACAACCTACAATGTATATTAGAATTTATACTAAGTATCTAAATTGAAAAAGAGAGTTCCAGGAGAGGCTTAGCCTCTATCTGTCACAGACACTCAAAACAGATTGCCTGCAAATAATTTAGCACTGGATTTCATGTGATCATGTGATCTTCCTATATACTGGATGAATTGGTCTCCTTTACTTCATTTATGACATGAATGTAAACCCAAAAAAACCCAAAAAAACCAAAACCAAAACCAAACCAAACCAAACCAAACCAAACCAAACCAAAACAAAAAAAAAAAAAAAAAAAAAAAAAAAAAAAAAAAAAGAGAAACACACACACAATCACTTACAGAAACAGCTTGTCAAATATAATTGGAGATAGATGCTGAACTCTTAATAACATAACTGGTACCAGCACAGATGAGGTTTATGACAGGTGATCAGGGAAAGTGAGACTACAGAACAGGAATATGGAGGAAGACAACAGATGAAGGAGAAACACTGTTTTCACCTCACTCTCCATTGCCTTACCCAACATCATGACTCTAAGCAGTCTCTGAAAAACAGTAATTTGGATTGAGTGGCATCACACACACACAAATACGATTACTATCATCACACTTTCTCTCTCTCTCTCTCTCTCTCTCTCTATCTATCTATCTATCTATCTATCTGTCTATCTACCTATCTACCTATCTCTCTATCTATCTATCTACTCTTCTATCACACTGCATCAATAATTTTTGTATATGATCTACACTGCTTCCTATCATATGCCTGGACATAATGAAGAAACTCACTGACTTCATGGTTTACATAGAATATTAGTATTTAAAATACTCAGTATAAATCCGAGTAAGTTGGATAAATACAACATAAAGTAGTGTTTTGCAAACTGAATGTTCAAATATATACTGTGTGCTGGAAAAATACATTTTGTCATCTAATTACTTTCATTTAGTTTTGTAGAATTTCAGCCTCATCCTTTGCCTTCCATCACCACTGATATCTTTATTAGTTTTATTGTCAATATGTCAGAAAACAAAAAAAACATGCAAAAACTATACAAAATGAAATAACACAATTTAATTTTTTATTGGTGGTAAAAATGGCCTCACTGAAACATAAAAAAACGGTTGAGGCTTTTTGTTCATTTATGATTGACTACTTTAAGAAACATATTTCAACCAAATATTCAGCCACTTACAACTGTATTGCTTTTCTATTAGATAAATAAATTTAAAAAATCAGATATTTTAACTAAGACGATTTTTTTAAAGCTGTCTAAGGAACTTGATTACATTTCCTAGATTTAATCATAAATGAACATTCAAGTTCCTTAGAAGTTTTAGAAGTCATAGACCAAGACAACATAAAACAAATTCTCCACTGTTGGGACCTATTATTGGTTCTCTAGTGAATTTGCTATTGCAGATAGTTCTTCGCCAATCATGAATGTCCAAAAATAGTGTTTCATAAACATTTAAGCATTTAACATCATATGAATGATAGACACAGTGTAGGTCTATTAGAAGACACCTTATTAAGGTGTCTTCTAATTTCATTATCTTCATTGGACTGCTCAGCTCCTGTTGTTTTCATTGTGGATTCAAACATTTATTCTTCATCCTAAAAATGTCAAATTACACACATTCAAGAATTAATAAGGATGCAAAAAACATTACTTAAATGTAGCCACATTTTAAAAATCTCCCCCTGAAAGGGGGAGGTGGCCTTTTTCTTCTAAACACTCAGATTAGCAACATTCTTCCTGGTTCTCATTGGAAAGCTTGTTATTTGCAGATAAATGTAGATCACACATTACTGTGGTCGGAGTTAAAAAAGCCTGGAAAAGGCTTGAAATTATGTGTAAAGGATAATCTCAATATTGATGTGTTAGATATCCTCAGCAGCATTACTCCAGGAACCGAACTTTGATAAGCCTAGTGGGCCCCTTCCAACTCATGATATTTTATGATTCTATTGTTTTTACTCAGGTATTTCACAAGCTAATGCAAGTTTCATTCTTGCCTTATTCAAATGGAGGATAAGTATTAGGTTTATAAATTATTTCTATTTTTTATACATTATGCATTATTCTTTGCCTATCACAGAGGTGAGCTTAACAACAAAAGCAAAAGCAAAGTTTCCAGAAGCTTCATGTCTACCTTTCCAAGAGTACCTGGCATAAGGGTGCTCAAAAGGGAAGATCACTCTTTCAATTTGTAGTACAGCTGTTGCAGAAGAGTGGGAAGGACCAATGGAAAGACTTGAAGGTTTCTATTTTTCATATGTTGATTTATTATATTGCCTCCTAAAACAGCATCACATCAAAAAGAGGAGAAAAATTGTAATTGTGCAGATAGACATTACAATTCTTGGACAAATGTTCAAGTCTCATAAAGAAAAAACCTTAAGGGAATAGTTTAAAAATCTCAGCACAATTCAGGATGGGAGGAAACTTAGGTGTCTGGTGTCACCCAAAACAGGATCAGCTGTGGGGTCAGACTATGTTGCTCAGGGATTTATACTCTGTAAATGGAGACTACACACATCTTCTGGGCAACAGGCATCACAACTTGACTTGCGGTGAAAATGTTTTTCCTAATGCACTCTTTGAATCTACCTTGCTTCATTTTAAGTCAGTCATTTCTTGTTTTCACAGCATTCTGAACTGACAGCTGGGGCTCCACCATTTTGTGATCCCCCTGGCACTGAAGGCGGAGGGGGTTGTTTGGTCTCCCTGAGGTGGTTTCTTATCCAGACTGAAAAATCCCCAGGCCCCTTTTTGAAGAGCTGCTCCCAGACAGGCAGGACACTGCACCAGTATTACAGACAGCACACAGCTTTGTAATTTTTGCATGTTGGCAGAAATTTGGGGTTCTGTCTGCCCATTCCTCTAGCATGTCTAGGTACTTCTGAATGACAGGTCTGTTGTTGAGTGTCTTGGTTGCACATCCACACTCCCACACAGTTTGATATAAGTTCCAAACTTGATAAGAGAGAACTCCATCACTTCCTCCAACTCCATCACTTCCTCCAGACTCATGAAATATTCCACTTTTACTAGCTTCCAGCATATGGCCCTCTTGCCCATCTCTGTATTTAACTGTCCACCCCTCTAGACCATAAAGTTCCATTGTAGATAGAAGAATAGCATGGGATCTGGTGTCAAAATCCTTGCTAAAGCTGAGGTAAATTATATTTACATATCTATAAAAAAGTAATTAATTTCATCACTGAAAGCAATCAGGACTAGACAGGGATGACTCAGTCCTTGTACTTCTATGCTGATTTTTCTTAGACACCTACTTCACCTTCTGTGCCAAGAAATGTCTTTCCAGAGGTCTGGACTCAAAGATTTCCCAAGGGACTGGAACAAGGCTGACAGGCCTGTAGTTAGCCTGCTTGAACTTCAATCTTCTTTGAAGATGAGTGCAACATTTGACTTATTCCTGTTGCTGCAGACCTCATATGATCTCCACAGTGCTTCAGAGAAGACAGAGGACAGCCACTCTAGGATAACTGTCTGAGCACAAAGGCCTGGCAAACTTTGTTGATGAAGTCTGAGATAAGGGAGATACTGGATACAAAACATCAGTCTTTGTCTACTGTGCCTGAATCATCAAGCCAATTTAACAAGAGACATACATTTTCTTAGTTGAGTCTTCTAATACTAATGAACTGTAAAAAGTCTTTTTATTTTTTTTGACTTCTTTAAAAAAAAAAAAAAAATCACAACTCTGTGTGCAAATCTTCAGCTTCATTCTTCCTTGTTAAGTACAGCCAAGGCTGCTATTGATCACCACATGCCCACACAATTGCTTTCTAGTGACTAGCACAGTCTCCTGTGTGTTACCCCCAGAGCTAGCTCAAGTGTCTGGATCAAGAAGGTGTGTTTCTCACATCCTCTAGAAATATCCTTGAAATGTTCTATTCTAGCAGTTGCCATGGAGGTCAAGATCTTCATGAACATGAGCTGCTGATATTTTCAAGTAATTAGAAGTATGCTTTGGCCTAAACGGTGGTCTGTAACATATCCCCACCATGCTGTTACACTCATTGGCCTCTTCTTATATCCTGATCTATGAGTTCTCAGCTAGATCAATGTCTACCATGTGGAAAGACATCACACGTTTTAGGTTTCTTCACACATAGCACAACCTGATAATCTTGTCCTCCTTGAATATCTTGCACCTGTCTCTAACTTTACTTAAGCCATGTGAGCTACCTAAATCTATCTCAGTTCTTCCAATAATCTCAAGCTTTTTTGACTACATACAAATATCTATTTCCTCTGACACTTCCTCACGTACAAAGATTTGTGCACATACACTTGAAATTTATCATCTTTTGCCTCATTTCTTCCTTCATGAGGTCTCTCTTGTTGTCAAAAAAAAAGAAGAATTAAACCCTCATTAAGATTTGTTGTTTCTTTAGCCTACGTGTTTTCAGTAATTTGCAGAACAAAATACTTGCTGTTTTACATCTTTCTTCTACGGATAAATATGTGCCTACAGGCTTCAAATGTCTATTTCTGAAAACAGTCAACAAACAAAAACAAGATTTAAAGAAAACAGTAAATGCCAAAAGAATTACCCACGTGTTGGAATTTTCGATTGGAACTGTACATCTTGTGTAGTCTGAAAATGTATGAAACTACATGCCAAAAGGAACCAAAATGTATAGTTTCCATTTGGCTCCAGTGGATATTCTACTGGTTAAACAGAAGCCAAATTCTGCACGTCTACTTGCTTTGTCTATGTTTGTCTTCCCGTCTGGATTGACAGAGAGAAAGAGTGACAGAACACACTGTGGAGAAAAAGAAACAGATTGGAAACACTTTGAACATGAGAAGAGTTTTGTTCCTGCTGAGTATTACTCCCTTAAAGCTAAAAGGCTCTATTCAACAGTCACACATTGGGTCTTGGTGAATAAGCAACACTCAACTCCCATGGAGCCCAAGTCTGGGCTAACAGCTTGAAGTTTTTCTGCATTACTCTTGTACAATTCAGACCTGAGAATATTGCTTTGACAATGAACTGATTAATACTGTGGAAGAGGAAATATTCACAGGGTTGTTTATGCAGACTATGTAATCTATCCACCTGGAGAATTGAATTCAAATGAATACAATTAGGAGAAGCTCTACAAATCCTTGGTATGTACAGTAGCAGTGCAAAGACAGGCAGCTGATTATGAATTGAGTATCTTATATTTCATTTTACAGTAATATCTCTGACAAGGTATCTTTACACTTGAAAGATGTGTAACCTCACAGTTCTACAGAAATTTTCAAGCTATTTTTTTTTCATGTGAGTTACCTTACCACAGCTATTACTGCATTCATTGGTGCTTCTGCATGTAACAGCCTTCTCTAATCACTGCCACATATAGTAACTTGAGACACCTTGCACTCAGTGGACTGGAATGATATAGTTCACAGAGAATGAAGATAGGTTAAGTATTTTAACATGCATTTTCTCTCTTCTGCTTCTACTAATCTTTGAATTATTATGCAAACTCAATATTTTATTGATAATTAGGAGCTGGAAATTAAAATTGGATTTACATTTAATCCCTATATAAAGAGAGATTAAATTAAAAAGTACTGGGGTCACCTTGTCTGCTTGTTTAATTTGCAAAGACCTGAGTTTTCAGGCTTTGTTACACACAGAATGTGTTGCAAGATCAGACCACATTAAAGATTGAAGGAAGTACAATTCCATGAAGACATAACCTGTTCAGACTATTCTTCTTTGGAAATTCTTCAATGAAGACTGCAAATATTTGGTTCTCAGGAAGATAAGAAAATGACTCAGATAGTAATCAGTGCACTGTGAATTTGAATGCAGGGAAGGCTTCAATACTTAATAAGGAGTGACAGTGCTGGGGAGGCACAATCAATGACCTGAAGACAACTACAAGACTTTCAAATCTCATAGTAGAGAAATAGCATAAATGTAAAACAATTTCAGTGCTGGGGTGGGTGTTTTTAAAAAAAATATTTTGGTGTATTGATTTACTTACTTTAATTGTTTTATTAATAATTTATGTAATATTTTCTAACCTACAAACTACATTCATTCACAAGAAAAAAGGCAGTCTCTGTTCTGCCTGTCAGATATGCAGAACCATTATTCATTTTATTTAGTTTTGAGAGAAACAGACCATTTACCATTTGTTTAATATAACTGATTGTCCTAGGGTGACATTATAATGTTTATATCCCTGACTGTCTGTTGGGTCTGAGAGCAAAGGAGAGGGAGAGGCAGTTTGTTTTCAGAAATGCTCCTCCACCAGCCTTGAGAGTCAGCATCAGCGACACACGGTGCAGAATGGAGAGGTTGTTTGGGGTTTTTTTGGTGGGGGTTTTTGGTGAGGTTTTTTGGGTTTTTTGGTTTTTTTTCCCCCTCCCTTTTTTTTTTGTTAGCTAGTGTGTAGCTAGCTGAGGAGGAGAAGCTTAATTTTTCTTTTCCTCCTGAGGTTTTTTTGGTTTTGTTTTTTTGTGGGTTTTTTTGGTTGTTTCCCCCCCCCCCCTTTTTTCGCCTTCCCTTGGAGCTGTTAAAATCTCTCTGGGCTGCGGACCCGGGGGAGCACCATGGGAGGCTTGCACCTGGAACCCACCAAGATCCATCCTGTGCAGCAACTCTTCCCAGTGCCAGAGACAGAGCAACCACCTCCAGGAGGGACTTCTTTTCTAAATCTATCATCTCTCCAAAGTGGCACAAAATTCTTGTCATTGGGTATTATTAAATTTATTGTGCCAGGGAGTGCTTTGCCTGTTTAATAAACAGGGTTCTTTCCAGTTCTCTCTGAAGAGGTTATTTTGTTTTTTTCTCCCCAACCAGCTGGGGGAGGGGAGGGAGGGCCTCTTAGGAGGTTTCCTCCCAAATTTGCTCTAAACCTCTACACTGGTTTTCTTGCAATTGTGTGCTATAAAAGCTAGGTGAAAAAAGGGTTAATAGTGTTTGGCAAAAACTGAATATTGGGCACTTCTTATTCACAGTGTATTTACTTTGCTTGTATATATTATAATCCTTTCTTGATTTCTCACATAAAGCTGGCATTCATTATGTTTAACGTATGACATGTACATAGAATTTATCACCCTTTACCTGCATTCACTATGTCAAGAGGCAAAGGTGAAAAAAAAAAGAAAAAGGAATGTGTGTGTGATGTCATTCCTGTTACCATGGGAAAAAGTTATGGCTGCTATTGTGCTGGGTTCTTGTGAGAGACTGCCTTTTTTTCTTCCGGCTCACTGCATAGCTTTTGGACACAATAACTGTCTCAGGTTTTAATCAATTTCAGTTGAATCTTAGTCTATCTCAGATTAAGATCTGCATAGCACATTTGGTCACACACAGAAACCATGCTGTACCTCAGGGTTTCCATGTTCCCTGTTAGAAAGTGAGAAACATGGCATGTTTGGAAATCTACACAGAGCTCAAGTTTCCTGTTACTGGCTTACCTAGAAGTCCTGTGAACCATAACAAATGTAGGACTGACACAACTGGTAAGATTGGATTTTTAGACAGAATGACATTAACTGGAATTGTTTCCTGAAGATAAGTATTCAACTTGTCCCTTTTGGTAGTGGAGAAATTGTCGGTAGGAAAGACAAAAAGAATTGGCAAAAACATACTTCTGTAGCAGAATGTAAATACATTCCTTGCTTCTGAGGAAATCTTCTGTGTTTGGGTCCCTATATGTATTTATATTTTTTTAGCCAATAACTTTATAATTTAAAAATTCAGAACAAGTCCTGAGATCACGGGTAAAAATAACTTTCTTCTTCTTCTGAGAGAGTAAAGTAACAACTGGACAAAATGATTTTGTTTCAAATTTTTCTTTTCTTTCATTGTTTTCAAGAATTCCAATTCCTCACAGTAAAAAATACTGGGCAGGAGAAAGCCTCCAGTCCTCTCACTATTTTTGCCAAGTTATTAGAGTATTCTGAACAATGATCAAGGAAGAAGATCAGACTCCCCTTAGGCTGAACTGGAGCAAACTGCTAGATATCAGCTTCTTAAATGAGATTGTTATATAGGCTCTGGAGGCTTATTCTACCTTGAAAGTACATGTAACTTCTGTGATTTATGAAGAAAATTGCTGCTGCTGTGGATTGCACAGCTTTTCACTACTGTCTGGTGGCAGGAAATTTTGATAGAGAAACACCTATACTGAGGAATTCTTAGGGATTTTGTAAGGAAGTTGCTAACTGTTTCAGCTACATGAGATCAGCCTTTCTAATTACTCAGAAAAGTGAAATGTTACCTACTGAATATAGTGTCTGCTAAGACTAACTGGAAATATAAATAATCAATAATTAGAGTATACTCTTCATTTTATGAAAGGAAGCACGGGACTATTCTTCTTGTTTGGATGTTTTAATTTACCTGGTATGTACAGTGCAAAAGCCCATGCCAGCTTTTTGGTGTTTTTTTTCTATTTTCCTCATCCTTGACAGAACAGTATAAACACTATGATTTTACATAAGTGTGTATAAGTCATGCAGTCGTGGAATATTCTGAGTTTGAAGGGACCCACAAGGGTTACTGAGTTCAACTAAAATAAATGATCCATACAGGGATTGAACCCATGACCTTGGCATTTTTAGCACCATGCTTTCAGTATCAAATTATCTGTCAAAGGAGAGAATAGGTGAAGACAAAAAAAGAAGTAAAAATATTAAGAATCCTAACCGTGATAAGCTTACTTTGATCCTTGCCTTGAATTAGCAAGGAAAGCAATCATACTTTATTGTATTATTAAAATTATATTTTTTTTCTTTTCTCTTTTCCTAATATGACTTCATCATATCTATCATCTTGTCAAAAAAACCCCAACTGTGTTTAGAAAAGAAAATATCTATGGGGAAAAGAAAGACAGATTTTTTCCAGAGATAGTGATTAAATACTAGTAGGAAAACACTTTCAAGGTTAGTGAATAAGAAGCAAAATGAGAAGTCCAGCTTCTCACCATCTAAAGATGGAAGAAGAGATACAGAAACCAGAACTGTATTAAATCAAATTCCCAGGATGAGAAGGAACTGAGAGGTGGGAATTCCTCACTGACTCTCCTTATTCTGCTCTCTTAGAGAGAACTAATCTGGAAAGACAGATGAGATTTCTCCACTGTGAAGATGATTTATTAATAGGTTGATAAATAGAATACTACAATTTACCTTTCTTTGAAGGTCAATGGGGATAGAAACTGGAGAGGCCCATATGGAGGAAAAAAAATGCTAGTTAAGTGATGTAAGTAATTCCTTATCCTGGAGACTTAATAGTTTTAGAAAAAGTATAGACAAAGTGTATGTCTCTTCTGTAGAGAATTTTTAAATTACTTTTCCCAGTTTTGTCTGTTGTAAAAGTTAAAGAAATATTCTCTCTCAGAAACTCCTACCCTCTAAAACAAAGGAAGAACTAGGCAAGGGAAAGAACTCTGTTTTGTGAGGGAAAGAGATGTGAATCACCAAGTACATAGCTCAGAACAGAGATGGTCTTAACTACTGCTTTTTCGAGAGTAAGCTTAAAATTAATTTATTTGAACTTTTTTTTTTTTAAATATATATCATAACACCATTATGAAATAATGTCAGTTAATTATATTAGACAAGCAGTTAATTATATTAGAATAGTGTTAGAAATAATTGAAGCATGAGGGAATATATGAATTGAGCATGACAGAATTTATTTTATTCTAAGACTTTTTTCATTGATTTATGGTTGAGAGTTGAATAAGCATATTAATAGTTAAAAACTATTCAAAAAAGAGAAATATGCTTGGAAAATACTGATTATGCAAGTAGATAGTGAAGAAGAGTTTGAAATCCTCAAACATAGCTCCAGGACTAGTATATAAGAATATTATGTTGTTATCCACTCCTTAGTCTGCCACTAACAGTTACACATTTGATACACAAAGTGAATGATCCTATGAAAGACTATATATTCTAAACATTCACCTAAAAACATTCACCGTATATGAGAGAAAAGATCAAATCATTTTTTCTCTTGTAGTGTACTTCACTTCCACTTGATCACTTTTGAACACCTGGAAAATTGTATCCTAGAGTAACTGTCAGGTTTTGCATAAATAAAATATATTTTCAGCTGAATTTAATTTTGTTGCTAACAACAACGATAAAATGGTGGTCTCAGGCTGAAAATAGTTATTCTTCTTTTCTGGAACGCTATGTCACAAATCATGTTTTGGGCTTCTAACTTTTTATTAAGTACTTGTTCCTGTGAATTGACTGAAGATCTATTCACCATAACACTGCTTAGTCACAGTTGACTTGTTTCCTTTTGTTACTTTAATAATTCTCAAAAACAAACAAACAAACCCATCAAAAAAAATTGCCTGTAGAATTGTATGCAACAGACATTCAGCTTAAAAATAATTTGCAAAATTTCAGAATGGTTTCTGTCTGACAGATATAAGATTGTTACTTTGGCTTCATTTATTTTACTTTTTTTGCCTCATCCTCCAGTTTATGGTTTATCTAAAACCAGATATTTAAGTAAACCTCTATCAAGGATACTTCCAATCACAGTTTCCGGAAGGAATACATTAATATATTTATCAGTGCACACACTGATTCTTCTGTTTCATCACCTGAAGTTCTGTAAATTGACAACTAGAACAGCTGAGCTAGAAAAAAAGCTCATGTTTTCTAAGCAATATCAGAATCTTCCAAAACCTCTACTGCATGGGAATCCTTACCTACTTTATCTGCTGCACTGCTTCATAGCCCCTGTTCTTTAACTTCAAACATCTAAGTCAGAAACTTGACTATATGGTATTTTTCAGACATGTAACCTTATTTTGGTGCAGAGGTAGCCGTGTAGACAGGCTATACTCAGAGAATAACAAAGATTAATTTCTTCACACCATTCTTCCGAGAAACCAGTGCAACTGCTAAAGTGTAGTCTTAAAATTCTTTCATTTAAAACTATGCAGTTTATGTAACTTCATGTAACCTTATGCAACTATTCAGCCTTTGAATTCAATGTTTTTGCTCAAATAACTGAAGAACTAGTGGTATTCAGGGTCAAAGTGGCATTGAGTGTTTTCAAGGGAAGATATTTGTTTGTTTTGTATTTGGTTGGTTTTTGTAAAATTTATTTTGTTTTGCTACTTTCTGGTTTGTTTTATTTAGCTTTGGGTTTTTTTTTTTTTTTAATATTTTATTAGCATTTTCAACTATTTATTTTGCATACTCTTATTTCCCAGTTTAGGATGGAAGGAGTTTAAAACTTTTACTTCAAGTTTCAGACAAAAAGCTATTACTGAAGCATATATGAAATTAATTGATCTCACAAAATTAATTTTTACTGCTTTAAATTTCCTATTTGGTTCCATAGAAAAGTCTCTAAGATTTCAGAGGTTTATGTCAAAATGGGAATTTTGGGGTACAGCAAGGCAAAGAAGGAGTTGTATCCCTCAGTCTTTCAAGGTCAGCAGCCACGATTTTAATAATTTTTTGACTGAGAGACTTAAAACTGATTGCTCCTTGAAGAGTGATCCCTTCTGTACTAGAAAGCAAAGAACTGCATGTGAACATTTTAATAAAAATATCAACTGTCTACATGATTTGCTAGGGCTGACTAAAAACCTTTGAAATTATGATGGGAAAGATGAATGTGAGATAACTCTTAAATCCCTCACTTACAAACACACAAGGTGACAAACATTGTACCCAGAACACAGACCAGGTTTTAGTAGTGCTGTCACAAGCATATTGTTGCTGAAACGCCTGACAGATTTCCATTCTGCTTTATAGATGTACTTCCCAGAACCTCTGATGGTTCTCCTGATTAGATTAATAGCACCATGGTGAGAATGTATTTATTTTCATGGATTTAGAAGCTCCAGTGGTTCGCCTTTGACAAAAGATACCAATGACTCTCATCCAGCTTTACTAAAAGAGTTCAGTCTTGTTTCCGTGTCAGTAACGCCGTTAGTGTTTCAAGATGAAAGCCAAATTAATCTTAACTGGGAGGGTGCATAACTAAAGCCATTTAGTGAGAAAGATATTTAAACTACAAAAAGTTAAACACTTTTACATTTTACTTCAAAGCAGTCAATGCTGCCTGTATAAATACAACTTCTGCAAAGTTTGTCTGAAAATAACAGGTCTCCAGGATGCAAGACCTCAAGATCACAAGATCTATGTTAAATATGTTTATGTAAAAGGGAACAGTCATTATTTCATCCTCAAAAAAATGGACTCTCCATTGAAAAGTTTACCATGGTCGCCATAGTTTTAATTCATATAAATTTTATGGTTTCTTTTTCTTGGTTGGGATTTTTTTTTCTTTTTGTTACTTTGGAATATTTTGAACTGAAAACGTAATAATTTTATGTCTTTCTTTAATTGTATTGGCTCTGTTCCAGGATCTGGAAAATTACCTAGTTATGCTAAAATTTCCTCCCATTTAACTAAAAATTGTGGATGAAAATCCAATTGAAAAAAATGATGGCTAAGGATTTGACAGTGAACATAGCAAAGAAAAAAAAAAAAAGGAAAAGCTTTGTTGTTCTTAAATTTATTTTAATATTTCAGCTTGAAAGAACACGTGGGAAAGTAGGCATTAAGTATGTTCCACCTACAAATAAGTAAATTTTTGGAGTCAGCAGAATATTTTTTTCACTATTCCATTCCAAAGTACTTTTGTTTTATTGTCCTGTCCCTCTGAGTAAGACTGCATTTTCTCCTTAGTTTTTACTGTATTCAGAAGCAATCACTCTCTTCTAAAAAAATGACTGTTTGTGCAGTGATCAGCATGACAAGGATCTGTTTTCAAACTCCATACTACGAAGGGTATGCTGTAAAAAATCAAATGTTTTCTTTCTACCAGTGTTTTTTAAGACTTCACCAGGTGAAAGAAATTTTCCCCTGCATCAAGATAGTTGTTCTGCCATGACAGGATAAAAATTATGAAGATCAAATATGGTAAAAGCTTCTATATCTGGCTGCCATGTACTGACTGACAGGTAACAATTTCAAAGATTTTTCTGCATTATTTACTTTCTACTGCGTCAACGCCTACTCCATATGGCTTTAGTTCAAATACAATATTGACCATTTGAATTGTTCTTATCTTGGAAAGGTTTTATAGCTATTTGCTGAAATTCTGGCACTTCACTTTATTGATACTGGCTTCATTAAAACCAATTTCACTTTACATGTGCATGCCTTTGTATGTGTACATTAATGGCCGAATTCCTGAAATTCAATGGTGTCTGCATGCTAAAATTTCAACACTGTCACTAGTATTGCTTCTGCCACTAATCTACTATTTTAGTGAATATAGGAAAAAAAAACCTACTAGCTTAATTTTAAATATCAAATTAATGTTAAATTTGCAATTAATTATATTTTTTAAACATTGGTTAATATGTAATTGCAAATTTTGTTGGACTAAACATCTGAGTGTGATCTAAATACTCAACTGGTGTGAATTAATATAGTGTAAGTAGGAAGGTTCAGTCAAACCTAATAGAATAGGAAAAAAAGTGAAAATTACAGAGGTTCTCATGTTTCATCAGACAAAGTGCAATTAGGAAGAACTACTAAGCACTACTGGCACATGTACCCATTTACCTGGGGCCCCATCCAAACCAGAACATTGCCCAGGGGCCTTAAGGTAAAACATTTTTAGAATTACAGTCATTGTACTAAGGTAAAAAAGGACATCATAACAATGAAAAAACCACAGGAGCAAAAAGAGCCAAATAGTAAGTGCATAATTCCCTGATTTTACTGAGTAGGAAATGCATAAATGCTGGCTCAAAATTCTCGCTAGTGTGTTCTCAGTTGCATTCATTTCCAGCTCAAGTTATCTTCCATCCTGCAGTACAGAGACTGATAATTTCATAGTTATTCTAACCTGAGGCAAGGGTATTGTAGGAGTAGCTAGTGACTTATTTTTTTAGCAATGTGTTGGGAATGACATTACTGACAGTGAGTGGAAACATTTTTCAGCTGAAATAAATGGGAGTGACTTTTGTTCTTACTGAGTATATTAATGGAAGTTACTTGAAACATGCATTTAGGTGAGCATACAGTTTAATATCAATCACTGCCGTTCCATTGTCAGAACATGTCATATCCTCACTTGTAGTCTCTTTCTTTAAGGTGTATAGTTTCAGTCATCTGCAGAAGCACTTTTTTGTTTCTTTCTTTATTATATAATGCGGCTTTGCTCACTTTATCCACATATGTAAAAGTACTTTGTGCTATTAAGGCATTTTTTAAAATGGCATGAGATTTTTGTAGATCCAGAGAAATAAAGGTTATACCTGATTTTGCTTATGTGTTTGGGGATTTTTTATTTATTTATTTATTTGCTAGTTACTGTTTTGATTGCAGAGCTGGCTCATGCTTAATAGGAGGGCAAAAAGGCAAAAAAGGCAAAAAATTTCTCAATGACCATTCTTGCCAGTGATACACTATTTCATTCAAATACAACTGTATGCATGCCAATGCTTCAAAAGTCTCTGACTAACTATGAAATTTATTTTTTCTATTGTCTTTATGATAATACTACTTTTTTTAAAAAAATTATGTTCAGCTACATTGATTTTTCAGCTAAAATCTAGTACTGGAATTCTGTGATCCTCTTTCAATTTTGAAAATGTAATTTAGTATATTTTTCAGCTCTTTTTTTTTTTTTTTTTCTTTAAACCTCTATTAAAAAAATCTACAAGATCAACATCCTTACTGATATAACCATTACCACAATTATTTATGTGCCTTTCATTTCCTAATGTATTACTATAATATTCTTTCTGCTGGCCTGAATTTAAAATGGCTTGTAAGATTTACTTGGTGCAAGGAAAATTCACACCAAGTTCAAGCACCTCTATGAAATGGACATGGTAGCAGGATAGGGTTCCTGAATTGTCAGTATAGTATCTCAGTAACAAATTCAAATCCTGTTTTACCACACTTCAGCTCATTTTTCCACAGCCTTCAACCACATAATAAGCTCTAGACAACCTCTTTAGTAGGAGATGCAGAGTCCAGCCTTTGTAATATTTCATCTTGGGAGCATTTTGTTAACACATTTACAGGATTAAATGCACTAAAGTAAAATCTTTTAGGCGGTTCCCTATTCCCATGGAGTACAACAGGAGGAGGAAACACACAGTCATAGAGGAGGGCAGCTTAGGAAGGAAGCCTGGATGTCACCTCCTGAGTACAGGGGCAACCTAAAATTTGAATGGCATTATTCAAGCCCTTGAGAAACTTTTAAACATATCCAAGGATAGAGATTCAAAAATGTCTCTAGACAAGCTGCTTCACTGCTTTACATTCTTTACAAAATATTTTTCTTCTGTTTAATCAGAATTTGCCTTCTGCAACTTGCAGCAATTAAATCTCTTTTCACAGTGTATCTCTGAGACTCTGTCTTATCAGTACACCTTTGTAGGTAGTTGAGGGCAGACACTTCATCCCTCAGAGTTCTCTTTTCTCCAAACTAAGCAAACCCAGTTGCCTCAGCTTCTCTTTTCAAGCCAGGTGTTCCAGACCCCTACTACACTGGTGGTCCTCCACTTGAACTGGACTCAGTACTCCAGGCACAGCTTCAGGAGAGCTGACCATAGAATGCACCTATCCCTGGACCTGCAAGGTATGCTTGTCACATACTGGGGACAGGGCTGCAACATTAGACCACAGTTTTGGTGCACGTAGCCATCAGGGCACTTGTAAGTATGATGAGACACGACTCCTACACTGGGAACTATGAAGTCCATCCTCACCTCAGATGACCAGTCTCCAAACCTTGTGGTAAATATGTTTACTTTTCTGGCATTAAAAGTAATGCACAATGGTAGTAAAAGAGGTTTAGAAGAAAAATACCATGGCATTGAAAGGAGCCCATGAGTTCGTTTTTTAGGGTGAAGTTGTCTTCTTGCCACATTCATTTCCAGTCAGTAGCTGGTTGGCAGAATATAAATGTGTTTGGATGAATGGAGTCCTGGAGCAGGAAAGAAACTATGGCATGAGACTGTAAATAGGTTATATTTTGGCTTAGATATGGATTGGAAGAGAGAGTGGGGAAGACACAGGGAGATGAGTGTGTGGAGTAAATTGTGTGAAATTACACAGCTCTGAAATGTGACCATTTTCCAAGGTTCTTGGTAGGCAGCCACAAGACAGAATACCTATTCAGGCCAGCAATAAATGCAGTCTAGACCAACAATGGTAGAAATTTAGAAAAACTAAATTTCTCTATTAAATCAGCCAACAGAAGACAACAGTTTATTTGGAACCTCAATTAGAAATATCTTTAAATGTTCTCAATATTCATGGAACAGATTTCTTTTTATTTTATGTACGTATTTTTAGGTTTCCTAACTTTTTTTTTTTTTTTTTTTCCTGACATGTTTGTTGACTTTCTCACAGTTACAATGCATATCCTGAAGGAATCTTCCAATAATTTTTGTTAGTAGGAAGTTTTCTCCATGGCCAGATGCATTGGCGTGGAATCAATTCTAGTATAAGCTGATCTTAGTAATCACTCCATTTTATTTATTTGAGGCTATATTCACAATATATGAGGATAATACCTTATTTTATTCCCATTCTTTTGGATGCTGGACTGAATGAGAGAGATACAACCTTTCTCAAATCACAGAATTTGCACTAGCTTATTACAATATTGGATAAATTTTGTTGAAGTCTGTTTCAATTGTCTGTTTCTTCTTTATATCATACTACATGTGTAATCAGAAAAAATAATAAAAGCATCATTACACAGTAGTGGAAAGCTTGAAAAATATATTTTTGTTCATTATAAGACACTTTTATTTCCCCAAAAACAACCTTGTGAAAAGTCTCAATAAATCGGTAAATCTCAAATTTACTGTTTATAGGTTTCCTTGTTTAAAAAAAAAACAACAACAACAAAAACCACACACACACAGAAAAAAAAAAAACCAAACCAAAACAAAACAAAGCAAAACAAACAAACAAACAACCTGCATTCATCTGCAATATTCATCCCTGAAACGTATCACAACCTTGCATTATTTCTGACATGTAATGTAGCATTACATCTGTTATATAATGCAGCATGACTGGCAGTGCTCAGCATAAGAGGTCAGAATTATTAAATCAGCCAGAGCTTTCATTAAAGGGCGTATTTCAGCAGAATTGAGTGGAGAGGGGAGAATCTGTTTTGAGTTTCTTTTCTGGAGGTTGTCATATCCGGAGGAACAATCAGACAGCAGGGACGTAAGTTTCTTAGAATAACCAAAAAGTTTCTTAGAATAACCAAAAAGTGACAGAGACACTTTTTGACACCAATGGACATATGAGGGACAGTCAGCACTGCAATTTAGAACAGTTTTAACTATGAGCTTATGTACCATCCATTTAAAATAATTTCTTGGAGTCAACTTAGGTATTCTACAATATAGTGTTGAATGCAACCTTCCACTTAAACAGAAATTTATTTATTTTATTTTTTTTTCAGAGATGCAATGCAATCCGGTGTCTCTTTGTCAAAGTAAGCAGAAAGTACCTTCAGGTAAGACAATATTACTCACATGGATAAAGATTTTTCATCCATTCCCTTACAGACTTCACTTCACTTGGCACTGGATTTTTAACTACTGCCATTACAGGTGGTGGCTGCTGGTATCTATGGTTTGTTTCCAGCACGTGTGTGGAAGTCCATTTTGGAAGAAGTGCAAGAATAGTTGAAGACTCTGTGGAGCACTTCTCTGCCCTGGGCAGTCACCAGATCTTCCTTGGAGAGAAGAGTGTTCAGGTACTTCAAACAGAGAAGCAGTGGGAAAGAGAGAACCAATAAGAGTCAGCAAGAGAGATCAATGGGCTGAAAGGCTGCAGATGAGCAGAGAGCAGCTGCATGGAGGAACAGAAAGCAGAAAGCCAGGCTTCACTGGAGAGAGAAAGAGAAAATCAGCTGAGACACGTGCAAAATTTCTTGCTGCTCAAGAGGCTGCTGACAACCCATTAAACTGATTTCACAGTCCCACCTGCAAAAGGTAAGATTGTAATGAGTCACAGAATTGGACCTTCTTTGTCTCTCATCTACTCTTGTTAGTTTGATTTTTCCCTGTGTATCTCCCTTGTGCAGCCCTTTTTAAGGAACAGATGAAGCCATATACACCTCAAAGCTCTGGCTGACTCAGGGACCTGTCACAAAACCCAGTAATGCTTCCACATTTTGCACATTACCAGTTTTCTTAGTCTTACATTAGTAAAATGTCTACATCAATGCAGTGGTAAGACTGTGGAAAGATATACTTTCATTCTTGTGATTCTTTTGTTTACTTCTATCTGAAATGCACAGGGCAGACATGTTAACCTTATAAGGTTTAGATTATCTACACAGGTATTTCTGATTTTCAGGTTTTGAATGAAGCTAGCAGAATTGAAGTATGTTGGAACTTTTTGTTGATACTGTGGCATCTTTAACTTCTGTGTTAAATAGGCTTTCTATTTCTAACATTTCAGGACTGAATAAAGAAAATGTGTAAAGGAAAGTGTTTGTTTATTTTGGGAGGGAATACTGTAATAAGAATGACACTTCAAATTGATTAGTACATGAAATTCACCATGTTTCTGAGCACTTCACTGATTCTTTTTTGCTACACTTTGAAGTCAGAATCAATAGCTATTATAATTTCATACATGGAACAAAAATAGAAGGTTTAGATTTCCAGAGGTACATAGAACAGTAAATATATTTTGAAAGAAATGCATGATTTCTCTTTTATTTCTTAGGGGAAAAGAAAAGGTTTAATCAACAACATTCACATTGTTGAAAACTTAGAATTCTTCTTGTGCCACAATAAGTTCACTAAGCCTCTGAGAAGCACAGAATATGAGATGCTGCATTTCATATCAACTACTATTTACACCATTTCCCTTTCAGTACCGTGACGTTATGAGGACTCTTCCCTGGCTTGTGTAAAGGTTTTGGCATCTAACTCTGTGTAGAGTTACTAAGAGGAACAAATGGATCTTGAGGGACAAAGCACTCAAAGATAGGTCTTTATCCCTTTTCTAAGCTTTTTGAATTTCACATGAGAATTTATATATTCTTACTTGCAAGAATATAGAAAAGAAATTGTTGAACTGCAATCCTTACACTTGCTTGCAAACTTTGGAAGAGTTTCTTGCCAGTATAATTCAGCAGGTTTGTAATAACAGTAGTACTCTACTGAAGTTTTCTTCAGTGCCCTTGCTGAGCTGATGTGTCTTGCTGCTGTCACAAGTTCTTTCTTGTCAGTCAAATTGCCTACCATAGTCTGGCATCGCTATTAATAGCTGGAGGAGTGTCTGCTGTTTTGCATGAGGTATTACATTAGCACAAATTATTGCTAGTGAGTGGTGACATTCACCTTGGATATGCCACATCATGATGTCATTTGCTATCCAAGGTACATGCAGTCTGTCAGATGAAGTCAGTTAGCATCTGGTGAGCCAAGAAAGGTGGAAATTTCCAAATCCTAGTATGCCAGACTAATCTCCAATCAAAATTTAAACTCAAGCAAATCCAGTTTGTTTCCTGACATTCTGAAAAGCTTCATTAATCCTTCATCTCTTGTGCCATATTTTAAGTTATATTTAAAAACCCTAGACACCATTTTAAGTAAGAAATAGTTCAGCATTTAAAAAGCACAACTTAAGAGTGTGTAAGTAAATTAGTGAAAAGTATATAAGTTTATGAACATCTAATACAGTATTGCTTCAGCAGAAACTACTATTGTATGTATTTTTTACTCTCAAGGAAAAATTTGCTTCTCCTCTCAACTTTCACTAAGGAAGAAAAATAAATAAATCAAGTGGAGTAATATTTTAAAATGCTGCATTGGCAATTCTGTGAGGACTGGTAATACCAATGGTGTTTGACTCAAGTGCTTACTTGCTCACTGAGTGTAAAGCAGTCAGTATTTGGATTTCTAATCCATTTTCATTTAGTGTGCACTTTTTATTGCTAGTGTTTTTGATATTTGTTTTAGATATATTAGGGTATTCAGTGTTTGCCTGATACTATTGTAAATACAGTTCAGAAAATTTTCTCTTCAGAATTCATTTGGCTTAAAATGAACAAATCTCTCACTATAAATCATTGTTCAAAACAAGCTTTGTGATGTTAAACATCTTAGATAACCCTTTATTTCCTGTTATATTGCATTTATTTTATTGCATCTATACTTTCAAGTTGTTGCTAGAGTCAAAGAAAATATCTTGAAGTTCTACAAAATAAGATAATTAATACTATTATCAAGCTGTAAAAAAATAAAGAAGTATCTCTATATCAGTCATTTGCACTAACTGTTCCCTTATTCTGAGAGCTTTAACAGAGAAACTGAAAAGAATGAACCTGCAGGTCAAATTGACCTTTTGAGTTGCCTTTTTTTTTTTTTTTTTTTTTTTTTTTTTTTTTTTTTTTTCCCCCTACATGTGAGTCTTCCATGTAAAATCTGAAAGACAGGCCGGGATGATGAGTAATCTTACGATATGGATTGTATCTATTAAATATAAGTAATTTCTCACTGCCACTCGAATTTATTTTTTTATTTTACAATACAATTATTCTAACTGATTTTATGTGTTTTAATTTTTAATTCCGATTTCCCTGAATATGAAGCTCAAACACCATAGAAATTATTTAGATATGTGTTTGGGTTTTTTTTTGGTTGGTTGGTTTTGTTGAAATTTCTAATGACCCCCAAACATTTGCATCCCTTCCACAAAGACAGATTTTAAAGACACCTGGCTGTCCTTCCAATTTTCTCCTGCTGTTTTCCTAGTACTTAGTTACTATAGTAACTTTTTCCCTTGTACATATATTTAAGTAATTGTCCATTAGTATATTAAGCACAAAAGTATTGATCCAAATTAAAGCTGACACAATCCTTCAACAACAGATGAATGAAAAGCCCATCTGTGCAAGTGGGAATTTTTTAAGGCATGAAAACCTGAAATCCCTCTTTTCCAGGAATATAAATTTGTTGAGCTGGTGTAATATGTGATGTGCAATATACTAATTAAACTGTGTCTGAATGTTACACCCGATGGCTAGAAAAATTAAAATAAGTGTGCAAAAGCTTTCAAAGAGAAAGCTTAAGAGGAAAGGGAGGGAGTGGTAGCAAGCACTGTAGTATTTATCTTGCAATGGAGAAGTGAAAGTGTTCTCTCTGAAACTATTTTACAGAGGTCTGAAGTGTCAATGTGTGAATGTGTAGCCCTGGGAATTACTGCTCAGTTTCCACAGCTTCTGAAACTTACCCTTTTTTACCATACAGGGAACAAGGACTTATAGACAGCTCCTTAGAAAGCATCTCAAGATCTCAGAGATGCACTTTAGCTCTGATGCTGTTATGATATCTTTCCAGATCCTCAGCTTTCATGGCAACAAATTTGCTACTTTTGCTTCCTCTGAAGATTTTTTGACATCAAATGATTGGTTGATTTATCCAGAAGCTCTAGTGGGTGTTACTATCCCAAATAAGCTGTGAAAGTGTCCTCAGCTATGCACAGTCTTTGAAAAAATGTACTCTCCTTTTGATGATAAACCTGTGTCATTATGCTATTCAAAACTCTCTGCAGTAGCATTGAGCCTCTGTTTAGCAGAGCTTTGAAATGAGAAAAGCTTTAGCTTTCATTCATTCAAGGAGGCCACAGAACTTCATAGATTGGGGGTGCATTATTAAATATGTTTTATTAGAGCACAAAAATAACTATCTCAAACAAGATAATTCTTTGAACTGAGAAATGTTAAACCTCATCATGAGTAAGTAAAACAAATTAATGTCTAGGGCTCTGAATGCATCAGCAGTTCTGACTATTCCTTTTCAGTGCCTACAGCTCCCTCCAACCCTGCAATCACACACCCAGGGGAGCTACCTGTCTTCATGGTGCCCTGACAAATGAAAAGACAAGTATCAATGATTTATATATCACAATCTTAAAAGCAGAAGATCACTATCAGATATGTGGGAAAATTTGGCATAGTACCAATCATCAGAATTGATAAACTGATAAAAAATGCAGTGCTCTTACATCCGGTATGTATGACAAAATTTTCTCCAGATATTTTTCCTTTTCTTCAGTTTTGCTATTTACTGCAGAAACTTTCTTTGGTTTTCTGAGTTACTACTGAGTCTGTGGCCTATTCTGTGTTGCTAAGGAAATTTTTCCACCATCTCTAAGCCCAGCAATGAGATCTGCCATGTGTGATGGATGAGCTTATAGCTCCTTCTCCAGAATCTCTGTCCTACTTAATTTCCACAATCCTTTCTAGGGGTGTACTTCAGCTGAGGATGCTCCATTCTCCTCCAGTAACTCTCCACGAATCCCCTCTTTTCTCAGCTCTTCCAAATCTAACCAATGAGGCTGCATCTGACACTCATGTAATTCTTTTCCCCTGAGGCTCTGCCATACTCTAAAACTTGTGAACTGACAGTACAGTAGAATGATACAATTCTACCATTTATTGCAATGAGTTTGACAAAAGGAACGTTACTTACTACCAGGTAAGACAATTTAACTCACACAGAAACAAGAGGGGTTTTTTGTACTTCTATAAAATCTTTTTTCTGTGCCTCTATATCATCAGACCATTTTTCCATGCACAGTAGGTCTGATCATTGACAATCTCCAGAGCTCCTTCTAAGACCATGATTTCCAAACAGCCCATGATTTGACAAAAGGGGTGGTGAAACAGCCATCACTGCTGCAGCTACACCTCACATTCCTGCATGTGGTTCTCTTCTGTAACTGTCCTGAAAATATTTATGCTTTGTATAGCATTTATATCTGAAAGAATGCAGGATTTACTATCCTACTTCCTATTTCTATCTCATTACTGAAATAACTATTTTATTACGTTTTTTTCTGTCATGCCATTCCTCATTGAGATCTAGGGAGAAGCCTACACCACCCACCTTCCTCCCTCCACCCTGATGCATACCACCTGTGAAGCAGCAAGATTTAAGGAAGACTAAAACCAGGAAAATTGTGTACATTAGGAAAAGGCTGAGCTTCAGTAAGACAAATCAGGGGAAAATAAAAAGTTACAGACATAAATGCAAACTTGTGATTCTCAGGTTTCTTTCAGCTTCTACATCTTTAAGCTGTTCTTTAAAGCATAGGCTTAGACAACCATCTCTCTTTAGGTGGGTATCTTCAGGAACAAATTTTTCCTCTTTTCCATTTTCATTTTCTGTTTTCAGTCTTTACTTTTCAAAAACTTAGCTTTTTATCTAGAGTCTTGACTAAGTACGTACCTGAACTTTTTTTTTTTATTGAAAAATACACTGATCTGAAATAAATGATTAAAATTTGTATGTGGTTATCTTAGCTCAAAACTGGTGTATGTATTAAAACCAGAGAGGCCATTTTTATAAATAGGTGGAATTCAGGTCCCTTGTCAGACCTAAAAGCAAATGTTTAATGTAAGACATTGATTACTGACAACTAACAGTAGATTTCTTCCAAAGTTTTGAAGACTGATATTTCTAATTAATTTGAATTCCTACTCTACCAGTATACTGCAAGAGTGATGAAGCAGATATTTTCCTGTTCAGGTGGAAAGTTGATTTTGAAATCTCTACCAGCACAGAATATTAGTGTCCTGAGAGAAAATGAGTCATTGCTGTCATGGGAGCCATGCTGCACAAAATCATAATGCATATGATTATAGAAATCCGTACTTCAAATCTTTTGGAATTATCCATTTACTCCAAGTTTGAGTTTAATGAAATAGCCATTCTTACAAAAAAAACCTCTCTCTTTTTAAGGTCCAAAGACACTTATATAATAACAAAGAGATTGGATGTAGAAACATTAAGGGCATGAACATCCCAGGCCAAATCCATCAGTAAATTCTACTATAAATATCACACAATAATGCAGATGGTGCTTATTACAAACATCCCCTGAAGGGGAAAGTAACTCAGGTTCTTGTTAATGGATCTATTGGAGCAGGTTGGTGAGACAACAGTGAATGACCAGTGTTCATATAGAGATAGATAGATAGATAGATAGATAGATAGATAGATAGACAGACAGACAGACATGTAGGTATTATTCTGGAACAATTTGGCTGCAATGGAAAGGAGGTATGTAGGCATCATTTTGGTTACTATCTATAGTAATGCAACAATATAAAAGTATAAAAATATCACTTAAGAATATGTAAGGAAAAGAAAGGGTAAGAGTAGATAATGGGAAGGAAAAATATCACCACCCATGGATCAAGTGACAAGGCTTGATTGTAGCAAATTAGTTGTCCATTGATCAAAGTGATAGTTGCAGTCTT
This sequence comes from Sylvia borin, assembly GCA_014839755.1. Classification (NCBI taxonomy): domain Eukaryota; kingdom Metazoa; phylum Chordata; class Aves; order Passeriformes; family Sylviidae; genus Sylvia; species Sylvia borin. The sequence goes on from CM025957.1 coordinate 80,319,775, forward strand.
GATCTGTCTGATGTGGGTAAAGCAAATGAAACATAGAGTTCAATGGGTTAATTTATGTTCAGGTTCGGGTGGGGATTCTCAGGTACTTCCCTTGCAGAGGAGTTTTACACTACCTGATGTAACACTGTGGCTCACATGCAGTTCTCTGGTGGAAGGCCCTAGAAATGAGTCTGGAGGCACTTCAGGGGTCTTTGGTGGTTTATGAACCCATCTAAGACATGACTGTTGCCTCTCATGTCAGCTTAGTTGACACAATTTTCATATCAGAAGTTATTAATTCTTTCAGGACTACATGTGAATGTCCTGATACTTCCTCAGGGGGTGAAGTACAAGACTAATCCAGTTGTGTCAAGGAGGGCATTGGCATGATAAAAAGCATTATCCCTCCTCATAGAATCTCCTTCTTATTGGCCTCCTTGCTTATCTGGCTCAAAACCCAGTTTGTAGCCTTCAGTAATGGACGTTCGTCTCCTCCGCCCCTGGGCTGTTCCCTGGCTCATCGTCAGCAAAGTACTTGCTGCTTTTGCAGGTGGACGATAGTTTGAATCATTAACCATTAATATTTCAGTCTCCCACAGTTCAAAAGCAGGTAAGCCAGCTGCCAGCTCCTTACTCTGCACAGGATAGGATGGGACAGTAGGAAGTACAGTCAGAGATGTTTCTGAGATATGTTCTTCAGGCACTTCTGCCTATAATTTCCCCTTCTTAGGTTTGGGCCCATTCTTTCCCTGGACCTGCCAATGGAACAAAATATTAATGAATAATTTTGACTTTTTTATTAGCCATATGTTTTCCAGAGGCTCACAGGCTGTGAATATTAAAAACAATCACATGTCTAAGAGAGAGAGAAGATGAAAAGAATATTTGAAGATGTCATTTGAATAGTTTTTCAATTATTGTTACTCAGTCAGACATACTAGAAACTGAAAATTACATTGACAAGATGAGCTTGCACTATCAGTATATAAAGCTGCATGAGGAAAGGAAAAGTAATCAGAATAAAACATGCACAAAATTGAAATTACAATCTGATACTGTTGAAAAGATCATTATATTTGATAAGGATCATTTGATGAGGTACAGGCCAAATTCAGCCTCAGGGTAAACAAGTGGAATGGACAGAGACTGGAAAAGAAACAACAGAATCTTTTATCTCCTTCTTATTTTGTAGGAAGAAATAGGACTTGCGCTGCAGTTACAGTTCTGTATTGAAAGTATAGAAAATAAGAGAATAATTTTGTCTCTCCCAAAAGCTTAAGAAAGCATGCAACTAACCAAAAATATTTCACATTTCATTTAAACTCTCACAATATCCAAGCAAAATTTAGTTTCCTATCTAATATTAAATTTTCTGCCTGCTAGTATAATTATTATTACACTATAATAATAATATCAGTACTTCTTTTTTTTTTTTTTTTTTTTTCCCAAGGTTTTTTGTCTGTCTCAAAATGTTGTATTAGGAATTCCATGTTGTGTTTCCTGCCTCTTCATTGGGGTGCTTTGGACAGAAGGCATGCATAACTCAAAACCTCTTTCAAGATAACATGTGAAAAAGACTGTTGATCTCTTCATGTAAGAGGGCAGAAAGGATTTCCAGCTGTCACGAGTATGAAAGGGTAATGAAATTAATAGAAATTATATAGTCAAGTTCATTCTTTCTTCTGCCTTTTTTCCCCCACCTGTGACTTGTCCTCTCTCTGGTTCAGATGCACGATGAAAAACAATCTGGCTATGTGCAACCATTTGGGGAGGGAGTGCTATAAACTCACACACTTCTCAGTCAGCTGCATTTTGTAGTGGAAGAATTGTGAAATGCTTGCACTGTGGATCTAGATTAGGAGAAATTAAAGCACAAAAAGGCAAAGTACACTTTCCTCTCAATGAGGTTTATTCCCTGTTGTCAATTTATTTGTGATCTAAATTAATGTTCAGTGCTCCAAAATACCTGAGGAGAGTTGGTTTAAATGACATCTTCACTACGTCTCTTTTCAAAATCCTTAACTCAACTATTCACCTTAAGGTTTAATCCCAACACCATCTACACACACTTCAGTTTTCAGTTCTCAGTTTTGACTTCCAGTGGAACAGAAGTTTGTACAATTGTCTCTGCACTTGTCCTGATTTAAAACAAAATCTCAAGAGAATATTTTAAATAGAATATCTTCTGTTTATCCTTGCAGATTCTGTAGGAATAGTGTTTTGTTTCAAGGGAATTTAAATTTTTAACCCCAGGAAGTCATTATTTATTTGAATTCTTTTACGATTGATTTCAGGGAAGAAAAATAATCTCAAACCTCATTCAATAAAGTAATATATTTCATTTTTACACTGTACAATATTTCATTTGTACTCAGAGGAACATGTATGTAGAGAGAGCTTAGAGAATCTATAACTATGTACAATATTCTATACAAAAAAAACTATTTTGTGCATAGTATGTTGATTTCTGTTTAAACCTCACAATCAAAATGAAACTGAGTTTCTCAGTTCTCACAAGTTTTTGTTTCTTGAAATATTTGGGGAAGACTTCTACAGAAAAAAAATTGTTTCATAAGAGATTAGGAGAGGTTAGGTTAGGTTAATGCTCAGGCAGCTATCATAAGTTGTCTCTGGCCTATGTCCCTTAACTTCTCCAGGACTTCTTAGATCAAAGCACAAGTACTCAGCAAAATAAGACCTTTTTTTAGATAAAAAATATCTTGAATAAAGGTCTTTTTTGTTGATGAGTATCAGCAAATATTTACTTGCTGTGAAGTACTATCTTATTTCTCAATATTTATTCCCTCCTATTACATCAATATTCTCCAAGTTCTTCATACCAAATCCAGTCTGAATACCTACAGAATTAATGTACTTGTTCACTGGTGAGATCCATTCATTTCTAAGGCCATTAAAAGAACATTTCAGATGACCCAAATAATGAAACCGATACCATGAAACAGAGTCTGCCCTAAAGCTAGTAAACAGGAAGGAGCAACAAGAACTTAAAAAGAATTTAAACCCATTAATATAGCATTTCCTTTATTTTTCCTGCTTTTGCCAGCCAAGTTTCCTGATGCTGGTCTCTGAATTGAAGCTATCACAGATTATTTTTTTCATGAACATAGGAGAGAGAATGAATTTGCCCAAGGTAAACTGAAAAGAATAATCTTTCAACTTCTCGCTTCAAGAAGCTTATTTTTTATTTGAACTGATAGAAACAAGGGAGTAGAGAAATTACTAGCAATGATGGATTTGATCAAAATAATTTTTTGTACCTGCTTTTAATTTTAATCAAATTATAGGAATCACTTCTTAGCTCAAACATCTATAGATACATATTTTGTGTATTTAATTAGTCTTAGCAGACAGGTATTTTCTCACATAGGTTTACTGGAAATATAACCTGAACTTTGTGGGAAATTTAGATTATACATATAATTTTATTTCATTTTAGCCATCAAAACATGAGTTTATGAGTTGACAAAAGTCAACTTTTACTGAGAAAGACAGAGAAATTTCTCCAAATGGTTAATATGAAGTGACTTCTGCACTTTTTAAGATCTGTCTGTGACACAGACATTTCATAATTCACTAGATAATCCTTGTCACCTTTGGAGATGAAGATGATATCTTCTTTCTATTAGGCATCAGATCAGTCACCACATTTGTGGATATTTTTGTTTGTTTGTTTTGCAAAAGTAGTCTACCAGTACCAAAACAAATTTCTTCAAATAACATTCGATTTGATCTGTTTGTGATTACTGGGTGAGTAAAAATTTAGAAAATGTTGTCTATTTTAATGTTCATGTTATTACGAGAAAGGTTACATCTTCATCAGTTGGCGGATAATTTGATTTTTAATGTGCTATGTTAGGTCTGACTTGCCATTATAACTACACTTTTGGAATGTTCTATCAATTATGGAAGGAGCTGTTATTAAACAGGCAATCAATGAAAACGTCATTGTCTATAAAAATTAGATGAATTTCATCCTCCACTAATGTCTCCACGAATCTAAGCAAGGTCCAAAGAGTCAGCAGAATTGGACATTTGCAGTTGGACATTTAATGAAAACAGCAGCTAAAATCTTGGTCTTGAGTAAGACAGATTTCTCTTGCTTAAGAATAACATTGACTGCAATTTATCGTGTGCTTTGCCAATGAAGTGTAAAACTTTAACGTGTTGCATGATAAGATTGTTTTCTTTTTTGGAACTATCCTTGGGTCATGTTTCATGGAAAATCTACTTCAGTCTGAATCTACCAGGATTCTTGTGTAGGAGGTGATGGGAAACTTGAAAACGTTTCCATAGATACAAAGCACAGACATTGCAGTAGCATTCAGCCAGGCCATGCAAGTGTTGAGACATTTTTCATTACTAGCACTGGGCTGTAGAATTGTACTAAAGTAGCTTTTGCCCAGTTCTTTACTCCCCAGAATATATCAATTAGTAAAAAAAACACACAACAGTTCCACTGGTATCAGTGGATGTACATGAGCTTTAATAATATTTCTAGATAACACTGTAGGTAAGGTAAGAGAGTGCATCTGCCTCAGCTCATATTTAGCTACTCTGACAAACTTTATTTAGTTATCTGCAATGTGTTTTCTATATATATGTTTTAGCATTTTGGATGGCTGAGTTTAATACTGTCCATATTTAGTACAGAGTCACTTGCAAAAAAGAAAACAAGAATAAATGTAAATTTAAGATAGCTTATTTATGTGGGAAAATTCTACTTTTTACTTTATTTTCTCTATCTTTTGCTCTTGCTGCCAACAGTTTCACTAAACTCCATTTTTTCCTGGTTTATTTTCATGTTTACTAGTCTTCCACCACCTCTCAATTTCTTACACATACTCTTCTATCCATTCTTTATCTCTGTGTAATTTATAAATAGACTGCAGACTATTACCTTTACCTCTGACATGTCGCTCTGAAGACCATAGGGACTTTGCTGAAATGAAATACAAAGGCTTGATATTAAAGTTCATAATTGTTGCTGTTATTTAATAGCTCTGCACTTCTGAGATAGAAGAAAAGAAGTAGCTGAGGTCTTCCCCCAGAATTCAATGTTCTCAAGATAAAATGGATAAATGGGATGAGCCCTGGCTACCAGGCCTGTCCTGCCCTATGCAGGGAGCCCCTCACCTTCCTGGTGCTTGACTCCAGGGTGCTGCTGTCTCCTGTAGCACTACTGTCATCTGACTGAGCCTAAAGATGGAATGTGCCGTTGTTTCCATTTTCCAAGCAAGGGATGGAGTTTTACCTAAGATCAAGTTTCTAATGATATTTACTAGCTGTTAAATTCCAATTAATTTTTTTGAGAATCATGGGTCTCCTTCAAAGCAGTTTCAAGAGTGGATTGTTATGGTTGATCGGTTGAAATTTGGTTCAGGTTTTTCCTGATATTTTTAGAATCGTTAGCTTGGTATTATTCCGGATTTAACCTTTCTACCCCAACTATAAAAGAGGATACAAGAGATGAGCTGGAAGAGGAAACACCATCTAATTCAAATGTAGTTTTAAGAAAAATGCATGCTGATAGCAAGGATTTTTTCTGGGGCAGGAAAATGGCTGATAAAGAGTTCATGTACATAAAAGGGCTACTCTTCTGAATTTTTTTTCCTTCAAGAGTATCAAGCAAATGAAAAAGAGCAGTAGAGCACAGCAAGATTAAAACATGGGCCGGTGAACAGAAAAGTGATTATAATGTATTCAGTAATTTTTGTGGCAAAATGTCTTCAGTACTTGTAAAAAAAAAAAAAAAAAAAAAAAAAAAGGAGAAAAGCATGGAACAATTCACACTATCTATTTTGCAAAGAACATATAGTAATGAACATACTGTAATGTGTATGTATCAGTGAATATTTGCTGTACAGCTTTATATCTGGAGCTCTCTGCCCTGTTTTTGTCAACTCAGGCAATACTACCAATATATTAAATGCTGAAAAAAGAAATAAAACAGAATTATATGGGAAAAATGCATGCCCAATGATTTTTATATCGATTAACCTTTTGTTTCTAACTCCTGAAGTAAAACAGCTGTGCTGAATTTTTTATAGTATAGCACGTACTTTATTCAGATCAGTAATTAGGAATTTTCACAGCAGGGAAAGATTGACTTCTCAAATATTTTATATAGATTTAAAACTCTCTTGGCAAGAGGCATCTGAATTTTGTTCTCTACCTATATATGCTAAGATAAAAATCATTGTATTTCCTATTCCATTTTGTGAGTCTAATTATAGCTCCTTGTTCTATGTGGCTGCTGCTTAGTCTTTTGCTTTCTCTACACTTCTACCAAAGTACATGAAAGAATGTATACCATAAGGAATAGTGTGCCACCAGTGCATGAGCTGGAATGAAAACTACAGGCGAAAACAAAGCGCAGACAAGGTTCTTTGAAAATGGAGAATGTGATATAATGAGGACAAAGATGTCCTCATCTGAGTAACCAACAAAAAATTTCTTTTGCTCAAAGTTTACTGATTTCTAATTAAACTCTGCAAAGTGAGAAAAAATATTGCAAACAACAGCATTCTCCATTCTCCATGAAAAAAAATAAAAAAGAAAAAAAAAGAGAAAAGCACATCCTTTTCAAGTTAAGACTGTGTCTTTGTGGCTACAGCATGGCAAAATATAATCCAAAATTTTTCACTAGTCCACATGGAAATCTGTTCATGTGGTCCCCATCCCTAACTACAATATAATCTCTGGTTTAATCGCCATTAACTGTCTACCTTCTTCAGGTCATCCTTCACAATGCTTGAACAAAGCTATGTGATGTGATTTTTTGTGAAAAGTTGCAGTTGGACTTTGCTAGGTGTTTTTCACATAAGCAATAAAAAGAGACATCTGGTGATCCAGGAACAACCCACTCTTTGGCTTTTGCCCTACACACATTTAAACCTCTGCATATCAGTATTGATTTTACTTAGGACAACTTCTATCTAAAACTAGGCATATAGATAATTTTTAAGATGTTATATCAAGAGGGGCCTGTCTTCTCTCTATTCTTCATCCAGCAGTACCTCTATTTGGACACTATTCTGTACTCAACATGCAATTTTGTAGTAGGTACATTTTTAGATTGTCAGTGCAAAAGAGATAACATACTAATTTTGTCTGTATGTGACAATAGTACCCCCATGAAGATTTAATCTAGAAATGTTAATATGTATTGATTATAACCCTAAAATATCCTAATCCAAGGAAATTTGTTCTTATTCACGGAACTTAAAAGTTTAAAGATTTCATCTGAAGAAGGGCCGCAAGCAATACAATAAATGATTTTTTTTTCCTGGTAGTCCTAACTCTTTTACCCCTGCAGAGTTCAATAAAATACAAATAAACCATCTGAGCTCAAAATCAAGGGTGTGGCATTACTAGACTAGAAGACTGCATAGATTTCCCCTCTTACAGGAACAGAATTCTTCTTCTGACTTAATTGTTACTTTTCTAATCTCCAAAGCATAAGTGAAGTGCATTTATGTGAGATCCTATCTCTCTAGTTGGCTGGTTTGATGAAAACTGTACTTACCTGTGCAGTTGTGATAGCCTCAAAAAAAGACAGGACGAGATTCACTTGCTTAACAAAATAAGTTTTAAAGATGTTTTGACATTTTAATTAGTAGATTTCTAGATAGGATGTTTCATTCTCTGTCATAAAAAGATTATTGGATTCACTGCCTTCATTAACTAACATTATTGGTTAAATTTGTACAGTGATATTAGTAAAGATTAGATTTCAACTTATGGCTCAATATTAGACATCTACAAGGCTTCTACTTTTCTGGGTTATTTATAAAGCACATCATGAGAAAGGAAAAAGAAAATTTTCTAAAGTGACAAAGAAAGGCCACTGTATAAAAATTTGTACTTTTCCTTGCTAAAAGAGCAGCATTAGGATTTTTTCTTCTTTTCAGGTCAAAGGATGATATTCTGAACAGATCAGAATTATTTCTAGTTTAATTTTATGTATCTAACTATTGTGAAAATCTATTTGTTCATGTTAACAGGAGTAGACATTTTATAGACAAGTAAATTTCATGGAGCATTGGATATATTTTCAGGCTGAAAATTCCAGTCAACCGTGAAATTAAAGAGAAAAGGGGTTCCTTTAAAGGAAAGTTTGACAATTACAGATCTTGTCCACCTCTTCATATATATTTCCCTACCAAACTCTTAATCAGTTTTAATAATCCTTTTGATGTTGTATTTGTTGGTATTACTAGTGTAACAAAAGGTATGATAGGAAGACAGCATAAATAATTCTGCTAGCAAAACTGTATGTGAATTTCACTCTGGAAAGAAATTTGCCATACTTCTCTGGGAGTCAGCCATAATGCAAGATTTGAACAGTGCGTACAGTCTGTCAAAATTCAGTAGGAGTTCATCACTTTGAACATATTCTTCACAAGGTCTCCTGACTAATATCATACTTCTATTTATGAACAGCTTCAAATTCTTGAAGAGGTCCTGAATGTTTATTTAAAGAAATAAGGGACAGGTTCCATAAAAATTTCAAAAAAAGACAGTTTAAATTTAGCCACAGAGGTCTGTAGTTCAAACATCTATAAAACTCACAATATTTTTGAAGATGGTTATGGCTCCCAAAATGTCAATAACTTCAATAGGAACCGCAGATGATCTTCATACCACTTCCATGTAAGTGGTGTATAATAGGCTACTGTTAATCCAGACCAATTTTTGACTACCTTTCCTATTCACTAGACAGACTGAACAAGATCAAGACTCACTCATTGAGTAGAGCCAGGTTATCACAGGTACACAATCAGGACGAGGAGTACTCTTTATATGAAAATTTTTGTAATTTCTAATAATACTTGGTTTTGGAACACTTGGAAAAAAGGAAGTCTTCATTATCTCCAAGGAGAGGAAAAAATGCCTTTGAGTATTGAACAGAAGTATTTATGTATGTCCTACAACTCATTGTAATGCCAGCTGTCAGCAGTCCGTCTGTTTTCCTTGTCATCATAGCTCTAAGAGGTCTGCCAAAGCATAATACAGTCTGGCTCCATATAAGATCCTCAATCTTAGCCTCCCAATGCCAAAGAATAATCAATAAGCCTGGTCAAAATTTGATAGCAAAACTCCTTTTTGAAGAGAGAGAGAAAAAAAAAAAAAATAAAATAAAATAAAAGCTTTTTTGTTTGGTTTTGGCTGTTTTGTGTATTCCCCACTCTGAAATAGGAGACGATATAGCACCTATTCTATATTGCTGTAACTTTTAGATACTATTAGTTACCTTACTGCAGTCTGTAGTCCTATAGTGTATTTTTAGATGTTTTACTGTTTCTGACTGGATTCTTCTCACATTTCACTTATGAATTTTATGCCCATTTCAATTCATGCTGAAAACAGATTGTAGAATGTCCACATTCTTGCAGGATGGAAGTCGTATTCTTACCAACCCTGTTAAATAAGAAATGTGGTTTTCTTTCTTCCTCTAAGTTCCTATAGTGTAAGACTTTGTCAGCCCTAAAAGCCTCTGTGCTTCCCTGCAACAGCCTTCTCAAAGAATTTCCAGTTCTTAAAACAAGGAACAACCAAGCTACATGACACTCTCCTTGTAGTTCATGGTTTGTAGTTTGAATTGCTGCTTTTTTTCTTTTTCTGATATAGGGCTCCTGAGTACCACTGAGGTACATTTCAGGAGACCATATAAATCTATGAACATATATTTGTCTCACTTGGTGCCTGACTGGAGCAATTAATACAGTATCCAACATAACTCAGTCATTTTCTGTCCTTATAGAAGAAATGGCTCCAGATTGTTACATTTGAGGGGGTGTAACATAGTGATTTTAGTGTGTATAAATGCACATGTAGTTTGCTACTCATGGATGCCTTTGATCACAGCTACTCTGTGAAATGTAAGGCAGTCAAAATGAAGCTGTAGACACTAACAATTCAATATTAGTGAAATATTTGTCAAATTTATTGCTACTTTTCAGAAGAAATGCAATTTACAAGCAGTAATTTAAAATTGTTAATGCCTTTAAGGCTAAAAAAAATTCGGAGAACATCCTAAAGTTAAAACATCAGAGATCATCTGAAAGGAACTGAACATTTTGTACAAAACGAGGTTGAAGAATAAGATATGGAAAAGACAGTGATAACATTAATAAAAGATAAGTATACTTCTGAAACTTCTGTCTGAAGCTTTGTGTCATGAAGTTTTGGATTTATACATTGCTGATGAGCCCCACAAGACACTGACATGGACCACTGATGACCATACAAGACTGTTCTTCATCTAGGCTTTTGTCTTTTCAGGGAGGGCCTTTCATACTTTAGTATCAAATTACTGCCTCTTCAACTCAATGTGTATTCTGATTATCTTTGTTACCAAATTGAAGTATCAGCAGGATGAAGAGCATTGTGAAGGGGAGTTGCCAATAGATGGTAACTTCATTATCAAAAATTAATGCTTTGTTTTTTTCAGGTGTCTTTTAAAAAGCATGAAATATATTTGTAAGATATAAAGATCAAATTTCAAAATCTATTGATGTGTGAAGAATTATTTGGAATAATTTACCTGTGCATGCCTGTTTAAGTGCTATTTATATCCACAGACACTTAACAGGGAAAAAAAAATTAAATATTTTCCACAAACCCTAACAGATTTCAATATGCTAAAAGAAAACCAAAGCATATTCAAAATGTAGGGCTGGCTTTTTGCACCTTAATAATTCCGTAGGTATTTCCAGTTTTCTCTCTGTGTCAAAGACATCTCATGTAGACATGCTCAATAATTTCAGAACATATCTTTAAAGAAAATAAGAAATTCACATACTTTAGACAATGCTATTAAGCAACTACCTGAACTTTCAGAATCATAACTGTCTTGATGAAAAAGACAGAAAAGCTTTGCCACTTACTGCATTCAATAGAATTATATACAACATATTATGAGGTGCTATGATAATAGATAAAACTCAAGTGTTTTTTCTCAGATAAATAGAACCTCATCTGATTGTAAAATATTACTGAACTTGGCAATGCTCCACTGAAATAAATGAAATCATGTTGATTTATGGTAATTGAGAAGTTGGCTAACAAATTCACTATATAAATTTTCTATACAATATTATCTAGGTTAATGTCATGCTTCTTAAGTGCAATTTCTTTCCCTTCTGATACTTTCTTCATGCTCTAATCAGTTGTACCACAAACTATAATGATTTAATTGCAATATATAGAGGACAAAATAATTTTGACTATTAAAATTGCAAATCATATCAGACACATTATACTAATAGTATTTACTAGGTTTTGATATTAAATAAAAGGAAGAATTCCTTCAAATATACATTTTTAACTGTTCCTAAGTAAGAGCCAGAAATAATAGAGAAATTCTCAAAGTGAAAGTAGCAGGTCTCAACATGGTTCATTTACATTAGTACAAAATTAGACAAAAATTGGTTATTTCTTCCAATTTGATAGCTAAAGTGGTCACCCCACTTAGTGCATATTTGTGCCTGCTTGTTAGAACTGCTGGCATTGAATATCAGAGGCAGAAAACGAAATTAAAAAGCCCCACTGCGTCAGAACTTTAACTAGGATAAATCAGACTAAAGGCAGTATACTCTGTTCAAAGATCTGTCCCCAAGTTTTGCAATTAACTTACATGCACTGGTCAGTTTTCTATTAATTTATGCATACTGATCAATCAATTTATGTGCACTTTTCTATACAGCAGCTGTGTTGATATAAAATAGGTAAAAAAAAAAAAAAAAAAAAAAAAAAAAAAAGGAAAGAAGACTCCTAATTGTTTCCAAAAAGAGACCTTTGACTTTTTCTTGCATCTAAATAACAGTCCTAGATCAACCATCCTTGAGAGAAGAGCAATGTCATTTTTGCTCTCTGATTGTCTTTGAGCATCCAAAAGCTAGGCAGGCCCCTGCCTGTTAAAAAGACAACTGTGGTTTGAGTTTAATTAAGCAATTAAATTTTATTGCTTTGTAGTATTTGAAGCTATGAACAGCTGCTGAAAGTGATTAAACACTAAGGGGAAGTCTGAGGTGTTTGATCAGTCTAAAAAGTAATTTTATGCCAAGTAAGGAACTAAGTGATAAAGATTATTCCTGTCATTATTTTAAAAAAATCATAATATAAAAATAATAAGATGAGTTGCTTCCACTTTGAGACTGGTCCTAAAGACTGGGCCTTAAAGACTGGGCCTACAGTTTCTTTACTGGACTGTTGTCGTGGGTTATGTTACCAAAAAAAGTTTATTCTATTCTGTTTGTTGAAACCGGCTGGGGAGGTGTTTTCTTTATCTGTTGTAACTCCAGGGCAGAGGGAGTGGCTGCCTTCTGATGATGAACCAGCTGTTAAAAAAAAGGTGGAACATTATTCTTTATCTCTTCCACAACTTGTCCACCCTCCAGGGAATATCTTCTGTTAATGGGCCATTAAGGCTCACCAATGACATGACACATTACATCGTCCCATTGTGAGATGCTCCACCCAGTGTGGGAAGCCAAACCTTTCCTACCAACATAAAAACTGAGACGTAGGAACACTAGGCATCTGATTTTCCACTGGATTCCCAAAGGAAGACCAGACCCATCTCGCCATTACTGGACTCTTTTTTCTACTGGACCATTTCTACTCCAACAGAACCACATCTGCCAGTCCTGGAGGGCTTACTTTGGACTGTTTCCAACACCCTGACCAACAGAGTGTCAAGTCATATTTCTGACTCTGTCAGGGTTTCTAAGATTTTTTTATTTGTTTGTTTTGTTTACTTGTTTTTTGTACTACTACATTTGTATTCTTAATATTTTTAATAAAGGACTGTTATTCTTATTCCCAAATCTTTGCCTGAAAAGATTTTAATTGCAAAATTATAATAATTTTGAAAGGGTGGGGGGAATTTACATTCTCCATTCCAAGCGAAACTCCAGCTTTCCGTGGCAGATACCTGTTTTCCCAAACCAAGACAACTTTTTAGAGAGAAACCAACACATAAATGTCTGCATTTACTAGCCTCACAGATTCAATGGAACATGTGACATTTTTTCTTCACCAGTCAAACTGAGGCTTCTTTGAGATGTAAAGTCTATTTCAGAAAGTGTTATACATTCCATATTTTGTCTTGAACACTGGGCATATTATTATTGAGTAATATTAAATCTGAAAAATGTCAGTTGTTCACTGAAATCACAACTAGAATAATTAATATCAAGTAATGCAATGACCAAGCTATGTTCAGAAGAAAAGACTGAAATAATCAGTCATGTACCTTACATTGTTCTACTTCTTCCCAAGCAAGGTGCCCTGTGCAGTCATTAAAGAAAATGAAACCTCACAATATCCCCCCAAATGCATATATTTACTTTACAGAGTAAAGTATTTACTCTGCTATTTAAGAGTTTGAAAAACTATGACTAACAAAGTATACATTTTTTGCCCAGGTTCATTAAGTATACCACATCTCTACTATCAGGCCTGCGTATGCTTTTAGCTGAGGTGATATATTTTAAATATTGAACAACGCTACATTTCTGACTGAATCTGTGAAATGCTAATACGTGAAAAATTGGTTTCCATATATAATATATATGCTGCACATGAATTTGTATGTTTAATGAAATGATTTGTGCATATGTTGTAGTCACAACTTAGGTATCTATTTTAGTCAAAAGAAGATTTTTTTTCAGAAGCAATTTTGATGAGCAGATGGAAAGAATGGAAAACAGCTCCAGCTCATGTCCGTGATAGCAAGGAATACTTTATTTCTCCTTAGTGTGACGGGATGCATTTTTTTTTTTTTACTTCTCCAAGACCTGAGAAATGCCTTTCTTTGCCAAACTGAACAAGTTAGTGAAATAGTTGCATAGTCCTTGGCTCACATACTTTTGATTTAGTTTTTATATCTTTGCCTTTTCTCATGTTTTTAAAAGGTACATTCACTCAGAAACTAGCTTGTATGCTGCACAGACAGAAGTTAATGTGCTCCCAATCAAGAGCTTTCTTCTTCCTAATCAATTTAATGTAATTAAACACTAACATGTTCTTTCTTTCACATTATCATTTTTAATTTTGTGCAATTCTTTGATGTCTAAAAGCTGCAGAAATGAGAGACAACTATTTCAAACATATTGTTGCTGCTTATTTTGCTGCAGGCCTAGCAAGACATCATGCGCTGTTCAATAATACCTAGGAACATGCTGAAATATTTTTTCCCCCGATCAAAAAAAGGCAAGTTTGTCTTTTACAGCCATGGTTTGCTGTCCCTGTTGATGTTAATTAGTAAAACTTCTGAGCTCTGTAGTCTGATCTGACTTAAATCTTTGCTCCATTTATGGTAGCATAAGAGTGATAGTGGATTTTTATCCTTGCCAGGATGATTTGATTAAATTAACATGATCCCTGTTTGATGTCTTAAATAACCTTATTTTTTCAACAATTCTTAAAATTACTTTCAAAAATTTTCCAGTAGGAAAATTGTGAACAAGTGGAAAAACCCAAAAACAAACAAATCAACCAACACAACAGAACCAAACCAAAACCAAAACCAAAAAAACCAAAACCAACCAAACAAAAAGTTTTAAAACCTGAAGAGGCTTAACAAATGTTGCTTTCAGAAGAATGATTAAAAAAAAAAAAAAAACAACCCTCTAGGAACTGTCAGAACAGTACTTGAAGCATAGAAGGTAAATAATAGTTACAAATTAAATAATTCTCTCTCGTAATTATTGTTCTCTACACAGTAGCTGGACAAGAAAGCTACTCAAGAAGAGTAATTTTTAACTTTTTTGATGATATGGGTATTATTTAAGTGGCGCATTGCTCTAAGAAAGCAGAGGTTTTTTCCATTTACATGAGAAGACAAAGTAAACACTTGAATGACGGTAGATTCATCTTCAATCATGTTTTAGTGTTAAAAGATGATGAAGACTCTGTCAAATTGAACTCAGGATTTAATCAGACATAGAAACAATACCAAATGTTTATGAGTGCTAAAATTGCTAAATGCTTTGTTTTCTTTGCCTACTCTTAACTATTTGTTTGGAGTTTTCATCCCCAAATACAAGGTAGAGCACAAAGAGAATGCTCACAGAAAACAACTCTGGAGTTCATCCTAAATGTCATTCTCCTACATATTTGGATTAAATAACTAGTGATAAATATATGTTGAGAGAAAATATAAAACAGATTTGAGTTCCCTAAGAGAGATATAGAGTTTAGTGAATCATTGAAATTTTGATAGATTAAAAACATAGTGGCCAGCTCCAAAAGTGAATGAATCAAAAACTTTCTTGGTCTTAGCTTGTTTTTTTTTCCCCTAGACATTCCATTTGTCTTGCCTCCAGATGGTTTCAGTGCACCCATCACTTGTTGTCTTCTTATCCCAACATTCTCATCTTATTTTTCTTTTCTGCCTCTCATTTTTCTCTCCGTGCTTTCCATTTGTACGTTACACATTAATTCCATCATTATTCCTTTTTCATTTTCAACAATGAACAAGAGCATTTGTTTTTTTGTTTTGTTTTTTTGTTTTGTTTTTTTGTTTGGTTGGTTTGTTTGGTGTGGTTTTGTTTGTTTGGTTTTTTTTGGTTTTGTTTTGTGCCAAATGAGGCATAGTTCTACAGCACCAGTGTAAAAGGAACATAAAATAATACCTGTAAAGTTTAAGCAGTAAGTAAACTTTTAGAACACATCCTGTTTAAAATCTTCCTCTGGAAGAGCAGAGGAGAACTACAAAATGCATAAAGATTTGTCATAATGTGAAAATAAACACATAGCTTTACAAATCAGCCCTCAATTAGTTTTCTTTTATTGACAGAATATAGAAAGAAGAATGTCCTCATGTCTTCAAACTATTTTCTTGCCCAGATATTTTCTTGTATTTCACTTTGTACAGTTTTTTCAGCAAATCCTTCTATATAAAACTGATAAATCTTCAGCAGGTCATCTTCAAAAGTGCTAGAGCAAAATGAAGGCCATGTTTCTTTCCTTTATATTGATCCAGATACAATAATGGACTGTTGTCTCTGTACTTTGTAGTTTCACAGGGTTTAGCAGAACTTGCTTTCTACCTACAGATAACTGCAGGTTGAGTAGCAAATGACAGTATTTTCCTCAACAATTTTCCATTTTCTGTTACAGGAGAATTTCTCCAAAGTAAATGCTTTCTCTATATTGACAATGATTTCCAGCTTTGCTTCATTTTTCAGGCTAGCAATCACCAAAAAAGAAAAGCACATCACCAAGAGCAGGCTACCAAATTCATGTGCCCTGTGTGCACATGACAGGGTCTTGATTGATCTGACACATGAGATCTTTTCTTATGGAATCATACACTCCTTTGAATTATGCATCTTTATTAATGGAAATAAAAATAATTATATGCTTACTATTAACAGAGATTGGCTTTTTTAAGAAGTTCTTCTTTAGTGTTCTTTTGTGCACACTTTAATTCAATTATTAACCTACAGAGAATGTATAAAAGGCCAGTTAGTACAACTAGTGAAGTGCTAGATTTTTTAATTAATGGACACTCAAACAGCCACTTCCTGGGTTTTGTTTCCCATGGAATTATATGCATGCAAATGTTACATTTAATTGCCTGGAGTGAAAGCACAAACCTCTTTTCTAAATTTAATTAGAAAATATTTCCCCTTTTAGATTGTCCTGCATACACTTCATGGCAGATAATCAGAAATGAAATATAATTTGTTCTGTGATTTCTTTAAAAGGCCTTCCTTGATTACAAAAATACATTTATACCACATTAAGTCCAAGAAATTCCATGTGGGTTTGAAGATGATATTGCACTGAATTCTATGCAAATGGAGATTAAAAAAAAAAAAAAAAAAAAAAAAAAAAAAAACAACCACCAACCTGAGAAACAAATTATTGGAACAGAAGACAAGATTTAGAAATAATATACAAGCTTATATTTCTTGGAAAACAAACACAAAAATCTTACAAATGAGACAGGAAATTTGCTTTAAAATTTTGAATTATTCTCTTGGAAAAAATTTGTTGATGTCCTCAATCATCTCTAATTGTGAAGTCAGTTTTACCATATTTCTCCTCTATGCTGTATTATTACAATTTTTTCTCTATTGTCACTTTATGTAAAGAGTGACTTTTTTGAACAATCATGTGGCTTTTTCTTTATCTCCTTGCAAATGTTATTAGAAGAAAGCAATTGTGATTATGTATACAAAAAGTTGCCTGAGTCATTGTTTCTTAAAAAATAAAAAAAAAATTGTTTTGCATTTCTTGTCATAATCTGCTATGAAGATTTGGAGAAGCACTTTTTACCAGATGTCTTTGTTGTAGTGTATAAACTTACAATGTTAAAAAAAGAAATTAAGCACACCTCCAGCTTTGATATTGCAGTATTTCTCCCTTCTGGTGAACACTATGAAGGAAAGAATCACCTTGTCTCACTTCATCTTATTGATTATGCACTGCTTGCTCATCTTTTTAAGTCAGATTTGAAATGGAGCTTTAAAAATTCAGTCACAGCAATATTTCACTGAGATGAAATTACAAATGAAGACTTTTTAATTTATTTCCCTGCTACTGAATTCCTATTGTTTTGCGTTCCCTCTAGAAAATTACCTTCTTCCTCTTCAAGTAGATGTATATATAATTTATCATTATATTTATGAGGTACTTACATCTATATAATGAAAAAATGGTAAATGTAAAGTATAAACACTGTATAGAGAACCTTGAAATCCATGTGAAACAGAACAGATAAGGAGGCACACAGATCCAAACCAAGAGTTAGCAACTGACATGGAAGAGATTCATATTACTTTAACAGTATTATACTTAGAGATACGTTTTCAGGATAGAAATATAAGTAAGTTTCTTAAATGATAGCAGAATCTTTTTGAGTAAAAATGTTTGAAATTATGGGTGTTGGCTTTCTCATCTACCTCATGACAAAGCTAAAGAAAGACAATTTAAATATATTTCACAATTCAACTTTGTAAAATAATATTAATATTATTATTATTAATAATAATAATAATAATATACAAGTTTAAAGTCATCTATCATGTCTTACACAGACAATGTTGGCTAAGACAGGCAGGTGTTATTATGCATGCTAGAGCAGCTGCTTGTGACAGACAGTTTGCTTGCAACCCTGCTAAGAGAAAATTACAATTATCATGCATTTGGTCCAAAGGGTTTGTGCTGCTGTTGTGAGGCTTCACAATACAAAAGGGCACTGATTTTATAAAGTGTGCTAGAGGAAGAGATAAATCCACCACATGGCATCCCAGCAAGAGGCAGATTTATTAACCTCACACATGTCTCTTGAAGAGACCTTCTGAATGAAAAAGCCAGTGTTCACAGCTTGGGTCAGATCCAGTGTTCCCTTGGGTTGGGACATTAACAGATAAAAGGCAGCCAATTTTATACTTCCCTCCAGGTAGCTTCTGAATGTGTCAGAAGATAAGTCCAGTGCTCTGACTGTAACTCTCAGAGTGAACCAATCCTCACAATTGGTTTTCCATTCCTCTTGGCCTCTCAAGAGCTGTTGCACATTTATGGATGCCCCAGTAGCTTTTTCTAGGCACCAAAATAATGATGACATTAAATGGCACCCAAGCAACCCAGATATCCTTTTACAATTACATCTGTCAGAAAGAAAGAAAAATAATTTCCTACAGCAAGCAGAATTCTTCTTACTCCTTCTGGAGAAATACATAAGGAAAGGGCTGTGGCTTGTGCTGCACCTAAAGGTCAGAATTACCTCATTATTGGTGGGAGAATTCAGTCAAATTCCTCACACAGGACACCTGGCTACTGCTCACAACATGTCTGATGCTAGGGATTTTAAAGGCAAGTGCATCTTTTGTTACTGCTGCTGTGGTACAACTGGAGAGCCTAACAGACTGGGAATTTCTCAGTCGAAATCAGTCCAGAAAAAACAAAGTTCTCACCAGTCAGCATCAAAAGGGCACCTATTTAACAGTTAGACCAAAACACTTCAATTATTTCCGTGTAAAGAAGTAATACCTCTGTGAATCAATGGTAACCCTTAAATAATGTTGAAGTGTAGCCTTTGGTAAAGGACTTTGTCACCATGCTAAGGAAATGTAATTACCAATGAAAGATGTATGTATGTATGTATTGCAGCTGCTGACACAATGAAAAAAAAACAAAACAAAACAAACCAACTGAGGTATATACCTCTCACTATCAAGCTACTTGGGCTTTAAGAAACTGAATCACTTCAGAACTCTGAATTTGAGTTAAGGCATGTTAAAAATATCTCTGCCAAGCACACACGATCATTTGAATAATGTGCTCATAATGTCCCTGCCATGTTCAGATTGCATTTCCTTCAAGCTTCTGTCATCTATCTCCTCCTGATTTTTTTCAGATGAGCAGCATGGACAGCAGTAACCCTCTCCCACTAGCAGGAAAAAAATGCCTTCTTTAGTCATCACCACTTGCCCTCCTGCTTCCTGGTTCAGGAGCTGAGCAGTGATGAGAGTGGACAGAAACTCAGGGCAGGGACAGAGGAGAAGCATCTGCATACACAAGTTCAGAGGCAATCATCTCCAGATCTACTAGGCTTCTGGAGGGCGCATGTTGCCCTACATTTGCAATGTCCTCATTAACCTAGGTTTATTTAAATGAATTTATTTTCATGGCACAGGGAAATTGTTAAGAAAAGGCAGATATGGCAACCTGTGTTCTTCTGACAGAACCAAGACATGCAATGAATGACATATCAGCCATGGCAACATTTTGTCTTGTATGTAGCCTGAAAAATATGACTAACCTCAGCTTCTCTGATTAATTATTTGCCATTTAAATCTTATTACTTCTTGTTGGAGGTCAGCTCAGGTTGGCAACTCCCTTGTACACCCACACGTCTCCCCTCCCCGCTCCACTCCTACCCCTTCCCTTAATTTCTCTTTCCCTCTACTCCCTTTCCCTGCTGGCACTGTCCCACTGTGCCCCAACAAGCAAAGTAGAGCAGTAAAGCTGGTGGCCAGAGTGGGGTTGGGGCTGTGAGGCACTTTCCAAGGATGACAGGAGGCTCCTTGCCCCTCTCACTTGCAGAGCAGTACTCTACAAGACTCACAGAGCTTCATTCAGGTGCTGTCATTCTGAAGACAGATGTAAAACAGGTTTCTACCCTTATCTCAAAAAACTGCAGAATCTTGTGAATCCTCTCATCCATTTTGGTTCTGTGCTGAAAGATGCAATACAGGAAAGCTACCTCTCTCTTGCATGATACTTCATTGGAATGTATAATACACTGTGCCAACATCTGCCCTCAGAAGTCAGCAGTCCCTGGGACAGAAGACCTCTCAACTAACTTCTTCAGAACCATTATGTTTTTGAAGGCTTAGTTTGTTGATACTCAAACGTTTTTAAAACAATACTTGGACTTCCGTAAATAAATTTGCATAAGGACAAGTGCACAGCATTATATTTTAGAAGTAGAAAGAGATTCCAAAGCCTCTTCAAGGACAATGTTATTATTTCTTACTATTTCTCCAGTGGGAGGAAAAAATGTTGTCGGTATCCTTGTGTTTAAGAATGGGGAAATTTCAAGAAAATTCTAGAAAAGAAAAGCTAATTTATTGCCTGAAAATCATAATTATCTTTAAAAAGTTTTTCTGTACATCTCTAGCATCAATATGTGCTACCTGGCTTCATTGTGTAAGGCAACTGTTCTGAATTATTTCTTGGGGCAAGAGACAGGAGGACAACCTGATCTATTGAGGACAGAGGGCCATATACTTCTGTATGATACTGCTAAATTTACTATACACGTATATAGTAAATCACTTAAGGGGCACAACACTGACAAACGGGTAGTTCTGGTCAACTTGAGAGGGGAAAAATAAGCTGCAGTGACTTCCTGTCTGATTTTCATTTCAAGCTGCCAAAGATGCTAGCTATCTTCTGACTTTGTTCTTCATCTGTCAGAGCTGCATGTACTATCATGCTCTCTTTCTATACCTTTCTTTATTTGTTAATTTTTTGCCAGTTTTTGAACACAGTCTAATTTACATCCTTACCATATGTGTTAGAAGATTAAATAAATCAGCTATGCTTTATGGCAGATCTGTTTTATCAACTTTCTCATCAATCACCATGTTGCTCCTTACCTAAAAGCGTCTCCCATACTTTAACAAAAATGGAGACATTTATGCTAGGTTCCAGCGTGAGCCACCCTGTTTATATCTAGAATGTCTTCACTATGATTAGCCACACAGTCTGGACAGTTATGCAGAAAATGGTAGGTGCAAAATATACGCCCAACACTTTTAACATCAGTGTACAATCTTTATGTCTGCATGCAAGTGTGGTTATGAAATCTAGATCACTCTCAAACTAGTGCATCATGTAGATATTTCATTAATCATACTTAAATAGCTATTAAAACCCTTCAAATCCTTTCTGAATTCTCTGAGGTCTATGTATGGTTTTCATGAGGTAGTTACAGTACATCCAATAAACAGTATCATGTAAATTCAAGGAAGCATCACTACTAATTAAAACAAAAACATAACAAACAACCTTAAGTGAATTACGTGAAGACACATTCCAGGAGTCTTTCAATAGCTGAAAAGATAGGGATGAATCAGGAGTGTTAATCAGTTTTGGTCACATATTCTTTGCCCTTTCAGACTCCTGGACTCCCTCTTGCACATAAAGAAGAAGCACAAACGTACCAGTCCACAATGACAGAAGTACACTGTCATTTCAGTGTTCTTGTTAAAGCAGTAATACCTGCCTTAAGCATCCTGCTTTTTTTGAGTTATTAGCTCTACTTTAATAATAGATCATTTATAAGATAAATGACTTAAATTTTTCCCTCATTTCTGCCATCTTGTCATCATTGCTGGGGGGCTTCATTAGGATCTTAGTGATAACAGAATACTTCGATACAACAACTCAATTTTTACTGAGGAATTCCAACACAGGGACTAAGCAGCTCACAAACATAGCAGCATGAAGAAACTGTCTCATAACAACAAGACCACCTGCTCTTATCAGATGATTTTGGTCAGAAAGTCATTTATTTTGAAGTCAAACCACTAAAAGTCTGTATAAGTTAAAATATCCAGAGTATCTTATCAAAAGCCAGAAGGTGCCATTCCAGACTCATTTATCATGTGGGAAAATATTCCTCAATCAACCTAATATTTTTCAGTGAGCCTGAAAAGTTTATAGCTTTCTTCCATGGCTTTGTAAGGAATCATCAACCACCTACAATCTTGCATATTTGTTTATTGCCAACTACTTTTTCTGGCAGATAAATCTCTTTAGCATAGCAATACTTACATGCTGACACCTAGTGGCTTTAAATCAAATGTTGTCTGTAGATAGGCAGTAATGTATTACTTCAAATCCTGTCCACTTCTTGGAAGGAGTGGTTTGAATTTTATGTATTAATTTTTTTCTTCCTTATTTTATTTTAAATGAATGGATACCTGTTTGAGTCAGAATACTGAATTGATTTATGAGTTACATTACAGTTTATTGATATCAATTATGCCTACAATAAAAATAAAAACATTCAGACATATTTTTTTAATCCAGAATTGGAAAATGTGTTTATGTGCCTCAGCCTTTTTCTTCAGTCCATATCTTAGTGTAGCAGAAGAGTCCTGTTCAGTTGAGAGGAGCTCTTCAAAACAGCAGGTGTAATATTTTCCCATGTAGTAATCAATAATGTGCAATCATAAAGGAGTAACATTGCTCCTGTCTGAGGGAGACCATTTCCTTCCTCTTAAGATGAAAGGAAAAGTATCATTTGACTCAATGAATGGGGAAATGTGTTGGCTTGATGTATGTCCTCAGAAAGAAATATTCACTTGAGACTGTAGAAGTTTAGAGTCTGATTTTTTTTCCCAGTGTGTACTTCATTTTAAAAGCTAAAAGTATGTAAGTATATATCCCTCAATTGTAATGATGGTTTGCCATAGATAATAGAGGGAGAAGAAAACCAAAGCAAAAGAATCTTTTAAATATTTGCATGCAAGCTGACTTAGATGAGCAGTAGGGACAAGCAGCTTATATTGTTTAGGGAAACTCTATTGTGGAAGTCTAACTGGTTTATTATGTTGGTCTTACTGTTGTTTTAATGGCCAAAATAATTACTAGATACCGGGAAAAAAGCACAATAAAACATATTTATTAGTTAAGAACCACAATATCATTGAGAACTATATAATATTTGAAGTGCTTTGCTAATATTATACTGCAGAGAAACGAGATTATTATACTGCTAGTCTTATACTGCAGAGAAATAAGATAATGATCACAATATTTGTAACTTTAGAAGTTTGTTTTCCTTAACTACCTCTTAAAATCCTATGTAGATTATTTTATACTTCATTAGAATTTTAGGCCAGTGTAAATATTCCCTGTTTTCTGTTTGTGTCTGAGTTTAAAAGAAGCTCAGCATGAATTATTTTAGGATAATAATAGAGATACAGTGTGTTCATTCTATATGAGCACATTTAAGTACTTGATTAAGACTCAGAACAGGCAGCTGATATTCAAAAACTGACTTACCCTAATGAACTCAACTGTTTTTTCCCTGAACACTGTAAACCTTTTATTTTAATTCTGTGTTAAGGTATTTCCAAAGGCTTAGTATCCAAATTAATGTTTCAGTTCGGTCGGTTGGTTATTTTCTTTTGACTTTTTTGTTGTTTGGGTGTTTGTGGGGGAGTTTTGTTTGTTTTTTTGAGGGTGGTTTGTTTGGTTGGTTTTTTGGTTGGTTTTATTTTTTTTTTTTTTTCTTTAAGAAAACACATAGTCTCAAATCAGATTGGCTGGATCTACTGGGAGAGATGAGTTTGTATTTCAGAAAAATAGTTGTTCATACCTTCACAATCTATGTCTTATTTCCACGATGAATTGTATTGATATTGAACAGCATTATTTCAGTTACCATCTTACCTCTTTTTGACAAAACATCATGAAAATAGATGAATGGGTAGTTCTTTATTATATACATTATACATGCTCATCAGTGTCATGTTTGATCACAGAAGCAACACAGACTTTTACCCATGTTATTCCAGTGAAGAGCTCTAGAAAGCAAACCCAAGAGCAGAAGTTAAGCAAACATACAAACAAACTAAAGAACAACAAACAGATATTCCTTTTGGCTATGGAGGAAAAAGAATAATTTTCTTGAAAAAAAAAAAACAAACATACAGTGATTTCAGTTGGAAAAGATCTTAAATACCATTTAGTTCCAGCCCCTCTGTCATGAGCAGGGATACCTTCCACTAGAATTTCTACTAGGCATAATAAATAAATTCGCCTGGTATGCAAATACACAGGAAAAAAAAGGGAAAGCATGTTTCTCAGAGCCCCATCTAACCTGGCCTTGAACACTTCCAGGAATGGACCATCCACTACATCTCTGGGCAACCTGTTGCAGTGCCTCATCACCCTCACAGTAACAATTTCTTCCGAATACCTAATTTAGAACTACCCTCTTCCTGTTTAGAGCCATTCTCCCCTGTCCTATCACTGCACAGCCTTGTAAAAGTCTTATTTGAGGGAAAAAAATTCTTCCAAGGTTACATATTGCAGCTCTTCATAATAATAACAGAAAATATTTCATACAGAATTAAAACCAACTGAAATATATAGCAGCTTTCTCTGACTTACTGGCACACATCCATTTTTGAGCTGAAATTACTGTATGAGTCACATATTTTTCACATTTTTTTGAGATACTTTAAGTGTTTTGAAATAAAATTAAAAATCAGAACTTTTTAAAAAAAATCTCATTTTAGAATCAATAATGTTTCCTATACACACTGAGGTCTCACAAAAGAAAAAAATAATGTTTCTTAAGCATCTACTATACGTCATCTCTTTTCATAAAAGCTTCTTTGAAAGAACAGACTAGAGTTTAAGTCTAAGTATAGGAGAAAACTGGATATTTTGTATATTTCTGAGTTTTTTCAATGAAAATAAAACCCTTCATATGCAAGCATTTCAACTTCATAATTTTAAATCTAAGTGGGATAAATGAAAATCAGGAAATACACTAATCCACAACACAGAGATGGTGGGTTTTTTGTGTTTTTTCTTTTTCTAGAGTGATCATCCCAGTATTAGCTGGAGGATTTATAATTTATAACACAGACATTTCTTCCTTTTATACATGTACCCAATATCTTCCTTTTTCTTGTCTTCATTTCTCACTGTTCTTGATTTGCCACTACATCTTCTGAACCCAATATTTTTGTAAGATTTTTATGCTAATTATTATTCCGACCTTGCCCTAACTTTGCATGTGACCACATTAAACATGGATTTGTATCCTCTACATAGAAAAAATATGCTATTTTGACATTCCTGGAGAATTTTTCATCCCCATAAGCACCTGCCAAACCTTCTCATTTTGTGATATCATACAGTCAATCAATTTTCCAATCAGCTAATGAATTTCTACTTAGTGTTTTCCATCATTGCTTTACTCACCTCCTATGTCCAAAAGTCTGTCCTTAAGAATTGTCCTTTCCAGTTTAACTCAAAGAACGATTTACTGTGATAAAACAGTAAAATATTAAAGTTATATTTAAACTAATGGATCTGATTTTCCAATTCAACTTTAGTCAGAGGTTCTAAGGTTAAAAAAAAAAAAAAAAAAAAATTGTTTCTACAAGTTCAAAATTATAAGTATTCTGTATTCTTCATCGTTTTGGGAACTACAATTTAAATATTAAATACTTGATTAAGTTATTGTATGAGCTCACTAATTTGCACTTGATCATTTTCTTCTCTTTTCTTTTTAATCTTTGGACATCATATTTTCAGGTGTGGGGTGGGATTGACTTAAGCCATGGCCAGTGTGTTCTGGCATGTGGCTTCTGTCATGTGTTCTAGCAACACATACCTCGAATGTTATTCAGAATGTTTTTCTAACTTCAGTAGTTTCAATAATTCCATTTTACTAAATCTGTCCCTCCCTAATTTGAGGGTGTTTTTATGTGTGTATATATGTAACTACATGAGATACATAGCCCCTCTTGTTCTATACTGCCTGAATTGTAGCTAGAGCAACCATTACCAAATCTTTCAAAGCCAAAAGAAATTGTTTCCTTGGTAACAGGAGCCATGTAAAATTTCACAGAACAACTGTCTTTTTTCCCTCAAATTTCATTCTTCTTGATGTTGGAAAAATGGTTTTCTATCTCACTGTCTGACTCAAAATAGGTGAATTATGGTGGGGGTGTTTAACTACATCTGCACACCTCAGGCAGACAAAAAAAGCCCTGGCAATCTCTCAAAGTAGTCGACCCTTTTCTAGTTAATAGGGATTAGTACCTTACCAGCAGAGCATATAATATCATCAGACCTCTTAATAAAATCTTTGGCAGTCAGTAACATTATTTAAGCTTGAAAAATCCATCTAGGTATCGTAGGAACTCACATAGCGTGAAATGACAATGCATTACTGACACTGAAGCTCCATTGTCTCCCTTAGGCTTCCTCATCAGCCAAAATTCATAATTCATAAAGCATAGTAATATAAAGGGGCAATGTGTCTGAGTGCTTGAGAAAATCACTGTCAACTTCTAGTTTATACATACCAAAAATTATACATTTTCATGATTGGTGGGACTCTTTCAAAAACCAATTTTGGTTTATTTTCATTTTCTTCCTTCCCTCTTTTTAAACTTCTACTAATCTACAATTGTGTTATGTCTAATAAAATCAAGGTTTACCACAGTATTCATATGTACTACATTAACTCTGTGACACTATTTCTTGTCTCCTACTGTTCCTCATCCTCTATCTTTATTATTGTCCTCTGATGTAAAGTATTTCCATTAAAAAGTTTAGAGTTGACAAGTAGTTCTATCAAGACAACAAAATGCATTGCTAAATAAATTTCCGAGGAATTACCATTTCACATGTGAAGTAAAAATGTCTCAATAAAGTTATTGATATTTTTTGTCCGAAACATCTTGCTTCAGCAAAGAAATATGTTTCCAGCTTTTTTATATGTGCTGGAAAAAAGCCAGAATAATTAGGGTTTATGGATTTTTCTGCAGGCATCATCATTATTATTTGTTATTTGTTCAGCCAAGTCTACCATTTTACTAAATATATTTCATTTATTATTGTGAAAGAAAAAAACGAAATATCTCATACACTTCATTCTAAGTCTGGAATATATAAGTTATTCCTTAAACAAATAAAGTGTTTTGCTGACACAATCACTTTATTTTGCTTATACTGACTTCAATTCCAATGGTTACATCACAGATTTATGTACAAGTGCCTTCTATTCACAAACAGATAATTCTTGACAGCCAATGATGTTAAGGAAAGTAATTCCTAATTACTTACTAATTTTCCTGTTAGCAAGCATGTTATCCCTGTGGATAGTTTTGGGACTGTATGACTTGTTAACTAGGGAGGTCAGTCCTTAGCTTTAGAACAGTTTGTGCTTTGGTCATAGGCTTGAACCCAAAGCCTACTAATTTCCAGTAAACCTGAATTATACCAAATCTGAGTCCTGGGTTTTGATATTATGTACACAATTCATAAGAATTTTACAATAGAGTTATCAAATAATGGTTAAACTGATGGTCTCTATAGATATATAAAATCTGTTTAGAATTGGATTTTAAGCATTACAGAAGGGAGAGCAATTGAAATAACTTTTTGCTCGTGACCATTATGATGACAGATTGTCTTTATTTCTACCTGATGTGTTAGAGAGGTACTTGCAAGCCATAGCTGAAGATTCTTTTTATAGGGGTGATATTTCAGCATTAACAGATGTCTTTTACCCTAAAAATTTACTCAAGACTTATCTTTCTATTGGCACGGATGTGTTACACAGCTAGAGAAAATGTATCATAGCCCTTGAACCTGAGAGAATTATTTCCATTAGAAATTAATTGCTTTAAAGTATTCATGTTTTTACATAGATAACATTAATTAAAACCTTTTAAATTTTTGAGAACATCATTAAGTCACGAGATTCTTCATATTGCAGCAGCCAAAAATTAAAACACTTTGGTCAATATCCAGGTTGAAAAAAATTCAGTGAAATTACGGAGAAAACATCCATAAAGAAAATTTCAGTGAATTTACTTTTGAAGCATTTCTAGCCTGAATTCAGACCAACTAATCCACTTTTCCGTTTTTGGTATTGTTTAGATATCTATCATCTTGTTCTCCAAGGCTCAAAGCAATAAAATACAAATGTAGCAATCTCATTGAAAGGGCAGTGATGTCCTTCCCTGGGACACAGTTCAGACTGGAATGTAACTACAAGGACCTGTCTGAATCTTTATGAAGTGCATCCTTGAATTCCAGACATTTGAGAGAGATAGTCATGTTCCACATAGTGACTGCGAAGTAAAT
This sequence comes from Sylvia borin, assembly GCA_014839755.1. NCBI lineage: Eukaryota > Metazoa > Chordata > Aves > Passeriformes > Sylviidae > Sylvia > Sylvia borin. The sequence continues at coordinate 80,348,149 of CM025957.1, forward strand.
GCTGGATTTGTCTTCTGAGATGAGTGAGATTATGGGTTTTTGCAGGTTTTCTTGGTTGTCAGTGGAGACAAATGGGTTTTATAAAATCAGCCTATTAGGTCTTTCAAAATTTTCAAAGTTTGCAACTGACTTTGGACTTTAATTTCAGACAATCAGAAGTAAGTATCAAAAAGAAAATAAGATATAAAATTGAGTTAATTGAAATTTGATAACTTAAAAAAGATTTAACTTCTATGGAAAGGTTATTCAGAAGCTAAATTACTGCATAACTTTTGTAAGAGCAGGTTAGTATTCATTTTTGATGTGTAGAAGTAGACTGAGTCCCCTAAAAATGTCTGTCTATTAAAATAATCAATAGTATTCATGTAATACAACAAAGCATACTAAGCAAATTAGTGTCATTGCTGTGTTCCCCTGGAGTCTTTTTCTAGTCTTGATTTTTTTAAGGATCATTCACATTTTGTGGAAAAGGGATGTAAAAAGCTCTTTTGAATTTCATGGTATCTTGGTTCACATATTTGTAATATAACTTTCTTTGTAGAATTCATGAGTCGAACTTCTGAACCCTTTAGTTTGGGGTATATCCTGAATGGCATATTTATTCTACTAAAATAAAATAAAATCAAATGCTTAGCATATACACTGGGGTAACTAGGAAAGGAAGAGATGTGTGCTATGTTATATCCCATCATGAAACCAGAAAAAGCTCAGGGATCCTATCCCAAGAAACATTCCTGAGGCTGTCTTTATAGACCATAACCAGGAAAAGAACAGTTTCCCAAGAAATGATTTAGAGCATCTAATTTGATTCCTTGCTGTGAATTGCCTTTTGGCAATTGCCTCTTCACTGAATGCCTGCAAAAGCTTGGGCACTGTCTTGTTAATTTAGGCATATGATTTATTTTGCCTAAGGCTGAATAGGAAATATGGCACTGGGAACAAGGTTGACCTAATGCAGACCTAAAATATATTGTCTAGAGTTGCTTGTGCCCACTATACTGAATGTCTTTGTTGTTATGTGAACTAGAGTTTATTTAGATAAATTTTTCACAGATCACATGAACTTATTTTGATTGGAGCATGTTAAAACACAGAAGGCTGCAGCAATTCACACACATGGCATCTAGGGCTTGGATGTATTTTATTTATCATTATTATTACTATTACTACTACTACTACTGCTACTACTACTACTACTACTACTACTATGCAGTTCATCAGAAAAAAGTAAAGGTAAAATAATGAAAACTATTGTCATTTGCGATTTTTGTAAGATCTTTGCATAACTGTAGATAGTTAACACATAAACTAAAACTTTGGCGAAGTTCAAAATTTTGAATTATCAAATATTAGAAATAATTGAGTGCATAAAAACCAGAGTTTTGTATATTCTTCAAAAACACACAAAGCGGTTCAAAATACAACCTCCTACTAATTCTGTGCCTTTCATAAATTATTCATTTCCTATGCTGTCTTATAAAAGTTGTCATACCTTTCTCTGAGTTAAAGTAGGAACTTCATTGTGATTTTGTTTACAAAGAATAAGGCACTTGATGCTTTTGTTCCAAAGCAGAATTTTTCAGTCTGCTATGCTGATACCTTCAGCAGCACTTGACATATGTTCAGAGGAAATACTTGGTGACAGGAAAGTCTGGCTCTGAGTATCAGAAATAGACACAACTGTGTTTCTAGTTACCGAAAAATGTAAAGGTTCTTACCTAGCAGTTTATGGTCTGCTGTCATGCAATAATTCTTTACTGACAGAAACACAATTCTGTGCAGATCCTTCCTTACCCTCTGCAGATGTCAGGTTCTTCAATCCTGTCTTTTTTCCACTGTTTTCCTCCCTGCCTGTTTTTCTGGTTTTTGAATTTTTGTTTTTTTAAACTTCTGAATGTAATCACAGACGTAAAACACCATGACTCTCATTATCTAATAGATTCAAAACTCTCATCACTGTGCCCATGCATCTAGTTGCAGACTAAATTCTCTTTATTTTCCATTTTACTATTTTCATAATCAAGATATTTAATTTGCTATGATAGAAATAACATTATTTAAAATCAATTAACATTTCATACTTTCATACAATACATTATAAAATGTGTATATTTACCAACATCAATGTGATGTAAGAAGTGTTCTAGAAAGAACAGAAGTGTCAAACAATGCCAAGATAAAATAGTCATTATGCCAAAAACTTTTCAGGTACCTAATGTTCAAAGGGAACTCTGTGATCAGCACTAAATGAAGCACCTCACAGGAAAAAATTTGCAAACCATTTTCTTAGATAAAGTAAGAATCAGAGCACCATCACTAGCATGCTACAAGAAAAGATTGTGTAGCTGAAATTTTCTTTTTACTGATAATGTGATCAATGTTTTCCATGAAAGGTGCTTTAAAACATACAAATTAGGAGCCAAAGTGTATTGTGAAATGGTTTTTAATAGTAAGAGCGAAAAATAAAGAACAAGTGGCTGGCTGTATTAAGTATGTTATCAACATAATGAGGTAGACATTTACATAGAAACACAGAACCATAGAAAGGTTTGGATTAGCAGGGACCTTAAAGATTACCTTGATCGAGTCCCTCTGTCATGGGCAGAGACGCTTTCTACTAGACCAGGTTGCTGAAAGCCTCATCTAACCTGGCCTTGAACACTTCCAGGCATGGAGCATCCACAAATTCTCTGGGCAATCCATTCCAATGCATCAACACTCTCAGAATTAAGAATTTCTTTCTTTTATCTTGTCTAAAACTATTCTCTTTCAGTTTAAAGCCTATTCCTATTCCTATTTCCTATTACAACACACACTAGTGAAAAGTCCCTGTCCAAATTTTTTGTGGCCTCCTTTAGGTACTGGAGAGTGCTGTAAGGTCTCTCTACGGACTTCTCTCCTTCAGGCTGTACAACCCCAACTCTCTTGGCCTGCCCTCATAGGAGAGGTGCTCCATCCTTCTGACCATTTTAATGAATCCAATCCAATAGGTGTACATGCTTCTTGTCTTGGGGGCCCCAGAGTTGTATTCAGTACCCCAGGCATAGTCTCACAAAAGTGTAGTACAGCAGTAGAATCAGACCTGCTGGTCATCCTTCGTTTGATGCAGCCCAGGATATGGTTGGCTTTCTGGGATGCAAATGTGCAGCGACAGGCCCAGGTCAAGCATCTCATCTACCAACATCCCCAAGTCCTCCTCCTCAGGGCTACTCTTGATCCCATCTCCATCCAGACTAAACTTCTGCTTGAGATTGCCCTGATTGATGTGCAGGACCCTACACTTGGTCTTGTTGATCTTCACAAAGTTTGCGCAGGTCCGTCTCTCAAGCCCGTCAAGGTCTCTCTGGATGGTCGCCCTTCCATCCAGCATGTCAACTGCCCCACACAGCTTGGTGTAATAAGCAAATTCGATTATTAAATTTTGATTCTTGAATGCAATGTCTATCCTGGGGCTAACTAAATATGGAGAAAATTGATGGGGCAAAATCTTGGATCAACATCCAAGCAGAGAGAAAAAAATATTCCTGAGCAGTGATCTGCCTAGAAGGGCATCAAAAGATGAACCTGTACAGTTATAATAGTCTATTTTTATTGGATAGAAAAAATGACAAGCTACTCTATTCAGAGTTCTAAGCAGGAATAAAAAAATCTACTTAAAAATGCACTGTAAGATTCTGGTAGGACTATTTAAAACCAACAACTACAGGATTCAGAATGTAGTATTCCTGAAAAGTCAAAACAATTTTGAGTCTAAATCTTAAATTTTTGTGTCTCACAAACATCCAAATTCCTTAAAAAAAAAAAAAAAAAATCTGGCGTATGAGATTTTTTCCAAGTCCTGTTAATTATCACTTGGCCTGAACTCTAATTAAAATAATGCTTCAGAGAAACATATCAAGCATACCACTTCTTAAAGAAATAATATGAACTAAAACACCAGATACACTACACATTTAAATTAGATTTTCTATATTAATGTTTGAAGTATAGCAGTTTTTGGAATACCTTTTCTCAGTAAGTAATGTGCTTGAAAACCCTAAGCTAACATCCACCAAACTGAAATGTGAGGAGGCTGGGAGCAGGTGAACTGCAGAGCATCATTCTGTGATAAAAATCTCAAACCTCAGGAATTCCATTGAAGACACATCTGTTGTTTTTGTGAAATATGCATCATTAGTAATATTTTCTTAAAGTTTCTATTTGAAACCCATCTCAAAGCAAAACGAATTTACAGGAACTGCATTTCAAATACAGAGGACATGGAAAAGTGCCTTTCTTTCCCCAATTTGAAGTCCTTTTATAACAATCCTGTAGCTTAACTCAAACTGAGGACAGACGTTATCATTAAGTGCATATTCCCACAATACTTCTCAGTGAATGGCCATTTTAATTAGCAGACAGCAAACCAAGTTATTGGTCTTTTGTTGCACTATGGGATTGGATGGGGGTGGCTTTGAACTCTTTTTGGCTTGCTTGTCCTATTACCCTTTTGAAGTGGCAGAAGTGTAAATGTTAACTGCGTTTTCCTACACAGCGATTGCACTTCTTTATATTTGTAAATTTATTGCTTATTCATCTGTGTTCCTTGGGCCTCATGGCAACTGTGAGGGTCACACATGTCCACAGCATCAGTGTAATTCCAACCAACTAAGTCTGGTTACTTAGACAAATCTCTGTGATGTGTTGTTACTTACAAAAACCCATATGTTGTTCAGTCAAGAAAAAATGCAACTCTTAGTGAACAGAAAGTTATTAGCTGTTATTTGTATGCTTTGAGGACACTTTTCTATTCCTGAACTGTCTCTCAGTATATATAACAAAATGCAGTACAGGTTATTTATGGCTTCTCAGAATTAATTATCCTACTGACAATGAGCTCATTTTTTGTTTACTGTGGAAATGAAACAATTCACACACAAACATTTACCTCATGGAAAATACTCACTGAATTATGACTGCACCTTTTTCCTGGAATATTTCCACTTATTTTTATGGAATTTCCTCAGGATTTTCCCCTGAACATTCAATCCACCTGTCTGAGGTCTGTATTGAATTTGTAGTCCTGTTTATATTTTTAAAAAGTCTCGGAGCACCAAATACTGAAAGTCTGAGTTTTTGTGTCTGTACATGCCACAGGGTTAAAAAAAAAAAAAATAAATCTTTTGCTTAGCAGAAACTATCGGGTTTTCTGGTTCTGATCTTATAAATCAACTCACTTGAAAACTAGGTTAAAGAGGTCCCCTCAAAGTCCCAATTATTGTTTGCATTCATCTTTTTTCTGAGAGAAAAATAAATCGAGACATTCCATGTAAGGCTTCAGAAGACTTGTAGCCTTCAGAAGACTCCTATGCTCCTCTGGATAACAAGGTATTCTCAAGTCTTGGTTTCCACTTAAAACAATAACTTTCACTTTGAGGACTGAGGGGAAAAAAAAAATAATGAAATTTAGAAAATATACATTTCTGCATCTTGGTGAATTTAATCCAAATGTGATTTTAAGTCTGTTTATTATTACTCCCAACACTTTTTTTTTTTTTTTGTCTAAACACAAAAGCCCAGCATAATTTAAGACTAATGTATTCTGAAGCATATGAGATCATTTTTCCAAATGCCAACAGCTTTCAATTCTGCAGGTCTCCATTTGTGAGATGAGTTATTTTTCTTTATTTTTCAAATTCAGCCTTAGCACCTGTCCTTTCAGAAAGAACTGAAGTGTCACAAAGCTCACTGTGAAACTTAAAGGACCTCCAAAATCTTGCATTAATTTTATTTCATTTATAACGGATATCTTGCTTTTTGCTGTGAGATTTTGCCGCATCTTAAGCCAGCTCAGTTACTACATCCAACCATTTAACTGGAAGTGTAAACCCATGAAGCAGGAAGAGGGAGGCTGGGACTATATAGCTTGGAAAAAAGGAGGTTGAGGGGAATCTCATGAATGTATACAAGTACCTGAAGGCAGGATGTGAAGAAAAGGAAGCTAGCTCTTCTCAGTGATGCCTAGTGATAGGACCAGAGGTAATGGGCACAAACTGAAATGCAGGAGGCTCCCTCTGAAGAGCAGGAAACACTTTTTTGCTGTGAGGGTGACTGAGTGCTGGCACAAGCTTCCCAAAGATGTTGTCATATCTCTGTCCTTGGAGATAGTCAAAAGTTATTTGGACATGGTCCTGGGCAGCCAGCTCTTTGTGGCCCTCCTCAAGCAGTGCAGTTGGTCCAGACAACCTCCAGAGGAGGTGGAAAGCCCTCTAGGCAACTGTGAACCTGAAATCACTGTGCCATAGGGCCAGCCTAGGGCATCCAAGAGGAGCATTTATCTGACATTTCAGAGCTTCTAGCTGAAACTGCAGTGCTAAATATGTATTTTAAATTACAGTTTACTCTAGAATCTGTAAAAATACATTATGTTACCTTTAACTGAAGCAAACTCTGTACTGCACAGAATGAACAGATTCAAACCCCACAAGTAGTCTAAATTTCAGAAAATACATTATCTGGCAGCACAAAAAGGCTAGAACTTCAGAACAAATATAATCAGGATCTGCTGAGTCTAGAAAGGGTAAACAAGTAACATTAATGTTTGGGGGTTTTTTCAGTCTCCTTAACTTTACCTAGCTTCTGCTCCCCAGTGCTCAGTGGTCAAGGAAGAAATATGAACTCCTGATCATGCTTGTTATACCTGGAAAGAATGATGGAGGAAAGAGAACTACATCAGATATATCAACTGAAAATCCAGACTCTACTGATATTTAAAATATTACTCAAAAATAATGCCACCTGAAAAGCCTACCCGTTACTCTTTCACTGGGTTCCAACTTTATTTGCCTAACCTCAGAGCAAATAGTGGCTTAGGAATATAGTCTACCATACCCATACAGAATTTTTAGGCTTCTGGATAACAGAATTTATGCCACAGCCTAAAACTTAAAATGTTGTTTGAAGAACTAACAATATTTCTCCCCCCAGTATATTCCAATTTCATTTTTAAGTCAATTTTAAACACTATGTCTTGATTTGCATTGGGCTAGGCAGGCTTCTAAAGTGATTATTTTGCCCAATCTCATTTTGAAAGGAGTCATGCTGAATGTCTGGCTTTTCCCCTGCCTCAAATCCCTACTAAAAGGGTAAGGGAAATAAAGTAATTTGAAATGATTCAGACAAGACAGGTTATTTGCTTACTTGTACTTCAGATTTTTGAATGCTAAATTTTGTGCTGATTACTGTACAAGTTTGCTAAGCAGGAAGATCTACTGGCCAAACAAGTCCTTCATTAAAATTATAGCAATTCTTTGTAGATTTGTTTTTCAGAGTGTTCTAATGGCTAAAACAAGCTTCCAGAACTCGACTTAGTGTGTGAAGTAGTCAAGCACTTTCTTCTCTCTACCAGTGAAATCAGTGTGAATCTCAGGTGTCTGGCACTCTTCAAGATGAGGAGTATACCTTGTCAAACTGAAGACTTGAGGCTGTCCCAATGGTGCATCACAAGAGATCTCTGGTGATTAGCAAGCCTCAGATTAAAGGTGTGAATGGTTACTATACCTGTGGTAAAGACTTGACCGAGTGTATCTACCCTGGCTCACTCTTTATGAACCTTTTAACTTGAGAATATTATTAAAGTGTTGGCAGTATTTGAAAACTTACAATGTCATCAGCATTTTATCTGTTCTTATGTGCCAGAAAGTTAAAATCTCATTACGGTGTATCATCTGGTGCTACATGCACTCTGAAAATATTGCCTCAACACTAGAGTAAGATCAAGGAATTCCGTGCTGATTCTTGGGAAGATAGAGGCAGTTTGTGTAGTAATTAACTGCATTTTCTGGGGTTTGAGCCTGAACAGTGATTCAATATACTCAAATTTGATAAAATTTTTATAACTTTAGTTTATTTGTTTTGGGTGGGATTCCAGGGAGAAACCCCTGGGACACCAGCAATCTGTGAAATACCCCATGAGAGCAGCATACTTGGAAAGATATTGGAAAGACTCTAGATGCATGTGTAATAACGTAAATGTCCATCTACCTAATTTTAAATCCTTCTTACAGGCACACAGGCATACACACCTGCCAGGACTGTATCATTCTTCATTTGTCCAAACAGAACAGCTGCTCTGCAGCTGAAATCTGCAGAATCATCAATAATATTTTATTATTTTCTGCGGCAGTGCCTGTGTCGCCAGTCCGGCCAGCCCTGGCACCACAGCAACACCGGGGTCTTGGCTTGCCAGGAGTGAAGCGTGGCTGTGGCAGGAGGAATGAAAGGAGGGACTCTCGAGGGGTAGATCCAAACGAGTTTATTTGGGCTCCGGACATGGAGTTCTCACCTCGGGACACCAGCCTCAGAGAGATCCCGAGCGTCTCTGTGCATCAACTTTTAACAGGGGGTGTAACACGGGGGAGGGTTCAATCTGGGTCCAATGGGGTACAGTGAGGGTGTGGCTCTTAACATAAAAGACAGGTGAAACAACCACACAGGGGACAATGGGAGGGGGAAGCCTGGATCCAGCCCAATCACTCGTCGCCTTCTCTGGAACTTTCTGGACACAGGGAGAGGCCCCAGAGTGACAGACAGGACCAGGGGGTTATATAACCAATGATTGACATATAACTGAGACGGGGGAAAACCACATAGGGAGGAACATAGGGGGTTACAAAGAACGAACCATTACAGAAAATCATATTAAACAAATCATGAACATTAAACATAAATAAACACACCACCACCATTTTCCACATTCTTTCCTCTTTCCTGACTCCATGAGAGATTCTCTGCCTATTACCTGTTCAGTTCTGAGCTTGCAAAAGGAGCAAGAGCTCAGCCACTCATTATCCTGTGTATGCTCAGCCCAGGGTTATAAGAGCAGTGCTCCTAAAACCACAGACTACAGAGAGAGAGGGTTTAGAAATGTTCAATTCAAATAGTTCTTGATGTTTCTGCATTAGAACTCTTTATTTCTTGACTATTGACATTTCACTAATACCATATGGAAGTTCATTTATGGCTAAATCTGAGTTGTTAGAGAAAGATGTAAGTTAGAGATGCTTGGAAACAAGAGTTTATTACCAAATGATTTCTCTTATAAATGAACATCTAGTACCAAAAAGTCAAAGTGCAAATGAGTGGGAGGATTATCTTAATTGAGTTTAAGGGTTGCCATCTCCAATGGTATGCTATGACAGACCTTGCTGTACAGAAGAAAAATTAGGAATAATTTTAAGGATCAAATGCTTGGCAGTTTATATTTGCATGAATCACACACATTGAAATATCTTAATTGACAATATTTTATTTAAGTAAAGCTACTACCAACAGAGGAAGGATTAATTTTTTTGTTTTAATCTACCTCTATAGTGACAGTTAAATAAATGGTTTATTTTATTTCAGAATAAAATTAATTGCTTAAATGAACTGCTTGAAGCTGCAGCTTGTGCAAATCATTGCTGGCTTTGGAGTCTGATAGCACTTGCCTCCCACTCCAAGCTGACACAGTTGCTACACTTGTAAAGGTGTTTACTATTGTATCTGCAGTTCTCTCACGTTTTCAGTGTGGCAGGATTTGAACTAAAAGTTCTGGCATCCTGTCTTATCCTTTGTACAGAAGTGCAGTATACAAAGTATCACAAAAGCAACAGAAAACATCCAGATTCACGTCCAGAACTCGAAGGTATTGAAAATATATTTCATATGAAAGTAATGTGGATATGGGATGTGAGGATTGACACAGCATAGGCGGCCAGAAGACAAGGGGCTGATCTCTAACACTGATAGGTGGATAGCCATGGAGCCAGGCAAGGTTTGTTGCTGAGACCACACTGCAAGAAAGAAGAGAATGTGACTGAAGAGGAGGGGTACACAGAGATAGGGCAGCATTTTCCTGGAGATAAGCACTACACAGTACAGCACAAGTGCAGGAATGAGGCCAAGGAGCAGCCATGGACTGTAGACCAAAGCCTGACCCAGTAGAGGGGGATCAAGACCATGAAACACTCCTGAAGTCCTCAACCCATTACAGAAAAGTTTAGAGGAATGAATTGTGCATGGTAGCAAATTTGCACAGAAAATGAGAAACTTCAGTCCAGGGTGAGGAAAGCAAACACGTACTCTCATTATTCTTGGGCAGAGTTCCCAGGACCTTGTACACCCCACCCTCTAGATAGACACTGGAGCCAGGAGTGTGGTCTTCATTTCTTCCTCTCTGCCTCTTTTTAATCTGTCTCTCTTTCACCTTATTTCTTATTCCAAACCTGCTCTAATTTAGTTTATACTCCAGGATAAGAGACTAACTTATACCAATTTCCATACCAACTGTATAATTTTTTAATAAAACTTTGTAAATTTTTGCAGATTGTCTGACTTTTGTGTCTCCTTTTTGACGACAGGCATCTACATATCTTGAGTTCTGCTTTCCTCTTAAGGGTGGGGCAGCATACATGGGTGGTCTTGTCTCATTCACTGCAAAAGATTAAAATAGGATTTTCTGAAGTCCAGATAAAAGTTGTTCTACTTTCTCAGCAAGTTGACTTTATTTAATTTTTATTTTTTTTTAATTTATAGCTCAGATATGCATACTCTGAAACAATGTTCTTTGTTCTTATGCACTTATGAAAATTCACAAGTTGATTTGTTTTCTCCCTTCTCTTTACTCGACTTCTTCTATAAAATGTTGAGCCAGAAGAAATGTATACTTTGTCACAGACATCCAGTTTAATACTTCTGAAAAGAGCTTGTGAGTTTAAATATTCTCTATCAAGACTCAGCTATTAGAATGCAATAATCAGCTTGGGAGGCAAGAAATGAGAGGAAAATACTGCTTCTCCCATCACAGCATATTTTAATAACTTTTTCAGTAAGTCTACAACTCCTTCCTCAGTGAAGTTCTGAGTTACATATTTTCTTAGCTGGAAATTTTGTAGTTGCCTTGTAGGATCTAAGAAGCAATCATGATACTAGAAAGTCCTTGTTTCCTTACTTGGCAAGCTGATGTGAACAATAGTTTTCTCATTGGAGGGGATTAGAAGAATTAACTTAGTGACCAAAGATCAAGTGCCAACTCAAAAAAACCCCTAGACAAAGATAGTTAAATTAACCTTGTACACTTAGGGAAAGGAGTACCCTGTTGGTTCTGGAGGGATAAACCACATCACCATGTCACCCTGGGGTCTTTCAAAGGGTAGAGGTAACGGAATCTGAAAATACTCCAAAGACCTCCTAGGCTGAAAGATTAACAGCAAGACTTTGGAGTCACTACTTTTCTGTCTGAATTCTTCTTTCCCAGAATTTCTATTCCCATATTACACCCGCAGACGAGGTCTGAGCACTCCACTGGAAGCCAGAATATTTTGCTGATAGCAGGCATCTGAAAAGCCAAAAAGAATTGATGGAAAATAGAAGAAAATTGTCATCCCTACCTCTTTCTGCTTTGTCTTCAGCATAAACATTCCATTCTTTCAAATGCCTAAAGTGTGATTTATTTGACTGAACAAAATTTACAAAAATGTTCCCTGGGTTTTCACCCTAAACTGGGTCGTATTGAAACTGGCAGACAGTAAACAGGCAAAAATCATGTCTATAATCCTGGTTTTGAAGTAGTGAATCTGGGCAGAGACTTTTTCTATTCAAAATCATTACCACCAGTTTATACACCCATAAACTAGATTTATGAGGCATAGATGCAAATGTTAAAAGTCCTCCATATACTTTAAACATACTGCTGCTTTTAAATTTTTGTTGCAATGGTTAATTATATATATAATATATGCATTTATATGCCATGTATTCTGTGCCTCCACAGTAAGTTATAAATGTAGGATGAATAGAGGAGAAATAAAAAATTAATCAAGTCATATTAAATGCTGCCTAAATAATGTCTAATGTTGCACATCTTGTATTCCATCCACAAAGAGCACAACTGAGGCAATTGCATTATTATTTATTTTGTAGACAAAGAAGAAAGTCTTCTGTTAGTAATATGGTTAAATGTTGGCCTCTGAGTTTCACAGAATAGCAATAAAAACTGGCAGGGCTACACATGACCCTTCAATTTATGTCTCTGTATATTGTTCACTAAAGACCAACAGTAATCAGAAATTGTTTTCTATCCAGTGTCAGTGTAATGACTGGACATGTAGATGTCAGGATATTTGGCTTTAGTGGACTTTAGGGTCAACAAGCTTCAAAAAAGAGTGAGTGACTTCATTAGTTTAAAGATAGGGAGACATCAGGCTTTTTTCATATGGTTTGGTTTTGGTTTAGGTTTTTTTGTAATGAGCATAGGAAGCGTGCTGATTATTAGACAATGAATTCATTCTTATGTTCTTGCTGCAATTGGTACATCATAAGACTGATTAAATCTATTGCAAGAATGAACTCTAAGCACAGTTGAAAAACTTTGACAATCTCAGTAAATCTCATCAACAGATACTTTTTGCCACTATTTCATGTATAGCTTTAACAGTTATTTATTAGATTAATTATGTCTATCCTGATACTTCTGGAACCCATTGATTTTTCCTGACCAACTATTTTATACTAAGGGCAGCTGAGTAAGCACAGAAGAGATAGATTGTGAAATTCCACTTACACTTGCAACCCTTTGGTAGTGAAATGTTTTAGACTGAAAGTGTGAGACTATACACAGATATGCTGTGATGAATATATATGCTTGACTTTTCTAACCTTGAAGGTCCCGTAAGCCCTTCACAGTACTTTGCCTCACCAGGATGATTAGGAAGAAAGAAAAAAAAAAACAAAAAAAACCAAAAAAAAAAAGCACAACAAACCACCACACATATACCCATTTACCATAAATCTCTTAATGAGTTATAAATAATCTCAGCTCAAAATACTATAACCATTTTGCTTATGATTTTACATAATTCATCTAAATATAGTCAATTGCAGAGTAGATTTATTTTTGTTGGGGGTGACATTTTCAGATTGTAGCTTGATCACTTTGTTTCATAATGATATCCTGCATAGCTATTTTGGTGCATCTGTAGAACTTGAAACAAGCTACCTTTTCTATTCTTATATTTCAAAGCCTCTGGTATCTCTCCTATTTTTGACCGTATAATGATATTGCATGTTTTAATATATATGTGTATATATATATATATATGCAGACATATATATAGCAAATACACATATAGAACATAATTAGCTCAATCCTTATGTAAAATAGCTTTTCAGAGTTAATAATGTCAACATTCAGATGGGCTAATCTTTCAGCTATATGGGCAGACAATCTCTTTTCATACCTTTACAGCATTGCATTCAAAGCTGAAGTCTCCCAAGCATATGACCACGTTCTAAATTGTTCATGTAGGTCCACTCTTACTCAGCAAATCCTTTAAGGCTGTGCTTAAAGTTAACGAGTGTGTTACTGGACTGAGACCTGTAGCAGCAGATGATGCTAAGTTTGTACTTCTTCCTAAGAGTTCTACCAATACAGAGACAGATTCACTAAAAAAGAAGAAATTCTCTGACTCAGAGAAAGGATGAGGGATGTGTCACCATAACTGATTTTTAAGGCCAAGGGAAATAATTGTGATTACTTTCCTCCCACTTATTTTGAGTCTCAGCTGAACATTTGTTGGATAATATTCAAAAGATGTTTCATAACTGTTGCCACAAAACTGAATTGAAGGTATTATTCAGTAAAGAAACTAGATGTTCCTTGAGAGATCATGTCTTAGTGTTACCTAAAGGACATGGTAAAGCACATTATATCTCAGTTTGGTAAAGACATATATATCTTAATTTATTAATTCAAAATGTCAATATTAAGTTCTTTAATATAGTTTCTTAAATGTTTGAGGCATATGTTATAGCACTGTCTCTCATGTCTCATCCCCTTCTTTTATTTTAGACGAACCGCTTGGACCAACCACTAACCACTAACTACTTTCAAGCAAATTTAAACTAAACCTACAAGTCTCAATAGATACTTTGTGAAAATAGGCAGATAGAGCAAAGAGAGACTCTGTAACATCCCAGCAACAGAAATTCTGCAGGACTCTGGTTCCTACCAGGCATCAGAACATCCACAGAGGTGTTCATCATAACTAAGCCTGGTTGCCTCTGAATTTCTCCATTAATTTTTTTGTTCATGAGAGGTATTTCGTCACAGTACCAGGGCTGTTTCTATCAATTGTCTGAGATTCTTACAGGTAAAAGTATTTAAAAATTGCAGCCAGTGTGTTGGGCCATACCACGCAAAGTGCCAAGCCCAACCACCTCCATTGATGGCTTCTTGCTGAACCACTTATTTCATTTATCATCATATTAAGATCTCTGCTCCTAGGGGTCCATCTTTCTGTCATAGGCATAGTAGGCATAAATCCATACCCTCTCTAGGCATTGTCTCAGTTTAAAAGATATAAATCATTTTTTGAGTGTCTGTAAGTGCACAGCTATTAGTCTAAAACCAGAAAGCTATTAAAGCTTCATTAAGAAACTCAAGTCAAATATTCCACTGGAAGAATACTCTATAATAAAATCATACTAATTCCTTTCCTATGGCATTATTACTGTCAAAGGTTATGTCTCCTGTCTTATTCACACCAGTTCTACTGTGTTACATGATTATAGAAGTAATGTATTTTTAGTCAATAGGCCTGCACTGTGAAGAGTTAGAGATGCATTCAAGGATGGGGTCAAGATTATTTTTTTCCACCCGTTATCTACCCTATGTACTTCATATAAAGATATAAAGATGACGTACAGAAATTAACAAAAGGGAGCTAATTATGTTCTCAGAACTTTTTCTCCTGAATGAGAGAAGAAAAAGCTGGCAGGGGGAAGAAGAGAGAGAAAAAGATTTCCAGAAATAATTCAGCTAAAATGAGTGATTTTTTTCCCCACAAGGAATTTTTGCCAAGCTATCCTTTACCTAATACCAGATATCTCCTTATATGCTTTACAGGTTTTGCTGGGTAAAAGCAATCACTTGTTGTAGCTTGTTTGGTTGCACCCCAAACTGGGGTGTTGACTGGGCAGCTGACAGCTAATTCACAGTATGGCTTTCCAAAGTGGCCAAGTTTAGGCACTGAATTCGACTTGCCTTCTCCAGGCTGCAAAATTAATTTAGGGCTCTACATTTCACTCAGCTGTCAGTTTTCATAAGTAGGATAGAGGCTTCACATTTCTCTGTCTTCACATTTTTCTGTCAAATCCTGTTGAGATCGAGCAATGCGTTCAAAAGTACCTGTCATCCATGACAGATGAAGACAGGGCACAGTCACCTAAGTCTTATTTCATACAGAAACTGAACTTCAAGAAAGAATACATTAGCTGAAACAGAAATGTTTTGTGTTCCACTTTTGCAAAGTGTATTTGTCAGTACTATGATGCAATATATATGATCAATCATGCAAACTATAAAGTCACATAGGGTTGAATTGAACCTGCAAAGAATACTGTGATGTGAAAATGAAACTACATATTGAAATAATTACTGAATATTCCAAACAGTAAATGAAGCTTTTTAGCACTGGGGAATAATAAATAACTGCATCTTGCATCTGAATATAACCCCTCTGATAACAATAGGAATTCTTTCCTCTTTTAGAGACAGAAGTAGTCTCAGACACAAAATTTTACTGATATCAACAATAACCATTATTATCAAGAATATTTTTGCTAGCAATTATTATTGCTTACTATCAATTTAGATGGAGTTTTGTTAGAATTCTCATCCGTCATGAAGTTTTGTCAAAAATAACAATTTTTTTCACATTTTTATACTTAACATGATACTCCTCTGTGTGAAAATCAAATACAACTTAACAGGAAAAACTTTATGTTGCATAATACATTGTTTTATGTCTTCTAAGACACTATCATCATTTGGCAGAAGGAGGAAGCCTATGTACTTGAAATCTGTAACTAGTGCAGCTATCCACTGGGCAGAATAGGAAAACCTATGAGAACACAGATGTCATTTCTGTGTGAATTATGCATCTTAGATATAGTGTAGAGCTTTTAATAAATAAAAAAGAAAACAAAAAACATAATTTAAGCAATGTGAAAGAAAATTAAAATGTAACTCAAAGTTGGAAGAGCTGTTCTTCTTGTTCTTCTTTGTGAAGCCATGTTGGTAATAGAGGTGTTTTCAGCAGCATTATATCCTCAGTCTCATACAGGGAATCTCAACCACAGTTTGAAGATGTGACTATAATTGTATTTGAGCAAAAATCTTGTTTAGAACAGTCATTTTCTATCTGATAAATGTTTCAGACTTGTAATCTTTTCTGACTCTAGCTTGTCACCCTGATCCTGGGTGTTAACTTTTGACACTGGAGTTTCTTCCCACTCCTAGTTCCTGACCTTATTAATTAGGCAAGACCATCTAATCCTTGTCCTCCTTGTGTCTGTTCTAACCATTAAAATTTCTATAATCCCCAGCAAGGTATTGTGTGATTTCTGTGGTGTATTTTTATGATGAAAATCTAATTTCAGCTTAAAGGTAAAACCAGAGCTTCAAAAAATTATTTTGTTGTATTCTCAAATGATACAATTGCATTGGCTAAAATGTAATTCAAAATGAATTTGATGGATAAACTAATAAGAAGTACTAGAGAAATTTAAATCTAAATGCTAACATCTACTAGTCTTGTTTAGGTATTTCTCAGCACCTGTTCACCACAGAGGAGAAAAACTTCTGGAATTTTGAAGACAATTGTAAAGCAAAAGTTTCATTTTCATTCTGTCTAGGTCATAAAATAATATTTGATCAAGTGGTTTCACCTGATGAAAGATACCATTCAGTATTGCAGGTATTAGCTATCTTTGCTCCAAATTTATCATCTTTCTAAGAAGGGATTCATGCCAGAAAATATTAATAAAATAAGGCTTATCAAGAGTAGCTTCTGGGCCATTTGTCATTTCAGTCCCTAGCTTATGGGGATCTCAGTGACAGACAGTGGGGAGAGGAGGAATGTCTCATGTTGCCCATAAGTACTACTACAGGTGACTACATTTATTACTAGACTAAGGTTTTGTATTAAAAGATAGCTTTACATTTGAAGTTGTGAAAAAAGGTGCCCTTAGCTGTCTCCTTTCACCCCTCACCCTTGGCAAGGAAGGAATTAAATGAGATTTAACCTGGATGATCAAGTTAAAAATGGCCAAATCAGGGAAAAGCGATGCATTACAAGTTGTAAAATACCACAGACATAATTAAGAAGGTGATAGTGGCTGTAAGCACACACTTCTGTCTCTGAATGAGCGTGGCATGCCTAAATAGACTGCTTTATATATGAAGGGGTTATATATGAAGGGGGCAGATTCGTGAAAAGTTCCTTGCAAGTGGAAGAAATGTGTATTTTAAAATTATTCTTCTGTTACCTTTCTTCCTTTCAGGTGGCTTTGTGACAGTAAATAAGGAAGATCTATAGTAATTTGGCCTCTTAAATCATATTTGAAAAAAGGAGATTTGGGAAACTTAATCTAATAGTGTTACAAAGCAGTGTGCAGCTGTTTTTAAATCCCCTTTGTTTCCAGATTTTCCAAGGTGTTAAGGCATCTAAAATTCCTAGGATGAGTGGGAGGGAGTGTGGGGCGGCTGTTCAGCATTCTTCTTGTTCTCAATCCATCTCATGGCATTCAGTGTCTAATGTTTATGTATTATTTTCAGTCTTAATTTCCACAAAATTTTGATTCCAAGTAACTGAGTCATCCAGTGTTTTCTAATAATCTACCCAGCTTGGGGAAAGTTTATGTGGAGGGTGGGTTATACCCTGTATGCAATTAAACTTGGAATTTAACACAAACATTATTTGACATAATTAGATTTTTCAGTCACCCTGAATTAGCTGGTTATGTTTTATTAGTAGGTTATGTTTCACTGAATATTTTTAAATTAATATAGTTTAACATTTTATTGGCTATAATGTAACTATATTTAAGTGCCTGTCAATGCTTCCATTATGAACCATATTTTGGAAAATGGAGTTTATTTAAGCAGCATCTCTACGGCTCTAAATTTTGCTAGGCTGAGAGCTGGCATACAAGCTAGATGGGAAATATTTCACAACATAATTATGGTCTCAAAGGAATTTAAAAAAGCAACCAGGACATTCACCTAAGTTCCTGAAGTGCATCTGTTAAAAGCAAAATCTAAAGAAATCAAAGTGAATGAAGCAAGTCTTTTGTGGTGGTTGGTTGGTGGTTTTTTTTTTTTTTTTTTTTTTTTTTTTTTTTTTTTTTTTTTTTTTTTTTTTTCCCCAAGTAAGTTATAAATGTGCAGAATAATCAGCTGGGAGGTGAGCAAGGTTTAAAAAGCAAACTTAAAATTAAATTGGCTGAGGCAGAGGGAGAATATTTTATAGAACAGATCTTCTTCTGTTCCTCAGAAACCTTACGTCTATTAAATAACCTAAAATCTAAGTAGTCAGCGCTTTATGAGCATGTACAATCAAAGTGGAAAATTCATAAAGTAGTCACACAGGAGAAGTGACATATAAATTTTGTTGCAATTGTATCTTCAAGAATTTGTGGAGTCATTTAATAACCACTTATATAATAACTCTTGCATGAGAAGGCCAATTTTCAACTTTGGAGGTCATACTTAAGCAGCATCTTTAGCCATTTGTCCTGGAAAAAAAGATTCCCAGATTATGCATGGTGCAAAGAAAACCAGCTAAAATTGTGAAAGGTGCTATTCTGCAGTTTTGCTGTAAAACAGATAAATGGAAAGTAAGTAGAGAGTCTTGAAAAGTAAGTAGGCAGTTGAATTATGTTCATCCAGAAACAGAACTGAGCTTTCACTACTACCAAATGAGGTATTTCTACCTTCAGCTCCATATCCACCTTCAATACCATTTCAAAAACATATAATGCTTGAGTTAATCAACAATGGCTCTAAAGATCAGTACAGTACCAAAGACTGTTACAGATTGGAACATTGCAGACATCCCATCAGTGCATGTGCTGATAGAGTGGTGAATTAGTAAGATACATAGAGAACAAATGGTAAATTATTTCATCATGTGGTGTGAAATCTACCAAAAAATCAGAAGGTCAAAATAAGTGGTATGAATATGTCCAAAAAAGATTATCAGTATGAAAATATTAGCAGAAAAAGGCCCTGACAGAATAGGTATAAATGATGAGAGAATACAACAGAAAAACAGAGAAAGGTACAAAATTATAGAAAGTGGTTTTGTGGCTGTGTTTCATTTTTAAAAAGAAATTCACATTCAGTTGTGACAACAAAATTACAGTGAAGGAGCATAGTACTGGAGGCAAAAAAATACCCAAAAAACCCCTTGAGCAACAGTATGTATATTTCTGACATAGCATATGTTTGACTTGTCAATTTAAATTTGTTTTAAAAAAGTTCAGCATAATTTCAACTTGTCATTTGTTCTGCCAGATTTTCTATTGCCTGTCTCTGGAGTTCTAATGATGTTTCCAATTGTTCTGTCCATATTTCACTTAAGATCTTTGTTGCTGTTGTTGCTCCTTACTGTATTTAGTTTATCTGGCAAAGTTTTCGGGGCAAGGGGATGCAGGGGTGACTTCTGTCAAAGACACCAGAAAGCTGCCCTCATGTCGGACAGATTCCCCGTACATGACATTCACTTCAGAGCTGAACTTGATGATCCTTGTGTATGCCTTCCAACACAGAATATTCTGTGATTCCGTGAAATAGCCATTCCCAGCAGGATTCAAGACAGCCTTGTCTCTGGCCAAAGCTAAACCAAATGGGGACGCTGTTAGCACTCTTCTGATACTATATTTAAGAATGGGTAAAAATGTTTTTCAACAGCAGCTGGGAGAGCGAAAACATGTGAGAAAAGAGCCCTGCAGAAACCAAGGTCACTGCAGAAGGAGGAGGAGGAGGTTCTGCCACCACCAGAGCTGAGATTCTCCTGTAACCCATGGTGAAGACCATGGTGAGGCAGCTGGGTCCCTTCAGCCCATGGAGGACAGTGAGGGTACAGAGTCTCAATGGAGTAGGTTTTCTGGCAGGACTCATACTGGGCCAGCCCATTCCTGAAGGACAGTACTCTGTAAAAACACCCATACTGAATCACTTCTTGAAAAACTGAAAACTGTGGGAAGGACTCACACTGGAGAAGTTCATGGAGAGCTGTCTTGCAAGGGTGGGATGCCATGCTGGAGCAGGGGAAGAGTGTGGGAGCAGCAGAAACACAGCATTGTGAACTGACTACAACCCCTACTCCTTATCCTTGTTTCAACTGAGTGGTTTGAGCCATTTAAAGAATCATCATCAAAAGTGTCAGCAAACAACAGGTTTTAACATGAATTTGTGAAAGTGTGACTTTAGCAGAGCTCTGTGGCAAGGTTCACTCTATAGTTTGCTACATAGATAAAGCGTAAATAGGAAAATCTGAGAAGAGTTAATGTTGCATCTATGTTGGATCTACATAGAGAAGGGGATGCAAAAAGGTCAGGGTGCAAAGTCACCTCTTTCATTACACAGTGATTTAGTGTAATCAGGCAACTTCACAGCCAAACACAAGAGCAATTTGACACAGACCTCCATGTAAGCTGCTTTTTTTTCACCTTTATGCCTTTGATTTGCCCATATGTGTTCTACAACCCACTGCCAGCCATTCCCTCTTTTCACAGCCTCAGCCATCATAAAGGATGGGAGCCAAGAGACATGCTGTGCTGACTCACCTACTTCTGACACAAATCAGGTAACTGGTGGCAACCAGGTCCTCCTACTGTTCCTTCTCTGTACCTTACCTTTCTGAACTCAGGCCATAATGATATTGTTCCTAGTGAAGAGAACTTGCATGAATCTACATTACCAGCCCACACTAAGCTCTGATAAGAGCTTCCTTAGATTTGCTAACAAAATTCAGTCTAGTTCATTACATAGTCTATAGATGTCATTCAGGGAAAGGAGAAATGTTGTAGCATTCTGTGGTAGTTATGGGTTAGTGATATGGCGTCCTGATAGTGGTCTCATACTTCTACTTCAGCAATAACTGACCTTGGGAGTGCTAGCTTGCTGCCTAAAGGAGCTGCACATCAACACACCTGCACTGGATTATGGAATGCACAAATGAAATTGAGTATAACAGTCTTGCCACTGTATCAAAAATATAGTCACTCCACTATGTTCTGTGATTAATTTGATAAAAATTCATAAATGCAGTCCAAGTAGACTAAATTCCCATGTTTATGTGATCAGAAAGCAACTGCATCTGATATTCCTCATGTCTGATTGAAGGTAAAGCTCATAGATTCTAGAAAAAAAGGCTTGACAAATGGCAAGGTGAAGAATAAATGATCTTAGTCATCCAGAGAACACACGGAGAGAAAATTCTCTTGTGAAGAATCAGGTAACTTTGTTGTGCTTTTGTGACTAATTTAATAGCTAATATCTTCTCTCTTTTTCTTTGTGACTCTAATACTCAAAGTTTATGACCAAATTGGATTATTCACTACTCACCCACTATTTACTTATTTATTATCATTCATAAGTCTGAATAGAATGTCCTGTAAGTATTTCTTCTTGTTGTTGCTGAACGTAAGAAACTTTCCTAGATAGGAAAAATGGGAGCAGGAAGGCATGGCTAAATTGTAAGAATTAATATATGTTAAGGAAAAAAATATTTGCAGTTTTTTCAGTAATTTTAAAAAAAATCCACCATTGTTATTCAATGGAGGAAAAAGAAATTGCTCAGTTTCAGCCTTGTATAAATTTACATACTTTAAAATGGTTGCTTCCTGAATCATATCACTGACACTTCTTCAGTCACAGAGGGCACATCTACAAAGAATGTTAAGGTCCTTGAATGCATGCAGAGGTGAGCAGCAAAACCAGTGAAAAGGGCCTTTGAGGAGTGGCTGAGGACTTTGAGCTGGTCCAGTTTTGAGAAAAGGGGACTGAAGGGTGACCTCGTTGCTTTCTACAGCTTCCTGAGGAGGAGCAGGGAATGGGGAGGTGCTGACATCTTCTCTCTAATATCTTGTGACAGGAATCTTATGTCACAATTCTTCAAATATGCAACAGGAGAGTTTCAGACTTAACATCAGAAACTATTTCTTTACAGAAAAGGTGTTCAAACACTGGGACAGGCTTCCTAGAGAAGTGATTAGTGTCCCATGACTACCATTTTTAAGAGGCATTTGGAATGATGTAATAATTAAGACTGGAAAAGACCTCTAAGATCATCAAGTCCAATTGTCAATCTAGCCAAGTCCACCACTAAACTATGTCCCTAGGGGCCACCTCCCAGGGGCCTAAACTATGTCCCAAGGGGCCTGCCTCCCAGGATAGTGACTCAGTCCCTTATCCAGGCAGCCTGCTCCTGTGCTTGAAAATCCTTTTGGTGAAGAAATTATTCCTAATAAACACTCTAAACTTTACCTGGTGCAACTTGAAATGATTTCCTTCTGTCCTGTCACCTGTTAGCTGGAAGAAGAGACTGACTGCTACCTGGCTACAATGTCTTTTCTGTAGCTGGAGAGAGTGATAAGGTCCCTCCTGAGCCTCCTTTTCTCCAGGCTAAACAACTCCAGTTCCTTCAGCCTCTCCTCATAAGAGTGGTCCAAACCTTGCACCAGCTCTGTTGCCCTCCCCTGCACATGCTCCAGCCCCTCAATGTCCCTCTTGTCAAGAGGAGCCAGAATAGAACTCTATACACAATTTGTGGCCTCACCAATGCCAAGCACAGGGCAATGATCCCTGCCCTGGTCCTGCTGACCTCACTGTTCCTGATAAAGGCCAGGATATCACTGGTCTTCTTGTCAACCTGGGCACTTTGGCTCATGTTCAGACAGATGCTAACCAGCACTTCCAGATGCTTTGCTTCTGCAGCGTTTCAAGACTGGGCTTGAAAGGTGGGCTTTGAGTGTGTGT
This sequence comes from Sylvia borin, assembly GCA_014839755.1. Taxonomy (NCBI): domain Eukaryota; kingdom Metazoa; phylum Chordata; class Aves; order Passeriformes; family Sylviidae; genus Sylvia; species Sylvia borin. The sequence goes on from CM025957.1 coordinate 80,370,992, forward strand.
TCCATTAGCCATAGAAGCCCCAAGACAATAGGATTACTGAGCAGACGAAGGGCACAATTAAAAAGGCATCCTGATGTCTCCTCACCCACAGTTTCCAGGACACACAGTTTGCACTAGCAATCCTTACCATTCATAGCTGGTAGATGTTATGGGAGCTCCCAAATCAGAGCATTCTGCCCTGAAAAACCACCAAAGCTGATGACTACATATGCAGTGAAAAGGATCAGTTTCCACTAAGGATACACATAGGCTGTTCTGTCAGGCTGAAGTGACTTTCTATCGGTGTTAATCCTAGGGGGTCACATGCTTGGGAGGTCCTAGATGGAAATGGAAGATGCTGCATTAGCATCCTGTGGATAATCCTGGATTTCTAACACAACAGCCCAGTCCTGAGGTACCGAGACCCATCTGGGCAGTGGAGAGCTGGGCAATTGTCATTCAGACTAGGAACACCAGTGATCAGGACAGATTAGACATGGATGGCAGTGTAGTAGCAAAGATGAAGGTGGGATTAATGGGAATGATGAATCTAACATCATGGTAATGGTTTGTTTATGCACCCCTAAGTCAGCTGAGGGTTCCTTGCCAACTTTTGTACAGGATGTCAGCATGTTTTGAATTAACTCAAAACTCAGCTGGACACAGTCCCAGTCAATCTGCTGTAGCTGAGACTAGATGGGCAGGAGATGGCATGAGACAGTCTTCAGAGGCCCCTTTCAACCTCAACTACTACGTGGTTCTAAGCAACCAAAGCTATCGTTATACGAAGATATAAAGTTTATCTGTAGGTAGATATAGAAGTGCTATAAAGATGATGTTAAAAAGTATTAATATTACCTTTTCAGCCTCCCAGAGCAGCAGGGCAGGGGAATCTTGCATCTGTTTACAGTAAAACTGTTTCATTTACAATTAAATTACCAAGAATAGCACTGGAAGCAAATTACCGTGAACAACCATTCTGGATTCATTTGTGAAGGTGCCTGCCAGACTGTGAATGTTCAGTTACCAGAAGTTAGTCTTGTGGAACCCAATAATGTCTACTAGCATCATATTTCCTTCTAATCAAACATATGCATGGCATCCTTCCAGGCAGTATATTCATGACTCCTGACAATATACATCAACAATATGCATTGAGGCTGACTTCTATTAGAAGAAAAAGAGAAAAAAATAATTTAAAAATCTGTATCAAATCCATGAACCTCACTCTGTTGAAGTGGCACCCTACAAAAAACACATAATGAAGCAATAATTCATTTGTGTCAAGAGGTTGACTTCATAGATTTTCCCTGAATAGTTTTTAAGTATTCTGCCCATCACGTTCCATCTAGGGTAATAGAACTGAAAAGAAAATTTGTGTAGAGTTTTTTATTCTCACTGTGCTGTCTTAATGAATGGTCTAAAATCTGTAAATGTGCATTGCTGAGCCTTGGAAGAAAAAATCTACACTTGCCTTCAGAAATGGAGAGTTTAGATAAAGCAATTGAACTAATTAGCACTTTCTGTATTAGGGAATTTGGGATTACCCTTGGAGTTCAGATTTGTAAAAGTCTTTGTTTTACTGAAAAAGTCTTTGAAGTAGCTTTAGACCAGGGAGCTTTTGTGATTTAGCTTTGGCTAACAGCCAGACTTTCATCCATCTGTTCAGCTACCCACCCTACATCCAGTCTCCAAGGGATGGGGTGGAAAACAAGAAAGAACAGGACTTAGAAAGCTTGTGGGCTGAGATAAAGACAGGGAGGTGCCTTACCAGTTATCATCACAGGCAAAACAGATTCGACTTCTGGAAAATTCATTTATTGACAATTAAGAGAAAGTTGCACGGTGAGAGGCAAAAGCAAATATGAAAAAATTTCTCTGTCCGCACGCACTCCGCCCCCTTGCTGCTGTCCTCTTCCTTCAACTTCACTCCTTCCTTCCCGAGCCGCGCCACAGCGATGAAGAATGGGAGACTGTGGCCAGTGCATCACAGCTCCTCCTTGCGGCTCCTTCCTTCTCCTAATGCCTTTGACTGCTCCAGCCTGGAGCATTCCCAGCAGGAAAGCGCTGCCCCGCCGGGCTCTGTCCCGGCCGCAGGACCATCCCTGCCGGGTCTGTGCTGTCCCCTCAGGGCTGGCAGCGCTGTTTGTGGCTGGGTTCCCCTGGCTCAGCCCTGGCTGCCGGGCAGCGTTTTGCCCTCCCTTGCCCAGGCTTTTCCCGGGGCTGAGGGGCTCCTCCGGGCCCTGTGCTGGGACAGCGCCGGGACCGCCGGGACACCTCGGCCCGGAGAGGACGGACACTGTGCTGAGAGCATTTAGGTTATTTTGTGCTCACATGGATAGCTGTAGGTACATGGAGGGTTGCGCAGCTGTCAGTACCTGTACTGTGCTAACCCTCTTCCGGCAGAGCTAAAAACCTGCTCCTGTTCTGTGAAGCTTACAAGATCATTCTAGATTAGGTGCACATAAAAAAAAAAGGAGAGGAAAAAGGATTGCTGGGGTTTATTTACATAGCATCGTTTTGCGTATATTTTGATTATACATTTGGCTGGATTTCATCGGGTTTTGGTTCCTCCAATTGAGCAACAGCTTTCTCTGAAAGGAATGGGATGAGATAGCTTTAACAGGATTGTACCTTGGTTCCTTGGTTGTGTGTTGTTTTTTTTTTTTTTTATTTGTTTGTTTGGGTTTTTGTTTGTTTGTTTTTTTGTTTTTTTGGGGTTTTTTTTGTTTAAACTTTTCTATCTAAATTGTATTTTAGATCTCCTGTTAAGCAAAATAAGATCATTCTGTAAAGATGTGATTTTTTTTTTTATGCCTGCGTGTGGAAAAACCTCTACCAGTCTTAAATTACACCATCCCAGACCAAAGCCCCGATCTTTAAATGAAGTGGTTTTAAAAATTTAAAGCGCTCTTTTAATTTTAAACCAATGTATGCTGAGATGCCCAGACTCCTCATCGCTGCCAACAATAAATTTAAATTGCTTTGTGCAAGACAGAGCAATTTAAAATTATTGGAGTGCTTTAAATTCCATACTGAAGTGCCCATAAAATTTGAAGTCCTCCAATAATTTGAAATCACTCTACATGTTGTACTGCAATTTGAACCTATTTGAAAACAAATGCCCAAGCATCCTATGCTTTAATTTGGAATGATAAGCAACATTAAAAAATGGCTGTTAAGGATTTATAAGAAACACTGCCCCGGGAAATGGATGAGTCATCACCCTGGAGGTCTTTTTTAAAAGACATGTAGATGTGACTCTACATGTGATTTAGTAATGGACTTGGAAGTGCTAGTTTACATTTGGACTTGATGATCTCAAAGGGCTTTTCCAACCTAAACAATTCCACTATTTACACTACTTTAATTCATTTCTCAGTGAATTAATTGGAAAAAACAAAACAAAACAAAATGAGGCAGTACTAAAAGAAGAAACTTATGCTTCTTTTTGCTACAATAATATAATAGCATCATTGTTTTGAGAGAGCGATATGTGGAGTGTGAGATTAGGAAAATTATTCACCTCTGTGACAACTATAAATAACACAGATGACTGCTGTTCAGCTGACAACATGCTAAGTACTGAGCATGAACACACAGGATGTGTGGAGGCAATGCATCCAGATGCCACCTGAACTGTTACATAACAATGACACTAAATCCTACTCATAATGCCACCAGTGTACATTTAGAGGAGCTTTCTTCCCTTTAGGATTTGCTTTAGAAAACATTTAATAATTTTAGGAGATCATGTGTGCCTTCCACACTGCACAGAATCATATCATGTCTTGTCTTATGCATCTTGAACTGATTTTAGTTACCTAAGAAACCAGGAAATTATAATAATAAAAGTTACAGTGACACAGTATTAATGTTTTGGCATATTGTATCTGTTGTATCTTACACTGCCAACACTTTCCAAAAGCATACATTTATGTTAGGTTAATTCACGGGAATTTCAAAAAGAGGTGAAGAGAAATTTGTGAAGAGAAAAACTCTTGATTATTTGCATTAATATTCTATGAGAGAGAAAGCCCTTGTGACTTTGCTCTGAAACGGAGATTTTCTTCAATCGAACAGGTAGCAAAATCTCTTGGAGGAAAAAAAAATAGACCAAATAGAATTAAAGTGCATTTTTATGCAAAACAAATGCAAAAATTGCTGCAGTCATTTTAATCTGTTGAGGAGGCTTATTTTAAGACCCACAATGAATCAGGTCGGTCTTTATATTCTAATCTACTCCCATGTAATATGTTTATTATTTCTTTGTGCACCAAGCAAAACACTGTAATATACTAAATGACAGTTGTCAGTCTCACCTCAGAGAATTCATTAGGGTAATTAAGCTTTTTGTTTATAAGCAAAGAAACATGTAAAATTTTCACTGTAAATGTTATAGAAATACATTGTAGCTGTTTGGCACTACACCACACACCTGAGGAAAAAATCAGGAATTTTTTTTTTACAACTGTAAATGTCACATAAGCAATATCAAAACCTCGTTCGAAAAAGGAAAATTAGCGTCCTTTTAGAGAAGCAGGTAAAATGAGTTTATTATATGAAAAAAAATTAATGGGCACTTTTGAGTGTTGCACTTGAGCAAATGTCACTTAGATGACATCAACTGAGGTTAAAGGACCAGTTATTTTTGACTCGAGGAGGCTAAGAATGTTCTCTTGCCCATGTCCTACTTTAAGCCTAGGTGTTCTGCTAGTGAGATGACAATTGGCTTTGTCATACATTGAAGGAACAGCAAGCCTTGTTCCATCTCAAATACAGTTTATTTCATTTGTTGGCAACCTCAGTAATTATTTGTACCTAGGCTAAGAGACTGAATTTCTGGGATAATACACAGCCAGACAGGAGACAAAGTACAGCTCTTGGCAGTGTAGAGCCATCTATGACCCTTGTTGCTTCCTTTTCCTCCCTCATGCCTTCACAGACGAGCTGCACAAAGTCCTGAATTAGATACAAGGATGCTCCCAGGTAAGTAAGAACACTGAAATTCTTTTCAAAGCTGTCACTGCTACTGAGAGAAATGTCAGTTAACTGTGCCCCTTCTTTTGTTCCAGAGTAAATTTTCTACTAGAAAAATTTAGCTCTCAGTGAATGGGCTACTGGCCTTTGTTGTTTAAAACTGCCTCTCAACATTTCTATTTAATGTAAGAGAGAAGAAAATCCATCATTGCCTAAGAGTGAATAAAGATAACTAAATACACCAAAACTTCCCTTTTAAAAAAATATTTTGCTTAGATGAGAGATCACATTTATTCCTCCCTGCATATAAATTGATTGTGACAGGCAGCTAAGTAACATGTAGCTGCTTTCTGCCTCCCTCACAAAAATGGAATTACATTTAATAAACTTTAAAACTGTCTGCTTTAAAGTCAATAAAAGAGTGATATTTTCCTGAACTATACAACATGTTTTCCTGAAAAACAGAAGGAGCCTTGAAAAATTAATTGCACAAAACTTCAGACAAGTTGATAAATTGTAGGGCTTTAAAAAGTTGGATAGGGGAATGAAAGAAAAAGGAACAAACGTTGAAGTCATGATATGGCATTAAAAATTAGTAAGTCCCAGAGATTTTGAATAGTCCCAGAGCAATCATATCACTGGACAAAAGATGACTGTGAAGGGAGGTCAGAGAAAGGACAGGCTGATTTAAATATTCTGGGGGAAGACTGTGATAGTGTCTTGCATCTTCCCATGGGTTACCTGTTGTAAGGTACTCTCGGGTTTGAGTCCTTTTTGCTCACCCGAGATTCCGAGACTGGTGGTTCAAGAGAGTCTTTTGCCCTCTGAGAGGCCCTGAGCCAGACCCGAGAATGAAATGGAGTCTTCAAGGTCTTGTTTTTTTCTTGGCTGCTCACATTTTTTATTAATTCTTATCTTACAATGTTCTCTGTGCCCGGCCGAGGTGTTCTGCTGCTCAGACACAGGACGACTCCCCCTCCATGGGAGGTCACAGCCTCTTTATACAGATAATTGCGTGTCTATTATTTACAGTTATGTGCCAATGCCTATCACCTGTACTAACAGGGTCATCTCTACTCTGACCCAATCCCCTTAAACTACTTTGTGCCACCATCACAGCAGAAGATGGAGGCCAAGGGAGAAGAAGAACCCAGGGCACCACCCTAAATACTCCATCTTGTTCCCCATTCACCTCCATACTAAGAACCCTAAAACTACAAAATTTTCCACCCTGTGATAAACTACACTACTGTTTTCACACCTTTGTGACTTGTAATTCTTCTTTCAGTGTTGGAAGCTTTTTCCACGGTCTGAAGTCAGAGACTGTGTTGTGTCCTCCTGGGCTCTGTGCCAGGCAACCCCCTTGGACTGGCTCCACACTCCCCTGGCCAGGATTTAAACCCTCTTGTTTGGGTCCCAGTCCTCTCTACCGAGGTCTGTGACCTTCCAGGATGTCCAGAGGAATGCCCTGGAGTCCAACAGGGTACTGATGAGAAAAGTCTTGATTAGATATGCCACTGTTGCTCCTACTCTAGCATCACCACCTGTCTTGTATCTCTTTTGTCAGCTTTTCTAATTTGTGTTTTCAAGGTGCTTTACTTTTTAAATGGACTTTGTTTTCAAAAACTGAGCTTAGAAAAAAAGATCCAGCTTGAGCTTGTTATGGAAGAGGTTTTTTTCCTAAAGAACTGTTTTTCAAATACTGGTATTTGTTAAATATAAGGATAGGAATTAACCTGATTATGACTGTGTTTGGTTTAGGGTTTGTTGTTGTTTTGGTTTGTTTTTCTTTAAGGCTTTGATGAGTACATTAACAGTCTTGCCATTCTTTATGTTTAGCATGATGCAGAGCAAGATGATGAACATAACAAGACAAATTGACTATAAAGATGGTCACAGTTTATTTTGTAACAAATTCTCACCACTTGGAATTATTCTTAAACCTGACATTTTGGTGGAATTATTCTTAAACCTGACATTTTAGTGAACCACACTCACAACAGATTATATCTTCTGTTATCCAAAAATGTCTCAGTGGCTCAATTCCTAGCAGCTATCTCCCTGCTTGACTAAGCAATAATTTTATAGTTACTGCAGGTCATACCAGGCTAAAAGCAGTCATTTAGACTTTCCATCACTGAATAAGGATATATGTCCTTGCAACACTTTATCTGTTCTGTCTAAAACGGTAGTTAAACTTTGTATAACCTTAAAGTTTCAGATAACTCTAATTATAGGATTTTATTTTTTTTTTTTTACAATGGGTGAGAGTTTTATATTGAAATTGCAAAAGTATGATTCATATGATGGCTGCAAATAGCACCACTTGTTGCTAGGTGAAAATCTACACTGGCAAGAGTGAGAACAAAAAGTTGATGCATGGCCAAGAGTGAGTGTTACTTCTGAACTAATCTTGAGGGAAAGAATAGCTGAGAATAAATGGAAAAGCAGATAATTTCAAACTAACTTCTAATTTATTGTTTCCTTTGGCGGGGAAAGTGATGCTTGGTTTGTTCTTTTTAAACAAACATAATGATTTTTGGAGACAAAACAAATGTATCTCTCTCCTATCTGGTCAAAAGCACTGGGTACAGCACCAGAAGGTGAATCAGTGCAAATAGATAAGAGGAAATTAGTAAAGAGATTGTGAAAAAAGTATGCAATTAAAGGAGAACAGCTTTGACATTAACTTCAGCATTGGGTAGATAATGTGTTGTTTTGTTGATTGTTTTTTTTGTTTTGTTTTGTTGTTGTTGTTTTTGTGTTTTTGTTTTTTTTTTTTTTGTTTTTTTTTTTTTTTTGTATTTAAGTTGTAAATATAGTTTTCAGAAGTGTTGTGACACAAATAGCAAATTATGGGTATTCTTAACAGGGAGAATGTTAAAATAACATTCAAGAATGTCTGCTTTCGGAAAACTGGAGTAATCAAAATACATTTTAAAGGTGATAGCAGAAGATACTATGTTATACATCAGTGTAATTACAGAGACCAGTGTAAATCTAAGAAGTTTACCAGAGGAAATGGCCAAAGAAGATGGAGTTTTGTAGTTCATTGCTGAATGATGTGAGGTGCAGATATATTATGGCTGATAATAACATAGTCTTTTCTCAATAGAGAGAAATACTAGTTGAACATGGGTTATAAAACATGCTCTGAAATGCTGTGCATAATTCTGACCACCGACTTTAAAATAATTAGAATTTAAACCAAAACAGGTACAGGATGAATCAGGAATTTGAGCAACTTATCATTGTGACAGTGACTAAAAGATTGTTATTTTTCTTAGAGGAGAAAATTGTTCTTTAAACCCTTATTCAGGGGTAAAATGTCATGGGAGTTGAAAATCTACTTAAATATCATTTTAACCCAAGAATATCCATATGCCAAAATAATCTTCTTTCTGTGATGAAGATTATTTTCTTTTTTTCGCTGATCTATGGAAACACCTAAATATTTAATTGTACTACAACAACACAAAGTCTGTAAGTATCAATAGTCAAACTCTATAGTTTTCCTTACTATCTGTTATTCATTATAAGTAACTCAAAATGTGTAATTGACATGGTTTTGAGATGAAAGTTCTGAAAATTAATGAAAGGTATATAAAATGTATAAGGAAATACTTTAAATATTTTTATCTCTTAAAAGTTATTTTAATATGAGGAAGTCAGTGCAAAACTTCTAAGGCAATTTCTTTCCACTGTAAATATTATTTTAATCCATAAAACATTTTTAGAGTTTCTCAGTACAGATGCAATTTTATCTAAAAATAAAGTCACAAAGGAATTTCAATAAAATAAAGATATTCTGCTTTGACTATATTGAAAGACTACTTTCCAGCTGTCATTCTTAAAATTTGTGTTCAACATAAATGATCAAATAAAACTTTTTCCCCATTTTTTTTGCTTTTACAACCAAGTTTCTGCTTCTCTCTACCCATTTGTTGCATCTTCATGTCTTGAGAAGGTACTGAGAAAATTAGAAAGGAACTAAGAGAACACAAGCAAATTCAGGAGGGAATTACAGATGGCTATCAGTAGGAGAATTGAAAGTGACAGGCTTGAGAATGAAAATAGAACTAAAAAGGAAAGGGCAAAACTAAGGTGATCAGTGAAGCTCTATAAATTTGAGAATGTTAAATTGGACTACACTGTTCATTTGGGTTCTTATGGTCTAGTATTCTGTTTCTATCACAAAGTGGACATTTAGGAACGTGCCAGCATAGGTAGTCGGATATTTACGGCGAAAATGAATACATATATTTGTATAATATAATGGTATCTCCAATTTCAATTTTGGCTTATATCGGTTGAATATACTGGAAATGTTTCTATAAAATTGAATAGAACAGAGTGATGAAATTCTGAATTTCTGAATTTCACTGACACACAATTATTCTTTTCTTTCTGTCACTTTGGAAATTTTATGATTTTGATCTAATTGGTAAGATTATGGGAAATTCAGTGGTTTTGATTTCAGTGAAATTTATTTGAACTTATTTCAGACAGCATTGCGACATAAAAGGGTGGATTTTTAAGCAAGGTCAGTAATGAAGGCATCTTAGACTACTAAATACTGATTTATTCCATAGCCCATAGAATTTTTCCATAGGCCTGTTACACAGAGTCATGGAATCATTAAGATTGGAAAAGACCTTTATGATCATAGAATACTCCTGTTAACCCATCACTGTTATGTGCACTAGTTAACCACATCCCCAGCTGACACATCCACAGATTTTTTTACCATTTAAGAGGGTGGTTATTTTACTACTTTTTTGACAGCCTGTTCCTATGCCTGACCCCTTTTTCCATGATTTTTTTTTCCCCTAACATCCAGTCTAAACCTCCCTTGCCACAGCTTGGAACCAGGTTTCCTAGAGAGGTGGTTGATGTCTCATTACTGTTTAAGAGGTATTTGGAGAATGCTCTTAAATATATATTTAGCTTTTTGTCAGCTCTGAAGTGGTCAGACATTTGGACTAGATGATTGTTCCAATTTATTCCAATTGATCTATCCTATCCTATCCTATCCTATCCTATCCTATCCTATCCTATCCTATCCTATCCTATCCTATGCTATCTTATCCTATCCTATCCTATCCTATCCTATCCTATCCTATCCTATCCTATCCTATCCTATCCTATCCTATCCTATCCTATCCTACCCTATCCTACCCTATCCTATCCTATTCTTACTTGTCTTACCCTGTCTTGGCTGAGGGGCAGGAAATTACTTGTGAAGAATTTTCTCCTCCATTCTAGAATAAGATATAGATAGAGCAGAACAAGAAATTCACAGACCTGGATGCTGGTCTGCAGTTGGGCAGACATCAACAAATGCTGCTTTTTAGCACTGAGTAGCATAATTCCACACATCTAGGAAGACACCTGATGCCACGGCTCTACTCTGTTTTGTTTTAATGGACTAGAAGAGAGATTTCTTTATGGCTAGCTCTCCATGGAAATTATAAGAAATAAAAGTTATCTGAGAGTAAGAAAACAGCATAAGATTACAGTAGCCTTTTTGTTTCTGCTACTGGTTAAAACAGGAAAACAAAACAAAACAAAAACAAAACAAAACAAAACAAAAAAAGAATATTATTTTCCTACCAAAACTTGACAAGATATGCATTGAGTGGAAAACCAACAAAGAAAATCAATCTCAGTACGTATTTCCAACTGCTATTAATGATTTTTATTTCAGTTTTGATACCCAGCTGTGAGGTTTAGTAAGTGTTAATGTGTCAAATGTGAATACTTGGATGATGGGTTAATAGATATGTCATCACTGATCTCAAATTTAATGTTCAGTCTTATAACTTTATGTACATACACTAAGTGGGAGTTGATAAATTCTTTTCATTTACCATAATCTACCTTCTGTGCATGTACAGGAGATGAGGGAAGGATAATTCAAATACTGTTTTACTTGGCTGTGAGGTAACATTCTTGCATACTGCTGGAACTATATTTCTTGCAATTGTCTATTGCACATGAAATTTCAGTCTTCAGCCTTGAATCAAAAAATACACATTTGTATTTGGATAATGTGCTTTGAGGTACTTGGCAGGGAAACTTAATGCCCTTCTGTCACTATTTCATACCAAATAACTCTCAAAGTTTATTTACACATCCATTAGTAAATAAAAAAAAATTTGAATAGAAAAAGTGTGGTTTGAAATACAAGGTTTGTAGTTCTGGAATTTTCAGTTTGCAGATTATTTCAAAATTATTTCTTTTCAGAATGCAATTTAAAGAATGATTTCAGAATGTCATGAAACATGACAGTGAAGAGTGACTTCAAAACCCGATCATTTTCCCCCCCTAGTTATTAATGGGTTATTACAAAGCAGCCCCTCCAAAAAGGACCTTTAAAAAATTACTTGCTGTCATCAATACTTCATTTTCCACATATTATTAAACTAAATTGCATTGTATGAATGAGAAAGAAAGATATGACTATAATTCATCGACATGATTCTATGTCAAAGTTCCAAAGTTCCATTAGGAAACAACTCTGTCTTCCCTGTCCTCTTTACTTGTCTGTCAGAACACTTCCATTGGAATTACAGCCTTACTATGTACCTTTCAGTGTATTTTACAGTGCATTTGACTATTCTGTATTTATTGGTGCATCAAAAGTAACTGGAAAAGACCTGTTGTCTGGCTTCTCTTCAGCCTGATAGTCCATGTAAATATTGCCTATTATTCAATGGTCTTTAAGTAGTGCACACGACATTACTGATTGAACTTGAGCCTAAAAGCACCAAAGTTCAGCTGCTTTATCACAGCATGGCTTCTTTTCCTTTTTTTTCCATACTCTTCCCCTCTTCTTCATATCATATGAAATGACCCTAAACTATCAGAACACCCAACCTGACAGGATTTTTTGAGATAGTGCTGTGGTATTAGTTCTTACATCACTCATCTTGTCAGCAGCAAGTGTCAGAGTCATGACCAGAAGGTGATAAAGATCAAAAACAGAGAGCAGGGGAAAACTCTCCTGTGCCATGATGGCAGTCAGCTTCTGCAATGCTCCCCGAGGTGTTCCACACGTGGCCCAGCTGGAGGTATCTTCAGTCTATTGTAAATTACAGCAGGTGTCTGAACCAGCATGTGTCCCATCCACAATTATCTACAGAAGGGGGTTAAAGCTCTCTGTTTTTACTGATTCATACCTGGGAGCTAAGGCAAATATTACCTCCTTTTAAAATCAGTACTGCTGCTGTTGGAATTAATATGCATTTGCACGCCTGAACAGAAAATAGAAATCCTCTAGAAGAGAATAATGTTATATGTTTTAATTGGAAATAGAAAAAAAAAATTAAAACCCCCCTAAAAAGCAGAAAACACAGGAAAAAAATTCAAAATGTAGAACTCTCAACATTATGTCAGTTTGGGACCAGACTGCATCCATGCTGCAGTACTTTATATGAAACAAACCTATGCCAAATTTCTTTTCCTGAATTAAGCCAAAGGGTTTTAATATAGACAAAGTATGGGAAAATGTCAGCCACTTAGTGCCATAGAAACAGTGATCAGAATGTCTGCCATTGCAATGCAGCCCCAGACATGCTGTTGCTCAGTAACAGTGGACAGGAGAAGGTGTCTGAGAGCTGGTGATGTATGTCAGCCACTGCAATATCAATTGGCAAAAGCTGGCTGTACTACATTTCAGGGAAGTAAATAATGGGCAAAAGCTTTCTTAGTGTCTCCTTCAGGAAAAGTAAAATTATTAAAGCGTTTAAGGCTAAATTTTAGTTTAAGTATATACTAAGCTATTAAAGGGCATGAAGATCATAGTCAATGCAATATATGCATTTTTAGAAGGAAAAAAAAAATTAAAAGAAGGGAAATAAGGAATCTGGGACTATGCTGCAGAACTTCCTCTCCTCTATTTGGGCTGACCTGATAAAAAGCTAAGGCTAAACAGAGCTAACACTTTTTATAGCAGACCTCTGTTAACCTTTATTGGGACCACAAAAACATGAATGCCCTTAAGAAAATGATTAAGCAAAACATGTGAAGGGAGTTAAAGCTGTTTTATATGGCTAGCCAATTACACTTTCACAGCCATCATTTTCTGGCCATATATTAGAACTTGGTGAACTCCTTGAAATAGATTGTACATTATGTTTTAGCAGAAAACTGTCTTCCATCCAAAAGGACTTATTTGACAGAAAAAGACTAAAAAGCTAAATATGAGTCCTCCAGTCTTGCAACACTAGAAAGCAGCCACAGGTATATGATCAAGCTGTAGAGAAAGAGTGAGAGTTGATACTGATATAAGGAAAAGAGATCACAGCTTTCCTTAGCAGATCCTGAATAGCATAGCCAGAGAGGGGGTGAACACTGAAACTAGCTGAAAAGATCAGTGCAAGATATGTATTTATATCCTGTAGGATTGTCTGTGATATCTTACAGAATCCCAGCCCTCGAAAGAACTCAGAATAGACCTTGTTCACCTTTCATTATAGGAACTGAGGAGAACTAATGTAACTGTCAAAAGAAAAAAAATGCCAGCAGAACTCATGAAACCTAGAAAGTCCCCCAGCAGAGCTGCAAGAGGGCTCAAGATTGGCACTAGGAAAAGAAAAGACAAGTTTAGGATTCCAGGTATCTTTGCAGTGAAGGAGCCTGCAACCCTCTGAGGACATTTGAGACAGGGGTTAATCTTTTCTCCAAATGCAGAGTAATGTGTGAGAGAAGTATATTCTGCTGATACATGTCTTCACATTCTTAACAGAATACTTGGCAAAGCAAAAATATTTCATAACAAGTGAATGGAAGGTCTTTAATTTTCTTATATATCTGGTGGAACTAATAAATCAAGACCTCAATTTAGTTCTTGCAAATAAGTTAGTCTTTCCAAATCAAAGACAAGGTGCTGATCCAGACTCTAGTGGTGTTGCTGGAGACAATTCCATATCTTTACCTGATGTATTTTTTGGCAGACAAATTATCTTGTTTCTTTGTTAAACTACTACAAAAATAAATTAAAGAGAAGCCATGTTTCTATTAACTAGGAGGGTATGTTTCCTGATTTTCTGAAGCTAATAATTATCTTTAAAACAAAATATTTTATAAAAAGTTAATACTTTAGAGCATCAGATAGACAATTAAGGGTATTTTATAGCTGTCTCTTGAAGTCTTATTGTACATACAGTAAATACCCTATAAAATGCTATTAATTATAATTATAATTAGGAAATAGCTATAGAGTGCTTATGTGATTTTGACAGCATTTTGGGCACATTTTTTCTTATAAAGAGGATAGTTTTAAATTATTGAGCACTGTAAATTTTGGAATATGTGCTTGATTTCCATAAGTAGATTACCACCAGGTTAGCCATACATTTTTGGAGGGCTGTCTTTGGCTAGCTGCCATATGCCACGCAGCTGCTATATTACATCCCCTCCTCAACTGGCCAGGGGAGAAAATAAAGTAAAAAAAGAAACCAAGACAAAGCCAGGTACATAGATCCCTTATCTGGCACGGACAAAAGAGATTCGATTTGAGAAAAAATGCATTTATTGACAATTAAAAGTGCAGAACATGGTGAGAAACAAAGAGAAAGCCCTTCCCTTTTCTCAGGCTCAGCTTTGCTCCTTCTCTCCTGACTCCTACACCTCATCAGCCCAAGCGGTGCAGAGGGATGGGGAATGCAGAACTGCTGTCAGTCCCTAGCAGGTCCTCTCTGCTATTTTTTTCCGCGTTTTTTTTTCCTTTTTTTTCCCTCGCTCTAACATGGGATCTTTCCTACGGACCACAGGAAAGCGCTGCCCCGCCGGGGTCTCTCCTGGCTGCAGGACCATCCCTGCCGGGTCTGTGCTGTCCCCTCAGGGCTGGCAGCGCTGTTTGTGGCTGGGTTCCCCTGGCTCAGCCCTGGCTGCCGGGCAGCGTTTTGCCCTCCCTTGCCCAGGCTTTTCCCGGGGCTGAGGGGCTCCGCCGGGCCCTGTGCTGGGGCCGCTGCAGCCGCGGGCACCGCCGGCATTTCTTACGTGATGTAGTTAAAAAGAAGCCGGAGTTCTGTAACGAGGTCTCAGTATGTAACTGCTGCGGAAGGGGATGGATGTCCTAAATCTGGCAGTTTGCAAAGGCATGAGGATTCTCACTTTTCTTACTGTTGTGTGGATATCAAAAGTGTTATAAATGCCTATTATAAAGTTGGCTTTTCGCAAGGTATGTACTGTATGATTAATAACTTTGTGGTAAGGATATAATTTTTTATTTCTGCTGTTAGTAAAGAAAATTAGGCATAATGGTAGTGTTGATATAGTATGCCTAAACTGTCTTTCTGGCTGGGATAACATCCAGTGAGCATGTAAAGAAGACTCTGCTATTGATACACCAGCTATCAGCATCTCCCATCTGAAGAAAGTACGGACCAAGGCCCAATCTGGAGGTGATAATGAAGACACAGCCAAGAAACACGCATGCTCTAAAAAGGCAGACCCGAGGAGGGGCCATGCAAAACAGTCCCTGGAATATGGAAACTAGTTTATGGAAAAATATGAATATTCAACAGGTTGATACAATAGAAAGTGTATTTAAAGAAAGTCTCTGAAATAGCACGTTGTGGTCTTGGCTGAGTGCCAAGTCACCTGGCCAGCCGTACTTTGCTTTTTCCTTATCTCCTAATTGTCTTATCTTTTATTGAACTTATTTCTTAAAATTTACAAAAAAAGTGAATCTCGTTTTTCACAAAAAGGAAAAGGTGAAGCGTTTTCATGAAAAAGTGAAGAAAATAATACCCATATCACCTTTGGGCAGGAATATTGTCAAGTGTCACCACTATAAAACTCTTGCAAACTAATGTTTTGACTTGCTAATGACTGGATACTTTGGAATAATAGACTAATGCAGCTCCCTTGAAATTAACTGAATGCCAGCTTGTGATGTTATTTGAATGTTAGTCCCCCTTTTATGGTTTATGTTTTTTGGGTTTTTGGGGATTTTTTTGTTTGGTGTGGTTTTGTTTTTGTTTTTTGTTTTATTATTTTTTTCTTTTTTTCTAATAAATACATTTTGGATTAGCATATGCTTTTGACATCATAACGGTATAAGAATTCTCAGTATACCAGTTTCTGTTAATAGCTTAGGATCTGTTGCTGCATCACCTTTTCAGTCAAAATATCTGTATTTACTTGAGCAACTCCATTACAATCCGACCTTTTTTCTGCCACTAACCTACTGGGCAGGGATTCAAACTTTTTAGGTGGATTTCCTAGACTGATTTCAATTTTGGATCTTGAAACTAAATACAGTTTTCCTGTTTTGATGGGTTTTTTACGTGGAAGTACTGTGCAGGATAAGTGATCAGGTCTTCCATCACCTATGGTAATTATGTTGACTTTTGGTAAAGAAACTTATTTTTTCATTCTAAAATAACAGCTCAACAAAAATGATCCAGGAACTTAATAAAAGGAAAAATAGAATATATTTTTGTGGCAAAGATATTAATTTATTTTGATGATCAACATGTTGCTAATACATTGGGAGAATGTTAATGCCTTGATTTCTCTACATAATTATGATTAGCAAAAACAGTGCAAAGTAGAATATGTTACTGCAAACCAATTAGGCAGAAAGTGAACAATCTGGGAGTTTGGGAGACGTTACAATTAGCGCAAGAAACACAGAAATCACTGTGTTGGAAAACAGTACTGTGACCCTGCTGACATCTATGTCCTCGTCCCACACTCCATCTCTGTTAAACAATGATTATACAATGGAGAACTATTTCCAGGGGGTTTGGGTTTTTTCTATCAATGTAACTGATCCAACTTTATTTACTTTTCTTGTGGATTAGAACACAAGTCAGCCTTCATCATCACACTGGATATTTTTAGAAAAAATAAATTCATGGCAAACATTGATCTAGTGGTTTCTCATTAACCTCACAGGGTCCAGCATTCATCCATTGCAGACTTTCTAAGTTATAGATTGCCTTAGAATCAAAAATCCTATCCTTGTCTGATATCCTTTCTAATATATTTCTATCATATGGTCACACTGCATCCTTTGGCAATTTGTTTCAGAAATCCCATGCATGGGAAAAGAAAAAAAAAACATTTTTAGCTTCTTGCACATTTTTTGAATTTTGACTTCTATTGGTGTAATCTTTTTATTTTAACAATGCAATATTTAAATTATTTTGTCCTATTTGTATTCTCTGCACCACACCTGATTTCATGGATATTTATTAAGTTTTTGGTGATCTCTACTTCTGTCTGTACAAATCTCCATTTTTTTTTCTCAAAAGCTGAATAGACCAGGACTCTTCAGCAATTCCCATATCAGAATTGTTCCTTATATCCAATGACATATGTTGATTTTTTTCCCCCTAAACGTTTTCCCCTACAGATTTCACTGTATTTTGTTGTTGTTGTTTTTGTGGGTTGTTTTTTTTGTGGGTTTTTGGGGTTTTTGTTTGTTTGTTGCTTTTTTCCTAATATAACTATAGAGGCTGAACTGTAATTAAATAATAAAATGGGTGTATTGCTAATGCAGAATACTGAAAAACTAAAATTATCTCCGTCCTCTTTCCAGTGCTTTCTACATTGAGACAAGTTTGATTTTTTTTTTACATGATAGATTCATTGTTACTGAAATTTTAATTTATTTTTTTAAACAGCTGTGAATTTCACTTCTGCTTAGAACTAGCTTATTTCCTTTGTATCAACAAACATTAAGGGATCAGTTCTTGTTTGGAATACACATTTCTAAGGCCAGCTTGCATAAGTGAAAAGATTTCTTTAAAATCTCTACTCAGCTGAAAGAGAATAAAGGAGCCACTATTTTGAGCTATAGTTCAGAAAAGCAAAAACAAGCAAACAAACCAAGCATCTTAAAATATTGTGGTGACTATGCACTGTTATGGTAACTATCCACTGAACATAGGATGGAAATCTAGAAGTACCAGAGTTGCAGAAAGTTTAAGCAGAAAGAATTCTGTGCCCCCACAAATACATCAACGGTGTTTAGAATGAGCACCAGGAGAGAATATGTGCCTGGAAGGAAGCAGATGACTATTGAGGAATTAGGTTTCAGTGGAAAGGCAGACTTGACAGCTATAAGCAAGAAACTTGCTCTTATTAAGTTGCCTTCCCTAAATTGTATTTCTGGAGTAGTATAAGGATTGAATTGATTACGTTAACAACACGAAGATATTGAATAGAACCTGAATTAAAAGCCAGCAACTGTATTTTTCATGGGAAAAAATCAAAAAACAAAACTAATGAGAAGCTTTGGATCTCATTTTTGTTTTTGCAGCCAAACCTGTGTTCTTTTGATGTGTGTTGTTTTGTTTTTTGTTTTGTTTTGGGTTTGGGTTTGTTTTCTTCAATTGCTTTTTAACACTTCCTAGTAATTCAGGAGAAGGAAGAGCAATGATTAAGACTGTATTTCCCACAGAGATTTTGTAGCCTAACTTGTCTCAGTGACCATGGCACAGAACAAAATTTTTCCTGTTTATCTGTTTATAGAAAAATTTCTTTCTTTTTAAAAAGAAAAAAAAAAAAAAAAAAAAAAAAGGTAAAAAAGAAGGAATAAAAAAACCCTGCCAAAACACTGTTTTCCTAGCTTCATCATTCCTTGCTGAAAATTTGGAATTTCCATGTAATTGAAAAATAGAACTCTCTTCATTATTTGAGCACTTATGTAATCTGCTCAGAATTTACCTGCCTCCAGATGCCAGTCCTATTTTAACTCTCTGCTCCAATCTAGAGAACTTGTCTTTTAGGCTAATGTTCTCATAGTAATTAAGGAGTGTAAAAGATGGATAATGACAGCCCCAATTGGCAAAGCACATTCCTTCAATGCATGTGTTCTAGAATTTCAGAAGTCCAACAAGACAAAAGCAATAATGAGCTCACAGGATAACAACAATAATGAAGTGTACAGCGAGATTTTGCTAGAACTAAGCCCTAAGGAACTAATAGGTAATAGCAAACTCACCAGCCCCATAACTGCTGTTGTTTTTCTTACCTATAAATATTTTCAAATAACTAAATCACTATGAAATCTTCAGTATTAAAATAACTAAAATGAATCTTAAATAAATCTATTACTATTTCCTGAGTGCTGACTAGTAAAGGCACTGTACAGATGTGTAGTGATTGCCTTATTGATCTTATCAAAAGGTAATAATCCTTGAACCAAGGCTTTCTTATTTGAAATACGCTTGTTATCCTGTTTAATTTTAAAATAACAATCATTCTTGGTAATCTTTGTCGATATTGCACAACTCACAGAATCCAAGAAAGATTCACATGCAAACTATATGGATAGAAGTTTGGGATTCTCTCCAATGTATATTAAGCTGACAGCACTTAGGAAGTTCTAGTTTCTACACTATTTATTAATATTTTACTAATATTAAATTATTAATTTACTAATATTTTTTCAAAACATATTTTAAATGTTAAACGTGTTACTGTTCAAAAAAAAAAAAGGTGCAAAAACATTTCAGGTATCAATATTTATCCTGCATTAAGATCTTAAAAATCTTATATAATTTCCAATTTTAAAAGATAGTACAAAAGTAGTTATTACAAATTGCATGCTATGCGTGACAAACTACATTCATAAAGAAATTCTTCTCTGATCAAGAAACATTTCTTGTTTGAGTCCACATGGAAATTTTGTGTTTGGAGGTGTTTTTCCCTGATCACACTGGAATACACACTGGAATACCTCAGAGAAATTATATATTGAAAATCTCACTCTGCATTAATTCTTTTATAAATGTAGAATAATAGGCATATGTGAGAGCATTGTTTAATGAACATTATAACACTAATGAAAAAAAGTTCTCATTTCTAGTATTCTTAGTAAAAAACATTTTACTTAAAACAATTCTTTAATTATAAAAAATATTTTAACTTTTTTTTTTTTCTTACAGTTTGTACTTAGGCAGCTGAGAATTATCTACTAGCTTTTGAGACTAGTAGCTGAAAAAGACATTGGCACAGGCAATGCTTTTCTGAATCAAACTAATCATTTTGCTGGTTAGTGCTTCGCAGTAAAGCTCAAGAATCTCTGCAAGAGACAATTAAGACATAACATTTCCAGACAGAATTTCCCCCCAGCTCTTGACAGTTAGAGGTCAGTCTGGCCTGAAGTATATGGATTTATATCTTTCCCTTGGGTACATTACTTTGTACATGGTTAGAGAGCTGAAAATGGGAGTTAAAATTCACTGGAACTGCTGTGTGGGATCAGTTAGAATTCTTAATTACGTTGGCCCAAATCCACAAAAATCCGTAGAATGTAGGTGCTCAAAGCTGTCACATACTCTGCAAAACATTTAGGTGCCTTAAGTTCCAGTTTCTGTATTTCAAATTAGGAAATTTCCCTGAAGAATGTTTCTTCTGCCCTGATCTTTGCTGCGCTTTCATTACAGGTTTTAACACCTTCTCATCCTGTATCACAGGCAGAGCTTACAGAACTTGGTTCTAAAACTCTGGACAGAGTTTATGTGGCTCAAGTTACATGACAGATATTCACAAAAATTACAGAAATGATAATCTCTTCTATACTTATTGCTCCCATTGAAAGCAATGATAAGTCTGCAGGCATTGCAAGTAAATGATTAGTTCTATGAGAGGTTTATTTGGAAGCATAATCAAGAAATAAGGAAAAAATGCTGTACAGTGAGTTGTTCCCTATAGAAAAGATCACTCTTGTGTTTGGATAAGAAAACATTTGAAATCAAGTCCTCCACTGGTTTGAATAGGCAGTATTCTTCTTCACTTCAAGAAAGCATTTCTGTTTTGGTTTAGATTGGAAAAAACCCAGGGTTTCACCAATGTTTAAAAGTACATTTCCTAGAAAAGTCATTTAGCCTCTCATTATGCCCTTGCTGATAGGAAATTGAACACATTGTAGAGAGACAGTAACAGGTTAAAAAAGCACTACCCTCCTACATATTAGAATGATTGAACATTGAAAATTCTCACACTAATAAAATTATTATAGAACAAGAAACTTTATTTGATTTTTCTTTTCATTAAAAGAAAACTTTTATAGGAGTTCAGTAGGCCTTTGACCTGCAGCAGAATGGAGGAGAGTAAGCAATGCAGAAAATCGATTGTATCTTACTGTAAAGCTTTATCCTAATATTGCCAAATTTTAATAACTCTCTAAATATGGACAATGAATCAGATTTAGAAAGAAGACATTGTTTATTCAGTGCTGGGTGCCAGGTGGAACCTTTCCACAAACTGAGCATGCCAGGGAGGAAGCAAAAAGAATTCATGCACTACAATTTACATAAGCCCTTCTATCTAATACATAGTCACCACCTGCATAATACAGTCATTTAGCTGGGCTACCTTGCTCAGTCTTTCTGACTACATTTGCATGGGCCTCTTCAGGGGTCTCTAGTAGTCTCTGAGGGTCGTTTTCAGAGGTGCCCCCTACTCAGTTTCAAGCAAAGTTCAGATTAGATTGTGCAAAACACAAGGTTGTATTCCAAATAAGATGTGATCTGCAGCTCCAGCCTTACTTCCTAATAAATTGCCAAACAGGACGTAAAATACAAAGATTTTCATAAACATTAAGCAATATCTGCTTAACACACATGATAACATTTATTTGCATTTAAGAGGAGGTTTAAAGGTGAGAGTGATACCATCAGATTACATTTACAACAAAATAAAAAAGAGGGACTGAGAATTCTGCTTAAAGACATGAATAGGATGTTATTTTTCTTAAGGAATATATTACTTGCAGATCTAAATATAGACACAAGATTTATCTGCTCTGTGGGGGAGCAGGACTGAATGGTGCATTACTTTTTATCATGACCTCATAGTACTTATATATCAAGTAAGATAATTTTTGGTTTCTAAAAGTTGAAAGGTGGTGACTAGGCAATTCTTGGGAGCTGTTTCTGGGAGTGGGAAAATCCGCCCCATCCTCATCTCATTGCAGACTACTTGCATGTCTTAAAATTGGAACAAAGAAGGGCATACTGTTGTTTGGTATAGTACATCGACATGCTTTGCTGTCTGTCTGTGAGTATGTTAACCACTGTTCAGTGTCCTTATAGCTGCTTTATATTCCTGTGCTATGTATATTTTGTGGTATACTTGTGCACTTCAAAAGCACAACTCGTACCCAGAGTCAATGAGGCACCAAGTGGGTGAATTTCATGTCAAAACCTACAATTACTTTGTCCATTTCTAGACAGATCATGCACAAGATTTTATAATTATAAATTCTCATTTCCTCTTCTGCTTTATTTAAATGATCCTTGCTAATGCTTGGTATTAATATTTTCCCAGACATAAAATGCAAAAAACAATTAGCACTTTGCTTTTTTTGGTTTTGGTTTTGTTTGTTTTTGTTTTTGTTTTTGCTTTTTTGTTTTGTTTTGCTTTTTTGGGTTTTGGGGGGGTTTTTTGAGGTTTTTTGGTGGTTTGTTTTTTTGTTTGTTTGTTTGTTTTGCTTTGTTTTGTTTTTGGTTTTTTTGTTTGTTTGTTTGTTTTGGTTTATTTTTGTGTTTGTTTTTTTACTTAACTGCTCAAATTTTCACTTACAACTTGTTTCTTGTTTTGCACCTGAAATTTTACCTGGCATTCACTTGGGGAAATAAAAATGTAAACAGTCAAATTATTGTTTGAAAAGAATTGAATTTCTTTATATCTATAACACTAA
This sequence comes from Sylvia borin, assembly GCA_014839755.1. Taxonomy (NCBI): domain Eukaryota; kingdom Metazoa; phylum Chordata; class Aves; order Passeriformes; family Sylviidae; genus Sylvia; species Sylvia borin. The sequence goes on from CM025957.1 coordinate 80,393,619, forward strand.
AATAAGCATTCAATATGAACTCTCATTTTGCAGAAAAGAAAAAATATTTTTGAAAAGCAAGAATTAGATATGTCAAATTGAGCTATATGTGATAGACTCCTTTATAGAAATTTTAGCTCAAAACTCATCCATGAGTGTCTTATAAATAAAGTCATCCTGGATATTTTTAAAAATAGGTTTGAAAGCTAGAGATACTGACCAGACAAAGCATTCCAATTTTTATATACTTACTGTGATGAAATTACTTTTGAACTCCTTCCCCTTATCTTTCATCTCATCTATTTGCTTTAAGGAGAAGTGCTGTAAATTAGAATAATTTATTTATTTAACATTTATTAACTTATGGGCTTATTGAACGTTATACTAAAGGCAGTACTATGAATCAGAATAACAAATTAGTGCTCCTTCAAATCTGATATGAATACAATGCTGACAATTTTCTTCAAATAAGCTATGAATTTTAAAACCAAACTCAAGATGTTTTAATAGAAGATCTAATAGTTTGATTATCCAGATGGCATATATTTCAGTTAATTTTCTTTACATGTATAGCATTGACAAGAAGAAAAAAGGAGGATTTCTACCTCAAAGCATTTTGGAAAATCTAGGAAATATGATGTTTAGATAGGATGATAATGTTACTGAAACTCAAAATAAATCTGCCACTGAACTATTATTCACTGTCTTTATCATTGTTACATGTTTCAGATCTCCATTATCTAACACTTTCTGTCAATTGCAGGGAATACATGATTTAAAAGAATGCCAGGATATTGATATGTAAGAAAATTACAGGTGACAATTCCCTTGACTTTTTAAAAGCAGTCTTTCTCTAACATTTTTGCAAGAAACAAAGCATATACAACGTTAATTCTTTAACAAAGAATGTTGATTATAAAAAAGTATTTTTATGAAGAGATATTCGAGGTATTGCTAAAATTATTGAATATAAGTTCAAATTTGAAAGTTTACAAAATGTTGTTGAAATGAGGATTTCAAAAATGAAAAATAAATCTCCATCTAAAGCACCATCTATCTAATAAAGAAGATAAATATTACATATTAGCTTCTGTAAATAACTTAGCAGACAGTTACAGACACCTTTTGGAGACAAAATAAGATTCCACGAGCAATTTTGTGTATTTTCTATTCTTGTTTCTTATAAAATTGAGAATTTGTAAAATTAAGCTCTGCAATATGATAAGATTATATGGAATCCTTATATATTTGCTAATAAAACTTGTCTCAAATATAAATATTTATAACTGGCTACGTTAAAAAAAAAAAAAAAAAAAACAATAAAAAACAAAAAACAAAACAGGATCTAGGATGATTTACCAAAGTTTCACAATACTTTCAAAATAGATAGGCAGTATTGGTTTTAGCCTAAGGAAAATAACCACTTTAGACTCAGGCACCAAGCTTCACTAGAGATTGGTAAATGATCACAATTGACTTCTGAAAAAGAGAAGTATGCCAGACCAAATACTGTGAAAAGTTTATACATGTCTCTCCAGGCTCTTAGCAGTAAGAAGGGTCTTTCCAGTGGGATATGGAATAAGGGACTTAAAAAGATGGTGCATTGATTTGTAAGTGAAACAATATTGTTTTACTTCTTTTGACATTTATTCACAGGTAGGTAAATACTCTGAGTTCCTGAAAGCAAACAAATGGTATATAAAATGAGAATACTCAGATCTGTGTAATTTTAAATTCAATAGCAATTTAATAGATGGCACACAACAGAAGAAAGGAAAACTATTCTGAGCCAGGTTGTAGTTCAATCTTTCACTGGCTGTTTGATATGAATTTAAAATGGCCATTTTAATGAAAATTAACAGGCTACTGACAGAATATTTCTTGTGTGGCCCCAAAATATCTAAACAAATTTTATTTTCTTTTAATATACGAGGGCATTTCTCATTCAAGAGTACCTTGATTTCATGCTTTTACATAGTTTTGAAATAAATTGCTTCATATTTTTCTTGGGATAGCTCTTAGGATTTATAATATTTGGGGCATATATTTTTTTGATTGTATTTTTTTACCAAGCTGATGAAGATAAACATACAAGTGATCTAAGAGTCGTGTCATAGTTAAACACAGTTCTGTTCCCAAAATAAGGGTGGTGGACAGGAACAGAATGCTTCTTATATCTATGGATCTTTGATATAACAAATTACTGCTCATAGGGAGAGGTTGTCTGTCAAAACAGTGTCAAAATCATTGTTCTGCCAGGATTTGTTCAAGACTTTTTAAAATATGTTTGCAAAATATATTTTTCAAAGTCAAAACTGCAATGAGGTTATTGGTGGATTATTAAGTTACTTTATTCAGTAAGATTATTATCTACCAAAATTTTCTGATTGGAGATTTAAAGGTTGATGTGTTAAGTTTAGGAAAGTTTCGGCATATTAAATGGACATTAGTTATCTCCCTATCTGTGTGTTTGTGGAGGGTTTGCTTTTAGCGTGGAGAATTTGACCTTTGCATGATTTAAAATATAGAGAAAGTTCCTCGGTATTAGAAAGTCTACTGATATTTCTGAACCTTCCTGGTTTCCTCTAAGTGTCCATTGTGCACTTGAATTGATATGTAGGTCATGATTTCAAGGAAAAAACTGAGGTCTGTTGGTTGTAGTAATAACTTATATTTATCACCATGGTTGATCAATATAGTGATGTCACCTGACCATTTCTTTTTAGTTGTTTTTCAGAGGGGGAGGAGTGGAAACATAAACTTTTTTTTTGTCTACTGTTGGATAGTAAATTTTCTTGTTATTTGGGCAGTAGTTCTGTACATTACTGTGGTGATTTAGAACCGATTGTGATTGACTGTTGGAGTCCAAGACATCCCCTTGGATGACCTGGGACCCGAGGAAGGGAATTTGAGCCCTGGACAGGGGGTGTGGAGCCGGTCCAGGGGGCTCAGAGACCTTGGCACAGAGCCCAGGGAAGCGCTGGGTTTGATTTTAGTTCATGGGAGAGGCTTCTGACACAGAGAGAGAAATTACAAACCACCGGGATGTGAAAACAGTACTTTAGTATAGTAGAAGATACAAAATTCAGGAGTTTTAGGGTTTATAGAATAGAGGTAAATGGGGACAAGATGGTGGAATTTGGGTGGTACCTCATGTACTTCTCCTTTTTCCTCGTCCTCCACCTTCTAGGGTGGTGATGGCACAAAGTAGTTAGAGTGGGTTGGATCAAAGTAGAAATGACACTTTTAGTGTGGGCACTAAGCATTAGTACAAAATAGTAAATAACCGACGCGTAGTAATCTGTATAAATGTAAGGGAACATCCCATCGGGAGGCGACTGCCTCGTGTCCCAGCCGCTGTTTGGACCTCGGCTGGGAGCAGAGAAAATTTTGAGATACCAAATAATAAACAACATGAGAAACCTGAAAACAGACCTTGAAGATTCTGCTTTTTTATACCGAGGCGACTTGGGGCTTTTAGAGGGCCAAGGACTTTATACCACCTAAATCTCGGGTGAGGAAACCCTCCCCGAGAATTGACAGGTTGGCTGACAAATCGGAGTGTTTCTATGCCTCTGGAAACACAGCCTTAAATCCGAAGTTTTCAGGTGGCTCAGCCTCTTTCCTTTTCCAGTCATTGAGAAGGTAACATCACCTCCTGGGTCGGGGTTCGGGCTGGTCCCCCTGGGGCATGGCCTGCCGGGCCTCGGGGGGTTCCCTGCCTGTGGGACAGTGGGTGAGGCTGGCCGTGTCCCCTCTGTCCCCCCCTGGCTCCTCCGATGGGCAGAGGAGGAGGAGGAGGACTGCAGACCAGCAGTCTGGCCCTGCACCAGGACCATGTCAGCCGTGCTCTGGGCCATGGATGCCAGAACCACTGGTCCGAAGGAGGAGAAACTCTTAAGAACTTTTCTCCGGAGCTCTGGGAAGCTGATCTAGGTTTGAGTCGCTTTAGATCTGACCAGAGGTGGAGAAGGTTTCACCCATCAGCGCTCCTGAGCATGCTCCCTCTCCCCCTTCCTCCCCCATCATCATCAACTGTGGCCTTGAGTTCACTGAAGAAGAAAAAAAGCTCTGAGCAAAGATTTTAACCCTTTTCCGTCCTCCATGGAAGACAATGTGATTTAAAATGTAGAGAGACAAAGTCAGTGAAAGAACTGAAAAAGACTGTTTTGAAGATGGGATGGAGGAAGTGGACATTTCTGACCGGACTTCTCTAGATGTTCTCTAGATGATCTCTAGAATTATAGGGAAATGGACTGTTTCTGTAATATCCTAATGCTGCTTGGGGGAATGCAAGTTCTAGCCAAAAGGTTGTGTGTATTGATATACATGGGTTTTAATTGAGAATTTTGATTAGAATATGTCCCCGGCTCCTGGGAAAGAATAAGGAGGTCCCTATTTCTTTTGAGATAGAAGTGAATTTAAAGATGGAAGAGAATCCCTGTTTTGTACTAGAAAAGCATTCTTAAAATGATACCCCAAACATGAGGAAGCCCATAAACAGCTTGGGAAACTGTTATATGAGTGAGACTGCACAGAATCTGCAAAATTCCGAGCAGTTGCAGATCTGTGGCCTTGAAAGCTACTAGATTTTTTTTCTTGTGGCGTGTTCTCCATAACCCTAGAGAAGCTCCTCTCCCAAGGTGATGTAGAATCGTGTTTAAATGGTGGCAACTGACTGAAAAATCATCGTTTTCTCTCTGTGGTGTGTGAGAAAGTGAACAGTTGAGGGGATGGGGAGGAAAGGTGTTTGAATGTCTCAGCAGGTCTCATTTTTTTCCCTCTCTTTTTCTTTGATGTATATTAATAAAATCTACCTGTTTTTACTTGTAAGTTGTACCTGTTTTGCCTGCTTCTCTCAAAGTCCTATCTCCTAGCTGATAAACTAAATTTGGCAAATGTCAAACCACGACATAAATGGTGCATTGGCCGGGAAACTAAATTGAAATTACAACAATTACTCATATTAAATAATGTGTTGGAATTTTTTTCTCTGAAATATACAGTTGGCCTATCCCAGTCATTTCTTTAGCACAGCAAAAGGCTTTCCACATGCTTCAAAAGCATCACTGTGGTATTTTGTTCTTCCTAACTCTACATAGTCACTGTAAACTTCTGTCAAGAGAATAAACTATTATGAAGAACAGCTTGCTTTAGTTTGCCTACATATTTTGAGTGCTTTCTACTTTTACATTTTTTGGTTTAAAGCATGTCTCATACAAACCCAGAAATAATTAGGGTCTTTCTATCCTCTGCTTCTGAACAATAAAAGTGGAAGTACAGCAAAATTTATTCATAAATTATCACACTTTGCAGTTGAAAGTCTATATAATGTGAAATTATACACCAGTATCTATTCCTGAGTGTGGTGAAGTATAAAGCTAAGAGATACTTTGATCACAGAAACCTCAACTTATAAAATTATTCACAAGCACTTATTACATCTTAAACTCACTTCAAATTCTAATTCAGACTTAGTCCCAAATTTAGAAACTTCATAGAGAGCACAGTATCAGAAAAAGGTACTTTTCCAGTTTTATGGTTATTCCATGGAGCTCTGGAAACTTCCCTCTCTAAACTTATGTATTTTTGTGCAAAGTTTACAAGTAACTTTGATAGGGTAGTTGTGTGGCTTTTAGTTGTATGGTAGTTGTGTGTGATGAAAAACTGATGTTATTTGATTCCATGCCTATCTCTTGAGGAATCCATATGACTGAAATAGAAAAACACTAATCTGCTTAGGTGAGATAGAAGATTATACTGCAGATAAGAAATGATAAAATAACGTACTGTAAATCTGCTTAAATGTGTATTTATTAATACCAGTTAAGTCATTTAAGGCCTGCTTGGCAGGATGATGTGCACTATGGAAAGGCCAAAGGCAAGCTATATGATACAGGTTTAGAAAAATCAGAGATTATATTTTTTTTGTGGTTTCTTTCAGAATATGGAAAAAAAAAAAAGTATTTTGTGTGACATATGTTTGACCTCTTCAGGACTTTCATGTTAAAAAGGACCTATGTTAAAAAGGTAGTAGTAATGAGTGTCAGAATGTGTGGAGGAGGTGACACACTTGAGACCAGGATGAGGAAAGGAAAGGGAATGGAGTACTCACAGGGTAAGAAGTCTGAGCCTGTAAAAGAAGGAATTAGATGTATGCTATGGCAGCCCAGCCATGGTGGGAGGGAGGGTGGCTGTAGGAGAGCAGCTGGGAAGACGTACCTCTCCATGTAATAAGTGCCTCCAACTGGAGCCCAAGGTCATGAGTGGCTCACACACACTGAACTTCCACACAAATATCTCCAGCACACATTGCTATTTCTTAGTGCTTTCAGAAATAATGTAGTCCTGTCATGCTTCTGCTCTTTGCTTTCTTACAGCTAGGTCACAGAGCCTCATCTCATCTATGAAGAAAAGTTACTGTATTTTTGGATCAAGTAAAGTCTAGCTAAAATAAGACAGGGTTAACTGAGCTAGAACTATTGCACACTCATTACGGTAAGAAGGGACTAAAAAAAGGAGTACATAAACTCTGACCCTGACTGCTTTATTTCTTCTTGCAGATTGCTCTGTAGAGCTCTTTTGTGTGAGTGGCTTATCCAGTACTTGAAAACATCACCTTTCACACTTAGCTAGAGTGGAATTTCTTCAGGTTGTGGTGTATATAGGATTTACTGAGGAGTCTGTTTTTTACAGCTTACAGTAATTCACAGTGGAAAGTAGGAAAAGAAAAAAAAAAAAAAAATTATGTGTTTCACACATAACAGAATCACAGAATATTTTGAGCTGGAAGGGACCTACCAGGATCATCAAGGCAAACTCTTCAGTGAATCGCCCACAAAGGGATCAAACCCACAACCTTGATGCTTTTAGCACCATGTTCTAACCTACTTGAGTTGTTACAGACAAGAACAGGGAGAGGCCGTCACTTTTCTGGCTAGTATATCTAAAGCTATGAAGCCATGGTTCCTATTAATTCTGTAGGTGTTGTGGTTTTTTTTGTTTTTGTGGTTTTTGTTTTTGGTTTGTTTTTTTTTTTCCCCCAGGAAGAACTATCATTTTTCTATGGTAAAACAATTACATCTGGGGTGGACTGGGGAGGACAAGATGAAAAGGAATTTGGAATCATAAACATTGCCCTTCTGTAATAACTACAGGGTCAGAAAGAAAATATGGAAATGTCTTAATCTCTGCTTTAATTGCCAAATGAAAAGGTTACAACATACCAAATTTGTTTTCATTGTAAAGGAAATAGAATTATCATCTAGTGATTCAGTTCTGCTGAAGAAGCTTCCTTTTCTTGACAACTCTAGGGGTTGTCAATCATTCTCTAATACATTAGACTCTAGGGGTTTGTGGCTATCTGTGTAGGGTATATACATCTGGTTTAAAGGCTGAAAAAAGTATTTTTAATTTGGCTTCGTAGAAGTCCTCATTTCTGCCAACCAGGAAAATTTATATTAAGATGTCTCTCACAGACTGTCCGATGCATGTCTCCTTTGGTGATTCCCATGCATCATTATGTTTCTTTAAAGTAATGGGGATGATAAATGCATCATTCACTGGTGATGTGAGTCCATGTGCTGGTATGGATTACACATCGAGGCTGAAAGCTTCACTGTTATGACTTGGAAGATAGGAAAATAAAAATATTAACAGCGATTAAAAAAACCAGTCCTAGTTCCTCCCTGAAATGTTTCTCTTCTTGTCTCTGTAGCAAGGATTATTCAAGACTCAGCACAGTAGCACAAAGTATATTCCTGGAAAGCTGCGAATTTCTGTATGACAATCAGTAAACTTAATCATCACTCTTGTTTGACTTGCGGTCAGGCTATTTTAAGGAGTAGCTTAAAATTTGCTCCTCTCTGGCCTCAGCTGAGTTCATCTCATGTTACAGTTTCTAGTAATTGCTAGTACAAATTGGATTGTAGTGTTCATTCCATTTTGTGCCAAGACAGATTCAAGCTATATGGTGATAGTGTGTGGGTAGGACAGGATTGTACTCACATACATACACAAAAATCTTAGTTGTTAAAAGCCCCTATGAATGACATCTTTTTTTCAAACCAGGAGCCAGAGCTCTGATCAGAAGCTGTGTTAAGTACCCGAAGACACAGGAACAGAAAATTGTGTGTTTTTCTTGAGGTTCTGGTTCAGTACATGCAGTTCATTGGTGCTCACTACTCGGTCATAAGACATTAATAAAAGCCCTATATGAACGGAACATTCCTTGATCCTCTAGGATTGTTCAAAGGAGAGTTAAGCTTTTTATAATGCTGCAAAGGCAAATCATTCGAGAAACTTGTTCACTCAGTGTCATACAATTTTTTTTTCCTGTGGTACAAGGGAATTTTGTATGTCAATGGCCTAAAAATATATGACATTGTATAAGACTTTGGCAAGCTAAATGCTTATGACAGAGGAATTTAAAATGAGTGTTTAATGAATGAACACTGCTTAAATATCAGCTTATGACATTGTAAATCAAGGTTACTATGCTTAGGTCATGCAAGATTAGGAGCTGTAAAAGTGACCCTTTATCTCAGCAAAATAATAATTTTCATTTCAACTTGTTTTAATTGAAATATGGGTGATGGTCTGTAAGAATTAAGGGCTTTCAGTCCTCCTAGTGATTATGGAGGTGAGGGGAAGCTATGAGTATATGAAGCCTGCTGATCCCAAAGCTGAACTTGCTTTGAGCAGGAGGTTGGGCAGGAGGTTGGGCAAGAGTTCCTTCCAGACTGAATTATTCAGTTTTTCTGTAATTCTATAACACCAAATAAAGTACAGAAACAATACCTTAAAAAACCAGAAATCCTTCAATGAAATTATTTCAACATATTCTTTTAAGTCATCTGAAAACATAATTTTTATTGGTAGCATTTTTCCTCAGTCTTGGAATTAGTCTTATGTAGATAGTCATATAGATAGTATTTATATCTTCTGAATTGAAGACAAAGCATTTAGAGACAGGAATCTCATTTTAATTGACTTTCAAGTGTTCAAAAAGAAAAAAAAAAAAGAAAAAAAATAAACCTAGAAACCCATTATATCATAAAATTCATGGCTTATCCCCCAAATCCATCTTTAAAGACTATACTAAAATTTAAACTGTCCAGAAACTTGTATTTCTCTGAGATTATTTTTTCCCATTTTATATTACATTATTGTTAAAACCAAATAAAGAAACTAAAAATAAAAGAAAAACAAAAAATTGCTGTGTTTTGAGACTTGAAATTATTTTGCTATTTCTTGCTATGCTGTATTTTTCTGGTTTTGATCAAGGAAAATAAGTAGATTCTATGCTGCTCACATCTACATTACTATGCACTTTATACAGAACTAAAATTTGTTCTAGAACTGAATACATATAACAAGTAAATGAAATAATAAATGGGAAATCCTATGCTGCAGTATTTCTTCCAGTTCCTTACCTCCACAAATAAAATCTCAGGAAAAGAGAAGACTGCTGAGAAATTTTGGACAGTAGTATAAGCGTGCAAGGAAGGGAAAAATCTCACATGCAACATAAAAGATGAGGTAATATTACTAGAATCACTGAATCACAGAATCATTCAGAATGGAAAAGACCTCTAAGATCAAGTCCAATCTATAACCAAATACCACCACATCAACTAGATCATGGCACTAAGTGGAGTGTTTAGTCATTTCTTAAAAATCTCCGGGGATGGTGACTCCATCACCTCCCTGGGCAGTCCATCCCAATGTTTAACAACCTTTTTCTTCCTTCTCATGTCCAACCTGAACCTCCCCTGGTTTAGCTTGAGGCTATGTTCTTTTGTCTTGTTAGTTGCCTGGGAGAAGAGATTGATACCCACCTGAAAGGGGAAAAAATATAATAGGAAAGAATTTTCAGTCACATGAAACATGCAATTCTATTCTGGCAAAATGCAAAGTAGAAGAGATATATAAATAAATTAACCTCGAAAATACAAAAAAAAACCCACCCTGAATCAGATACAGGAATGATGAAATGTAAAATACCTCATTCTAATATGCTGTCAGCAAACAATCATTCCCTTGTCCACATTAACTCATCATATATTTACTTACTACTTTTTATTATTTCGTCTTCTTCAAAGAGTTTTAATATGCATTATTGAAAATACAAAGACAAAGTAGGCAGTAGTTTTTACTACTAAAATATCTGACTTTAAATCCAAAAATGTGTACTTGGAGAAAGCACAATAAAAATGTTACTTTAGCAGAGTCCATAATATCATGCTATTCGCTGCCATTATGAAACTTCTGCTCATAAAGGAAATGATCCTTTCCATATGAGTTAAATCAGAAGGCAATAATTTCTTTAAATTCTCTGGATACAGAAACCCAGACAAGAATATGAATTGTTGGTTTTGATTTTCTTTGTGGCTTGAAAAAGACATGGTAGTATAATGTTTCTAAATATTTTCATTAAATCTTTTTTACAAAGGAGATATAAGTTTTTTGTTTCCTTCCCTTTCTGCAAATTTTAAATATGTAAAGCCTACCCTCTTTTTCACTAACATTTTGAAGCCTGGGGTAAGATTAGGGAGCCAAGCCAACTGAATATGCTTGTCAGCTGGCCAACATCCTCTCCCTGAATGTTGAGTACCAAGGATGTAATGATGTTCTTCAACTTAATGACATCAGAAACACTGAATTGAAGGCAGTGTATTTGAAGGCTTAGATATATTTATAATGAATTTATGTTAATTGAAGTATCACTGTGAAGCCTTCCTTTTCCACTTTTCACTGAACTGTGCTTTTGCTGCAAATTCACTGTATAAATATCTTATTTTTCTTTGTGTTGAGAGGATTATAATTTGGTTTTGTAATGGGGGATTGACTCAGGGGCAGATACACTTCAAAACATCTGAAGACTTTCTATGAATCATTTTATTCCTTAAATAGTTATTATTAATGCAATCAAACTATTATTAATCACAAAAGGTAAGTATTCACACAGTATGCTAATCACTCACTCACTCACTCACACCCATCTCTCCCTGTAGTTCCCCAGTTGGATCTGTGGCTGGGGGCAAGTCCCAGCTGTTTCCTGAGGAGCAGAGGGACATACTAATGTCACTTGGCTTTTAGGCAGGAGTTTGGGCCATTCTTCAGAGTGATGTTTATTTCATTAGGTGTTTCTGTAATGGTGTTGTCTCCCTCTGCACAAGTGCTATTGCAATCTTGGATGTGGCCTGACTTACATGACCTTCTCTTGATGTCAGGTATGTTTTAGTGGCCTTCTACAGACTGAACAATCTCTTCCTGTCCTGACTTTATTGATTCTTGCATATCCAGCAGAATTCCCAGTTGCCAGATGTTGTCCATGAGCCTCTACACTCGCTCCTTACTCAGCATGTGTTTTTCCTCTTTTCAGATCTTTGTTTCCCGGTAAATGTTTCTCAGTCCAAGCCTCCTGAAATTTGTGAAAGCTGTTCAGATAGATGGATATAAGGAGGCCCTTGCTGACAATATCAGTCCTACATCTCTCTAATAGTTTTGCCTGTTTTTTGTCTAACTTCAAAAGTAATTGACTTTTATTAAATTTCATAAAACAGTTCTTCAGTTCAGAGAATACTGTCAGTGTTCTTAGTGGTAGATTCTCTAAGGTTTTTTCCAATTCAGTTGTTCAGATTCCTTTCCTGCTCCCCACTCTTGCAAATGACTCTAAATAATTTCTCCAAGATTTAGCTCTAAAAATTCTTCAAATATTTTTCACTTTCTTCCTAGATGTCTCCTACCGTTGCAGTGCCTCCATTCTGTTAAATTTCATAATATTCCCTGCAATAAATATTTTTTTCTTTATCTTAGTGTATCTCTTCACATTGCAAATAACTGCAAAATCACAAAGTGTCAGCAATGGACAGAAAATTGTAGTCAGCTTCCCCAAAATAATTTATTAGCTATTTGATTTCATTCTGTCTTTTGATAAAACTTATCTGCTCTCTCTGCTCCCCTTTAACACTCAAACTTGCAACTTTGTTGCTTCAACATGGCATTTGTTTTCTTTTTTTCCCCAGCCCCAAATTACATCCTGTCCCTCAACATGCACGGTTCTCATGCTCCACATATTAGTGTTAAGTACTGTGGGGTGTAGATAGAAGCAGGTCAGGGACTGCATGAGGAGTTCCTTCATATTTAAACTGCAACCAACCATCTCAGCACAGAGCTCTAGTGTGTTACTAAGCCCACCAGGGAACAGTAAACAGATCAAGATTCTATACATACTAGAAATACATAAAAAAACCTTTATATCACCAGAATGCTCAATAAACAATTAGGTTGATTCATATTATCTTTAGTCAGTAGTACGTGAAGTGTCACTTCACTTGAACAGCTTTATGATAGTTAAAATGGAATCATTGCTGCTGAAGTAAAGGAAGCTGAGGGGGTTTTTTAAGAAATGCAGTAAAATGTATCCACTGCTCAAAAATATCTGTTCAAGAAAATGTATAATAATAGTGTGTTTGGAATATATCTATCCTCAAGGCTTTAACAGACATACATTGCAAATACAGGGCAGAGCTAAAATATATTTATTGTTCTTACCCTTCAGATAATTAAAAAATACGGTTCTCAGAAAACAACTCACTGTTAAGACTGTGCTCTCAGGATATTTATCAAACAATAACATCTCCTGCTCAAGCACCTCAATAGCTCTCACTACTAGGAACCTTTTAAAAATAATGAGATATTGCAGTTGTTACAGGCACAAGAACCCAGAAATCTGTTACATGGAGAAGCTTCAGGGTGAGAAAAATGGAGGCATGATAAATATAATGGCTTTGAAGCCATAACAGGTTTTTATTTGCCCAGTTACATTAAGGAAAATTACGTAAAACTGTCATTTTGAGTTTCATATTGTTAGAAAACTTTAAATTTAGACTTTTTTTTTTCTTTAAAAATTGTTGCATGAAAACTGAGTGCTCTTGTAGATAGTAAAACTGTTAACTTTGAAAAGCTGAAGTCTATTTACAGAGGGGAATAGATCAGACATTAGCATTTGACACGTTAATTGACTAATAGTAGTGACATTACAGATTCATCGTTAATGTCATTCTTTGCTCTTGTGGATTGTCATTGTTCCCTTGAAATCAGTGTCAGCTGAGTTTTCGTATTCTTTTAGTCCTTGACAATTTTCTAAAAAAGTACAAATTTGTTATTTTAACTTGAGAAAAGGATCTACACAGACATGCTGTTGTGAGAGACTGAAATGTTAATGGGTAATGACTCAGTCAGCCATTTGCAAAAACAGCAGGTGCTTTGCTGCTGATGTGCAAGGGAACAGCCCAGGTGCAGAGGGGGTGAGCATCCACCACAGGAGGCTACAAGCTGGGTTTTGATTCAGATGAAGAGAAAGGCAAATAAGAGGCAGATTCTGCAAGGTGGGATAATGGTTATCATGCCCAATGTCCTCCTTTATATAACTGGTTCAGCTGAAAATCTCTGCCCCTGGAAAGGAATCAGAATATTCACATTATTCATCCCTTCTGGTATGGGTGTAACTGGCTCAGGTGTGAAAACTCCGCCCAGGGCATTCACCTGTAGGCCTGAGGATATTCATTCCTCCTGATGGGGCATACCTACCTCAACTACTCTGAGTGAGAGGCAGCTGTCATGACTTCGAAGGTATCGTAAACCATCAAACACCTCAAAACACCCCCAGACATATTTCTAGGGCATTCTACCACAGGACTGCACTTCATCCACAGTGTTCCATCAGACAGTGTAAAATTCTGCCCCACACTCAGGGAGAGGTACCAGAGCATTCCCATCTGAACCTGAATGTTTATTAATCCGTTGAACTTTGTGTTTCACCATGATGCCTTTAGTTTTAACTTTTACATTTTTAAGATCAGTACTGCTTTTTGCGTTTAACTCTAAAACTCCACAACCTGTCAGCTACTCTTCTTTCATTTTATTCAGACAAAACAATTCCTCTCTAGGCCTGAAACTCAAGAGCACCTTACTGTCTCAGGCAGGCCCCCAAAAATATAAACAACAGTGAATTGGGGGGAGCAACCTTGGAATAAATTACTTCATTACATGAAGCTGTAATTGGACAATTAACCCCTGATATGCAAATAAACCAAACTTACATTTGTCTGAAAATCTCATGACTGTCATCCATCTTGGGTGTAGCCTCTGTGAGGCTCCTGCAGTGCCCAAGATGTACCCTTTGAGGCCTTTCCATAAATACCTGCCTTTATCCTCTGACTCAGTCAAGCTTCTGTTCTAGGTAGCCTCTCCAAGACATCAGCAGGATTCCCCCACCCCCAACCATTGAGACATCACTTCCACCAGTAGACATATAAATCAAGTCTCTCGCTGAATCCACAGGTGGTGATTTCTTTCTCCTCTTATTCTTTCTTTCTTTTTTCTACCTTTTCTTTACACATTTTGTTAAGTGTTATTTTATGCTTTTATATTGCTAAATTTCTGTAGATAACAATACTCAAGATGGCTACATACTTCCTTTCCATTTCAAATTGTTCCCAAATAAACCCTACATATCACTGATCCTTCAGTGTCATTTCACTCTAAACCACCCTAAGGGATCCATTAACATGAACCCCAGTTATCCTCAGGCATCTGCTGTGACACATCCCAGAAGGCAAGTCAGAAACCCTCTGAAAAGGATAGTGACATGGGACATCTAGCTTTTATTACAAAAGTGAACTATGGTAGTGACTTTGAGGGTGATTTTTTTCTATTTTAAGAGTTGAACCAGAACCATTAAATATTCTGGGGTAATTAAAAATTCATATAAGCAAATTTTCCCACAGAGTTTCTCTGATATGCAGCATCTGATAGTGTCTACCCATGCTGGAAAAAGAAATATTTAGAAAATTCTTTGGATTTAAGGCTTGCTCTGATTTTATAGGAAAAAAAACATTTGGCTTATATTCAAAAGTTTAATGGCTAACTCAGAATTCTTATTGTGTGCATATCATCTGGACTTGATTTCATTATGAGATCAGAAGAAATAACTCTTAGACTGTTTGATGCTCTCTTCTTCAGTTGTTTTGTTTTATTTTTTCTCCGTACATAATAAATATGATTTTTTCATGACAATGCATGATGAAAAATCATGTCCCTGGTGAAGACAGTCACACTTGTTAAAAAACAGCTTTTTAACTCCTTTATTCATTCATCTAATCAAAAAAAAAAAAAAAAAAAATTAAATTATCTTCCTGCAGTTTGAGCTACTACTCTGATTGCTTTTACTTATTTCTCCCATATTGAACCTTGTGACATATAGGATCTTATAATGTGTAAATTCATTTTAACCAGTCTGACAATCAGGATTCCACATTCAGGAATCTTGTAAACAGAACAAACTTTTGTGTTCAAATTGTAGATGATTAGCAAAGCAATTTTGTCTTGAGAGTTTCCGATGCTGTAGCTAGCCCATTCTCTGGTCTATTTACTATTGATTTAGGGAGAATAGCTACAAATAATTTGTAGTTAACCAAGGAATTTAAGTCAGAATCCTATTTCATCCTTGTAAAAAATGTAGCTATTTTCTATGATACTTGTTTTTACTAGAGAATTCTATTTTTTCTTAAAGTATTGAAGAGTTAATAGTATACCTTAGAAGAATAATTAAAAAAAGAAGTAATTTTTAAGTAATTTTCAAAAAATCTATTACAAAATCTGTCTGACAGCTCTGAACTTGCATTGTGTAAAATTAAAGTTTATATGTTGTTTAATACCCGGAATATGTATAGTTTTTGCTTGCCTTCTAAAATTTCTACATACCTAAACTCTACACAGAGGCTGCACATGCAGCCTGTTCTAGTACGTTTAATTGTACAACAAACTCAAAAATAGTCTCACCAAAATAGATTTACAAAAGTTGTGCTAATAGCATGGCTCCATATTGGACAATCAGCCTTACCAGCTCTATTTGGTGTGGAAATCATCAATATAATGTTTCCAAAATGGTGATATGTTTTGGAAAAATCTCTGTTTAGAAAAATAAAGTAGTATTTTAAGTGAATTAGATTACTTAGAGACTTTATGTGTAAACACATCAAGCCAGCACATGGAATTTCTTTCACTTTTATAAAAAAGTTTGATCATAAATATTTTATTTTTAGTGTATGTACTGGATACCAGGTACCCAACAAAACAAATTTATCACTCTCCTCCTCAGCTGGACAGGGTACAGAAAATAAAACAAAAATGGTCAAAATAAGGACTGAGATATTAAATATGTAGTATTATAAATAAGGGATAGATAGACACTGATTACCGTGACAGGTAAAGCAGACTTAGCTTAGGGAAATTAGTTTAATTTATTAACAATCAAATCAGAGTAGGGTAGTAATAAATAAAGCCAAAATTTAAAACCACTTCCTCCCCACTTCTCTTTTCTTCCTGGGCTCAACTTCACTGCCAATTTTCTCTTTCTTGTCCCCATGAGGAGCCAGAACTATTGAAACTATTGAGAGGATAAGAACTGGAGAAAATTTAATGAAAATTTTTGCAATATCATCAGAAAGAAGGGTATAAACAATACATAGCAATACTTATACAGTAATCTATATAGCAAAAAGAATATAGTAGCATTTGGGATAAAATACCAATGAAACAGGTCAACAGAAGAGATTAGAGTAGTTAGAAAACAAAACCAGAAATTAATAGATATATTCTACAATTATAAGGATGATAGATAATGGAAGGATGATAGTTTGCCTTTAGGTTGGTGGTAAAATTAACTCTGTCACTGATGATACAAATTCATTGATGTTTTATAGAAGCAATCAGATAGATATTTACCATAAAAAGAACAGCTGGAAGTTAAGCTGAAAATAATAAATCTCTATTGTTGCAAGAAAATGAAAGATAAATAAATACAATAGTATTCTTTATTTCACACATATACAGATATTGTGATATTGTAAGTGTGGTTCATTCATGTCAAATAGTTGTAGAAAATAACGCTCACATTTATTTGTATAGACAAATAGAAATTATTGCAATGTACTGAAATCTTATGTAAAAAATATACTGTGGCACTATTTTACAGGAAGGTTAATGGTTTTGAGCCAAAGCATAACAAATATGTTCTTCCCATATGAGCTACAATTTTTCTTCTGTCAATGAATAAGGAAGAAACAAATAGCAACAGAGGCAACATGAACTCTGTGTCGTATGAGTAGAGTTGAAAAATACAATTTTAATCTGGCTCTGCATAAGGTTCATTGACATCAGATAAGTATTTCATAACAAGGCAAGATTTATTCCATGTCTTTACGTATTAGTGTAACCAAATGGGACATGCCTTGTCCAAAAGAAATTCTCATTGTGTTGTGTTAATAAAAATCAAGAAACTTTTGTGCATTCTGTGATGCCTTGAATTTTAGCTTTTATATTTTTCCAGATTTCGTACTGCATTGGTATATAACTCTGAACTTCATACAAAACGTTAGCAAGTTCTCCTCACAATATAGTTAGACAAAATAATCCTTTTCCAGCCTGAGAGCCAAGGACACTGTTACAGCTTCAAGCCCAAGAAGTATAAACAACAGTGAACTGAGGAGAGCAAACTGGGAGGATGGGACTTTATAAGCTGAAGCTGTAATTGGACAATTAACCCCAATATGTAAATGGACTAAAACTAACAAAAGTGTGAAAACTCGTGACCTGTCGTCCATCTTGGCTGTAGCCTTGGCCAAGTCCTTGTACTGCTCAAGGTGCATCCTTTGAAGTCCTTTTTAATAAATATTTACTTTATTCCTTTAACACTGTCTAGCCTCTGTTCTAGGTAACTTCTCAAGGCATCACTGGCATATTTTTGCCTGTGTTTAAGACTTCTAGCCCTCTGGATAATAAGTAGCCTTTCTTTCATTATATTAAAATTTATTAAGAATTAAAATAAACTCCGTATTTATAATCTGTTCTTCCTCAGGATACACTGAAAGCACTTTGAACCAGGTTCTACAAGAAAATCTATCTGTACCTGTGGAAAAGATAATCAAGACCCTACATTTCATATCAGTTATGGGAAGAGATTAATCTTATGTCATAATTAAAAATAAGAAAGAAGACGAACCAACAAAACAAATTACCAAACCCCCAAACTAACCAATATCATGGTTTCTATTCTGCTCTGATCAGGAATTTATCTAGAAAGAAGATACCATCCGTATTAATGAGTTCAGTAATCTGAACTGCATTAACCACAAATTGTTGAAACACTAAATGGAGCTTAATAGAAGCACACATATTTATACTTATCCTGTTTTTCTGAAGTTATGTTGTAAGAAGCAGAGTTGTGTAAGAATAATCACTTGCCTTTTGCAAGACAAATGACATGCATTCATCATAGAATTCTAAGGCAACTTAAATATGATATCGCAGAGCTATGAGTTTGCATATTTAAATAATTAAATGTTTTGACATTGGTGCTAAAGACACGGAAGCAAATCAAATAAAAACAACAGCTTCCATTTGAATGGCTGGAGATACATATGTTAAAGAAGAGTAAATGTAGTGGGTTTGGTTTGCCAATTCAACTTTCTCGGACAGTGCGCTAATTAATGTAGTGGGTTAGTGTTAACCCACTAAAATTATTTATTAATTTTCTGCTGTGAGATAAGTGTTAGGAGAAGGGCAAAAACAGACTCAAAACTTTAAAGTGATATAAAGAAAACTTTATTAACAGAACTAAAAGAAAAATAATAAGAATCAGAGTACACATTCAAAACACTTCTCCCCTTTTATTTTTTCCTTTCCCACTGACATCACAGAGACAAAACTTGGTATTTTCAGTTGGTTTATCAATTCTAAAATGATCTTTCCTCTGTTCACTCAGGGAGAGGAGTTTAACCTACCGTACCATAGAGGCCTTTCCACAAGAAACAGTTCTCTTGTGGTTTTAACTTTCACTAATAGCAGCCACCTGGAAATCTATAATCATGAAGTCCCTCCCTTGTTTGGTAGTCTTCCCACACTTACCACCATGAGTCATCTCAGCTTATTGAGGTGCAATTTTAAAGATGAGCTCTTCTAGCATAGAGACAAAAGTTGTTTTCATCCATCTCTGGGAAACAGAGGCCTTCTTCTATCCCTGGGACAAGGTTTCTCGTCTCTCTCATCTCTCTTCAAGCTTCTTATCCGCTCACAGCTACTTTGAAATTTGCTTGCTTCAACATTGGTGCCTCTGTTCATGGCTATGGTTAGAATGCTACATACCCCCAATGCATTCCATGAGTTACAGGGAAAAAGAGTCTGATGTAAATTGTATCTTCACCATAGCTTTACAAGAGAATTTTAGCCCAAGATTAAGGCATCTCCTCATTCTCCTGCCATCTGGGCTTTGGTTCCTCTTTCTTCACTGACGCTGCTGTCTCTACGTTGTTCTTTTTACGTGCCTTCATCTTTCCTTTTCTCTTATTCGGGAGAAGTGGCACCTGCAGGATTATCTGTTTTTAAATGGAATTTTACAGCAGTGAAAGAGTTATTTTTACTCGGGCCTTGCATTAGGAAATTGGTTTTTGCTGTTGGCCACATATCTCTACTGAGCAGTGGCCACGGCGTTGCTTTCAGCTGTTTCTGCACTCCTGAAAGAGGTCATGTTGTTTGCAATGCACGTCATGCCCTCTCTGTGCTGGCCGCAGCACTGAGATAGTTTTTTCAGCAATGGGAATTTCGGCAGGCCCAGCGGAGAAGGGGGCTCAGCTCCCTCACTGCAAAAAGCCGGCTGGTCTGTGGTTGGATTCGGTGGCAGTAGAATCTCAGCTGAGGCTTCCTGTACCACATCACAGACTGACCTGGCCAGGCTGCACTGGTTCCCAGTTACCTCTTCAAAAGCTGGAAGCAAGAAAGAGCTTTTTCAGGTCCTCTTTTCTTAAATGTAGGGCAATTCTAGCTGGTTATTGGTTCTGTCAGCCGTGGAGGAAGCTGTAATATTTCCACAGGGAAGGTCACTTCCTTTTCTTTACCAACAAAGACTCAGTTGAGGCAAACCGAGGACAGTAAAGTACAAAAATCTAGAAATATATTGATTAAAAAAAAGAATAGGAATATATAAATCATACCTCACAGATCCCCTGGGGTTGTTTGAAGGAGTCAGTGTGTCCTAGGGCAGGAGTTTCTCACTGATTTAATGCGTATGGGTAGTGTGCTTCACCAAAAAATTACAAAGAAATTGACTTGTTAGTGGGATAAAAAAGGAAATTGCTTTGCATACTAAAAACTGGTTAAATAGATAGAGAAATTAAGAGGATTAAGCTATCACTTCTTGTGGGGGAGTTTCCCAAACTGCATTTTTGTGCAGAGGAAGACTGCTCTTTTTAAAAAAACGTGCAGCAGTGTCTGTGAAATGCTGTGGTTTGTGCCATGGGTAGTCTTGAAGCGTGTACAATAATTTAATTTGAACAAAACCGTAGGAAAGCATGTATTTCAGAAGTATCTATTATACTTCAGCCACAAGGAATTTCAAGTTGGACTACAGATAGTTCCAAATATGAAACCATTTGAATTTCATAGCGTTAGTATCACATTTCACTATGAACCATTTTTCTACAGATACATTGTCACTGGTCTGTGTTACATACAGTATTACACAATGCATTCTTAAATGATCAGAAAAAAAGCTGTGACTATTAAGACACAACTTTGTCAATGTTCTCAGTATCACCAAGTACTCCCAATAATCAAAATATACTGATTTTGAAGAACTGCAGAATGGTCTTCTGTTTTGTGTGCCTGAATAGTAAAATGATTAAATTAAAGCAGGTGGGATGCAAAACCACATGAAGTGTCTAATGAGGGTCTATGTAAAGACAATGAGCTGATGCATGTTATTGACTGTTTAGGAGGACAAAATTGCCAGCATTAAAAATAAAAAAAAAATGCACTTTTAATTAAAAGACTTGGAAACAAGCAGACCAAAAAAACCAAAACCAAATAAAATTAAAACAAACAAACAACACCAAAAAAACCAACAGGAACCTACAAAAATAAAACTCTAATACATATGATAATAACTCAAGGTATATGTTTTAAATGCCACTTCCTGCACTTAATATGTTCAGATATTTAGGAAACTGGACCATGCCCTCGTATCAAGGAGTGCTGCCTGGCAGTAGTTCACAGGAGTTTCTTTGGTATTTCAAGTAAGAATGGTGAAGCTGAAGTCTCTTTAGAATTTAAAGGAAAATGTGTCAACTTACCAAGTGACAAGATTCATAAAAAAGGAGAGATAAAAAAGCTCCCAAGTAAATCTCAATAATCTGATTGGAGAGGTACTAGAACTTGGTTAATTGTTTGTTGTGCTTAGGGAAATTTATTTGACAAAGGATTGATTTGACAAGTTATGCTGGACTGGTGTTCCAGGTGAGCTCTCCATCACATTTGGTTATTGGCTGTGCCACAAACATAATTGCCTGAAAAACAGACATTACATAAGTGATACTTGTAGTCAACAAAGAGGAAGTGTGAATGTACACAGTGTTGCCTTTTCTTTTCATATTCTCTGTCCAAGAGGGCAAAGAGTACAAAAATGAAAATATTTTAAAGAAATCATAATTGAAAATTCCCTCTAATCAATAACTTTGGATATTCAAATTAATCTGATGCAAGAAACTCTGGAGGATTTGAGTGATCAGAAAATTCTCTGGAATATTGATTAATTCATGAAAGATTAAAATGTATGAAAATGTTGATCTATAGCAAAACATGACCTCAAGAATCTGTGAAAGGTAAAAACTTCAGGCTAATCATTATTATTTTTAATAATATTATTACTACTACCAAAAAGTCAAAAATTACCATAGTTCCTGTGAATGGTCTAATTGTAGATGTTATGGCTTATCCTGAGAAGACAACTTAATGATACAAAAGTTCTGGAAGAATATAATAAACCGAACAATAATAATAAAAAATATTTCTGTGAGAAATTATATGGAAGATGTACCTCTTTCCATGGATGTGTATGGCTGGGAGGTGCAAAACAATTGGAGAAGCTTCAAAAAAGTTTTTTTACTTGACAGATGTTGTGTTATTTCAAAAGTGAAACCATTAAGAATACAATTGTGATGAATGGGCACCTGAAAATATTGTACTAGTATGGACAGGAGAGTGAATTTTTTAATAAAGTTATAAAGAAACTGAGTATCTATAAAATACCAGTATCCACAGTAAACATCCATAAATCCTCAACTCTGTATGTACTTCCAATCAAATGTATTCTGATGGTATCTGCAGAGTTTTCAGTGGTGATAGGCAGCTTGTCTATCAGAGGCAGAAAATTTTTAAGACTTATATTTCTGCGTTTATTATATTTTTAATGCCTTTCATACAGGACATTAAAAAAGTAGTTTTGTTTATTTTTTGGTGTTGTTGAAACATAAAATTTAATGGACTTTATGTTCAATCTTCCTCATTGTGAGACTAATACTAAACTACTGAAGATTTGCTCAGAGCAAGCCCTTGCAGTGGTTCATTAGCCTATTGCTCTGCCGTGCACTCTCTCTTAATTGGGTATGGATCCACCACATACCATAGAAAATGGCTTGGAGCACTGACATACAGAACAGATACTCAGATACAGCAATACGGAATACGGAAAGGTAACAAAAATGTTTCAGGATGGAATCAGGAAGTACTAATGGAAGAGAATTCGTCAGAATGAAAAAGTAATGGATGAAAGGCCAAAAGAATGAGACTACACAGAGATGAATGATATTAGGTGATAAATAGAGAATGATTGATCACAAGAACTCCACTCAGTGAAATTATCAGTTAGCAAGCTTAAAAGACAAATAACTATTTTTCCACACAACTTATAATTGCAGTCATAAATTACTTCCAAATGGATAAGACAAGTTATCAGTTCCTGTTAAATGCAGCATTCTAAATGCAGTATCTAGTTCTGAAATTCCTTTGTGGGCTGTAGCAGTGAAAAATATATCAGTGTAAGGATAATTCCGCACTTGCCATGTTCTCTTGTTCTTACCTTATTGCCATTCCCTAATTAGGAAAAATTGAACAGATGACCATTGTCCTGCACGATGTGATTATTTATAAAATCTATTATGTATCCTATGTTAGAATTTAAATATAATGACAAATAACAACTGATAGGAACATTTCCACAGTAAGTTTGCTGCTAGTCATGTTGAAGAGTTTTTAACAAAAAAATCAACAATGATTTGATCAATGCATATATGTAATTAACCAGAGTAAAAGCAGAATCATGTAATTAATTACTTTATTACTTTGATTTCACTTTAAAAGTCAAATGCATTCAGAAAAAAAAATAATTATAGAATCTACAAGCTATTATTTTAGATATTACCCACTGTAGCTATTGAAAATTTTAATCCAGATAGTTGGATGAATAAAATTATATCACATTGGAATCAGTGAATCTATTCTTGTGACAAAATTATTATCTCTATTCCTAGTAGCAGCTGAGGTGGTTTTCTTTTTATTCATTATACTGTTCCTATGACTGCCTGTTTGACTTTCACGCTGTTGATGTAAATGAACTCTTTCTTTGATGATGATAATATAGTACAGCAGCAATATATGTGTATAATTGTCCTCTTTAAAAGTACCTTTTAAATTTAAATCCACGCTGCAATTATTTTAGATATGCAAATGATCAAACTGAGGGTAATGCTACAAGAGAAATTCATAACAAATTCCAAACAGAATAGAAATGGCTATCTCTGCCTTAGGCTTACTGAAGATTTCCTGATAGAATCCAAACATACTCAGCTGAATAATAATAACACCTTGCAAGGTTTATGTTCTTTTGTAAGAGTCCAGCTTCTTTCAGAGAAACCCTCCTCTACACGAAGAGAGTTTAACCTGTTATATCAAATTTGCTGTCATTACGCAGTATTTTTGTATTAAGAAAGGCATACAAACATTATCCTGAGAGCACATTACAGGCACATAGCAGCTGTAATGTACAGTTGAATCAAAAATTTCCTTCACATTACTGGTCACTGCATGCTCATCATCCTGATGCTGGACATTTCTGGTCCCTAGAGAGGAAAAATAGGCTGAAGTCAGCTTAAGTACATTGACCTCTTCAAAGTTTGTGTTAGTTCTACAGTTTTTATGTCCTTTGTTGGGCTAAGACACATTTATGCTTTCACCAGGCTTGTCTTCCCAACTCAAGAACGCAATAACCTCTATTAGTTAGCTCCAGAAGGCTGCTTACACAACCAGTTGAGACATTCAGATGTAAAAAGGAGTTTATCTTCTGATATTGCCATTTATCTAAAACTAAGACTACACATTTACACACTGTTCATCATAGTATTGAGCTTCAGGCTCCTTTGCAACAGTCAGCCATTCCCTGTATTCTTCCCTTATCTTGCCCATATTGATCTTGCCCATCTCAGCTGAGTCATTTTCCATTGCAGGGTTTTGTTGATCGATCACACTTCCTTATGCTTTTTGTAAAACAGACAATCCCTGTATGTGAATTCTTGAATTTGTCTTGCCGCATCTCCTTTTTATTCCTTTGGAGGTAATTTGTTTTTCTAGTAAGCAGAAATTCAGAGAAATTCTTGGGTGCACTTTCATTCACATCACATCAGAACTGATTTTCTGAAACAAATTTTCTACTTTCACATGCTGTTTCAGTCAGATTCACAAAAAGTCTTTGAGCTTGTAATTTTTTTTGCTTCAAGGTTAAACAAAACCTACAAGATATGAGCTGCACTTAGTGCTTAACACCTGCTCATTGGCTTCAATTCAGTAGCTTTACTGCTGGATAGGTGCTATAACTCTCCAAAACAGAGTTATAGTACCCATCTATATAATGTAGAGATCAGGTCCTTAGCAGTAGGTGTTGCACTTTGTAAATTTGCCCTTATTCCACACTAAAGAAGCTTCCAGTGACTTCTCTGGAACACAGAAATTCCTCTCTGCATCAGAGGGATCCCAAGGTAAACATTATGGCAAGCCTAGATCACAAAGAGTGTTTTGTAAGAGTAGCTGTTTCATTGATCTTTGTCAATGTTCAATAACATCTGCATGAGATGATATTTCCTAACTTTATGGATTTAAGACATACCTATTTTCATGCCCACTTTGATGACGACATACAGAGACATGCCCAAAATTGTTAGGTCAAAAACTGGCAGAAGCCCATCTAGGAGTCAGAAGTTTCCTCCTAAAAGCCCACTTTGAATCCTGTCTTGTTTTGACTTTCTTTTCTCATTACCATGATAAACATAATGATAATTTACATAGCCTGCAGAATTGCTTTTCAGTTGCAGTGTCACTTTCTAGGTGCAATATCTTTTTATTCCTATTTTCCTGCATCAGAGATAACATAGTTTCCTGGACACTTATACAAGTGGTACATTTTATAAGACACTTATATGTGAGTAGCATATTGGAATGCAACAAATAACAATCAGGCCTCAGTAAGACATCTGATAAATCTAAGACATCGTCCCCAGTGTACTTCAGGTAAAGAACAATGACTACTCTGTATTTTTGTTGAAACAAAACATAAACAGTCCTTCAGAAAAAGTGAGTGTTTGGACAGGTGGGTTTTTTTTAGTTTAGTCTGTAGTAAAGGTATATCAGTCTTGGTCCTATTAAACTCATATTTACAGAAGACTAAAATATTTTTGCACCATGGAATGATGATATTCAGAGACTGATTGTCTTTACATAAATATTGCAGTAAAGTTACTTAAAAAGACAGCATTCTCATTCTATTTTGCAGTCATTTTCCCCTTCATTTCTTCTACTGGCTCTTTTTCTCTAGGAGATCAGTAATAAACCAGGGGACTGTAGAGGATGATGCAAATCTTTGCATATCAAATGAAATTAGAAAATCAGTTTAATTAGGATGAGAGGAATTACAATCCACTGTGACTCATGTACAATCAAGCAAGGTCTTCATTTGGATTTAAAGGTGAGAGTTCTAATAAGGAGCTCCTCCATAATGAACTTGTTCATTCACTATTGGCATAAAATATGTTAATAATTTGCACAAATACATTAATGTATAGATGAGTGTTTTATATCCTGACTTTTAACTTGCAGTATTTATTTTTGGTTAACTTTCATGAAAAAAAAAAATCTGAATATTTGTTGTGAAGTTAGTCTTGGGGAAGGTGATGTGTATTTTCAGTCAGTGATCTACATATGTCAATCATCTTTTTTAGAAAGTATCCAAATTAGATTTTCCTTTCATAGTGGAACATTGTGACCTGGGAGCATTGCTGATGTACCTCTTCATCTTCTTATAAGAATTAAGTATTTGTCCCTCTTGGACCAAATTTAAGTCTCACTAACCTTTGTATTTTTTGCCCTGCCCTTTGAAATTGTTTACTTTTTTTTTCATTAAGGTTGAGAAGATATGAGGAACGTGACCTAGCTACTCTAACAACAAGACATAATTTGTATTGCAGAATTTGAAAGAATGATCAAAGATAGACCTCTTTTTAAGCTATATTTTTCTAATTTAAACCCTGTGATAGAAAAGTTTAAATAAAACCAGTTAGAAATAGCCTGACAATACTACCTTAGTTTTTCTCACTTGCAATACTCTGGGTCAAACCAAACAACAACACTAAAGCCTAAAATCTAGCTGTAGGCAAAAGTTGTGAATTAAATGTGATTGACATAGGACCTCAGTATTTATAGAAGAATAAGGTATATGACTTTCCACTAACAACAGTTAAACCCCATGTGGAATACACTACCCAAAAGTAAATGGTGTGAATGTTTCTATATTGAATTATATTTATTGACAGAAAAAATGACCTGGAGATTTCAGTTTACCACACACAAATTATGGGCCTATCATATATAATTTGGATTGCAGAGAAGCACTACCATGCATTAGAGTAACAATATCTTGTTGTCTAGCCAAATATTGCCACTGGCACAAGACAGGGATGGAACAATTCTGCCAAGCCTTGTTAGGCTCTCAGGATTTCCTTGCATTAGTGTCTCAGGTGGGTTTGGGAGAGCTCTAATTCTCATTTGTTTTTCCTTTTGCCTCCTGTGGTTGACATACTGGCATGGTCTTAATATATATGAATAGGATACATTCAGAGTGAAACTAAGCTGGAAAATTAACCTCAGTACTCTACCAAATGTAATCCCATCTCGAAAGGGCATCTAGTCCATGGGACTAGACTAGGGGTAGTCTAAAGCACTTCAAGAAAAGAAAATAAAAAAATGTTCCACAGGCCTTGATATATGCACGGCACATGAATCAGGTGTTTTGCATCAGATGATGGTCTACAGATTTATTGATCCATGCTATTTGCCAAGGTAGACAGAGTTTAAGATTGTTAACAGATTAATCACAGCATTCAGAACAGATAAATCTGATTCTTCTCTTAACATCTTCCATCTCAGTAATTAGACTAACTATAATTTACCAGTCTTTAACATAGGTGCAATTAAAAACTCAGCTTTTGTGTGTGTGGGTGTCACTCCATGCGTCACTCTTCAGCATATTACTTTGTCCAGATTAAGTCCAAAGAGTCTTAATTCTTAAGTCCAGATTACTTTTACTGTCAGAAACTGTGTAGAAAGAAAAACAGTTCTGTCAGGGAACAGCTGATAATTAATGTAAAGGAAACGTCATTTGTATGTGTGAAAAATTCCAGCACTACAGCCAAAAATCCCTACTCTACTGTTAAAAAACATCTTCGGTACAAACTTTTTGGATTTTTAAAGAAATGTATAACTAAAATAAGTTTACTTGGTTGGTTGGTTGGTTGGTTGGTTGGTTGGAGTTTTTTATTGTACTGTCTGTATAGAGAAAATCATCCAAGGGTAGCTACAATTTATTCAGGGATCAATCCTTCTGGATGTTAGTACCTCATTTAGATTAATGGAATAATTCATATTTTTAACTGATGTTTTAGACTGTCTGTAAACCTTTACTGTAAATGTGCTGCTCAGTTCTCCTAATATAATTTAATCTCAGAACCATGAATGCAGGTGTTACAACCCGCCTCTGAACACAAGGGTTCTTCAGGTTCCTGTAAATAAATCCTTTGGGGTGAGTTAGAGGGAAACAATACTGAATGATCAGTGTTTATAAATATATGTATATATGTTTGTAGGGTTCATTTTAGAACAACTTGGTTGCAATGGAATACATGTATTTTGGTTATTATCTGTAGTAATACAGCAATATAAAAGAATTAAAACATCATTTAAGAAAATACATATGGAAAATAAAGAAAGGATGAGAGTAGAGAGAGCTCACCATTTGTGTATCCAATGCCAAGACCTGATTGTTCTAATTTAGACGTCTGTTGGCCAAAGTGATGGTTGCATTCTTGATCTGTCTGATGTGAGGGAAACCACAAAATTCAATGGGTTAATTTATGTTCTGGTTCAGATGGGGATACCAAAGCACCTCCCCGGGAAAGGGAATTTTGCAGTGTCTGATACAGCACTGTGGATCATGTACAGACCTCTGGTGGAAGGCCTCAGAAATTACTCTGTGGGTGTTTTGAGGGGTCTTTGATGGTTTCTGACACCTTCTAACACTCATGTCAATGCAGTTGATCCAGTTAGGCCCCACGGAAGAGATGAATACCTTCAGGCCTGCATTTGAATATCAATGTCTCATATGGATGCGGCCCTCCCCAGACAGGGGGAGAGGTTTACAACTGAGCCCTTGAGTAAGGGAGAACATTGGCATGATAAAAAAGGCTACCCCACCTCCCCAGGGTCTGCTTCTTGTTGGCCTTCTGTCTCATCTGGCTCAAACCCCCAGTCTGTAGCCTGTAGTAGTGAATGTTCACCTTCTCTATCTTTTATGGGTCAGAGGTTTTTGCCACTAGGCATCCAAAAACTCTCCTCCATCCCTTCAGTTTTTGGGAGGAGGGGGGATGGTACAAACCCTGGCAAAGCTCCCTGCTACCTCTGCAAGTGTCCGACTGTATTTAGTCATTGACGAGGAACATTCCATCCAGCAGGAAAATCACACATAGAATAATACACAGAATATTGTGAGTTGGAAGGGACCCACAAGGATTATTAAGTTCAACTCTTAGATAAATGGCCCATACAGAGTTTGAACCCACAACTTTGGTATTGTTAGCACCATGCTCTGACCAGCAGAGCAATGTATACATGCGTGTGAATTTTCATTTCATACTATGCAGATATATTTATGCAATCACAGTCTTTTCACCCAGATGTGAGGGATAGGAAGGAACAAGGTGGGAAAGAGTTTTTAGTAAAGGTGCTTAACTGCAGCTATTTCACTTTGATCCCTTTGATCCTTTTGGCTCTTAGTCTAACAAACATCACTTAGATATCACAATGGTAAGATTAGATACTAGTAATTTTTTTGTCAGAAAACTACTTCACATCTGTCCAAGTCTTTGTTTGGTTTCTTGAATGTAGACTTATGGAACTGCTATTAAATAAATGAACAAACAAACAAAAAAAGAAAATAAAATAAATAAAATAAAAGCATGCATTATTCCTTTGGTTTCAGTTTCAGAAATTATTTTCCTTCATAAAGCAAAATCCGAAGTTTCAGGATTTTTTTCTAAAAAATGGAAATTTAAGTAGTTTTAGTTTCAATAACTGATTTCAAAACAAAAAAAAAAAAAGCTTCTCTTGTTCTGCTGTCAGTTTGAAAAATAAATTATAACTATATGAACAAAACACTAGTATACATGGTCCACTAGTATGTCTAAGCATGTGCTCATTTTTTATGAATAAATAAAAATACTAAATATACTCTTTTAATGTAATATAATGCAGAACTTTTGAAGACCTCCATATAAATAAGTGGCATGAGACTTTATGTCACATTATCTATTACTGAAACTCTCAGACTCTAAAGCAGTCATAACAGCATATGTTTCTAGTTTTGTGCACTACTTTTTCATCTATAAGATATGAATCTTACATAGTGCTAAATATATGCTTGACTTGTTAGCATCTGAGTTCTTTGAGGATTTTATTTTTTGGGGAGATGGTTTCATATAGAACACTATTAAAATCAATGTGAATATAAATTTACCTACATTCAAGTAAGTTACTGTACAAAAACTCATACTCATTTGGCATTACCTCTGTTTGAATGATCCCTTCATAATTTCATTTTCTTTCTCACTCTTCTGTCTTTTAGAAAGGTGACTTACAAAAACTCTGCATGACAAGTCTCTTTTTATGTTCCTGCTTTTCAGGGACCAATTAATAAGAGGATGGAGCTGCCTGAAAGAATTTTAGATACATAAGGGTCTGAAGGACCCTCAGATGCTCCTCACTAGCAAAAATGTTGCAACAGTTGTACTCTTTGTCCCTTCTTTTTGTTTCTTCTGTTCAAAGGATAAGTTGCATTTTGATAACTTACATTGTCATTATCTGCAAAATTCTATTTATGCAAGGAACCAATATCCCTTCCAGTATTTCCACCTCTGACATTTGGACAATTCTGGTCTTAATTGTATTTTCAGAAAAATATTTTCACAAAATCAAACATACTGACTTCGGGTGATTTCATTGAGGCAGTGACTCATATGGTAGAAAAGGTGTTACAAAGCCCCACTAATAATTTACGATCCAAAGCTGTTTCTGCCCTTGTGCCATAAATTCAGCTATGTGTGCCAGGGGTAGAATATTGCTGTTACAGAGAATAAAGTTACCATTTCATCATCTTTTTCATCATCTTATGGTACTAGGATTTCACTTATCTTTAAATAGAAGATCCAAATATGAGATAAAAAACTATTATGAAATATTGCTAACACTGAACTGCCTCCTCAAGCATTTCACTGCATTTTATACTGAGGTGAGGGAAAGGAACTGCTCAGGAGTTGTGTAATTGATTTTAAAAGGTTCTTCAAGATACATAAAAATTACACCTGAACTGAAACCAATTATTAAAGAGATGAGTAAAGCCACTGTGGGGGGTTGGTTTTCCCCTGGATATCACTACAGACCTTCTTAAAATATTGCACAAGTACTAGTTTGTTTTCCTTTCAGGTCTATGACAATTTGTCAGTGAAGGGAATTTACAGAGAAAATGTAAAATAGGAATAAATGAAGAGAGAAGAGTAATGAGATTTGCCTTAACAAAAAAACCCAAACAAACAAACCAACAAAACAAGCAAAAACCAAAAAAACCCCACCTAAACAAACAAACAAACAAACAAACAAACAAACAAAAAAAACAGCTTGAAGAAGAGTTTCAGAGATATCTTCTGAGGACACAGACAGAATCTCAATAAAGAGGAAAGTATGAGAGACTTTGGAAAGGACAGACATTTATGAGTAAATCCCATACGTCTTTCAAACCAATAACCTGAAAACCACTCCAATAAATTGTGATACCTGTATAAGCCATGAGACTGTCAGGAAAAAAACCAATAACTTAACAGAAACATAAAGTGCAGTAAAAATCAAAATCAGGAAATAATGTAGGTAAGGCAAAGAAACATGAATCACACATCTATATAATCGAATGTTTGAATTTCAGACTACTGTGAAAAAGCATAAAGAACAAGTGATATATGAATATTTAAAAACTCTATAATTTGGCAATTCACAATTGTAAAAATGTTGCCTCATCAAACTTCCTGGAAGAAACATGTAAAAATATTGCATGGGTATGTTAAGGACCCCATTACTTCAGAAAAGCCTTAATGCCAATTATCTAAAAATACAAAAGTACAACATGTTGTACAAGGGTAGAATGTTAGAGTATGATAAAGACATGTAAAATTATACTTAATATGACTATGTGTGTATATATATATTGGTAGAAGGGCAATTATTGGTGTACATTTCATGCAGAATATTTCAGTAGAAAAAGCAATAGAAACTAATCTTCTGAAATATATATTTGGTATGACAATGGTAGTCAATTGTTTTTCTATTGGTACTAAGACAGATTAATATAATATATTATCACAGCTTTAAGTTTAAGCATTAACTTTTCAGAGTATTACTACAGAATAAAATACAAATAACAGTTTTTTTAGTAAAGTGTGGTATAACAAAAGTGAACTAGCAATTAAAGGCTTCAGATTTGCTGGAAAAAATAATATATTAGCTGGGTTTGGTGAAATTTCCTTTTAAATATGTTCCTACAAAAACATCTTGAAATGTTTGAAATTTCTTGCTTAAATATTTTCAGGATATTGACTGACTTTTCATTTTAAGATGCCAGATAAATGATAGCAAAAAAACGTAAAAATAAACAATTTTGTAACAGTCTTCATAATTTGCACGTAAAAATGTTTTGGTTTTGTATCTATAGAAACTATCAGATTTCCTCTTACTGTATTTAGGATTGCAATTATTTTTTCATCTTCTAAATTCTATTTCCCATCATATTTTCAAGTGGCAATTGTAGGTAACAAACAGAATGACATTACCAGTCATCTGGTTCACCAAGTGAACTCACTAGCTTAGTAGTTCCTATATTAACAGTAATTTCTTTGATGCTGAAAAAGATCACAAGCAAATAAGTAATTAAGAATTTAAAATAGTAGTGTATCTTTTTTGACATTATGTTCATGTAGGAATGGAAAGTCTAAAAGTATTGAATCTGGTGAGATACCAAAAAATTCCTATTGCTCTGAAAAAGTGTGTCTTACATTGCTCAGAGACTGTATAGCAAAATATTGTGCATAGAAGCTTAGAAGAATATATATCTTGTATGAATCAAAAGAGACCATTTCAAGATCTACTCTGTTTTTAAATAGAGCTCCTATTAAATTGGAGGAAAGCACAAATTAACTAAGCAAGCAGTGAAAATTCCATGAGAAGTGGCACAATTCACTGTCTCATTATGACAGTACACCAAGGATCATCCCTCTTCCTGTGTCAGTTTCTTTCCCTCTTCCATCAGTGTGTAAGAGACACAGATGACTGCCAAAGATGCTGCCCACACCCACAGGCCAGGATGGAAGCTGTGAACTTGGTCTGGGCTTTGCAGTAAGTGCTGCACAAATTGAGTCTGAACGATTTCATTGCAACAGTTTTGTGGCTGTTTCACTAGCCAGTATGAAATTTCACTAGACAGTGTGAAATTCATTCACTGCTACCTTCAGTAAGTAAAGAAGCAGGTAAATAAAGAAGCAGCCAAAAGCGTAAACGTTATCAGGACTCATAGATTGTTTTTGTTTATTAATAATTGTGTGGTTTGTTGAGCAAAAAGATGACTTCTCTGTACATAAGACACTCCAAATGGATATCTTCTAGATACTACTGTGTGAACTGTAACTGAAAAGGTGAAGTGCCCTTCTTGACCTGAAATATCAGGGATAAGGAATAGAGAGAATTTTGCAGATGCTAGTGTGACTTAATTGCTTTTTTACAGGCTTGTAATGGATTAGCTACCTTTCAGAGGTTCAAAACACAATAAGGTTATTGAAATTCTTCTGTAAGCAATCACCAGCCTTCCAGCTGATTTAATGGAAAAAGGGAATATTCTAAATATCTCAACAACGCTCAGCAAGAACTCAGGATAAAACTATTTTCACATTTATGTCCAACAGCTATAAGCTTACTGAAATTTGCAGTGAGTAAAGCATGACTGATCAAAATGAAATATTTGCTTTAGGTAAAAAGATACTCTGCAGAAAGGTGTGACATTTACAAAAGCAATTAGGGGAGGTTTGCAAAATACTTTCATATGGCACAGCTGATGGCTTTACAATGTGAATAGCTGGGTTAATCTAACTAGGACAAGAGACCTGGAGGCAGCATATAATGAAAATGAAGATTATTCGAATGATGACATTTTTTTTAAAAAAATATTTATACTGGGTAATATTTCCTTGAAAAAAAGCCCATGATTTCACTCAAAGAGAGACGTGGAACTGATCACAGAGCACATAGTCCTGAGCTCCTTATGTCATATCCAGCATTTAAAATATATGGAAAAGGAAATGGTTTCTCCTTTCAAGGTAGGTTCAAGAAAATATCTTATCAAACTGGGAAAATTTTGGAAAATTTTATAAGCAAAACCATTTCAAGACTTTTATTCCGTCCCCGAAATCCCAGAAGTCCCCATCATTTTGCTGATTTTTAGACACCTGTACTACCCTGGTCTGTACTAAACAGGTGAAGACGAAGTGTAGCTTGTCAAAACTTTCTAATATTAAAGGATAAAGGGGAAAAAAAAGGAAAAAAAGAAAAAAAGAAAGAAGGACATATTTAACTAATTACCTGAAATGAGGAAGCTATGCAATATTTTATTATGCATTAAGATTTTTAAGATTCACTTTTGAAAAAAATTTATTTCTGCTTAAAAAAATAATGAACCACTTCACAAAATTCTGCTGGTTTTCTTCACAAGAATTTCTTTATTTTAATAAACCCCACAAAACTCTCACCATATTTTGAAAACTGCAATTCTTCCTTCACGCTACAAAAGTTTGGGGTTTTTTTTTACCATCTAATTCTTCCTTACACTAGTACTATAATGTGTACTAAAATTCTGAATACAGATCTACAGACTTACAAGTCTATTATTTTGAATCAAGTTGGGTACTAATTCAAATCTTGAATAAACTCTTTGTTCTTTTGAACATTAAAGTATAGCGAAAGTAAAAAGTCTGGCTACTAAATGGAAATTTGAATTTTCAACAGAGATGAAGAAGGTTACTTTCCTCAGTTTAAAAGTACATAAACTCTGCAGCTGCTTCAAGACTATTCTCAGGCTGCTTTAGGCAGCAAATGCAGTAGGAACCAATAAAGATTAAGCTACCATTGATTCTGTCCCACCAGGCTCTATTATTCAAGTATCAGTGGCTCATTAGTCTTTATGCTCCTGTTTTTATAAAAGCAGAAATAGTGAGTGATCGAGAAGTCACTGGAGGAAATATTAGCTGGTGCTTTACAAAGAACAATTTGTATGTATTTTGATCAAGAACTGTTTATATTTCAAAGACAAGGGTACACAAATGACCTTTCAATACAGAGTCACTGTCAAAGAAACTGACCTGGACTTATAAATGAGTTTAAGATTTCCTCTTATTATTTTGTTCTAAAAAAGAAAGTGGGAGAGGAAGAAATAAAGATTAAAATCAACTACACACAGAATGAGAATCAAAGTTGGGTTTTGGTTTGTATTTTTCTTTTTCATTGGGAAGAAATTCTGTTTTCTTTCTGCTTCTGTGTAATCATAATTTTGGGAATAAAAATCCTATTACTGGTATTAGTGCATGAAGGTTTTACAGATGCTTTTAAAGTTTCCAAGCAGATTGTTTGAAATTACATCTTTCTCTAACATATTACATTATTCTGTTAAAGACTTGAGATATTGGCAGCTTTTCACTCTTCATGGTGGGGTGTTTGGGGGTTTTTGTTTTGGTTTTTTTTTTTTCTTTTTTGAGGATTTTTTTCCCCCTTATCCTTTCTTAAATGTTTTGGAATTTTCTGTTTTATGTTGGGAAGGGCAACATCCAGCTGCTTTAGTAACTGCTGTGCCTTCACTAGTCTGTGGCTGGTATCCTTGTCTCTTTGGGTTCTGTGTAGATAACAGGCAGTGGTATCTAAACCAGGAGTTTCTATGAGGACTCTTGGGAGCCTGAGATTATGGGTCTTCCACAATCAATGGAGAAAGTGCAAAATTCTTCCTCTTTCTCTTCCTTTTAACTCAGTAAACCAGTCTGTGATGGCTTAGGAAAAGGAGATGAATGGGTGAAGAGAAACAATAAGAGCCACCCTCTCGCAGTATCCATGGACTATATTGCTGATATGGAACTCTGGACAAATGTCATGTGGAAGTTAGAAGCTCCTTATGTATTAAATATCAACAGTAAAGCCTCAACATCAAAGAGAGGTTAAACAGGGACAGCAGACTAATGTTGTTAACAAACTGTTCCATCTATTTCAGTGGAAATTATTCTTAGATTACAGATTCTGCCATGCTTGTGTCTTGCCAGATGGGCCTGAAATGTAAATCTATAAAAAATAGATTTGATGTTGGAAAAAGTAAAAATATGGAAGGTGGGAATCTTTGCACCTTCTAGATAGGCTCTTTCATTGTGGACAAATAGTCCATTTATTTTGTCTAATACATCTTGAAATCTAATCATATTAAGTCTTCAGTTAGACTGTTCCCTTTTATTTTGTTGTGACTAGCTTTAAAATCTCTACTGGAGAGAATCATATGAGATAATTCCTGTGATTTCCTCACCATTTAATCCTGAATTATAAATAAATGATGTGTCACAAACTACATATTATAACTGACTTCAGTGGATATTCTTGTGAAAGAAGAAATATAAATTGCAACTTTAGTCTTATATTCTTTGTATCTTTATTCTAATTATCTATATATTAACTTGCATCTTTCTGTCCACCTGGATCTGCATCTGTGTCAGGCTTTTACAGGCTTTGAATTACTGATTTTTTGTTACTATGAACTACCTTTACAAAGGACTCTAATTTTGTCTTCTTAAAAAACAAAACAAAACAAAATAATAACTACTACTTGTCCATTTACTACTCATTGATGTATCTCTTGATAAGGATAGTAAGTGCAGCTCGAACATTTACTACTAGTGGCAGTCCAGATTTACTTCATGGTAGGAAGAATTATTCTAAATTACTTTAATAGACTAGACAAGCACTTTTACACATCAAGGAATAAGCTGTAATTTAAAGCACAAATTCCCTTGTGTTTTCAATTCCAGTAAGAATAGCTGAATTTTATCACAAAAAAAGACATTTGAATGTTGGGAGAGGGAAAGTTTCTGTGCGCAAAGACTACATGAGATATTCTCTTTTTCCTTATTCATCCTTTATGTTTTTGACTGTGGACTGTTCTTCCCTGTTGAGTTGTTTCCCTGCATGGCACAACCATTTTCTCCCTGGTTTGTTCCCATGTAGGATCAGACTCTTATCTGTTTGCACTTTACTTTATATTATTTTGTTGTTCACACAAAAGAGACAAAGCAGTGGGAATGCTGTTACAGTATAATGGGAGACAGCTAATTTCAGGAGTATTGGTATCACCATTTCAATGGCAAGTGAAAATTCTTCTCTCCTTTACCACTGATGGAAATTCACAAATTCTGCAGCACCTAGCACATTCTAGTTCCTTGTTTTTGTGTTGGTTTTTTTTTCCCTTCCCTTGTCTAGAGTTTGTTTTGCTTTGTTTTGACTTTTTAAATATTTTTCAGTTTAGAAGTGAATATGCTAGGCCAAGAATGATTGAACTTCAACATGCTTTTTTTTTTTTTTCAAGGCTATTTTTTTATAGTTTAAGCTTTCATCAGAAAATCTCTGTACTTCTATGTAAAATACTGAAGTGGGTTTTTCCTGTCTGAATTTAAAGACTGGTTCAATTGAACTGGATATATCTGAGGAGTACAAAAATTAAACCTGTTAATACTAGGGGGAATAAAGATAGAGAAATTGCCTCATTAATATTTTTGTGGGGTCAAATAATTTGCATTTTGAAAAAAAAAAATTTAGTATTTTATAGTTTTTCCAAGGAAACACCGTAGTGATAACTGAAAATTCATATTAACACATTCCCTAAATTTTCCATTCCATTTAGATTTAGAATTTTCAAAAGTAGTCATTTGCAGGTTCTTTCATGGTCTTGCTGAGCTGGGCCAGTGTGATACACACATCCTGTCGTCCCATAACTTCCTTTTTACATCAACTTTCTCTTTTTTTTTCAAGATAATATTATTGTTACTGGACTTTTCAAGGATAATTCCAATAAGTACTGATTTGAAATGTAGCTAGGGTGGAAATTTCCTGCTGACTAAAGCCAAACAACTTGTAATAAACAGCATTCCTAAATGAGGCTTTTTAAACTCTTCTGGGACACAGAGGACTGCAGCAACAACTCTCTCTGAGGGGAACACTTCTCAACACCTCTCCATCTCTCAGTTTGGTGATACTCTGAGGACCAACATTGAAGCTTGATGGAAGAGCTTGGGACGATGCTCCTGCTCCTGAGAGCCCAATCTCTACCCACTGAGAAGATGCAAAGTCATGATATAAGTATTTTAATGAACTTGAGGGGAATTCTCCATAAGTATATTTTCTTGTCAACACAAAACTTTTATCTAAAAGAGAAACTTTAGTATAGAATAAATAGAACTTGTGGGTTTTTTAAAATAATTTTTATATCTATTATATAATTTTTAAAAATGTATTTCCAATTTTAATTTTATTTATTTTTTTATTTTATTGACAACATATTGCTCATGCCAATATCACTGTATAGATTACTCTGGATGTAGTCCTGTCTTATCTGAGTATGTGTAATACAAGAAGAACCTTTGAAAATTTCATTATATGGCTGTTATTTTCCCTTCATTCTTTTCTTTTCAAATAAAGGGCAAGTGTGAATTAATTTCACTTGTGAGAACATTTGCAATACCCAAACAGCAATGAATAGGCAAGAGTGGAGGAATTACCTTTTAAATTATATTAACAGGTTGGAAACCTGACCTTGTGAAATGTCACCTACATGTTCCACATTATTTGTTTCTCACCAGAGGTTTTGTAGCAGAAGTTTTCCACTCATAAGACACACAAGATCCGTGTTAGAGCAAAATCAATCAACTCTACCTTGAAATCTCATGGAATACAGTACTATAAAAACAATTACAGGTGTTGTGGGTTTTTTTGTTTTGCTTTGTTTTGTTTTTATTTGAAAGCTGAGTAAATATAGCAATGATTATCACATGTTGGAAGCAGTCTTACATTTATATTTTAATATTTTATATCTGAGATGGAAGAAGGATGTATAACAAACATGTCAAATATGAAACATTCTGCTGCATCTGGCCTAAACACTTCTTTTAGACCAAATTAATGAATGATAACAGCAAGTGTTTATATTAGGCTAATGCCTTCAAGAATACTCAGGTTTGTTTATATGCCAGTGTTGTGGTTTGAAAACAAACCGAGTGAGAGGCTCTAAGTCAGAAATAAAATTTAATGAGAAGAAAAGGAAAATAAAATGAAATAAAATAAATGCAACGATACAAAAGGAAAAACTACTGACAGAGTCAGAATACAACTTGATCAGGGTGATGGAAGCAGTCCAGGAGACGTGGTCTTCCTGAAGCAGTGATCTCGTAGAAAGGTCTGGTAGCTCCAGTCCTCTGGGAATCCACTAGGTGAGAGCTGCCTCTACTGTCCCAAATGTCAGCTTATATCCAGGTGAGAATGCTTGGCTCCTCCCCGTGGGCGGAGCATCTCACAATGGGTTGATGAGTCATGGAAGAGGGCCTTGATGGCCCATTAAAGAGAGACAACTCCGGGAGGGAGTTATCTATGAGTCATTCACAGGGCATTGACGGGCAATTAACTGAAGATGGTGATAGAATACATCTTAAACTGCAACCCAGGACAGCCAGGCTCATAGGTTTATTTGCTCTGTCTTTAAATGATTTTGGGGTCTTTCAGGAAATCTCATAACATTAAGAAAAATATCAGCAGGGCATTTCTGCCACAGCATCTCCATGACAGCCATTGAGTGAATAATACTTAGTATAACTGCTGACACATGGTAAATGAGTAGCATACCTGGGGAGTTCTCTGTGGACAGAAAATTGACTGATTACATTTTTGTGAAGGGAATACAGCTGAATATCTTTGGATATTCCTATATTCTCAACAGTATACTCTGTTGCTACTTTTGGAAACTTTTTATAAGCTAGATTAATATATTTTGTACTACTGTAAACACACTAATAATTTCCATCATTGTATTTTTTTTTCAGGCTCAATTTTTGAAGAATAAAATAAAATAAATATTTTAAGTATATAATAGATTTGACAAATAGTATGTAATAAATTTAACAAATACTTAAAAGGCAACCACTAATATTCAAGGCATCCATCTACACTACTTTTTCTTTCTTCTTTTTTTTCTTCCTTCTAGATGTGGCTTGTTATTGGACAACCATTTCAGTTTAACAGTGCAAGGAAAGAGCCATTCTGACACGCATTCTCTGGTGAAGAGTTAGTTCAAGCATCATTGGACAGGACTGTGGGAGTCAGTGAAAATGGTCTCTAGAGAATTTTTGTTTGTTTGTTTGTTTGTTTGTTTGTTTGTTGGTGTTGTTTTTTTTGTTTTTTTTTTTTTGTAAACTGGACTATTCCATATCACTCTCAACTATGAAGAATCAAAGTAAATTTTGTCAGACTACTTCTTTGTCATAGCCATTGCAGAGAGCTGCATTTTTTAATCACAGCTTCCCTTGGGCAATTTTCTTAACTTGCGAGAAGTTTCTGAGAATTACATTAGAAAATTCAAAGTTTATTTTCTGGATAAGCACAGAAATATAGATATTCAGTGTCTGGGGCGTTCCTTATTATACAGATGCTCCTTTTAGGACAAATATTACTTGACTTCAGAGTGACACTTGTGATCCTTCAAGAGCTGAATCACTGTCAAATAGTCTCAAGTATGCAGGACACTAGATCATGTTGTACAGGAGCAATATTAGTAGTATGAATATCAATTCAAGGTGGTCTTGTCAGACTCTGTAGGTGAGTCCGCGGACGGTTGGGACAAAGAATTCTGCCAACCTGTATATTCTAGAATATGTGGGTTTATTGCAAGGGTCGTGGGTAAAAGGGCCTTGCCTTCAGCCACCAGCCTCGGCTGAAGGCAAGTCCCAAAGAGAGAGGGAGAAAGAACAGCAGGGTGTGGGCTGAGTGAGAAGGGAGTAAGAGAGCAAAATGGCAGGGGGAAGAGAGGAGGAAGAGGTAAGGGGTAAGGGGTAAGAGGTAAGAGGTAAGAGGTAAGAGGTAAGAGGTAAGAGAGCGAGGTCCTTGTTACAATCCATTATATCTCCTTTTGTGATGAATATTCTAATTTTCAATGACCAACCAACATAAGACACAAAATCTTATAGAATCTACATACAGCCTATAGGAACTACTATATTACCATACTATGTTATATGTTAAACTCTAAAAACTACTCTTTAAACTTCTGTTTTGCTACATTGACCTTTGGATCCCTTAGCCAGCAGAAAGGGTCCTGCTGAATCAGAAGGGATTCTCCTTCAGCTAGCTAGACCATTGTTTTCAGGTTATATAGTAACTAAGACTTAGTATCCTACTACTTAAAGTAAGCCTCCACCTCTGTCCCGATTATAGGTTTCATATTTACAGAATCTTTTGCTAAGCAATCATATGTATAAGGTTTCCCTTCCCCAACAGACTCCTTTTCTTCACTTTCATTTTCCTTGCTATTTTATATACACTTACTACTTTTTCACGAAACTTTCCTCCATCTTGAAGTTATTTTGCAATAAAGTAAAAGGTGTCCATATCATCAAGATAGTTCAATAGGCCAAGAAAAAGTCAAGGACCACAGTTGCAATCTATGGCAGATTACTGCATATGTCACAAAGGGTCCTTGAATGGCAAGCACTCCTCAATTGCTTACAAATGCAGCAAAAATCAAGTTTCCTTTTAGAATATAATACACAGGCAACACACAGAGAAATCAGTATATACACCAGTGGGGAAGCGATGTTCAGCCTTTGACTGAATGTGAACTTTGGACCCATGCTGATGAGCCATGTATCTAAAAGTATTTCTATTTAATGCCACCTTTGAGAGGTCAAAGCTATTCCCAGTTACTGAATGT
Source organism: Sylvia borin (assembly GCA_014839755.1). Lineage (NCBI taxonomy): Eukaryota > Metazoa > Chordata > Aves > Passeriformes > Sylviidae > Sylvia > Sylvia borin. The sequence continues at coordinate 80,435,179 of CM025957.1, forward strand.
AAAAGAGATAAATGGATATATTCTAAGTGTAGGTTCCAAATCTCTATCTATAGGGGAAGAACACTCTAGGAGGCCTGACATGAATGCAGCTTCAAATGACTGCTTCCCATTTTAAGCTTTCTCAGTAATGTGACCAAAAACAATTCATTACTATCTTTTAACATTTCCAAAGAAAAAGAGGGAACATATGTACATGCATTTTAAGATTATTTTTTTTTCTTAAAACTTAGCTCTTAAAATTAGCTTCCTATTTAAGATGAGTGCATATTTGGAAACATAAGTCTTTCACATAGGTGAAATCAAAACTGCTTTCGACTGATACGTCCAAAAAGCAGAAGAATCTGATTATTATGGATATCTATTAGGTAAAATTATGAAATGCACCTTATAAATTTGACTGGACACAGAAGAGTGTTATATTGGGTTACTTTTTTGAATAATATAGGTGAAAATAGTTCTTCTAAGGGAAAGAGATGTAGCTTTGGCAAGACTGAGACTTCCTGGACTGATAGTAGATACCCCTGACAGTTTTGGTTGAGCTGGTATGAGAATGACCTAGTGCACAGCTGATCTGGCAGCTCTGAGGAGAAAAAACACTCTGACAGTATTGAGCTTTCACTGAGGAATGGACTGTGATGGGAACCTTTTGACAGTACTCCTCTTCAATTGGCTTGATTGCACAGACAGTATGTAGGACCACAGAATAAATAATATGTAAACCAGAGGTGGTGCAAATTTCCTCCCTTATTGGGAAAATCCTTTATGACAATGTCATAATTTTGCTTAAAGTCCTTCCAAGTAAGGATGTTCTCTGTGGTTTATTTAGCTGACTGCTGAACTCTTCTGTGTCCTGACACACACCTATAAATATGTGTGAGAAAATGAAGAAATAAGTTAAATTAAGGGAAAAAAATTCACATCCCATAAATTAGTGGATTTGTTTTTTCATATTTGGGTATGATCTGTGAAATAAATGCATAAAGATGCAAGACTTTACTTTTACCTTTTTAATAGATGTAACAGAGATTTATCAGTTCTTTTAAAATTTGAAAGCTGAAACTTTGGAGCAATGAACATGTCTGATCCTCTCTTGCTGGTCCTTTACATCTCTTCTTCAGAAGACACCATAAGCAGGAGCTGCACAGAGCTTGTTCTGGTGTTTTGTATTAGAATGAATTTCACCATAGGAGTCTTTTCTCAATACAAAAACAAAAACAAAAAAAAACGAAAAAAAACGAAAAAAAAAAAAAAAAAGGGGGGGGGGGCAAAAGCCTTAAACAGATGATGTAGAGAAGAGGGGAAGAACCATACTAAGCCATTATTGGTCTACAGTCATGTTGTCACATGTCAGATAGAAAAGAGTGCTTATAAACCTGCCTTTTGGCATTTTGAATAGATAGAAGAAAAATAATTTTTTTTCCTACAAAAAGTAGTTACCATCTTGATTGAAAATACATAATTCTATTAACATTTTGCTTTGTTTTTAACTAATCCATGTTAGATAATGGCCTTATTATACTAGGCTAATTACTTAGATTTCTACTATTTGTCGCTCCTCCCTCACCCTCCTTCACACCCCCACTCTACCACTTTCTGGTCTTTTTTCTTAGTGAGGCTTTCAGATGGAGCTACCTTTTCAGGAACAATCCATTTTTTCCTCTTTCCCCCATGTACCCTGAGCTAAGTCCTGCATCCTCCCTCACTCCTGCTCTTGTTCTCATTAGTTCATTCTGAAGTAATTCAGTTCAGTAAACCAAATAAAGTGACTTTTTTTTCCCTCTCACATTTCTTAGCAGAACTGATTCAAAGTGCAAATAATGAGGAGAAAGGTGACAAAGTGAGACAGGAGACCGTCTTCTCAGAAGAAGGTTCTTGGCTCAACTTTCCTCACAGAAACATGTCCACAAACAGATAAACAACCCTCCCAACACACATTTTTGTTAAATATGGACACATCACACAAAGGGCTAGTTCTATCATATTTAACAACAGGGACATTTTGGACCAGCACCAAAGTCCAGCCATGCATTCAAGGATTTCCTTCCTACAAATCATTACTGGTCTTTTTTTGTTCATGACAATGGATATTGACTCTTCCTGAAGTGTGAATGGCAGAAAAGTCTCTCTTACAGCAAAACTTCAAGTGAAACATAGAACCATTATTAACTTCTCTTCCAGGAGTCAAATACAGCAAGGAAAAAAATGCCTGAAGATTTGCCACATTAGCAGCACTTTTCTTACAATGGATATTTTTCTTCCATGAATGCAAACTTAAAATCAGTAGAACTGAATGATTGGCAGTGCACAAACTCCAAGCACCATATTGGATCAATAAAAAAGAGTTAGTGGATTATTAGTTTGAGTTTTGGTGTTTTTGTTTTTTTTTGTGTGTGTGTGTTTTTGTTTTTTGTTTTGTTTTGTTTTTGGTTTTTTTGTTTGTTTGTTTGTTTGTTTTTTTAATACGCTTGCAGCCACAGCACTGGCAAACTTCTGGGAGAGAGAAAGAAACTACTGAGAAGTAAAAAAAAAAAAAAAAAAAATTAAAAATAATAATAATAATAATAATAAAAATCAGAATAACTGCCAGGTATTGACTTGGTGTCCTTAGAAGAGATAAAACAACATGTTGGAATTTTCAGACTTATCTTACTGGAGAAGATAGATTAAACAAGTTATTTAAATTATTCCATCTTATCTAGTTATACAGACTACACTATATAATTTCAAAATTAGTATTTCCTTTTCCTTCTATACTACAACAGTGATAAGAAAACAGATGGAACAAGTTTGATTTGTAGCACAATCCTGCTAAGTCTTTAGAAATATGACTTCTTTCTATATCTTTTGGAATCCAGGCCAGACTAAGAATATAAATTTGTAATTAATGGTCTCTTATATCAGTCCTCCAGGAAAGAAATCATTCCATGCTACTGTCATCCTCTTATTTGTTAGTAGAGCCTGGACATTTCATCAGTATTGGGGTGGGAAGAGAGGAATAAGGTGAGCAAAGGGCCACCCATCGCAGAATTATAGAACCAGAGAATGATTTTGGTTGGAGGGGATCTGAAATGTCACCTAGTTCCATAACACCTGCCATGGTCAGGGTCACCTTCCACTAATACAGGTTACCCAGAGGCTCATCCAGTCTGGTGTCCAGATGTGGATGGGGAGTTCACAACCTCTATGAGCAACTTGTTCAGTGCCTCACCATTCTGGCTGTAAAGAATTTCTTCCTAATATGTAGCCTAAACCTAACCTCCTTTAGCTAAAAGTCATTCCCCCTTGTTCCATCGCTACACGACCTTCTGTAATGTCCCTCTCTATACCTTCTTGCAGGCCCCCTCTATGTATGGAAGGCTGCTCGAAGATGTCACTGGAATCTTCATTTCTTCAAGCGTAACAACTCCAGTTCTCTCAGCCCATCTCCATAGGAGAGGTGCTCCAGCCCTCTGATCAGCTTAGTGGCTTCTCTCTGAACTTATTCCTTTAAATTTGTGTTTGAGGAGGGAAGCAAGGTTTCTCTCAGTGGAAAAGGAAGTAGGACATTTCCCTCAGATCTAGGGATAATAATGGTTAAAGAAAAGCTTTTTTTTTTTGATTGTGGTACAAAGAACACTTCTCTTCCTGTCTCAGGAGAATCTTTTCCTGCTTTTCTGAGGCTGCTCCAACACTTTGCAGTTGACATTGTTATCATGTTTTGATAAGAGAAAGAGTGAGAGAAAGGAACAGAGGCTCATGAGGATAGGAGTGTGATTTTACCCATATATGTTCTTCACCTCAAGCTCTACAAAGCTCTCCATAGTGTTGAAAGCAGATTAATGTCAATTATAGGTTAGTGTTTTTACTCAAAAACAGCAGAAAAAGAGAAAAACAGAGTAATTTCTTGGTGTACAAGTTGACCATGGATTATTTTATTGAATTTTTGCATTATAATAACATCTTTATAATTTAGCTGAAATGCTAAATTATAATATAATATAATGATAGCATCTCATTGCTTTGTCTACTCTAAAATATACAGCAAAGGATACTGTTTTCTTTAGAGACCTGAGAATTTAGAGGGAATGTACAAAAGACATGAAATTTCTCTTTTAAAGGCAGGGTGAAAAATATGGTGAATTAATTAAGTTGTTCATGGTCACTAAGAAATCAGTGGCAGGACTTGGGAAATTAACTTTCTTTTAAGCTTCTAGTTCTCTCTTGAGGAAGAACATTTATTTATTTATTTAAAGCTGTATTAGAAGATAACTATCTCAAGAAATGCGTAATATGAGTAAAGGCTTGGGAAGTGACCTAGGTGGATTAATATTAACAACTTTGCTGAAGAATTGAAGTGCCAAGAATGACAGAATGCTTATTGTCATAGAAATATCTTACACTGTTAAGTCTTTCTTTTTAAACTTTAGCTATTATTAAAAAATTGAAAACAGGGAACTTTGTTGAATATAAGACAGATGCATGCCAGGACAAAATCTAATTCCATTAACTACCAGCCACATTCCAGTGTTGACTAGTTCATCAGAGTGACATCACGGGGATGAGAAGTGAACAAGTTCAATCACTAGTACATCATTACTTCAGTAATAGTTTCTTTTAAAGGTGCCTCTAAGAAGCACTTAATTTAATGTTTTATCAAGCAGTACCCATCAATGTGTCCTTGATCATACGAAAAATTCAATTTCTTGCACACAGTGCACCAAAAAAAAGACAGTCCAGATTTCACATTTAAAAATGAGTAGTGTGACAGCAGTAATCATTATCTCATTGACATTGATCTGTGTGCTGGCAAAGACTTCCTATTAAGTCCCAAACAGAGGTTGGCAGCTTCTATGGGTACGAAGCTCCCTGAAAGTGGGGCAATGATGTAAAAACTTGTTTCAAAAAATTAAATTATCTCTAGAAACCCTGTAGAGTTTTGTTGCTTGCTCAGGACAGGAGGAATATTCTGTCAGAGATTCATGCACATACTCATACTGCAGAGAGAGAAGAGGATGGAATAGAAATAAAGGCCATAAAGAATTCAAACCACTACTGATCCAATTATTAATATTTTTATCTTCAGACTGGATTTGAACTATATAACTACACACTACTTTACTAATGAAATGCAGCCTCCTCTGGGATGGAAACTTTTAGATAGCTGATGGACACAGCAGGCTGCCAGAAAGGAAGGGGAGGCAAAATGGGATTTTATTACATCACGGAAAGCTCCTGCTGCTGAGGAAAGTGAAATGGCATATTTAGAAGCCAAGCCACTCTCAAAGTAGGGTAAATTGGGAGCAGCTATTAGAAATTCAATGGAATAATGATAGTGGTGAGAGAAAATAATGTGGTAACTTTGTCCACCACAGCAGACAAAGCTTTCACTTCTGCCCAGTGCCATTTCCTACTCTCAGTCGAATAATGAAAAAACATAAATTTCCAGACTGCATGTTTATTGTATGTCTACATCACACAATGAAACACAGTGCAAATACTTCTAATCCAAGTAAATACCAAAATTGCTGTATTTCCTTGCAATATAATGCAAACTTTTTAGTTTGGCTCTGGAAGAACACAGTCATCCTGAATAAGTCTTGCAAAAATGTTAAGGAGCACTGACCTAGGAGAGGCTTACTTGTTTGATTGAGCCACCTGTTTACCTGCTGTAATATACCAGCTCAAGCTGGCTCAGATTTACCTAGTTTATGTGTCAGTATCATCTTCCTTTTCCTCTTAGCTTCATCACTGCAATTGGGAGACTAAGGTTGCACCTACCTGCATTAATCTGTCTGTATCTATAAGGTCTTGAAACAGTACTCCCTGTATTCACTATTAAAGTTATTGCCACCTATTCTTGTTAAATAAAATGAGATTACCAAGATTTTCCAATTTAATTAAGAAACTAGGAGACTCTGGACCTGCTGGGAAAAAGTACTCATGTTCATTTTGGGAAAAAATACCAAAAAATAGAAATCTAATTTCTTGATAAGCCTACATCTGCTTTAAAAATGAATAATTACAATGGCACAAAATGTCTAACAGTATCAGATTGATTTTTGTGGTTTATAATGCAGGGAAATGGCCACTTCAGCTATTCTTATGCACAACCTTTGTTTTTTCCATTGTTGAATATTTATAGCCATAAGAGATAAAGTGCAGCAAACAGTAAATTTATGTGCCTTTCCCATGTGTGATGCTATCTATCAATTAAGTCTCTTGAGTGACAATACTTTATTCAAATTCCAGTGAAAAAATATTTCTTTTTTAATTCAAGGGCAAGTTAGGATTTTTTCAGGGGCTAAAGAATATACAAATTTTTTATTTCTGAAAAGTTCTGAAAACTGATACAGTTCATGAAAAGAGTTTTGTTTTTCTTGATAATCTGGTAGGATTGTATAGTTTCAAAATACAAAAAATTCTTAATTATATTCCCTATATGGACGAGATATTTTCATTAGTAGGTGATTCTTAGTTATTCGATGTTCTAATGGCTTCAATACTCTAGTGATAAACAAAATGAGAATTTCTTTATTTTGGCTTTGTTTGAGATTGACAAATTGAACAACCTTATTCCAGGTGAGACTGCAATAGGCCCCTGTGTGCTGATCCAACCAGTAGCAAGGCTGAGGATGGATTCCCAATGGTAGCATGTACAAACTCACTATAAAAATATATCTCTCTATTTTCGTCATGATAGGCAGATATAATCACCACTCACACAAACACAAACAGCACCAGTGAGTGGCTTCATCCTGTTTCACCCTTTTGGCTTATAGGGGTGAAGGACAATTAGTGGGAAATACACATCTGTCAGTCTATGTATTTACAGCCTGGATCCCCTCAGCTGCTGGGCTTAGTCACTGAGCCTTCTCATCAGCCTTCCTTGGATCAAAATCTCTTCCGTTGCTTGCAGCTGGATACATGAGCCTCTGGGATCACAGTCCTGCTCACCCAGAAACACAGACAACAAATTCTGGAGTAGATGGTTCTGAATTAGTTACCCCAATCCTTGAGAGACTTTTTAGTAATTAATGTAGAATAGAAGCAATTAATACTAAATGAAATATTTGAAAGATCCTAAAGCTGATTAAATGATCTGAGGGTTTGGGGGTTTCTTCCTAGGTTGCTTAGATTTCAACTTTTTACTCTTATAAAAAAATTTGAAGCTCAAAAAATCCCCGAAAATGGAAGATAAAGCATATTTTGTGCTCAGCTGATGATTAATGACAAAGCTGGAAAGAAAAGAGAATATTAAAAGGAGAGCATGGGAAAGCCAGAATATAAACATTCTTCAGTTCTGATGAATTCATTAGTATAGACATATCAAATCCGAGTTAGCCAAAGTCAATAGAAATACTCTAATTAACATTAATAAGCTTTAGGTCAGATCATAGATTCTTAGAAGATTAAGTTGATAAAATAGGCTTTAGATGGTTTTATGTTATCTTGTGATTTTTTTTTTTTTTTTTTTTTTTTAATGAAGATAAGAAACAAGGTGGTGGTGGTGGGGAGAATCTTTCAGCTTTTTCATGAAGATTCTTTACTTTCTGAACTTCTCAAACCAAAGATGATAAATGAAAAGGGGATTTTTTTTAAAAAAAAAAATCAAGATAATCCATCTTCATAAAGATTAAAAGCTTCTGTCCTTGGACACCCAATCTTAGATATTTCAATCTATGACATCTGAAATTAGTTTTGGATGTGCGTAGATTTCTCAGGGAAACTGCGTTTTTTTATTTTATTAGTGCAATTGAGGTCTTTTTAGCTATGGGGAAAATGCAATGGGAAGTTCTCTTTTCAAATGTAATATGTTTTAAATTTTTATTACTCATGTATATACATATGTGTGTATATAGATGTGCAGTTATTTCTTTTTAAAGTAGATATGAATTAAAGTACCATAACTTGTGTTAAATTATTATGAGACAATAGCATTTTACTTCAATAATTAACCAAAGCCCTCCCTCCCTCACTTCTCCATGAATTTCTACTAATCCAGTTGCATTGCTTCATTACTTCAGAGTGAGAATTTCCCTATGTTGAGGGCAAAGTTGGATATATCTTAGCTGAGACTTAGTCTGAGGTTTTCTTAATAGCCTTAAATAGACTAATTATATGTAGAGCAACATATGCATCATTGAGATCATGTTAGTGCCTTTAAATTGTTAAATGTCCAGATAGAGCATGCTTTTATATAGCTGCTTTTAAATACAAATTTCATTCTATGAACATAAAATATGTGCTTTCACGGTGCCTGTGTCCATGTCACCCGGCTCGGCCAGCCCTGGCACCACGACGACACTGGTGGTTCTTGGCTGACCAAAAGCAGGGACGCAGCGAAGGCAGGAGATAAAAGGTGGGACTCTTCGGAGACAGGGCTACAGAGTTTATTTGATCAGGGGGATCCTCACTCCAGGGCTCTGTGTCAGAAGAGACCCCGAGAATGTGAGGGGAGCAACTTATAAAGGGGGGTGGGTCTCAGGGATGGGGTACAGCGACAAACCAATAACAGAAAAGTAAGGAGTGACTCTTAACATGACATACAGGTGCAACATCGAATCATAACCAAATGGGAGGGAACCCCCTTGGTTCTGCCCAACCACTCGACACCTCTCTTGGAATCTTCCGAATGCAGGAGGAGGCCCCAGAGTGACTGACAGGACCAGAGGGTTATGTAACTAATGATAGACACTTAACAAATATCTGACAAACAACTTGGGGATGAACCAAGGGAAAGGAACAGGAGGAGGGTACAAAGAACAAACAATTTTCCATTAAACTTTCTGGAAATAACTCATATAAAAAGAATAAGCAAAGTAAAATTCAAAACATGCACCACTGCAATGTGCTTTAACAATTTCACATTGAAGGACATTTTATTAGTCTTGATCATTTTAAGTTCTCAAAAAGTTTCAAAATAGTCAAAGAAAAGAGATTTCAATCAGTAAAAATGTCAGTACAGAGCTCTTATTAAACAAGTTTTATCTCTATAGGCAAAGAAGATTTCTTTCTGTGTTAGCACATGTGAAAATGAAAAAAAAAAATAGAATGATAGAATCATAAAATAGTTTAGGATGGAAAGGACTTTTAAAGGTCATCTAGATCAATTCCACTGCAATGAGCAGGGACACCTTTAACTAGATCAGGTTGTTCAGAACTCCATCCCATCTGATCTTAATTTTTTTTCCAGGGATGAAGCATCCAAAATGTCTCTGGGCAATCTGTATCAGTATTTCACCAGTCTCACTGAAAAAAAAAGATCTTCCTTATATTTTGTCTAAATTTATTCTCTTTTAATTTAAAATCTTTATCCCTTGTCCTGTTGCTACAGGATGTAAAAAAAGTATTGTCCTCATCTTTTTTATAAGCCTCCCTTTAAATACTGAGAGACTGTAATAAGATCACCCTTAGAGCCTTCTCTTTTCCAGTCTGAATAGCCCTAATCTCTCAGCCTGTCTTCACAGGAGAGGTGCTCCATCTCTCTGATTATCTTTGTGATCCTTCCCTGGACTTGCTCTAACACATCCGTATCCTTGAGATGTTGGGCACTGTGGAGCTGGACACAGTACTCCAGGTGGGATGTCACCAGAGCAGAGAAGAGAGACTGAATCCCCTCCCTTGCCCTCCTGCCCATGCTGGTTTGGATGCAGCCCCAGACACATTTGTCTTTCTGGGCTGCAAGTGCACATGGCTGGGTCATGTCCAGTCTCTCATCCACCAGCACTCCCAAGTTCTTCTTGTCAGGACTACTCTCAATTCCTTCATTCCACAGAGCGTATTCATAGCAGGGGGCGCTCCCACTCAGGTACAGCACCTGGTACATGGCCTTGTTGAAGTTCCCTAAGGCTCATGTCTTGAGCTTGTCCAAGACCCTCTGGATGGCATCCCATCTTTCAAGGGTATCAACTTCACCATTCAACTTGATGTCTTCTGCAGACTTGCTGAGAATGCACTCAATCTCTTTGCCCATGTCATTGATGAAGATATTAAACAGTACTGGTCAAAATATGGTCCTTGAGGGACACCACCTTTCACTGGGAACTGGCAATGCCATCAGGACATTAACCACCAGCCTCTGGATGGGATCATCCAGACTATTCTTCCTGCATAAGAGAGATATGCACCATGCATAACAAATCCATATGTTTATAATTAAGAGAGAAGTATGTTACAGGGGACCATGTCAAAAGCCTTACAAAAGTTGAGATAGATGGCATCTTTAGCACTTTCCTTGTCCACTTCCTTGTAGTCACTTGACCACATAAGGTCGCTAGATTAGTCAGGCAGGACTTGCCCTTGGTGAAGCTATGTCAGCTGTATGAAATCGCATCCCGTTCTCCGTGTGCCTTAACATAATTCCCAAGAGGATCTGCTCCATAATCTTCCCAGACACTGAGGAGAGGCTGACAAGTCAGCAGCTCCTGGAACCCTTCTTTTTACAATTTCTAAAAGTTGGTGCAATATTGTCCTTTTTTCAGTTGCCTGACACTTCACCTGTATGCCATGGCTTTTCAAATATCATGGAAAGTGGTTTGGCAGCTACATTACCCACCTCTCTGAGGACTCTGAGATACAGCCCATCAGATCCCATAGACTCAGTATATTCAGATTCCTCAGGTACTCACAAACCTGATCTTCTTATATAGTATCTAAACTCAAGATTCCATCTGTTTAAAATTATCTGCAGAGTAGACAATAATATAAGAAAATCTAGACTTTTCCCCCCCAAAAAAAACTGCATTGCATTTCTAGGAGGGTGGCCTATGCCAAACATAATGTATCAGTACCTCCTTTCTGAAAATATATATAATTCCTTACTGCCTATGGCTGGCTAACAAAGGTATTCAGCCTTCTAGCTCCAGTTAGAAGCTCTTTCAGCCTTAATGTACAGTTAAGTTATATTAGGTACAATTATGTTTTCCAACTTAAAAAATATATGGTGTGGGTTGGCTATGCAAAAATATAATATTGGAAGACTACATATATACAAGGATACCAAATGGCAAACTTGCTGTTGCTTGATATGGTGTTTTCTCCCATTCTTCAGTTTAAAATAGGATCAATTTGAAATCCTCATTCGGCATTTTCTTTCGCATGTAATGTTATGTCATTCATATCACAGCAACAACAGAATTAAGGTTTCTAGCACAACTGTATAGCTAACATTTTCTAAATATCTGCTTTATGTGGGGAAAAAACAATCTCCACCTTTTAAATCTTTTGGAAAAGAATTTACCTCTATTTAAATAAAAACAAACCCAAATCTAAAGAAATGAACAAAACTAAACAGAAAATCCAAGAACAACAACAACAAAAAGCCCCTTCGTTAAGCTGAATTACACATACCTAGCACTCCTAGCACATTGGATTGAATTATTTAGTAATATTTTTTTTGTAGATGTTGTAGAGGGTGCCTAATGAACGTCTTACAGTGACATGCTCATACTGACTAAGTTTTGTGCGTCCTCCCTCTTTGCTGCAATTAGAGCTTAGACAAATGATACAACAGTTATACTAGCGGGAAAAGAAAAAAAAAAAAATTCCCTGAAAATTCGAATAAATTGTGATTGAGCCAGTGCTGTAGTACAGTCCTCAGCATGTTGCATTCTGGAAGCAAAATCCATGGGAATAAATGTACTCTTGTTAGAATTTACCACCTGTTTTCATTAAACTTATGGGCTGAAAAAATTGCCTGCAAATAATTTCCAGCTCGTTCGACAATGTTTTCCTCTGGGATGGTCCTTATTTCCAAGAAAATGTTTTTTTGGTGTTTATTTTGATCTAAAAAACACTAAAAATTATTTGATCATTTGTTGACAGAGATTTTGAGTCAAGCTCATTGAGGTCTCTGGAACATTAAACAGATTCTCTTTGGAAATCTTCTAGACTCCCAAATGTGCTTAGCTTCAGATGCAATATTCAGCTGGTATCTCCTAGGGAGAGTGTGATTTGAATAAAAAGGGTCGTTTTCAGCACAATCCTTTCTATTTTTGCCATCTGATCTCTTCCTCTCTTCATCTCTCCCAGTCTAGTTGTTCTTGCAGGGATAGAAGTAACTGCAACAAACCAGGCTACTTTCTGGCAAAACAATCCTACCCTTCTTAGTTTTTTACTGTTCTTTAGGTTATTTTTAACATTCTGAAATGTTACAGGAAAACTAGAAGGATACTAAAAGATGAAGGTAAGTAATTTTAATATGGAGGGAACCAAGAAAAAAAAAATCCCCAGGGATTTCTTTGTTCTCCATCTCCCTCCAGAGAGGCACTCAGCTCAAGCTGACCTGATGTTGTATCCTCTCATTAAAGTTGTGGTATTTTTTTGTTTGTTTTGTTTTTGGTTTTTGGGTGGTTTTTTTGTGGTTCTTTTGGTTGTTTGATTGGTTGGTTGTTTTGTTGTTGTTGTTGTTGTTTTTGTTGTTGCTGTTGTTGTTTGGTGTTGATGGTGATGTTCTTTGGGGGGGTTGAGTTTTTTGGTGCTTTGTTGTTGTTGTTGTTGTTTTTTGTTTGGTTGGTTTGTCTTTGGTTTAGTTTTCTTATTTTCAAATCCAGCACCTGAGACTCTGCGCTAGGAAAACTAGGGTTAAAGGAAGAGGAAATGGGCCTGAGAATGGGAGTGTGTGGGGAGGGGGTCAAATAGGGGCAACCATCAGCTCACTGGAGCTGCCTACTGCCAAGGACTCTACTCCTGGCACTTGCAGTCTCAGGTGGTGTGGAGGGGATGTATGTGTGTGTATGTGATTCCCTGAATGTTGTGCAAATACACACGTAATGAGTGGCTTCTCCTTCAGCAATATTACATAACACAGAATCACATGGTCACAGAATAAATAGGGTTGGAATAGACCTCTGAGATCATCAAATCTAACCCTTCAAAGATCACCACCTTGTCAACTAAAGGATGCCACTGAATTTTTTAATACTTCCAGGGGTGGTGACTACACCACCTCCTTGGGCCATTTTAGTCCTTTCTAAAGTTTAAAAACCCTCTCCAAGAAGAAATGCCTCTTGATGCCCAACCTGAACCTACCCCTCTGCAGCTTGAAGCTTTATACTTTTCTCATGTTGATATTTGACTAGGAGAAGTGGTCAACCAACAGAAATGAAGTATAAACTTTGCAGAAATTATCAAAGTACAAAATTTCATCAGAATTGCAAAGAATTAGTTTCTGATTTATTTCCCTGTTTGAACTCTTTCAGCTTCTAGATTTATCAGTACATAAAATATATGTGTAATGTTATAAACATTTCATTTTATGTTGTTTTTAAAATGTACAAAAAGAAGAACATTTTATTTCTGATTGGGAATCTGGGAAACCAGGATTTTTTTTTCCCTCACAAATTATAAAAAATACTTTTAAATAAAACATTTATTAATAAAAGTTTTTATACTTTCATCTAATCAGTAGATCTAATTTTAATAGTGATAATAAAATCAAGTGCAAATTAAGCACACATATACACATTTTAACTGTACTCTATTCAAAGCTGTCTACTTTCCAGTGATGAATAACAACATTTAAAGAATATAATACGGAAAACTAAATAACTTTTTTCCAGTAAATGTACTTTTTTTATTATTTTTATTTCAATCAATATATACTATAGGTGGGAATTTTTGTGGGCTGATTTTTACTTCAAATGAAAATAGCTTGCTGCCAAATTAACAACTTTTCACTTTTTGGTTATTCAGAGTGTGAAAATTCCTATTTTATAAAAGTTCTTCAGTCAGAAAACTGCTCAGAATTAAATAGCAAGTGTTATAGTTAAATGTCTAAGGAAAATTAAACCCACCATATTTGTTCCTTTTTCCAAAGCATACATAAGAAGGTATACTTTGAAAATGCATCAGTATCTGTAAAGTAATAGACGATCTGTGATAAAATTGTACTTTTAAAAGAATATATTATATGTGTGCATGTGTGTAAATATATATGCATGCATATATATATAAACATTAAAAAATGAGAAGAAATGAGGAGAGTTGAAATAGGGTATTTGTTTTTAATTATCCTCAAAAATAAGGAAATCATGTATTAAAATGCGTCCGTGGTACCTAATGATCTCTACAAACAAAGATTCTCAGATTGTGAAGGAATTGTTATTTTTTTAGAATTCTGATAGCATCTTTTTCCTCAGCCTGGTCAAATTTGGAGCAATATCATTAGTTGGAAACTAAAGGGTATACTAACAGAACTACTAAAAAAATATCAGTTTATGAAATTATGTTCTGCATCTTCCATTTGTCTTTTTTTGGTTGGTTGGTTGGTTGGTTGGTTGGTTGGTTGGTTTTCTTGTTGGTCTGGTTTGGTTTGGTTTGGGTTTGGTTTTGGTTTGGTTTGGTTTGTGGACAGCCTAGTCTGACAGAATAAGATGAGAAATCAGATATAACATTATTTTCATCCCGTAGTTGCCAGCTTAATCAGAATGCCTTTCACTGGTAGACATGAAGAGTGAGCTACTCTAGAATGCAAGTAAGAAACTATTCAGGTATGATATGTATAAGTATATATATAAACAAATAAAATACCTGAGATATATATCAGGTATATATATCTGGCTGAGAGAGCTGTGGTTGTTCAGCCTGGAGTAGGCTCCAAGATGACCTTATTGTTCTTTTTGGATATCTGTAGGAGGCCCACAAGAGAGACAGAGTGGGACTTTTTACAAGGACAGGCACTGATGGGAGAAGGAGGAATGGCTTTAAACTGGAAGAGAGTAGGCTGAGATAAGGTAATAGGAAGATATTCTTTACTGTAAGGGTGGTGAAGCATGGGAAGAGGTTGCCCAGAAAAGCTGTGAATGCCTCATCTCTGGAAGTGTTCAAGACCAGGTTGGATGGGACTTTGAGCAGCCTTGCGTAGTGCTCAGGTCAGGAGGGTTGATCTAGATGGTCTTTGTGATCCCTTCCAACCCAAACCATTCTGATTCTATGAGATAGTTCTCTTTCATCCTATCTGTCATGACGTTCCCCAATTTAGTGTTCCTACTGAAACCCTCTACCTTTTGTGCCTCCAATTCTGCTCTGCAGAGCACCACAGGGGGATGGTGAGACTGAGTGAGAAGAACAGGGTTTAAAGATAAGACAAGTTATGATAAGAACAATTTGTTGGAAACAGCAATGAAAGAAGACAACAAACAGAAACAGCAACAATACTAATGACAGGATACAGGAAAAAGGCAGACAATTCACATGAAAAAGCCCCAACAATACCACTCCCTCCACCATGCCATTCAACTCTGAAGGGAGCCTTTCCTGGAGAATGATGTGTTGTGATATATAATAACCTCTGTGTTTTAGCCATGCCCACTTCTGACTACTGCAAAAATTAATGGGATTCTGGCCAGAACCAGGACATCAGCCAATTTTCTCACTGTCATCCCACTGTCCAAAGAGAAGTTCTGCAGAAAAAAACATTGACTGATACTGAGCTTCAGCAGTCCTTGGATTGCATAATACTCACAGCAAATCAGTGGATAAGGATTTGCTTTACACTTTAATGATGAATAATTTTAGCAGATTTTGTTTGGTTGGTTGTTTATCTTTTAGAAACAGAAGAAATGCTGTTCTTCAAGTGTGGCTAAGAAATGTCTTATACTTTTTGATTTCCTAAGGCTTTTAGGCTGCAGTGGGTCATGCTTAATACCACTTAATTCCTTTTCATCTGTGTTTTTGTTTATGGTCTATAATTCACAGTGTCTTCGTAACTTTGCAATTTTTTAGAGACTCTGTAAAGAACCTTTTGAAAAAGTGGTCCTTAGCCTTTCACTTTCATAAGCACCAAAATTCAATCAAAAATTATTTTTAAAGTGACTAAAAGATGCAGTGGCAAATCTATTAAAATATGTTCAATCATTAACTTCTTTGATTTAACATCTGTCTAAAACATAACATCAAAAATTGAATAATTTATCATCTAATTGCATAAAAGCTTGAGTAATGTAAAGCATTAATTAAAAATTTATATGAAATTCAAAAGGAAAAAGTTGAGTAGGAACTATTTGATTACCCATGCAGTATGATGGCTATAGTTGCTTTGGAAGACTAATCTATTACAAATCACAAATGCTTAACAGTGAATAGCACTCTAAGTGCCTTAGAAACCTATCTGATGATTTTCAAAAAATGCATTAGCTATGGATTACTTCAGATTCTATAGTTAGACACCAAGATATGCCAGTTCTTCTTTCACTTTTATGAGTTATTAACCTACCTATATGTACGAACTCTTATGTGAACGTAAGAGAATAAGACTTTCAGAACTTTCTGGACCTTCTTTCATAAATGTACAGACCTCAGGAGCAGGTTTCAGGTTTGCTTCTCAGGCTCGTATTCAATCAGCCATAGAAGAATATCATTGCCATAAAACCAACTGATGTTAAATACATCATGGTGAGAAAAAAATGAACAGCTATAATATCAACCATATTATCTCTTCAAATTATCAATTAACTCTTACAACTACTGAAAAATAGAGAACTTCTAAGAAGATATTTCTTCTTTCATAGTCAGCTAATAGTATTTTAATGTGGTTAGTTATTTAAAACATTTGTGCCAAACTGCTTTTAGAATTAAAAAAAAACTGGCTCAGAAGTCAGAGTATCCAGATGAGGTTTTAATTTAAACAGGTTTGTCTGTCACCAAAAAAATGGACCTGCTTTGCGAAGTTCTGTCTTTAACACTCCCACCAAAGCCTATTCTCATGAATCATTCACTGAGATATACCTATGTAAATGAGGACTTATGAAACCAGGCCCTAAGCTTATTGAAATTCAAAGTACAGTTCAACATAGTTTGGGGCAATTTCTGAAAGAATATTTAGAAAAATATTTTTTGCTTCTTATAGAGACCACAGTTATTATTTTGTATAACACTGATGGCTTTCCAGAAATCTAGATTTACCTGAGAAAATAGTAGATTGAAGATTATTTTTTCTTTTTTCTTTTCCTCTTTTTTATTTTTTTTCTTTTGCTTTCTTTCTTTTTTATTTTTTTTTTGTTTGCTTGTTTGCTTGATTTGTTTTATATGATTCTTTCTTTTGTTTTTGTTGATTGCTATTTGAGTCTTTGTCTGCCTGCTGAGGGATGTATTTCATCCACTTTAAGAGTGTGCTATTGTCAATCTATCCTCTTGTAAGAACGAGATTAGTGTTTTCAGGGTTCTCGATTTGATACCAGTAGAGGAAAAAAATCAGAATTATCACAAATAAAAAGTAAAATAGAAGATACATTTAAGAAATATAATATAGAATTGGCATGATAGCATCAATTAGGAGTAGTAATGACACTTTTAGGTTTGGATATCTCACAAAAGACTCGAAGAGCTCAATGGCCAACCATTTTTAAAATACATTTAAAAATATGTTAATTTGTCACTTAAAAATATTTTTAAATGCAGAGTGTCTACGCTGTACTTTGTTGTCTGCAACTTAAAAAACACCCAGGTAAAACTTTCAGAAAGAAGAGAGACTTGTCTCTTAGTAGCAGGTTTAATAGAACCCTTTTTTTTCCTCATCCAAGTAAAATGTTTGAAAGTTCCAAAACTTTCACTACAAGCAGAAAGTACCTAAGATGCCCAGAAATAAATGTACTCAGCCAGTTCAGCCAGATTTTCTGTTATGTTCTGCTCTTTAGGTTTCTTGTTTGTTTCCTGTTATCTTTAAAAATGTACTTTTTTTTTTTTTTTAATTTTTTTTGTAAAAGATGTGATGCTGCTATATGCTGCATGAATTACAGCTAAGGAGGCTTAGATTGCTTTTTCTAATTCTATTTACTAAGATTCCTGTGTAGAGATAACTCAGTGACACCTCTGAAAGGAGTGTGAAGTTATTTCACCTTTCATTCATTGATTAGTCTCTCAAAGAGAAAAAAATAAACAGAAAAAGCACTTCTTTTGAAAAGGATGCAAGCAAGAAATTCAATTAAGAAAACAGTTCAAACATATATATATATATATATACAAATATATATGTGTATGTCTGTGTGTATGATTGTGCTCTCAAGTGTACAACCACAGTCCTGTACGTGTAAGTTAACATATTCATGGAGAGGCTACTAATATATGTCTTGAAGTAACATTTACATTTTTTAAGGGAAAGACTTTATGACATGAAATTAAATTCTTTTATGTTACAAACTCTACTACTACTACTACTGCTACTACTAATACTGCTACCACTACAGCTCACCAAACACAAAACAAAAAATCCCAACAACAGATTTCCACTAAAACAGATCTGGTAAGGTTTTTTGGGTTTTTTTTTTTGTTGGAAATGAGTGAGTGAAGGATTGCAAAGAAATGTTTTGGTTGTCTTTTTTGGTGTTTGTGCCTATGTAAAATAGGTATGAATACAAGCAATCAAAAGTGTAGATTTCTACATTTGGTGTCAATGCCAACTAAACATATGTCAAACTATGGCCCCAATCTCATAGGATTTTAAAACTACATTTTCTTATTCTGAAGAAATTATTTGAATTGGCAGATTTACTAGGTACTCTCAAATCAGAATATCTTGACTCCGTTCTACTTACTAGACTGACATACTAATTAGATAAAAGATTGGGTCCTTCTCAGATAAATATGTGAAGTACCAAGATGCCAGACAAAGACAAAACGTTCTTACTGTCATTTTGATTTTGAGACTCAAGAAAATTTATCTCATGGGCTTGTTAAAGATGAAATTCTTGTTTTGGCAAAAGATTTTGAAGAGAGAGACTTTCAACCAGAGGGTCCAATAAATCAAAGGCATTATTTACTGTCAAGCACATAACTAAGTCTTGGATGTTGGTCTTCTTTTGGGCAATTCACTTAGTTTTTGATTCAACTTTAATGCTGGCAAAAAGACGATAATCCCTCAGTGGCAGCAGGGTACTGTAGAGCACTGTATAGAGTACCAGTGTGTGACATCTATCCATGGTCCTGAAATTTCATGTGGGATAGAAATTAAATAGAATCATAGAATCATTCAGGTTAAAGAAAGCATCTAAAATAATTTCAGTACATAAATAATTATATTCCTTTTCCAAAAGAAAAGAAAAGAAAAGGAGAAAAAAAGAAAAAAAATTAAAAAAAAAGAAAAAGCTGAGTAAATCAACAATCATAAACACAATAAATGTATTTATTTGAATATATTTGAATACAAATAAATATATTCATTTGATAATAAAAAACTATCAGAGCATTGATTTGTGAGAGAAATTAGGTATTAACTAAATCAAACATTGCATTACTCAAAAAAATATTCTCATGACAAAAAATTATTGGTAAAAGAAAATATAATCTTGTTCCACTCTGTCATGATTATACTATGGAAGAACAACTTCATTCTTTCTGTGACTCTTTCCTGCTTACCTTTTGTCTTCTGTAAGCCAGAAAGCATGGCTCTTCACCCCACTTCTCTTCTGGTACAACTGCCACAGCAGCAGAAAAAACAAAAAACTAACAAACAAAAAGGAGACAGTTGCCAGAAATGTTTTTGTCTTTCTTTAAGCAAGAGAAATAAGCATTTTAACATTAAAACATTTATTTTATTTCAATAACAAATCAGAAAGATTTTTTTTTTTTTCTCAGAAACCTTTGTCCTGGAAACAGCTTATCTCTCTGTAGCCTTGCAAAATATTTTGCAAAAATATTTTATCAGAACCTAATCATGTTCCTTTAATCCTTCTTCCTTCTTTTATTTACGATTATTTCTCTGCAAATTTGTAAGAAACTATTGTAAAGATAACAAACCCCTTAAGAACTTTCGACTAAAGCATAATATGGTCTTGGACATTTGGTTTCAGACTGTTGGAGTACAGCTGGTCTATAGCTGGACAAGATAAATCTGACCATAACTTAAACCCAATTCGGCTAGCCTGGTTTGTTCTAGAAAAGAAGTAGAACAAGTCCCTGGGTGAACAATTATAGGACAGATTTGAACTCAAACAGAAACCTCAGCCAACCCTGTTCAATCCTAATTACAGACACATCACTGGCAAGAGATCTGGGCCTTGCAGAGATCCCAACCAATCAGCTATCCAAGCTCAGGAAATTCAAACCCCCTATAAAAGGGATGGTAATAATAAACTCAGTACCATTTGTTGAGAATACATGGTGACGTAGTGTTGTATCTGTCTCCAAACAAAGACCTCTAACATAATATCAGACCACTGGTTGTTGCTTAGCAACTTGATAGAAATATATGGCTTGTAATGTGAAGAAACCATCAAATACCACTTCAAAACTCTACAGCCATAACATATTTTCCTCCCTAGGCTCTGAGGTCTTTCATGAAGTTTAGTTTCTATCTATCATATTACATGATTTTGGACATTTTTAAAGCAAGCAAGCAAAAAATCAAACTTTACCTTTGTCATCACTGCAGGTATGCAGTGGCTTGAACTTGGTCAGCTGTCATATGCCAATCCAGTGGCTTCCACTTCCTGCCTCAACAGAACAGGGAGCAAAAACAAGACTAAATAGTCATGAGTCAAGATAAAGACAGAGAGAGCACTTACCAATAACTACCACAGGTAAGCAGACATGACTGGGGGAAATAATACTGCAATTCCCTGCCAATTAAAATAGGTTTGGATAGTGAGAAATAAATACAAATTAAAACAACACCTCCCCTCCCACATCCCTTTTTCTCTGCCTCAACTCCTTCATTCCCATTTACCTCACCCCTCCAAGTGGCAAAAACAAAAATAAATATTCAAATACTTATAAGTACTTTTTAAGGTGGAGTACTGTCTAAATGTGAGCTAAGTATGTCTTCTGGTGTATTTAAAGTCAGCTGATGTGAGTTTTATGGCAGGGATGATGCCTGAACTGACCAACGCTCTGAGATAAACCTGTTTTTCACTTTACCCATTTATGAATCTCAAAAGACCAAGAGACATTTGAATTCTGGAGACTGGCTTTTTCATTAGAATAGAAACTGCAACCATAAATTTTCAAAATTGGAAAAAGAAGCATCTTAATGAGGCAAAATACAAGGAGAAGTACAATAAGCATCCTTTTTCTCATATTGCATCTTTTCAGAATGAGTATTTTTATTCAAAGTTTTATTCAGCAGCTGAGTGAACCTAATTGGTCCCAGTAAAGTCTTAATCCTCAGAGATGGTCAGACACTCCAGAAAGTGCTTATTTCTGTTGGTTTTGAAGCCTGAAACTATGCTGACATTTTCCTCTTTTTTGTAGCTTTTCCTATTTTTTTTCTTTTTCTACTTGTTCCACCTCAGACTTTTTCCTCTTAACATGTCTAGTTTACCAGTATGGAAAAGCAGACTTTCCTCTTCCACAGAGGCTTCCACCAGAATTTGCGTGCAGTGTGTTCCGAAAAAATACAAATGTTTGAACATATTATTTTTTTTTTTTCAATTTAAATGTTTCTCATGAAGCCATCAGTGCGATTAATGGAAATGTCTCCTTCTGCTGGGATTTTCAAAGTGCTGTCAAAACCAGGATTATATTTATTTGTTTCAGCTTCTTCAATTCTATTTGCAGGTATCTGGAAAGGATCAATAGATTACATAGTAAAGTTAATCTACAAGTTGATATTTTAAATGTACAAAATTTAATGAATCTATAACGTATTCTTGAGCAAAATAATATGCAACTATGTGGGTCAGAAACATTGGATGTAATTTAAGTAATGTCTATTTCTTAGATACCTATAATTGCAATCTCTGATTGTGTGAAATATTCCCAGATGATCCTACCAGACAATCCATGCTGCAGAGGAAGGAAAAAAGGAATTTTGGCTGGTTTTTGGTGGTTTTTTTGGTGGCTTTGACCAATATAGCCAGAGATTTAGGGAGAGGTAGGGTTTCTTTTCTGATTCTCATCAGTTAATCAATACCACTTTGAGAAAGATTCACCACCAAGTATTGAAGTGATGAGATTATATGATATTATTTTGTCCTCTCTTCTGTAGTCAACTCATGAAATTTTATGGAAATTTAAATTAAATGCAGGAAAATACATCTGGCCAATTGCAAATCAAGAAGACATATCTATCCTAACATCTGCAGATGATCACAGGAAGATATTAATCATGAAGTGCTGTCAAAAACCAAAAGTGGTATATGATCATTTTGCGTGTATTTTTTTTTCACAGCAGTTAATGTCAATCTTTGTGTATTGCTGTAACTTTGCCTGAAAAAAAATGAAAAATCTCTACTATTATGATTTAAGAATATAAACACAGAGGCAAAGCACCCTTCAGTCTTTTTTTACAGTAAACTTTGTGTGCTTATCCCTTCACCATGCACTCTCAAATCTTTTTTGGTTGCTCTTGCTCAACATTTCTCCAGGATTTTCTTAAAATAGCTACAAAAGTGGCACACTTCTACCACTACTATGAAGAAATACAAAATACTTTTTTTTTTTTTTTTTCCTGTTTTACTAGGAAGTTTCTTTTGGATATGACACCATTCTCTGATGTGGTAAAGGAAAGAACTATTAAAAGTTAATGAATTCTGAAACTACGCTTTTTATGCCTGATGCTCATACAGATTTCACATTCTAATTTCTTGCTAATCTCCATGGCAACATTTTGCAGATTCAGTAGTCACAGCAAAAGGACTGGTACAGTACTAAAAATGAATCAAATTTCGCTCTTAAAAAACTTAAAGCCAAAATTTATTTCAACTAAATGTATTTTCTGTGTTGATAATAAGCACAAGGCTTTGGTGAATAAATTAAACTTTGAGAGCTCAATTTCGTGCTCAGATCTTCCATATGTAATTTACATTCTGCTTGTCATCTCATTGTAGAATCATACTTTTCACATTGAATTCAAAGTCATATCTTGTCAAGATAAATTAATCTGTAAAATAATCAATGAGTAATTTTAGGACCTCAGTGGACCTATGCATGATCTAAAAATTAGCTAGGTATTTACATTGTTTCTCGAATTGGAGCTCAGGTATTTACAGGTAGAATTTTTCCATGCCAATTTAGTGAAGCAGTGAGATAAGAATTCTTGTGCTCATTCTAAGTATCTTATCGTTTATTTGGGTGGAAAGTAAAGGCTTTATCTCTCATGATTATCAGTCCCATACCAATTCTGAGAGAAGTTCAACCACTGTTCAGGGTAATAATCTAAAACTTTAAATTATGAAGCCATTAGACATCTGCACCATGAAATGAATATGATCAAACAACAAGAAGAAAATAAGCAAAATATGCAGACACACACTTCTAAATTCCTTTTGGTAACTTAATTCAACTTCTAAGAAGTTAATATACACTAAAAGGAAAAGTGATATAGCAGCTTGGCTGCAAACAGGATCAATTTGGCCTATGCAGAATAAGACAAAAGTAAAATAAAACAAAATTTGTTTTTCTCCTTTCTTTTAGAATGAGAATAGCAAAGAAAAAACACCCTCAGAAATATACCACTTATAAAAAATAAATTTATATAGTGACATTATGTCAAAATCATATTTAAATTTAAATAAAGTGGAAAATTGTGTATTTGCAATATATCATACATTTATATTTCATTCATTTTTAATCAATCATGATTTCACATCGTGAAAATTCAGTTCCTTATAAATAGCTGAAGCGCAGAATCAACATTTTATTTTGAGCCAAAGAGCATTAAGTCAGATATCTCAAATTTTACCCTGAAAACTCAACACTGAATTGAAAGAGCTAAAGGAGTAATTTAATTTTATGCCAGTTATTGTTGTAAACCTAAAAACTTGAAATTGTCACAGGATGCCTGGGGAAGGTTATGGGGCCCTGGTATGGATCCAGGAACCTATTAAGAATGGTTTCTCATTTCTGATTTCAGGGAATGGAGTTCAACTAACCTTATAAAGCAGGCTTTTCAAAGCCTAAGTCTCCAGGTGTCTTAGCTGAGACATCACTAGAATGTGTGAGGGATCTGAGTGTCACATCTATAGGTCCTGGCTTCAATGCTCTGAAATATCTTAAAATCCATTTTTGTTTTCCAAGACACTTTTCAGGTTCACTCATTGGCAAATCTCTGTTTAGTTAGAAAATGATGTCTGGTTTAAGCGATGAAGAGAGAACCAAAAGTGATTTATCTTATTTCTTTATTTTATCTTTATCTGTTGTAACTCTGGAAGGGAGCCAGTATCTGCCTTCTCTGATAACAAGCCAGCTGTTAAAACCAGGTGGAGCATTGTTTCTTATCTCTGTTTGGTCTTCCACTACCCCCATGGGAATATCTTCTGTTAATGGGCCATTAAAGCTCACCAATGACATGACACATTACATCATACTATTGTAAGATGCTCTACCCAGGGCGGAGGAGCCAAACCATTTCCACCTTGATAAAAAGGAGCCACAAGTGTCACCAGATATCCAGTGTTCCCACGGCACTCCCAGAGGAAGACTGGCCCCATCTCTGGACCCTTGGCTCCACAGGATCATCGCTGCTTCCAACAGGACCACATCTGCCCCGCCAGGAGGGCTTAGTCTTTGGACTGTTTCCAAGACCCTGACCAACAGGGTGTCAGGTTGTATTTCTGACTCTGTTAGGGTTTTCTAGGATTTCTTGTTTGTTTGTTTGCTTGCTTATTCTTCTGCATTGCAACATTTGTATTTTTATATCCATAGTAAAGAACTGCTATACCTATTTCCAAAATCTTTGCCTGATAGCCTTTTAATTGTAAATTTATAATAATTTGGAAAGGAGGAGAGGGGGCTTAAGTTCCAAGGGAGGCTCCAATCTTCCCTGGCAGATACCTGTCTATCTAAACCAAGACACCTTAGGAAGTATTGAATTGAAGTAAATTAATGGATTTTTGTTGAATGCTTGACTTGCACTAGAACATTCCTTTTAAACAGCAGCCTTCTCTGTGGAATTTTTTTGGTTAGGCCTACAAGCAGTACTGCAGAAAGGCTATGTCTGCTATCTCAGACTACAGGGATTCATCAAACTGAGGATATAATTCCTGAAAAAGTTTTACACATACATTCTCCCACTGACTTCTGCATGCTTCTTCCTAATTTACATCAGAGGTTAATGGATCAGGGGCCCATTTCAGAAGCTTTGGAAGTTGAGAGCAAGCACATCTGACAGTCATGCGAACCAATACACGGGAAGTACCAACAGTTTAATGTTGCCTCAAGCTGTTTAAAGTATCATCTACACAGCTGTGTAGCTGTGTGGGAATGCTTGGTTTGGAAGGTGAAGTATAAGTGAGAGTAAAATTTGTCTCATATGAAAGGTTAAGAAGATCAGTTTCAATTGATTTCGCTGAGACAATAAAATTAGAGACAGCACAGAAAATTACTGCCATGAAATAATTGATCTTGGTCATGCTGGACCTTTTCTCCTCGTACACTTAACCCAAACTTGGAGCAAATGAAGAACTAATAAGAAAATTTAGTAAGTGGGTGCGCAGAGCAGCCATCCAAAAATTTCCACTGAACATTTCAGAGAGTTTTGTAGCTCAGTTAGCCTCAGAGAAGAATCCCTATTCAGCTAGTTACAGAAGCAACCAACATCTGAAATCGGGAACCTGTGAAAACACTGTTCTAAACTAAAAATGCACAGATAATGCAGATTTTCCAAGGAGATAGATGCCAATATTGACTTTTTAAGCAAGATTTTTAAGGACCACACTTGCAACCTTTGAGTAACTGTTTGCCATGGTTACTAAGCCAGCTCCCCTCCTCCTCTTTTTCCACAATAGCCTATGCAAGCCCTTTCGTGGGATTTGAGCTGATCCCTCTGAACACTCTTTTATTGTACCATGTTGGGAAATTTGTTACCAAGTTCAGGACTAGTTTACATATTTTTCCACTACAGCCTGTATGCATATTCTATGGAGTATGTGTACAACTTCTCATTCCCCTGTTTATTTCTGTTCCTATTAGATTTTAATGAGTGAATTCTATCATTATTAATGAAAAAAATATTTATAGACCTAATGGGGAAAATAATTGAAAGTCTTTCATTGTGAAAATGCAGCTTTGTAAAAAATTAGGAAAGAAAATCAATTGTCTAGAAAAAGACTGCTGTATTTTTCAAACTTTTCTGTGAATATTTTCTAAACATTTCATTCCAAAAGGAAATGTATTCAAAGCATGCCTTTGTGGAAGATCCAAGTGTGTTCAGTTAGTGTAAAAACCTGAAAAAGTCAACTTTTTAAATCTCAAAAATAGAATCATCATCTGGTTGTTGCCTTTATTTTAACTGCTGAACTCTCTGCTGCGCCTTTATTATGGAAACACAATGGTTTCTTTGGTACTTGACCTCTTAACTGCCATTTGCCTTCTTTTCTCCTTTCCTTTTCTTTACTCTGCAATTTATCTCAGTCTCGTAAGACCTCCCCTGTAATTTCTCCATTTTCACTGTCATTAAAAATAACCACTGAAGCTCACGATGTCAGTCTCTTTCTTACTACTTCTGCTTTTTCCTCATTTCTTTTCTGTGTAGCTACTATACTGTCTCTACTGGGTTCTTTTTTCTTCATTCTCATTTCACCTCATTAGACTTCCAAAAGGTCAATATGAAACATTAGAATGGGTATACATATCTGATTTTAATAATTCTAATTAGTCTGTCCCTATGGTATTTAGATATTGATTGGTGTACAGTAATACATTAAGCAATGGATATTTTCTTTTTTAAATTATTCTCAAAAGATTAGCTAATCTCCACTTGAGAAAGCTTCGGTTACTCGTCACATTTTATTCCCATAAAAAGGGCTAATATAGCTTTAAATTTCATATAAATCATAATCAATATTAAAAACAACAACAACAACCAAACAAACAAACAACCCCCATAAAAAAATAAAACAACAAACTGTCAAAGAGATTTTAAATAAACAGTGTAAAAGATTGAGTCTTTCCAATTAATGAAGATTTATTTTTGTGGGGTATTTAATTAAGAACCACTGTAGTTTTCTATCAGGATAAAACGACAAGGAAATTGCTGCAATTAAAATCTCATGAATTTCTGTTAATAAACTTTTCTTTTTTGTCTGTTTCAATGCCATGTCAAATCCTAAAAACCATGAAACAATTAGGAAGGTAATATGACTGACATCAGCATGAGATGGTTAATACATTGAGAAATAATATGTTTGTGTCAGGAGGGGAAAAAACTGAAGGTTTTGAAGCACAGATGAAACAAAAAATATTATAAATGCAACAAATTTTTTCCACTTCAATGACAGGAGACGTTTTAAATATGCGAACAAGCAGAATAACCCAACTCAGAAGCAGAATAAATAATGACAGTAAACCAGCTCCTAATGTGTAGATGGAAGTGGGCAATAGGAGCTAATCCACACTTAATAATAAACAACAATTAGTTAAAGGTATACATGACTGGATTTAGAAGTCTAATTAACTAGTTACATGACTTGATAAAATATCTTGGTAATTTAGTAGGTAACTGTCCGATTTTCCACTATGATTAATTATAGGTGTAAAAATGTTTTTAAATGTTAATTTAGTCTATCTCATCAGAATGTAGGATATGTCCCTCATATATCTGCACTTACGTTGTTATAGTTCATTGGCTTACAAGTCGCTTGGCTTACAATGTGGGTAACTTATTCAATTCAACAGTATTTGAAAAATTAATCAAATCGTGATTAAAGTATTTGATATGCTAATTAAAAGGGTGAGTCTGCCTTCTGTATTCCACATACTTCTACATAACTTAATGGCACAGTTAGTTCCTTTGATTTCTCTAGGGTCATACAACTGTAAATATTTACAAGACTAAAATCTAGAAATGGAAACCAAGTACATTTTTTTTATTTTAAAAAGGAAAGACATTAATGCAAAGAAGAAATCTGTTAATAGGAAATTACAAGACTAAGGAGTTTCATCTACATTAGCTGTTTCATAAGGTGCTGGAACTCATCCTCCAAAAGAAACTGTTTTTACTCTGCTCTGGCTTAGGTGGTCAAAACCAATGTTAATGTGTGAAAATCTCTGAAAAATATATTTTAAATATTCTTAGGGAAAAAAAAACCCATGGAATATTACTTTTATGACCCTTTACCATCTTTCACATACATAGAAATATATAATGGTTCTTTATTTCTTTGCTTTATCTTATTTAAAGGAGTAAACTCCAGAAAAAGAAGAGCCAGGATAATGGCAAATTCAAAAAATACTACAAATTGAGTTGAGGATATTTTAAGCAAACAAAACACCAATCATGCAGCTGTATCTACTTGGTAAAATAGTACCTTCTTCTTTAAGTATTTCACAAAAGTCTCACATTTTTTTCCATTACGCATTTCCTATAACTATTTTATAGGAATATATCTCAACCTACTGGTAATTTACAATACTTAGGCTAGAAGGTATTCAAATACTGATCTATTATAATGTTCACATAACTTCAAAGAATTTTGGTTGCATTTTCACTTTGAGGATGAAGACTTTCAGAATATATTCCTCATTGACCCTCCAAAGGTGCTTGTGTCTCACATTTTTTTATTTTCTCCACCAGGTAATGTGTACTGTTTCTGTTTTATCTGTTTTGAAATCTGTTTTGAATAGACTAAACAGTAGTTTCTTTTTTTTCCAAATCAAAAATTATATCTGCAGTCAAGTCTTCAGTAAACCATCCCAGCAAGTAAATGTGGGATTTACAGAGTGTAAAGTGAAAGGAAACAAATGAGAAAAATAAGCATATATTCACTAAATATTTTTTTAAAGAAAAAAAACAAACAAACATGGGATCTTCATCACTCCAAACATGAGGTGTCTTCATCACTTATTACACCCTCAATCTCTTTTCACTCTATGGCTTTCACTGCTAAGTCAGTATGTTATACTTGGCTGGGGTTAGTCTGGGTTTTTTGTTTGTTTTTGGTTTTGTTTGTTTGTTTTTGTTTTTGTTTTTCGTTTGTTTGTTTTTGAGGGGGTGTGTTTGTTTCTTTGGGGTTTGTTTGTTGATTGTCGTTGTTGTTGTTGTATATTTGGTCCAGCTCTGGGGAGTCAGGCATCCAGGAGCTCCTACCTCTGCATTGTGTTCAGATCCACCTAGAAAATCAGCTGACTTCCACTAAAGCCACAGCAACAAGGTTTCTCAGTACCCTGTAGAAGAGAATTGCACTGGTAAGAGATTAGTTGATGTGGGACACTAGTTGTTAGAGGGAACACAGAACACTTTGTATGAATCTCATCTAGATATTTTTCAGTAGTAACTAATCTTAATTTCTAGAGATGTTGCTAAATATGAAAATAGTTCGGTTTTAAGGTAGTATTTACTTTGTTGCTTGAAAAAATGACCTCAGGTGAGAGTTTCATGCACTGCTATTGGCCTGTGGAAGCACATCAAGACCTCTGAATCAGTGATAGACTTCTATCCTCTGTCCCTCTGTTAGAATGTAACTCACTATTATGAGTTAGGTAATTCATCATTGAGTTGTGTCCTGTGGCAATAATCAATTCACAGGGTAATCATTCCTTTCTGGTGGACAGTTTCAGTGGGAGAAACACAGATAGATGTATGTACTTCTGTGAAAAGTTTACCCTTGAAGAGTATTAATAGGTGTTAAAGTTGTCAGATCAATTCCCCGTACCAAATTACTAGGAGAAAGAAACTCATGTTATAGTAGCTGATAACTCATTGTTAGGCTGTGTTGGGTTTGAGTGTTTTTTTTTTTTTTTTTTTTTTTTTTTTTTTGTTTTGTTTTGTTTTGTTTTGTTTTTTTTGGGTTTTTTTTTTTTGGTTTTTTTGGGTTTTTTTTGACTGATAATCCAAATTAATATTGTGTGTGTGTGAACACAAAAGTGGTCTCTAGAAACTCTTAGTTATAACAAAAGCTTATGTACTGTCCAGATGAAACTGCTTCAAGTGGGAGATGTGGGAAAAGTAAGGGAATTGAAACTGTTTCTATCTTCATGAAGATAAGCGATATTTTTTGATATTTAATGTTGGAAGCGTGTGGTCACTTCTTTCCTAGATTGTTTCATGCTCTTCTTGTTGGTTTTCAAAGGCAAAAATTCAAATCCTTTTCTGGCTTAAAAGGTCCTTCAATGATCAGAAACTCATGAAACAGTACAAGAAAAGTTGGAAATTCTTTGCACTCTACTGAATTTAGGGGTTTGTTTGCTATCTTTTTTTTTTTTTTTTCTTAAGCCTGATGTGATAGAATTAAGCAGCTTATTAGACTTAAAACTTCTTGTCTGCAAATGCCTACATAAGTCACATAATTAATGGTTTGATGCAACTGACTCTTAAAAAATTCTTTGTTTTGTACTCCTCTCAACAAGATGTATTTTTTCAGATATTTAGTAAGGATGATATACACCAGGTTAACACCAGCTGCCGAATTTCTGTGTCATCACTAGAGAAAGTTTTTTTCAGAATATAAAGTAGTATGATGTAAAATTCAACTACAAATCACTCTCTTTTCTTTCACTACAGGTGAACCAGATTAGAAGGGATTGGAGAAAGAGTACATATGAATAGATCTTAAATTTCAGGCAGTCAATAGAATATTGCTAGTCTTCTTTACTTTAGAAATTTAAATTATTTGCAAGATGACATAGTTCTCTGGGATTCTTTTATGATTTTAAATAGTTGAAACAATTCTGTAATGCAAATGGCTTATTCATTCATGAAACTGTATACTAGATTTCAGAAACTATTATCTGATGAGGGCTTTATCTTTTTCCCTGAAGTGAAATTTTGATGCAGCTGTATTCTAACTTTTTGCAGGAAAATATGGGTTCATAAAAGTTAATGAGGGATTCACACCTAATTCTCAGTGGATCAGGGAACCCATATTTGTTAATACATATTTACTGTGAAGTGCATGTGCTATTTTGTGATGGTTTGACCTTGGCTATCTACCAAGTACTGACCCAAATGCTCTCATCCCTCCCAACAACAGCACAAGTGAGAAAAGAGGACAAAAAATCTCCTGTATTGAGCTAAATATGGGTAAATCTCCTTCCCATAATCATCGCAGACAAAACAGATTCGAGGAAAGTTAATTTAATATATTGACAAATAAAACAAAGAAACTAAAATGTTGTCTGTGACGTTTCTCCCTTCCCTTTCCCCAGGCTCAACTGCACTCCATCCCCAACTCCTCTACCTCCTTCACCTCTGTCTTGGGCTATGTAACAAAAAAAAAAAAAAAAAAAAGTTTATTCTATTCCATTTGTTGAAACCTGGTTGAAGAGGTGTTTTATCTTTATCTGTTGTAACTCTGGAAGGGAGGGAGTAGCTGCCTTCTCTGATAACAAGCCAGCTGTTAAAACCAGGTGGGGCATTGTTTCTTATCTCTGTTTGTTCTTCCACTACCCCCATGAGAATATCTTCTGTTAATGGGCCATTAAAGCTCACTAATGACATGACACATTACATCATCCCATTGTGAGATGCTCTACCCAGGGAGGAGGAGCCAAACCATTTCTACCTAGATAAAAAGGAGTCACAAATGTTACCAGACATCCAGTGCTTCCACGGGACGCCCAAAGGAAGACTGGACCCATCTTTGCACCCTTTTCTCTACAGGACCATTGCTACTTCCAACAGGACCACATCTGCCACTCCAGGAGGGCTTAATTTTAGATTGTTTTCAACATCCCCACCAACAGGGTGTCAGGTTGTATCTGACTCGGTCAGTGGCCTTTTTGTATTATTGCTGTTTTTGTTTTTGTTTTTTAATTTTTAATTTCTTTTTTTTTCCCTTATTAAGTTGTATTTCTGACTTGGAGTCTCTCACTGGTTTTGCTTTCAAACCACTACAACCTCGAACGAGCAGGAGCAGTAGGATGGGTACTGGGGTGGTATTATTTAGCTAATTTTTGCCTTGAATTTCCAGAACTACATATTTTAAGCCTGAATCTTATTTGCCTTTAGGATGATTGTAGACTCATAAAAATAAAGAAAAAGTAAAGATTTATAGACTAGTCATACTAAATACCATATCCCAGAAGATACTGTATACTATATTCTTAAAAAATCAGTGTATGGCTACATAAAGAATAAAATGACACCATAAAAAAAAATACCTAATTCTTTCTTTTGTCAGGACAGTGTGCCAACTGAACTCAATATCTGGAGTTTAAAAGGTTTTTGCTATTCTGTTAGTGCTATGATATACAAAATATGTTTTCGTTAAACTGCAGTTCTCAATCTCCACTAGAATAATAAATGGCTGTAAAAGTTATTGCTGATGTTTATTAAATTGTTAAAAATAAAATGAAATTATTAGGACAAAACTAAAATATAAACCACAATAAAGATGACAAAATATAACTTATTATGACATTTGTTGGCAGTAGTTTGATTTATTGAAGTGCCATCAGCCAAATCTTGCTTCCTTATTTTGCTCCTCAACTTGGGAGGTCTAAACTCATGCCAAAGACTGAAGTGAGTTGGTTTTCACATTCCCTGATGCTTTGTGAAAGATTTCCAGGCAATAGAGAAGCACATAAGAAGGTTTCTATCAGTATGTCTGGGAAACACTGATGGACAAGAAATCCCAGCTGACCAGAAAACTCGAACAGAAGTATCTTTTTCCTTGTGAGAACTGAAGGGCCTAGGCAGAGCTGACAATCCCCAGTGTCTCTCTTTAAACTGATTTTAATTAATGTCTCAGGAGTGAAAAACACACTCACCGTGATGGAGTGAGAATATTTAGAGGGCCAGGTAAGATGAGAGTCTTGTGACTTTGTTTCAATTGGCAATGCAGTGGGGAGAAACAATTTTTCTTGAAAAAGCCTGGATTTGGCACTAGAAAAGTGCCTCTACTCTAAGAATAGCAGAATGAAAAAACTATCTAGCATTTGGTTCTGGTGTCTCCTTCCAAGTAATATTTCAGTGAGACATTAAAAACAAAAATCTCTTATAAACACATGCTTATACTCCAACCCATCTTAGCTCAGGTTCTGAACTATAAGTTTTCTCGAACTTCTTTCCACATGTGCCATGCTGTGCAAGAGGGTATGGATCTTAATCATTAGAGATGAACATGAATACAAGACAAGTTTTTGTAGTTGTCTGGGCAGGCATGGAAGTCAGCTAAAATAAAACACCCTCTCTCCAACACCCCCTCCCAACAACAACAATAAAAACAACAAACAAACAAAACCTAAAACAAAAAAAAAAAAAAAAAAACAAACCAAAAAAAAAAACCAAACAAAAAAAAAAAACCACCAAAACAAAGAAACAAACAAAACCCTACAAAAAGCCCCAGAAATAATATTTAGGTTAAGTCTTTGTGAAGTTTAACCTATTCAACAGGTTCGATCGCCAAGGTCTTTATACCCATCCTAAAATTTGGACTGTAATTTTAGCAGTTAAGTCCTGAAGAGTTGCAGTTCATCCAGGATTTAAGAGAGCATTAGTGTAGTTTTCATGTAGATAAATGATTCTCTTTTTCCCTTAGAATTATCAGTTTCATTTGGACAGCCTGAAGGTAGGCAGGGCTTTCATTTGATGGTTCTTTGGTCTAATCACTGTCCATGAGGCCACTTGTGTTCAATAGCCTTATTACACCTTTTATCTTACTATGGTTATTGTATCTCCTTATATCTA
This sequence comes from Sylvia borin, assembly GCA_014839755.1. NCBI lineage: Eukaryota > Metazoa > Chordata > Aves > Passeriformes > Sylviidae > Sylvia > Sylvia borin. The sequence goes on from CM025957.1 coordinate 80,468,654, forward strand.
AAGACTTCATGAAGTTTAAGTTACTGCTGGATGAATACTTGTACCCTGCTATGTCATATGTCAATTAAGTGTGATCAAATTAAAGCCTCCTTTCTGTTGTTATAACAAAGGGAGTTCATTAGTGTGATAAGTGCTCTTCTTGCACTGTCTGAAACAATTTCCAATCCAAATGGCAAACAGTTCTTTGAATGGAAGTTTTGCAAGGATCTCAATGCTTAAATTAGTGTTGTCTTTGCTTCCTTTAGAAATCTTTGGGTTTTTTCTTTCCTATTTTTCTTGAATGAAGTACCAGGTATCTTATAAAGTATATATAGCTAGGAAGCCAAATAATAGAAGAGGGATTTTGAGACTGTATTGCTCAGAAATGATAGGAAACATTAGCAGTAGAATTATGGTGATGATGTGGGGCTATAAATGTGCCAAATGTAGAGTTGAATTCAATAAAAATATCCTTATCATGTGCAAAAAATTCCCCCAAAACACAGCATAGGAATGAAGCCTCTCCATTGACCTTAACTGATCTTAGATTATGTCACTGCCAAGACACAGAGAACAATGAGAATTAAAAAGCTTTTTTTGTTTGTTTGCTTGGTGGGTTGGTTTTTATCTTTCTGTTTATGACCTCAGATTTATACAAAATTCTTGAAAGGAACTATGAGTAATGACAAAACATTATAGCCCTATGCTGTAGTTCGTTCCTCTGAGTACCTCTCAATTTAGGCCCAACATGTTTACAATTTCAAAATGATGAGGTTTGGGTTCAGTAGTATCAGTAGTAATCTATGAAAGACATCACTATAAAAAAAAAATTTTAGAAATATTCCTATTGCTCTCTACTGCACTACACCTCTTCTAAGGAATTAAGTTTATTTCAAAACAGATATCAGGTTATAAGTAAGATTTTAAACTTATATATTCAATCTTATGGTTAGTTTCTTTTGGTGTTTAATTTTTTGGTTGGTCGCTTTTTTGTTTTCTATTTTATTGCCCTTGAGGATCAGGAAGTGGAAGGTTAAATTCCCTATACTGGGCCTCACAAAATGCTATATAAGTGAGGGTTTTGTTATCAGTTCAAGCATTGTAGTCTGCTTTCTTTGGCTTTCCTTCATGTGTACACTTACCTGCTGCAACCACACAGCCGCTGCAGGAGGTTATGGCACTGTGCCAATACATTTATGTTCTTTCCCAACAACTGTGTGCTATGTTTTCAAAGTTTATTGATTCCTCAAGATCCATGGATACAATTGCACCTTTTCTGGTCCTGCCTACACTAGTTTCTCCCCTCACAGCACTGGCTGGTGGAATTCTGGCAGCGAGATTACTTTCAGGCTTCTGAACGTCTTGTATCGGCACTTACAAGCTCATATTGCTGCAGTGTAATTACTTCTGGCACTGTAAAAAAGCTAAAGTCTAGAGGGATGCTACCTACGCATGCATCCATCTCTACTTTGTTTTCACATACTGCCCTGTCTAAACATTCACAATAGCAATATACACTAGACATTTATAGCTTAATGATTTTTTTTATTTATTTTTAGGTCATAGCTTGCTAGAGAAAACCTGTGTTTTCTCTCATTACACTTTCAGAAGGGAGAAAAGAACTTTAAATGCAAGCATTACAGAGAAATAGGTGTGGTGCAGAACCACAACATCAACATTTACCAGAAATCAGTGGAAAAGCTTTTAGCAGACAACACCTCCAGAATCAATTTAGAAAGTATAAGGTTATCCATATATTTTTGATTGCTTTCTTGTTTCAATAAAAAGTTTCTTATAATATCATAACCCTGTACAACTGTGATATATTTTATTATTTTGCTACCTTCACTAACTACAGAACATATACCGATTCCACACTGGAGATGGAGAACTGTTTGTGAAAATAGTCTTGGCATTCATCCTGATATTTTTTGAGCTAAGCAGCAAAATGATTTAATAAAGATTTGCCAGATAAACTTGATTGCTTCTTTAATAGAATTAAAAAATTAATGGCTGGAAGAAAAGCATAATATAATAAGCATTTTCAATTAATTAAGGAAAACATTTGATACTGCATTCTATAAAAGCTCTTTTCTCAAAATTAATTTAAATTGGCTTGAATATGAATGTTATCATGTGAAATAACCACTGATGGAAGATAATAAACAAAGGGAAGTGATGAGCTGCAAAACAGTGGCTTAGGAGGAAATGACTACTGGTTTTCTGCCTTAGGAGATCAGGTTTTATTCTGTTCCTCACTAATGACTTTTCAGAGAGAAAAAACAGCACATTCATTAATTTACATAGAATACTAACTTGTGGCTAAAGGGCTATGAGGTGTACTTCTGTACTTTAATGCAGAGGATGAGCTTGAATCCTAAACAAAAGCTGAGAAATATCAACAAACATAATTTATGTAAAATTTTCAAAAATTCAGTTTTTGTGAGGTAAGCTGCAGTTCAGAAAAAAAAAGTATGCATATTCTAAGCTGTCATTGACTTCAGCCAGTATTAATCATAAGCTTTCATGTTGTGTGGAATAATGAAGAAGTTAAGTTCAGGTTTAATATTAAGCTTATTCTTAAGTTCTTTGCTGATGCAAATTCTATAAAGCACAGATGAAACCAAAAAATAAAATATGAGCATATTAGAGAGATAAAATGTAATCCAGCATTAATAAGACTTCTCTTTCTATGGCCCATGTTACTATCTGGAAATAGGATTAAGGAGAATAAATTTTTAAAAAAATGTTATTTCTTTTCCCATTTTATAAATCACAAATAAACTTATGTATTCTCACACATACTCTTAATGCATCTCCTCTCTTCCTCTCTACTCTTAAAATAAAATACAGTAAGAAATATTAAAGAAGTGCTTGAGAAAGTGAATTTGTTAATGCAAAGGATGAAATTTAAGACAAAATCATACTCTGTTGAAACAAGTGGTAGAACTGCCACAAAATCTCAGGATTGGAATTTAGAATTTTACCAGGACATGGTACTGCAGACATGTACCTCACACTGTAACTATTTCCACCTACAAAGCAAATTTGTATTGGAATTGAATTCTGATATATCACCAAAAACAACAGCAACAACAATAAAATCATGACCTATAAGAAATTTCCCTTATGGACTGGAGATGGTATGCAGAAGAGCTACAAGACATTTGAGAGACTATGAGCAATTTTAAGGTATGCCTCAACATTCAAAGTGTTTCTTAAAATTAAATAAATAAATGAAACAAACAGACAAAAACCACCAAAAAAAAACCACCAAAATACCAAACTGCACCTCCCCAAAAAAAAAACAAAAAAACAAAAAAACAAAAAACCAAAAAAAAAACCAAAAAACAAAAAAACCAAACAGGGATGAAACCTGCCAAGACTAGGTTTGTGATGGTGTAGCTTTTTTTCCTCCAGCTTCCACCCAAAAGTATCCTGGAAAGGACTGAATGGTGGTTTCCTAGAACCAGAATAAAGACAGGCAGGGTGCACATTTGAAGTGCAAACATTTCACAGAAGAACAGCTGTGTGCAACAATCTTTGCCTGCTGTGGATCAGCACATGTAGCTGATGTTCATGTTGTGCTTCCATATGTAGAACAGGATAAATGCTGTGAATCCCTCTTCTACCTGACACTGCTTACATGAGCTACAAATCACTTCTTGATTAAAATCAGTTTTGTAGAGGGTGTGCCCCCAGATTATTTTTTTTTTTTTATTTGCAGCAAAACTGGATACAACGGAGAATAAAAAGCAGTACATTAATTATTTTGTGTCTGGAAAGGCATGAAGACTTACAACAGTTTGAATTTTTGAAGTACTTTCATTTTGCCACTCAAATAGACTGGGGTGCACTTAGAGTTCAATTGAAAGATGAAGAAAGAAGTTGCCACTGAGTACATAAACCCACAGCAGTGTGAATGTTAGCCAAAAGAGCTGAGCAGCACCAGGATTTGTGTGAGCAACATGCCCAATCAACTTCATTTTCACACATATGATATCCCTGGGCTAGGTATTTAGCATCTGGCAATTGACTGTCTCCTCATCTGTGGCCAGACCTAACTTATTATTAAAGGCAAATGAAAGGATAGATATTTTACTGAGAACAGAATTATCCATTAAATAATGCTACGCTAGTTTTGCAAAGACAAGATTGCATGGTCAGGATCACACTTGAAAAACGGTGTGAATACGATGCTGGGATACTTCCCTTGGAGACCTGGCAGAATAATATTTGTGCTAAAGGTGCTAATTGAATCTTAGGGGTACAGTGATCTAACTAAAGGAAGGCTTATAAAGTAGAGAGAAAATACATATGTTTTTCAGATGTTAGAGGATTTGGGGAAAAGTTAAGGTATCCACAGCAATCAGAACTGTGCAATTTCCACTATGTGATAAAGTGAGAATTGCAGTAGCATTATATAAGTAAAATGGGGAGGATCAGCTAAAGCCTTCAGAGCACCTAATTCATTCATCCTCTTTACTGAAGTCCTTTTATAGGCTCAGTCTGCATCAGTCTCAGTTATAAATAATGACAGTTTTTCCTTCATCAGATTACTCATATTTTAAAATTAAATATAAAAATGCTAATAGAGACTGTCAAGGACCTCACATGGACAAAGTTAAGTCTATGCAATTTATTTCGAGACTGCTTTTTTTTTTTTTTTTTTTTTTTTTTTTTTTTTTTCCAGAATAAGGCGTCAATATTTTTAATATTTATTTAAGGTTTTAAAACATTGAAAAATTCACTTATCTGCAAGGGAAATTCTCTTTTGAATCAGATTTTTGATGCTTTGTCTGCTGAATGACAACATCATCCAGGCAGAGGAAGGCACTCATCAAGAAAAGGCTCAGTTAGGATTTGACATATGAAATTTATTCTCTTTCTCAGTGTCTATTTAAGGATGCCCCAGACCTGGAGATGTCCAAGACCAGACTGGAAGAGGTTCTGAATAACCTGGTCTAGAGGATGTTTCTCTGAAAACAGAAAAATGTGTTCCATAATTCCTGAATAGTTCCAAAATGTAACAAAGAAATTAATTTCCTCTCTCAGTGAGCCACTGCCTGCACTTCTTGCCCACCCTACAGCATGTTGTAATGGAGAGCAACAGTTCTGTACTCAATGCTGGCTATGATGTGGGTCTTTGCAAAATCAACACCTCATAAATCTAGGAAGCAATAATGAAGAAAGAAATGTGGTCACAGTTACAGCAAGCTAATATTGAGAACACAACAAGGCATTGTAGCAAAAATAGTTAACACAGTTTGGCAGAAAATTCTTACAGGCCACAGAGAATTTTCTTTTCTGTTTGGCGGCAGTGTGAGTATATTCTAAATGCTGCATCAAATGTAGGGCATCTTGCTGCCAGAAAAATATTAAAGAGATTTCAGAGAAGAGGATTAAAAACAGTCAAGGGGGTGACCGTATCATTTAGGAGGAAATATTAGAATAGTTAAATATGCATAGATTAGATGGCTGAAAAAAGAACACTAACATGTGAAGGGTAAGAAAACACTTGAAGATGGGCATTATTTAAGATATTAAGTGGAATAATAACATATGATATGTCCCAATCTAAATTTTATTTTTCTTATATATACATCATCTTTTACCCAACTAAATAATTCCCCTAACAGTGGTGTTTATTAGGGTGTCACAGGACTGGCTTGTGCAGCATGGGTAGCTTATAAATTGCAGTACTTTTCAGAGATATCAAAATCCGTTTTCTTACAGAGCAGAACTTCAAAAACAAAGCCGTCAGGCTTTTGAGGCTCTACAGCAGCAACTTTTGTCCTACCAGTTCTTTCCTCTTCATCCTCCTTCGGATATTTTCTTCTTTTTGCTGTATAGTCTTGACAAACTGTTAGCTTATTTGGTTCTCTCCAGAGAGTCCAGATGGCAAATCTGGAGTAAATAATGCTCTGTCTTCCTAGAACGATTGCTATCCTCTCCAACTAGTGGCTATTTCTCACTAGCATAAATAAGTGTTTAGGTGGCAAAGAGAAACCACTGAAACTATAGCTACAAACAACCCGATGTAGACAGGACCCTAGGAGACAGGAGAAACATGTAAAAATATTTTTTTTTATTATTTTTATAAATTTTCTCAATACATAACAGGTTTTTGATTTGTATTAAACCTTTTTGTGCTGTGGGCTTTCCATTTTGTTTACAATTTGACAAATTACAAGCAAGATAAAAACTCTGTTTCTAAAGCTAAATAAAATAAACACTTGCAAATGGATAAGATTATATGAGCAAAATGAAGCCCCCATAATCCAAGAGGAAGCGGTTAGTGACCCACTACAGCCCTTAGGAATATAAAGAACTAACACTGAATGTGATCCACTTGAGAATATTGGGGGAGCTAGTAGAAGAGCTCAACAAGAACTTTCAATTCTTTATCAGCAGTCCTGCATAACTGGAGAAGTCACAGTTGATTGGAGGTTAGCAAATTTGACACCCATCGACAAGAATGACCCGGGAATTAAAAGCTGGTCAGTCATGCCTCAGTGCTGGGGAAGGTCATGGAGCAGATCATCTTGAGTGCCATCACAGGAAGTGTACAAGACACCAGGAGACCAGGCCAAGCCAGCATGGGTTTATCAAAGGCAGGTCCTGCTTGACCACCCTGATCTCTTTTTATTGCAAGGTGACCTGCTTAGTAAATGAGGGAAAAGCTGTGAATGTTGTCTACTTGGACTTCAATAAAGCCTTTTACACTGTTCCCCACAGCATTTTCCTGAGGGATTTGGCAGCCTATGGTTTGGATTCATACAGTCTTCGCTGGGTTAAAGAGTGGCTGGATAGTGGAGCCAAGACAGTGTGGGTACATGGTGCTACATCTGCTTGGTGACCCATGGTGTTCCTCAGGGCTCAGTATTTGGCCAGCCCTGTTTAATACGTTTATTGATGATCTACACAAGAGGATTGATGCACCCTCATCACGTTTGTAGGTGACACTAAGTTGAGTAAGAATGTTGGTCTGCAGAGGGATCTAGATAGGCTGCATAAATGGGGCAAAGTCAATTTTGCATGATCAGGGTGCAGGGTCCTGCCCTTGGTTCTCAACAACCCCCTACAGCACTACTCTGGGGACAGAGTAGCTGGAAAGCTGCCCAGCAGAAAAGGACCTGGGAATGCTGGTCAGCATCCAGTGAAACATGAGCCAGCAAGTGCTTAGGTAGCTAAGAAGGCTTACTTGGATCAGCAATATTGTGGCCAGCAGGACCAGGGCAGAAACTGTCTCCATGTACCTGGCACTGATGAGTGCTGTGTTCAGTTCTGGGCCCCTCAATTTAGGAAGGACATTGAGATCCTTGAATGAATCCAAAGAAGAACAACAGGGCTGGTGAAGGGTCTGGAACACAAGCCCTATGAAGAATGGCTGAGGGAGCTGGAGCTGTTTAGCTTGGAGAAAAGGAGACTCAGGAGAGACTTTATTGCTCTCTGTAACTGCCTGAAAGGTGGCTGTAGCCAGGTGGGTGTCAGTCTCTTTTCCCAGGAAATGACTGAGAAAACAAGAGGACAGTCTTAAGCTGCTCCAGGGAAAGTTTAAAGAAAAAAAAAAAAAAATCTTTACAGAAAGAGTGATTGGGCATTGGAATGGGTTGGTCAGAGGGTGGTGAAGTCACTGTCCCAGGAGGTATTTAAAAAAAGACTGGATGTGTCACTCACTAAGCCAGTGTCATGGTTACTTCATAAGGTGGTACTAGGTCATAGGTTGGACTTGATGATCTCAAAGGTCTTTTCCAGCCGAGGTAGTTCTGTGATTCTATGATCCCATGATTCTGTGATCCTGTGATTCTGTAGTCCTGTGATTCTCTTCGGTTTTGAGCCCTTCCCTACAAGAAAGATGTGGAGATGCTGGAGTGCATCCAGACAAGACCAATAGAGCTGGTGAAGGTCAGGGGCACAAGTTTGATGAGGATCAGCTGAGGAAGCTGGGGTGTTTAGCCTGGGGAAAAGGAGTAGTTTCCTGGAAGTAAATGAAAGGACGGGGATCAGTCTCTTTTCCCAAGAAACAAGCAACAAGAAGTTCTCAATTTGCTCCAGGGGAGGTTTATATTGGATATTAGTAGAATTTTTTCCATCAAAAGGGCTATTGAACACTGGAACACTCTGTACAGGGAAGTACTAGAGTCACCATCGCCTGGAAATACATTGAAAATGTGTAAATGTGGCCTTTGGTTACATGGTTTAAGGGTGGACTTGGCAAAGCTGCATTAATGGTTGGACTTGATGATCTTAGAGGTCTTTTAGATCTTAAAAGCTGTAAATAATTCTCAATTTCCATGAGTCTTCTTTATTTTCTGTCTCTGTTTTTTTTTTTCCTTCGTGCTGTCAGCATTGTCCTACAGTGTACTATTCCTTCAGAACCTGGAAAGTGTTTGTTTTACACGCTGTTTGATCATGATTACTCACACCTGAAGATTTGCCTAGTGAGCTCTGTCTAATGGCTCTCACCAGTATTGCTTTAAAACCCTGAATTTTTTGAGAAAAAACCCTCCACTATTATTAATCTTAGAATTCTCTAGTCAGCCTGCCTATTGCTTTGTAGGTGTGAATATGTGTACTCAGAACCACACACATGGGATTTTCTCTATTGGATGGCATTTGGCTCTATTGGAGTGCATCCTTTCAAAGCAGTTATAGCAGTGAGAAAATACATCAATATGGGGCTCTTTAACTTTTTCATGAATAGCTTATGGGATGTCTGTTTAAATGCCTTATGTCTTGATCAAATTTTTTTTTAGCGTCAGCAGGCAGAATCTCTCTGTCTGAAAAATTCTTTGCATGAATTTTTGGATATCCTGTCCTTAAGCAATTTCTATGAGTTTTATTTTCTTGTGCTTTTTATAAGTTGGAAAAAAAACCCCAAAAAACAAAACAAACTAACAAACAAAAACAAGAAAAACCAAACAGAAACAAAATAGTCAGACACAAAACTATGAATTTATTGGATTGTATCATCCATTCAAAATAACAAGAAAATATGGCCCAATGTTTCTTACCCTTTATGCTGAAAATACAACTGATCCCAGCAATTTTTCTAGAGGAGATATAAGAAAAAAGATTGAGATTAAAAATTGATAATTTAAATATATACAATGCTGGTAAACTAATGCAGAAAGACAAAAAATATACCTTGAGGTGGTGTAATTATTTTGCATATTTAGCTTGGATTTAAATCCACCCAGGGAAAAAAAAATCTCAATCCATATTTAATCACCTGTATACATGTTGAAATAAAGATATATGGACATTTACATCTCTTTGAAGAATGGAAAAGTTTGAGGGGGTATAAATAAATAAATGGATATTGAATTTGTTTGATCAAAAACCAAAAAATGTCATCAAACCCACAATTCCTTCCCCCAAATCTCCAGTTATTTTCATGATGAAGTGGTAACACCTTACCCCAAAAATACATGCATTGTGCATCTGCTGATGTGAAAATCTTGCTTTAATTTTTCCCTTGGATTGTGCTCTAGAAATAATGCAGAAACGTGCAGTGGTTCTGGAAGCATTTTAAGCTATTTTAAGTCAGAATTATACATATCAAGAAAAAAATTCCTGTTTCAATAAATATGCTGTGATGATGACTATTTCATGTGGCAGCAGTTTCAAACTACCCTTTCCTGAAATATTTGTGGAGCTTTGATGTTACTCTTGTAGTGGCGCTGACATATGAATTACTAGTGTCCTGGCCCTCATTACTCATCTCAGCATCTGACTTTTGTGATGGACTTTGCTCATGTCAGCAGACTGTACTTGATGAACTGACTAGTTTATATCCATTGCTATTCTCAAATACATTTTGTTTCATCCCTCATATGTTCTCTGTCAAGAGCTAGTAGAAGGTTTTATGTCTTAATACAGTCGATACATTTGTGCAAGGATTGCTGCTGTGTGGTGTGGAGAGGTGGGCTGCTCCTGATGCCACCACATCTGAAGCAGTGATCAATGTGAAGACACTAGGATGCTTGAGTTGTCAATCCATGTATTCGTCTTGCTCATCTGAGAAAGCATCTATTCCACCATCTGTGGCTGCTGTGGCCATGGTAGCAGTCTGGCACTTCTGATGTGGCCAGAAAAAAAAGAGTCTGTTTCTTTTGTTATGCTCAGGGTACTGGTTATGCCCAGGGCTGCCAACAGATGCTCCCAGAAAAAAAATAGTGCCTGACATGCATACCTTGATATTCTTTTAGTCATTTCCTGACTTTAATTTTCACCATAATTTAAAGTCTGTGTCTCCACTACAATCTACTTAGCTATGAAACCTGCTCTACTACTCTGTTTTCCCTAATTCCTAGTTTTTTCATAACTGTACACAAATTTAATATTTATGACAGTGTTGCTTTGGCAACGGGACTATCCCTATCTATGGGACTGGCCTTGCAAGATTCTACTCCCAAAAATATTCATAATGCTCTCCTCCAACTATCTGTGAAGTTGAGTAACTTCTCCTATAGTTTCTCTTTAACCACTTAAAGATATATACTCAGGAGTTCCTCACAACATACACCGCAGTCACATACTTTTATGATATACCAGTGATACCTAGCAATCCCTCACAGCACCACCTATAATTCAGCAAATTTCTCACACTTGGAATTTTCTATCATGTCCAGCAGTTTCTCATGATTTGACTTGTTCCATGTTCTTCTCACCTGAATTTGCTTAAACCTGTCATTTACCTGCAGCCCTTAAAAAGACACCTTTATTAATATTCTTGTCACAATTAAGTGTTAAAGGAAAGCCCCTAAGACTTTCCAGCCTCACTGATACACCTTTTTTTTTCCCTAAGAGAATGTGGTGGGGAGCATTCTGGAAAGTAGAGTTTACTGAGGTTTAGGTGTTTTCAAGGCATGGGGCAGCAAAACAAATACAAAGCTGCCAGATGTGGCTGGAAGTATGTCCAGATGGTGGAAAGATGCCTGTGTTGGGAAGCAACAGTAACAGACAGGTGGAAAGAAACAGCAGAATGGGAAGAGATCCTGAAATTGAAGGGTCTCTGAACTTCTGGCAGTTATACACATTCTTAAAACAAGAAAGGATTGCTGCAATCATATGTGTCAACTGGATAACTTCCACCCATTATTACAACCCTTTAGAGAAACAACTGCCTTTTACAATTATCATTTACATTTTGTCAAAAGTGATTCAGTTATCAATAGTTAAAATAGAATTTAAGAAATGGTGACTTTTGAAACCATGCTAGAGGTACAATGCCCAGAAGCATTTTCTTGATCTTTATTATCAGGCATCATGGTAATGTCTTTTCCCTTTAGTAAAATGCATATCACTTGTTCAGTTTGGTTAATGCAATCTCTAAAGAAGATGTTGCACTTTGCAAGAAATATTACACAAAGTGTTTTGTCCTTGTAAATTATGATTCCTAGAAAAGTATAAATCTGATTCTCTCTAATACGTTGGAATGTCAAATGGGGCGAAAAAAACCCAGATGTACAATCACTCACATGTAAAAAGAGAGCGAAATCCAATGTTTCTGTTTAGAAATAAAACTGATCTATAGATATCTAATAAAATAATTAAGAAAAAGAGCCTCTATACAAAGCTGAATAATTGTATTTCATGTTCTCATAACTAAATTATTATTTTGAATTGTGCAAGTGGATTAATTTTTATTGTGTTTAATACTGTCAGCATTTAACCCCAGGAAACAACTAAACAGCACACATTTATTTGTTCACTCCTCTGTCCTAGTGGGAAAATAGAAAATCAGAAGTGTAAAAGTGAGAAAACTCATGCCTTGAGAAAAACACTGTTATTATTATTATTATTGTTGTTGTTGTCATTATTGTTATTATTTTAAAAACACAGAGAGAAAAAGAAAATCCAAGGAAAGACAAGTGATGTGAATTGAAACAATTTCTCACCACCAACCAGCTGATGCCCAGCCAGTTTCTAAGCAGTAACCTTCAGCACAAACCACTCCTGCAGTTGTATGTGCTAAGCATGACATCATATGTTATTATTGTGCCCAGCTGTCCTGACTGTGTCCCCTTTCCAACCTCTTGTGTCCCCAGTCTATTTGCTGTGGGATGGGGTGAGAAGCAGAAAAGCCCTTGGCTCTTGGCCTGACTCTCCTCAGCAGCGATGAAAACATCCCTTTTTCACCAACCTGTTTCTAGCACAAATTCAAAACACAGCTTCATATCAGCTAGTATGAAGAAATCTTCCTCTATCCCATACAAAACTCTCACAAAGAATTGTATTTTATCTTCCACCTATGTTTTCCAGCATATGGGGCCACATGGAAAAACACATTTTCAGAGACCTATATCTTATTTTCCATCTAACTGAGCTGCATAAAAACTCACAGGAGTAACAGATTCTTTGTTAGTTGTGGGAAATAATGTTTGTATACAAATCCTGACATTAAAAAGAAAAAAAATCAGGATTAGAGACTTCTAGTCCTCCACTTCTTAGGTCAAAAGCCCATAGCAAAATAATGGGTCTGGCTGAAATAACACTTTTTCCTCTGCAAGTAAAAAATAAATATAATAAATGAGAAATAAGAGGATTCAATAATTTGCTGATATCTTATGTAAATTTAGCTATTTTGGAGAATTTAGAGATTTTTTGAGGTCCTTTTCAGAAATACAGATAGCTTATGGGAAGATGAATACATTTTGTAAACAGTTGTTTTGGAAGACAAACATAGAACTTGCAACTTCTTTACTAATTGAAAAATGGTTCCAGAAAGACTTAAGTTAGGTCATGTGTGTCTTCTGTTTGGTCTTAAATAAAATACCCAGAGCAGAGAGCTTAGAAAATGTGAAAGATGTGAAAGATTTTTTTTTTTTTTATGTATAATAATGCTTTATTTTAGAGTTTTTTCCTTTATTATTTCATTCTAAAGTAAGATTTTTTTTTTTTTTTTTTTGAGAAAGATGGTATTATTTAAGATTGGCATCTTTAAAACTATAAAAAGGGTTATTAGTCACACATTTCAAACTTGATCTTAAAGGTCTTGTCTAATGTAAACAATTCAATGATTCTGTGAAGATAAAATCAAATTATCTCTCATATTTATAGTTGGATTCAAGTATAAGTGTTTGGCATAGGATTAACTAAGGTCTTGATCCGCAAAATATTTTAACATCATGAAGAATTTGTTTTGTTGAATATGAACACTCTCTTGCAACTACTTAAGTAAAATAGAATAAAATACATCTCTTTGAGCTTCATTATGATGGATCCCCAATGCTTGTATCTGGGCAGACAAATTTAATGTTAATCTGTGTATACATGTGCATAACTGTAATGTAGATGCATATAACTCTAACATAGCTGTCCACTCTCTTCATATTATGAATGCAGGTAATCCGTGCACAACACAAAATATCACAATCCACTCAGTTCAACTGCAGTGGGACAGGAGTTTAAATATTGTTTGTAGCATCACAGACAAGTGACTGATTCTTACATAGCACCAGCCTCTAATTGTCAGGGAAATTCACCTTCTGCCTTACAGGAAAGGCCTTGAGGGATTGCAGCAGTGATGTAGTGTTTCTTTTCCTCCTCATTTGTTCCTATCCATCCATGACTTAGATGGACCAGACACGAAGAATCCATTTAGACAATTTAAAACTGACATTTTAAACTGATATATTGAGCAATAGTGCTCAACTGGTGGCTGAAGATCAGTGGTCTCCATGAAAGAATCCAAAAAAAAGGTGGCCTACTGCATCAAGAGAAAGAGACTATGGACTGTGAGGTCAGTATGTCAGATATATCGTCTCCAAAGTCTCCAGTCTCATAGAGTCCTGGAGAGGGGAAAATATTAATGGGTATGGGTCTGTGTGAACCCTATCGGCCATTGGCTTCTTTTCTTTTTTTTTTTTTTTTTTTTTTTTTTTTTTTTTTTTTTTTTAAACAATTATGTGATTTTTTTTTTTTCTTTTTGTTACAAAAAGAAACAGATTACATGGGTACTAAAACTACAAATGGAGTATTTACTGCAGGTACAGGTGGGATGTACTCCTCTGTGGTAAATGCTTCACCCTCCCTTTAGCTGCTGTGGTAGTTCACTCATACTCCTGCATTTTGCTGCCAGTGTGTTCTGGGATGGAAACCATTCAACCAAGGAGTAATTCTCCTCTCGGAACTTAACATTGAAAAAAATAATGCACCAACCAATTCTCAAACAAATTACTTTATTCTTTATTTTTATATTCTAAAACATTAATTGCTGATATATAACATTTGAACCTATCTGTCTCCTTCTCATTGCCTAGTTATGGATAATTGCTCATTTGTAAATTACTAGCTAGCTGTGCCTGCAATCTGGTACATGGTAAGAAAAAAAATTAATATAACTTGTTCATAATAATTAAGAATTTAATTTAGGTTTTGTTGATTTTTTTTTTTTACCTAAGGAGTTTATTTTTAAATGTATTAAAAAAAAAAGTCTAAAAATATAACTCTTGATTTGAGAATGTGGTTTATTTAACATAGTAATATCCTGAACTAATTATCATGGGATGAATTAGATTAATTATTTTAAATCTAAATGAGATTACTGCTTTACGAATTTGATTAATAGAAGAGCCTGTGGGGACAATACATGGGTGGCTCCATTACGCCTTTGAAAATGTTGCCTTGATGAAGCAAATCAACCTACATCATCTATGAAGACCTGTAAGCACTGTCAGAGAGGAAAGTTAAGCATATGTTCAGATACTCTTTTGGAACATAACAAAAGATCCCCTCCTCTGATCCAGCTTTTGACACACTCTCAATATCTCCTCACTGTGATCAGAGGAGCAGCAATGACATCACAACACCACAGGCAGACATGTGGAACTTATAGCTTCAGTGCTACTATATTGTTGAAATGCAGTGTAAATCAGAAAAACAGTGTACGGTCTGGGTTCCCTACAAAACCAGCAGTTAGCCATCTAAAAATTACAATCAGATTTTTTGAGTGTTTGAGTCAAGGAATTGTTAATTAAGTTTCAATACTTTCAGTTATTACTGCTACAGAAAATTCTCAAGACTTGTTACTGAATGCATAATATCAATGATCTCTTTTCCACTGACATGATATTATTTACTGTGAGCTAATCTTTGCACCATCAGGCATATGAAAAGATTTAATTAATTAATAAAAAAGCAAGAATTGCTTTACTTGACATTAGTAGAAAAAATAAATAGAAGATTGTAATTAAAATCCAGGGACAGCTGATGTCAATCTCCAGAACATTGCTCATTTAAATGAAATTAGTGTTTTTATAACTAAGCCAAATTCATCAATGAATTTAAGCACTAGTGGTTCTATATAAGATTTGTACCAAAATATCTTTCCAGACTGGGGAGTGGAAAGGTTTATAAATCTTAATAAATATAAGAATTTGAAAAAGTGGATATTTAGGTTAAAATATGTTTAAGTGTTATAATTGGAAAGGAAAACTATTGTTATGAAGCAGTGTTATTTTGAAGTCTAAATACTTCTCGAAAGAAATGTTAACTATATAAATCAGTACACCAAGAGCAGCACACTGCTTGGGATCATCAAGACTATTTCATGTTCTTAAAAATCTAATGAGTAAAAATTATACCCAGACTAATTACAATAATATTAAAACAGAAAAATCCACCGAAAAAAAATCGTAATTAATTTGCTGCAATTTTTTTTTAATTTGATAGAAGAAAAACAAATGTCTTAAAACTGGCAGAGAGAAGGTTTAGATCACATATTATGAAAATATTTTTCATTTTGAGGGAGGGAAGCACTGGAACAGGTTGTCCAGAGAAGCTGTGGGCATCTCATCACTGCAAGTTATCAAAGATCAGGTTGGTTGGAGCTCTGATCAACGTGGTCTAGTGGAAGGTGTTCTTATCTGCAGGAGGGGGATTGGAATGAGATGATCTCTAAGGTCCTTCTAATCCCCACCGTTTTAGGGCTCTATAATATTTTAAAAATATTTTAATTAATTATTTAAAAATTTTTAAAAATATGTCCAACTTTACCGTGATTTTTTTGTTGTTCTGTTTTGTGGTTGGGTTTTTTTTTTTTTTTTTTTTTTTTTGTGTGTGTGTGTGTGTGTGTGCTTTTTTTTCTTTGTTTTTTTTGCTTTTTTCTTGTTAGAATATTATCACTTGTTTATTGCAGTTATGGTAGAAAAATATTTAGAATAACCTTGCTCTGATTTTAATCTGATTTTGTGGCATGCCATCTCCATCTAGTGCAATGGCTTTGCCAAGGTTTGCATGATCCATGATAAACTTCTGGAAGCGCACATAGAACAGCAGATATTTTCACATCCCAGGGGTCCTTGAGTCCCAGCATTGTGGTCTTTGTTGCTCTTCCTCAGGATTTATGGTTGGTGACATTTTTATTTTCTACCACTTGACAATCAATTTTTAATTGCTAACATAACTATGTGGATTGTGTTACAACCTTGTCAAATTGTTGTTTGTATTCGAGAATGTAATTTCCATTCTCTATCCTATCTTTGTTGATTTGTTGGGGTTTTTTTTTTAAGTCAATGCTTCTTATAGATTTTTTCAGCTTCAGTAAAAATGATCCAAATCAATTACTGTATATACTCACAATGTATTTATTACTGAATGGAACTGTCCTTTATTCACTGACTCTAAGCAAGATCAAATAGCAGCCAGCCCGGAATGCGACTACAAACATAAAAATCCAGTGGCAAATTAAGCTGTCATGGTGACCATAAGAATAACAGGTCAGGACAGCTTCTATGTTTTCAGACATTTTAGTGTTCAAAGAAAACATTATAGCTATGGTTGATATCACTTTCACTTACTTTTTTTTTTTTTTCTTAGAGAAAATGATGCTGTCTCATTTTTCCAACCATTTATGTTCTAATATAATTTTGTTACTTCAGCTGATTCTCATTTGCTCTTTTTTTTATTATATAAGAAGGAAAATAATTTCTATGATCCTACTTCAGAGCATATTTTTCTGGTTGCTCAGATAATTTGACAGAGTCCACAAAGGTAACTCAAAGGTAAGAGAGACAATCAGTTTTATTCACAAAATCATATCACGGATGCTGTGAACCACAGACGGTATAACAAAGACTAGCACTGAACTATTACTGTGTATTCTCTTTCAAGTTAACTTCACAGACTGCTTCTGAAAACCTGTGGGATACTGAACTCTGCTTCAACAAAGTGCCTATTTCTATCTCCCTTTTTTTTTTTTTTAATTTTGTTTGTGATGTAGATACTTAGATTTACTCAAGAAAACAAAAAGTGGCCTGTGCTCTTAATGAAATTTGATATTCTGCATTGATTCTTTAAGAACTGCTACAGATCTTTTCCTTAGAAAATGACAAAATGAGAGTTACAAAATAGTTTTTTGCCACTGTAAAGAAAGGACTTGTAGTTTCTATTCCCAAGTGTTATCATTGGGACCTTAACAATTCAGGAATGAGAGAAACTAGATGAGTGTTATGGGTTCCATTAGATAATTTGACAGGGTAATATTTGTGTCATGCAATTCATCTCAGGTATCTGACAGTCTGGGTTTAATACAGGAAAAGATCTGTTTCTTAAAAGTTTGACATATAAATAGAAGCTTTTTAATTAATTATTTAAAAATATTTAAAAGGTCCAATATTTCC
The DNA here is from genome assembly GCA_014839755.1 of Sylvia borin. NCBI lineage: Eukaryota > Metazoa > Chordata > Aves > Passeriformes > Sylviidae > Sylvia > Sylvia borin. The sequence goes on from CM025957.1 coordinate 80,486,263, forward strand.
CTCCTGCAACCAACAGTTCTGAAACTATACTTTAATTACAGTCAAATTGCAATTCTTAGTCTACAACTCAGAATCTTTCTTGCCTATTTATTTGTGAAATAGACTGCATACATAGGTATTTGAGTAAAATAAGGGCAATTATAGTTTCCAGAATACTCCTGGAAAAGCTGTCAGCCTATGGCTTGGACAGGAGCACTCTTTGCTGGGTTGAGAACTGGCTGCATGGCTGGGCCCAGAGAGTGGTGGTGAATGGTGCTGTATCCAGCTGGGGGCCAGTCACCAGCAGTGTCCCTCAGGGGTCTGTGCTGGAGCCAGCTCCATTCAATATTGTTATTGATGACATGGATGAGGGTATTGAGTCTTTCATTAGTAAATTTGCAGATGACACTAAGCTGGGAGTGTGTATCGATCTGTTGGAAGGTAGGAGGCTCTGCAGAGAGACCTGGAACAGTTGGTTGGATGGTCAGAGTCCAATAGGAAGATGCTTAATAAGTCCAAGTGCCAAGTCCTGCACTTTGGCCACAATAACCCCCTGCAGCGTTATAGGCTGGGGACGGTGTGGCTGGACAGTGCCCAGGAGTAAAGGGACCTGGGGTTTCTGGTGACAGCAGCTGAACATGAGCCAGCAGTGTGCCCAGGTGGACAAGAGGGCCAATGGCATCTTGGCCTGGGTCAGGGATGGTGTGGCCAGCAGGAGCAGGGAGGTCATTCTTCTCCTGTACTGGGCACCGTGTGGCCACACCTCGAGTGCTGTGTCTAGTTCTGGTCCCACCGTTTAGAAAGGACATTGAGATGCTGGAGCATGTCCAGAGGAGGCAACGAGGCTGGTGAGGGTCTGGAACACAAACCCTGTGTGGAATGACTGAGGGAGCTGGGGCTGTTTAGCCTGGAGAAAAGGAGACCCAGATATGACCTTATCACTCTACAACTCCCTGAAAGGTGGCTGTAGTCAAGTGAAGGTTGGTCTCTTTCTCCAGGCAGAAACTGACAGAATGAGAGGACACAGTCTTAAATTGCGCCAAGGCAAATATAGGCTAGATATTACGAAAAAGTTTTTTACAGAAAGGCTGATAAAGTACTGAAATGGGCTGCCTGTGGAGGCGGCGGAGTCACCATCCCTGGATGTGTTTAAAAAAGATTGGATGTGGCACTAGATGCCATGGTTTAATTGACGTATTAAGGCATGTGTTAGACTCAATGATCTTAAAGGTCTCTTCCAACCTAGTGATTCTGTGAGTTGCTGGGCAAAGTACAGCAAGGAGAAACAAAACAAAACAAAATCATGAAAATTCCTAATAAAAAAAAGCAAAAACCTCCCCCAAACCCCAAACATGAATAACTGACCATTCTCACTTGAAGAATATAAATTATTTGAATATCTGAACTTGTTATCTCAGCAATGTGTTGATTTTGAGGAAAAAAAAATAGAGAAAAAAATATTAAACCACTCTTTAGTTTCCCTGTGATGACAAAGCCTACATAGCTTTGGAGAACAGGTGCTAATGAAAGGGAGGGCAGGAGTGTACAAGCCCTTTTGTGTAAATTTATCAGTCAAATTCACCAATTTTGACATTTCAGTAAATGCTTTATGTGCAAGAAAATTTAAGGCTGCAAGAAAATTTCAGATCTGACACTTAATACTCTATATTTATCACTCAAAAATTATTTTTTGACAAAAATACCTCATGGCAATTATTATTATCACAGAGATGTAAACAGTAAGTATAAACAAATTTGTAGTCTGGACTATAAAGGAAGATTTTTAGGTAGTTCTCTAACATGAAATTATAATTGAATGTTCAGAGCTACCTTCCATTTTGTAATATCAGCAAACGTTGGTACATTCCACTGAGTTAAAAATAATGCCCATGAGAAATACATAAAAATGTATTATCAATTTTATTTTCATCATAGTTATATTAGATTCTTTTCCTAATCACTGTTAATAGTGATGATACCAAATACAAATCAGTAATGATTTTTAATAGAAACAACATGTTAGCACAAAGACAGCTGTGCTTATTAATCAACTTTCTCTCAATCCACCCCCAAAACATCCTATCCAAGCAAGTTAAATTACAATCAGTCTATCTAAAAGTAATCACGATAAATTATCCCATTCAATTAATCTTTTTTTAAACTACAAAACAACATGTCCCAATCAGAAACATTTTGATGAGTGTACCAGTATTTCTCATTTCTCAACCTTTGACACTTTAATAGGCTTACTTTGCAATGAATAAATCACAGGACTTTTTCTTTAAAAGGAATATCTAGCAAAAATAGAACTGAACACTCCTATATAAAAGTTTCAGCCCCCAGAAATGTTAAAAAACAAGTATATTTGGAGGAGATGGATGTGGGCAGTGTAAATTTCAACTTCTGAACATGTGTAAACCACAGAAGTAACTTGATTAAGGACATAATTTTATTTTAATATCTTGAAAATATCTGGAGCTATTTTAAAGACAATTACCAGTATATTTTTCAAGTGAGTTTTCACTGTGTGCACTGGAGGACAGCTATACCTCAGGTATATGTAAGGGGAGATAGGATAGGCACCCAAAGTAGCCCAGTTGCTGCAGAATGGTGTAAGCTGATTTATTTTGCTTCAAAGAGTACTGACATATAATCAAAGGAGAGTGACTTTCTTCAGTGCTGGCTATGGAATTTACTGCCATAAGGAAAAAAGATTAAGTATCATTCACAGTGTGACCCTGTTATGTTTTTTTCTTCTGGCCTCACGTCTTCCAGCTGGTTACTACTGTAAACTACTTCTCCTTTGTGAATTAAAAACAAAATACATAATCATCCAGGGCAATTTGGCAACTTTGCAATTCTTCCAGGCTATTTATCTTTTTTTAAATGAAGTTTTTATTAGTCTTTGGGATTGTCCCTTCAAATAACTGCTCAAAATTATGAAGCTTGTTCTTGAGAGAATGTCCATCTAAGACTAAATTCAGCCAGCCTCAGAGCTGAAGCAAATGACTTCTTGTTCTTTCATACAAACAAACTTTTGCTGGTGCCAAGCACAATGTTCCATAGCAACATCAATTCCCTCCTATTTCTCTCATTCATTTTATTAGGATTTTTCTCAGAGATTGAATGTGGGAAAATGTCAAGCCATATTCAGACATTTAAAAAAAAGAGGGTCATGTCTGGCTAGTTGTCCTTTCAAAAGGAATGCTTAAGTTCGGCAGCAATATTCCTTCAGTAGTTTATCTAGTTTTCTGAATTTGGCTTGACCTGTACATGTGTCCCTAGCATGTTTCATACAAACATTTTTTAATTTTCAATTTTTCTCAGTAATTTCTTTTGGTGTCTCAACCACTCCTTTTCATTGTGGGCATTAGATGTTGGAGGTAGCATGTGTGAAATCACAACAGGTCACTAAAACAGCCAAAGCAGCTAACTGTGACTTGCTGTTTCTGCAGGTTTGTTCTGAAATATCCAGTGAAAAAGATAAGGGGTTTTAAGTTTTCAGTTTCTTACTCTTCCAAAGTAAAAATTCTACAGAACTAGAGAATACTCAGCAGTAACCAAATTTTTTTTTTTTCCTTTATGAAAGTCAGAAATTATTCTTATGACTGTTTGTCAAACAGCATTTTGTGTACATGAGGTTGTTTGGGCAACTTTTGCACTTTATCCTATCTTTTCCACCCTTTATTTGCTAGGTTGTGCTCCAAGACTTTGTGCTTTGTCAGTGTTTCTCCCAGTTTCAGTAAGTCTCTGTGCAACATCAGAGCAAGCTGTTGTCTCAGCTATAGCAAATCCAGTTTAAGCACAGGATTAAGATTTTCTTCAGAGTTTAGACAATCTTGAACTTTTATATTTAGTTGAAACTACACCAGTATATATCGTGAATTCTTGTATTTTTTTTTTTCTTTTTAAGTTATCATCAAAATACTACCAAGATACTTTTCTCTGATGTCAGTACAGAAAAACAATACTGGATTGCAACAGTTAATCCAATAATTCCTTAAATAAAATATTCTGTAATAGCTTTGGGTAAACTCTGGATCAGGTTTCCTTGATATTTTTGAATATTCACCATCTAAACTTTTTACACTCAAGTTATTTTAAATTATTTATATATATGTTGGATTGGAAAATGAACTAGATGATATATGAAGTTTCTTCCAATTCTATGGCACATAACACAAGCAAATATTAATATCAAAGGTAACTCTTCCTTGACACCATTAGTAACTGATGTTACTTCTGGTTTTGATTTTGCCTTTGGCTTGTAATTGTTCTGAAATTAAATATCTTCAAGTAGAAAAGAAAACTTTCATATGATTGTACATCTAAAAAGTATCAGTTCTTAATTTTGTGAGTCTCTGGTCCAAAATGTAAGATTTGGAACAATAATCAATGAATTTGTGTTCATTATCATTTCATTGGAAGATAAAGTTCAAAGAGAGGAAAAACTGCTGGTAATTTCTGCAATTGCTGTGGACTTCAAAATATCACTGCATTCTGAATAAACTGCTGAACAATTTCATCTTCCAGGCTAAGGAAATAAAAAACTCCAAATAGTAGTTTTAAGGCTCCTTACATAGGCCTCTTTCATTATCCATGAAGTAGTCACAGAACAGAAGCAAATGAACTAAGAAACACCAAGCAACATTTCCTGGAGGTATCTTTGAAACCTTTCAGGAAAGGCATAATACACCCTTCCTCTTCTTCCTACTTTTATCTGAACTTAGATTTCTTATATTGGCACACACATGGGAATGTGTAACTCTCATGAGGTTGCTGAGTTACTGCTTTATGCTGAATTTACAGGGAATGAAGTAGTAGAGTGGATTCTTTAGAGCTAACCATGATCTGATACACTGAGAGCATAAAATAGGATGCAAGTCTGTTCCTTCTGCATATATGTACTGGTGAGATTTTCTTGAAGAAATTTGGAATACAAACCATCAGAGATGGATAAAAAATATTCACTTTCATCCTTTTAGCTTTAACATTCTTTCTTAGTTTTGAGTTCTGTTTTGGAGTGGGCAGAAGGTTTAAGTCTATTTGAAATCAACATATAGATTCAATTTACCACCAGGGTCTGTGAAAAGGTCTTGCAAAAAGTCATATCTTTCCTTATCCTTTGCTGAATGGTTTGAATCTCAGTGTGTGTCAAAATAAAGCCTTGCAAGGCTTGCAAACTCAGCAAGTTTGAGATAGAAAACATTATCCCTGCCTTGCAAATACTTACTATTATTGGGAGGTTTTTCTGCAGCTATTATTACAGATATTATTGTTCCTTTTCCCTCTTATAGTTTCTTATTTCCCATACCACCCGCTGAGGAGGTGATGGATCATCTGCCTCTGAAGGCAGCTGCAGTGCTATGCAAAACAGCTTAGCCTGTGGGAGGCTGAAAGGGTTCTATCAGGTAACCTCATATTCTGCAGTCATGATCGTCCATTCCCAAAATAGGATTTTCACTAACTTCTCCCATTACAAATTTCAGAAATAATTAAACATTTGAAACACATTTATGTCAGAACTGAATTCAATCTCACTGCCTGCACAGAGGTGAAAAAGGTGGTTTTGTTTTCTTTGTGAGGAAAGGCTATTTTAACTTTGTCAGGACAGAACAGTGATTCAGCTGAAAGATGAAGCAAAATTGCTAGCAATAGCAGTAACTCAGCTGGATAGCTGCAGTAATTGTTAGTTGTATTTGTTCCCATTTTAGCCATCTTAAATTATAAAAAAACCCAAACAAGCATACAAATAAAGATTCAATCCATTGAAAGACATTTGGGTTTTTTTAGTAATTATTTTTAGTATCACATGTGAAATGGGAGAAACCATTGTGATTTTGTTTCTAGGGTGATACACTTACAGATAGGTACAATCTGGAGTAAGTCTGGAAACCTTTCAAGGAAATTAGTTTTCAACACCCACGAGGACAGAACTGAATAGTACCATACTATCCAAAATTTTGTAAATGCATGTCATAGAAATTTAGATGTAGAAGGGTTTGCAGAATGCAGACTAAATTTACATTTTGCAATGAATCTATGACATGTAGTGAAAAACAAAATTGATATATCCAATTCACCCTAGAAAGGCAAAATACCATGCATGTTGCCAATATCCTAAGTTTTTTGCAATGATAGTATATTTAAGAAATAAAACTCCTAGATGATCTCAGAAAGTGGGATGAATCCTGTGCCACAGACCATTAAAATGTGTCATAGCTTTTACTCATGAGGATTATAAATTAAATTGAATTAATCCATTATCAGTGTATGCTTCTGCACTTTAACTGTGTATTTGTGTTTAATATTCTCCTCAATAATGTCATCAGCTTTCATTTCACTAGACTAAACTAAACTAACATGGTCTTCTCATACCCATTTACAGGTACATAAATCATTCCCCTAGTGAACCCTGGGGAATATCTCCCTCCAAAATATTTGTTTAATGAATATCTTGAATGTATTTTCCTATCTTTTCCAATAATACGCAACTCACTGCATTTTTGGATAACTTTGATCTGATCACAGGTGATTGGTTCATCAATACTTCCATGCTGCTTTTAAACCTAAGGAAAATCCCTTTCTCTTTATTATAGATACTTTGAGGCTAATATTATATATCATACAAATTATCCATTGGTGTAAGCTTTTAAATCATCTTGAACTGGATTCTGCTAGCAATTACCAAAGGATGGGATATTGTCTTGCAAATTAATACAAGTTAGTAAAATGCATGACATTTATGGGTACAAGAGATTGCAAAAACTAATTTAAAAATAGATTATTTTTTTCTTTGTAAAATCCATTATTTTAAGGCTTGAGTTCTCTATTTTCTTTAGAATTCTGATTATGGTTCTGGGATAATATACGGGGCACATTTGAGAGTGGGTCTCTAACATTCTTTGCACTGCAGAAACATGGCACAAGTGACTGGTTAACACAGTGCCCCATGGAAGTCCCTGTACCTGCGCTTGACACTGTCGGTCAGTTGTGCAGCCAAGGCTTGCTGGGCAGCAGCTTCCCCTTCTTATACTCCATTGTAGGTGAATCCGCGGACGGCTGGGACAAGGAATTCTGCCAGTCTCTATATTCTAGAACATGTGGGTTTATTGCAAGGGTCGTGGGTAAAAAGGCCTTGCCTTCAGCCACCAGCCTCGGCTGAAGGGAAGTTCCAAAGAGAGAGGGAGAAAGAATAGGAGGGTGTGGGCTAAGTGAGAAGGGAGCGAGAGAGCAAAGTGGCAGGGGGAAGAGAGCAAGAGAGAGCAAGAGTAGGGGGAAGAGGAAGGGTAAGAGCAAGCTAGGAGCAGCGGGAAGGAGAGGAGGAAGAGGTAAGAGCACGAGGTCCTTGTTACAATACATTATATCTCCTTTTGTGATGAATATTCTAATTTACAGTGACCAACTAAACACAAGACACAAAATCTTATAGAATCTACATACAGCCTATAAGAACTACTATATTACCATACTGTGCTATATTTTAAACTCTAAAAACTACTCTTTAGACTTCTGTTTTGATACATTGACCTTTGGATCCCTTAGCCAGCAGAAAGGTATTGTTCAATCAAAAGGGATTCTCCTTCAGCTAGCTAGACCATTGTTTTCAGGTTATACAGTAACTAAGACTCAGTATCCTACAACTCAAAGTAAGCTTTCATTTCTATTTCGATTATAGGTTTCATATTTTCAGAATCTTTGCTAAGCAATTATATTTATAAGGTTTCCCTGATTCATCTTCCCCAACACTCCATAGCTCCTTTCAGGCATTCGGATTTTATAAAACTGACTTGACTATTCAAAACTCCAAAAATGAACCTTGATGAAAAATGTGTAAGAATACAGCTGTCAATTCAAAATCCTTTAAAAATATCCTTCTTTCAATTTTTGTGAAAAAATATTAACTCTGTTTTGGTAAATCAGATTTTGCAGGTAACATACCACAATTGAATTAATTATTTGAAAGTTCATAGGTATTCTTAAAAATCTTCATTTTAAGAATCAGCATTCTTAAAAATTCTTATCTTGAGAGAAGATGTATTAATTAACTCTTTCTTGCCAGCATCTGAGTGGGAAGTTGTAATTAATTTCTCTGAAATTTTCATTATTCTTTAAGCTATGGCTAACATGTCAATAACAATATTATGTACAGGTTTTGCAAAGATTTAAAATAAAAGGATGAAATGTGCTTGAGGCCAAGTAATACTATTGTAATCTTTTACTTTAGAATACTTAAATAGTTAATTAATTGTGTCAAACTAAGAAATAAACTTGATCATTCTTTAGCCAGAAGAATAAATGCACTTCTACTGATTTAAACTATTGTTTTCCAGAGGAGTAGAGGACAGCAAATGTTAGAGCAAAGGAAAAATACATCTGACAGCCTGTTAGTCTTTAATCTTTGCCTGTTTTCCCAAGTGAATAAGCATAAAATTACTTAAGCAGGTGTTTCTGTAAATCTTGTGATGTAGGAAGACAGTATATTGAATATCCTGCACATTCCTGTGGGTTAGGTGAGTTATTGATGTAAACCCATTGACTTCATTTTGTCACTCAATCATAGTGACTGCTCTGATTCCAACAAATTTTTGTTGTTACTACTCTTGGTATTTCCTAGAAATACTTGTAACAAACTCATAGTCAAGTTGACTTGACTCATAGTCCAGTCAACTTAGGTCTATGGCATTTATTTGGTTTAAATGAAGCTTTAATATAATTTGTGAAGTTTAAAATAAGCAAAAGACTACTCTTACATAAAAAAGTATGATGGAGTCCAGATACATTAAGTAATAATCCTTTATTTATTAGAAATACAATGAAGAAAGCTAGTAGGATTAATTTTCAAACTAGAGAAATAAAAAGAAGTTAGAGCTATGATTTTGTTTCTTAATACTAATTAGACGGTTTTCATCTAACACTTCTTATGATGATAAATAATAACTTTAACAATTATTTTAATCATATAAAATAAATTTGTTCTGGTGAATTCAGATTCACAACTGTGTAACTCTTACTTATTATTAAGATATATTTTATGGTTTAGGAATATAGAGAGTTTTAAGAAACACTAAGTTTGAGGCTCAGAAACTATCAACTTTATTTTGGGAAAAGTTTTTAAAGTTTTAATATTTATCACCTCACGATATTCTGACTGCAAACACAACAGTGTGGCTACAACAGCATGTGGATGCTATCCCCTGCTGATCTCTTCTTCCTACAGCAAACTACAGATATTTATTTACCTGAGCTCTACCATAATCATATATAGTAATTTTCATTAGCAAGCAGTTGTGGGTTTTTTTGTTTTGTTTTGTTTTGTTTTTTCCCTTAGGAACTTATCTTTATTTTATAGAAAAATAGATATACAAGTAATGGCCATTATGCACTTTGAAATCTGATTGTGATGTTTTACGAATAAAACCAAATTACTTGTGGATAGTTGCAATTTTACTAAACCAACTCAAAACCAAACTGAGATTAGCTTTGCAGAAGAAAATAATATTTTTTAACAACTGTTAAAATTTACTCTCTTCATAAAGCTACCTTAAAAAAATAAACCCAAAGTATTATTGAAATATTTATTTTGATTTTTTTTTGTTTTAATTTTAGGTTATTTGCCTTAGACCATGATAGAAAGAGAAAAAAAAAAAAGATTATGGTTAATTTATAGTTCCTTCTGGTACATGAAAAAAACAGTCTATATTTTATTCTTGATAGTGATATCATTTCAGAGCAAAACCTAAACTGATTTAATACTAGCAGCAGATTATTTCAGGAGGTAAATCATTACTCAGAAATACAAAATAACATGACATCAAAGTCTCAGAAGGACCTGGGAGCCTCCTGGTTTATTTGACTAGAGGAAAAATGTTTGTCAGTGTCTCATAGAAGAGAAATGCAAAAACACACGTTGAAAACACAATTGTTTTCTCAATGTATACAGTTTTAACATCAGAACTTCCATAAATATTCACTGTCCTGTTGGTAATTTCTGAAAGAGGGAACAGGGACTGTGTTTGTGAATAGCACAGATTACACAGAAGGGCAATCAGTATATTAGGTTCAAATACATGCCTTTTTGTTTTTATGATACTTTAATGACACTTTCAGTCATTGTAAAGTTTTCTCATTTTCATATCATGAAAGCAAAGACTGAGTACGTAAGAGAGCCTGAATAGATACTTGTTGCCAAAGCCTCTGGATGTGCCAAGGCTAAAAAGAAGATTTTAAAGAGAAAACTGAGCTCAAATGGGAGTATGATCTATGAGGATTATAGATCTCTAGGAGGAATCTTGATGAAGAATTGTGTCAGTTTTAGGCATCAAAATCCATAAGAAGGATGTGAATGAGATTATCTGTTTAATCCTTAAGTATCACCTAAGGAGCCTGCTGGTATTTGATCATTGGCTACTGTGATAAAGTTCAGACAGCTGAACACTGCTGAAGGATTGAAGGAGGTCTATAGATTCAGTTACAACTAGATGTTTATTCCCTCTTTTCCCTTTGCCTTTATCTTGCATTTCTGTAAAGAATTAAATTTGGGGAAACGGCAGGTATCATTCAGTTCACTAGAATTGAAATGCAACATGGGACCCGATTTACAGAGTGGAGGAGGATGTAGTAAAAAGAATGAGGATTGTTTTTTGTAGGTTGGGTTTTTTTTCACTGTCATTGTTTTCTTTGTTTGTTTTGGGGTTTTCTTTGTTTTGTTTTGGATTTGCTTTGGTTTGGTGGTGTTTTTTTTTTTTTTTTTTTTTTTTTTTTTTTTGTTTGTTTGTTTTTTGTTTGTTTTTTTGTTTGTGTTTTTTTTATTTTTTTTCTTCTAGCATCTCTGGATGCCTACACAGATATAAAGAATTTAAGAAAAATTAATCAGAAAAGACTCACCCCCGAAATCATAACAGTCCAGTCGCCCAAGATATGCAGTCAGGTTGTGACCATCTACATATGAAACAAGCAACTTGGAGAACTTCTCTGAGGACATGATTACATTTCTGAAATATCCACAATCTGGGGAGAATTTCTACCCATTTTTGTCCAGTATTGCTCAGCAGTACAGACCAGAGACTCACTACTGACTGCCAGTCTGAAAAATTGTTCTACCTGCTAAGTGCCTTTTTCATGGGGCTATTTACTCACTTGCAAAGTATGGTCTGACACCCCGTGGGAACAGAGCACTGAGTATTTGCAGATGAAACTAATGAGAAGTGATGCCTCTGCTATAAACTTACACCCTACATTTCTGCAAATGATCTTCTCTAAGTATGAAAATCCTTAGAGAGGCAGTATGATTGTCCATTATCATCCTTAGTATAAAATATGTGTTAACGACTGTCATTCAAGAAGTGTATGAGGCAAGTTTAAATTCATTAGGTACAAGACAAAGAAAAAGATTGCTTTGATAAAAAGTGCATGATAAGCGATCTTTCCATGTGGAAACAAAATTATTTAATTGAATGTTGCTGTAAACGATGATGATTTTTTTTTCTGTTAAAAAATTAGATTTATAGAGCAGTTTTAGAAGGTTATATTTTATTTGGATGGAATAAAATTTCTGATATTTTCAAAATCTAAGTTTGATTTATTCTTGTATTTCTGAAAACACCAGAGATGAATGAGGTGTATGTCTTATTTATTCATTTACTCGTAGTAATTTGGTTACATAATTTTACATTTAGTTTAGAAGAGTAAAAACTAATTATAAGAAATATAGTATCTGAATGATTCTAAATATAAGCAGAAAAATGTTTTCTATTAAAATGGGGTTTTTTGCTTGGTTTTTTGCTTTTCACCTGGCTTTTCCTTTGACAATACTTTGTGTCATTCAAAGAGATGTTTGTTCTTTAACAATAGATAAAAGGGATGGAGACAAAACTTCTGGTTCTGTTCTGTCTCTCTTTATGCTAATGGAAGTCACTGTAGCAGGTTTACCTTGGCTGGATGCCAGGTGCCCTCTAGGCTGCACCATCTCTCCCCTTCCCACTGGGACAAGGGAGAGAAAAATAATATGGAAAACAACTAGTAGGTTGAAATAAAGCAGCTTACTAAAGAAAAGGAAAAAAAAAAAAAAAAAAAAAAAAAAGGAAAAATAAATTGAAAGCTTGAATGTGCATAAGTAAAGGGGGAAAAAATGACCTCTACTTTCTACCAGCAAGCTCAAACACTTCCTGGGAAGCAGGGCCTCAGCAGGTGCAGTTGTTGCTACAGAAGACAAACACTGCAAAATAAAAAATACCCTCCCTTTCTCCACCTTCCCTTAGTTTATGTATCTGAGCTGATATTGTACAGTAAGGATTATCCCTTTGGTTAATTTGGGGCAGCTGGCCTGGTTGTGTCCCTTTCCAGGATGTTGCCCATCTCAGCCCCTTCACGGAGGGAATGTCAAGAGACAGAGCTCATGATGTGCCCACTTATTTTCTCTTTTTAAGCAACTAGTGATTTTCAGATGCCTCAATACTATTTTAACACAACATTAGTCATCTAGTGCACATAATAATCCAATTTTTTTCTCTATCTGTGGTGGGAACTGCTTACTTAACTCTTGGTTCTACTTTTTTCAATGTTTACAGTTTTGTTTTGTCAGCAAGTTTAAGCTTTTCGAAGTAGGATTATCTGCTCAGGTGATTTATGAAGATTATAAATAAAGGCCTAAATACTCAAAAAAACTCCATCTATGATATAACTCCTCCTAACAAGATTATTATAGTTCTTTTATCCGTCTGCATAAACTACTGTATCTGCTCTGCTGCTAAAGTATGTGGTTTTGAAGCTTATCTGGAACATATTTCTCTGCACAAGGGAGAAATTGATCATTGAAATAACATTTTATATTTTAATGCATTCCAGCTGTGCAAAATATGCTTCTGTAGATCAGCTGCTCTATGTGCAGGTGAATCTTCATTGAAATGCAATAGAATTCAGAAGCTCCTAGTAATGAAATTTAGTCTTCTTTTTCACCCATTCTGTGCTGCAAAGACTGAATGTCACGTAGCATACAAATAAAACTGGAAAAAATAACATAAAACCACTGATCGTTACTTGACTGTTTCTGAGTGAATAAAGTGTGTGGTCAGATATTCATCTAGTATTGACAGATAGAATTACAATGAGAGCACTTTAGAGAAAAAGTATTTCTCCATAGTACTCGCTCTTGAGTAAACCACTTTCTCACAGAGGTGACCCTTTGCAACTCTCTGCTCTGGGAAATGATTTTGCTGTCAATGTTATCAAATGGTTACAGTCTCCAAAAAGCACCTCTCCTTAAAAAAGGAGGTAGAGACAAAACAGGCTGCAAGCCATGCTCCCCATTCTGTCTGCAGTACACCAGTGACTTTTGAGTACCTTTGCCTTCTGCTGGTCTTTTGTCATATGGTGCAAACGGTGGGGAAACCCAAGTTTTGAGGCAAAAGTCTTTGGAGGTCTGGTGGCAAGGACTAACTGCAAGTTGTTAGTAAAAGTAATGTGATTGGCAACCTGTTTGGTTTTGTTTGGTAATACAAGGTTTCTGTCTAGGAGGTGGTCATGATCCTAGATGTCTCACTTCACTCAAGGTGAACTCAAAGAACTTTGATCCACTCAAGGTGTTTTGATGTAAGAAAGAAACATTAACCAACTAACCAACCAACCAACCAACCAACCAACCAACCAAAAACCATAAAAAGATACTAATTTCAATAGAATCTGTAAAACATAACATCACTGTATAGCTGCCCCATTTAGAAAATTATTATGAATGTTGAAAATTGTTTAGGAAATAATTTTTTTTCTCTCTTCCTAGCTAGATTTGTAGCTCAATAGCAAAAAAATACAATTGTACTGAATATGGTCCTATAAAAATAAATGGTAGTGCAATTATGACTGAAGTAATTGGCATAATCAAGAAGAATGATTTCCTAAAATTTTAATTAATTAGAGGCTTTAAGTATGAATTAAAGTAGATAAAATAATTTTAAATTGCTAAGTGTTAATTGAACCCTGTATCATCTTAACGTAATCTAATAAATATCAATTTAAAAATAAACTCAATGCAAATTAATCTCCATAAGTCTTAAAAATTTATTCTAATCTTCATAAAATAGTTGTAACTTTATGTGATGCACTTTTGCAGTTTCTTATTCAAGCACTCAAGCAAGATTTACAGTCTAATCTTAAGAGTTGAGATGTTTATCTGGACTACACATACCTTGTGACCTCCAGCTCTTAGGATATGCTTTGCAGTAGAAGCTTTCTAATATTTTGCAGCTTGTAGTGATAAAACTCTCAATACTCCTCTGAGATAACAAAACTTCATGTTTTACCTTTGTATACCTCAGCTGTTCCCTATTTGTTTGTTTGTTTGTTTGTTTGTTTTTGTGGGCTTATTTTAAGGAAAAAAAAAGTATGGCGAATTTGAAATACATAGGTTGGATGTAGAAATTACTGGTATACTGGTATACTCTATCTGGAAATTACCTCAGTAAAAGCGTCATTTGCATGAAGGACAGATTTGTGTGTATCTCTGAAGTGCTGTATGAGAATCAAAATCTTGCAGAATTGTTTCTGTGATTTCTTATGTAAAAACTTATATTTTCATCAGGTTGGAAAGTCTATTCATTTGAAAGTAAAGAAGTGTTTTGTTAGAAAAGAATTAAAAGTTAGAAGCAATCAGTACTTTCATTTTACCTAGTGGGTTTTTCTAGAATTCAGCTATAATATTTTCTGTAGAAACTGCTATTCCCCAGACTGCTTTCTGGGACAGGATGATCAGAGCACAGAGTAGATCACTGAAATTGGAATATGAATGAAGAAGAAACACGTTTGTTTCTTCACACAACAGTTCCAAAATTCATGAACTTCCCCTCCCTCTTCTGTTTTGATTTTTGTTAAGGAGTTCGTGAATCAGTTGGGAGTCAGCAAAACATTAGCATTAATGAGTTCATTTCCACACAAATTGGCTCATTATCATGCTGACTTCCAGTGTTTTGTGACAGTTATGAACTCTGTTCTTCTGCAAGGAGTGTTCATTTTCTTGCTTCATTCAAAATGATGTGGAGTAAGGAGGTAAATGGAAAAAAAAATGGCCTATAAATGTATTCTGTTCATTGATGCAGCAAACTCTGTGATTTCTCCATGGTTAGTTTTAGAGAACTCTGAGTATGGTATTTTTTTCATTTGTCAGAATGCACTGATTCTGCCTGGCAGTGGGTAAAAACTAATACCCGGAATCTGAGTTTACAAATTACATTAAGGCAATTTAATTTCAATTTTGTAGCAAAATATCTGACCCTAATTATTATAATTTCATAGAATTAAGCTCAAATGGAAATACATTATGGGAAAAAATATTTTCGTAGTACTCAAATAACCTTCCAACAATTCTCTCATTAACTGATGCAAATTTGTGTTTTTACACAATGCCAAAAGTATTTGTGCCATAGTTATCAGATTAATGAGACTGCCGATCTACCCAGAACAAATACTGAATGTCAAGTTCTTGATAATCTTTTTCAAGTGTGGCATTATGTTGCTTTCCCTTCAGAACAATCCTTTGTTCTTTAATCCATTTGTAACTCACTGTGATTATGCCCAGCAGGTTTATGAACTTTATTATAGTTCTAGTCCTGCACATTTCTTTTGTCTAGCTAAGCCTGATTGCATAAAATAGGTATAAATTATTTAATCATCCCAACCAGATCTTTAATGCAGGCTGAGTTTAGCCAGTCTGTTTCATTATGTCCTTTCTTCATGTTAGGGCTGGAATAGTGTGAACTTGGTCTGTGACCTGAGATTACAGTTGCCTCTTGGTGTCCTTTACCTTCACTGTAGGTTATGCCTGTGGGTATAAGTAGTTCTTTTTTCTCAGGGTCTAAACTTCCACAAGACTTCTTCTGGGTTATAATATTTGCAATAATTACCATCAACAATGACCATGGCAGTACAACAGTACATTCATAACTTTGAAACATCTATGAATATCTAACATATATCACATGCTAATATAATATTTTTTAACACTTCTCTCCCTCCAAAATAATCTGTCTCAATGTAATACATCTGTATTATCTAGTATTCATATCTCCAATACGTATTTTCTCAGAGTGAAGATCTGTGACCTTTATAATACAGAATGTCAAACTGAATAGAACAACACGGCCTTCTCTGTTCCTCAAATCCCTGATAAATATTTATCTGTCAGTTTTTGGCTCCAAATAATTATCAAGTACATATTAAAATACAAGAAGTGATGCTATCCTCATTATTTATTCCCATATTTGTTTCCACTGAGGGATAGCACTCCTGTTTCTACAGTTTTATGGGAGCCTCCAAACTGTGTATTTCCAATTTGCTGCTGATTACTCCAATAATTGATAATGTGCATGCATAATATGTGACAAAATCTACATGTCTTTCAAACTCTATAATGCCAGTTAAAAATAATGAATTTAAATTTCCAAGAAGTGTTCCAATATTTATTTAAGTAACTATAAAATGTTAAATTTTTAAGTAATGATGCAGGCTTAGAAATCAATATTTGGATCAAACGTTATTGACAAGATTTTGAAATACCAGTTTAAAAAGGCTTTTTGATACTGATATTACTGATACTACTGATATTAGTTCAGTTTCTAAATGCATGTACTTCTGTAATGCATACTATGAAAAATTGTGTCATAAGTTAACTTTCTGAATTTTTTAATGCTTTGGAAATCCATGACTTTTTTCTACTTTATGGTGGTTTTGAGGATTTATTTTCAGTAATGGACCTTGTCTGAAGTCTTGGTTATAATCTACAATAACCCCACTTGCTATTGTAATGACTGCTAAGATATTTTGTCCAAGGACACATGCTTGTTCTTATTGTGGATTAATCTCTACAAATCTATTTTTTGTCCTTTCCATTCTTTCCTATTACAGACTCTTAT
Source organism: Sylvia borin (assembly GCA_014839755.1). Taxonomy (NCBI): domain Eukaryota; kingdom Metazoa; phylum Chordata; class Aves; order Passeriformes; family Sylviidae; genus Sylvia; species Sylvia borin. The sequence continues at coordinate 80,503,143 of CM025957.1, forward strand.
TCTCTGACACCATAGCATTTCCCACTAATTCTTTAAATTTTACTAACACCCTTGAAGACAGAGTCAGTCTCCCAATATTATGGAAATAGAGGTATCTACTACACGAGCATGGATGGTTTCGATTTGTTGATCATTTTGTCAGCAAGTGATTTTTCCATTTCCATTGAGCTGCACTGCAGGCTTAAATATATTTCTAATTAAAAGTAGAACTCAACACTTTAATGTATTTTTTTGTATTAAGAATCCTTCTGGTTTTAGGAATTATGGACTCTTGCACATTCACCTGTAATGTGGGACTTCCATAGCTCGACTAGAATCATAAAGCACATCTGTTAAAAATGTTACACCATGCAGAGAGATTTTCTACAAACTGACTGATAAACAATCCTAAAAAATTTTCATTCTTACCTCAGCATCTTACTCAGCTAACTTACAAGGGCATCCAGTTGTTGATTTAATTGATAGAGAACCTCCTATTTTCCAGTAACCCTGGGATTTGATTCTGTATTGAAATATATATTTAAATTACATTCCTAATTTGACAATCATGATCTTAAATTGAATATCGTGTTGTCTTTGACAATAAGTTTCAAATAGTCTTAGAGGTTGAGAAACACTTTTTTTCTGTTCCAAGGATACCTATTCTTTGGTGGTCTCCAAGCTTTCATCCTTATTAAAACTAAATCTCATGAGTATTTCGCAATATGTCAGTCAGGGAGGCATCTTTTTTTCTCTGCATAAATAACTAATTCAGGAGGATATTTTGAAAAATGTAATTGTTAAATATGTTTTCTGTATATGAAAGGTATTATATCTGCATAGATTGTAACAAGATTATATAAAAAATTATAAATAACTACACATATACAAATTGTTCCATATATATCTGATTCAGCACATTGTAGGTCTCTATTACGTTATTAGTGAATAAATAAAAAGAAATATTATTCTTAATAAATGATTCGACATATTATCAATTATTCCTCTGAATGTGTTTGTATAGTTTTAAGCAGGTGAAATTTTATGTTTTCAAAGGTTTGCAGTTTGGACGCTAAGAGTACTGTATTGTTTTATTAGATAGAGATTTTCAAAGAAGATTCCTCCAAAAATGTGACTTCACCTGATCCTGTATCAGGCCATTCTGGAAAGGAAACAGCAATAATATGAATTCCATCCTGGAATTTTCTTGGGGTAGAATAATCAATACTTTTAAATGAGAATTTTGCTGCAAAAGAATATTGAAAAATATGAGAGATGTTAATTTGCCAAATAATAAATTACTGTCTTGTGAATTAAAAAAAAAAACAACAAACAAACAAAAAAAACCCCCAAAAAACAAAACCAAAAAAAACCAAACCAAAACAACCTGTTGTGCTGTAGCTTAATTCAAGCATAAAATTAGATTTTGTGATTAGTAACTATGGCTATATTTAACATTCAACAAAAAATCGAGACACAATGTTTAGTAAATGCACTTCATGTAACAGTAAAAGGGTCAGTCCAATTTCTACAGAAAGCTCATATTCTGTTTATATGCAAATTACTAAGCAGTGTATATCCATTCACAGCAGACCAAAAATTACAGAGAAATCCATTTGGAGTTGTCTGTGGATGTATGAAGCCTGAGTGTACTAAGTGGCACATGGTGCAGGACATGCCACCCATGCATGCCCCACCGTAGGACACTCCCTCCCCAACCTCAGCAGCAGGTAAGGGGCTCTTTGTAACATGCTTACAGTGATCATGGCTGCCTCGACAGGACAGTGTGTCCACTTACTGTTCTGAAATGGACACAGCCAGGCTGAGACCTAACAAATCATCTGTACGGCCCTGCAATTTTTCAACACAGTCCAAAGCAGAAATTGTTCAGACCTCATCTGTGCAGAGATTTGGTATAGGCTCAGACATGATATACTTCACCAAAAAGGAAAAAAAAAAAGCAACAAAAACCAAACTGTGTAGTTTAAGGCTTCTCAGCTGCACCTGAAACCATCTATACAACAGTTTCAGGCTGTAACATCCATACAAAAATAAATACCACAAATATGGATACAGTAGACTAAACTCAGGAAATAAGTGTGCATAAATGTAGCATTATAACAGTTTAAAAAAAATGAACTGGTGGTACATTTTACAGTTCTACTCTTTGAACATCACCTTTCTATATCATATCTCTAAAGACAGCCCTGATGACTGTTACACTATTTTTTGATTAATTGTTTAATGTGTGGCTTGCTTTTACAGCCACATTGTTTAGTGCAAAAAATCACTTCCTAAAGACTTGCAGATGCATGGACTTTGAGGGAAGTGTAGTAGAGAAAATGAAGCTCCATTTGCAGTGTTAATGGAAAGAGTTTTCAGAAGAATTCAGCCCCTGCATATTCAGAAAAAAAAAAATTAAAGAGACTTCATAGATAATAATGTTATTCAATTTAAAACGAACCCATACAGATTCTGAAATTTTCAGGGAGAAAAAACAAATCTGGCTCCTGAATTCTGTCAGTTTTAATTTGGTCTTGTAAAATGCAGGCTCTTAGCGCTGTTGTTTTACTTTGTAAGCAGGAGCAGGAGGCAGTGTGCACTGCTCTTCAGAAAGTCATAACACACATTGAGCCAACAGAGCTCTACAGTATCATAACACAAATTTAGCCAAAGTTCCCCAAGCCTTGTAGAAAAAGAAGAAAATTTGTCGTAACGAATAAGCTATTTGTTCCACATGACAAAACAAATGGAGAAAGTGGAAATATAAATCTTGTAAATAAATAGAATGGGAAAGCAGGAAAACAGTGGGATACCAACTAATTTTAGAAGGCAACTCATGACATTTTAGAAATAATTAGAACGAAAATTATGAGAAGGGCAGAAGAAAATTAAAAAAAAAAAAAAGGAAACAAAAAGGGCAAATAAAATTAAAAGAGAACTAAAATAAAATAGTGAAAAGAAATTATTTCAAAACTTGCTGAGGCCTTCTTCCTCAAAAATTATGTAGGATAAAGAGATAAAACACATTCACTCCAATATCAATTTATACAGGCTTGAAAGTGGATAAAAGGGAAGTAATATCCCCCTCCAGATATTGACATACGTACCGCTTCTCAAGAAAAGAAAGTCTTGCTAGGAAACAAAGAATACTGAAGACACTTCTATTAACTCTATAGCTACCTATGAGCATGAAGCAGGCACAAGCCATGAACTGTGAAACCACTTAGTATAAGAATTTGGAGCAACCAGGCGTTGTGCAGAGAAAGTCTGTGTGTCAGTGTGTGTGGCTGTGTGTAGGGGGCAGAGGGGAAAATCAGAAAGTGTCAGAGTACTTATACCTTACCACAAACTTTTCTTCATGCAGAAGCTATACTTTCCCTCAACACACAGAAAGAGGAGTCAACCAAAGATTTTTGATCCCAATCAACACCTTTTCTCAAAGCTATTTTCCTGAGAAATCTGAAATTATGGGATGTAGCCCATTCTAATAGCTATGACAACATGCCTATGCACAAGAGTCTTCTAATATACGCACAAATCCATTCCACTTCTGCTGAGGTAAGTTGAAGAATGTTGTTGAGAGTGGTGAATACTGTGGGTGAATCTCCACTCTCAGCAGACTGTAATCTGGTCCAGTCAGCTCTACTCCCTTTTTGCTCATTAGTTTTGTTGCTTTTTTTTCATCAGTGTAATGGAGGAAATTCCAGCATTAGTGGAATGGAGGTTCCATCAAGATTTCAAGCTTCTAATAGGCAGTTTTTCATTGATCCTTCCAATGTTGAATGAGCAACAAAATTGTAACATTTACCTGAAAAACTAAAAAATACATCTATGTCTTATTGAAGAGTTAAGGTGCAAAGATGTTCTCTACGCTCCTGTGACAGTAGTACTGATTTAATGTCACAAGTCTGTGAATGTTCTGTTTAGATCTTTATTGAAATCAGTCTGGAATGAAATTGAATAATTTCACAATAAATATCTAAAAAAATCTAAGGAGAATATGGATGTCAGCACTGTGGGAAAAGAAGTCCAGACAAAGAACTTAAAGGAAATTCAATGGCCAGTTCAGCCACAGAGTGGTTTGCATGAATATCACAATGGAGATGATAACATCTTTTGTGAATGTTTGTAAATGTTCTTTCTCTCCTCTCCCATCTACCAAACCTGTGATTGACTTGAGAGAAGACGACTCTCTGACATTAGCAGAGAGGCTTATATAGATAGAGGTAATTGATTTAAATTGCATAATAGAATTTCTTCTCACAGGTTGCAGCAGTGAATAATGTACTCACAGTCCATTCACAGAGAGAAAGAGATTCAAAGACAGGGAGCAGAGGAAAGAATAAATAACATCCTTTAGTGAAACTCAGCATAAAGTTCATTTCTAAGGATCCAAGGCAGTCTTTATTGATAACTCTTGGACAATTAAACCCCATGCTTTGGTATATTTTTCTTCTGTAATATTGTCAGGAAGGGAGTAATTTTTAATTTTTTCCCCCCGTCCCCCACTTTACTTCGCACCTGGACAGAAAAAAATTTCTCTTACACATGAAATTTTGACTTCTTGTGGAAGCCAAATTAGAGGATAGCTGAACAGATGGCACCAATTTATGACCGTTAGTTTTTTAGCTTTCTTCTGAAACACCAAGTAGGATTTTTAAACTGAAACCAATAGCTAGGCTAAGCTTAAGCAACTTCCCTGTGCTGAAAGAGGAACAGACGTCACCAGTAGCCATTCTATTTTCATCCTGTAATTGGTCAAGAAGACTTCTGTAAAGTCTGTGCCGGTGAGTTAGGATTATTGAAATGTTCTAGGGAGACAGATAAACCAATTATTTTGTTCTTGTCAGATGCTAAGTCTCTAATGTATATTAAAGGTAACTTCATAGAATAAATGTGATAATTTACAGCAAGACTTGTTGGCTTGTTCAACCTTCCCATGAGCCAGAGAGATGCTTGGGGATCAAGCTTCCTCTCCAAGATGACATGGTCAAGCACATAGGTCAAGCACATGTTCACTGCTGTAGGCAGGAGTCAAACCTACAGCTGGTCTTTCAGAGTGTTTTGGGAGTTGGTCCCTCTTGTTTAGGTGCAGCAGAAAGAAGGGTTGTGTTGTTTTACAGTAAGACCCCTTCATTTGTCTCCCTAGAAACAGACTCTGTCCTTTTCATGGTTCTATTCTTTTCTTGGTCAGTGATCTGGCTTCAAGCCAGGGTTTATGTTCACAACCCTGGGCAATCTCCATGAGACTCTTTCATCTTTTATTTTCCCTGCTCTGCTGTCTGTTCTTCCCCTTTGCTACAATAAAAAGCCTGAAATGCACCCTTCAGGTAATTTGGGATGCCTTCAAGATCCTGAAGTTTGAAGTGCTCAGAAGTATATCAAAGGATTCATATTTTGTAGGAAAATTAAATGTCTTCTGTTATGCAGCACCTTTCAACTCATACTCACGTGTCAGAAATAAAAGAACTGAATTCCAAGTCAGTGTGAAAGTTGAAATTAATTTTGGCACTCAGTTACCTATTAAATATGTCTGCAAATGAAATTAATCTGCAGCTAAAAATATCATTTCATAAAGTGAAATAAATTGAGTCGAAAGAAAAGAACATTAAAAGAAAGCCATTCATTTTTTCCCATTTCCTTCACTAACACATTCTCCAGGACTTTATACTTCTACTTCATTCTCAGACAATAGTATGATTTTTCAGATTTAACTGAAATTTTGAACTTAATAGAATGTTTCTCTATATTAATGCAGAGAAAAAATTGAAGGTTTATCTGTGAGACAGACCCATCAGCTCACACAACTGTTAGATTTAATGGACGAAACTTTGATTTATTTTTGCAACAGCAAATATGCAAGATTATCCATGACTTTATGTGAGTCCCTAACAACGTGGAATGTGTTCATTTTTTGCAAACATTTGGTTGCTGGTTGTTTCAAGATTCTTTTCCTCCCCTTACATTGTCTTATTATATATATCCCAGGTATTTTCTTTCTTTTCAGCAAGCTTTTTTTCTGTACCTTTGCCCGCTCACTGAAGAACCATCTCTCTTGGCCATGGTTATCCTCCAGATCTTGGTTTGCTTCTGACCATGACTGGCCTCTCCCATGAGCTCCCAGTTTGCATATGCAAATTTTGAATCTGTTCTACAATTTTATCTCTGTATTTTAAGTTTGTTTGTTTTTTTGTTTGTTTTTTCCTTAACTATCTTAGTAACTTCACTAGCAAATTGCCTGTTTTTTTTAGATGCTAAGCAGCAGGTACTCATACACTTTAAGAACTCCACTGTAGTGGGGCTTGATTGCTGAAGGGACCTGGCTTTCAAATTTTCTGAGAATTCAATCTATGAAATAAAGATTATTCTTTAAATTCTTCCTTTTCTTCATATCACTCACTCCTCAAGGCTGTAAGAAACTGAGGTTCTAGATTTGCTGTGCCACATTTTGTGCCCTAAACTACCTGGTAAGAACTAAAATAATTATAATACTTATGTCCAAATAATTGAAAGCAAGCAAAAAAATAGTATCAAATATATAAACCGTGGGTTAATAAAAAAAGGTTGAATGTTTTGACTTATATTTCATAGTATATTTTAGATATGCAGACTTGTACTAATGATACAACCCAAACTAATATAATGAACAGCTAATATATCATAACAGAATTATGGGCAAATCTCTACACTAATATTCCTGATACAAATATTCCTGATTCCTCATATAATTCAGTTTCAAAAGGAACGGATGCACAGAATGGTGAAAAAAAAAAAAAAAAAAAAAAAAAAAGGAAGCAAATAATAAGCAAAAATTTACCACAAAGAGTTTGCTGAAGGCAACTCTTTTCATTAATGACTAGATCTTTTATTCAGAAAGACAGCTTGCTTTCTGGAGTCCCCAGTGTTTTTCAGACAATCCTGTAAATATTTTCTGTATTTCTCACTGTTCATATGAAGCAGTGTTTCTTGATAGAGCTCAAGCCTTATTGCTTTATATTTGTGTTTGATAATTCACCCTCCTCAAGCTTTGTACAAAGCTCCAGTAACTCCTGCTGATGTTTTCCTGGATTACTGTTCAGACTGGTACTAGGAAATAGCTTGCAATCAAGGCTTTTAAACAGACACATGAAAATGGCAGAAGAGAAATCCCTGGGGATCAGTCACCCTCAAAAGGGTTTGTTTCTTCTGTTACCTGGATTCTGTGCAGCTTCTCTGTCCCCTTTTTCAGTTGCTGAATTCATAGTGACAGCTATGAGTGCAAAGTCAGGCAGGCTATTCACAGCTGTGACAGGCTTTGAATATCTTGATGGTATGCCAGTTGGAAAAATATATACTACAAAAGAAAATATTCCTCTGTTAGATAAATCTTTTTTATCCAAATTGGGTGTTATGAAGGTGATCTTTGTCAAAACAGTCTTCCAGAGGGATTGAAAGGCAACAGCAATGTCGTTCAGCCCTCCGACCAACAGTGAGCATCCCAGAGAAATTCTGATTTCCCACACATTGTCCAAGTTTCCAGTTTCCTTCTCTGTTTCATAAGAGCAAAAGTTTTAAGTGAGTACTTGCAGTAGGATCACATCCTACTTGATATTGTTAAAAGAAAAAGTATTCTAGAAATTTTAAGTACTTTTTTCTGACAGTCTATAGCTGCAGGGTTCGAATTCACACATATTTCAGATATCAGGCTCTACAGCTAATATTTTGTTTGTGTTCAAACTATACTTGTAAAAATATTATATCCCAGTACTCTGAACTATAGTATTATTAGTATTATAGCATTATTGTAAAATGGCAGCAAAGGATGCTAGAGCTAGAGGGGAGGGGCCAGGAACCTATCTAAGAATAGCTCATCCTTGTGGCAAACATGGTTTGGGACATTTTCCAATACAGTTGGGATTTTCAGTTTTCTTAAAGGGTCAGTGCTTACTTTAACATTCTGCTATGTAAACCAGCAGTGGCTTTCAACTGTATTGGAAGCAAGTAATATCACCTTAGGGATTCCAGATATAAAAAGTCAGGGACAAGACTTCTTTAGGAATTTTCTGTCTTAGAAGAAAGGCAATTATTGAATTTTAGTGAGAACAAACTCAGATGTTTTTTTGTTTAGTTTTCAAATACACATGCTGCTTTGAAATAAAAGCAAGAAAAATTAATCTTTGATTAATACTGATAAAATATTACTGAAACTCCATCACTGCAAAATTGAACATAACACATATAATAAGAATATTGCACTACCCATTCTCTCTTAACCTATGCCAAAAGTCTGAGTAGGAATGACATTAAGGCAATATTTCTCCTTGTGATATTTTTGTTTTGGTGGAGGAAAAAAAAAAAGACAATTTTTATTATTTTTTTTCGTCTAGTTGAGATCTTCTTGATTCACTGCTGTATCTTGTGAAGGTAAGATTTGTTTTTTCTGCTTGACCTCTCCAGCAATTCGACAAAAACTGCAGATGTGTTGTCACTGTAAGTGCATGAACTATCAAAAAGCTTTCAGTCATAAAGTCAGACATAAGAATCTGTGTTGAAAAGCTGCCAAGGATAATTTTTGAATCTGAGCTACTTCACTGCAGCTTTGGAATACTGTTAGGTTTTGTTTACATGTTCTGAAGCAGCTGTTGATTTCTAGACCTTTGCAGCCCGGGTTTGTGTTGGTATTTGCACTGCAGTGTGAAGTGAGGATCTGTTGAATGAAGGCCTGAGTGTCAAGCTGCTCCTTTGATTACAGCTACTCAGCTACTGGTGCCACAGTTCTTCCAGTGGTAAATACGTCATTTGATGGACATTTTGTCCATTTTATTTTAAGAATTTCTGCAATGTCCATGAACATTCACTTAATTCAAATGTTTATTTCTTCGGGTTTAGAAGTTGAGAATTCCTTTTATTTTCTCTTGATAATATTGCAACCACAATATATGCAACCACTAGTATTATCTACAATTGGATGAAGTAGGGAGAAGAAAATACTGCTGCAGCCATCTTTCTGTTTAAACCTGACATTACAAGAACTGCAAAAAACACCTTTGAGATATAAAGGAAGACTAAGTGGTCCTCTTAGCCAATATCTAACTTCTAAAGGATAAAGTTAGATGAACTTAATCCTCACCTAGGAGAAAATATTGAAGTAAATATGTTGGCTTCTTTTTAAGAGTTTGGAGGTTTAATGACATAGAAGGTTGACCCTGGCTGGATGCCAGGCACGGACCAAAAGCTCTCTCTCACTCCTCTCCACAGATGGACAGGGGTGAGAAAATATAATGAAGTGTTCATGAGTTAAGGACCAGGAGAGATCACTTACCAAGTACAGTCACAAGCAAAACAGACTCAACTTGGGGATGTTAATTGAATTTATTGCTAACAAAACTAGAGCAGGATAATGAAAAGTAAAATAAGCTGTTGAAAACACCTTCCCCTCACTCCTCACTCCTCCCTCCTTTCCAGCTCTAGCTCCTCTCCCAAGTGGCAGAGGGAGGCAGGGAGTGGGGCTATGGTCATTGCATCACGCATTGTTCCTAACACTGCTCAAGGAGAGGAATCCTTCCTCTTCTCAACCATGGGATCTCTTCCATGGGAAGTAGTTCTCTATGAATTGCAACCTGAATTCATTCCATGAGTTACAGTTCTCCACAATCTACTGAGGCAGGGGTCATTCTTCCATGGGGTGCAGTCCTTCAAGGACAGCCTGCTCCAGTGTGTGTCCTCCATGGGGTAACAAGTCTCACTGGGAAATCTGCTCCAGTGTGGGTGCCTCTCTCCATGGATCTGTAGGTTCCTGCTCCAGTACAGGCTTCCTATAGGGTCACAGCCTCCTCTCAGGTTCCAGTGTGTGTCTCCTCCATAGGCTGAGCGTGGATTTCTGCATCCCCATGGACCTCCAAGGGCTGCAGGGGCACAGCTGCCTCACCATGGGCTGCACCACAAGCTGCAGGGGAATCTCAGCTCTGGAACCTGCAGCATCTCCTCCCCTTCCTTCTGCACTGACTTTGGTGTCTGCAATGCAATTCCTCTCACAAATTTTCATCCCCTCTCTTCTCTGTCTGCAATTGCAACTGCACAACTTTTTTTTCTTCTTCTTCTTGAGTATGTTATCCCAGAGGCATTAAGCAGCATGTCTGATGGGCTCAGCCTGGCCAGCAGTGGGTCTCCTCTGGAGCCAGCTGGTGTTGGCTTTGCTGGACATGGTGGAATCTTCTGGCAGCATCTCACAGAAGCCACCCCTGTATAGCCCCTCACTACCAATAGCTGGCTATAAAAACCCAATACAATTGTTTAATTCTGTTTTGTTTTTAACTTTCCCTCCATAATGCATTATTAGAAACAAATGTTTCATTTTTCTTTTTAATTTGTGAAATATGATTTTTTTTGCAAACCACTTTTATTTTATTTTATTTTATTTCCCTTTGCCAGTGTTTTAAGAAGGGACACATGGAATAGAAAACAGAAACATTATTTGTATGCAGCAGTGACTTACACTGCTATAAAAGTAAATTTTTATAAAATTCTTACTATCACGTCTACAATAGAAAACCATGCAGTCTCAGCTAAAATGGAATGAACAATAATAATAACAATGCTAGATGGAAATGTATATGGTAAAGAGTTATCAAATATGCAGTTAGGAAGGGGATGTATAATTTATTTAATAATATTTCCTATGCCATGTACAACCTTTGAAGAAGTGATGAATATTTCATAATTCACAAAAGCATCCAACTAAAATCTGTAGCTTGGTTACACAGCTATCATTTTGACTGGAATAAAATAAATTCTTTATTTTAGATTTAATTCTACTTCAGGTTTCTCTGAATGCTGCACAGAGTGACATCAATAAAAAATCAAGTAATGATTAAAAATATATGTACTTTCTTCATACCTACAAATGGAATGCTTCAGTAATTTTGAAAGTTCCCTCACTCCCCAATGTTTTTATTATCCTTGACTGTAGAGGAGTTTACGTATGGCTGTACATATGGAAAGCTATTTACATGTATTGCTAGACTCAGGCACATCTACAAGGGTGAGGAAATTGCAGTGCTGAATTTCAGGCTCTATCTTTAATGCTCCAGGACTCCAGGACTCAGTTCTGTTAGGGACAGCTGTGAGCTTGGAACAAGAAGTAAGGAAGAAAATTTCATTTCATAAAAAGCCATGACAAATATTCTGAACATTTGTGAGTCATATTTGTAGACGAAAGAAATATCTTTAGTTAAATTTTGTCCCGTTTGGGTAAGCACCCTAATTGTTAGACCTGTGATGCCTTGATCTTCTAAAGGACAGTCTTTGCTACTCTGACATCATCTTGTTGATTTTAATAACATGTAAATTATATTGGCTTATATCCAGAAAGAGTTCCTGAAATAGTTCTCTGAAATGCTGATGAGCACTACTCATCTAAGTGGGAAAACTGAAAGTGTTCTGCTCTGCTCCCCTATGCACATGACCAATAACTGAAGACAATAGGTTTGAGGTTTTAGCTCACTAGAAAAGCCAGTCACCTGCTAGAAACATTTTGGGATAGATTCCAGTTCTGAGTTCAAGACTATTTAATGCTCTAAATTAAATACATATTCAATACCTATTGATATGAAAAATCCAAATTCACAAAACAATACATACAATATGAATATAATTTTTTTCTTATTTCAAATATCAATGACAGTGAAAAACTTACATGACATTAAAAAGTGAAGTAGAATAACAAAATAAAGTTTGTTTCCGTTAAGAAAAATGCATCAAAAGTACATTTTACAAAAATCTATTACAATTATAAAATATATAAACCAAGTGAGAATAAAAAAAAATAAATTGAAAAATCTGAATAAAATCTGAAATTGGAACTAACCCATCAAATTAAATAAGCCATTTTCAAGTAGGGTCATTTTCATCGAATAAATATGTAATTTCATAAAAGGAAACAGCACAGAAAAGAACAACTGATTGAACACAGAATGCTGACAGATACACAGTTTAAATAAATTACATGGAAAATGATGAAAATAGAATAACCCTTCTGTGTGGGGGGGAAGTTTCCAGGATAACCCAATTTCAGCTGTTAATGTTTTCCTTTTCTGTTCAATAGGAAATGCAACATAATTTTTGCACTGGATATATATCTCCCCTGTGTCAAATTTAAACAGATTTGCATTATTATCTTCCATATTTTTCAATATTCTGTCCACTTAATGTGATACAGTTTGAAAGTAATAATCAAAATATCTGACCTCAAGTGACATTGTTACTCCTCATTTCATGAGCTGTAGCAAGGATAATTAAACAGAAGGCTGAAATAACAGTAAGTTGCAATTCCTGGGGTGAAGGGCTAGATAATAAGTAAAAACTGGGACGTTTCTTTGCCTCCAACTCTCTGCAATATGTTCCTCATTCTCTGTGAGAAAATTGTTGTTTGTTTTACTGGAGAACATCATGGAGCCATCTAAACCTTTATTCTCCCCCAAATAAGAAAAGATCTAAGTTGAAACACTGAAATTAAAGACATCTTATGCATTTTCTTTGGTTAGTTATTTAAGTTTACCAAAATTTCACAACTAGTTATCAGAAAATTAGTTCCAATATCTAGTTGATTAGATGTGTAAGTAAGCACATATTCATGGTAGGAAAGGTAGATATTTTTCACAAACAATGCTCCTTTATTACTCCTTCTGGAAAAAGAAAAGGATTTAATTGCTTTTCTCACATGTTATTATATACATATATAATGTTTCTCATCATAATTTTTAGCTTGTGAAAAGCTTATTTATTGTTACGAGTTTTGAAATCTTCCATTTCAAGACAGAGAAATACTTCTTTGGGATTGCTTTTTTACAAAGCACAGGTTTTTAAACCAGTTTTACATTGCCCCGGTTTCCAAATCAGTAGCCTTTATACTTTTATGTTTTTTCTGTGATACATATTCTGATGAGGTACAGAGCTTGCTATGTTTGACAGTGCAAACTGGGAACCTGCAATGGCATCATCACCTTCTTTTTCCACACACTCCATTGTTCCATCTTTACCAATTATTGGAACACTTATTACATGGTAACTAAACAAAACAAACAAACAAAAAACCGAACAAAAACCCACTGCCTCATGTAATACCTATTCAGCTCATGAACAAAGGGAAACTGCATTAAGAAGATATCTGCCTGAAATTTCTTCTTAATTGACAACTTATGGCAGGTATTCCAAAGGGCTACAGGGAACCTCTCCACACACTTTGTGTTGCCTAAACTTTGCTTTGAGATTTAACTAGATACTTTTACAGGCTGGAATATGTTACTTAAAGGGATGGACTGAGGAAACAAAGAAAGAAAGAAAGAAACAAACAAAAAAATAGGAGGGTACTGAACAGGAAGATTCCATGATGTATAAGATTTTGTGCCAGCAGCAGTAAGTAATAGCGGACAGTATCTAAGAAAGAGGAAATTAGTACAATGAAACAGAATTTCTGAAGAGAAAATATAATTTTGCTATATTAGTATTGACAAAATTAGTATTGGCAGATAAAATGAAGGTTTCTGTCGTGAAGTCTGCACTATGCAACATAAACTCCTACAGCACTAGGACTTGACAATGATCAAAGTCTATTTTGCCAGCTTATTTGCACACCTGTGAATTGCTGATATTGACTATCTGAAATGGAGGCGTTGCAGATGGCAGTATGCAGGCAAAATACAGTTGCCTTTGCACTGAAAAGTATGGAATCTAAATAGTACCCTCTCAATAATAATGAAAACATGGTTATGCTCTTCCAGCCTATTTTACACAAAAATTGTTCAACCTCAAATACTTCTTGTGGAGCTTTTTCATTTCAAGATTATGTGCTACTGGAATGGACAGGTATATGATATAATGCAATCAAAGTAGCTGCAGAACTCTGCACACTTTCATGATATCTTACTAAAGGAATACTTGCTGCTTGTTGAAATACATATTGGCATGACACCCTAGCATGTGCTGAGCACAGATAGCAGACTGTTGCTTTCTCACTCAGGTATTTCTCTTAATATTCTTGCCTAGGCTTTTCTTCACTCCTTGAAATGACCAAAATAATCATTTGACAGGGGAGAAACTCAGCTAAAATCATAAAATCAGCCTAACTCTGGAGAAAGGAAACTCAGTTCCATGAGAGACTTGATGAATGTAGTAGTAAATTTCACAAAAGGAGTGACTTTCCTTTTTAACAGCTGCTGCTAGAGCATTACATGGCTTAAGATAAGGTAAGTGGCCTTACATATTACATACACCTAGAAAGTAAAAATAAAAATTCTTGTGCTGTCTTATTTCAGAAAGGTCTTCATAAATGTAAAATTCAAAAGATAATAAGAAAGTGTTGATTGTGGGCATTTGGAATCTGATTTAGCTGTGAAAGAGAGAGGTCTCAGGGCTTATTCTAAATTAATATTCTTACTCCATTGGCAGATAAAGAAAACAAGAAATAAGAAAATATTTGCTATCCCTCATCATAGCTTTTGTTTGACACACCTCAAGTACTTTCTTACTACATTTCCTGTGCAGCTGCTATTAGGATTGCAGCTAAAGTCTCTCAAACTCTCAGTTGGCTTTCCATTCATACAGTGAATTTTTGATAAAAGAATTGACATGGAATTTGCTTTGCAGAGTACTTTTTCTATCGTCTCAGCGTTCTAAATGTTAAGGGTCGGTTTAGTTTACCATAAAATCAAAAACCATAACAAAAACCTGTTGAGTATCATAGAAATCTTTTGCAATTTATCTTTCATGAGATTTTGTGCTCTTCATCTCCATTTGTCTCTAGATTGGAACAGTTAAATTTTTTGTTTAAATTAGTTTTTCCTGTTTCATTGTTTTTTTCTGATGTCTTTCCATTTTGCAAGAAATATCAAACCAAATCTAAAGGGAAAATGATCACGTGAAAGAGACATTCTTTTTTCTTTCTCAGAAATAAAACTATTTATTTTTTCAATTTGAAAATGAAACACCAAAAATGTTTTCAGTTTCTTTTTTATTTTTCTTCCTGTTGGATAGTAAACTGAGATTTCAATGAGTCACACAGCTCAAGGGTTTTTGTGAATCTTTTATGCTCATTAGGAGACATTAGCTCCCTGCTGTATGTTAATCCTTCTTCTGTCACTCTGTGAAAGAAAATCTCTCATCTTCAATCTTGACAGTGTGCTAATCTGTCTATCATCAGCCCTACATACCATATGCTGTACACTTGCAAATGCATTTCTGAGCTAGCTACAGCTGTAGTTGAGACATATGCATTCAGTCAACAGAGAAAAGGCTTTCTACTCAATATTCAGTCTCTCTTTCTTCAGTTGTAGCCTTTTTTGACCTATTTTACTTTGCTTTGAATCTTTTTTTCATTATCAACTGTGAAGTATCAAAGGTATTTGCATGTACTTCATTTTAGATAAATGTTTAAAAGTATAAATGTGTTTATGTACTCAGCTACCTTGATGACTGGCTGTTTTAAAAATGCTTAGTGAAGCAGTAGATTTTGTTACCAAAGTTCCAACAATATCTTTATGCAGCTTGGCCATAAATTAAATGAAAACTCCCACTTGATAGCAGGCTTTGGTACAGCCAATCCAATGCATGTCCTCGAGTGTTCTGAAGAAAACCCAAACATCTGAACAACAGTGAGTCAAGAGATTGGACACTAGCAGAACAAGGGAGCTTGCAAACTATATGACATGCAGGATGTCATATAACAGAAGATGCAGGTAACAGAAATCTGGGAAAAAATTACAGAAACCTGGAAAATCAGATTTGTTTGCACTAGAGTACCAGAAAAAATATTACTAGAAGAGAGGACAGGGCATCTTATTTTGGCTTTTCAAAAATCAGATGAAGAGTGGAGTGAGCTGTTTGATCTGAATTTTCGGTTCATTTGTTTTGGCAAGAGGAGTGTGAGGCAGGAAAATGTTCATTGTTTTCATAAGCATTTTCATCAGTCTCTTGAAATCATGCCTTCAACATTTCTATATTTTCCAATTTTTTTAAAAAAACTGCGATTACCATGTTTCATTTCCATACTAGAAATTTATTCTACCTATAAAAATAAAAAAATAATTTGTAGAAGCTGCCTGTCTCCCCTGAAATTCATCCAGCTGTGGTTCCTTGTCTAGTGGGGCACTCTGGTGTGGTTTATTGTATTGGCTTCAGAGTTGTCATGAATCTCTGTTTAAACCAGCATTTTTTAAACTGCATTTCTCTTCCCACTCTGCCACAACCCTCCCTGGAAAAATAAATAAAATCACAAAAAATATGAAGGGGAAAGGTTCTCTCAGACATTTAACCTGGTGTTAACACTTATTTTACTTTTATGTAGCATTGGAAAAAAATCTAGTTCAACAGTCCTGCATTAAGCAGGAACCTCTTCAATGAGATCAAGCTTTTCAGAGCCCCTTGAATGTTTCCAGGGATAGGGAATCTACCCTGGGTAACCCATTCCACTGTTTTACAACCATCACTGTAAAAAGCTTCTTCGTTGTATCTGACCTAAACTGACCCTTCTTCAATTTAAAACCTTTACCCTTTGTCTTAATGCAACAGACCCTGCTGAAAAATTTGTCTCCATCTTTCTTATATGCCCCCTTTAAGTGCTGAAAGGCTTCAATAAGGTCTCCCCAGATCCTCTTCTCCAGGCTGAACAACACAACACTCTCACCCTTTCATCATAGGAGAGGTGCTCCAGCCTCCTGATTGTCTTCATGACCCTCATGAGGTATCTTCACTCAGCTGACAACAATGAGTTTTCCTCTGTCCTCTTCTTTTACATTTTGCCAGAAGATAGATACTTTTCTGAGAAATTCAGATTTTTTTGAGAACTCACTAGTAAGTCAAACCTTCAATTCTATTGCAAAGGTTATATGGAACGTCATATTATTCCCTCTGCTTCAACAAAACAGATTTTTGTGAGATTGGGTGAGGGAAAAAGCTTTTCTTTTTTTAATCTGCCTAGCTATGGAATATTTTTTAAAGCAACCAAGTGCCAATATAAGAAGCAAGGGCTGAGCTTTGTGGTTAATTTAAATTTTAAAAGAGGCAGGAATCTCCAGGACATAATCAGTGATTTTTTTTGTCCATAAGAAAAAGTTTGAACTACTGCCCTCTTCCTTCCTCTGTGTCTCACCATTGTATCTATGACATTTCTCTTTTCAGAAATGGCACTCTGAAGTGCTGTTTTCAAGGACATTAGGTCAAGTTCATTGCTGGCGTAATATTGTCCTCAGTGGCAGTTCTTCAGGTGAAATATGGGCTGGACTGAGTGTTTCATGTTTAATTAGCATCATTTTGGCACAGTGTGCAAAGTGATTTACTGTGTGAGATGATTGCTGTAATGTCACCTTTGTTCACTAATGACTCAGTGGTGTTTCATCTCTGCTTAGTCTTATAAAGAAGGAAAGCTTGATTCCACCTGAAAGCAGAACTGAGATGCATGTTAGAGACCTGCTGGGGTTACAGGAATGTAAAGGAACTCTTCCTAATGCTATTTCAGGTGAGTAGACTGAGACAAAATCTGGTCTTTATTTTTTTTTCAAAGCACAGCTGGAAGAACACAAGTGGATGAGCCTGGAAAACACCAGGAGATTTGAAGCTGTCCTTTATCCATTGCATTTTATAAACCTTTGAATGGGAAACAATACAATCTTACAGAAGTACAATCCACTGGTGTCTTTGAACTTCAGCTAGGCCAAGATGACAACAGTGTTACTTCAGGTTTTGGTGTTACCTGCAGGAAGAAGGAGTGTTCTTCATTAAGTGCTTTGTGCTTTCTCCAGTAAGAAAAACTAACATGCTGAAAATAATTGTAGGTCTTAGGGCAAGACAAGAGGGCAAGAATGAACAAAAGTAAAAGGGAACTGTAATTTTCAGTGTCCTTGTCTTCTTTAAGAAGAAAAACTGTCTTCATAAAGTGTCTTCCTGGCTTACTGCAGATAGCTCTCATCTGCTTTTACAGCTGGGCATCTAAGAGCTTGTTCATGGTGTATTTTATTTCATACACTTTGCTAGCAAAGCACGAACTTTTGTTTAAAGTTTGAATCCTACTGACAAATGCATGTTGTAATTAATTTATATATTTATAGTCTGAAAATGAGTGACATTTAGAGATCTTGTGCATACAATTCTTTGCTCTGGGTGGTAACACATCACTTCTCTCTTCTGTTTTGCCTTGTTTTTTCCTTGAAACTGATTGCTGGTGTCTCATAGCTCAGAAGGACAGAATATTTCACTATTCTTACTGTCTCTCACAAACACCTTTTCTTTGATTCGCTTTGTACTCTAAACAGTAGAGTTTTCCAAAGGGATTCCCCTGCCTTGCAAAATACCTTTATGCCTTTATCTTTTTCCTTGCTGTCTTCAGTTACTATGACTAAAGAGTTATTAGAAACCTGTAATTCCTTCTCACATTTTTTTGAAAATAATACCTTATAACCTAGTATAAATTTGTCTGTAGTACAAAAAAATCACTACTTTATAATATAATACAGTTATTAACAGCATCATGAAAAAAATACTTGAAAGAATGAATTTTCTGCATTGTTTCAAATGGATTTATTACTAACTCTTGAGTATGTGGAATTGGGTATTGTATTGCATTGTACTAAGTAGAAAGAATTATTATAATAATAAGATCAAAAAAAATAGTTACCTTGAAGTCTGTAGTTTGAAATTTCTTATGCAGACACAGTTCGAGTTATTCTCTCTTAGGTCTCAAAGCAATGCTCAAACTTGATATATATATAATTACAGTATTTATATTCAACTCAAATATTATTTGAATTCAGCATTAATCAATAAAAACATCCCCAGAGTCAGGGACACAGCAACAAAGGATATCCGTGTTATCCATTGAACTTCCTTTCCTCAACACTGTGAGAATGGGAACATGATACACTGATAGGCCTATTGTGACTTTAAAGATTCTCAGTGGATGTTACTGGCTGTAAGGCACTATGAAGTGCTATAATAAGCCCTATATGTACAGGACTTGAACAGCACTTCTTCAAGCTAACATCAGAGGTCTGCACATCCTCCTTGTAGTCTTTTATACAGTCAGTCCCTTAGTTAATTCTTTTTCTCTGTTCCAATTCTCTTTCCCAGTGACTGAAATTGCAAGCCAAAAGCAGACTCACAGGCTGTGGTTAAACACAAGTAACACAGAAAAGAATCCTAAAAGTGCTTTACTGTAATCAAATAATGCATGAGCACATACAAAATCAATGTTTCATACCTCAGTGATTACATGGGAAAGACTGTATGTATATATATCACAAATTTCATTAAAAAACAAAGCAATTTCTTGCTTTTACTTCTTGAGTCTAAACCAGATTCTGAACAGGTGCATTGTGTGTTACGTTTACTACATATAAATGTATACATAATTTATATTCCATTTTGTTATACTAGTAAGGTCTTCTCTTCAGGGTTGCTTAAATATAAAGATACATAGTGACATGCCTCCTCCTCCTTCCTTTTATAATAAAAGAAGTACTCAAGCCTGGGGCAGTGCAGCAACCATTAGAGTTTGCCTTCCTGACATGAATCTCAATGCACATAGAAATTAGGTGTGGCCCTTAGGTTATGAGTTTAACAGCACAGACCATTATTATGCTTAAGGGTGGCCTATTTACAATACTCATTATTTACCTTTTCAAGCTTACATCAAGTTTACGTAACTTATTTTTTCTCTGCTTCATGGTTCTGTGGATTTGCATGTTGAATCAGTTTTCTTGCCTACAACAACTAATCTTTTTGTTGCTCCAGACCAATTTTCAGTAAATGTTCAGATATCTGTGCATCCATTTAAACAGAGATATGGTAATTATTAACAGGTTTGCTGATGGCTGAAATCTGAATGGTGAGGATAGCAAATATTCTGACGGACTGACAGTGCAATCATCACATCACCATGTCTCTAACTCATCACATACCAGCATGTCCATACAGGTAAATATTTAATTATTATATATATATATATATTTACTGAAATACTGTTTTTTGGTTTTGTTTTTTTTTTTTTTGTTACTGTATGCACTTGGCAAATGAGCTCTGTGCATTTCTTCCTTATAGTACTCTCTGTGTTAACCTTAAAAGTTTTGCCTGACTGGCCCAAACAGATTTTAAAGACTCTTATAGCTCAGTTTTGCCCCCTGTCATAGAGGATTCAGAGTGTTTCCCCAGTACACATAGATTTATCAGTGACTTCAGAATTACCTCAGAAGAGATTTACACTCAAGGTCACCACTTGCCTCCACTTGCGTCTAGGAATGTTACTGCAGTTCTTAAAAAACAGCTTAAATTTATTCTCAGTATTCAGCTGGGACATGAGCAGTAACAACGGATGTAACCATCTGTCTCCCTCAGGGTCATTGTTTTGGGGCATCTCTTTGAATGTACTGAAAGACTCTGAAGACTCTGAAGAATCCCATATAAAACTTCAAAGAATAAAGCTGTAATTGATTGTACATCACACACAAATGATAACTAGCATTATCAAGCCACTGAGCCAAGCACTCACACAGCTGTTTAAGCATACTTTGGACTTCCAAGTCGTTGTGTCATATTTTAGACATCCAGTGTCTTTGTTAGCAGACAGTAGTTGATCTGATTGGAAAGGTCTAGCATCTGCTGCTTCCTGAAATGGAGCTTCAGAGCTGTGGAGCTGCCTCATATTAATGTGTCATGCCCTGCAGCATTTTGCATACTTCCATATAATTTTGGGCTGTAGTTTATCTTTGCTTTAGTCTTTGTGTTTACGTCTCAACAGTCTTACTACATATTGCATGGAGCAAATTAAATGTATTTTCTCACAATCTCTCTAATCACAAAACAGTTGTTTCAGCAACCTTAGCCATGGTTACATAGTTTTGCTGTACAAAACCTGGACTTTGGGTCACAGACAGCTGAACCACACAGTAGGTAACACAGTTACATTAACCCAACTATTAGAAACTCCTATGACTCATATGAATTCCTTCTCCAGGAATATCCATCTCTGAGCAATACCTATGTGCTGCAGTCTTTCCTTAGAGTGGTGAACAGCAGATCAATTTATTTCCAACTAAATTTGGGGCAAATATTTTCTTTTTGGACCCCTATAGCACAATGCATGACTGAATCCTCTGAAACAACTAAAAATAATTGGTAACTATTAAAAGTATTTAAATATTTAAATGTTAATTTGATAATAATTATTCCCCTTGATTTATTTTCTTCATGCTACACAATTTTTTACAGCACTAGACCATTTTAAAATAAACATGGTTTTTAGGCTTAAATTTGCTGTTCTGCAAAGGACAAATACAATTCATGGAACCACTGCTATTGATGAAGTTCCCAAAAAGAAGTTTTTGAAACACAGCTGGATTTTCTGGTGACTTTGAGGAATAAGGAGAATTATTAAAAAACCTAGAAAATTGGATTACTTCAAAACAAAAGTTTACCTGAATCAATTTCAGTGTGGAAGAATGACGTGTTTTTCTACCTGAGGTTTTCTCACAGAACTAAATTTTCATTGTCCAGACAATTCTAACCTGTAATAACTCACTGGAATGAAACAAAAACAAAACCAAAAACCAACAAATAACCCAAACCAACAAAAACAAAACAATAAACAAATACCACTCCACACAAAAAAAAACCCAAACCAATACAAAAAACATGTTTAATATTGCAAAGATTTATGTGTTCTTCTGAAAAATCTATATAAATGTCTATGTAAATTCCCTGTCTCCTTCCATCCTTCCTCCTTAAAAATTTCATTTCAAAGAATATGTCTCAAATAATTTATTGTTTCTCTTTTTATAGTCTTTCAGCACCTCCAAACTAGCATACTTATTCACAAAGCCCTTCCACAAGGATGAAGAAGGAGCTTGAAAGCAGGTACACAAGACATCTAGAAAGAAATTGTAATGGCTTGGTCCTTTTATGCTTTCACAATCACCTGTTATGTAAAATATTTTTATTCCGTTATTTCTCTCTGTATGTCTATCAGTCTGTCTCCTCACTGCTGAGATGTCTCTCTCTATAGATTGATGCTATCTAGAAAAGGATTATCTTCTAGTTTTCATTTCTGCATTGAGGATCATCTGAGATATACTCACAAATAAGTTAAGCATCAATAATTGTTATATTTCACTAAACCGGCACATCTGTGTATTCTTGTATTCTCAGATTATAATCTGAAGTAGCATACCCAGATGGATTCAGGGATTTGTTCATCAAGACCTCAACAAGCTGAAGGAACTGGACCACAGACATCCTATGAACTCTAACAAACACAATGCAAAAACTAATTCGGAAAAAATGTGTCTGTGAATTCTGAGGTCTCAGACAGTGTGCAGAAGTAATTCAAAAGAGAATCAGTGAGTTTTGGGGGATTAATAAAATGTGAACAAGCAAGGTTTCCTTATAGCAGCAAAATTTAATCACACATTGGGCTGCAATAATAAATAAAGAGTCGCCAGGACAAAGGCTGTCCATTTTAGCACTCATAAAGCTACAATTATTCTTTCTAGTTTTTCATATGTGGGAGGAGAAAAATGCTGGAAAACTGGAGTGGGCTCAGCTGAGTCCCACCATGCCTCAGTTATGGATAAGGAGCTGGAGCGTGACATAAAAGAAACTTCCATGGGGACAGTATTTATTGAGCCTGAAAAAGAGCAGGCTATTGATATCTTATTTTAGCTTTTCACTATCCAAAGGAAGTACTGTAGAGGTGGACCCTAACTCTTCTCAGATCCACAGAGCAAAAGCAAACAATTAAGAAAAGGGGAAATCCAACAGGACACAAGCACTGGATGAGAGGCTCAGAGTTGAACTTTTATCCATAGATATTTTATCTATAGATATTTGCAAAATTCACCTGTACAAGGTCCTGAGGAACCACATCTGAGTTTGAATTTAGTGTTGTTTATGCAAGAGCTAAGCTATCCAGAGGTGGCTTCCAACCTAAATTAAATTAGGAACCTTATGAGAACTCAGCAGCCTCTATTGCTTATCTGTCAATACCAATATGTATTCCTTAAGCACAAGACTTTGTATGATCTTCAATAAAATTTTCTGCTAGTCAGCCATGACACCAATAAAACCATATGAAAAGAAGGCTGGCTAATCATATGAATTTCAGGGAAACATCAGTTTTCTGGAGAAGTATTTTGCATAGGGAACAAAGTTGCAGCACCAGCCATGGTGGAATTAGGATGTACAGTTCAGACACAGCAGAGTAAATAGACAAAACAAAAGGTGGAAAAATGATTGTACGAAAAGCGACCTGTGGACTACTGGGAGTTTGAATATCTTCAGAAAATAATTCATAAAGGCCCAGACACAGAGATTTAGGCTTGCTCTTCCCATTGGATCAGACTGTGGAGAAATACAAATTATTTAGTGAGGAGAATTTGCAAGTCATTGAGATACTAAGAACATAAATATTTGCAGGGTTAAAGACAAAGAGGATCTTAGGATTGCTTAGGGTCCGAATTTTTCTGGTTCATGGTATTCCAAAGTAAAAAAAAAAAAAACACACACACACACACACACACACAAAAAAAAAAAAAAAAAAAAAAAAAATCTCAAGCAGAAACCTCATTCTTTGAACAAAATTTTGGAAGATATATATATAATAATTTATCATTTGCTAGTCTAAAAATGTAAAAATGTTAGTTTTGAAACACATACGAAGTTAGACAGAGCACTAATGTAAAAACACCAGATATGGGATTCCATGTAGTTACAAGCCTTACTGTAATGAAATCAAAGATTTACATTATTGTTTTATTAGAATAATAAACATAAGTAAACAAAATAACAAGAGCATCACTGCTCATTTGATCTGTGATAGTTCTGAAATTAACATCTACAATATTTGTTTTACAAATCCATAATCTGCCATTATGTGGAAGCCGTTATAACATTGAAGCATCAACTAATAGCACTTAAAAAACCAGTTAATTACTAAAACACTACATTCAGCTACTTGAAGATACCATGAGAAACAAACTCTCTAGTGTTTCTTGAGTACTTTAAAATTTGCAAATAGTACTTGTGGTTTAGCCCTGCTAGGCAGCTAAGCACCACACTGCTGCTCTCTCACTCTGAGTGAGGTGGGAGAGAGAATCAGAAGGGTAAAGGAGAGAAAACTCAGGGATTAAGAGAGGCAGTTTAACAAGTAAAAAATAGAAAAAATAAGAACTGCTTCATTTTTATTTCATCCTTAGTTTTTAAGGTTATTGAAAGTGATTACAGTCTGAAGACTCTTGGGCTGTTACCTCATTTTGTCCTCGACTCCATTTATCTATAATATTCTTAATTTGATTGTTCCTTATTATTTTTGAAAGGGTCATGACTCTTGAGTATGCAGCCTGGACAGCATGTATGCATAGTGCAAAGAGAAATACTATCTATGTGACATAAAATGTTATTTAGCTATCATTTGTCTGGAAAGCTTGTGTTTTCAAAAGTAAGCCAGAAATATTTCAGCTGTTTTATAAATATTTTGTAATACCTGTTCTTGCTTTGTCTGTGTTGTTTGCATTCAATAGCTCAAGTAATTACACACTATCTATGCTCTAAGTTACTTTTTTTACTGGGGTGAGAGGCAGCTGTGGAAATCTTCTGGGGATTTTTACTTCATAGAGAAGTTGAAAGTGTCATTTAGTGTCTTAGCCTTAAATTTTCCAGCAGCTCTGATTTTTACTCTTATAGATAAGATTCGAGGTGGAGTGATTTTTTTAAGCTTATGATCTGATAATACTTTATCACAGCAAAAAGAAGAGAGAGTCTTGAAAAGTATTGTATAGCCTTTCCCTTGTAAAAGAACAACTGAATTTTTTACAAATTCTAAAAGCAGAAATAGGCTAAAGACTTGTATCCACTTTGTGAATGCATTAATTTCTTTCAAGATGTGCAGAACTTTCAAGGAGGACATTTGGGTGCTACCTTTTCTCTTCTTATGGAAAGATTTCCCTGAAGTCCTAAGTCCTCTTTTCTTGTTAGTCATGTAGTTATGTTGGTCTTGAGTCAACCAAGGCCTTAAGCTGTCAGTAGCTTGTGAAGAACTAGCAAAGCTTTCAGAGAGGAACTTGAGTATTTGCATAAATGTCCTTCTAAACTGAAAGGTTAATGCTCCTAAAATCAAATTACCTAATAAGCAGAGTGGAAGCAAAAACAGATGGAAAGAAATGCTAGCTGTTAGGGAACACTGGAGCTGGAAAACTGTTCTTCCAGAACTATGACACACTCTATAGCTTACAGCTGTTGTGAGTCTGTTCTTAATTTGCATTTCTGAAAGATATGTCTGACTGTAAAGCCAGCACTTAGTTCCTCCCTAGGGCTGTGGCAGTCCAGCTCACTGCGACTCCAGGTCTGGTCCAGCTGGGGGAGCATGGAGAGATAGAGGGGTGGGAATGATGGAGTTGCCCAAAAAATAAAGACCTTTAATAGTGAAAATAACAAACACAGAAACCGCACAATCTCAGGGGCAGCATCCAAAGACCAAGGGGCACGGTGAAATTAACAATATATAGGGGGATCTGAGGGCAGGGATTCAATCTTGAACATGGAACAGGAACATGACCTTATATGTGACAGGTCCTGAACCAACTAAGACCCAGGACCAGAAACATGGCCAGGAACATTCTATTAGCATGCTAACTTCCATCCTTTCAGTATCCCACCTCCCATGGTTTCAGGTTGAAATCTTCCATATAAGCTACCTGGGCTAAGCCACTTCTCATCTCAGTCAGTTCAGTTGCCACATAGGGTTAGGCATGAGCATGTTGCATTTTTTCCAGTTTCTTTCTTCCAACAAATACAACAAAAAAATTGTGCAATTAAAATGTTTCCAAGTAATTGTATTTTTTGAAAGCATATGGAAAAATCATAAACCGTAGTTAAGGTCATGGTGTTAAAAGCACACTTTGGATAATAAAAGGTGATTACAAGCATCACCAGGACACAAGGAGCATTTTATGGGAGATGAATGGGACAGGAAAGCAAGTGCTCTGCTTTATCCTCTGTGGAAGAGGCCTAATGAGAAATGAATGTTGAGTGATACACTCACAGAGTGTAAACAGAGTGGTGTTTCTCCTCTCTGTTTAGCAGTACTGACTGGCAGCATTATGAATCAAATAGCATGGAGAAATTTTCAGCGCCAGATGGCAAGCTCAACTCCTGTAAATGGCATTTTAAAACAAAGCTGAAAAGAGTCTCTAATCTGTTTCTGATGTTAGTCTGAAAACTCAAATAGTTTGAAACTGATTGTGATATTATTTGAATAGTGCCAATGAGGAGCAAGAGCTGATATGACTATCCTGTAGGAGTCTTTGCAATGATACACAGGATCTGAGATAGTTTAAGTAGTTGAATGTTTGAGGGAACTAGATTTGGATGTTGAATAGAGGAAAAAACAGGGGCGATATGGATAACTATTTAAAAAAAGTTTATTATTTAACACAATCTCAAAATTAAGTTGGTTGCACTACAGCAACCTGGGGCATTGACCTAGATAATGAACTAGATATTGATCTAATCCTGTTTTCCTAAGTACAACATCATTTGCAGCTACACTTAACACATACTTTAACTTGGTTTCTCTTGCGTCATCACAATGTCTTCTGCTATTTTTTCTGACAACTCATCAGTTGATACTGCCACATCTCTACCAGCTGAACTTCCTATTATGAGAAATAATATTTTATCTCCTACTTTTTTTTTCCTCATATGCTCCAATAGCTGCTATTAACATCTCTTTCAAAATTTAAACAGAAAGATCATGGAATCATAAAAACATTTATGTTGGAGAAGACCTTTATGATCATTGAGTCCAAAAATTAACACAGCACTGCCAAGTCCATTGAAAACACAGTACACATCTTTTAAATACCTACAGGTATAGTGGCTCTACTGCTTCCTTGTGTAGTCCATTCCAATATTTGACCACATTTTCAGTGAGGAAGTTTTCCTAATATCCAATCTTAAACTACCCTGAGGCCATTTCCTCTTGCTCTGTCACTTGCATGGGAAACGACACCACCACCCACCTGGCTCAGCCTCCTTCCATGTATTGGTAGAGAAAATAAGGTTTCCCCTGAGCTTTGTTTCCTCCAGGCTGAACACCGTCTGCTCCCTCAGACACTTCTCATCAGACTTGTGCTCCAGACCCTTCACCAGCTCCATTGCCCTTCTATGGACATGCCCCAGCACCTCATTTTCTTTCTTGTATTGAGGGGCCCAGAACTGAACAAAGGATTTAAGATTTTCCCTCACCAGTGCTGAGTAGAGGAGGACAATCACTTCCCTCATTCTGTTGGCCATGTTATTTCTCATACAGGGCAAGATGGTTTTGGACTTCTTAGCAATAAGTCTTTGCCCACTACAACACTAATGCTGGTTGACATTTTGCAATGCAACTAATTCCTATTAATAAAGTAATAATTAAGCCCAAAATATTTATAAACAGCCTCAATTATATGAAATGTTTAGGTGCATTGTGTTTTAGGCTGAAGGCAGTATACTACTTTAGGGAAAAGACAAATATGTTCCTTAATGTGATGGTCTAAAAATTGAAAGGTTCTATATTCCTGTGTGAATTACAACAAACCAACAGTAATTCATCCTGCAGTACATCAGCAAAGCAATCAGATTTCCCATTTTGTGGCATATGATCACACATATGTACCTGAAACAGCACAGAAAAATCTGTTTCTATCATCACACCCAGTGAAATTGTGTAGTCAGGGAACCCTAAAACTTTGAGAAGGCTGGAATCAGAGCAACTTAGATCAAACCAATATGGTTAATATGATGTTCTCCATTTATTCTATCTCAAATGGTGGGTTATATACACTTCAGAATGGTTTACAATTACAGGTCATAAAAAGAATGCAAACAAACATTATTTATCTTATTCTTAAGGTGGCTAAAATGTTCTCACCACAAAAACTACACCTAGAAACCCACTATCCCATGTGCACACCTTAACATAATTTCTAACTATGCCACAGGCTCCACAGGCCTGAAATTAGGGCCCAGGCTGGAGTAGCTCAGTCCTTAATCCAAATATAAATCATGTCCTCACTCTTTAAGAAATTCTGCAACAAAATTGCTTTTAATACTTAGAATTTGCCTTCTTGCGCCAAAGTATGCTGCAAGATGATGAATTCAGCCTACACATGATATAAGGACATCATAAGAATTAATTATTTTATCATGGATCTTATTTCTGTTTAAAAGCTTTTAGTTTAATTGCACTCCCACCACTTTTTCTTTCTCACCTTCGTGCAAGCTACACTTCAGAATTGCCTTTGATAGTTCACAGTTACACAGTGAGTGGCTGATTGTAATGTAGGTCAAAGATTATTTTCATCTTCTTCTTCTTCTGTCTTTTGATTTTATTCATTTTTCTAAAATTAATTACCAGATATGGTTATTAGCTAGTTTACTTAAAAAATCCCCACCAAACATACCAAAAAGCACCAAACCTCTGCAGGAAATTAATAACTTTATATTTAAACAGCAGGGTGGCAGATAAAGGAACTTCAAGTCAGCTGCCACCTCTTATACAGTATTATGCTAATATAAAGGAGTAAACAAAATAAAAAAAAAATGCTGTATATACAAGCTTAGTGCAACTAATCTTCATTCTGGAAGGAATGTTTTGCTTACAACTGTAAAATCTTTCTTCTGTTCTTTTATCTTGCACAGAGGTTTGCAAACTTAATGTAATGAATTATATCCTCAGCAGCAGTGAATACTACAAGCTGTGCTGATAGCTCCTGACTTCAGAAGGGCTCAGCTATCCATCATTCTTAATGCTTACTGATGCATAGTGTACATTTCTGCTCCCTAGCCTCTGACTCTGATCTCACCCACTCCTGTTTCATTCCCTAAACATTTCCTAAAGAGTAACTATGCGTACTTCCAGTACTTGCCCACTCACTTTTGATCTGGTTGGTCCCTAGGAAGTTTTAATAGATCTGTTTGTAGAAGATCTGTGTCTCTAGGTGGTACTGGCAGGATCAGAAAAAACAAGTTATCTTTTTTACTGCTGGTTGCAAGGCATTTGGGAATTTTACACAAATTTTGCTTCAGCCATAGATTTATTCAGGAAAGGAATTTCTACTGTGTATTCAGCTTCAAGTAAAAAATTAAACAGTGAATTATGTTGCCTCGAGTTGCCACGGTACTATAAAGCTGTGTTCACAGAAGAATATTTTGAATTCATAATGTTTTATACAATTTATAGTAGTGAAAAACCTGTTAGATTTGAATAATTTAGCACGGATTTTAAATATCGTAAGGTTATGCTCTTGAAAGGGCTTAATTTTCAAAAGGCAAAAGGCAGCACTTGGTCCATTTGAGCTGACATAAGGCATCTGGTTATCTACAGCTTTTAAGAAATTTCAGTGCTAGCAGAAAAAAATAAGAATTGAAGTAGCTCTTCAAGAAGTAGAATTCACCATAGATCATCCAAAACATCCAACAAATATGTTGGTAGACTAGTCTGCATTGGTTAAATTGTTACCCTCCATTTCTCTTCCCATCCTCTGTTAATTGTTTTTGGATGCACCTTGTCCTCAGAAATTGACAATACATTGTCCTAATTTTGATCTCTGAGTCAATAGACATAAGTAATAATATAGAGTAACTTCTTCTTTACTATCTTTTTTATTTAAACTAGCGTTACCATATCTGTTTAATGAACTTTTGGATATCGCAACATTTTTCAGTTCAGAATAAAGGCAGATTTGGTTCCTGTTGCAGCCTATATGGTAAGAATAAATGATTTTTTTTAAATTATACCCTTACATGAAGAATTTGGTCTGGAAAAAATATCAGCCTGATATTTTATTAATCTTCTATATTATAGTAGAGTAGTACTATCTAAGACATACAGAGTTGATAATGCTGCAATATTCAAGAAAGTACTCAATAGGTAAGATCAGGAAACACTACTACTATATAGAAAAGACAGAAAATAAAAAGACTTGAAAATAAAATCCAATGCCTTCTCAGTAAGAGAACTGCCTCGCTTTTTTCTATGCAATGTAACCAAAATACATTCAACAAGCCAAACTTCCCAGCATATAAAAACAAATCTGTTGACAAAGTATAAATTGGCTGATTATTTTCCATTAGAAAATGGTAACCAGATGTCTCCAATTACCTGAAAAGGTGAGTAGCTTGCCACACTGCTTATTCTGTATGTTAAAAAACGAGGTTAATCAAGTTTCTGTTCATTGCATATGAAAATTCAAATAAGATGTTTATTGTTGCTTTTTAAAAATCTTTTTATTTATTGTAGAAGAAACTGTGTTTTCTCTTTGAAATACAGTGTGGGAGGAAGATCTGACTTCCATGCAGGTTTCCCGCTAAGACTATGTGAGAAAAGTGTAGTGCAGGCTTCCTCTGGGATTTGAATCTGGCAAAACAGATATGGCATTTATGAGGTGTGTGAGTGGTGACTGAGGTCCTGAAGAAGGAATGAGAAACTTCAGGAGTGGACCATAAAGGCTTCCTTGAGGTAGCGCTACTTAAGTAAGTATAAAATACAGTGGCTTGAGTTTTGTAGTCTATTCTAATACTGAATTGGTTTTGGCTGGTGTTCTGCTAGGCTGTGAGGTTGGTTTTTTGTTTTTGTTTTTGTTTTTGTTTTTTCTGTTTGAGTGGTTTCTAGGCTGACAAAATGAATCCATCTTTCTCAGTATAAAGCTTGTATGAAGGTCAGGAACAAATTTGAAGTCATTGCTGGTAAACTTCTAACTGCTGTTGTGTTGTTAATAGAATGCAAGCAAGTTTCATGGATTTTTGCTTTTAGTTTTATACTTGCATGAAGGGCTAAATTTGCTCGTGTTTGTAACTATAAGACTTTTGTGCAAATACTTAGTCTTACCAGTTGATTGCTTGTAGGCAGAACTTCTGTCCAGTACATGCTAGATCTTATATTTTTTTCTTTTTTTTTTTAAGTTCATGTAAACTGATGTCTAAAATTTATCTAAACAAATCCCCTACTGGCTGTATCTGCTGTGCTATCTGTGTGTTTAGAAAAACATGGCTTTAAACAGGAATCTAAGGATTAATCTCTACTGTATGACTCCATGTCTCTGAACAAATATTTGGATCTAAATCTAGAAAAAGACTTGTGCAACTTTACACACCCCTGCTGGTCTTATAAGAGTTAAAGACCGTGTTTAGTTGAGTGACTTTGCCTATGTTTACTAGCACCTCAACCCTGCTGATTTTAAGCTTGTTTCATCCAACTGATAATCATAGAACCAATATGCAAAAACCCTTACAAGCAGGAGCCACAGCAGAGTGGCTCCCACAGCTCTGTGGTCAAACCTGTATATAACAATCTGTCTCTAAAGCTAGCAGATGCATCCCCAAGGTAACTTTGTTTCAGAAAAAAAAAAAAGCATTTATAGATTATATATTGGAAAATAACAGAATTTCTCAACCCCTAGACTGAACTTCCTGCCACATCCACACATGTCTGATGAAAAATTATTTTAATTGATGAAAGCAATGACTAATTTTTACTAGATTCCCAGATAATAAGCATAATAAAATAATTCCCCTTTAAAAAAATCTACTTCTGTGAATACATTCCTGACGTTGTAAAAGTATGCTCAGTTCCTCTGGAGAGCTCATGAGGTTGGCAGAGGTGGATAAGTAGCTCTCTAGGTTATCTGTAGACACATCTGATGTTTCCTCTCTGGCTTGCCTACTCCACAGTTGATTCTACATGTAAAACAGCATAGTTTCACTTGAAACAGTAGAACAGTAGGTGTATTGAAGACTTAAACATTGTGGGAGATAGCAATTTTGAGGAAGTTATTGTTCTTTTATAAGTTTATCTTTTTTTTTTAATCAAAACTAACTTCAGTTCATATTATGATATATTTTTATTACAAACCAATCTACCATTTTTAGTAAGAACAAACTTCAATCATTTTTGTTGCACATTCTCATTCTCTGCAAGATTATTTTCTCTTTGATGTTCTTCAGCAACTTAGTTTCACCTATTTTTATTTAACTCTAGGTGAATCCAAGTTCTGTCGAACACAACAGCTTGTCCAATAGCCACTACTTGAACCTTGTTTTTCAAAGCTTTAAAAAATATGGATTAGTTCTTTCCAAACATCCTTTTGTTCTATTATCAGTTCTCAAGTTCTATTACACAAGAATATATTTAAGGACACATCGCATGATAAAGCTCTTATAAAAATTAATATATTGATGATTTGTGTGATTTGTCAATCATTTTGTTTGTTGTAAATAAATCATCATAAAATTAGCAATTAAATCTTACATAACAGTTGCTAAAGTAAGGTAGGGTCTGGCAAAACCATAAATAGAAGGTTTGGATGTAAATCACAAAGATGAGATTGATGCCCTGGTGTATAAACTAGAATCAGCAAGGTTTTAAACATCAGAGTATTAATATATCAAGAGATGCCTAGTATTGTAGCTAAAACAGTCTGTTAAACAGTGTTATGTAACTTGGAAATTAAGCCAGGCTTTGTGTTCAATTGTAAGTGAACAGGTAAGTGTGAACTTAATCTTTTACTCACCTTTCAATTTTGTAAATGGTAAACTAGTGCAGGCCTGTACTCAAAATTAGCAGTAGCATTGTCTCAAAATACTCAAGACAATAATGACCATTAAGCTTTAGTGTTGATGTTTATATTTCTCACTGATAAAGGTTCTTCAAGGTACATGGATGCAAAAATCTTGTCTCATTCTTATTGCATATCTGTTGTCATCTGCGGTTTCTAAATCTATCTCTCAAACAATCAGGTAGAGCCTTGTGACTTGCACTCTTTTACTGCACTGGAAAAGCTACTGTGAAAAAGAAATCTCCTCAAAAAATTCTCTTATCGTTATTTGTGACTCAAAAATCCTTGCTCATTGAAGTTACCCTGTATTATTCATGTCGTTAAGAGTAAACTTTCAATGGTTTTGCCAAATAAAGTAGAACTGAACAGCACAAAATTCTACTTTTCATCTGCTGTCCATGATGATGGGGGTTTTCTATTTAACAACAAAAGATTGTTCATGTGGTTGGTTACCTCCACAGAGAAATCACTATATTTTGCCCTGAAATCTTTCCCCAGTGATTCAGCGCCTAGTATATTGATCTCATGCTGCGTTGGGTCACATTATGACAAATAGCAGGAACAGATGATGTTTCATTGTTCATAAGATTCTGCAGCATTCCTGGGTTTGTTTCTAATAATAGCTATGGCTTTTGTTAGAACTGTCTGTTGAGGTTGACACACACTACTCTTTTCGTCATATTTCTGTTTCCAGGGGTGCTATACACTGAGATACTGCAAAGCAATTGCTGTCTCCTGGAATACATGAAGTCAGCTTGAACACCAAATATTTTCCTAAGCAGCCTTCGTGTGAATCCATATCAATACTTGTATTATAAGCATTGCTCAGGTGGTAAATCAGCAATATGAACTTGTTCCTGGAAGGGACTTAAATACTTACACAGCTTTAGACCTAGTTTTCTAGTCCAAAAGTCAAGTGGAACAAAGGTGTGATCATCCACATGTTACAGTTGAATTCACAATGACATGGCTCTGTGGCATCCGTCACTGCCTTGGGGAAAGGTGATATGAAAATGTGAGAGGACATATTAAATTTGAAAACTATTTATGTTTGCTGAGTCTGTGGTAGTGAAATATTGTGAGAAGTAAATTAAAAAATGAAGAATTTTCAGAAGGCTTTCATCCTATATATGGGATTATGGGATCAAGTTATAGCTTCTGCTGGAATGTAAATATAACTTCCCAATTTTCTCTCATTTCAGCCCTAGTTGTCTTCCCACAATGAATTATGTAGTCTGTGATTTCAAAAGAAATGTTGATTTAGTCTTGTTTCCTGAGCTGTGAGAGATGATGCTGGAGTGATTCCTCTCCTCTTTCTTGGTTGCTATAACTGTTGGGTCATAACCAGAATTGCACTTTCTTATTTGTCCTACTTCCTGCCTAAATCCATGGATTATGGATGTATGCTCTTTGTTAAATGTCTAATGCTCAAGGTTACATTCTTTTAGGGATCAGTAACACCTTTTCATGGCTTTGCTTATGATGGGAGGTGAAGAAAGGATGAGGTGGAGAGAGAGTGATTCTACAGGCATCCTGGTTTTCCTTTCTTTTGTCCAAGCTGCAGCATTACCACACACAAATATAGAAGTACAAAATTTACCTTCATGAAATTTATTTGGTTGGCCACAGAGGTTACATGGTTACTTCCTAAGTTCTGATATATATTATAAGCC
This sequence comes from Sylvia borin, assembly GCA_014839755.1. Taxonomy (NCBI): domain Eukaryota; kingdom Metazoa; phylum Chordata; class Aves; order Passeriformes; family Sylviidae; genus Sylvia; species Sylvia borin. Next base: position 80,537,410 of record CM025957.1, read on the forward strand.
AGTCTAAAAGTGCTTGCTCCCTCACACAACCCATTGCTGGAGTATTGGAGTCACTTCAGTGTGCGCACGTTGGGAAAACAGTAACTAAAGAGCCAGACCTCCCATATCTGACAGGTCTAACAACAGCAATGCTTTTTCAAAAAGGGGAATTAAAAAAAAATTAAAAAAAAATAAAATCCTAGAAAGTATTGCATAATATCTAATGCAGCAACATTCCAGTCCTTTTGTTGATCTCGTTCTTGGCACCTGTCCTTCTGTTTCCTTTCTTTAAGTAAAGATGATAATAATAATGATAATCTTTGTGTCATCTATGTTGTGTACGTGCACAAAATGAGTAAATCTATCTGAGGCACCAAAATGTTTTTGTAAGGGCTGTATTGGAACTGAGTAAGAGATTTGAATTGTAACAGCAATTGTGATGACTTCTCTATCTACAGTTTCATAGTACAGTTAAGAGAAAATACAAGATCTGCTAACATTGTGTCTTTCAAAGACAACAGAAGCATTTTACAGTTTTAAATTACAAAAATACCGTTTTCATCCTCCCATATTCATTCTTCACCTCCCACACACCCAAGGCTGAGAATAAGGAAAATATAAGGAGTTCTGATAAAATGTTTAATATAAACAGTTTTAATCAGACACATCTAAGTCTTGCACATCTAAGCTGAGTTTTGTGTCAAATTTTGGAAGATGCTATAAGGATTCTCAGTGCTGTGAGGATTCTCAGTTTGAGAAACTCAAACAATTCAGACAGTGCTTGCATTATTTCAGTATAGTATCTATGTAGTCTGTTATTGCATTTTCAAAGGTTTTGAAGAATTGAATGAAATCCTACAAAATATGCAGACCCCACACAGAGAATAAAGACACTTTTGTTAGCTAAATTCGACAAGTTCATTGCAGATGGAGGGAGGATGGGTTCACAAATTTCTAACAAGATTTTAGATTAACTTTATGCTAAATGATCGAAGTATTAATTTCCATGTTTTTGACTAGTTTGACTTTAACACACCTTCAGCAACATGTCCTGTACTTGAATCAATCCTGTTGAGCTCAGCTGCACATTTCACTGTTATCAGCAAAACCATTACATTGCAAGCATTTTTAACAACCTCTTCATGTACTTTTGAAGAGGTATGTCTTGCTGTGAAGCTTAGCTGAAATATTAATGGAAACATTTTCAATTAAGATACTTCTAGTTGTCTATTATTATTATTATTATTATTATTATTATTATTATTAATTGAAAACATGAATGAGAAAAGAACTGGTTTTCACCCTAAAATAATAATTAATCTCCCCAAACCTTCCCTTTAGTCACTATTTTCTTAAGAATGGATCTTCTGAAAGCTTTAAAAGCTCCCTAATGCAAGCACTATCATCACCACAAAGTACAAAAAAAACAAACCCTGGGAAAATTCACTCCGTTCCTGTCTAAGTTGGAGCTTAACCCTGTTCATCAACAGAATGCCCCTTAATATTCTTTCACTGTTTTGTGGAAGCTGAAGGGTTATATACTGTTCATTGGCAAAGAAAAATGAAGACATCCAGCTATAGGAAGGCTTGCTCTGTGCTTTATGCTTGTCTGTAGATTCCCGAGCAGTGTCAGGGGCAGTTCAGATGCAAGTGTAACCTGTTGTTCTTGAGCCAAAAGCTGCAAGAAAATAAGGAGGAGAGGCAGTGTGAGCACAAATGGTGAGCCTTATTCATGTTTAATAAACGTATGGGAAACCCAGCAAACGTGATGTCTGAACACACTTGGCATACTACAGGACATGCTAGATAAGATAGGCTTGAGAGGATGAGACTGAATGCAGAACTTGAGGTTGTATTTGTGGAGGTGACCACAAATCAAGGTCTCTGCTTTCTTGTCAGTACTCTTTCTTTATGTACCTTTTTAAATTAGTTGTAGAATGATGTATTTTTAAAGAATAGATATTTGTGATTACTTTGTATATAAAGTTGTGATTGCACAAATGCAAAGACAAAAGCAAAACAAATCAGCAATGGACACTGGGTAATTAAAAAATGTCGCAGCTAAACTAAGTGAAAGAAAGCTGCAGGCAGGTCAAGAAAAAGTCAAATGTAGCAATTGTGACAAAGCTCAGTCCTCAGGTCTTGCAAACTCTCAGCCTCTGGCCAGTTGCTGGCAATGCTAATACTGAAATATAAGGCTACCTAAGTGCTAAATCTTAACAGCTGAATGACCATCACCATTACCATCATCATGCTCCACAAACAACCATTTGAGAAGCTGAGCTCTTCCAAGTGACAAAGAAATTATCCAAATGGGGAAGACCCACTGCCACACCTGTTCAAGCTGCAGGCATGGCCTCCTTTGTATATCCTTGCATGGTCAAAAGACAAGGTGCACACCAGAGCACCCAGGCACCCTAAACTTATTCCTCTGTATTGAGCTTTCCTGACCAAATAACTAGACAAGTGTTAATTTTAATTTTTCTCGGTCCTCAGTTTAAAGTCTAAAATGTAAATAGCAACCATGATGTGGTAGAGGAGAACAGACTGATCAGACCTATCTTTAGGAAATGAGGATATCAGATCGGGCTCTGACCTAACTATCTCTAAATTCAACCTTTCTGTATTATCTTAGCTAGATGTTAAATGCATGTTTGCACCATATTTGGCCTTGGTGATTCTCTCTATGTAAAAGGACTTCTATAGAGAAATTTGCTGCTATTCAGCCTGAATTGTATTGTCTTAAAAACAGGAAGTGAGCAGAACTCTACCAATCTTTACAGTGAGGTTTACACCAGTGTACAAACTCCTCATTGTCTTAAAAGTTATTATTAGTTAACAGAAGGGAATATAAATCTTTGGTTCTTTTTAATAAACAGAAATGTCACAACCACAACTTCATGGCAGAACGTCCTCTATAGCAGACAAATGTCTATCACTATAATACTGAGATAGTTGGATAAACTGGGGCTACTCTTGGTTTTATATCAAATTAGAAAAAAAGAAAAAAAGGAACAAATATCCCAAAACTGAGCAAGAAAACCTTGCTGCTAAAAAAAGTCTTCTAAGATTGTTTTGCCATAAACTTTCTATAGCCATATTTTTATTATTGCCATAATCTCATTTTTCTGTGAAATATATGATGATAAACAATTTTAGAACAATATACTCATTAGCTCAAAATTTATTAAAAAAGCTATTCTAATTGTAGTTATGGAGATTAGACTTCATGCATGTTTAAATCAAAATGCAAGGATTTAAAAATGCTAATTAGAGATTAATGAATACTCATGCAGTAGCATTTTAGCTAATCTAAGAATGTTTTTCAAATTAGATCAATATACAAGAAAAAAAGTAAACACAAAAGAAAAAAAATCTTTGCCACAAAATCAGTTAGGTTCACTTCAAACTTAATTAGATAGCTATAATGTATTGGAATAATCAAAGTGCTATTTGTATACTTTATAGGGCTTCTTAGTAGCCATATAAAACTTTTCTAAAGGTGATTTTTATTTAGAGAAAATTATGTTATGCTTAACTTTTTTTCAATTGTGCTGGGGTGCTAATGACCTTTAACTTATTTAACTTGAACATTCTGCATATAAACAGCCTTTATATCAGTTTTTAGTGTAATTCCTTATTTATATACACCTGTTTTTAAAGAAACAGCCTCTGCTGATGAAAAATTATGCTTATGTAGGGATCTTTTCTTTGAGTTTAGATACCTGTAAAAATGGATTAAGTATTCAACACTTCTTCATCAGAAAAATGGTTGAGAAAATTGTTTGTAATTTTCTGTATCAATCATAAGCGCAGTAACTTGGTTTGACACTTTTTAAGTGTTCATAGGTTTTTGTTTATCCTTGTTTTTTCTTGTTCACTGGGCCTGTTGGAGATAGACAGGGTTCACTTCTGTAAGAAAGGGAAAAGAACTCTAGTCCATGAGTTGGCAGGCTGATTGAGAGGGCTGTAAATTAGTTTTGAAGGTAGTAAAGCTAGGCTCGATAGGATGAGCCTGGGGGCAGCTTGCCAGACCTGGGGGGAAAATCAGCAACCCAGCTGAACCATCTGCACCAATGCACCCAGCATGGGTAGGAATCAGGAGGAGCTGGAAGCCATGGTGCAGCAGAAAAGCTAAAAGGTAGTTTGCCATACTGCTGTCAAGGGAGGAAAAAAAAAATTCTCTCAGCATCTTCTGCTTTATTCATATTCTGACCTTAGATTTTTGTTTCCGGAGTTTCAAATGCTTGGAGATGGGCAGTGTGGGTTGTGCAATCCTACTCTGACAGCCAAGCAGTCACCAAACCAAAATCATGGGGTTTTCTCTCTCCTCAAGTGTCACAGTGAAGGATTAAAGCATTATATCTGCTTCTAGTCCAGCAGTGTATTGCCATTATCATAATCTGTACAGGTCAGTTAAAACAGGGGTTTGATACACAAGCACAGTATACGCTAAGTAAAGGACTATCAATGTTGTAAATAACCACAAACATATTTTGAAAATACTTTTTAAATGCAAGTTCAAGGCAGTTTAATTATACTTCAAATGTAGAATATTTGTAATGTTTGAAAGAGTTGATTATTGGCTGATTCTTTTTCGCTGTAGTTTTTTCTTAACAGAAAGGAGCCTGGGATTTATGCTGTGTAGTACCTATTGGGAATACTGATGTGTGATTTGCATAATCATTCACTCAGTCATCATTGCTTCGTGCAGGTTCAGTAAAAAATGCTCCTTAATATCAGCTCAGTGAATAAGAATCCTTTTTAAGAACATGTGCAGGATAACAAAAGGTCAGGTCAAGTGCTTCTTCCTTAAACTACTTCTAAACTTAAACATTGTCCTAGAGCTGTCCCTCCCTGGGTCCATGTTGAATTTCCACATGTTCTACTGTGTGTAGCTCATGTGTATGGAGCATGGTAAAGTGAGCTGCTGCAATGCAAAATAGGATCCTCACTCACCAGTGGTTGGTTCTAGGACCAATAAAAACACCTAATGAATGGAGCCTAATTGCATTATTCAAGGCAACGCTTCTTTCCACACATGCTAACCATGTTTATAATGGAAGTTTTATGACATCAGGTCTCTACATTTTTAAATTAACTCATTAGGATAACTTGTTAGCCAGAAAATGCTTTTAGTCACAGATCTATAGAGGCTAAACCACCCTGGAGAGACTTCTATTACTCCCAAATATAGGTTAGGGTTAGGCTTGCTCAGAAGTTGACCTCCTTTTCAAATTTCCCTGTCATCTTGAGTGACACTTATTACATATATATTGTAACAAAAGGATATGAATGCAAATGCTTTTGGGTTGCTTTGTTTTGTGGTTTTGTTTTTGGGGTTTTGTTTTGGTTTTTTTTCTGGTTTTGGAATAAAAATGAAAAAATTGAAATAGCTATCTGAAGGTCAGTATCATTTTTCTTGTGCTTTAAAAGACTCTCATCTTATTAAAAGTGGAGGTGGTTTTGAATTTAGTATCCTAGAAGCTGGGATTTTGAGATGGGGTCAACGATGTAAAAATTCAGACTGGATGTGACCAGATGAGAATGGAAGTAGTCTACTGCTTTTATTTGTCCCTCAGATTTTACATATATCCTCTTTATGCTTCTGTTTCTGTGTTATGCTTTTTGTGCTCATACAACCTAATGCTTTGTAACTCCGATGTCCTGACTTTCTTCGGCAAAATTGTTGCATGGTTCGTCTTTTTCTTTTATTTTTTCTTCCTTAAAGAGGCTGGAGAATGTTGTTCTCAGGCTCCTCAGTAGTGATTGACTCTGAGAACTCTAGAATTTCTAACAGTTGCCAATGCCTCTCTCTCCTTTGACTTCTTTACCAGTTCTGTCTGACTTCTTAAAAATTCTTTATTCTCAGTTTCATGACAAGACATAATTCAGTGAATGAAGTCCAAATTAGTTGTAGTCTGTCACAAGATACTAACAAAATAGTGTGGACATAGCTTGGTCAGAGTTACAGCATACCTATACAGACTTCTTTTCAATAGATTCTTCAATGGTGACTTAGGGGTTTTCAAGATCAATATAACTCAGTTTAAAAGAATTATAGTACTTTTAAAATGGAGACAACTCAGTGACTGGGTCAGAGAGAACAGAAATTCATAAGCAAAATAGTGATTTTTATGATTAAGCTTGATTTTGGACTGTGCACTAACTTCTTGATCTTCAGTGAACTGAAAAATTTTCTTTCAGCCCCTAGAAGATAATCAATTGCATCTGGGACATAGTTGTTTATTTTCTAAGTGTTTTATCTCTTCAGCTGTTGTGGGTAACAAGTACAGCCATCTAAATATCCCTGTGTATACTGCTAAGTTCCCCAGAAACTGCCCTCTCTTCTTTTTAAGTGTTACGTTGGAACTCATCTCCCTTCCTAAAGGAATAGAATACAAGTTGAAGTAAAATAAAATAGTCAATACAAAGAAAATAAACACAAAATTTACCAGTCAATAAATATGTTGTGTTACAGGCATCTATTTACAGCATTGCATTAATATATTCCAGATACTGTTGTCTCCAGTGTGCTAAAAGCAACTGCACATATTTATTGAAACATTTACAAAGGGATATTCTTAATGCCAAATACTTGCCATTCACCTCAGCAACTGCACTAGCCTTGCACAGAATGGAAGGAGAGAAATGAGTCAGTATGGCAGCTATACAAGCATTAAGATGTAAACTGCATTTCTTATTACTCATCCGTTCAGTATCTGGGTAAGTTATGCCAACAATTGCTAAAATCTGTGATTGTCAAGGATCAGTATGGTTTAGTTCTTCTCCTTGCTTACAGAAAATTGAAGCTCAATTAAAGCTAAATTTTTATTTTTTATAGCAGATACTTTTTATCAGAAATACTGCATGAATTGTTAGAAAATGCTGTTCACAGTTGATCATCTTATAGACTTGACCAGTGGAAGATTAACAGCCAGTCTTTAAAGTAAAAAAAAGAAAACCCCGAAACAAAACATAATTTATTATAAAGATTATTTTATTAGATTGAGTTGTACTATATATGATCTCAGCGTGCTGTTATCGGCCCCTCTTAATTGTTTTACCTGGCATAAGCAGTATATTATCAAAGTTACATAGTTAATGTACTTAATATTTTCCAGCACCACAGAAGCCTCTGATTTTGTTTTCCTTGGAGAATCAGTGTCCATGTTTCTCATTTCCTAAGTCTGTCCTTAGTCCTTCAGTCAGAAATTTTTGGCAATGCTGTTAATTGCTCTTAAATTAACAGGGTACGTGGAAACAGAATTGAACTCTTCCTCAGATTTAAATTTAAGCTTCCACAGCAATTTTTAGTGCATTTTCATTATGAAAATCATTATAGACCCTAATCTTTTGACAGACTGATAAACCTAAGGTGCACATCTATACTGAGACTTCTTGCAGAGGTAAAGATTGGTTCTGCAACATTGGGGTAAAATAGTCCTTGGAATTTTTTGTGTAAGCATTTAAACAGCAAGAAACATGTCTTTGCTTTGTTAGTCTAAACTTAGAGTTCTTGTTTTGCAGTAACTTTTATAGTCTTCAATGATGCTATCAATACTATAGTACTTTTATCAAGGTAATAATTTGCAGCAAAAGTGAGATAAATGGCATGGCATTCTTGGACTGCTTTGTGGAATTCTACTCCATAAAGATGTTGTGGAGAGACATGAACTAAAGTACAAGGATAAGTTGTATGAGGTGCACTGTTGAGTATATTAGAGTATGTTTTGTTCTGACACTGGACATTCTTGAGAGCATAAGGATAAAGATTCTACCAAAACATTTATCACCTTTGCTGTTTCTAAATAGAATTTAATACTTGAAAATACATTCTGAATGGTTACTGTGGGCCAGCTCCCCTGGTTTGTTTTTTTGAGCACAACAATGCATACTTTAGTATATCCCTTTGGCCAGTTGGGTTCAGTTGTTCTGGTTATTTGTCCTCGCAGTTTTTTTGCACCCTCAACCTACTTGCTGGCAGTACAGTATGAGAAACTGAAAAGCCCTTGGCTTCCTATAACCACTGCTCAACAGCAGCTAAAACATCAGTTTGTTGTCAATATTCTTCTCATCCTAAATCCAAAACATAACACTATACCAGCTACTAGGACGAAAATTAAGTCTATCTCAGCCAAAGCCAAGACACAAATTCAGTAACTTGCTGTGTAAATGTTTGGCTGGGACCATCGTTGTATTGATGAGAGTATTTTTTTCGGTAAAAGAAAACAGAAGCAAGTTTCAGAGATAAAGTAGCTTCTATACTGTTTTGGTGTATGCAACGTCAGAATGAAGTAATGCACGATTGGAACACTCAAAATATTAACTGTTTATGGTAATATCAACCTGTTTGAAAAAAATTGCTTTATTTTCAGAGTTCTTTTTTTCTGTTACTTATGTCACTTTTAGAAGAGTGTTAAATCATTAAACAGTAAATCTTCATATATCTTCAATATATTCTGTTTAAATTTAGAAACTAGCAGTAGTAAGAACTGTAAAAATACAAGAAATGCAAATGGCATTCCAGTGCTGGAGAAAAAAAAAAAATGGAGTGCTTGACTTAAGCTAACTTACAATAGTAAGGAATCAAGAGGCTCTGATGTTAATACTGTGTTAATTTCATGTCAAAGCAGAAATGAGAATAATGGACAGTTATTCTTTTTTACCTCTGTGTGCTACTTTCAGATTCCTATTTAAACTGGACTTTGATTAAATTTTACTGGAAGTAAAATACTAGACTGTTTCAGGATTCAAGTTGGTCTTCAATTCTTGTAGAAATAGATTTATTTTGTGTTGTCCATTATTATAAGCTTAAGCATGTATTAGGCTAAATATAGACCGGGGGGAAGAGTTAGAAGAATCAGGAATAAAGCAGTGAAGCTGAGCCTTGGAAGAAGAGAATATAATAAGGGGAAATGCTTTAAGTTTTGCTTTTGTTTCTTAAACTAACTTTAATTTAAATGACAGGATCCCAAATTTTCCCCAATTCAAGTCTGTTTTGCCAGTGATAGTATTTGGTAAGGAGTCTCCTTGTCTTTATCTCAGTTCATGAGTTTTTACTTGACTTGTTATTTTCTTCTCCTACCCTGTTGAGGAAGAGTAGGGACAGAACAGCTGGGTAATTGACTGGCAGCTGCCCAAGGTTAATGCCCCAGAGTACTCACTATTGAAATGGTCTTCTACTCTCTCAAACTCTTTATTATATATCCACTTCCACTGTAAAATGGATAAAGCAAATGTGGGTTTGTTGATTTTTATTTTAAGGTAGAGCTTCTATTCAAATGTATCTTAATTCTGTTTTCCAGTCATGTCCACTGAGGAGAAAACTGACTGAAGGACTATAAGCAAAGGCTAATATAGTGATTAAAAATAACAGCATATTATTCTGAAGGCTAGATTCTAAAACCAGTGCAAAGACCACTGTAAAATGAAATTTAAAACAACTTCATTAAATTTTTCTGTAAAGAGCAAAACAACCACATGTTAAATGTAGCTTTGTAATGACCTTTGAGTCTAAATGACAACATAAATTATTCTGCAGGTGATTGCAAACTGGAATATGTTATGAGGGGAAAAAATTGGTCATGCCATCCATAATTTTAGTGCATGTAAGCAGTGAAATTTGCAGTAAGTGAAAATGTATGGCTTTACAAATATACAATGGAGGTTCCCAAAATCATAGCATTTAGAATTTAGAAATATAAGAGGCATTGTATTTTGGATTTCTTTTCTTCACTGAAGTGCTATAAAAGAATTTTGAAAGTGTCTTTTTTTCCCACTCCTGAAGGAAAAGACGATACAGGAAACATCTGTGATATTTCATGTTTGATGGGGTCTACTGTCACAGAAGGCAGCTTTCTTTTTTTATGAGTTGAGTACTGTCTTGGGACCTCAAAGTGCATAAAATGCTATGTAACTCAGCTGTAACTGAGACACAGCTTTCAGGGTTCTCTAAATTGTTAAAAACACACAGAAAATTAGTGTCACAATATTTAGATATTCAGCCATTTAGCTCTTTGTGTACCTTTCCATATCTGGCCTATGAATTCTGGGTTTTAGGATGCAATATATACTCTATATAGGAATAAAGCACCTTGACTAGACAATCTAGCATCTTAGATTGATACTGAATGTAGTCATTACCAGTATGCAGCTTAGTACCGCCTCTGGTACTAATGAGGATATTGAAGTGTACTGTAAAAGCAGAATATGTGGAAGTTTAACTTAAAAATAAATAAATGCATGAACTGCAGTAGTAGAATTTATGTTATTATGTCCAAGAAGTCCAGTACTAGACAAAATTTTGGCTTTTGGTTGGTTTGGTATTCATTCAGCAGAAGTGCTACCAAATATTTCAGATGGTAAGATGAAGTGTGGGACCCTTTATGAGAGATTATCACTGAGTCCAGCTCTAGCCCATATCCCACCAAACCAGTATTAGCTGTACAATGATGGATCATCTGGGAAACACTGCTGTTGGGGTAGAGACAAAAAGAAGTCCATAACTATTTTGAAATACTGAAGGTTGTAATAGCCAATAGTGACTACCCAAGATGAAGTTGAAAGAGAGGGATCTGAGAACAACTCTACACTTTTATTTTTTTCCAGGGAATCAGGGAATGGTGATGCTTTTTATCTCTCCAGAGATAAGACTGAAGGGGTCATTGCCTGAACTAACTTTTCCATATGCATACAGGAAGAAAAAAAAATAGCTCCCAACAGTAAAGGTGAGAGCTCATAGGTCAAAATAAGTAGGGAAAAGTGCTGTAAAGTTTTATTTTAAGTTCACTTGATGTTGAGAAAGAAGAATTATGTGTTTGCTGAACTCTTGTCTCTCTCCCAGAAACAATATCTTACTCCTTGATGAGAGTAATAGGCTTCCTCCTTGGCTGGCCATTCTTCTTTAGCATAAGGAGTGCATAAGCAACTTCTACTCATTGTGGGATTTTGAAAGGAGAGCTCCAAATCTTTCCCTGTTATTCTCTAGTTACCACGGAGAAAAAGCTGAATTACTCATACCCACCTCTGCCAAAAGCAGTAGCAGGAAAAAGTTGACTTGAAGCAGAAAACAGTGGCAAACATGACGAAGTTAGCATTCCAATCTCAACAGCTGTATTTATTCTCTCCATCTGGGCTGTGGAAGACAGGGAAAGACAATTTTCAGATCAACCACCTCTAGGAAAGTTTTTTTATTATTTTTTTAGAATTCTTTTTAACCAGAAGGAGAATTCTTTTTCATGTAGGGATACAAACATATTCCAGTTTACATGACCTTACAGTTTTTAGAAAATGCTACACTTTTGAGACTGGAAGTAGTTTCAAAGACTTTATTTATTTTTTTTTACATTTTACAGCTTGAAAGCATATTTAGCAGTTCTAATTCATTCATTTTGCTTACTTACTAAGAGTCCTGAAACAGCATGCAACGAACCCTGCTGATCTGAAATACTGAAAAGGGAAATTATTCTTGGTGTTTGCAGTAACAGTTTAAACAAGGAACTTAATCACAAGGGATAATCTTTCTTTTTCCAGTTTCCTAATTAATATTGCCTTGGCCTTTTAAAACTTTACTTTACAAATCAGACCTAAAAATGAGTTTTTATCTATATATATGTGAGTAGTTTCTACACAAAAAGGAGTAAAAAGTACTTCTTAACAAGCATGTATTTAATTTGCAGGGGTTTTATCTGTAAGTAACATTTCTGCTGGCATTCTTGTCATGGGGTCATTACAGAAAAGGAAAAGTAGAAGATTTCTTCAAAATTAATCAAATACAATACAAAATCTATTTTGGGCCTAGTTGTCTACATGCACAATTCTACTTCTGCATATTACATTTTTAATGGTATTGTGTTAAGATCCTTCTATGAGAAGTAGCTATGGATTTTGATAAAATAACCTTTATTTTAAAAAGTTAACTCTCAATATAGTAATCTATTAAATATACTCCTAGAAAGTATTTTTTAAGCCCCAAATCATTGGACTTGCAAAATTTATTCAGCTAAAGATATGATAATTTTATAAAATTGAATATTTGTCTTCAGTCATATAGCAGCCATGGATGAGGTTGTTTTGGACAGTGTAAGTTGGAAGAATTCTTTTGACTGTATGGAGGACACCAAAAAAATCCATGTCTAAAAACTGATGTTGTGGTAGTGTAAAACTGTGGAACTGATCAGCCTGATAATTTAATTTATTTGAGCAGCTTAGTGTGGATGACAAGGATGATCAGCAATTGGAACAGGCTGCACAGGTGAGTGATGGAATCACCATTTCTGGAAGGGTTCAGAAATCTTGTAGATTTGTTGCTTAAGTAAATGGTTTAGTGGTGGACCTGAAAGTGTTAGGTTGAGGGTTGTACTCAGTCTTAGAGGTCTTTCACATGCCCTATCGTGACAAGGCTATGGATGCTGGTACCCTGGACACCATTGGCCATTTCATTCTCCTGGAGAAGCTGGTTGCTTATTATGGCTTGGACAGGTGTGCTTTCCACTAGATAAAAAATTGTATGGATGACTGAACCCTAGGAGTGGTGGTGAAAGGAGTGAAAACCTGTTGACAGCCAAATACAAGTGGGGCTCCCTAGGGCTCGCTATTGGGGTACAGTTCTGTTTATTATCTTATCAATGAGGACATAGAGAAAACATCAAGTTGGACAAGAATGTTGATCTGCTGGAGGATAGAAAGGCTCTGCAGATAGGTCTGGACAGGATGGATTGGTGGGCTGAGGCCAGTTGCATGAGGTAGAGCAATGCCATGTGCTCTATCCTTCGTTTGGGTGACAGGAATCCCAGGCTGTGATACAGGCTGGGGGAAGGGTAGCTAAAAAGCTGCTTGGTGAAAAAAGACCTGGTGGCTGAACAGCTGAACACGAGGCAGCTGTGCTCCCAGTTAGCTGAGAACACCAATGGCATCCTGGTCTGTATCAGCAACTGTGTGGTCAGCAGGACCAGGGCAGTGATTATTCCCCTGCACTCAGCACAGGTGAGGCCACACCTGGAATCCTGTGTCCAGTTCTGGGCCTTCACAAAAAGAAAGGCATTGAGGTGCTTGAGTGCATCCAGAGAAGGGCAAAAGGGCTGATGAAGGGTCTGGAGTGCAAGTCTGATGAAAAGCAGTTAAGGAAGAGAGAGTTGTTCAGCCTGAAGGAAAGGAGTCATGGGGGAGACCTTATTGCTTTTGACAACTACCTGAAAGGAGACTGTAATGAGGTGGGGATTGGCTTCTTCTCTCTTATAATAAGTGATGGGACAAAAGATACTAATTTCAAGGGGATGTTCAGATAAGATATAAGAAACATTTCCTTGTGGAAAGGGTTATCATGCACTGGAACAGGCTGCCCTGGAAAGTGGTCAAATCACCATCCCTCAAAGTATTTAAAAGATGTGTAGATGTGACACTTAAGGATTTGTTTTAGTAGTAGTAGCACTAAGTTTATGACGGAACTCCATTTCAAGAATCTTTTCCAACCTAAATGACTCTATTATATTCAAATTTTTATATTATTCTCACACACTTACAATTCAACATAAATTTGAAATGCCAGTAAAAAGCAATCTCATTGGTAGACTCTGGTACTGCTGTTCATACATTTGGGATGATTTCTACTAGTGGAAAGGACACACATACATCTTATGGAGCTTACTGTACAGAAATACTAACATGATGATGCGATACAAGAATAAAACTTACTTAAAACTACATATGTATTTCATGGGAAAAAAGTCCTTTTTTAAAAATAATGATTTTTTTTATTAGCATTGACCTTTTATCACTCTGACTATGGTAGTAAGAGAAAACATCATGCATTTTATAATAGTACATTGGGACACACTACTCTAGATATAAATACATCATCTGCTCTGCAACTTAGGAGCCCTAGTTTGCTAAATAGCAAATTTAAGTTAGAGGACGTTTGTAGCAGATGATGAAATGTGTCTCAGTCATGCTTACCCCCAAGCTAGTTTGAATCATAAAATCTGAGTCTGAAGACATAGTAATATAGAAGAGGAAATATAGCACGGCATTTACTTGCCTACTCAGTGGTCATCAACAACAAAATATCAGCCCTACGTAAACATGAATCTTGCAGAAGGCAAAAATTGCAATTATCTAAGGTTGAAGGCAGGTGACTTATCTTCTTGAGACTTGATTATTTTACAACATTTCTGTGAATGTTTCATATGGAGAATGCTTTCATCTGGAACAAATAATGTGATTTCTAACTTAGAAATAAATATTTTGGGTAAATTGTTTTCTGTTTACTGTCATTCTAAGCTTAATCTAGAATACTAGATTCTTGATCAAGAACAGAACTTTATATTGTTTCTTCTGTCTGATTTAATTTCCTTATGTCTTGGAGGGACATCATTTAAGGTGGTGTCTTGATTTGAATGACAGCTGTCTGATAAGCAAGGCAGGAGCCTTCCTTGGAATGGAGAATGCAAACCAGCTCCCTCTGAATTATTATAATTTTGAAATTAAGGAGCTCTCAGGCAAAGATATGAGGACAGGAATAACAGTTCTTTACCAGTATGTATAATAAAGCAAAGAAACAACAACAGCTACATACAGCATCAACAACAAACAGAACCAGGGACCCAGTGACCCCTTCTCGGCCAGGGGTGCAGTTCCAGTCAAGGCCAGCGGGGGCGCTGCTGGCTCCCGGCGGGCAGGGTGGGTGTGGTGATTCCCCCATGGCAGCAGGGGGCGCTGTGGCGCGGGCTCAGGGAGCATGCAGTAATGGCGGACAGGCTGAGATGGCAACAGATTGAAGAGAGGCTTTGCTTCACAAACCCCTGGGGCAGCCGATCCCTGTGCCCCAGCAGGACTCTGAGGAGCACCAAGTCGGAATTGCAGGAATGAGCAAAAATCCTTGGCTGGTGGACAAGATGTATCGGAGAATCTGGAGCTGTGGCTGGAGCCAGGGCATGTCTTGGCAGGCAGGGATGCGGGGCTATTGTGTAGCAAAAACTCGGAGCAGGGCTGAAGAAGCAGCAGGGGCGGGACAGCGGCAGCCCGGCTCCCAGGAGGGCAGGGAGAGTTGAGCCCAGGATCCCAGGGACCTGAGCAGGTGAGGACAGGTCCCTCTTTAGTGAGATGGGTGTTTACAAGGTCCCAGTTCAGAGGCTGCTCTCACAAGCAAAGACTCACCTCATGGCAGAAGAAGCAGCCCTGGGCTCTGGTGGCAGCAACAAACTCCCTTCCCAAGCAGCGACCAACTATCCTCCTCCGAAAGCCAAGAGCCAGCAGCTGCCCCAGCCCCCTCTCCTGAGGGGGCCACCTCCCTGTTGTCTTGGCCACCTGCCTGTCTCAAGTACCCAGCCATCAGCACTTCCTAGCAACTCAATGGGAAAAAAATCCACAAGTAAAAAGGAAAGAAATCCAACTCCCAACAGGTGGGAAAATAATAGAGTAACACGGATAAAAAGAATACATCTTGCTGAAGTCCCTTAAGTATATCTTTCTTACTGCATAAGGTGTTTAAAACTCCTTGTAAGCTGTTGTTTTCATAGTTCTCCAAGTTATTGCTTCTGTATGAAGTTCATTATCAGCCCATTTATAATAAGAGGAATTGAAAACCAATAAATCTGAGATTTCCAAACTGGAAACTTTGTGAACTATCAGTAGTCTTTTGATCTTGCATTCCAAAATAATACTGTATATTTTTTTGTAGGGCCTCACTGCCTTCTCATTGATATGAAGCTGTAGAAAAAGCAGATTGGTCTGAAAATTTTTCAGAGGCCACAAGCAGGTTATTTGCAGAAATGTTTCTCTTATATTTCAAATATTTCTTTTCTTTTTCTCCTTTTTCTAGCTTTTCTCTCATAACATGATAATTTGTGATATTCATCTGGTACCTTTTTCTTTTCTTGAAAGTTATTGTAATTCTTCCATTTCTAACCTTCAATTTATGTTCCATTGTGTCCTACTGAAATTATTTCCTATTGCACACATTCCCCAGTTTGGATAGTTTTATTATTGTGCCCTTTTCAATTCACTAAGGACACCTTTATATCCTGATGGAAGTTTTTCAAAACATAGATGACCTAAATCTTAACAGGATATGTGGTATCATTTCCCAAGAAGATTTCTGTTTCACTGTGTGATCTTGGAAGATCATTCTTAAGTATCACAGATATGAAATCGTTATGAAATGAATTTCCCATGAAAGTAACCTCTTACCCTAGAGAGATTAAACATTTGCTTTGTATGTACCATCTCTTCTGAATGAGAATAATAGCACAGTGCACTGTGAAAATATATTGGGATATACTATTTTATATTATACTGGGGTGGAAAAAGAACACTAAAATATTCTTTACAAATAGATGAAATAATTTCTACTTATGTCAGTGTTGATAAAGTGACACATTGTCTAAAAATGATACAAGGAACACTTGGAAATTGTTTCATTTATAAAAATTCAAAATTCACAAGCCTTTGCGACACCAGTGCAGACAACAAAATTAACTGGCTTCTTTGTTCATTATAATAGAATTTAGTGCAGTGATCCTGTGATCTTGTTTTTCCTGTGCATTAATGGTTTTTGTTCACAGAACAGAATCCTTTCTCGAACTGATGTGTATTCAAGTATGACCCTAAACCACTTTTTGAACATCACTTTGTACCCTGTTTGAAAATTGAGTTAAATTTTCTTTTGTTACAATTTCCTGTGATTGCAATGACACATTTCAAACTAACTTCTTTGCAGTACATTCCAAAGGGAAAATCTTCCTATCTCTATGGCATCAGTTGGGATACAAGAAAAAAATTAAGTTACTCCATAATTGTAGGCAACTTGGTTCATGCTGCTTTGTATTGTGGTGATTACATGGGTTCAGGACACTGATTGCCATTGAACTCTGCTGAAACAGTGAATGCTTGAAGTCTAATGTATAAAAGCTCTGAAGATCTGACACCAAGAGGAGGAAGGAACACACAAAACAGACTCTTCTTGCTGCCCTTTAAACTGTGTCACTGAGACTGGTTTCAGAGCAGAGTAGCCTTAGTCACCTGCTTTTTGTCTGTGGGAACAGAGATTGATTATGACTTGATTAAGTTACTTGACATATATTGCAGGGAATCAGATTGATCTGCTGGAATACTTTCTTCTTTCAAGAATGAGCTGGTTCTTGTGCACTAAAATGAATGTTCTATTCTGGAGCCCCCTTCTTTGCTCCCTATCTAAACTTCTTCCTTTTCAGATCTCATTCCAAGGTTTTCTCTTCTTGCTTTATTGCCTTCTCTTGCTCTAGCCTGACTCAGTAACGAGACAAGTTAACTAATATTGAAAATAATTTATATTCACAAAGATTGTGAGAGTTCTGGCATGCCTTTTCACTTCTGCTAGAAGACTTTAAGCCAAAATAAATTTGGTTGAATTGGCCCATATCTTCTGGCAGATTGTGCAAGATTTTCATCACCCTTCTTTCTTTCTACTTCTTCCATCCCATTATGGTTCTGCTGTGATCATGATGTGATTAAAGTTGAAACATTTTATCAGTGTTGCAATAGAGTATCAGTGTATATATAAGAACACAAAAATTAAGGAAATCTTATAACAATCACTCACCAAAATGAACAATTGTAGTGCAGACACATTACACAGAGCAAGGTGAATTTCTGGAACCAGGGAAAGCCCAGGAGAGCGCCAAGACACTCTGTTGATGGGAGGAAAAGAGCCAACAAAACTTCAACCCTGAACATGAGGAGAACAGTCTTCAGATTGCTCAGGGATCTAGTTAGTAAGAACCCTATGGAAAATACTTTTGAAGCTACTGGGGTCCATCAGTGCTGGTCATTTTCCAAGCATCACCTCCTAAAGACACAGCAGTAGGAGTTTCCAAAATGCTGGAAGTCAAGGGGCTGAGGCAGAAGGCCAGCTTAGCTAACCAGGGATCTTCTTTTGGAGTTAAGTCAGAAAAAGAAGTTTTATAGCCAGTGGAAACAAGATAGGGTGACATGGGAGGAATACAGTGATGCTGCTCACCTCTGTACAGAGAAAATTCATGTGGCCAAAGATTAACAGGTATTATTGAAAAATATCTGAAGGACAGTGCATTGATCAGCCACAGCCAGTATAGACTCATGAGGGAAAGTCTTGTTTGTCAAACTTAATTTCTTTTTAGTATAAGTAGCCCATCTAGCTGACCAAGGGAAGTAAGTCATGTGATCTTTTTGGATTTCAGAAAAGCTTTTGATAATGTCTCTCACAGTATCCATCTGGATAAAATGTCCAGCAAATGTCCCAGCAGGATAAACACATAATGTGATATGTGAAGAACTGGCTCACAGGTTGAACACAAAGGGGAATTGTAATGACTGAGGTGACATCGTACTGACAACCTGCCACTAGTGGGATTCCACAGGGCTCCACCCTCAGAATTATGCTCTTCAACATCGTCATAAGTGACTTGAACATAAGACTTGAAGGAATACTAAGTAAGTTTTCCAGTGACATTAAAATGGAAGGAGCTGTTGACTCCCTGAAAGGAAGGGAGGGTCTGCAGAGAGACCTCAGCAAATCAGAGGGTCGGGCAATCACCAACCATATGAAGTTTAATAAAAACAAGTGCCAGATTCTGCACCTGGGACGAGTCATCCCTGGGTGTCCACACAGACTGAGGAACGAGAGGCTGGGGAGCAGCATTGCAGAAAGACAGCTGAGGTTCTTGGTCAATGGCAAGTTGAATCTGAGCCAACAGTGCTCTGGAAGCCAGGAGGACCAACCCTGTCCTGGGGGTAATCACCAGCTGGGGAAGGGAAGGGATTGTCCCTCTCTGCTCTGCACTATGGCAGCCTCGCCTCAAGTGCTATGTAAAGAAAGATATAAAACTATCAGAAAACATCCAGAGGAGAGCTAAAACAGTGGTAAAGGGCCTTGAAGGGAAATCATAGGGTAGTGGCTTAGATCACTTGGTCTGTTAATCCTGGAGAAGAGGAGACTGTAGGGAGACCCCATTGCAGTCTACAACTTCCTTGCAGGGTGAAGAGGAGGGGCAGACACTGATCTCTTCTCTCTGGTGACCAAGGCAATGGCATGAAGCTGTGTGAGGGGTGATTTGCATTGGATATTAGGAATAGGTTCTTCACCCAGAGGGTGTTTGGGCACTGGAACAGACTCCCCAGGGAAGTGGTCACAACACTGAGAGGGTTCAGTAAGTATGTGGACAATGACCAAGGTGTAAGGGGCTTTCCTGTGCAGGACCAGGAGTTGGACTTGATGATACCTGTGGATCTCTTCCTACCCAGGAAATTCTATGATTCCACAAAATAAAACAAAACAAAAAGAGAGAAAAGAAGGTATCTTAATTGATGAAAGATTTAAATGAATTTTTATCAGATGTTCATTTAAGTGATATAGAAGAAGACAACACACTTAAATTTTTGCAGAGAAAAGTTTTTATAAAGAGGGCCAAGTCACTGTCACAGGTGTACTGATCAATACTATTCAATTAGAGAAATAAAATGAAAACCTCTCTGTACTCAAACACAAATCGACAAAAATGGAAAAAGGGAACATAAGGAAAAGACTTAGTCAGAAATGAAAAATGTTAAATCAATACCACAGAGGTGGTCCATGCATATTTTCCTTTAAAGGAAAAATTCAGTTACCGTGCTACCTCTCAAAACCTCTGCTTTCTCAGAAATTGTGTCTCACTTCTGATCAATGGTGGAGGTCTGGAAAAGTATTTTTCATATGAATGACAGCTTGGAAATCCTGCACAGATGGAGTATTTACTCCACTAGAAGTTTTTTGTTATAACTCTAATTTTTTACTGTATTTTGCATAACTATTGTAATTGCATCACAGCTGTGTGTATAAATAAGAATTTCAAGCAGTTTAATGTTTTTCAGATGAACTTCAGAGAGCTATTTGCATCTCTGGCAATATCTCTTTTCAGGCATAAACACTACTTTCTGAGCTGGAAAATAATAAAGTCATATTCTGCTTTTACATTGAAAACTATTAACAAAGCTGATTCTCTTGCTGGTCAGAGTACTTTCTTTCTAATCATTCCATTGCCTGGGAAAGCACTCAAAATGTAGGGATTGCCTTTAGACCATTTTACTCCTGAAGCATGATTATCTGAGTTGGCTCCCAGTTTCATTCCTCTTCCTTTCCATTTTGTCATGGTTGTAATAGAAGAAAACCAAAGTAATTATAATCAGACTGATGATAAAACTAAAACCTATGCCCTAGAGTATCTGCTCCTGTGCCCAACCTGTGGCCAAAGGCTTGTGTGAATTGCTGGTAAATTAAACAAAGCAACATTTGAGAGGATTCTTTCTGCAACACCTGCCTATAACTGTTCTGTTATGGAGAAATGAGGGACCACTCGTAGAAAAACTTGTACTGTAGAATTTTTTTTTTTGGAAATCCACAAAAGAATCTTCTGGATCTTCTTTGCCTTTTTATACTGTGCAAGTTTTATGGTATGAAAACCTGTCCTATAAATGCAAAAACAAAATTATGAAACATAGTGATAAAACCACTTTTTCTAGGTCTCTTTACTCTGGAATTTGTTTTTAGGTGTCCCTAACCATATGGCCAAAACAAATTAAGGAGGCTAAAAGTTTGTCTTTGTCTAGAATGAAATTCATTGTTTTGGGTTGAGAATAACTTTTTTGGTTTTAAGAGTGATGATAAAACCAAACTTAAATCCAGGAGACTGGATAATGGAAGTGGAAGTGAAAGTGACAGCAGCTGAAGCAGGAGGAAAAGACTGAGAATTTCAAATGCTGAAAATCATTTGGGTGAGAAGACTGGGTAACTTTTCCTCCAGAATGTTATTCAAAGTGACACACAGTCAGCTTGATTGTGGAGACCATAATTCAATACACACTATGGGTAGAAATGGAGACAGATTTGAAAAAGTGTTGTTTACAAATTGACTAGTCCTTGAAAATGGACTAGTAAAAGCTAGTAGATCATGTGTCTGAAAGTACTGAGCAAGTAGAAATTACATTCTAATGCTAAGTAGGTTTTCTAGTTCTAGTGATTGCTATCCTAGTATTTATTTTTGAGAGAGAAAAGCTCCAGTGTATGAATGGCTTGCATGTAAACACTAGCATTTTGGTTATTGTGAGACATCTGTACTGACTCTACTGAAAAAACTTATACATTATGACAAACTAAAACAATTTTGGAGAATTTAAGCAAGAAGATGGTATCTGAGCTGGAAATAAGAAAATGGAGGAAATATTTTTGTCAAAGATAATTTGGAAATTATCACAATTATATAAGCTTTTTTTTTATTGTTCTACTTACTTTGAGATGTTAATTACCTATTTTTAATTACTTTGTGGTTGTATTGCTGTATTCAATTTGTGTCACACAAAGTGATAAAGTTAGTCAGGTATAGCCTTTGTGCTTGGTAAATCTGTTCAGGCCTTTCACATGCCTAGAAATTGCTTTTCTAGGGCACCTGTGATCTTGAGAATGGAGGACTGGCTGACTTCAGTTTCCCACATCCTTCTCTATACCCTCTTTGGGACATAAAATTAGTATTTTTCTAGTTGATTTTTGCAATTCTGAGAACTTCTTCTGTTCACTGCTGTCTTTCCAAGCTGGTGAAACATCTTTGTGATGACTTTAGCCAGGTTACTCTGCAATGCTGAATATTTGGTTAGAAACTCTGGACTTGTACGTGTTCATCTTATTCAAGCAGTGCTTGACTAAACTTTTTTCTAATCACACCCTTCTTCTCCAAGCTCTGTTGCCAATCATATGGACTCAGGACACCAACTTTTCACTGAAAACCTGCAGGGAGAAGAGAGACTAAATACATCAGTCTTTGCTTTATTACTAGAATATCCACCACACTCACTACTCAACCAAAGATTTTATTGGCTTTCCTTTTGCTTCAGTGTACACCAGAACTTTCACATTGACCCTCACTTATCCTTCTAATTTTCATTCCAATGAAGCATTGGCTTTTCAAATGCTCCTTGAGTTCTTCTTTGTAATAAATATATGGCTACCTGTACTGCTCTGAGCGTCTCTCCTTGCATTTGAGCTTAGTTGGGGTTCTTTAACCTGTCTGGGACTTTTTGCTATGACTGCTCATTTTCTTGCACTCAGATGATTTGATTCAAAACTTGACTCACTTTTTTGATAATTTTTGTGCTTTAAGGAAGCTACCCCTGAAGATCAATCAGATTTCATGAGTTCCTCTATCTTCTATGCAACTCATGAAATCCTGCCAGCAGTTCACTAAATAGACTGAAAACAGTTCTGAAGTTTGAACGTTCTCCTGCTGTTTGGTTCCCTGCCTTGCCTCAAGATCTTTAATTCTTCTGTCTACAGGTCACAACAGCATAGATTGTCAGTGACTATCATATCCCTAACCAGTTCTTGCTATGTAGTAGAGCACCTTCCTGGCTGATCTATCTCCTAACTTTTGGGGAAAAAAATAACCCAACACACTTTTTAAACTTTTTAGATTAAGAGTGTTTCAGAGAGTTGTTTTTTTCAGTAGATATCATCCCTCTATGAGAATGAAGATTTGTGACTGGATTATCTTCCATCTGTCTGGATGATGCTTAGTATATCTTGAATAATGCTCAGTCTATTTTTTCTACTTTTTGGTAGCTGCCACAGTCATTCCTTAATACATCTCTTTGACCTTTTACAGATCCTGTTTCAGATTATCATTCTATTGCAGAGCTCCATTATTATTTTTGTTCCTTTATGTAGAATGAAATAATTCTTCTCTTTTTCCTGAAAATCATGCATCCATCTGTCTCACATTTCCATTCATAAAAAAATATCCCATCTTGCTTTTCTGCTTTATTGCCTCATTTTTGTCAGGTATCACAGGTTCCTTGACAGCAGTCTGCTCTTTGAAGATTATTATGGCTTTGTAGGAACCAAAGCGCTTGAGAGCAATGAGAGCAATGGATTCACTGACAGGATATATCTGTTCCTCCTGTAGCCTTTCTCCTTAATTTGACTGGGAATCTCTCACAGGTCCCTGTCCTCTTCACCTGAGTCCTCAGAGACATGTAATCAACCTTGTTCTCATTGTCCCTGAGCAGTAACTCAAGAGCTAGATGAGTTCCAGCAGTCTGTGAAAGGGTGAGGATTCACTCCCTGGGCAAGTGGTAAGCCTCCTTCAAACAGCAAATTTGATTGGAAGGCAGGTTTGAGTGCAAGGTTGCACTTTGTTCTGTATTCTGACTTACAGCCAGTTTTGGTTTTTTGGTTGTTTTGTTTTTGTTTTGTTTTTGGGTTTTTTTTTTCCAAATATGTAAACATTCCAATTAAGAGAATCCATTTATTTCACACATTTTATTGACAACAAGCCCATTTAAAAAAATCTAATTTCTTCTTGCAACCCTCCCTTAAACAGAGACTTTATTCTTTCCAATTCCCCTTCTTTCTCCTGTTCACCTGAAGGAACTGAATGGTCTCTCACATGATTAGAGAATTCTTTGAAAACCACTAAATGAAAATAACTTCTAAAGAGAGTTGAACTCTTGAGGTACACTGTTTATGCGCCAGTAGTGCAGTCAAGGTGATATCTGTGATATTTCAGAGATTATTGCTTCAATTCAAGACTCATAAAATGTAATGGCTATTTTTTCTTGGAACCTTTCACTTTATTGCAGCTTGTATAACAGTATGAAATGTGTAGCTTATTTTCAGCCACTTTGGTAAATGTGCAGCTTGCCCTAGAGGTTTGGATCAAAAGGTAATTTCAGGCCTACTGAATATGAAGGGCCAGTTTTTGTGATTCATATTGGCCCAGATATCTCTTTGATGTTGGTGGATACTTAAGAGATAAAAGAACTGGAATTTTAGACCTGATGCTGCTTAGCCATCTGTATTTTAATATTTCCCTTTAAATAAGAGGGAAACCTATTTCGTTCTTCAATCTATTTAGATTAGGCAGTAGAATAACTGGACTGAACTTCTCTGCCTATGGAGCTTTGGATTCTCTGCATTAGGGAAATGTCTGGTTCTTTAGCAGCTGAAGTAAAGACTCAGTTTCCTATATTTAGGAATCAGCTTCAGGAATTTTAGCTCTGATCCTAAGAGGATAGCTTAAGAGGTGATAAAAGGAAAGCAAGTAGAAAGTCTTTAAAATGAAATTTTTAATGGGAAGGACTAGATTATTCAAGCATTCCATCCACTAAAAAATTATGTCTCTGGAGGTGAGTAGTGGGGCCGGTACTGTTCTTCCTCTTGTCAGTGATGCACAGTAGAATTGAGGGCACCCTCAGCAAGTTCACTGGCACGATCATATTCTGCGGAGCAGTCAACATGCTGGAGGGAAGAAATACCATCCAGAGGGGCCTGGACAGGCTCATGAAGCCTTGTGAAGTTCAACAAAGTGAAGCTCAAGGTCCTTCACCTGGGACATTCCCAGGCACACCTACAGGCTGGACAGACAAATGATTGAGAGCCACCTTAAAGAGAAAAAGTTGGAGGTGCTGCTTGATCATGAACCAGCAGTGTGCACTCACAGCCCAGAGAGGGAGGGCTGGGACTAGATGATTTTTAAGGTCCATGCCAACCCCTTGACTCTATTACATTACTCTATGATCCTCATTTTGCAGTAACTGAATCTTTCTCAGGCTTTTCTGAGCTGACTGAGGAGACTGATTCTGTAAAGTGATTAAAAATCAGAAAATAAGATCTCAAAGCAAGATTTCAAGAACTGCATTTATTATTCATCTTTTTTTTTTTTTTTTTTTTTTTTTTTTTCTGTAAGAGGAAATTAAGAACAACTATAATATGTTTTGAAAATTTTCTTTTGTGTTTGGGACTAGAATTTGTCTCAATGTTTTAATGAAAAAACATCCATTTATCCAGCTATACAGAACTATTCTGATCATCTCCACACACTGATTTGTAGTCCAGCTGCACAACATTCCTCCTACCAGCTTTATATGAATGTAAGAATGCTGTTGTAGCATCAGAAGGAAAAACACTTTTTCCTGTTCTTATGCGAAGCTATGCTTGTGAGCTGAACCAGATCCCCTCTAGATGAATAAGATCATTTCTGCAATCATGCTGCAAGAACCAGCCAGGCTTCCCCATTGTTCACTCAAAATTATTGTGAGGAAGAATTATCAATAGACAGGCACTTGAAATCCACAGGCTTACAAATGGGAAGTGAGGGCCAGGACTGACTTATGTGAGAAAGGAACTGTCATTATGAGTCCTGCTGTCCGGAAGAGATGAAGGATGAGTCCTAGTGTTCAGAATATTAATTCTTTGCATAGACAGAACAAAATTCCTGACATTTGTCAGCATTTTCTTATAGAGTTGTGCAGGTTTTGACAAGGATAATTTTCTTTGTAGTAGCTAGTATGGAGCCAGGTTTTGGATTTGTGCTGAATGCTGTTGATAGCACAGGGATGTTTTTACTACTGTTGGACAGTGCCTAGGCAGAGTTAAGACCTTTTCTTCTCCTCACACTGCCCCACCAGTGAGGAGGCTGAGAGTACATTACAATTCAGGAGGGGACACAGGACAGCTAACCCTGACTAACCAAAAAGGTATTCCATTCCTTATGGCATAGTGTTCAGCATATACAGCTGGAGCAGGAAGAAAGTGAGGAAGACACACTCAGAGTTTGTGATGTTTGTCTTCCCAAGTTACTGTGATGTGTGATGGAGCCTTGCTTTCCTGGGTATGGCTGAACACCTCTCATTTCAATGAAAGTTAGAAGGAAGTAGGCTTCTGTGTTATGTGTATGGCTGAAAGTAATTTTCAGGTATTCAGGAAGTAGGAAAAAAAAAAGTGCTTTTAGTAGAAAAAAAATTGCTTTTATATCTTATTTTATTGGATTGGAGTGTTCCCAGAAGTCATAATGATATGTTGTCTATCTTTAATGATAGGAAAATATTTTTTGATACATCATTTAAGAGGTTCAATTATTTTGATTTAAAGTTGTTTACAGTCTCTGAAATTCTAATAAAATATATCCAAGATTATGTGGCCATAATTTTACAAACAAAAAATTATTTGGATAGGAGTGAATGTATTCTTCAGGTGTGAAAAGCACTTAATACGTTATGAAGTATATGAATATGAATATGTTAGAGAATATAGCATATATGAGGTAGATTTAACAAATAGTTTTTTTTACTTTTCTTCCCCAAAATTATGTATTTCCATCTTTTTCTGTTATTCTGAGGAGTCTTGTGCAAGTTTTATTACAGATAATGCTGTCTTGATGATGAACATGTTCATTATGCTATCTATTAGCCTGTGTCTTGTCATTCACGGTGAGTAATTTGACCAGTCATTGTGACCCTTATTGAAAGTAAAAGGAATGAAGATTTATCTTACACAACTTCTCCATTGTAGGGGAAGAGCCAAACCATAGGAATTCTGTTTGCTTATTAGATAAGTGTGCCTATTGCATGCTATGATTTTATCACTGGGTCAAATATACCAATGGATTTGACAATTCAGTCCTTCCTACAAGATCTGCCCTTTAATCTTAAGGTTTTAGTACAATTCAAAGAGTGAATTTAACAGGGCTTGAGATACAACCATGATTTGGAGATACAAACTTTATGCAAATCAAATATTAAAATGGACAGAATAGCTACATAATTTTAGAACAATTTGCTTCAGTTTTTGAAAGAGAGGCTTCTCTTGATAGAGAGTTGAGATCCAGGAACCGAGAATGACAGCAGGATGGTGAAGAAAAGTGGACAGAATAGTCTTGTTTTCCAGGAAGTGTTACTAGCTTGCACATTTTCTGGAAAATATGAGAGCATTACGATCATGATATTAAAAACTTGTATTGAAACTTTTTTTTTTTTTTCTCTTAAAAATAATGGTTATTCCAGGGAGATGGTGTGGCTTAATGAAGGGGTATATTGTCTATACATGCTATAGCTGGTTGTTTGGAATGGCTCACAGGAAAATAAAGAAGATTGGATCCTACATTAGATCCCACTATGCCAGTCACAATTGATATAGGAAAAGGTTCAGTTAGGTCTACTGGAAAGTCTCCACTTCCCAGAAACGAAAGGAAAACTTTCCAGCTTGAATGCTAAAAAAATATTGTTTCTTCACGTCTTACATTTGTGACTTCAGAAAAAACTATTTGATACAGGACATATGATTTCTCTTAATGTCTTAACACACAAAAGATCCTAGGATTTTTAAATTTCTACTTCATGCAAACACATCTTGGGGTACTCTTAATCATGCTGATATCTGAATGATGAATTATCCTGGAACATGTGTAAGTATCAATAAAAAAATATACTATCAAATGAGATACAAAACATGTCTCTAACGGGCAGCTAGTCTTCCTCTTTGTTAAAGTAAAATATATATAAATATGTATCTTTTCCTACTTCTGAAGGAGAAAGAGAAGCTAAGAATGGTCCCAAAACTGCATTAAAGGCTTCATGCCCCTGATCTGCTCCTCCTGTAGCTTTAGGCAGAGGAGGAAGAGGGCTTGAATTCTCATATTACAGCATTTGGGTGTGTGTATATGTTTTGGATTTTGTCTGTTTTAAAGTAGCCAAAGGGTTGAAGAATCACTGAGGAAACGAGTTAGAAATGGAAATTTGGTAATGAGAAATGATCATCTTAGGAACATGAGCAGGAGCAGCTGTAAGACTGCATGAGCATGAAAGCCTGGATGCAGGAAGAATAAAAATCACTTCCTCATTCTCACAAGATAAAGGAGTCAAATATGTTTTGTCAAAATGAAGCCCAGTTGTATTATAATTTTGGCTTCATATATACATAATAAAAGAACAGCCCGTAGTTTAATTTGCAAGCTCGTCAACACCAGAGAAGTAATTGAAGTGTGTGCATTAAAATAGAGTGCTGGGCAGTGAAAACAGACATATTACTGCAGGATATGAAATCTCCTATGGAAAGGGTTATGTATTTCTAAGGCAATAGATAAACAAAAACTGATAATTATGGGGTAAGATCCCTGTAAGGATAAAATATCGTTGTTATTGTCAAATATCTCTCGAAGAAATGTTGACATTTTGCGGGGGGGGGAAGTTAGATGCCTCAAAAAAAACTTAGTTACAGACATCTTTGGGTCATGAAACAGCCTCTTGTGATTGTAATTTCTGTTTTTTAAGTCTTCATGAGACTTTCTATTATATCTGAAAGAATCTTTGCCGGCTTATAGCACCAGATGCTTTTCAAGTTGCAGGAGACACAAACATGCAAAAGGAATTTGTAGATTGCTTTTCATGAAAAAAATAGTGCATTTAATTCAATTCTTAAGCTAGCATTCATATGTCTATTTTATAAAAGTACTACAGAATTTGTTGATAGTATTTGCATTGCTTTCAAAGAGCAAACTTGTTTCTTTTAAACTATAGATTGAAAAATCTACTTATGTTCAACATAGTGCTGTTGAAAGGTTTCTGAACTATTATGGAAGTAGTTTCATTTTAGGATTTTCTAAAGAACTCAAAAATCAAGGAAGTTAGACTAGTTTGGGAGTTATTGCTAGGTTTCCCATTATTTTATTGTCAGGGTTTAGGGATCAATCCAGCTGGTATTACACCTTCAAAGTCTCACGTAGGAGGAGTTATAAAAACAACCTGTGGACTTTGACTTGCAGATTAAAATTCACTTAGGTTTGAAAGAGATTTAATATTGAATATTTTCTAATTATATAGGACAGATGGCATTAAGAATCAATAGGATATGAATATGAAGAAGGAATGAGAAGGAAATATGAACCAAATTGCTGTCAGTCTTAGGAAAAAGAGCAGAGTTTAATCAACTTGATTTCTAGGAGGATAAAAACTACTAATTAATAGG
Organism: Sylvia borin; assembly: GCA_014839755.1. Lineage (NCBI taxonomy): Eukaryota > Metazoa > Chordata > Aves > Passeriformes > Sylviidae > Sylvia > Sylvia borin. Next base: position 80,566,169 of record CM025957.1, read on the forward strand.
TAATAGAATCACAGACTAATCACCAAAAATGCCAATAAACACTAAGGGGAGGGATGCTGTATCTTAATGAGTGCAAGTGCCTTGAAGACTGAAGGGTATTTAATTGCCTAAAGGAATATAGGACTCAGGATGGAATGCAGAAGGAGGGCCGTTTTGGGCTTGTGTAAAAGATTTTGCAGAACATTTTAAGGGGATAATGGTCCTGTCAAAGATATAATGAGATATTTAGAGAAGGACCAAAGGTGGAGAAAGGGAGGAATAGGGGTGAACTGGGGGAACAAGCACATGCAAATGGAGAGACAAGGAGGCAGGGTGAAGCAGGGACAGAGAAAGGACTTCTGTATATGATACTGAGTAATATGTGGCCAAAGTGTAATAAGCCACATCCTAATATATCAATCATTGAGGGACCAGCCATCTGCAGAGAAGTGGCCATAACTAGCAAGACTCGGAGGTGTTTTGTAAATCAGAAGGTTTAATAAGGAAAAATATCAAAATAGCTGGCATTACAGAAAACAAATAATAAAGCTGTGCACAGGTGTCTGAGAAAACCTCTGACACCTTCCTAAGACACTCCAAAACCCCCCTTACTTCCTTAGTGCTCCTTCTTAAATACTGAATGTTCTAGGAGGAATAACCTGGCTTGCAGCCAATAAGATCACTATGAGGATTTGGGTCACACTCTCAGAGCCCAATCCATGCCACTGTGCTGGCTCTGAGCCAATCTCTGTCAGCACAGTATGGAAGTTTCTGGGTTCTTTACCTTAAGGGATGAGTCATAAACTTTTCCCTATGTGGAAAACACTTCCTGGGCATGGGGGATGCTTTACTACAAGTATAAAGAGACTTTTGATCAATGGATTAGGCTAAACACTCGATCTGATCACCAGAATCTTTAATTTCTGCACATTAAAGGCTATTTCTGCTTTCCTCAGTGGAGTCCTATCTGGTGTTTTTGTGTTGAGGTCTAAATGCCCATAACTGAAAAGAGCGTGAATGTTTCACTGGGGAATTTCAGTGTTGCAGTGTGTGCTTCACCAGATAATCTCAAGCCAAATTAGCTGCTGCATGGGATAAGAGGTCTGGCAGAAAGTTATAGGAGAGAGTAGGTCTGGGTTCCAGACAGTGGAGACACCATCAGTCTGGCAGTCAGATATTTGGTTGACTGGATGGTTCTTTCACCTTCTGGGGCAGACAGCCTGGCATCTTCTGAGAAAAACAAGGTCTGGGACAACTATTGTGGGGTGAGGGAGGCATGTACAGAACAAGAGGGAGTTTGGCTACCAATAAGAAGAGTGTGTCTGCAAAACCCAAGGACTTCTACAGACAGCTACTAATAAGTAGGGAGACCAGAGGATCTGGGGCTAACTACTGGATAAATTTGGTTTCTAATAACAGGTACATATGTATGTCCATAGAGAATATCAACTAGAAGCATTCACCCTGATCTGTAGAGGAAAAACGTAGTCAGGCTAATGATGTTGACAAAACAGGATAAGAAGCTTGCATTGATCCTCTACTAACCCATTTTCATTTCCCAAATTCCAAGAAATTTTCAATGACTTTAGTTATTTTTAAAAAGGTAATTTATCAGTGTGAAACTTTACCCACCAAATGAATTTGGTTGAGTGGATCATATGTGATGTCAATGCTTTTGAAACTTTTTTTTTCCCCTCCTAGTTACAGCTTTTGCTCTGGGGAATGTTATGATCTCATCTTGACTTAGGTAACAACAACACCATGAGTTTTATGTCTTAGCTTCTCCCCAGCTTGGTCACAGCATCAAGCCTGCCAGAGCTCAAGTGTTTGGACAGTGCTGTCAGGCACATCGTGTGAGTCTTGGGGTTGTGCTGTTCAGGGCCACAGGAGATGAACTTGATAATCACTGTGAGTCCCTTCAATCTCAGCATATTCTGTGATTCTGTGATTACTTTCAAGTGTTTACTACACTTCTGGATGTGTAGTAGTTTCGTGCCATGGCAAAGATGAAAGTAGAATAATAAATCTGTTTCAAAATCATTTCTACACCTAAAAGTTGTGTTCACAATTTTGTGTTATTGAAAGAAAGAGGTATTGAATTTTCTGAAGCATGATACTGAGAAAATAGACACATTATCTCAAAAATCTAAAAAACTACCCCCCAAAAAAAATTTAGAGTTGTTTGTTTTGATTTTGTTTGATTTTGCTTTTGTGTTTCTTTTTTTTAGGATTTTGTGTGTGTGTGATGGTGTTTGTTTTCCAAATTTTGTGTTTTATGATTTTATTCATAAACTCATATTCATTCAAAAGTGAGCTCCAGTCCAGGAAAGGAGCACACACTTTGAAATAAGGTTACATTTTGGTATCAGTGAATGTTCATGTTAACAAAAGTCAACAGCTGAAAAACTTGTTCAGTGTGGGCAACTGGAGTTAATGTAATGCTTCACTAGAATCTACTTTATTTTCTCTGTGAATGAAGATCATATGAAAGATAATTGGCTTGAGGAGTACATTAGGAAGAAAAAACAAGTTTAAAGAAAGCGAAAATAAGAGGTCTTTTCCCCCCTATTCTGTAGCCTTAAGAATTTCTGACTCATTATGAACTAGCCTACGGTTGAGCAGGATCACTGAAGAATAAAGCTTTGAAGCCCTAGAACTGAATGACCACTGCCAGTATTTCTCCTTTAAAAAATAAAAAATACTTTTTTTGAAGTGTTCTGAACTGCACCGAGAATTCTTCACAAAAAATAATGAAGAAATGCTTTCTGATTTGCTGCAGATAACAGATGGTGTGAAAGAAGTCTGTCATACATAATATTCAGCTGCCAAATCTCTTCTTATAAAAGGATTGAATAAATATCCCATGCAGATGATATTTTATGAAACAGATTATTCTCCCCAAAATAGAATTTTTTTTAAAAGTTTTCCAATTCCTGCAAGTCTATAAATGTAAATAAAGTAAGAAAAAAAGATTTGTACTCTGTTTTATGGAGAGTCACAGGAGGGCTATTTTTTAAAGCATTTTAATATTTTTTTCTGTACATTAAGTGGACAATATGATTCAGATTAGGATGCAAAATTGGAACATTTGACTTAAGTTAAACTTTTTTTTCTTTTTTTTTCATTACTTTTTTTCACAGTTATTTTTTTAATAAATCTCACAAAAAATTGTTTGAATTTTTTCCCCCTCACTGGATTCTAATTAGCTTCAATGCTTTTTAGTAGGAATTAAAAAGCTCATCAGGAAAACGAGATTTCTCCAATTGGTGTTGCCACAGCTCATGACATATAGTGTTTGTTCAGGAATAAGTTGAGTTTGATTTTTCTTTTTCAGTTTTTTTTTCAGATTCTTTTTCTGGGAGGAAGGTAGTTTTTGTAGAGTTGGTGGTTTGTTTGTTTGTTTGTGTGTTTTTTAATAGAAAGATAATTATTTTGGCTCAGATTGTTAATGCAAATTAGTCACCTAATTCGTGTTTGTTTTTGTGGTTCTGAATTTTCGTTGTTATTGCTGAGATCAAGGTTTATATTGTGGTGAGAGTTAAAGGTACATACTTCCAGCAGAAGTCTTTGATTGGAAGACAGCCTGAACTCTCAGTAGTTATCAGTGTCTCACCCTGCATTGCTTTCACAATATCTGCCTCTTGAGTTATACTTAGGAGATTTCCTCAAACAGTACAATCAAAGCTTCTAGGTTGTGGTTTGGATGTCATTATTATTATTATTATTATTATTATTATTATTATTATTATTTCTTCATGTTAAAACATGAAGAATCATGAAGAAACCAAGTGATTCCCAAGCTCTGTACTGCTGGTCTCAAGAAAAAAAAAAAAAAAAAAAAAAAAAAACCTCAGATCTGTAAATATTTTCTATTTTGTGTCTGTGGCCAGAAAGTGTTGGATGAAGTCATAACGTGCTTGACAAACCTTTGGTGTTTGACATTTAAAATGCCCTTTGCCAACTGTGCTTAGCACAATGAGCATCCTGTCCTGTTGAACAAGTTCTGGCGAAACATTTTAGTTCTATTTAAGATCTCAATCAGCTACAAAATCAACCAGTTTATTTTCTCTTTTTTTTCCCCTCACATTTCCTGGCATGGAATTATCTGAACAAAAGGATAGCTCTTTGAGTTCTATCTTAGTAGTTGTCCTCTTCTCTGAAGTGAAGACTTTGAATCTTTGAAATGGAATATAGTACTTGATGCTTCCAGCAGTTTGCAGTGATTTGTCTGAATTGTCTCTTCTTATTCCTATTCAGATCTCAATGTTTATTCCAGGATAATATAAACCAGAGGTTTTTGTATTTTTTTTTCTTTTTTCTTTTCATTTTTTTTTTGGCTAACTGCAAATTTAGGCCCAAATGTCTATGTAGTTGAGCTTTGTGAAGCCAAAACTCCTAATGTTTCAGCCAGTACTGTAGTCTTTTTAGATACACAAAGAAGTATTTTTATGTCATGTTTCAACTCAGTAAGCTGAAAGGTTTAACCATGATAGACAAGAAATAGGAAGGCTTCTTTATCTTGAAATGAGGAATAATTTGGTGAAATTTTCAGATTGCTCTTTAATAATTTTTCCATAGCCACAACTAATTTGAAAGAAATTGGAGGCTCTAATACCTAAAAAAAATCAGTTAACAGAAGTTAACTGTAACATTTTGAAAAGTAGGAAAATCTAAAATACAGGACTTTCTCACATCTTGATGGAATATTTTTCACTGATAGAAGCTTATTTATTAAACCTACCTCATGGATCACTATGTGCTTTTTGCAGTCCCTACTGGGCATAATTGCCACTAATGAAACAAACAAATGCTTACAGCTAACAATAGCAGTGCCAAAATCTGATCCTGCTTGACTGAGGATATCTAATGTGAGCACAGCTGGTTGCCGTAGATAGTACAGAATACGTTCCAGAAAGGTACTGAAGCAAAAGGTGTGAAAACCTTCTTAACAGCTCTGGCTTGCATATTGTACAGAGAATAACTGCAGGATGTGATTACTGAAAAGGAACTACTTATTCTTAAAAGACCAATCACCTTCCCACACGAGTCAGAAAACTGTATCACAGCATGTGATGCATTAGCAGGTTTTCAAAGCTCTTGTCATGAAATTATCTTGATGTTCTTATTTGGTATATTTTTGATACTTCCTGCTATGGTGTGTGCATTCAAATGTAATCTCTTAGGTGATGAATGACGAAACATGTTTTTTTTTTTATTTCTGGATTAAGTTGTAATGCTCTTGAAGCTGGAAGACACATCTTTGTGCTTAGAGAAGCAATATTTTGGGCTATCCCTTTAGCTGAAGCCCCGTGTAATTTCATACTGCAGGTTTCTGTTTAAGTTAGATGCAGGTTGTTGATAGGTGGGCTGCATTCCTCCATGTTTGCCCTTTGAGTGTCCTTCCTCACGGCATTCTGTACAGTTTATTTTCCCTTTCTAGATTTAAAAATGAGGTTTTGATATTTTGAGTTAGCTTCATTGGTATCTCCAGTGACACCAGTGGAGCTTCTTATTAAGTGAAATAGCTCTTTTTTAATGAAGGAGATTAGAATTTCACTGCGTGGGAGCAAAATCCAACAACAATATCCTCAAATGTGTTAGGGTTGGTTGATTTGTGTTGTTGTGAGGGTTTTGAGTGTGTGGAGGGTGTAGAAAATGACAATGAAGCTTATATTTATGTAAAAGAGAATACAGAGTATCAAACCCACTGATTTTTAACTTTTTTTCACTAGCCTGAGTCACTTTTTATATTTTGCTCACTAAACCTACTTTGAGTGAGGGAGGACTAAGAAGTAGATATTGGCTCACTTCTTTATGAGAATGGAGTAGGAAGAATGTACAGGGCTATTTAAATTACCCAAGCTTCTAAACACAATGTCAGTGATAATTCAATTACAAATCCTTGATCAATAAGTGGAAAGGAGGAAGAAAGTCTCTGTTTTTCATTTGATATTTACATTTGATCTGCATAGACATTGATAAAATAAAGTAGAAATAAAAAAGGCATAGAAACCTTCATCTAATCCAAGCATGTTGCTGTCATATTTTATTAAAATCACAACTTCCAAAGGGTTAGAGAAATCTGTTAAACCAGCAGTACGACTCCTAAGCCTTAGACTTTTAATGCTTTGGATATTTTTAGCATTAAGAAAACAATATTTATAGATGGATTGAAGGAAAATATGAATTAAAAAGCATTAGTTACATGGACACATCTGAGAGAACAAGGAAATGTGCAGTGTCCTATTTCTTAATAGATCCCATATGTTCCTCAGACAATATTTAGAGTATTTATTAACACTTACATTTACATCTAACATTAACATTTTAGAGCTGTTATTTGCAATTGTGATAAAGCCATGCTTTTTGAAAGGCTTTGGCGTGGGCTATGTTTGGACTATGGGAGAATCTGTGAGACACTGAGTAATTAAAGTAATATAGATCTCACTAATAAGCCTCAAGGTCTTGGAGTTTTCTTTTCAACTTGCCATCACTTCCTCTATTTGTTTACTCCTAAGGTTTTTCAGAGAAATAGAAACCTCCCTGTGTTATGTCTCTAAAGTAACACAATGTTGTGGGGTGTTTTTTTTTTTTTTTAAGCTCAGCAAGACTTTTGGGTGTTAGGATGACCAGAAAATATATAACTGCAATTTTAGGTTTTGGGACTTGCCACTGCTTTGCTGCCTGTCAGTGGAATGGAGGAAAAGAAATCAGAAGGGCAAAAAGAAGAAAATTCCGGGATTGAAATAACAACAAAGATGCTAAATAAATCTGTGCATACAAGCAAAGACAAGTATTCAATGTTTTGTGTTGGCATGCAGACACAGAGCCAGTTTTTAGCAGGGCCTCAGCATATGTAACATTTACTGGGGAAGTCAAGTGTGATAACCATACACATTCTCCCCTCCTCCCTTCTTTGAGTTCTGCTGCTGAGCATGATACCATGAGGTATGGAAGTCATATGGTATTTGTCAGTTTGGGTCAGTTGTCCTGGCTGTGTTCCCTGGCAATTTCAGCACTTCCAGCCTACCTGCTGAGAAGCACAGTGTGTAGGGTGGTGGGTACGGAATAGCCCTTGACATGTGCACACACTGCTCAACAGTAGTAAAAACAGTGGAGTGTTGTCAATACTGGCTTTGTCACAAATTCCCTGCAGAACAGTACTGTGAAGGCTATGTGTAGGCTACTATGAAGAAAATAAACTCCATTCAAGCCAAATCTGGTATGTAGGCCTGAGATCAAAATGCTCTCTGAATCTGAGTGATTCCTGACATTAAAATCTGAGACCCTGGGTTTCCTAAGTTCAGCATGTTGTGCCATGGACTTGGTTAGATAGAATCCTAGAATTACTTTTGTTGGAAGGGACTTCTGAAGGTCATCTAACCTAATCACCTAGCAATGAGTCCAATCTCACTTTAAAGGTTTCTGGGAATGGTGCATCTTCCACCTCCCCGGGCAACCTGTTCCAATGTTTCACAATGCTTATTGTACAAAATTTCTTCCTTAAATCTAGTCTAAACCATTACCTTTTGTCCTCCTGCAAAACACCATGAAAAAGTTTCTCACTATCTTTCTCACAAGTGCCCTTTAAGCACTGAAAAGCCATTATAAGGTCTCCTGAGAGCCTTCTATTCTTCAAGCTGAGCAACCTCTTTCAGCCTGTCTTCATAGGAAAGTTCCTCCACTCCTCTGATCATCTTCACAGCCCTCCTCTGGACCTGTTCTAAAAGGTTCCTGTTTTTTCTGTGCTGAAGACTCCAGAGCTGGACGCTCTGGGTGGGATCTCATTGGACTGGAGTAGAAGAACAGAATCACCTCCCTCCACCTGCTGGCCTTTGATTCAGACCAGGATGCAGATGGCTTCCAGAGCTACAAGTGTACACTGCTAGTTCACACCCAGCTTTTCATCCCCCTCTGCCCCCAAGTCCTCCTCACTGCTCTCAATCCCCTCATTATCTCAGCCAACCAGGAGTTGCCCTGATCCAGGTGTAGCAGCTTGCGCTTCTACTTGTTAAACTGCATGATATTCCCTGGGGTCCAATTCTCAAGCTTGTCCAGGTCCCTCTGGGTGACATCCTACGCCTCAGGCATTTGAGTAACAGCATTCAGCTTGGTGTCATCTACAAACTTGCTGAAGGTGTCATCAATAAACTTGCTGACACTGATTCCACTGTCTATGACACTGATGAAGACATTAAAGAGAATTGTCCAAATATGGATCCCTGAGGGATGCCACTTGTCACTGATATTTACCTAGTTATTGAGCTGTTAACTACTACATTCTGCCTGTATCTACACAGCAAATTCTGCATCCACTGAACAGTCCATTAATCAAACACATATCTTCAATTTAGAAAAAGGAGGTTGTGGGGAAAAAACCTCCACAACAGAGGTCCAGATAGGTAACGTTAGTAGCTCTTCCCTTGTTCACTCTTTCAGACATTCTTCCATGGGGCCACAAATTTGATCAGGCAGGTTTTGCCCTTGGTAAAGCTCTGCTGGCTGTCTTGAAGCACTTCCTTGTCCTCTATATGCCTCAGAACAGCTCCTAGGAGAATCTGTTCCATGATCTTCCCACGCATCGAGGTGAGGCTGGCAGGTTCTCAGTTTCTCCTTCACAATCCTTTTAAAAATGAATGAAATATTTCCCGATTTCCAGTCATTGGGTTCTTCTCCTGACTGCTGTGACTTTTCAAATAGCCCAGAGAATGGTTTGACAGCTCCCTCAAGACTCTGGGACCTGATGAAAGGCATCCTATAGACTTTTATATGTTCAAGTTTTTCAGGTGATCACAAATTTGATCTCTTGCAGTCGAAGGAATTTACTTCTCCAGTCTACCAGTCTTCCAGTCCATCCATTCAAGAGGTGTGGGAAGTGAGATTTTTTTTTGTGAGGACTGAGATGAAAAAAATGTTGATATCTTAGCCTTCTCTTTATCTACTGTTACCAGTGTTCCAGTTGTGTTCATCAGGGAATGCCTTCTTTGACTGTACTTTTCTTACTGACATAATTATAGAAGCCCCTCTTATTCTTTGCATCCCTTGCCAAGTTCAGCTTCATCTACTTTCTACTTTGAAAACTGCACCAATGCATGACCAGTGCAGCCCAGGCTGCTTCCAGTATTGATGCCACTGATTAGCTCCCTTGCGCTGGTGACCATCATGTCCAGTATCAAATCCCCTCTACTGGGTAGATAACTCTGGTACAGTTGTTTATCATTCCTTCAGTACTGCAGGATTTGCCCGGATGGCCTACAGTTTACCACATTGCTCTGTCATAAAAACAGTGTTTAGAACATCATCTGTATTAGAAAGTTTAATATTTTTGAACTAAGTTAGTGAGCCTGGCATGTGTAATTGACTTGCGGCTTAAATAGGCAAAGAGAAAAATGAAAAAAAAGCCTCAAAACATGCATTTTTTTTTCTCCTAGAAGGATATTGTGAGGTATTTTGTTTAGAGATGGGAAGATGAGCTTCAAAACAAACTCAACCAGTCAACTGCCATTTTGCAACTGTGCAGCTGCTGATAGCAAAATGTCAAAATGAAACACCAGGGAGTCTCCTGGGACTGTAATTGAAGGTGATATATTTCTTTTAGCTCACTTTCTCCTTTTTTGTTTCCTTGTTTTTATTAGGTTATTAACTACTTCTTGTTATAAATAGGATTCTTACCACATTTATATAGAAGTTTATATAACAGCATATTTTTAAGTGCTGCTAATGGATTTTGAGTCTATCTTCTAAATAATTTGATCTCTTAAAGCTGAAGAAAGAAATATTGATGAATACACATAACTTAACAATTTAAAATTAATTCTGTTCTTTTTTATCATCTAATTTTCATCTTAGCTGACTCAGTGAGTCAGATTTGCAAAGGATAGGAAACAAATATGAAAGGAATTAGTTGTACTGTTCTACTCTTTGATTTTTGTTTTGAAGATGGGCTGTAATTACTTGAAAAAAAACCCTAAAAATCTACAAGCAAAGTTCCTATATGAATTTTCATTTTTGGGTATAAAAGCACATTCTCTGCTTGTTTGCTTCCACTGTTAGCTTTGTATCATTGCTGTGTTTATGTACAATGTTTGATCTGAATCAGTGTTTTAACATTTGATAAACAGGAAATGTGTTCTCACTCAGTGGACTCACGAATAAATATATTCTTAGGTTCATCCTTCTACTGGAAAAATAGCTGCTCTGATGAGTTAAACACTGTTAACTCATCCCTGTGTAACCTGTGAATTCACACTTTGGTTTCCTGTTTTCTTGCATGCTGGGGTAGGCTAACTGGTGTGCTTTGAAGAGGTTGCTCTTGAAGACTGACCAGCTTCTCCAGGGCCTCTTCGCCGTTTGGAACAGCACTGCACAACATCCATCCCTTTAGTTCCTGAGAAGGCTGAAAAATGCTTTACTGATGCCCAGAGTGTTTTACTGCTGCTTTTCTCCCTTGCTGTCCTCTGGGTTTTAATCTGTCCCAGCAGCTGATCCCTGCAGCCAGGTGGGGTGGTGACTGTGGGACACTTTCTGCCTGACAAGTGGGAGCAGAACAGGGTACCTGGGTACCACAGTGCATAGCAGTGTTTAACTTAAACCATGTCCTTGTTGACTCCAGTCATCAAGTTAGTTCACTGTAAGCATCAGCTATTCAGTGGTTTTGATTTATTGGACAATATGAACCTTTGTAAATGACTCAATATGTTATTGTAGAAACATGCAACAGAAACAGTGTGCATATGCTGAAGTTGTAACTCTTGTTAGTTTAAATACACTTTTTCTTTTTTTTTTTGACTAACATATATCAGACCAATTAAGAGATCTTTTTTTCTTCTTCACTGTTGGATGCTATCATTTTTAGCATCTTCTGGGCAAAGTGACTGTGACACTGAAGTTAAAATAAACACGGGCCATGAAGAGAAATCTTGTTGATTTCTTATCTTTCAACAGTTTCATCCACTATGATTCAAAAAAATTAAATTTGACAGTTCTGGACTATTTTTCTGTGTGTACCTTTGATACTTCCACACAATTGTATAAAATTGGCTTTTTTTTTTTTTTTTTTTTTTTTTTTTTTTTTTTTTTTTTTTTTTTTAAATAAGATCTCGACCTAGAGTGGGTTTGGGGGTGTTTGTTAGCTACTTTTCTTTTTAAACTTAAGAGGATGTTCTTGTCTTGAAGGAAAATAAAAATTATGAAACTAGGCATGGTTAGAAGATTTAGTTATCTGGATAAGGGAAAAAGAAACCTCATATCAGGTAAGCATAACCTGAGTAGTTTATGTAGAGGGATTATATGTGCCATTGCTCCAGGTGTCTCTCTAATATTTGACAGTATACTCAGATGAAAATTGCTAGTGCTCTTACAAAGAGAGACAACAGAAGGTAGAGAAAGCTAAAATTTGAATAATAGCTATGCTGTCCATTATAAGACACATCCTTAAGAAAAAAAACAAAGCAACAAACAAACAAAAAGGAACCACTGAACATATTTAGGAAAAAAACACCAAAAAACAAAAAACAAAAAACGAAAAAACAACAAACAAACCAACTTTAGTCTGGCTTATACTATGTCCTAGTGATACCGTCGAGACATAATTTTGATGGGACAACTTTCAATTTAACCTGATTAAGGTATTCTAATATTTTGGCACTTTCTACTATAATTCTGTCAGCTGCTTCCTGCTTCTCCCTGTATAAGTCCTTGTACATATATTAGAACACTGAAATATATGAAGAGCAGCATTACTTTTCTGATTTAAAGCTTTTCTCCGCACCCCCCAACCCTCCCAGAAATCTTGGCATTTCTGATTGTTTATTTTTAAAGCAACATTTGGACTATGAGAGATCGACAGGATCTTCACATTTTTTGAAAAAGGAGTATAAAATGTGCAGCTTCTCTGCAAAGAGGTAACTTTGTGGCATATGGAAAAAATCAGATTGGTGATAAGAGACACTCTGATGGCAGCGTTGTAGTGTGCTCACCCTTGACAGGACAAAGGCCACATTTCTAGCTATCATCAACCTCAAACCTTGTTTGTTCTTTTCCCTATATTGCCAGCTATGGCTTATCAGGTATGAATGAGAATAGTTTGCCTGCATAATGAGCAACTAATTGTTAGAGGATTTTACAGTACCACCCTCGTAATGGTTGCTGTGATGAGCTGCCTCTGTTTCCTTTTGTTGTCCATGTCTGTGGTAGCTTGTAGTTGGGGAAGATGAAGATGCTGTCCTTCTCCTGCAGCCAAGGACTTGATGCTTGACTGAGTGACCTTAAGACCAGGCAGAGTGTCAGGAACTTAATTCTACTTAGAATCAAAGTGCATTATTTTTACCTTGCTGAATTTTCATTGACTAGAACTTTTGATCAAAATTCAAAAATGTTTAGGCTTATAAAAGCAGCAATTCAAGTAAAATATACAGCAGGTTCCACTTTCTATTTGGACAGAGATGTCAGTTTGAAACTCTGTGTAGTTTAGGTTGCTTACAGGAAAGATGTATGTTATAGTATTTATCTCTTTGGCATCCTGCATTTATCTGCCCTTTGGGAGATGAAAATAGTACAACACCATGTAGGTTTAATCTGCTTCTCCTTAGAAAAGCAGAATGCCTTTAAAGTGACATTACCTAAAACTCTGTTCAGAAGAGTAACATGTTGTCCACCTTTGCTAGTGGTACCACCAAACCTGGAGAAGATTAGTTGCAAAAGAGTTCAGGCAGTTGAATTTAAGTTAAATAAAAACATGCATGTATCCTTTAAATTTCATTCTATGTCACTAACTTAAATTCCTCACAAACCTTATGCTCTTTAGTGTGGGGCATGATCTACAGGGGAAAAACAATCAAACAAACAATTAAAAACAAAACAAATAAAATACCAAAACCAAACCAAACCAACAAACAAACAAACAAAAAACCCAACCTGATGAAGCTCAAACAAACAAGCAAATAAAAAAATATGCAGCATTGGGCTGTAGGAAAATTTTGTTTTAATTTCTCAAGTAGTAGGACAAAATGTTAAATATTTCACATTTGTGTAGGAATTCTCAGGAAGAAAAATGTTAATTGACATTTGCCTGTGTAAATAGACATTTTCTCTGATGTCACAGTAAGCTGTTTAATAAATTGGCAGATATGATGAGCATCATTGCCAAAACATTTTCCATGTGCAAAAAAGTCAAGAAGGATGATCTGAAATTCATGAAACATCTTTCGGTAATAACAGGACAGATGCAGAGGGATGATTTTTAAAACTATTTGATTCATAGTGAAAGCTAAATAAAAATTATTTTTTCTTCTTGTGATATGAAAACCTGTATTAGATGCAAAGAAGGAGAACGCTGTCAGAGGGGTAGTCTTTTGTATGGGTGAAGAAATATTTTGTGAAACACTGCATCAGCACTAAATCATCCAAGAAAATGTGGAATTCTGAACAATCTGAAGGAAGATTCCAAAGGAAAGGAATGGGTATATGCAACCAGAATGATTCTGGTGAAAAGCAAGCAAGACTGCAAATCTGGCAGGACACCATTTTGGAAGAATTTATAGTCTCAGTTGAATTTGCCTTGGTATTTTTTGTTACAGTGCTAGTATGATAAACTGCAAGGATATGTTTTCAAAATAGAACTGCTTTTCAAATCATGTCTACCACTTTGACCTCATTACTAATGCTAATAATGACTAACCTTTAGTGGTGTGTTTCCTGTTTTAAATCTGGAAAAAATCCTAGCAAGTCCAACTCACTTCTCCAACCAATTTTTATTCTCAGTATTTGAAAGTGAAGTCATCCTCCCTTTCCTGACCTCAAGAAGTCTGACTGGCTTTAAGAAGAGGTAACACATGCTTAAGAAAATATAAAAAGCTTCACTGGGAAAGTGAAAGCTCTTTCAGTTCACAAAGGAATGTTCAGAGTGAAGAATTGTTTAATTGATGATTCTATTTAATTGATTTATTTTTTAATGTATGTGGCTGAATTCAATCTAATAAGTAAGATGTAAGCATAAAATGACACACTTAAGAGTAAATAGCAGTAAAAAAAGAAATTAAAATTATTTTTGATTCACAGGGAAAACTGGTTTATAGCAGTGTCTGCTGCTGTTCTAGTACAGGTTGCTTTGGAATTTTCATTTTAACTTTTTGGTTCTGGTTTTTATAACTTCAGTTATATTAGAACTCATTCAGATAATCCTTGTTAAACAATTTCAGATTGAAAGCCCCAAAATAATCTGCTCATGAGCTATTTTTTTTTCCTTATTTGTGTTCCAAATATGTGTATCACTATCCCCTATGTCCATATCTCATCCCTAACTCATACTTAATCACTTTTAGAACAGCTTTTACAAGGGAAGCTCTGTGAAAACATCTAGCTGGAGACTTCTATGTGCACTTGATTCTTTTTTTTGCTTTCCTTGAAGAAAATATTCATATCTGTAAAATCGTAACTGCTCCATGGGAAGCTATTTCTCCTGATAAGGATCTCCACAACATTGTGGATATTCTAAAACTTTTTTGGGTTATAGTAACTTGGTTTTACTAAAACCTTCAAAAACATCCATTAGTCCTGTAAGCCTTTAAATTCTAGAGATCATTCATAGATCATTCATTCTAACTTGTAGACCTCTATCCATCTAGGAATGGGTTAACAATTGCAAATCTTCTCAGCAAATATTAGGATAATGCACCTGTTTGCAACTAGGCATGTTCTGCTTCAATTTATGTTGCTTGCTGGCAGATTAGTTCCTCCAGAGCTCCTGCAGTTTTAGCAGGGAAGGTATGATTTCATTTGAATGGACTGAAATTGAGTTCCTCTTGTGGATTTCAGTTTAGTGTTAAGATTCCAGGGGCATAGTCAATAGATATTCTGACATTTGGCCATCCTGCACTTGACGTAGCTGAACTCTAGTCCAGACTAATAAATTCAATATACTACATAGGGTGACCTCACTGAGTTTTAATGGAGACAAAATTTATTAATCTGTTAATGTATATTTACTCTTGGACAAGACAACAGATGTGATATTTTATAGATCCTAATATAGGCCATACTCAGAAACAGTAGCTTTTTTCTAAATCCTTGCAATTAGACATTGCTGATTTTTTGGATCTTGAGTTTCATCCTGCTTTTCCCATTAAGTCACATTTAGTTGTTCTTTTTCCTGTTTAATAAACTTAATTTAATTTCAGGAAACAAATGCACTGATGCTTTCTTTCTGTGCCAGAACAGAGACTTGTGCTTTTGGCAGCAATATTAATCAAAAAGTAATGCAACTTTCATTAAGGTCTCCATATGCTGTTTTAGCACTACAAAAGGATCTTCAAATGTATTAATTGTCTCAAGGCTTCAGCCTGTTGTTAGCATACTGGAGCATGACCTAACCAAAAGGATGTAGCTTTTCCTCTGTGAGTTTTTGGTGGGATCAGAATGCTAATTCTCTAACAGAGCAGCAACTTGCAGGAGAACTCCCTAGACCAGAAGAGTAGTGCCCTACCTAACAACTGTTCCTCTGCAGGAAACATTTTTTATCTTCCCAGTGCTCAACGAGCAAAGATTTTCCAACCTCTCAGTAGTAGCTGCAGCAATCCACTCTAATTTACATCCATCAAGAGTAGGAGCAGCTGTTTCTAGGAGAGTCCTGGATCTTCAGCAGTGGTGAAGGATCATGTAGGAATGAAGGAAAGGATGCTTGCTAAGTCGTAGGATAAGAGTGTTCAAAGCTCCTCCCTCAGAGGGTGATTGAAAGCAGCACAGAGAGTTGAAGGAGTGTGTGTATATGTGTGTATGGACTGCTGAGACAGGCAGGGCCAGAAGAGTTTGGTGAGTGAATGGAGAATGCAAAACTATGGGATATAACATAGGTTCCATAACATAGTGTGAGGAGGGCAGAAGTACTGCTATGACATATCAGTCGTGTATCAGTCGTGATGGAGAAGAGTATTATGGGGCCTTGTGGGAGTGTTGTCTTGCAAGAGAAGTGGTAAGTAATTTTCAGTATTAAGTAAAATAAGCAGTATTTTCATGAAAGACCAAGATGACCTAGTTGTCAAAACCACCGGATTTGAATATGAGTGAAGCCAAAACTGAGAATGACAGAGAGTAAAGCTGCTGGGGGCTGGTTGGTTGTTCGGGAGGAGACCAGAGTGGAGAAATGGAGGGCTAAGGGTGGTGGTGGTTGTACAAACGTGAGAAAAAGGAGAGAAGTTTGATAATCAGGAACAGTTTTGCTGACAAAGCACCCAGTGTATCCTGTCTTCTTAATAATCCTGGTCTTAACTATTTTTCCTGTAAGGTATTCTGTGCATGTGCTCAAAGATCTAAATGCCAGCAGCTGGAGGGGATGAATGGTTGAAAGGTCTATCACTGGAGAAAGGGCTGTGGGCCATGGGGCCTGTAGGTCTACCAACAGCAGATGGTTTATGTTTCCCTAGGGCTTTGCAATTCTCTGTGAGTACATGTAATGTGCTAGCAGATGTCAAATTGAGCTCACTGGCAAGTAGAAGGAGATCTGCATATGGGAAGACTCAAGTGAAGCAGTGGCTGCATAAGGCACCCAGAATCTCTAAACTGTGTTTTAAGGGCTTGTGGAGTTTATGATGATATTTGTGTCTGTTTTGGTTTAACTTGGTAAGCGACTAGGCCCCACTCAGCTGCTTGCTCACACCCCTGCAGTGGGACAGAGAAAAGAACTGAAAGGGTAAAATTGAGAAAACTCATGATCTGAGACAGAAAATTAATTCATTTTGTTTTCATTATAAAACTACTTCTCATTGGCAGGCAGATATTCAGCCATCTTCAGGAAAGCAGGGCTCCATCAAAATGAAGTTAAGGGAAGACAAATGCCAAACTCTGAATGTTGTCCCCCCTCCTCGTTCCCTGCAGCTTTCATTGCTAAACATGATGCCATATGTTATGGAATGACCATTAGGTCAACCAAGGTCAGCTGTACCAGATGTGCCCCCTCCCAATGTCTTGTGCATCCCCTCACTGATGGATGTGAAGAACAGAAAAGGCCTTTACACTGATAAGCCCTGTTCAGCAATAACTAAAACGTTCCTATGTTGTCAGCGATTTACTAGTAGACTCAAAACATATCAATGTACAAGATAACTATTTTAAAAATTAACTCTATCCTGGCCAAAACCAGTACAGAGATATAATGGATTAAGATACATTTGTGAAGCAACAGACTGAGAGCATGTATTCTTTTTGTAAATAGACTTCAACCCTAATCATTCAAAGAGGTGAAAAAAAAGCTTGGTGGTGTTATGTTGGTTTTTTATTTTTTTGTGGGTACATGTTTCTGGTGTTTTCAGTAGGTGTCAGTAAAGACCCTGTGTCTGTAGCTGTCTGTGTCAGTATTTTGACTGTGTTTAACCATGTCACTTTGGAATGGGTGTGCAGTCCTATTGCTGCCTGGAAAGAAGACAAGAGCAGCCACGCCCATGGAACAGGACCAGGAGAGGCTTCTTGGCCTGAGATTGTGTCCCACTGAAGGGCAGTAGTTGGGGTGGAGGAATCACAGATTTGCAGAATATTCTGAGTTGGAAGGGATCCACAAGGGTCATCAAGTTCAACTCTTAAGCATATGGCCCTTACAGGGATTCATTAACACAACTTTGGTGTTATTATCACGATGCTCTAACAAGCTCCTGGCACCCACTCAGTTCTGTGTTTATTTATTTATTTTTTTAACATCCATAAAACGTGACTCATTACAAATATTTTTTGTGCATATAATCTTTATATTCAATACTTTGAAATCAGACTTTAGTGTTTAAAAGAAACAATACTACTAATGATCACTGCATCTCTGTTGTGGCATGCCGTATCATGGCCTAGAAATTCTTCTCAGTATTCTGAAGCAATATTAGCTTCAATGATTATGAGAGAGAGGAAATGAGTCTCTTCCTGGATTTATGCTTATTCCTTCACTAGTTTCAGTAGATCTCTGACCTAGAGAAGCCTTTCCTATTTTTTTTTTTTTTTTTGATACAAGTGTTCTGATGCTCCAGTCTTCCTAAATATCAACTCTCTTTCAGAGACACTTTCTGTCCCTTTGAAACCAGTTATTGGGGAAAAAAAAAAAAAAAAGTTTTATGCATGTTATAAAAGAAAATAATTACTTGCCTTACCAGATTTAGTAATGGTGTAGAATTTTTTTTTCCAAACAAAACTTGCTTTACAGAACCAGCAACAGGAAAAGTTAAATTTCAGATGTGTTGAATTCAGAACAGTGAAAATCAGTTTTGAAGCTGTTCCAGGAACCTTGAATAAGGTGCCCTTACGCACCAGTTAACTAGTCTAGATTGTATTGCTGCGTGGCTCTCACTTCTAGGAAAGGCCATTCAGCTGGAGCAAAATCCTTTTCACATATTAAAGTTTAATTTTATTTTTTTTTAGGCATGTGAACAACGATCTCTTTTTGTTGCAGCTAAACCAAGGCAAATGGTACTTGAATTACAAGTTCATATTTAGTTTACCTGTACCTATACAAACTGTGATACTGATAATGAAACAATTTAAATAATGTAGCCATTCCCATCTTAGAGTCATTGTCCAAGATAGTCTCTTAACAAAGATGATTTTGTAACCCGAATTACAAAAGCAGAAAACAAAACTTCTCAGTGAATAAAATGTGTATGATTGTTTCTATGAGAGTACCTATTAGAGAGAAGAAAGAAGTCTCCTAAGGAAATAGCTGTTCCAAATACCTGCAGGGCTTTGGCTTAGTTATTCTTTACAGTTTCTCTGATTTCAAGACATGCTTCTAGACATCTTTACAAACTGGGCTCTTGAGGTTTCTTTCCCTTCTTATGTTCACGTGCCTTGAGGATAGTGTTTCATAGTACAAGATGGAACATGATCTCAGAAGTGAGTTAATTCTAGTTAGCAAACAGTGTTTGGCTCAGATTTTGAGAATCTATCTTTCTCTTGCAACTTTCTGCCTTTACAACCAAATGAGAATTATTTTTTTTTTTGTCTTCATGTAGTGAAATTATGCAATTTTGCTCCTGTGGGTTCTGGACTAGCTGATGTTATTTTCTAGTCTTTGCTGAATACATCTGCACTGTGTTGAAGCAGTATTGCCTCTGGAAATTAAGATAGGACTTTTTAGAAGGTGGATTAAGCAGATAAATTTTAAATTAATTAAAACTAACATTTTAGCAATGTAATCCAAAAGATTTAGGTGTATGAAATGGACTTCAGATTTTAAAGTAAAAAACCAATTGTTTCAATATTCGAGATAGACTTGAAGTAGTTATTATTATTTAAAATGCCATCTTACTAGGCAGAGATTATAATAACTGTAATCACGGATTTTGTTGTCCTGAACTTGCTCAGAAAAATCTATACAATCATGAATTTAATAATCTATTTGTGCATTTTTTTTCTTTTTTTTTTTTTTTACTCTGAAATTCTTTATATGTAGGTTTAATTGCATTAGTTTATATAGTTCTATTTTAATGATCAGATTTTAAAGGACTGGAAATTATACCCATTGGGTATTACATACTTAGTAACTTGTTTGTAATTTAATGAAAGCTAAACTTCATTAATTAGCTGCTCCTGTGGTGGAGACTTTTTTTGGTGGAGTCTATTTCATGTTAGATGGTAGGTTCTTTAATATGTACTAAAGAGGTATGTAACATTCATAAAAGCAATATTTGAAATACTGTGAAGATCCAAAATCATTGCTTATACTTCAATCTTGTAGCAGCAACAAAAGAAACTGCCCAAAACAACCATTTAATATCTGTATAAAATCATTGTTTCAGTCAGTTCATGACTGAATAGTGTAAAATAATGATTTCTTCATAGCTGACACTTAATGATTATGTTTAAAAAACACACATCAATAATATTCAGGTGTAGCACTGGAATTTATTTGTCCTCACAATTATTTTTATAGTATAATCTCAAAAATTTGACTTCACATTTTGGTTGATTTAAATTTTGAGAGAGTTGGAGCTAAATAGGATGTCCTGAAGTAAAAGTAACTGAGGCTTTAACAGAAACAGTGACAGACTGGGTTCACAAATCACCAGTGGAAAACATTCCAGCCTTCAGCTATGTTCCTTTAGTTTAAATTAATAAGTTTGAATAGAAGCATGAGCATCTTAGACATCAAAGCTCACAGAGAAAAGACTTTTTCTTTTAATTAGAGGGGTGTGAACACCTTGTTACCTTTTGTCCTATATCTGTGTATAATAGCCCTCAGAAGGCTGTCCTATATATCCGTGGTTGCAATAAGAAAGTTTGTTATCACTGAGTTGATTAATGTAAGAAAGGCTTCATGCAAGAGACTTGCAAAGCAGGTGAAACACATGAAATTAGAAAGAAAGGAGGGCAAAGTGAGTGAGATGAAAAACTGCTTGAAACAGGGATAAGCAGAGGAAGAAATGGAAAGAAAGAAGAAATAATAGAGGATTGTCATTATGAAAACAGTTCTGTTAAAAAAAAAGAGCTTTTGCTGGTTGATCTTTATTGATATAAAATATAATTTTGTTTGCTCTACTGTAGGTTTTGGAAGTTTTGTAGGTTGGAGAAATTTCTGGAGTTCTTTTTTCTGTCTTAATTAGTGCTGCTTTCTACCAAAAAGCCTCCCTGCTTTGATTTGTCTAGCTACAAATGTTAATACGTCTCTGTTGAGCTTTCAGGTTGAGTTAATTTAAGCTAAGATTTCTTCCTAATGTACTTCCTTCAGTAAGGTTTTGACTCAAGGTTATAGCTAAATTAACTTTCACTGAAGGACTTTGTTCACTTAACTTTCTGCTTCTAAGCATTATTGGCAAGATAGTACCCCAAATGCTTCTCTTGGGCTCTGTCAGAGTGGATTCCCTGTTAGGAGCTGGACCATAAGCACTTCTGCATAACTGCACAGAAGGCTGAGAGACGCTTAATGGCAAAACCAGTTATCTATTTTAATGGTCATATAAAGAGAACCTAACTACTATAGGCCTTCAGGGAGCTCATCTTATGATTAGAGAGAGATATGAATATTGATGCAGGCTGAGTGGACACTGCAGGGGCAGCTGGGGGAGGGATGTATATCTGAATTAAAAAATTATAAAACCAGATTGCTTTCTTTGAAAAAAAATCATTGAAATGGCTTTTCATCAGAAAATGCCATGGTTTTGAAAATAGCGTATTTTAATGGAGTTTTGTAGAGATATGTCTGTGTAGAGATATGTAGAGATTTGTTTATGTATGTATATATATCTACACATATATTATGTGTATAGAAACACCCAGAAAAAAAATACTTACTGATATATTTTTTCTAGTACTGTAAAGGCAAAAGTAATATTTAATCTCTGTGGTTTGCACAATGATAACTATTTGGTATAATTATACATTAAAATGTGTGTTGTCATATCATAATATCATATTAGTATTAGATGATCATAATATCATGATAGAATATAGTAATTTTGAAATTTTGCTGTGGAACTTTTTGTAGAATCATGTGGAGAAAATAATGCAGTTGCTCTATTTTTTTTCTTTTTGTTTGAGTTGGAGCAGACAAATTTTCAAATGGCTAAGGTTTTCTGCAAAGTAACATTGTCCTTTCCAACCACATGAGTTGTCCTTTCCAACTAAGTGAGTTTTGAGTAGTTCACTTTTATTGTCTATGTTTGGTTTGAAGAGTTGTCCCTAGATGATTTAGAGGGGAATGAGTGTTGTGTCTTGTCCTGAAAGATATCTAAAAATATTTCTGAAATAAGTGACATGCAATTTAACCAGGGGAGGGAGCAAACCCCTGCTGAACCATGGAGCAAGCCCTGACATGATAGATGCAGGAGACTTTGAACTGCAGAGCATGTAGCATCACCCTAATCTTCACTCTCTTGGGATGGCTAAGAAGTAGGTAGGTGTATGAAGGCATAGTCTGAGGATTCTTGGCTGCTGTGGGTATTGGAGCATCATGAAGTGAGGCTGTGACAGCAAAACCATGGTTTCCCATTCCAGCAAGGCTCTCCTGGGCACACCTGATAGCCAGTGTGTGTGTTCGCACCCTTGGTGGTGACATCCGGCCGCATAATCCCAGCGCTCCAGGCTCTCTTGTAGGCAGTGTGCCCCTGGACTGCTTACACATGAATGTCACCACTTGAAGAGTCTTCTTAGTCCTAAGGTCCAAGTATGAATGATTTTCAAACTTTCCACTGGCTCTCAGTAAGCTTGCAAACCTCCTTAGTGTCCCATTCCTTGTGGTGCCTTGCCTGAGCCTCTCTCAGCTCCTTGAGAGGCCTCTGCTCCATGCCTACAAACATCTGCAGCCTTTCTGAGTTTCTTTCCTTCATCAGCTCCCATCTGGAATTCATTGTGGTGCTCTCACATCTTGCTGATGTGCAGCCTCATCTGTGCTGCAGAGAGAGAGACTGAGCTTCCCCTGGGATCCTGCTTCCAACCCAGTGGGGTGTGTGTGCGTGAACGTGGATTGCCTCTGGCCAGCATGAGGGCATATTTGCTGTGCACTTGCAGTGTTTTCCTGATGGTCAGGGAAATACTGGATGTAGCATAGATATTACACAGCATCTCCAAATATACTCTGACCTTTTCTCCTCTCTCCCAAGCTGCAGTATCATTTATATCCTGAGTCCCATTCCCTCCACCATTCAGCTCATGGGGGTCCCTAGTACAGAGTCTCTTGTGCTGAAATCTGACACTGGGCCATGTAAGCTGAAGCCCTTGGTTTGTTTTAGTTGATGGAACAGCTTTCCTTTTTTCTCCCTTCCACTAAATCTCCTAATGAGATTCTAGAGTACCATGTGTCCAGAATATAGCAGAGAGGATTATTGGTAGGACTTCGAGAGTCCTATGGAGGGTGAATAGCAACTCAACATACACTCCTGGCTCCTGAGAGCCTTCAGGAAGCCAAGTAGGGCACTGCTGGATTCTATGTATGTCTGGGAGCACAAGAGATCAGAATGGCAGCAGTGTCTCAGTGCATGGGCAGGGCATGGGAACAACAAAATTCAGGGAGTATTTGTTTCTGATGAGGAGACATCTCCAGCTCTAGGAGCTTGTCAGAGTCTGTCCAAGGATGTGATATGCCTCACGACCGTCTCCAATGACTGAGTACTGAGACCCCAGACTCTGAAAGGAGCCCCTGGCCTGGCTGAGGTGGAACGTTTGCCAAGTCTCGGAGGACTGGTATGCATCTCCATGAGAACGGAGTGCAAGAACAATGGAACTGGTCACAGTGGACTGAGCCAAGGCTACTTGCCCAAACTGGTCCGCCCGTACCAGAGCACGGCACGTACGGTGTGCAGCTTGTCCCTGAGCACCCAACCTTGACGCAGGTGGCTCTGGTTTTGGCCCTGTGACTTTCCTTTGTCTCAACCTGCATGCAGGTGGCTCCTGCTTTGGCTCTGGGCCCCTCGCTTTGCCTCAACGCAGGTGGCTCCCGCTTTGGCTTTGTGTCACTCGCTTTGGTCCCCGCCTTGACCAACCTATAAAACCCTGGAGACCCCTGCTCACCTTAGTGTACACCCCACTGGAGAACAACCGCGTCTATAGGCATCTCGGCCTCGAGGACTCGGCCCTCCACGTTGGTAGCTATAATCCCCTTACCCTCTTATCTATCTTTCTTACTATTCTCTATTTTCTCTCCCACTATCACATTTTGGTGGCACTAAATAAAGGTGCATTTTTGTTGTGTTGAGTTGTCCCCCGCTGTGTCTTTTGTGCTTTGAGATCCTAAAATGAACCATCAGGTTCCCCGCATATGTTTGCAGACCCTGACAGAGCTGTATTACATTACAACTCTTGTGCTTGAAATATTCCTGTGGAGGATGAGGATCATAGGTAGAGAAGTCTCTGGAGAAGGGAAGATGTGGGCTGCAATGGGACCATAGTTGCTTGTATCTATGTTGGAATCCCCCCAGCAAGGGGAGTCCTGTTTCCTCTCTCAGAAGGCCTTTGCCTTCAGACTGGGATCTCACTAGCAACACTCAGCACTCAGTGAGTGTTGCTAGTGGTTAACTCAGTGGTTAACAGTGAATTTTCCATCTCTCTTGGGAAGAATAGGACAGCCCAGCTCTCTTTTAAAGGGTTTTATCCCTTCATGCAGCAAGAGCCAGGACACCCAGCCTGTCCCACCATGGCTCAGCTTGGCAAGACACAGCTTGGCTTGGATCCATGCTCCAAAAAGAATGACGTTTTGCAAGTATTAATAGCTTGCTCTTTTACACACTGTTGGTTAACCTTTATTTCTTTTGCTTGTTTTTAGACATTAAAAGTGTAATTTGTTTGTTTGATTGATTTTTAAAAAAATTATTTGACTGGCAGATTAGGTCTTAAAAGGCAGATCATGTGGGCCGATACTAAGAAGATAGGTATTTTAGGATGCTAATTATAGACTAAATTGCTTTCTGTGGATTAAAAATATGCCACAAAAGGGATGGAAGGGAAGCATGCTTTGAGGAAGCATGCTTTTGAGGAAGCATGCTTTTTGTCCCATGCTCCTTGTGATGTTAACAATTTGGGTTGCTGTTATTTAAATGTCAACTAGAGCAACAGCCAAGAGTCCCCTCAGGACCTGGGACACCTTGTCAGCCAGTCAGGCAAAGAAGAGTTGTTTCCAAGAGCATGTGAGGACGATTTAAATGATTCCAGGGAGTTCAAGAGGCAGTCCATTTGCACAGGCAGGGTAAGGTACAGCAGCAAAAGCAGCCAGCTCAGTTGCTGGTCCTTACATTCCCCAGGAGAGCTCAAATATGATGTCCACTCTGAGGTCTTGTCTAAGGCTGTTGAAAAAGATGCAACCACCAAGAAAGAGCTTACCAAAAAGCATGAAAAGCATGCAAAACTCCATGTAGCCATTCAGTCTTCAGGCTACAGGGAATGCCTGTGCCTCTCAGTGGATTGTAGCAGTGCTGGAAGTTGCATAAGATGTGGCCAAGTGGACAAGCTGCTCATCTTAGTGAAGGTACAAAATGAAGTAGAAACATTGAGAAGCATCAGAGAAGCAGAAAGGGAAATAGACTGATGGGACCATGCCCAGGCCTCCTTAAAGTAGGAGCAGCTACCAGAAACAATTCAAGGGGACCCACTATTCATCTCTCAGCAAGGAGGAGGGTACCCAATGTCAATCAAAAAGCTGGGCCAAATGTGCCCAACCAGTAGGAAGATCTGCTGCCTCCATGGGTTAAGGATGTCATTTCCAAGCCTGGTGGGCCCACAGACTACTACCCATTACTGATCTTCCATTCAGAGGATGAGGAAACGGTAACACATGGTCTGAGGGCCTTCAAAAGAAGTTGCAGGGCTTTGGGACCTTTGGCAAGAGAATCTTATCCTGCAAATTTATCAGGGCTTAGCAGATGCGTGAAAACCCTTTCTAAGGAAGTTTATTTGTGTAGTAGTGCAAAGTGTGGGAACTTCAACCCTTGCTACCACAAAACTATTTATCTATTTTAACTAGGTATTTATTTATTACTGAAGTCCACCTGCCAAAATGCTATGTTAACATAATTATTCTGTGATTATGTCCAAACTAGTGCAGGTTTTGGATTCAAATTAGTTCTTTTGTTTGTTTTGCTGTTTTGTTACGTTGTTGTTTTTTTTTTGTTTTTGTGTTGGTTTTTTTTTTTTTTTGTCAGTTCTTACTCTGTGACCAGTGGCAAACATGTCCTGAATCTATAAGGCAAGCAAACCTTTTTTATTCCTTTTCCCAGTATAGTTGTCTCAGTGCTCAGAAGCAGTATTAGTGTTTTTCTTTTTTATCAAAAAAATGTAGTATCTCTCATCAATGATTGTTGTCACCAGCTGTTGAAAACCACCAGCTGCTCCTTTTCTATCACCAGCTGTTGCCTACAGGGATGTGAATCTTCAGAAATGTTCTTTTAATAAACTCTGAAATTACATGTCTCGTAATAATGCAACTTAATTTTTTGCTTATATGATTGTTCAAAATATACTGTTTGCAAAGAGGCATAAAATGAGAATAGAGGCCCAAGAAACTGTCTTTGTATCTGCAAAATACGTGTATGAATAACTGTAACTCACCATTATGCTAGATTGTCGAAATAGTGGGCAGAGATGGCTGTTTCAATATAAATTATCTGTGTATAACAAGGCATGTAAATGTGTATGTGTGTATATATTTAGACCAACTCTTCCTCCCCTCGTTGTAAAAACTGTTCCTCTGCATCGCAAAGCTGTCAGAGAAGGGAGAAAATTAAACTATAAGACTGAAAGTCAGTAGAACACTGCTTGAAACAACCAAGCAAAAACTTTCAGATTTGCCATTATGTGAGGATTTTTTAACATCCTTTTCTCTGCTAATGGATGCTAAAAGCAGAGAGGTGCTTAATGGAGATTTTTGTTCAAGAAGAAGTTATTTTACTAGAGGCTAAGTTCTTTGAGAAAGTTGTTGTATATGTTGGAGTCTTTATTTTATTTTAACAGATACTTATAGAGCAATTAGAATCATGTCTGAAACCTACTTGAAAGTTGTTGCTGGTGTTCTGTTCTGCAATTCTGCACACTGCTTTTGGAGTTACACTCATGATATTCACTAGAATGAAGCAACATAGAACTTTTGGATAGTTCAGAAACTTTGAAACACTTTTCCATACTTAAAGTGTTGCATTTCTGCACTGAAGTACAGAGGAATTTTGTTGACTCTCAGATATCAGCCAAGAAGAACAACAACAGTGGAAACACTAGCTAAGGCTGATCCCATCAGAGACAGTAGTAGGAAAAAAACTTGATCTACTGCTGGAATACTAACAGCAGAGAAGAATGAGAATATATGAGAGGAACAGCTCTGCAGACACCCAAGTTAGTAAGGAAAGAGGTAGAGGAAGTGCTTCAGGCACTGAAGCTGTGGTGAAGACCAAGACTGTCCCCCTGCAGCCATGGAGATCCATGGTGTAGCAGACATCCACCTGAAGCCTTTGGAGGACCCCAAAACAGAGCAGGTGGATGCCTAAATGAGATTGTGAGCCTGTAGGAAGCCCAGGTTTAAGCAGGTTTTCTGGTAGGACTTGTAACTCTGCAAGCAACCCACTCTGGAGCAGTCTGTTCCTGAAGGATTGCACCCCATGGAAGGGACCCATTCTGCAGCCCATGGGAAGGACTCTCATTTGAGATGTTCACAAAGGACTCACCCTATGAGTGAGGATCTACACACTGGAGAAGGGGAAGAATGTGAGGAGTCCTTCCCTTGAGGAAGAAGGAGTGGCAGAAAGAGCATATGCTGAACTGACCAGAGTCCCTGCTCCATGTCCTACTGCTCTGCTGGGGAAAAACAAGGTAGTTAAATCAGCAATGAAGTTAAGCCTGGAGAGAGGGAGGAATGGGAAGAATGGTTTTTGGTGTTTTTTTTTTTTTTTTTTTTAATTATCGTTTTCTATTATCATATTCTAATTTGATTGGCAATAAACTAAACTAATTTCCCCAGGCTGAGTGTGTTCTGCCTATGACTGAAACTGATGAGTGATCCCTTCCTGTCTTTATCTTGATTTACAAGCTTTTCCTCATGTTTTCTCTTTCCTGTCCAGCTGAGGAGGGAAACAAGTTATGCCAAGATAAGCATTTTCCATCTCAAATTCATCTGCTAAGCATGGAAATATCAACCGTATAATTCTAAGAAGAAGAGCCCTCAGAATAAAAATCCCTTTGTGAGGGTGAAAGACTGGCACACATGGTGCTATCTCACTTTCACGTGAACGTGTGGAAAAATTTTGGAAACAAAACACTATGTCAATAGTAAATGAACTTAGCAATCACTATTTTATGAAGCAACTTTTTTTTTTTCTCTAAATGGCTGGTTATAACTTTTTTTTTCTCTGAATGTTAAGCAAGAACAGAAGTAAAATTCCATATACAGATTTTTTTTTAATTAGAAAAGCAAACGTTTAAATAGCATGTCTATATTTATTTGTTTATATCAGCAGAAAAACTTAGCATACAATGAGGTTTTCTTATTATGATGATTTGTATTGAATTTTTTAAATGCTGATGTCTATTCTTCTAATTTCAAACCACCTGTTCAAGTGCAAAAGACTTGCAGAAATGCCAAACAAACTACAATAAACTCCACCCCCACAACTGTCTTGCATATTCTGGAGTGATCAGATGAACATTTGGGTTTTGTCTGAAATTTTTTTGGGGAGCTACTTGGAATCCATATTGCATTGTAACCAATCATTTGCCAACAAGCATGGCCTCTGGTCTCCCAGATGAGAACTCTTTCCTGATCCTGTCTCTTTGTCAACTTTTAATCTAAGATTATGCCAACAAAAGATTGTGCCAACTGAGTAGTATAGTGGTGTGGAGAGAAAAGAAACTGTTGAACTAGAGTTTGCCTAAGCAAGTAAGGCATGTATGTTTAGTTTTTTGCTCTGCTAAAGATTTTGTGAAGTTGTGAAAAGGTGTTCGGTCTGTCATCACTTTTCTTCAACAACAACAACAACAACAATCTAAGCCTCTTGAGTACTCTGTAAATTAATATTTATGAAGAGCTTAAAGGGCTATACTGAGAAAGGGATGTATGTGAAGAAGTTCTAACAAATGTCTGCACCAAGTGCATGTAGGATTGTTGCTGGGTTTTATTTCTCTTGGAAGGGAACTCAGTGTTTAAACCAAAAAGGATACTTTGGAAGAGTGTGTGAGTTATCAGAAAGCTTCAAAGTTTCCTCTACAGCAGTTCTGACCCCAAGCTAAACTGCTTGTAAATGCTTTTATTTCAGAAAAGTTGAATATTTGAGCCAGGCAAATTTGTCTTCAGGAATTTGGCACTTCTCTGTTTGTCTTTCCTGGGAGGCTTTAGCTGATTCTTTCCAAATATTCTTGCTGGGTCAGGGACACTACAAAAGTCAGGGAGTGTCTCCTAAAACTTAATGGACAGGCAAGGTGTGATACATCTTTACACTCTTTCCACATGGTAAAAATGCCAAAGTTTCAGCCTGTATTTCAAAAACTTCACTATACTTTATGGAATTACTGTTTTTTACACAAGAACTACAAGCAAAATATATTAGATGCCAGGCTCTTTGAAGGCATGCAAACAGCTCTTTGCAGCCTCCTTTTGCATAGCAGGAAAAAAAAAACAACTATAACGGACACAAATTCATACAAGAGATTTTGATTATCTATAAAGATATTTTCATCCTAAGTACAGTCAAAGAGTGGGAGAGATGGTTCAGTCTCTGTCTTCTCAAAACCAGACTGGATCAAACCCTAAGCAAACAGACAGATCTTTGAGCTGGCCTTTCTATCTCTGGGCGGTTGGACTAGGAATCACCTGAGTTCCTCTAGCCTAAATTTGTGATCTACGAAATAATATGGGATTAAGTTCCTTGTTGTTTAGTTGGGTTTTTTTTTTTGTGGTTTTGTTTTGGTTTGTTTGTTTGTTTGTTTTTGTTTTGGTTTTGGGTTTGTTTGGGGTTTTTTTTTGTTTTGGGTTTGTTTTTGCTTGGGTTTTTGTTTTGTTTTGTTTTTGTTTTTGTTTTTTTGGTTTGGAATTGGTGAAATGTGAATAATTTGAGAGGGGAGGAGAATACGTTTTATTCTGATTTTCTTTATTGTTTTACCTTGCCAGAAAGAAGGGGATATTTAAGTGGGACACAGTTACCATCACACCAGCCTCTTTGGCCCATATCTTCTGATGTTTCTAAAGAAAATATCATGGCACTCCTGAGGCTTTTGTACTCCTTTATGGTTAGATTTTCATTAACATTGTTCCTTGTGATGAAAATCTGTAGTGCTACTCCTGGCCGTTGCTTCATAGGAGGAATTTAGGTGGAGTGGAGGTAGCTGTGTCACATGGGAGGTCAAAAAGTTTTCACAGGGACACTGCTAAATCCTGAGAGAATGAACAGGTAAAAAACCCACTATTTTTAAGAAGCATGTGCATGGAGTAATTTGTATTTCTACATATTCATCCACTGTCCCTCTTCTTCTGGTTACCTTTCCCAGTGCAGAGAGAGCTTAGAGCTCACAAAGGACTAAATAGCAGCTGGTAGTGCAGGCTTGATTTAGACTGACCTATTCTCCATCCTGGGATGGAAATAAAGCCACACAGTGAGATTTAGACTATCTCCCCATTTTATAGCAGGCCCAATGGCCCTGTCTGGCAGATTGCAACTCATACTGCATTGAAAAACATAACATCAAGACAGTCTGGAAAGAGCCTCGATAACTTGTCCTACGTTTGTTAAGTGACAGTAAAACAAGCATTGTGCAATGGAATATGTGGTCAGGGATGGATGTCAGTCATGCATGCTGCAGTGAGTAGGAACTTGTTTTCATGTGAAAGGATAGCATAGACCCAACTATTCTTTGCAATGCCTGAACATTTGCATTAAACATGTATAGCTGAGGATATATTTGATCTTTATCTGAGTGACTTTGAAGTTAAAATTATTGACTGTTCAATAAGGAAAAAGGTCACACGCAAATGATGATGTGGTCATAGCTATATTATTATTATTATTCATCTCCCTTCCAAAGTCTGACTTTGTATAGTTGTTCTATGAATAGTGTGTAAAAATAGTTTCTTTTATTTTCAAAATTTTTACACCAAGATAAAACCTAGGATCCTCTGAAGATTTTTTCCTTGTTTGGTGAGTAGCAAGGAAGTTGGACTTTACCTCTTGACTGAAGTAGGGTACTGTGGTGGTGCATTCCTCCCTTTCCTTGAGCTGCACTATTATCTCAGACATGCTCATTAGGCTTTGGTCTTGACAAACAGCACCTGGCCTAAGCTCCTCTTGAGCTCAGCAGAAGCACTGTCTGCTGCCAGGAGCTTCTGCTGTCTAATGGGCACCTGCTTTTTTACAAACAGCCTTGGAAACCTATTTTTCTTGCCTGAATAACAACCCAAGTGGAATAACATTTTTTGTTATCAAGTGTTCAAAGAAAGTTACTGACCCGGATTGAGGCCAGGATGGACGATTTCTCTAAAGCCAACTTTCTTGTGGCCCTATCAGCAGTGGTCCTAAGTGTGACCTTTTGAGCTCTGCTGGACTGCAGCAGGCTGTGACCAGCAAACTCCCTCTGGGTGGGATGTCTCTCAGAGATAGGGAACTCTCAAGTTTGCTATACTTGGAGGTCTGCTGTTGAATGCTGATTATGGAGCCTTGTACATACTCCTTACTCTATGTGTATGCCAATGTGATTATGACATAGCAAATTCACTGTGAATGTTACTCTCTTAGATTTTAAAATATATTAGATTTGTAAGCAAGTTAGGCATGTAAGAAAGTTAGTGTTGTGCTGTAGCCAAATCTGCAGAATATTTAGTTAAATTGTGTAAATTCAGCTATCATTTTAGTGCTGTTAAGTATAGGTGCTGCTTAAACCTTCTGGTCAAAATTATTGGTCAAGTCCAGAGCAAATTTTGGCAAGTGGGTCCACTCTGAACCTTGTGACTCAATGGGTGAGTCTCCCTTACTCTTTTTTTATCCTTAACCCTTTCCATCTCAGCATCTTTGTTTTTAATTAGTTTTAGATTTTTAATTTAGTTTTAGATTCATTGATTTTAGATTTTAGCCTGATTTTTCCCTGTGTGCTTTAACCATCTAGTAAGTAATAGAGTGCACCTTGCCAACAAACTTTTACATACTTTCGCTTTTATAAGTAAATCTGCTTTTGCCAATACCTTTGCTGCCACTACTTTGAACAGCCCAAAACATTCATTCATGGCAGGTAAAAATACAGCTCTGACAATTCCTAACAGTGTTGTTTGTTTCCAAATCACAGATAGTTCTGAATCTAGGAATGAACCAGGGTTCAGTTCAAGTTGCAGCTTGCCTATATGTTTGGTAAAGACTGTAAAATGAATTTTATCTCCCTATGCACTGCAGCTGTGACTACAGAGAGGGTCTCACACTGATCTGATTATTATGCTTGTTGTATGTGACTTTGCCACTACTGACAGTGACTCTGTAGACTTTAGAGTAGTTTAGAAAATTCTTCTTACACCTTCATGTTATTACTGTACT
Source organism: Sylvia borin (assembly GCA_014839755.1). Classification (NCBI taxonomy): domain Eukaryota; kingdom Metazoa; phylum Chordata; class Aves; order Passeriformes; family Sylviidae; genus Sylvia; species Sylvia borin. Next base: position 80,598,094 of record CM025957.1, read on the forward strand.
AGCTTCTGTTGAAATCTCTTACAGGTTGTTAAGGCAAGCAAGCCTTCCTTTATTATTCCCTAAGCAAGGGTTTGCACTCTAGTCTGCAAGGAGAGGAAAAATGAATTTAACTGTCAGGTTTTTAGCTACTTCCCTTTCCACAATGGAATTTTTGTATGTGCAATTACTACTATCTTCTTAAGTAACAGTGTTGTGTTTTCTACAGAATATTATAAAGACTGAGGATTGAAATGCGCAAATAGCTCTTGTTCTACAATTTTCAACCATCTGGTTGCTTTAAAGAAAACAGGAAAGGGAAGTGCCTTAGGGGGTGAAAAATTATAATTAAAATATTTTAGAAATAAGATATTAACACTTCAAAATTCAACTTTTATCCTTTCATCAGAGTTAAGACATCTGGATTGAGAGGCCTTTATTTTCTGCCTGCATCTGAGCTAAACATCCTCTGTTTTTGTAGTGTGCAGTAAATAACCTAGTACAGCACAGCTGAAAATTGACAGCAATGATTTTATCCTCTGTGCAGTCGGCAGGTTTTATTAATTTTCTGCCTCTTCCACAACTTGCTGCAGTGAGTATGCAAAATCATTACAGTCATAGCACAAAACAAAGAAACACATATTTTTTTAAAATCTTTATACATTGGGTACTAACTTCATCTTACTGCAACATTAAAACGTATACCAACAACAAAGGAATTCATGCTCCATTGAACAAAATGCTGAGAGAAAGTGCATTAGTGTTTGATGTCTACATCACACTCAGCTTTCTGTAGCTTTTATCATCAAGTTATATCTCTGAAAGCATTTTTTTGCCCCACAGCAAAAGCCAAATAATGAATAATTTGATTGGGTCTTGAGATTTAGGATAAAGCAATATATGCACATGAGTAATATTTCTTAGTATATGCCCACGTTTGCTAAAATTAATGCAGGAAAGCTTTGGTCTAAAGCACTTAGAGCACCAGAAAAGAGCCAGTATCCTAAGGTTTTGTAAATCGTGACTTAGATGGATTTGCAGCATCTGAAGACCATGTATAGCTTTCACAAGTAGAAAAAATAATTTCTATGTATGTGGTAATACTGACCATGGCTGGATTCCAAGTGCTCACTAAAGTAATTCTAACATTCACCTTCTCAGCTGGACAAGGAAGAGAAAATATAATTAAAGGCTTGTGGACCAAAATAAGGACAAGGAGAGATTACTCACTTACTACCATCACAGGCGAAACAGACCCTACTTGGGGGAAATTGTTGAATTTATTACCATTCAAATCAGAGAAGGATAAATAAGAAGAAGAGAGAAGAAATAAACCCAAATCTTACTACACCTTTTCCCCACACTTCTCTTCTTCCTGGGCCTAACCGTATTCCTGCTTCTCAACATCCTCCTCTGCAATGGCTAAGGGGACAGGGAATGGGTGTCGTGTTCAGTTCATGACACATTTTGTCTCCCTCTGCTTCCTCCTCATGAGGAGGACCCCTCACACTCTTCCCCTGCTCCAGTGTGGGCTCCTCCATAAGCTGCAGGTGGGTATAAATATCTCCCGCATGGACCTCTATGGGCTACAGGAGCACGGGCTGCCTCACCATGGTCTTTACCTTGGGCTGCAGGAGAATGTGTTCTCCATGGACTGGAGCACCTCCTCCTCTCCTTCTGCACTTGGTGTCTGCAGAGTTGATCCTCTGACATATTCTCAATCCTCTCTTCTCTGGCTGTAATTTCTCCTGAGCAGTAACTTCCTTCTCCTTCTTAGAGCTGTTATTCCAGAGGTGCTGCCTCAGTCCCTGCTGGGCTCAGCCTTGGCCGGTCTTGGAGCTGGCTGGCATTGGCTCTGGCAGACTTGGGAGAAGATTCCAGCAGCTTCTCACAGAAACTGGCCCTGTGGCCCCTGCACTACCAAAACCTTACCTCACAAACCCAATGCTCTTTGTCAATTTCCAAAACTTTTGGAGAAAACTAAAACTAAAATATCCTTCTGTTGTGTGTTAATGAACTAATTTGCAACATCTTTATTTTTTATCAATCTATTAGCACATTTCATATTGGTACAACTTTCTCTGTCAGGTTTCATTCAAATATGTTGTTTGACAGCACCCTTTGCAGCATATGTATCTTGTATTTAAGCATGTACTGAAGAAGTTTCCTGACATATCCTTTATAGTTGCTAATTAAAGTAATTTCTGTATAGTTCTGCACATCCAAAATAATCCAAATGTAGGAAATAATCAATGTTAAACAGCAGCTATATTTAAAAACTGTTGGCTTCATTTATAAGGACCCCTATATGAATTTATGATTAAAAAATACATGTAATATTGGATCATGTGCAGATATAAGCTAAATAAGAAAGCATATAGGAATTTTTTAGATACTTCAAGTTTGTTTTTATTTTTTTACTTACTACTTTCCTCTTTTGTACGCTGAAGGGAAAAATATGCAAAAAATTACAAAAGCATAAAGAATACTACATTATTTCAAGGTGTTACACTGAGTGAAGAAGTTCGTTCAGTGGTGATAAGTAAGCTAGAATTGGAGATAAAGAAACAGTTATTCCCCGGGTATACATATTTCTTCCATCTGGTGCATTATTCTATGAACTTACTTCATTTGGCTTTGAAATGCTAGTTAACAGCTGGTCTAAAGGTTTTCATATTTGCTTTGTGCATGCTCATAATTCACGCAATTTTTGATATTCTCTGTAACATTTAACTGGTTATTTTATTTCAGTTTCATCATTCTGATTTTCCAAAACAAATACAGTTTAGTTTTTAAAAAACTTATTTCTTTTCAAAAAAATGTGTGATAGAACAAAACATGTCAGGAACTATTAAAAAATATCTCCTTGATCTATATAGACTGAAGTTGGAACAAAGGTAGAACTAAGAGATAAATCATCCAGTCCAACCTCCTGCACTGGGTAAGGACATCTTCCACTAGATCATGTTGCTCAGACTCAAACCAACCTGAACTTGAATGTTTTCAGGGATCTGGCATCTGCCACCTTCCTTGGCAACCTGTTCCAGGGTCTCATCCCTCTCACAGAAGGGAAGACCTTCTTCGCATCTATTTTTTCTTTTTTTTTTTTTTTAGTTGAACACTATTCCCCTTTGTCCTCTTGCTACCTGCCTGTGTAAAAACTCACTCTCTTTCTTTTTATAAGAACACTTGAAATACTGGCAGGTTGCGATAAGGTCTCCTCAGAACCTTCTCTTTTCCAGGCTGAACAGCCTCACCTCTTTCATCCCTTTGGCAAGGTCACTGATGGAGGAATTAAACAGTCTCGACCCTGAGTCACCCTGAGTCACTCATCCAACAAGCCTTTCTTATGCTGTGCAGTCCATCCATCCAGGCTGCATTTCCAGGACATGGCTGTGAGATTGCTGTGGAACACTGTCTTGAAACCCTTGCTGAAGTTTAGTTAAGCAACAAACTTTTTTTTTTCTTTTTCTGTTCTTGTGAATGATCTGTTCTAATTATTAAATTTAGAACATTATTCAAATTGCTCACACACATTTAAGCTGAAGTTATATCTGATTCCTAATTAATAAAGTGGAATTTTCAAAAGGATTAAGTTGTCAACTGATGTAAGTTGGTACAGACTAGAAAATCATTGGATTAAAAAGGTGAAAGGATTCCTGTACAAAAAATGCATACACTTTTTTGTCATAATACTTAAATGAAACTGAAGTTTGAGACTGCTCTGAAATCTGACCTGAATGAAAAGCAATCAAGATCCAAAACACAGCTCTGCCTGCTAATACATGGCTAGGCCTCATGCATTATATCAGAAATATTTGTGTGGACAGTCTGTCATATGAAAATATACTGTTTTTCTTTTACCTTAGTTCTCAGTCATGCAAGACAAGATTCTTTTAAATTCAGGAAATAATGCTTTATATGAATTATATCTCAATGCCAAACACTGATAACCCTTGAAATACCTTTAGAGCAATAGAAAATTGTTCACTTTGTGTATTAGTTATTAAAAGTTGGGGGTTTTTTAATCCATCTACTTTGGGTAGTTAGGTTAAACTTTTGCCATTTCACAATTGGCAATTAATTTACACAGATCAATCAAAGATCTATCAACTTTTGATAAATATTTCAGATTTTGTAGAAATAGCTGCCAAATATATAATAATTATTCTTTATGGAGGATGACAAGACAGCATTCAAAAACCTGAACTGAATAATATTTAGCTATTTATATACCACATATATGTGATATTTACAGAGTGGTGACATGCATAATATATGGATGGGTATCAAGTTCACTTTTTCGCTGAAGAGGTTTTTTCTTTTTTTCTCTCCTGTGTCTTCATTAAAACAGCATGTCTTTATTTGCATATTATTTCCTAGACCTTTCTGTTTATTTATAACTAAACATATATTTTATACAAAATTTTGATGCTTTTAATTTTTGTCATTTTCACCATCGTTTTTGTCTGTTCACCATCCTTTCTCACTTAAGAGTGCTGTGGCCCCTGTCATACCCCACTGATACATCCCTGAAGTGCCTAAATGTGCAGCACAGTTTCGTTATTAAGGAAAGCTTATTATTAAGTAAATTATTTACATTAAGATCTTCACCTGGAAAGAAGTAAATTAATTCAATTTCACTAGTAAGTCAGTACTGTAGATACTCCAGTTTTTGTCAGAACTTCAGACATGGGATCTTTTCTAAGAGAGAAGAGGAATGTTGAACACATACATGATTGGGAATCTGCTTATTTTCTTAGTCCCTAGTACTTTCAAAATTTCTGGTTTCTGGAAATTTTCTATTTAGGTTTAAAGGAATGAGTATTCTTGTTTCCTGATGCAATTTATTTCAAATTGTTAAGAAAGTTTCAGTTTTCTGTAAACATTGTGTACTCACATACCTTGTTTTGGGTTGTTTTTTTTTTTTGTTACACAGGTTTCTGTGCTGCTGAAATCTTAATGTTCTGGCAGCAGAAAGTGTTGGTGAAACATTTTTTTTGGCTGTTTTATAGAATAAAGACTGCAGTGCTTCCTTTTTTTAAGTTTTCTGGCATTTATGCAGACTGGCAATCACACAGTAATAGTGAGCTACCGGTAGACAGTGGAAAAGACCTTTGAGAGGTATAAATGCTTAGTCTGTCACACACACAAAGTCTTTGGAATTGGGCTTTACTCTTAGTACTCATTAATTTCCCTTCCCTCTTTGAAAGTAAACTACTTTTTGTAGCAGCAACAGTAGTAGTGCTAGAAAGGTACAATCTCTCAGAGGTGAAAGCAGTCTCAAAGCAGTGTTTTTTTCTTAACGTCCTTGAGTCCCATGCAGTCCTATGGATTTGCTATTTCCAGTCTGGTCACTTTATTGTCCTCCTCTCTACTATGATTTACTCTTGTGGGCAATACTACACTCCCTCAGACCCTGAGGCTGGCATTCAGTAGAGTGAGGAGTACTGAGAGTAGAACTCACCTGTAAAGGCAGAGGAGGAAAACAGGTTTATGTGCTCTTCTTTCATCACTGGATTTCCTACCTTTATTAGGAGCAAATGTGAGTTTTCCTTGGTCCTGTTTTTTTTTGGTTTTTTTGTTTTTTTTTTTTTTTTTTTTTGCCACTTACAGGAGCCTTTTGTTCCCCATCATGTTCCACACCTATTTTGCTCCCAGTGATCTTGATCTTTTCCTGATCTTCCTTAGATTTGTGTGGTATTACCATGTATTCAAAGAGTGTTCACCCAATGCAGGATTTTCTTTATCTGAGAAGAGGCTAATATATTATATGTTGTAACTGCTTACAGCCAGAGGTGGTTAGACTCTCTTCTGTTCCAAAGTTTGCACTGTAGTTTTATTTCATAAAAGTACTTCCATGCTGAACTCTGCTCTCCTATTAGTGTTGAAGAAACAAGGATGTGATAAGAATCAGAAGTATTAGAGCAAGCAGAGAAATGTACCAGTGTGGTTCAGAAACAGAGACCAAGAGCAAAGACAGGAAAATCTCTCACATATTGAATAATTGTATTGCTGAGTGGAAAAATCTACTTAAGACCCCTTCCAATATGTTACAGTCTGTAGCTCCCAGGACTGTTGATCCATTCACTGACAGAAATCCAAAATATAAGCTGCCTCCATATGGGAAATTCAATAGCTTTTTCCTTTTTCTTAGGAATGTGGGACAGTGCAATTTATACAGAAATACATGCAGCTTTGTAGTGTACTTGAGGATCTAAACAAACAGTTCAGAATCTCAGTATCTCAAAGAAGTTTTAAACACTTTATTGGCAGGTACTGTGAAAAGCTAAAACTGTAGAGAACTGCAAGTTTCAAGCAGAAAAATGGACATAATGAATTCTCACTGGATGTAAGATACTAAAATTTGAATCGCAGCTCCTTCTTGTGCTATTATTTTTGACTACTAGAAGAATTTCACTCCAATTGCTTTCTAAAATGAGAGGATCTGACAAGCTACTTTTTCAAAATATCGCTTTGGTTGCTGTATATCCTTGTCTTTACAGTGAATGGATGTCAGCTGGGTTTATTTTGGTTTTATTTGAACTACCTAAACTTTGGAAGTCACTGACAACTTTTGCTGGTCTTTATACAAGTTTAAAAATATATTGAAGGCATGATAATTTCATAGAACTCAAACTGCAACATTTCTGCTTTTGCCTTTTTAACAACTTTGCCTCCCAAATCACACTTCCTCTACTCTATACTGTCTTCTTTCTGGTGTATTTTTTACCTTTACTAATACACCTTGTAACACATCAGCACATTAAAAAATATTGTACTTCTTTAACTGCAACTGATACTCTAAACCCAAAAGCAAGTAATGAAATTTGGGTAGATTGCATAGGCCCAAATAATATTATTTTGGGTAGATAAGAGGTACTGTCTTATCTTTGTTCCCTAAGTAGAATTCAGGAAGATTGTCACGGTAAGATACGATGTAACTCGTGTGTCCTAGTGAAGATAATGTCAGATATCTATCATTGTCCCTCCTATTTTGTAAATGAATTAACAGAATGTTGTGAATGTTATTAAAGTCAGACAGAATAGGACAGAAACTCAGTCATATCAATAGCAAGGTTCAGCTTGACAAAGTTAATAGAAATTCTTTCTGCAGATTTTGCAGAACACAGCATTCTAGGTTCTTTCTGCACAGTGGTTTGGGAAAAAACATCACAGCAAAATACTAGGTAGTTTCATTAGTGTTTCTAGAAAAACTGCCTCCTTCCAACAATATTCAAATAGCCAACAATATTTAAAGAGTTAAAATAGTCTTGCTTTAATCAGTCACTATATAAAAGGATGTTTGTGGTGCTATGCAAAGAATATTCTTGTTCTTTTATATCGAAAATTATGTCTCTACTCTGTAGCAAATTTGAATTTAATGTTTTTTCAGTGAAGTGTTGTTCAAGGTGATTAAGGATGTATAATCTTTCTCGGTATGATGTATAAATTCATTCTGCTTTCACTTCATGCCTTGCCTTTATGCTTACACACAGTAGTGGAACATTAACCTCCATTTTAATTCCAAATTGTTAACACGTCCCTCTTTGTAGTGAAGATGGTAAAGAAAATCAAATCATATGCCTCAGGGATTCAGACGCTGGCCTGCATAGGGGTCAGAAGACTCCCCAAATGAAAACAAGGACATATGCTGGATGAATTTTAAAGGTATGTCATTTCTTTATCTGAAGCAACAATACCTGCTGTACCTGCAAATAGGGTACCAGATCAACTGGCGATAATCAGACACATTCAGAAGATTTCAAACTAAAATTTAATCACTGCCTGTTCACTTCAGAGAAAAACAATTGTCATCTTCCTCTCTCTTCCCCCTGCAATGAGGAGTTGATTTGCTAATCTTCCAATCAAGTACAGGATTCAGTGTTTGAAATGTCAATAAGAGGCTTGCATTTCTGAAGACATGGTGAGATTTAAGAATTTAGTAAGGGTAGTTTCAAAACTAATACCCACATTAAGTAAAAAATGCATAAATTTTGGGTGCCTACAAATCTGAATGGGATTTCTGAGATCTTCTATGATTGAGAATATAAAATTAAATTAATAGAGGAAGGAGGAGTGGAAAATTCCATGGGTAGGAGTGGAGATGCAGTTCAAGACCTAAATTTATGTACAGAGATTAAACCTATGACTGTGTAGCTGAATTGCATGTCTATAGGACATAATCAAGATGACAGTGGAAAATGACTCCAGAATTTGAATGTGCATTGTAAATCTGATTTTCAAATACTTTTTTTTTTTTTCTTAAATGCTTTCTCTTCTACTTTATGTTTTTTGTTTATTTGTTTTGTTTGTTTGGGTGGGTTTTTTCCTTCAAATACTTATACTTTGCTACTAGTTTAACCACCTTAAAGGGGTTGTGAATTTATTTGGCAGTCAGTCTGAATTATGAAATCACTCTGTTCATGACTGCACATGTTGTCCCAATATATTCATGCACTGTTCTGAATGCGTCTGGGTATCAGCACGTTTTTGCACTTTAGCCATGCAGACTGATTTGAAAATTCAATCGTGTTAATGATTAATAACAATCATTAACAATAACAAAAAAATTCTCATTGACCTCTGTAATATTTGGTATAAAGCAGGATGCTGTGTTTTGGTAAATACCTACAAATCTTTTATTTTTATAGAATTTTGGAAGTTTCTATGCAGTTTCAAAGGGGATGCACACAAATATTTAATAAATGTAACTTTTATAACCTTTTAATTTCTATTACCATCTATAAGTACATACATATATACATATACACATATATATGTATAGCTGCACTATAACTGACAATATACTGGTCTTGGAATAGAGTTTCTTTACTCAGCAATCATGCTGGGCAGTCTTAAATCAGTGAATGTGGAGGGGTTTTATTGTGCAAGCAATGGCACAGATGATCTACATAAAACTTATTTTTCTTACAAAACCAGTAATTTATAACCCTTTCATTCTGTGTAGATTCAGCCCCCCTGTTTATCTTGTAAATCTGGAATGGAAGGGGTTTTTTTAGTTTTCATAACACTCCTATAAAATGAAGTGGTTCATCTTTTCCTGTTCATCTTTTAAAACAAGCATAGCAATTATCCTTTAAATTTAGGCATCAGATTTAGCATAAAATATGTTTCTTTCTTTGAGTTCTTAGTGTTGCATACAACTTCCTTTGAAGTCCAGTTCCAATTAAATAGTTTAGTTCTGAACTTTGAAAACTTTGGACACTGAACTTCTTAAGGGATACAGTTAAGAATGCCAGTGATGTCTAGACAGTAATTGTTGTAAGAGCTTGAATGCAAGCATGTTTGGCTATCAAGTAAATTAATGTCTGCTCTTATAGGAAACCAGGCTACATCAAAGGCATTATTTTCCTAAAAAAATGTTACATATAAATGAAATTTCATTAATTCTCTTGCAAAATAGTGAAAGCACTGACATGATTATGTTATTCTCAGTAATGAACAGATGTTTTGGTCACATTTATAAAATCAGAAAATAAAATAATATTTAATATAGACTACTATATCTGTTTATTTTTTATCTGTTTATCATTTCAGTTTTGTTTTAAATAGTGATAATTTAAATGTAAAAACTGTCTTTATTTGAGACACATATCTTTATAAACTTATGGTGAATTAAACATATTAATTGCTAGTGCTTGGTTTTTTTACTTGCTTGTTTTCCTGGATGAAAATATTACTATGAATGAGAGAGAGAATGGACTCTCCAAAGCTCTGGAACATATTTGTCTTAATTTATTCTTTGGACACATCAATATTTCTATCCTCTTCTGGAAATCATGGGTACCTTGTCCATTGTTGGAGTTTTTGCTTTTTTTCCCCAAGTACATTTCATTAGTAACATTTTGATGGTTTGAAGACCTTCTACTTAGCAGGAAACTGTGGTATAAATTTTTGGTCTCTTTGGAATCTAGCAGCACATTTTCCTACTTAATAAAATTAGAGAGCTGTTCCGACAGCCGGCAATGGACTGCACTGGACTGTGCCAAGAAAGTTGAGAAATACATCCTCTACTGAAGGTTCTGGGGAGGTAAAAGAGTTAGAACGATTGAAGACAGTCTTTGTATTTTTAGATTTGAATTCTATTAGTGAGTAATAATGGGAATCATAATGAACACTTACTGTCTGGACGGTGGCCTCACATGCATCATTATCTCTTTGGTGGCTGCAGTGTCTCATTTACATGAATGTGTAAATGGAAACTCTTGAAAAATAACAGTGGTACAGGAAGGCCCAGTATTTATACATAATGAATATTTTCCTACTCTTATCTTAGATTGGTATAGAATGTCACTGCACTGTTTTTTTGCTCTTACAGAATGAGGCCATAAAGAATACCGGTATTGTGATCATCTGCAGAGAGTAATGCAGCTGTAATGACATCCCTTCTTGGAAATAACTTTTGCCATCTAGCTCTTGCTGTGCCAGCTAGCTCCTATCTACACTGCTAAGAATGTGCTAGGAGGGATTTTAACAGTTTGTATACTTTTCTGCTGGTGTTGACATATGGTTAATAGGTTTATTGAAATGTACTATGAAGATTTGTCTACTTAAAAACATGTTTGAGACTAACTGAGATTGTTGCTTAGTAGCAACCTTGGAGTGAGGCCATGGTAATTCCCCTGCTTTTGGTTATTTAAGGGGGCAAGAGTAATGTAAGGGGCACTCAAACTGTTCATAGGAAGGATTGCTGTGCTGTCTGTATGAGATTTTATCCTGTCTTCCCTGAAAATGAGCTGGGACTTAGAGAGAGAGGGCTTCACATTGCTTCCCACATTTAATTCACCTAGCAACATAGCAAAATCTGCTGAGGAAACAAACTAGATTTAACAGCTATTGAATCTGGAACAGAGCTGTCATACTGAATGAGATTGCTACCTGCAGTCATCAACAAGGGATTACAGGAAAAGTACAAACGAAATATAGACTCTGTAGAGGCAATGGTATTTCAGCCAATAGCTTGGGCTGTCCTTGTCATGTCCAAACGTGAAAAAAGTTCATTGTCATGGTTTCTATTTATCAGAATGAAAAACTAAGTAAAAAATTTGTTTTGCTGGGCTGGGAAGAGCACCAAGGCACTTTGATGGCTTTTCTACCTGCCCAGTGTGGAGTAAGAGATGCAAATTCTCTGAGTAGAATATTTAAATCTGGGCTGTGATCCAAGCTTTGATTTTTTTTTTTTTTTTTTTTTTTTTTTTTTTTTTTTTTTTGTGTGTGTGTGTGTGTGTGCGTGTGTGTGTGTGTGTGTGTGTGTTTTGTTTGTTTGGAGTTTTTTGTTTGTCTTTTGGTGGGAATTTTTTTGTTTGGGTTTTTTTGTTTTGGTTTGGTTTTGGTTTTTTGTTAATTTTTTGTTGTTTTGCTTTTCCCTAGAGTTTTTATTTTAACTTCAATCTTTATGTATATAGATGACAACTTTTTGAGAGGACATACACAGAGAAGAAAATTATGTTGTGTTTGCTAGAGCTGGAAACTTTCTACCAAATTTGCTCTAAAAAACATTTTAAAAATAGATTTGGTCTCTGGTGATATAAATCAGCATAAACCAATTTAAATTAATAGAATTCATTGGTCATTTGTACTTGATCTGGTTCCCTGGGTCAAATATTTGGAACAGCATATTCTGGATTTGTGACCTTGCTTTGGCAGTTGACAAAGTGGGTGTGCACCAGCATGAATCTATGTGCACATTTAGTGGCAGGTGACTGAGAGGAACAGTGGATTGCTGCCTCTGAATTGTGTCTCTGGCTTGCCAGGAACTCTCCTGTCACAGTGGTTGCCCAGATGAGATGCTACAAATTGATAAACATATAAATCTGTGCTTTTCTCTCTTCTGTGTTTAGCTTGCAGAATGTCAAAGTTGTGCAGTAGAACTATGGATCACGTAGTTGGATTTGTGTCTACTGAATTTATATGGGGAAAGATTGTTCTTGAAGAAAATTACGATTACATGTAAGTGAAACTGGCCATTGTTACAAGCATTAAATATTGGCATGAGAGTAATGAAGAGAAGATCTTTTTCAGTATGTGCTTTCTGTAATTGATCTGTTTAGAGGTTTTGTGTTTTTTTTAATCTAAAGATTCTCTCACATCATCTACATTATTAATTTGTATTGCAAACCCATGTCTTAGGTTTCTGTGCCATTCAACATGTAGCATTCTGTATCACGTGTAAATCCAGTAGTGTAAGTGAATTGAAGAAACACTCATTCTGAGAGTATTGAGAATTTTCTTGGTGTTATTCCAGATTAATGAATTATATACCACTTTGGAATTTCTTCCAGTAGTCATGTGAAGTTTTCCTGTTTTCCAAGTGAATGTTAAAGTGAAAAATAAAAGCTTAAAAAATAAATCCAGTCCCCTCAATCACCATTTTTTTTTAAAGGAAAAAGAATAAAACTTTGTTCTAAACCAAGCATAATTACCTATCCTCTAAATGGTATTTGCTAATTATACAAATGTATTCATACAACATATGTATTAATAATTTTCTGGTTTTATAGAATATATATATCTTCTCTCAAGATCTAGCTTTGCATACCAAATTGTTTCATATTTTGTTGGGGTTTTTATCTTGATTAGTTTCAACAAATCCCAAAAATTCTAACAGAGTATAGATAGTTACTCTGTTCCTAAGATTCATACATATTGTTAACTGCCACCTTCCTCTTAAAAGTTTGGGATAAAGGGAATAATTTCTGATGCTGAAACTTCAGGGAAAAAGAATTTGATCAATATGATGCTGAAAACTGGCATTGATACAGCAAAAGGTTAGGCTGCTATATGCATTGGAAATGGATTTTGGGTAAGAAGATTCTGGAGAATAAGACTCAGAAGATGTGATACTAGCAGGCCCTATATAAATTTCATCTGGCATTTCTGTTGTCAGTGTGAAGTCCACTTAAGTGCACAATTTCATGGTTCACCAGTTACCATCCTTGGCTGAATTTATTTTCAGTGCTGGTGAAAAAAAAATCATTGGTTTGCCAGTTACTGCTCAGAAGTTATAACTTTTTGACAGAAAATGCATATTCCATCAAGATCTTAAATTTTTAATTCAGTGTTTGTGTTTATTGATGGAAGTTAAATAATATGCAGGTAGTGCACATCTATGAGATAATTTGTTACGTGACAGTAAAATGTGAAGTTTCTCTTCCTTTGTTTTTCCTAATATCAAATACAAAGGATGAACACTTTTCCCATTAAATTTGTTTGTGTATATGTTATGTATATAAGAAAAAGGAAAAATGGTTCTTCAATAGCCCATACAGATAAAAAATTGAGATCCATTTATTTAAAAGTGATATTTAATTATTGTTTCCATTGACCTAATATGATACTATAGTGTCTTTTTTTATCATTGCTGGCTCTATAAGAAACTCTTGTAGATAGATGTGAGAATTTAATATTTTTTAATAAAATTTTTATCTTATGAATGTGGCAGAGGATCAAGAGCTATCTTGTTATATGTTTGGACAATTTTTATTTGCAGTGGACAGTAGCTGATGGAAAGTCTGATTCCTTAGCTTTGGGCTGAAGGGAATTTTCCCCTTTTCTTTTGAAAATGTAGTTGACATGATCTTTAGGAAACCAGTTAATGACAATATTGTTTTAATATGTTATTTGCCAACTGTCCCGAAGTTCTCATTCTAGTATTATCATCTCTAACCTTTACAGTTCAGGCAAATAAAAGAAGAAAAGATTCAGGGAAGGGAGGATATTAAAAAAGAAAACTTGTCTACTATAGAAGATCTCTTCATCCCTCCCTCCTTACTTTCTCCAGTGCATCACAGAACTTTATTTCTATTTTATACTTAATAAGTTCTTTATGTGTTCTGAGTTGATTTTAATTCTGCCTTCTTTTTTTTTTTTTTTTTTTTTTTTTTTTTTTTTTTTTTTTTTTTTTCTTTTTTTTTTTCTTTTTTTCCTTTTTCCTTTATATTATCTTTGGAGAAGGATGATCTGATCTTATCATAGTTATGTTCACATTTCAAACTCTTTATCGAAGCATATCAGTATGACTAACATCACTAGCATGTGACACATTGACACATTCACAAGGGCTTAGATAGTCCTAAATTCTTAGAAAAAAACCTATTCACATTCCACTCAAAAGGAATTGTGATTAAATATAACATTTACACTAAGGGTACAGCTAAATTCATCTTGGCAAAATCTAAAACCATTGTGTAGTTTCGTCTTTGAAGCTACTTGTTTAAACTGCATAATGCTTTTGATAATTAGCCAAAGGATCACCTGGACACAAGTTAAAATGTCAACTTTCACAACTCTCTGTTTTTCTGTAATACAATCATGCCAGACCAGTCCTTCTTTAAATATTTTAATTCTCTGTTTTAAGTATTTACAGACTTTAAGACACCTATGTCTAGTACTTATCAGAACAATTTTAAGACCAGAGTTTTCTGATTTACTTGGAATTTGGCTAGCCCAATTTTTAATTAAAAAAGAAACAGAGACGCTATCTCAAAATTATATAGAGAAGTTCATTGGCTGCTGTGTGATTGCATTATATTCTCTACTGTTTAACTTCACAGCTGGCTCAGGGAATTTTCCACCAAGTGTTAAGTGGTGTCCTTATTCACTTGTATAACCAAATTAGACTGAGTCATAACTTAAACTCATGGAGTTGCAGAGAAAATAACCAGGCAAATGAAGCCTTGATGAAGCTTCAGCAGTTATTTTCTCTGTGGTTTAGTTTAATTTTCACCATTTTCCTCTCTAGAAATGGAAAGACACTTGCAACTTTTAAAATATGAGGCAATGTAAGTGATTGACTCTTGTGCCTTACATATTCACATATATCATAAATTTACCAATTGTTCAGTTTATTTGAGGCTCAGAAATAGAGGTGTGGTGCCAGATGTGTCTCTTACAGTTTTTGATGGGAAAATAGAGAACAGCATGGTGAGGGCACAAATAACATGGAGAGAAAAAAAAACACTTTCAGATTTTTATGCTGGTAGGATTCCAGTCCTATTTTTTGCTGTACCACTGATGAGAAGTATAATTTTACATGGCATACCTCCTGATTTGACATTCTTCTCAGAATTATTGTCACTTTTTGAGTGACTTTCTGTTGCTGATTCTTAATGTTCCGGTTGTTGTAAGCATACACTTGGACTCTTCATCTTTTTTGTTAAGGACTGATGGGTTTAAATTGTTTTCTTCATTTATTCGAAAAACATTTACTTTGATTGAAATAGTTTTCAAACTAATATCTATCTATACCAAGAAAAGAAGATATCAAATCTGAAGCTACTTAGTTCCCCTTGCAATTAATTGAGTTGATTTTGTTTGTATTTATGTTATTTTGTGGTGTTGTTTTTTTCATTGTTTCTTGTTGGGTTTTTTGGTTTGTTTGTTGATGTTTTTTTGGGTGGGTTTTTGTGTGGGTTTTTGTTTGTTGGTTTTGTTTGTTTGTTTGTTGTTTTTTTTCTTTTGATTTTTTTTGGTTTTTTTCCCTCGTAAAGGGAAATTAGATTATGCTGAGAAGTGAGATTCCCAATGTAGGCAAGGGACAAGACAAACTTTTTTCCTGATTCCCAGTACACAAAGGAGGACTGACAATTTTGCAGACCCATAACTTGTGCCCTCTTCAGCAAGCTGTGACAAATAAGGATATTCAAGGGACTATGAGCCACTGGACCTGCAGAAATTCAGGTAAATCAGAGAACCTTAGGATAATCCAGAGAAAACCTTACAAAAGCTCTGCTACTTTTGAAGATTGTCTATCATTGAGCCAGAAGGATTTGATATATAAAATAGAAGCCCTATTTTCTGGTTTTTTTGAGTCATTCATCAAAGTCATGGTTAGATTAAGAAACTATAATTTTGATTTATTTTTTTTTCAAGTTTGATGTTAAAGCTATTAAAGTTTGTTGGATTCTTTTTCTTTTGCTATTTGTATACCAGGGACAGCAAGAAGAAAAACCTGTAAAGAATAGAAGCTTTCATCTGATGTGAACTTCTGTTTCTTCTGTTAAAACTTGAATAGAAGAAAATTAACTTACTTTTCGCTCCACATTTTGATAGTCAGATTGGATGATGAGTAGCTTTTGTAGCTTACACTTGAATTAATTGGACCTTTGAAATGGAAATTTGAAAGCAAACCTGTATATTATTTAGGAAATACAAATTCTGTTTTAAAAGAATATCTTTTAAGAAGGTTGAAATATGTCAGGATTTAACAGAATGTGAGAAATAACAATGTGTCAAAATGTATGCTAGGGAAAATACGCATTCCAATTGTACTACAAATGAGCTATTGCCATTTGTCTTGATGACTGAGTCCTATAGAAGGCTTACTGCATTTTCTTAATTCATACAATTTACTTTGCTTATTCTGACAGGTGATTGGATTTTGGGGGTCTTTTAAAATAAAGAATATATAATTGTTGTCTTGTATTCCTAAATAATTTTTAAGGTTCTAAATCAAACCTTTATGTCAAGAAAGGTCAATGTAACAACATTTTTACAGTCTTAAATTTATAGATGTTTAATTACAGGGGTATGTGCAAGAATGAAGCCACACACACACACACATATACACATATGTAGTGCACTTTCTTTACAGTAGACACTCCCTCTTCTTTGGATCCTGACAATTCTTGAGTCTAGAGTGAAAGACTAAAAAAATAACAATGTTTTAATATAAGTACTTGGATTTAATTCCTTCTTTTCAAGACATTAGATCTGTAGCCAAAATGAACAAGTTTGTACTGTGAACACTTCACCCTCTGGAAACTCAAAAAAAGAAACAGGATTGAATTTCATCTGGATTTTCTGCTTTTACTAAAGATTATACTCATGCTCTGGCCTTTCATTCACTGTGTAGGAGCACTTGTCAAACTGCAAAGTAAGTCTAAATAATCGGGTCATCTATTTCAGAAGTTAAATGTGCTACTTGTTCTGCTACACACACCTGCAAGGTATTCACAACTTCATTATTTCCTGACAAATCTAGGCTACAAAAACATATAGAAAGAAAAACAAGTGACACCTATAAGATCAGTTGTCCGACTTTTGTTCCCTGCCTTTTGATTAGCTGCTGTTTCCTTATGTATGGCTTCCCTGGAAGTCCTAATTGATGAATGGATGGCTAGCCACATCAAGTTACACATACACCCTTCCTGGTCAATTCCCAGTCATGGAGCGTGAACTCTGCATGATGTAATCCTCAGTGCTGATTTCCCTCAACGTCCAAACCGAGGGGTATGTTCGAGCACCCTCTAACTTCAATGCTCCTATCTTTCCTTCTTAAAGCCAACAGAGATTGTGGGCATTGTATTCTTCTCTGACTACACAGTGGTAAAGTAGCCAGCTGCAAATGTACATCCTGATTGCACATGATTCTTTTTTCTTTTTCCTGGCAGAAGTGAGATCCAGATGTTTACCAGCCCCAGTAACTTTCTGCTGATAATATTCTGATCACAAGAGAAAGGATTTCAAGGCACGTGTTTCTACCGGTTGAAGAAAAAGTAACTGATATGTTTGAGTAGAATGTTAACAGTTGAGTTAACACTGTCATTAATTCCTCTTCTATCCTTAGCCCTTGGTCTTTCCTTCCAATGCTGGTTTAGATCTCATCCTTTCTTCTTTTCAGTTAAGCTTTTCTTCTTGAAAAAGCTTGAGTGCCACTGCTGCAATCATGATACTTTGAACAGAAGGAGAAAAAGTAAAGGTTTGGAGGTTAATGTGATGTAGCACATTGTAGAGGTTTTCCCCCAGTGAAAATAAGATAGACCTCCTTTATGTAGCCCTCAGTAGAAAATTTTACATGATTATGTCTTAAATAAGAAGTTTCAGAAAGCAATGTAGTTTATTAAAAAGGAGGATAAAGTATTGGTTAATGCAACTATTCATGCTGAAAGAAGAAATATCAAGCAAAGGGAAATCATTAGTGTTTCTCAAAGGTTAGCATTGGGAGTAATTTTCTTAAATGTTTTCTTTAATGACCCTTACATTAATAGCAGGGAAACATTTTCAGCATAATCTGCTGACAAAATGAAGTTGGAGGGCACAAAAGCAGACTAATATGTTACAGAGAGAATTTTTGCTATTAGATTCTCTGTCACTTATTTTTTGTTTTCATTGCCCTTATTCCTGTTGTCATTTAGGGTTTTTTTCCATCGAGATTTCTTAACCTGGAAACAAGAGGCTAAGGGTAGGTCTTAGTATGCTGGTGCAGCTATAAACTGCTATTGTGATGCATTTGCAAAAAAGGGCAGAATGTAACTAGAACTATGTTAAATTTAATTTTTTTATTTTTTTAAAAAAGGAAAGAAAGGAAAGAAGAAGAGACAATTGGTGCTATTAAGATCTTGATAAAGCAAATTATAAAACATTATGTTCAGGAACAAAGAGAAAAGACAAACTAGAGCTCAAGCAGCTGCAAGTGCCGAACACTGTCAAGAAAATGGTGAGCCAGCAAATCCCTTCCAACTGAAAAGGCTTGATTTGTTTACTCTAGCAAACCAAAGGATTAGAAGAGTTGTGAGTAAAATTCACAAACCTATCAGGTGTAAATACTGTGAAGAGAAGAACTAGCTGTCTAAAGGGCCATACTGAGACAAATAAGTGGGTATTGATCTACTCTGAATAAATATAATTCATAAACTGCAAGATTCCTAGTTTCTTGAGTAAACAAATTCTGGAATGATCCTCTGAACAAAATTGTTGGGAAGGAAGCTGTGATTTACTTTTTTTTTTTTTCTCCTTTTTTTTTTCTTTATTTGGAGGTGTTTTCCATTGTGAGAGGGATTTAAATCACACAACATATTCCATAGCAAGGCACTTTCTTAGGAGCCTGAGGCATCTGTCTTGCTCTTAGTTTCCGAAGTGTGAATAGATGAATAGACCAAAGAGCAGCTGTTTATGAAAGTTTAAACAAGATTAAAAAAGATATTTTAATAGGAATATTTTAAATGTTTTTAAATATCTAGGAAGAACATCAGCAAATAGAAATTCAGTGTATGTAATAACTTCCCATGTACATAGGTTGACAGTTTCAGAAATACACACACCAATTCTGCAAAGAGGGTAGTAGCACCTTCAGTTATTTACACTGCAATTAAAAACATTTTAATTTTGACAATCTGTACAGCAGCAGTGATTCATGGAAGCTTACAGTACTCTTTCAGTTATAAAGTGAAAAAAGTTAAAATATTTCCAACTTTGAAGCTTCATTGCTCACAGTTGTGTGTGTGCTCTCTAACAGTGTATGGCATACTGCTAGCTACTTATGCCTGCCAGGCAGTGCTCTGCTTTAAGAATACCTGCTCTTGTTGCTTATCCATACATTGGACATATCAGTCTTTATGTCACTACACTTTGGGTTATCTCTGTCCTACAGAATCCTTGAGGACTCTTCAGTTAGTAGGATTTAAGAATGCTGTACAGCATGGAGAAAGTAATCCAGCTGATAGTGAAGCTGGAATGCATGAGACATAAAGCAGTGGGATTTTGAACCTAAGTCTTCTATCATGTGGGTTTTTCATCAGAGCAGGAGAATGCAATGCTGTTGGTTGAAAGGAGAAACAATAGGAAATGTCAGACACAACTTTGAAGTCAGTCCCAAAGACTGTTTGAAGCTAGAGGTCAGAGGTTATGGGTGACTGGATATTGAATAGGATGGAGGTAACTCTTGGCTGTGTATTTTGTTGCACTTTCCTGCTGTAGGCCCCAAGGAACCATCTGAACAAAGAAATGAAGCTTCCACAGCCACGTGTGGGACTCTTCTCAGTGACTTTATTGGCTCTTTCTTTCCATTATCAGTGTTGGTCATTTTATCTCTCACTAGGCAGACTGTCTTCTCTCCAGCTCATACCACTGTGCTCCTCACTACTTGCTCTTTGTAACTTTTGCTCTTTCTTCCTACTGTATCATTTTTTCTGTTCCCTTTGCCCATCCTCAAAGACATCATAGAATGGGCTGAAACTGAGAAGCATTGTAGAAAACATAAGCATACCAGGAAGTTTTCTTCTAGAAAAGGTAAGCCACATGCAGGTGTCCAAGAAAACTTCTGACACCTTGCTAAAACACTCCAAAAAGCCCTTTACTTCTTTTGTGCTTTTTCCTAAATACTGAATATTTTAGGAGGGACAATCTGACTTGCTGCCAATAAGATCACCAGGAGACTCTGAGTTACACTCTAAGAGCCCAATCCATGTTTTTGTGCTGGCACTGAGCCAATCACTGCCAGCAAGATATGAAAAAGTCTAGGTAAACTTCCTAAAATGTCTAAAAGTAAACTGAAACTCTTTCCCTATTTGGAAGCACCTGCTGGGGGTCTGTGGGATGCTTTATTATACTTCAGGAGTTAGTAGAAGTCATTCAAAAAGCCTTTTATGTTAATTTTTAATTTTAGTATATGATTACTTAAAGGTGACTATAGATTCTTTACCCTGCTCAATGACAGGGGAAGCTGCTCTGTGCAAAGCCTACATTCTAGAGTATGCATTATTTTATATTTAAGTATAATGGCTTGTGTTTGAGTCCTTAATGTTACTGGTGAAAATTATTATTACTTGTGATTATGTGGTGTAGAATCTCAGCATATAATTTGTTATTTGTCAGTAACTGTGATTTCCCTTATTTCATACCTGTAGGAGGAATGGGAATAGATGAAAAAATATCCTATCTGTAGCATTGTCACATTTTTTTAGAGTGCAGTAGTATTAACTGGGGAGATTGAGATTTAAGAACTTTATTTTCCATGGGTCTATTTCATCCTGGCCCAGTCAAGAATTTTGCTGCAACTATGTTGGGTGCAGAGGAGCCTCTGCTGAGGTTCAGCCTTGGATAGCTAAAGGCACAATATCTTAAAGCTTCCAGCCTGCCTCAGGGGACAAGGGAGCTGCATCATCTTTTTATTCATTTCTCTCTCTCACTTACCTACTGGTACCTTCCATCTCCCTGGTGACAGAGTCAGACTAAATAAAATTTGTTTGCATAAGCATGACCTCTTCTTAAATGAGATGGTCATTAAAGGCTCATGCTTAGGCATGAGGGCCCTGAAGTTTCCCTGAGTTTATCTGCTCTATAGCAAAGTTAAGGATGAAGGATTGAGGAATACCTAGGAGTCCATTAGATACTATTTTTGGCCATGTCTGAGGGTTGCCTCTCTTGTTTATTCTGGAATAAATCAGCTTTCCTTTAGGAAAACTAATTTCTATTGATCTCAACTCTGAGGTTAGCTCAGCTGGTCAGACCATGATGCCAATAATGCCAAGTTTGTGGGTACAATTCCTTTATAGGCCATTCACTTAGGAGTAGGACTCGATCCATGTGAGTCTTTTTAAACTCAGAAATTCCTGTAACTTCTGTAACTTCTTACTCAAAGTATTAAATTTCTGGAGTTTATATGAATATGGCTTAGTGGTCCAAAATTTCTCTAACATTTAGTTTAAAAATTCTGCATATATGTATATATATGTATATATATACACACACATATAAAAACAGAAATTTGCACATTGCACTGTCAGCATTACAAACATCTGTTTCAGACTTAGTGAATGTAGACATATGGCTGCTAAATAGTGCATTTTTTTTCTTTTTTTTAAAGAAAAGGTATTAAGGGGACAAACCATTAGTTGATACATCTCCAACTGTATTCAACTGTACTGCATACTTGAGTTGGAACTGAATTTATTATCAAGTTGTCTCATTATGTTCCTATTTGTTTTGGAGCTCTTACACTAAAATAGATCTTAAGACATCTGTTACTTGCTGTTCTACCAATAAAGTTTTGACTTCTGTTAGCTGTTACATAGACTAGAATTTATTTTGTTAGATACCAACAACTGCAAAGATGTAAAATGGTTTGCAGTGTTGGAGGTGATAGTTAGAAAAAATAACATTAATACTTAAAATAAATGTTGACCTTTACCATTATGCATTATGTATTAATATTTAACAAAAATAGCATTATTAATTAACATTACTAATAACATTAACATAATAATATTTCAGTTAAAATTCTGTGACAATACAATTATGTATCTCTTAAGATTTTTTTTGAGCTTTGGTGTAATTGAGTAGAAATGGATTAATCATATTTTTATTCCAAAAAGCATCCTTTTTTACCGGGATGTCATAATAGCACATACGGTAACTTTTCTCTAAATCAACATAACTTTTTCACTATCTATTCAATGTCCTATTTAAGAATCAAACAAAATATTTCAAAATCCCAGTGGACTGAACCATCAGGACAAACATGGCCAAAATTTATAAATGATCACAGGGACTTATTTATGTTTTCATTAAATGAATATTGTTGTGCAGATCAAAACCAAATGAGTTAATTGCATCCACTACGAAGATGAAATTTGTTTTTACAGGTGATATGAATCAACTTTCAGTTATTTCAGTTATATGCAAAGTCATTTCCATTCCTTTAAATTTGTGTTCGGCAAACGAATTAATGGTAAGATGCTTTTACAGAATGGACAAAGAAAAGACAAAAAAAATTCAGTATGCGTACAAGAAGCAGCAAAATAGTTTGGTCAGGCAGCCTTGTATAGCTTCAGCAAGAAATATTGCAGTTGGAGCTCCTGCTGGAGAAATTTTGCAAAAGCAGTTGTGGTGTTTATGCCATCAGCAAAAACTGGTGAAAACCTGAGAGAAAATGTTCAGAATTTATCAAATTGTGAAATGTTAAAGTCAGTCTTAGGATCTTACATTCAGGCTTAATTCAGCTTTAAACTGGGTATCTTGGGTGTTGAGAGCAGTACATCCATATTGTTGCAGTAACCTGTCTCTTTGAATTATCTTGAATACCAGCATTTTCATAAGAATGTGGCCTCCTGGACAGGATTGCTGGGCAGCAAAACACTGCACACCTAGTGTGCGTGTGTACTGATGTGTTCTGGCATAATAAAGTTTGTTTTCTAAATTCAGGCCTAAAAGCATTCATAAGACAGAAAGGCTTCTTGCTTTGTGTTTTAAATCTTTGTTTTTAAATTTAAATTCAAATTACCAGTGTCTCATAGGAACAATCTGGCAGCTTGATAGGTCTTTCCAGTAGTTCATAGGAGTTGTTTATAATAAAGTTTAATACAGTCAATATTTTTTCACTTTTCTAAAGGATAGGTAGTATTTTCTCTACTACACCAAGTTATTCACTCAATTTATAAAAAACCCGCTTATTTTAACTTTATTTTAAAATTTATATAGCATAGCAATTATTCTGGAATAAGAGGTATTCAAAAACACATTATGGTGAAGTATAAACAAAATTCAGAACACCTTAGGACAAAGATTAATGTTTATTTTATTTTGTTTGTCCTTTCTGTTTTAGGAATAATAATCCACTATAAAATGTGAGGAAAGTCAAGATATAACCCTTCCTTTTTTCTTTGCATAATACGGTTGCTTTGTTCTGCGTTATGCATGAGCTATCCTTTTTTGTCTGTTTCTAATATGAATAAATATTTCATGTGAAGATTTAATATCTCATTTTATTCAAATTCAAAGAAGTTAAAAATTCAGTGTCTGTGTAGATATATATATTTTAAAATTTTAAGTTCCTGTCACTTAAGCTGTTAAATTAAGTCACTGAAAACTTGGCATTGTACAAAGGACAGCAAAGATTCAGATGAGCAACTCAGTGGCAAACTACTGAAAAAACAGTTGGTGACATATCATATTTGAGGTGTATTAAATATGAACATTATACTTTCTGTATTATTTATTATAAAAAATCTTCTGCAAATGGACTACTAGAGATTTACTTTTAAATAAAGTCTAAAACTGTTACAAAGTACTTGTTCTTTAAACTTTGAACCAGTGTTTTCTTATAGCAACTGTTAAGAAAAAAAATTGCTTATCTTTCCTTTTAAGATGATGCCATTTCCTTTTAAGATACCAGGATTTTTGGAATGTGTTGATTTTATGATTTTTGCAGCGATTTACCACAGTGAATTAGGAATTCTGCCATTCTACTTAGTGGCTTTGTACATCTGTTTTGTTCTTGCAGTGTGTAAGGAAAGGAACACACGTATGCGTGTTTAAGTTCCATGGGATATAATTTGAGCAACCTGGCCATTGAGCTAGAATCCAGAATACTGTGCAATGTGTGATAACATTAAGATGCCTAAAAACATGATGTATAACAGCTGGGATGCTTGTGCAACAGTTTGTTCAGTCCTCATACTGCCTTTGGAAAGAGAGCAGAAGTACATGTCTGAAGTGGTGGCTTGCTGCTCTTTTCAACAGAGATGGTCCATATATAGGCCTAGAAAGCTGGGACCACAGTTTACTATCCGCTTTATGTGGAAAAGATGAAAAAATTATCTCTGTGTATATGGCATCATATAAGAAAGTGATTGGTCTGTATGTCCTGCTGCAAGTAGAAAACCTCAGGCAGACAACACAAAAGGTATTACTTGTTTTGTCATTCTTGCTTCCTCATGCCTTCCTTTATTTTGCACTAATTATTAGTTATGCTGAAAGACAGTCCCAGGTTATTTACTCTATTTCTCTAAAAATCTGTTTCCAGCTCTCCATGGAATTTTATGATCTCTCTTCTAACAAAATTCCCCCATTTTTCTCCAAAATATGCTATCTTTCCCAAGAAGTTAAATGCAGCATGTAAGATTGTTGTTATGGTGTTTGCATCTTACACGTATTACTAATTTCTGTGAGAAAAATAGTATGTCTGGATAAATGTTAAATACTAAAGTGAATGATTCAGGGCTCCAGAAACCACCCAGAATCCTGGGCTAAAATGCTCAGAAAATGCCTCAGGAAGCAATGAGTTTAACTTAATGTTCAAAATAAAACATATTTTTGTTTTATTGAACACATGTATTATGTATTTCTGGACTATGTTACAAGGTGGCATTCAAAGTGTTAATATAAAATGCTACTTCCCACTGTACAAACTGCCATTTAAATGCTGAAATACAGTGCAAGGCCTGCAGAAGTGCATGTGGGTGCATCATGAATAGAAAATGAATCTATTTTCATCCTTGATGGATGTTTCAATGAATAACAAATGAGTTTGGACACATAGTGGTGGTGATGTGTTGTTGTTCTTTTTTTTTTTTTTTTTTTTTTTTTTTTTTTTTTTTTTTTTAACTGGCATAATAAAGGAATTATCTTAAAGTGATGCCATGTGACAGGCTGTGTTTAGTTGCCCTGGTACTGACTGTTGGACTGTCACCTTTTCTTTGATTGTGCTTTGTGCTATTTTATAAAGAAAAAAAACCCGTGTTCTTTCAAGCTCTTACTTCATTATAATTTTTTATTCTACTTGATAGAAAGGAACAAACCTATATTTGAAATATATATGTTGAATAGACCTTAAGTATGAGTGCATTAATCTGCTTTCCAAAAGTCTCAATTCTATCAAACCTTATTAGATCTTAAATTATACATTCTGACCTTTTGTTTTCAAAATACTGGGGAGTAATTCTCTTATTGTCAACGCCTTGAATAAAAAAGAACAAAGAGACTGCTTGCTTAGGTCTTAGAATAGAGAGAGATAAAGAGGCAGAATTTTGTTCTCAGACCTTGAAATGTTTCATTAATATAGCAAAGATACAGCTCAGAGCACTTTGAAGGTCCTACTGTCTGGCATCCTGGTATTTTAGTGCAGCACAGAAATCTGTGGGTTTTATGTAGTGATTAAATTGTACAGAAACTGTAGGGTTTTGAGTGGTTTTGGTGGTGGTGATTTTTTTTTTTTTTCTTCTTTTGGGGTTTTTTTGTGAGTTTTGTTTTGTTTTTTGGTTCCCTCTTTATTACCAAGTCGAATGACTTGGCTTTACTGTCAGATTGGCAGATACTAATCCTTGCTTCCAGAATTTGCTAAGTGTAACCAGTTGATGCTTTTAAAATTATTTTGGCAAATAGTTCACTTCAACTTTGTTTGCTTCACCTTCTAAGGAATGTTCTTCCCAAACAGTTTACTGTTGTATTTTCACAATCACTGTGTTGTAGTTAAACCATGACACTATAAATCAAGAGATGTTTGGCTTGCTTGCTATTTTTTTAAGATATGTAACAATAAATAGCCTTTGGCTAGCCAGTTGCATGTTATTTTTTCATAATGGATGCATACTTATTTTGTTTTATTGTTGAAGAGAAAAAATTCTAATGTACCTAGAACTGAATAAATGACTGAGTGTTTTAAAATTAGCAGCAACAGTGGAGAATGTTGTCCTGTTTTCTTCTGTGTTCTTTATATACTTACATAGTGGTCAGAAATTAAATGCTATCTGGTTAAATTCGCCAGTGATTTGTGAATAATTAATTATCTTTGACACGTAGATCTAGTGCTAGTTTCAAAATAATTTTTTGCACTAAGGGACAATTTTTATAAGTCAAAGGTTTCACAGAATTGGTTTGGTCATTTGCTGTCCAGGTGCAAAATTCAGCTGCAGCAACATCCCTTAATTGCCAAGCAACCAAGAGGAAAACATCTGCTAGTTATGAATATGTTCTGAATTGGTAATCATAACAAAATAATGCTGTGTCTGTTCAGCTGGAGAGTAAGTCAGAAGGCTAAAGGCTGTTGCATGTCACTCATGTTCACTGTTGGCTTACAACTGCCTGTATATTCAAGTTACTCATTCTGTCTCAATAAGACACACTATATAAAATAATTAAAAATATTTAAATGCAAATGTTGGAAGGTGTAACAAAAGCACATGACTATATATTGTGCACTCTTTTTATGAATAAAAACATAATTTTATGAGTTTGTGAATTATCATGCATGAAATTACCTTTTCCTACAATTAGATAGCCAGTGTAGTACAATGTGTGCTGCATGTACATTAAATGCTCATGACCTTTTCAGAAGAGTCAGTGGTACATTATTAGATCTGCTGGATTTTACTATTTCAAATACAGAGGCAAATCATTATCTTTATAATATTTAACTGTGCTTCCACTGCAGTCAATGTACTTACACCAAATCAATTTTCTTTTTTTTTTTTTTTTTTTTTTTTTTTTTTTTTTTTTTTTTTTTTTTAAAGCAAAGTCACTTCCAGTGAGTGTAGGAGCAGGTGGTATCAATATTCATGCACTGAACTTTTGGACCTCTCCTCTGTCATGAGGAGACAGTTGACATAATTCCAGTATCTTGAGTTCCCCTCATTCTCCCACATGTTCTGACATACTGCAGAAGTATAACATATGCTGCTTAGCTAGGGTTTTGTCTGTTTCTTCTTTGTACAGAAGGTATGTACAGACTCAGTGTATCCTTGATCACAGCCTGGGAGCATGATTTATGTTCTTGTATTGAATGCAAATAAAGAGTAAGTCTAATTTAAAGTTAGTCCAGATTACCTTTTCTGTTTTGAAGCATCTTCATCAGGAAAAGAGATGTGAGAAAAAGCCAGGAAGGATTTTGAAGTTGTGCTTGCATAAAATGCCTGTTCTTCATCTTTATTACCATTATTTCACCCAAACATAAACTCACAAGAAATTTGTTCATTGTTTTCCACTCAGGGATATCTGACATTTGATGTCCCTCTGTGGTGCCTGACATCTCAAGCTCTTCGGCTTTCTTCTATGGTTTAACTACCAGGTTTTGCTATGTCCCTGCTTCTATGCCAACACACAAGTCTTACTTTTCTGCTTGGAGCCCAAGATGTGTACAAGAGAACTGTTGTAGTTGAACACAGAAACATGTCAACAAATTTGGCTGTGTCACAGTCTGAAGGAATCTGAGTTGTCTCCAGCAAGCATCAGCCTTGATCCCTAGGGAGAATGAAGAAGGCTTGTTAGGTTTCATGCAGATTCTGGAGGTGGTGTATGTGGGTGTTGTCAAAAGGCAGCCCCTGTGTAGCCATCGGCAATATTCAGTGTCTGGCAGTGACCCACACAACAGCCTTCCTCCTGGTAGAACCACACAACATGGAAAGCATTGGCCACATGGATTGATCTTGGAAAGAAAGGCTTATGGATGGACCTTGCCAGGCTCTGGCAGCTGGGCAGAAGTGATTCCCAGCTCCTGGAGTCTGCTGGACCACAACCCTAGATTCACTCTGCTAAATTCTGCACCTGGTCACTCATGGTTACAGTTATGATTCAAGTTCCTGTCACCATTTACAGCTCAATAACAAATATTTACATTCCTGTGGACAATATTCTATAATGTCAAGAAAACTAAAAAACATTTGTTGCAGTGAAATGAAAAAAAAGTAAAAGATAATGAGATACAGCAAAATGGTTTCATTGAAATTCTATATAAAAGAAAAAATTATGTGATTTGACACATTTCATAAAATAAGCAGCAGCTTTGGTGAATCCTAAGGAATGCAAGATAAGGAATAGCCAGATGCTCACAAGATTCAAGATATTTTAAATTTCTTTTAGTGCTTTCATGTTTATAGTACAGGTTTTGCATACTGTGCTGAATAGAAGGATAATATTCATGTAATTTAAGTGACAGTTGAGTGATTGTTTATTTAACCATTTTTGAACAGCTTCCAAGTTTTGAGAGAAAGAATTATGTATTTCTGAAGGATTATATAACTGTACAAGCTGTTGGCACTTAGTTAATAAATACCTTATAAATGTGTCCCTAGCATGTGATAAATTAAATCTGTGACATCAGGTTCTGTAGTATGAAGGGGAGTGTATGGTACTGCATCAGCCTCTGACAATGAATAATTATCAATAATGCAGATATCTGATGTAGCTATTCAACAAATGCAGCCTTTTTACATCATCAGGAGTTCTACATTTCTTGCATGGATGCACATCTATCTCTGTGTACTTTCTTTTGTATTTAGCTGCAGAAATTTGGTTTGGGTGTTTGAAAGTCATAAAGTGCTTTTTTAGCTACAGATTTTATCTATTATGTTCTAGTTGCCAGAGTCTGAGTGACTGATTTAACAGGCCAGTGTGAAACTTGATGTAATTTCTGAGTGAATGTACAACTCTAACTTTGGATAACTACTTGAGTGTATAAGTTTAAAAGTCGTTGATCTGAGCATTCATTTCAGTCAGCTTCTAATATTCAAATGTTCACAGGAAGCAAATCTCAGAGCTGTGAAACGTGTTCAAGTGAAAAAAACATCAGATTAAATTAGTATTTCTTGTGTCCCAGTTTTTTTCTGCTGTCCACTGTTTGTTGAGGCATGGTGCTTTAACCCAGTTTACTCCTCCCATTGTCACATAAGCTTCAGTGTTGCTTTCTCACACTGAGTGAATTATTTACATTGAATTTGTTCCACTCTTTTTCCAAAAGAATTCCTGTAGGGGAAAAAAAAAAAAAAAAAAAAAGTTTGCAGCTCAGAGAAATGAAGGGCTGCATCAGGTCTACACTTATTTGCTCCTAAAATCCCTAGTGACTAGCACAAGGGTGGAACTTGGAAAAAGACAAGTTTTTGGAGCATGTGAGGGAATATCTCAGTAGGTTACCTGTCCAGTGCTTCCAGATTGCTCCTGGCTTTCTATGGGTCCCACAGGCATTTTGTGTAAAGCCCACTGATTCCTCTAACTTAGAGCAATGTTCTGTCCACAAAGGATTCTGGAATTAATGTACATGAGTATCTATGCAGATATATCTGGACAAGATAATACACAATTTTGTAAGTTTTTGAAATTATTTTTATTTAAAAACACTTTAACGTTTATTTTATTTGCCTTGTGATACATTTACTATGGCCAGCAGTTAAACCCTTATGGATTTTCACTTCTTCCCCTCTGTTATGGGATAGGGAGAATGCATAAGGATGGCAAGAAGGCTTATGAGTCAAGAAAAAGATGATTTAGTAGATGCAGCAGTTCACTCAATACTTTCCATCAGCAAGTAAATATCCAGCCACCACCTGGAAGGCAGGGCCTCGACATTCATAAAGCTAGTTTGGGGAGGCAAAAAACATAACCACCATCTCTCCTTATTCCTCTTTTCCTTGATATTTTATTGGTAAGCATGACATGACAAGACTATGACATGGGTCAGTCTGAGTCAGTTGTTCTGGTTGTGTCCTCTCCCAGTTCAACCTCAGTCTCCTCTCTGAGTGGACAGAGTGGGAAACAGAAAAACCTCCACAATGTGCAAGTATTTGTCAGCAGTGATTGAAACACTGTGTATTATTGAGGGTGGTGTAATTACAGGTACAAAGCATGGCACCATATGGGCTGCTATGTAGAAATTTGACTTCACACCAGCCAGACCTAGCTCATCTTATATGATTAGATTTTCATCAATAGTCTCCTGAACCTCTGTGATAAGAGATTATATTTTATGCAAGGCCTTTGAAATACAGTTAGTTCTGGCAGGCAGATGGAAAGGGTGAACTGCTTCAGTGGGAATGGTACTACTCTAACCCATGTTTTGGGATTTTTATCAGGTATGTAGTATTTGGACAAGAGAAGGCATTTGCTGAAAACAAGCAAAAGTTCTTCCTACACTTTCTATAGAACTAAGATCAGAAAAGCATTGGATATGTTGACTTATTTGTCATCAAACACAATTTAAAGAGGTTTCAAAAGTAACAGTAGGCATAAAAAGCAGTTTATTTTGTGCTTCTTTCCACCTTGGAGCTGTACACATAATTGAAAAAAATATATACTTTGTAAAGTCCATAGCTGTTGTAGATAAAATATCTGCATATTCTTCACTGAGTAACAGAAGTATTAGAGGAAAAATGTATTCAGTGGAAATTCACCATGCAGAACAGAAACTGGCACCATTATTTCTTGGGGATTGTTCTTTTTTATGTGGAAGTTCTACCTGAACTCTAAATTTTCTTTTGGGTAATATTTGGATGAGGTTAATTCAGGAATCTTCTTTCATATGAAATGAAAGCTCTTATAGTCAATTTTGAAAGTAGTCATGGGAAAGCCACAAAAAATGGGACTATTTTTGACCTGTAGGGAGATGACAAGGATGAATTACTGAATGACTATGTTGTAAATTTACTTTCTG
Source organism: Sylvia borin (assembly GCA_014839755.1). Classification (NCBI taxonomy): domain Eukaryota; kingdom Metazoa; phylum Chordata; class Aves; order Passeriformes; family Sylviidae; genus Sylvia; species Sylvia borin. The sequence goes on from CM025957.1 coordinate 80,629,007, forward strand.
ACAACAGGTAATTCATGTGAAACATTGCTATTTTGAAGCTTGTAGAATTTTTTTTCTTGGCACTGAGAGAGACTTAAAAGTTTTATTTCATCTTATTGGCTGGAGAGAATTTTTAGTGGTTTGTTTCAGCTGAATAGTTTCAGTCTTATATGTACAGTCTAGAGCACAGAATGATACTTTTATGTCTCCTTAAATAAGAATGCTAAAATTTAATTGTAAGCATTCATATAGAATGGAGTTAAAAAGTTCACTTAGTTTTTCAAAATTCCTAGAAAGAGGTTTGGATGGAAAGGTGATACCTAGACACTCAGGCATAATTTAAAAATGTGAACTTCAATATAAAGCATTGCTAGTGATTGCTGTGATTGTATGTACAGTGTAATTTGACCCAAATATAAAAAATAAATCTCCTGTGCCTGTCAATTAAATTTTCTGCATATATCAGGTGTACAGGTCACATACATATAGGACATAAAAGTACATACTCTAAATAAAATCCTGAACTCAAGATACATATTGAGTCGTTCCAAGTACAGTTCACAGACTTTAAAAGTTCAAGAAAAAATAATCTATTTTATACCTAGTGCCATCTGTTTACACAATTCAGAGTTCAGGAAGAGAGGACAACTTTGAAAAGTACGTAATAACAAAAATAATAATTAAATGGCTATGAATTATACATGTAAAATTAGATATGAAGATACTCTAAAAGCAGAATACATTTCAACCAGAATATGGTATTTCACTAGCAGGGAATTTTCCGAGACAAAATAAAGAAGACAGACATATACTTGGTTCCTATTTTTTTCTCCCTAAGACTCAAGTGATCTTACTAAAATATTAAATGGAAAGTATTCCATCTTTTTTCATTCAATTGTAAAATAATTGTTTATTAACCCAATATGAACATGAATGCCTAGCTTGTTGAGTTCAGATGTTTTGAAAGCCCAATTTGTGGAATCTTTTTAAAGATATTTCTGATTACTCTACATTTAATTTTAATCCCAAATAACTTGTTTTCGCAAGATTTCTGAATTGTTACAGAAGCTTTTCTCCCAGACTGGCAATGTTAAAAAAATAATTATCATTACTATTCAGTCATTACTATCCAGACAATGATACAAGAGATCTGGCCCTGGTCCTGCTCTGTACCTGCCTGGTTCATGTTATAACAAAGAGTAGTACAGAATGTTCACTTTTTTGCACAAAAGGTGTTTTCTACAGAAATATGAAGGATAGGAAGGGCTTTTCATTTTTTTGCTAATTTTGTGAGCTACAAGTGATGGGAAACTTCTGCTTAGAATGCAATGTCAGTTAAGGAGTCCCTCCAAAATCTTGACTTTTACTGTAATGTTTGAAATCCTTTTGACAGTATGCTCTTTTCTTTTGGCATGGGCAGAGAACTCTCATCTGTCTCTATTCATTTCAAATTATTTGAGCCAAATGTTGTGAGTAATTAGCAGTTAATTTGCAACTGTTATTCTAATTTTTAATCACAAGTAGATCTGATACCCTCTCTTAAAGCTTATTTGCTGGATGCTGCCAGTGGAATTGATATTGACCTAGTCTACCTGGAGGCTGTTGAACTTCTAACCTTCTGAAAAAGCTTGGGAGCTTCTTATCTTCTTGTCTTATTTCTTTATTTATCTTGTTACTAAGAGAAACAGAAGATAATAATAATAATAATGATTAAAAAATAGAATCAGATGAGAGTTTAAATCTATGCATAATTCAGTACCAGTTACTCATTTCAATGTTCTTAAGACCTTCTTCAGTAAGAAAAAAAAAAATGTTTCTAGACATAAGAGATTGTTGCTGAATTTGAAACATAGAGTAGATTGCAAATGAACAAAGAGGTGCAACAAATGAACAAGAGGTGCAACAAAAATGAAACCGGAATTTCTGAGCAGACTGTTAAGTGAGTGGAAGAACAATATGAAAACCCATATGTGTATCAGCAGAATGAAGCATCAAAGCTGAGAAAATCACTTCAGCATCAGAAAGTGACTCAAACTAATGTATGGACATTTTCTATTATTTAAATATCAGATTATATAGACTAAAAAGATATAAATGAATGCTTTAACATTCAGTAATATTCTATAATACAAATATTAAATCTCTTTGTACTTTGGCATCTTAGTCACAACTTTCTGCTTCCACACTATTGAAAAATTAAGGTATTACGTTCCTTTTGAACTGTCATGTCAAATTTGATAGGTCATTCTACTATATCTCCACTACATTATTGACTGAATTGTTTCAATTATATCCCTCTGAAAAACTATTTTTTCTTGTTATTTTCTCAAAACTTTAATGATATCTGAAATCTGTGTATGTATAGAAGAGCTGGAATAATGAGTAAAAGTTGAAATAATCAAGGGCCAATTGTTGTAAAATGAAGACATTGCTGAATGAAATACTGACTTCCTTTCCTGGGTTTGCTAAGTAAAGATTTTTTTTTTTCTTCTTCTATCAGAAAACTTAATAATGGTTCTTGGTTTCTCCTGACATAGAGATAGGAATGCAGTAAAAACAGTATGACTAGTCAGAAAAAAACCTAATTTGATATTTTAAGCTGAAAAAATCAACGTATTTATGTTGTGTGGACAAAATATTCCTGTGAATTTCTTTACCGTTTTGCTCTTGAATGTTTAAATGAAAATTATGAGGAAAGAAAAAAATCAACACAAAAACCCCCCAAAGAAAACAAAAACCCAACAGCAACAAAAATAACAATAACAACAACAAAAACAACCAAATACAGGTAAAGGGAAATTAAGCATTACAAATGGGGATGCAGGCCAAGATTCCATGTCCATCAGGGCCCAAGTGACCCAGATAAACATGGAAGGAACACATCTTAAATCTAAGATTCTACATAAACTTAAAGAAAGTATTAAATGTTTTTGAGGAGATTTCTTAAGATATTTTTGTATGTGTACCACATAAAACCATCTTCCTCTTAACAAATTATATTACATACATATGTGTATTATTTGCCCAGTCTTGGCCCCTCGATATTGGGAATCATTCTACAAATCCAGAGCTGTTCTTCATTAATGCTGCTGGGCAAACATAGAGTATGATTCTAGAGTAATTAGTAGTTTTATGGATAATTAGAATACTGTCTCTGTTCATTAACATTTCAAATCTCATTTAAATGTAAATTGTAATATTCTTCTTCTGTGCAAGAGTGGGTAGTTAGTGTCATTCATGAGTAATAAGTAATTTGTTCCTCATTAGCCATAGGAATAGATAAAGATATAGGTCAACAGTGGATAGCAGATGTAGTTAAAAATGGCTACCTGTCTGGAAGGGGAATTTAAAACAAGCAGTCATTGTTTCTCTGTAATTTTGCATTTTTAATTCATCCTAATTCATAATTCAGAACATTTTATATTAATTGGCTCCTTACATTATTCACAATGAGGATGTGAAAGTACAAAAATATTTTCTCTGAGTGACTTATTAGATACAGTGTGAAATTTTAAAATATTATTTTCATATTGGTTCAGATGAAGCACATTTATAATGTAGACCTCTACTTCCAGATACTTTTTCAAAGCACTAGAAATTGTTCCCAGAAATGAAGACTGGTTATATATTATTCTTATTTTAAAAAAAGAAAATAAAAAATAAATATATAATCACCCTGTTTTGACTGAAAGATTTCCAAGAACAGTTGAAACTTTCCCCTGAAACAATATTGAAGTTAAAATAGTAGCAATAATAATAGTAATAGTAGTAGTAGTAGAGAAAAATATCACAATTTTCCTTTCTGTTGGTTAAATTAGACATCAGTCTATGGGTATGCCATTTGGGTAACAGGAAAAAAGGGTATCTTGTAATCCTTCCCATTAGTGAAACTTGGAAAAGAATTAGGAATTCACAAGCTGTTGGCATCACACTGAAGGTCAGTAATCCAAGTCTTTTCTCTAAATAATCTGCATTAATTCTGTATTATTTTCATCGAGATTTTCAGCAAAAAAACACAATTATTTTAAGACAGTTGCATCAAAAATTAGTTTGAACTATGCTAGTGAGTGAAGGATTAATTAGGGAGCAAAATGATGGAATTTGTAGGTACCAAATGAGTAAGAAGACACCTAAGCAGTGTTAGCAGACAACCAACAGGCAAAGAGAGGGAGAGTTGGAAAAGATAAAGACTGCTTGGTTAACATAAATGTTTGATTAACAAGGTTGTCATCAAAGCTATAGGAATCAAATGAGACCTGTGAATAGTCATGGTAAGGTAAAGCAGGAAAGTATGTGTGTCTATATAGGTATAATAAAATGATTTTTCACTTCCTTTATTGAAAATAAGGTCTACTTATTTACATTTTTATGGATGCAATTCTTGGGTATACAGGAACTATGAATTGCTCATGCCTCTCTACAGCTGAAAAACATACTATAATTTTAGCAAAATTATTATTCTCATCCACTGTCTGTCAGAAGCATATCAAATGGTATTGAGGAATTTTTGCCTCTCTGATTGGCCGGGGACTTTTTTGATTGTTTTTGCAAATATATCTAATAAAAAGTTCTTTATAAAATTTCTAACATAATTTTGTTGATGACCTAATTTCTGTTTTTTTCCTGAGTATTATATAAAGATTTTAACTCTTTTTTGTTTGTTTGTTTCCTTTAGGCAACCTGGTCTATACAAAGTGCCCCTTAAAACAGCAATGGGGCTGGAACTAGCTGATCTTCAAGGTCTTTTCCAATTCAAAGCATCCTGTGATCCTCAATCTACTTACCACTGGTCTCAGCTCATAGTCTGGAAAATACTGTACAGAATAACTGCTTTTGGACCATGTAGTAAGAAAAGATTTTCATTTCTCTATCTTCATAGCTGCAACTTTGCTTCTGGCAAAGTGAAAATTAAATATTTCCTATGTTAAAGATGATCAAGAGATACCACATACAGTTCTCAAGAAGAGGAGCCTATCACAAGGGCTTTTCATAATAGCCCTTATAGTATTGAAAATACTTTTCAGAATATATTAAAAACCAGCATTTTTTTTTCAAAGCAAAAAATTATTATGGAAGACCCTTGTAAGGTTACCAAATATACACTGGTCTTTTTAATATTTTCATTTCCAGATAGCAAACTTTGAGGTTTTAACTGAAGGTTTCCTATTAGTCATTAAATTCAAGCATTTGTGAATGATTTTAAGACCTATTTCTTTCTAACAGTTATCAGAAGGAGCTCATTCTTCCTGCTTGATATTCCAGTGTTTCTCTCAGTTGACTACGTTTCACAACCTTTACAGAATATACTGAGAATAGGTCAAGAAGGAAAGAATTGTTTGAAAAGAATTTGGGTCAATTCTCTGTATGGTTCCTTTTTTAAAACCTTCAAATATGGAGCTCCACCATATTCCCTGTCAATCTGCTACACTTGTCTTCAAATTTTGCTTTAATATCTAACCTGATTATTTTCTATCATTTTGGTTCATTAGATTTTATTTCTCAAAGACATGAAGGAAAGGTTGACCCTTCTTTCTTCAGTGCAACAGTATTTGTGCCTGAAAGCTGCAATTATAAACATTAAGATCTTTCCTTTTTTTGACTAAACAAACTCATTCATTCCTCTTTGTAAAGTTCATATTGATCTCCCTGAATTCTCCTTTGTCATTCCCCATTATTCTTGACAATCAGGGCACAAACTGAACATTGAACTCCAGCTGGTGCCTTATCAGCGCGGGGGAAAGCAAAGAGAGTCATTGCATGTCTTTCAGGCAGGATTTTATGCTTGTACATGTTAGTATGGTTTGACTTTAGAGCAGCATCATGACATAATTAAGTAGTATTTAGTTTTATGATCCACTATAAACCCTTAAGACCTTTTCTGAACAACTGTTATTCTTCTCCTGTACTTGGTAAGAAAAATATTTCTACTTATGTGTAAAACCTCGCCTTGTCTTTATTGACCTATACTCTTTACTTTCCTCTAAGACTATTTTTTCAGGAGGGAAATAGGTGTTAAGAGACTATGAATTCTGATGTTTTTCTTAGTATGCCCGCAAAGCATCACAACTTTTTTTTCATCAACTGCATGTTTTGAGCATGTAGTGTTTATATCACCAGCCAAATAAAGTTAGGGTCCCTTTTTAGAGGTTGGGCTGAGCTACGACATGCACACAGTTGCAATGTTTCATGCCGCACTGACGTTTATTGTTTGCACATCCATATTTATTCCCCTACAACTTTATTGACATTACAAGGCACCTAAAGAATGTACACATTTGCTGCCTTAAGGAGGCTTCCATATTAACAGTATAGATCTACATGCACCCGTTAGAATCCAGAATACCTTAAGAGAGAGAGGTGAATTTTCTGCTGCACCACAACTTGAATTTTCGCTGCGCCACAAAGGCCTACAGGTTTTGCAGGCCAAAGGCCCCAGTCTGGAATTTCTCACACCTCATCCCAAATATTAAAAACTCCGCAACAGCCGAATCACTGAAACACTACACACAAACAGAGTCAAGATAGATCCCTTGAGGAATTACGTTACAAAAATGAGCCACAGGCCATAAAACATATATGTTCTATAGATATTATATTTCTTAATTTTTATATGAGAATGTCATGTGAAATGGTGTCAAAATCCCTACATAAAATCATATCTAGATTGTCCTAGTTATATTTTTTTTAAATATCTTTTACCATACTGTACAAAATGGTGAATATCATTTGACTTTAATGAATCCAAATTTGGTTTTGCTTGCTCGTTTTTTTTCAGATATTCATTGATAATCTCATATTTTTCCTGTAAGCTTACCTTAATTTAAAAGAAGAATGCCTCATCTATCACTCTATATTTCTTTTACCTTTTCAAATGTAGGCATTATATTTGTCTCTTTCCAATACTCTTTAATTCTATGTGTTACCAATAAATAGGATAAACATGAACAATTTCTGAATATTTTAACTAGTATTTTTGAATTGGGTCAGTAGTTTCTTTTTAATAAACACATTGATATAGTGTAGTTAACTCAAATTCTTACAATTTTAGTCATGCACTAAAGAGTAATCTTAAAGGAACTGAAAGTGAACTTCTTCAATGTTTTTCTAAGTGGATAGTGCCAACTCTCTGTAATAAATAAAGCTTCATCCTTCAAAACCTAATGTATCACTTACACATTTACAAAGATTTCATTATAGCTTTTTGAGCAGCATGTTCACCATATTCTTGTTATTTGGAAGGGTTTGTTTTTTTCCAAATTTGGTCTTGATGGGATCTGTCTATCATTTGGTCATTATGTCAATCTTGCTCATCCTTGAGAGGCAACACTTTATTCCCTTGTCTCTCATCCAGGTTTTTCAGAGTGGTTTAACTATTTGTAGCTAACCTTTATTGAGAGTTTCCTTCTTGTTTTGTGCTTTCAAACATCAGTCAAGATATTTTTAGTTCATTGCTCATTGTCAGACTAAAAAAAATCAGAAATTTGAGAGTTGTAATGATCATTCATGCAAAAATAGAGGAACTTTTACTTGAGGAACTTTAAGAGAGTAATATTACTCAAACAAAATCTATTTATAAAAAAACACCTCACATTTCATTACTATGATACATAGTATTAAGAAATGATCTTTAACCAGACACTGAAAATATTTAAAGCCCCATGAGTATTTGATAGCTAATTCTTTTGCTTTTGTCTAGACTGTGCTGACACAACGATATTCTCTCATACTTTTTGTAAGAAATGTGATTTTCCTCATTGCTATGGATTAAAACTTTCTTTTTTTTAATACTGTAAGAAATACCAAGTGCTGATTTTCATTACATTGTCTTTCTTTGCTCAACATTTCAGTGGGAGAATATGATTTATTCCAGCAAGCCTTTACTGTGACACATAAACTTTTCTAATTCTGGTTACCCACTGTGTGGGTGCAGTGGTGGGGACAGTAATAGTCCTGGTTTCACTAGTTCATTGCCTACTGACGTTGAAGAGAGAAAGAATCCTTCAACAAATTACTTTTCTGAGGCAGAAACTGCTAAACAAACATGATACATTGACTTCTGAGCATACCTAGTAAGATTTTAGAGCGTCAAGAGATGCTTAATTTCTTAACAGGGAACAAATCATTAGCATTCAAACTTAATGAGTAAAAAAGATTCTAATGATCTCTGTTTTCAGCAGGTACAAATGAGAGTAGTTGATTTGTCTTCAGTGGAGCTGTGTAAATAAATACCAGCTGAGAATTTGGGCCAAGAACAGTAATTTATCAGACGCAAGCTCTGTTTTACAAAGAGAATAAATGCTTCATTTTTACATGTAATTCATCTTTATGCACTGTAGCTGATACACAAGTCTGCTGTGTCTGCCTTAACTAGCAGTAATTATAGCATGATTTTTATTTTATGTTTTCTTTTTCTCTCTTTTTCCAATTTGCATTTAGTATTTTAGGGGGTAGTCATTTGTAATTGAGAAATAATGTCAGGAGGCCTACATGGATGCTTCTGACAAAATACAAACTTCAGATTAGAGCATAGAAGAGATAGAAGATGGCTCTGGACGAAAAAGAGGAATTGTACAGAAACTATCTGAATGTGCAGAGATGAGGTTAGGAAAGGCCATCTGCAGATAAATGTGCCAAGGGACATCTAGGTCAACAAAAAGAGATTTTACTTGTGGCAGAAAAAAAAAAAAAAAAGACAAGGGAAAATGCGGGCCCATGGTTGAATGAGACAGAAGAGTTGAAGACAAAGGATGTGAAAATAACCAAAGTATTCTAAACATATCAAGATGGCGATTGCGAGTTGTCAGCTTGGATTGACACAATAGAAGTTGTGTCTACCAACCTGATGACCTTCTACCACAAAATTAGTTGCTTGGTGGGCATGAAGAGAATGGTGGATATAATTTATTTTGCCTTTAGTAAAGAGTCTCTCTCACGATGTCCTCATTGAAAAACTGATGCAGTAAAGATTAGATAAACAGACAGTGAAGTAAAATGAAAACTGACTGAAGGTTGTGAGCAGTGTTGCAAAGTTTAGTTTAGAAGCCAGTCATGAACCAGTGGTATTCCCCAGGAATCAATAGTGAGGCCACTGCTGTTTAACATCTTCATTAAGAATATAGATTAAAAGGTAAAGAGCACCCTCTCATGAGGCTTTATCTATTTGTTTATATGGTAGAGAGAGTAAAAAAATAGACATGACATCTTCTCAGTGGAGCACAGCTGAAGGACAAGAGGCAATGAAGCACAAACTGAAATATAAGAAATTAATTTTAGACATAAAAAAGAAACCTTTTTACTCTCAGGTTGTCCAATCACTGGACCAGGTTGCCCAGAGATTTTGTTGAGTCTCCATCCTTGGAGATATGTAAAGATATTTTAACATGTTCCTAAGCAACCTGTTCTGATTACCATTGCCTTTAGCTGGGGGGGTTGGACTGGGCAATCTCCAGAGGTACCCTCAATGGTTCATAAGTTGTGACTTTACTGATAAATTTAGCAGGGTACACTACAGTAGATGGTTTGGTCATTTTTCTGCAGGATAGATTTTTTTTTCCCCTATGAAATCTCTTGTTTTGCATGATGAAGTTAACTTTTTGTTTGGCTCTTGCCCTGAAAGATCATAAACATTTTGAAATGCACCTAGCAACATACATTGTGAGTAATATTTAAAATAATTTTTAAATAAAAGTTTGGAATATATATATATATATGTGAATCAGCTTTCCCTGCAGACTATTATTTAATATCTTATTGGATGATTCACTGTGGCTGAGCAAGTGCTTCTGAGATAAATATATCATCAGCAATCCTTCTTTAATAGCATGATGTCTTTAGATGAAGATTATCTCTGATCTTCTTTTTGTTGTATTTTTTCATCCCCAAAAAAGGTGAAAGTCGACATTACAAAAACATAGATGGAATTGTTTACCTTGATTTTTTCCCTCTAAATAAAATTTGACTTATGATAAATGTTGTGTTTGGTACATTCAAATAGGGTTAGGAAGAATCAGTTATAACCTAACGGCCAATTTGAAATAAATAATTTTTGTTTTATGGTTCTTCTAGACAGTGCTGAAATGTATCTTGGCATTTTTAAAAGTGCGTATCAAGAAAAAGAGAAGAGAGAATACTGCACATAATTTTCAAAACTATTTTGCCTTTTATTCTCTGTTCTCCAGAGAACAGAGCATTCTTCAGATGATTCTGCCTGAATCTTGTAAAATATTTATTCCAAATCTACAGTCTGTGATTGTAGCTATCCAACTGTACTTACCTACTTTGGAAGATGTCCGAGGAAAATACATTGCCATGAATCTCACAGACCAAGTGAGGCAAAACTGCTACACTGTTTCATGTCCGAGGCCCAACCAGCAGTGACGCTGAAATTGTACTCCCAGCAGGCACAGACAGGCAGAATACTCACGTAGACCACATGTATGCATACATACAGAGCTATGGCTGACTTCATGGATTGGACATGCTTCAAACTTTAAAGACATGTGTCCCTCCTTGGCCCCCAGGCTGCATCACATACCTGCCAGCTTGTCCATTTTGTATCTTGCTAGAACTTGCACTTGCTGTGTGGGAAATAGAAAAAGCAGAAAAGTTTCATATATGCAGATGTAGATGTGCGGGTGTGTAAAATTAAAAGGATACAAGAATAAGGACACAGAACAATAAGACTGTGTTTCTGTGCTGAGTAGAGTTAGGTCTTAACAAGTAGAAAAATATGTTATGCAAGATAATAGAAAAGTTGAATAATGAGACTCTGTGCTTTGTTTATAGAAGAGTATAAAAAGTTCCTGAGTAATAAGAAATATAAACCAAGAATTATTGTTAGATATAAGGTATATATTAATGATTGGTTTATGCAGATGTCTGTAACAATATAATGTCTTAACAATTTGCTATTGGTTAGAAAACTTTTACAAGGCCTTCTAACACAGAGAATCCTGCGTGCTGTTGGCAAGATGAGAGCTGTTGCTATCTTTATTCTCTCACCCTGTACTGAGGCTGATGTTGCAATTAAGCTCAAGGAACGTCTCCCAGCATATCCAACATTGCTGCAGTTGCTTGCAACATGGGCTTGTGGGGCTATGATACCTGGTCACATCCCCATGGCTGGCAGTGGATCTCACTCCAGCTGACATATAGGGCAATCAACCTGTGTTCCCAGTCCAGATGGTGGCACTCAGTCCTTCTGCAGTTCCAGCTGCTGGTGCTGTGGACACACAGGTGCCTGTATACCCCAGGAACCTCCAGTTTCTGGCATTAAAATTTCTCATTCTAGTCTCTCTAGCTGCTGACATTACAGATGCAGTTGCTGACATTACAGACCTCCAACCTGTGGTCTGCACAATTACTGCACTCAGACCCTCCAGTAAACACATGCACACAGGAAGAAAATTAGAAACAAAGTCAATAAGAAGTTTGATCAGATTAAATGCTCAAGTGCAGGATGTGGCTAGAAAAGTGCAGTGATTATACATTATTGATTTTCAAGCAACCAGCCCTTTTATCCCTTATCCCTCTATTTTCAACACACTTTTTCTTTCCCAAATTGCCTAAATCCATCTCTTTCCCTGCCTTTTGTTCCATCTCCTATCATCCCATACTGTGATCTGTGCAATCTCTGTACATGTCCCATTCATGCAGGAAGTATGACCCTGTCAGGTGGCAGGACCCTTAATGCTTGACTCATCATGATGGGTTTCAGACCTGTAAAATGGGGCTGAAGGTCTTCTGAGATAGCCATGAGAGAGGCCTGAACAGGATATCCGTTTGTCTTGATCCACATTGGTTTCCTGCCTCCCACTGGGAATCCATGTGCCTCTCAGCTTCTGGAGATGGGCCTGCCATGGGCTGATGGTTCCTCTGATGGACTTGAGTGTAGATAGGGTAAGGATTCTTTTTAGTTGTGCAGATGGGTTTTTATTATCTAATCTAACATAATAGACTGCAATTTTTTGAGCATTGTACTTGGGCAAAAGCAGTTTATTTCTCCCTAGGAAGTCTAAAAATCCAGCAGTGATTTCTATAGGTATAGTCTGCATTTTTATGAATGTGCATTCAGAGTAATTTAGGGGACTTTAAGTAGTTATTTAATGATGTTAAATGTATACCTAAGCCTCTTTTTATAATGGGCAAGACATGTCATTCTAGGGTGATATACTTTAATGGTCTCTATGCTAATATCTCTGATTGCCTTCCAGCCATTTCTGGGTAGGTAGCCAGAAGAAAACACTGACTTTTGGTATTGTCTCAGCTAAATTAGGTACTTGGACATCTGTTGTGGACAGGTAGCACCTGGACTCTGTATCTAATGTCTTTATACTTTATGACTGAACAACCATGCAGTCTATTTGAACTGTTGAATTAATTATATTCCTTGTCCGTTTGAGCTGCCCTGACCTTAAGGAAGGTTCTGAGTTAAATTCATTTTGACAGGTGTACTACTCCTATCTATCTCTGTCAGACTGTCTTCTACCTAAACATCTGACAACTTTAGTCTCCTTGTTTTCGCCTGTCCACTTTTTCTCTCTGAGTAGATGAATGTTATTGTAGCTTACTGGACTCTAGAGAGATTAAGAAATGCTTCCTTGTGAGTTTTTTGTGGTTTTTTTTTAATAGTTCTTAGCGATGTCTGAAGAGATGGTGATACTACCAGTGTAGTACTTTGAAACTCATGAGTCTTTGAAGTCATGTTACATGTGGATTGCACAGCTGCCAGGCCTAGCCTAGGAGATATTATTTGTCTTTGACTGTAAAATGTTGCAAAATTGTAGCGTCATTAAAGTTGGAAAAGACCTCCAAGATCAATGAGTCTAGCCTTTCTTAGTCCACCATGTCCACTAAAACCATATTACAAAGTGCCACCTCTACTTGTTTTTGAACACTTCCAAAAATGGTGACTCCATCAGTTTCTTGGGAAGCCTGTTATGTACAACCTGAAGATACCTTTGCACAACTTGAGGCCATTTCCCCTTGTCCTGTCAAGTCCTTACCAAATATTTACATAAGTTAGAGAAAATAACAGGAATATTTATGTAGATTTGGACTGTGAACCCTTCACATGTTCGCAGTAAGTAATAAGTTCCTGTATTGGATACACTGAAAAGATAGTTATTTTCTTCATTAAAAACACACTTTTCAGTACAAATTTCTTATGAGATGAAAAGGCAAAATCGAGTCACAGTTAACACTTTCTTTCATTGTTCATATTGTGGCTGCTTTAAGACTTTGATAAAGGTCTTACAAACAGATAGTTATATTGTGTGTCAAAATAAACAGCAAAATATTATTTTTTATTCCCTTCATTATATAATATGCATCTTCAAGAAAAGCTTAGTTCAACAGTGAGAAGAGTTCTGTTTTCAGAGAAAATTACAGCTAAAGAGTAAACCTTCCATCCTTTATGCTTGGGGGATGAATGATCACATCCACTAAGTGAGTTGTAAGATGGATGGTACAAAAGTTTTGTCCAGTGGCTCTCTTCAGTGATAATCATTTTCTTATGTTTGTTGACACACTAAACCATCGATTTTATCTGTAACTATAGCTTAAAAACTGCTACTGACAAAGCTGCTTCATACCTTAACTGCTAGGTATTCATTTTCAATTACTTCTGTTTTGTTATTATATTTCTTTTGTTTGATTAGCAATTTTCTTTAGAAAGTTTTTAGGCGTTCAAAATATCTTGAAAAGCCTGTTAAAAGACATTAATATCTTGATTGGAAAGATTAAAAAACTTCAGGAACTCTTTATGAAGTGAAAATTTAAAATATCTAACATAGTATGACTTTAACAGACAGCTAACAGGCTCTGCAGATACTGGAAAAAAATCTGCTTAGGAGCCTAGAGCAGAAAAAAACTCAATCTTATTCAGTTAGGCTTATTAGCATGTGAAGGAAAAACCACATTTCAACATTCAGTTACTTACAGTTATTGCCTTTAAGAGGAATTGGAAAACTTTCCTTTTCCTTTATGATGTATAAAAAGCCTTTTCTCCACAACATAAATGCTTTTGTTTAAAAAAAGTAAAATTATTAGATCTTTATTTCTTCGTTGGATGTAGACTTATATTTGCCATGAATTTAACATTGCAGTTTATTCAATAAAGGTCCAGGTTTCTTTTGAAATAATTGGTATGCTCCTCTTGAGTTCCAAGATCTTTTGAATTCAGCAGAAACGTATGTAGCTTGTCTGAGTTTGGAATACATTAATTTTCCCCAGTGTTATTCATCAGAAACATCGAATCTAATTGTGGTTTCTGTTTGTGAGGTAATTGACTTAAAGACCATGGTGGGAAACACAGCTATACTGAAACATGAATAAAAGCAAAGTGGAAAGGGAGAGTTTGGTGAAACATCTTCATTCATCAGCATGTGTGAACTTAGAACAACTGGCACAACTCTTGCCACAGAAATTCATGGTACTACTTTATGGTGCACAAGTCATGGTGACATTTTAGTGGTCTACAGGTTGGACGTGTGTTAGCTTTGACATGTGTTACTGAAATGGAAGCTTAAAAATTTGTATCTGAAATAAAACATTTGTGAGCAGAGCTTCAAAGCCATTGCAGCTGTGAGGTAGCTGGAAAGATGTATTTCAACAGATCATATGGCAAAATTGGTGTGACACTTGCTAGATAGTTACAGGAGCAGAAGTATATGCTTCGCAATGCTGTGTAAGAGGAGTACTTTACAAATGCAATCACTAGCAACTATATAAGGAGAAAAATAACTTTTGGAAATGCTTAATGAACCAGTACAAATTCTTAAAGTTATAAATATTTCATTTCTCAGTCCAATGAGATTTCTCTGTTGAGTATATAAACTTGATTAGGAGACAAAATGAGCCAGACAACCCAAGCCCTGAGGCACGAAGTGTTTTAAGGCAACAATACCAAAGTAGTTCTGAGTAGAAAGGCAGTCTGAGACATAAAACAGGCTTGCTTTTTTTTAACTGTCTTTTGCTTCATTGAATTCATCTCCATTTTTGTAGAGTGATGGTGAAAAAAGCATAATGAACTATCAAATCAAGAAAGCTAAATGTAAATTGTTGCAAGAGATGAACAACAAAAAGAGCCATCATCCCAAATATATCTGAAAGCCATCACAACTTGTCAGTCTTAAAAGCAGAACCCTGACCTCCTTTAGAGACGTGCAGAGGGTCGGGAAGAAAAGGAGAGCCTCACTACAAGTGGTGAGTGATCTATTTGTCACTGCATACTGATTTTCATAAGCAGGCCTCTGGTCACTTCTATGAGAAACTTTTTTATTTTCTCTTTATATTCTGTGACTACCTAGGTTTTTTGGTTTTGTTTTTGGTGTTGTTGTTTTTGTTTTTGTTTTGTTTTGTTTTTATTGTATTGTATTTTGGCAGTCTATCCACTTAACAAACCTAATATAGAAGAAGCTGTAATTAGTTCTTTACTGTGCTCTGATGCAATGATTTTTGAAGGTATCAGAAAAATGGTGAAACTTCTGGGAAATTTTTTTTGGGGCAACTTGTCATGGTATATACCTATTGCTCTGTTAGAGAGTGTGAATATATGTAGAACAAATTTGGTTTAAGCTAAAGTAAAAGGCCAGGAGGACCCACATGGAAAATGAAAAAGTGCAAAATTCTTGTGTAATTCCACAAATATTACATTTTGGGGAATTCTTCAAATTGAGCCAATCTGCCATAAGTTTTTCCTGCTCACATGATAAATTGAATATTTGAGTAGCCATGCAGTGAATGTTGTGTTATATCTGAACAGATGTGTATATCACTTAGGGATTTAGACAACTCTGGAATAGGAGCATTTGCAGACTGGAAAATCAGGCCAGTTTTGAGCTTTAAAACTGAATTTTACTAAATTCTCTCACAAACAGTATATTTCCTGTTCATGGCCATTCTTACACAATATTAATCATCATTGCAAAATATGAAATGTAGTCTTTAGGATATATGCTCTAAATTATCTTTGACTATTCCATGCTTAATAATGACTACAGTTTTTGTTGATCCTTACTTTCAGAGACCTGAATGATCAGACTTAAGAGTTCTTTGATGAGACAAGTTGGAAGTGTAATAGGCTCGTCCCTTTGATCTGTCATATGCCAGATGTTTTTATGCTATTTCTCCTCCTGAGAAGGGGAGTCTGCTTACCTGCTTGTTTGGTTTTCTTCTTTCCTGCCAATCATTCTTCCAGGGTGTTCAGCTGGACTTTTGCTACTTTTTTCCTCACAACTTTTATTACGTGAGTGCCTCCTACCTACAACTGCATCTACCTACCTTTCCCCCTTTTGTGCACATTTATTGCTTTTGTGCACATATATTGCTGAAATTTCATCTGGTTATGTAATCACAGTGTTGCAAAATGCATGCATGTAGTTCGGGTTTAAGCCACATTTATATTAATTATGTCCTGATTGGTAATTCATAATTAATAGATGGCAAAGTCTTTAGCAATGTATGAATCAAATACAGCTTTTCCATAAGCAGAAATAAAAGTTCTCTTTAATTGAAGAATATTCGATTTTCTTCGAATCATCTATATGCAACTATATTAGATTTGGACTTTCTACCTTATCAGTAGGTCTTAAGGTGGTATAATAGTTCAGTATAAAACCCCATGTACACGATTTCAAAGTATCAAGAGTATTTCCTTAAAGCAATTAAAGCAGAGGGTTTATATTAGTTGTGAAAAAGCTCAATTTTGTTCTAGCTTGCTTACATTTCCAAAGGTGATTTGTTATTGTTGGAAATTCCTGTATGGTTTTCCTAATGCCAACTTTACATCATAACATTCTCCTAGCACTGTTGAGGATAGTTATATACCCAGTTAATTGTGTTGCACTTCAGATGCTCACTGGTAATAAGAGAATACGTAAATAAGTAAATAAATATCTAATTCTATGAATCTGGAATGTCTTCAACAACATCTGCATGTGATATTAACCTTTCATTCATATAAATGCATTCCTAAAGTAGTGTGTTGGGTTGTTTAATTGTTTCTCCTAGCATAAATAAGGACCAAGATTTTGGAGCACGGTGCCTTTGTTTAATTTGCCTTTTTTCAGAGTGATACATGTCTGTGGATGTCCTCACACATTGCACTAGACAGCTTGGAGGCTGGAATTTTACAATAAATTGCAGAATCATCCAGGACAATTACTTCAATAGCTCCCAAGTAAGCAGCTATTCCTTCTCTGTCATTGTTTTTTGGTTAGAAACTCTGTTGGCACAAACTGCTCAAAGCAACAATTAGATTTATTAAGAGGGTTTTTATATGGATACAGAGCAGTCACTGTCTTTTTCTTTACATTGAACTCTAAGCTTTGCCATCATTTTATTCTAGGTTTATTTTAATACTCTGAAATTGTTTGTTCTTATTGTGATGAATGACTGGTTTTGTTGTAATACTGTGGCTGCCTGGCAGATTGTTTTAGTTGTTCCAGCATTTAAGAATATTAAGTAGTAATAGTAAGATAAAAGGTTAGAGAAAACTCTGACAAATTAAATTTGTGAAGTTATTACTTCCTCAGCATAAATAACCATATATATATAAATTACATTTTGAGACCAAAAATTACAGATAAATATTATTACCTTGTAGTAGATAAACTTAGGCAAAGAAAACACTCATGGTAAAAATATTTGCCATCAGCTGATGATCTCTGAAAAATACTGAGCTAGCTCCTCAATGCTTTCCTGGGGTGCAACTGCATCACCTTTCACAGACCCCTGTCTGCAAGTGCTGTGTACATTTTGCATCATGGTACAGAAAACAAGATATACCATGCAGCTGCTCCCTCACTTTTGCCTTAGGGCCTTCACTGCTTATGAAGTTTTCACATGGAGATGTGGAATTGAGGACAATTTTTCTGTACAGAATGAATATTTCAAACAAGCAAGTGCTCTGTGTCTGTTTCAGGAAAGCTTAAACTGGTGTTTAATGGAACTTGAAGATCTAGCATTTCAATTTCTTAGAAAAAAAAAAACAGTCTTATCTTTTAAAAAGGCCATAATTAAGATAAATTTAAGCTAATGGTATAGTTAATGCGATTATAGTGTTGTTTTTCCATCATAGCATGTTTTTTTCCTGGAAACTTCCATACAAACACTTAACACCTGTCAATTTATTATCTCTAACACACAGAAAAATCCATCTCCATGTTTCAAATACCCAAAAGATTTTTCGTAAAATTAAGTGTTGGTTTTGGTTTTAGAAATCAAACCTTTTTATGACTCGTCCGATTATGTTTTTTAAAAACTGAGTTTAAAAACTTTAGTGAATAACATGACATGTTTAGTTGAATTCAAAGGCTTTATTCAAATTAAAATTACTTTAGTCAGAAAAATAGCTAAGTAGTGAATCTCAGAGGCATTATATGTTTTATATGTGGTAATTACATGGTCAAACATCTCAGACCAAATTTGGGTTTTTGGTTTTGTTTTTCTTTTTTGGTTATTCGGCAGCAATGAACTGTTGCAAATGGATTGAATATTGATGAATTGTATCAGCTGATACATTTTTAAATTGCTGTCTCTTATGCCATGGAATATGCTGTCATTTACCTCAAGATGACAAAGCTTCAGTGTTTGGAGAGAGGGTTGCTGAAGCTTTGGCTAAACGTGATGATATAATCTGTATAATGCTGAGAATTGTTTTTAAGCTCATTTTGAAAATGAATCTGGTAGGTGGCACTTTGGCAGAGATATTCCTATTCACTGTGAGTTTCTGAGCTGAATAACAGTGGCTGAACCCAAGTCTAAATAGACACTTTTTTTGGCTGTGATTGCAGATGACATCATTTATGTAGCCAGAACCAGAACAACTGACAAAGGGTAAAGATGCAGGCCCTTTAGGGCTGTCATTCCATGCAACAGATTTGTTTTAAAGTACAATACCTTTTGCAATAATTTCTCCCCTTTCTGCTGGAGACAGAAACCTTTTAGCCTGTTTTCTGCGTAGAAGAACAGAGAGATGCTACATGACCATGGCCATGACAAGAATACAGCCAACCTAATTCTGGGAGTTCTTTTAGCTCCCTACTGATATCAGGAAAGCTAAAAATATTTGATTCTCTCTGAGAAAAAAGTGTTTACTGAAGCCCTCCAGGAGACTGTCAGATATAATTCATGCTCCTTAGACATGAATAGAGTCGTTATTAGAAAATTATCTTAACAAACTACATTTTGCTTTGCGTGGACAGGCTTTGGTGGCAGGCGCTACAGGGGTACCTGCTGTAAGAAGTGCCAGAAAGTCCCTCCATGTCTGGCAGAGCCAATGCCTGGCAGCTCCAAACACAGATGTGCCATTCCTAAAGTCTGGGCCAAATAGAAATGGTGATAATGGTAGCCCCTCTGTGATAACAGATTTAGGAAGAGAGAAAAAAAGAACTACAACTGAGCAGTTGTAGTTGTAGTCAAAGAAGAGTGGGGTGAGAACATATGAGAGGAAAAAGCAGGCAGACACCACTATGTATTGCACAATGGTATCTCCAGAAATTTCTTGAATATTTCAATTGGTGGAAACTCCACAATGTCTCTGTTCAGTGCTTGATCATCTGCAGAGAAAGGAAGTTCATCTTCTTATTCAGGTGGCATTTCTCATGCATCAGTTTCTGCTCATTGATTCTTATCCTATGGCTTGATATAACCAAAACAAAAAAATTACAGGAAAAAAAAGAAGGTGAAAAATGAAAAAGAGTTGCACTGATTTTTTTTTTTTTTTTTTTTTTAATGAAGTTGAACAGAGGTACTGATTCACAGCATTCAGTGCTAGAAAAGTCTAAAAATATTCTGTTATCTGGGATCAAATGCAGTGCATTAACAATACTGTCATGGTATTAGCAGTGTATTACCATTAATAACATCAGATAATCTGTTATTGTACTTTTATTGGAATGTATACTTTATATGCAACACTTTTTTGCCATTTTTTTTAAGATCTAGGAGTATCTAAGTACTGAAAAATATAATTGTATCCATAACTTCCCTTTCTTTTACCTTTTTATCAGGAATGTATGCTTGACTGTGCCATTGATGAAGTTTGCTTTTCAAGATCAAAACAGACATCCTTTTCCAAAAGAAATCTTAATTAACCTTTGTGGGCCAGTTTGTTTTGTTTTTTTTTTTTTTTTTTTGTTTTTTTTTGTTTGTTTGTTTGTTTGTTTGTTTTGTTTTGTTTTTTAGATTCTTCTGAGTTCATCAGTTGCAACATGTATAGGAAAAAACCCCAAATAATCTTAGAGACGCTTAGGATAATGAGATGCCAAAGCTAGAATTTTCAAAAAAACAACCACGCCAAACCACACAAGAAAAATCACAATATTTTGTGTCTCTTAACATTTCCCTTATTTTTCATATTTCAGTTCATGTAATAGCAGAAGAAAAATGATAATCTTGTTATGAAAATCATATGATTTACCACTGCATGACAATGCTTGAGTAGTTTTGTATAAGAAATGATCAGATATAAACAACAGATAACTATCTCAAGTACACAGTGTAGTGTTTTCACCCCAATATCTGAGCAACCTGGCCAAGTGGGAAGTATCCCTGCCTATGGCAGGGACTTGGACCTAGATGGTCTTTCAGGTCGCTTCCAAACCAAACCCTTCTATGGTTCTATGATCCTTTCTTATGAAACCTTGAAAAAATTAATAGTGATTTCATTCCTCATACACATTTGACTCTTCCTCAGTTTCAGTTCCTCAGTTTCAGTTTTCCACTATAATGAACTGAAGAGTATCATAATTGATCTTGGCCTTCAGTAAACATCAGCTGACCCTGCTTATATCAACATTCTTTCCTTTTCCATTTTTTGTTTCACCAGTGTGTTCTTTTTTAGGTTTTTGTACAGTAATAAAACAGTTTGGAGTAGATATACCACTTCTAATTATTTGGTTGGAAATATAAATTGATTTTGTAGTCTCCTTCCAAGCAGAGGCTTTTGTTTGTTCAACAGTGTCAAATCTTAGGAGAAAGCTTCCTCCTGACTTGTAGATTGCACAAGAATTGCAAAACTAAATTAATAAAGAGATGCAAACAGTTACTCAAGATCATAGTAGCGCTGAAAGAATAGAAATTAAATGACAGAGTAAAAAGATAGATTTATAGTCTGAAACAGTAAACCACCATGACTTGTTTCTCATGGGATGATCCATTTTAGTACTCTAACCTCCAACATTATTTGTTTAATAAAAATGCTGGAGAAACTATTTAGTAAAGTGAAAGAAGAATGAATATATATATAAATTCTGCAGTTTCCAGAGAAGTTCCTCTGAATTAGCCATGATACTGAAAACAATTTATTAAATAAAGTGTCACTGTAAAAACCATTCTGTTTTTCTTTCACCCCTACCATTTTTAGAGTTCCTTTTTTTCCTCATCCATCTACTTATATTAAAAAAAACCTGACCTCATTAAAGATTGTTGTTTGTCTTCTTGTTTTTCAATGAAGCAAGTTTAATTGAACAAAGGTTAGCTGTTTTTATGGATTCTTTTCTAGCAGATTTTGCTTTCTTTTGATATTTTTCTCATATGACTTGATTCTCAAGCTGTGACATATGCCTGTGAATCTTCTCAGGACTAATTTGAATGGAAAAAACAGAAAACAACTTCTAGCTTGAGGGTTAAATTATTGTAAGCAGAATAAATTTGCTTTAATTGTATTCAACACGATTTTGTACTTTTACAGCTTGACCAAGATTCAGTTACAATAGACATTTAAAACAAAATAGTTTTCTTGTTCAAAATGTTAGAATAAAAAACTCACAGCATAGTTTATATTAAACATTCTCTGTGGTAATGTTATTTTTCTCAAATCAAATGCATAAACAAATTTCTAGGTAACAGAACAAGTTATTTTTATTACAGTCAAGTATTTGTTATTTACCCCTCTAGTTTGATCTGGGAAGCTTCAGTGGATAATGAGGCTATTTCTGTATCTTTTTTTCTTTCAAATAGAAAGAACATTTCAGACATTTCATACCTACCCAGATGGAATTTTCTCCTACCAGAGAATAGTTAGCATGGTCAGAAATGCATCAACTAGTTTGCTCAAGTTTGGAAGCGTAGCAGGACTCTTGCATTCTGCATGCACTAATAGGTTTTTTTCCAGGTGCACTTTTGAATACCTTAACAGTGTATTCAGGCAGGTTCCCAGGGCTGTGTTTCCCTGGCATTATAAGGGACCCTTTTGCAAGTTCCAGAATCCCCCTCTCCCAACAACACAGGGCTTATAGCAGCGGTGGGCCTTCTTTCTCAAGGACACTGCAAAGCTGGAATATGCTCCTAGTCTGATTCCAAGTGTTCTGTAGCTGTCTTGATACAACATGCTACAGAGTGCCAGCATTCTAGCTTCATATTTCCAGAGAACTGGAGATCATGGACTTCATTTTTGAGAGACTTTGAAAGCAAGGTAAACTTTTTTTTTCACAGTTAAAATCAATTTGCTTTTCTCTTACACTTACAGCAAATTTTCAGGCTATGACAATGGCTAAAGGCCACTGGAAACTGACAAAATGGTTTCCAGTATAATTAATTACCTATTATATCTCAAGTATATAAAAGGATGTATTCTACATAATTTTTTCTACTGTTTCCATTGTACTTTGCACTAGAACAGGTCAGTGAGCATTCAGAAGCACATACATTCACAGCACATACATCCATGTTCAGCTAGATCCTGAGCAAAAATTTGAGGGGGTATTTGAGGAGGTCCTAGAGATAGAATCACAGCTTTGAGATAGCACTGTCTGTTCTGGTATCATTCACTGATGTATAAGTAGAGCACAAGATGTTTTTATGAACAATTTCTTTAAATTTTCTAAAAAGTACTGTTTTTGCAAAAGATAGTAGGTATTCTTTCAAAACCAGGAGGTTATTTTCCTTTTCTTCTTTGGTGTGGAGTAAGAGCTGACAATTCTGTGAAATTATGTTTTACTCACAGTTGGTATTTAATTCCCCAATCTGTAGAAAATATGAATTAGAATCTATTTATACTTTGGAACAGAAACAAATATTTTGAAAACTGCTGGGACATGAAAAAGCTGAAAACAACTCAGCATCCAGAAAAAAAAAAGTTACACTTAATTTTTCATTTTAATTTTTATTATGCCTGTATAAAAATTATATATGTATATATAAATACAAGAATTTTTTTTTTTTAAGAAAGCTAATTTCAGAGTTCCTGAAGGAAAAGAGGTTCTTAGACTTTGATTATATAGCTATATAATTTAAAATACCTTGTAAAAATACAATGGACAGAGATAGCAAGTATATTCAGAAGGTAATGTTTTCCTGTGGGTGATTTTGATTTTGTCGTATTAGTGTATTTCATTGGAATATCGTCACATATGAAAAAATATCTTTATAATTATTAATGGGTTTGCTGCA
Source organism: Sylvia borin (assembly GCA_014839755.1). NCBI lineage: Eukaryota > Metazoa > Chordata > Aves > Passeriformes > Sylviidae > Sylvia > Sylvia borin. Next base: position 80,652,380 of record CM025957.1, read on the forward strand.
CTTACGTTTCAATAACACAATGTCAGAAGCAAGGCACGAGTTTTATCACATGTTACAAGACTATATATCACTGAATTGTCTAATCATTAAGGTTAACAATGTTGCATGTGGAAAGTAAAAATCTCTTTTTCTTCAAATTACTCTAATTATATCAGTATATTCTGTACTAACAATATATGGAATCCATGGATAAGGCTGCAGGCTAGAATTTTAGAAGACTCTGAAAGAACATAATGCTCAAACCTGCTGATTTTGCATTTTGCATTTCCAACTCAGTAAGAATTGGAATGCACTTCATATTTCTATCTCAGTTTTGATTTTTTTTGTTCCTACATTTGATGTGTCTAAATTAAAATACAGTCTGAGATGATTCTGTTATTCACTCAAAAGTAATTTTTTTTTCACATAGACAAACCAACAAAAAAAAAAAAAAAAAAAAAAAAAAAAAAAGAAAAAAAAAGAAAAAAAAAGGCTGGGCTATGCTTTTTGAGAGTGTGCTGATCCTCACGTGTAGTTTTGTTGTCTTATTTTGTTTATGGACTATCAAAGGAGTGGAGCCCAGAAATAGTAATGCATTCTAGTTAACACTAATGAAATGACCCTTCCATATGCCCTACTGGCACTTACAAAATAAGTGGACTGTGTGTACTTTTTATGGAATGTGCCATTTGGCCTTACTAATTGCCACTGGCAGCATTCATTAATCTACCTGCCTGACATCATCCTTTTCATGAAACAGGTCTCTCTAATATTGTTGCTTTTGCTAATGCTCATTCTTGTGCTTCCAATTTTATGGTGGTGATGGATGCTATATGTATATGTGTACAGTGCTCTGTCTGATAGAGGGTTGCTACTTTGCCATACAAATGACAGGCCTTTTTTGACTGGGAATCTGTTGCAGTCGTCAGTGTGACAGCTTCAGTAAAAGCATCAGTGAATGAATCAGAAATTCAGTGATCTCAGCTGGAAATAATTTGATCTGGGAAAATCTCAGGTAGTATGCAGATACCTGCTTCTTCTTGCAGGGTATATGATCTAATAAGCAGTTATGCACATGGATAATTTTAGAGATGTGCCTATTTTATTTTGACAGGACTGTCTCTCTGAATAAATAACTCTTGCGCTGAAATATTTGCAGAATTAGGCTTTTGATTTGCATGTTATAAAATGTCCCGAGTTGAATGGAACCCACAGGGATCATCAAGTCCAATTCCTGACCCTGCACAGAATTCCCCAAATGTCACATCCTGTGCCTGAGAGCATTGTCCAAACACTTTTTGAACTCTGTTAGTCTGGGTGCTGGCACCACTTGCCTAGGGAGCCTGCTCCAGTGCTCAGTTACCCTCTGGGTGAAGAACTTTTCTCTAAAATCCAACTTAAACCTCCCCTGACACAACTCCAGGCCATTCCCTTGTGTCCTGTCACTAGTCACCACCGAGAAGAGATCAGTGTCTGCCCCTCCTCTTCCACTCTTGTTGTACGCTGTCGTAGGAAGTTGTAGACTGAAGTGAGGTCTCCCCTGTGTCTCCTCCAGGCTTGAACAGATCAAGTGACCTCAGCCAATCCTCACATGACTTCCTCTCCAGACCCTTTATCACTTTTGTAGCCCTCCCTGGGATGCTTTCTCAAAGCTTTATTTTCTTCTAATAATGTAGTGCCCAAAAATGCATCAAGTACAGAGCAGAGCAGGACAATCCCCTCCCTTGCCAGGCTGGCCATGCTGTGCCTGATGGCTCCCAGGACAGGGTTGGCCCTCCTGGCTGCCAGGGCACTGCTGGCTCAGTTTCAACTCTCCGTTCACCAGAACTCCCAGATCACTTTCTGCAAGACTGCTCTCCAGCCTGTCTGTACTGACAATTAGGTTTGCCCTGTCCCAGATGCAGAATCCATCATTTTCCCTTGTTAACCTTCATCTGGTTGGTGATTGCCCATCCCTAATTTGTCAAGGACTCTCTGCAGTACTGCTCTGCCTTTGAGGGAGTCAATAGCTCTCCTCAGTTTAATACCATTGGCATATTTACTTAGTATAACTTCTAATCTTTCATCCAAGTAGTTTATCAAGATGTTGAAGTGAACTAGGCATGAAATGGAGCCCTGCAGAACCCCACTGGTGACTGGTCGCCAGCCGTGTTTATTCAACTGTGCTGGACTTTTTATCCAGAAGGCCATGGTGAGAGACAAGATCAAATGCTTTACTGAAATCCAAAGGGATTACATCAGTTGGCTTCCTTTGATCAAGCAGGTAGGTAGCCGTCATAAAATGGAATTAGGTTTATTGATCAGGACTTTCCCCTTATGAACCCTTGCTAGATGTGACCAGTGATTGTATTGTTTTTAATGTGTTTTTCAATAGCTTGCAGAATATTCTCATCTATAACTTAACAAGACACTGAAGTGAGACTGACAGGCCTATAGCTTCCAGGGTCATCTCTCTCACCCTTCTTCAAAACCAGAGCAACATTCGTCAGCTGGAGCCTCTCCAGATTCCCAAGACTGTTCAAAAGTTATTGAGAGAGGTCTTGAGATGAGAGCAATTTGAGTATTCTTAGACAAATCCCATAAGCCTTCATAGACTCATAGGGATCCAACTGGACCAGGAAATCCTGCACAAGTTCAGAGTGGGCTCAGAGTTATCATTCTAAGGATTATAGCCCTACAGCTTGGGGTTCCGGAAATCCTGCAGCCAAAGGAATTATTAAATGTCTCTTCCTTGTCAGGGTTCTTTTTTGTGAGGTAACATGGATTTTTTTCAATACTTTAGATGGTTTTCAATGTTTAGCTGTTTAGATACCATCACCATTGTATACAGTTTACTATTTAAGCCTCAGATTAATTTTATAAGAAATATAATAATTTAATAAAAATGTGATATTTTGCTAGCATTATTATTATTGATTTATCATCCTTTCTCACTTTTTCCTTCTATTACTTTGTGCAAACTTTGCTAAGAAAAAAAAATCATTGTTTTGCATTTGTTTCTGTAATAGTATAGGACAAATTGTTAGCTGTTTCAATAGAATGCTTGACAGGTTTAAATACATCCAGTAATTCTGTCCAAGTGGAATATTATTTGCTGTATGCATGTAAGGTGTTAACTCAGAGAAAACAGCTCAGAAATTACACTGTGTTATAATATGAAATAAATATAGTTTGAAATGCTGAAAAGCGAAAAACAGGAGAGTTGATAGAAGGGGAAGGAATGTAATGAAAAAAATTAAGCCCTTACTGCTATCAGAAACAAAAGTACAAAAAAGATGTTAAAAAGAAAATAGGATTTTTAGTATTTTTTGGTTTTGTGCAGGCTTAAACTAATCTATTTGGATTTATTTTTTATGGGAGAGTTTGTGTTCATTTGGGGTTAGCTTTCTCCGGCATTTATTCATAGCATTTATTCAGGTCAAATACCAGTTGTAGCTATCTTGTACCTCTGAACCTGGTGAGGCCCAGATGTAGGGCACAGTGTGTAATAAAGGCTTTAGATTAGAGACACCAGTGACAGCATTCATTCAAGGAGCAAGTTGCTGTGCCGTTCATTCCTTTGAATAAATGATTGCAGGTTTATCCCTACTTTGATGATTACTCCCTTGAAATACAGATGATTTTCAAAAGTAGGAAGTGGGAAAGAACCACATCCTGTATAGAGCAAAATAGTTGGAGTCTGAAATGCTGTCTACATAGGAAGTGCAAGCATTGTGGTCTAAATCCTATTCAAGTTGCATTATTTAAAAGCAAAATCCTTCAGTTCTTGAGTGATCCTAACATGATTAATTAATAACATGGTTTATTATTAGACTAGATTTTTGTGTTTTGTTTTGTTTTTTTTTCCTGTGGAACAAACATGCTATAAAGTTCTTACTAGAGCATAAATCTCTTTATAGAAGAAAGATACTCCAAATGAAACATTCTTAATTGTGTTCAATGCTGTTATGATTAATATTATTTCCAATTTTTATTCTTGAAAGAGTTTCCTCACCCTTTAAACTGCTTTCTCAACTATCAACAAAGCTTCCTTTTTTTCATTCTTTATTGATCCATGGAAGCTTATTAATGATTTGGTCTTCTTTTACTTGCCTTTTTTTCTCTGGCACTTGTGCTGACACAGTCTGCTCATGACCCTGATTTCTCTTTTAGCACCTAGTAAGTGTAGCATTTCACATTGTATCCCTGCAAAAAAGGATTTCCCTTATCCTTGAGGAATAAGGATTTTATGATATTTAGGCAGCCAGAAATGGAGTGTATATATGTATGCATTTGACATACATATGTCAGTCTGTGGGCCACCAGTTGTGGTCTATAGAAGAGTAAGGAGCATAATTCAAAATTAATCATTTCTCTGTAGTGTGAGGAGCACAGGGGATTCTGCTAGTAAGGGTGACACCTTCACCCTTACGGCTGTCATCTCTGGTCCAGAAGTGTATTTCAAGTGGTGTCTGTCCTCCAGCAGGTCAATTCCAATAAGTCACATGCTTAAAATCAGGACACAGAGTACATTGGATGCAAATTGGTTATGGAAATAGATCCTTTCCTTACTGAAGTTCCTGTTTATTTTAATGAAGGTTTGACCTGAGGCATTATGCTCAGAAAGTAATGAGTTGCGTAAAGAGAATTGAGGATGTCTTTAGTTCATTCAACATATATCATTAAAATACACTCTTGCTGAAATTTAAGAGTCTAAAATATCAGTTGACAGAGAAACTGTGTTAAATCATTTGCCCTTTCATAGAAATAAAAATGGCTTAAATATTTCTGGTCTTAAGTTGCAGCCTTTCCAGAATTCACATTGTAGAACATATAAATCTGTATCTTTTTAGAGGTTTAAAAGTGTCAGTTGTTATGAACTTCATATGTCCAAGGATATTCAGTATGAGCACACTCCTTAGTTTTCATGTAAAACTTTGCAACAGGACTTGGCTTTTCAAGTGAGGTTTCCTGTGTTCATTTTATGAGGCAGCTCTTGTCTTTTCTTTAATAACAGCTGTAAGTTTTCTTCCTGAAGTAAGTTATTTTTAATGCAGGGACTGCATCAAATGCAGCTCCTTCAGTTTCACCATTCCTTAGGAAAATAGAATTAGGCTTTGGATTCTTACAAATTGTAACCATGTTTATTTAGTTGTCTGCTTTCTTAAATGATTTTTTGGTATTCCTCAACCAGTAAGCATTTTAAATTTATGAAATCGTTGCTTCATACATTTTTAAAATCTTTTCTGTGTCACACAATTGGCATGTAACATTGTGCAGCACATGATAATCATTAACTTTAAAAGAGGTCATCATAATATGGATAGTTTATGATTTGTTGTCTTGGTTTGGGAAGACAGGTATCTACCAGGGAAAGCTGGAGCTTTCCTTGGAATGGAGAAAGTAAACCACCACCACCACCTCCTTTTTTCCAATTATAGTTTTTCATTTAAAAGCTTTTAGGCAAAAGATATTGACAATAGAAATAGCAGTTCTTTACTAGTATGCATAACAAAGCAAACAAACAAAAAACAACTACAGCATTAATGACAAAAACAGTACCAAAAACTTCAAGGACTTTGCTTCACAAAAACCCAGGGCAGTTTGGTCTCAGTGCCTTTGTAGGATCCTCAGAGCACCAAGCTGGAACAATGGAAAAGTCCTGGGCTGGTAGCTGGGATGGCAGGGCGTCCCAGCAGGCAGGGGCAGGGGGATGTGGAGTCACACTGTAGCAAGAGGAGCAGTGCCGATGAAACTGCGACGGCAGGGCGGGGCTGGCCCAACTCTCGCAAGGTGGCAGAGAAGCTCAGAATTCCAGGGTGAGCAGATGATGGTAGATTTCCCAGGACTGGACTCCTCCAGACAGAGTGAACTCTTCTAGCAGGAACACCAACCCAGCCATGCTTTCTCCCCAAATGCCGAAAACCAGAGTGCCAGGCTACCCCAAGCTCTGTCCTTTACCTGCCCCAAAACTTGCATTATCCCCCCCACCTCCGAGCTTCAACATCATTTTGTTTTGTTAAATAGTTTTAAGTACGACACTTAAGTCTCCTTGGTAACTTATGGGGAAAAAATTCTTTAGAGTAAAAAGGAGCAAACCTAATCCCCAACATCTGTGTCAGAAACTTGGAAAAAAACTGAGGAGTACAAAGTCAGGTTACTATCTCTGGTTTGAAGTAAGCAATCATCAAACACTGTTAGACTGCTTTCATTACATGGGATTGTTTCTTGTTATTTTTAGAGATAACCAGTTGAGGAATATTTCCTCAAACATGAGAAAAATGCTTATATAGTGCAGTTCCTCATCATTTGTGATGTTTTGGCTTACATTGCGTAGAGTTATTATTTTTGTCTCAAATGCAATTTTTCATCTCCAAGTATGGATGACATCTAAACACAGTACAAAGTCTATGACATATTATGCAGCACCAAATCGTTCACTTCAGTTAAATGTCACTTAGGGCAAGAACAGACAGAATACTAAAAATATGTTTGGACATAGAAATTTCTTCTATGGTTTTCAGTTGCATCCATTAGGTCAGCCAAAATTCCAGAATCTTCTTGACTCTTGCCTGTAAAAGCAAGTTTTTATTAAGTAATATAATGTAGCTTGAATGTTAAAAAATGAGAGAATGAGAAACACTCTCATTACATTCTTCAAAGGGCTGTGGTGATATTTTGATCAGGTTGATTGGTTGTTTGGTTGGCTGGTTGTGGAAGGAGACAGAAAGGCTTTGGAAACATTTTGAAAAGGACTTTTGGCTAACATCTAGACGGCTGTCAGGAGATGTCAGAAAAAATTTCATCTGTGGTCTTAGGCTAGAAAATATTTCACTTGGCCTGAAACACTAAATTGAGCCTGAAAGATTCCCTGAGAATATTCCACAGCTGATTCATAGAGCTGCATGCCTTCCCTAAGATTGATTTACCTTATTCTTACTCCAACTCAACAGGGGAGATTTTTATTTTTTTTTCTCAGATTATATGAGGTGGTCAGGATGACACTGATTAACTTGGTTACCCCCACTCAAATCTACTACTTATGAAGGCCTTCTCCATGTGACCTCCTTCTGGCTGTGGTGAGGATTGAAGATTTTTTGTGTGTTTCAGCCATTTTCACCCATAAAGAATAATGGAAACAGAAGAGAGGAACTTGTTACATTTTTTTACATTTGGGGAAGTCAGGACACAATGGATAAAATTCAGGTAGCAACAGGGGTTTCTGACTGCTTTTTGTAAAGTTGATTTGTTATTTAGGAAGTAACTGTTGTTTGTTTTCTGTGGTGGCATGATTTTCATTTATGCTATGTTATAATGATTTCAGTGGGTTCAATCTGGTTCTTAGTCAGATAACATTAAAAAGATTAAAAAATCTAAGGGTTTTTTTCAGAAGCAACACACAAATTACACTGATATTGGTATTGCATTCATTGTGGTACAGATCCAGAAAAAACAGAAGTAAATCTGTGCACTCATCACAGCTAATGTTGTTGCCTCATGTAAGCAGTAAGGCACGTGTCAGGCAAAATGTTTATTGAAGACTAAAGAAATCTCATGTGAAGGAATCTGCTTTCAAATAGTTTTTTTTTTACTCATGTAATTTGCATGTTTATTTTTATCATTCTCTCATTTCATCATTTCTAAATATATTTTTAAATATATTATATTTTTGTTATTAAAAATTAAGATAATTTTGAAGATAATTTTGGCTTCTATGTCATTTAGGCCTAGGTTTTTACTTTGGTATGGAAATTTCTTAATTCTATTAAATTGCTGTGGCTTAAAAGCCTACTTAAATAACTAAATCACTTTGGAAAGTTCTGTCTATAAAGATAACTCCAAATATTGCATTACTCTATGGCAAATCTGCAACAGATGCAACGTTTTTCTTTTCTCTCTCTCTCTCTCTTTTTTTTTTTTTTTTTTTTTTTTTTTTTTTTTTTTTTTTTTTTTTTTTTTTTTTTTTTTTTTTCCCTTCTGACAGCTAACAAAATAACCAAATGGGAAAGTGTTAAGAGACATAATTCTAAAGTTTTAATATTTGTGGTGCTTCTAATTCAAATAAGCTAATGGTTTGTTCCACTAGCCTGAGACATTAGCTAATTTTTCATGACTAATGTGTGTGTAGCAGCACTGACTTTATTCCCATAGTGTGATTAGCTCAGTTGGTATTAATAACTTCCTCAAATAGACCTAAATGTATTAATTTTCTGTTAAATAATGAGGGAAGACATCAAATCTACCTATAGAAAGGTAAACATTTATCTTCTGGGTATCGGTATAAACACTAAGTTATAGATGTTTCTTTTTCTCACTTTGGGAGCTGTGTTAGTGCCTGAGTCTCTTTTTTTACCAAGACCATTTCATCTCTCATTGGCAGAGATGTATCTGAAACCTCCAGAGGTAGCGATGGCCTCCACTGGGAGCTCCTTCATGGTGTAATGGTGTAACAGGCTGTGGTAGCTTTGATTTGATTCCTTTCAGTTATTTCTTCTTGTATCTTCCTTATTAGAACTGTTCCAGTTTAACAACCAGTCAAGAATATTTAATTTTCTCATCTCTTTTGAAGCACCACATTTATGTAGGTCTTCAACTTAGTAGCTGCTTTGCTGTGCACTTCCATTATGTGAGTGGCCCACATTTAAAAACTATTAAAAGCAGATTATTTTTCTAAGGATTTTCAGTTCTAAAATACATGCGTTCCTGGGAAACTAAGGCAAATGAAGAGCGAGCAATTTGGTAGTGAAGAAGAGATGAAACAGTAGACATTGAGGGTAATTCCTGTCACAAACAAAAAGACTTTTTAGATCTCAAGATACCAAGAAACACACTTCGTAACTTTTGATCTCCTACTGTTTCAGAATCAGTGCGCTGTACCCTCTGTTTGGGAAATATCGTTGTGTGAATTTATGAATAGTCTAGTTAAAATTTGTAGAAGAAGACAGAGATATCTCTTTTATTTTGAGGAAAGTCAGAGTTTACAATGCTCGAAAACTTAGAAGCAGATTGAAAAATATTTAAGAGATTGCCTGGGCAATATTGTTGATATCTTGAATTTTCAGGTTTTTTTTTTTTTTTCTTTAAATCTTATCCATAGCTATTTGATTTTTTTTGCATTTTCAGGGGTGGCATGGTATCAATCTGAGCAGTGCTAAGAAGTAAGAATCTCCAATAAAAATACCCAATATCATAAAGATCTTTGTGTTCCCATGTAGGGAGTCTGTCAGTTTAAATATACATATATATATATGTATGTTGTCTTATCTCTTTTTTGGTTGATCTTTCCCTATAGGCATGTCTTAGGGTGCCTTAACACAACTGAATAGAGAAATACAAGCCTAATTCAGTCAGTCAGTCAGAAATAAACTTCACTCTGTACACATTGCAACTGTTAGTATAGCTCTGGCCTGGACTGTTGCATCTCTCTGGTGGACTCATTAGGTTGGGTTTAAGGCAGAGTTCATGTGTTTACTCAGCTTTTGAGCCAACAGTGGAGCTCTTCCAGATGTTGATGGACTGGAGAGGTTAATTGTCTCTTGGACTGGTGTCTGGCCTCGAGCTGCTGAGTGGTTCAGTTTGGCAAGCTGTTGCTAGGGGTGAACCTACATCAGCAATTCAACTTTGCCAGGGAGTGTCCTGCTGAATGTCCTCACTTACTGAGCTTTAGTTTTCATCACAGAATCATTTATGAGTGCTTGAACTGTGCTTGGTTTTTTGTGGGTTTTCTTTGGGTTTTTTTGTGTTGTTTTGGTTTGGTTTTGGGAATCTAAAGCAAAAGACAGATTACTGGAATAATATTGGTGAATTTCAACTGATTCAGAGTCCTTTTATTGCATTTTGGAGCTAGTCTGAAGTACTCTTCAGAGTCTTCTTCATCCTTGCACCCATATCTATGCAGTACCAGTTTGAAATACTCAGCATCAATTGTGTCTTTGCTCTGTTGCACTACACTACTTTGTAATGTAGACACAGTCAAAACAGTGATCTTCTGAGTTGTTTTATGGTTTAGTTGCCAAAAATTGTGGAGATATTCACAAGGCTTGCTTAACACAGGGAAGAAGAGAACTTGAGGGAAGGCATTGTCAATTATTTAGTGGCAGATTCCAATTTTTGCACTTAAACGTCTTGGCAAGATCTGCTCTTGATGCGATAGGGACCTGGAAGGACATTGGAACCAGTTCTCTAATTTTAGGATGGAAATTGTAAAGTTTATCCTTTTCTTACCAGTGGTTCAATCATTACTTTTACTTGGGTTTGTATAATTCATGAAATACAGGGGATACCTGAAGGCGTTGCTGATGTAAGTTTCCAAGGTTAATTTGGTCCTAGATTTTTTTTGGGGGAAATATCAACATGAAAATGGGCTGTTTCTGTAATTTCTCACAGAACAAAGACAATTACAATACCAAAGACAATGTAATATTTAGGGTTTTGATTGTCCAGAAAACATGAAACCCTGTGAGGAGACTTATGACAGACTTTCTGGCTGAAGCCAATGCTTAATAGAAACATACTTGCCTAGCAGAAACTCAGCATTTTACTGGATACTGAGACTGCTGAAAGAGACAATTGCTTACCTGTGGGCTCTGTTCCAGAGCCAGAACATTTGGATAAATCAAGTTAGCCACATCTTGTTCTTATATTTTTTAACTGTGAATCCATCAAGCAAGGCACCAGGAAAGCTTATTATTGTGCTGAATATTGCCACTTTTTAAAATTATTATTTCAATATAGTAACATTGGATCAAACCTCAACATAGTGCATTGTTTATTCATTAATGTATTTTTAATACTTTATTATTCAGAAATTTGTCAGTCTTATAATCTGACAAATGCCTTGAATTCTATGGAATGTATCAAAATGAAGGTTTAAAATACATAATTAAAATTTAGACTCAGTTTTGATCTTTTTACTATTTCCGTATTGACTTCCTTTTCTCTTTTTATAACAGTAATGTAAAGTTAAGATTAAATTTCATTCTAAAAAATGTCCTACACACTTCATCACAGTATGTGTCAGTCTACATAAATAGATATAAACCACAGTGTAAATTGACCAGAATGTTATGTATCACATCTTCAGAGCAAAACAGCCTCATGCCTGGTAGGCTGAGGTGGAGAATGGGTTTGTGGGGTTTTTAAAAATAAATTTACACTTAATTTGAATGAAATTTTAAATTAAATTTACTTGGTTTTTTCTGACTTTTAGTTACACACTAGTATTAATGCAGTGTTTGGAAGTCAGTTATTTTCTCTCACAAAGAAAAACAAAACAAAACAAAATAAGAAGTCCTCCGCTTCCTATCTTTATTATTCCATTAATTCAGAAACTCCCTCAAAATAATATCCTTTCAGCAGTAAGAAATAAAACAAGATTTCTAATATTCCTGATGGCTTCTCATCTTTCTTTTTTTCCCCAACAAAATTCAGATCAATATAGCACACAATTTAATTCCATACCTAACTTCAAAGGGCTATATTGCCATCCATTTCCCCCCCAAGATCCTGGTACCAGTATTTGAAATGTAACATATCTGTGGTGCCAATCTAAGTTGGGTTTGCTTTACAAAACAGAAATAAGGAGAAACAATCTACAATTTGTTTTTGTTTGATTGTACAAAATTTGCAGTCCTTGAAGAGGAAGTTTGGAAGTTGATAGTACTAGTGGAGAATACCTTTAAATTGAATGAGTGTAGGTTTAGATTAGACATCAGGAAGAAAGTTTTCACAGTGGAGGAGATGAGTCACTGCAACAAGTTGCCTGGAGAAGCTGTGGATGCCTCATCCCCAGAAGTGTTCAAGGCAAGGTTGGATAGGGTTTTAGGCAACCAGACCTACTTTTCCTTTTCCATGGCAGGAGTTTTGCAGCCTGATCTTTGAGGCTCCTTCCACCCTAAACTATCGTATTATTTTGTGTTGGCATTTTGCAAGCTTACATTAAAACAAAAATTACTGTAAGTATATATTGCAGTAATAAGGTCTTGAGAACTCAGAATTCAGGCAGGGAGGCTGTTAGAGTGGAGTATGATCTCCACATATCAAAGGCAAGCAAACTTTGCACAACATGTTTGAGAGCTTCTGAAGTGGGAGGCAGTATCTCAACTGGCATTAATTGGCGTGGCTCGGCTTGCGTATCAGCGAGGAACAGGATCATCGGTGCATTTCTGTCACTAAATAGCAATGATTTATTTAAATGCATGAAGTCACAGGAAAGTGACAGGAAACAAGCACCACATAGTAAAATCTGAGGTCCTTCACATTAGATTAGCCTTGTATGGGAACTCTGGCAATGCAACAAAGCCATCCTGGCTCAGACACCTACAGAGGAGTCACAAAGTCATAATGACTAGAGCTCTTCTACTGGCAGAGATGATGAATTGCTTGTTATCAGCTCTAAGACTGCAAAGAAGAAGTCAGGAGCAATGAACAGGAGGTATCAAAGCACCAGAACAATTTGTTTAAGTGAAAGAAATAGAGGCACAATCCAACAATTTAAACACCTTATGAAGTGATTGCACACAGACCAAGGTGCATTTTTTAATGAAACACATTAGTGATCAAGATGTGTACCAGCTACTAATGTGTTATCAGTAAAAGCAACTATGAAATATTGTGGGAAAGGATTTCAGCAGCTTTGTCACTTAGTAAATGATTTTGCTTTTCTTCTAGGACAAACATTTATTTCCCATGTAGGCTTTCTACACTTCATTCATATGTCTCTGTGGCTTAGCAGAAGGCTGGCCTGCCCACTGGAGCATTATCTTTCAGAAGTGCATCATTAGCTGAGACTCCTCATTCCTTTAGAGGAGGGGTATTGGGATAGTGGCAATGGCTATCGCAGGTAAAAACTGACAAACACAGGTTTTCAGTTGCCCCAGGATTTTCATAATAACAACCACAAGAGTCTGTTTCACACTCAGGCAAATAATGAAATGCTTTAGATAATGTGGTGCAAGAGTGGAAATTTGATCTTTGTGTATTGCTGCATGCTCCCTGGCATTCTGTACTAGCCAAGGAGCTGCAATGAGGTAAGTGCTGGCCGTGTTTTTACTCCCTTTGTGACAGGAAGATACTATATTATTCCTTCTGTCTTGATCTGGTAGTTATTCCCTCTTAGTACCATAAATAAAAAACAGGAATTTTCAAGAAAACTGGATTCAGCTCAGGTTGAAATGAATGGGACCATTTCTGCTGACATCTTCAATAGGCTTTGGATCATGCTAGTGTTCTCTTGCCCTGAGACTAAACATTTTCTTAGACTTACTCTTTAGTTTTTTTTCACTGGGTCCCTTTTTCCCTTTAATGCAAAAGTACGTCAAGCAACTCAGAAATATACAAAAAAACCCAAAACAAAAACAAAAACAAAAAAACAACAACAAACAAACAAACAAAAGGAATAGGAAAATCATCAAAAGATTGTTAGTTTGCCAGTTCATTCAGAATGTTGTTTGGTCCTTTGGAAATATATACTTTGTGTACTAGATTTAACTTTCAGGAGGATAATTGTCAGTTGCTTGGGATGGATTTACTCACAATATCTGTTCTAGAATGCCAAGGTACTGATGGCACGTGTTTATTTTTGATTCTTTGAATTCCAGTCCTTCTTTACCACAAATTCCAGATTGTACTTCAGTTTTGCTCTGAGAAGGAGTTTTACAGCAAGGTCAGCCTCATATGATGAACATATTTGGTTTCAGCAGTGGACCTGAATGAAGTAGTGGACCCGTGTTTTGGAAAAGATGCTGATGAAATACAAGTTTGAAGTATGTGTGGGCCAACATAAAAAGATTTGAAGATCATCTTCCCAGTTCAGAATTTATTTAACCCTGAATAAGAAATAGAATCTTAAATGCAAATTAGGAGATAAATTTCTGGATATTTGCCTATGAGTATGTGTTGTTGGCTGCCCTCATATGTTGACTTAAATGCTGTCTTGTATAGATGGAACTTTTGTGCACATTATCTTGATTAAAGATGTTGACTATTAAACTAACAGCATATTCATGTCCTGAAAAAAGTTCTCAGATCTAATTCTATGTAGTTACCATTGCAAGAAGTGTACACATAGGAAAAAAAAAAAATTGCTTTGGGGAAGCTTACCATCAAATAGGGTTTTTTTTGACAACTTGAGAACTAAAAATTTTTCGGCTTTTACAACCTTGTATGTCATAGAAATTTTTGGTGGTTGTTCAAAATTAAGAAGATAAAGGGCAAATATTGTCTGCAATTCAAAATTGGGCTGTTTTCCTAAAAATCATGCATTCTGAAAGTATTAGTTTTCCTGAGTAAGACGTATGAAGCAATACAGTTTGAAATTGTATGTATAAAATATACATAATTGTACTGAAATTCTGGATTATCTAATTAAAGTAAAAGGGCTAACACTAGTGGCTACATGAAATTTATCAGATTAATAAAGGAGCGGGATCATCCAATATTATCAGAACATAATCTTCCCCTTTGTATTTTTGGTATGCTAATAGTTTAAGCCTAAATTTAAAAAATAAAAATAGCTATGTTAGTGGCAGTTGTTCAACTTCATTCACCTTCAGCTGCACTTCCACACTAAGAATTCAGTGGGGCTCAGGAAATGCTGGGGTAACCAGTATTCAACTAATGGAGTAAGATTTGTGAGGAAAAAAATAAGAACAAGCTAAAGAAAATGGTAAAAAATATAAATAAGTTTATTCTTATGAATATGCATTTATAAAATAGAGTAGGTTTTATTATGTTTGTGAAATTAATACGCAGACAAAACCATTTAGATAATAAATGTATGGACTATTTACACATAACAACCAGAAAAAAAGTATTTATTGTCAAAGAAAATAACACATGGAGAATAAGGACACATTGAAATTGCAACTTATGCACAAAGAACACCATTTTTTGCCATTGTGTCTGACACAGCAAAGCAGAGTATGTAGTTCATTCTGACCACACTGTTTAATATATGCTCCTTGGGTGCTTTTGTTGTTTCTGTGATGTGTATAAACAAATGTGGAACATGTGACTTTTTTGGTGGGGATTTTTGGGTGGTTTTGGTTTGGTTTGGTTTGGTTTGGTTTGGTGTGGTTTGTTTTGGTTTGTTTTTTTTGAGACTAGTTACAGTAACTGATGTTAAAAAGTAGAAGAATAGGAACAGATTGAGGCAATAAGGAAAGAATTGATCTAATTATTGATTTTGATCACAAAAATAATGAGTGCATCTACCTCTACTACTTAAAGGATTATGGGAAAGTATTGAAATAAATCAGTAATAATTTTGTGTTTCAAGAAGATGAAAATAACACTATGTCACTGACAGAAGTCTCTTATTTCAAAAACATACTCTGTGCTGATTAAAAAATAATATTAATCCAATCTAAGCAAGACATTCTATGTCCAGACAGTTGAAAATCAACATAACTCAGAGTGATTATAATATTATTTTTTTAAATCTTTTGAGTTCAAGGGTTAATAATGTCATATTTTGATCACAGAATATGAATAGGGCAAAATACATGGCTTCTTCCAAGTGCTAAAAATGAAAAATGTGATTGGCACTACTGAAACTCAGGCATAACGGTTAGCACTGTAAACACCTCATACCACAGCAGGATAATATCCTAGAGACAGTTTGCCTGGTTAATGTGTTACCAGCACTGTTATCTCGCGCTAAATATGCTGATCCATCTCTATAAACATAACTGCCAGATTTTTCTATTTTTTATTGTTGATGTTGTTGCACCAGTGGCATCAGCTTTGTTCTATTTACAGTTATTCCCAAATGTGCTTAAAAAAAAAAAAAAAAAAAAAAAAAAAAAAAAAAAAGGAAATCCTTTGTTAGTTTTTTGGGTGGAGTGTTTTTTTTGTTTTTTGGTGGGTTTTTTTTGTTTGTTTGTTTGTTTGTTTGTTTTCTTTTCTTCTGTTATCTTTATAGCTAAGAAATTTAGGCTTTCTTAGTTTTCTTAGTAACAGACTCTCTAGCCTTGTTTTCCACACGTATTTTGCTTTCTAATTCAATAACTATTTGACATTTAACTGTAATCAAATCTGGACCAGATAAGAGTGATAATTATTGACATATGGTTATTAGCAGTGCAAGTGACTGTGATAACTTTTCATCTTGTTTGCTGAGAATTACTGTTTATACTTCTTTCAGCACATTGGTTGTGTTTCTCCAGTGATGTACAATTCTTCTGACACTACCATCCAAAACTCATTAATATTCTGTCCTAAACTATTTATTTGCTAATGTTTCTGCAACAGTTCTATTAACTATTTCTTTCTACCACCCCTGTCTTCTGGCTTTGACTTTGTGACTGTTGATTGTGCTCAGATCAGTGATCAAAGGCCTGAACATCAATAGAATATTATGAAACACTGCATAACTGGGTAAAGTTAAAATAGAATTTTAAAAAGCAGTCTGTATTTTCTTCTCCAGCCTTCTTACTCAAAATTAGAAACACTGTAACAAGAAGCCAGGAAAAAAATATGGCTGTAATGTGTTCAAAGATGCCACATTCACACATGATGAACACATATTGAAAAGTATTTATTTTACAGTAAGTCATTGGTCCTGTACATGTGCACATATACAGCTATACATCAGCTGTACTGCAGTTGTCCACACTTAGTGGTAGAATTGATATGATTTACACTGTTGGATGCACTTCTCAGCCTTGGAAATTTTAATGAATGTATATCTCTACTTTTCTAGTTATCTGGATACTGGGAAGAAATATTTTCCTAGAATTACCAGATGTTGGCAATTTGTAGCTGATTCAATTGTCACTGACCATCAATATTTGATAGTTAATGGGAGGTGAATTGTCTGCTAAGATGTATGGAAAAATTTGACACTGAATTAAAAAAAAAATCTATCTATATCTATATCTATATCTATATCTGTATCTATATCTATATTTATATTTCTAATTTGCCAACAAGTTGTGACAAGACATTCAACAGAAAAAGAAAAAAAAAAACAAAATCAAACTGACATCACTGTGTGCTATGCTATTAACTTAAAGAGTACGTTTGTCAGCCTGGATAGCTTGAGAGAGATTTGTAGTGAATATCAGAAAATACTGTTAATTTCTGCTGCTTTATTAATCTAGCAAGCATGGTATAGGGGATTTTCACAGATTCCTACAAGCTCCAAATGAAGATGAAAGGCCAAAACCACTTGGTTTGGGGACTTTCACAAAATTTATTTTCCCAAGAATTCTATATTCTCCAGAGTAAAAACATTTTATTATCCTATCTTTTTAAGAAAGTTACAGAAGTTTATGATTACTCTCTCTTCTAGTTTCAGTTTAACATTAAATGCAAACACTGCAATTTTATAGAACTGGGTTGAATGCCTCCAAGAATTAAAAACAAAAGGTAACAAGTTAGAAATGAATTACACCTCCATCCATACTAAAATGAAGAATAAATTGAAAAAGCTTTATCTGAGTACTAATCAGAAAATATATAAATAAGTAAAGAAACACAGAAACACCATCAGAGCTGATGGAGCTGTTCTGTGGAATGTATGAGTTAGAAAATCCATCTTGCATAATTAAAATACTGGACCCTTGAGCAAAATACTCTGATAATTCATATCTTGTTTTCTAGGGGAAGATAAGGCAAATAAAAGCACATACTGTTGGGGAAGAAATTAACCAAGACAGTTGGTGTTACTTCCTTACTCTAATGGATTTTAAGGAGAATCAATAGTATGTAAGGTTACTCAGATACTTGTACTAAAAAATCCAAACCACATATTTAAGAAAATAAGAACTTTTGTGTATGTATGTGTGAGTGTGTCTCTCAATGTGTCTGCATGTAGTTTCATCTGTACCTATGTACTGTAGTCTCAGGTCATAAAATCCAGCAGAGAACTTTTTTATGGAATACATGGTCATAGAGATGTTATCGACATTCAAAGATTTAAATTAATTTATTTTAAAATTACATTTCAATTTTTCTTTCTTCATTGAAAAATTGAAGAGGCCTTTGGCTTTTCAAGACAAACATATTTACAATTTTAACTGCTATTTTGTAATTTTGTTTTTGGATTTAGGCTCTTTAAGTCAGCTTAATAATTAGATTATTGTGTTTTACTATCTTGTCCTTTTACAATACTTATCATGCAGCAGCACACTCCAAATAATCAAGAAAGTGGAAAATAACCTGATCTATATATTAGGAAATGTTAGCTAATAAATAAATAACTGAATAAATAAATAAATAGGAATGGATATGACCTCACCTGACAATATAATAGAGAAAAAAATCAAGGGTAGAATGAAAGGTTTTGATACTGCATTAAAAAGAGAATAAAGGAAAAACTATAAATACTTACCAAAGGAAAGAATTTTTTTTTTTTTTTTTTTTTTTTATGTTTAGTGAAGAGGAAGAAAATGAAATGTTCCTCAAATTGAAATTGTCTGCTCATTTGTTCATCCTTTTTTATCATCTTTTCTCAGTCTAATGAAGGAAAACACCTTAATTTTAACACAGTTGGATCCTATCCCTTGTGCTTCACTCTAATTACTTTCTGTGTAGAAGCCAGTCAGGAGACTTAAATGGTCTCATAGAGAGTCTTGTGAAGGCAGCCAGATGGTGACATCTGCTCCAAACTGATACTAGAATTTCAACACTGATGTTGTTTTTAAACAATCTATGTGTTTCATTTGGTAAGAAAGTTATATGCAGTTTTATATTTATACAATAGGAACATTTTTATTATGCAATCTAGGATCTGGAGTTTGGATATTAAAACTACATGACATTTCACGTATGAATAGTACAGAAATAAGCTGGTCCTAATAGTAATCTTGAATATCTGGTTGGCAGATAGTTTTTAGTGAGAAATAATGCCTAATTTGCAGAGTAAAGACAGAGCATGAAAAACTTGTTTTCACAGGAGACTTCACTGAATTTTTAGCCCATGGACACTACTCAAAGTGTTTGTGTCCAGAAAGTTTGAGTCCAGAAGCATCTGCACTCAGATACTGAATCCAAAGTGCAAGACAAAGAGTAGGCTTTCAAGGGCAATGTGTTTTCTTTCCCAGTTTGTATGTATTTCTCAAGTATCCCTTCAACTCAAATAATACTGGTTGAGAAAAAATAACACTACTGAGGATCTGTGCATTGCAGTGATTTGCAGTTCTTATTTTTTGTCCTGTAAAGAATACTTTCTCAATGCTCTTACATTTAATTCTCTGTGTAGTACCTGAGTGCTTCACAGTCTTTGAGGTATTTATTCTCACAACAGTGAGGTGAAAGGGGAAGGTCAAGACATATCACCTCTGAGGTTTCTACAAAAGACAGTGGAAAATATTGAGACTGAAGTTTGGTTCCCTCACATTCAAGTCACTGTTAAATAAAATTTCTTTCTAAATTTTATGGAGGCTTACTTTGACAATAAATGATTCTCTGGTACAGCCCTTATGTTGTTAATTTTTTTTTCTTGTTTCTTTTTCCATTGGCAGAAACAATGTAATTACTTAGAAACAGCCCTGCTAAAATCATGCATTGATGGATTATGTATAAGGTGTCCAGATGGTAATAGCTTTATATATTGTTTCCAACTCCTCTGAAAAACTTAGAGAAATTTTTTAAAGAATTAAAAAAAATTCTCATTGAAGTAAGGAACATCTGTGACACTTGTTTTAGTGGTTATTATACAAAGTACATAACGAGTTATTTTGAGGACAAAATTTTGATGTCTAAATAGATTATCATTGGCTGGGATATAGCTGATATACAAAATTAAATCATACATAAAAATGAAACTGTGAACATTTTATACATTGGCTATGAAATGCTTACTTTTCCTGGGAGATAGGGGGGAGTGTGAGAAAAATATTTGTCAAGAAAAGATGTGTAGGGAGTTACAAAAGACTACATTATTTCATTTGGATTTTTTATAACACATTTGGTAATTTATTTGAGAAAATGCAATCAGTGTTGAATTTCTCTCTTCAGTGAGAATTCTTAACTGAGAAATATGTTCAAATTGGCATGAGAAAATATGCTGTTCTGTGGATTGAAAACTCTCTGAAAAACCATAGCTGGAAACAACACTGTCTCTAGTTGTTTGAAAGCCTGGATTAGCATGGCACTCCTACACAAATCCCTAGCATGGGTCAGTCACACCTTAAATAAGAGGAAACTACACACAGATGAAAATTCATTATATTATCATGGGTTGTACTACACATTCTGAGTGCACAAGAAAGCTGAAGGGAATAGCATGTGAGAACATACAGAATAAATTTCTTCCTTACCTTGGCACAGAGTTACACAATGCAAGAATGAAATAACAGGTAGAAGGAAGAAGCCAAAACCAGACAGAAAACCAGCTGTTTCCATTTCTCTAAAAAAATTTTCAGGAACAGAGGTAAAGATTTTGTTACAAAATTTAATATAATTTTACGGTGTAAAAGACTGCTATAAAACAAGAGAGGACTGATTTTGAAAGATTCTGATATGAGAATCAATGTGTTTACTAAAACTGGGTTATGCCTAATCTGAGAGTTGACTTCCATGGAGCTTGGGAGGAATGTTCAGGGCAGAGTGGGGAGCAAGGCTTTCTCAGTGCATGTGCTTAAATTGCATTATTCCTATATCTTTGATTTTAAAAATTACTGATCTAACAGCTATTTGTAAAAGATTAGAAGAAAACAGTTCAAGTATCTCTAAATTACACTAAAATTGACCCTTCTCTTTTAAACAGTGCAGACATTTGCTGCAAACCCTCTTAAAAATACGGTCTGTATGGGAAGAAGAGTGATGGTGTAAGAAAGTAAGTCTTTTCATCCAGAATTTTGTGCATAGAAGAATGCTTATGCTCATTCCTTCTTACTGCAAGAGATTGATGTGAGTACAGTCTCCATCTGATAACTCTTATATTCATAGGAAAAAGTATTGCATTTTTCACCTGTTCCTCCCATCTCAATCATACCCTGGTTCCTCCAGTGGAAAAAAAAAAAAAAAAAAAAAAAAAAAAAAAAGCCTGCTGAATATAAGCTCAGGAGGGAAACTGGTTTTATCTATATACGAATACGAATGCCTTGCTTCTGCTATGTTTGCAGAAGTTTCCAAGTTTTTTGAATAAGAGAAAAAACAAAACAAACAAACAAAAATATCCCCCAAAAACCAACCAACCAACCAAAAGCCAAAAAAAACCCAAAAGACAATATGCTGTGCTATTTGGAAGTTTTCAGTGCTACAGATGTCAAAAGAACTACTTCCCTAATTTTGCCATCATTATGAAATTAGTGAAGTCACAAGCTGTGCAGTATATTCACTGTTGTCTCACCCACAGAGATTATTTCTGTGCTGCAGAACTCTGAAGAAAAGATTGTGATAACCGGTAAACAATAGATACAGTTTAGTGCTGAACTGAGAAGTCTTCCTAAATACTGAAAGCATTCATTTATTTTGCTTTCTATGGTATGCAATTTTTAAAAATTCAGAGCCTTATTAACCTGTTGCATGTTATATCTTCCAAAGTTTTGCATGCACTTTTCTCAAAAACCAGAAAATATAGTGTAGTTAGTCTTCTGTGGGGAAAAAAAAAAGAGTATGCTAGATCAGTATTCATCAGAACAGACTTTTGGGTGTGTATCCGTCTTCTAAGGCTGCTCACAGTGGAAGGAATAAATTAACAAAGAGGTGGGACAGTAACAAAGGAGCAAGCAGAGGATTTATTCTTGCATAACTTGAACATAACTGGCACAACAAAAGTGAAAGAATTGGTATGGAAGTGAGTGAACTCTCTGCAAAGAGCTCCATGACTCTGGCACAACAGGCTGCAAGTACAAGGCCACGGTGTTCTCAGTCTGATCAATGTCTCCTCTGCCCTCAGGCTCTACACTTAAAGATTAACAGGAGAAAGAGAGAATTAATGAAGAAACTAGAGAAAGAGAGACAACAGTGTGAGCCAAAAAGATGGTAATAATAAAGAGAGAAGATGTAAAAACAATTGCTATGTTAAGGTTGTTTCAGCAGAGTAGATTTCTTCTCTGATTTTTGAGAATTTTTATATGTTACAAGAATTTTGTACTAAGGAAAAAAAAAAAAAACACCCAAACAACCAAATATTGGCAATAAATAAGACGAACTACACATTTTGTCTTCTGGGTCAGGAGAAAAGTTAGTAGTGCTCCTCTTGGGTCAGTTTTGTTTGAAGAATGCAGTTGGTATCAAATAATATCTGCAACCTACATTACATACTGCTTCTGGTTAAGGAAAGTGACGAAAGACTTCAGGAAGTGAAGAAAGTATCTGCAAAAGTTACAAGAATTAAATTATTTGTTGTTTTCTTTATTCTTATTCTTCTTATTTCTTTATCCTTATTCCAGTTACAAACATGTCAGATATAACAAATCAACATTAATGTCTATTTATGGAATTTATATACTCCATTAACACATATAGCATAATAAATCTCCAAAAGGGTTGTCTATTTGTTCTGACATATTCTTTTCCTTTAATGTTTAGCCTTTCCAGTGGAGTACAGAAGAGATGTAGTTCTTTAAAAAAGATGATTTTTCTATTACTCATGCAAACTAGTAATGCCAATGTTGCTAACAGGGCCCTTAAATCAGAACATCACACTGCTCTTTTCAAGACCCTATTTTCAAGCCAAAATAGTCATTGCCAAGATGAGTAATAATTTCTACTGATACATTGGGAAAATATCAGTGGCTGAAATAAAGACTACGAAAGAAACAGCATGTAAAATGGGAACTGGTGTCTTTTGATATCCTGGTGATATGCAGGGTGTGGTAGATTTCTTCACAGAAATAAATAAAATCATGGGGCCAGGGGCCAAGGCCCCACTAGGAAGGGATATTAAGGGTGCTGTGGAAGTTTGCTAGACTATGATTTCTGTGGCTACTGAAGCCATGCTGCTGTCCATGACCTGGCTAGAAGATGTGCAAAGAGGCAGTGCAGAGTCACGCAGGAATCCTCTCTACCTGAAGAGAAATTTGTTTAATCTGCACAGGACGACTCCCCATGACAGGAGAATTTCTCACTGAAGTGCTTTCTGCTGTCTCCCATGCCTCATCCTGCCCATCATGAGGCAGGAGAACATGAACACATGCACACTGCTACTGAACCATGATCACACCAGGATCTATCCCACGCTGAAACATCATGGACTCTGTAGCTCTCTGGAAGGGCTGTTTGCCAAAGCACACTGGCTGAATTCCAGTTATAAATTGCAACCTTTCCCCTTGATGCCCCTCAAAAGTTTTAGGGAAGGAGAAAGTGGAATGAAGGGAGAGGTTATTTTGAAGGCTTAATTTGGGAACAGGAGGAGAGAAACAGCACAAATTTCCAGAATACAGGGACAGGTTAAATCATTTGGGCAAGATCGCTACCATGTACACGTAGATATAAATTGGCTGAAAAGCTCAACTCTCAATGCTGCAGATGAATTTTAACCCTGAGCTGGAACAGGAATCTCAATGTTAGTAAAGCAAATGCATTAGACATTCCACATTCCTCAATAAACCTTCCTTATTGACAGGTCAAGAGAACTTGGTTATGTTCCACAGTTTTTGAAGAAGTCAGAAACTAACCTCTGGAAAAAGATGCTCACATGAAAGACTCACACATGGAGCAATAATCTCATCTGCAAAGAAGTAAACTACCAGATGAGGTGGAAAATACATTAGGAAGGACCTGTGCAGACACATACACCTTTTCCAGGAATTGTAAAATGCATTCCTATTGCCTAACAAATAGGATAGGACTCTAAGTCAAGGGAAACTTCAAAGTTTCCCAAACCTAATCTTTCAGTTCCAGACAAATTGAAGCCCATACAAGTGATGTCTGTCACATTAAGATACTGGTGTACAGCTCTGTGGTCGTTGCTGAGCTGTGTGATTTGCATTGCTGTATTCATGTTTTGATCAAAACTTCTGTGTTTGAGCAAGGCTGCATTGTAGCCCGATCCTGGCTGGCCCCTTGAGCCTTGGCATGAGCGCAGCGCCTGCCTGCACGTGCATGTACTTCTGCTCACTGCAGATTTTCACCTTCATTTCCTGCTGCTAACACAGACAATTTGCAAAAAAAAAAATAAAAATAAGTGGTCCCAGGTGATCATAAGTGATCCTTTTAAAGGAGAAAGACAGCTCTAGTTTCTTTGCTTGGAAATGCATGAAAAACCTGCAAAACCCTTGGCAAATCTCAATTAGGAGTTCCATCTTCTGATGCTTTTAGCTTCAAAGGGGAGTTGTTCACAGCTTATCATCACAACAGGTCATCAAATCATGATAGCATGTTTATCTAGATTATTTCCATTTTGATCACTGATTCCTTCTGTCACAGACCCTTTCTGTCCTTGTCTTAGAGGGGTTGCATAGTTTCCTTCTTGAAGGATGTTGTTGTGAACTCAAGGGTTAATTGAGTCTTCAGAACTGTTACAGCATAAATAGATGCATGTGCTGACCCTCATCAAACTGCTGATATAATCTGTTTGTTTTTTTTAAAGTTGGAGACAATGCAATTATGTTGGGTTACCTTTTTCAATGAAAGTTAAAGAAATAGGAAAAGGTTATTTATAAAATTACAGTAAACTCAGGAGAAGGAGAAAAAGGCCACCTTACAATGAAATGGAAACAGCTTTATGACTCAGAACTAAATTAAAACTTTTTTTCAGTTGTGTATATTGTGATGAACAGAGCAACCAAAAAAAAAAAAAAAAAAAAAAAAAAAAGGGGTAATAGGTAAATTATTCTGCAAAGAGAGAAACAGCACACAAAAACATGGATATAGTAAAGAATTAAAATCTGTAAACCTCTCACAAGCCAAGGATAGTACTCTTAGACTGAAAATAAAGCACATGTGCACTAACAAAATTTGCTCATGGCAAAACCTGAAAACCATTGCAAACATAAAGGTAGAACTGGAATATTGCAATGAGGTGTAGAACTTTAAGAAATGAAGTGATGAAAATGGGAAAAAAAGTAATCATTCAAAGTACCGTCATCCATTCAGGGACTAATGAGAAGAACATCTGTTTTACCATAGCACTTTACAGGGTCGAAATAGAGGAGAAAGGAAACTGCAATGCTTGGTAGTCAATATTTGAATATTTTCCAGTTATCCTTGTGATATGACATCCTAATGGTGAATACAGTGCATAGGCATTTTGGAGAAGCATTTCTGCAGAGAAGGGAGAGTTTTGACTCTGTTGTACAAAGCACTGAGCATATCTCTGTAAGATTACTTAAAATTCCATCCACCTCCCTTCAAGAGATAACAGTTTCAGACTAGAACTGATGAAGAAAGTCTCCACTAAAATGAGAAGAGAATGGAATGTCCATCCCTTGGGACGGATTTAAAAGAACCTTGCTTGTTTATTACAGAAAACAAAAAACTGAGAGTGGATATGACTTATTTCTGTGTGCTGAGGGAAAAGCACTAGAAAGAAAAGAGCTTTTGAAAATTAAAGGGCAGCACTGACTTAAAAGTAAATGTATATAAAGGGGCCATGGCTAAAGTTACTCAGTGAATGTAGAGACCCCTCAGAAGATTGAAAGTTTCCCAAACCTAATCTTTCACCTGGAAAAAAATCATATTTGATTTTGAAAAAATCACATTTGGAAAATCATATTTGAAGAGAAAGTGCCAGTGACTTACTAATAAATTGAAAGGAAGTCCTCACTTAAGAATATATTATTTAATTGTCTGTGATTGCACAGGAGTGTAGACAGTGACCCAAGAAATCTTTTATTCCTGGGTTTTTCATCACCCATGTGATATAAATTGGTGTGAAGACCCTTGAGCTTCTCTCTGCTAATTAACTGTGTTCCAATACAACACATCTTTCTGCAAACTAGCACTGAATTTTAGGTAATTAAGTTCAGCAAATCTTGCTGCAATGAGTACTGGCATCTGGGAATGTTTCCTTGTGACATTTCTCCTTTACTTTAATCTTTAAAAGTACTTTTGAAAAGCCATTTTTCTGCAATACATATGGTCTTTTCAGAAGAATGAAAGCACATATTCTGACCTTTCTCTGTGTATAATGTAGAGGTAATAGTATTATAATATCAGTGTGGGTGATAAATGCTAAAAATATTGTTCTAAAATGTTTCCCTGCGTATCTAATGTTATTACTTTTATTCACATATTTATTATGAACTCCACAAATGTCTTTTTGAGAGCATTCGTTACATTTTTTCACAGTGATGCTTCTAATATTGTTAAAGGGTCATTTTTATTCCAGTTATACTCAGTGAGACAAATATTTTGAAGTAATGGCACTTTTTATTTTCAAAAAGTACCAAATTTCCTTTTGAGCAGAGAGAAAGCTGGGTGAAATCATATCAAGTACGAAAGGTAGCTAACACTTAAACCAAGAAAAAGATGTTTTAATTTTGCTTCTTTTGGAAATCCTGCTATGGGGCACGTGGGTGCACCTGTTCATTGCATTTCACAAGAAGCTTGTGACGAGAGGTTCTAATTCTGCCTCACAGCAGTGTGATCAATATTTCCATTTGATGCACACTTATGGGTTTGAGGTTTTTAGAACTCTGAGTTGAAGCTGCTGTTTCATTGTGGCATTAGAAACTGGAAGCATAACAATTTTTACACACACAATTTGCATTGTGATATTCTCTTTTTATCCCTATATCAGGCAAAGAGTGGAAAGGAGGAGACACGGCTGAGTCTCTGTTTTCTGCAGTGGACAAAACATGCTGATCCACAGGCATACTAAGCATACAATTTTTCATTAATCTCAATAATTTTTTCCTGGTTTGGGGCAGTGACAGCCCTCTTCTATTTCAGGCTCTCTCGGAGTAGTTAGTTCTGCATGGAGTAAAGGGTGAAGATTAAATTAAACCCCAAGTTGTGTATTTATGTACAGCACCAGGAGGGATGAAGACAGCAAGCCTGCAAGGCAAGTCACCAAATGGAAAGCACTCTGTGATTTCCTGGCATGTGTACCTGACAGTGGTCTGCAGCGTAACTGTTGATGAAATGACTAATTTGACACATGCAAAAATAAAATCTGATTAAAAGAATACAGCTCTTGAGATGTGAGCTTGCTCAGACAAGAAAAATACCTGCTGTTTTTCTAGAATACTCTGATTAAACTACTAACACTTAAAATGTGCATAATAAGAAATTTATGATTCTCTCAAAATGCCTGACTTGGTGAAAGAAGGGCATAAGCTAAATATTGTGACTGCAGATTATAAAATCTCTGCTTTTATAAACATGGAAGGATTACAATACTTTTATCTGGAAAAGCATGCTGACAGCTGTAAGAAGCCAGATCTTTCTAGATGTTAACAGGGTCATTAAAATCAGTGTAACTGATTGTGTGACTAGGGCAATCAAGATCTGGCCCCATACCCCTCTGTAATTAGCATTACAGAGATTAATATAATACTGACTAGCCAATGACATGTTAAAGCCTTAGTAAAGTTAATTTGTTTGGAAAGCTTTTCTTTTCTTTTAAAATCTAAAACAAATGGTTCAAGTGACATGTGAGATGTACAGGATGTAGAGGAAATCAATAAACCGGCAGACTGTAAATGATGTGGAAATAACTTCTTTATGTTTTCCTGTTTTTGTAGTTTATAGTGAGCACCAGTACATAAACGTAACAGCTATGTGCAAGGGAAGAAAAGTAAATCCAAATGTGGGAAGTGTTCTGATGAGGTACCATTTCCTCAATGAGTTTCTTTTTTTTTCTGTGAAATATTAGATTTCTTTTCAGATGTTACTAATTAAAGATAGTACTATGTGATGATTGGTTTGCAAGGGCTTGGATACTCTATTATTCATTCTTGTATATTTATCTACACATTTCTTCAATTCTCTTACTAACCATTTTCCAAAAATAGAGTTCACTGATCCTCCTGAATTTTCATCCAATCTTGCTGCTTGTAGGGATGAGACTGAAAATCTGTCAAATATATTACATTGTTTGTATTATAAGGACTTTATGGTTCCTCAATTTTTTATGTTCCATAACATGGTTTAAATGCTCATTCTACAATCTTCATAATGCTAATGTATAAGAGGGGAATATTACATCTATCTTAAAACTATTAACTGATAAGGGATGCACTTCTAGTCATGATTTCATGAACCTATACAAACCTGTGCTGGGTGTCTAAAAACTAAATGCCATGGACAAGTGGTACTTAAGAGGATTTCAAAGACCATTCCTGTATGCGGCTGCTGATAAATGACATTGTAAAGCTGTGCTATAGCTTTCAATATTGAACCTTTTCTCAAAATTTTAGAATAGAAAACAGGAATTGGGAAATTTGAAAGCAAGATAAGTGTATGTAACGTGGTGCAAGCTATAAAGCTGTCCTATCATCCATAGTTTGGAGTTCTTTTTTATTTTTATTTTAATATATAAAAAAAGAGACCTTCTGCATTTTATGTGTCGACTGAGCCTTCAGAAATAAGTTAAGAGGTAGGAAAGGGTTTGGTTGAAGGCAGTGAGGATTGGATGAAAAGCAAATCTATAATGTAGGCTCCTCAACTGTAAATTCAGGTGAAATGGTCTCTCTCCCAGCTCTCTTCAAGCCTCTGCAGGAAGAAATCTATCTGAGTCTGAGGGCAGGTTTATAGGAAGTCTTTGGAAGCTGGCATGCAAATACAGTACAAAATTATTATAGTCAATCTACTGATGCAGAAAAGTTGTTGATGGAAAGATTAGTAGTAATTTCAGGCCTGTTTACTTCACTGCAATTAAGAGAGAAGATGCTGGAGAGTGGTGGCATGGCTATCTGTAAAAAGGAAATATGTGCATCATATTAAAATGTAGTCAGGAGGGTGATCACAGGGAGAACATTCTTCAGTCTGGCATCAGCCCATCCTGGTTTGCTTATTTTTAATCACATGGGACGTATTCCAGCCACAGCTACAGCCACAGCCCAGATATTTGCTATCTCCAGTTCTCAAGGTTTCTGTGTGAAATCTCCAGATTGAGGCTTTGATGGGGGCTGCAAGGGTCATAACCTAGCAGAGAAAGATTAGGCAGTCAGTGAACCTGAGAAGGAACTCTACTTTAAGTTCTGAACCTGTTAATGAAAAGAAAAAAAAAAATTATGTCAACATGGAATGCCTGGGTAAGCTAGGTAGCTAGTCATGACAGAGATTTTATCCTAAAGAGGAGCAGGTAGGGCACTTAAGTGTTAACAATGTGCTAAGTATAGATCAGAAGTGGGAATATCTGCAGTACATTCAGCTTACTTCACTAAACACAAAGCATCAAAATCTTTTCTTATCTATTCACTTTGATAGTTATTGATTACTTTTTCTCCGTGTTTTAATTCCATACGGAGCCCATAAAGCCTTGTATGAGAACAGGTAGAAAAAATCCTTGTTTCATGAACTGACTGAAATCTCTGAAGCCATTTCTCCAGACACCATCTGAAGACCTGGCCCACAGGATCTTTCATCTGGAATGGTACCAGACACTGCTATTAATCCCAAAGTGTACTTTCCTGATCTCTGATTAAAGTAGTAATGTACATTGTGATATAAATATTCACATTATTTTAAAAATCTATGGCTGGAAATTCTGGAGCTCAAATTATGAATACATAATTTAGTTGCATGAATAGTACTGCAACTTAAATCAAAAAAGGTATGAAAACTTAAGAAAAGAGAACATAATTGCAAATATGTCCACATTTTATATTGATTGTTGTTCCTTAGGAAGAGGAAAAAATAACTAAAATTAAAAAGAAAGAAGAAATCATTTTATACAACAGCACTTGTAGAAACCTTGGGATTAATAGAAAAAGGATGACTAATTTTGAAAAAAAGCTTCACTTTTTTAGATGTGTTAAGCTGGAAAGTAGCTGGAATCAATGGAGTATATATAACTGAAAAAAAATTTACAGTCTCGATCCTGACCCTACAGAGTGGGAATTTTGCCATAGGTTAATTGGGGCTGACATTTCATACAGTGCTTCATCACTAGCAATTCAGGGATCTGATCCACGAGTGATTGCACCACTTGGAGTTTTTCCATTGCTTTCACAGATCTTTGGATCAGACCCATGCTGCAGATGCATCCTTCTTCCATCTGAGGGGTAATTTCACATGTAATTGTCAGAGCTATCGATGGGCCTCAGGCAAAGTTGGGAAAGAACATCTACATCTGGACAGAGACCTTGAGATGTAAGCAGGGCAACAGTTTTGAGAACACTACAATGATTTTCTTAGTCTAAAAATCCAAATAAATGCATTTCTTTATCTTTAACCCTTAACAGCCAGCTTTGCTAGGAAAAAAATAAAACTTTTTCCTATGAATTGATCCAGCTGGAGAACTGTTGCCACAGCTGTACCCTACCTAAGTTCTAGTTGGTTAACTGTGGAGTATTCCTACTTTCCTTTCATATAGGAAGCATATGTAATCTACATGCAAACATCAATTTTGTAAGAGTCACTGATCTAAGCTCAACTATTTATTCAAATATGTTGAACATAACGTATCAGAATGATCCCCTGACCTTTGAGAGGCTTTTTATCTGTGAACAGTTATTTGCAGCTCAGGCTTTTGGTGGTATTAGGGTAAGGGGTGTTCATTAACTCTCAAGACAAAGGCCAGATAATCAGACTAAACGAAGAGTATTGTTTGTAAATCTCAGACTTTACATGTTTGATTATCCTGTAAAAAAGATAAACTACTTCTCTGTAAGCCTGATATTTGGAGTAAGCTATTTGATTCATTTTAGGAGTAGAGAGTAAATGCTGGTACTAGTCAAGAAAAAGAAATATAACAGGTATTATTGTATACCCAGACATTGTTGCTCTCCTAGAACACTACGAACACCTGCCTTTTTCTGTTGTGACTCAGAGAGTAAAAGATGTCAAAATAGTCTGGTTTTATACAGTAATGTGATTTTCAAAATTTATTAACACCTTACAATATTTAGCATAAAAATATAATCCTGCTATGTTCATTAAATAATGTAATCTGAAAAAAATAACATTAAAAATCTTTTAGTTGGTGTTGAGAGGGAAAATAGTTCAGCTTCTGATATCTTCAAATGCTGCCCATCTCTTTGTAATTGTATAACACTATCACTATTCACTATTCTGTCTATTCTTGCATAGAGAATTGAAACATCACTTGAGTTTCCTCTGAGGATGGATTAACAAGATTTGCTGTGACATGACTTGATTAATTAATGAGACTAGAGTATTCTTTGGTCCTGGTGTGCTGTTCTTGAACTTCTTAGATGGGAAAATTCTAACCTTCAATATTTGAGAAGCCAACTGGGTAAAGCAAAACTCCTGTATGACCTTCACTAATAATAAAACTGAAAATCCATTATGGAAGGTACCTGAATAGCTGTACACATTTAAGGTGATTTTTTTTTTCATATTTGAAGAATGAAAGTGCACACAACTAAAGTAGAGTACAGAAAAATACGTCACTGACTGTTTAAAATATAATTAGATACCTTTCTACTTTTCTTTCTGCAATATTCTACAAAAAGAAAAAGCTTTTTAAGTACTGCAATGCAGAAGTTGTTTTACTCTTTGTACTTATCCCCAAGGAAATAGAGAAGGTTCTCAAAGGGCAAATACCAGATGAAAGCAAGCACATCCCATCCGCTGACCCTGCTTCAGAAATTTCTTGTCCATGACTGATTATCAGGCTACATAAGGAAGTGTTGAGAGTCATGTCTGTGATATACTTGTTTTTACATTTTAAAGCCATATTTTAAAATGTATTTGATACACATTTTAAAGGCAAAGAGTCTACCTAGCTCGCCAAGAGACTGAGATTAGTCTAAGACAAAAAAACTCCTTCCATTCTACAGACTGACTTGAGGCTATCTTCAAGCATAGCTAGAAGAAGTAATAGGAATCTGGATTTAGAAAAATGGTAAAGCTGTAAATTTGGTTGTTTGTGGAGTGTAGTTGGTTTGGCCATTAAGTCAACATTTCAGTGGCAGCTCTTGGGATCTATAGTTTGCATGTTGGTGATAAGATAGCTTTTCACCTTCTCTTTCCTTCCTGCTCCCATCAAAGAAATCCTTCGTGAAAAAAAGCTTGTGGACCTTACTTACTATTTGTACTCTTATCAATAAATTGATTCTCAGTATGTGAGTATAAATGTTAAAAATTTCCTGTGCAATAAAAAGTAAGTAGAAAATTGGAATTTTTTATCTAATCAGACAGGGATCAAAATGATTGTTGTTTTTTTTATACAAAAAGAAGGCAATAACTCTGCAATGTACATTTCCTTCTCAGATACATTTTCAAAAAAATTAATAAGATTAACATTGTGGATGTCAGCTGTATTTGCCTTCACAGATGCCAGACAGCATTAGCAAAGAGAATCCGATGTAAGTTTTTAGCTAATATTATTAGACCTCTTTCCTCCTACATGCCAGCACGAGATATGCATTAATGAAATTAAATCTGAACACATCCAACAATCCTAAGTCAGTAGAAGAGAAAGGAAATAATTTATTGTAGGTGACAGAGAACAGCTATAAAATACAAACTACATCTAGTGAGATGGGAAAAATGAATCACTAGTGACTGGTGGCCAACAGTACTATTACCCTCAGAAAGATAATGTTACTGACAGACATAGCATAAGTGGATGAGTGCACATTGCATGGACCTGTTGAAATTAGTCAGTCATAATAATTTATTATGTAATGGAAATCTGAAGTTGCCTTTACCCATCTCAATTTTGGAGTATGAGAGTCATGCACTGCTATAACTTGGTCTTGACATCTCTGCTTAGATAAATAATCCCATATCAGGGACACAAATAACTCCACGGTAAATGGTGTTTCACATAGGTTGGACAAGTATTGCTACAGTTATTAGATATTTATCTTTAAACCGTTCAGTTGAATAACTTATAAGCATTTGCCTGCAAATATCCTACCTAGATAGGGATTTGAGTGAATTCAGATATATATCCATTGCAATATTTAAATCCTATAGAAAAGAAGCATGACAAAGCAGTAGCATTATAGGAAATGATCTCTCATTTTTTTGTATTGTTCAGTTAAAGAGCAAATCCTGTGCTTTTATTTTAAATGTTCCAAAGATCAAATGTTCTGAGCTGGAGATGTATTGTTAAATTAGGCAGAACCATGTTGTTACCCTAAGGAAATCTACCCTGACTTAAAAAAAAAACCAACAAAAACAACAACAACAACAACAACAACAACAGTTTAGGTGTAATTAGAGGTTTAACTATTAGTTATAAATTTGCTCTAAGTTTGTGCCTACCCTGCCTGTGCTTTCACCTTGTACTCAAAAAGACCTCCGTTGAAACAGGTCTGTGTCTGGTCTGTCCCATTCTAGTTTTGAACATCTACATTGAAATCAATGAATCCCCATCACTTTCAGTCTCAGAGGAATTTTCTACTGGACAGAAGGGTAAAGCAGATTGAGGAAAGAAAGTTGCAGGAAAGTAAGATGGTGATGAAAAACCCGGTGAGGGAGAGACAGAAAAACACAGTAGTAAACATGCATAGAAAGAGAAATCTTGGACTCCAGTACAGACAGCAACAAAAAACAGATGCTAAAGTTGAAATAATAATTTGAGTCTAGTAGGGAAATAAATAAAGAATTTCCAAGGTGGAGGGGAGATAGATATAAAGGTGAGACAATGAGGAGTCAAATAAGCTTTTTTTTTTTTTTTTTTTTTTTTTTTTTTCTTTTCTTTACAGATAAACACCACTTTTTAAGAGTGAGAATAGCAAAACTACGAATCCCAAACTTTCTTCTCTCAGGAAACAACCATAAGTTATAAAGCTCTGTGGCAAAGAAATATATAAATTACCTATTCCCTCTATAGGAATAGGAGATATCTTCCACTCAATCTTTAAAAATACAGTATTAAGCACAGTTTATTACTATCTGCTTCTATTTCTGTTTGAGAGTATGTAACATCATAATGTCTGTTTCATTTAGAGCATGGTATGCAGTCTGATCACAGAAGAGAAAGTGGTATTAGCCCTACTTCATAGGACATAAGAAAAGTCACCAAGTGATTTATATAGAGTGCCCACTGGTCACAAAACTTAGCCTTGGATTGAGTAAACAGAAGATAAAGACTATGCAGTTGCTTACAACTGTGAGAAGTCTAATATCAGGATTCTTGATGAATAAGCTGGGCTGATTTTTTTTTTTTCCCCTCACCTAAGGAGATGAGCAGTGAAATTTTAATGCACCAAGTTGTCCACTGAAAATGTCCCTGCCTCAGTGAAGAGTCCGCAGAATAAAACATTCGCCACTACTTCAACCATTGCCAATGACAGTGGAGTTATTTTGATTAAATTGCTTAGAAACGTGGGCTTGTGTTACCAATGCCAGCCAGAGTGCCTGGGCTGCTGAGATATTAAGCAGACACTTAGGTCTGCTGAGTATGCTAATGCTTAGGGATAGGAACCTACAGAGAAGGAAAACAACAAGAAGCTTAATAAGCTAGGAAGGAAGCAGAAATTAATGCTTTATTCAGTGACTACAATTCAGGAAGCCTTGCATTTTACCTGTGGTTAGAGATGACCTGTGTGCCACAGGGGGAGAAAGCTCACAGCTTTTCAGGTCATCCTTAGTGTGACCCCCACCTTGCAGTCTTCTGCCTTCCCCACTGCATATGTCATAGCTTCAGTGAGTTCATTCTAATCTCATTCTACATTCTTGTGGATCTAAATTCAGAGTCTGTGTCTTAGGATACAACCTGTTGTTATATAGTAGCACAAAATCATGGAGAAGGATGGGACATTAGAAGGTTATCTAATCATCCTCCTGTTCTGAGGCCTGTTCTTCCAGGTATTCAAAGTCTGCAGGAACCCATTGCAGTGTTTTATTTTTAAGAAGAGCTTTTGCTGTAATTTCGTATCTGGTACTTCCTGTAGTCTACTTAAACTTTTATTTGCCCACTACACCAGCAATTCAATGTGGTTCTGCTTCTTTATAAATGCTTTTATATATTTGAAAATATTATTATCTTCTCCATTAGTCTTCTCCTCCTTCATTTACATAGCCTGGGCGATTGATTTTTTTTTTTCTGGTGTGGTTTTTTTGGTTTGTTTGTTTGTTTTGTTTTGTTTTGTTAACCTTTCCTTAAAGGCCTGTCTTTTATAGGTCTCTCATCAGTTTTGTTTTCTGTTTTGACCTTTCTTCACTTGGTCAAAGTGAAAAGTTATGCAAGCCAGCTTAATTTGAACCTTGCCTAATTGAAATGCTTGCCTTCACAACCGTAAAGATGGATTTCACTAGTTATCAATAATTTTAAAAAATAAAATAGTTCATGTGTGTTTCATGGGAAAGCAGCTGTGCTCATGCAATGAAAGCCAAATTAGGACTAAAGCAGTTTGCTGATTTATTAACAAAATGTAATTAACCGGCAATAAGTGAATGCGGGACTGGTATCTGTTGTGCATCAGTTAGCCCATGATACTGGATAATACCTAAATGCTAATATAGATTAAAAAACTTACGAGCATATTTCTGAACATTAAGATTAAATATAACTAATCTCAAAATATTCTACATGCCCATGCACACAATTTAACTCATGTTTCCTGCCTGATTCCAGGCCATATGTGTCACCAGCACACTCCCTTTTTGAGAGGAGAGAGGAGATTCCCCAACTGTACACCCTTTCCTGTGACACATTTGGGTGTTGCGGCTCTGAGTGAACTTCTGCGGCTTCCTATTGTCCAGTGATGCACATGCTGGCAAGGGATCATCTCAGGAATGCCAACACACATGCCCCCACATGTTGGTTACCCCCTTGCTGCACCCTACACTCTCTACATACATATACATGTACAAAAAATACTGAGTTGGAGAGAACTCACAAGGGACTCCTGGCCCTGCACAGGATATCCCAAGAATAACAGCATGTGCCTGAGAGCACTGCCCAAACACTTCCTGGACTCTTGTCAGGCTTTATGCTGTGACCACTTCCGTGGGGAACCTGTTCCAGTACTCAACCACCCTCTGGGTGAAGAATCCTTTTTTGAAGATCTCCCCTCAGATTCCCTGCTGCCCTGGCTAGTGCAGGCTGCTCCTGGTGACCATGAGGAGGCGGCACCATCAGTCCTAGGCAAAGATTGCAATGGGATGACTGCCATCAGTGTCAAACCAGAGCCTGACAGGCTGACTGCTGCTTTTATTTTCAGTCCAGAGACTCTTCCCCTTGTTACAATTTCCATTTTGTTTACACAAACACACACACATCCATCTGTCTTTCTAATATGATTTCATCTTTGTTTCAGAAGTCTCTTTGTAATTCAGAGGTTACTTTTTGATCCACCAGCTAAAGGTAAATGCCTGCTCAGATATTTTTGTGTTCAATTCACCCACAGCACTTTCACTCATAATTTTATTTTAATAAAGGTTGTTATCCAGGACATTGGCCAAGGGTGAACAAAGTGAGTACTCCCACATGTGTTTTTGCATTTCAGACCTATTGGTCACTAAATATACAACAATGAACTGAGGCTTATCTTGCAGATTTGGAAAATTTAAAATTTTTGAATTTTGATTTTACTTCCCCTTCACCCCCTGCCTGAAGTGATGTAAATCAAAGCATCTTTCCTTAATATCCAGCTAGGATGCATCAAATAACTTTATTGGGCACAGCTACTATGCAGAATCAAATAAAATAATATAGATTTGACAAACAATGAAGAAATACTTCTCGAGTTTTTTTAATAAAAAATATTCAGCCTGGGCAAGATAATTTTAAACCATATTCTGATATTGAAATGACTGTGTGTACTGCTGGCCTCTGCATGATTGCTTCAAATTGTAAGAGGATCACCTTAAAGAAAGCCTGAAGTGAAACCCAGTGCTGGTTGTTGAAACAAAATATGTGATTCACAACCCATGTCAATAATAGTCATAGTTAGAGGAAGCTTGATTTATTTAGCTCTCAGATCTCGCTCTTTTCAAACTCAGAACATGTATCATCATCACTAGATAATTAGGACAGTCTTATCCAAAAGAAGAGAACAGGGAAAAGCTAAAAATGATGACAATGAAGCATGCAAAGGCATTTGAATAGTTACCATTACCAAATCAGTAAGAAAAGAAGAAAGAGTAAGAAGAATAATCAGTCCTTTTATCATTTGTCAGAACTGGGGGTATTATCATGTGCAGGCTGCTTACTGTGATTGAAAGTGCATATGCTAAGGAGCGAACTTTTCTCCTGTTCTCATATTCTTGAAGGTCACATTGCCCTGTAGGCTATAGAAGGATAAAATGCTTTGGATTTGTAGTTTAATAATCAAATTTGGTCCGTGACCTTAGTGTTGCAAGTTATTTGTATGTGTTTTTAAGAACATACATCTACAGTTAAATTGTAAATACAACAGAATAATCTATAAGTCTTTAAAAAACCATCTGAAAAGAACAGTGGTGTTTTTCACTGCCCCATTATGTGTTGCCACATCATCAGAGCAGGAATGGCAAGGAGGTAGCAAAAAGCCACTCATACCCTACCTTGAACAGCTTGTAGTATCGAGGGCACTGAAGATTAAAGGAATGACATTTTCTTGGGATCTCCTCAAAGACTTCTGAACATAAATACTACAAAGAGAATTAACCTTCCAGGGAGTTGATCTTCAGTGAATGTGTAGAGACAGGAGATCTGAAGCCAGTCAGAAGTTACAACATAGTGGGTGGATGATGAAATTGGGAGTGCTGAATGTTCCATGCACGGACATGGGGATTTAAATGCAGCTTGAAAGAAAAAATTTAAAGAAACCTACCATGTGTTCAGCAACTGATTTCACTGCTTCTCGTGTTTGCTCCAGGAGAGTCAGCCAAACATTTTCTAGCTGGATATTTTCCATTGAGAATCTTTCTTCCATCAAAATTTCCTAAAGCAGAAAGGGCCTTCTTGTCCTTCAGTATGGAAGCTAATGAGCCTACATATATCACCTGCTTACTTCAGGAGATGTGTATTTCCTGACAAGTGTCTAAGTAAATACTAAGTAAAGGTCTTATGCTCTGTGTGATGAATTAATGTTTTCCTAAGATAGATTATTTCATCAATGTAAATTAATATCAATTTTACTTAGGAAAATTTAGCCAAGTGCCTAAACTTCAGACATAGAGTAGGCTCATAAGATACTAGATATTTCTGGATCCAGTTGGGAATTCAGCTCAGTGCTGATGAAATCAGGATAGAAGTTGTAAGTTTTAAAGATTATTTAGGTATTTCATTACTTAATTATGAGCTCAGTGTTTAGATAACTTGCAGCATTAGGATAAATATAGTTAAATTTTAACATCCAAAGCTAATATATTTAACATTAAATTCTTATATTCTAAGCAATAATAGATGTAAAATATGTATTTATATAAAATGTAAAAATAAATTGTTGGATATGAATCAAAGTTCTATTAGCATTAAAAATTTACTTTCGGCCTGCTTCTTTCAATTATCTTCATTTGAACAAAGAAATAGTCATAATATATAGACTGCTTAACTTCAGAAAATGTACCAAAGCTCCTCAGAATGCTTTTGAGTTGCCTGTGCAGTCCCAGTACAGAATCTGAGGTTGTTGTTGTTTTGCTGTTCTGGTTTCTTAAAGAGTTCTTCATCAGAATGGCTTCAGTGATACATGGCTTCTACTGATAGCTTCTCCTTGAGATAGCAATTCACTACTTTTATTGTGCTTAGATATGTTAAAATACACATGGATACTCATGCACACATTTACAGAAAGCAATCACCTCAATGTTCCTGGGGTGAGAACTCTGATAATACACAACAAAACTCCATTACCTCTTCCAGTGCATGTTTGTATTTGTGTTTTATGGAGCTGGCACGGGGATGGCTTTGAACAACAGATTTTAAGTGGTTGATTTTATTATTTCCCAGAGGAACAAGAGCTTTTGCTCCACTGCTGTGTATCCTGGAAATGTGTGGCAGCACCAAGAGTTATCATCTCCTGCAGGGATGGATCTGTGCTACTTTTTCCCAGTTCTTCAAGTAAGCAAGAACCAGGAATGAAGCTGCTGAAAAGACACTGAAAAATGACGAAATTTGTCCAGGACAGTTAAATGAAGAGTAGTATTGCATTTTCAGTATGAATTTGAATCACAGTAAAATCTGACACAATGCCCACTGTGGTTCCTTCAATAGCTTTCATGTAATTAGCATATAGAAACATATCCCTTAAGCAGTTTTTTTTTTATACTGTGGAATAAAGGTGGCTTGTGGCATGGTCATGGGGTGAATGACAACTTGAGTTTATTATACTATAAATAAATAATAGTTGCAATCTTTAAGACAAAAAAAATGGCAATTATTGCTTAGCCCAGTGGGGTTGACATTCATTATGCACATTTCAGAACTATTGAATTCTATGGCTAGTAAAGAAGGAAGGGTAAATTGCTTCTCAGACAAGTGTTACATTTAAATATATATCATTTTCATTTAAAATACTTTCTTACAAGCTGTCTGCTCTTGGTAAGGGAAATCTCATGCAGAAGATAAATAACTAGATAAATGGAATGCAAGTGACAGCAAAGAATTACATTTCAACTGTGGTCTTTTCTGAATAGATCATTAGTGATAGTGGAGGAATTGTTAACTTTTGCAGAGGTAACATAAAGTTTATCTTCGTGTTGTTCTCCATATCTAAAATTGCTGTGAGTGAACTTGTTCTGCAATATATGTGAGAGGAGCCTGAAAGAAGATAGTAATATTTACTGTCTCACATGCCAAGTTCCAAATACTAGTTTCTATGCATGGATGTAAATTTAATTAGCCAGAGAATCTTGAACAAATAATTTCACCTCTCTGCCTATTTTTCTTTCCACCATTTTTGTTAAAGCATGTATTTATTTAACTATGTATTTATTTAACTATTTAAAGTGCCTGACATAAGGACTTAGCTTTCAGCTCAGATGGTGTCTTCGAGCATAAAAAGGAAAATTAAGACCCTGACTGCAAGTAATTGCATTTCACCAAGTTCATCACTGCTTGGTGACACAAACACTTTTCTCAAGGTGCTTGTTCACCTCATACCAGAATAGGGGACTACAGAAACTTAGTGATTTTTAAAGAAAAAATTTTGGTCTTGTTTTCCTCAAAACAATGCCACTAAAATGGGATTATATGCTCAGTGTCCCTGAAGGAAAATGAAATTATAATGTAAGAAGGGATAGTCAGTACCCTATCAAGCAGGCACAACCTCATCTGCTGGTCTTGGCTTGAAAAAGATGCAAATGGAAAGACTAGAAAGGAAGAAGAAGGATGAAGTTAGGCTGAGTGGCATCCAGTTGCAAGAAGAGTGTTTGAAATTATATGAAAAGGTAAATGTCCGATTCTGGACACTATCATTCTAATCCTTCAACATCTATTGTTGGTCTGCACAGTGATCTATAAGCTTGCCTTTTCTTTAGGAATGCCAAGTTATACTCACTATACTATAAAACATTTTATGAGTCATATTAGCAGGATAGACAAAAACAAACCTGAATGAAATCGTGCCATGTTTTAACATTTCTATTACACTTTCCTGAGTGTAATTAACAATCTTTCAACATGAAATGAAACTAAAAAAACACCCCAAACAAACAGATATCTAAAACATGTAATTATAATACTGAAAATCTTTGTTTTATACTCAAAATTGCAAAGAAAATAGAGTGTTTTTTACTTCCAAAAGATGGGGAGAAAAATCAGAAGAGGAATGGCTAGTTTTTATGTATTAGAAATGGATAATGATGTCTTTTGTGTGTTCTTTTCTGAATAACAACAGCGTAATTAGCTTTTTTGGAGAGAAGGTAAACTTCATTGCATTTTCTAAGTGAAGTATCCTGTGTACTTTTGCTCAACAAGGAGCACCCATCACTGAGACAGATATGCGAGCCTTCATTTAGTCTTACTGATATAGGCACAAATGTAGTATTTGATTACGATTGGTGCCAGTTTTTTCTTAGAATTTTGTTGTCTAAATATTTCTTGGTGAATAACAAATTGCAATATTTAATGGCTAGAATAAAATTTTATGTCAATATTCTAGTATTCTTATAGTGGAACATGTGGAAATTCAAGTGTGAATGTCTCATATATATTTTTACCTTAGAAATAAGCAGCAACTATCTTTGTGGCAATCCAAATGCATCATCTTAAATCTTTGTTGAATAGTGCTGTGGAAAGGCTATCTTTGAGTCATCAAGGCATTATCTCCCTCCTTTGCCTTTGGAAAAATCAGAAGGCAACTGCTGCTTAATTTGATATCTCTTGGGGAAACCATGACGTGGTCCATGTAAGGTACATTTTATCTGTGTCTTCTTTTTCCAAATTGGATTGCCCAGTTCTTTAGTGTTCTTTGTAAAGCTCATTGCAAAGGAGAAACCTTTCAAATCTCTTCTTTTGTTATTTCTATTATAAAGTCCTTAGAACAGTTCAATTCTCCACTGGAAACACGGGAGTTTAGCCATGCCACTGCTGGGAAGTAGATCATTAACTCAAAAAAATCAATGCATCAAACCTGAGATACATGTCAAACTTCAAATTGCTTAAGGCAGTAAACAGGAATGGCTGAGGGGAAGCATGTATCTCAGATTCAAGAGAACATGGAGGGGAAAGCAATTTGTAGCTCAAAGAAGGCCTCTTTTGAACAGACAGAGGTGTTGGAGTACTGCAGAGTTTGACTCCCTCTATTGCTTGCTGACTCTTACCTCATGAATTATTTTTTTCACAATGGCCTGTGCACAGAGCATATATCAATTCCAGTTTTTTGTAGTATATTATCAGGCTAAAACTGGGTATCCAGTAGGTAAATGAGGGAAATTCTTCTCCTAGAACTCACCATTGAAATTCCAGCTCCTAGGTACCTCTTTGAATCAGAGGCACATGGAGTAAAGAGACTCAGTCTCCTGTCTCAGTCTTCACTCAAGAAAAAGCTTACCAAATCTACTTGCTCAGATAGGAACTTCAGACCTGATAGCAGTAGAAAGTGAGAAAAGATAGTATGAATCCTCACAGCTTCCCTCTTATGCAACAGTATTACCTAAAGCCTGATTCCTCAGTCATGTTCATGCACTACTTGACGTAAAGGGAAAAAACAACTACGTCATTTACAGCTCATAAAGCTGATTATGCTAAAGGTCTATGGAGATTGGAGGCCAGAGTGGATTGTTGTGACGAAGGTACATCAGTCTCTGTGGCTGGTATAAAACAAAACTAATAAAAACTTTGACAAGATTTTTCAAAGCATTTTACGTTCCATGGTGGTGCTTGCGCTTTTTTTTTTTTTTTTTTTTTTTTCCCTGACTAATTTGGAAATCGAAATTTTATATAAAAACTTAAAACATTATCAAGGTAGGTTCCAAGAGAACCAGTGGTAGAAAGCACATGTCTTGCAGATCTTACAGGATATTGTCAGATAATGTTGAACAATTTTTGGCCCATAGATCAGTTAATTCTAGTCTTGACACAGGCTATGCATCTGAGACTACAGAATCTTTAGTTTTAGTTTTGATAGTAAATTTAAGCATAAGATTTGCAATAATAAAAATAAATTGCAAACCTACATAATTTTTTCAGAGTTTGTTTTTCATTTCAAAGTCCAAACATCCTAAAAGTTGTGCTGCAGAAAATCTGTCTTCCATCTTTCTTTATTCCTCTATATTTCAAATGTGCTAATGCTTCTTACCTTTTCATTAAAAAGAAAAACAAAATCTTGTTCTGTACCATTACAGAGGCATCAGATGATTCTCAAATAGAAATAGTAGAATTCATTTTATATTTTTTAATAATATATTCCAGACTTGGACATTATTACCTATGAATAAAATAAAGGAAGTCCTGTATTCTGTAGAATAGCTCTTAATTCTATTTTTAAAATAGAAATAATTTTGTGTGGTCACATTTACCTTAAGCAAATACTGACTATTCTGTGAGACAGATCAAATCACTATTAATGAGAAAACATAATGGTAACTGTACACCAAGAACATTGTGAAGATGAATGTTTCAAAGTATTTTTAATGGACTATGTTCTTTCTACCTATATACGTGAAAAAAAATTATAAAACTCTTGAATTCATACAGTCATCCAGGGATACAAAGGAACTATGTAAATGGTGATACATCTTCTGATAACGGTGGCAAACTCATTAGTGAGCTGTGATATCCATTATAGGGAACATCATACAGATGAAAGCTATTAAAGGAGAAAATGGTCTTGAGTTCTGTCTCAGTAAAGGAACTATGATTTATTACACAAACTAATGTAAGTAAAATGAAAGGTTAGTTGTACTTATGATGTATAGCATGGAAGTTCTAAGCCTTGCTTAAGCATAAGCCAGAACTTTGCCAGGTGCTTCAGTGATAGAGTGACTGTATGGTCCAAGAGGCAGTTTCAGCCACTACACATTTGCTGACTGACAGAATTCTATTGAGTATGATAAAAATGCAAAGAATGGAAGAAAGAAAGTGCTGGCAAATGGGACTGCAAGTGTCATCAACAACCTGACAGTATAATATGCAAAGCTTCACCCTTTAAAGAGCCTTAAAAATGGTCGATGTAGTACAAGAGCTTTAAAATCAGAAACTTATGAAGTTCTTTTAGCCTGACAGCATTTTCTCCAATCAGGAAGCAATGTTTTTTCCTTATTTCTTTACTATTATCCTACTCTCTGGAGTCTGGAATGATGTCTAGTGATTAGATATCACCAACTTGCTACAATCTTTCTTTTATTTTGCTTATGGTATCAGTATAAGGAGGCTTTTCTGCTGACTGCCCCTCCTGTTGTTCTCTGAGTGGCCAGTAGAAAACAACTGGTGCTCAGATTCTTATCTTACACTATCATGTACTATGTGCCTCTTAGATTCTTGAAAAATATTTCTTTCATTTCCTGAGTATTTTCAAAATGTTCACCATCTCAATAAATGAGTCATTTATCTACAGTAGCTATGCAATACTTGTCGCTCTATATGATGCTGCCTTTTCTCATTATCAGGTCTGGAATTTCAGTGGGTTGTAGAACCTTGTTCTTTAATCATTCACTTTCCATTTTCTACATTCATTGTAATCTCTATACATGGCAACTGAGCTATCAAACATCACCATTAGTTGCACAATCTGTGTTTAGGTTTCAGTCAATC
This sequence comes from Sylvia borin, assembly GCA_014839755.1. Classification (NCBI taxonomy): domain Eukaryota; kingdom Metazoa; phylum Chordata; class Aves; order Passeriformes; family Sylviidae; genus Sylvia; species Sylvia borin. The sequence goes on from CM025957.1 coordinate 80,696,439, forward strand.
TGTATCCACATACACAGACTTTATCAAGATTTTTATCCAGTTTGTGAAACTAGCTTTAAAATCTTCTGGGACTGCTGTTCAATGCTTATTTAATCAAAAATCAGTCTCACACAAAACCATTTCTTCCTATCATATTTACTAGGGAAATGATCTATTGTGTCACTTCCTTCCTGCGATCTGATAAATCCTGAAATGCAATTTTTAATTCTTTCTCCCAGCCCACTCTGTTGCATTCCTGAGTACAGCTGAATTATCAGGCCTCAATGCACAGATGCAAAGACTTTTATATGTCTTGGTAAGCAGCTGTGGGTTACTTGAGAGACTGTGTCTTGCTTAATGTACGTGGCATCCTTTATGACTGCTCAGTTGTCTTTCTCTCACCTTGCAATGCCATGAATCATAGCAGAACTGTAAAGTCATCAGCAGCACTTTTCAAAAGTGTCATTAAAGGTTTTCTAATGGCTCATTATCAAAGTGCTTATCCATCTCCTTTAATTGTGAAATCGTTCCATTCCAAAAAAATCCACCACAAGAAGCTCCTCCAGCAGCCAAGTGTTTTCTCCTCTTTAGCTGTCAAGAGCCTTAGCAGTTCAAGCCTCTAGCTGTGCTTCAGTACCTTCCTGAAGCATTCTCACATTCTTATTAAAATAGTTTTTCTGTAGTACAGTCTTGGTTACCAGCTCTCTTCACTTTGTCAAATACCTTCTTGTGGGTTTTTGGGGCTGTTTCAGTGTTCACACATTCTTTTTAAGACTCATAGACCTGAACAGGATACTAACAGCAAAGCTGAAGAGAGAAAAAACAGTCCTTAAAAATTCTAGGACAGTCTGTACATTCTTTGGCCGGGTCTCACTCTTACAGGCAGTAATATTCATGAAATTATCCCTAAATATGACAGAACTGCTGCCATGCACATGCAGATGGTATATGCATGCTCATACACTGATTTGGTACCATGTCCTTCTGTTCTTCTCATCCAGGTTTCATGCTGGTAAAAGCAGGATTCAAGACCAGGCTTTGCTATGAATAAAGTCTTCAAGATTTGTTTCTATTGTCATAGCTCAACTTGCATGTAAGTGTATATCACAGATTATTTTTACATCTGCTTTAATTATTTCTTCATATTTAATGCTTTTATTTTGCAATAATTACTCTGATGTTTTCATAATTGTGAATTTATCCATTTTCTTAGAAAAGGTTTTGCTTCTTTCCTTCACATTTAGAGTGCAATGTGAATGCATCTCATTGTGATAGATCATCTATGGAATCAACAGATCTAAGTGAAGCAGTCCTTAAGGACTATGACACAAAATGTTTATGAGAAAACAGGGCAGTCTGAGAATTTACCATCTCTAAGTTAAAATTTCATGGGATTTTGTTTGTTTGTTTGTTTTCTAGCTCTATTCTGGTACCATGGGATTAATACCCATTAACAGGTGGCTTGCATTAAGGCATTTCCTGAACCTTGTTGTGTTGTTTAGTTTCATTCAGAAAAAATGAAAAAGTAATGCATTCAAATTTGATTGTATTACATGGACTAATACCTCTCTATAAAATGGCTTAAAGCATAGTAAATATTATTATAGGCTAATTTTCAAAAGCACAATTCAACTCCTAACTGATATACTAATGCAGGTACATCGACTGAGAAAAAAAAAAAAAAAAAAAAAAAAAAAAAAAAAAAAAAAAAAAAAAAAAGAGGCACCATTTGCTATCCTCAAAGCTGCTGTTTTCAGTGTGGGATTTTGTCAAAGCCATCTAACCCAGAGGCAATAGGACAAAGTAAAATGGCTTTAAACTGGAAGAGGGTTTGCATTAGATATTAAGAAGAAATTCTTTACTGTGAGGGTGGTGAGTCACTGGAGCAGGTTGCTCAGAAAAGTTGTGGATGCCCCTGTTAGAGACTAAAATATAGTTTATGACTTAAACATTTTCGTGAAGGGCTTATAGCAAAACTGTATTACAAAAGCTGCAAAGAGCACCACCAAACCCTGAATGGGGCTCTGAAAGGCCTTATCTATGAAGATAAAGTAACAACTCAGGGCTGGGGACATTCACAAAGCACAAGCCTAATAAATTCAAGGAGGAGACCACAGCTGTCAGATACTGGGGCTATCAGCTGCCAGGCTCACACAGACCCTCGCTCCAAAGGGTGAGGGGAGAGAGGCTTTGGGTGGGTGTTGGAAAAGCTCAGGTCAGAGGCAGTGAACACTCATCCTCTACTGTGCAGAGGAGCCCAGCTGAGGGGCCTTTCACTTGGGGAAAGCTTATCCACAGCAGAGATAACCCCAAAGGGATCCCCAGACCTCCCCCAGAGCACTGCAGATGATGCAACAGCTCCTCAGTGTTGCAAGGGACAGTGTCAAACTGGCTCCCTGCAAGGGAGACGCATGTTTGTTCCTACCTGCCCAAAGTGTATATTAATCCACAGTTCTACACTCTCCAACATATAGCAGCATGGCGTGGCCCTGGCAGGGGGCCCCCACCAGCAAGAAGAGCTGATGGAGGGAAGCAACGAGACCCCTGTCACTCTCCCCCTGTCCCAGCCCCCGCCATGCATAGTTCTTTCTCTATTTATTTCGTTCCTTCTTTACTCTTTCTTTTACCTCTTTTACTATTAAAAACAAAACAAAACATACTAATCTTTTCACACCACCATCTAATCTCATTTGGTTTTAATCTCATTTTTGGGTATATTTCTAACCTTCAAAGTTCTTTCCATTTTTTTATACACAGAGACTTAGCTTTCTTCGCTCCTCTGGGTTTAAACTAGATTGCAACAGCCCCATCTCTGGAAGTGTTCAAGACCAGGTTGGGTGGGCCCCTGAGTAACCTGGTCTAGTGGAAGATGTCCCTGCCCATGGCAGGGGACTTGGAAGTAGGTGATCCTTAATGTCCCTTCCTACTCAAACCATTTTATGAATCTGTGATTCTATGAAAAGGAGTCAGACCCCAAGGTGTGTGCTGTGACACGCCACTCTGGGAGGGAACAAAGTGGCAAAGCAACCTAGCAACCTGATTACCAAATAATGATTTTTAACATGATTGTCTAGGTAAGAATATAGCACAAAAGACAACATATTTGGTATAGAATTAATAGGACAAAAAATTCTTTTACCAATAGACCAAGTTATTTCAGATAGAATTAAGTGTTCTCTGAATCTTTTTTTTTTTGCCCAGATCACACCACATATTTCTGCATGCTAATTTCATTGTGTTTTTTCAAAAGCCCTGCATCCACCTGTGGATGGTTCACACCAAAGTATGAGCATTATGTAAGTATTATGTAGAGTTTATATAAGTGCTGGTAAAAGCAAAAGAAGTTGGGTTAGGGGTGAGAGGGATTATAAAAATGAGTGGTTAATGGAAATTGAACTCTGAGATAGACAGGTTAGAACTGGGTTGGCATTCTACGGGCTCAATGATTAAGAAAAAAACCACTAAAAGCCTTGCTTTTGACTTTTTTGTACTTAGTTTTGTACAAGAAATTTGAAAATTCCTTTTGACCACTAAAGTAAAATGTAACTCAGAAGACAAAGAAATACTCTTAATAGAGGATTAACACTCTTTAGCTATAAGAATTCCTCAAGAGTTCAGTCAGTCCAGATGCAGGCTATGTCACATTTTTGTTTGAAAATGATGAATTCCCATCTATATATGGTAAGTGGCATGCTCTGCAGCGCAAGCAAACAGATTCTTTTCTAATCAGAATCCACCTCTTTTCCCCCACCAAAAGTTGCATCATTTCAATTCTATTTTAAGTTCTTTGTCAATATTTGGAGGAAGGGCAGGAAAAGCCTCTTAGAATCTTATATTTTAGCACCAAACCATTTCAGGTTTAATGCATATTTCTAACATACAGTAAGGAAAGATAATATTCCTCTAGTTCTTAAATAATCCATGTACATTTCTTTTCAGAATGGAGACCTTTATTAACTGAAGTGAACACCATCATGTCTTCAGGCAACATATATTATACATTCAATTACTGTAGTTTAAGCTAAAACATCAAGATTAAGCTCTCCAAAACAGCCTAAGGGATTTAATCTCATTATATTCAGGATGAAGAATTTCTCTGGGATCTGGATCCCTAACTCCCTTAGGTGTGTTTAAAATATTAGACGAAATTCCCATTTTATGAATATGAGTATAAAATTACCTTAATGGATCTAAGTTTATTACTTATGTGGTTTCTAGGTCAAATCTGACAAATTATAACTTGAATTACCTGCTTTAATGATAGGTAACTATTCAATTGGCCTTTTTTACCACTGCTAGGATACTTTGTGAAAATTGGACATCCAACAGGATTAAATGAGATGAAGGTAAACAACAACTTCACCTCAGATACTTTTGCCATTTACTGGCACTCAAATACACTAGAGTATAGTTAGGATAATTGTCTTATCTTGAACTGAATTTAATAGAGGTGATATGTTTTAAGTGAAATTGATATTTTAAATGTTAAATCTGTGAAAGTCCCTGGAAAGATGGCTAAAAATCAGCTATTGTAATAAATCTGTGAATGTAGAATAAAGCACCAATCCTTAGGGTTTTTGTTTTATTTTTAATTGCACTGAGCAATTTCATTAGAGAAGTTAATATATGTTGTTAGTGGCTAGACATGATTATATGGCCTCTATATTAAAAAGGCTCCTGTGCTGTCACTTGTTTATTGTTATTTATACAATATTAATAGGTAGTGACTTCTGATATAAGCAACAGAGAAGGATTAAATCAGTCTGCAACCTCTGTACCTGAGGAAGCACAGAGTGAGCCCAGAAAGGGAAGATGTTGAGTAGTGAACAAGCCCATCCTATTTCTGACATCTGAGCCCTCATTTAGGTCTCTTATGGTAATGGAATTTGCTAAAGTCTCCTAGTTTTCCAGTCTTTTAATATCTTCAAATTTTTACCCCCATGGCATTCAAAATATTTTTTTGTAAGCAGAAGCTCTTCTGTGGTGGATAATTCCTAAATCCTATTGACAGAAAAGTTTGTCTTATAAACTTTAAGTTTGTCTAATAAACTTTTACATTTATTAGAAGATTAATCCTAATCCAAGAAAAACAATATTCAGGAAAAAAATAAAATGCAGAGTAAACCAATTTAACTAAACTGCTGATAAACTCTTAGTCTTTTAAGAACATCAAAGCAATGGTAAATGTTGACATTTTTGCAGAAAGGAAGACAAGTATTAGCTAGTAGATGTGGTTCAGGAATATCAGTTTGGGCGTATCTTATTGCAAAGATAAAATTTAGATCACCAGTTATACTGTCATTATATCTAATTTTTTCCACCGCTGCAATCAGTCTTGAAGATGTTCATACATAAACAAGCATAGCAACCTGAAATTTCAGATTTATCAGAAATTTCTCTTCTGATCTGACAGACAAAAACATATTAAAAGTAAATGTGATTTATCATCAAAGGCTCGGATACTGAAGCACAGTGTACTGATGATGGCAATTTATGTAGCTTGTATTGCTACAGGTAATTATCAGAAAATTACACTCCATTTAGTCTGTATACTGAATAAAGACTTTAGGAAGCATTTCATATCACAGTATATCCTTATAGCAGCAAGAGAACTGAGTGCAACTAACTTAACCTGTTCCAAATGGTAATGAGTTTTCCAATTCCTATGAATAAAAAAATGTGATGAAGTCATAATATATGTAATTATCTCTCTGATTTACAAGATGTTTAATGTTTGCTAAGGTCTAATTCAAACATTTTTTTCACTTTTGTTTTAAAGTGAAGTAGGGCAGTTTATTCCAAATATAGGACCTTGGTAGTTATCCGGAATAATATTTTTTTAAAAAAATCCAACTCAGCTTGATCAGACATTCTAAGCAAGGTGCTCAGCCTTTCTTTTTTTTTTTTTTTTTTTTTTTTTTTTTTTTTTTTTTTTTTCCTAATTCAGAGAATTTAAAAGTGATGCTTTTGACATGTCACTTGAGACTTGACCCTGGACAACCTTGCCCCATATTTTCTTATGTAGAATGAAATTGTTGTGGTGTTTTAGATGTAGATAAAATTTTTGTGAGAAAAATGAGAGCTTTTAGTCTCATAAAATGGCGATTTTCACACAATTAAATTTTGTTTTTAATAGTCCATCACACCGTTAGCACCAACTGAAGCCCTTCATGCTGTTCATGTATATCGTGGGAGTATTACAATTTAGCACGAATGCCTGTAAGGCCAGTTACCCAATGGAGTACTTGCTCCATTTCTGGGAAGAGATTCACTGTGCTCACAGTCCAACACATTATATCAAAATTATAAATCACTATGTAATTGAAGTCCACTGCAACGTGTTTTCTGAAGCACCAGAAGGTTTGTTCAGCTTTGTTTTTGTTATAGAGACTGAGGAGTAGTAGTTTCCCTCCATTTTAGGTCATAGAAACAGTGACATGAATGTGATTAGCTTTAAACAATTTTAGTATAGCATCAAGTGGCGCATTTTTACTGCAGTCTTGCAATTGCTTCACTTTCTTTTTTTTTTTCTTTCTCAGTTTTATAATGGTAATTCTAACTCTGCTTCCCAGAAATATGCAGGTGAAAGAGATCCCTTCTATTCATTGACTTTTTGAATAGAGATGATAATTTTCATGCCTAGATGTAATTTTTGTTATGAATCTATTCCAGTCACCTGCTACACTTCTGAAGATTCTTATCAGTTCCACAATTCTAAATATTTGCAGTTCTTCAACTTACCTCTTTTCTTCTTTCTTGCCATTTCTAGGTCTCTTTTTATTTAAATATTTTTATTAGTAGTCACTGGAGGTTATTACAGATGCAAGTCAGAATCAGCTCTCTCCTCTGAGTTTAGAAATGCTTCCATTTCTAAAGGCCCAGGACAAGCAGGGTCACATCCAAGTAAGATAAGGTCTCTGTGTGCATCTGGCATGCAGGGCCTTGAGGTACATTAAAAAGTCCACACCTGCTTTGTAAGCTCAACTTCCAAGAAGTTGAATGCGGATCTTATGATGATAGTAAGTGCTCAAAACTATTACTTGAAGAAATTTTTTTTTGTGCTGTTGGTAAAGAGAACAGGATGGCTAAAGTGAGGTTTTGCAGCACTTTTCTGAAAAGCTTGGATCTTGTGGTGCTTTGAGGAATAGTATCTTTTACCTTGTCCAGAGAAATTATTAAAAAAGCAAAGAAAGAACTTGAACAGTATCACAAAGTATTTGGTTAGCAAGAAGCCCCTAATTGAAATTGGTGAAGACAAAAGCATATTTTTAGTTTTATCTCTTTTTCAGTATTTATATATTTTCTACAAAATAGCACATCCTTTTGGAAAGAAGCACGTTTCTCTATGGGAGTTATATCAACTAAAATCTGCTGAGATACAGAATTTGTCTTATGGAAAATGTGAGACAAGATTGTTTGATACCACAGTTTTTTTAATACTAAAACTCAGTTGTTAAAATGCTTTTCCAAACATGAATGAGTGAAGCACAACACGCATATTTTATAAACATCTCTTACAGATATTTCCTTCTATGTAATTGTTGAGAAGAATAGTGAAACAGTCTACAGTTGTGGAATACAATAAGGGTGGACATATCCTTGTCGAAATTTCCAGCTTTGCATGAAATAATTAAATATTCATTGAAGCAGAAAGAGAATAAGAATTACTTTATTGCCTTCTGGTTAGAGAGGAATAATAAGAATTGCACTCTGGTCCTTTACTCCAATAATACCTTAACATGAATTTTTTTAGTAAGAAACCTATAAACATTCATTGGAAAAGGAATTGTAACTCAGGTCTCTTCTACTAGAAGGTTAGAGTAATTCTCATTACATCAGTCTATTTCCAGTCCAATGCATATTTAATAATATATACATACTCAAAATTTCAACAAATTGGAATAAGAAAGCCAGTTCCCCATCTCCAAGATATTTTGTAGGTTTTTCGTGAGCACATATGCATTAGATATTCAGATGACTCATGCAGAAAAAACCCCAAACAAACAAACAAAATACCCAAAAAAACCCCAAACAAATGCCCCCCCAAAACAAACAAACAAACAAACAAAACAAAACAAAACAAAAAACAAAAAAAACAAAAAACAACAAAAAAAAAAAAAACCAAAACAAACAAAAAAAAAAAAAAAACAAAAAACAGCATTCTGAGCTGGTTTCCCCACTTACTGGGCACTGAAATCCTGAATTAAATTATAACTATAAGAAGTAATTTATAGTTGTCTGGCTATGAAGTATGTAACCACTCCAGATTTATACAATCAATGTAAATAAAAAGCTTCACTTTACAAATGTAAATGAAAATTATACTCAAAAGATCAAAATCTAGTCAGGTTACCATCAAACAGTAGAATAAAGAGTATAAATTTAAATTCTTCTTGGACTATCTTACTTTTTCTTCATCTCTTCCACTTCTCCTGCCTACTCCCTACTCACATTCTTGCTTAAAAATTATTATCTGCTAAATTTCTAATGATACATGTTTGAATTAATAGATGGACCTGAAGGATTGAGGTCTATGTTTAGGTAGTGGTTAAATGTTTTTCTACATTGACTTCTGAAGTTCACTTATTAATAAGATACATAATTAAAAAAGAAGAATACTCATTCCTTCATTATATGGAGTACATTTCAGTGAGTTCCTTAAGCATTCATCTTTTTTTAGTACTACATGTCTTGCTTCATTTTCTTTAACCAGGCTATGCTTTTACTTGAAGTTAGACAAGAAATTAGGTACTTGGCTGTATCAGGACCTTAAATCTTAAAACAGATTTAGTATTATTGTCATTGGTTAAGCAGTTGATTGTTACCAAAAGAGCATTAACTGCATTTTTTATGCTGATGGTGATGCAGTTTATGCAGATAATTAAAGAAGAGATTCAATTTTCATTTTCATTATATGCTTAAGTATCTTTTCAGTCCAGATTAGATTTAATAGAGCTATTTGCATGCACATTTGATTGATTTGAAGCTTTATCATGCAAACAAATTGATACTGTTAAAGTTATTGACTGACTTACCCTGTATTTCCTTGTTTTATTGACCTATTGAAATATTTTCAACACTATAAAAATCTTTTAGCTAAGTGCTATACTTGAATCAATAAGTTTATTAATGTATTATTCCCAGAATGAGCAAACAATACTGATCTCAAAGAACTTTCATGAATTTGAGCATTAGTAATATAACTTTTTTAAATGACTAATCATTGAAGGTTAAATAAAACAACTAAATATTACCTAAATACATGTAAGATCAAACTATTTTTTAATGTAATTTGTGTTTGAATTTAAGAAATTGAATCATTTTATACTGACTGTTTACAATTCACTCAAAAATAATTGCACAAAACTCAGTGAGAGTAGTTTAAAAACGAAAAGTTCATGTCAAAAATTCATGCTACAAAAAGTAATAGGAACACCTGTACATCTCAGCTGCAAAAAAAAAAAAAAAGTTTTATGACTTTATTTGTTCTGAGATATGCTAGAGGACAACTTCACATCTATTTGTTTTAATAGGGTAAAATAGGGAGGATAAAAAGAAAGGTTTGTGTGAACCCTGGGTAGTAGGATTTAAAAATTTATACTAGGAATTCAAATATTCAGTACTCGCTAGTCTCTCTGACTAAAATGACAAACATTGTGGTGGTGTTATGAAAAGATTATTGCTGATAAGAAAATGTTGAAGTTACTGAGTAACACCAAGGTGACAAAAATGAGATGGCTACTCCCCTCCTTCAGGAAACTGAAGTAAGATAATACGCTGCGTGGCATAATAGAGACATATATATTTCACTGAGACAACTCTGTACACTTTCCAAACTGATATGTTTTCAAATTCCCTGAAAAAGATCCATCTACTTCTCATGCTGTAACTGCTACATTTATTTCAAGATCAAAAAGTTGTAAACTGTGGGGTGAAGTTTCTTTGAACCATTATCCTTGAAAGCTTTTCCATTGAAATCAATTAAATAAATAATTCTTCTGAGCATATACTATAAAATGCAGTTTTGAAGGTAACTCTGTGGAATATCTCAATGTTATGTCTCATCAGTGTGTTAAAGCAGATTATCGTCAAAATTTCAATGACAAATAGCAAAATGTTTATTGTTTCATTTAATTTCCTTCATTTCCCAAAATGTTTTTTTAGGTAGGAGTTTAGGAAAACAGGAAAAAATTTGTCATTGATTTCAAGGAATGCAGAATTTCACACATAAATCTGGAAAATAATTCTAGGCATTAAAAAAATATCTTCCTTATATCTAGAGAAAATGACCCTCTTTCAGGCCCTGCTAACAAATTTATCACCATTTTTCTTATAGGCATCCTATAAATATTGAAGGACTACAATAATATTTCCCCAAAAGCTTCTCTTCTCCAGACTGAACAACCCCAACTCTCTTAGCCTGTCTTCTCAGGACAAGTATTCCATCCCTTTGATAATTTTTGATTCTCCTCCGTGGATCTGCTCCAATAGATCCATTTTCTCCCTGCGGAGTGTGGATGCAGTCTTCTAGGTGGGATCTTAACAGAGTGAAGAGGGGCAGAAGTAACTCCCTCGATCTCTTGGCCGCTCTTTTTGCAGTCCAGGATACAGCTGGCTTTCTGGGCTGCAAGCACACTTTCAGATCATGTCCAATTTTACATCCATCTGTACCCCCAAATCCTTCTCAGTAGGATTGCCCTGAATCCCTTCATTCCCCAGACTGTATTGATACCAAGGATGGCCCCCACTAAGATGCAGGACCTTGTACTTGGCCTTGTTGTAGCTCCCAAAGTTCACACGTACACACTTGTCATGCCTGTTCAGATCCCTCTAGATGGTATCCCATTCTTTAGGTATGTCAGCTGCAGCACTGAGCTTGCCGTCATCTGCAAAACTTGCTGACTGCTTGATCCCTCTGCTTTTGATGTCGATATTAAACAGTACTGATCTCAAGAAAGACTCCTGAGGGACACCATTTGTCACTGATCTCCAACTGGATGTTGAACCTTTGATTGCTACTTACATGTTTACTTACATGAACTTCATAATCTCTTGCAGTGGAAGGGAATTTGCTCTCACATTCTCTGCCCCTCAAGGCAGAGGGTGCAAAGGATCCAAGCAAAGGGTGTGGGAAGAGAGGTAGCCAGTGAAGACTGAGGCAAAAAGCTATTGAGTACTTCAACTTTCTCCTCCTCTGTTGTTGCCAGGTTGATGGTGGTCCTCATCAGAGAGTGTGCTTTCTCTGACCTTTGTTTCCTGTCTGACATACCAGTATAAGCCTTCCTTTGTATCCTTGCCATGTTCAGCTCCTGTTGTGCCTTGGCTTTCCTTACCCCATCCCTACAGAATTGATCAGCATGTTATACTCTTCCCAGGAGACCTTCCCTGCTTCCTTTTCCTTCTTACCCTTTAGCCTGACCAGCAGGCTTTGACTCAGCCATCAAATTTCACCAGGCCAAATAGGCCAGATGCTGCAAAAATGATGCCAATACTCATTTTGAGGGATTAAAACAGATATTGTTCATAAAGTACAAAATTATTTCAAAATTTATTTTTGCAATTAGCTAATGATTTTTAGGCTGCCATTTTCACTTTCAGATCTACATTTGGAAATTTTTTTTTCATTTCCTCCAGTTTATGTCATCAAAATGCCATCTCATCAAATGCATACCTCATTATCTTTGTGACTTTTCTATTAATAAGAAGGATCCTTGAGGTCAGTTTGTCTAGGTGGAGAAGGGAATATAATATTAAGATAATAAGCTGGCTGAAAAAAAATTCCCCATATAATGGCTCTGAAAATATTTACTGACCTAACTTACCTCCTGTAGAACATAATAGGGAAAGTTTCCAAAAATATTTATATTGTCTGAGTCATCTAGAAAGCTTAATTAAAGGAAATCCACAAAGACCGCTGTATTCTTCATTAGGCAATTAAACATGCTTTCAACTCTGATAATCATTATATTTAGACCTTTTAACTCTTTAAAGCCTTTTCTAAAATAAATTATGACCAAGATATAGTGTACTTCAAGGAAAAAAAAAAAAAAAAAAAAAAAAAAAACACCTTCTGAAAACTGGAAAAAAAAATAGGTTAGTGTGTTTCTAAGTAAATGTGGATTTTTTTTTTCTCCAGCATTCAGGAAGATGGAAACCATAATGCTTTTCTTTTATGTGTATTTTATGCTTAGTTTGTAACAGTTCTACTTTTTTTTTATTCACTTACTTCATACTCACGTTTTAGAGTTATAAGTAAGACCTCAAAAACCTGCTCACAAAAAAAAGATGACACAGAACCTGAGATTATAAACCCATTTCAGACTTTAATGAAGTCAATGAAAAGCACTTTAGTGACCACAGCACACTTTGAATCAGTCCCTAATGTAATTGTGATGTACTATCTAGGAAGCATAAAACTGTAAACTTAAAATTAAAATAAAAAGGGCATGGAACATTAAACATCAGGGTGACTTATGTCTGCCAAAACAAGCCAAGGTTCACTGTGAAAAGTACCTTATTTGACATATCTGCTGACTTGTATTTAAACAGTCTGTGAGAGCCTCCGTAAGTCAATAAAGGAAGGAAAATAACTGAGCTCCTGGCAGAAAGTATGTAATGAGAATGAGACTTTAACTACCAGACAGTCAAGGTCTGATCCAATTCTCATCAAAATCAATATGAAATGTAACTGTTATCTTATAATTTCCTCTGTTGACTGATGAGGTCTGCAGAGCTGCTACAATAAAGTTTTGCTAATGATGTTGGAGATGAGACTGTCAGCTAGTGTCTGCACAACTGGGCGCCACTGTCTGCAGCAACAGCTGACACACATGCAGAAATATCTAGACAAGCTTACAGGGATCAAAAAATAATAGTTTAAATAGAAATTTTATACTTAATGGAAATCAATTTGATGAAAACAAAACTTTAAATGCCAATTATTTTTTCTTTTTTTGGCTTATTAATCCCAGCTTGCCACAAGCATGCTCTTTGGACCAACAGAGAAAATAGCTGTCGACAAGGAGAGTTTTTTGCGCTGAAATTTGTTTTGGGATCAGAGATTACTTGTACTAGCTGAATGTCATCTGAGGAAGAAAGATGACACTGCAATATGCTCAGGTTAAAAAAAAAAAAAAAAAATCACCAAAAAACCCCCAACAAACCAACTTTCACAAACACTGAGATCCTGAAGATATTTTGTCTACAAAATAAAGTAATTATTTGTTGTAAATATGTGTTAAATTTTTAGAAATAAGAGAAAACATGAATCTACATGGCTATGTAACTCATAGATATCTCTGAATAAGTCTCAAGAGACTACTCTTCATGAAATCTCTACAAATCTAAATTTACAAACCCTTGAGTGTGGAGATGAGAAAATATTTTTCTACATAAAAAAGTTTCTGAATATCTTTTATGTTCTTTTACTTGCAGAACAGTCCTCTCACCTACTCAAGATCTCTCAGAGCATTTAATAAAACTAAAATATTTCTTCATTTAAATGTAGTTTTTGAGATATTGCATCTGAGACTCAGCTTTAGTTTACCTTTTATTTATTCTGAAAAGCTAAGAATACAGATAGAGCAAAGAATTACTTCCAGACTTCTGCAAAATTCAGCATTAATTTCATTTTGAAGATATAGTAACCTCCAGGTATCAACTTTTAGGACAGTATCCAGGTACTTCACCAATTCAGATATAGGCCAAGCATGGGAAGAATAATTTTGGTTACCTTTATTGCAAGGACTATTATTTTTTTTTAATAAGAATTGAAATATTGAATGTAGTTTTCATCCTAGAAAATCAATTTTTTTGTGTGAAAACCAAGCTGATTTTCTTTCTGCTGTATGAAAAGCAAATCAATTTTACTTTCTTAGTCATTAGGTAACCATATTCTTGTACTGTTTCTCTTCACTGACAATTCTCTACTTAATTGCCTATGGAAATAGATAAATAATCAGAACAACATAAAAATCTTTATTTAGTCAGAGTTAGCCAATTTCAATTATTTGGTATATTTATGTTTAGATCTGATTTTCTTTATTGTTTCAACCCTAAATGGACACCTCATCTTTTCAGGTTTGGGTCATTGTGGACAAGCTCCCTGAGAGAAAAGCCTAATCTTGAATCCAGCATAATCCTTCCACTACTTGAACGATCTGACAATTTTCCTGCAGCATTGAAATTTAACTAAAGCTGAGAAAGAAGTGCATTTTAGAAAATCAGAAAACACTGGTTTCAGAACAAAAAGAAGAATGTAAGTGGTAATATACTAAAGTATATTTTGATATTTCTGAAGATCTTTTTCTGTAGTTGGAAAACTCATACAGGATTATGTTTCCACCCCAGGAATACTAATATACCAATAGTCAGCTTTGATATGCAGGACTTCTATTAAATGGATCATCTATGGTGTGGTTTTGACTTCATATTGCATTCAAGTAAAGAGACTGTGAAAAAAATGTGGGTCACATTTGGCAGACGCTACATGAATTTTCATTAATTATAATGTCAGTATTGTTAAACAAGGACTCATTAAGCTTCCACAATAAAAAATAAAAATAAACACAACCCCCCCCCCAAACAAACAAAAAACCCCAAACAAACGAAAACAAAACAACCAACCAACCCATCAAACCCAAACAACCATCAACAAAGGGTCTTTTTTGGACAAAAGTGGATTACAAGCACCTTTCAAAGTCCTGAGATCATATAGGCCCATTTCTAATGACATTTCTTAAAGTTGTGTTTTTGGTGGAGTGGGTTTTGGTTTTGTTTTGTTTTGTTTTGTTTTGGTTTGGTTTTGGTTTTGTTTTAATATTTTTCCTGAATCTGATATTTTTTTTCTTTTTTAAATTGATCTTTGAAGTGTTTGAGGTCAAATACTCATCTGTCTTTTGATTTTTTTTTTACTAGCTTGAAAGGATCATATCTGCCATGCTGTTGTAAGTGTGAATTACATATGTAACCACATGAAAATTCTCAAGGTGCTAGATGTCAGTTCCTGAATATTTCTTTGTCTTCAATTGTGCCTCTTCTTGCTTCAGTGGTCTTCATGAAGCAGGCTGAGAAAATACGTCTGCCTGGATTGGGTCACAGGTTACAGGAGTGTGTGGTTTGTATGCATGTGCATTTGTGTTTGCACACTTGCTTGGGACAGTGCATACACTTAGTGGGTGTGATGGGTTGACCCTGGCTGGATACCAGGTGCCCACCAAAGCCACTCTATCACCCTCCTCCACAGATGGACAGGGAAGAGAAAATATAAGAAAAGGTTCATGGGTTGGGCTAAGGGCAGGGAGGAATCACTCAGCTCTTACAGTCATGGGCAAAAAAGACTTAGCTTGGGAAAATTAGTTGAATTTAGCAGTCTAAATCAGACCAGCATAATGAAAAGTAAAACAGATTTTTATAACACCAATATCTTCACTCCACCTCTTCCTCTTGCCTCACCCAAACTTTATTCCTGATTCTCTACCCTCTCCAACCACATGGTGCATGGAGACAGCAAGTGGGGGTTATGGTCAGTACATCACAGGTTATTTCTCTGCTTCTTCCTCAGGGAGAGGAGTCCTTTACCTCTTTCTCGATAGGGTCCACCTCATGGGAGACAGTACTCCACAAACTTTTCCAATGTGAGTCCTTCCCATGGGCTTCAGTTCTTCAGGAATAGCTCTGTTGTGGGTCTCTTTCCATGGGGTACAGTCCTTCAAGAGGAGACAACTCTAGTTCTGTACTCAGAGCAGTCAAAATTCCTACCAGGAAACCTGTTCCAACATGGTTTTCTCTCTTCATGGTTCTGCAAGTTCTGCCAAGAGTGGCTCCAGGGGTCCCACAGGGTCACAGCTGTTTTTTAGGCATCCAAAGCCCTGCTCCAGAGTGGGGCTCCTCCATGGGCTGCACATGCATCTCTGCACCCCTGACTTCCATGGGCTGCAGTGGCACAGCTGCTTCACCACAGCCTTCACCACTGGCTGCAGGGAAACCTCAGCTCTGGCTCATGCAACACCTCCCCTCTCTCCTTCTGCACTGACCTTGGAGCTTGCTGAGTTCTTCTGCTCACATGTTCTCACTCCTCTCCTCTGGCTGCAATTGCACCTGTGTAACAACTTTTCTTCCTTCTTAAATCTGTCATCTCAGAGGCTTTCCAATCATCATTGTTTGGCTGGGCTTTGGACAGCAATGCCTGCAGGCATTGGCTCTGTTGGAGATGGAGGAAGCTTCCACCAACTTCTCAACGAAGCCTCCTTACTTTGCTTTCAAAACCTGGCCATGCAAACCCAATATAGGGTGAAGTTTTAGTTTTGCAGTATAAAATCTTTCCTTCAAAGAAACAGAGAGTTCTTTAGCTAAGAAATAGGCATATTATTTTTATCTTAACTTACAGATCCTAAAATAAGCATTTTCTGGTTGACACTGTGTATCAACGGGCACTTGCCGAATGAAAGCTGGACAAAAGAAGGAGTGTAGAGCAGGCAGAAAAAAGGGAATGAGTTATGATATTCCTTATTGTCTTTGCCTCTTCACTTCTGGGCTAGAGTCCCTCAGCTCCTCTCTTGCTCACTGTTAAGTGCTATGTTGATTAGTGAGGTATAAAAACCTGCCACAGATACTGAATACAAAAATAGGGCCAGAGATACATAATTGCAGTAGTAGTCTTCAGTGGAAGCTGGGAGCAGTAATGATGTTTTTTTCCAGGCTTGCTTTTATCTGACTCATTGAGATTAGTGTAGATAACTAGCAGCAGCACAATTTCAATGTAGATGACAGGGAAGTCTAGTGGGCTAGAAATAGGGCCTAATGGTTATTGCATATTTTTGAAAGTGCAGAGAGGAGAGTTACAGTTTTCCTTGGCTGTCGTCCCTGCTTTCTAAAAGGCCAGGAGATGCAAGGGAAGAGAGAGACAAAAAACATACTTGAAAGCAATTACATATTTCATAAATGCCAGCAGCTAGGGGACATGGCATTTGACTTTCTAGTGCTCTCAAGACTGGGAGGATACTCTAGCTATCAGAATCATATACTTAAGAAACTTAGAAATATTCCCCTCTAATTGAAAACATTGTCAAGAATTACTGGCCTTAGTCATTCATCTCTGCCAAAACAACTCTTGCTGACAGATTTTTTTTTTTTTTTGCCTTTGTGCAGATGACAACATCTTGCCTAAAATCCAGGAAAATGTGAGATTTTCTTTAGCCATATTCCTGAGTGTCAAGACTTTCATTAGTGTCTTGAAATGCCGTTCTACAGACAGAAAGTTAAACTTTTAGAAGAAACAAATCAGGAGTATAGCTGTTCTCAAATTAGTTTTTCTGCATTATGCCTGATAAAGTATATTGCTCAGCACTATATCTTGAAAAGTATTACACATTTGTCTTTTAAGCTGTTTAAAAACATAAGGGTCTTTTTCCCTCTTCTCTTTCTGTCCTTTTCTGTACTTTTCCAAATATCTTTGCAATTTTCTTTGCTGTCTCAGTGCACACCAATGCAACATCAATTTGATGTTATTATCAAAGTCTTGGAAATAAAAGCTGCAGCAAGCTGTTCGCTGGAGATTTGATCTTTGACAAATAAGCTTGTGTCAGTGCATCTAAAAAAACCCTGAGTCCATACCTCTGTTTTCCTGCCAATAGGGTCTTGGCAGGGATGCAATTAAAAAAAGAAAATCAATCTGTTCTTTGCTGTCTTATTTCTGAAGAATGGCATTGAGCTGCCAGGGTGTGAAGATGTGGAATTGTAAACACAGAGACATCCTCGTGAATTCCACTTTCCTCAGTGGTCTCTAAATGAGTCTGATTTATCAAAGCATTAGAATGAGAGGGAGGAAAGGCTGAGATAAAGGGCGGTGGATTCTTTTAGCTGACTTCTGATAATTTAAAGGAATCTGTGTGTTGTTTCAAAATTAAACCATAAAAAAGGTTTACACCCACCAGGAATTGCTTATTTTTTGATTTTCAGAAGGGTTGAACATCTATCACTAGGTAGAAATCCTTTGGAGTTACAGAATCTGTGACAATCATATCTGTTTAACTATTTTTTCCTTCTAAATGTGAGTTTTGGAACACAAGTGTGAAAAGATGTTGGTTTGAAATTGATTTTGAGCTTCATGGATTAGCTCACTTATGAAATTCCCAAACTTATGAATTACTTTTGTTATCAGATCAGCAAACATTCTCATATCCACATCATATAACTTTTACCTTTCTGATGTCACTGATACTCCTTGCCTTTGGAAACTTCAACAACTGTTCAACTTTTTGTAGAACAATAATTTTTGACTGCGTAAGAGTCAGTTCCATATTTATCTACAAGTTTCAATGCAGAAAACCAAAACCATCAACAAGACGTACTAAATATGCAGGTGAGTTTTCTAGTGGACGTATTTTGATTTAAAAAATGCCATTTTCCATTTTCTTAAAAAAATCCCAAGGACTCACAAGACTGTTTTCAACATCAACAGCTATAAATCCATAACCCATTCTTGGGGCTTTGTTTCTTCAGCTCCCTGAACATCTCTGGGTTTGGAATCATGATTTGGCAGGCTGGCCCATGTGAGAAATATTCATGGTTAATGATTCAAACAATTGGCCACTGATAAAAGCAGCAGGTGCTTTGCTGAGGCCAGGTTTGTAACCCTCAACCAAAGACAAGAGTTTTGGGTGTGCAGTGGCAAAGTCTCTGATCTCCATAAGAACAGGCCAGATGCAGGAGCAATGTGCATCCACCCCTAGAGGATGGCCAGGACAAATCAATCTTTATTTAACAACAGTCAGGTTTTTGATCCGCATAGAGGAAAAGGCTGGCAAGAAGCAGATCCTGTGAGATGGGATAATGCTTTTTATCATGCCAATGTCTTCCCTTCTGTTAAGGCCCACTCCTCTCCCTCTTCAACCAGGAGATATTGGAACATTCACATGTAGACCTGAGAGCATTCATCTCTTCTGACAAAACGTAACTGGCTTAATTACACAGGCTTGAGAAACAGCTGCTATGTCTAAGAAAGGGTTATAAACCATCAAAGACTCTCAAAGTACCCCCAGACTCATATCTGTCACCTCCTTCAATTGCTTTTTTTTTGAGGTGGAGCTGTCTTTTGCTCCACCTCAGAGCAAAAGACTCTGCATGATGAAGAGTCACATCAGACCATGTAAAACTTCTCTCCCAGAGGAGGTACCTGGAGTTTCCCACCTGAACCTGAATGTATATCAATCTATCAAACCTTTTATTTGTGGCTTTCCCCACTCTTATTCTTTCTTTCTCTTACTTTCTTATCTTCATGTATTTTCTTATGTGTGTGTATTAACGAGAACCTCAGTGGAGGTTATTACAGTCCATCACTACAAGTTTAAAGCAAAAAAACATTCCTACTAAGCATTGTTACTACTTTTCAAGAGGATAATAATTTTGCTAAGTTTAATGTTGAAAGAATCAAGAATCTAAAATAAAACTTAAGATATTGTCCATGCGGTTTCTTTTCAATCCCATTTTGTTTTAGTGCCCTTTTTGTTTTTTCTTTTATATTGCAGAGCATTTGCACAGTGCTGCCTAAGAGTTATAGAGTATCTTGGCACAGACACTTCAGAATGAAATAACTGTAAAAGACTGAAGTTCTCCCTGAGTGTTGCAGCTTGCCAAATGAGAAGTGCCATAGGTCTAAATAACTTTGGTGTCCTCCCAACCTTGAGCAAACTCATGAGCTGTAATAGTTATGCAAGCTCTTGTGCAGCGTGCCCCAGGAGTGGTGTGGTAGCCCGGATTTTTCACGCTGGTTCTCTGTACCATACACCTTCTTCCTCACTGTGTCCCACAGAGCAGAGAGTGGCAGCAGCAGCCCCAGCCCATATGAGCCAGTGCTTGATGCAAAAATGCTTTTGCTGTGGCAGTGGGTGGGGAAGTAGGAAGGGGAGCTGGAGGTACCCTTGTTCTCCCCTACCTGTGAGAGATGAGAAAGTGCTGCTGGCTCAAAGGCCTGGCTGGCCTGGTGTCACTGCCATTTTCTGCATACCCTCACCCAGAAGCACCCATCTCACGTGCAGTGAGGATTTGAGACTCCTTCCTACTTCTTAAATACTCTGTCTGGCATAGGAAGTCTCACTGGATATTTATCCTCTACATGCACTGCAAACACAAGCCTCTTTAAAATATTTTTAGACTTCAAATGAATTTTTTCACAATTTGAATTCTTATGACAGAAAGTATTTACCAGGCAGGTAGAATGATTAAAAATCTTCCTAAATCCAATAAAGGTTAATTTCAAATTTATTTATTTTTATTTTCATTATTTAGCTAGAATGCAACAGCTGGACTAAATTAAAGACACAAACAAGTAGATTATGCTTAGAACAAAGTTGCTAGATGTGTCTTATTTTTTTCACTAAAACTGCAGTATCTCTGAAGCTTGTAATCTTGCCAGACATTACCACTAATATCTGAATTGTTATTGAAGGAAGATATTATTATTATCTGGATGTTTACTGGTAATTTTCCAAATGACATCTTCAAATATGAAATGTCCTCAGTGTATTTAGAATTGGTTATTTTTTTGAAAGCATCATATATATATATATGTATGTATTATATATATATATATATAAAACTATCTTCATAGATGGTTTATACATGTGTAAGTAAACATATATACAAGTATATGTTTATATGTTTGTGTTTATATATTCAAATATACATGATAACTTATTTAAAGAGACAGATAAAACTGAGAGCTCAGTTTTACTAATATTCATGTATTCTTGGCCAAAACATTAGACAATGCTCTAGCTGTGCCAGCTCCTAGTCTACTGCAGAAGTTTGTTCCCTGAAATTAAAATAATGAAGTCGTTCATATGCTTAAAATTATTCAAGCCATGAATAAAATTACAAGGCAAATATCACTAAATTATACATTTATTTTCTTCTATATCAAATTTCATTTAAATGCTGTAATAATACAGAATAACATAACAAAACTTTCAAGGTAGCTTGAAAATTAGATCAAATAATTATGCTTAGCTTTTGACACATACCAAGAAAAATTCTGCATAGTATAGAAAACAAACTTACATTATCCTTCCCATCAGACAGAAAAATATATACAGACAAGGATTCTTGTGCATCACAACTTTAGTCAGATCTCATGACAGTTACAGAAACTCAGGATCCTGTAGTACAGTCTTTGGGAAAAACATGACTTTCAAAAAAGCAGGTGATCAAAGGACCTTTCAGAGCCTATAAAGTTGGACCATCTGGATATGTGAATATCAGGCTTCAGCTGGTTCAGAGATCCATGTGAAAAGACAATCACATCCTGTCTCACAGACACACAAACTTGCACAGATGTAGCTGCATTGGGAGGCAAGTCTGCCCTCAAGAAAACGAAATGACCGTGATAAACTTGAACCAGGTTGGTGGTCCCAACATGTTATTGAGTATTTCTTCAATGTCTGTCCCACTAGCTGGAACATCAGCACAGGGAAAAGAGTCACTTATTCCCATATCTGTGAAAATTATGTAATTGAGATTCTTTCATTCATGCTTTTGGCATGTAAAAGGGAGCTGGAAGCTATATGAATAAAGTCATCAACCGTGTTTTATGGAAGTAGCTTGTATAATTAATACTGTCCAGTAATATAAGCATTGGAAAAAAATATTCAAGAAATATTAGCAGTCTGTTGACAGGACTTTAAATTAAATAATAATACTAAATAACTTGCATTCATATTTTTTCCTGTGTCCGTATATTTCTATTTGGGTCAGCAACTGTCTTCTGTCCATGTAGAATGTCCACACAAGGAGATAACATTCCACCGAGTTCTCTAGACACATATTTTCCATTTTTGCAACAAATTGTGTGAGTTCAAAGTTGATTTTTTGTACTCACAGGGTTATGAAGTTCAGTGGAAAAAAGAGTAATCAGTTAGACTGGAGACATCAATTAAAAGTTTCATACTCAGTGCTATTTATCATTAACGATCACTTTCTTCCATGGCAAAGTAATTGTAAAATTTGAAAATAAATATTTAATCTAAGTTCCTGTAAATAAAAATACAATGCATTTATAAATTAATGTTTTCTAAATTAGGCCCATAAAAATTGGTCTAATGGATCTGACCCACAGCCAATATTCTGTCTGAAGTAGCTGGTAACAGGATAAACAAAACCAAAAAAACAAAAAAACAACAAAAAAAAAACACTTAGGTAAACAGCTGTGAAATAATATGTGCACATTAAATCAGTTCATCGTACCTACCAGTCAGTAACTGACTTAAATGCAGTAGCATGATGTGTAAAATTAGTTTTGTTATTTGGGATATGATCATGCATAATAAGATGTTCTAAGCCAATTGTTCTAAGTCAATTGTTTTATGGTTTAATGACAGCTTTCAATTGCTTTAATGGTTTCATCTTCAACATTTTGATTTATTGAATTACATTTCGAGGTTTCTTCAGGACATGCTGCTTTTATAGTGCTGCTGATAGGCTCCAATTAGGCCGTGAATCTATGTTACAGTTCAGGAAATGTAGGCAAATACATATCTTCCAGTGCATTTTTGCTAAGCTGAATTTATGCTCTGTGTCTTACGCAAGGTCCCTTTTTCTTTCTCCTCATCATGTTCACCCTTACCATGAATATGAAATGCATGAATGAATGAACCAATGACCCTTTTGGCATTGCCAGCACAGGTACAAGAAGATGGAATGTGTGGCTTGTGAGCATTATATAGAAATTATTATGTTGTATCTTGCTAACTATATCTGGGAGAAATAGTGACTAAGTAAACCAGAAATATTTGTTCTGATTTTTGCTTGCTTGTATAAGTTGTTTGAGAGAATTAATGAAAACTCCTTCATATAAATCAATATTGTTCCTAAACATTGCCCTTTGTGGAGGCTCCTGTTGTAACATTAGGCTTACTTGGATCAAATCTGTAGCACAAAAGACCAGATTCATTATGGAGGCATCAGAATAGCCTACAGTAAAATGAAACTTTGAAAGGAAGGTTGATTGGAAGTTTATTTGACTCAGCACAAGTCAGGGTTACATAGAATTAGTTGAAGAAGTATAACTTCCTCCAGTACTATTTGTGCACAAGGAGGCTGCTAGGAAAACAGGGATTTCAGAAGACTCCTTCAGACCAGCAAATGAGAACTGGAATACCAAAGGTAAAATGATGACACTTTGACCCAGTCAATCAGGTAGGTAATATAAGAAGATCCCAGATCAAAAGAGGTGAGTTAAGTTTGGCTCAACATGTAACAGCATCAAGAAGCCACTATTGAAGACAGTTGAGAGTGACACTAGAATTAAGAGTGTCAGAAAATTTTTGACTCTGCACCTGAAATTTAGAGAACTACAAAGAACATTTTTAACATTGAAACCAAGAATATGATTTACATTATATATGTTTAGCAGATGCACACTGCATATTTTGAGTTGTAAAAAATAATCCTGTGTGAAATTTTATGAAGGCTGTACATCTTTTCAGCAGGTTTTATCAGCTCAGATATGGTGTGAGAAGTGATGTGATTTTTTAAAAAAGTTCTTTTGCTGTTCAGGACTTACTGCAGCTCGAAATAGAAACACATTTTGGAAGGTCTTTGGGCCTATGAGTTTGGGTGTTACAGGTTGTTCTGAAGTGGTATTAAGTGAGCAAAAATGTTAGGAATACGTCAGCAATTTAAGTTGAAGGAGAAAAGTAACTATATTCATTCAATGCTTGGTAGCAGTCAGCATGAAACAATGGGTTGTGGTGCCTTCCCACCTATCTTCTGAGCCTGATCCAGTTGAATGGACAAGCACTCAAGGGGAAAAATTAACAGTAACAAGAATTAGGGAAAAAATACTGCATATTTGCCTTTGTTTGAAAATTTTGGCTTTAAGATAATTAAAAAAGAAAGAAAAAGCTTTTAGGATAGGTCAAGAAGATAAGAGATTTAATGTAGAATTTTTTAAATGGTCATATCATATTTCTTATTTTTGGGTAATATTTCCTGAATGTCCTAACTGCATTTTTCCCCTTAGATTCCTGTCACTGGACTAATCCTGTAAATTGGATCAGTCTCTAAAGATAGAAAGAAAGGCACCCAAATACAGCAAGGCTCATTGCTTCAGGCTGATGGCTGAAAATAATTGACTGAATAAATGTGCTAGTATTTTTAATGTAAGTATTAGTTCTACATAGTACATAGAATCAGAGAATGCCAGGGGGTTGGAATGGACTTTAAAGATGACCTAGTCTCAGCTTCCTGCACCGTGGGCAGGGGCACCTCCCACTAGACCAGGTTGCTCAAGGCCTTGTCCAACCTGGCTTTAAACTCTGCCAGGGTCAGGACATCTACAACCTTTCTGGGCAACCTATTTCAGTGTCTCACCACCATCACATTAAAGATTTTTTCCCCTAATATCAAACATAAATTTCTCCCTTTTTAATTTGTACCATTTCCTCTCCTTTTGACATCTTGGTTTGAGCTATCTTCTCAAATACATAGGTGTTGAAAGGGAAAACATTGTTCATACAGTCTGGTCTGCCTACTGTAGGTAAGAGAATGCTGCTTTCCAGAGGAAGATAAGAACAAACACCCTTTTGGTCTTGTAAGAAAAAAATGTGTAACTGCACCTCCTGTTTTATTGATGATAGTAATGTAGGTGCTCACACCCTTTAACAAAACAATTTTATGTTTTAACTGAGTCTCTCTGCTAAAACAAAGCAAGAAATATAGAGCAGGAGTAGAGGTTTGGTGTAAGAATCGCATTTTCTAATACCAAAGCAAAAAACTTAACAATAGAGTACATCAAAGGACTGGCAGTACTCCCCAATAAAAATGCTAAATATGGTGTTTATTCATCTGAACTTATTTCTTTGGTTACAGACAGAGAATAAAGACTAATCACTTAAGGTTAAAAGTCAGACTAGGAAGAAAGGAGATTATTTTGCCTTTAGAAATTCATGGATTTTCAAACTGTTTTAAAGTTACAGGATCTAATTAGTACCATTCATACTTCATATAATCCTTTGTAGTTACTTCAAAAGAGACCTCACTTGTTGGTTTTCCATGCCTTTGAGAAAATTCTGGCTGTTAAGGAAAAGAGAAAAACTCCTGTTTATATGAAAAGGAGAATATAAAAAGCAGAGAAGAGTATCAAAAAACAGCTTGAAGTCTGATGATGGTTATAAAATCAGAAATAAAGTTTAACTAATAAACTGAAATAGGAAGGCAGTTGGAGAAGAAATAAAAAGCAAACGAATATTATCTGTCGGTAGCTCTATGTACAGCAGTTTCCCCAAAATAAGAAATGCATAGAAAATGAAAAATTTATAAAGTTCTACATTAGATCTATTTTCTTCCTGACTTTTATGAAAAACATTTTATTTCTTTTCTAAATAGTTTAAAGCCACAATTTTCAAACAAAGGAAAATATGCTAACACATAGAGTTCTGCTGACTTATGAAATCAATGTAATTCTTTTACTGCAGCACTGTTTGAGAACAGATCCTACTGCCTTGACACAATAAAATCATTTGCTTTATCTCATTTGGTTGGAGAGTGGTCTGCTTTCATTTAGTTCAATGGCTGGCGCTGATAGCATCATGTTTAAAATATAGTGCTGAAGATAAAGTTTTTATCACATGTATGGTTGTACATAAAGCAATGTTTTTTATGATATCTGATTCTGGAAAGAAGCAGTACTACAACAATAAGAATTCTACAGAATAAAACAGTTTATATCCAAAACTTAATCTTCCTAGAGCATTTTAACTTGAACATCTATCTCCCTGTTCAAAATGGTATCTTAAGAGAACTCAGAATTGCTCCATGCTTCTCAGCCTGCATACGGAGATCCAAGTCTTCATAAAGAAATCTGTTGGATGATCTGCAACATATTCAGTAGATAAATATAAAATGCTTGCTCTCATCATTGATCTTTCTGACTGGCAGATGAAATGTAAACAGAATGATTCGAGTCTGATGGCTTATTACATATTTACATGAGGATGATCAAGAAGAAAGCTCCCTTTAATTAGATGGTGGGACCCTGTGGGGTCTCCTGCACACTTGATTTCCCCCAGAGCAAGTAATTTAAATCCTATGAATCATTGAAGCTCAATATGCCTGTTGGGTTTTGACAAGTGTCTCAGTGTCCCACAGAGGCTAAAGCAAATGCAGCTTGAATGCATATTTTTCCAAAAGCGTGAGTGCTGCGCAGCTTTTTATCTGCATTTCTAATTCTTTTTTTCTGAATTTAAGGACCCATAGATAAGGCATTCATAGTAAACAGATAAAGTGAGGCAAATTAGGTGAAAAACAGCACTTTGATATCAATTATAGTTTCCTGACATGCTTTTTTAACTTGCATTCAAAGAGTTGCATGTTAAAAATATTTGAAATTCTAGAGCTTAAGGTCACAGTACTTTCTCATTCGTACTTGTGTAAGTCATTATATCAGTTCCACCACTTCACAAAAAGGAAGACATTGAGGTGCTGGAGCAAGTCCAGAGAAGGTCAGTGAAGCTGGTGAAGGGTGTGGAGCACAAGTCTGACAACGAGTGGCTGAAGGAGGTGGGATTGTTTAGCTTGAGGCACAGGAGGCTCAGGAGAGACCTTACAAGTTTCTGGAAATACCTGAAAGGAGGTTGTAGTGAAGTGGGAGTCAGTTTCTACTTAGGTAACAAGTGACAGGACAAGACACAATGGTCTCAATATAAAGCAGGGGAGGATTAAATTGGATGTTATAGAAAATTTCTTTATGGAAGGTACTGCAAATCCTTAGAACAGACTGAGAAGGAAAATGGTGGAATCACCATTACTGAAGGCATTAAAAAATGAGGAGATATGACACTTGAGGACAGGATTTAATGATTAACATAGTGGTGGTGCTAGGTTGACAGATGGACTTGATAATCTTAAAGGTCTTTTCCAACCTTAAAAACTCTATTAATCTATGATTGCAAACTTACAGGAGTTACTCAGGACTTACAATGATATAATAGCTTTCCCATTATTATTAACTTTAAAGGATACTTTTTCCCCCTCAGCAGACAGAATATATTCAGTAAAATCAGTGACTTAGTTCTGATGAGCTAATAATTGAAAAACAAAAATAGTAAGACTCTCCAGCATACACAGTGCTATGTGGATGTTCACTTTAAAAAGCATTTCAGAAGTTATTCAGCATACTTGATAGAAAAAAGAAAAGCAGATTGTACAGTCTCTGCTGCTAAAAGTCTCTAAGAATAGATGAATTAAATTTCTCTGAGAATCAACATAAGTAAAGTTAGGACAGGAAAATGAAGTAGATTCCCTCCTGTTATCTTTTAATTTATTTTTTTTTTCAGTGCTTTATGTGATTAAGAATTTCATCACTCATAGATCTTGAGTATGCATGGAGCTTTGAGCCACTTGCTCTCGTAGAAGGTGACACTGCCCAGGATGGTTTGAACTAGATGAACTTTTAAATTTTTCTCAATCCAAAAAATTCTATGATTCTATCCTATGAGAGAAAATCCATAAAGAATAATCTGTGAACTCAGGCAGAAGCCCAGACGGTGAGATTTGTTTGGAACAGCACAGGGACTATCAGTGCCATTCGTCTTAAGGACAAATCATGACTCAATCATTGTCACAGTTTCCCTTAAATTACTACAGGACTGTCTACATAAGAGCTTAGTTATTAGCCTGTAGCTCTCAAAAATGCCATTTCCCTAGAATCTCAAAGAATGTCTTGATTTGAAAATAATTCCAAACAGCATGAGAGACAGAAATGCCTGGAGGTGGTAAAAATCAAGAGAATGAAATGAGGCATGAAACATTGGAGAGTCTAAATCTACTTCTTGTAAGGATATTGGAACAAATAACCAGTGAATATTTCAGTAGGCAGAAAGGCAAAAGAAGCCAAATTTTTTGTGAGCATGTTTCTCAAAGTTGGTCTGTTATGCACATTCTCCATTGCCAGTGATGGGTAAACTTGTCTAGGGGGTTTTCCATCAAAAAGGTGCACTTCTAGGTCCTGCTTCTCTACTAACTTGTCTGTTTTCATTTAACTTGAAGGGATTTTCTCTTCACTCAGATACTTCATTTGGTTCAAATCTGTAGGATGTAACAGGCAGACACACAGGAATGATCATTTGATTGCTCCCTGATAAATTGAGTAGGGAAAAAAAATAACAAATTAGGATTTATAAAGTATATGACCTTATTATTAAATGATATATAACAGTGGCCATTTCCTGAGATGAACTGACACATTATGGCTCATGTTCATCCCAATAAACTATCCTAAAGGAGGTACTCATAAGCAAGAAATATCCACAAATAAAGTGTCTACAAGTATTTGATAATTTTCTTAACAGGTTTACGGATTGTTTGGGAAACCTTAGGCCAAAACAATGGCAGGAGCCATTTTAGCAACTTAGGTGACTGGGCTCCTGCGTATAAAAATACCCTTCTCAGAATTTAATTTGTTGATGTAAGTATAGGCAGTATTTGATCCACATTTTTTAAGTCTAAGAATTTATTTGAAAAGTTTTACTTATTGCATGATTATCATGTCATGCAAATTTTTCCACTGTTTTTAGGATGTGCACATGTCCACAGTTCTCTATCCTGTTTCAATAGTTTTGTCAACTTGTTGATGATGGAGTGAGAGGTGCATTCTGTATGAACTTGTGTAGCATAATTCGTAATTGTCAGCATCTTCTCTGATTCACTTTGTTGAAGTTCCTCCTTAGAAACATCCCCTTATATATTAGCAAACATCAGTTTGTTTGTTTGTTTGTTTGTTTGTTTGTTTGTTTGTTTGTTTTCCCCCCTCATTCACTGGGATTGCCAGGACATGAAATATTTTTTTTTATGAGAGCCACGTTTTGGTCCATTTTGTTAACAGGATGATCATGACACAAGTATGCCACCATTAAAAAAAAAAAAAAAAAAAAAAAAAAAAAAAAGGTGTTCAAGGAAAGTTGTTGAAATGATTAAGAAAATCAAGGAAAATTGAACTCAAAATTGTTTAAGGAAAAAAAAAATAAGAGAATTAACAGTACAGCTTGATCAGCATTGCATCTAAAAAAGCAATATATGGAAAATATAGAAAATATTTTAAGAATATTTTCCTAAAAAACAGACTTGATGGAAAAGTTTGTGGTTTGTTTTTTTTTTTTCTCTTTTAACATGAGCAAACAATGGTTGTCATCATTGCCTTTACATTAGTTTTACCTAAAACCATTTGTGAATGGTAGTAATTACCTGAAACCATTTCAAAAGCTCTTGATAGAAATGTTTTTTCACCACTTAAGATAAAGAAAACAGTAACTTGAAACACACTGCATCATGTTCCCAGCTAGTAGAAATTGCCACTGCTCTACTGACTTCCAGGAGCACAGATTAAACAAAGTGTTATTAGTCCAGTAGCACTAATGTTCTCAAAAAATTGTTAAAATTCATTAATGTAGCTTTGGGACTAGTATGTATGAGTTTGATGTTTTTATTATCTTAATCATGGTCGTATTCTATACTTTATCCTTTCCCTAATGGAAAATAACCTTAGTTAAATAAAAACATAATCACATGCTGTGTACACCTCTTGAAATATGAAGTCACTTTTTCCTGCTCAAAAAATATTTAGAGAATTATTTTTCTTTGTAATAACTAGAGAGAAACCAAATTCAACAAGAATCAATATGAGATATTTCCCTGAGACTACACAACACTGATGTTTTTTTTTTTTATTTTAACATTTCGTTTTTCCTGAAGGAAACAGAATAGATGGCATCTGGGCAACACTTATTTTATGCAATCATGTAGCCCAGTACAGGCTTTTCAATAAATGACCCTGTATCTCTTAAAATGAGGAAAAGTCAGATTTGAGGCTGGCTTGGGGAAGCTTTGAGAAGCAGTAAAGATGAATGGAGGAGATAGCTGAGCAGGACTCTCCGAGTGCTGTAAGTAGCTGTAAACAGCTTTCTGACATGTACAGAGCCCATAGGAATGGTGATATATCATAGAGGAGTCCATGCCTTCTCTGAAATGTGCTGTTGGAATGTTACCGCCCTGTTGAAAAGCCTAGAGGGCTCCAGGGATGCTTAAGAGAGGTTTCAATAAACACTTTGGTTCTCTGTTTCCTCTCTGTTACCTTCTGGTACTCTTCAAAAACTGGTACCTGTTAAAAAAAAATAAAAAAGGTAACCAAGGACATGGTAATGTTGTGATAACTTGCATATTGCAAAGGTTACTTTAGAAAGTGCCACACTACAGAGATTCTGTCACTCTTGCATGGCCTAGGTGGAGCCTCAGCTCTTCTGGACCTAGCAGTTTCCCTGCAGGTGTCAGTGGAGTCAGAATTACATTTTCTGGTTTCTGTATCATCTACATTGTGCAGTGCTATTGCTCTAAATACTTTCTAGTATATTATAGTACAAAATGTGTGAACATACATGATTTGTCTAAAGTATAAGACACCAAAAACTTCTTTTGGTTTGACATGAACTTATATAAATATATTTATTTTTAAAAAAATTTCTTATTTAATAATGAAAAAATCACATAATTAAATGAGAATTTTAAAATTAGCCTGCATTGTTAAGATTTGCAAGACTGGATTATCTCTGAGTCTTGATAATGCAAATTATACATGAAATGCATTTCTTTTTGTACTTAAATATTCTAAAGCTTAATCAATGCAACAGCTTTGTCCCTTGAGATAGGGTACATAAGAAACTTTGTAAATGATATTTCATTTGTCTAGGACAGGACATTCATCCTCCTGAATTATATTCTGGTAGAAAGAAAATGATTAATTTAATAGAATATATGCATATTTGCTACCTCTGTTATTAACACATAGCTGGGATAGGCCATAATTTCCAATTTTTTTCAGGAGATAAGAATGAGTGGAGACCCTCACAGCTTAATTCTGAGTTGCAAAGACAACTCAATAAAATTTTCTGACCGTTCTCCCTTTACTTCCAGACCTGTTTCTGAGTCTGTGCTATTGCTTATACTAATATGCAAAGCACAAGAGAAATATAGTCTAAAATATTTTGGCCGATTATTGAAGTAGACTAGCACATGCATGCACAAGTGTGTTTCTGTATAAAATTCAATGTATTACACTGGTTGAAGGTACAGAGTATTTCCAGGTACTTCCACAGTATTTCCACATCGCCTGCCAAGAGCAGATAGAGCTAGTTGTAAAAAAAAAAAATAGTAGCTTTGTTAAACAGTGCTTGGAAGGACAAGCACCATGATGAGTTCCGTAAAATGGCTATAGGATTATAACTTGTATTAGTCTGGGCTTTCCAAACTACTGTTCTAGACAAAATCCTTTATTTTTTCAAGTTTAAAAAATGCTGTTATGTGATTTACAACTAATCTTGATACAGAAAGGAGCACAGAGGCACAGTGATGAGGAAAAAGATCCTCAGTAAGAGACATAATCCCCAGCTGCTGTTAGGCTTACCCTAGGATATAGTCCGGAATAGTTTCCAGGTGCCACATTAGAAAGAATCACAGGCAAGAAAGGTCAAAGTGTTTGGCAAGGAACAAGCATGCCGTGGAAGGATAAAATTATGAAAGGGGCTGATCACACATAAATAGGAGGCTGGGCAGTACCTTGGTGCAGAGGTACTCTGAAAAACACAGTCCATCCTGTCTTCTTATTAATTTCTATTTCTAGCTGTTTTCCTGAGTGAGGGACTCCCTATTGCTGTGGATGTGTGTGTATGGGTGTATGACTGCGGGCAATTGCACCAGGGATCAGAACCTTGGGGCCTGTCTGTCTGTGGTGTCAGTGGCTGGAGAAAAAAGAGCACGTCCCTTTTGTGTGTGTGTGTGTGTATGACAGAGAATGACTGCCAGACAGGATCAAGCTGTCAAAGAGAAGCGTAAGGGCCTTGGGAGCCAGTTATTGGAGCAGCCATAAATTTGTGCTGTCATAAATTCTGTTGGAGGAAGCACTGCTAGACAGGCTGAGTGGCTTGGGACAACCAGTGTTCTTAGCAGGTAGGACATACTGATGTATATGATATGGATACTCCCATGTTATATATGCATATCTTTCTCACTAATGGACCTTCACCGTGAATTGCCACAGAAGGGGATCAGATCATTTATGCCATCTCTATTTGCAGAAATGTTTTCCTCTGTCTTAATTTGTGTGGCCAGCAGTGTATGTTTGTGCATATTTGGTACAGTGGGGCTGTGCCTATCCAGGTTTGTGGGGTTTGTGGTCGTCCTTACTTCTCACTTAACCTGAGGACATGAGGTTGCAGCAGTCTCACTTCTTTCTGCCTGCTCAATTCAGAAGCCTCTCAAACAAATACCTTGCTGTTGGCTGGGTGTGACACTTCAATATGTTTGTGTTTGTTGGGTGAGGCTCAAAGAAATACACTAAATGGCATTGTACCAGGCTGGCAGCCAGATGCAAGTGGGCTTACCCAAAGCTCGGTTTTAAGGACAGTGTTCTTTCATGTTTTAATAAATTATCTGGATGCATGTAGCTTAAGTAAATTTGATGATTACATTAAACTAGGAGCTGTGGACTCCACTGAGGGGAGAGAGAAGTTACAGCAAGATCTGCATAGACTGTAGAGCTGGACAATCACCAAATGTGCAAAATTTAACAAGAACAAGTTCTTTTTTTTCAACTTGGGATAGAAAAATCACATTTACATATACAAGTTTGGGGACAAGAAGCTAGAGAGCAGCCCTATAGAAAGAGATCTGGAGGTCCTGGTCAATGGCAAATTGAATGTGGGTCAACAGTGGGCTTTAGTAGCTGGAAGCGCCAACCATATCCTGGGTTGGCAGGATATCAGCAGCTGGTTCAGGGAGGGGATTATCCCACTCTTCACTGCACAGGTCCAGCCTCACCTTGAGTACTGTGTGCAGGTTGGACTCCAAAATACTAGAAGAACATCACACTCTTAAATTGTATCAAAAGGAGAGGGGACAAGATGATGAAAACTTTCAAGGATAAAATTCATAAGGGGTAGCTAAAAACAATTGGTTTGCTCAGTTTGGAGAAGAATTCTGAGACATAAATCCATCACAGTCAACATCAGGAGAGCAGTGAAAGAGAGGATCACTCTTGGGTGATTAGTGTTAGAATACAAGGAAATAGAATTAAGGCATGTCAGGAAACTCAGATGGGATACTGGGAAAAGGTTCTTCATGGAGAGATGATTATTCACTGGAACAGGCTCTCCAAGGAAATGACTCCAAGCCTGTCAGAGTTCAAGGAGCGTATGGACGGTGGTCTCAATCATATGCTATAGTTTTAACGCAGTCCTGTTTGGAGCAGGCAGGTGGACTCAGTATTCCTTAAGGGTCCCTTCTAACTTGAAATATTCTATGATTCTGATAAAGAAATATACAAAGGTTAAAGAATAATTTCAAATCTCACATCTGATGCTTTTATTTGGAACTCCAGGCTTTTTGTCCCATCATCTTCTGCATCCTTATCCCACCTTTCCCACAAGAAAGCAATCCACAACACGGAATAAATGGGATTCTGTGAAGAAGATAAGAAAAAAGCAAGGAAAAGCTAAATTTCATCACAAATTTTCAGCTACAGGATGGACTGACATATTGCAGGGAAAATGGAGCTCATTCAGCTTCCATTTATCATTGTTGAAGAGTTGCCTAGCACAGCAACATGACTCTGAGAGAAATTACAGTTTTGATGTTTGTTTCTACTAAAGAGAAAAAATCCACAGTTAATGGAAGTAAGAACTAAAAGAACACAAAAAGAATGAAGGAAACAAGACAAGCATCACCCCGAACATGTCCTCCTTCCTCCTTCTTTCAGCTTTAAATGCTGAATATGATGACATACAGTT
Source organism: Sylvia borin (assembly GCA_014839755.1). NCBI lineage: Eukaryota > Metazoa > Chordata > Aves > Passeriformes > Sylviidae > Sylvia > Sylvia borin. Next base: position 80,730,245 of record CM025957.1, read on the forward strand.
GGGGTCAGTTGGAGTCAGCTCTCCCAGCTCTGTCCCCTCCCAGCTCCTTGAGCACCTCCAGCCTATTTGGGATGTGGTGAGAAACAGAAAAGTCCTTAACATTGTGTAAGCAATTAAAATATCCCTGTGTTATCAGCAATGTTTGGGTCACAAATCTAAAGCATTGGCCCTTACCAGCTACTAACTCTATCCCAACACAGCAGATTGCAGCTATTCTGTATTCCAAAAACTGTGCTTTAAACTAATCTAAATAATCTTTTTCTTTACTTTCATCAGGCATCTGTCTACCAGTCATGCTACAGTTTTGCCAGTGTACTTACTGTATCTACATGTGAGGAGCATCTGCTCACCCAGACATGTTGAACATGGATCCTTCTACTGCATTCTCCTGACTGCAGAAACAAGGCTGGCAGGAGGCTCTAGACCTGGCCTGAATCTCTTCAGCCATCTGGTGCTTGCTGGTTTTGTAATCCCAGACCATGCCAAGATTTATAACAAAAGCATTGGTTTTGCAGATAAAAACAATTGACAATGGTGGCTTTTTGCACAGGAATGCAAAAATCAGAGAGCATAGTTTCTTTCTGTTGACAGCTTCCTCCAGTCCCATCTGGCATTCTGTGTGCTCTGATTGAACCCATATACCATTAGAGGCAATGACACATGCTAACAGTTGCTATAGTTGTGATCCAAATGCAACTAACAAAGTCTTTCTTTAATTGTAACTTTGTGCCACTTGGATGTTCTATTTTTATGCCTGAATCTGGAAGTTTCTTTCCGTATTTTAAATACTTTTTTTTTTTTTTTTTTACTCCTCCCAAGATTCCATGATTAATTTAATTACAGCAGATAGATAAGTAGGAGTTCCAGTAGGATTTCAATTTCTAGACATTGTATGTGAGTTACTTTGAATATCGTCTCGTTACATTATGGAAGGTTTTATTTCCAGGAACTACACAATGAGGTGTCTTTTGAGGTGGGAAAAAACCAAACTCTTATCTTCTGTTTTCCTTGCCTCATCCATTTAGAGTACTGTTCTACAGATTTTTAAGAAAATGTTCTGATGTTTTCATATATGCTTCTTCAGATTAATCATTGCTGAGTACGTGACCTAGATAACATATCAGTTTAATTTCTGCAATACTTATTCAATCCTAATACAAATTCTTTGTAGGATAATATATTATCCTGCAAACTTCCTGATATCAGTGAAAAAAGATTTTTATATTGCTACTTGTATACCACTTCCTGATGAGCCCCAGATACACTGAAGATCCTTATGTGTGACTCCTCCTTAAGATTAGCCCATTTGTTTCATATGAGAAAGGGCTGAAATTGCCTGACCTATTTTTATTAACTTTCTTTCTCACTTAGCTGTAAGAAACTTTTCTCCTTTTCTTTTTTTCCTCACCCTTCCTATTCTCCAACATCTAGCTATCGATTTACAATCGCTGCAGGGCCAGCATTTCTCAGAATATATAACAATGGGTGATGCTTAATCAAAAAGCAAATAATATAGGGAACAAAGGCTTCAAAATCAAGCTTTTGTGATAAAAGCCAGGTGAAAAAATTCTGTCACAGCACACTATGAAATGCAGGTGTTTTACAGTGTGGATGTTCAATCAACATTACACGATGTCTCTTGCAGAGAGGATGGCTTCTCATGCAGTGGGATTGCTAGCTCCAGGGCTTGGCAGGCCTGGACTCACACTCCTGTTTTACTTGCCCTACTGTGACCAATGGAAAGTCATTTATCCATTCTATTCCCTTGCTCTCTATGAGTCTCCTTGAGGATCTGTGGTTGGGCTTGGGGGTTTTTTGTTTGTTTTATTGTTTGCTTGTTTTAATGGAGAGGGAATAATTTGGAAGGCTGTGCTTTGGCCCCACAGTGACAGCTTTTGCTGTTACTCTGCACTGTGCTGAACACAATCGTGGGTGCAAGAGATACTGCTTTCCTTCGTCTCTGACATTTTATTTCTTCAGCTATGGCGGATTTGATAGAAACCCTGTGTTTCTTAAACTCCTTTAAAGACAGAAAATAACAGTAACTTAGGAAAACTTAGTCATATCAAAACATTTTTAGCCAGCAAGAGCAAGATATCACAGAGGAAAAAAGGATTTAAACAAAGAATAGGTCTGTCTCACAGCAATCTCTCCTGTCAGTCTTCTCTAAATGCATCTTTGCTCAATTATCTTTGTTTCTGAGTTGGAGAAGAGATTTTACTTTATACTCCTCCTTTAATGTGGCCTCCATCTCTCAGTGCATCAAAAAAGGAAAGAGTAAATTCTGGAGTTTTTCAGGAAACTAATTTGAGAAGAAATACAGTGAAATGACCGTAATAATATTGGCATGTGGGGTTATAAGTGCATGTTCATTACCAATTAAAGTGAAATGTATTAGCCTTTATTTCTGCAGGTGACATCTCAGGTGAATTTAATTACTTCAGCAGGGCTTTTTTTCAGGTAAATGTCTGTAAGACCAGATAGCATCAGAATGACAAAAGTAACTCATGTTGACATTTTATAAGGTCTCTGATAGGAAAACACAATGTGCATGAGTCTTTTAAGTGATACTTTCTTTGACCTCTACATTTCTATTTGTATTTAATACAGTTATGTATTTCTCAGAGTCAGTGCCTGTATAACTGGCCAGAATAGAATGATGTCCAAGAGAGATTGTTGGTATTTTTAGCTAAATTTGTATCAATTTTGAACGCAAGTTGTAAAAGCTCAAGTGCTAGGAGAATTGCTAGTGCGATGCTCACTATTAATGCTCCAGGATACACAGGATGAATCATTTCACTCTGACTGAGAGCACTGCAGTGATAACATTATCCCTCAGTAAAGTAAGATCATCTTTTAACTTATTGTCACATGACAAAGCTGATATCACAGACTTTCTCCTCTGCAGTGTTTAGAAGAAAGATATTTGATTTTTTTTTTTCATTGATAATTTCTGTGGAAAAATATATATGTTGAGAAATAGGTTATTTTATCCTTCAGACACAATGAACAGTTTTGTTCAGCTCTCAACGCAATGTTCACTCTTTCAGACAATACTGCCTGTGAATGTGAAAAGGTGAAAATGCACTGATTTTTATCTCTACATTATCAAAATAATGTGGATATCTGATATCTGCTGCCTATTTTTCTATACATATATGTAGAAAGTACGTGAAATAATGTATGCTACTACCATACGCTGTATTTCTATAGTGAAAAACATAGCTGAACCTTTTATTTTAACAATATCATCTCTACTGGCTGCATAATTAGTAACATACATTAAAAATTACTTCTTAGACATCCAGAAATGGGAAGTAGAGAAATACCCAAGATGACCATAAGCCATTGAAGTTCATTCATTTACAATGTTTTCTATTAGATATGGTAAATCGAGGAGTTAGTAATTTCTTTTTAAACCTTTGATGACTTGTTATAGCCCTATTAGCCCTATCCAGGCATAGGATTTAAAAATAAGTTCAAGTAAAATTGGTGTTCTTCTGTGTTTAAAACAGAAGGGTTTTTAACATTTTTTACCAACTGGCACTTACTCCAAGAAGAAGAAATGAAAACGTGGTATGTAATCTTTTTATCTACCACACTCTACAGAATCAAAAATGAGTAGTTGGTTGGCAGCAGATGAAACACAAAAATCTCTTCTTTTCACTTCTTTACAGCATGTGTTATTTCAAGGGTGAAGCATCATACCAAGTCTGAGAAACAAATTGCTAGAATTTGGGTGAAATAAGGAATAAAGGTGAAATAATGACCGTAAAGGAATGTCCCTTGACTGAAAAATCATGAATTATCCTGCAGAGGTTCCCATATATTAATAGTAGCTAAGAGAGGAGAGCTGAAGAGTAATAAGTATCACTTGATAGACAATGTTTCCAACAGTATAGTTCATTATTTGATCTTAAATCTGATTTTTTTTACACAGATTTTAGTTTAAGGTTTTGTTATTCAAAGCAGGAGTACTAGCCAGCTTTGATAAAGTAAAATAAAATCAAACACCCCTTTGCAGTTTCACAGAGGCAATGATCATGTTCACCTAGGAAACCCTACACTGAAACCTTACCTTCCCAAGCAATTCCATTTAAACCAATAGTAATATTTAGAACCAAAATGCTCAAATCATTTAAAACCTGTGAGCCAAATTCCCTCCTCTGATAAAGGTATGCACTCAAGCTATCTTTAACACAGAAAGTGAACAGGTTAGAAAACATCAATTTTTAATTTGATCTTTATGAATTACTTATCTGTTTCAGACAACTAACATGAGCTAAGGTATTATAAGACATCTTTAAATATGAGAGAGAACATAGAGGTGTAGAAAACTGCATAGAACAGAAATACGGAGGCACGAGTATATAATACAAGACATTCCTGATAACTGACTTCAGTAAATCCATCAGCAGTCAAGTTAGAAAGAAGGGGAATGATGATCTGAGCACATTTTTACTTTTTTACGTTGATAATTCATACATGTGAAGTGATTTGAATTAAACTAAAACCAACATGAAATATTTGTGCTTAATTATCCAGCATAACAGAATGTACACAAAGGTGATTGCATGTCTTCAGTGAAGTTACAAATAGTCTTACGTGAGATATCTAAGGGTCTTTAACCAAAGAAAAAAACTAAAATTAAAACTACTAGTGCTTATATTAAACATCTGCAGTTGGATAAAAACAATAACCACATACCAGTACTGCCATAATCACAAAAATATATTTCAAAAGCTGTAAAAAAAATTAAAAAAATTGAAAAATCATTTTGTTTTTGACAAACTTTAAATTGGTATTTTTCTTATGATTTTGTGTGAGGCAACTCTCATTGCTCCTTGACCTACAGTTTGCTGAGAACTTCAGAAAAAAAAAACCCTCTATTTTTACACTGAATCAGGATTTCAACATCTAAGGGGCTTCTACTGTTTTGGATGGGGTTTTTTTGACAAGTTGTGTTTTATTTTTTCCTATACCATAATTTAAGTACCACATTAATGAGAGCCTGAAATTTTACTTAAATAATATAGGAATTCTCCATCTCGGTGTAAAGGGAAATTTTTGGAAAAAACTTCAGCAAGAGGCATCCTAAGCTAAAGCCAGTAAAAATATAGCAATAACCTTTTATTTTTATCTAGCCTTTTATACAATTCTTCCTACTTTATGATTCAGAATCACAAAAAATTACAAATGAAAAGTTAAGCATATTTTGAATGCAGAAGAAAGCATGAGTAAGTATATCTCTACAATATCTTCTATTTGATGCAATTTTGCTTTTCGAGAGCACAGCTTTTGCTATGGTGGGGAGAGGCAGAAAATGAGCTATTTACAATTAATTTGGAACTCATACCTTTTTCACTGTATTCACTTGTAGGATCATTGAATTAACAGCTGAGAAAAATCTTTTTAATGCACACTGAGGAGAGTTCAGGTGCAAAATGAGCATACTCACACAAAGATAGACAAATCTCTTCCTCTCATATTGTATGAAAATTATAAACTCATGTAGGATATTATTTCATATATATTTTACATATATATTCGCCTAATTTTCTGTATCTGGTGCAATTGGGATTCATTCCAGAGCAAAGAAAATGAAGCAGAATGGCTCTGCTGGATGATCCATCCAATGAGCAGAAAAAGGCAAATATGTTCTCCTGTTCTAATCCTCTTTACAGCGCTTGAGCTGACTGATTTGCATATCCTAGCACCATCCTTTAAAGGAAAACTATGTTAAAAATGGCTTCAGTCCCCCCATAAAGGCCCATCTTCTGTGCTGTAGCTGAAACCAGTATATCCTATTCCTAGGCTACTAACAAGGAACAAACATATTTGTAAAATTTACATGTAACCTTCAGGAGACAGGGAATGTGCCATATCAGCCTGCTTCCCTAATGCAATGTGCAGACACATGATTTACTTCAAGGCTGGCTCAGTTCCTCTATGAATCATACTCATGAATAAAAGAAGTCACTGCAAGGTAAGACAGGAGCATAGAGATCTAGAAAGCGGCTTCTACTATCTTGGTCCTTTGGAATTGAATTTATGGTCTTGCTTTTATCACCACCAAAAGGACATTCAAGATAGCTAAAACATTACTTCCAGGCCAGAGGTCTTAACTGGTGTGACCTTCTTTCATTCAAGGAAGAAATAGTCATCTTGCAAAGGAGTTGAAACTTACTGGTAGCCCAAATTCCCTAGGAGCTAAGAATAGTTACATAATTTGACACTTTCTCTGCAGATAAGAAGTATGGCTGTGGAATTTTCCTAACTTTTCCTATCTAGATATTTATTTGCCCAACCCGATATCTACATATGAACTTGAGTCAAGAATACAGAAGCTCAAATAAAAAACAAAACAAAAACAAAACAAAACAAAAACAAAAACAAAAACAATCAAAAAAACCCAAAGCAAGCAACCAACCAACCCAACCCCCCCCCCCCCAAAAAAAAAACCTAAAAAAAAAAATCAAGAAAACAGCAGCAAAAAAAGAACTCTACAAAACCAAAAAGGTTTACCAAGAAACTACTTCAGTGAAGACACTAACTACATACCATTCTTTGCCTGGGGAGTTAATTCAAGTATGAAATTTATGTCTTAGCCTGCAAGAAACAGAGTTTTCATGGATTGTACATAAAAACCTAAAATAAAGGAGATGAACTGGAATTTTTCTTGTATTTTTACATGCAGTATTTTTTATTTGATTGTACTTTTTAAGAAAAAAAATAGCTTTAAATAAGCATATAACTTAATTTCATAGCATGTAGTCCGAAAGAACTGCTATGACATTTCCAGCAAAAAGTAACTAGATAAGAAGGTTTTAAGGCCAAAAGAGACCTTTAGTTAATCTAGTCTGACCTCCTTAGTATCATAGGCCATGAAAATTGTTATCATTTTACATTAGGGCATAAATATGGTCTGTTCGAAAGACAGTAAAAAGTTCTACATTAACGAACTATGAAAAAGGTTGGTCACTTTAACTGGAGAATGGTTGTAAAAATTAAAAATTAAAAAATTAATATCATGTCTAAAAATAAGAAGACTGAATATAGGCTAATTCAGCTTCTATTTATAGTGATATATATTCCAATTTTAAACACCTTCAAGGATGACTTTCAAAAGTACTTATTTCTTCAGTCTTTTTATACATCCCATAAAGGAATTACATGAGATAGTGAACTATGCAAGTTAATGTTAAATATTTTTTGTGTGTAGTGCTCCTGTTGTGTGAAAAAACATTAATCTCCCATGAACACCGATGTTCAAACTAAGGAATGATATTTAACATTTACAAATTAAAAGATTTATCCTTAAGTATACTATTTCTTGCATATATTACAGCTGAAATTTCCATAACAACATGTATAAAGTCATAATAGAGTTTAATGTTTTACTTTATCTTCCATCTCTGTTTTTTAAAGTTAGATTAATAATGATTGACTAATGATGTTAATGTACCTGGTTTACAGAGAAACATCAGTCTGACTGCTTCCGTTTGTAACTTCCTCAGTGACCTATTAATGGACAATGATCTGACTGAACTGCTGAAGTGATCAGAGAAGAAGAGAAATATTTGAAATATATAACTAATTTGGCATATATTAAGGGAATTATAGCATATATTTGGGCATTCAGGCAGCCACCAAAATGCATGTGAATGAACTAACAAAAATCATGGCAGATTTGATAACTTCACATCTTTGTGTGTAATCTCATTAATATCAGGTCATAGTTCAAAGATGCATAGATCCTCCATTAACCCCTCGAAAAAACAGAATCACAGACAAGCTACCAAAATCATGAAGCTTGATATTATCAATGATGAAATTTGCCTTATTGTTCAGAAATTTACATTCAGTAGTTGTTTCATTGTTAAACAGAATACAGTGAAAATTGCTAAATCAGGACCAACTCATGAACAATTCCTGATAGTGATATTCCTAGTACTGGTATTTTCCCTGTTTGTTAGTGCATAACTCACTTTTTTCTGCAATTGTTTATCTCCCTGTGACTCTCCATCAGAAAGCTACATGGCCTCAAAGTCCAGAGGGCTTTTATCATAGTTGAGTACAGTATGAATGAGCATGAACAAAGCCACTCTTAGTTTAACCACTGTAAGTTTGTATTTTAAGTCCCACGGGGAGAAAAAAAAAAAAAACAAAAAAAAACAAACAAACAAACAAAAAAAAAAAACCACCAAACCTACCCTGACTACAAAGAATACAACCAACCTCCCTAACAGCTATAGCTTTTGGAGGTTCTCTGTGCTTGAAATGGTATGTGGATATAAAACTATGAAGCACATGGGTTTTTTGTATTAAACAGAACAAGTTGTGTCCCTTATTGGTCACTGCTGTCAGAGTTCTGTGGCAGATATGTTCGAAGTGCTGTGCTGCTCAGATTGTGATTAATGGCAGTTATCAACTTGGACTCTCAAAGTGCTGCCATAGAAATGATGGCAATCAGAGTGTTTATCTAACCACTGATGCATGACATAAAAAAAGGCAAAATGTGAATGCATGCTGAGCATCATTAGTAGATTAAACTTTAAAAAACATTTTTATATATTTTGTGATGGGTTAATTACAGAGCTTTAAGCTTCTTTAGCAAGACACTTAGATACTTGGCTCCTATGTAAATAAGTGTCTGCTCATAGCTTAACCTGCTACTATGTCAGGGGTTGAATGAGTACAGAGCTAACACTAAAAAAACCCAAGAAACAAACAAAAACCAAAACACAAAACAAAACAAAAAAAAATCAAAACAAAACCAAAACAAACAAAAAACTCAAACAAACAAAAAAACGACACTGAAACTACTAAATGTAGGAAATACTGAGGACATCATCACAGAACTTCTCTTTCTTTACTGCCAGCTCTGTTATTTGTCTCACTGCAATCATAAATCTTGAGGCATTTACTTCTGGTCTGATTTCACTTCTACTCAGGTATTTGAGCTTGACTTTCCTCATGCTTGCAGGTAAACAAATCTAATTTCAAATTTAATCAAGGATAAGAAGGAATGACAAAGTAGATGGCTTAGCAAACAAGGCAAAGTGTTTTTTCTCCTATTGATTTGCAGGATTAATTAAGAGCTTTGTAAAATAAAATGGGTCCCAGCATAAATACAGTGAAACTATCATCTATAACTTTTTGAATAGCTGATTGGAAGACAAATCCACAAACCCAGATAAACAATTCTTTGCAATGTCTATCATCATTCAACTAAAATTATCAAATACGCTAAGTAGCAGATGTGCTCTTGCTTTCCTCTGTTGAAGTAACAAAATTTGCATTCATTTTTCTGGAAGCAGAAATGTCACAAGCTTCACAGCCAAAAATGTGGTTATACTAGTTCAAAGGCCAGCAAAATAGTTAGCTCCTAATTCCTAATTCCCAATAAAACCAGCAGCTAGTACAGTTCATAATGAAGAAGCCGGCAGGATATCTCTATCCCTGACTACATACAATATACATGATATATGTAAAGATAAAATTCCTGTGTATTCGGTTGCAAGATTCAGATCCAAGACAATCCTGCCAGGAAACAATTTTCAGAATAAATGGAGATTTCCATATCTGAGGGATCAGTCTCATTGTTGCCATGGAAACTAAAGAATAAATCCCATGCAAGCTTTTAAAATGCATGTTGATGACAGCAGGGATAAAGGAAAAGTTAGAACAAACTGAAGTATTAAGTACAAAGGACTTGTGTGTTATATGAAAAATATCACTGAGTCTCTATTCTTCTCACTCTTCAATTTAGTACAACCCAATTAGTAAATTATTACAACATTTCTAAGTTTAAACTCAACAAATACAATACTCCAGCTTCTTTGCTTCATCTGTTTGGTATTTCACAAGACCAAATACCAATGTTGAATAAGGATTAGATTTGCAGATACACACCAGGAGTGTCAGTTAACTGTAAAATTTTAAGACATATAAATACATTATGTATCCATGAACTCCTGTCCCTAAGGAATGATTTCTTCCTTGTTTTCTAGTAAAGTTGTCTCTGGAGCAGAGTTGGACCCATGTTACCAGTTGCATCAGCTGGATCAAGGTTCAGGACCCCTTTACAGATTTTCTGTCTAGCCACAGTCTGTCTCTTCCCATTTAAGAGCAATTCTCCTTTTTTCTGCACCAATAAGCATCCTTTTTCAATGTTACCTGCTTTCCTTCTCCCTCCTTTAAGTGACAGGCCAAATGGAGGACCTATTACCTCTTGAAACCATTAGCAGCAGACCTTGACTGCTCAGGGTCCTTGAAGGTCTGTGAGAAGCTCAGTGGGTACGTTTTAGACATAGGCAGCCATATCAGTTGCCCTCAAGCAGAGTAATTGGGTCAGAAAGGAGAAAACTCAAAGTATCCTCCTGTGGAAAAGCCATCACTTCTACAGTTGATGGAACCAATTCCCTGGCTCCTGAACAGGAAATATTTCAAAAGCAGGGCATAGGAGGGGGATGGGGTACTGCAGCCTAAATGGGCAGGTCATAAGTTTCTCATGTACATTAGAACTTCTGTGGCATGTTACCTCCCCTAAGATGTGACTATTAACTGATCAATAGAACTGGGAGATGATTCATAGCTCCCTGATAGCTAATCAGTGCTCCTTGTTTCAAGCAGATCACGGGAGCTGGAGAGAAACTCTTCAGTGCTTTTGAGTATTCCTAAGGCAACACATCATCAGAACAAACAGTAGAGGAAGTCAGGGCACTTCAAATGCCTCAGTGTTTTTGAAGTCACATTTTCTTCCCTGACTGCTCTCTTATTCACTGATGCAAGGAACCAGTGACTGAACGTAGTGATAGCAAATTATGACTTCCACTGTGGTAAAATGAAGATTCAGCCACAGACAAAAAAGTTGGTGCAGCGTGGTACATGTAAGTATAGAGAAGTTTCCAAAAAGAGCAATTCCATCTTTAAACCTATTGCAGCAAACTCAATACTGCTGAGCCACTTGATTTCCTCTGTGTGCAGGTACGAGGTACTTTATCCTAGACTAGACTCTCTGGCTCAGTAGTTCATTAGGTATTTCTAAAATCAAAACTTTAATTTGCCACATATCTTAAAACTTCCTACATTTCTTGATTGTGTTTTATTCAGCTAAGATGTTTGGACTCTATTCATGTAGCTTCCAGATCTATAATTGTGATACAATCATTTGGAAAATGGCGGGATTTTGTTCAGTGAGATTTGTGAGAATTATTTTTCTGCTTTCTTATATATTTTAAAATTTGACGTATATAGAAATTAGGTTTTTTTTTATTTATTTGAAACCTCTTTAAATCCATAAAAATTGCAAAAATACAGGTATGAGGATAACTTCAATAGCAACACTGTTGATCCCCCTGCATCAGCTAAAACAAAATAGATCTGTGTCATTTCAGATATATTCATCCAGCATAGTCATAATATTTCCAGGAAATCCATAATGATGGTTTACTTCTCTGAAGGTTTTGTCTGATCTAACCTAAATGACCTTTCCTGTGGTTGAATTCCAAGTCTCTTCAAATGCAGACATGGAACCATAAGTTTGTAGAGGTCCACTAAGGAAGGTCACAAAGGATATCCTTCTTTGTACCATCCTATAATGTTTCTAAAAACTGTTATAATGGATTTTCCTCATGATCTTCAGTTTGCTATTTCTAGATCTAATAGTTGTGGCTTTTTCTTTGCTTTCTATCTATGTCACGTTTTCTCATGTGTTTATTCTTGAGTTCTAGACTGATATTTTCATTATGAGAATTTTCAGATGAAAGAAGTTTTTTTCTTCTGTGAAAATTCTTACAATCACCTTTCTTTGGAGAAAATTAAACTCATTGCAACATTTAAAAAAGAAATATTTGAAAAAGTTAAATATATTGCAATAAAGCAACTCATAGTATTTTATGTAAAAAAAAAATCTGGTTCTTCACATACCACTGGAAAAATATAAGTATTCTACAGGATATGTCTGGACCTCACAAGATGAAGTAGCACCATTTAATATCACTTATATTTGAAACATTGGGAAACCTTGGCTTAATAAAATAATTTAAATTAAAATTAATTCTGTTACTAAATACCTCAGGGTTAAAAAAGGTAATGGTCAAAGGGGGTAAAATGAATGAGCAGAATGAAAATAGATTGTTGAATAATTAGTCTTGTTGCATGTAATGAAATAAAATTAAATGTAAGGGGCAGAAACAGAGAAGAATATTTGAAAGAATGACAGAATGTCACTTCAAGGGATTTTGTTTTGTTTTGCTTTCTTTCTGCCCTTTTTATAGAGATTAGTGACTGAATCTTAAAACCTGGCCTTAATTTTTTTTATTGAATGTAATTTTTCCTAAAGGTCAGGGTATTATTTAATAATTAGTGTAATTAGTGTTCTTATCAAAACAAATAGTAAAATCATGTGATTTTTTAATGTTAATTAGTGAGCAATGTCTAAAATTGGCAAGTTTGGACAAATCAGTTGTTCCATGCATATATATTGTTTGAATGGTAAGCAGTTCTAAAACGACATTTTTAACAACCAGTTTCAAAGAAACAGCTAATTATGGATTGTGAACTTTCTAAATGAGACTTAATGCTATTAAAGATATTTAATTGAATAAAGATACAGTAGTAGGGTGAAATTCTTTTCAGATTTATCTAAATGAAAGTGTGTCAGTGTCAGCAAGAACAGAACTTGGTTCACTGTGTTTTCAAATATATTTGGCCTCTCTGTTTATCAGTCTGACTTAGAAATAGTATCTAAACCTGGGCACTTTAAATATTATTTAAAATGTATTAGAAATGTAACCGTCTTTGAATATAATATTTTGCACATATAGTGTCTATATGAGTGCCTACTCAAACATATACAATATGATAACTAAATAACATTTAATATTTAAAATTAATTGGCTAGTCCATACATAAATTTGTATTTCCTGTATTTGATATATGTAGATGATACATAAAATTGCATAAATAATAGGCATAAATGAACTTACTTTTTTTGTTGTTTGTTTGTTTTTGTTGTTTGGGGTTTTTTTTGTTACTTATCATAATATGTATTTATTTTAAATTTTGTCATCACACTACAGCTTCATAGAATCATAGAGTGTCTCTGGCTGATAAAACACTTTTCTTAAAGCTCTGTTTTTTAATGTCTGTTTAATATTTTAATGAAATATCTTTTGCCATGAAGCACCTGACACTTCTTGTTAAACAAGAAATTTACTTTAAAATTTGAGTTGTTAGTCTTCTCACCTGATTATCTTCAATTTTGAAAAAGAAGATTTCATATGAGTGTGCCTGTCAAATAGAAAGCAGTGTTCCTGAAAAAAAATCAAGAGAGTCCATGTTAGATATCTCCTGGTGCTTCCAGAACTAATTCCACGATTAACAAGTAAAATGACATTTGTTCATTTTTTTCCTCTGTGCTCTGTTTCTGCTCATCTCTCATCTCTTTTCCTGCTGCCACACTTAATTCTCTGTCTTTTCATCTTAGGATACTTTTCATCCTTAACTTTTGAATATAAGTTGTGAAACCTTAATATTTTTTAAATGCTCTTCCTTGAATTTTGAAATAGAATGTAGGTCTTTCAAGCCTGAATCTTTTATGAGATATATTTTTTGACTGCTAGTGGCTGGAGGCATATAATTTTTAGGTATATGTCTTTGGTTTCACTCTTGTACCTTGAGACAAGTGTTAAGTCAGCATTATTCCAAAGAGAAATGATTAAGCAACATAAATGTTAATAAGAAGTCTCCTATATTTTCATTGTGGTTCATTTTCTTCTGCTGCATATTTAACTAGAATAACATTCAGAAATTTTGAATATTATGAATATGCTTTCATTTGTTCTAGACTAAAACTGAACCTTGTATTGAACTCTGCAGGTTGACAGGGAGAGAAAAGTTATAAACAGCAAGCCATGCAGACCTCTAAATATTACCTAAGATTGCTTTCCAGTGTCAAGATTTTATGAACCAATATCTTCCAACCTGCCAGACCTAGGAAGTATTGCCATCTCTCATAGGAAGGGAATCTCCTCTTTCTAATGTGATAAAGCATCTATTTGAAGTCAGATGGCTCATAAAATACTAGAAGTTAAACCCGTCACTAATACAGGATTAAATATTGATGGTCAGTATACAGTGTAGATTTGTCTTTCTCATTCCTTCTCTTCTTGCTCTGAACTCCAGCAGTATGGAAGGGAGAAAGAAAAATATATTAATATCTGGATAAAAAGAGATTGCTACCTTATACTGGGGTAGCTGCATAATCCAACATGTTTTGGGGGGTCTGTAAATTATTATACCCAACCTGTTGGAAAGAAAAGGAGGGAATGATTTTTCCTAGCCTTTTATCTCCTTTTCCCCCTTCAGATCTGATACATCACCTTTTAAGAATGTTCAAGACACCATATTTTTTGTTGCTAATTCTGCTACGCCTCCTCTATATGGCCTACAACTCATTTAGAATTAGGGCTGAGATTTCCAGAGAGGTTGCCTAAAGACTTGCCCCAGTGGCAGAAAATTCTGAATGGCATGGAATGTGGGAAGATGCAGGCCAAGTTCTGAAGGAATACTCTGCTACAATAGTTTGGAAATCCCTCCCCTCAGCAAATGCATAACCCAGCATGGACCAGTGAACTAAATCCATATCCCAGGCAATGGTCAGTGGCTACTGAAATAATAATTGTATTTTATATAGCCACATGTATATGTATGTCAGATGAAAGGTATTTATTTGGGCATGGTATGGAATAAAGGAGGGAAAAATACCCTGGGTAACCCAAAATGTTTTGGTTTTCCATATCTGTCTGTGCAGCCAGAAATGGAACTGCTGAGGATTGGGATGCCGAGTCTTTTAAAGGTTGAGGCACTCAAAAAGAAACCCTTTTGGCTCTTGCTTTTCCCTGGGGTTCTCATGGGGAGAGCTAAGGCAGCACAAGGCAGGAACATTCTTTTGTTTCTCTCTGGGCCGCAGAGGGGTTTGCTTTAGGCACATCCCTGAGTGGTAACCACAGAAGCTGCATTTCACAAGTTCCAAACTGTTTTATAGTGAATTTTGCAACACCTATCCCCAGCACAAAGCCGGAGCTGGTCGAGATCAGGCCATGATTCTTCAATGCTCCAGGGCACATTTTCTTCCTTCCCTTTTGGGACAGCAACCTAGGATAGCAGCAGTGACAGACACCGCATGAACCAGAGGCTGTCACAGTGGTGCCAGAGCTCCCCAGGCAGTGCCATCAGCTCCCATCTGCCACCAGGACTGCTTTCTAAGCCACCACCATCCCTTTTTTTTTTATTTTTTTAATTTTTTTTTTTTTTTTTTTTTTTTTTTTTTTTTTTGTGCCAAGGGAAACATTGAGCCAAGTAGGGTTTGTCCAACGTTTTCTCTTTGTCTCTCTCCACAGGGTCATCGTGCAGGCAGCCATCCTGGAAGAGGGGCTTCTCCACCCATTTTGTTTCTCTTTGTTCCCAGGAAGTCTGTGAGATTTAGCAACTTTGCACCTACTGGTTATTTGTTGACATTTTTTTGCCTGAAATATGTTGCTGTTGGTTTTTATAGCAAACTGTTATTTTTTCACTTATATCTATGCTCATTAGCCTCTCCTTATTGGTGAAAAAGGGTGTTGTTAAAACTTAAAGGGGAAGATGGTGCATGGTGGAGTGTCCACCCCTCCTTAACTTGTCTTAAATCAAGACATGGGCTCTGAAGTTCCTTTTAAAAAAATTTGAAGTTCATTTTACTCAGTGTCTCTGCATTCTTATTAGCGGGGATGAATAGTGTATAGCCTCTTTTAAAATGATCTTCAAAAGCAATACAAGATTTTTTTTCCCTATAGAATAGAGCTATCATTAGAAAAAGGGAAGGATAAGAAAAACTTAAAAGTCATGAGTTCAGCTGAGAAACAGTTTGTGTATTTAACAGGTTTATGCAAATCTCTAGAGTACCAGTTAGAGGTGTTTTTTTTTTTTTTTAAATTGTTATATTTAAATTAGGAGTACATTAAAATGTGCTGAAAGTAGCTCTGATAATTTATGCATTGCAGTCTTGAAAAGCTTTTCTTTAAAAAAAAATAGAAGGTTTTCCATTCTTGTCAGAAAAAATATTTAACTGCATTCTACAGTGATACAGCTAATAGTAATCAAAAGATTTATCTCTCCAGTTGGCTCTTTAGTGACCTTTGCAGAATGTTTTATGTCCGCTCTGTTAGCACTGAACTCATGTCCACATCATGAATTTAATAAAATAATAATTCTTTACCAGTGGTAGCCATTCACTGGGCAAACACACCAGAGTTTAATGGGTGCCAAATCTACACTACACTTAAAGACGTAGGTAGATGTGGCAACTTCATGGTAAAACTGAATCATCTAGAAAAACAGGACAAGGAAAAAAAATTCTCATCCCTTTCTGAAGAATAACAGTCTATTTGCAAGGTAACCATGTAATTGTACTACAGAATTTCTAAATTACAAGGAAAGAAAAAAAAATAGAGTCTTATCCTAAAGTTACTTTTGCAGGTGCAATTTGCGTATGTAAATTCTCTGCTTTAAAAGCATGTGACTCCAAACTACTTGTACATATACCTAAAGATACAAATTTACTTTCTATTCAATCATAATTAATTTTTATTACAAGATCAGGAAGACATGGAGGAGAAGGATCCCCAGCCATAGCACAGACAAAAAGAAATTTTGGAAGCCAAGAAAGCACGGCTTGGTCAGTGTATGGGGATGTAGAAAGTGGTTGAAATGGAATGGGGAATGGCAAAAGGTTGAACACCACAGGCAGCATAAGAATAGTGAACTTGAACTCTTCTCTACAACATCCCAGACTTATTTTACTCAGTTCCAGTAGGATGAGATTTTCCCAAAGATATCGACTGTGGTCTGATTATTTCAGTTGCTTTCAGCAACTCTATGGCTCCTCTCCTTTCCTTCCATGGACAAAACCTCTTTCACTGTCATTTCAGCTAAAGCAGAGAAAATTTTATGGCAACCATATCTTTCACTTTTTCATGTGCAAATCTTATGCTCTAACTCATCTCAGGTATACCTAATACTTCTGGCATAAGAAAAAAAAAAGTCATCCAAATATTTGGTTTGCAAGCAATGGTTCAGGTTATTTGCATTGCTGTACCTTATGTAGGTTTAACGTTATTGAGACTTTTTTGTTTGTTTATTTGTTTGTCATGACATGAGAATTCGAGCATATCAGCCTGGTGGGTTTCTTAGCACACATATACCTCTGCATGACTAAATAAATGTGCATACATGTTCCTTGGCCCACTAGGTTTATTTTTTAGAACAGAGGCCTGTTGCTTGGCAGAAGCATAGTAAAGATTTAGCAGGCAGCAGGAGACTAGTTAAAAGAAGATATGATTGGCACATTGTGCTCAAAGAAGATATTGCTTAGTGTTTTTCTTTTTACACTGAAGCAGAAATAGAATCAAACATAAACCAATCCCACCCAAACTAAAAGACCCCCAAACCCACAATCAAACACTAGCCATTTCCTTCATGGCAGTTTTAATAAACCATACAGCTATTCTGTGAGGGCTGCATTGTGTTTGGGAATCCAGCTCTGTTAAAAAACTTCACAGGTTTAGGAGGTCATGTACATACTGTTAATACAAAATAAGGTGTTTCTGTTTGTGTGTATAGGGGTGTTCCTTGGCTGTTACTTCAGCAAATACATATATTTTAAATTTGATGTAGTCTTCTGTTGGTTAAAGCTCCAGGAAGTATCTGTCTACTGGGCATGTAAAAGGAGATGTCCTTTCACTGGCTAACAGTGTTTCGCAAGTTTAATTAACTGGTGTGCTAATGTATTAATTCACATTAATTTGATTTTTTTCTAGAATTAATTTCTTCTCTCTATGTAGCAATCCTGTCCTAGTTAAGAAGTGTTGGGACAACTTCTGTAATGTATTCTGGGGCTTCTCAGTCCTGTAACTATGCAGTCATACAATAAACCATGCCATGTCTCACCTTTAACCTGCTGAAAAGATTACATGCCTTTCTGACTCCTTGCTTTTCATCATACTTATCCCCCTTCTTTCCACTCATTTAACCTTTAAATAGCACAAAGATATCCTGCCTAATTATGATCACAGCAGCGAGTGACCTGAGGCTTTTCTCTGGTTAACAGGACTGACCTTTACTTGATTTGCCTTCACCTCACTGTTTTTGACTACCAACACTGGAAGAGAAGTGAAGCAACTTATTTTGCTAAAGCACAGAGGAAAGATATAATAAATATAGTAATAATAATGAACAAATATCTACCTGGCAAAAGGATTTCTTCCTGCTTTCCAAGCCTATGTCAGTTGTATTCATCCTTAATTACACCCTACAGGTTGATTGACTGAAGAGCAGTAGTGTGAGAAACAGCCCAATGAGTGAAGTGAGGTTGGTGTTCCATGTTTACCAACCATCCAACATGTTATGGCTTTGGGAGCATTTTCAGTTTTGACAAGGTGATGCTGCTTACTAATGTCCAATTTCCTCCAAGTCTGGTGAGTACACTGACAAATACCATTTAAAAAGTTGAAGTAAAGAGCTGAAAAAAGGAAAAGGGTATAGCAAATGGAAAGAAAAAAACAGTGCAAGAATGACTTTCTCAAGTAATTTGACCTTTCTTCATAAACAAAACTTAAAAAGCAAGAAAAAGATAAAAAAAAAGCTCTGTCAGATTGGGATTTACTGTATCAGATTTCACAGTCTGGGCATTGCATTCAAGAAAATGAAAAGGGAGAGTTAGATTTTCAATGTACCTGGGTTAGTCTCCTAATTTAGAAGCTTATTAGTATTTTGTCATACTACATATAATTATTAATACTTAATGTTATTATCTGAATTTCTGTGATTTGGATTGTTTCATGGTCTTAGAATATCTTGCCTGATTCTTGACAGGAAATATTTGCATATACCTATGTAAAATGTTTATCTGGCCTGTATTCCTATCTGAAGCCAGAGGCTCCCTGCAGAAAAAAAAAGAAAAATATAAAAAGCACCAAAACCAAACAGGTGTCTTGAAACCACCCCCCCCCCCCCCCCAAAAATCTAAGTGCTGTCTTTTTTAGTTTGGAAAGCTTTATTGAAAAAGCAGTTGAATTAACATGAAAGTTTCTACATAAAACAGAAGATACAGATGAAAAATTGCATGCAGCTTCAGAGGGCATCCTTTGAAGCATGTCTTTTAAAAATACTGAGTGCTGCAAGGCTGTTTAGAAGGAAGCATGAAGGCTGATTACCAAGGGATGGTGTTTTACATAAATGTTTTCTGCACCAGAACATAAGGTATAATGGGGATTTTAGAGTGGTAGAAATGTAATTACATTAATAGAGTCATGTCTCTATGGTAATTGTATGTGGAGGTTCAGGTTAGAAGAATAACCTCCTATTTAATGTATTTGTGGTCCCTTGGAAATCTGAACCAGAGTGAGGGACCTGCCAACAGAATTTCTGAGATACTAGCACAAGATTGAATGATATCTAATCTTGACTCATAAACAGCAACTGCAGGAGTTATCTTTTGTTGAAAGCTATTCATTCCTTTTGCAGTGGTTCTGATTCAAAATTATTTGATTCATTTATCTCTGTCTCCTACAAATGCTGTTTTAGTTAAGAGAACAGAAATAGTGCCATTAACATCAATCACAGGTTATCCAAAAGGGAAACCTAAAGTAGTATTGTGAGACTTGAAATAAGTAAAAAGATAATGAAATTTTCTAAAATAATTACTTTCAGACTTTTTCTTTTTCTTTTTCTTTTTCTTTTTCTTTTTCTTTTTCTTTTTCTTTTTCTTTTTCTTTTTCTTTTTCTTTTTCTTTTTCTTTTTCTTTTTCTTTTCCTTTTTCCTTTTTTTTCCCCTTTTTTTCTTTTTTTCTTCAGGTTTTGGTTTTGATTTGTTCTATCTTCTTCTTTTTAAGGAACACTTCTGAACCTAAATCCATATGAAATCTCTTAAAGGAGAAATGCCATCTTAAACTGGATGCAAAAATATGCCAACATTTCTAGCTTTAGGAATTCTGTTGGCAATACTTACTATCCTTCGTGTTTTGGACATCATCTCTCCTACACTCTCACCTGCAGCATCAGCAGCGTTTCTGTCTAACTCTTAAAGAACTAGTGCTGTAGTCTGTATTCTCCTCTCCCTCCTGCCCTGCAAAGAGGAAGAGTCCTTTTGCACATGATCACGAATTATGTTAAGTACAACTGGAAATAAAAGCAGTTAGTAGTATTTTTATTAATTAAAGTGAAGGAGCATCCATGATGAATCAAATTAAACAGCTCATATCAGCGTTTCATAAAACTCCGTAAAATACCCCATAATGCCTATATTTATGCAATAAGAGTAATATCAATTAGCAGCACTGCAGAAACAAAGGCTCAGATGAGTAGGGAAAGCACTCAGATAAGAATAAAGAAGAGGTAGGAACTCTAATACAAGTATTTTGACGACAACAGTTAGAAAGACTAACATAAATTTTTTTAAAAAGTCCTCAAATAAAAAAAAAAAACAAAAAACAAAAAAAGCTGAAGGTCAGAAGAAAGGTCAGATGTTAGACTACAGAAACTCTTTACAATACTTCTGACAGCATAAAAAGGCTTGGTTTCACTAAAGCCCTTGAGAAAATCAAAGACTGTCCAAGTGCCCCATGCAGAGTCAAGTTTTCCAGAATAATGTACATAGAGGGCAGGTTAGGACTAGAGGGAAAAAGAGAAAAAGCTCTTATTTTTTTAGCTATGCACTTGTCAGTGCATGAATTAATATTGCTTGCACTTAGATGTTACTTAAGCACTTTTTTTTTTTTTGCAAATAATAAACTTTTTTTGTCTAGCTGATACCCCTAAAACTTGGAACAATTTGAAACAACCCTTGAACATGTGACTGCTGGGAAAAGAGGAGCCTCTAAATAATCCCAAAGCAATTCAATTTGATGTTATTGATCTACATTTTTAATTGATTTTAACAGCGTTACAGGAGAAGCATTCTGCATTTTGCCATTTGAATTACTGTCTTGTTACTGTGCTGAAGTCTAGACACTGTCTCGGTTTCCAAAGGGCATGAGTGTCTCCGATGATGCCTTCCCACAGAACAATATCAATTGGTTCATGATAGGATATCTTTCCCTGTTATTTTCTGCTTCTTTGATAACTTCATCTACACAGACACCAACTAAAATTTACCCACTTTTATAGTTTTGTATATTTTCATGCTGCTGTACTCCTGGAAGTGGTTCTGATGTGTCATAAAACCAGGCTGCTAGCAAAAGTGGCTCTGGAGTGTGGGTAGCCCTGGTCTTGATGGCTAGCCTTGGTTTCGATGGCTGGCCCAAATTCAGGGAAGCCCCTCTGCAGGGTGGTTGCCTGCCCCAAGAAGCTATATCCACATAAGTTTGTCCCAGAGCATTTTGTAAGCCTGTGACTGGCTTTCAAAACCTGCCTCACCTGATCAGCCCTTCAGATCAGTTCTGCTCACAGCTTGCAGCCAGGAGCACCCACAGAAGGGGAAAAAATCCCCAAACACCCAAGTGTTGTCTTTGCAAGCATGTGTACCATATGGAATCACACCTTGGGACCCAACACCTGCCATTATTTGGACAGGTTGATATTACTGACCTTCACTCCTTTTTTCATAAATTCCCTGTGGACAACAAAGCTGTGTGATATTTTTTGGTAGTAGAAATATTGTCATTACCTGCTGCAATGTTAATTCTTCCATGAAATATCACTATAGGGTAATAGGGAGAATTTATTAATATATAAATTTAAAGTTAAATTATCGGTGTATTTAAATTTAACAAAATGGGAAACTTGGTTCTAAAGGTGACTGCCACAAATAAAAGTAAAGTTTAAATTCTGCGAATAGTATTTTAAAAATAAGACTATGACAAAAAGATATGTAATTTTGTTTGTTTGTTTGTTTGTTTTGTTTTGTTTTTTTGTTTTTTTCTGAAAATCCAAACTATTGTTCAGGATTCTAGAAACAAATGTTTATAAATAAATGTTATAAATGTTATAAGTAAAATATTTTGTAATATTCTGGACAGTATTTGATAATATATCTTTCCTTTTTTCCAGACATTGTATTTTATTGTATTTTATTTTCATTTTGTTTTTCTCTGGACACCATCCAAAGTTCCTTTAAATGAATGGAAAGATGACACTTGCCTTCAGTGAGATTTGTCAGTGATCCAGTGATATAAGAATCACCTTATATTGACCTGTCGTCATCTTCTTACCGTTCCTCATTACCATCTTTTCATATATGTTTTTTGTTTGCCCAAGTTCATGTCTTCCTCATTTCTTTTGAGAAAGAAAGCTTTCACTTGAGAAACATATGTGTTATGGATTATTATAAAGGACAGATCTCAAACAAAAAACAAGAAATCTCTATTTTTAGGAAGTCAGTAAAATCTCTAAACTGAGCTGAGTCACACATCTAATAACACTCATCCATTTAGCTTTCTAGTAGTATTAGGAAGAAAATGTAAGAATAAGGAAATAATTTTTGCTTGTCCTGACTTGTCATCTTTCCTATTTACATTTACTTACCCTTTCCACTTTCCTTATCCACATTCTCTTTTTCCTCTGCTCCATCTCTTTCTCTTATGTATTCCTTAGCCTATTATGTATTCAAATCCTGTTCTTGTAAGAAAAAGAAAAAAAATCTGCTTAAAAACAAAGAAAATAAAAATACAACAAAAAAGACAGCATGAGAAGGCAGGGGAAGGGGAACATCTGCCATAATACTACAAGCAGGAGGAGTTAGTGCCTCGTTTATTGTCAAAATACAGCTTATGGACAGCATGGTGCATCGTCATCCTAACGTGATGTTAAATAAAAGAAACAATCTATTTTCTAAAATGGTAATTTTTTAAGGAATTGAAAAATCTACAATTTGTTTTGTTTGGTTGTGGTTTTTTTTTCTTTTTTGTGTTGAGAATCAGTGAGAAATTTAGAGCTCTGTGCACTCTTTAGTAACATTTGCTAACAGCTTCATATTTGCCATGAATGAACTTCTTCAGTTCTTTATTTTCCATATTTATCTGAAAAACCATTTTTGTACGTATTTGGCCTCACTCTGTTAGTTTCAAATTAGATATGTACTTGGTAAAAGAATGATTATTAAAACACAAATAGTTGCATATACTTTTATAGGTTTGTTTGGTTTGGTTTGGTTTGGTTTTATTTTTTCTCATGCAGTCCATCAGGATCCCACCCAAATGAATGACATCAATAAATAAGACACAAACAATATTTCTGAGAAGATTTTGCCAACATTATAAAACAGTAAATTTGTGTTACTATTATAAAATGTATAAAGCAAATATATGTTTATTATATTCATGTGAAGCTCATTGGGCCTAGCAGAAGGAAATTCAAGACTCATTCTTGTTCATTCAAAACACCACCAATATAACTTCCAGCAAACCTTCAACCCCAATAATCTCTGAGAGAGTGTTTCAAACAATGAGGAAGAGAATTGCAGGTATAAATCAATAAATGTAATAAGAAATAAATTATATTCAGTAAGAATACTAGATGTTGATATAAGATGGTTAATTTCTACTGAGAAGAAATGGCAGAAAGACTTTATTAGTACATTATAGCTTGTGACCCACAAAGATCTTTACGGAATATTGAAGAACAAGCAGCTCCTGTGAGTCCTCACTGTCTGTAGCCTTATTTTAAGAACCACTGATCTCAGCATAAACTGAGTCTAGCGATCAACTTTTTATTATACCAAGTTTTAAAGAGTCCCCTCACTTTCCTCTTGTAGCAGTCTTTCACTATTATAAGTTCATGTAGCACCTAGCTTTTCTGATATACCTACTGCACCATCATATTTATCTGGACAAACTCTTGCCATCATTGTTATCACATTCAAGCAATGTACTTCTGGCATATGAGTGGAACATCCAAATTGTCTTTCAGGGTTCTGATATTCTGTGTATTCTGTGTTACTACTTTCTACAGAGAGTTTTGCATTCATCTGACACTATTGCTCTGGAAATGGATCACCCTTTTTTCATTTCCAGAACACTTGTTTGCCCCTTTTTTTTTTTTTTTTTTTTTTTTTTTTTTTTTTTTTTTTTTTTTTAATTTTTTTTATTTGCCTTTAAGAAGGAAACTGAGTACTATTTCAGAAATAGATTACTGTATATCTTTGTATAAGCCTTAAATCTGCTTTCCTTAGAACTCTAATATGTTCTGTAAAAGGTATATTCTGTGCCCTATTTATGCTTGTAACTTTAGCTCACACTGTATGTATTAGAAGACAGACTGTAAAAGACTGAATGCAAACTTCAGAATGTTTTTTCCTCTTTTTTTTTTTTTTTTTTTACCAAAGCTGAGCTCATCTTTAAAGTGTATTTTTTTCATCTTTATCTTCGGGCAGTAGTGCTTATTAGAATATTAGGTCAATCTTCTTATAAACATGCCATGTCATTTAAACCTTTCTTTTTTCTTTTGCTTGCTGGAAATCTCACTGTTATCATTTTCTATTGAGTAATTATTATAGATTTTATTTATAGTATTTTTAAAGACCAATCCTGAATTTTCCACTTAATAAGAGGCCTGGTAAAACTAAAAGGAATGGTGTTGGTGTATTCCTTCCCCATCCTCTGTTATGGGACATAATCCCATGGAAGTAGTATATGAAAAAAACAACTGGAAAGCATTTTTAATAGCTTATCACATAAAATTGAATTAATAGCAATTTATAATCTTATTGAAATAATAATATTTTAGGTAATTACTTTTTTCTAATACAAATAATTTGTTTAATAAATCATCTCTCACTTTTTCATGTGGTTTCCCTTACAATCTTACTCTTTTCCAAGCGTTGCCTAGTCTATGATCATTTTCTTTAAAAAATTGCTAAATCTTCTGACACACATCAGAGAAACACAGGACTTTGTTCTTGCCCCCGCAGTGTCCCAGAACCCTGTGCGGCTGAGGTTTCTTTCTCAGTGATGGGCAAGCTTTTGTCTCTCTTTGCTTTTTCAGTGATCTTTACTCTGAGATATGGAAACTCATGATCAATCCTTTAATCTGAAATGTCATCAAGAACATCTCAGAAAAAAACCAGACATCTTTATCCAATTTCACTATCTGTATACGTCTGTTATTTATTAAGCGTTTGTACATCTTAAGAAAAAGAAAGCCCTACCCTTGAATTGACTGTGTTTTCATAAAAGATTTAAAGAAAGATGGTATGATGTTGCTTTTCTCAGAGACACTATGTTCATCTAACATTCTTATTTATTATCTCTAAGCTTGATGGCATAAGGGAATGTAATGACAAACAAATTATCTAAATAAATAATAAATATATGTCCTACATTAGATGACTCAACCTCTAATACATTTACATGAAGAAAACATCAGAATTTTTATAAGTATGTCTATTTAGTCACTGTAACTAATGTTTAGGATCTAAACAGACTGACATCTTTAAGTTCAGCTATTATCCTACATCCTCCAAGGAATAGCACTGCAAAAGGAACATGAGAGAATGCTTGGTTTACCACTGCAAAGGAAACTTGATCACATGTCTTTACCTGTCAGATATGCAAGTTCTTATTGACATATACCATATGGAAATTTATGTATGTTTTAGGAACCAGAAATGTCAAATCAGTCTCACTATGAAATATAATCTTATCCTCCATGTTAAATAACTGATTAAGGGAAAATATAATGGGAGATGATCTGGTCTGAAAATGCCTTCAGCTTCATTCTGCACAGATTATGATTTCTTGAAAATGCTGTGACAGGTGGTTAAACAATATAATCCCACAAAATGAAAAGACTTAAAATGCTTAATCAGATGCAGATGGAAATATTTGTAATCCTTTATAAAAATACAAAACACCCCTGCCTCTGGAGGGAAGAGTAAACACATCCTAAAAGTAAAAATTAAAAAGAAGTCACCAGAAAAAAAATTATGAAGAGCCACATATTCTAGCATATTGTTTATTAGAGATTTGCTATCAATCATACAGTATGTGGGTTATTATATACTACTTGCTGAATTTGCCTCTGCCTTGCTCTTCTGTGAGCTGAATTCTAAAGAGAGTCTTAAAATACACATAGTACACATCTATAGATAACTCTAGATTTATAAAAACAAACAAACAAAAAAAACCACCTCAGATTTATTACAGTCACAATGCTGTTTTACTCCTAAATACACACACAGAAAGGAGGCAAGCAGACACATATGAAGAACCAAAATAGAAATCAGAAGGATACAGTGGAGCTAAGCTTTCTTGGATGGCTCTCTGCCCCTGACAAAATGATGACATCCACAGCTACTGCTTTCCAAGCCCCTTTTCCCACTCTACCCCTGAGATCCTTCCACATCCAAGGTGTGATTTTGTTTTGACATGAGCTTAATGCAGGGAGGATGGATGATGATGATGATGATGACAACAACAAGTAACACTCTTTCTAGAATTCATTCACAAACTAAAGAAAGTAACCCTTCCTTTTAGAGCACAGCTTTGTCTTCACATTTCTCTGATGCTTATGCTAGCAATCTCCCCCTTAACAAAATATCTCTTTTAGTTCATGTACATTACTAAATATATCAGAGTCATTTAGACATTACTAAGCTGTTAAGGTCATCATTCACAAATATATTTGATATAGATTAATGCAAGCTTAAATCATAGATACTCCTCTGTGCATCTTAAAAGCATAGGAGAGTTTGTCTTGACAAAACTACCGTTTTTAAAAGATACCTTGAAACAAGTTCATATAGATGATGCAGAATTTATGTACAATACTTCCTGATTTTATTTTGCTCTAATGAAACATAATTTAATGGTATGACTATGTTTCTCTGTTAACCCTAGGATGCTGCAGGTCTTATAATTCTGTAATGATATTAAGTTTCATCATTTAGTATTTACCCATTTCATTTTTCTTTATTCCACTAAGGTGATTACTGTTTTCTCATTCAATTACAAAAAAAGACTAAAAAGCTAAAATTAATATGTCAATTTTTAAAAACTGTTGAGAAAGGAAAATTTTATGTATATTGCCCAAAATAAAACCCAAAAAAACCTAAGACCTCAAAACTATTTACAGCATTTAGAATCTAGACCATTAACTGGTATTATCACCAAGTTAAAGGAATTTTTATCAATTTACATTCTATTAAAGAAATTTCAAAGCATAAAATTCAGAATTTATTCTTAAAGAAAAATATATTTTTTTCCTCAGAACCTGGAAAAATCAATGACTACTAGGAAAACTTGTGTAGCAAGTTCTCCAGCTCTCTATATGGGTGAAATCTTGATACGGACTGATAAAGAAGTAACATTTTTTTTTCTGCAATTTTTCTTTACTAAACAATAATTTTATAGGTGAGTGAGGGGGAAAATGCCCATTTTTTCATGGAAAATACGTTACATTCTTTCCTTGTCTTCCTTCCCTATTGTCAGTTAACTGAGAATCTGTAATAAGTGTTCTCAGCATTCTCAATCTGCAGCAGAGGAATTGTAAGAAATCATATTACTCTATAATATTATTGCAAAATCTAAGGTTTTGTGGTTTTAATTTTTTTCTCCCTTGATCTTGTAGAAACATCTGTGTTACAAGCTTGTTATTTTGTTTAGAATGAGCACTTACAGTTCACTTACATTTCTACTTCACTTTGTCAAGTTACAGTAGGTTGCTATTCTGACAGGAAATAATCATTAAATTAAAGAGTTGCTTCTTTGATTTCCATGACCAGCAGTGGGCC
Source organism: Sylvia borin (assembly GCA_014839755.1). NCBI lineage: Eukaryota > Metazoa > Chordata > Aves > Passeriformes > Sylviidae > Sylvia > Sylvia borin. The sequence goes on from CM025957.1 coordinate 80,758,011, forward strand.
AAGTAATTTCATTTATGTGATAACATACAAGAGCTATAAGCTCTCACAAAAGAAGTTACACAGTATTGTCATTTTTTTCTGTGCAAGAGATGCTTTTTATTTAAATAGTTTCAAATGTATGAAATAATATATTTTTTCTCTCTCAACTCCAAATACATCCACAGACAAAGTAAACAGAAATGTAAATCCACCACAAGTAATGAGAAACTATCTAGAATATTTAATGAGAGCATGTTATTGCAAATGTAGAAACAGGTCAAGTTAAACGTGCACAGACCTAGTGGAATTAATAAGTATAAGCCAATTTACAACATCCAACATTTCTAGCCATGAATCTTTCTCAGCTTTTTAAGATTCTCATTCTATATCAAATAAATACATGCAGTTCTCTCCTGAAAGAGAATGAATAAGGGACAGGGACAAAAAGAAACTAATCGCCATAAACTATTTTAAATTAGAATCACCAAAATGTTGTGAAAATAATGAATACCCAGGAAATTTTCAAGAAAGAATACACAGTAAGCTAAAGTATTTTTCAGAGAGCAGAGTTATCTGAGAAGAAATTATGAAGAACAATGTTCCCAAAGTATATGCTGTTGACACAAAAGGAATTGTTTCTGAAACATATATCCTTTTATATTCTTTTTACCACAGGAAAAATGTTAACATAGAGAAAGCATAATACGGATTACCATCCTGCTTCTGTATCAATACAATTATTAATATGTTATTATTGACACTTTCACAAATAGAAATATTTCAAAGGTAAAAAAAAAATCCTCTTCATTATTTTGTCTTAAGTTTTCTAAACCTCAAGAGAGGCTGAACATTTAGCTAGGTCTAGCTTTATATGCCCCTGGATCTTGTGGAACATGTAAGAATGTAAATCTATTTTGCAGTGTACATTTCTCTTGTAGAACCCTTGTTTTTTAACCAACACTGACAGATGGTGACTTGTCTCCTCATGGTCTTTGCAGAAAGCTTGTTGTACATTGGTACCTCAACGGATATGAGCAAAATACCCATGAGCACCATATGTTTGGGCTAATTTTCTAATGGTTTCCCCAACTGCATTTTAATTAAAAAACCCAAAAGGTTCCTCATGGGCCCAGGGGCCACTCAGATGAGAAAAAGCATGGGCCCTAATTCTGCTTTTAATTATATTTTTGTATGATCTTTGACCTCAAAGCAGTTTCTTAGACAAGGATCAAGGGTGCAATTCAACAATATCAGAAACAGAATGAAAATTTAAGTCTTCACTAAGTTCTCCAGTCACTAAATGTGCCTGGAAAATTTATGTGTTAAGAAGTTCAATCAAAATAAAGATAAAATAGAAGAATTCATTTCAGGAACACTGGAGTCTGCAATGCCTTGGCCTACTGTGGTATTTTTAAACATAAGGAATAAAAATATTTTCATTTGTAACAAAAGCCCTGTTCATCTGATAAGAACAACCCCTTATGGAGATGCATGGGAGAATAACAGTGCAGTGACATTTTTATAGTCAGTCTTCAGATAAATTCCTGAAGCATGAGATTATGCCATGATCAAGGGCGTTCAGTCCAGTGAAAGTTCAGGAGGAGAATGTGAATGCTAAAAAGATTAAAGTAGTATATAGAAGGAAGGTGGAAGAAAAGTGGAGAAAAGAGGAGTGGTAACCAGAAGAGGAAAAGAGGATGACAGATTAAAAAGGTGATTGGAACAACATGGTAAAAGAAAGATCAATATTAGCACAGAAGGAAAACAAAACAAAACAAAACAAAACAAACAAACAAACAAAACAAAAAAAAAAAAAAAAAAAAAAAAAAAAAGGGAGGTAGAAGCACTGAGTTTATAAGAATTACCACTCTGAAGAGAAATAGGATTAGGAAATTTTTCACTAAAACCAAAAAGACATATATTAGTATTGAATCTTCATCTTATGAGAACTAACCATCTTTCAGGCAATTATTATATACATATTCCTTACCCAGGACACTAAATAAAAAGAAAGGATTTGAAAACATACTGTAAATTTAGTAACTGTTGAAAGGGATCGGAGAGAAGACAATATGCTTTATTTACTTCAAAAAGCATTGTATTTATTATTGTATCAGCAAGTTAGGTCTGTCTACTACAAGATCTAATCATATTATTCATAATAGGTGACTTTCTCCTTACTAATTTTCAAGGTTATAACCTGGAAATCTTTTGTGACCTCTTCTCAGTGTTCATTTGCTAATTTTCAAGGTGTGTTTTCTCAGAGAATTCTCGTCTTTATGGGGGGGTTATTTTTATGCAGGCATGGTCCCTCCAGTAACCTCAGTTTCTACTCATCCTCTTTATAAGAGCAGATCAGTGTTTATAAATTTCCCATTACAGCATGTTGGTCAGCAAGAAAGGCACATAAACATTTATGTTTATTAGTAAACTTTTTAGCAGAGTAATAGTAAAATGGCCTAAGCTTTAAAACTCTCCAGTGCCAGCTGGAGAATCAGAAAATGTGTATGAGGCTTTAATTAACTGTAAAATCTGAAGTGAGCTGCATTGCATGATACCTGGGGATTTCAGCGAAGAACGTACATATGTTCTCTCTGCTAATTGAAGATGAGCTGCATTTTAAGGGATTACATCCCCTGAGGTCACAGAGCCAGAGAGAGCGGAAGATAGGAGAAGAATTTTAAAGGCCTAAAGTAAACTTTCTGTTAATGGTCTGCCCTTTTCAAGCAAAGTATATTAACAGTTTATCTTTAAGCTGATTTACTGCATGCTGTGTAAATTTATACGGAAATGGAGATGTGGTATAAAAAGGAAGTTTATACTTTTTCTTCCTAGACATAAAATGCAAAATTTGAAAGGCTTATAGTTCTGTGGTAAAACACATACTTCATCTTTTTCATTAAGCACTGAGATTTTTTTTTTCATTTCTTTTTAAGAGGTTATACAAGCAGATTAAATGGAAAGTAAATTAGTCCTGACTGTAAACTCCTCTACAACATAATGGACAATTACAACACTCCAGTGGCAGGGTGGTACAGAATTCTCTCTTTGCAAGTTGCATGAAAGCCAGCAGATTGATGGGGATTTCACCTTGCAGAAGGGGCAGATTACAGTGCCTTGTACCAAAATGGTCCTTAAAGCTCTATGCTTGTATTGGCTTGAGTAGAGTTAATTTTCTTCACAGTGACTAGTACAGAGCTATGTTTTGGATTTGTGCTGCACACAGAGTTAATAACACAGAGGTTATTTTGTTACTGATGAGCTTTGAATGGTTATGATGATCAGGAGAGTTGCCTGAGGACTAGAAGAAAGCAAATGTCATCCCTGTCTTCAAAAAAGGACAAGGCCAGTCAGTCTCACCTTAATCCCTGAAAAAGTGATCAAGAGACTCATTCTGGATGCCATCTGGATACCCACATGGATGACAAGAAGGAGATTCACTAAAGATAAATCATGCTTGACCAATCTGGTTGCTTCCTACAATGAAATGACTACTAGGATATATGAGGCGAGAGCAGTGGATATTTTCTACCTCAGCTTCAGCAAGGCTTTTGTCACTGTCTCTCAGAACCTTCTCACAGGCAAACTCAATAAGTGTGAACTGGATGAGTGGACAAAAGGTGGATTGAGAACTGTCAGAACAGCAGATCCCATAGGGTTGTAATCACTGTCACAGGATCTAGTTGGAGGCCTGTCATTAGTGGTGTCCCCAAAGGTTCAATATTGGGCCCAATTTTGTTTAACATATTCATCAATGAGTTGGATGAAGGGGCAGAGGCCGCCTCAGCAAGTTCACTGGTGGCACAAAGCTGGGAGGAGTGGCTGATACCCCAGAGAGCTGTGCAGCCCCTCAGAGAGACCTCAACAGGTTGGAGAGATGGGCAGAGTGGAAACTTCTGAAATTCAACAAGGGCAAATGTACAGTCCTGCACCTCGGGAAGAACAACCTCATGGACCAGGACAAGCTGGGGTGTGGCCAGCTGGAAAGCAGTTCTGTGGAGAAAGACCTGAGGGTCAGTCCTGGTGGACAACAAGTTGTCCATGAGCTAGCAGTGCCCCCGTAGCCAAGGAGGCTGAAGGTATCCTGGGATGCATTAGGAAGGACATTGCTGCCAGTAGGTCCAGAGAGGTGATCCTCCCCCTCAGCTCACCCCTGGTGTTTCCAGTTCTGAATTCCTCAATAAAAGAGAGGAAACTCCTGGAGCAGGTCCAGAGCAGAGTGACAAAGATGATTATGGGTATAGGGCATCTCTCTTATGAGGAAAGGCTGAGAGACAGGCCTGTTCAGTCTCTAGAAGAGAGGACTGAGAAGGGACATCATCAATGTGAATCAGTGTCTGAAAGGAGAGTGTCAAAAGCATGGATCCAGACTCTGCTCTGAGGTGCTAAACAATAGAACAAGCAGAAGTGGGCAGAAACCAATATACAGAAGGTTCCACCTGAATGTGGAGAAGAACTTCTTCACTGTGTGGGTGACCAAGCACTGAACAGATTGCTTAAGGAGGTTGTGGAGTCTCCCTCACTGGAGATATTAAAAAAACATCTGAACACAATCCTATGTGATGACCCTGCTTGAGCACAGAGGCTGGAATTACCCACTGCCATCCCTTCAAACTTTAATCCATTCTGTAGTTCTCTGAATTCCAGTGAGGAGCAAAGTCAGTATTGTGGATAGCAAAGCATTAGTATATGATGTTTGTTTCATATGATATATGAAAATTTATGAAGGGGCTAAGAAAATATGAGTAAGTGGAGATGAAATTGAATTGAATCTTCTTTCTTGATTAAGTATATTGAAGCAGGGATATGAGGGAGAAATAATTAATTGAGTGTATCCATCCGTTTCCATCTCCTTTTCCCAAAATTTGGTGTGTAGCTGAGATGAGTAATCCCTGAATTTGGGTGTATATGTGGTCAGCTGAGTCTGTTATACAGGACTGTGCTGTGGATGTGTAACATTTTGCAAGCTGAAGGCAGTTCTAATGCACAGTTGACCCCAGTTAAGTATGCATTTAGCATAGTAAGTGGCTGCAGCAATCAGAGCATTGCTCCAATCTTTTTTTTTTGGGAACACCACAGTCAAATCACATGCACATTTGAGACAAAACGTCCGTGTAGTTTCTAGGTGGAAATTGAACCACATACATCCTAATAACGGAGTAAGATAAATGAGTAATGATAAATCTTTATTCAAAATTCATCGTGAAAATAAGTGCCTAATAATTACTGCACCTTCTTTTATGTCAGTAAAACAATTGCATTTTGTCTTACAGTTGAAATAGAGTTTTGAAAATTATGTAGAAAATATTGCCTATATAATCTAAAGTAATATGTGGCTGCTGGAAAAAGAAGCATCTTTTTAAGATATAGCCACTCCCCATATTACCTGCTATTTCAAATGGTGCTATATTAAAAAAGATTGAGGAAAAGTGAAGAAACTGAGTGTCTCTGTTCAGCATATAAAATATTCAATACAATCTGAAAAAGAAACTGCTTACATTTCCTTTGTATTAAGTATATGAGACATAGAAGATGAACGCATAAAGTAGCTCATATAATATTTAGCACAAGAACCCCTGGGGAGGTTAATGAGCTGATTTCTATTAACTTTAGCAACTTTAACAAGCGCAGGATCTGGTCCCTAAGCTATAATCTTATATTTTTTGCATTCTTTATTATAAATCAGAAAGAAAAACAATATGTCGTGGACACTGCATGTACTCTATACATTTCTGCTTTTATAAACATGGAAGAGTCACAACTATTCCCATCCACCTTTGTTCTAGACTTCCTTACAGATACTGAAAATTCGATGTCACTAGTGTTTGTTTGAAATCATGCTTTTTTGCTTATAGTGCTATTGCTATTTACCTTTTGTCTGTATGATTGTGTTTTAAAAGACAAAACATGTGGTAAGTAAACCTTACTCTTAAAATTATGGCATCTTTTCTTTTTAAATTTTATTTAAATGAAACCATCTGACACTTGCTGACCATATAATTACCTCTTTCATTTAAGTCGTACCTCTGGAGAAGGATCAAGAGTAGTATGTAAGTTTAAGTGAGGCTTCCAGGCCAGGGGTGTATAGCATGCAGCACCTGGGCTTCTGCCTGATTGAAATCCCTGACTATGTAGAGACACGAAGCTCTTTTGAAGCTGAAATCAAAAGGTCATTCAATAATCAAGGTGTGCATCCATCCTCCCTCCAGTAATAGAACAGTGAGATCTCGTAGGGTGGTCTCCTCTATCTTTTGTTCTCTTCTACCTTTGAACCATTCACAGGGACTTATCTGCCCTTCTTAGTTACAGAATAGTCTTGTGCTTTTCAGACATGCAGGGGTTTTGGTATGCAGCTTGCAGGGCCAGGAAAGCTAGACACTGCTGTACTTGACATGGAGTTTGGCAGTTGCTGAACTTGAGAGAATTTTTCATTCTTTGCATCTCATTTGAGGAAGGCAGGATATCCTTGAGCATCAATGATTCTGTCAGAAAACAAGGGCATATTTACATATCATTTGCATACTGTAAATAGTTGTGCTCTCCTCATGGATCTTGCATGAAAAGCACATATTGTCTGACATAATGTGCCAAACAGAAAAAAGTTTGCTTAAGTTTCATTAAAAACCTGAATTTGGATTATATGTTGACAAGCTAAACAGTGTTCTACAATCAAAAATGTATTTCTCTAAGTATTTAGATTATGACACTTAAAATAAGCAGTTAAACTTTACAGGCACTGAGAGGGTATAACACTTGCTAGCTTCCAGGTCCTAGAACAAAATTAAAATTAAAGAATCATACAAAGAATTTTATAAAAAAATTCCAGGAATAGAACTTATAATCTATGTAATTGTTTTTCTGTACATATTCCAATTAATTGGATACATATACATGTTCTCATACAAGAAATTGAATCTTGAAAAATCCACTTCAAAGCAGCATATCCAGACGCTGATTAAAGGTTAAAGTTATGATTTCCTATGCAATATTTCAGCAATACTAAAGGTGCACGGAAAAAGATTTAGTGCTGGAGAAAACAAGAAGAGGGATCAGGACTGATAGTTTTAAAGGCAAAAGAGAGTTGAGGAATAGATTTTGGGAGAAAAACAGAAGAACAATAGCCATTCATATTTCAAAGTTGAACTCCTAGGTCTGACAGGAATGGGCAAGAGAGCCATTAGGAGGAGTAAGTAGATTCATACTGGGTAGGACACTGAAGGTGGCTGCTCCAGGTAAGGTGAGCCCCTCTGTTAACGTACAACTTGTTAAGCTTAGTCTCTTGACATCCCCAGATGCTTGACATCCTTGTCTTTCTTTTTCTGATCTCCTTTGGTGGCTAGCACACCTAAGACAGCTAAAGTTTCTCCTCACTTTTTTTTTTTTTTCCTTTTTCCTTTTTAAACCCAGGAAAACCTCAAGTGTGGTCCTCTTCCTCTGAAAAGGATCTCTATGCTCTTGATTCAGTCCCACCCCATCCTCCTGCTGAGATTAGTGACTTTTCTTTAAGGGCACCTCTTTTCTTCACTTCTTTCATCTTCTTTCCACCTTTCACCCATTTTCTTTGCAGCTCTTAAGAAAGAAAAAGAAGGGGCTGAGTAAAGAGGCTAGACAAAATGATCTTATGGCACTAGCTCTTCCTCAAAAGATTGTGATTTGAATTCCATGATTTTTGGAAAGTACAGAGCCGTCTACTGCCTTTTTTTTTTTAATTTTTTTTAATTTTATTTTCTTTTTCTTTTTCTGTTGAAATATTATTGGTCAAGTATCTGCATAAAATGAAGGAGAAACATCTGTGGTTCTCTGAGACAGCAGTGAGAGACAATCGGTTTTCAGTCTAATGTACATAATATTCTGCCCAGTTCTGAGCTGCTGCTGAAGGCTTACCATGGCCACATCAAACAAAGGTAATTCCTGATCTTTTTTATCTCTTTTCTTCTTTTTTCTTCCATGTGTATGCATTTTTAATTCTGCAATCCTGTTCTATTCTCACTGAGCAGTAACAAACACAGGTAAAGTGTGTCTATTCTAGAAAGGAGATGCCATACTTCAGAATATATCTTGTGCAGCCCCAATGCTGAACAAGCACTGCCTGGTACTGCCTACAGCAAGGACATAATGCTCATTTCTTACAGTATTTCTGTATCTGAGATTTGTCATCAGCTCTAATCTAATAGAATGCCTGAATATATCTTTGGAAAAGGTGGCTTTTTTCTTTTTTTTTAACTCATACTGTTTTGCCATATTACATTGATTACCTGTGTTCTAAAAATTGTCACAGCACACTTTATTCCCTCTCCTTGTTCAGCTGTTAAGCGCAGTATACTCTCCACTGAGTAGAAAAAAACAAAGTTTTCACACAGTTGGGATTCACTCACTAAAAAAGCATTGATATAAATTTGAGGGAGAACAAAGCTTCTCCACTGTCATTGCAAAACAGTTGATATTCAAAATACTGCAGTGTATGCTGAGAGGCTAAATTTTAATCTACTCTCTAAACAGGAAGAAAGAAAAGAAGAAAACAGGAATATGCTAAAAAATGAGTAGTGAATATTATCTGCTATCACTGTGAAGTCATTGCACTGAACAAGCAAAACACTGACCCTTGATTATCGAGGTCGATTGAGACATTCCCCAGCTTTGTTTGCATGTGAAACACATCCTGGTTTTTTTCAAAGTGACTGAAAAAAGAGAAAAGACAAATTCAAACTTCAATAACCTCATGGGATTTTTTTGAGAAAGCTTCTGTATATGACTTGCAACTATAACAGACACAGCAACAATAAAAAATATGGTCGTGAACAGAAAGCAAGTGGTTTTGTATTTATAATGTATGGATGATATGCGTATCTGAAGAGTTGATTAGACTACATAATGTAGCTGTTGCACAAGCAGCTAGAATTTAAATATATGATTATATAAATCTGAAAGTGAACAACTATAAAAAGTCATCTCTGTGATGATTTCATTAAAATGAAATATGTAGGTTTATTTATAACAACCAAATCAAGCCCAGAGTACCAGTATTTATACTCCACGAAATTTCCCTTTCCTTTGCCCTTGGGACCTGGCTACTGGCCATTTGCTCCCTTCTCTTTCACACATCCTCTGTGAGATTCTGATCTTTCTCTGTCTCATGTCTTCTGCTCTGGACATCCTACAATCCCTTAGAAGCTTGTCTTTGTGAGCAGACCCACTTGCTTCCCAGGAAAATTACAACTACCTTCAAAGCAGAGGTCATTCCATAATAACCACAGAATCCGTGATAAAGTTGGCAGGGACTTCTGAAGACTGTCTAATCCAGCTCAGGACGGGGTCTGGTTGACTTTTGAATGTCTCCAAGGATGGAAACTTCCCAGTCACACTGAATAACTTGTGTTTGACCACTCAACAAAATAGTTTTCTCATGTTTAAAGGAACTTCTTGTATTTCGATTTGTGATTACTGTCAGGCAGTACCACTGTAAAGAGCCTGCCAGCTTATTCTTCAGTCAGGTACTTTTAAATGTTGATAAAGTTGCCATGCCATAAAACATCACTACTCTAAATGAAGTACAACACAAATGGGAACCAGTGGGAACAAATGAGAATCAAATAGAGAGGCTATAAAACATTGGATTTGTTTGTTGGTTTTTTTGTTTGAGGAGTTTTTTCGGTTTTTTTGTTTTAGGTTTTTTGCTGTTGTTGTTGGAGGTTTTTTTTTTTTCTGTGTGTGGTTTTTGGTTTGGTTTGGTTTGGTTTTTAGGTGGAGGTGTTTTTTTGTTTTTGTTTTTGTTTTTGTTTTTTGTTGTTGTTGTTGTTGTTGTTGTTGTTGTTTGTTTGTTTGTTTTTTCCAAGTCTTTTAAAACATACTAATGAAAGACCTTATCCGAAAATTTCAAATATAAATAATTAATTATTTCACTAGCAGCTAAGTCCTCTCAGAGAAATCCTTTTCATAAAGCTTTTTACTTCATGATAAAAATCAGTTATAAAATCTACCTATGGTATAACATCGAGCTAGAATTTCTAGAAAGGTTTCTTCACTTTCAGAAGGCACAGACCTGCTGCTTATTTACAAAGAGAGATTATGCATAGGACCCTGGCAGCATGTACTATAATAGCCCACGTTTAAACCCTCTAATTAGTGTAGTATCAGTAGTGCCAGTTTACCATTCCCTCAGTCATAATGTCCTTGGATAACTAAAGACCATATAGTTCATTTTTCTAAGGAAGGCCTCTCCTTCCTTAATTCAGACACATCCAAAGATCTTTGTTGTTGTATCTCATGGTGGAGCATGAATGCTGATCTTCAGCTGCCCTTTTTCTGAACCTATGACTAGACATAAGCTGCAGCAATATGACCGTGAACACTGAGCAACAGTCTCACAGAATGAAAAGCTTGTTATTCCATTTGTCATTTGATGTGTCAACAAGCAAAATAAGTCAAGAATTTATCTATTTTATATGTAAAACTCTTAAAAAAAAAAAAAAAAAGGATTCAACGTGAGCATTTCTGTGGCTAAGGCATAAAAATTTATATCAATATCACCAAGATTTATAAATATGGACAACATGGTAAAAGATAATTAAAAAATCCTGAAAGCAAAAAATTGAGTTAGTGACTGAAGCCTACAAGAGGCTTTTTTAATCTGAATACAGAGGCATTAATATTTGATTATTTTAATTTCTGTACTATCCTAATTTTACTTCAGTCTGAGGAAGCATTTTCTGAGGAAAAAAAAAATCTGTGGATGCCAAAGATAATATGAATGCTTAATTTACAGAACTAGAGAAGAGTTTCACATGTATGCACAGGTAACCTCAGCTATGTAAATTCAGCTAGAAGAAACCAATTTTGCAAAAGCTAATATTGAACAGAGATATGATAATATTATATAAAATCTTGAGGCCTTTGTAACTATTCCAAATGCAATAGAAATGTGAATTTAAGATGGTTCCAGGTGCACGGTTCTGTTTTCAGACACGATCAGCTGATTACTCATCATCATCTGTTGCAAGCCAGCTGCTAGCTCACAGAGAGAGCATTGAAGTCAGTTTGGCTGAGCAAACAGAGTTATTTCTGAACTGAATGTCAATTGGCTTCCAAAGCAGTGAAAGTAGTAAAAGTGGTGATGTCAGTACCAGCAATCAAGCTGCAAAGAGAAGGTTTATTTCCTTCACCTAAATCATATTAAACTACAGCTTTGATTAACAATGAGACAATTTTTGCTTCACAGGTACAGGCTTCTACTTACACATTAGGACTAAACTATACCAATTATAGATCAGAAAGAGATGGGAATTGGTAAAAAAAAAAAAAAAAAAAAAAAAAAAAAAAAAAAAAAAAAAAAAAAAGAGTATTGTATAATGACTTAATTTCTCTATTTTTACTGAAAAGAGAAAAAGGCATAACCACATTAAATTCAATATTTATTTTATTTTTTTCCCCCATGGTTTTCACAGTTAAGCACAAGGGTGCTAAAATATAAGTATTTTGGAAAACCTCGGCAGATAGAGGTGCATGGGTGTAACAAAGTATATGTTCTATAAGTTTTGATTCATTGGGATACATATGCCCGTAGATCATATTCAAGAATGACAACTCTAGTGCTTTGTTCAGGAAATGCTGACTAAACTGCAAATGTACAGAGCAATTGTATGTTACTTATATAACAGGCAATTCCATCAATCACATTAATATTTGTAATTTCCAGAATAGTTGCAGGTTGTCTGGAGTTGCTGTTAATTTCTCAGCTACACGTTGGGAAATATTGACAGGTAGAGATAGAAAGTTCTCAAAACCTGCCTGAACAGAGGAATGTGTCAGGCAACTTAAACATCACCTTTGAGTTTTGAGTAACCATGAGCAACATTAAAAGAAATACAAAAGCAGCAAGTCCACAGGTTAAGAAAGAATAAACTAAGTAATAAAAAGAGTGCTGAAAACTTGAACCTACATGGGACTATTTAAGAATGAATTCCAGATTGAAAGTCATATGAAAATTAATGCCTCCACACATACACACACACTCTGAAAAAGGAGTAAAACCCACAAAAATCACAAAAACCCAGCCCTCCAAAAACAAAAAACAAAAACAACAACAAAAAAAACCTTTGACAAATACTTGAAAATAATTTTTAACTTCCTAATTTTGCGCAAAACCTCATGATGCCATCTGAGTAATGATTTTTTTCAATCTGCAGTAGGATTGGTAGCTCTACAATGTTCATGTGAGTAATATGCCTCTTTGCCACTGAAAAAGAAGAATATTTATTACTCTCACATGCTCAAGGAGATGTGAACTTTGCTCATTACCTTTCTAAAATAATGTACAAATATATTAATTTTTCTTAGAGTTTTTCTTTTCCACCACACCTCCAAAACTAAAAAAACAATATATTAAAAAAAAAAAGCATTCATATCAGACAGGATCTACTAGAGATAAACTATTATTAACCCTCTCCTGGTGTACTGAAAATTCATCAACACTGGTCAGACTTTGAAGCAGTGAAAAATGCAAAACCTATAAGTACTACTAAATGTACCTTAAAAAAATATATCTTCAAACAGTGTCCACTTAATTTAAACAACCATCTGGCTGTCTTCTTAATCGCCTGACCTAATTGCAAGGTGGTCATTTGGCATATGTTTCAAGATGATATTCAGGTAGATGAGGTCACCAAGAAAAGCATCTGTTTCTTATCACAAAAATAATTAAACAATTAAAGCAGTGAGATACCTCTGGGATATGTATGGAGTCCCTAGTTAAAATTCCACAAACTAAATCAAGGTATGATTACACTTAATTTTCATGCCTCTGAAGAAGCTTAATTGCTTTTTGGCTACAGTTGAATCAGTCCTGTAGAATCCCTACAGACTGCTTAGCCAAAACAAATATTTTTCACTAGTCTATTGCCATAGACACAAGCAGCAATGCCTTTCTTTAGGCACTAGAAAGAAAAAAATGTTGCATGGATACCTAAATGCCCAGATGGGAAAAATTAATTGAGAAGTTCTTTGTTTTCTTCTGATATTTTACCTGTGGTGGTTATCCTGTTACGAGGTTGTGTAAATATGCAGCGAGAAATGGCAACAAATAGCTATTAAAGACATTTACCATGTAAAATGTCAGATAATTGTTCTGACAATTAAAAACATATTAATTGACTCTGTAGTGGATTCTTTGGTGGTTTGTTTTGTTTTTGTTTGTTTGTTTCTGACTTTTTTTTTTTTTTTTAGACCAGAAGGGAGATCTTTTATTTTTGCCTTTAACAGTTGTAAAATTGCTAAAAAAATATTAAAATGAAATGAATGCTGAAAAGCCATGTATATTGATTTTGATTTTATGTTGACTTTTGTTTTGTCCAAATGCACAACAGAGCAAGAGTTAGCTAATTTTATGTAGCATCTGTAGTCAATAAAAGTGCGTTTTTAAATTAAAATTATGCTTCAATTGACATATTTTACCAATAACAAATAATTAAGAAAATTAAAAAATATATATAGTAGCAATTGCTATTTGAAGTAAGTGATGGTTTTTACGGCTCTGTGTCTTTTTACAGTCTGGAGGATTTACTTCTGGGAACAGCATAGCAAAATTCACGATAGGCTTCTATAGTTGAACTTATGTGATGTTGTTTCTCTGGCAATCAGAAGGCAAGCACAACTTTAATTATAGGAATTCAGGCAATTCAGATTTCACTCAGTATTGTATAAATATGGGCATTTAAATATAGTATGTGTTTCAGTGATACAGGTCTACTATTATATCCTGTTAGTCTAAAAAATTTTTGTGGTAGAGAAGTTCCACAAAATAATTATATGCCACAATCACACATTTTTAAAAAAGTTCTGAAGGATGAACCTAACTAAAATGTTTTACTGTTACTATTCTAGGAGACCAAGATTCCATTTATGTTCTTGAAATTGTCTATTTTTTGCTTCTTTTCTGTTCTGTTTCAAATCAAAATATTCAATAATTTTATTTAGCTTTTATATGGCAGTCTTTATCAAGCCTCTGGTACAATTGTCTTATTTCTCTTATTTGAATACATATATTTAAGTTCCACAATAAAACTCAGTATTCTGAGTGGGAGTATGCTATTGTTTTCTATGTTATACATTATGTAAACTGCATTCAGACCTATTTATTTATTTATTCTTCATTTTAGTTTCTACCTGTTATTCGTTAACCTTTCTGTGGTTCATTTCCACCATTGGAGAGTGAAAAAATATTTTTCTGAGCAATATAGACAGGAACACTGATAATTCTTTTGACAAATTTAAAATTTAATATATGAATGTCAATGTTTTGTTTTTTTTCCTCTCACTGAATGCTTTCTTGCATTTATGAACAGATCAATTCACATGCCAGCATTTTCCCATTCCTCCAGCTTTAGCAGATCCAGTAATATCTTATTGTTTCTATTAAATGGAAGCATACCAGTCAGTTTTCATTGGAGAAGTAAATTTCATGATCATTTTCTGTAGATGACCCTGAATTATAGCATATATGTATTTTCATATTATGTCTGAGTTTATTTGCACTCCTTCGAATGCGGGAAGGGACTCCAGTCAGCTACACCATCACTGTAGGACTCTGAGTAAGCTCAAGGACTCTGTATATTTCCACTGTCTGCTGCATTATGTTCTCTACTTTCCTAGATGGTTCTGAAACTGGAGTTCTTTCTTTTTATCATTTGCAGAAATAAACATGAGGTAAGGAATAAAGAATGATTTTGGAATGATAAAAAAAAATAAAAATTCCACCTTATTAACAGCCTTTCCAAAGATGAAATGGCATATTTTTTTCAACTTTCTTACTGAACTTATGAATGCTTAACAAGATAAGCATATAATTTTAGATACCATTACCCAAGGAAGAAAACTTCAGGTGCCAACCATGTAATCAAACTATTTTTTTTCTGTTGTTTTCTTTTTAAACCATATTAATGGTTTGAACCATATTAATATGATTAGTGAGTGAGTAATGTAAAAAGTAAATATTCTTGAAATTGCTACTGGAGGGACAGGAAAGTCTGCAATAAATTCAGAAATCAAGATGGCTTAGAATTTGTATGTTTTCTAAAAGTTATTGTGGGAAGATTTTTTTTTTTTTTTAACACCAGTTATTTACAGTTTAGGTGATAGGCATATCATAAAACTAAGTTATACTGAGAAGATAACATATATCTTTAGAAGATTCACAGTTCCAGGCTACACAGAATAAAAAGGGTATATGCTATCTTCAGTCTTGAAAATCTTTTCAATGCCAGGAAATAGATAGATTTTATCTATTGGAAATAAAGTCAAGATTCTATCTTATCTAGGTTTCCATTTCACCTGTCATTTCTCAGATTTGTCATATTTTTCTCTACAAACGGCACCCATCAGTCCTTTGGTAGTGCTGGGAAAAAGCAGAAGGCGAGTCATTGGTGTTGGGACAGTTCACCCCCCTGAGTCCCAAGGCATGTGTCTTCTCTTTCCATACTGCATGTGCAAGACACCAGACAACTGTTGCCATGGTTGCACAACTACTCACTGGCTCCGTTTTTCTGAATATTTTGTGCCCAGGTTTGTCGTAGTAAGTGGATGATTACTGCTGGTGGTGCTTATGCAAGGAAACAAAGAGCAGCAAGTGTTATGCTGCTATGTAAAGTATATTTCAGGTATGCCTACTGCTTTGAAGGAAACATAATTTAGTGCCGTCATTTAGTCATTTAGAGCTAATCTTTCCATCTTTGGAGGCATCCCATTAACTGAAGCATAAATTTCCACTCATTGTCCAGAACAAAACATAGATCTCCATGAATCTTCTAGAGGAAAAAATCAATATAACACTGGATTTGGATACAGTATGGTTTGAACATGGAAAACTTACTTTTTTGAAATTATTTCATTTTTATTGAAGCTTATTTTTTCCGGGTAGATGTGGAACAGGCTTAACCTAGATCCAGTAAATCAAGCAGAAAGATTTGGTGGATATCATCAGACATTGTTGCAATGTCAAAGATCACAGAAATCAGTACTTGCTTATTCTATTTTGGATGGATAGACAGTTTTCCATATTGAGGCACATAACTCTGACAGATCAGCTAATGGGCCTGGAACCTGTGAGTGAAGTATGCATGGACTGACTCCAGTCCTATACACCAAGCCACTGGATAATTTTTCCTGATATAATATCTCAGACTATGGACACACATTAGTGTTATCATCTTAGACACCATTCAGTGAAGGACAAAGTCTTAAAATGTTAGCATAAACCTAAATATCAGAACTTCTGCATCAGTAAATCTGTCAAATACATATAAAATTAAGTGGAATTGTAGAAGTGAAAAGGTGGATTTGTCGTACAAGCTGTCATATAAACCCACATTTTCTAATATATTTAACCTAGATGTAATCCTCTTAGTTCTCACTTTGGATGTTTCTCTTCTATTATTTTTGTTCTCAAGGCTGGAACAAACTAAATTCTTATGTCTATTCCTTCTTTTCTTTGGACTGAGAAAAGGGACTGCTTTATTTCAGAGGTAGACCATTACATCTTAAAATATATATTTCCTTCTCAGAGTGCTTTATGCAGAAAAGCTGAGCCTGCGGGATAAGAACCAGATGGAAAAAAAAGTTTGGTAAGCTGTTCCTCCCTTAGCATTCAGTAGATATTCAGACAATTTTGATGAATTTGCACAGCTATAGGGAACAACATATATTATGATGTAAATGCCATCAAATATGACATATGCTTAAAGTTCTGTGTATAAATAAATAAAACATATTGAAAAGCCTGCTGCTTACACCAGCTGTTTATTTCTCACAGTGTATAAATGCCAGAGGAAAAAAGCAAAAAACCCAAAAACCAAACCAAACCAAACAAACCACAACTTGTTTTTGCAGTGTTTTCATATTGAGTTTCGAGTCATAAAGCAATTAGTAATCTAAAATCAAGATTCTTAGCTGCATTGGGGTCAAGTCCTGTGAGTGAATTGCTACATTTTTGTTGAAAAAATGTGAAATGCTTTGCATTAAATGGACAGAAAATTATATCTTCTTTGAAGATTGCAACCTGACTGAAAGAAAATATATTTTGCCAGGACCTTTTAAGGAACTCTTGATAATTCATGGGTCAATCCATATAGGTATTTAGTACCTTATTGAGGTCAATGCAAAAAGCTTTAGATGACATCCACAAGTTGTCCATCAGTTCTCAAACATCAATTTACTTCACTAGTGATTCAGCGACTGAAAAAAAAAAAAAAAAAAAAAAAAAAAAATAAGTGAAAAAAACCCCAAAAACCTGAAGTAGAAAGAGTAGGGAATTTCTTAGAAACAGGGTAGTTGAGCACTAGCAACATCACAGCTTCCAGTGCAGCACCTGGAGACTGGTAAAAGCAGTGGCTTGCCTTGACATTCAGCTTGCATTTTGCTGCCAGTGACCAAAGAGGAAGAAATAATCTGTTCTGTGAACAATCTACTGTGGTGAAGTATTCAATGTGATTGCATGCTTTCACAAGTGTAACTGCTTACTGAAAGAGAAAGATGTTAAAATCATAAAATGTAGAAAATCTAGATATCTAGAAAAAAAGTTCTACTCCACCATAGAATTCCAACTTACTATGTACATTTTGCAGTTATGTTTACTTCTAAAAAAAAGTATCTTTATTTTCACAGGGATTTAAAGAACCAGATTTATTTTGGTGAATTGAGTTAATGCCTGATTTAACTCCCCAAGCAAAATTCCCCTTGCGTTGAACCAGGGTCTTTCTAGATTAAAATATGCAGAGCCTAGTTTTTGTGATTTTTGGTAATGCATCCAAATTACACAAATAAGAAAAAATATAAACAATCTGTATGCCATTTATACTATTTTCCAAAGAGTTTCATACTTAATTTCCTCTGTTTCACTGTCAGAGATGTCCAGTAAATGTCTTATTAACACAAATAAGATATTTGCCATAGACTGTGAAAATCTGAACTAAGTCTTAATCCTCAGTCTCTGATTATTAGTTTTACACTCTGCAGAACCAGGATGAACAAATTTAGATCTCACTTCAATGAAAATATATAATGTAATGATTTGGCTAGGTTTTGAAACTTTTGCATCTGTGAAAACTCTTAATCATAACCATTCCCCTGAAAATCTGCCTTTAAAATTAAACTAAAAAGCATATAACAAAAATATGGCCAAGACAGTAAGTTCTGCAGTGGCTGCTGCTAAAATTCCAGTTTCAGAGTGGTGGTTCTTATTGCCTTTTGATAATACATTCATCACAGGGAATAATGCAACAGAGTTGAAGGGTAAGTCATGGCTTACCTCTTCTTGGCACTATGTGCATTCACTTGCAATCAGTAAGCATCAATCTTTACATTTCAAAAAATTTAAATGTAAAGTGAAAATAATGCTTTCATTACTGCAAGCCTTCTTAGAGGAATTAATATCCTTTTCCATATTTCATGTGTTCCAGAAAACATTAAATGGAACATTTAAAACTTCCATTTTATAAAGGGGTTACAGTTTTCTTTGCTGCTCTTGACAGATTTTGTTATTCATTGGCTTGCTGTCATCTGATCTCAAAGCAGAGACATAGGTCTGTGTGCATAATGCAAAGAAATAATTATTTTTCATTAAAAATTTAGCTTGCATTTACATCTCTAGAGCAAACATTAATCTTGACAATAGGCCAGTTAACATGTGGGGGGTACATTTCAGGCTTGCTTCATGAGACATGACATTGGGAGGACTGGTTTGGGTTTTTGTTTTTGCTATAAAGTTGGAATTTGCAGAGTGATTTTTTTCTTTTTTAATCTTGTAAATCACCCATATTGAAAGAGTTTACTTTCATCTTCATCAGTTTCTTATTTTTCTGCCACTGCTTCTTTCCTGCAAACTGTGCATTTGAAATTTAAGAAGCAGATGAAAAAGTTCTCGTTCTTCTATTTTGAAGTGTAGTTCTTATAATTTATAATCCCACCACATTTAGGAAAATCGTTATTATAATTTCCTAATCTTTCAAGGAATTTGAGCTCCATATAGATTTCCTGGAGAAAATAGAGAGCTCTTTATACCAAAATTGAGGGTTCCATGCTTTTCAGCAAAGAGGAGAGAGCATGCTGCCTAGAATCTGGGAGTTAATGCTTAATTTCTTCATGGCTGATTGTTTTCAGAAAAAGGTTTAAAATGACTGACCCTTTTTTTCCCCCCGAAAAATACTATATTAGGAGTTCTTCACTGCAACCAGATACATATGGCTAGAGCTACCTTAATTGCTTTGTTTATTTTTAAGTTTTCTCTTTTGTCTTTGATGATTTTTATTTTACAGTGATATACTCGTTAGTGCTATACTGCTGAGATGGTTAGGGGAATGGAGCACGTGATAGATGAGGAGAGGAAAAGGGAAATGGATTTGTTTAGTGCAGAGGTGATGTGACTAGGCAGAAGAGCACTGGCTTGCTGCAATCAGCTATGCTAATGAGCTACCACAAAGAAGAAAGCAACAGACTTCAGATATTAGTTGTAAATGGCAAACTGCAAAGAGATGTAGGTATTGGACTTGCATGGTGGGTTTTTTGTGGCAGGGGGAATACAGGGGTGTCTTCTGTGAGGAGCTGCCTGAGCCTGCCCTTGTGTACAGTGGAAGCAATCCCAGCCGCTCCAGGTTGGACCCACTGCTGGCCAAGGTCGAATCAGTCATTGTCAGTGGTCGTGCCTCTGTGATGGCACATGAAAGAAGGGAAGATAAATATGTGCAATCAGCTGCATCTGGAGAGAGGAGTATGTGAGAAAAAAGCCCTGCAGATGCCAAAGTAAGTGCAAAATGGTGCAGACCACAGTGAAGCAGCTGATCCCCTGCATACCCTGGAGGTCCATGGTGAAGCAGATGTACCCCTGCAGCCCGTGGAGGATCCCACATCAGAGCAAGTGGATGCCTGAAGGGGTCTGTGACTCTGTGAGAAGCTTGTGCTGGAGCAGGCTCCTGGTAGGACCTGTGACCCTTTAGAGAGAGGAATCCTCTCTTGTTGGAGCAGGTTTCCTGGTAGGTCTTGTGACCCGGCAGGGGACTCACACTGAAGCAGGTTGTGCCTGAAAGACTGCACATCATGGAAGTGACACATACTGGAGCAGTTTGGGATGACCTGCAGCCCATGGGAAGGACATGTGTTGGAAAAATCCATGGGGGGCTGTCTCCAGTGGAAGGAATCTCATGCTGGAGCAGGGGAAGATTGAAGGATCTCTCTGTAAAAAGAAAGGACCAGCAGAGATACTGCACAATGAACTGACCACAACCCCCATTTCCCATCTCACTGCACCTCTCAGAGGAAAAAAGTAAAGAATTCAGACTAAAGTTGAGCCTGGGATGAAGGGGGAGATTTGATTGTATTTCTCATTGTCCTACTCTGGTAGGATCCTGAAGTCCAATTGTTAATCTGTCCCTGTCAAGTGCATCATTAAGCCATGGCCCTAAGTGACTAATTTTTTAGTCTAATTTTTTTTAATCTAATTTTTTTTTCCATATCTTCAGGGGTGGTGACTGCACCACTTCTCCAGGTATCCTGTCCCAATGCTAGACAACACTTTCAGTTATTATCTTTACTCCTAGTATTAAATCTAAACCTCCTCTGCCACAACTTGAGGCCATTTCCTCTTATTCTAGCACTTGTTAGTAGAAAGAAATGATGGATATGCATCTCCCTGCAAACTCATTTCAGGTAGTTTTAGAAAGTGAGTCTGTTTTTCCCATGACAGCAACTGGTGAAGGATCTCTCCTTGCCCTTATCTTGACCCATGAGCCTTTCATTATAACTTTCTCCCCTGTCCAACTCATAGAGCAGCTTTCTTAAGCACCTAGTATCCACTCAGCCGAACAACAGCCGAAAAATAGACACCATAAAGGTGGTTAAGGACCAGTGGTTAAGAGCCCAGAAACACCATGAAATCTCAATCCTTGAAGCCTTTTGTATTTTAACTGACGACAATCCTCAACAATCCAAGCTAACTTTGAAGCTAGCACTGTTTTTAATAAGGGATACATTAGGTGGTCCAGAGGTAGTTACTGAAGTAGTTTATGCTATGATGTCATATTTGAAGGAATTCAAAATTCTTATTTTCAGAATTCACCACAGATTAGATTTCTGAGCATTGCCATCATGCAAATATATAACAATCCTGGCAATCTTCTGTGACAAATAAATAAATACATAAATAAAAGTATATATATGTGTGTGTGTATATATATGTGTGTGTATGTATATATCAATCAAATCAAATAAGCCTTCTTTACAAAGAAAAAAATATTCTATTTATTTCGTATTGAATGGCTAACAGAGACAGTCCTTTGCAGAATGGAATTTCAATGTTTCTTAAAATAAAGGACAAAAGAGCCACATTACAGCATGGATGTCAGTGAAGATGACTGCTGCATGATTTTTAATGTGGAGTGTAAGGCTTTAAAATCAACTCACCATGGAGGCTCATGAACCCTTGTTTTGGCAGGAGGAAGGAAACAAAAAGAAGATGCAGAGTTTGCCCCTTTAAGTAGCAGTGCAACTTTTTACAAGATAAAAGTAGGCCATAGTCATGGCCTCATTTCAAGCTCTAATGATACTTCATATTGATGTCTCAGAGCAGCTCGTATTATTTTCTCTCAAATGATGATTGAAAAGAATGTCTTTCTCCCAAAACCAATCTATGTCATATAAGGCTGATGCCAGTTGCATTCATGTATTAAGAGTTGAATCTCCCAACAAAAAAGTTTTTACCACTTGGGACCACACAAGGGCTGTATCAAATTCAGGATCAAGGTTGATATAGGTTCATATTTTAGAGATTACAATTACACAAAAGTCTTTTCCTTCCTGCCTTCTTGGTATTATAGGTGTCAATTTATATTCATGTCAGCCTACAACTACAATCTTACAGCTCTAAAACCCATGGTGGATTCTGTCAGCATGTCTCCTGAAAGGGTGAGAGGAAACTGAGTACTTTGATATGTCAGATGAGACATGTCAAGTTCTCATAGCTACTTACAAACATTTGCATGTTTCTTGTATCTGTTTTACAAGCAACTACCATGCATTTTGTCTACAGAAAATGTCACTTGATGACAATGTTTTAATTCTCTTCTACTGAGGGAGAAATGTTTAGAGATACAGAAATCCTTAACTAGGTATTTCAAGGGAGAATAATAACATGCTAGCCTTATTTAGAGAAGAATCAGCAGCACAGGATGTTTTCTTTTAGAAATCTTTGACAAATGCCTTGTAACCATAGAAATGATTTTGGAGACAGCAGGAGTAGCTAAAATAGATTAAATTAATGTGCTAGGCTCACTTTCTCACAGCATGTTTCACTGTAATTGATTATGCTATAGCCAAACTTAAATCACTAATATCTGTGACGATAGAAGAAAATTAATATTTAATAAACTCTTTTGTTCAGCTGCAATAAATTAATCTATTGGAATAAGCTATAATTTGCAATAAGCATTTAAAGAACTTTTTCTACCTGGAACACTTTTTTGTGGAACCTGTAAGTATGAAAATAATAAGAAAAAATATTTAACAGATGAGAAAATAATTGATTAATTATGCAAACTTGTATTCATTTTTTACTTATAAGTATTCAGTAATATATTTGATTTGAAAAATAGATGTCCCATGACTAATTTAAACTTAATCTTGCAGCTGTATGGGTCTTTAAATAGTCTGGTTTTACAAGAAACAAATCCCCAAACCAGTACCTATTTGTACTATAATAGGAGAGAATTAGTCAATAAAAACCTGTAATTGTGATTAATGCTAGAGATGAGCAAAAAAATCTATGATTCCAGAGAATATAGAAGATATTTTTTGGAGGTAGTCTTAATAGAATGAATTCATGTGTCCCATGCTATAATTGGAGTTGGAATAATCAATAAAAGAAATCATTTTGACAGGGTAAATCTAGTGTCCAATAATAAAAAGAAAATTGGAACACAATTTTAGAAAACCTGAGTAGCTGATAAATGTAGAAAGGAATTCCAGCAAAATATGTTTTACTAGGAACATGGTGTAAACAGAGGAAAGAAAGCAACTTAATACTAGAGAAAAATCAGGTTGATGCTATTACTTGTCAGAAGACTATTTTTTATATTGTTTTACATTCTTCTGATTAATTATGCACCAATTTAAGGTATTTTGTTTCTAGGAGATATTGTTTTCTTCTTGATTTGTCAGTGTAATATCAAGGGAATAATAAGACAGACAGGAGCAAGCAGATGAACAACAAAGAGACTCTTTACCAGGTTCCTTGAATCTCTTATCCTCTTTGTTTTTTTAACAATGCCCACCACCACACCCCACATCCCCCCATCCCCACATCTCAGATTCACTTTACTCAAGAATTCTAACTGTTTTGAAAGATATAGAAGGTATTTGTTTACAAAAATTCTACTTTCACACAATTACATATAGCCAAGTAAGGATTTCTGCTAAGAGCTGTCCACTGAGAAATGGTAAAACAATATCCAGATGATTAAACAAATACTCCCTATAAAAGCTGCCACCATTTCACTAAATTAGCAGTTGTACCTGTTTCATTATAAACGAAATCACTGTGGTTTATTTCCTAAAGCATTTCTGTTTTATTACTTAGTTATAATTTTTTCATAGAAACATCTCTTTAGCATACCTCAAATTTTTGATTTTTCTATTCTGTTGAAAAATAAAAAAATAAATGTTAATTTACTAATTTGATTTACCTGTTTTTGAAAAAGAAACAGTTAATTATATAATGTACTACATATGCCTTGTAAAATTGTAGAAAAGGTCATCTCCATGGTGGAAACATCTTGCTGCATATAGAATTCTCATGTGTGGAATTCTCTGCAGATATGTTCTATTTTCTGTTTTTTGTTCTTCAAGTACATTTAGTCTGTCTCTAGATCAGGACATCCAGAATTTCTTTTTCCCTTGCTAACCTGGGTTTGCACATTGATTTGCCCTGTTCTAAGACACTGTGTCCTAGGTAATGAGGGAAGCAGCCATGCTTAAAGAAATTGCATGCTTGATCCAAGAGCATAACAGTTAGTGCAGTCAATCAGAATAAAACCATCCACACAAGGTGAAGAGAAGTTAGCTTTTTTATTAAGTGCATCAAACATAGGTTTGAAGAATTTGTGGCAGTGTCCATGAGAGCTATTTTTAAAACAACAAATGATTTAGAGTCATTGAAAAGTAATTATGACTCAGAGAAGTTAGCAATTTTACTAGAACATATTCAACTGATCTTCAGTGAGGTCTATAATATACTCACTTAAAGAAAAAAAAAATCAACTAAATAAGGATAATATTCCCTTAAAGAAAGCAGAAAATATTCCAGAAAGAAATTGAAGAAAAGAGAAGTATTTTTGTGATAGGAAGAGGATATGCTGTAGAAGTCACCAGAGACATGGAATTTTTCAATAAATTATTTCAGAAATTAGATTAATAAAGGCCTGAGATTCTGAAGAAAAATATTATTTTACCATAGAGATTCCGTTTGATTGAACACATTACAAGTTAGGGAGCCTATTCTTTCCTTACACTGCCATTTGAATGTTTTATAATATAAAAGTCTAAGTTGGAATCATGGAGAGTATTCCATTTCTTCGGATGGGCAAATGAGTTGTTGAAAATATTGGAATTCAGTTTGAGGTTTTATTGATTCTGGTAATATTACTGAGAAAGACCTGAACAATCAATATTATAACCACTCAAAAGTCAGAATAGATAAAAAAGATATAAAATGTCAAAGAAATCAAAAGCTACATCATGAAATGTAGGTACGAAAAGCAATAGTCCTAACATTATGGGAATTTAAATGATGGGAAGGAGTAGAAGAGGACACTATTAGTCTTAACATCCTGCTTAAGGTTCCTACACCATTGTTTTTGGACAGGATGTGCTCCACTTGCAGAAGTTAATTACATAACTGGAGAAAGGAAAGGGAGGTATTGATGCATACAGTACAAGAACATGGAAATATCCTGCAGACACCTTGCCCTTCTGGGGCTGCTGCAACCATTCAGACACATTATCAGTACCATACAGATACCATATAGATAACATTATCAGTAAAATCTCACTGAATACTTCTCATTTTTGGAGGAAAAAAGACAGTCAGCTACAGATAAATGAGCAGATATGAGTACATTCCATGGACTCATCTGTGAGCAGTCACCATACCTACCTAAATGTATGACCTTCTACATGAAATCAGAAGCATGCAAATCAGCAAGTAGATATTGATGAGATTTTAGTAAGCGAAACACAAATGCCAAAATCTGTAACATATCTGGTTCTGTCTATTTTTAAGTGGCAAACACTGAAAATATCATACAATCCAGCACAGTGAAAAACCATTAGATTCCTCTCTGTGAATTTCTTATGGGAGTTCAAAAATAGCAAGTTTGAAATTTATTAACAAAGTTTCTTTCCTCTCTGCCACCATTCTGTTTCTCTCTCAACACGTGAAATTCTAACAAAATTTAATGGGATGTTCATTGTCCATGGCAAATATTGGTTACATATAATAAATGGAAGAGATACAGAAGAAAGAAGAGAGGTGTATATTCACATTCACTGTAGCTAAGGACTAATTTAATTTCTAATAAGCTGATAAAGTTCTAAAATCGGCTTGTAAAGATTATTGTTGGGAAAAAGATTCCTTCATTATTTCAGAGAGGGACTACTTTGTGCCTATGGGTTATAAGAATGGCAGCCACTCTAGAATTTCAGGAGTTGCTTGAGGACATAAAGGAAAGTTGCAGCATGCAACTAACCATGCAAGCGCTGTTGTTGAACAGTGGGTATGTATTAAGCTGTCTTTCAGAATTATCCTGCTCAGTTCCATGTATCATTTTTGTAATACCACGTGTCTTTACTGGTACTATCTGTCCTTAGTGCAAAAAGTAAGACAAAGTTTCAAGATAAATGTTTTCCAAAGATTTGAAGTATTGACGAAGGACTGCTGCAATTCAGATTTATGAAAGGGCTTCTAAGGTGTTCAGTGAGTTAAGTGGCAGTGCTCTCTTTTGGATTTACCTAGGTCTGTTGTATGTATTTAAAAGGTTGGAATTTAAAACAATAATCAAATTAGAAATCCTGTGGGAAATAGAATTCAATGCAGAGAGGAATCCCTGTAGTATAAATTAATTTGACTCCCATTATACAAATAAGGTAGATTAATTTAGAAATTTGTATCTTCACAAAATTGCAAGGAATTAATTATAGGTCAGAAACTGAGGAAAATAGAGATAATTTACTCATGCTGAGAAAATAATATTCCATTTTAGCAAAAAAAACCTCAAAATTATAGGGGACAGACTTTTCTTTGTACTCCTTGAATAGTACTGTTCTATTAATTTGTATGTCCTTCAAAGGGAGATTTTTTGTGGTTGGTTCTCAAAGTAAAGCATTAAATATTCAAATAAGAAATTAAGAAGATAAGAGAAAATGAGGAAAATGCTATGTAACAAAATAAACTGAAGTCCTGAAGTGGAGATGACTGATTATCAAGAACTAGTTAAGCTGTAAATATACAGAGATTCACTAATTTTGGTTTCAGGGGAGACTATTTCTCGAGGTAGGATGAACAAATTAGATCCAAACACTTCAGCTTTTGTCTACAGAAAAATGGTGGGTTTCATTTGCACCTTTACATTAACCAAAAGAATTGAAAAACAATGTAGCAATAACTAGACTGACAACTTGAGAAGGAAATTGTCACTCCTCCTGTAAATATCAGAACTGAGAAAATCTAATTTCTCCTTACACATTTATTTGCAGGGATGGTGACAAGCTGGGTTTTTTGGTGTGGTATTTCTGCCACCTGATAAGATTGCAGATGTTAGAGTTTGTCATTACTAGGATTGCAGTCAGGTCCTGGCAGCGTTTAGATGTGTGTTCTGAAGGCAAGGTTTGTAACCTTGTTCTGCCACTCATTGACCTGCAGTTGCAGGAGGTGTTAAGAAAACAGGGTTCTGTTATTAGTGGTGAGTGCCTTATTGTTTTAAGCAATGTTTTGTAGCATCAAAGAATGGGGGACAAGGGAGAAGACTCTCACTGTTTCTGATGCTAGGTTTAGAATGTTAATACTTATGCATTTTGAAAAGTTCATAGTTCTCAGAGGAATTAAAAAAAAAAAATAAAAATTTCAGTGCGTTGAAAGCAAGTGGTTGGGTCTTTATGCACTAGCCATGCCGTATGTTGAGTTTCAGCTTAAGAAAAGCCAATCAAAACAATAGATATAAGTTTTCCATATATGAAAAGTTGGCATATTTCCTCTTAGAGATAAAGGCTGTATATCTTGGGGTATCTCTTTCAGTTAATCAGACTGACTCATCATTTTTACCAGAGAAGAAAAATAAAATATAAGCCTGAAGAACACTTTCCTCCTTGCAAAATTACTGAAAAATTAGCTGACTGGGTAAAATGTTTGAAGTCAATGAAAAATACTGTTTACCATGGCTGAAACTGCCTTTGAGAATGCTTTTGATTCACCATCTCTCCTTAACGTGAGTGAATACTTATGGTCCATGAGGATATGTGGAAGTCAATGTGATTTAAAATGCCCTTTACTACTTTGGGAGGATGAAGATTTTAAAGCTGGCACATGCCATTAGCTATCTGTGTGTAAACCTTTGATAGTTTATAGTCAGTTTTAGCTCCATGTGGTCGGAGTAAAGTAAAGTGGAAAGCGGAGAGCAGGAGAGGGGAAGAAAGGACTGTGATCTCAGCTCATTAGAGGTTGGAACATAGATGGACTGTCCAATAGCTGGAACCAGAGCTCTGAAGTATTCTTGGGTTCCTTCTTTTTTATATTCAGTGTTAAGATACTGATTTGATATTCTTTAAATATTTTGAGAGTACTTTTGAAACATTGTCTGACTGTTTTTACAGTTTTTAAATATGGTTTTTATATATAGTGTAAATGATCAAGGAATTCTTTAAAACTGATAGAAAACAGTACAGAATTTCTAATGGAAAATTGCTTCTTTAAATCATGTAATGAGTTTTTTTTTTTTTCAAGAACAGTTTCCATAATTTAAAAAATGGAAAACTTCAGTAGTTTGAAACATCTGGGTGATGATCTGCAGCTAAGTTTGAGTGGCAAACATGAATATAAGTCTTCATTTTGAAGAGTAGATAATGTTCTTTTTAAAGAAGAGGAAATTAATAAAAACAAAGAAAAAAGATATTTCTGTTGCAGCGTTGATCTGTGGAAGGTACAGGCTATTTTCTGTAAACTCTAAGCAGAAAAGTGAAAATGGCTGTAAGTGCTGCCTTTTGCACCCAGCTGTCTCCAGTTCCTCATGAAAGTAAGGTTTCCACCTTCACACAATATTGACATGAAAAATAATTGAGATATTATATATATACACTTTGGTATATATTTAATCCTAGTTTATCTTTCATGCATGATCTTTCTCTTAGAGCAAATTACACAAATTGAAAACAGTCTCCATATTAATTCTACTGTGAAGTTAACAATGAATAGAAAAAAAAAAGGAAAATAATGACAGCTCCTCTGTAATATTTCAGTCTTTCTGTATTAACTATGAGATGTAAACAGAACAAATCAGCTTTTATCTTACAAAAATGTTGCTCTTTAAAGGTGTATGACATTAAAAATGCATGGGTTTGTTAATATTAAGGAAGATAATGTTTTGGTTTTGGTTTTCTTCCTGGTACTCATAATCATTACACATTTTCTAACCTCTTAGCTGAGATAATCAATTATTCTATAAATTCTAGAACTTTACTGTTTTGGTGCAGATAGTCAGGAGTCCTTCACAGAGAATAGAACTAGCCCAAACACCAGAATTAGCTCTCCAGGGAAAATTTGGCAATGGGAAGGTTGGCTTAGATCCAAGATGGAGTTGAAAGCTGAAATTTTAAGATGCATTCTAAAAAGAAAACAAAAACATTAAAACTTTTTCTTTGCATATATAAAACATGAATTCTTTTATAAACATATTGATTAAAAATTTATTATAATTTATTATAATTTAATAAATTTGTTATAGGAAGAAGTTAATTTGATGCCAGAAATTAAATTCTACAACCTTATTAAACACATGAACAAAACAATGGCATAATATTTTAAGAAACCTTCTTGAGTGGAAAACAGGGCACAAATTGAATCACCAGTGAAAACCTGTTTCAACTTTCTTGTGCAATTTTATTTTCAGATGGTTCCTTTCTGTTACAGGAAAAGTAAACCTTCTTTTCTGGTTATACATTTGGCTTCTGACCCAGTATTCCCTCAGAAGCCAGTCCCAGTGGGCGACCTGCTCTTCCTCTGCTTCATTTCAACAACTTGCTGATGATATTTTCTGCAAGGGAATAATAAAGACTGGAAAGTTTCTGCTCCGGAGTGTCCCCTTTTGGAGCTTCCAAGGTCCCAACTATGTGACATCCCTTCCCCTAATCATGACACAAATGTATATCACAGTTTCACAGTTTCACCTCTCCTTGTAAAAAAAAAAAAAAAAAAAAAAAAAAATCTCATAAAATCTGCTTTTATTTCTAAGCTAAAGAGAATTGTTTCTGTAAGAAGAATGTAGAAAGAAGAAACCTACACTTATATCTATGTTAGGTGCATGCTTTCAAAGAGAAGTTCAGGGATTTAGTTGAAGAATTTCCATTAGCATCACTGGGAGATGAGACACTTTTTCTTTCTGTTTTAAAAGAAGACATCTCTGTGGTATGGGCACAGACACTTGTACAAATAGTCTCTCCCTCCTTCTCACTCACTCTCTTTTTATTATAATAATGATTGCTAAATAAACAAGCTTTTGATTATGATCAGCAACGAAAATTTATCTGGTCTCTTCAGGTAGTGAAAAATAGCATACAATGTTAATTAAGGTCAGAGTGCCCAGCTTTTGCAATAATAACTATTAAAAAGATGCTATAAAAAACTACCTCTTGAATTTCTATTCTGCTAGAATTTACTGTAAAAGAAAATACAGTAATTAAAAAATGAAACACTGTAAAAAGTAGAAATTAAAATATTTTAAAAATACCCTTTCTACACAGATGAAAGCTCTTTTTATATTGCAAATGTCTCTTAAATAAAAATGAACATTTAATAATAATGTTAGATGAAGCTGTTCTTACTAGTATTTGCCTAGGGATAATTAACACTAGTATAAAAATGAATTTCTTTTTAGTCCTACTAACAACAACATAATGTGTCTCAAGCATGTAGATGGAAGGTTAAAATTTTGTTTGTCCCTCAGACATAACCACAGTGTACATTTCTTTATTCCTGAATAATTTGAGGGTTTACAAAAATGAGGCTTTCAAGGCAATAAACAACTCACTGATGATATTTCTTCACAGCAATCCTAGTCAATTAGGTCATAGTGACTTGGAGAGAAGCAAATAGCTGGGACGACTCCACTTCTCTTGCAAACAAATAATGAGCTGAGGGAAGAGGCAAGGAATCAGCTCATCATTGGTGTCTGCCAGGGGCTGCTTTGTTCCAGGTGGCATAAGGTCTCATAAGCAGAAAGAGCTTGCCACAGCACTTCTTGCTGCATAAAAAATACCTGCCATAATGGAAATCTGAATGTCAGAATGTGCTGGGCTGTTCCCGTAGCTGGCAAGGGCCCACAATACCAAGAAGATACAACAGTCTTAGATATAAGACTAAAAAGTGGACTTGTCATGTATAGGTTATTCACGTAAACAGTGAGCTCTTACAAATATTCAAATAATCGTAATTGGTGAATTTATTCCCCTCTCTGACAATAGAAGAACTGATTAACAAGACCATAAAAAAATAAGCTAAATGAAAAATTGGGATTGCAGCTGCACTTCCTGCAAAACCATCTCAGAGCATTTCTGAATTCTTATTTTTAGTGACATGAGAGATATTTTCAAAAATGTAACCAATTTAGAATACAAAGAACAAAATCAAAAATGTTTTAAAGAATGATATTCACAGAAATACTCCTTCATACATTTCTCAATAAAAGACATTTACCATGTACTAAAACATGACACTGAACTTTGTTACATTAACTAGCATAACCAATTCTTTTTCTGATTTAAATAATTCTACATGACAAAAACAGCCAAGTAAAAAGATAATAAGCACTCAAGAGAGTGAATACTTCAAAAGCTAGAGAGAAAATTATCTCATAAAAGTCCAATCATGTGACAGGTATAAATCGCTTTCTATCATCAACCTGGGGTTTAATTTCAAAAAGTATTTATGGCCATGTAGAGAGTCAATTGTAAGGTTGAATTGTTCAATCACATGCTTGAGCTGGGATTTTTACTCCACAAAATGCATTGACCAGTTTCAATTAACATTCAGTTCAGCCATTTCATATTAATCCCACAAGGGTATCAAAGCTCCTTTAAAGAGAGAAACAAACAAACAAACAAGAGCACATATACAAATGCTGAATCCTAAGAATAAGACTTGTCAGCATTTTTCAAATTTAAAACTCACATTAAATTTTTCATTTGAAGTGTGCATTTGGGGAATGGTTTATAACTTTCTGATTAGAATATCGAAAAACTCTTACTCATTCCCATTTTTTCTAACTAATATATTCTCTCACTAGAGACTTTAAGGACTTTGGAATCATTTCAAAGAAAAGAGTGAATGTGCCCTTGAAAACCTTAAATCAAATACTGTTGAAAGAGGAAGGCAGAAAGGCAAGTTCAAAAGAAGGGGGAATTCAGGAAATTTAGTTTCAAAATATTCAAAGGAAGCACTAAGGTTTGTTATGAAATCAATCAAATGATCCAGAGTAAACATTTTTTACGTATTAGCTTTACCTCCAGAAGGCATAATATGTTTGATTCTGTTTAGCTCAAACCCTGCTCAAGCTCACAACATTTTTATTCTGTGTAGGAAAACCATGGAAGCCTTCCCTAAATTAGGTTTAATCCTGAGCGTAGTTAATAAAAAAATTTTAAAAAATCAATTTTGAAAATATCAGCTTCTACTTCTCTAGCTCTTTACTTCTGTTGTATACTTCAAGCTTGAGATTCTGGTTTCTGTCAGAAAAACTTTTCCTCCAGTCCTCTGTTGAAAGAGAGAAGCAAGTGTGTCATGACATTTCCATAAATATGCATTGAGCTACATGAGACAACCAAAGGATATGCAGGGAGGAGAGGGTTTGTTACAGATATAGAAAGCTTCCTAATATTTAGCTATGTTTTTTACTGTGAGCATTGAGGAATAGGATTTTATCTAGTTCAATGGAAAAAGGGAAATTTGAAATTTTCATAAATTTGGTAAGCTTTTATTGATATTTGTGTAACTGAGAGACTTCTCATTTTATTTTGTTTCTATAGAGAACAGTAATCTATCTCATCATTTCTACTTGGCTATAAAACAGACCCAAGCAAATTAAAAAAAAAAAAAAACAAAAAACACCAAGTTACAAGTAGTATTGGAAAGCCCTTTATTGTGCTGGTAATTCTGTCATCAGGTAATTGCAAATTTTTCTAATGACTCCTTACTTACTACCTTAGAAATACCAGTAGAAATCTATAATGGAGTAGGCTGGTTATTTTTAGTTCAATATGATGGGTTTGGTGGAAAAAGCTACAGATATTGTAAAGATTATTCTAAAAACCAGAATTAGATTGTGACTCCACTCTAAATTAAAGCATAGATAAATTTTATTCTATAAATCTAAGGTTTAGAGTCTGTTGTTGGCGTTGATATAGAATGTACAGTTATGCATATGAGAATAAAGAGGGAAATCAAATTCTGGTTCCACAACTCTTTCATTAACTAAAAAGAAAGGAAACAGAGAGTGACATTCCCACTTAAAGTTGATGTGGCCTTGTCTTGAGTGCTGTGTCTAGTTTTGGACACCACAATATAAGAAAGATATAAAGCTATTGGAGGGAGTTCAAAGGAGGGCGACAAAGATGGCGAAGGGTCTGGAGGAGAAGCCATGTGAGGGATGGCTGAGGTCACCTGCTCTGTTCAGCCTGGAGGAGACTGGGGGGAGAACTCACTGCAATTACAAACTCCTCGTGAGGGGAAGAGGAGGGGCAGACTCGGATCTCTTCTCTCTGGTGACCAGTAATAGGACATGAGAGAACGGCATGGCGTTGTCATGAGAGGAGGTTTAGGCTGGAAATGAGAAAAAGGGTCTTCACCCAGAGGGAATTTGAACAAGGCACTGAACAGGATCCCAAGGGAAATGGTCATGTTACTAGGACATGGTAACTGAGTGTGGACAAGGGTATGGACAGCCCTGTCAGGCACATGATGTGATTCTTGGGACTATCTTGTGCAGAGCAAGGAGTTGAACTTTGATGGCCTCTGTGGGGACTTCCAACTTGGGATATTCTATGATTATTTGGAATATTTTTGTGTCCTGATATCTTCTTTTGTACATTCATTCTTGATATCATTATTTTAAGTGCAGCACTTTTCTACTTCTTTATCAAAATAATCTGTATTGAAAAAAAAATTTAACATTTTTACAGTTCAGTGACACGCAAATTAGCATGCATGGGTACTGTTTGTGTTGTTATATGGAAAATGAAACTAGTATTTACAAACATCTGAACTGACTCTGGAGAAAATGGACTACAATGGTCTTAAAAGAAATTTATCACCATATGCTTAAAAGCTTCTGAGGGATCATCTGCAAAATGCATGAGTAAATCTTTAGAATTCTTTGGGTAAAAATAGCTCTTGACCGTGCTAGGAACCCCACAGAGAACTGGATGAACAGATTACCCTGATTTCTCAAGTGATACATTTTGAAATATATGTACCTTTTCTTCTATAGCAAGAAAGATTTATATAGCTTATTGTGACTCTGAATTCCCAACTAACAGCAAAGAACACAAAACATCTGCTTCTAAAGGGAGTGTTATCCTGTAATTCTAGTATGTTCCTATGGGTGATTTCTGAACTACATGGAGAGATCATATTAGCTCCTAATATGGGAATATATGGGAATAGCACTAGGATGTAGCTGGAACGGTGTCTCTAGCCCATGTCCATTTTTTATTAAAGGTATGATGGAGATGAAAACATCAATCAGGAGAAGGAACAGCCAGAATCAAATGATTCCAGGCTCATGAGGAAATTTAACTTACCCATGAAGCATGATCCAACAAGACCATAGAAACTAAGTCCTTAAGAACTTACACAAACCTGTCAAAAAATTCTACTAAAACTAGTGCAGAGACAAGGTTATCACAGGTGGTTCTTAGCTAGTAACTGTAAAGTATTATGACCTGAAATATCTAGTTTAGCTTGTTTTATACAACCCCAGGTTGAGTAGTTTGAAGTAAAAGCCATAAATATTTCATTGTTTCTCGTTTCTCAGTCCACATTTCTTCTACAGAGCTGTCTCTGAAAGACTTATGAATGAGAGTCTTTATTGCATCAAAATTGCTTTACCTTAAGAGGAAAATTATTGATTAGGCTGAAGATGTATGGAAGGGTATTTACATAATATTTACAATACATGTGACATCCAATTTCAAAATAGCATTGGTGGGTTACTACAAATGTATAAATAACTGAAGGTCAGCTTCTTAGTTAGATTTTCGTCTAGGTAAGAAATGTCACATTTACATTCTAATAACTTTATTAGACAGTCAAGTAATTTTAAGGAGGGAACCTAATTTGTACTTTATTGGGTATTTTCAAATCCTTTTCTGAGAAAAAAAGGCAGCATCACTGAAATATTTGACATAAGGAATGAAAAAAGGTGGAAAAAAATCCTTGGAACAAGCAAACATATTCAAGAAATACTCTCTGTGTTGATGGGGTTTCGGTTGGTTGGTTTACCAATTGGTTGCCATTAAGGGGTTTTTTTAGTATAATAATATTAGCACCAACTAAACTGTGTCTTAAAAGAGGTAAGCACAGAATACAAAACAAGCAAGCAAACAAAACCAAACAAAAAAGCCCTGCAAACTGTTATTTCAGAGAAACAACTAGAGTATAAAAGTTTCATGTATAACTTTAAATTGCTTTCTCCTTCACTCTTTTGCAGCTGGTATATGTTTGTATTCTGCAGGTTGGTAACTTTAGCATCACACAATATATCCAGCTAATGAGATTGCAAGAACATTGTGCTCCTCCATCATTTTCTTATCAGTGACAGTCAGTCCATTAGAGGCTGTAACCCTGAGAAGTGAACTCCAGTCTCATACTTTTTGCATTCTGAAATGGTTTTTCCTAGGCTGTTAATAGATAAGATGGATGAAACATTTTGTGACAGTTCAAGACACTCGGCCTCCAAAAACTGTTCTGAAACCAACAACAGATCCATTATCTCCTTTTAGGAAAGGTTTTTTTTTTTATCCAGTACAATTAAGTCAAGGCCTTCAACACAGTTCCTCACAGCCTCCTACTGGAGAAACTGAGGCATTGTGATCCAGACAAGGGATCTGTGTGGTTGGGATGGGGTGAAAGAGTGCTGGCAAATGCCCTTTTTCAAACTGGCAACCTGTCACCAGTGAGGTCCTCCTGGGACTGGTATTTGTTCCAAGACAGTTTAATTTGTTCATAAGTGACCAGCAAGATGGGATCAAGTGGAACCCAACAAAGAAGACAAAGATTAATTGGTAGGGAGGATCACTGGCCTGGTGGAGCAGAGAGCTTTGGCTTGATCTCAAGGAAAGAAAGAGAGTTTATGAGGTTTGGAAGAAGAGGCAAGCAATTCAGTAAGAATAAAAGGATGTTGTGAGTTATGCAGAGGGAAAACTAAAAGAGCCAAAAACAACTAGAACTTAATCTGGCTACTGTCATTAAGGATAACAAAAACTGTTTTTGCAAATGTATCAGCAACAAAAGGAGGGCTAAGGAGAATATCCAGTTTATTGAATGCAGGGGAAACATATTGCCAAAGGATGAAGAAAAGGTAGAAATACTTAATGGCTCCTTTGCCTCAGTCTTTAATAGCATGACCGTTGTTCTCAGGGTATCCAGTTTCCCAAGCTGAAAGACAGACACAGGGAGCGGAATGGAACCCCCAGAATACCAGGGAAATGATCATGACCTGCTACACCAAGTAGACCCACACAAATCTATGGGGCCACATGGGATCCAGTCAAGGTTTTTCTAGTTTCCCAATGGATACTTTAGAAGGCACTTCCAGGAAGATTTGGATAGGATGGAAGAGTGAGCCAACAAGAACCTTGCAAAGTTCAGCAAAGAGAAGTGCACCTAGGAAAGCATCCCCTGGGAGCACAACACAGACTGGGATCTACCCAACTTGGCAACGACTCTTTGGAAAGAGAAATAGGGATCCTTGTGGCCAACAAGCTCAATATGAGTATGCTGCTGCACCAAAGCATTCCAATGGGATGCTGGACTGCATCAACAAGGGCATCCCCAGTAGAGATAGAGAAGTCATTATCCAACTCTGTTCAGCAGTTGTCAGGCCACACCTGGAATGATGTGTACACTTTTGGTCCCGGCTGTGCAAAAAAAAAAAAAAAAAAAAAAGTGGGCAGTTTGGGTCCAGAGAAGGACTCCAAAGATGACCAAAGGACTGGGAAGTCTGGCATGTGAGAAAAGGCTGAGAGAATTTGGCTTGTTCAGTCTTTAGAAAAGAAGGCTTAGGGTAGACCTTATCACTTGTGCCACTGTTTAAAGGGTGACTACAAAGAGGATGGATACTCCTATTTTACAAGGAGTCACATGGAACAGATGAGAGGTAATGAGTTTGAGTTCTACCTGGGGAGATTCTGATTAGACACAAGAGGAAAATTTTTCACAGTGAGAACAATCAGCAATGGAAATAATCTCACCAGGGAAATAGACAATTCCTCAGTGCTGAACAGCTGCAAGATTTGGCTGAACATGGTACTGGGCCATCTCGTCTGTGCTTTTTCCAAGAATGGAACCAGATCATCCTTGAAGTCCATTTCAAGCTTGGTATTCTGTGATTCTATGAAGAAAATTTTACTATATTTCTGAGATCTCTAGGCTCAGCTTCCAAGATTTCATATACTCTCATAGATACATAGATACAATGCTCTTGTCTTCTAAATTTAATGAATTTCTTTTTAGTGAATCCAAAGGATTTAGAAATATTTTCTTTAATAATATAAAAATTTATTGGCAGTTGTGGCTGCTGAAGGAGATTTTAATTCATATTCAGAAAAATTGAATGATCATATTTAATACTGAAGGTTGTTATACTGTCTCCACTAGAAAAATAATGCCAGGTAATTGAAATTATGGGACAGATTCTGCTTTCGGGGAGCCTACTCTGTGTGAAACTCTAGATTTTTCTCAGAGTACAGAAGCATAACTTTGCATTACAATAAAGCAACCTCAGACAGACAGTTGCTATTGATAATGATGGAAATATACGTGTATTTGCTGGTTCTGGGAACATACCTATCTTGTAAAGAAGAATTAAATAAAAAAATTATTCTCTCCTCTGGTCCAAAGGCAACTCCAGGAAGAATGGCTGTTATACTGAGAGGCAGCACTGGTATTTGCTGTTGAGATAGATTTGCCTGGAGTTTAATGATTCCTGGCCAGCCTAGGTTCCTAACTTTAGGAGCAGCTAAGTAAGGCACTTGGAGTAACTAAGATTAGATCCACTTATTATCCTGCTTATCCTTGCAGATATCTTATATTCCTGCTAAATTAATTTTCAGATGGAGTACTTCTGGATTTTAAGGCCCTGTGAGTAAGTGATACTTGTCGGGTCCTGAAAAATACATCTTCCCCAGGGAAAGAGAAACTGGTCACTGGACAGCCTCTGGCATGATGCCTTTTACACAGTGAAGCACATAGAGACACATTTGTCTATGTGTCTCTATGTGCTTCAGTGATCTTCTATGATCTATGTGATCGCCTTTTCTCTTAAGTGATTAAAAATTTATCTAAAAACACTCTCAAAGTTACCACATATTGCAAGTCCACTAGAATCAGGTTGTTCTATATTTAGTGTGAAAAGATCTGAGAAGTTCATAGTCATCAAAAATTCTTGGATTACATGCAACATTTTTATGTTTTATGACGATTCAGTAAGATTCTCTATAATAAATGGGAAGGGCAATTTGTCCAGAGCCTGGCTTGTATGCAGCATTATCATCAAGTAAAAATTATGTCATTCCTCCAACTCCTCCAACTCCAATTCTTCCTATGAAATAGGAGCACTACAAGCCTATGGTTAAACAGACCTTCTGCTTTGTTATTCAGAAGAACCAGGGCTTTTATACTACATCTACAGACAAAGTATGCAAAGTGCATTTTCTTACAATTAGCTAGGAACGGTTTGTTCATTTAAAAGTGTATTTATTAGTGACTGATGCAATAAGAAAAAAAAAAAAAAAAAGGATTTTAAGTATATATGCTGCATCGTTTAAAAAGCAATCTATCAAAAACGAATCCAGAAGAAGTATACAAGTCAACATTCTCCTTAAATGCACATGGAATTGACCTATACTGTCTGTCACAGGGATATAAGATAGAATTTCAACAAAATAGTAGCAAGTAAACTTCATTTAAACTTATTGAAATAAAAAGTCATGCACCTAGGAGAAAGTATCTAAGTCATATCTAAGTAAGACTGAAGTCAGAGCTGGCAACTTCAATTCAGGAAAGAGAACTTGGAGCTGTCATTGGCAATTTGTTGAAATCATTTAGTTCAGTAGGCTGAGTAGGCAAAAAATTAAGTTAAAGAAATGTTGGATAAAATCAGGAAGGGATCCAGGAAAAAAAAAAAAAAAAAAAAAAAAAAAAAAAAAAAGAGTGTCTGTTTGGTTTTTTTTTTTTCCTTCTCAATAAAAACTTGTTTTGCACATCTCTTGAGTACTGTTACCAGCTCTAGTCCAAGAATGGTTATAGGAGTTTCAAGATACTTTAGGAGAGGACAAAAAATATCATCATGAAATCATAAAATGGTTTAGGTTGACAGACACCTAGAAGACCATCTATTTCCAAGCCCATGTCATGGGCAGGGGCACCTTCCACTAGATCAGATTGCTCCAAGTTCCATTGAACCTGGCTTCGAGCACTTTCTGAGATGGGACATCCATAATTTCTTTGGGCCACTTGTGCTTCTCCATGCTCATGGTAAATCTACCCTCGTTCAGTTAAAAGTCATTCCCTCTTGTCTGATCACTACATGCTCTTGTGAAAAAGTACTTCTCCAGCTGCTGTAAGGTGTCCCTGTATTCTTCTCTTCTCCAGGCTAAATAGCCCCTACTTTTTCAGCCTG
Source organism: Sylvia borin (assembly GCA_014839755.1). NCBI lineage: Eukaryota > Metazoa > Chordata > Aves > Passeriformes > Sylviidae > Sylvia > Sylvia borin. The sequence continues at coordinate 80,797,178 of CM025957.1, forward strand.
TCTTCACAGAACTGATGCTCTAGCTCTATGATGATCTTCATGGACCTCCTCTGGACTTGCTCCAATTGGTCAATATCCTGCCTATCCTGGGTCTACAGAGCTAGATGCATTACTCCATGTGGTGTCTAACAAGAGCAGGGTAGAGGAGGAGAACCAGTTTCCACTACCTGCTGGCCATATTTTCTTTGAGGAGGTCCAGGATACAGTTGGCTTTCTGGGCTGCAAGTGTACATGTCAAGCTCTCATTAATCAACATCCCAAGATCTTTCTCCTCAAGGCTGCTCTCAGTCCATTCTTCTCCGATATTTTTGCTTGATAGGGAGAGGATTGACATTTACCAAATCATAAATTCATCTATAGATTTAAAATGTAGCAGTAAGGCCAGAGGACAATGGAAACTAATAGGAGATGTTTGGTTTTAAACAACTGTCTAAAGTTTATCTAACAATAAGCAATCTTCTGGAAGTTGTTGCAACAGTAAACTTTGGAGGTATGTAACATCAGCAGGTTCAGCTGTTGTTGAACAGTCTGTTCATGGACAGCAGGCTCATGAACAGACTGTAAGAGACAAAGTCAGATATGTGCACTGATTTCTTGTACAACAGCTCGGGACAGTATTAAGTTTGATGGGAATGGGCTGTACACAGCCTTGAAGCTTGCATGCTCTCTGTGGTGACAACTACACACACAGTATGCATATACTAGTGATAACTCCTTTTGCCACTGGTAAACCTTAAATATTGAGCTAAATGGATCCTTCATCCAACCCAGTGAGATATCTTCTGGGAGTTCTTCTGACATAAGAAAATTGGGAAAATATGTCTTCCATTGTGGCACAGGAATAAAATACAGACCTTCCTCAAGTAGCCAGAAAAGTGAACTTGTAACTTGACAGTGAACAATATTCTGATAAAAAGCTCTAGTAATATCTATTTCCCCCTCCCCTCAATTTGTATTTGCATTCTTTTTGCACATATTTTGCATTGTCCATGACATAAGAAAATTTGAAGAGGTGTAATCGTCCAACATGTTAAATGTAACTATATTAATTACATTGACAACCATAAAAGCGCTGTTCAGTAACAAGCAGAGAAGAAAAACTCCTTCAACTTCAAAAGTTATCTAGCAATCTGAAGAATTTTAGGGGCATTTTAGAAATCTCTGTTACTGAAATAAACTTGACATGGAGCTGACATACAATAGATATGAGTGTGAGAAATATATCTGCTAGCTAAAGCATTGTTTTTCATCTTTGAGTCATTTTGCACCTACTATACTGTTTATGAGTGAATGGCAACTGCTCTGGAAATCCCCATTTGAATGGGAAATAGCTTTTTCATTTCTAAGACAGAGAAAATAAGTTAATAAATACATTTTCAAAAACCATTTCTACCATTTAAAAGCAATGCACTTTAAAAACAACTTTTAAACTTCAAAGCACCATCATTGATTAAACCACTAAATATATTGTAAAGGCATAATCTGTCTATCTTATGCTGTAAGATTAACTTCCTCTGCTCTCTGGTTCTTAAATGTATTCACATATAATTCTCAATGCTCTAAGTGAATGGGATTCAACTGTAATAAGAATATAAAGTAGATTTGCACAAACAATTAGTCAGGATTCCCGTGTTTTCACCAAAGTTATCCCAGAGAAAACTCAGGAAATAGGCTGCTTTCTTCATTCCTGTGGTGTTTTGAATGCATTCATTTATACAGAAGAGTATAATTCAAGGTGTCTTGCAGAACACAAAGAAAGAAAATAACAGTTTTTAGACAAAGACTTTCCTTTAGCTATACACAAGAATGGAAGAGAAATCCAAACAAAACATTTGATTTAGAGCAAGTTTTGCCATGAGCTTGGTGGAGGTAGTATATCAGGTCCTAGGATTATCAGCCAGTGGGAACAAGCACCTGAGGAAGAAAGATAATAAAGGTGAACTTGCAGTGAAAAAGCTACAAGCAGAAAGTTCTAGGAAAGCTTAAGATAGGATTTACGATTTCTTTCTCTTCAGATAAGCAAGCACAGTTTAAATGTCATTGTAGCATGACTAATGTGAGTGCATGTGTTCTATGGTGATAATGCTGTATCACCCACTTCAGGGGGTCCTGCTGAGATTTGGGTTGCTCTGAGGACAGCTATGAAATTGGGAAGTAAACACTGAACATTTTTCTACTCTCTTGATCCTTTTACACTGCAATGAGGACTTGTTTGTATAAGTGATTTGAGCACAGCTAAGGAACTGCTTGGACAGCAATGAGTAAAGAATACGTGGAACTATTAACTGGTGCCAGGACAAGACTTATTTTGACCCAGCCTCCTTCCTTTTTGTGGAATTACATCAGGCTACCTTAATGAACTCAGTTTAGATTACTAGACTACAAATTGAACTCATAAGAGATACTCTTTAGTATCACTGCAACTTTAAAAATACAACCAAGTCTAATATTTTCAGTCTACTGTGGATGTAGGCTGAAAAGAATGCAGGCTTTAAGAGATGTTTATTAGTCAAAGAAAAGTGAGGGTTTTAAACTTTATGCCTTTCCCCTTTATTTTGCCAGTGTTGTACTGAAATAAAATCTTTGTATTTCAGAACTCAGAACCTGAATATACATAAACATTTTTTCATTATTCACTGAGATGAGTTAACCAAACATGCTTTGCACAGCTACCATAGAAAAATGTCAAAGTAATAATTTTCAGTTGCAATCAACCTGAGCTGACACGCTGTTGCCTAACCCTTGTTACTAAAGCACTTAAAAATTTAGTAGCATGATGATAAGGATATAAATAATATTGACTTGCCTGTAATATAATTATATGCAAACTAATGTAGTTGAAAAACAGTTTGATGATATTTTGTATCATGGTCTCACCAGAAAAAAAATACATTAACATTTTACTAAGTATATGGGCAGTATGACCACCAAAGTGGCAAGCAAAGACGGGTGTGTTGGCAAGCAAAGGCATGTGTCTAATTAACGTAGAAGTGCAAGAAAGAGAAAAGGTAAGTGTAAAAGACTACAAATAGGATTCCTTGGATACACAAAAGGATGATTGACAAAACAAAGGAAATTAGAGAAACAAGATTGGGACAGGTTAGACTCCTCTTCTGAGGAGAGGAAAATTACATAAAGTCTTCAGAATCAGACATAAGTACAGAAAAATCAATGAAGAAAGACGAGAAAATCACTTTGATTTGGCCCTTCATCAATGAGTCCTCCAGCTTGATCACTTGGATTTTAGTGACTAATAGCACCAAGAAGCATGGTGACTCTTAGTAATTATAGATCATTACCTCTATGTTATTTTATATGCACAGCTAATTCAGAACAGAGGTATAAACACTAGCAGTTTTGCATATGCAATGTTCAAGATTAATGATTGGCAAGTACCACTAATTCATTCAGTGAAATTCAAAACTGGCCTGGTTTGTCAGTCTTCTAAACAATTCCATCACAAAAATGTCTGATTACTTAAGAGCTATCTGTCTGCCTACCAATCTATGTATTCAATTGAAATATGCTGACTTTTTGAACCATTTCCTCCTTGTCTTAAAAATTCTGCCTGTTGATGCCTATTTTATTATCATAGGTGGGAAAGGGAATATCAATATCTCAGGTTGCACATATTGATGTAAAAGGCGTGTTGCCTTAAAGTTGCCTGGTAGCTAGATTTTCTGATGATATCAAATAGATTTGATACAGGGTACAAGTCTTATCTTCCCTCCCTAGAACAACAATTTGTTTCAGAAATACTTGAAATGCAATGAAGTCTGCCAGATACAACTCAACAAGAGTGGCTGCAGTATTGCTTTCATTTTATTACCATTGGCAATGTTAGGGTAATTAGCTAATTAATATGGTAATAATATTAGAAAAAAACATCAGATGGGGATTAATTAGTCATACTAAATATCTCATATTTCATGAGTTATTTTATGGCCCAAGAGAAAAAGGAAATTAAATGAAGGCTTAAAGCCCTAGTTAGTAAGTAGTTCTGCGCCTTTCTTTTAAAGCAACACATTAAATGTTTCTCTTATACAAAGAGTAGAAAAAAAGTGGTTACAAATATACATTTTTTTGTTATTAAATATGAATGTATTCAAATAAAATAAATTTATACATCTACATGAGCCTGTTCTGCGGCAGTATTTAGCTGTGCCTGGTTATTCATCTCTCCACAAAATAGAGTCAAAATAATTGACATTGAAGCTGATTATTTATCACTGAGGAAAATATTTTTAATGGGAAAAAAGATCATCATGTCACTACTAATATAGAAAGTTATTTAAAGAGAATGTTATCACTGGGTGAGCATATATTATAGAGCTTTATGAAATGCCTTTGGAAATTAAAATCAAAATGGAACATCTGAACTCTTTTATTTATCTCTCTGTGTTTTATGGTAATGAAATATGCAAGACCAAGCTTTGGATGCTGAATTCCCTTATTCAATGAACAGGGATAGAACAGTTTCCTCCTTTCTTCCTTACCTATAATAACTACTTGCATGAAATAGAGAGAGGAGATGTGGTGTAAAATGGATTATGTTATTATTAAAAAAATCCCTAAACCTTCAGTATTTTATGTTTCATTTGATTTAGTGATCTGCCTCAGTTGGAATGACAATATTTTTCCAGTTTCTTGTGAGACCATTGGAAATATCTGGTGGTGCTTCTCATTTTGCATGAGTTGAAATGCAAATCTTCCAGGGACAAACTCAGCAAATCACTTCAGCATTAAATAACAGTTAATAGGATATGAACACATAAATCAGTTCTTCAGTGCATACACACCACTGACCCTGATCTGTTTAGCTTTTTCTTTGTGTCAAGTCTTGATCCCTGACTTTGGTAATGATCTCTGTTGCCACTGGATTCATTGCAAGATCATAGCCTAGAACTGCCAAAATTGAATCAGTGTATTTGGGCCATCAATTTTTTTATGTGCCATCAAAAAAATAATGTTCAAGGCTCAAAGCCTTGAAACCACAGTGAAATAAAATTAATAAAAAAGTAATACAGAATTAAATTTAATGAATTCCTGGTTTTATATTTAATTGATGGAAGCTTTTTGTGTATTAAGGAGTGAGAGGGTTGATTTCTGGACTCAAAATTACAGTTGCTCTTCCAAAAAGCTGGTCGGAAATCACTTGTTGAATTTAGATTAAGAATTTAATTTATAATAATTTTACAAGTATTTATAATAATCTTAATTTCTAAATATCTTACCTCTGGATTTAAAGTCTAACATATCACTTCAGTAAGACAAGACATTTAAAGGGCTATACTTCAAACCATTAGACCAAGCTGAGGCTCAGGAATGATGATGACCAAACCTAAAGTCAGGATTCACGGAGAATGCTTTCTTTCCAGTTAGGCAGACATTACACAGCTTTGTCTATCAAAACTAAGTTGACTGGAACTTATGAGTAAATAGAAAGATTTTTGGAATGACTGGAGAATTAAAATAATAAATTGCAGGGGCTTAGCATTCTGACAGCAAGAGAGAATATATAGGATTGGTCATATCTGCATTCCAAGTCTTAGCTTCAGTCAAAATATGAAAGAAAGAAAAAAGAAAAAAAAAAAAAAAAAAAAAAAGAAAAGAAAAAAAAAACAAAAAATGCAGAATCATTTTTTCTATATTACACATATAACTATAATTATGCTTCCTAGAAGCCAGTGAGTTTCCAGAGACATCCTAATATAAAACTTTGTAATCAGTACTTCTTTTTCAGTCCCAGGAGGGAAAAAGGGCAACTTCACAAAATTTGCAACAACAATGGAAAATTCCTCTAGATATCCAGCAGCAAGATCTTGTCCTTCTAAATGGAAGCAGGAAAGGGGAACAACTCTCTTGTCTTTGCACTTTTTGAAGCTTCTCCACTTGAAAAGCCACACAGGGGTGCCTTGTATGTGCCTACTGCTCTGCTTAATTTTCTTACTGAGCAGGGCTTCCTTTCAGCCACTGCTGATAATAAAACCTTAAGAAATTAGACAAGGTCTGTACTTCTGAAGGGAAAAAACTACCCGGTTAGTAAAATTTTAAGTCACAAGCTATCTGGCACTGCTTTCTCTTGAGAAGTAAACTGGGAATAAGATCATTTTTACTAGCCCAGAGATCTCTTTCCCAGAAAAAAAAAAAAAAAAAAAAAAAAAAGCAACCAAACAAAAAAAAAAAAAATCCACCCCAAAAAAAAACCCCTAAACCCCTCCACAACCTGTTTTTAGACAGAAGTTAGGAAAGCTCAAAAGCAAGTTAATTCCCCTAATAACAGAGGGATTCTGGCAAGGCAAATGTTAACCTTTTTCATAGTATATATGTGAACATTATGTGATTCTTAAAATTCGCTTCAGATACCAGCAGTATCTCTGGAGAGTTTATTACACTTGATTATTCCACTTAAGTATTCATAAATATTTATGCACCAATTGATGTTCTCGATATAATCTTTCAGTGGTTGGTACAAATACGCCACTAAAAAGAACAGTGAGGGAATCTGCAATTAGCAATTAGTGATTCAAACATATAATGTGAAAAGTTGAAAATCTCACTTGTATAAAAGAAGCTTCTTACATTAAACATATGGTTTAATTTAGTTTTCAAATGCAACTCACCACCAGAGCACTAAGCCTGTTCTCTAAAGACTAAGCTATGAAGCTACAGTAACATGAAAAGACAAGAACATTCACCTGAATTAACTTAAAAGGTGTTTTTTATCCAAATGATATAAAAAATTTTAATGATTGACCAATTTCTTTTAACTTTTTTAATCCATTTCTCAGATATATTTACATTTTTCTTGAGCAAGATGACACTTACAGCCTTACATTCAATATTATCCTTGATAAGGAGCTCTGTGTTCTTGGAGTATATTACTTCATACAGACATGTCCAAATAAGATCTATTTTCTTGATTTAGAATTTCATATAAGCCTGGTTTTTGTAGTGGAGATAGTAACCAGATATTATTGTTCTTCTTTTGTTCATAGGAAATTCATATGCAGCATGTAAGTAGGAACAAAGTATTAAACCATAAATTCTTTTCATTTATGATCAAATACAACAGTGGTTTATGAAACACTAATCAGGTAGGCCACATGTTACCACATTTTTTTCTGAGTATGTGTAATCATTATTTCTAATTGATTTCCTGAAATGTATGACTTGGGACTTTTTGTCCCCAAATTCATGGTATCTTAGGTTCCACTCATTGCAGCGGAAGCCTTGAATTAGTGTCAGATCTAAATACAAAATAGATAGTGCCCACCTACCTCTCGATGATCTCCATGTGGAATTTCTCCCCCTATTCAGTTAGCCTGGGCTTGTACTCATAACTAACCTACAGATTGCTCTTTGCTGTCGCATCCTGAGACAAGCAAAAAAAACCCCACTTACTCCATGGTTGATCTTATCAACCCTAACAGCTGTCCACAACCTCTTTTAATTTGGAAGCTCAGCCATGAGAAGGCTGCCGGGGAAAAAATCTCTGTGGCTTAACTGAGTGAAGTTCATCACCTTGGATATGCTCTTAGTTTACATAGTGAATGTCCCCATTGTCTGTGATTTGTGTCTGACTCAATCTTAACCAAGTAGACCTGTTTTACTATTATAGTGCCAGAATTGTGCAGATTCCCTTCAGTGTCAGCTTTACACACAGGCAAAATAAGAAGAAATTGATCAGAGCAAGCTGGCTGCCAGACACTCCTGCAAAGCAGGAGTTACAAAAATATTAATGCCAGAGCCCTGAGATAAAAGAGGCTTGCTGCTATTGCAGTGGCTCTTGTTCCTAAGGGAACTGCTCTGTGTCAGCTGCTGTCCACAGGGAGCCTGAGGCCTCTGGCAGCTCTCACTGTGGGCTCACTTTTCTTACCTAGAGCAGCAAAAGCCTAAAGCTTTGGCAGGACTGTCACCAACAACACATCGCTCACTGTGTGGCTTTCAGAGTCACAGAATTCAGAGAAACGGACAGTAAAACAGATTCTGAACTTTTTCCTTTTTTTGCTCGTCCCCAAGAAAAGAGATATTGCAACTAAAAAGTGGTTTTGGACACTTTAGGAAAAGCCTTGCTACATAATGGGTCAGCAGATGGCTGTAATAGGCCTAAGCCTTTTTTTTGGTCAATTATACTCTGGAGGTTGGCAGCCAGCAAACCCACTTTTAGTGATTCTTTTCCACTGTTCCATGTAAATATCTCTACCTCCTATAATTTTTACCTCAAAGGAAAATGATGTCTTATAAGGTATTGTGTTTGGAAGGTGGAAACCAATCATTTAGGAAATGGAAAAGATGTATTTCTTGCCCAATAGAAGTGTTCTTCCAAGACAAGTTTTAATTGGGTCAAAAATTAAAAAAATCTGTTACTTCAATGCTCAAAAGCTATCCCTTCATCATACAAGTTAGTAGCAAAAAGGAAAAATACCTTACTTAAGCTTGTGTTCTTTCCATCATTCAATAAAACTGTACTTGCTTGGATTCAGATAAGCAGATTTTCCAGGTTTTTTATATTTCCCTAGATCATGAGAAATAAATTGAATTTGAGAATCTCATCCCAAGAATTGTTCAGGAGGAGGGAGGGTTATTGCTTCTGTTAACATGTTTTTGGATTGAATATGTTAATATACTTTCATTATGATTATACCATTTTTAGGTCCTTAACTCACTGAAAGCTATAGGCAATGAAGCATTCCAAACAACCATCATTGGAGGTGGCAAACTTAGAGTCAAGCAGGATTATTTCTATGTATGAACACATTTTCTATTTTATGTGAAATAAAATTTGATGTCACAACACAAGAATGGGCTTTTTATATATTGCTAGTATCTCTCTCATTTGCATAATGTAAGTTATAATCAATGCAATATTTTATTGCAAATTTGAAACATAAGTGCCTCATTTATGAAATTAGGCAGTGAAGATAGATCTTTTTAAATGTGCATGAAAGACATGAATACTGACAGAATTTCAGAAGATTTATATGTCAAATAGATGTCACTTAGGGACATAAATTCACAGCATCCTCTTCTGACATTCACAGTCACATTCCCATTTTGGCATTACTGAAAACTTCAGCCAGGGAGAAATAATGCAGATATGGTATCAGCAGAAGGAAAGGCATATTCACATCAACCAGTTTTTGAATACTCTTCTGTCAAAACTGCAACTAGAAAATTATGCTGGCTAGAGAAAGCCAGTGAGGCTCCAAATGATTTAAAACAAGGGAGATGTTTTGTCTCCCTTGAAAAAAGCAAGCACCTAAATAAAATGCAAAGGAACAAGAACCCAGTAAAGAAAATACTTTACGTGCAGGTGAAGAGAAGCAAATGCATACCATGAAAAAAAGAAAGTAGATGAGTCGATGAGTTCCTCAGCTTAGACAGTAAATAGACTGTTGGTGAACAAGTTCTTTCTCATAAAAAGGCCCATTTGTGCAGCAACAGTGAGGAAGTCAAAATAGCAGCAAAGAGAGTGACAAAATCCAGACTGTGAACAGTCTGGAAAACATTGCCTGTGAAGAAATTGTTCTATTCGTTAGAAATTGTTCTATTTACAAGTTTGAAAATATTAAAATTCCTTATAGAAAGACTAGTGTTAGCTGAAAGATAGATTAAAGTCAGTGAATTAAAAAAAATCCAAAAGTACATATCATAAACCAAAGAGGAGGTTACTCACATTCACATTCTTTTGTTCAAATGAAGAGATTTTATTGCATATCCAAGAAAGCATTCTGAAAGTACTAAACATGGAATTGAGATTAGCAAAATAAAAAATAGAAGACATGCAAGAAATTTTAAGTAGAACACTTTATGCTTGAAAGATAACACTTAAGAACAAAAGGTGTCCTTTCCTCCAAAAACTCAACAAATATTCAATAGGGAATCTTTGTCATAGGGACAAAGAAGAAGTCATAAGACAGAGGAAAGACAGAAGAACTGCTCAGTTCTGAATACTCTGAACATGCAGACATCTAGAATATTTTTAGTGTCACTGAATTATCATAGGGACAGATACAAACTTTCCATTCCATAAGAAAAAATCATTCCACAAGAAACGTTCAAACTTTCTTATAGAGAAGAAACTCCATCTTGGAATCAAATTGTGAGATCTGAGGAAAGAATGCTGTCTCATTGAGAGGAAGTTGCTTTTCTGTGTGTTTTTTACTAGATCAGCATCAGCAAATACATTAGCTAATAGGACAAGAAGTGCAAAATAATCAATGCAATTATATTGTTTCTGTCCTATTAAAGTGCTCAGAAAGGATTGAACCTTCACCATTTCCAGTGCATTTAAATAATACTGTCAACATAATATATGGAATACAGGGAGAAAAAAAAAATTCCACATGCTATTTCCTATGTCTTTTACCAGTTTCCAAACTAAAATAATCCCAGATTTAATAGATAATCCCCCTGCTGTTTTGTGGAACTGTTATAGTGGACTCTGACAAAGGATTCTATTTCTTCCACTATTCATTCCCCTAAAATAAATCTATCCTCCTTCACCTGCTATGAACCTGTCACTGGAGAACACGTAAGTGCTGAAGTTGTATAAAAAACACTTCTTAGATTAACATGGAGTGAATTTTCTCCTTGCCTACAAGATAATTACGTTTCTGATGTTGCCCACTTGGAAATGCACTTAAAAGTATCAGCAGTGCTTGAGATAACATCTGCTAAGTGCTTTTTGATTAAGTCTTTTATAATTACTCATTTTCACAAAGCATGTGTCTATTTGAAGGGCACCTCGGTTATCAAAGAGAGTATACTAATGGAAGCCTTTCATTATTTTGGATTTCTTACACTGGTTTGATATTTTGTTTAGGTGTATGAGAAGTTAGAAAAGGCTGTGGATACTCTGTGTCATGACTGCTTGAATTTTTACATGTAATCCAAACTATGTCTCCTATGTACTATCTATGAAGAGATGATGAATGCATTTGTTAGCTCAAGTCTGGAAGCTTGTTGTCTCAGACTGGATAATCACAGTACATCTGGCAATAGAAGTGACCCCAAACAAAAAAACACTCAGAGTATAATTCTTAAGCAGAATTTTGTAATAGATGCACCTCAGTTCCTAAGTGATGAGATCCTTTTTTGAGACTGCTGAGAAATCTAAGATAACTGAAAAATAAACCCTTGATAATTTCTACTATATTTTTTTTTATTTTGTAATTTAAAAAAATCCAAGGACATTTTCAAGTCTTACATTAAATACCTGAGAAAACTGAATAATCCAATGCAGAATGCTATTACTATGTATTCTAGATGTTTATTGTTATGCACCTTTCCTGGTTACTCTGCCTACAGGCAAATAGACAGGAAAATCTGATTACAGGCATTCATTTATACTGGTTGCAAAGCTTTTAAGACAGTAAGATAACTCAAATTCTTATTAAGCTTCCCATTAGGAAAATAAGCTCTTTCCTCCAAGACCTGACTGCCTATTTAAGTCTTTCTACTGAAAATCTTACTTCAGTTGTTAATATTCAAAGAATTTCTCAATACAAATCCTAAGTAGAAGAGGTAGCTCAGAATATTTTTGTATAAATCCTATTATCTAGTCAAACAATGGTCCTTTATATAGAATGTCATCCAACAGTATAAATATGCTCTATTATCAAAAATATTTAAATACAGATGATAGGCACTCATCCTGCGTATGTGCCACCTGTTCTCAATGAAACCTTGATGAACAACATCAAACAAATTGCAGCTGCTTGCTGTAGCTGCCATTTACTGTAAGATACTTTAAAAGTATTTATCACATGCCATCCTTTAGGGATATCTGTGCTTTAGATACATCTGATGACAAGCTGCTTGGAAATTTTTGGCTTCTGATGAGGAAAAGAGAGAGAAAAAACCCTTGTCTTTACTTATGTAAATACAAAAACTTTCTTTTGACAAGTGTGCAGCTCAGGATTGCTAATTATAATGACTCCTCAAGTAGAATTTCCTGAATTATAATATAAAATCTATCTTGAATGAATGATTGTCTTAAGGCACAAACTTGAATATGCCATGATTTTTTTTTTATATTATCTACCTTCCTGGATGACTATGCTTGATATTTCTTTAAAGATACTTCTTTAGAATCTACAGAGTACTTAAAGTTTCAGTCAAAGATGAACATTTAAAAGCATATCCTTCAGAAATATGTATTTCCTCATGAAGTTGTGAATGCAAATGACACTGCTTCTCTTTCTTGAAAAAAAAAAAAAAAAACCCCCAAAACCAAAACCACAAACACACACACACAAAAAAACCAAAAACAAACAAACAAAAACAAAAAAAACCACCTCTCCAAGGTTTTATTTCTAAATAAAATCTTGCCCTTTCTAGAAGGAATGGTTTTAGAATATTTGAATATTTTTAGGAGAAAAAAATATCATCTTCTCCTGTCTCCTTATCTCCATATCTCCTCATTCAGAAAGAATTCCAGAATATGATTAATTGTTTGGTACATTATAGTGGTGCATGAAATACCTGGCACTCATTTGAAGCATGCATGTTTTCATCTAGCACCATTTCTGCCAAAGAAGTTCTGAGCTCCCTACAGAGATGTAGTGTATCCACACGAAGACATCTCAGCCTCTAGCAAATCTCCATTTTGATGTGAAACTATGCAGACCATTTCCATCTAAGTCTGCATGACTGATTTGTACCTCTGATCTTACTGGGTGCAATATATACATTGATGTTAATGGTCTTAATATGACACAAGCACCAATAAGAATAGAATCTTCTTGTTAGCAAGGTATCTTAATATTTTTAGCAAAGAATTGGGTACAAGAAGGCTGCATTAGATTATTTCCTAGGAATATGCAATGACTGACTACTTTAGTAAAGCTTAGCTTTACAGATTTACATAAAGATTTTCCTTATTTTAAAGTCAATTATCAGAATTATTCCAGCTTATGAATAGTTATAACTGTAAGAGTTGGAACTGAGAGGGCATCATAGTTGCTGGGTGCCTCACAGATTTAGGGTGGTAGAATCTTAGCACTGCTATTTTGAATTGTCAGGCCAAGTACTCAATCCAGCAACCGAAAGGACCAGGAGGATCTGGAACGTACTGCAGAGCAATCCCTGCCCTCAGAATTGTCACATCCAGCATAAATTAGAGGAAGAAACCCCAGCGGCATGCATCTAACCACAGGCACTGGTAACCCTTTTGCCAGAATCCCAGTGTGCTCTGTATGACCCATTCACACTGAGTAATGCTCCAGGTATAAGCTAAGCATTTCAGGGATGCTTAAGTACATGTGCAATTTCCAAAGTTTTACTGAAACAGCAATGCATCTAATATACACATATATTGAGCAGATAGGTCATTACTTTCTGAACTAAAATAAAGGCAATCTCCTCTGGATTACTGAAGAAACATTTGATCTGTGAAACTGCAAATGCTTAGGATGCAAGATAACAGATTGCAAAGTCCAGCATTAGCCTTTTAATATTTAATTTCCATATTAATATGAATCAGATCTTCAGAGATTTACAATTAAGATGTTTGTCAGCATTTTGTTGCAAATGCTTCTTGGTGTTTTGAGCTCAATAATTATTTGTCAATGGTTTGGAGATAATATCAAATCAAGCTTAAAAATAATGACCTTCTTGAATATTTACAGAAGAATGGAGCTGATTGCAATTTTTTATCTTATTGCGTACTTGGGTTTATTAAATATGGGGACTTCTATCTATTGGGATGATTTGTTTTTTAATATGTATTTGTTAATATTTGCCCATCAAAATTAAGCTCAATATTACAATTTGCCATATAAATATCAATATTTGGACTTAAAATCAATGGCTCTAGAGTCAGTCAAGGATGGGGAACTGTCTGAGCTTTTCAGATTGTTCAGCTAAAAAATCTCCAAAAACTCCCCTTATTCTCAAAATAATCACAGTAGCAAATGAAGTTTTCTCAGCTAATATCTTTGTTTTCTTCTATCTTTTTTTCCTTAAGATAGTAACAGGAAGAATAAAAGAAAACATACTGTATTGTTATCTTAGAAGATGCATTTCAGTAGCACAACATAGCAGCATAAATTTACAGCAGTGAGTCAAGTTTTGACAGTCAACTTTGATTTTTTTTTCCCTTTGGTCTGGTCAATGTACTGAAGCTAAGACAATTTTCCAGCTAAATTAACAACAATTATCCTTTTGCTAAGTAACCCGGTACAGACACTGTCCTCAGAAAAACCCTATAGGGACCTCTTACAGTTAGTGATTTTCACACAGAAGGAGAATCTTGACCTTTGCTTTGGCATGGATTTGTCTGGCCTACCACGTGTGTACAGACCACAATTCCTGATGGACTGTGCTCGACTGCCCCTGGAGTCTCTCTAGCCTGACAGTTGCCTCCTTTTCAATTGTGAGTACAATAGAATTCCACTGATACCAGCACAGAGAGGACTCTGATGCCAGAAATAGATGAAGGTTCCCTCCTCTCTTCAATAAATTACATAAAAATCCCAGTTCCAATCACAGTTTTCAATTTTATTTTGCAACTAGATACTACAATACGAATGAGCTGGACAAAGAAATTGCGCTTAGGTAAGAAATTATAAATAAAGGCTTCTCTAAGTGAAATTTCATTATGGAAATTCCATGGACGTTTATTTTTAATTTTTTTTTCTCACTGATATTGATGAATTAGTTTATTTAAAATAATACATTTGATAATTTAACCAAAAACATTTTAAATTGCTCAATTCAAGTGCAGTTTGCTCGTGAGTTGTTCACTGTGTGGCTGTATCTACTAGTGATGTCATGGCATTATGCATACAGCTCCAATTGAATTCCCTATGGGTTCAGACTTTCCTGGACAGGTTATGACATTGATAAATACCTCGTCTGATAACATCAAGTTATGTTGAATAAGAAAAGGAAGAGGAAAGTATGAAGTATGCCCTCATTGATGTGGCATTTCATGGATATTCAGCTGAACACCAAACCCAATTAAAACAAGGAATTCTGTCATTTTTCAGTTTTAAACTTTTTGAACTTTCTGAATACTTCGTCTACAAAAAAGTTTGAGTAGTTGACTTAGGCTGACACGAATGTCACAATATCAGGACTTCCTAAGGGACTATGCTCTGATTTTCGCCTGGCTGAACTACCAGTGGAAGCTGTTGATATTTTTCTATCTATTCTTGACAACTGGGGATAGAAAATAGAAGATTACACACCACTTCCTACAGATAAAAAGCCTTCATGCTGTCTGCATTGTGGTATTACCTTGAGTACAGAGACAACTAATATTAAGAGGCCATAAACTGGATACCTTTAAAAAATTGAAATATGACTACTTTCCTTCTTTTTCTTTTTTTTAATTTTTTATGAAACCGTTCCTTAAATCCATAGCATATTTGCCGGAATTTGTAACAATATGTGAACCACAATTTTAAAGCCCCAAACAACAAAATACCTAGGATTTAACCTACTACATGAAGTTTGGGTTTGCTACTTAATGATAGAGTAATGATACTTGCTGTTCTGTTTGATATGACATGAAAACTTAAAATTTCACCTACAAAATCATATGCAGGTTTGGTTTATTTTGGGATTTTTTTTTTTCAAGATAACAAGTGTCTCTTTTGATTCTCAGGATTCCTGCTAGCTGAGATTGTAACATTGCTTCCTATATCATTGTAAATCCATTTCTGAACAAACAAATTCTATGGCAAACAAGACATTCTCAGCCAGAATTGAACTTCATATTCTTTTGAGTATCTTCCTTTAAGTGAGATACTCGTATCTTCACACCATGGCTTTATCAGTCTGCTCCATATAAATAAATGTTTCTACAAAGGATTTATTTCTAAATGTATTATAAATTTAGATGAAACCCAGCCAAGTGATGAAGCAGAACACTCTACCTCTATAACACCTTCAATTTTAAAAGAGGCCTCATTTCCAGAAAAAGGAGCAAGATTTTTCAGTAAAATGTTGAGTCAAATATTCCTGAAGACATTCCTTTGGCAGTTACAACTTCAGGGGGCATCCTGTAAAATCTGAATTTTATAATATGCTTGAATATGTACAGATATGTAAAAACACAGAATTACCCATTATCAAAACCTGCATATTTGTTAGAATTTAATTTATTTACTTCTACAATTCACAGTACACTACAATAGACAGCTTTTATGGTTTATTGATAAATGCAATAAAAAAAGTTTTGAAGAGCTTATCAGGGTTTGTTTGGATTTTTTAAAATTAGATTTTATGGGCTATTTGAAGCAGGAATGTAGTTCATTTGTGCAGTGAGAAAGTCTCTGCCATTATTGATATCCAGTCAAATTCAAGATAAAGAAGAGTCTTGTGTCCCACTTGTATATACAACTTATTCAGGATTCAAATAAAAGAGAGAAAAAAAGGTTACAGAAAATTCTATCGTCTGTGACTTTTTTTTTTTTTCACATGAGGTGGTTGCCATGAGGTGAAGCTCCAGTGATAAAAAGAATTTGTAACAAAGGGAATAATTGCCATCTTGCAAGAAGGTGCACAGCAAGTGCCCATACTGGCCTCTATCACAGCAAAAGGCACCCACAGCAAATGCTGCTTGTCCTGCACCAGTGGCAGCAGCGGTACACACTTGTACTGTGCCCCAGGAAAGACATCCACCTCCCTCTGGACAAAGGGAGTCTAAACATCCTGAGAAAACAAATCTGCCTCTGTATATTGCTGAATTCTGTCTCCTAGACTTCACTGCGACAAAAGCAAGGAGACTGAAAAGATTGCTTCTTTAACACTCATGAAACGAAGGAGAAGTGAAGTGGGGTCCACTATCCAGCCTTGAGAAAATTCAAAGAAATCAGTCCCTGGACACTCTTGGACTGCAAAGAAGATTCTCTACCATTCCCCAGAAGGTAGAAATTAAAACACTGAACATTTTCCACACTGAAAACAGTCCCTATCACAATCTATTGAATATATTTGCATCAGTCATACCTCATCTTTGTACTCCAGACAGGCATGAAATTCACTTTTGTGAAGTTTGATCCAGTGTGAGACTCACACTTTAAAAACAGAAGTGAAATATCTGGGCATTTAACAACCAGACTTTAATACATCAAGAATTGAGTGCTTCCTTTTTTCTCCTTTGAAGTGCTAGACATACACTTACATGTGTCCTCAGATTTAAATTCAGGTCACATTCCTTGTAAAGTAACCTAGTGTTTCTATGAGATGATGAATGGATTGAAGTAACCCATCTCGACAGAGAAAGATATCATCCTAATAATCTGATATTTTATGTTCTTTTTTATAATTACTTTTGCCTCAGATTAATGAATTCCATTTACAGTAGCAAGCTAGCAAATGAAAATCATTCAGCACAAGTATGAAATATAAAGGGAAGATGAGACTGTTTGGTATGTAAGACATAAACTTAAGTGTTGAAGAGTCATCATTTATGAAAAAAGATTTTTTTTTTTATGGTGTAAATTTTATTAAAAAGAAGTCTTTTTCCCTCAAAGGAAATCAAATGCATTTACATTCTTGAAGACAATTACCAGGGCCACAGAATTGAAAAACTAAGCCTTCAATTTTCTTCTCAAATTACCCTCTTTGTTCCCATTTGTTTTTGTGTTTTGTGTGTTATATCCTTCCTATCTCTGTTTGTTCTATTTGAAATCAAATCATTAGAAGGGAAGGAAAAAAAAAAAAAGGCAAAAAACAGTATTTTAAAAATGAACTCCTGTTTCTATATAAATCCTTCCTTGTTTAGAAATGCATGGTCTCGTCTCCTGAGGAATTCATATCTCTTTCAAACAGGATCCCCTTGTAACAGCTGTTCTGCAGCCTAAAGCAGCTGAGTGCTGCTTAATAAAGCCATTACACTAAAAAGTGAGACAGAGTGGATCTGTAGGCTGGAAAGGAGCAGCACCAAGGAGCTGGGACACAGAGCTCAGGGTCACAGTGCTGAGAGCAAAGGCATCAGCATGAGAATCAAATGTCACAGGCAGAAGTGGCCAAGGAAGTCAGACACCTCCAGACTGAAAACAGCAAGTAATTCCATAGCAACCAGAGTCTGTCTTTAATAGGAAAGATCCTAATGGCACCTACATCCCCAATGTCTATGTTGCCAGAAGGGCTACCTGCCCACCATCCCTCTAAAAACAAATCCAAACCCAAACATTACCCCTACCTATCACTCCCAAAACCTCAAAGCTATTCCAGGGAAAAAGTACAGATTAATTTGCAATTTGAGGCACAGTGGCAAAGACCAAAGGACAAAGTTTTATATGTAGCTGACAAAACCCTATAAGAAACCAAGACCTCATGGTGGCATGGAATTTTACTGTGGGAACAGATGTAATTCTACCTTGTCAGGCTGTAAAAGGACCGAATCAAACAATATACATGTTGCAAATAATGACAGAGGACAGGGTGAGGTTACTCCATGGCCATTAAATTCATTAAATTTCACAGTCATGTATGCTCTCAGAACTGCAAAAAAACCAGACCAAAACCAATCAAAAAACATACTTTGGAACAAATAGCTGGATATGCAGAAGATAGAACAGTGTTCACTGTGGCAAGCTGAGAAAAAGAGCATATGACGCCATACATCAGAGCCAAGCACACAGAGGTGACAGAGTAGAAGAGTCCAGCACTTGGGGTTGAGGCTGTGTTCAATCCACAACAGTTTAATGAGAAATACAAACGGCCCTGGAAGCAGTAGCAAGAAAAATAAGTAAAAAGACTGTTTATTTTCTTATGATATTTGTGGTGCTGAAAGGAGTGGTGTATAGAACGTAAAACAGGGATGTACACCGTTCATTTTCCCCTTGTCTTTAATATGCCTCAGTGTCTCATCTGGGAATATCTCCATTATTTTTGGGATACTGCAAACACTGCTCTTGTCATCTTTTCTTTTTGCTGTGAAGTGTGGTACAATGAGGGGAAGATTTCATTTCAGCATGCTGATTCCCTTTCTCCCTGGGCAATTCAAATAGAGCTTCCTATTTCCTTCTCATACCTAATTTCTGAACTGTCTGAGCAGTACTTCCATGGGAAATGAAAAGTGAAAAGAAAAAAAAAAAAAAAAAGGTGACAAACCCTAAAATGCCAGATTTTTGTTACAAGATGCTTAACTCACTGTTGTCTATTCTATATGGTCCTTTATAACATTAAATGCAATCTGACATCCGACACTTCCTTGCTACTTTACAGCAAAAAATGATGCCAGATTTATGTAGTGCAGTAAAGTCTATGGTAAAGTGATATTCATTGGTATTTAAAGGAGAGGATACAGCATATGGAAACCTGTGCAAACTGTTGGATTTGCCTGGCAATATTTTGCTGTTGGTGGGGGAAGGAAATTGCAGGGGTGGCTTCTGGGAGAGACTTCCCCCATGTCCAACACAGCCAATGTCAAACAGCTCTAAGCTGGACTTGAAGCTGACCAAGTCTGCAACCATCAACAATCATTGTAGCAGCTCTGGGATAACATATTAAAGATGTGAAAGAAAAAACAAACAAAAAAACCTACACACTTGCAACCAGAGAGAGGAGCGAGAATCTGTGAGAGAAACAGCTCTGCAGACACCAGGGTCAGCAAAGGAGACAGAGTAGCACAGGTTCCCCTGCAGCCTATGGTGAAGACCATGGTGAGGCCCTTGTCCCTCTGCAGCCTGTGGAGATCCACAGTAGAGGAGTGAGCCTCTTGGAGCCCAAGAAGGACCCCATGCCAAAGCAGAAAGATGCCTGAAGGAGGCTGTGACCCTGTGGGAAGTCCATGCTGGAACAGGGTCCTGGCCATGCCTGTGGCTCTGTGGAGAGAGGAGCCCACCCTGGAGCAGGTTTTCTGGCAGCACTTGTGACCTGCAGGGTACCCATGCTGGAGCAGCCTGTTCCTGAAGGATTCCACACCAAGGAAAAGACTCACACTGGAGCAGTGAATGAAGAATTGCAGGCCGCGGGTAGGAATCATGTTGGAGAAATTCATGGAGGACTGCTTCCCATGGGAAACACCACATTCCAGAGCAAAGAAAAAGTGTGAGAAATACTCCCCCTGCAGAGGAAGTAGCATCAGAGATGTGTGATGAACTGACACAACCCCCATCCCCTGTCCCCCTGCACTGCTGTGGGGGAAGGAGGTAGACAAAATTGGGAGTGAAGATGAGACCAGGAAGAAGAGAGAGGTAGGAGGAAGGCGTTTTAAGGTTTAGCTTTACTTCTTATTACTCTACTCTGATTTGATTGGTAATATACAAGTTTCCCAAAGTCCAGTATGTTTTGCCTGTTACAGTAATTCATTGTTAGACAGATTAGGTGAATTGTCACATGAAGAAATAGAGAGTGTCTCTCCCCCTGCTTTAAATCCATCCTTCTTTTATGTTTTCTCCCCTCTGTCCAGAGGAGAAGAGGAGGGACAGGGAGGATTTGGTAGGCACCTGGTGTCCAGGCAGGGTCTACCCAACACATATCCATGAGAGATTCCAAACTCCTAGCAGACCATGGATGATTTGGTGTGGGGGTTGTTGAATCATGGTCATAAACCAACGAAGTGGCCAAAGTGCAGACAATAAGTCATGTTCTTAAAGTCCAAATATGCAAATTTCATCAACAGTAATGTAAGACGTTTGATACCACAGAAGTCTTAATTTCTTATAATCTGTTCTTCAAACCATATCTTTTCTCCCAGCTTGCTTGCAAAGGGGAGGAGGGAAGGAATTGAAGTCAAGACACTTTAGCTGTTGAGACTGTGAGTGCTGTAAGGTTTTTATCATATTTGCTTTGGTAGGTCTGTCAGCAGTTAATCTATCGAGCCTCCTTAGCACTACTAAATGCCCTTAGATTTGTCAAGGGCATTGTAGCTTAGGATGGGCTTCCTTTTATGCAGCTGTTATAAACCCACTGTTATCAACTTGCAGAATTTTACAAATCTTATCCTGTTTCGTCATTATCTTAAATCCTTGTCTCCTAGTTCCGTGCTAGTACATGAGAATGTCAGGATTTGTTTCTAAAGTACCATGAGTTTCAGTCCTTTTAGGTCATGGGGAAAAGCTCTTTCCCTCTCTTTTGGAAAAGACCCCCACATTCTGTTATCTTTAAAATAATGAACACTAAGGAAAATTAATAATTTTATGACTTTTAATTAAGGCTTGGCTAAATTCTCAGTCTGAAAATGTATTTAAACTGTCTATTCGAGTATCTGCTATTATATTCTAGATATGAACATATGCTTCTGTTGCTGAAATTCAGTTAAAAAGATTGATCAAAAGGAGAAAAAGTTTGCATAATATGTTTGTGAAAATTGTTGCCAGAGGAACTCATTGAGGCAAAACACTACTGCTACAATCTAAAGAGGAGTGGATAGCTAATAACATTGCTTAGAATCCATGCCTCTGCAAGCTCAGATGATAATAAGGTAATCAGATTTCATGCTTGAGGGTGTTATCTAATCGCCTGCAGAGGTTTGGCACTGCACAATTGGCTGAGTGCATCTTGTTTATTTTTATGCTTGCTCTGAGACATCAGTTATTCACTGCCACTGTCAAGCGCTCACTGGACAAGATGAACTAAATGGTTTGTTCCAGCAAGATGAACTCTATGTCCTGTAATAAATGTTATCATAAATATAGCAAGCAATCCATTTTAAGACATCAATAAAATGTACATTATACTGTAATAACTGCTTAGTGGGCACGTGTACTGCTGCCCTCTACTGACTTACCACAGCGGAGTGATAACCCTCAAGTTTTGTGTCTCTGATTTTACAGAAAAAAAATAAATGTTGCCTACACCACTGATGCCAACCGTGTGCAGTTGAGTGTGACTCTCTGTGCTTTAGCAGAGAAAAGAGAAAGGAAGAGAAGGAGAAGGAGAAGGAGAAGGAGAGGGAGAGGGAGAGGGAGAAGAGAAGAGAAGAGAAGAGAAGAGAAGAGAAGAGAAGAGAAGAGAAGAGAAGAGAAGAGAAGAGAAGAGAAGAGAAGAGAAGAGAAGAGAAGAGAAGAGAAGAGAAGAGAAGAGAAGAGAAGAGAAGAAGAAAGTTGAAAGATTTTCTTTTCCCTTCCACCACCTAGCCTCAAAAGCACTTGGTGGAAAAATGTATGATTCATTTTCAACCATTTTCTTTACCTGCAAGTGACAGTGATCTATGACTAATGACGAGGGGCCCAGAGGTAATTTAGTTGTTCCCTGCTCTTTGGAGTACTAATCACTTAAAAAAAAAAAAAAAAAAAAAAAAAAAAAAAAAAAAAAAAAATTAGTCCAGATAAGATTAAGCTAAAGTAAGAAATAGAAATGTAAAGGTTCATTTCAGGACTCTGGGATGTCCTGAAATATTGATGTTCTTATTGTATCCCAGAGAGGGCCTACTGGAGGAGCACATTTCTCTTGTTCTTACAGTTTTTCTACTTCATGTCTCAATGAGAGAAGCTGGACATATAAGTCAAATTTTCCTTCCAGCAGGGAGCTGGGATGAAGTAGGGTACTCTTAGAGTCCAGGATAATAAAAAACACCACTACTGGTAGTGCTTGCTCCATAGACAACATCAGTTGCACCTAAGGTAGACTATAAAAATAATTTTTTAAAGCCAAGAAAGACTATTACGGTCCCCCCTCAACTATAGCACTTAACACTTTTCAGCAGCCCTACCTGATCCTTCAACCTCATAGTAAGATTTCTAGTTGATTAATCATTCTATGTAAAAAATGATTATTAACTAATCATTAACTATTAAGTAAGAGAGTATTAACTCTCTTAGCCTAGATATTGATGTGGTTTCTTATATGGTGTCTTTGTGACATAAATTAGCATATGGCTTGCCCTGGTAACAGATAGATCACACAAATTTCATACATTTTAAGACACATTTAGAAATGGTTCATAAAAAAATTAATGGCTATGTATTTTGTTATTGTCTTTCAAACTTGAACTTTTTATTTGTCAGTTATTTTTCAATAGGTGGAAGGTTCTTCATTCTTTTAACAATCCCTATAAACATTTTATTGATTTAATTGTATTCTATGTCACTAAATAAAAATAGTTCTCAATTATCATTAGATAACAAGCAAAACACTATGCATGCAGCATCTCACTTGCTACAGAAACTGGAGTGTTTTCCTTAACCTACGTGTTATTCATTAGGTCTCACAAAAAGAAAAAAATATATTATTGATTTGATAGCATGATTGATCTGAAAGTCAGGGGACTAAACAAGTTTCTGGAGTGCTGTAACCTTTTCATTCTGTGAATAGCTGCAGAAAAGCTTTTTCCCATTGGGCTTCTCTCATCTGGCAAAACATTAATTTTGAATTCAATCTATATCTAGTTTGAGTTTGGCTTTTTTCCAGCTACTACTTACAAAAAATATGATAGATATTTTCCTTCAATTTTGGACAATTTAGGTGAGCTACAAAACCCTAACTAAAGAAACCATTTGAAAATGTTGCTCTCCTTTTCAATAGCCCTCTATTATGCTGGGCTGCCAGGTAAATTGTAGAAATTAGCATCCCAGAAAATACATGGAGTTTGAATAAGACTTTTAATCTGGTATCTACTACTGTGTCAACCATTTGATAGCTGTCTTTATAGAAGTTATATTTAGAGTGCTGACAATCTTGTCAGTCACCCTCAGAGTGGACCTGTGTTATACATAGAGTCATAACGCAGGTGAAAGTTGCCTGTTCTAAGGCATATTTGAAGCATTTCCACCAACACAAGAATGTGCAGGAGAAATGAAATTAGTAAATTGTATTGCTTGAGTTCACAAATCATTACATCTTAGTCTGCTAATGTTCACTATTCTTTTACCTTAAGAAGAGCCATACACAGCCAGTTTCAAAAGGAAACTCAGTTTTAACATTGGAACCTATGTCAAACATCTGGAATTTCATAAACATGACAAAGTATTCTCTAATGTACATCAGAGTAAATTATGCCTTCAGTTGGAGTCAGAAGGCAACAAGATCAAAGAAGAGCCTTCAATCTTTATCAGCTCAGGCCTTCAGATGCACCCCAGTGACACTGCATTCCTTCTTGGACAGCTAAACAAGGCTGAGGTCTACACAGCCATTGATAACTGAACTAACTGCCTTTGAGCTGATTTGTGTCTATTTGCTCAATGATTTGTTAGTGCAGTGTAGAAGATTGCATATAAATATACGACCAGTATGAATAAGCAGAAAGTTGTTGTCTCATTTGCAGAGCTGACACAGCCTCAGTTGTAACAGCCTACCTGTCACCAGCTGTGGCATGCAGAATGCTTCAGACACAAACACAAGTCAAAGCTACAGACTGCTGTTCTGCCACAGGTGCTGTTTCTAATTGAAACTATTTGAAACTGAAAGTGCTTCTGTGGCCAGGTTCACCCCTTTTTAAATTCTATATTGACACAACTACAGCACTGGATACCCTTTTGTACCTTCCTATGGGAAAAAAATGTTAGACTGGATATACCTGAAGAATTCTACATATCTGAAAAGCATTTTACCTCTTGTATACTCGGCTAAAAATTAAGAAAAAATAACCAATTAGGAAAAGGCAGGAAAAGGTACAAGACTTTCTTGGTATTACGAATCTTCATGAGAGACATCCAAAAAAGCTGATTTTTACTTGTGGGATTTCAGCTAAGAGTAGTGTTGAAAATATAAGAGGACAGTAATAACCATGAGTATGGATACACAATTCTTGCTATAATTGAATAAAGCATTGGTGTTTTGTCACACATTTGTTCCACTTTTCTTAGCACTTTTGTGCTTCTGAGTGAGGTTGAAATTGACAGTGATCAGTTAATCCTCTGAATACCCATATTTTGGTCTGAGAAGCATCAGCCAGGCTACTGTTCTATAAGGCACTTTTATTCTTTCCCCAGTTTCATAAAAGGCAGCTTTTAGTAATAGATTTATTTTTCTTTGAATTTACTCACTTTGGAGTTTGTTGGATGGACCCCAAATGGTATGTAACTCATTATGTTTTTACTAAACTAATCACTAAATATGTTCTCCTAAAGCATGATGATTTCATAATTAGCCAATCCATCCTTTAGGCACAGTTATCTGCACCTTGATTTTTTTTATTATTATTATTTTAATAGAAATCATAGAATATGCTAAGCTGGAAAGGACCCATCAGGTTCATCTAATCCAATTCTTGGCCCTGCACAGACACCTCAAGAATCACACCATATGCCTGAGAGTTTTGTCCAAAACCTTCTTGAACTGTGACAGGTTTGGTGCTGCTTCCCTGGGGAGTCTGTTCCATTCCTCTTGGTGAAACATCTTTTCCTGATACCCAGCCTAAACTTCCCCCTCAGTTTCATGCCATTCCCTCGAGTCCTGTCACTGGTCATGAGAGTGAAAAAAGTGTTACCTGCTCCTCCACTTCCTCTGGTGAGATTGTCAAAGAACCTCATGTCTTTTACCTTAAATTATTCAGTTTTTCAGTCCAAGCCTAAAAGACTAATGATGAACTAGGGAGAAAGAATTCACAAGATAAGGAGGCAGGCCAATCAAACTGGATTGGAATATATTTGTTTGCCTACTTCAATCATCACACACTACACAAAAACTTATCTAGACCTGGATCCAATCAGGATCCAGCTCAATCTCTTTTTTTCTCTTCCTTAACTTCAAAAGAATCTTCCTGATGTAGAAAAATTCTGGCACGATAGCAATGCTCCACCTAGTGGAAATAAAACTGTAAGAACTAGCATAAAAGTAAAGCTTTAACTCGGAGAACTCATCTGTCAGTACCCAAATGGTCAAATTTTCCGCTGATAAGTAACTCAGGGTACCATACGATTGTATGGAGGAAGTGCTAACAGGACTATTACAGTATAGTGCCAATTTAAAGACACAAAATACTGTCATTTTGAAATATAACAGGAAAAAAAAAAAAAAGCAAATCTCTTGAGAGTTATGAATCTATCATTTTTTTTTTTATTATGAAAAATCAGTAAGTGTACTACCCATGGGAAAAAAATCTGCAGTACATAGAGTCCTGCTACTGTGAGGATTGCACATACTTCAAATCAGTGCCAGACTTACAAATATTTTGATAGATTGAAAAGAACAACCATGACACCCCAACCTTTCTTAATGCATTATTGCAGTGTACTGGAATTTTACTACAAGTAACCAATATGAGGAGCACACTGAACAGAAGATACAGTTTTATACATGGCAGGAAGGTTTTTAGTCACAGAGAAGACAGATATTCTATTGAATCTCAGAGATAATCTCCTCCTCTGTAACACTTCATCTTCCTATACTCTTACTGATATAAAAGGAGATGCTATAAACAAACCAAAAATTAAGGTAGAGCATCTGTAGATCACTATATATGTGTATGCATGTACACATATATCAACTCACTCCATAATGCAAGTCCTGGACAGATAAAGGTCTAGGGTTTGTTCTTATGCAGTGATTTGTTTCCAGACAACACTTAAATAACCAATAAATTACATGAGTTGAAGACAAGCGAGATAAAGAAACAGAAGTCTGCAGGGTTATTCAAAATTTGTCTTAAGATAATATGTTTAATTTCCATTCATTCAGAATCTGGTTTTATTTCCTTCCTTTTCATGCTCCAGAAACTGTCATCTGATCCCCCAACATTCTCTTTTTCAAGATGTTAAATCAGCAGAATTCACTGGTTGAATAGAGACAATATTTACAGAAAATGAATATGACAAGGGGTTTTGAGGCAGAACTTTAATTCTCATTATTAATATTTCTATTCTAAGTTCAAATTATATCTATCTCCTGCTATCAAGTTAACTATCTTCAATATCTATCATGTAACTTCATTTGAAGTTTACAAAAGGCTGCTGTGGGACTCCACAGCAAAGAGGATTTATATCTTCATAGAGAAATAAACAGGGAACATCACCAAGAAGAAAGGTAGGGTATGAATTTAAAGCGTACTACTTTCTTTACCCTAATTCCTCATGAATCAATGTTTAGTATGCAGGAGGGGTGAAGTATCCTCCAGCTTTCTGAAATAACCCCATTGAGAGACACCACTGTTATTACGCAGCATGTCAACTATGTGGTTAATAGTTACTTTTGCTCTGGGGCCACTGATGTGGATTTCTACTAGTTCTGAAGAAAAATTTTGCTGAAAAAAATCTACCCAGTGCTAATTGAAAGTTAGAAAAATTATTTATATGAATGTGGTAGTATTCTGGCCCACAAGGTAGAGAGCAAAACAAAAGAAAAACATATGAATCTAGTTTGGTGATATAAATACATTTCAGTTATATTAAAAAATTAGGGCAAAACTTACACATACCTCTTTGAAAAATTTGTCTGTTAGAAATACAGTAAATATAACCTTGTAATATCTTTTGTACAGTATTCTAAATTGTCCTCTTTGAGAAAGAGTCTAGAGATTTAAAGGTCATGTACTTATCTTTAAAAAAAACGAACAACAGAAATTAAAGCACATGATTTTGCATTGTCAAAAACTAGATGTAGATAAACAATGAAATACTTGTCTTTTTTCTCAGAGATACTGATTTCCTCTGACCACTGACCACTCTGTACAATGAAACCTTTTTATCACTCTTTATTGTCTCAGAAAATGTCTCTTTTTCACTGTGAAGCAAGGAAGGTAAATTATTAAATAGGCCATTTGACACAGTAAAATTTGCAATTTTAATCCATCCTCACAGTAAATGAACAGTAATTCCTAAGATAGCTCCCTAGTATCCTTAAATATGTACATTGACTCCTCCAAAACAGTAGTTATACAGTCTCTTTATGAAAGGCTTTTAAAATTTTGCCACTTAATCTTTTTAAAATATTATCCAATCTTTTTCTTTATTATTTCTAGCCAATTTTGCCTGTAGCCTAACTAAAAGCAGTTTTCAAAAATGTTTAGACAAAATTGAGCAAAGAAAGAAAAAGATAATGGGATGTATGTTCCTAACTTACCTAGGTGCTTGTGAATGCCTTCCCTTATCATATCACAACCAGTGGTGAGAATACTAGATACAACTATTGTAAGACCTCAGAATTATACATATATTTTGTTGTTTAAGAGCTAATTTAAGAGAAGAGGTACTTCTCTTTAGACAATAAAGCAAGAACACTGCATGCAGACTAATATTACGATTGGTCTCCTTCAAATAAAGTTTTCACTGAAGGCAATGTTTCATCTTGTTTTACTCATTTTTTATGTTCCTTGTGGGCAGGCAATAACTGAGAGCTAGACAGCCTGCCATATTACAATGTCACAGACAAAAGGAGAAGAGGAAAGTAATTCCTGCTGGGAATTTCTGTACTGAATAGCTCTTAAATCTAACGATGCTTGTCACCTCTTGCCTCATGATGACTCCAAGAAATCAGACAGAAACACTGTTTTTGCTAATTCTAGTAGTCCCAGCAACATGTGCAACCCAATTGAATGAGTTCCTTCTGGGTTACTATCTGATTTTCCTCTAGTAATGTTGCTGGAAGTCTTCTGAAAGATCTCCCCTGCAGCAGATATCCTACTCTGGCCATAGTTTGCTGTGTGCTGACTGCCTAGAAGCAATGGACTTCCCTCATATGCACTCCAGATTTCAGCATCTACAGGCAGAGACTGCACCAGCAAGGAATGGAGAGAGAGGAGTGTGGCACAAGAAAAGAATGCAGATTCCCTTTATCACAGGAAAACTGTGAACCTCACCTGTTCAAGCTTCTTTCTAACATCCCTCAATACCAGCCCTCAACAAGTAAGAATAGCAGTAGCAAACTTCAGGTCCCCAGTTCACACGGCACTGCTTTATGCATTAAATGGCTGTTACATGAATCAGATCTTTTGTTCAGCCTGGAGGAAAGGAGACTGAGGGAAGGCCTCATTGCAACTACAACTACACTACAACTACCTCACTACAACTTCCTTGTGAGCGGAAGAGAAGGAACAGGCGCTGATCTCTTCTCCGGGGTTACTAGAGACAGGACACAAGGGAACAGCATTGTGTCAGAGGAGGCTTAATTTAGATACTGGGAAAAGGTTCTTCACCCAGAGGGTGGTTGGGCACTGCAACAGGCTCCCCAGGGCAGTGGTCACAGCACCAGCCTGGCAGAGCTCAAGAAGAATCTGGACAATGCTCTCAGGCCCATGGTGTGACTCTTTGGGATATTCCTGTGCAGGCCCAGAAGTTGGACCCTTGTGGGTCTTTTCCAACTCAGCTTATTCTGTGATTCTGTGATTCTGTGCCTGTCATACTAGTGAAGATGCTGGCCATTCGTATTAGTACCGCTTCTGGCTTCCTGTTTCAACCTAAATCAAAGATTATTGTACTGAATTATATCTTATACCTATATTTTAGACAAAATATATTTCTCTGGATAAATCTAAAGAGCAAAAATTATGTATGACTTTGTTTCTTCTCAATTTTTCTGCATTCAGCAGGAGGGCCAGGTAATTATAATGAGAAACACTGAAAAGGCAGAACCAAAGACACCAGATGTCCTTAATTCTCTAGTTTTCTTGGCAACAGACATTATTTCTGGTACATGTGAAAATAACTTCCTACAGTTTAAAGAGCTATAAACCCTTAATTTTGCTTGTATTGACTGAAAATGAGCATCTGGAAAACAGAAGATGACAAAAATCTTGCTTTCAAAATAGCTTGAAAGCTAATGCATGAAAAGCATTACTCTTTTGACCTATTTATAAAGCTAGAAAAGACTGTAGAGAAGTGAGCTCAACCCACAAGTAGAGAGCACCACTGATGAAGAAAGCTGGAGGAAAAGGCATGCCAAGTACTGTTACCTTCATGTCACACATGACAGTCTTGAAAAATAGTTGCTTGGACACTCTTTCTGTTCCAAAATTACTTGCTCTAAACATTCAGTGCATCTCTTGAGTGAAGTTAGTGTCATTCTGCCCCTGATTAATTTTATGGATTGAGAGGACCTAATTGATAATATAGGTACCATATTGATTTGCTTGCTGACATGGGTAATGATTTTCATTATGTCTTCTTATGCTAACTACTTTTGACTAATTAGGCATCACTTCAGTAGGATTGGTGAAGTACTTCATTTACTATTGTATTTCAACTAAATATTTTGGCTCTTGCTTTCTCTAAATTTTAGCAGATAAAAATAAGACGTTTAAAAACCAGGAAAGTTCAATAAAGTCAGCCATTTAAGAGCAGTAGCTAACTAGAATGAGCATGTAAACATCATAATGATTTGCAAACCAAAGGAAAAATAAAGCTATAGTTCTAAATAAAGCAAGAAAAAAAGTTAAATAAGCACCAGAAAAGCACTATGGATTTTGTGAAAAAACAAAATTAGATAAAGACTTTGGAGAAATCGGCAATGATGATCGGTTTTGCTATCTGGATTTCCATCTTGCCGTATTTTCCTCTTCAGCTTCTTCCTTACAAGGATGGTGAGATAGAGAAGGAGCTGGCTATTGTAGACAAGGAGTATGCCCTATCTCTCCTGCTCCTGCAGTTTTTCTGTGGATTAGAAAATTGTTACTTGTGTCTGCACAATGCTCTATGAAAGATCATAAGTCTGCTCTAAGAATAAGGCCCAACTTTACATGCACTTGCTTCAGTTCAACCACATCCTGAAGAAATGCTACAAAACTCAATCTTTTTACCAAAGTGAAGTTTCTCTCTCAAAGCTTTTTTCTGATCTTTGCCAATGCCTCTTCCCAACTGCCATGACAATTCCTAGAATTCAGTACTTTTTAATGTAGATCCATCCAGATGTTGTCCAGAAGAAACTCAGCTTCAGCCACTAAAGTACAATTGCAATCTTCCCACCTGCTCTTTGGCAGCTGTCTGCATTTTTTATTAATTTCTACAAATCATCAATGTATTTTATCTCCCTATATTTTATTACATCACATTCTTTATAATTCACTTGTGTTTCAGGTAGGAAACTCTCAAGTTTCAGACCTTACTGATAACCAGACATGACACAAAGATTCACTAGGAATTCATTAAGCAGGTTATATGTTTAGATCTTTCTATTGATGTAACTATGAAAAAAGAGAAACTTAATATTTATGCAGTTTCTCTTGTTTATTTTACTTTATTTGTATAAATAGATTTTGGATATGCTTTGTAAGGTTTAACACATGTAGTACACGTGTTGTTCATGCATTTAGACTGCTAGGCAGAATTTATGGCAAAACTGTCTACCAAATATAGTAATATGATAAGAATATTTAGAGTAGCAGAAGAGGTAATTATGGGCATAGTTATTATTGTTAACTTGGTCGGGATGCCCTGAGATTGTAATTATCATCATATATATATATAGATATATATAGATATATACAGATATATATAGATATACATATAAATTTTTGTTTGTCTGTTTGTTTTGGGGTTTTGTTTGTTTGTTTGTTTGTTTGGTTTGTTTTGTTTTTTGTTTGTTACTGGTATGAACTTTGAATAGATAACTTTACTACTATTTACACCATTTTATTTGGCCATTATTTTTTTACTACTTTAACTACTCTTTAGTGTTATTGCCATCATGCAGATAACTTGCATTGCAAGTATCTTTATTATCAGTAAAAATTGCAAGGAAACAATTTCCAAAAAAAAAAAGTGTCAACCTTTCATCAACTTTGTCAGAATAATCCAGCAACCTGTGGATATATTCCATGCTATGTCAAAGAGAGAATTAATAGAAATCTGATTACATCCATTGGCACGGTGGTTTAATAGGAGACAGTGATCACACACCAAAGTCTTTTGCCTCACATCAGGCAGAGATACACTTTTTTGTTTGCTTGATCTTGGTTTGGGTTCTGTTTTGGGTTCATGTTGGTCTTGTTTTCTTCTTTTTTTAATTGATGGCAAGTCATTACAGAATATGCCTTTTCTTCGGTAAAGCATATGTCTTTTCTGATTTGGGTTGATATTTCAGGTACTTCTTTCCATCTTCCTGGTCTAATAATTTGTTTTACTCTCTACCGATAACAGATGGTGCCCAAGGACTGCTCACATTCTCCTTTCCAGAACTATCCCACAAACTGTTTTCTTGGATCTATTATGCTATGGGACATTTGTTTTGCATAAACTACTTCCTAGTTGCTCCCAAGCCCCCATTTCAAGCATCCTCTTAGGTATTATTTTTCTCAGATTCACAAGCCTACTCTAATATGCATGCTACCTGTAAGCATTTTAAATGTCTGTTCACATAATTAAGCAAGGATCTGGCAATGTCTGCACATCTCAGCAGAAAAGCAGCAATAATTTATGGAAAAAAAACCAAACCTCATTTAAGAGAGTGGTTAAGAACCTGATAGCCTTGTAAATGTCTGGTTTGGTGGATACATGGAGAGCAGTGGGTGTTGATTATATTGACTGTAGTACAGCTTATAAAAACATTTCCTTATAAAGTCCTCACTAATAAGCTGATGGATTGCAGATCATGTGAAGGATGGAGTGAAAGTTGACAGAACTGCTGCTGCCAGAGAGTTATGATCAGTAGCATGAAGTCATTAACAGCAAACCCAAGGGAATGATAACAAGGCTTATTTAGTTTATCAAATTCCTTTATGATCTAGGTCATGGGACCGAGTGTATCCTCAGCAAGGTGACACAAAACTGGAAGGAAGTGTTGTTAAAACAAGTGGGTGCACCATCATTCAGAGGGACATCTGCAGTTTGAAGAAATGGGACAACAAGAATATCAAGAAGTTCAAGAAACAGAAGTTCGAACTACTGCATCTGAGGAACAAGGAGACACATAGGAAGGGTGGCAAGTGTCACCCATCCGAAAATCATGTTTTCAAAGAAGGATCGAGAGCCTTGCTAGACGTGGAGTTGAGCATGAGCTAGCAGGGTGCCTTTGCAGCAAAGAAGGACAGTAACCACATGGGCTGCATTAGGAAGACCACTGCCAGGAAGTCAAGGGAGGTGATCCTTCCCCCCTGCTCAGCACTGCTGACACTCTTGGAGCACTGTTTCCAGTGCTGTGCTCCCCAGTATAAGACAATTGGACACACTGGAGCAGGTCCAGTGCAAGGCTGAAAAAATGATTAGGGGTCTGAGGCATCTGACACATGAGGACACAATGAGAGGACTGTTCAGTCTATAGAAGAGAAAGTTCAGGAAGATCTTATCAATGTGTATAAATGTCCGAGAGGAAGAGTAGAGAAGACAGTGTCACACTGTCTTCAAAAAGGAACCAGCAAAAAATGAAATACAAGAAATTGCACTTAAACATAGGAAGGAGCTTTTTAATCATGGTGTGTCTGTACTTGGGGTTATTCAAAACCCAACTGACAATGCTGGTCAATTTACTGTAGTGCAGAGAGAATAAACAGGGGAAATTGAACTAAAAAAATCTCAAGAACTCTCATTAAACTTTATGCATCCTATGACATCACAGAAACAAAAACATTCCTTCCATAATTGACAATATTTTCTTAATATCTATAGCCTCTAGATGTTAGAGATTTCTAGAGAGCTACAAAACAGATTCAGTGTCCCATACCTCAATAGGTGGACAAGTTGCACCTTGTATTTGTAGATACTGAAGTGATCAGATGTTGGCCTCTGATTTATGTTAGAAATTAAATGTCATAAAATTCAGGCTAAACTAAAAGGCTTCTAGAATCCATTTGCCTTTAAAGCTGTCAAATAAACATATTCCATTTTGAACATAGTGACTATCCTTCCTAACATGTATCTGGCTAAAATGCAATGGTGTGAAAAACATACAGTTGAATTTTAGTACATCGAAAATGTGTCACTCACTTTTTTTTCTGGTGCCTAGAAATCTTCCTGAGTGCTCTTAATTTTAATATCTAAGTGAAATAGTCAATTTTCTGTCTCCTGCTATTTGTCCCTCTTGCATTTTCTTTCACAACTTTGCAATAGACTTTCATGAACAAAACAACACATGACAAAAGAAGAAAATAAATATAAATTTACACAACTGATCCATTGTTACATACCAGCACTGTAACACATACTGCATAAACTTGTGAATTAATCTAATTTCAAAAGAGTTTTAGTATTTTAAATTTCTAGAAGAATTTTCCCCTCTTTAATAATTTCTTAAATCTTAGATTATGATACATATAAAAATTATTAGGGATTAAAAACTTAAAATTATATCCTATTTATTCCTATATAAAGATTCTGTGTTTGAAACATACTATAAAGTATTTTATCAAACCTTTTCTACTTATGTAACTCAAAAACAGCTGGAAAACTAACTTCATGTCTTCCATAATATTGCTTCTCTGGAATAGTCCAAGCATTTAATATCATATTTGAAATTCTTTGAAAATCTGAAGGAAAAAGAACAGACTTTACAGTGTTTAAAGCAACTTAAGAGTGTTCCTCCTTTTTCTTCCTAATGGGATCATGCAATAATGTAAACTTTTCTCCTGTTTGAGCACCAGTTTTGCTTTCTACTAACTAAAGAGCTTCTTTCTTAAGCTACTCAATTTCTAGTGTGCAAATTTCACTAACACTCTGTGTTTTTACAGACAGCAGTCACAACTATTTTTCTGTCTCTCTTTTTTTTTTTTTTTTTTTTTTGACACAATCTCTTCAGTGCAGCAAGGTCAGTGTTGAATACTGGACCTCCCTCCAAAAAAGAGAGCATTTTACATATGATCTGATGTCTCAAAACTGATACAAGTCAATGGAAAGTGGGAGAAAGGGACTGAACATTCTAGCATGGATATTTTACTGTCACCAGAGGGGTTTTTTTAGTTCTTTCTGAGGTTTTGATGTTTAATTATTTGCTCTGTCTCCAAGATCTATCAGCTTAGATTCATTACAGTAAAGCTATCCAATTGAAAGGATAAGTGTATAAAAGTACAAACAGAAATGTTTTAAACAGTTTTAAAAGAATCCCAGAAACATATTCTGACAAAAAATCCAAAATTACAAAAAAGAGAATACTTAGAATTTTTTATGTGTTAGAATGTTTAGTTCACGCACTTCAAAAAAGATGGAACTCAGTTGTGACTTTTCAATTTACAAGAAATATGATTTTCTCAAAATTAATCTTGATGAAAATCTTATACTCTGCTATAACCTCTGCATCCATCTATCCTGAACATATATTATTGACTTACTATGGATCTTTTTCAAATATGTCATACTTGATTAATTAGCCCAGTATATCATACATAAAATAAAGTACTCAGTATTGTAAGGCACATCCACAGAACTAAAACACACAATATATTTTGTAATTTTCAGGCAGAGTATTTTTTAAAATATTTTTAAGCCTAATAGTGCAGTCAAAATTACTTTTTAAGTTTTGACTTGGATTCACATGTAAATTACTTTAGATCTCAGAACTACATTAAAGTACTTCCAAAGTATTAAAAGTTATTCACAGTCTCATTAAAGTAAACTGCTTTTAATGGCCATAAAATTGTTTCTCAGAATAAGAATGTAGGATTTAACTTTCAATTTTGCCACAGTCTTCATCGAGGTATATTATGACCCTGTGTCACTCATATTCTTCTTCATAAATTATAGATATTACATGTGTGAGTGTGTGTATATAGAATGGATATGATATTTTAAAGCTTTACTGAATGAACCTTTATAACACCACTGTAAGGCAGCAATTGGAATGACTAATTATGTATATTAATTTATAAAAAATGCAACGACCTGAAAGGAAGGTTATGAAAAAACTACATTGAAACAGAGTGAGATTAGACTTGGATATCCTTTGTCTTCACATGACTGTGTGTGGAGGCTCCTAAGGATTATGCGGAGGGAGCAACACTCCAGGCACTCCCATGGAGGGAGCCTAACCCTTGAGTTTTTCCATCCAAGTTGTTTAACCCTGTACTGTTTGAAGTTTACTTCCTGATATGTTGATTACCTTACCCCTGATTGGTTGTTGTGTTTTCTCCTCAATTCTGTACCTTGATTGGTCGGTTTTGGATCCTTTCCCCTATTGGTTAACTCTTCAATCCGCGCCCTTATTGGATAGTCTTTCAATCCGCATCCCTATTGGTTGGTTTAGCAAACCCCACCCCCTAAATTATGAATAAAAACCGGGCTCTCCGGACCTTTGGGTCCTTCTTCGGAGCGTCGGAGAGGAATAAAGAAGACTCCTGGAGAAGACCCCCGTCTCCTGTGATTTCTCCCGCGCTACCTGGGTCACCCCTGCCTAGAAGACAGCTGCATCAGCAGCTGCAGCCTGGATAGAGCTGACAGGCTTGATCGCTGCGGTGATCTCACAAAAAGAGCTGATCACTCTATAGGAGTGCCTGTGCCACCTGAGCTGAGGCCGTCTCCCCGTGGGCGACTCACTTGGGAAGGTCGCGGCACCCAGACCATCCCAGCTAGGGAACTAGGCGGTCGGCGACAACTGTGAAAGCATAGAACCATGATTTATTTATTTGTATTGGTGCCTAGGGTTTCCAGCCATGAATGAAGATCCTACTCTCTCAGGTAATAATCAAACACAGAGCTGGTCCTCACTTCACACATGGAACGGAACGGAACAGAACGGAACGGAACAGAACAGAACAGAACAGAACAGAACAGAACAGAACAGAACAGAATAGAACAGAACAGAACAGAACAGAATAGAATAGAATAGAATAGAATAGAATAGAATAGAATAGAATAGAATAGAATAGAATAGAATAGGTTGGAAGGGATCTTCTATGGTCAACTAGAATAACTAACTGCCTGACCACTTCAGGACTGACCAAAAATTAAAGGATGTTGTTAAGGGCATTGGCCATCTCTCTCTAGGAAGGCTGTTCCAAGTGTTCAATCACTCTCTTCATATAAAAAGTGCTTCTTAATGTTCAGTCTAAACCTCTCCTAAGACAGCTTTGAGTGACTATTCCGTATTTCCAATTTCTGGATACCAGGGAGAGGAGCTCAGGACCTCCCTTAGAGGTGCTCATATGACATTCATTCCAAGTCTTTTACCAGCATTTTTTCCCTCCTCTGGAGGTATTCAAGGACCTACACACTATTTTAAACTGGGGGGCCCAAAGCAGAACACAGTACTCAAGGTGAGGCCACACCAAGTCTGAATACAGTGGGATAATCCCTTCTTTTGCCTGGCTGGTGATGCTGTGTTTGATGGACTGACACTCCAGGACTGACAGGACACACAGTGTTTCCCTCTGGGCCACCCAGGCACACACACTGATGACTCACGCTGAGCTTCTGTCAACCAGCACCCCCAGGCCCTTTCTGCAGGGCTGCTTTCCAGCCACTGTTCTCCTCATTTATCCTTCTGCCCCCCCCTTACTTCATTCTAGATGCAGAATCTGGCATTTGGAGTTGTTACATTTCACCCCATTCATCACAGCTCAATGCTCCAATCTATCAAGATCCCTCTGCAAGGTCTCCAGCCTAACTTTAGCACATTTGCAGATGCTACCAAGTTGCGTGTGAGGGTTGATCTACTGGAGGGTAGGAAGTCTCTGCAGAGGGACCTAGACAGGCTGGATAGAAGGGCCAAGGCCAGCAATATGAGGTTTAACAAGACCAGGTGCAGGATCCTACACCTTGGCTACAAGAATCACATGCAGCACTACAACCTGAGGACAGAGTGGCTGGAAAGTGGCCAGATGAAAGGGACCTGAGGGTGCTGATTTACAGCAAGCTGACCATAAGCCAGCAGTGTGCCCACGTGGCCAAAAAGGTCATGGTCTGCATCAAGAATAGTGTGGCCAGCAGGAATAGGCAAGTGATTCCTCCCCTGGATTCAGCACAGGTGAGGCCTCACCTTAAGTACTGTGTCCAGTTCTGGGACCCTCAATTTAGGAAGATGTTAGTGTCCAGTTTTTTGAAGTCAGTAGAAATGCCTCTGACTGAATTAAGGTACAAATGAAACCATATACCAAAGTCAATAGTATGGATTTTATTTGATAGTAAATATGAGAGAGGGAGAGAGAGAAGAAGGAAGAGAAAAAAATAGAAAAGGGGTGGGAGGGACAGAAAGAAAGACAGATTAAAGAAAGTACCACCACTCTGTGGATCCCAATGCCATTGTATTGATCTCTCCAGCTGGTCTTCTTGATAGTAAGGGTTCTTCTTTCCCAAAACCATAAAACACAACAAATACACTCAGGCCAAGTGAGAATGCCCAGGTACCTTCCTTCAGAAGGGAGGCAAGTATGACAGCGTCTCTCACAACAGAGTCTGGATTTGTTGCATGACTTTGCATCACGTGCAGTCCTGTGGTGCAAGGCCTCAGGAATGAGTCTGGGTGGTACTTTTGGGGGTCTTTGATGGATTGTGACACCTCCTTAGCTGCCTCTCATGTGAATGTCCCATGGATGTGGCCTTCCCAGAGTGAGGGTGTTTACAACTGAGACAGTTTGTGTAATTCAGGATAGGTGTTCACTGCTTCTGACCAGATGTTTTACCACACACCTGAAACCTCCTCCTCTTCACTCTGTCTGGGGGAGTCTGTGTAAACCGGCCCTCAGCAAATAGGTCTGTGGTCTGTGGCCTCCCTCACCCCAAACCCAGTCAGAGATGATCCTCAGCACAGCTGCTGGGTTTGGCTTTCTTGTTTGGCATTCTTCTCCCTCAGCCTGGGTTGTTTTTCCTAGACCTGAGATGATTGAGCGATAGTGTGTCATCTCATATTCCCTTAGGTAGCTTAACTCACAGTCCTAAGTTCCCCTTAGGAGACATCTTCGGGGGGGGAGGGCTTGGATGGCTGTAGCTTCTTTATGCAGTTTTGCAGTAATGGCAAAAAACTCCTTCATAACAATGGTTAAGCCACAAACCATAGTCTCTGACAGGACATTGAGGTGCTGGAATCTGTCCAGAGAAGAGTATCAAAGGTGGTGAAGTGTCTGGAACACAAATCCTGTGAGAGGTGGCTGAGAGAGCCGAGGGTGTTTAGCTTGGAGGAGAAGAGGCTCGGGAGAGACTTTATCACTCTGTACAACAGTGGGAAAGAAGACTGTAGCCAGGTGGGGCTCAGTCTCTTCTCGCAGGTAACCAGTGAGGACACAAGAGAACACAGTCTTAAGATGTGCCAGGGGATGTTTAGATTGGTCATTAAGATTAAATTCTTCTCAGAAAGGGTGATTGGTCATTGGAATTGGCTGCCAGGCAACTGGTGGACACCACGGCTGGAG
This sequence comes from Sylvia borin, assembly GCA_014839755.1. Lineage (NCBI taxonomy): Eukaryota > Metazoa > Chordata > Aves > Passeriformes > Sylviidae > Sylvia > Sylvia borin. Next base: position 80,836,221 of record CM025957.1, read on the forward strand.
GTGTTTAATAAAAGACTGGATGTGGCATTTAGTGCCATGGTCTATTTGACAAAGCGATGTCAGGTCATGGGTTGGACTTGAAGATCTCAGAGGTATTTTCCAACCTAATTGATTCTGTAATTCTGACCCTCAAGACAATCAACAGCACCTTCTAGTTTGAGATCATTAGGAAACTTGCTAGTGGTACATTCAACTGCTGCATCCATATCACTGATAAACAGATTGAACAGAATTTGTCCTGGAACTGCACCCTGAGAAACATTGCTGGTGAGCAGTCACCAGACAGATGTAGCTTCAATCACTGCAGCCCTTTGGGCTCTGTCCTTCAGACAGTTCTTCACCCAGAGCATCCTGAACTCTCAGCAGGATGCTGTTAGGGACAGCATCAAACACCTTCCTAACAGGCAAAACACCTACAAACATTACATTGCCCTCAACCACTAGGTGAGTGATGTAAATAATAGATGTATGTCAATTTATTTAAAGAGGACTTGTGGTGGTGTGTTTTTAGTTTTACCAGTTTTCTCTATGCAGGTGTTCTTTGTTTTATACTGTTTTTATGTAAGTTATAATGGTTTGTCTCATGTACACCCATGTTGACCCCTTCTTGGTTTACCTTGAGTGATTGTCAGGTGTCAATCACAATTGTGGGCCCTGTCCATCACTTCACAGCCTCACCCTGATGTCTAGAAGGTACTAGTGAGGACGTCGAGTGGTTCGACAGGGTCACTGTTCTCCCCTCCCTTGATTTATTGATTTGTTCTACTGTCATTTATGTTCAGGGTCATTCCCTTCACCTTTTGGATTGGTTTCAAGCTGTCCCCTTCCCATTTCTCCACCCCCACACTTAAGGTGCTATACAGAGAGAAAACCTGCTTTGGCGGGCTGACTTTCTGGGTGTGAAGAAGTCCCACGTGGACTTAATAAAACCCAGCTAAAGTTCGTCACCAGAGTCCCCTCCTTTATTCCTTGCCACTGCTCACGCTTCTGTGAATGCAACAACCCACAGGGTTGGGGACATATTCCAGAATACGAACCCGTACCTTCACTGCAGCTCCAGTGCCAGGGCTGGCCAGGGAACATGGGCAAAAGTCCCGAGAGACGCACTGGACCGCCACAAGGACTGTCACTTTATGAACTCATATTCTTCTCCATCATTTTTTAAGGAACTCAGGTTAAATTAATGGGTCCATAGTTCACTCAGTCATTCCTCATACCCTGTAGAATGGAATAACAATGGCCAGCTCCTAGTCAGTAAGAAACTGAAGGAGGATTCTCCCTAGACTCCCAAGACCTTTGGGAGATGGTCAGTGTCCTGCCATGACATTTGCTAGCTCCTTCAGAACTCTGTGATGAATCCCATCAGGTCCCATGAACTTGTGAGCTTTCAGCCGATACAGCTGGTACCTTCAGTTTTCAGTGTCCATAAATGAGAAATATTTTCTTCTTTTTCCTTTTCTTTTTCCTTGAAGCAGATATCTAGACAATTATCTTACCACAAAAAGAACTACTGAACAGCTTTCACAGCTCTATTTCAAGAGCTGAAACACCAGAAGCGTAGAGTTTTTGTTTTTTTCTGTTCTATACTTCACCTGTTAGTTCCACAACTGTAGTACCATATGGACAGATAAAGAAAAGCCCTGCAACTTTTTACCAAATGGTGCAAGAATTTCTATAGTTTTCTTCATAACGAAAAATTTTCTCTGACAAATTTATTTTTTTGTTTTAATTCAAATAATAATTTATGCAAGTCCTTCAGCCCTAGCATAAGAAAATTACAATGCTATCTATATTGTCTTTCTTTGGCACAATCTGGGCTTGATGCAAACCATTTGAATGCAACTGAAAACTGCTATTTTCCTGGGATTTTGTGGGCAGTGTAAATGATGTGTCATTTTGCTCACTGCTTGCTCAAGCTGGAATAGCTTTGGCACGTTTTCAAAATTCATCCCATAGTGAGCATCATAATGAACTGCTCTACTTCTGTTCAAACTGCACTCAGTATTAATTTTACTAATTTAAAGTCTCAGACATGAGATGTTGTAGCAGGAAGGCTCAACAGTGATAAGTGTCATTTTCTATCTCATGCTCCATCTCAAACATTTGTTTTTGCTGGCCATGAACTCATTAACAACTGAATTATTGGAGTGGGAAAACAATTCTGATTGACTTCAATGATGATGACACAGCAGCAGTCACCTGTAAAATACTGGCACCTGCACATAGTATTAAAATTTTATCCACTGGAGACTGTGTTTGCTGAAGTGAAGCACATTGACATAACATTTGACATTCATGCCACAATGATGACAGTGAAAGAAGACAGAAGGGCAAACAGATTGTATTTGACATCTTTCTCCATATGTGGTCAAATATAAAAACATTTGCCTTCTATTTAAACTTTTGATTAGGCACAGAGTTGAGTAATAGAGCAATCATTTGGCTTTAATTTCCACTTTGGTTTTTTTTTTTTGTTTGTTTTTTGTTTTTTGTTTTTTTTTTTTTTTTTGTATCTGGCTAGACAGAGACAAAATGATTAGAGAATAACTGAAGTTATCTCTGTTCCTAAGGTGCTAGAAGTTATTACATAATGTAAAATAACAAACCATACTATCTCTGAGAGGTGTCCTTAGAGGTGCATTTTCCTGAGAGCAAAAAATAAGTCTAAGAGACTCTCTTATCAATACTCCTCCTAACTGTTACAGCTCAGCTCCCAGAGTGACACTCGAGAGTCAGCAACTTTCCATTCAAGGATAATGTAGTTTATACAGTCTGCTGAATGCTTTAGTCCCAAATTCAGGACAATCTATAATCTATTGTGTGTTAAACATTTTATTTTCTTCTCTTGAAAATATACAACACACTGTTTAATTTCAGTTTAAAATTGTTTTAATTTCAGTTTAAAATTGTTTTCTCTACATGAGTCTATAAATATAATGTCTCGGAAAAGGATCTTTTCTTCTCCAGGATCAGCAAATACAGTGACATATCAGCTTTGATGCAATTGAATTTTTTAAATGTAGATGAGGTCCTGACCATCAAAATTTGGTCACTGAAATTTAAATAAATCTGAGTGGTCCTAGGAATACTGTTTTATGCTGGTTAAAAACAAAACAGAACAAAACAAAACAGAAAGTGACATGAAAGACTATCAAGGCTAGAAGTTAGGAAAATATCATGTTATTAAAGTACAATAGGTTCAATGTTTCTTTTCAACTAAAAGTTTTTATTTGTATCTTTTATTTATGACTGTTAAATGACTTATTAACACTGAAACTAATGCAAACCATAGCATATGGTTCACTTCTTCTGCTAACTAAAGATTTAATTTTTTGAAAGGAAGAAAGAAACATTAATGACAGTTTTTACAGCCCAAAAGTGCTTTGAGATGGAGCTAGAATAAGTGAGTAGGAGTGCTTTTCTTCCATAAAAAGAGTTACAGAAGAGATTACTCAGTTATTTGGCCACATATCTTGAAAACATGTGTCTTCAATATTTATTGACCACAGCTAGTGAGAAGATGTCATCATTGAGAATATTTGTTCTTCCACCCTGCAAATGATCTCAAGGTTATATTTGTTACCATCCTGACTTCAAAGCTAGAAATACAGGCACACGGAGTGCACAGCTTCCTCACACCACAGTAAACAGTTCAGGATATCATTATTAATATGCTGAGTGTCTGACAATGTTTCCAGTGATGTTCAACAGATATTATTCTCTGGTATGTTTGTAGAAACTGTCTCAGTTAAGTCATTGGGGTGTAAAGCAGTGTGCGAATAGCCCATATTTCCGATATACACATTTTGTCCAGTACAGAGAAAATTTTCTTTAGAGAAGTTGACATGATGCTTTGTTTTGGATTTGTGACCAGAACAGAGTTGATAACAGAATGTTTTAATCATTGCTGAGCAGCATTTGCACAGAGTAAAGGACTCTTCTGCTCTTCATACCACCCCACCAGAAAGGAGGCTGGGAGTGCACAAGGAGTTGGGTGAGGACACATCTGGGACTGCTGATCCCAAAGGGACAAATGTATGTCTTACATCATATTATGCTTTCACAGCAATATAGGCTGGGGAAAGAAAGAGCAAGAAAGGGAATAAGGAAGTAGCATTCAGAGCCTTGGTGTTTCTCTCCCAAGTAACCATTAGGCATGATGGATTCCTGTTTTGCTAGAGATGGCTGAACACCTGCCTGATGACGGATGTAGTGAATTGTTTGTTTTGCTTTGCTTGTGTGCTCAGCTTTTGCTTGTGTCGTGGTTTGAGGCTAGTCAGGTGCCAGGGACCCACAAAAATGACTTGCTCACCCCCCTCTGCAGCTGGACAGAGGGGACAAAATATAATGAAGCATTCATGGGTTGAGATAAGGACTGGGAGTTGCTGACTAAATACCCTCAAGGGCAAAATGGGCTTACCTTAGAGATATAAAGTATATTTATTGTTTACAAAATCAGAGCAGGATAATGGAAAGTAAAATAAGTCCTTAAGAACACCTTCTTCCCAGCCCTCTTCCCTTCCAAGCTCTACTGCCTACCTCGGTAGTACACAGAGAGAGAGAATGAGGGTTATAGTCAGTTCATCATCCTCAGCTTCTCCTGTTGCTCAGGGAGAGGAGTCCTTCCCCTGCTGCACTGTGGAGTCCCTCCCACAAGAGGGAGAGCTCTCTGAATTTCTTCAAAGTTACTCCATTTCATGAGCAACAGCTCCTTGTGAACTGCTGCAATGTGAATCCACCCCATGGGCAACAGTCCTCCCAAAACTACTGCGGCATGAGTCACTCTTCCATGGGGTGCAGTCCTCTAAGGACAGTCTGCTCCAGCCTGGGAACAGAGGTTCCTCTTCCCACGGGTCTCCCACAGGATCACAGCCTCCTCTAGATATCCAGCTGCTCCAGCATGGGCTCCTCCACAAGCTGCAGGTGAATATTTGCATCCCCTGTGGACCTCCATCAGCTGCAGGGGCACAGCTGCTTCACCACAGTCTTCATCACAGGCTGCAGAGGAATCTTATCTCTGGCACCTGGAGCATCTCCTCCTCCCTTTCTTCAATGATCTTGGTGTCTGCATGTTGGTCTACTCTCACATATTCTCACTGTGGTAAATACATACTATATAAAATTCGTGTATTAAATATTGTATCAAAGGTTTAGACTATTAAGAGGAATTCGAGGGTGTCTCTGGGATTCCAAAGCCTATTGTGCAAGCTGTGAAACCTCAAAAATTCGCAACATAATAGCAGGGCTGGACTGGAGATGGCCCGTTCATCAAGGATGGGCTCCCCCACTTCACAGTTGCTCAACATCTGATATCAATCTTGGTGGAAGATCCTGAGGATGATCAAATCAGCATCCCAAAGAAGAAATCTGGGAAAACTATTGAATCGTCTTTTCATGCTTACAAGAGCTCTTTCAAAGCCTTGCTTGGAAATAAAGAAATACATAAATATCTGGACTTTCAATGGACTTAGCCTCAGGACAAATAAACTGTATAAAAACCGCACGCTGAAACCCAGCATGTGTGGCAGGGTTAGAAGGTACCTTTGCTGCCATTTCCCTGTCCACCCAGCATTCGATCAATGTTGTCCGATTTTATTATGACTTTTCAATTCGATATTGGAAAAATTGCTAAATAAATTATTTTATTTTGAATTGGCTTCTAATAGTTTATAACACTCACTCTGCTCTTCTCTGACTGGAAAACTACAGCTACACCACAAACTTTGTTTCGATTTCTTCTTAAATATATTATCACAGATTGGCTAGCCTGGCTAGCCTTGGCCAGCTGCCTGCCCATCGTCAGAGCCATCGGGGATTGGCTCTGCTGGACGTGGTTTTAAGAGCCTGATAACAAGAGAAAGGCTTCAAAAAGTGCTTTTTCATTATGTCTACTTATCATAATCACTCTTGAACACTTGGAAACAGTGTGGGATGGACTGTGAATAGCCCATTTTGAGGTCCATAAAAAGAAAGGTGAAACTGGTGTAAAACATGGTGGGGAAAGCGAGGGGCAGAATCCCTGACCTGCCCTTCCTCCCACCCCTGCCTGCTGTGAGACACCCTGAGGCCCCTGGAGCAGCACCAAACCCCCCTTGGGGAGAGCCCCCTGATGCTGCACCCTGGATCAAAGTCCTGAGTGAGTTGTGGAACCCCCACCCTGCACCTGCTTTCCAGAGGATGGGCTGCTGCATCCCAGCCAAACTGCTCCCCAGATCAGAGGGGGCAGGTGAGACACTGCAAATTGGAAAAAAAAAAAAAAAAAAATATATATATATATATAAAAAGGCAGAAAACTTCTCTCCCCCTGTCTCAGCAGCAACAAAGGCATCACACAGTAATGGTGACCTACCCTACACTTGTAAAATAAACTTAACTTCTTCTAACTTTTTCTCTACTTCTCTCTGTCTTTGCCTCTTTTACTATTAAATAAGAATGCATCAGTTCTTTGGCATTGTCAGGAAAATCCACAAATAACTGAGGTTTATGTCCAAAAAGGAGACAGAAGAGCCCTGCAACTTTGTTTGAATAATGAGAGACCCTCCACTGGGGCACACACCTATGGGGTTTTCTCTCTCTCGCCTCCTTTTATCCTAATGGCCTCTTCCTTTCCCCATCAGCTGAGGTAATAGCTATGTACAGCCTTCCAGAACCACCTACCACATATTGCCCCTTGAACCTACTATTTTACCCAAAAGTTTAGATGTTCAGACTCGTGCAGACTCTTGTCTGTTTCAGGAGTCAAGCTGTCTGAGCTCTGCAACAAACCTTCTGCCCAAAGTTAGTAGAGACATTAAGACTCATTTCAAAGATGTTAATATCCATACCTTCACCCACAGAATTGTTCATAAAGACATTACCTTTCCTCTCAACATGAACATTCAATCTCAATCTGTTTTTATCTCGTTTTTTGGAAGGAATATTTTGAACCTTCAAAATTCTTTCTGTTTTATTCACAGAGAGTTAGTTCTTTTTACTCATCTATGATTAAACCAGATCATAACATCAGTGGAAGCTTCCAGCAGCTTCTCACAGAAGCCACCTCTGTGGCTCTCCCACCACCACAAACCAAGCCATTCAAAGCCTATACAGTTTTCCCTATTAAACTGCCTTTATCTCAACCCATAAGCTTTCTCTCTTTTACCTTTATGATTCTCTCCCTTGTCCTATCATGAGGGGGTGAGTGAGAGGCTGTGTGGGGCACAGCTGCCTATTAGGGCTAAGCCACGACACCCAGGTACACTAGGAACTGGTCCTGCACTGAACGTTTTCTGAGTGTTTCTTGATCTGGTGTACTAGCTGGACATAAGAGATATAGCTCAGTGAAAGATGAAGGTTAGAAAATAGAAGGAGAAAGTGATAACTCAGGCAGATGGCAATCCATAAATATGGAAAAAGACAGTGGCATATATTGAAAATAACAAACTAACTTACTGACTAAATAAATAAATAACAGGAAATACTTCTGGTGGGACAAAAGATAAATGAAAGTAAGGCATTGAATTTTTAAGCATCAAAATGGAAGTGAAAAATTCCACTTCAGGGGAAGAAACTAGCTGAGAAAGAGGAAGTAGGTCTGATAGCAAGATGAGAATGGAACTGTTAGAGACTTGCTAAAATTCTGATTGTTGTCTAAGAAAGGTCTGAAAGCATAAAAATCCTTAAAGCTGTGTATCCAATTACCCTCCCTTACCTAATATTTAAGCCTCATTACAAATTCAGTATTTGAATTCTGGCAAGTAGGCCTTCCTTTTTGAATGCTATATTTTTTTATTATTATTATTATTATTATTATTATTATATTTAAAGCAGAATACTGAAAAAAAAAGTCTTCTCAAATATGTCTTTGAAAAAAGTTCAAATGATTGTACTATCTGTGGAAAATACTGTTGTGTTCTGCAAATACTTTTGAGAGTTATATCTCTGTATGTGCCATATCTTTGGGGCAAATTTCATAGAGAACACTCCAGATGTATAAGAACACTGCACAGCTTGCAAATGTCTAAGGAGGAACCATTCTGTCTCAGAAAGGTAAAATTATCACAGATTATATGCATACTGCTTCAGTACCTATTTTTAAATTAGTTTAAACATCACAATAAAATCAGTCAAGTTGATTTCACTCACACTTTATAAAGAGAATGCAAGTTTTCTGTGTACTTCTTATTTAGAGAAATTCAAATAAGAGTGCAAGTCACAGATGCATAAAGGCAGATATGGTGGACTCAATCCAAACCCAGGATTCAAGGCAATGTGAAAGTATAGCCTTTTCATTTTCAAGTATTTCATCATGGCTGGAATACTTACATTTTAACATTTGCATTATTCTAGGATGTTTCTTTTCTTTAGGCAGGCATTCTTTTGCCTGAACTCAGTTTTATCACACAACTTTTAGCTCCATACATAAGACTAAGATACGTAGATTTATTTCCAACAGGAAGTTGTATGGAAGACTCCATATATATCACCTCAATTTTTTCTTTTTTCTTCATAGCCATTTTGGGGTTATAACCATTGAGAAGAAAATGGTCCCAATTCTCTGATGGTGGTTTGCCCTTGACTGGACTGCAGGTAGCCTCAAGTCGTTCTGTTACTCCCCTGTCTTGAAACAGAGTAAATAGAGTAAAATGGAGTAAAAGGCTCATGGGTTGAGAGAGAGGGAGAGAACACTTTACTTATTGCTGTCACAGGAAAAAACAACAGACTCAACTTGGGAAAATTAATTGAATTTATAGCAATCAGATCAGGCTAGAGTAATGCGTGTTCCTAGGGACCTGTTAAATTTGGGATAGATCCTAACTTTTTTCATTTCTTGCCTATTCAGCTTTTCTAGCTCTATGAAAAAGAATCTTAATGCAATGGTGATACATTTGTCACTCTGTTAGGTTACTAAGTTGGTGGACTATGCTCATTTTACTCTTAACTTTAGTAAATTATTCTGTTTATGAAGATGCAATGTGATTTTTATTTATGCCTGCCTTACCCAAGTATACCATTTCTAATGCCAAGACAACAAAAGAATCTCCCTATTTCTATTTGCAGCTAGGATTGTTTGAACATAGGAAAAATCACATAGCTTATTTTCAGATACTTAATCATCAGCACATCTGAAAAATTAAACAGAAGTTCTACATCTACCTTAAAACTGGTAGAGAAAAACATGAACTTGTAACTTTCTTCTGAGAACTTCACTTATCCCTCACAAGATTTTTTACGTAAGACTTTTATTCAAGTGTGATTCTTTTTCAAGTGTGCATACATCCACAGACTCAGGTTTGAGTTTGTGTCAAATAAAAACATACAGTCTGTATGTTTTTACACATTCAAGGGGAATTCTAAGAATGTTACATGTGTATGCCTATCATTAAAACACTGTTGTGTACAGCAAAAGCAAATGCTCAAGTCTCTGAGAAACTTGGCAGAGACCACAGGATGAAGTCAGGGACTTCAAAATAGTCAAAAGACTATTTGCACAGTACTTGAAGTCTGGGGGAAGAATTTTTTCTTTTCAATTCACTTGAGTCATAAGCAACTGAAAACAGAAATCTATAAAGGAAACGAAGGCAAAGCTGCATTTAAAGTATTTGCATTACTAAAACACAGCAAAAGCTAGATGTAATAAAATATACTAAATTATTCCTAGAAATGAGTGCAAAATGCATTATTTTAAACAACAAACCAAATAAATAAATAACAGAAAGCTGACAACTTACATTATGCTGTGAAATTCAGCACATTTTTTCTACTAACATAATCACTTTTTTTATTCAAATTAATCCCACACTCTACAAAGCCTTTTTAATAATTACTGCTGTTTCTCATCATAAATTCCCTCAAGAGTTAGAGCTACAGGTTAAGTTCAATATTCCCAGCTCTGTAGATGTCATTTGACTACTCCCCCTCCTTCTCCCATGTCTTTCAAAGTGTGTATTGATTTACCATGATTGCTGACTTGAAATGGTCATATGCATGGACTCCTTCATGTAGCACTCGTACAAATGCCATTTTCATGGCGGTTTGTTAAAACTTACTTCAATCAGTTAATGCCTGATCCCAGGGGAGGAAAAAAAAAAAAAAAACAACCCAAAAAGAACCACAAACAGCCAACAAAATATAATTTGCCTTTTTAAAGTGTGAGGCTTTATGATGAGTGTCAGGATGTTGGTTTTCAAGATCTCACCAGGACACCTATGATACCTGCAGACAAAATTTGTAGTTTCTAAAGACAAGAATTTTCAAAGAACCCATACAAGTCAGGCATGAACATCAAACTTCAATGAGTATTTATCTTTCTTTAACACCTTTGAAAATACTAGCTACAGTTTAAGAAAAAATGGTAAATTCCAGCAGTGAACCAGAGAATGATGAAGTCGAAGTCTTTTCTGAACACATAAGAGTGAAAGCATAAAATGTCCTATAGAACAGGACTAATTTTTCAAATTTAATGTCTTCACTTAATCTAGCTGGGCCATGTACAACCAGAATATGATATTATGATTATCATTCAGATAGGAATACTTTTTTGTCATTACGTAAAGAAATCCCAAAACAGATTAATTACATGTGTGCTTAGGTTAGAGAATGATTTAAGTGTTGGATTTTATATAGTTTCCATTTTCCAAACAACCATACTGTAATAAATATTCAGAAAGCAAATTAAATTCTTTTCAGTAGAATAAAGATTTAGAGTCTTTTTGCTTTCAAAGATAGTCATTGCATTACAAGTTCTGTTAATATTTTCTTACACTGTTTATACTTACTGTCCTCTCACCATAAATCCATCTCTAACTTGTATCACATATTTTCAAATCTAATTTTCCTAAGTTAAATTTTTTCATCTCTGTAAGAGATTTCTGAATTACATTTACATCTACAGTAAGCACAGCATAAGAACATTTTGTTCATTAAAAAAGGGAAATGCTTGAAAACTATGTGCAAACTACCATGTGATGTCAGAAGGTCCAAATTCTAGAACTCTTTAGACAAAGGATTTTAGACACAAAACTTGGTTTTCACAAAACTGGTACAAGGATAATAACTACTTAAATCTCCCAGTCTGCTGAATATCACTTTAAAGACTAGTCCCTGGCACCCTGGTTAAACTCCAAATGAGATTCCTACATTGCATTAGAGATCTCACTTTAGGGGTTGGTACTTACCTGCCATTTTCCTCCTGCTAACAGTGTCCACTTTATGGAGTAGACCATTGGAAGAATTACAAACCCCAGTGTTTTAATACTTTGAACACTGTTGGAGTTTGTGAATTTTGAAAACCTTAGAAATGAGGAACAGGCACAAGCTCTGAACTGATGACACAGATGCTTTCATAAAGTAATGCAACACTGAGTTCCACTATTTTCATTCTCTGCTTAACCCTCGTAACTTCTACCACGGCATTCTGCAGGTAGGTCCCACAGCCTGCAACTTGACTTTATCCTGCCTCTTCCCACAATATGCACCACAAATGCACTTCAAGCAAATATCATGCCCAGAGCTAAAACAAACATTCCATTTTCATTTTTTTTCATGGCTTGGTTATTGATTCCTGAGCTTTCACATGTGTGTGCAGACAAACTTACACACACAGAAAGGAAATAATTTGCTTTAGGGTGGCTTATCCTTCTAGTACACAAGCATCCATAAATGAAACTCTCAAAAAAAAAAAAAAAAAAAAAAAAAAAAAAAAAAAAAAAAGAACTGGTTTAAAGGTTATACGTCCTGTCATCTTTTTTAATTTATTTAAAGAAACCTCACAAAACAAAAAGCTATCCCAAGCTACTTAGGTGAAAGCAGATATTCTATTAACCTAGTTAAATACACAGTCATAAAATGATAAGGAAGTAACTTGAAATTGTAAAAATGTAGTAAGTGGTAGATTTTGGCACTTTTAGATAATCAGCTAATGTTTTTAGCTCAAAGTATTGTGCATTTTCCTAGTGGTGACAAGCTAATGAAGATGAAATGATATAATTTGTTGCTAGGGATTAAATAATGAAAATAATCAAATTGTTCTTGACAAAATGCTGGTAGGTACAATGAAGAAACACCTTATGTAATATTATTGGTACAATTTTTTATTTTATCATCTGATTTGTTTAACAGTGCTTCAAGACGCCTCACTGACTTTGGGCACAAAAATCTATTTCAGGGCCAAAACTCAAGGGGTTTTTTAAGATGCATTAATTTTAAGTCAGAAAGATAGAGTAGATGTAAACTGGAAAAAACTTTTCTTTAAAACAATTTTTTTTTTTTTAATTTTTAGTGGCCTAGGTAATTAACTGTTAAAAAAAAAATGCTAGATGTAATTATACATTGCACTATTCAAAAAATAAAAAAGGCAATATAGTTTGCCCAAATATATACACTCTAATGGATTACAAACTTAGATTTATAAATCTTTCAAAAGTTATTGCAACCTTCTCTGTTCTGTCTAGTCAGAAATAATACTTATTCTGGACCTAAAAGACATATTTTGTACCAAATAATGCTGCAAGACATTATTATTCTTACAAACGCAATTTAGAACTTCTGATATTAATCATCTCCATTTGCCTGATATATGAATGCAAAACACTTAATTCCTCTGAGTGTTAAATGATAACACATACCTCCTGTTTGGAGAAAAGCAGATCATATTCAGAAAAAAAAAAAAAAAAGTGAGACTTAGACTTTTATTTTCCGTATAGAATGTTTGGAGAGTTTTGTTTTGTTTTGTTTGTTTGCCTGTTTTTGTTTTGTTTTTTGGGGGGCTTTGTTTGGTTGTTTTGTTTTGTTGGTTTGGTTTGTTTTGTGGGGGTTTCTTTCTTTTTTTCTTTTTTCCTGGTAAATTTATAAAAAAGGTTTTGGAGAAACTTATTTTGTCACCTGCATAGCTGAACGCACGTGAGAAAATTCACCATCTGTTGATGAGGTACTCAGAATTTGACACAAACACTGATAAGAAACTGAATCCCTTTGGAATGATTCAAGATGTTGTTCTCTTGTATCTTCTTCTTCCATAATCCTCCCCTCTTTATTTTCACTTTTGGGTTCATGTTCTTTGTTTGCAACTAGCATCTATCTGGAGTTTTTTGTAGTGGCCACAACTGGATTGGCCCACAGACACAGTGTTGTATGAAAATGCCTTACCCACTTACTACACTGATTCACCAAAGCAGCAAGGTGTCACTTGAATATCACCTGCAGAAGAACAAGACCAGAAATCTGGTCTGTTCTGAGAAAATCAGTCATTCTGTAACTAGTTCCCAAAAACAGTGACTCCAAGTAAATAGGAAATATGAAGAAAATAATTTGATAAGTATCCTATTAAAATAAATTCCATCCAATAACTGCTGTTCTACTGCAATTATACAACAATGAGGTCAGTGAAAATTTGCTTCAAGTCAAAACATTTAAAAATATGGTGAGTTTGCCTTTAAAACATTGCCAAAGGCCTTTTCCAGCTTAAGCTGCCCTTGTGAATGCAGTTATAGAGTCATAGAATTATACATCAAATAAATTGATCTGCATATAAAATACAAAAATACAGCATCCAACATCCCTGCAAAAACCACAGCACACATATTCTGTAGAAAAAAAAGGGGTTTCCTTTTTTTTTTTTCAGTCTGCTAGATGTATTCTGGCTGTTTTTCTTACAAAAATAATTAACAGTTCAATGAACAAGCCAAGTGGGGGTTTATACTAAAAACCTAAGCAGTTTAGAGAAAACACATCCTTATAGAAAATGCAAAACAGGCAGAGGACTGTCAAGCCCAGGAGTCTTCTTTGAGCTTTAAGGTATTTAATAGCAGCTCTAGTTTCCTTAGTGGGTACTGGGAGATGTAACTCTTTGCTTTTCTCATGATCTAGTGCCAATTTATGGAATGCCTCTGGGTGAACTCTGTTTCAGATTATTATAAAATGAAAGTCTCTATTTAAGCATTATTGTCTTTTTTTAAGAAACCATCATTCTCTTTTTCCCTTCAGAATTCATTATGGTCATGTCATTATTATTTTTGTTCCCATTTGAATAGTTTCTAACTAATAGGGGTCCAAATATATACACATATAACCTTTTCAATAATCTGTAACATTCAAAGAAAAATAAACTAATTGTCCTTATTTATATCCCCCGTTGTAATGCCTATTTGAGGCAGAATGGCTAATTTATGTCATGTTGATGCCTGAACTGTTTTTGTAGCTCAGCAAATCCAAGTCAATGATTGAGATCAAACAGCCTAACTTTTGCTGATATGAAAAGGGACGTTGACATGGTGAACTGACCTGTATTTGAATGGATCGCTTGCAGCCAAGACATAGTCAACCCAGCTGTTCTGACATATAAACATTATATATATATCTATATGCATATATTATATTATATTATACATATAAATATAAAATATTGTTCATGGCACAGCAGAGATTGTCTCAAGCATGTCTGATCTCCTCTCTGGTGTTGTAAGGGCTTATTCTGTCCTTGTGATTTACCTGAAGATCATAACTAAGATTTGCAATCTTAACATGGGCTTCAAGATCTGTGTGGACCTCTGGGAGAGATGTTTTACCACTCCCAGTTGTCTGTTTTGAGATTGCAAAATGAGTCAGAGTGGAAGTTCAGTTTGTAAATGACATGTACACCAGCATAAAGCCTTCTGCTACACAAAGTTTAAACTGCTGACAGCACAATCAAACTAGAAGTAATCTCTACTTTTAATCTTATGATCACATCAGTATTTAAGGAGAGGCACTTTTTAAATCCAGAAACCTAAGTATTCAGCATGAAATCAGGTCATCTTCCTTCCCTTATTCTATCGGAAAACTCCATTATTATCCTTTTCCTGTTTCTGGACATATTTAGGTGCAATAAGAGAAGAACTTTAGTAATCTTAATGTACAGGATATTTATCATTTCAGGGATTATCATCGTGCTTAAAGAAATGTAAACTGGTCTGCAAATTTGACTTTGAGAGTCTCAGCTATCTCATGGTTTACAGCCTGAAAAAAGGGCAAGATTTCTCAACAATGTGCTTTTAAAGATGTACCAAAGTAGCACTTGATTGAATGCAACCTCCTGGCAAATTCTTCTCTATTCCTATTTAAAGAGTCAGAAAGACATCTCATTGGAGTTTAGCACAAGGAAATACAGAAGTCTGGAGGAGTGAAAGTATGAAATAGTGGTTTCAGTTACTGTCACTGTGGTTGGGCTGGCCCTAAATACACATGGAGTTTTCATAGGATTATATAGTCATAGAAAGGCTTTGGTTGTAAGGGGGTTTTAAACATCATCTACTCAACCACCCCTTCCACTAAGCCGGGATGCTCAAAGCCCCATCCAACCTGGACTTGACACCTCCAGATATGAGGTAGTCACAACGGCTCTGGGCATATGTTCCTGTGTCTCACCACCCTCATCATGAAATGTTTCTTCCTTCCTTAATCTAAATCTATTCTCTTCCAGTTTTAAAACAGTGTCCCTTGTCCTGACACCAGTCCCATCCTGTCATTGATGAAGTTATTAAGTAGCATTGGTCCCAATATGGACCCATGAGGGACACCACTTGTCATTGGTGTTTTGAGAGTGAAAGCAATATTCCTCAGCATGAGCCCAGGCATGAGCACACTGCTCCTGTTTTTGACAGAGCAACACATTTAGGATGGAACATTCCCCCCTTCAGTGACTTTCCATGAACAGCTTCTAGCAGATTTGTGGACCATGATGTTTCTTTAGGGTACCATGTTGTTATTTCACATTGGTTAACTACTGCTGGAGGAACACCAGAGTAAATGGGGACATAACATAGCTCTAAAGGACATACTTACTCAAATATGTTTTCATAATTTGCAGAGACTATCACAGTGCTTAAAGCAACTTTTAACTGCTTCACCACTGCAGAGGTTCGATTTGGATTAGGGAAGGAAGAAATTGGGAGACTTTTCACTGATTATACACTCAAAATTACCTAGAAGACAAATGTAAAAACAAAGAAATATTCAGTAACATTATCTAAAACTGTTAGCATGGAATATTTTTAGTCATGCTTTGTAATGTGGGTTTTTTTTTTTTTTAATGCCACCTGTGTAGATACTACAAATGGGAAGGAAAAAAATAGTCTATGGTAATCAAAATAAATATTTTGATGGTAATAAAAACAAATAGGATTTGAAACTGAATAAGTAAGATAAGGAAGAGAGGGAGTCCAGAAAAAAAAAAAAAAAAAAAAAAAAAAAAAAAAAAAAAAGGCAACAAAACCCAATAATTAACAGAATTAAAAGGAAAGATAGATTTTTGTGATCAGCTCAGTATGTAGAAGTTAAATATTTTGTATAAATGCTGTGAGAAGATAACTTAAAATTTTCTGGATCTTTTTAGTGATTTTGTTAAAGTCTAGCTTTTGACAGAAGAAGAACAGGGAATAAAGTATGGATTTTTAACATTTTTATAGTGAAAAAAACAAGGTTACTGATACACACATTTTAAAAGGATCTAAAATTCTATTTTGGATTTAGATTGAAGACACTTAAAGAAACAAATTAAATAGTTAATATAAGATGTACAGTTTCAGCTTTGGTTAGCTGCCTTTTCTATAAAACACAACTCTGAAATTCTTGATAATCCCTCTGTCAGAGCAAGGAAACCTGAACATTAAAAATGCTATAAAAGACTTTTTATCCCTAAAAGCACACATGTGAATCAGGTTCTCTCATCCAGGGTATTTATTTTTCTGTATTTCAGCAATTCAAAGAAAAAGGCAAGTAAAAGGAGGGTGACAATGTCCTTTCTTCACCTTTGGCAATGCTGTGACTGTTATAAGCCTGCAAACATTCACAGCTCAAGTGAAATTGTCCTCAGAAGTCCATAGGAATAATTGAAATTTTGGGAAACTTTTCTCTAGCAAATATTCGAGGGACCTCAATCTTACTAATATATCAAAGAAAATTTTGATTGGACTTTGAGTATCTCTGTAATACAATGCTTCTCAAATCTAGCAGGCAGAGTGATTTAAGAAAAATGAAAGCTAAAATTAGAACTAATCACACTACAGATAGAGATATATTTTTAGGAGCATGAATCCTTGGAACATCTTGCCAAATTGGTGTTAGATTTTTCATCAGTGAACATTCTAACATCAAGATTATTTGAGCTTTATTTTGTCCTAAATACTCATGCTCCAGCTTGCTTGCAGATATTTTATGACACAAAGTATTATAAATCAGTTTGCAATGATGGAATTTGTACTTCCATTGTACTTCAATTCCCAAGTCATCCAGAAGTTAACAGCAAGTATAAAATAGACAGGCATCTATTTCAACAATAAATTGGCAGAGTATGGAAGTAGTTCACCAAGTATCAAAGAATAAGATAAAAATATCTGAACAGAATTTTAATGCATAGAGTAAGATACAAATATCTGTACAGACTTTCTGATGCTGAAACTCTGTTATTTTGCAAATGTTTATGAAAAGAAACCAACAAGTCTTGTAGTAGTCATTGTTCATTGAAAAAGAGACAGCAAAAGAAACTAATAAACAGCGATTTTATCTAATTTGCCAACATCAGCACCTTGTCGTTTCTGCAATAACAGCATCATTGCAATTTAGGGAAAATTTATAAAACATCATGATAAAATTTCTGTTCCTGAATGCTCTTTAGAGTTGTTTTGATTGAACTTTAAAAATCCACAACTTTTGTCCTTTCCTCCAAGTTACAAAATAGAAATTTAACTGCTCATTCAGGTGAAACACTGATGACTGTATTTCAAAGGATTTTCAAGGGAAAGAACTAACTTGATTCCGGTAAAAAGCAAGATTTTGTGAAAAAGGGGCAAAATGCCATAGGGAATAAAAATTGCATCCTCCACATGAATTTTTATAACAAGAATTTATAACAAATGTTTCAACTTTAGGCCAAGCAATGTGAATTGGTTTTCCTTAGTATTCTGAGATCACAATTTTTAACTCACTCTCTGAGATCTGGAGACCAAACATTAGTCAGTTGCCCAATTTGTTGTGAAAATGTTTTCTCTCAAGTGAAATGTTAATGTTTCAAAATATCTGTTTCATATTTCAGTTTTTTACCACTGCTATGAATATGTAATCCTATGAGTGGACGCATTAGTTTTTCACTGGGGTAAAAAAAATAAAAAGCCTTTCTCTTGGTCGATAATATCTTGCTTGGATGTGATTAGCAATTCTCAATCCATAATAATTCTCAATGTTAAATTACTAAAGCCAGAAATTATTAACCCTTCCCAATATCACCATACCATATTTGGAGACCTAAAGAACTTTGAACAATATTGGAAATAACAATAATAACACTTAATGATTTCAAAAATAATGCATTATTTATGTTGATTATGGAAAGCTCAGTAGGGGCCAGAAGGCTTTTGGCAGAATAAAATTTTTGAATTCCTGATTCCTAGTGAATGCATAACCACATACCACATCTTTGTGGAGTAAACACAGCACAACTTACCAAACAGAGCAAGAAAACAAAGCTGTTTCTATTACTTGCAGCTTTTATCTAGCACTTTTTCTGGGAGTTTCAAATCTGTTCCCTGGCAAGCCTTTCAATATAATTTTGGGCAAATTTCTTAGGTCTGGACTCAGACTCTCAAAAATCTCAAGCTGAAGTTAAGTGTAAAAGATCAAAACTATTGTTGCAAATAACCAGACAAGTCTAAGTGCATCAGACACTGATATTACTGTTGCCTTGGAAGCTACTTTGCTTTTGGGCATGCATAGGAACCCCTTGGTCTTGACAGTCCAAGCACATAGGTGACATATTTTCATGACCAGAAAGAGATATTCCTCTCCTTGCTAAGTCCATAGCCATCCTCACACCATGCCCTTGGGTTGAGCAATAACACTGAACAGAAACACCTCTAAATCCAAGTATCTTACTACCACTTTCTTGCACAACTTCTAGTTCTTCACAGTTGAACAGCTTTAATGGGAAGGAAAGAACAGAATCTTATTTCTCCCTTTATAATGGCTCATATTCTGGTTGTTACAGCACTCTGGGAGCAGGAAGAAGTGCATCTGTCATCCATCAGGCAGAATAACTGAAACCCAGTCTTCCACAGCTTGCCTGTCCACCTAAACATTCAATGGATTAATCACCAGGTGCTTTCTTTTTCTTATCTTTTAGGATTTCTTCCCTTAAGATTGTCTCTTGGATCCTACCCTTAACTGCTCTGTTCTTACTGGGTAGGATCTGAAATGATCATCTATCTATATAACACGCAACTCTTCCCAGCCATTTGATGGTGAACAGAGATGTCAGACAGTGTTTTGGCCTCCTTTCTTCATACCTGGCTAATGCACACAAGCTGGTGATGCAATTTTCAGCCAACTCCAATTTCCATTCCTTCATTTTTAAACTGACTGAGCTTTGCTTCTTTTCTACAAATCTGAGCTAGTACAACAGCACGAATTTGTGAGGCTAAATGTACCCAAAATTTTCCAATACTGAGTACTTTTCAATACTTGCTTTCAATACCTCATGATACTGGGTACAGAGGACAATAAAGACTGAAATGAGCAGAAAAATGAGCAGGTTAGTTACACTTTTACATGAAATGATAGTCATAGCTTTGGTGCCAAAAAGATAAATTGCTCTGTTATTCTCCAAATAAATTGAAGGAAAATTTTCAGATGTTACAGTCAGTACTTTTTATAAAATAGAAAAAAAAATTATTAACAACCAAATATCTAATTAAAATATGCATAGACAAAAATACGGCAGAACATAATGTTTATGTTCATAGGTAAACTTAAAAGTAGCAAAAATTTATCTGGAGATTGCATACAGAAACCAGACTCATTACTTTAAATATTAATTATTCCTCACTGCTTGAATTAGGACAACTTATTAATTTATGTATTTTTATATGGTGAGCAAGCTTCTTTGAACTATTTTGCTTTACTTTAAACTTAATTTTACCTTTTTGTAGAGGAGTTATCGGGAAATTTATTTAAAAGTTGTTCAAGTAAAATCATATTGATACTTGTATAAATACAAGTATACCTGTACTGAACTATATACTTGTTTGCTTCAGAAATTATTTCTTTTTTTTGTTTTAATTTTGCATTTTGCCTTATGCTTTGACAGTCCCCTATACCTTCAGTGAATTACTCTCCCTTTCCTTATCACTGGTGCCTTGAAATAATTAAATGTTGTGGTCATGAATACTTAAGTCTTCTCATTTCATGTCTGTATCATGAACATTTATCCTTTTTCAGCCATTTCCAGAATTCTTGAGTCATTTTGTTTAAGTGTCATTCTTATTCATTCCGTTTTTCTATTTCCTTCCTAGATGTACCATATGTCTTTTTTATCCTGCAAGATTTGTCTTATTGAAACCTGTAAAACTCATGCTTTTTCACAAATCTATAGTTTGGTTTGTCCATCCTGAAAGTAAAGGTTTAAATAGCAAAGCACAGAGTACATTTCTGAAGCACTGCTTCCAAAAAAGCAGATATAAGTGCTTGACAAATGGTAGCAAGTGGAGTAGCATTGCTTGATTGCAGTTGGTCTCAACAATATCCCATTACTTCTATTGTGAACTGTAAAGGGTTTTTCTGACAAGCCATTGTGAGTTCTATAATAAAACAAAATTGCACAAGCAGTTTTCTGTGATACAACTGTGTACCTTTCCCGTCTGAGGCAAGGAGTTTTCTGCATCAGTTTAGTTTATTAGCAGAGACTACAGAACAATCCAGCTAACAATCCAGCTTCTTGTCACACCAAAATTATATCAGGGAGCAAGAGGAGTATCTGTGGGGTTTCCCTAAATGAAATGCTTCATGCTGGTTTCATGTTTTTCAATTAAATGCTTTGCCAGCCTTTAAGAATGTATATACTCTTTATTTTATATCTGAACACACAATGCACAGACCTAATTGCCATGTCCTAAAGCAAACAAACTAAAACAAGCTAGAAATCATGACCTCAATAGGCTGAAAAAGTCCATTGTGGGGAAAGAAATGTTCTAAAAAGATGTGAGAGTGAACTGAAAGAGAAGGTAAAGAAAGGTCAAGAAAAGAAAATTCTAAAGTTATGTTTATAATAAAAACTGTTTCACAGACACATAACCTAGGACTCAGCGGGTCCTTAAAGCCCTTGCCATCTTCTGTGATACCACCTGAGACAATCCTGGGCTGCACTTTGGCACAGGGGCTGCAGCTGCCCACGCTGCCAGTGGCTGCCCAGCATCCTGCACAAATGCACCAATCTCTGCAGCAGTCACTGGTCTGTCCTGGCAAGTATTGCCAAGGTCACCCCTAAGAGGAAAAGAACTGATAGAGAAGTAAAAGATGATTTGAAAAACTTGGCCAGATCAAACTCTAGAAGCAGAACTGTAGCATCAGCATAAAACTCTTTCTGATGACAAAAAAAGATTTCCCATTTTGCACAATATTGTCACATATATAATCAAGGAATTGTTTCAAGTTCAAATCCTATCAGTGTTTGCTGGTGCACTGCTTTCCCTTGACTCTGGACCCAGGCCAACTTAATGGGACTGTGTGGATTTCATTATCTTCTGACCTTTCAGGAAAGAGGGCCATGATGAGATTTTTGCCCATGGGAAGATGTGTATATTTTTCCTATGTGTTCTTTTTCTCCCTAGTTGATTCAGAATTTGTGGATAGAAGTAGATTGGTGGAGTCATTGATGTTTGGGACAGGTATTTTGGCTGTGGGTTTTGTTTTTTGGTTTGGTTTGGGGTTTTTTTTGTTCGAGTTTTTTGGTTTGGTGTATTTTTTATTTCGTTTTTTGTGTGGATTTTTGTTTTTAGTTTTGGGTTTGGTTTGGTTTTTTGTTTGCTTGTTTTGGTTTGTTTGTTTTGGTGTTTTTTTTTTTCTTTTTTTTTTTTTTTTTTTTTCTGTTGTCAAAATCAAATAAGGCAATATGTAGGTGTTATTTCTAGGTCTTTATAAATAATAATAAAAAAGTAAGGACTCAGTTCAAAGTGATACTTATTGCATGCTTATAATACATAATAAGCGCAATCTGATGATTTATTTGCTTCAAGGGATATGAGCTATACAACATAATTATTCTTAGAGAGTCACCTAACAAAATGTATTTTCTTAATCTAAAGACATCTGTACCATAAGTAAAAAGTATTTCTCTGATTTCCTTATGCTGATTTGATATTCAGATGACATCCAATATTAATAATCCATTTAATATAAATATTTTTTTTTTAAAAAATCAGAAACATTCATAATTACCATGTATGTGAAAGTTTCTTACTGTACTCCATATCTATGAGATCTAATGGAAAATCAGCCAAATGTAGTCTATGGCTTAAGAAAATGTGATACATGGCTAAAATACCTTGTAAGATCCTTGCCTGGAATAAAATACTAAATATTTTCTTAGCTCAGCGTAGAATTTTCAAATATCAAAAATCTGAAAAACAAAAAATCTTAATTGAAATATTAGGGAGTACTTCTCAACTAAGAACTAAGTTGTCTTTTTTTTTTTTTTTTTTTTTTTTTTTTTTTTTTTTAAGGCAGAATGAATATTTATATTTGTTCAATTAATCTTTAGGCCTGTGATAGGACACTACAGTAAAAATTTTGGATTTTTGCTTAAAACAAAGAAAATTTAAAGAACACCTTACTAAAAGAGTAAAAAAAACCAAAACTGGTCCAAACTGGACAAACACAAATGAAAACAGAATAAAAACCCAAATAAGGTAAAAGTCACATGTACTCATCACTCTTTAAGAACTAAAGCTTAAAACCTCTGTAACTAAGTTATCACTTACCTTGCTGTTTAATAACAATGTGACAATTCTTTTGGGATCCTTAGTGAAGTAATTTTTTAATTCTACAGATACTTCTCTGTGCTACAAAATACATCTCTCCATTTATATGCATTCCATCCAACTGCTGTAAGATCAATACAGCTCCTATACTGCTCTTCACCCCACTGAGAGGTGTGTGAGCAAGCCCCCTACAAGGGCTGACCCATGACCTGTCAGGAGGTCCATGACCATCTGTATTTTCCAGTGCATTTCTTCACTCTCTGATCTCTTTTCAAGGACCTCGTTCAAAGCAGCAGAGAGGTCAGACATCTTCTACGCTTCAATTTCTTAAAACTTTAGCACCACTAAAATACTGTCTAGAAAAAAAGCATTGAGTGAAGTGACATATTTATATTTCACATATTTTTGTCCATCACACCTCTCAAATCAATTAAGCAAACTTGTAATGAAGACTAAACCCTTGGTCCTAGCTCCTTCCTGATCTGTACTTTATCTGGTATCTTTCTTGGATGTCATGTATATTTACATTTACATACATTTACAGCTCTGTTCTCCCTGGAGAAGAGATGGCTGGGGGCAATCTCATCAAAGCACACTGCCTTAAAGGTGAATACAGAAAGATCAGAGGCTCCTGCCTCACAAGGAGAAAGCAAAGGGCAACAGATACAAGTTGCACAAGGAGAAGTTTTACCTTCACAGAAGAAAGTAATTTTTACAGTTGTTCACTGGAACAACATGCGCATGGATGCAATAAGGTTGCCCTTAATGGAAGATCTCAAGGTGTAATTGGACAGGGTGCTAGATAATTTTGTCTAGAATCCCTGTCCCACAAAAAGTTGGACTAGGTAATCTTTCAAGGTCCTGAGCTAGTCTATGATTCTGTTATTTTAAATGTGCTGTTTGGATGAAATATATTCATTCTATGATACAGAAACAAGAAAAAGGAAAATAATTTTTAAACTATTTAAAACTAATAAACCTAGAAATTTGTCACAATATAGTTTGAGGATAAGGTTATTATTGATTGAACAGACGATGACATTTCTGAATTTCTCTTCTGAATAGTCATATTCTTAAATTTATTTCACTGTCAATCAGAGGCATGTTCTTGTTTCTTTCCTTGGGCAAAATTCTGCTGGATATTCCGTATCCTTGGACTGTACCTAGAATTTTCAATTCTTACCAAGGAGGTTGAGTGTTCTCTTCATTACTCAGAATGTCATCTGAATTAGTAGTATTCCTTCTCAGTTTTCACTCTCTTTTTTTCCTCAAAGTACTTATTTTTTATAGAATAAGATTAAGGCACATCAGTCAATTGCACAAGCCATACAAACTGAAAATTGTATTCAGTAGCAGAGTTAATCATTCGCAAGAGCATTGTTTGTTTTGTCTTTTTTTGTCTTACAACTACCACAGGTCAGCATTTCACAGTGACTGCATAATAAATTTCACCTGACAAGCTGGTTTTTTGTTTTGTTGCTGTTTTTGTGGGGTTTTTTGTCACTGCAAATTTATGATGAATACAGATAATTTTAGAAATATTCACAGAAAAATTCTCAGTTGCTATGTAACAGACATCATCCTAATCTCAGCACATTTAGATGGCTCATGGCTGACCAGAAATATAACTGATATTATAGAAGTTAGGTATTTTGGAGATAGTATACAATGGTACTTTTCAATGCCATATGCATTAAAAAAAAAAAAAAAAAATACATTGCTCCGCTGAGTCTGGGAAAATGCACTTTTCTGAACAACAAGCAGAGCTGGACAAAAGAAGATTTGTTACAGCTATGCCAAAACTTTCTTTATTAGAAACATGAATTCTAATAAACCCAAAAGAAGCAAGTTGCTACTTGATGAGTAGCATATTTTGTAACTTAATTGATCCTAAGTATTTAGAGAGTTTGTAGTCAAAAAATCTGCAAACTTTTGCCAATCTTGTTTCTTAAAAAAAAAAAAAAAAATTCTTTTCGATGGTCAGGGCTGTGTTTTCCTGCATTTGAATATCAAGGCTTGCAATGATATAATAAAATTGGTACTTAAGATACATATTAGCTAATAATGAGCATTACTTTAAGATAAAAATCTGGAGAGTAGAGAAAGCATTAGTTATGCCATTATGTTGAACAGGCCTCTGTGAAAAGTGTCAAGGGGTGTCAGGCTCTCTACAAGGGTGTTTCATACAAGCAGTGTGATTTCAGCATCATGTCTGTTTCTGTAGCTGTCACTGAGTGTAATGTTAGGAAATCGGTATACTGAAATTTATGTTGTGTGCATAACAATATTGTTTTTAAAACTCTCTGTTTAAATAACGCATTCCAATCATTTTGATCTTCTCTTTGTGAATTGTGTGCAAGGCAATGGGTCCAACCTTGGGTCCAACATAGATTTTACCCTCTAAGGTTCCATGCACCTTTGCCATAATTCAGCAAAGACATTTCTAGTACTGGAACTTCATAACTCCTGAAAACAACTTCTAAAGTCACTTCAGAGGCAGAAGAGGCTTATTAAGAGCTGGGGTGGAAGGAGAGAGAAGGAAAAAACTGAGCAGATTTTTAGTATATTTTATATTACCACTGAATGAGCTTTTGGTATGAAGCTATTCTTCCCCTTCATTAAAAATATTTTTTTCTCTTTTCACAGAAGAGAATATGTAATAAGAAAAATCAGCTAGCATATGAGCAGTTTGCTACTTTAGAAACCAAAATTATACTTTAATGGGAGGGGACTGTGAAGTTTCAGTGGTCAATGGAACCTCTGAATTTTGCTGGACTAAGATCAAGTTTCAGGGAAAAGTTTACCAAAGTTCTCACTACTAAAACTTATTTTAACTTGTTCTGTTCTGCTCACAGAGTTTATCTAGGGTTTCCTCACTGAAACAGTTTCTCTACTCTTATGTATTATTTTGTGTTCCAGTAGTCCTACAGTAGTCCTAGAAATCAGATATTTTGGCTTAATGTGCTCAAAAAAAAAAAAAAAAAAAAAAGTGAAGCAGTTCCAAAGCTCATCATATCACTGGTACATAATGAGGTAAATCTTAATACACTATATTCAAATTGTACTGAATGGAGATGAGAAATTGATAAACAATCAATCAAACAAACAATAAATGGAACAACTAATAAACAGAAAAACAACAAATCGACCCACCAAAAACACCCAAAAATCTTTATTACTTTATTCCAATGAAAAAACCCATAAGATAATTGTTTAACATGAACTCATTTAGAATGTCAAAGTTGTTTATAAAAATGTGTTTTTATCACCATAATAATTGTATTCCCTCAAATGTCCTTGGAACTTTTGTGAGCTGTGAACTGCATGTGTCAGATTTTATTTCTCTGGTGTCTCTGAGGGTTTGAAAATAAAAATTAATCAAAGCTTATACAGAACTTGCTTTCTGCTGAGCTACTCAATATACCTGAGTGGCATGATGGGGTATCATCCATTTTTCTAAAGTTGTTCATTAAATAACTCAATTTGACTTGAGAACAGTGTAATTTTTATAACAAATCATAATTTCTTTCCTTGACTACATAACCTTACTGCATTAAGAGACTCTCTTTGTGTAATTCAATTGTCTCTCTGCCTCCAGTAAGAGGACAACATGAAAACATTAATGTATGCTAATGTCAGAGTCCATGAACATGGAAAGTTACACTGTTTAGAGATTTATCTCTAGGAAAACTGCCAACTTTATATATCTGTGAAAATTCTATGCTGTTATTACTCAATGGAAAACAAAGAGCTAGTTCAAAACTAGCTCAAAAGAAAATTGCCTGTGTTAGGCAATTTATTACTTGATTAACTTAAAGAATAAGAATTGTCATAAAAGAGCAGGTTAATCAACGATTTAAAATGTAATAGATTTTCAAAGCTAGAGTCTTGATTAGGCATTTTTGTGCCAATTATCATGGGTAGGCCATTGGTCAGTATTGTGTCATAATTCACTTGATACACAGTATTGTAAAAAAAAATGTTAATGTCATAATATATGCTGGCTTGAGAATGTGTGCATTCATGTGAATATACTCATCAGTATATTTTCTAACATTAGGTCTTGTTTCAGTAAAAATCTGGTATTTCCCTGTTTCTGCAAATGTTCAGGACTGTGGCTTTCAATTCTTGGAAATGAGCTAAACAGTTTGTCCTGTTAGCTGTTTCTCTTCAACAGGATGGACACTTCTGGACCATCACTACTGGCAGAATTATCTGCCTGTCTCTTTCTAGAGGGATGTCCTTGAATATGACACTATTTTATAGCACTATAAGCAGTTGCTAAAATGAAGGAGAGGGTGAAAGAATAAATCTACCAACATAATGAGGGGCTTTGATCTAAAAATATTTATTCCACGTCCTTACGAATAACAGTTAGACGTTGTCTGCAGTCTAGCTTCTGAAAATAGCTATGTGATTTTGTTTATTTCAATTGGAAAATTGAAATCAGGTACTCTTCAAAGTGAATAATGACACAATCTGGGCTTAGGTAGAGTGATATGCATTAAAATTTTGTAAAACGTATCATTTGTCATGGAAGATTCTGTCACATCACACTTCAAAAAAGCCAATATGTGGCAGATATGAGACAAGTTCTGACCATCTCAAGGATCCAAGCCTCACAATGTCTGAAAGAAAATGTTTTGTTTAAGCACAGTGGCTCAGAACATAGACTTACGGTCTTCCTAGGCTTGTTCAATAGAAGGAGGAACAACTCAGAGATCTTAATTGAGCACCTCTGTCACTGACTGTATGCTTCCATAGGGCTACTTTTAGGAACTACTGTCTCTCTCCTGCCCTCTGTCTTTGGCCAAATAATTCTTATGTATTTCAATTTTTGTTATATCATAAGAGTTTTATGGGTTTCAAGAGAGTTTGATTTTTTTTTTTCTTTTTTCTTCATTTTGAGGGAAAAGACTTGCTTTGTAACATGTTTAAGAAGAAATTTTTCCTTTAGATTTGTCAATCAAATTTAAGATGAGACAAAGTTGAGATCTACCTAGGGAAAAAAAAAAAAAAAAAAAAAGACATTTTCTGCTATGTTCTGTCTTCAAGAGGACTTGAATCTGTAACAGTTTTAGAATATGTAAATTATCCCTAAAAGGTTTAGAACACATGAATGAAGCAAGGCATCAGGTCACCAGTTCACTGGAACAGGTATTTTTCCTCTCTTCTGCAGTGTGGAATTTTTCTAACAATAAAGTCTTAACAACTCTGGAAATAATGTTTAATACATAAAATTGTGAAATACAAATTCTATGTTCCTATCTCAGAGAAAGGCAGATTATTTCATAAATATTAAAAACTAAAGGGCAGCATCCAGCTAAAACTAAACTGAACATAGACATGGGCCTATCCTCGAAAGAGAGGTAAAAATGCAGTATTGCAAGAAATATATGCTGCATCAATAAATCTTCTTTTGTAATCTTGACTTTACTGCAGTGTAGAGTTTACCTGAAAATCAGTCTGTTTGACATTTTTATTACTGTTGTGCAAATGGAAAGAGAGTAAATGAACCATTTTCTGCCTTTATTTTCTGTGTAAAGTAATGTTTCATTTTTCCATTTGGCTAGTGTTTTTTGTTTTGGGTTTTTTAATCACACAGATGCTTACCCCTTGGTGTCTTTGAAACTTCAAGTATTAGTTATGGCAGATTTCTGTTCTACATCCATGGAAACTTTCCTGCTAAAGTACAAAGACCACAACAATCTGAGCTGATGTAAATGAAATTTGGTTTAAATGTTCACTGAACGCACTGTAATGAAACACGCCATGGCAGTTCAGGAATGTTGAGTAAAAGAATGTGCCCACCTGCTAGAAGGCATAAATACATGCTATATTGCCCATCCTTTCCCTTGCAACTATTTGGACAGAAGATTAAGAGAGACTAAACAAAACAAAAACAAAAACAAAAACACCTGCACATAATATGATTGAGTGGGATTTTTTGTACACGTTTAATGTTAAAACAGCATCTTCATTTAGTTATTGTGATCTGCTTTGGGAGGAATTATGTTTAAATGGGGCTTTTGTGAACATGAAATCATAATGTATCCCTTGTGCACCATGTCTGAAGCAGATAGAAAACTTAATGGGGTGTGGTAAAATTGTTCAAATCCAGCTGGACAAACTGAATGAATATTTTCCTTCTGGACATATTAACACAAATAAGCTAATAATATCTTTCTTTTAATGCAGAAGAAAATTGCAAGCTGATCGAGTTTTGTTCACAAAAAACTGTTTGCATTAAAATACAAGTATTTTTTCCTCAGAAACATTGTTTTTTTCTTTATTTGATAATCTGGGGACTCTGAAAGAAATCCTTGTTAGTTTCTACTGATGTATGTTTTCATAATTTTAATTCTTATCTCCAGAATTATGGAATTTAAAATACAATATTTAAAAGCTGAGAAAGAAAATACACTTACAAGTCTCTACCTCTATAAAGAATGGCTTGGCCTTCTCTAAATGATAAAATTTTAACTAAATTGAAATCCTATTCATTAAAAATGATGTTTTGCACAGCATGGAAAAAGAAGATTTCTTTGAAGAAAGAATCTCATAAGCAACATGTAAGAGAAGAACTAAATTTTCTAGTGGTCAAGAAAAAGCTACAGGTAGTCAATTCAAATTACATGAAAGAGCAATTACTTGATGCATGATCAAAATAGTTAAATTTCATGCCTGAATAAGGGACTTACTTAGCTGAACATGAACTATGGAAATGTTTTAAAATGTTTTGGAGTTTTTACTAATTTTCTGTAAGATATATTCTGTTTATTTCATAGAATCTATGTTTATTTACATTTCTTTTGTATAAAGAAAACTATTAATTCACACTCAGAAAAAAACAGGTGATCATTTGTGACTGGCATTAACACATACAGCAGGTGTACCACAAATATTGCAAAAATGGTCAGAACACCATTTGGCTTGTTGCTTCCTGTAGTTAAAAGGTAAACAGTGCATATCCAATGCTGATAAATAGTAGCACAGGGTTTGCTAAATCCAGTTGAGGTTAATGAGATACTTCACACATTACATGCATGCAGTAATGTCACAAAACTGTGTAATGAATGGTGGTAGCTAGTGGCCTGGAAAATAGGATGTATCTTTAGGAATACGGTTTCCCACAGAAGTCAAGGACTGACTCCTGTTTCAGCTTTGATAATCATACCCTCCCCCTCTTCCTCTCCTATCCACGCTCATTGTGAAATGTTTTTCAAATATGTCAAGAACAGTACATTTTGCTGTACAGGTGTTACTCTTCGCAGGGTGAAACTCATTTCTATTCAAAACATAAATTCAGTTCAGTGTCTGTCTATTGTTGATGAGATACTCTGAGAACATTAATTTATGGTAATATCAACTACTTTTAATTAAATCAATTGTATAATTTAGGGTCAGTATATACCTGAACATAATATACCTGGAAATTAATTTTAAGCTGCTTCACTTTTCTCAAAATATTCTCTCCCATCTTTGAATCTTTTCATATGATTAAGAACTGAGTAAGAAATCAACAGAGATAAGGCCTAAGGGAAACTCATCTGCCTGGCTAACCTGGTAGGTTTCACAAGATACAAGATATTATCATTTGTCATCTGACAGAGGTGACAACTTTTGTTTTTTCTGGGGAGGAGAAATATGTGTATCCATGTTTGGTGGTTTTTGTTTTGTTTTGTTTTGTTTTGTTTGTTTTTTTTTTTTTTTTTTTAATTTTAGAGATTACCTTGAAAGTTTGAGCCACAAAAACATTTGTGACAGTATCACACCTTTCCCTTGTCCTGTTTCCTGTGCAGCCTGGCAATCCAGTATGTTTTGCCATGGGGATTCAGAGAAGACTGTTTGTAAGATATGTTTCTGTATCCAAGCAGGCAGACAAGCAGGATGAGCTGGCACTATTTTCACTTTTCTCTTTTGCCTCAGGACACCTTGTTCTGGTAGATCCAGCCTGGAAACACAGAGTCTGTCTTCCATGTGCCCTGGGAGCAGCTGGAAGAGCTCTCTCCCAGCTTGTGGCAGAGGCAAAACAGCTCTGCAGTAGCTGGAAGAAGTCACAACACAAACATCACCAGGAAAAATGCTTAGGGGCTGATCCTAGGCATGAGAGGAGTAAAATATCTGTCCAGACTACCTGGTTACCAACAGCAGCCTGAATGGAGTTCTGACTTCTTTGTCCCTGCTGATAGCTATGGAAAGTAGAGGAGGACTTGTCCCTGCACTCACTTTGGTTTGAGAACTGTCTGCAGCCACTGTGGGTGCTCCCAGAGTAGTTCTCTGAACTACCTCCACCCTGTTTCATATGGAGAAAGAACCACAATGTGCTCCATTCATGCACCTCCCACATCAAACATATCTCTAGTCTCTTCTGGTTCTCGTCTCCCAAATAAAGTGTCTTTGGTACGTTTAAACTTACATCAAGATCTGATACATGTTGTCGTTGATCCTGTTCTGTTGGAGCTTTGAAAAATTAGGAGTTGAAGGCAATTGAGGAAAAATATCTAATTCCATTTCAATTCTTCAGGTCTGA
The DNA here is from genome assembly GCA_014839755.1 of Sylvia borin. Lineage (NCBI taxonomy): Eukaryota > Metazoa > Chordata > Aves > Passeriformes > Sylviidae > Sylvia > Sylvia borin. The sequence continues at coordinate 80,867,514 of CM025957.1, forward strand.
AGGAATTAGGAGTATAACAAATGCAAAAATCTTGTACTTGTTAAAGCTTTTCCACATAGATGTTGAAGTGAAGCTCCTGGAAGACATTCTTCAATAGCTATATTTAAAACTTAAGAGTCAACAGAGTGTATACACTCCCTGAATATTGCTAGTTACCCAACAGTGCTGTGGAAGACAGGGCAGGAACTCAGATTTCCTGATTCCAATTCCAGTGCTGTATGTACCAAAATTCCCTGAAACAATCAATTCACATCCTAATGTACTGGATCCATTAAACTTCTTGAAGAACAACAGCATCTTTCATAAATAGTATCTTTAGTTCTATTTTACATACTCAGCTGCTATCAGTGTTGTACTTAATCATGCCTAAGTTGTAGCATATTTTAGTTTTGTAGTCTGCATTTCTATGTCTAGACATGTTACATTGCATTGCACTTTATATTAAGAAGATTTACTATGACAAGGCTCCTTATGAAGCAATTAAGCATAGTGCTGTGTATCATAAATATGAAATGAAAAGTCAGAAGGGTAGCATGTCACAACAAAAACATTTAGGTGCACTTGCCAAACAATCAGTCTAGTTAAAAGAACATAGATCCTTTAAAACATTTTTCTATCTGTTTTTTTCACAGGCACTTAAAAATCAGTTTCAGAATTTATCTGTCCTCTAGCTCAATCTCCATCATTTCTGGCCATCAAAAGGAGTGGTGATTATGCTGAAAAAATCTGAATTAGAAATTATAAATGAACATTAATCAGAATAACCCCACTTAAACATATATCAATGTGTCAACATGTGTCTGGCTATAGGCAGTGCTTAGAAGTTCAGAGTAAAAGTAGTAAGAGAATTTATTTATTTATTTATTTATTTATTTTTTAACAAATAGATGAAGCCAGCTATGAAGCTACATCAGATATGTACCTATCACCAGATGTACCAACAGCACAGAGACACAAATCTTCAATACATATGTAAATGGATCCTTCATGGAGGCAGTTCATGAGTCCCTCAAACAGATAGAGGAGAAAATCCAGCACAAAACTGTGTTTACAGTTTAGCAAATAGACTTTTAGTGTGAGAAAAATCAAAATAATTACATGCTTGAGTTTGAGAGCAAGCAAAATAATTGAAGCTGCTCATTTTTGTTCTTATTTGATTGTGTTTTACATTTATATTATTTTGTTCTCTTTAATAGTCTTTTATTCTGTGCAGAAAATAACTCATCCTTTGCTCCTGGTTGTCCTGAAATATTTCTTCTCTCTGCACACTTCTGTCTGTGGGTCTGGATCTTCCTGGCTTCATTTAGTCACCACCCATAAATGTTTTCAGTGGTTATTAGAGCACTTCAGCCACAAAACAAAAAGATGATAGATTTCATTTGCTCTTTAAAATAGTGTTGTGCCCCATAAGAATAAAATCTTTGTTAAAAGTCAATTCATATCTCTTCATGATATACATAATAGTTTATAGCTATAATAATTTTGCTTTCACCTGGTGAAAAGGCCTGCTGGGAGAACAGGATTTTGCAATGAAACTATATGTAAAAAAGAAATATTTACATTTTTCATTTCAAGGAGACAAAAACCAAAACCAACAAAACTAAAAAACCAAAAAAAACCAAACAACAAAATCCCCAAAACAAACAACAAAAAACACCAAATAGGTACTCTCAAAATCTAATCCAAATCCAACAAACTGAAAAGCCACCAAATGAAAACCAACCAAACAAAAACCTCATAAAAACAAACAAACAAACAAAAACCCCAAACAAAACAACAACAACAAAACAAAACAAAAACAAACAAAACAAACAAACAAAATTAAAAAACAAACAAACAAAAAAAACCCAAAAAAAAAAAAAAAAACCACCACCCCAGCACCTCTCTCCTCTTCCCCCATGGAAATAAAATTCATCCCCCTACAAAAAGCAAAACCCCCACAAACTCTGACTAAAGTAGGTATATTATAATAGTCAGACTTTCCACTGCTGTCATGGTTTGACACTGGCTCAACACCAGGAACCCATGAGAGAGTCTCTTGCTCACCACCCCCTGCCGCAGCTGGGTAGAGGAAAAGAAAAAAACAAAAACAACCAAAAGGACTAATGAGTGGAGATAAGGACTGGGAGAAAACACTCCAAGAGCAAAACAGGCTCAACTTAGAGCTGCAAAGTGAATTTGTTACTAAGAGAATTAGAGGAGGATAATGAGAAGTAAGGTTTAAGGACCTTAAAACACCTTTCCCCCACCAGTCCCTTCCTCCTTCCCACTGAGAGTGCAGGGAGACAGGGGATGGAGGTTTGGTCAGTTCATCACCTGAGGTTTTCCTGTGCTGCGCTGGGAGGCGACTCCTTCCTCTGCTGTGCCGTGGGATCCCTCCCATAGGAGCCACAGTTCTCTGTGAACTCCCCCTTCATGAGTCCCTCCCACGGGCAGACTGTTCTCCGAAAACTGCTGCATTGTGGGTCTCTCTTTCCACAGGGTGCAGTCCTCCAAGGACAGGCTGCTCCAGCCTGGAACCACGGGCCCCCTCTCTCCACTGGATCACAGCTTCCTCCAGGGGTCCACCCACTCCAGCATGGGCACTTCTCCCATGGGCTGGGGGTGGATCTCTGCATCCCCTGTGGATCCCTACTTGGCTAGAGGGGCACAGCTGCACACCATGGTCTCACCACAGCCTGCAGAGGAATCTCACCTCTGGTGCCTGGAGCACCTCCTGCCCCTCCTTCTGCACTGACCTTGGTGTCTCTGTGGGGTTTCCCTCACATGTTCTCACCTCCCCCTTGTTGCCTCAGGTTTGTCTGCTTTTCACTGTTTGCATTTTGTTCTCACGCATATTTAAGCAAACTATGTATATTTTTAGAATTTATCTGTTTGTTTACATTCTTCTCTGGGAGGAGAAAGATGATTGATAGTGATGTTCACCAACGAGGTCAAAGAGGTGACTACCTGTGTAGCCAATCTTGGCCTGTTTGTAAAATTATATATATATGGAGTCAGAAAAATAAAGTAGAGCTTTCCGGCTTGACCTCCTGCTGCCTGCTTTGTCCTTTCGTGTCACTAACAGTGACACCTCCTTTTCTCTGACTAGAAGAAAAACTGTGACTTTGTTTTGATTTTCTTCCTGAATATGTCATCACAGAGGTGTTACCACTATTTCTAATTGTCCCAGCTTTGGCCAGCAGTATGTCCATCTTCAGAGCCATCAGGGATTGGTTCTGCTGGATGTGGTGGAAGCTTTCAGCAGCTTCTCACAGGAGCCACCTCTGTGGCACCCCTACCAAAAACCAGGCTGTGAAAAAAGCTATACAACTGCAGATGGAAAAGCTGCTCCAGAGAAACAAAATTGGCAGTATGGACTCAAAAAATCTTAAAATAAAAGAGCTGGTTTCTGAAAAGAAAAAAATTTTTACAAATATTAATTCTGTCTGAAAAATGCTTATTTCCCCCCTTAGTGAGATCAAGTCTTGGAAACTCTACATACTTGAGCTTTGAAAAGTTAAATGAAGATTTTTAAAAACTTTTTTTTTTTCGTTTTTTTTCCCCCTAGTTATCACTTCTTATCTGATGGTTTTAGACTGGTAAGATAATTTTATATAAAGAACAGAGTTTACCAAATGTTTCAGGAATATAAGAAATCCTTCCCAAAACACCAGACACCTGTAACAGCAAGAGTTATTAAGACAGCAAAAGGACATCTAATATGAATGACGAAAATGCTTTCACTCCCATGAGCAGCAGAAAGGTGCATACAAAGAATATACTGTGAATATGCTGTGCAGTAGACAATAGAGTGACAAGGGAGTGTAATGATGTAATGTAACTAACCTACCTGGACTTCAATAAATTACCTGATATGGCTCCTCATGGGACTTTATGTCCTCTCCAGTGGGAAAGGGGAGAGAAAACCACAGAGACAGAAGAAGACGACCTTGAAGACTAAAGTAATGTAGATAGGATGAGGTTGAGAGAAGAGTAGAATCTTTTAGGTTAGGAAAGACTTTTAAGATCATTGAGTCCAGCCATTAACCCAGCACTGTCAAATCCAGCAAAATTCAATAGTACTAAGTGGAACGTTGTACTTATGTGGACAAATAAGAAACATTGTTAAGCTCATTAATTACAAGGGTTAGTGGATGAGGAAAACCCATAAAAATTTTAGTAATATGATTATTATAAGTCTGAAATAGTGCAATTTTCATTATATATTTAATATATATATTTGTGTTTATTTGAAATTTTACTTATATATGTATATAATAATGTGTGAATATATATGTTTATATATGTAAAACTATGCGCAGTAGTCACAGTAGTGAATGAGGTGTAGTGTTTCAAACCAAACAGGAAAGTATTTATGCCATTTTTCAAGATAGTGTTAAAATTAATAGGAACTGGTGCATACATCCAAAATCAAAATTGCTGTGGACTGACACACTATCTGTAGCTCTTGAAAAATTTGCATAATATCAGTGTAACCACATACAGTTCTGTGTTGTCATGTTACTGTTCAAATTAGGACTGCTAATTAGGACTGTGCTGTCCTAAGGTGACTGAGTCACCTGCAGACCTTTGAATACTCTGAATACAGGCTGATATAATTTTTATATATAGTGATAATAATTTGTTAGCAAAAAAACATAAAAAACAAAAAACAAAACAAAACAAACAAACAAACAAACAAAAAAAAAAAACAAAAAACCAAAAAAAAAAACACCAAAAAAAAAAACCAAAAAACAAACCTCTGTAAGGATACAGAGAAAAGCTGGTAAGATCATCATCAGGGAATAAGGAAGCTATAATAATGAAAACTAGCAAAACTAGCAAGCAATACAAAGACTAAAGAGACTAAATCTAATAAATAGATTGGGGCAATAAAACTTCAGGGAGAGAGAACTATTTAAGTTAAAGAACAACATTGGTACAGCTCAAATGGGATAAATTGGCCATGAGGAATTTAGGCTGATAACTGCAACATGATCTAAAGCCACAAGGGTAATAAATTCCTTTAACAGTGTTCCATCAGAAGAAATGGGAGTAAAAAACCACTTTCAAAAAAAGCACGTTAAAGTTGAAATTTCACCAATATATGGCAAAAATTATGTGAGGAGGATGTTTGAGGAGCAAGAAACTGAGCCTGACCCAACACATTCTTCGTTTTAGATTATTTGGAGTTCAAATCTCAAGGCTTAAGTGCATACCTGTCTTTACCTGAAATCTGAATAGTGGGATCCAAGTCTCTTGACTTTGCATTTCCAAACTTACTGTATAGCACAGCAAGATTTCAAGGAATCCTTTGAGGTTCAGGCTGTAATCAATGAACATAGGCTTTACAAATGAGTCTAAGGTATTTGTGTTCTGCTGCTATTCAGAGTTGATGCTGCTAGGAGTTTCCCATCTTCCTTCACTTTTAAACACTGCCAGACTCACTACAATAATTTACTCATCTGACACTTCACCAGCTGTCAAATAATTATTTAAGCAGGACAAAAGGAACCCCATCTTTAAATTAACTATTGGCCATCAATTAGAAGTATGTTGCCTGCCCAGGATTGTGTAAGCATAATGACAATTAATATGTACTAATTGGTAAGAAATGTTAGTTACTGCTACAGAAGCAGTAGTGTCACTAAATGGAGCATGGCTGGAAATACTTAATAAAGGAGCAATTGACCAGGCTGGTCCTTTTGCCTTTGGAAAATATTCGGTTCTACGTAGGTGTACCCATTGTGTGAATCTCTGCCCCCAGTCAGCCGCTTGTTAAAAAAAAAAAAAAAAGAAATTCCTGCCAAACACTGATCAACGTCTGGAATATGCATCAGTTTTTGAGAGTACATTAATGGCATTTATCACACTTATCAGGTGTTGCAAACGGGTAGGGGATTTGCCATATACCTTCTGTTTCTTTGTATGCAGAAAATATTACAGATGTAGCCTTGGGTACTGACCAAGGTCATCCATACAATGTGAACATTGTTCCAGGAAGATATATACTGACCCTAAATTATCTCCTTTGGTATATATTGCAAATAATACTGTAAATCTATGCTTAAAGTTGCAATGGTAAGTGTCTAAAAACTAGAAAGCACAGACTTGTTTTGGACTCTTCCTTTATTTGTGCAGTATGACAGTGTATTCTACAACGGGTTCACATACAGTTTCTGCATCATTGTGCTTCATTAAAGTCTCAGGTTACTCTCTGAAGATAAAATAAATATATTTGGTCATACCTTAAATATCTAGACTAATCCCATCTTTTCTTAAAAAAAAAAAAAAAAAAAAAGAAAAAAAAAAGAAAAAAAAAAGAAAAAAAAAGAAAAAAAAAAAAAAAAGCTGAGCTGTGATAGAGAAAGAAACAAAATCCTCTAATTTTCTGCTTATGTAATTCTCCTCTCCAGTATAATTTAATAGTTGATCCTTAAAATAATTAAATTATGTGAGAATTCGAGTCATTCGAGTCAGGTAGAGTGTGATAAAACAAGCTACTTGCATGCTTAAAAGCACATATGCTGGTAAGATTTACTGAGCTCACAGTCTAAAGCAATTTATCTACTTTGCTCAATGAGGCTGAAACACATGTGAAATAAGATTCAGGTTGTATAACAGAAGGAGATTTCATGATCACATTTTCCATTGTTTTTCTTTTATTATATTTCAGCACCTAATTTTAAATTTTATATAATTTTCTTGGTGTTCAAATATCAAACTGAATTACAGGTTTGTAAGCAATCAGATTTCTTACAAGATTAAGTCATAACCTATGCCAGTTCAACACGTATCTAAAAAGAAATATTTGTTGTTCATTTTTTTGATAGAAAATTTGTATAGAAATTAAATTATACTATAAAATTGTTACTCCATAATTTTCCTTATGCTCTTAGTTTTAAACATTTCATAAAAAGAACACATTTACAATATGACCTAATTAATTTAGAAGCTATTTCTTGAAAAATGTCTATAACAGCAACAGATGGCAAGAAGAAAAAGAACAACAAAATCCTATTTTGAATATCATCCAATTTGACAAAGAACCACCTGCTATAATAAGTGGTGTCAACATCTAAAATGTACTTTAAAATGAAACTCACTTAGACCCATTAAATGCAGAATGCTTTAAGGAATAAAATTTCATGGTTTGTTCCTCTTTTGTCAGTCTTCTACCTACTATTTTCTACATTTTCTGATAGCTATCAACACTTGTCATATTAGTAAGGACAGACAGATGGAGGGGTAACCACTTTTACAAACAAAAACAAAGTTGTGTATACTGGATGTGATGCTGATCAATGTAACAAAAATTATGCCTGAATTTCATTTAATGATTCCCTTTGTTTATGAGCTGATTAGAAAATGTTTCATCTGCTTTTAAAAAATGCTAGCATTTATTTTCTTTATAGCAAAGTACCTTTTAGAAGTAGGCATTCAAAACATAGGCTTAAATCATTCTTGTTGTTATTTCTATTGTTTTATCGGATACAATTCCTATTTTTATTAGGATAGGTGAATGCTTAGTACTTTCATTTTAGTTTTACACTAGAGTCTGCTTGTCTGAATAAAGCAGTTTACTCTCCTTCTGTTATGTTTTATTTTAACATCCTTGGGCTTAGTCAGGGTATTGAAAAGTTTGACTGGAGGGAAATTACATTTATTTTAAAATCAAGAATTCTGCCGTGGCCTTTAAGGTACAGCCTTGTACTGGGAGTTGTGCTGTACTGGGAGTGTCTCAGAGGAAGCTCAGGAACCATAAAAGCCCTCTAATCAAAAAGCAAAGAGGAAAACCCTGCCTAAGACTGGGAGAAAGATGTCATTGCCATGTGTAGCAGCCCATTGCTGGGTAGAAGCAGGAACTGCTGACAAATGCACAAAAGTAGTCAAACTCCAAAAACATGCTGGATGCCCTTTACAGAAAGGATCACAAATTTCTGCTGCAGGTCAGTAACAGTGCTGAAAATTCAAGGCAGATATTTTGATTCTCAGCCATAGGAGTGATGCAACATTGACTCTCTTATCCTTTGCCTGTTTTACAGATGGTAGAATGGGGATTGCATAGGGACAAAAAAATGCTGTTTACTGAACATATGTGCTGCAGAATATGACTTAGCCTTTGTTTTTCTACAAATTAAGAGCAACAGTCATGGAAGGACAAGGCTGCTTTCAGATCTTATTAGCACCTCAAATTCCAAAATCAAATTCTACATTTAAGGGTTTCACATCAAAATGTAAAACAAGACTAGTTTGGATCATCATCAAAAACTCAGAAATCAGAAAGAACTGCCAATTTTTTTTTCAGAAATTATACTTAAGATGAAAAGAAAGAAAATTAAAACCAGAAAAAACAAGAGATGTTACTTTTTCTCCCAGTCACAGAAAACAGCCTCTGACAGCCTCTCTATAGCAGCTCTTTACAATTTCTTATTTCTCCATCATCTGATTGCACTGTACCATATGAACACTTCAGTCCCAATGGTCTGTTAGACATGAAACTAGCTGGCAACATCAGAATAAAACATTTGCTATGAAAGATGTCACTTTATTATAAGACAAAAATGTTGCCTTTCTAATATCTCCCATTTAAATTTTGCCTGGATGCATGGATATCAGTCATTTCTGGGCAGATTAAAGATTTTATTTCAAGATTTAGATTAAAGATTTAAGAATAAAGATTTAGTTTCCAGCAGATTAAATCATCACCAGTATTTTTTGCTTACTGAAAAAAAAAAAAAAAGTCTAATAGTCTGTAAAGAAATGTTTTCTTCAATCTCACATACCTCTTTATATACTTACAGATACATACCCTTGGGACTTATATCTAATTGAGTGATGGAGAAGCAAAAAACACATATGTTATCCTTAAAACTATGGAGAAGATTTTTCTTGAAGACAAGAAAAAGGTCTCAATTATTCAATGTCAAAAAGGGGACAAAGAATCTGGAAAGAGTATATAATGGAAATGCAAAGAAGTTCTATATTATAGAAATATATATATGTGTGTACTATATGGTGTATATACTTTATACTATAAAGTTGTAAGACACTGCTCTGCAGACAGACTGAGGAACACAGGTATTCCTGGGCCAACGTTTCCTCAAGCAAATATATGTAATGCTTTTTCAAGATTCATATGTAGTCACACCAGATTTGATCTGCTTGGAAGGCTCACACATGAAAATGGCATGGTCACTGAAATGTTTGTGTCACTTTTTGGAGGCTATTCCCATTTACTGTGAGCAGCTGTCTGACGCAAAGAGACAGATCAAGCAAAAGAACAAGTCAACTGATCTTTAACTTCATTACCAAAACTAATGGGGTATGATTTTGATAACTTTCTTGCTGGTGTACTAGGTTTCCTTATTTTCGCTGGCTAGGACAGCTGTTCAAATTATATCAAATAAAAATATTTCACCAAATCCAGGTACAAGCAACCAAATTATTTAATTCTTTAGTGAAGTTAGAAGAAAAAAAAGGCTTACTGCAGAACAAGTAGTGAAAACTCAACCTTAGTAGAAAAACATAATTTTTTTCTCTGCTCCATTCATCTTAGTTGCAGACAAAACTCCCAAACTCTCTTAGAGAAGTTAGTGTCTTTTCTTGACAAGTACAAGTGAGAGGGCACCAGTGGGATTCTTTCAAAGATGTGAAATCTCTTTACTACAGGTACTTGAAGGAATTCATTATCAGCTTCATGCCTTTCCTCTAACAACAGTCTTCCTTCAGGGGAGGGAATCTTCAATATGTTGTTGAAACTGTGGTAGGTCCCTCAGTGACTGAGAGCCATACACTGAGTCACTAATTGAAAAATCATTTTAACCTATCCTACCAGAGAATTTGGTTCTCAAGCTGATGCCTCAGTAATTATTGTAGGTGTCGCTAGAGGACACAAAAGAACCACACTCACCCGTCAGGTTATGCGATGAAAAGGAAAAAGCGAGATTATTTGGGAATCTCAATTTATACAGCTTTTGGGATTTGATCAAGGATTGGGGGACAAGAAGAACACCCCTCTGACCCCAGTGGTCAACTCAGAAGTCCATCAATTTGTCCTTCCCCCTAGAAAGAATGTTTTGTTTACAAAATATAAGTATTTGTTTTTGTCACAAGCTTGAGAAACTCCAGTAGAAATGAAAAACAATCAAAAGGCTGAAAAATCAGGGTGACAGTAAGCATAAAACTGATTGCAGTATCTTATATACATAAGCCAATTTCTTAATATTATTATGTGCCATTGTTTTTATCTAATTGTTTTTATCATCTTCTTCCTTCAACTCCATATTTATATGGTTTACTTTGATACAGAATTATCTGATACATGCAAGACTGGAAAAGGTAGTATGTGAGAAGGTCAAGCCTTATATAATATACATAAATCCTGTTCCTTTATTGTATTAAAATGATAGCAGCAAAGTTTCTTAGAAGTCTGTTAAGTTTGAGCATGCAAATCAAATTTCACATAATCTGATCAAGACTAAAAAATTGATGCATATTTCCTTTAATATCTTGTCAAATAGGTGGACAGTAAAATAACTACACCCAGGACCAGAACCCACAAAAAAGAAACTCTGTGTGTCCAAGCTATGGGAGCTGGTGACTGTGTTCTCTCTCCCAGTTTACTACCAGAACCCAGAAATCCTCTGGTATCTATGACCTTTAGCTACACTTGGCCCTTACTTAGTCCTGGCCACTCTGTGGCCCTGTGCTCCCAACCACAGAAGCCTCGAAATTAAGGAAGAGCTACAAATACATAGTAGAGACTAAATAGTTGCTCACCATTACCTATTAATTTTGTGGGGAAGAAGAGGGCAAGAAGGGAGGGGAGGAATGGTGTAAAAGACATCTGTATGACAACACTTCAGTAGATTCGAATTAAAATATTGGGTTTTTTTGAATTTTCTCAACTACCTTTTCAGAAGTAGAGCATGCTCATCAGAGCCTGATGACCTAAGGGCCTATGATAACCTTGCTCATCTATCTTGTGGGAGGAAATATGTAGAATAGTAATTTTTGGTTGGAAAAATCCTTTACTTTCAGGGACTTCCCTTGCACATACACAGCTGCATGACAAAAAGGAACCCTCGTTACAGTCTCCTCCACTTTGCACACCACCTAGTGCAGTGCTGAGTATTAATTGTGTCTATACAAAGAATCATCCATTTTGATTTCAATTCTAAAAAACATAAGTTCAACAACCTTTAAACAGCTGTTTTCACAAAAGTAAATGACTATTTATTATATTATTTAAAATTAATGAAGACCAAAGTACTTACTATGATGAATGCCAATAAATACCCTCTAATATGCAAAAAAAAAAAAAAAAAAAAAAATTCCCATTTACATTTTAATGAGATTTGAAATGTTAATGAAGGGAGTCTAGTAATTAACTTGGTGAGTGTCTCAAATAAAAGTGAACTTTGTTAGATGAATTAATATTAGTTCCTCATTAGGATGCTCTAATAGGTGAAAATAATTAATGTTTCAGCTAATATTCAGAAAATAAATAAGTATTTGTTCACAGTTTGTCAAATATTTCTTAATTATAAACAATGAGCTCATCAGTAACACGTGACCTTTCAAATGTGTTCCATATGCAGTACAAATAACAACACTCACAACATACTCTTTTTTAGTATAGCAAAGAATTTTAAGTTATTAACAAAAATAATCACAAAATAATAACAAAACCAACAACACAACATGTCTTTGTATTCATTTGCTTCCCATTTTGTTGCTTGACAGATGCTGACATGAGGGTCTGCTGAAGCTCCATCATTTTTATAAAGATGCTTATTGTAATATCACTAAAGGTAAATATGAGTCCAATTATCTTTCTGTGGCAGATTTATGGCATCCAGTAAGGAAATTGGTGCCCAGTACAGTTAACTGTTTTCATTTGTAAATGTTCTGTGAAAAGTGCACTTTCTGAGTGCTTTCAGGTGAGGACATGTAAAAGGCCCTGGATTTGCTGCACACACACCCACCAATGGAAGACAAACAAAGGAGGACTCAACCATTTGTACATCTGGACAGCTCACTGCCAAAATTACTCAAATTGGAAAAAAAAGGGGGAAAAACCCAGTATTTTTTTGTTGGATTTACCTCTTACTCCCTGGCAAAGTTGGTGTTGTTTTTTTTTTTTTTTTTTTTTTGTTTTTTTTTTTTTTTGTTTGTTTGTTTGTTTGTTTGTTTGTTTTTGTTTTGTTTTTGTTTTTGTTTTTGTCTAAAAGAGCACTGACAGAAAATTTTGAACTATTTCTAGAATTGCCCAAACTATTACATTAAGTATTAGTAATATTTAGATACTTAGTCACATCTCAGATACTTAGTCACATCTCAGTAAGGTCTTAGTGAAATCTAAGCAGATTCCAGGAGGACTATTTCCTAAAGAAAGTCTAAGACATAAAGGTCACATTTTGAATACATAAAAATGCTAATTCACACATACATTCAGGAAGGATATACACAATTTACTGCAATGCCAAAACAAAATTTATAACCACTGCTTTAACAATTTGTCTTGGCATAACGGTATATTTATAGCCAAGCTGTTTAAAATATAGATTGTCCTCTCTTCTCCCCAAAATGTATAAATAAATGAAACATTCAACCTTATATTGCAACAATAGTTTGTTACAACACCCTGTATACATAGTTCCCATAACTTCTTACTTAACAAGGTTGCTGATCCTGAAAATACAGAAACACATGTAGCTCCAAGGAATACATTGATAGGCATATTTGTCATGTTCAGCCTCTGATGCAGGGAAGTGAATCCAGTGGGCTGGCAAGGCTTAACACGCTCTGGAGCACTCAATCCCAGTGGCAGTTAACAAATAGTTCCTTGTGAAACAGTTGTATTGAAAGGTCACAGTATACTTTTTGTGCTTGTTATGTTAACCTCACAACTTTGCTTCTGGGGAAGGGAACAAGGAATACATATCACTGTACCCAGCTATTGTACCCAGCTATTTTTCACATGATTCGATACCTGTGTATAACAGTAACATCCTGCACCCAGTTTGATTATCATACCTCTGAACTCATATGGAGTGCTTTCAGATTCTGCCATTATGCCAAATTAACAGGTACACAAACCACAAATCTGATATTAATAGGTGCTTTATCGAATGGGTGTTGCATCCAGTTGAGTTTGTAAAATTAGTCATACTATGTTGGATGCAAATTTCTGTTTAAATTTGTAAAGACTGCGCTGAAATTCTAGCAACTTTTTCAAAAGGAGGCACACAGCCTGCTTCTACTAACAGGAAAAAAGTATTTGAAGGTCACTCTTTTTGTTTTCAATTCCTCGTTTGTTTTTGGTTTTTTTTTTGTTTTTTTTTGTTTTTTTTTTTTTTTAATATTCCTGTTCTGTGGCTAAGAGATTGCTCCTGAAATGCTACCTCTGATCTCTTCTTCTCAGAGAGCTGAAACTTCTCTGGACTAACTGCAGTGTGCAATAGAAGCCTGCAATATCAGAAATTATCAAGTTGCTCATGAAAGAGGAGCTTTTACCACCCCGAAAATACCAGGTAGTTGTGACATTGGACCTGCAGATGTGGTCATACATGGCTAATAATATTTCTGTGTAGTTTTCCCTTCTGTTTCATGAGCAACACAGCAAGTACAACAATGAGGCCATCACTAGAATTGCTCCCTCACTATTCCTCACCAGTGAGGGATGTCATGAGAAGTTCTGAGTAAGTCAGCAAGTGCTTACTGCAATGGGAGAGCCCTCCTTGTGCTGTTGAAACATCAACATGGGACACAAAATGGGCACTGTATAAGTGCATGTTCTGAAAGTATCTGTGACATTTAACATTTTCAGATTTTTTCAGTCTGCTGGGAAATTATGTGCTGATACCTTCTTGTGGTGCTAAACCTCTTGATTTAAGTTCAAAGCTATTTGACTGTGGAGGAAGCCAACCTTAAAGGTAAAAGCAGCCTGAGAGAAATGACCTCCTATTCCAGCAACAAACCATAAGCACATATTCCATGGGCAACATATGCTGAAATGAGTTTAAAGTCTTTAAATTGAATCAAACACAGATGTAAGGCAGCATTCACCATAATGTGGGAGGAAAAAAATCCATAAAATTGGCAAGAAATGGAGATATAGAAATTGTGACAATAGTGACCAGATCACATGAAAAATTGCAGTTTTTTATCAAAGAATAGCTCATGTTATATTGGGTGAAGACACCTTACTTTCTTGTTTGACTTTTAGAAGTATTAATGTGTTATAATTGATAGGGAGATGTTGGAATAGTATACCTAATATTTTAATCAGAGATTACCAATTTCTTTTTCTCTAGACACATAAAAGTAAAAATGCTTGGAAAACAATAAAAGTGACCCACACATTACAGGATTAGTCTTGACAGATCCCCATGCTTAGCAGGTCTGTTTTCTACAAATGCAAATAGCTAATACAAAGCATCTAAGGCTTGCTTACTGATCTAGCAACATAACAGTGATTTGGCTTTGAAAAAAGTCAATCCTATCAGCTGAAAGGAGGCAGAAACTTGAACAGTCACTCCTGTGGCAACGTTTATCACTTTCTGATTGGCCTGAATAGAAGGATTCCTTTTTCTCTATCTCCTCCTGGCAGATACAGCATTCCTTTTCTCGTCCATCTTCCCAACTCTCTGCTTTTTCACTGAGAGATGAAAAATGCAAATCAAGCAAGAAAAACAACAGCAGAAGTATGACTAGGAAATGTATAGTTCTCCAAATGTTCCTCATTTTTCTTCCCAGTCCTTGAGTTAACATTGTCCTCTGAATAGAACAAAAAATGTCCAAAATATACTCCCACCATTTGGCGCTGCCTTTTTTTTTTTTTTTTTTTTTTTTTTTTTTTTTTTTTTTTTTTTTTTTAATTTTCATTTTTTTTTCTTCTCATCTGGCAGGGGACATGAAAAGGCGAGGAGAGAAAAGAGGTGAGACCGACCTTCTACCTTCTCCAAAGGGAGGAGAATCCATCAGTGAGACTGGTTCTCCTACAGGAAAGAGGATTGACTCCTCCTTTTCACAGCCAAGAGGCCTTTAAAGGACATCTGGTTACAGACTTCCACAGGTTTTCTGGAACACAATATAGTAAATGAGATTACCAGTATTTTCTCCTGTCTAAATACTCAGGCATTTGGATGTGGTTTAGTTGGGTAGTACAGCCCAGAAAGTCAAGGCATACCTTGCTGTGTGATTTTGGATGTGACTATTGCCTAAAACCATCACATTTAGGAAAGACATCATTCTTTTTTCTTCTCCAGGAGCAATCATGTCACATCTTCATAATTTGACATGGCAATGACAAGTAGTGAGTTCTCCATTACTCTTTTATCTTTGCTGACATAATAGAGTAGTTAATACATAACCTCACCTAAACCTTGGTGTAAGAAAGTAAGATATCGTATGAAACATTTTTCATATGATTGATACTATGCCTAGTGGTGATCTCTCTTTAGATATTAGTAAAATATGGAGAAATCAAACGAAAGGAAATGTAAATCAGTAAAAGATAAACTAAAATAAAGCAGATATGTAACATTTTTGCCAACAAAAAAAAAAAAAAAAAAGATTTTGAGGCTTAGAACTAATGCAGCATGCATAAAGCAAAATTTTGTATCCCTAAAATTAAAATCAGTCAAATCCTAAGAATTTGCTCTGAAAAGAAATTACAATTTTCATTGTTTGAGCCCTTTCAAAGAAGTTTGGGTTTGGATTTGGTGGTTTTGTTTTTTTTTTTTTTTTAATCTTATTCTTTATCCTTAAATTTCATGATTTTGTCATACAGATCATGTAATTTATAATATTCTGTTCCAGAAAGGTCTGTGAAACACATGATGAAAAAGTCATCAGAAAAAACAGCAACAAGTTCCTTTGGCTTCTGTTGCTAGTTCACTATTCTTACTTACAGAACACTCAAACTTCAATTCATTGGATATCTTTCACATTCTCCATTTCTACTAAACCAAAAAAAAAAAAAAAAAAAGGAAATAGAGGATGACACGTCGAGATTTACCTTCCTTACACAAAGCACTTTCGCCCATTGATTTGCAGTGACTGATATAACTGTGAGTGTAATTCCATTCCCAGTATTTATGTGATTGGCATAGAAGCTCCTCTGTCAAATATACTTTGCCAAAGTGAGTAGGAAGATTGGAAGAGACAATAAATTGTCTTCATCACTTTGGATTTTGAGTTGTTTTCAAAGCTAAAGCAATTGTTTCCTTTCAACAAAAAATGCTGCTTTAGGAACTAGGAAATCTAGTATTTCTCATCTTGCCTATTTGTAGGAAAACTTGGTACATCTTCTTTCTCTAATTCCTAATATAATGGAGAATTCTATAAAGATAAATGTATGTAACTGTGTGTAATACACACAGACATAAAAAGCTTCTGTCCATGGGAATGTTATGACGATAAAGTAGCACTAACTGTTCTCACTCATGTTGCCAGTTTCATCTTTAAGACTTGCCAAATTTAAGAATTTATGGTTCATCATAAGACCAGCCCAGGAAATTCTACTTTTACTTGTATGCATCATTTCATTCAAGATGATGGGATTACGCACAGTAGTAAGCAATGACCTACTTCGTGTTTCTGTGGTATATTTCAGTCAGGTTTATGGGAAGTTTTAAAAGTGGGATGTGAATTATTAAGCCAAATACCAAGCTTTACTGCACAGAGCTATGAGATACTGCTTCCTCCATATGCTAGAACAAAAAGAAGCTTAAAGCTATACATGTAAATAGTTCAAAATTAAATCCTAAATAAACATGCCTAATACAAGAAATTTCAAGCACAGTATTCTTTTGTGTAAATGAAGAGCCCTTCAAATATACAGTAAACCCTAAATTAACTGTAGCTGTGCCCTCCAAAGTGCTTCCTCTAATACACTTAGTTTATTATCAGGTAGTACATATTATCAGCAGGCCTCCAGTACATATACAGTGATTTTTTTGATCTTTACTGTGCCTAAACTGTGTCAGGACTGGGTTCACATCCATGAGTGTTTTTAGGAAAACTCCTGTCTGATCATCCAGGAGCCACGCTGTTAGTCACATCTTCAGTGCCTGGGCTGGGTCTGCAGTGAAGACCCTTTCACAGTGAGTGGCTTCAGTGTGCTGACAAGTGCCCTGCTTGGCTCCCCACACTCACAGGCAGGCCAGGTTTCCTGAGACCTTAGATTTTCATAGCAGAGTCTCAGATGTCTCAATCCTTAAAATAATTTAATCTTGGTGCAGATAACTAAATAAGAAAATATCAGCTCAAGCTGGTGCCTCTGAGGAGGACCCCAAACAAAGGAGCTTTTATACCTTCCCAGTCTAAGCACAGGAAGGTGTGATGCCCTCGGTTCCTGCCTTGTCTCTGAGAGGGCCACAGGTCCCAGGATCTTTGTTTTGCACAGGGTCAGCACTTCTTGGCCCCTTGCCTGGGGCTCCCACCCAGAGCTCAACCTGCAGCTGCACCCCAAGCTAGCTGCACTGCATGTATTCCTTACCAACAGTGAACCTCCTTATATTTCATTTCACAATAAAAGTCTAAAGAGTCACTTGTTAAAAAAAAAAAAAAAAAAAATAAAAAAAAAATAAAAATTCAGGACATAATGGTAGACAACACAGTAGAAGAAGTGGCAAAAGTAAGAGTTAGTTTCTGTAATAAATATGATAAGTCGACAAGTGCTTTTCCTCCTTCTGTGATTTCACATGTATCTGAAATTTTAGTGATGTAAATTATCTTCAAAGAGAAACTGTATCTCAGAAGAATTGCTTTTCCAAGGGTTTTCCCCTGGTTTGCAATCAAGTAGAGGTATGAGGTATTTAAACAGAAATAAATATCAAAAATCATACCATTTTATTTATTTTGAAAAGTGTGGATCTTATTCTACATACTCTCTTTAGCTGTGCTTCAAATCACTAAGATTCCTTGCTGTCAGAAAGACACTAACCTGGATGCTGCAATGTATCAGGACACAGTCTTGTTTAATGGTCTTTTAGATACTATTTTAGACACTCAAATTAATTACTAGAATTGTGTTTAGCTGGTAGATATGTAATCTGAGTGTTTTAGTAGTATCTGTGGTTTCTTCTCCATAAGCAAGAGGTGATTGATTAGATTTGTCATTTTGCTTCTGTGCAGTATGGAGGCCTATCTAGGCTGTTCATATAATGCCAGATAGAGCATCATTACTTTAGGACTTGAAAATTCTGTGCTTACAAAATTGTTGCAAATCAACCCTATTTTTATTTTGAATATAATAATGATAATAATAGTAATAATAATAATAAAAATAAAATAATCCTAGCTTATTTTACCCTTCGTTTGCGCCGAGTATTTTTTTGTAACATATTTACATTATATGGCATATTCCTCAAATACTACAATGGGAAATATAACAAGAATAACAATAAATTTAAAGGAATGTTCCAGTATAAAGATGGTCTATATTATTATTTTCTAAGCCCTCCTGGAATCACAGTCAAGTTCTTGTACTTAAAAAAAATCAGTAATGCCATAATGGAGAACTTAATTTCAATCTGTTTTTTTGTGGGCTGTAACTTTGAAGACAATAAACCAATCACGGGTGGAATGGTGTTCATGTGATACTATTAAAGTGTAACAAAAAGGACTTTAAATTCTTTCAGATGTGTCCTGATGAAGCAAAAGGCAATCTCTGAAAATTCCATAGTTCTGTGTATAGAAAATCCACAAATCTTGCTTACAAAGAAAATTTTACTTCTGTTGGCTGCATCATGATAAAGATACACTTAAACATAATGACTCAACACGGCCTTCTGTCTCTTGTGTATCATAAGTGGGTAGGCTGCAGGAATAAAGTTTAAAACTCAAAAGATAAGAAAACTGCAGCTTTGCATAAAAATTCAGGATATGGTATATTCAAAGACCTATCCCATCTTAAAACTCATTTGCAATCATTCCTCTAGACAAACTCATGCTCATTTGAACAAGAACTTTAAAAACAGGGAGATTTCAAATCCAAGAGTGTTTACAGGACAGTGTAATATCTATATTAGGTAATTATTTAAATAAATAAATAAATATCTATATTAAGTATTTATTTAAAGCTTATATTAGGCTTTCCAGTAGAGTATTGGCCCAAAACACAGCAGCAATGTGCTTCCACATCCACTGTGGGAGTCCACAGGAGCCAAGAGCATACAGTGCCTAGCCTCAAGCACCACAAAATAGTGGGGTGACAATTGTTTTCTAACTAAGAGCAGAAGCAGGCCACACAAGCTGTCATCTTGTAACTGCCCTAACATTTCCATAATTATAGTTACTTCCAAGTAAAATAATTTATACAGCAGAGAAATTTTAGAGGGAAAACAAACAAACAAACAAACAAACAAAACAAAACAAACCCAAAAAACCCACAACCACAACATTTTAAAGTTGAGGTGTACATTTATCATCAAATTATATTCTATATTGGAAATTAATATTAAAGGAAGAAAAAAAATACAAAAAGCCACCTGCAATATTATAGATAGCATATGCAATTCTAACTTTACTTCATATTGTACCTGCTTAGAAGCAGCGGCAATTTGTTTATACTTCTAACAATATATGAATGAAATTCATAATTACTTATTTTGTTGAAATCAGCAGTACTGCTAATGCATCAGCCATGGTAATGTATATGCAGATGAGTGCCCTTGTTGTACCCTTTAGGAATCTTTGTGGATTCCTAAAGATATTTACAACAACCTTCACTGCTTGCTGGTGCATATTACAAAATCCCACCTATACATTTGTATGGGTGGAATTGATGTCTCAGACTATAATCAAAAGATGTGCATGCTGTTACAATATAGAGCTGAACTGTAAAATTATGAATATTAGTGAAGAAATAATGCTGAATTGTAATAGGACTTTAAAGAATACCTTACTGAACACTACAGTTTGTTCATATGAAGGACTTCTACTTCTTACACTAGAGAGAGTATGAGATATAATATATTTTGTGATTACTTAATATATATCCTAGATTTGACTTTACTTTGTTAGTCTTAGTTATAATCCACCTGGGGCTAATTTAAATAAACTCACCTCTTCTGTGATAATAAGGTTAATACGCAAATACAGGCAGGAAAAAAAAATGTGCCAAAAGGAATTGTGCAGAGTTTTATATCTGTAATCAGAAAACCTACACACCTTGAGACTTCTTAGACAATTCATAATTCCAGACAATAAGTACAAATGTCAACAGGATAAAGAAATCAGTGATAGAGAGCTTTTGGATGTAGAACAATGAGGCTATAAAGGATTCATACCTTGTCACTGCTGGGGAGAAAGAAGTACTGAAATGAATGTCTGTCCATTATTAAAAAAAAAAAAAAACAACAAAAAAAAACTTCCAAAGCTTGAGAATTTCAAATGAGTTGTTCAATTTTTGAAATTGTCAGCTCTAGGAATCACAGGTGAAAAACTCTATTGCCCTGTATTTTGCCAAAGAATTAAAAAAAAAATCAAAACAACCAAACAATTTCAGGACAGTTTTGAATGCTTTGTTCTATTATATAATGTTTCATAAATAGGATGTTATTTCAATATCCATCCCTCCTATTTTGTCTGCAGATTAAAAAAATAAAAATTGGTTAAATAAATAAATGATCTCTGAATAATTTGGTAATATAATTAAATTAATAAAATTGTAAAATCATAAACAAAAAGGAGCATCAGTGCCACTTAATAAAGTTTACTATTCCAGATTCAATGTTAGGAAAATCTCCTCAAACAAAGAAATCTGGATTGTACTTTTAAAGGCAGTCGTTCTGGAATGTTCCCTTTCTCTCTCTCTCTCTCTCTCTCTTTTTTTTTTTTTTTTTTTTTTTTTTTTTTTTTTTTTTTTGTTTGTTTTGTTTTGTTTTGTTTTGTTTTGGTTGGTTGGTTGGTTGGTTGGTGTTTTTTTTGTTTTTTCCCTGGAGAAATCTTAGTACTTGACATTATTTTCTGTACACCATCAAAATGTGCAGACAAAATTCCCCCTAGCTGGCAGTATGCATCCCTCAAATGCTGACAACTTGGAGACACCAAAATTATTCTATTAAATTATTAAGAATCCTGATATTTATCTCTTCCAAATGTCACTATGTGTCAAATAGAGTAGAAAAATTATATCTAGTGATAAGAGTTTCAGTCAAGTAGAAAAATTCATATTTAAAAAGAAATGCCAGACAACATTTAGAAATAATTCAAGAAATAAAACAACTCTTTTCAATTTATAAGGTATATAAATGGGATATAACGTCAATTTATAAAGTTCAGTCAGTAGTCAGAACTCCATTTCATTATCAGGTTTTAAAATAAATCACTTGAAAGTAGCCCCAACATTTAAAGTTTCATCAGACCTTTACTGAAAGATCAGCCCAACTAAACAACCAATATTTGCTATTATTATCGAATCCCTGTAACTGTGAGCAACATTTAGCACATCTGCATAATCAATACCTCTCCTCTGAGCAGAGCGAGTTACAAAAGCTTTAGCCTGTACAAAAAGGTCTGAAACAGTATGATAAATCCCTGTGAGGGCAGGTGTACAAGTCAAAATATTTACCAGTCAATAAAATGGATCCCATTGCCTTCTGTTGGCAATGACACACCACGTGTAGCTCAAGTTAAATTGTTCTCAAGTTTAAAACCTTTCTTCGTTAATGTCAAATGAAAAATCTATTCTGCACCTCTGACAATAATAACAGTATAACAAATTTTATGTTAAGTAATATATTTTCAATTTCTCTTTCTCATCATCTATTCCTAAGTACTATTCTAAAGGCATTAATTCACTGTTCTATAAAACAAAATGTTGCATAGCTTTTGAACTATGATCCAAGGTATCTATCTTGGTTCAAATTGAGAGTCACCTTTTAAATATTTAATTAGTATCACTTTATGAGGTGAGGGTTTTTTCCAGCTTTCACAACACTGAAATTATCTCTTTCTACCTGATGTGATTAGCATGAAACAGACAGTATGATTCAGAGATTTAATAAACAGATCTAAGTTTTTCAAACTTTTATGAAAGAGTTGTAGGGGTTTGATTTATTTACACTGCCAGAAGTATAAGTAACATTATCTTTAATGCAGAATGGGGTAGAAGTCTGATTGTCTAGTTTAGGGTGCCAGGCATATTCAAGGGCAGCTCTCACATCCCTGGGAATTATTGAGCTTCTTCTGTTGTGTAAGAATGCCTGCTATTTTTAAAGGTGTGTGAAGACTGTCTGACCAGGAAAAGGGAGATAAAGTTTTTTAAAATGTATCTCTTCCAGAACCTGTTTGCTTGTTAAAATTTTCAGGTGTATTCTCTAAGTTTGAACAAGGGTTTTATTCCATAGAATTGTAGAATGGTTTGGGTTTCAAGGGACCTAAGTATCAGCTAGTTCCAACTCCTTTCTGTGGACAGGGACACCTTCCTTCCAAGGTTGCTCAAGCCTCCATCCAGCCTGGACTAAAATTTGTCATATTGTTTTTTCATGGTATGTGTTTTTTGTACCTGAAAAAATGAACTACTTTGCAAGTACTTATTTTTCTTCCATTAAATTCTTATTCTGAAAGGTTTCTCAAAGCCAAAATAAAATTTCAGGAGGAGAGCACAGAACAAATTCCTATAAAAACCAATAGCATAGCAGTTATCTGCAGTATGGGTGACACAGATTGAAATTCATTGAAAGGTACAGTACTGACAGTTATCCACAACCATGACTAACTATAATATATGTAGCCCTTTAGAAGTCTTATTCTAAAATATAGCATCGTTCAAAATGCTTTGATACAAACTCCTCGCTTTTAGAGTGTTAACAGTTTGAATAAATCAATAACAAATCCTTTTCAAAGAACCTGCTTTCTCCAATATTTTATTGCAAATTTTATATATTGAAGACATTATGGCTATAAGCTCAGCTTCCTGGTTAAAAATGAAACCATTATATCAATCTTAAGCTAATAAAGTCTGTTTATTTATATGATTTAATTACAAAAATACTTTCTTCAGTGAGGCAAAGGGATTTTTTATGCTCTGAGAGTTGTGATGCAAACACAGTTCTTTCTTTTTAAAGGACTGTACAGTGCTGTTTAATTCACAGTTTCTTTCAGGAAAAGAAGGGGAAAAAAAAGCAAAAGAGAAGAGGATGGAAAACTCCCCATGCAATTTTACTTCATAGTAGAAGAGTTCATAGAATTCATATTTAATATTTCCTAGACAAGAACTCAAGAAATGCAGAAGGTGACTGTCTCTCCTGAGTAGTCAAACATTGGTCCTGCTACTCCTCTCTCAATCTCCATTAAATCCTGGGCGTTTTTTTCTGATTCTTATTTTACAGAAGAAGAGGGGCACCAACCAAAGTAAGATTCACATGAAGAAAGGACAAATGACCCTCAGCAGGCAGGCTTGTAGGTCCTGCAACTTTACACACTGTTCTGCCATATGCATGATCCATAAACCTAAATTTCTATTCCGTTCACAATACATAATGACTACTTCAGATTACAGTAGGGACAGTACTAGTCAGTAAGGGACTAGTATTAGTCAGTAAGGTCCCATGTAAACTACACAGTAATAAAATTAGGATACGAGGCTATCACTTCACATACTACTGCTCTGCTGTTTAAATATTTTACTCTCTGAAACCACACAGGATTTTGTGCTACAAACTCTTCTGTAAGGAGTTCATCTGACTATGTTTTAAAGAAAATGGTAGGAGGGCATGCTTTAATCTGAAGATCCAAAAGGAAGAGAAGAGAAGAGAAGAGAAGAGAAGAGAAGAGAAGAGAAGAGAAGAGAAGAGAAGAGAAGAGAAGAGAAGAGAAGAGAAGAGAAGAGGAGAGGAGAGGAGAGGAGAGGAGAGGAGAGGAGAGGAGAGGAGAGGAGAGGAGAGGAGAGGAGAGGAGAGGAGAGGAGAGGAGAGGAGAGGAGAGGAGAGGAGAGGAGAGGAGAGGAGAGGAGAGGAGAGGAGAGGAGAGGAGAGGAGAGGAGAGGAGAGGAGAGGAGAGGAGAGGAGAGGAGAGGAGAGGAGAGGAGAGGAGAGGAGAGGAGAGGAGAGGAGAGGAGAGGAGAGGAGAGGAGAGGAGAGGAGAGGAGAGGAGAGAAGAGAAGAGAAGAGAAGAGAAGAGAAGAGAAGAGAAGAGAAGAGAAGAGAAGAGAAGAGAAGAGAAGAGAAGAGAAGAGAAGAGAAGAGAAGAGAAGAGAAGAGAAGAGAAGAGAAGAGAAGAGAAGAGAAGAGAAGAGAAGAGAAGAGAAGAGAAGAGAAGAGAAGAGAAATCTCAGTTGGAAGAAACCTACAACAATCATCTAGTCCAAGTGTTTGACCAGTTCAGGCCATGTTGTTAGGGTATTGTCCAATGTGTTTTAAACACTGGCAGGCTTGGGGCATTGACCATCTTGCTAGGAAGCCTGTTCGAGTGTTTGACCATCCTCTTGGGAAAGAAATGCTTTCTGGTGCCTAGACTACACCTCCTCTTGCCATTAATAATTATTTGAACCATTCCCTCAGGCCCCACTTATGGATACCAGGAAGAATGGCTCATCACCTTCCTCTCCTTTTCACCTCCTCAGGAAGCTGCAGAGAGTAATGAGATCACCTCAGCCTCCTTTGGTCCAAAACAGAAGAGCTTGAAGTCCTCAGCAGCTCCTCATAAGACATTCATTCCAGGTCTTTTACCAGCATCTTTTCCCTCCTCTGGAGGTATCCAAGGACCTACACATTCTTTTTAAACTGGGGGGCCCAAAGCAGAACGCAGTACTCAAGGTGAGGCCACATCAAGTCTGAATACAGTGGGATAATCCCTTCTTTTGCCTGGCTGGTGATGCTGTGTTTGATGGACTGACACTCCAGGACTGACAGGACACACGGTGTTTCCCTCTGGGCCACCAGGGCACACACACTGATGACTCACACTGAGCTTCTGTCAACCAGCACCCCCAGGCCCTTTCTGCAGGGCTGCTTTCCAGCCACTGTTCTCCTCATTTGTATTTGTCTGCAGCATTACTCCATCCTAGAATCTGGCATTTGGACTCTCCAAGCCTCCTCCTGTCCCTCAAAAAGTCAATAGTACCTCCTAGTTTAGGATTATCAGCAAACTCCTTAATGTGTGTTCAATTCCTGCATCCAGATCACTGATAAAGAGATTGAACAAGACTGGCCCTGGAAGTGCACCCTGAGAAACATGTCTGGTGACTTGTCCTGAGACAGATGACACCACATTCACTTGTGGTGACTTCATTCACCACAGCCCACTGAAATCTGCCCTTTGGAGAGTTCTTCACCCAGAGTGTCCTGAGCCCTCAATATGATGCTGTGATGGACATCATCAAACACCTTCCTAGCAAGCAAAATACCCACAAATATTGCCTTTCCTTCATGCATGAAGTGGGTAATCCTATAATAACCATATGCCAAATTATTTAAACAGGACTATCCCTTTATGAACTCATATTCTTCTCCATAATTTTTCCAGGAGGTGATGTTAGAAGATAGTTTGCTGTCTCTTCCCTTATGTAATAAGATTGTATAAAATTTGTAGATTTTTTGTAGATTGTAATAACATTTGCCTGAAAAATGTTGGAGGAACGAGGAACATCTCCTGACCCTCCCATCTCGTCATTTGGAAATAAAGATCCAACAAAGTAGATTCTGTATAATGCATTCTAAAAAGGTTTGGTTTATATACAGCTACTTTCTTTTTCTTTAATTTATTATAGAAAGAGAAGTACATCATGCCAACAACAGGCTATTCGCCCAATTTCCAAAGAAAAAAGAAAACAAATAGGTACTATTTATTCTTGAATACATAAGAGGCAGTGCAGAAGTAAGAGGAAAGTGAGTTAACTGAGGAAGAAAGATTAGGAAGGTTTTTTTTCCCTCAGATCAGTACCTTATAATTTCTTCATTAGCACACAGAACTACGATCCTTTTCCCGTGACATAAAAGATGCACCGAGTTTTTTACATGATGTAACGAATCCCTTGTCAATTTAAAATGATCAAAGGACTAAGATGAAAGCTTTAAACTCTATAATAAAACATTGATAATTGTGCTATAATATTCAATATTGTGACCCAAATAAAGTAGTTTTTAAACCTCAATGCTTTAAAGCACCATATATAATATATTTTTTAAGTCTTATTGTATGAACAGTTCTTTAACTACCAATTTTCTACATAACATTTTGTATTATAACTGCCAATAAAACCTGCACTAAAGTATTCCATTTAGATTAAGTAGTAGATGTAATCAGGTAAATCAACAAGAATTATTTTAAGCTGTTCATAAATGCTTAAGAAGATTGAATTAGTGTTGTCCAGGGCTTTTTCCATATTTTCAGTTTGATTCTAATTTATGTAATATGTCAGTACATTTAGGAAATCCATTAAAATGTCTATAATATAAACTTATGGACAAACTTAAAAAAAGTCTATTATAAAATTACTTGTTAATATTGCAAGCTTTTAATTGCTTGCTTAATTAGCTGATTTAATTGATGTAAATACCACATTGCTTAAACACTTAAGATTAATTTCTATGGCTTCATGCCATTCAACAGTATATGCGAGATTCGTTCAACCAGAGAACCATGGTTCTACAACAGTAGTGACATTTTTTGATATTTCAGTGTTTTCTACAGTACTGAAATTTATTTTATGCTAAACAGAGCTAATCAATCATTTTAATTAACAACCAGAGGTGGGCTAGGTCTCCCACTGAACTGAAGACTGACTGCTAAGGTTTGTGTCATGTGCTTCAGGGCAGATTCAGCTTATTGAGTTTGTCTGGTTGTTAAGAAAGAGTCTCAGATCTGAAAGGAGCCCCCCTTCTTTCTACACCTAAAGCAGGTCTTTATGAAACGTGGCATTTTGTTTTGTGAACAGATATAAAGTTGTTTAATGTTTGTTTTTAAACTCTGCTTTTGTCACTGTGGGTACCTTTCTGTTTAGACTTCAGGGTATTTTCAAAGCTGTGTGTAGGAGTTGAGAAATTATACATCTGAATCCCATTATTTTCTAACAGGATTTGAATGCATATATTTGCCCTAAGATTTAATTATAAGTCTTTGCAAACCTAGATCAATTAGGCAACTTTAAAACCTGCTCTTTGGGGAAATAACTGTCAGTTTCTCTTTTTCTTTGAGTGTCATAATTATACAAGAAATTTGCTCTAACACTTCTTTCTTTATGGTAATTTGCATAATAAAAATATATATAGAAATATTATAAACTCTCAGTATTTAAATTAGTCAGTAAAAAATTACAGAACTGAGCTGGAAGGAGCCTTAGAAGTCCTTGGTCCACTTGTTTGTTTAACATATAGAAGTACACTTATGTGAAAGATGTTTTCCAGTTCGGAAAGATTTTCTAAAGTGGAGACATCACAGACTCTGAAATTGGCATGTTTTAATCTATCATTATATTTATTATTTCAATATGCAAATTAAAATGTTATTTAAACCTATTAATTATGTAGTGCCAGATTTAATTATTCTTAAATCTTTGGTATTCTTTCAGGCAACCAATCCCAAATTTCCCCTCTCTATAAAAACTGTCTATATCTCTGATTATATTAATTTTTCTCCTCTGAACTATTTGAATTTTTGGTGTGTATGTAGCTTTCTGGATGGTTCTAAATGCTCCTCAGAAGAGGTTACTATATTCCAGCTAAGGTTTCATGTATGAGGAACAAAGCAGAAGAATTACCTAGCATTTCTTGTGAACTGTACTTCATTTACATATCCCAGCATGATGTGCAGTGCTCTCCTTTGCAGCAGCATGACACCACTGATTGGTATGATCTGCTGAGGATTATCCTCAGATCCTTTGATATTGAGTTGCTATTTAATCAACTCATGTAGAACTTCTATCTCTGCATTCATGTATCCGAAATTACAACCAAAAAGTAGAAGGCTGTAATTGCCTTTATTGAATTGAATTAATCATTTAAAAATAATGTTTCCACCTGTTGTTAAAATTACTTTGAATTATTATACAGACTCCCAGTATTCTTGCAGTTTATACCAGGACAACACACTAGGCATACTTTCTATTCCATCACCTAGGATATGAATGAAGAATAAACTAGAATTCAAGTAGGAACCACTGAGAAGCTTTAAGTAAATCTGCTACCACCGACATTGCTCTAACAAGGCCATGTTATGATCAGTTTCACTGTAGCACTGGTAGTCTCATCTATACCACACCTGTGAAACTCAAGTACAAAAATATGTGAAACTGTTAGCCCTCTAACTAAGGCCACTGTATAGTGTGTTTTGATTCTCTGCTATACATAAAACATGAATTACAAATTAGCTGTCACTTTTTAATCTTTCAGA
This sequence comes from Sylvia borin, assembly GCA_014839755.1. Taxonomy (NCBI): domain Eukaryota; kingdom Metazoa; phylum Chordata; class Aves; order Passeriformes; family Sylviidae; genus Sylvia; species Sylvia borin. The sequence continues at coordinate 80,895,843 of CM025957.1, forward strand.
ATCTTTCCAATTATTTGATCATCAGTCAGAGAGTGGTGAACAATTAAACTTATTTGTGCATCACTTATTTTGTCTATTCTAATTGCTGTTGTTATTATTATTATCCTCCTTTTTTTGTCTTATTGAGCTGTCTTTTTCTCAATGCACAAGTTTGCTCACTTTTACTCCTCCCATTCTCTCCTCAGTCCTACTGTAAAGTTGGGGAGCGAGCAAACATCTCTGTGATGCTCTATTGTCAGCTGGAGTTAAGCCATGACAATCCTTTTTGTTGCACAATGTACACATAATAATAAATTTGTTATAGACATTTTTTGCATTAGTTTAAAATTTGCTGGTCACAATATTGATTTATTTGCTCTCAATTTTGTTGTGCTTGCACGTTCATTGCCGTATATATTACCTTCCTTGCAGTATATGTTGCCCATCGTGCTGTTTATCATCCGTGAGAGCTGGATTAAAGTTATCATGTTGTTCTACTTTGTAGCGCTGCCTAATGATACCATAGAATTGCTGGTCGTGAAACTAATCTGATAGTTGTACTCAGTTTAGCCATCATCTCTGTACTTCGGGAGCCGCCTATTGGAAACTATTAGTAATTATATTTTTTAGCTTTTCTTTTTCCCTTTGGATATGCAATCCATGCAGGAGACACCTCCATCTCCTCCTCCTTCTCCTCCAGGAGATATGATGACTCTTGAGAATTTTGATTCTCCTTGGGATGTTCAAACCAGTATGTTCCAATTGCCACCTGTTCTTGATGTGTTCCAGGTCTTGTTTGAGGTTAAATAACTATTTTATAATACAACCAAAGATCTGCCCTGAGGCTGGATAATTATGAGCAGCATGGTATCCAGGATACTATAGGCAAGCACCTTGAAGAGTGGGCACCTCCAGTGTTTTGGAACTCCATCCCTGAGAAAATGCAGAATCTGGAAAATTAGGAAAATATTTGGAAAAAGTATGCTATCATCCTGGCAATTCCAGAGAAATACAAATCACTACAAGATGCTGGGGCTTAGCCCAGGCCTACCAAGCCATGTTCAATACTTCTCAGCACCCTCAAGGGGAAGAGATGGTCTCTGGATGTGACAGCAAAATGACAAATGCTGCGGATACTTCAACTGAGATGACAGGCACTGTAGCTCATTTAGTAAGGGATAAAGAAGCAGGGCCATCATGAGAAGAGCAGCAGAAACAGCCAAAGCCTAAAAATGAGCCAAAACACCTAATCTTTATTCCTGAGTAATCTGTACTAAGGAATATGTTATAACTCACCCAGACAAGTGGACCACCACAGAGAGAGAAACTATCAAACTAATAAAATGAATACTTATAGCAAATTTCTTGTGTTTCAGCTTTGATAGAAGAATAGTGCTGGTAACACAATGATGGGATTTTTTGATGCTAAGTAGTATTTGTGCTAAGTTAAAGAATTCGCAGCTTCTCATGGGCTGTAAGCTAGAAGGTGGGAGGGGCACAAGAATCTGGAAGAGGACACAGCCAGGACAGCTGACCCAAACTGGCCAAAGGGATATTTCATACTGTGTGGTGTCATGCTCACTATATAAACTTGGGGGAAAACTGGCTGGAGGCCACTGTTCGGGAACAGGCTGGCATTGCCAGGAGAGTAATGTGCGACTCCATTGTACATCACTAGTTCTGTATATTTTGATTATTTTATCATCATCATTATAATCATTATATTCCTTCTTTTCTGTCCTATTAAGCTGCCCTTAATTCAACCTACAAGTTTTCCCACTTTTGCTCTTCTGATTGTCTCCCCTATCCTGCTGTAGGAAAAGAGATGGAGGTGAGTGAGCAGCTATGTGATGCTTATTTGCCATTTTGGGTTAAAACACAGCACTCTTAAAAACATTGTTCTATTTTTCATTTTCCAGTCTTCTGAAACTTCATTAATTTTTCATGCTCTCTCAGAAATAAGGACAAAAATTTCTGGCATTACTTTTATTGGTTCTTAAAGCAGCTTAAAATACAGCGACATGGCCAAAAGATTTTAGCCATTTCCTATTTTTCAAGTTTGCTCCAGCTTATTATTTCTCTGTTTGGCAGTAAGACCTTGTCAGTGACATCAGCTATGCTTGTAGCTGAGTATTTCAGGGAATGTTGATGGAAAGACAAGGTAATTTTCTCCGGTTGACAGATCATTTCCACCCCTGGCTTTCTTGTTCCTTAAATACACTTGCAGAATTATTTCTCAACACTCCTACATGTTACTCCCTGGTTGTATTTTAAACTCTATATGTTCTGGTGTTGTTCATATCTATGTGAGCTACTTGTCTTTCCAAGTTTCTGTCTGACCTAGTTTCCATAGTTTGCATGATCTTTTTCATGGTTTAAGTAATTTGATGTCTTCATATACTTCCTGTTCTTCCTCTGTAATTGGATAGTCTGCACTTCTGCCCTTAGTGTTACCTCTTTAGGAATCTACTGTCTCTTCTTAAATAATATCTCACTAAATTTCTTTCTTAGTGTTTTGAGTTTAGTCCACCTTTTTGAAGTCTATTATTTTTATTGTTTTTTTTTTCTTCCAAGGGATTGTGAACTCTAACACTTGCTGCCTAGTAATTGACATCAAATCTAAAAGAGCTTCACCTTTCATTCTTTAATTTTTTCCTTTTAAAAAAAAATTTTGTAATGCCATTCAAGCATTACAGGAACTAATGACTGAACAAATTGGTGATTCAGAGAGAAACAAAGATTTTGTTAGAAAATCATAGGCTAAGCACAGTAATCTCTCTGATTTAAAAAACTACAGCTCGAAAAAGAATTCCAACTCCATAACTTTTCTATAAATATGTCCATTTTTTAATGATTTTAAATTATCTATGGTGATTAAATATTAAATTTCTAAGCCCTAAGTAATTCAAAATTCTTAAGGAAATATCAACTACTTCTTAGTCTGTGTGTGGCCTGCAAGAGACCCTTTGCAAATATTATGTAAGCCCACAACCCTGAATGCCTGAAAAGATAAATATAGACCTCTTTTAGTCATTACTGTTATGGACATCTTGCCTGCAATGTTTTACTTACATGTAAGGTAAGCATGTAATGCTCTCAAATCAGAATGGTCATCAATTATTTACATGATAGTGTATATCACTGCATATTTCAAAGAACAGTGGTGATTTAAGGCTCAAGTTCTAATACAATAGAAATCTTTTGAAATAACTTAGTCATAAGCATATTCCCTCTATCAAATTGTGAATTTCATGAACTGGCTATATGAACATTCTTGAGATATCATTATATGCCATTGATATCTAAACAGGTCTAGCCAGGATATCAATGGTGCTTTCCATAATAGGATTTATAAACATAAACAAAAAGGTTTTGACTCCACTCCTCTGAAATCTCAAAAAGTTATGGTTATGATCTCATTCCAATTTATGACCTTACACTAAGTCAAGCAGAAAAAAAAGGACACTTGTAAAAATTTGTCCCGCTGAACATGAAAAACAACCAAAAAAACTTACAATAAGTGCACTGTCTGTAATCAAATCCAAGTTTGATTTCACTGATAAGTACATGAAAAATAATAATAACCCACTCGAAAAATTTTATTTTGGAGAAGGCTAGCAGTTTAACGACTTTGAGACACCTCTATCAACCTGAATTTTACTGTCATTGCTCTTGAAAATAGACTCTGTGAAAGTAATTTCTTTTACATTCTCTGTATAAACCAATCAAGTTCATAAAATTGAACTGAAATTATGCAAGTTTATGAACTACAAATAAAATACTTCATTTCTTATCAAGATTCCTCCCAAGTATTCTAAAATGGCCTTATTTCCTTTTATAGCTGCAATTTGCTGTCTTTGCCAAGAATGTGGGAAAATGGTTTCCATCTGAGAAAGTTTGAACACATACATCCCCTATAGGACAGCTTCTCAAACACCAGACCATGTTGCACTCTAATATATGTGCCTGTGAAGATGAGGCAGATATTCTTCAGTTTTATTAGTCTTCCACTGTTGGAAAAACCTTTTTTCTGACCAAGAGACAGGGTTCCTTGAGAGGCATTTTAAAGACTTTTATTTTATTTTCGTTTCATGAGAAGGGTGAGATGGTACAGATTTACAATTCACACCATCAAAATCAAAAGCCAAACTATTTCCTAATTATATTATAAGCGTTTTTTGGCCTATCAGCTTTTGCTACATAATGCTGCTAATACTTCTAAAACAAATTACCTATTATTTTACTCCATGTGGTCTTGCTACAATGCATCTTTCATGGTTCTAATTCTCAAAAATATCTGGTCTGTTTGCAAGGCCAGAGTTTGAAACTTGTTTCCAGTTCAATCTCTCTCTCAACAATGTCTTCTCTACTCCATAGCCTTTCTAAGTCAGCACACCTTATCTCAGTGTCTGATACAAATGTACAAGACTATGTAAGCTTTCAGTCAAGCTTTAAGAATCCTCTACAAATCCATTTCTCACATTCCACTAAATCCAGGCATCCCCACTTTATGTGAATCCCATAGCCATCATCCTGGAGAGTTTTTAAATATGCAAAAGAATTTCTGTTCCTCAGGGAAGGCCTGGAAGCACTCAGTGACTCTTCTTCACATGTCAGTAACATGGCTCAATAGGAATGTATGATGCAGTTATTCAGATACCTCTGGAAGAATGGAACCAGGATCTAACAACTCTAAGTTATGCATGTTGAGCATACCAAACAACAAATTCTCAAATCCTGCTAGTAAGTTTTGTCTGAATACATAAAGCACTCCTGCTCAGTTCACCATGTCTGAATTCTGTATACTTGGAGCCTGGATCTGTGCCAACACTGGTATGCTGATTTGATTAGGTACATCCATTTGAATAAATGTCCTAGATAGGCTTAGCATGTTCCATTTCAAATTAAGGCAGAGTTAATCTGTTAATTGATATTAATAATTGAAACAGACTTGATGTTTAAAATTGCAGTCAGATTTATTTAAAACACTCCTTGGCTTTTAGCTGGAATGTGGTTTAGGTTTGTGTTGTATTTATTGTCTGGCAGTTTTAGGCCAATAAATTCAATTGCATGCAGCTTGAACCATATTGTGATGTGAAAATGTATTGTACTCCTGGTGCTGCCATGGTCTTTCTATATGACTTCTGACAATTCACTGAGCATCCACTTCTCTCTGAGCAAAATGGAAATAGAACTGAAAGTGGTGATGAAGAGTTATTGTACGTCAGTTGCTGGAGCAAAGAAATTTAAGCTTAATTATTATTGTTTTCAGCATAGAAGTATTGAATATTCAGTGATGTTTTTTACCAGTTCATGTACCATAATATGATAAAGCAAGGTCACCTTTTTTGATTCCTTTGATTTTGTGGAACTCTAATGCTTCGTGTACAGCAGTCTTGGCTGGTCAGTGACAGGTTGATACTGATTCACCCTTAACATGTATCTTGCCATTAATTACTTCCTTTCAGCCTTTATTTATTTTTTTTAATGCATATATGAACGAACCATACAGCCACCATATTTTCTTATATTCTGCTGCATTTATTAAAGATTTCTAAATTGTGTCCTCAGGTGAAATGATGACAGTATTTTATTAGTGATCTCTCCTATTTTGTCGGTAATTACAGAATCATTGTTTTTAAAACCAAAGATGTACTCCTTTTAGCTAACCAACAGAATACAGACAAAATGCACTACTACTCCATGCATTTTGAAAAGTGGAATAAAACTAGATGTGTTAATCATATAAGCTCCTGACCAGCATTATGATATCTTTGGGCAAATGCTGTCAGCAATATCTAGGCTGTAAGTTAGCTGGAAAGAGGGCACAGGATATAATTGTCTATAATTTCACTGGGGACTCCATCATCTTCAAATCAGGCTTAAATGCAGGCTATTATTGCTATTGGTCTTTAAACTCTACATAAAAATCTCTTCTAAATAATGAATGAAAAATTCAGGAGATAAAAACCCCATCTTTAAAACATACTATCAAAGTACAAACATCAAGAAAAGACCATAAAGTGTTACCAATTAAAATTATTAGGGAAGATATTTTTAAGTAAACTTGATAAACAAGATTGTCAGGTATGTGTCAATTGTAGCTAAGTATTTAAATTGTTTAGATTATTTAAAAACACTCTACTAGTAAAAGAAAAATTTCAAAGGCATACTTAGGTGGAATTTCATGGATTCATAGAATAGTTTGTGTTGGAAGAGAATTTAAAGATTCTACAGATCAACCTCCCTCCCATCCCTGCCTCTTACACTAGCCCAGGTTGCTCAAAGCCTTGAATACCTCCAGGTATGCAGCATTCACATCTAATCAGGGCACCCTGTTACAGAATCTCACCACCCTCACAGCAAAAAATTTCTTCAAAATAGCCAAACTAAACCTACCTTTTCTTAGTTTAAAGTCAAAAAAGTTTCAGCTAACACCCCAGGCAAGGTTGGATGGGGATCACTGTGGGAGATGATGAAAGTAATCACTGAGTCACTTTAAGTCATTTGCCAGCAGCCCTGGCTAACTGGAGAGGTTCCAGACATCTGGAGGTAAGTAAATCTGATGCTCACTTATAGGAAGAGTCAGAAGAGGATCCAGGGAACTACAGGCCTATCATCCAGACCTCAGTGCTGGGAAAAGTCATAGATCTGATCACCTTGAGTGCCATTACATGAAATGTACAAGACACCAGGGGATCAGGCCCAACCAGCATTGGTTTATGTCCTGGTTTAGGTCAAATTTGGGAGGAAATCTCTGAATGGGGTTCCTCTGGGGAGCAAACCCAAATGGCCCCACGCCCAGCCGGTCTGGGAAAAAAAATTTCCTCAGAGAAAAGTGGAAAAATTATTTATTCAACAAACAAAAAGCCCACAAGTATGAGGAATGAAAAAAAAAAAAAAAAACCCAAAACAAACCCCAAAAAAACAAAACAAAAAAACCAAAAAAAAACAACAAAACCTCTCGCTGCTCCAAAGAGAGATGGCAAAACTGAGGAAGTTCTCACCAGAACTTAGTCTCAGCCTCTCTGGTGCTGGAGAATGCAGAGGTCCAGGCCCCAGTGGGCCACGGATTCTGGATCCAAATCCTTCTCTGAGTTTTCAGTCCAGAGCAGACTTAAACAGTCCCAAAAAAAAGGAAAAAAACCAGTCCAGGAAGCTTCTTTGCTCCGAGTATCTGACAAACACACTGTCCCAAGAAAGAAGCAAGGAAAAAAAAAATGAAATGTGGAGAAGTGAACACTTTTCAAAAACAAATTACGTGCGTCTTCTTCTCTGCTCACCCTCAGAACCACTCTTAAAGGTACACAACCTACAGCACACACAGAACAGACGACTGGGGATACAGAGACATCATAGTCACCCCAGGAAAGTTTATCAGAGGCGGGCCCTGCTTGACTAAACTGGTCTCCTTCCATTGACAGGATAACCCACTTAGGGGAGGAGGGGAAAGCTGAGATGTTGTCTGCCTAGGATTTTATAAAGCCTTTTACACTATTTCCCATAATCTTCTTGGCTTCTTGGGTCTTGGACAGACATATTCTTCACTGGGTGAAAATCTGGCTGGATGGCTGTGTCCAGAAAGTTGTGGTGAATTGAGATAAATCCAGTTGGTGAGTGGTTACAAGTGTTCCCCAGGGCTCAGTACTGGGGCCAGTCATATTTAATGTCTTTATGATCTGAATGAGGGGACTAAGTGCACCTTCAGGCAGTCTGACACTGGGCTGGGTGGGAATGTTGTTCTGCTGGAGGGTAGGAAGGCTCTACAGAGATGTCAGGATGGAGTGATGGACTGAAGCCAATTGTATGATGTTGAACAAGGCAAAAAGCCATGTCCTGCATTTGTCTTGCACGACAACTCCATGTAACACTACAGGCTCAGTGAGAAGGACCTGGGCTTGCAGGTTGACAGAAGGCTGAATATGAGCCAGCATGTGAGTGGGTGGCTCAAGAAGACTAACGGCATCCTGGTTTGTCTCAAAAAAAATGCAGCCAAGCAGGACTGGGCAGTGATTGTCTTTCTATACTAAGCACTGGTGAGGCCTCAACTCAAGTACTGTGTCCAGTTTTGGGCCCCTCACTACAACAAAATAGGTCCAGTTGGACTCTGGAGCATGTTTAGAGAAGAGCAAAAAACTTGGTGCAAGTCTGGAGCACAAGTCTGATGAGGAGTGGCTGAGGAAACTGGAAATATTTAACCTGGCGAAAAGAAAGCTGAGGGGAGACCTCACCACTCTCTATGACTACCTGGAAAGGAGGTTGTAGGAAGGTGAGAGTCTGTCTCTTCTCCCAAGGAACGAGTAACAGGACAAAAAGAAATGATTTAGAGTTGCATCAAAGGGAGATTTAGATTGGCTGTTAGAACAAAAATTCTGCACTGAAAGGACTATCAAGCATTGGAAGAAGTTATGAAAGGAAGGGTTTGAGTCATCGTCCCTGGAAGAATTTTAACAGTATGTAAGTATGACACTTACTTAGGGTCGTGGTTTAATGGTGGACATGATGGTGTTAGGTTAATGGTTACACTCAATAATTCTAATGGTCTTTTTTCAACCCAAGTTATTATACAATTCTAAGACTCTGCGACTGTGATTCCATGGTGTCTTTAATTTTTTTTGTCTTAAATAATCAGTATCAAAGACAATCTTTGTAAGAATTATCAGTTTCTCTGACACAAATTATACATATTTTTTAGAGTGAATAAATTGATATTAACTGCATGGACAACTACTATTTTTTAAAGAATTTAACCATGCAACTAGAGAAGAAAAAAATTAGACACAATAATAATAAATTTGTCTCATGACAGATCTTTAACAGAGCATTATGATTTGACTGTATTTAAAGCATGAGGCAAGATCAACATTTTCTTGTTAGACCAAGTTTTAATGAGAACCAGTTAGTAAAACATATATCAAGAACTTCAAGGTTCTCTTATCCATTTATCATACATGCTCTGTGAGTATCTACACTGCATTTTCCTGTTTGCATGACACCTCTGTGCTCTGTCTAGCTGCATGAAAGTAAAATCACATTCACCTGCATGCTGGAGGAGTTGAAAGCGTTCAACAAAAGCAAAACAAGATAAGAACATGGCAAGATGAGAACTGAGTGGCCAAGTTGAATGTCTTATGATAAAGATGAATTCCATAGTCTCATCACTGTCAAAACATATTTCCTGCATCTTGTCTCCAGAGTAATATATGTGATTGGTGGAAAAATTCTTCTGATTAATGTAATGTCATTCAGTGACTACAGATACCGCATTCATCTTCAAACAGAAGCCTGGTTTGTAATATTTAAGCAGAGGAGCCATGACCAGGCTACACTTACACAAGGATTGACAACAGAAGTCTCACTTTTCAGGTTTTTTATTTGTTTTCATTAAGATAATGGAAAGATGTTGATGTATGTAAAGATTAAATTTTAATTATTTTTAAGCTGTTCAGACTTATTCAAAATGCTTCAATCACTTCATGAAACTTGAAGCCTCTTAAAACAGCACCCCATAGCAGGCTGTAGAACCTTTTTATGTGTGCTTGTGGGTTGTTTTGTTGTTGTTGTTTTTTTTTCTTTTTCCTTTAACTTGAAACTTATTAAAATAACTTTTGGAACAAATATTTTTCAACAGCCAGCTGAACATGATCCAGTGTGTGTCCAGGTAGCCAAGAGAGCCAAGGGCATTCTGGTTTGAACCAGAGTTAGTGTTGCCCACAGGAACAGAGCAGTGATTGTCCCCCTGTACTCAGAACTGGTGAGGTAACAACTCGAAACCTGTGTTGAGTTCTGGGCCCCTCACTACAAGAAAGACACTGAGATTCTGGAGGCAGCCCAGAGAAGAGCAACAGAGCTGGTGAAAGGTCTGGAGCACAAGTCTGATAAGAATTGTCTGAACGAGCTGGGGGTGTTTAGTTGCTGGAGAAAAAGAAGCTCAGAGGAGACCTTATCATTCTCTAGAACTGCCTGAAAGGAGGTTGTAACAACATGGTTATTGATCTCTTCTTCAAAGGAACAGCTGGTAGAACAAGATGAAATGGCCTCATGTTGTGCCAGGGAGTGTATAGATTGGATATTAGGAAAAATTTCTTCACGAAAAAGATTGTCCAGGAAAGCAGTGAAATCACCACCCCTGGTGATGTTTAAAATATGTGAAGATGTTGGCACTTAAAATATGTTGGCAACATGGTTTAGTGATAGACTTGGCAGTGTTAGGTTAATGGTTGAATTAAATGATCTTTTCAATTACCGTCTTCAATGGTCTTTTTCAACTTAAATGATTCCATGAATCATTTGTTTTTATCTTTTATACAACGAGTAAAATTCAACACAGATGAAACTTAATGTTGTCCTTTGCCAGGGAATATGTTGCCAGAAAATTAAGACAAGTCTGCTTTACTTTGCCAACCTTAAAATACACACTTTATCCAGCTTAAAAAGAAAGTCCCTTTCAGTTCCCACTTAAAGTGATTTGACTGAATATTCTTCTAATGGCTAAATATAGTTTTTTGGGGGTGTATTTTTACATGGTTAGTTATTTCTCCATTTTAGGAAGACAATGATATATTTGAATATCTGCAGAGAACTGAAAACTGGTGCCCGTAGCTAAAAAAAAAAAAGTGGTTTAAAACACTACCTACTTTATATCAAATTGGAATAGCAGGAACTCTGAAGAGCAGACAGAAACATGGTAGAGATGGCAACATCCTAACCTTTCTTTAACTGTTTATTCATTAAAGGCCCCTCACTGTCAAGTTTATAATTCTGTGTTGATACTACTTTTGGAATTTGCATTAAATGACATTTTGATTATAGTATTCAAATGCCTGTGGCCTTAAAACTTTGCCATTTATTTTGTATGCAAAAATCTTCCAGCCAAATGTCCCCATTTCCATTTTGCTCTGGATCCCACTGAGACTATACAGGAAAGAATAACTAAGGTTCTCCTTCTAAAAAAAGTCTTGTCAGGTAAAAGAAATTCAAATTATAACATAGTATGCACCAGCTCTGTGATTCTTAGCTCTAGATTATAGTTTTGAGCAAATAAGATGGTGTTGTTTTGTTAAAAGTCGGCACTTCTTGTTTTAAATCTATCTTTATTGCTAAAAATCCAGGACATACTTAGACAAAGCAAGACTGTGTAGTTATTATGTAAATTCTCTGACCGTGCCTTTGGGCCATAACCTTTTGAAACCATTGAAAGTTTCAACCCAAATAATTAGATACGTTCAGTGAGGGGAAAAAATTACTAATGGTATTAAAACAGCAACAGGGGTATGACCTCAGGAAGTTCTTAAGTCAGAAAGTGCTTACATCTGCACAACTGGGACCTGGGAAACTATTACTATGCAATTGCCCTGTCTCTTCTTTTTTAGGCATCTACTACTGACCAGTGTCAGTGATAAAAATGGTAGAATGATCATTTGTGGGAGCAGAATTAAACATGCTACATTAAGCCTTACTACCTACTGTATTTTTTTTCTTTGAGCCAGATGGAACACATTTGTCTTCCAATAAAAATTTTCCTTTAGAAAACAAGATCAGATCAAAATATCTGATATTTTGTAAAATATTTTCTACATGCCATGAGCTGTCATCTCTAAGATTACATTCTACAGTCAGCCACAGATTTTCCTAAAAGTTCACCATAGCAAACAAATGCAAACCAGAATGTTTTCAAGAGTCATGGGGAGCCCGTAAGGCACAGATGATAAAAATTAAAATTTAAAAACATACCCAAGATGCTCATTAACTTTTAACAAATATCTTTTTTTTCTCACTTGAATCTAAAAACAGTGTTTCAAAAGCACATGTTTAATATTGTATTTAAAAATTAAATCACATTTCTTGGCAACAAAATGTTTCCTTAAGGAGAGAGTATTTAAAGGGTTTGCTACTCTTCAGTTTTGAGAATTTTCCAGTTGCTGGAACTCAAAGCAACACAGAATGCAAGCATATGTTTGAAAAATGAACAAAGCTAGTGTCTTAATATCTGCCTAAACACTTGTTTAGACCCAGATTAGACTGTCCACTGTCATTCAATCTATAGTTCAGAACAAGGTTAGAACATGATTTTTTGATGAACTGTGCTAAGGCATATACCTCTGGGCCTTCTCATGTATCAGAAAAGGAGAAATAAATGTACCCTGTGTGTGACACACGAAGTTAGTTGTACAAAATAATGAGATAGTCCTGAAGGAAAGATACTACTATAGTATAGGGCAATTTTATGCATTTTATCAAACTGTCTGATAAAATCAGCAACACTAGTTTGCACTTACTTTGATAGGATAGTATAGAAACCCTACACAATTAGGCATTCGTGTTGACTCTAATGAAAATGAAGTAAAAAATACCAGTGTTTTGTTAAGTCTTTTAATTTTACAGGGAAGATATAGTTCAACACTGTATGCCATACAATCCCAAAAATGCTCAAATGAAGAAATTTGTGTTTTTTTGAGTAATAACTTTGGAAATTTTTAAGAGAAACCTTTTAGTACTAACTAAACTTGTTTAAGTTTTTAATACATCTTTTATTGCCAATTTTTTAAGTAGAACTAATTTGGAGTGTTTTCTTTGCTTAAAAGAAAAGAAAACATGAAAGTCCTGATTGACATGATAATAAGTTTGCTATTAAAATGTGCACTGAAAATCAACTGAATTACTTTAGAGATGAACATTTCTGCAGAAAGATGAAAGCTAAGCATATTTTACTTAAAGCTGTAATTTTTCAACGGTCTAATTAAGGCTTAAAATATTTTTCAAGAGTTCTACATTAATATTGCTAAAGAACTTCCTGTTACAAATTTGTTGTGCTAGAAAGAACTTGTAGAATTCAAAATAGAATTGTTATACAATTTTTGTATAAGCCTAAATATCTTTATCAACATTGACCTCTAGGAACATTAATTGATTTGTATGGGTTTATACAGTCACAGTCATCAAGAGCACTGAAAACAACCCAAGGTAGCTAAGCCATAAACTGTTGGGCAGAAAGAGGCTGTTGTGTGTGTTAAGGGATAGAGCACAATACATTTGATTTTTTTGTCCAGTAGCGTAAGATCATGGGGCATTCTATTACCCTGACTGTTTAAGGTCTTGGGATTAAGGTGTGTGTCTCTCCACATCACCCCATTCTGGCAGCTGAAACAGAAACAGATGTTTTCCTATAGCACGATTGGCCCTCTGATATATTTTTCACCATTCCCTCACACACCACTCTTATCCTTTGCATTTGCACACAATACCTTTCTAGAAAAATGCCATGCCACAAAATTATATAGTGCCTCCTCATTTATGGTAACTGCCAGTCAGGGAAAGGCCTCAAATTACCTCCCAACCCTACGACTAGAGGAAATGGAATGTAACTTAAACCCTAAAAAAATCATACCAACACAAGGTTGTATGATACCTGCTAAATCAACAACTACACCTACTAAGCACCAACTAAAATTAACAAGTGTAGGAAAACAGTGGTACTGGAAATACCTGGACAAACATGGAAGCAGTAGTTTGACCAGTGGTCACAAGAGCAGATGAATAGCTTGCTACAGCATCATATCCCATGTCACCAACAACATCTCTGTGAGTACTGTTGCATTGTAAACACTGGTAGCAGAGCAAACAGGTTCTCACAGCTCTGAAATAGACAGTGCAGTCAAGTTTTTGCATGGGAGAAAATGTTCGAGGACCCCAGCCCTGAAAACAGTTTAGTTTGCATAATAAGGATGGAAAAGTTCATCAAGGATCAAGATAAACAGAATTATGTCACTTATCTGTTACAGTCTTGTGCAATGGTGTGTTTTTAGTTTTATCAGTTAATGTATGTATTTAAGGTTTGTTCTTATAATGTTATATGTCTGTTAATGGTTTGTTCCTTGTACCCCCTGTGTTCTTTTCCTATATGGTTTGATCTTGTCTCAGTTAACTGTCAGTCTTAAGTTATATAACTCCCCCCGGGTCCTGTTTATCACTTTGAGGCCCCACCCTGGGTCTAGAAAGTTCCAGTGAGGTCGTCAAGTGATTGGGCAGGATCCCGGCTGCTCCCTCCTTCCCCTTCTTTATTGGTTCCCCTGTCTGTCTTTCATATGCAGAGCCACTCCCTACCTTTACCTGATTGGTCCCTTGCTTGACTCCTCCCCTTTCTCCTCCCCTGTACTTGAGCTGTTGCACTGGGTCTGTGCTCTGTTGAGGCAAACTCTCTGGAGGTGAGGAGTTTCTTTGTGGGGTGCCAATAAACTCTAGTGGCATAAACTTTGACAGTGTCCTCCCTTCATTCCTCAGTTGTGGAACACACTTGCGGTAAAAAGGACTCACAGGATCAGTGAGATAGATCTGTCTACTGGGCTGTACCTTCTCTGCATCCAATGTCAAGGCTAGGCAGGCAAAGCAGGACGAGACTCCCGAGACACCACAAGCACCGCAGGCTTGGGCCAAATCTGTTGAGGAAACATGAATTTATTGCCAATTGAATTAGAGGTGGATATTGTGAAAAAAAGAACTAAAACATCTTTTTCCCCTCCTTTTTCACCCAGGCTCAACTTCACTCTTTGTCCCTAACTCCTCTAACCTCCTCTGCCCTAACTATTCAGGGGAATGGGGAATTAAGACTGCTAGTCCATAGAAGCTCTTCTTTCTCTCTCAGTCTTCCTCACACTTCCCCCTGATCCAGCCTGAGGCCTTCACACAGATTGCAGTCATTCAAGGTTAACCTGCATCTGCACGGCGTTTTCAGTGGCCACAATTCCTTCAGGGCCCACCATCTTACCCGCCAGGGTCATTCCAGGGTTGCAGGAGCCTCTCTGCCGGGTTACTCCTCTCCTCTGCCCCCGTGTCTGCTCCCGCTGTCCCCTCGGGGCTGGCAGGGCTGTTTGTGGCTGGGTTCCCCTGGCTCAGCCCTGGCTGCTGGGCAGCGTTTTGCCCTCCCTTGCCCAGGCTTTTCCCGGGGCTGAGGGGCTCCGCCGGGCCCTGTGCTGGGGCTGAAACTGGAAATGGCCTTTGTAGCATAGGGCAATAGAGATCTTAAGGTTAATTGTTGCTAAATCCTACAACTTTATCTCAGGAACTTCAACATACCCAGTTTGTACAACCACAACCTTCTGTGAAATCAAATGTAATTAATATTGCACCTAGAGTAGAAGTAATGTCTGGTAACTGCCAATAATAATATAAGTGATTGAAAATTAGAAGATTTAATTTAATCTTCCTACAGAATCATGACTAAACAAGTCTAATTCATCATGTATTATGAGAGAATACACCAATTAATACTAATTAAACTATGTAATGGACTTGAATCAGTATTTTAAACGTGATCATTCATACTTAAAGCCCTCATATAGCAGCTTTGTGCAGATGACTCCTATATATAAAAATGTTATAAGGAGAGCTGTTACTGAAATAATTTTATTTTTGTTTTTAATTTAAGAGCCAAAATAGAAAACCGGCTTTCCTATTTTATATATATATATATACACACATATATAATTAGTCCTTGTTATAGGCATACTGGAATTTATTCTGATGACTGACAACCATGAAATTCTAAGTGACACTCTGAGAATTCTGTCATTTATTTTCGTGCTGTCCAGCTGCATTTAAAGAACTGTCCTTCAATGTCTCGATATGAATACATTTAGACATTAGCTAATGTATCATTCTTGACATCTATTCACCTTCAGAAGTGCATTAAGAAAGACAATAAATATAAAGCAAAGTCAAGGGGCAGTCGTATCTGATGCCCAATAAAATACTCTCTCTAAATCCAACCACATAAAGTATATGTACGGGTGTAAGTTATACAATGCTTCCCAAGTATTTGCTCCTTTCGCGGCTCTAGTGTTAAATTCTATCAATTCTTATTCTTAAGGAAAGTTGTTACAGTACATTACAAGTCCATGCATCATTTCATATCCCAAAGCTTCTGTATGCAAATCCAGCATTCCTTTGGAGTAGACTCTTCTTCCAGTTCAACCAGAAAAACTGTTGTCACCACCTACTTTAAATATGATTAGCTTCACAGTCTGGAACTAAGTGCCTAAACTTCCCCCTTTTTGTAAGTTTTTCTGCTTATTCTACTTTAAAATGCTAAGCTCCTGACACAATCTTGGTAGCTGAGGTGAGTATATCTGTTGCAAATATAAAGCATGCTTGTACAAGATTGATAAGTCATAGAAACAAAATCATTGTATGAAAATGTTTGCTTTATGCAAATATCACAGTTTATTAGATGTGTGCTATAAAGTATCACTCCAGAAACTAAAAGTAAATTGCACATAAAATGAAGACAAATGCAAGAGAGACATCTATAGCAAAGATGGTATTATTCTAAAGCAATATACAAAAAATGAACTTGAGCTGCTGCTGTGGCATAGTCATACCATCCTGATCTCTGTTCTAATCTTCTGATCCCAGGTGTTGTGTTTTTCTTTGCTATTGGCAAATCTTCCCTTTCTTCCTGTGTAATAAGTGTCAATATACCTTTGGGTGTACTGAGAGTACCCAAACATTTCCCCTGGGAAGGGGGTGAGTTTTACACTGTCTTTTGCTCTATGGATCCCATGCAGGCGTCTGGTGGAAAGGCCTCAGGAATGGGCTGTGGCCTCCCCCCGCTGGGCCTGGCCAAAGTTGTTTTTCAGCACAGCTGCAGAGTTGGCTTTCCTGGTGGGCACATTCTTCTCCCTCAGCCTTGTTAACCTTTCCTTAGGCCTGAGATAACTGGACAATAGCATTACCTTTATCTTCTCTCAAACTCCTCTCAGGTGGCTTAACTCACAGTCCAAATCTCAAGGTATTTGCGGAGGCATATTCTGGGGAGGGGAGGTGGTTGCAGAGGAACAGATGCTTCTTTGCACAGTTTGTCAGAATGGGAAAAATCCTTTGGTGATCTTAACACTGTTTGAGGCAATTGTGATTTTTAAGCAGAACATGGGCACACACAGAAAGAAAGTCAGGTCTAGTCAAAAAGCTATATACCACGTAAAGATGCTGGTTTGCAGAGATGTGAAACAAATCTAAATTGGAATGATTTCCTCAGAAACGTGAGTATCTGCATGTTATGCCTTACCAATGACAAAGGAGAAAATAAACCTAAATGGACTATAATAAACCTGAGATTGCAATGGATTTTCTTAATTTTTCTTTATCCTTATTGTCATTAAGAATAATTTATTTCCAGAACCTATAAAATCAGTATTTCTTTCTAATATTTCTGCTGAGTGTATGTTAAAATAATTCTTAGGGAAGAGTAATTTCATATTTCTAATGTATCACTTATAGTTGAGGCTATTGTGAAAAGACATCCCAGTCACAATCAAAGCACAGTCAAGGAAAAAGTGCAGAGTAGGAAAGGCAGATTAGTAGCTTTAAGAATTCCTTGTTTATAGGGTTTTTATGCATGCTGTTTTGACTTTTCACCTGCCCTTATTTTTGTGCAGTTTTGTCCATTGTCTTTATATTTGAGACTGGTATCTGGACAGGCTTTGAAAGTTTTTTATATCATCTTGTCTACACAGCAAGGAGTGCAGCACCAAATGTGCAACAATTAGTATGTACAAAGAGAAAAGAGCTAGACTATTCATGGAAAGCAAATTATCAGAAGAATGTATTTTTGGAGCAATTATGATGTATACTGAAGCAAATTTCCTAAATTTACACCTGCCGGGCTAAGTTCTCAGTTACAGGTGGCCAAAGATTTCATGATTTGACAAAAAACTTCTCAAAAAAAGAAACCGTCGCCACACTGATGATAGCCCAAGTGCATGTCCTGTTTTTGGGTTTTTTTTCTATTTGAAAACAAAAGGAAACAAAACAAAGCAGAAACCAGTCCTAGACATGGAGATTTAAAAAAAAAAAAAAAAAAAAAAAAAAAAAAAAAAAAAAAAAGGGTAGCTCTAAGATTCTTTTGCAATACTAGTATTAGAGGTGAGGCTGATCAAAACAAGGTGTTGTGCTGTGCCAAAACAGACAAACCATTAAGCATATTGTCTTACGAGGCAGTAGGAATTTTATCTAGTGCTAGTTCAGTTGAAGCATTTAGTGTAACTGGTGGTATGTGGCACATTAATCAAATGAGAGGCACATAGATGTTCTTTGCTTTGTTAATTATAATAAATAAATGACATTCCTACTTGTTATTTATCTACCTTCAAACTTTAATGAATATTTCTAGTGCTAATTGCTGATTTGCTATATTTAGAGGGAAGAGGAACATATGGAGATAATAGCACAATGTGATATTTATGAGGTGCCAGTCCCCTTATAAATATAGAAATTCAGTAATTAGCGTTAAAAATATTCATTGGAATGTCAATGCAAACTTCGGGATTTGAAATTAAATTGAGCCAAAGTTGGTGATCTTTTTAATAAATTAATATTTGGGGATTTGAAATTTAATTCAGTACACGTATGGCTTCAACTGAATAATTTAAATAAAAGCAACACTGGACATAGCAAGCACATTTACTGAAAGGGGAGGCATCAAAATCAATTGCAGGTCTTTGACAGTGTAGAGTTGTTGTTATCACTGATTTTACCACATTTTTTATTTCCCACCATATCAATCTATTTCACTCCTTGACTGTCTAGTAGAAAACAGATGACTTAAAAGTGGGACTTGCATGTTTTCCAGGTCAAGCCAGTACCTAAAAGATATTATTTGATTATAACAGTTATAAATTACACTATATAAACTAAATGCTTCACTGTTAAAGGTTGATTTTGGGCTATTATTTTAAAACATTGATAATTTTTTAAACAATAACAATACCAGAGTAAAGTTGATTATAAAGATTTTAAATCAGTTTTGGTAACTTGTGCCTTCTGAAAACATCATATACAACAATACCTAAACAGTAAATTTTTCAATAATAATAATAATAATAATAATAATAATAATAATAATAATAATAGGCCACTTCAGATTTAGTGGTTGAAAAATAGAAGAAACATAAAATGTCTGTACAATATTGATTGATTTTGGCAGAAGGTCAAAAACAAAAGTCTTCCAGATGCATCTTTTGTGTGTTAACATACCAAAGTAGATCCAGTGAAGAACAATGAAGATGTTAAAATGATCTGGGCGTCTGATGCATAAGGAGCTGCTAAAGAGAGCTAGGATTTTTTAATGTCAAGAAGAAAAGGTTTGAAGGCATTTTACTAATACATTTATACAAGTTGGGAGGAGAAGAAAACCAAACAGATGCAGACTCTCTCATTGTCTAGACAGTGATGTCTAGTGAGAAACCAAAGAACAATGGTCACGTACTGAAATACAGAAAGCTCTCTAAATACAAGTAATCATTCTGATCATGAAAGTAGTCAAAATAGGTTGACCAGAGGGGTTTGGAGGCTTTATCAGGGAGATGGTAGAAACAGGCTAGAGTACAGTCCTGATCAATCTGCTCCCTAGCTGGCCCTGCTTTGAATAGGAAGGTTGGACTGGATTTTCTCCAAGGGTGCCTTCCCAATTTAGCATTTTGTAACGTCTTTAAGGAAGAATTTGTATTGAGCTTTATTCTTTACATAAAATGCCTCTGACATTTACATAAAATGCCTTGTGATGTTGTGGGTAAGAGGATGCGATCAAGTAATACCTTCAGCTACCACAAGCATGTTTTTCTATTGGATGTGGATTTATTTGAGATATTTAAAGCTGACTATTAAAGTAGAGTTGTTTTTTTTGTTTGTTTGTTTTGTTTGTTTGTTTGTTTTGGTTTTGGGTTTTTGTTTTTTTTTTTTTTTTAAATATGAAAATATTTGCTTTGCAAATAAATTAAGGTTAAGGACATAAATTATTCATTTCCTGAATTTCTTCCTTAGCTATGCAAAAGTGTAGTAAATTATAATGTGATTATTGTGCTAAGTATCTTGGTTTTTACAAGAAGCTGACTCCTTATCTAAGTTAAATGTCTGAGAACTTTCATTAAATGTTATCTACATTCACATAAGCAAATTCATACATAAATTCCTATTAATCAGTTTAAAATAGATTTTAACGAAAAGACTTTACAATCTCAATGAGCAAAGGCTTTTAATATATACAACAGATTTTTAACTGATTAATATTGCTGTCCCTAAGTGATAATGGGTTTATAAGCTTTAAATCTAAATGCATCTGACTACTGAATAAGTAAAACCAAATGAGTGGAAGCTTTAAGGCTTCTTGTCATTAAAACTGGACATGAACGTTGAGGTGATTTTCTAATTGAAGTTAAATTAACAGCCTGTAATTCAAACATGATACTTCAGGATCTAAGCTGTGAGTTTATGTGATTCCACAAGAGAATCTTATGCTTCTAATATAATTTGGAAAACTTCATTACCAGAAGGGCATGTCATACCTTAATTGCAGATAGTTTGACTGCAATTTAAAGCAGAAGCACATGTTTTAACATTGAAGATCTCAAAACCTGACACATTTATATGCCTTTCATTTAATGGTTAGCTTCCATGTTTATAACGTTCCTATATTGATTATGTGGTGACAGTATTCAAAAGCAGATGTGAAGTCCAAGTTTTCAGTTAATTATTACTATGCCATTATGTGCTACTTGATTTCACAATTACATGCAAGGAGCTCATCTAGATGGGGTTCAAAGTAATCCCAGACCTACATCATACCATTTGAAACTGCACTGAAATTTACCTAATTCATTGACCACTTCTGCTGTAATATGCTTTTAAACAGATAAATAGCTCCCACAAATTCTGGCTAGACTTCTAAAGGTGTGGAAAATAATTTTAAATTTCGCCTATGTTTTTAGAAGACAATGGCATAACAAAAAGAATAACAGGTCCAGGGAAATCTTGTGCAAAATAGATACATTTATGGAAGGTCATTTTCCAAACAGTGGAAAAGGTAGCAAGAGCCAGAACAAGATTGTCACAGTTAATCCTTTAATTCATCATCTTTGTGCACATAGAGTCTCCCAAATCAGCTTCTGAATTTAATCTGTTTCTTAGCCTTTGTAAATCAAAACAAAATAAATTCATCCAGAACACATGATAGTCAACTGTTGAATACGTTATAGAACTACATGAGGAAATTAATACTTCATTACTGAAACTGAGTCAGAACAACGTGTATTAATGCAGGAATAAAACCTGAGCAAGGAGAAAACAGGATATGGATACATGTGTTGTTTTTGATGCAGTCAGTCAGGAAAAACAAAACCTCTTAATTTAACATTATGTGTGCTTCACATGCAAATTTTAATCAGATTGTTAATCTTGAAATAGTAATTCCCAATTTTGATACCTTGTAAGCATTTTTTTTTAATAAAACATTTATTTTTAAAATTCTTGACATGAATGTTTCTGACAAAGTTTTCCAGTTATTCTGACTCACAGGAAGAACTGGTCATTAGGAAGCTAGAAAATTTTAGATATGGAGAATTCAGTCTTCTGCACAAACAGGGTATGTTACAATAAGGAAATACTCTCAGAATTTAACATAACTACACAGTACATGAAAACTGGAAACATTTTCCATTAACTATTAAACTATTTCTGACATCAAGGAAATGCTAAGGCACTAAAGCAAGCCCTTCTTATGCCTTCTTCAGTAACCCTTTGCTCCAGCCTTTCTCTCTAGCAGTTACCTCTCATTTTGCATCTCATTTTTCCTGTTCCAGCATTTCATACCCATTACTATTCCATTCACTCTCTTCTCCCAGCTCCTCCCAGGCTGTACTTACATGACCACAATAAGGAGACAGAAGTCATGCAGCATCAAAAGCAGCAATATTTAACACCTCCTTCATTTTCCCTGGCTCTCATTTCCACCCCCACTGTGTCTGGTCCTGGTTTAAAATGAAACATGGCTTTGGCAAAGTAATGGACTGAGAGCAGGAAGAGCATGTGAAGACTAGCAGATGATGATGGAAGTAGAGTGAATGGTTTTTTAGGAACAGCAGCAATTTATTGCCCATTTTGAAATTACCTCTTGCCTTCACAAAGTCCTAGTACATCTCAGCGTGGACCTCTGTGTCAGATTCATTTTTCTGAAATATCTCACTTCCTGACTTCAGAGTCTCTTCTGTTGCTTAAAGTGCCTCTTCTCTCTTGGCTCTAGTTACCCTGCTTCTTCTTCCCCTAATAGTGCTTTTTAAGATGGACACTGGGAAAAAAACCCAACTGCCTCTGCCCTAATACCTATAAACAACATCTTGTCTCCTTAATTTCTGTCATCTTCAGTCCAAGTTTCTGACCAACAGAGATTGAAACCTCAAAACACTTGATTGTCAGCTTTAAGTGCTTGTGTGAAGCAGGTTTTCAAATGCTTATAGATTAAGTAAATTTTATTATGTTCTCATTTGAAAAAGAGAGAAAAAAGTCAAAGGTGACACCAAGATGAATGCATGTTATGACTTTGTTTCTGGATGTAAAAGTCCTGTAATTTATGTGCAAGATTAACTTCTGGGCAGACCCTATCCTACTCACTTTTCTCTTTATGAGAAATCAAAAGTCACCATGGCAAGGTCACCTTATCCAAACAGCTTCATACCAAACAGTTAAATATGGAAGAACACACAAGAAAAGTAAGATTGACAGTGCTGCTTTGGGTGATTTTAGACGTAAGTGGCAAGTATTCCTTTTTTTTAAAGAAAAACATGTTTACATAATAAATATGGAGCTGTGGAATATAAAACTTCATGTCAACACTATAATTGTTTTACACATAAGTGCTGAGCTCAAAGTCCCATAAAGACCCAAACGGTGTATAAATTCATAATCAATAAATTTCTGATGTCCCTGTGAGCACTGTTAGCCTTCATCATGTTTGCCCAGTCCTAAAGGGTTCCTCCTATTCTGCCCATGTCCTAGGACCCCATTTCAGCCCCATGGGCCAACAGCCCCTGCCCCAGTGTTGCCACAGCAGGGCTCACTTCCAGCTCACCGCAGCTCTGCCCTGCCTGGCCATGGATCCTGCTGAGCTGGGCTCATCCGGAAGCACAAACCCTGGCCCAGCCTCAAGCCATTTTAATCTCCAGTGAGTTGTCAGATGCCAGGGGTTGTGGCTGCTTCTGGCCCCCTGGCTGCCCTGCTCCTGGCTGGGGCAGTGGGCTAGGGTCTGGCCCCAAGATTTGCCCTGAGGCCTGAGATGGAAGAACCCTTGGCACTCACTCAGGACCACAGGGATCCACTGGTCCCTCTGCTGCTCTGGCAGGATTCTAGTGTATGGCCATATACACTAGAGGTTAAATCACCATCATTTACATTTTTCTATTGTTTAAGCAAAAATTATCTTCATTACCAGTTCTGGTGGGGCCACACCTGGAATCGTGTGTCCAGTACAAGGGATATGGACATACCAGAAAGAGTAAATTGACAGGCCATGAAGATGATGAAGAGATTGGAGCATCTCACCAATGAGGAAAGGCTGACAGAGCTGGGGATGGTCAGCCTGGAAAAGAGAAGGCTCAGAAGAGATATCACCAATATGCACAAATACTTGATGGAAGGATGCAAAGAGGACAGAGCTAGACTCTTCTCAGCTGTTACCAGTAACAGACCAGAGTCAACGGGTACAAACTGGAAGAGAGCAGGTTCCACATGAACATTAGAAAACTTTTTTTTTTTAGTGGGAGTGTGACTGAGTCCTAGTAGAGGCTGCCCTGAGAGGTTGTGCCTTCCTTGAAGTATTGAAAAGTCATCTAGATTCAGTCCTGGACAACCAGCTTAGAAGGCACCTGGACAAGCAGAGGTCCCTTCTAACTTCAGTCATGCTGTATTCTGTGAAACAAAGGAATTACACAACTGAAATTGATCTTAGTGTATGGCTTATTTAGCCATGTATCTCCCAGCCAACTGTATACTGGAGAAAGATAAAAAACAAAAAAAAAAAAAAAAACAAAAAAAAAAAAAAAAAAACAAAAAACAAAAACACCAAAAAACCAAACCAAAAAACAAAAAAAAAAAAAAAAAAAAAAACACAAAACAAACAAAAACATATAAAAATAAATCTTCCTTTATTGTTTCTATTGACAAGCAAGAGTTAAAGCTCCTTATATTGACTGTTGGGACAATCAAAGAAGACTATATAGTCTTAGGTTCTGTCTGGCAGATAATCAAACTTCCAGCATGCTCTATGAAAAGCCTTACTCACTTAAAAAACCCTACAAAACCACAAAAAGAACAAAAAAACCCAAACAAGAGCAACAACAAAAAAAGCACCCCCCAAACAAAAAACAGAACACCCCCAAACCAAGAAACAAACAATGCCAAAATAAAGCACTCCCAAAAACTCCACTCAATATGATCCAAATCTATACACAGGCTGAGCCCACCAAGGAGGGCATGAAATCCCTGCCATTGTGAACACCTCCAGTTTTTGTCACTACCAAAAGTTTTATCAACATCTAATTAAGTTGCTGTCAGTATGTCTTTCCTCTTGAACAGAGAAAAAAGATGAGAAAAGCTAATTAGATCATGTTTCCTAGCTGTACAAGAGGCAAGCAGAGAAATTTAAATTCTGAAAGCTCTCTAGTAGGTATCATAAGCACTGCACTGCTTAGACATCCCTGATGGCCTGGAGCAGCTGGAGCTCAAGAGAATTGCTATCCCGTTAATAATTGTCTCTACTCATCTGTTCTTGAAATAGAAGCTACTGAAAACCTAAACTATGCACCCAGTGGTCAAAGTTGATTCAAGATCACAAAATCTGTTCTACTCACCAGGAAACACATAGGCAGCAGTTTCTGACGCATTTTGCACAAGAAGGCAGCTTCATGCTTAACAAATTAAAAGCAGTTATAATATAGACAATCTTGATGTAACTCTCAATTTCTTGTTTGAGCTATGAGAAAAACATATCCATGCTATACCCAAGACTGCCTTTAGTAGAAATTGATTCTCACCTGAACAACTAAGGCTTGCTAAGAGCCTCTCAGAGGGATTCACCTAACCTCAATCAAGACAAAATTAATGAAGAAGCAGACATCTCGTGGTATATCTTGGCATATTACCTCAACAGGAATCGCTCTGTCTCAACATTTTCACTGAAATTAATTTAATTAACTCATCCATTAATAATGAATGATCTACAAGCCTGAAAATAACCATAGATAATTGCTTTGACTAGAATTTTCCAGTAATCTGCCACAGAAATTGATATTTTCACTCCAGGGTAGCTTTATGATATTAAAACAATATTAGCTGGGGCATACTTAGCCTGCTGCAGTTTAAAAACATCTTAGGTATTCAAAAACAAAGTAGAAAAATATTTGTTTGTTCTTCCAGGCATGAAAATAGAAACTGATATTATAATGTAACTATCAGGTCATAAAATTGCAACTTGCAATTTACTTTGTCACAGGATGAGAGATTATGAAATTGTGTTACATCTACTGAAACTTGTCAGAAACTAAGAAGCTCTCCTGATAACGAAATCAAAAACTCATATCTCTTGCTTGACCTAACCTTGATCTTAGTGACCCTGAAACATTTTAATGGAAATAAAGATATTAAAGGGCATTTATGGATATGCTTATTTTAAAGAGCATATGGGAAAGGAAGGTTAACAATCAAATTCATGCAACTCTTGAATTCAAAGCTAAAAAAGTTATGGCTAATTTTTCATATGAGATATGTTAATCAACCTCATTCTGTATCAAAAC
The DNA here is from genome assembly GCA_014839755.1 of Sylvia borin. Lineage (NCBI taxonomy): Eukaryota > Metazoa > Chordata > Aves > Passeriformes > Sylviidae > Sylvia > Sylvia borin. The sequence continues at coordinate 80,921,435 of CM025957.1, forward strand.
AACAAAACGCTTTAAGAAAACTTAAAACATGAAAAGAAATATTTTAATTAATAATTTAGTGCTAATTCATCCAAATTTGCATTACTGGTGTCAAGATAATTTACTCTTTGCTGTTACATTCTATTCTGAGTATTACCAGGCATTCAACCTGGAAAATAGAAGGCTTCAGAGTGACCTAATTGTTGCCTTTCACCTGAAGGGACCCTACAAGAAAGGTGGAAAGAGACTATTTACAAGAGCAAGAGCATGTAGTGAAAGGACAAGGGGGAATGGTTTCAAACTGAAAGAGAATAGGTTTAGATTAGATATTAGGAAGAAATTCTTTACTGCCGGGGTGGTGAGGCAGTGGAACAGGCTGCCCTCCGAAGCTGTGGATGCCCCATCCCTGCAAGTGTTTAAGGCCAGGTTGGAGGGGGTCTGAGCAACCTGATCTAGTAGAAGATATCCCCTGCACATAGCAGTGGGTTTTGGAATTAGGTGATCTTTAAGTTTCCTTCCAATCCAAACCATTCCACATTTCTATGACTGATTTGATTTTAACTCTTCCAGGAATTATCATGGACGATGACTAATTGAGGCTGTCTTTGCATCTGAATGCATGAATTGTTGTGACAGATTGTGATCAGCCTGTAACACACTGGGAATTTCCTTTTATCCTAAACTGTCTGTTTAGGATTTCATGCTGATAATATATCACATGTAAAGTACACAGGTTTGCGTTGCACACTTATTCTTGATAACCTCTTCTGCACTATTCACCTGGAAAATGCAAACTCATCTATTGCTTCAGTAACTTTTCTTGACTACATACCCAGTCACACAACTCCATGGAGATTTGCCCATTGCTGATATATTTACATTAATCGTATATTAGGAGAAGAAGGAATTTATCCAAATAAACCAAGTTCTCCAAAGAAATACTTCCAAAGGTTTCTGAGAAAAAGATGATAGAATACAGCAAATGACCCCACAATAGAAACATAAAATGAAAGAGAGATAAGATATTACAGATTTAACAGAAAGATAGAATTCTTAATGGCAAGTTCTGAAAACAAAAAAAAAAATTGGTGATTTCTTTCTTAAGTTTTACCCAAGTTTTAGATCTTTATATGCACAATATTATGGATGTCATCACTCCTTTATGTGGAAACCTTGGAGTAATGTAAGAATATTATGTAAGCTTCACTTTTGTTACCAAGTTACTAAAATATTATTAATTTAATATTAAATGGAAAATAGAATCATAGAGTTGTTTAGGTTGGGAAAGGCCTATAAGATCATCTATGCCAACTGTTAAAAAATTATATCTCTTTTTGTATGTCTTTAGATAGACAAATTTTTAGTCTAGTTTTCTAACAAAGCTGATTTAAAAGTAATCTGATGATTTTTGTTTTCATGTGACTAATTCAGGTATTTCAGTCATAAAGATCTTCCTTTTACAGATTCTTAGTTGCCACTTTATTTCATTCTTCCTTGAACAATTTTTAAGTGCCATTTCAAATTAAAGGTTTCATTTATCATCTCCAGAGTAAAATCTATACTCCTACAATGCAGCCAAGACCAAGCAAAAGTCTGTTAGCTGTTTGTATCCTTATCTGTTTTTTTTTTTTTTTTTTTAGGTTTTTGTTTTGTTTTGTTTTGTTTTGTTTTGTTTTGTTTTTTGTTTGTTTTGGTTTTTGGTTTTTGGTTTTTGGTTTTTTTTTGGGGGGGGGCGAGGAGGGAGTTATAAATCGTCTTTTAGATCTATATTATTGCAATACCTTGTACAATACAGTATAGGGATAAAATACCAACCTCTTCACTACTGCTCATGCATATTTTCTGTGAAGCATAAAGCTCATTCAGTGCTTTGCATGTTAGTTTGCTTTTTGAAAGAAGAGGAAAAGGGCACACAGAAATACACCAACATGAACTCCTATCAAGCCCAGAACAGGTCTAATTGAAAGAAATAGGGGAATAGAGACATCAGAAGGAATTACTACCATTAGTACTATGGTTCTAGTGTTAAAATCTTTTGGTGCACATTTAAAAAGAAAAAGCTCAAAATAAAGCCACTGTGAATCTCAGTTAAATAATCTCCTTTTTAATTCTCTTACTTGCTTTGACTTGTAAACTATAGCAATGTAGAATTTTCACTAATTAAAAATATCTATTTTTTTTACTTTCATCCCCTCTCTCTCCATTGATTTTTTTTTCATTTATGTCCAATATACAACTCTGTGGCAGCTCAGAATGACTTTGTCTTGATTTTATTAAAGCCAGTTTAACCAAGGAAGCCGTATTTTAAGAACTTGAAACTTTTTCTTATTAGTTGCATTAAAAGCATCCTTCAAAAGGGAGTGGAAGGAGAACATGATTTGTTCATAATTCATAATGCTGTCAAGTAGTAGAATTATTAGTATCTTAAAATTTTATGACATTTTCAAAAGTGCATTATAAAAATACTTTAAAAATCTGACTATATTGCATTATACAAACTCAACGTATATTTGGACTTAAGTAATAATTAACATTTTTACTAGCATTGAGCAACTGGATTTATATATCAGATAAAGTAATTTCAAAAGTTCAGCAGAAGTCAAAATTCTAATTTAAACTTTAGGGAAGTATTAAAACTGTGCAAACCAGTAGAGCAGTATGCTAAAGCATCAGTCCGTAAACTAAATTAAAGCAGTTACCCACTGCTTTGGAAAGACATTACATGAGCTGATGCAATTACCCCAGGGGAGTATTTGCATACTAAAGCATCCAAACTTTTCCTCTTCTGAGTTTTATTTCAACAGTAATCCAGGCAAGACTACAGGCAGACCCTCTCAAAACAAAAAAAAACTAATTTTGCAAGTAACACTTCCCCCACCTCTAGCCCCTGGCTTCTTTTTCCCATCTTTTTTGCTTTTTATAATGTATAAATTTCTATTTCCATATTTTTAGTGGTATACATATTGTTGCAGTTCTTGGATAGATTTCTTTACCTTATTCCAAAGACCCTTGCTGGTTATATATCAGGAGAAAAGTACATCTTTGGAGTTTTGTTTTTTTTTTTCTGTGAGACAGAGTTTGCTAGGAATTCAAGTGCCTAAAACCACAAATAAATACCTGGTAGATTTAAAAAATAACCCCTTCTACTTCTCATTCATTTTGGTAAAAATTAAGTAACAAGGTCATGTTCATAGGATTTGATCCTATTATCAAAGGGCTGTAGCATCTCTCCTCTGAACACAGAGCTGGGGTTGTTCAGGCTGGAGTAGGTTCTGGAGAACAGCCTTCCAGTACCTGAAGGCGGCCTGCAAGAGGGAGAGAGAGGGTCTTTTTCAAGGACATGTAGTGACAGGACAAGGGATAATGGCTTTAAATGAAAGGAGGATAGGTTTAGATTAGCTGTTAGGGAAAAAAAAAAAAAAAAAAAAATACTGTGGGTGTGGTGAGACACTGGAACAGGTTACCCTGAAAAATTGTGGATGCCTCATCCCTGGAAATGTCCAAAGCTGGGCTGAAGGGAGATTTGAGCAACCTGATCTTGTGGAAGGTGTTCCTGCCCATGGCAGCACAGTGAAACTACCTGACTTTTACTGTTCCTTGCAACTCAGACTACTCTATGATTCTATGATTTCTCTCCAAGTCTGTCTATTGTTCCAAAATCTCTAAAGAGAGCAGAATTCATCAGCTTTTTTAACAAAAACTAAAGACCTTAATGATTTGCAGAAGATCCTAATATCTTACTTTATCCTAATATCTTATCTCTGAGGTGGATTGACAGCAATTTGGATGAAGTTTAACATCTGCTGACAAAACAGTGGCCTGAATCTTCACCCAGAAGCTGAGGAAAACTTAAGCTGAGCCTGGTGAGCTTAAGCTGGCATTTAGTGAGCTAATTTTCTCTATTCATACATACAAATCAACTAGCTTGCCTAACAGCATTTTGCTAGCAGAGAAAATAAGATAGACAACTAAGTTGAAAAACGATACTATCCAATTCCTAATTCTTAAAATATGGCTTTAGTTATTACATTTCTGGGTTTTAGACACAAGGTAATTTGTTAACCAGGCAGGTGCTTCACTTTTGCTATGCCTCTCTGAACAGTTTTTAATGTTCTCTAGCAGGAAGACTGGATTTCATGCTGCTGCTCAACCTGTGGCGCAAGTTGTGCCAGCTCCACTTCTGAGTTCTTTACCAGTATGCTCTGCTCCACAACCAAACTGCAGCCTTACTCCTCCCCAAGGCTAGACTCCAGCTATCTGGACAAAGTGATTTGAAGATAGATAGAAAGCTATAAGTGTAGCTTTGGCAACAGTACCAGCAAATTCCATTCTCTGAATTAATCATGGTAATTTCAAGCTGATGAAGTTTTCTATCTATTGGAGGATTGGTTTTTTGTTTGGTTTGGTTTGATTTTGGTTTGGTTTCGTTTGGTTTTTTGGGGGGTTTTGTTTGTTTGTTTGGGTTTTTGGTTGTGTTTTGTTTGTTTGTTTGTTTTCTAATAATAGCTTGTGTGGTGCTGTGTTTCGGACTCAGTATGAGAACAATCTTGATGACACCCTGATGTTTTAACTGTGTGTTAGTGCCTACAGTAAAGCAAGAACCTTTCCATTTCCCATACTCTGTCGGGATCAGGTACACAAAAAATGCAGGAGCTCCTCTGTGAAAGATGTCTCACTGGAGTCACAGGAATTCCCAGTTCAGCATTTGAGTTCCCAGACTCTGGGTTTCAGGAATTGTATCTCTCTCATCTATGAAATGTGGTGTAGCTATGGGTTTTAGAATTTTCAGAATTGTAAACCCCACCATAAAATAGGGAGAAACTAGGCAAGGTTCTGGTAGAAATCCATTGTTTAAATATGTTAGATCCATCTCTGGAATTTTTTAAACTCTTAAGAAAGCTGAAGACCATTCCGCAACTTGGTAAATTTGTGAAAAGGTGTATATACTGTGATCTCTTACCTCCTTTCACTCTTAATATCTTTTTCTTGGAGGCTGAAATCTACACTGTTAAACTTGGAGTACTCACAAAATATCTTTGGAGGTCAGGAGACAGTACTGAAGATCAAATACTGAAATCCAGCCCCCATGCTCAAAGTAAGGTCAGCTAGAAGAGATTGTTTAGGACCATGTCCAGTCAGGTTAGCATCTCTGAGGACAGCAACTTCATAGCCTCTCTAGGCATACTGTTTTTTGTTTTTGGTGGTTTTTTTTTTTTTTTTTTTTGTTTTTTGTTTTTTTTTTTTTTTTTTTTTAAATTCCATTACGGGGGCGGGGGGGATAAAAAAAAAAAAAAAAAAAAAAAAGGTGTTTTTTTCTGTGTAAATGGAATTTCTTGTATTTAAGTTTGTTTCCTTTAGTTCTCCTGCCAATGGGCACCCCTGAGAAGAATCTGGCTCCAGTTTTACGCGTTGGTAGCATACTCCTGAGACTTCTGCGCCTGCAACATTCCCAGCTCTCTCAGCATTCCATCTCTTTTCGAAGGTTCCAGACTCTTAATAATTTTCATAGTTCTTTGCTGAACTCACTTGACAAGTCCATGTCTGTCTTGCACTTTAGAGTCTAGGCTTTGACCCACGCTTGGACCCTGGTGAGATATGTCTAACCAGGTTAAGCAGATGAGGAAGATAATGCACCTCTGATGGCCGCAATGTTCTTTCTAATGTATCCCAGGATGCTCTTGTCTTTCTTTGCTGTGAAAGTCTGAAATTGTTGGATCTTATTTCCAAATAATGGGATGGGACTGCTGGGAGATGTTCCTCGAGCCTTATTGCAACATCAGCCTCAGTACAGTGAGACAATAAAGATGGCAACAGCTCATGTCTTGCCAACAGCAGGCAAAATTCTCTGTGTTACAAGGCCTTTTAAAAGTATTCCAGCCAATAACAATTTTTTAAGAGCTTATAGGCATTTGCATAAACCAATCATTATAAATACATGTATACCTTATATGTAACAATAGGTGCTTATTTCAGATTTCTTGCTACTCAGGAACTTTTTATACTTTTCTATAAACAAAGCACAGAGCCTCATTATTAAACTTCTCTATTATCTTGCTTAACATATTTTTCTACTTGCTAAGGCCTAACTCTACACAGCACAAAAACACAGTCTTGTTCATCCATGTCCTCGTTGTGATATCTTTTTAGCCCTAGGCCTACATCCACACTACTGTAGGAGTTTTCTACTTTTTCTATTTCCCACATAAAATACTTGACCTGGGGCTCCTTTTGGGGCACCATCAGCCTTATTATTTGATTAGACATTGATTATTCTTCATTGATAGTCTTCACATTACACTGCACACTTTGCTTGCCAAACTAGCTAGCTAGCTCTGTCATCCTCTCACTCCTCCTTGACTGTTAACTTATTTAAAGTTCTTCTCACCAGTTTGTCCTGCCAGTTATCAGAAACGCTTCTTCCCCATCTAGAGAGGTGGACACTGTCTTTCTAGCAGTCCTTGATCCCCAGAGAGATTTCCACTGTAATACAAAATCTAACTGCTATTAACACCAGCTGTGTAAACAGTGGCTGACACTCAACATTCACCATTTTCCCTCAAATCCTTCCTGATCATTGCCATGATCAAGAAAATAATCAAAATCAAGAAGGGCTTCCATGGCCTTTAGTCTCATCCCCAATGCTCTGTAGTACATTTGATGTATTCCAGGTCCATGGCAGTTTCATTGGTACCAGGGAAGAGCAGCAAAGCATAGTAGCCTGAGGGTCAGATAATGCTTCTTGTTCGTTCCACAGCATCCCAGATTCAAGTCCCTGGGAAGCAGAAAGCTTCCCTACAAAAGTCAGTCATGCCAACAGATGGGGGCCTCCAGCCCCTGCAGCAGTTTCTCACTTGCGTCCCTTGACTTCCTCCTGCAGAGTCTGATTTCAACTTCAGCTCTACTACGTGGTGCTGCATATCTTACACAAGACAACTCCTGCATGCAAGACCATCTCCTTCTGCCCCAGGCATCGCTGCAGCCCTGGGCCTCCAGAGTGCATTCAGGAGTCCAGTTTGAGTCAAGGCCTCTGATGTTACAAGGAAAGTTTATTCACTTGGTGCTGGGGGCTGTGCCATGGCATATCATCCCATTGTGGAACCCAGCAATGCTGATTCCAGTGGAGATCCTGACCTTCTCTGCATAGCCTTTTGCACAAAATGCTGCACAGACTATTGCATTGCAGCTGAACTCTGCTAGCTTAACTCTAGGTAGTTTTAAGTGAGATGCCTAAGTAAAACATCTAGTTATCTCAGCTTACATATGCAAGTCATTCCAGGAATACAAAACTCTTAATTCTAACTGGCAATCATCCAACGTAAACTTCTGGTGGTTTTTCCATTTCCAAAAGGGAAGTGGTGCCCTGAACTGGAGAAAAAATTCTACAGGACACTGCTAACTTCAGACTAATGGGTTACTAAAATGAATGATCACAAATCTCTTATGGGTCTTGGGAGCATTCTTTTCATTGTTTGAAATGGAGTTTGGCTCCATATTACTGATGTGACAGAATGTTATATTAGCAGTTGACCCGTATATCTGCAATTGGAATTCTTTGCACACACATAATATATTATACCCATGAATAGATGTATATAGCTATACTTCAGTACACTAATTTCTCTGGGATAGATAGAATACTTTATATAGAGAATTTACATCTATATGTATAATAAATAAAAAAGTAAACTAAATCTACTTCCCTTAACTGATGTAAGCTTCTGTAAACTGTCATAAATTTTGTCTGTGATTTTAAATTAATCCCATAATTTTCTATTACTTTGAAATGTTTAGGACAGCTTCACAATTGATCACTGTATGATAGGGCTGATAGTGTTTTCTGCAGCTCTCATTGTCTTTTTTTCAATTACATATCCAGCCCAACAGTTTTAAATAATCTCTTTTAAACTCATTTGCACACTTATGATCTAGTAGGAACTGTCACTGTTCAGAGCAGTGTTTAACTGATTACTTGCAAAAAAGATGAAAAAGATTTTTAAAAATGTCTCTGTGTTGTATTTTTTCCTTTTACATAGAGCAGACAATTTAATGTTAAGCATAAAAATGCCAATAGAAAACTAAAAGTTGTTTAATGCTAGAGATTTCAGAAGTGAACAAAGAAGTTGCTAAGCAGTTTCACCTCAAAATGACTGAAATGTTTGTGAACTCCCCCTTCTCTCCACCACCATCAGATCCTCCAAAATTTATCAGTCTCTGGATGTTCTTATCAAACAGGATTTATCTTCACTAAATTAATTTAATTTGATTTGGTTTTATGTGAATATGTTACTTATTTCTATCCTTGTTTTCAGTTTCTGGTACATGTCTTCCGCAATATGGGTTCCAGAAGGAAGTCCAGAAGCTAAAGCAAACTCAGATCTAAAACAAAATAGCCTAAAAGTTGGGCAGAGAATGAGTAAATTGGAAATACAATTTTGTTCTGTGCTAACATATGCAATAGGATTATATTTATTTTAAGAAATATTGGAATATTTCCCCCAATGATGGGGGATGGAAGGAGATATCTGAATAGATAACCAAGCAGAGTTATATTACAAGTCAAGAAATGACATCATATGGCACATTTTATGAAATTAATTACAAACCTTAATGTGATATATTGATTTCAAGACTTAATTAGAGTTAATCATTGTCCTTTGACATAAATCGAGGATATGACATGTTTCTACAAAATTCAATAAAGATTTATAAACAAATTCTGCTATCAAGACATTATTTTTCAATTTTTTTGGCATTTTTTGAATATTCATAGACTTAAAATTTGGTTACTCAACTAGAGAGACTGAAATATTCAGTACAATGAACCGTGATCTTCCAAACTTGTATTAACTCAAACTATTAAGCTCTTTTTGCACAGTTTTGGAGCACAAACATGTATACTGATTTTGTATCCTGACACCTAACATTTATCTCCTGGGATTATAATTTCTAGATTATTCTAAGTGCATTGAGCTCAAGAATCACAGGAAAATATGCATCAGATCTTTATTTATTTTTTTTTTTTACAAGAGGAAAAGAAATATTTAAAATATTAATTAAAGTACTTCTTCAAAATTTTAAACTTTATGACAGTTCTGAATCTTCTGACGTCTTTCAGAATTTTTCAAGAACAGAAAAAAAAAAAGAGTAAGATTTGAGAGACCACAGAATTTAGAGGTATCAAAGCAGAACTATAGCCCTTGAAGACTGACCTCCAAACCAGGAGTATGTCTCCTTGAACCTCTACATCCTGCTTCACTGGTATCCTTACAAGTAAATACACTTCTCCAGATGAAGGATCACAGAAGCCTTGCAAGCTCTTCATATCCTGCTGCCATGGAAACCCTTTACATGGTCTTTCAACTGAGATATGAAGAGACTCAGCAGTTTCAGCGCTCTGGATTCCTCAGGCTTCTTTACTGTCATCTGGAAGTTGATAGAAATTTGTATTTTCATGGCATCCTACAAACCCCAAAAGGTCAGTGAGACTATGTTTGTTGTGGTGGTGGTGTTTTTGGTGGTTTTTTTTGTGAATTGCATGTTGGCAAGTGAATCTTCATTTAAATATTGTGTTAAAAACACCTTTTCATTGCTTTTTAACTTAAAGATGCAATTTTTTTAAATCCAAAGCTCATTAACAATCTTTGTTTATAGCATGAGAAATCCTAGGCCATAAAATAGTATTAAAACCATAAAGGATGTCAAGAAAAGCCTGAAAGGACATTGTTGCCCCCATATATTTCGTTCTTAAGCTTTTGAATTTAAAGTATTTTTAAATCTAAGATTCTTATGAATGAATGAAACTTTATTTAAAATTCTCTCTTTCAAGATTCCTCATAAAAATGTAAGGTTATAAGGCCTAAAAATTAGAAATAGTTTCAAAAATACTTTTTTTTTTTTCAATTTCATTTACAGATTTTGATATGAAAATAATTTTCAATCCTTTAATCTTTTAATACCATCCATTCTTTAGTCACAATCTTGGAAAATTAACCCCCCAAATTTTCAAAAGATTACATTATTTTTTACCTGAAAAATGCATTTACATTTACTCCTAAGATTGAACTTTATTTCACTTTTAAAGTTAAACATTATAACTGATATGCATTTGGTTTGTTTATTTTTTATATCTCTACAAAGTGGATATTGTGGAAGTATATTTTAATATACTTTGTAATGAGTAAACAGTAATTAAAAATTAAAATGTTATCAATAGCTACTAATTATTAACTAACAAAACTGCAAAGACAGAATATTTGCCACAGACTATCAATGACACTCGAATAGTTTGTCTTACTTTGTTTTCTAATTTTAACTGCAAATTGAAGATTTAAGCAACTTAAATATTTCTAGGACACTGCTTTTGCAGCAGTCTCCCTGCAATCTTTGTCTCCTGGTTCCACAGCAGCTCATGGAACAGGCTTACTTGGATCTGAAGGATGTGGTAAGAAAATCTTCTCTTTTCCCGTTTCTTTAAAAAAAAAATATATATATATATATATATATATATATATATATAATTAGAAATTTTCTACTGCAGGGCTAGGAAAACAAAATAGGCATTCTGAAGTTTATGAAGAATCAACAAGTAAGAAATCTCTGCCTGTAATTCAGGACATAGATCTGAGCCTTCTGGAGAAGTAGCAAAGATCTCAGCACTTAAGATCTGTAAAAGCAGCTATACACCTACACGGAAGCTTCTGGTAATAACTGCTTATAAAAGTGTTGCGTAAGAGCAGACATTATGTAGATCTGATTTTTTAAGCCATAATTTTCACCAAACTTTAAACTTCTTGATACTCTCAGCTACTCTATGAAAATTATTTCCTATCAGATTTTCTCTGAATCAATAAAAATAGTGAAGCACCTAAAAGGGTGGAGATTGTTAGCCCTGAAGAAAAAGAACCTGGGCACTGGAGGACACACGAATGGCTATGAATCTAAGTTAGCTGCTTTAGAATGACCACCTGGACTTAAAAAAAACCATTGTGCCAAAAATGTTTCTGAGTATTTCTGAGGTCACTGACACCGACTTATTTTTCTGAAAAAGTGCTGTGCAGCAAATTTCACACTAAAGTTTAAACCCTAGAGAAAAGTCAGGGTTTTAAAAAACAACATGAAAGGGTTATCTTTATGTTCATGCCTCTGTCTGCAGCTGCACAGATTACAAAATAAAGCAGACTTCAGTTAAAAGGGGATCAAGTTCCAGTTAGATACACCTAAGGAGTGTATCACAATCAGATAGACATGACATTTTTGCTGTGCTATCTTTTTAAAGTATAAAATTTGGTGCTGTTGTAACAAAAAGAAGACTAAGCTGTACTTCATAGGCAAGTGCTTATTCAGTCCATCAGTTCTCTGGAGAAGTTCTTGCTTTTCACTACAGTAAGTAATTTAAATTCCTCACTCAAATTCTAATGCACTGAGGAGGAGAAGCACCTGGAGAGGATACATATTCTCCAACTATGCATTTAATAAATCCATTTACCTAAGATTAGCAATGAAAAACATCTTACAAGTCAGTAAAATGTAAACAAAAATATACTTTAATTTAAGAATCAAAGCACTGGCACTGTCAAATTATGAAAGAAATTAGAAAATGTAAAAGATTTAGCCAAGTATCCCATACATCTGCTTTTGAAGAGGAAAAATTAAGCCCCTTAAAATTCATCTTTACCACACAGAAGCAAGTAATATGAGTTCATGATAAAATTGCCATGTATCAGGTCAAAGGAAAACAAATTAGTCATAGTTGTCATCACACTAAGTGGCAGGGTTTCTGACTCAGTAGTTTGGCTGCCTGTATCATAGTCTGTCAGTATTATTGAGGGTTGTTGGGTGGTTTTTTTGATTCTCTAGTTGCTTGAAGGCAGTTACCAAAGCTAGCACAAAAGAGGTCTGATTCCCTCCTTAGACAATTACAACTCCACTAGCTTCAGAGAAGATTGCTTCCAACTTACACCAGAGAGAGACAAAGAACAAATTAAAAAGAAAGAGGCATGCTTCACTTCTGTGAAAATGATCGAACAATAAAGTCTGACATAGAATAAAATTATTAAAGCTGAATCTCATGTCACTGGATCATCAGAAATATGCCACTGGTTTCACTGAGGCTTATTTGCTGGTACAGTACCAGATACAAGTCTGATGCAGTCATCAGTGAAAGAAAAGCATCACTTATTGATATGCTAACTGCAAATAGAGGTAAATTTCAAGATATGTGTGTCCAACAGAAAAGGAATGACATGGACTTTTTTCTTAATAAACCTGACAAACACCTTTCATTACCACTGCAGTGGGAAGCAATATTTAAAGCAATGAGTCTAACTTTCCTCAAGAGATTAATTTCCTTTACAACACCTACACACCTACACTGCAGGAGTTCCCTCATCAGTGTCAAACTGAGGGTAGGTACAGTTGAAAGTGACAAATTTGTTTCTAAACACAGCTTTAACTTCCTTGGCTAAATATTCCTCTCAGAACTGAATCACAGAATCACTGTGTTGGGAGAGACCTTACAAGACCATCGAGTCAACCCAGCCCTAAGACCTCAACTAAACCATGGAACCTAGTGCCACATCCAATCTTTTTTTAAACACATTCAGGGATGGTGACTCCACCACCTCCCCAGGAAGGCAATCTCAGTACTTTATTACTCTTTCCATAAAAAAGACTTTTCCTGATATCCAACCTATATTTCCCTTGGTCAAACTTTTATGCTTTCTTTATGTCCAGGTTTTGAGACAATCATTTTTTCAAGTAGCCAAATCATCATAAATTCTCTAAAAAATTGGGAGGATGGTAGAAAACAGAGATAAAAATGAAAACAAACAAACAACACATCCACCCATCCCCCCCAAAAAAAACCACCACAAAAAATCCACAAAAAAACCAACCCTGCCCACAGCTTAAAGCTATTTATTAGTAGTACCTGTACTCTCTCCTCAACTTTCCAAACATGCTTGGTGCTGAGGTTACTTTAGAGTTTTGAATGACACACATTTTCAGAATGTAATAGCATGTTTCCATTTACCAGGTTTGATTGCTTCCAATTTTAATGTAATGAGAGAGCTAGATCTGCAGCTGCTGCACAGACTGTAATCTCACTGAAGACAAAAAGAATCTTGTGAAAGAAGCTGCTAGTCGAAGAAAGGATGATGAGTTACTTGGAGAGAACAGGCATAGGAAGGCAAAATGGTGAAAAGGATTAACACAGACCCATGGTAGAGGAAAATACAGGATTTCTGTTCTGTTGTATGAAAAAACACTGTGATTTGTTAGAGAAAGGCAGAGTGGTATAGGAAATGTCCATCATCCATGATGATGGAGGTCAGTTTGGAGAGTGTGATGGTATCTGTGGAGCGCTGATTTTTCCTGTGGTTCCGACTGTCAAAGGAGAAAGGACAGGATTATCTCTGGGGTAGCAGACACTATTAGGACACAGGAAATTGATCTACAAATTAATCTGTCTTCCTTCTCCAAAACACTTCTCAAACAACCTGAGCAAATGCAACTGCCCATAGGCAACATTAAGTTTGACAAGAAATCAGTGACACAGGCCGGAGTGTGGAAAATGACATGTCAAAAATGTGATAGTCAAAAGTAGCCAAAGATGGGTATTCTTCAGGATGGTTATGGTTAAATGCAAACTATTGATGAAATGTCTGCTCTCAAATGTAATTATTTTGCAAAGATTATTCTCTAGGGATGCAACTGCTACTATTTTTCAGAGGACTCTTCCGACTGGTGTGATATTTCCAAAAGCAGAGGTACTCAATAACTACAATTTATTTATATATATATAATTATTTTTTTTACACTAGAAAATCAGAAGATTCTACATGGAATGTTAAAATGGAAGGATTTTTGTGTGCAGCTCAAAAACTGTGAAGACGGTATTTTCCAAGATCTCACCTCTTTTAGGACGTGCTGCGGCACTAGAGAGCTGATTTTATAACCTACTCCAGTATGTGAACAGTCAGTTGACATGACAGCTAAAGGGTAAACAGTTTCAGTTCAAATCTTCTGCAATAAAATGTGGTTTTTTTATTATTATTATTTCTGCTAATTGGAGCAATGTGTATCTTACACAAGAAATGACAACCTTCCATCAACATCTCATTTCATATCCTGACTTAAGTGCTTTTTAACTTTCCAATTTGTACTTCTCAATTTTGGTCTCTTTTGGTACATTTTCTTACTGAATTTGGTAAATGCATCATCTGGGGTTTGTTTATGCAAAATTCATTGTAGAAAATCTAATTCAATCTAACTGTATCATTATGAAAAAGGCCTCAAGCTCACCTTTGAGACAAACCAAGCATAAGAAGGCAAACATTTAGGGTATGGAAATCTCCTAATTTAGGAAAGCTCCAAATGCATCAACTATAGCCTGTTGATTAGCTTATAATACTTTCTATCCTACTGGTCTGAAAGTGCTTCAAAATTCAGGCCAGATTTGATGCACCTGAAGAGCCGAAACAAACAAACAGACAAAAAACCAACCAACCAACCAAACCAGACAAAAAAAACCCCAAAAAACAACAAAACCAAAACCAAACCAAACCAAACCATACAAACCCAGAAAAAAAATCCCCAAAACAACAACAGCAACCTACCAACCAGAAAATATGTGTAAATTTTGAGGAGGAAAAAAAAAAGCTAGATGCAACCTGACTCTTCAGGAATTGTCTTTAAGTAAAGCTAACTAGTGAAGCACAGGAGCTAGAATCCTCTTCAGTCTTTCTAACTATGTGGGAATCTGCTGCAGCTGCAAAATTCCTGTGTTGCTGGTCTCATTAGCCAATTATAAATGACAATATTTTGTGCCTTCTCTTGTTTTTCTTTGAACTCTCAGCTCAGCATTGTACAAAGTTGATTCAAAGTGTTGTATAATCCTGTTATAAATTCATTGCTTTTCATTTAAAGCCTTCAGTTTAATTCTTTCCTGGATGGATCTGTCAATTCGTTCACTCTGAGTAGCCACACAAGGGCTTTATTTCTGGCTTTTTAATGTGCCAGTCACGGAGAGACATAATATCCAACTGCAGTATCTCAAGTGAGCTTCTACAGTACAAATGTTCACACAACTGCAAGAGAAAAACTTCATTTCATCTGGTGAGGCTTTGGTTGACACTAAGATTAAAGGCTTAACAAAAGCAATGGTCTGCTCTGTTGCTATTCGAGAGTTTCTTCCTTCACTGTGCTACGAAAGACAAATGAAGGACTGCCTGACCGTTAACTTTTCCTCATCTCTGGAGGGCTGCATGTGATTAAAAGGAAGATGGGATGAGGAGGTTTGGGATCAGTCATACAAAATACCCAAATCTGTAGCCATAGGAACTGTGTCTTTTGGCCACCAAAGCATCTACCTTTCAGGCTGTGGCTTAAAATCATCTGTTTAATCTGAACCGGGTAGAAAACAGACAAAATGCTAGGTAAATGTAGCAGTAAATGAGTGCATTTGAGTATGCTAGGAACTGTTCTGCTTTTTTTGTTAGACCAAATTTATGCATCACAATTTATTATATTTCTTGGTGTAGAATTTAGCACTCATATCAAATTTTGTTTTCCACTTTTTGAGAGAGCTTTCATTTTTATTTTTTTACAATTGAATAACCCATTTCATATGGAAAAATAAAATCTTTGTCATTTTTTTTTCCTTCTACATTAGGGAAAAATAAAAAGCAATGTGTTCGTAAGCTGTTGATAAAGCTAAAAATATCACAGCCAAGTACAATAATTTAAAGGACAGGATACAATGCTTTTGGTAGAACGTGAAAACAGCATTTCCATAGGAGTAAAAAAAAAAATATTTCTTGTTTTATATGCCCATGATTATGATGGTTGTTATTAGACTGTCACATCACATCAATGAGTAAACAAGCAGCTATGTCTAGATCATATTAACTATTGTGACAGCTGTAAATACCACAGTAATGACTCTCCTGCGGGCAATAGAACAGATAAGGAAGCGATTGAAGCTCCATGGGCTTGTTACACATTTACAGGTGATTCTGCAACAAGCTAGACAATCTTTTAAGTAGGAACAGCGTGTTTGCCTCAGAGGTAATGCAGATTCTAAAGAGCAAACTTAACTGTCTGCTATTGGGCAATATAACCTTTGATTTTAACCTTTTTATAAAAACGCAAATTAAGTAAGTCAGAATTAAAGCAGTTCTTCAAATGAGCTCTGTAAAGGAAGAAAACCATCCATCTGTGCTTCTGCTTTGTTTTCACCATATAGTTTGAGGGACTTTTTTACAGGGTGGGAGGTGGTTGCTTTGTTTAAGAAGAGGTTGCATGCCTCAAAAAATATCAGGAATACCAAACGCAGTTTTTCTCCCCTGCATACACGAAGTGGAAAAACTCCAAAGATGTGACCCTATGCAATCAGTATTCATTCATGAGCCTTTCCAGTTCTGTGTGTTTCTGCTTGCTTGCTCAGCAAACGCCATGCAAGGAGGAAATAACAGTATGTGCCCTATATTTAAATTACTAGGGGCAAAGATTTCTGAAAAAGCAATTAGAAGTCATGTCCTGGAGAGCCCTGAGTAGATGAGGAGAACATAACTTTTTTACGCTTGCCAACCAATACTGCAAAACATAAAAGGTCAATAATATTCAAGCCTCAGAGTCGTAATTAGCTAATTGCAGTTCCCGCTTGCTTCAAGCAAAGATGCATAAAAAAGACAAAACACAAAATAAGAAATAAAATGATGTTATGAAGCAGTGGAATTAATTTGGGTTTTGAGGAGGAATTTTTAGTTACTTCACTGCAGTTTTGATGTGTCTTGCAAATCTCCTTCTGAACTCAATGGGATTTAAATAATGTAATAGAAATATTAAGATTTCAGTATCACTGCTTTTAAAGCTTTATTTCAAACAAAATAAACACCTGAAGACATTATTTTTTTATTAAAAAATATCAGGAAGAGATTTACTAAGCACTGTGGTTTGACATATGGATTCTGTTGAAAGATATTGGCACCCCCAGCAGCTCACAGAGATATTTTGACTGAGAGAAAATGAGAACATTTTGATTTTTCTACATTCAATGCCAGTATATGATACATCATGAAAGACTGTTTTTTAATGAATTCTAATTATTGAGATAATTCTTATAAGTTTAAGACTTTTAGACAATTTCATGTTGAAGATTATAAAAAAAAAATTATAAGTAACTGCTCTTGGATAGTGAAGAATCAGAAGTTGAAAGAACAAAGAAATGCCTGCAAGGTATTGCTTTGTGGAAATACTGTCATTTCCACATTAACAAAAGTTTTGTGGAAGATAGTGACAAAAAAATATATTTTTAAATCTAAATTTCATTTTTTGTCTTACTTATATTTATATTAAATATAATAATTTCATTAACATGAAATATACAGTTATTAAAGTACTGGCTTGATCTTTGAGCTACCTAGACATTTTTCAGCAATGCATATTTTCAGCAACAAAAGGTAACCTGAAGCATTTAAACTATCCTGAACTGGAACATCTGAATTCTAATACAAAAAAAAAAAAAAAAAAAAAAAATTCAGAACAAGACTTAGAATTGCCTTTTACAAGCTAAATCAGCACTTGGAATAATGAGAGTAGGTGTCTTACACTCTTTAGCTTATCAGATAAAGCACAGCTGTGTGCAGCTACATATACTTTTTCTCTCCATATACACACATTTTGCAATAATTTCACAAAGTACTTGAGCTGTAGAAGCTATATATGCTTCTGTAACAAAAGGCCTGTTTTCACAATCTTTGCAGTAAGTACCTTAAGTACTTGCTCCAGTATTAACTGAACACTAGCACTTGCTTTTGCATTCACAAATATGGATGTGAATATACAATTTATTCCCTGGTTTAAATGCTGTGCTTTCATTGACATCCCTCAGATAATATTCTACCAGTTCATATGGTCAGCCTTTGCTATATGGAAATGTCTGTATGTCTCAATCCCTGCCTATACAAATATAATGTACCTATACAAATAGGTGTACCAAGCTTGCTTCTGCAGTGCTCAACTCCTCATGCTCTTTCCTCCAGATTTTCTCTCATGCAGCACCTGTTGTTACCACTTCATAAGTTTGCCTCTGCTGTTATAAACAATTTTGCTTGAATAATTGAACCTGATGTATTTTTTTTTTTTATCAGTTAAAAAACAAGTAAAAAATTAAGTCATATGAACTATTTCATCATTTTGTATGGCAGTCATGATGCACACAGAATAGGAGTAAAAACACTGAGGCCACAGAAAGCCTCTAAACAGCTGTCCATAACCTATGCAAAACCTAGAAACTGTCATTACAATTTTTTTATTTCACTGCTGTCATTTAGTAATAAATCCTAGAGGTCTTGTTTCATTATTTGATAGATTTGAACAGACTAGTGGAATGACAACTGAAAATTAGAAACTCCAGGTTTTACTCCTACATCTTTTCACTTCCTTCACAATGTCCCAGCAAAATATATATAACTCAGTGCAGAAGTGAAACTTTACTACTGAAGGATCTGAGCAATCAAGATGCTGACCCCTAGGTCTCCAACGACAAGGCCAGCTGCAGATTTTCAGTGGTCATGGCAATGTCAGGACTGCTCAGAAGTCCAGTGACTGGGATGACCATCAAGCAGTTGCATTTCATTTAGATAAGCTGATATTAACTAAACACTCTGCTTTCTCAGGTACCTGTTCAACAATGTACCAAACCTTGTAAGGTACATGGTGTTCTGAAGCAAGACCCAGTCAATTATCTATATTTGACAGAAACCAGGATATCTCTTTCCATTAAAGGCAGAAGTTAGGCTAGATGACCTCAGTAGAGGATACCTCTGTAGGCATATTTATGTAAAAAAAGAGGATGTTTATGTAAAAACTTCCTAGCCAGTCTACCATTTTTATTAATGGTTTCTCTCACTGAAGGCACTTCAATCCTGACTGAGTTCACCCATTCCTTTGGGCAGGTCTTACTCCCAGGACAGAAGGATTCCAGATATGCCACTGCTGCTGGTACTGCACAGGGGGGAGAGACACCTCCTGCAATATTAACCTGAATCCTACACAACTGTGCCAGATCAGTTGTAATTGGGATTTTTCCTTGGCACATGTCTGTAAAGGAGATAAATTTAAAATTTTATGTGACCAGTGGAAAGATTTTGTCCCAGCATGGCCATCTCTACATCTCTCAGGCATCTCTGCCCAAGTGCCTGCAGAGCACTTAGGAAAAGAGTTGTCAGAGGCGCTGTAAGGTTGTAGACTGCAAGGAATGCTAAAAACTAGCTGCCTCGTGAGACACTGAGCAAGATAAAGAGAGCTCCAAGGCTCAGATTATAATGATATTACCCAGAATACACAAAATAAGTCCTTCATCAGAATCTTTGCATCATGTTCAATGTCATCCGAAAGTGTACAGAATTGTATTTTTCAACTGTATCATTAAAGTGAGAAAGTAATGTGAAACAGTCCAGCAGCTGTGTAGATGGCAGTGATTCTATGCAAAAGCAGTGGCACCTCTCAGAATTAAGAACATTTACTTTTCTGCCTGAGGATTTAGATAGGAAAGTGCACTCTACACATATTTGCCTTTTGAAGTGGTGATAGGAAGCTCATGAAGCTGATGCAACATAGGTAAGAATATGATTCATTGTTTTCCTTCTAGTCCAGTATCCAGAAACAGAGATAACTTTTCATGCTATCAGAAAGCTGTAGAGCAAAATAATTCTGCATCCTTATGGTGAGGATACTTGTACATATGTGCAGGTGATCATTTTCTCTTAAAGCATTCCCAGCAATAGTCCTGAGAAAGTAGGACCCACCTACTCAATGTCATAGTTACTAAACCACAAGGTAGACCATTCACCTTCTGAACCACAGGATTTCTCAACGACAGAAGCTGTATACAGTCTTCACTTGAAAAAGTACATTACTGGCATTTTCAAGGAGTTCTATCTAAATAGCTTCTTACAGGTATGTTTTGAATGCTCTCATTAGATGCTCTTAGAAGGCTTAGGCTTCGTTCCTCCTGGTTTGTGGATTTCATCATCAGAGAAGACATCTCATTGCTCACATCAAAGCAGCTCAGGCCAAGCAAAGAAAGTTGCCATCTTCCAGAGAACACACAGAAGGTGAAAATAAGATCCCCCACAAGTTTTTTGGCACTTGGAGGGATATAGTAAAAGAGATGGTTTTAGATGGGTTTTTGGATGTACATGCTTAAAGTCAATCTATGTTCTGTTTAAGAAATCCACATAATTATTTTGAGTAATTATGAGTCTCCTCCTTTCTTAAGCCATCTATTATTCTATGCATGAAATAACTTATTCACTGATTTTTCATTGCATATACTTGGAAAAATGCATTTGGGAAGTGTGACTCTTGAATTGTTTTTTCGTATGATAAAGAAAGCCTACAAATATTTTTGCAAAATGTCTGCTAGAAATTATAACAACACCTTATAGGAAATAAGTGTAATTTTACAAGAAAATACAATGAAGGATTTACTAGGAGTATTTTTTTTAAATAAATATGGAAATTAAAAATATGGATTGTCTGTTTGGCTTTACTATGTTACTGACTTTATGACTAGAAGAAAGTAACACCTTGCATAATGCAGAATAAATAAAACTATTTCTACTCTGAACAGTAATGACAGATTTTGATGTGTGTAATTTTATATTGCACAAATATTATTAGAATATATATAAATAAATCACAATTAAGAAACTTCTAACATTTTTATTTATAATAAATCAATGTAGTAATCTGTGTAATTTACCATGACTGAACATTGGATTTCAATCTGGATCTATTTTTACTTCCTATGTGTAGGTCTTAAACAAAAGATACTAGTTCCTAGCACTGCTATCTAGCTGTACTTCCATCAGTTTGATTATTTACTCCCTTACCTGCTCAAGGAGATCAAATCCCTGTATTGTGTGACCACAAAGAGATGCTACTGTATGCTCACCCTGCTAAATTAACTTTACTTCTTCCTCTAAGCAATGGATTATTCTGACCTGTAATTGAGAGGATCTTCAAGTGTAAACTTGAAGGTTTATCAGTATATGCAGGAGGTGCATCATGGATCTTGCTGAAGTTTCTGACTGTGCTGAAAGTACATGAAAGTAAGCTACAGTAAATGGTAGATCTTTATGCAGGCTTGAGTTACAAGACTGTCTTGTAACAAGACTGTTTTGTTGCCCTGTAATGAAGTTGATTTGATTGGATCTTTTGCAATATTTAATAGCTTAGTGCTGAAATGATAACCCAAACTGAATTTCTAAGTTTGATTTTAAATGTTTATTTAATTACTAAAAATGTTTCTAAATTTTGCAAAGTTTATGATTGTTTTAGTTCTATGCCAGAAATTGTCACAGAACTAAAACAATCAACATCCAACTAAAACAACAACTTCCAGCAATGTCAATTCATCTTTCTTCTTTCTTTCTGGCTAAGAGATTTTCTCTGATTTTCTAGATGACACTCTTAAACTGTGTAGTTGAGCTGAGGAAACCTAATCTATTTTTAAATGGCAAAAAATATGAAGATAAAAATCAAATTAACAAAAAAAGGTAGTTTTAACCTTCTGCGAGATATGTTACTGAAACTGAATTAAAAGCTCTTTGGTTTGATTTTTTTTTCTTTCTTCATATAAGTTTCTGCCTCTGTAGTTCTTCATAAGATTCAGAATAATGACACTTGCTCACTAATTTGTAATGTGTTGCTGTCTTCACCCACACTCTACTGCTATCAGCTTTGAAATGCAGTGTCATATATGGAAATTCAACCTGCTTATGAGTCACAAGCAAGAAGGCAAAAGAAGCACATTGCCGCATTACCTTCAATTTGGTGCAGACCAAGACTTAAAAATGAAACAGAGGTTGGCTCAAGTATCCTTTATTGATAGGTAGTTACTTCGATGTCCTCTTCATTTATGAGACATACTTGGAGGAACAAGAACTCTTCATTTATAAAAGGTGATCCGTAGATTACTCTGAAGGTGATTTTTTTATGCACTGTATTTGGTTGGCATTGGAAGGTGTGAGTAGTGGAGAGGCTATGGGGTGATTTCTGTTAGGGGTCCAGGACAGACCCACTGCTGGCTAAGACCAAGGTCTTCAGCAGCAGTGGGATAACACTTTTAAAAGCGGGGAAAGTTACTGCACAGGAATAATTGCAGCCAGAGACAGGACTGAGAACATGTGAGAGAAAAAGCCCTGTAGACAGCAAGGTCAGTGAATAAGGAAAGTAAGGAGGTGCTCCAGATACCAGGAACTGAGATTCCCCTGAAGCTCCTCGTGCAGCTCATGGTGAAGCAGCTGTGACATTCCAGCCCTTGTATGTCCATGGTGGAGAAGAGATCCACCTGCAGCCCCTGAAGGATCCCACACCAGAGCAGGTGGACGCCTAAAAGAACCCATGGGGAGAGTGGTCTCAAGCAGGCTTCTAGCAGGATCTGCTCCCTGCAGAATCTCGCGCTTTGAAGAGAGAAGCCCACACTGGAATATGTTTGCTGTCAGGAATTGTGACCCTGCAGAAGAGACTGGAGCAGGTCATGAAGAGCTGCAGCCTCTGGGGAGGACTCACAGTGGAAAAGTTTGTGCAGAACTGCGTCTACTGGGAGGGACCCCGTGATGGAGCAGAAGAGTGTGAGTCCTACCTCTGAGGAGGAAGAGTAGCAGAGACAATGTGCAACTGAGTACAATTGTCCTTCCCTCATCCCCTGTATCACTCGAGCAGAAGGCAGAGAAAATCAGGAGTAAAGTTGAACCCAGAAAGAATGGAGGTGTTAGGGGGGAATGTGTTTCAAGGATTTGGATATATCTCTTATTATCCTATAATAAATTCAACAAGTTTTGCCTGTGATAGTAATAAATGAATGATCTCTTGCAGTCCTTATCTCAATCCAGAGGCTTTCTGTTATATTTTTTCTCCCCTGTCCAGGGAACTTGGGAGTGACAGATCAGCTTTGGTGGGGTCCAGCCAGGGTCAATCCAACCCTTTTACACCTACATGACTTTATGTTTTATTCAGCTAATGCATAATACGTACTCCTTTTAATTCAGTATTTTATAAAGGACTTAATATCAAATTCACATAAAACAAGAAGTAGCTATCACTGCTTTGAATGACAACATATAGCAAGTAATTTGTTCTCCTGTAGCATTTGGGTGTGAGACATAATGAATCCTAAAGCTGTCCTAAGACTGTTGTTAAAGTGGTGTAACTAAGTATGAGGCAAGTCATAAGTATGAGGCAAGTCAAACATGTATCTGCTATAAAGCTTCAAGTTTGGACAACTTTCTGAAATGCCAGATCTGAACCCCTGTAACCACCTCTGCATTAGATTAGAGATCCTGGAATGTTCCTCTGATCTTGGAGTTACAACAAATACATTATGGTGCAGAGGGTTATAGCAGGATGATAGATTGCAGCATTTATCCTGCACATTAAATTTACTGATTATCTATGATCCAATGATATTCGGCTTCTGCCCATCTGTTACAAAGAGCTTGGGAGCTTCATTATTAGGCAATTGTTTCATAATTATTCTGAGAACATGTCTAATGTAAATTTTCTCATTTAAATTATATTATAATTTATTGAAGAAGTTTTTAATCTACTTGCTTTTTGCTTAATTGTTTTCAGCCAACATCTGCCATGTATGAAAAGCTAAAAATATATATGTAAAGTGTCATATGCATCAAGGTTCTTTGCAGTATTCAGTAAACACAGCAAATGTCCAGTAACAGTTGGTATCCACACAGAAAAAGGCACTAACCATATTGAATACCCTCTTCCAGCTGTTGAGGCAGAGATTTAAGCCTAGGGAGCTGTTTTCAAATGTATTTGGCTATTTTACCATCTGGTATTTACTGACTCTGGGTGCAGTGCTGCTTCTAGTCATGTGATTTGTACAAATCAAGTCTCTAGGAACTAATTCCAGAGGCATAGCTGGGATCAGTTATGTTAGTCAAATGGTGAGAATTTGAGGGTGTTCTTTAAACGAACCTGTACATATGAAATGCTCAAATTTAGCAGAAAGATTAAGGTTCCTTTGAGAGCTATCTTTTCTGAAATGAAAATAATTTTTTTACTTCCCTGTGAGACATTTGGCCTTCCTGCTTCAAAGGAAGACTTCTTATTGCATAAAGCTTTCAACTTTGGCTAAAAATTTGCTCTGTAAATGGAACTGTTCCCCATTTATTTAAAAGGAGTTTGCAAATTTCTTCAAATAAAGTCTTCCTGTCAAGAGTGAGAAGGTAGGAAGAAAACTGCTGAAGAATGTGAGGAAAGAATGCATATTAAATCTAACCTGACTATATATATGATGTTTTAGAAACCTTCAGTATTCCTCTAAAACAGGCAGTGGCTTAAATGACATAGAAAAAAAGTAAAATATATTGAAAAAACCAAGGGAAAGAACAACAAACAAACAAAAAAACAAAAAAACAACAACAAGGAACTTAAAAAATATCAAAAAGTCAAAAAATCTCAAAACAAACAAAGAAAAACCCCACCCCAACCAACCAAAGATATTAAAAATATTAGAACTATGAAAGGGTATGTGAAATCCATTTCTCTCTAAGTATAATGAGTACCTGAATACTTCAACATTTTCATCTGCTGAAGTTATTTCTGTTATACAAGATGTGGCAAAAAGCAGTGGAGGAAACAGATGAATGCTGGGTTAAAATAAGAAAGGCTAATATATTCCTGTAAGCAGTGTGAGATGGATATAAGTAGTTGGCTTTGGAGTGCAAACAGTACTTATAAATAAAATATTATATAACATTGAACTTAAAAATAGGAGCCAATTCAAAGCAATACTTAAGGTTGTATTTTCTGAAACCATCCAAGACAGAGCTGGCACTGCCAAATATATGTTAGTGAAGTTCATTAGAAAAGTGATAGAAAGTTGATCAATACTGAAAGGAAGGCTAGAAACTAGAAATTTTATAATTTGGCAGTAGGAAAAAGAATATAATTTTTTATTGTAGAAAAGGGAAATAGAAATATGTGTAAGGAATTAATGTCAGGATTGTTTCTAAACATAATTTGGCTAGTGCTAATTTTTTTGCTAGTACTACTCTTACTATTAGACACTGTTAAGAACAGAAAAAAATATCACCATATTTTCCTGGCACCAACTTACAACATTAGTACCAAACCCAAAAATGGCTGGTAGAAAAATTCTGAGAAGCTCACAGGACAACTTGGAGATAGGAATTGGGATATCTTCTGTGCACATGCATAGATTAAGTCATTGCACCCTTTACAAACCTTGATACATTCAGGATAAAATATAATTTTATATTGTGTCAAATTTCTTCAGTAATACCACTTGCTAAATTTAGACACATAAGCTGGGTTTTTGAGACTAAGTTTTGGTACCAGGGGGCAACAGGAGTGACTTTTGTGAGAAACTGCCAGAAGCTTTCCCCTTGTCCAACACAGCCAATAGGATCTGTATCCAAGAAGGACCTGCTGCTGTCCAAGGCTGAGCCAATCAGAAAGGGTAATAATGTCTCTGTGATAACATATTTAAGAAGAAGAAAAGAAGTTGCTGTGCAGACCTAATTGCAGGCAGAGAAGATAGGGGTGAGAACGTGTATGAACAGCTCTGCAGATGCCAAGGTCAGTGGAGAAGGAGGAGCAGGAGTTGCTTCAGGCATTGCATCTGAAATTCCCCTGCAGCCCAGGAAGGTCTATGGGAGTGAAGAGATCCATCTGCAGACCATGGAGGAGACTCACACCAGAGCAGGTGATGGCCAAAAGAAGGCTCTGAACCTGTGGGAAACCCATGCTGGACGAAGGTCCTGCTGGGACCTGTGGACCCATGGACTGGTGGTGAGGGGTGTCCACACTGGAGCAGGTTTCCTGGTAGGACTGGTGACCCCGTGCTGGAGTAGGCTGTGCCTGAAGGACTGCTCCCTGTGGAACAGTGACCCATGCTGGAGCAGCTTGTGAAGAACTGCTGTCTGTGGGATGGACTCATGCTGGAGAAGTTCATGGAGAACTGTCTCCTATGGGAGGGAGCCCACACCAGAGCAGGACATATGCTCCTCTCCTTGAGCAGTGGTAGATGATGTGTGATGAACTGACTGTAACCCCCATTCCCTGTCTCCCCATGCTGCTGGTGGAGAAGAAGCAGGGCTGAAAAGTAGAGACATGAGGAGAAGGCTATTTTTCAGCATTTATTTTGCTTATTGTTATCCTGTTGTGATTTTGATAGTAATAAACTCAGTTAATATTCCCAAACTGAGTTTGTTTCACCCATGACAGTATTTGGTGAGTGATCTCTCCTGCTTTTTATCTCAACTCAAATGAGCCTTTTGTTATTTTTTCTCTCCCCTGTCCACTTGCGATGGAGCAGCTTTGGTGGGTGCCTGGCATCCGGCCAGGGTCAGCCCATTACAGCTGTAAGACATCTATCTTGGTCATTTCTCTATATTAAACTAAAGAGGCTAAATCACTTAGTTATCATTTTCCACTAACATGGTTCCCCTAAAGTTGCTTTTTATTCTGCAGCCTGGGCATAAGAGTCCACTGCATAATTCAGTGTCCCAATAATGGCATTGATATTTTCTTGGGGAAAAATCCTTGCCAACACCCTGTATCTATTATTTCTCTGCTTCCAACATTCAATTAGTTATCTGAACAAGAGCAAACAGCTTAGAAGATAACAGATGCAATAAATGGTGCCAAGAGATCTCTCCCAAGCTGTACCAGATGAACGTGTTCTGGCTTGTTTTTCAGCC
Source organism: Sylvia borin (assembly GCA_014839755.1). Taxonomy (NCBI): domain Eukaryota; kingdom Metazoa; phylum Chordata; class Aves; order Passeriformes; family Sylviidae; genus Sylvia; species Sylvia borin. Next base: position 80,948,167 of record CM025957.1, read on the forward strand.
TTTTTGGTAAAGCTTACCCCAACAGACAAATTAAATGTTTAAGCTTTCTACAGTGCTTCTGAGAAATTCCATAGAAATATATATGGAATCAATTTCTAAAATAATGTTTAATCTGCTTGAAGACAAAACAGTAATGCAAATAATCTTTATTCTTAAAAAATACTAATGAAAATAATTGTATGGGGGTAGAATATTCCATTACCACTTACAAGCTACTATTTGATTCTGTCACCTTAAGAGATAAGTTATGGCCATTCTCTCAGCTGTTGCCAGGGTAGAGCTGAATTTATAGATATGTATGGACATGTGTCATTTATGGTCATGAGCATCATAACTTCTGAATAAACAGTATTTTGTTATTTGCTACACAAACACATTAGTTTGTACAGAACCACAAGTAAATCCCCTCTATACATATATAAGCACCTTCAAAACAAACTTCAACTGGAAACTTCATCGTCAAGAATAAAATTAATTTGTTGAAATTAAAGGGAGGAAAGAGTCATAAGCTAGTAATTTTCCAACAAATGAAATAATATTTTCCATTCAGATGTCTATCAATCTTGTAGGTTCCTACTGAGGGACTTCTATGACAATAGAAAGATTTGAATCGCAATTAGATTAGAATTGGGAATATGTATAGTTTGGACAGAAGGAAGTGTATTAGGTTTTACAAGTAAACTTTCTACATGGGTCATTAATATAACCTCAAGGCAAAGTTCTTTCTAGAATTGACAATGGCCTTTCTCATTGCAGAATTTCTGTGCATGCCTAATTGAAATATCTTTTTTATCACTCTGTCTGACATATCTATTATTAATAAGGCATGAAGGGAATACTGCCAGTTTATCAGAGTGATAACACTATTTAAAATCCTGTCCTAGCAGAAAATGAGAAGGAAATATGTACTAGTAAAGTACTGGATTTAGGATCCTATACAGAGTTAGCTCAAATTCAGCTGAAATATTTGGCATAAAAAATTGTGTCTCAAGCTCTTTTTAATAATAAGATTAATGGTATATATCCTCGTAGCCTAGAAGTCTCATTAGGTCCTGTAATGTTTTAAGGATGAAGCAAAAGTGTGTACTAAGACTTTATTTGTATTTCAGAGCAGTTGGAGGACTATATCTTTTTGGTCACCAAAACATACTTCTTTTTAGTATGAGGAAATAGAAGGGAAGGGCAAGGTATTGCATTGTTGTATAAACATGAACGACTGAGCATCAGATAGATTAAAAGTCAAATTCTGTGAAGCTCATAAACATGTGCGTAAGAAAATATTTTGAATGAAGCCCAAATAACTTTCTGACACTTGCCAAGATGAGCCTGAATATACAGAAACCAGGCATGTTTCAGTCCAGCATCTCTACTACAGAAATACTTTTCTTATACACATAAAGCAAGGACTACAGTAACCTAAAATTTGCACAAATAACTGAATCTCTATTAATAGCTTTTTGAAGTGTCTTGTGTTTAATAGCCGGGGCAAAGACATAGCACACATTAAATTTAGACACCAAACAGCCCCTATTTCTTCTACCGTGCACCACTCATTCCTTGCCTTCTCACTTGCGACTAGAATAGTCATCCCAGGCATAGCTTGGCAAAAAAAAACATTCTTCATGCAAACATACATATTCTGTCTCTCATTTTAAGATAACCCCACCTTTTCATCAGTGGATGTAAAAATAACCGGGAATTCTATTTGTGAGCCGCACTGAAAACCGATGCAGCAGCTTCCCCTGCTGGCTGCTGAGGAGACGAGCTCACAGCCAGCCCTGGCCATGCCTGCCCTCGTCCTGCCGCTGCGACACAGGTGACGAGAGGCAAGTCAAGGGCAGCTACAGAAGGTGAGTCACACGCCAGGATTTTTCCCACGGAATCAGTCTCTCAGTGAATACTGAGATACTTAGTACCTGTTTAAAGGGAAAATATATATATATATATATGCCAGTCGAAATGCTATTTAGATCTGCTCTGAGGAACTCTGTACAGTTGCAGTCATTTTAACATACAGGCTGCTTGCATGAACATTTTAGTCTGCCAGCACATGCCAGTGTATTTTACATAAGTGACTAGTAGTAACACAGCTGCTTTCTTCTTTTAGAGTCGAAGATATTCTGTGAAGGCAACTAAAAATGGCTGTATGAATTCCTGCGCTTTACTTCATCAATACAATCTTTCTAGCTCCTTTTCAGTGTAATTTTTTTATATCAAAGTATGTACATTCTACCAAAATTGAATGCTAGTTATGCACCACCACCTGCTGTATAACTTAGAAAGTATAATTGTACCCGCGTAAGGGTAAGTGTTGACATTGCTGTCCACAGGACAATACCCTCTCAACTATTCTGTCTTCTGTAATAAAGCATGCAGCAAATCACCTGCAGGGCAAAAGATAATGGATACAATGGTGCCAATTGTTGTGGTCAAGACTTTCTCATTTAGCTTAACAGAAAACCACAGGACCTTATCAGCCCAAAGGAATGGCATTTTATAGTATCTCACTCAAGGTCAGGTCCAGCATTTCAGATAGACTGGGGAAATTCAGCTGCTATGAAATTTTTGAGGATTTGTGTAACCATATAATCAACTGTTTATTCCTAGTCACTAGGCTTGTAACTGATCATGATTATTCAAGAGGGTCATGCAATGGCCACTTTAATCAAATGATTACCAGAAAGCTTTTACTATCAAATTTTATGTGCATTAATATGTCTTTATGAACCCATTCACTTAAAGCTGAAGATGATGAGGAGGGAAATGACAGAGACAGTTATCTGAGTTTCCTGCTGTTGAAGTAAAATAAGAGAAAATTGCATTTTTCTATTTTTTTTTTTTGAAAATATCATTTTTACTTTACAGTGCTGAACTCCTCTGATGTCTTGTTGCTGGCAATACTATTTCAAAGCCACTTTGAAAGTAGGAAGGTCCTTGTATTCCCCTCCATCAGCCAAAAGCAATGAAGCATTAAAATTCTCTGCCCATTCTATTAATAGACTTGCAACTGAAGCAGAAGAAATTCAAGGACTTTTCTTTCCTGACACATTTTACAATATCTCTAAGCAACATAGCAGAAATCAAGGTACAAAGCTTACATGTCATTTCTGATGAACTAGGGCATTTATTTAAGCAGCTGAAAATTGATTACACTTATTTCCTAATTCCTTTGGTAATGTCTAAGTGTAGCATGGTCTCAAGCATTGTAGCACTTCCAGGGTGGCGCTGAGTATTCCATTCAATATTCAGTGCCAGAAAAATATTGCGAGAGCTATTTTCTGCAAAGCTAATGTGCTCATGTTCACACCTAAGTGAAGGGATTTTCTTCTGCAAGAACAAGCTGAGTCAAGTGTTAAGGTATGGATATGATCTCAGTATATAGCCTGTGAAAATAGAAATAATGGTGGCTTGCCAACAGAAAGTCTAGTGGAACAAATTTCCAGGGTTCTCTAGACATCTTTATCTGGAGATAATAAGGCCTATATTTCCCATCCATATAAATTAGATACAATTATTTTTTCTGGTGACACTGATTAACTATTTATATTAAAAAAAAAAATCCTGTAATATGAAGAATCTTCAATTAGGATGTCACTGTAATCTTCTATGCAACCAAATACTAGGGATATTTACCCCTGACACATTTACTTTTCCCAAGAGTTAAATCAATATCTGCATTTGCTCTCAGATCTTAAGCATGTAAGTGTTTTTTTATCAGGCAGGCTGATAGGCTAACTCTTTCTAGTTAGACATGTCTTAGATACAAATAGATTTTAGGGCAACTCTTTGGGTGACTCCAGAGATTCTCATCAATTTCCCAAAGGTTTGAAAAGCTATTCTTTTGTTAGTGATGTTAAAGATAAAATGCCAGATGAATACCCAATTTTGAAACTGGAGTAAGTAAGCACATTAATATTTAGGCCAGGATGATCCATCTTTCTGCAAAAATACTGTTTCTAGTAATTTGAATGAAATTTGTAGGAATTAATACAGTTGCTGGAGGAAATCACTTGGAGAAGGTATCAAGAGACCTCTTTATAAACATGGTTAAATCCCAGCTAATATTTCAATATCTCTGTAAATACTGTTTCTTAACAACAATCCATTCTAATTACACAACAAAGCAGTCCTCCCACAGTGCTACATAATATATGATAAGCTGACATTTAATTGAATTCAAATCAGGACCTTTTTTCTTGATGGCTCCTTTTAATACATTGTTTTCCTTAAGAATCTAGGCAAAAGTAAACATTTAAGATAAATGAAGTTCTGCAAGGTCTCTAGAAAGTATTCAAATTAAATCCTAGTCACAGCAATATCCTTGCAATGATGACATAGATAGCTTTGTACTTTTTTTTTCCTTTTTCATGTTGGAAAATGATCCCTCCACTTGGTATCAGAAAAGAAAGTACAGAGTATATTAGTACTTTTTTTTTTTTTTTCTTAAACAGCAACTACACGTAAATACCTTAAGTGGGATCTCTGTTTTCAATTAAGAAAATTTACCTGTGTCAATAAAAAGAACCAAATTGCACAGCACACTACCATTTCACCTGCAACCAAGGACCCTTGGCAGCTGGGGTCAGCCTTTAAACAAAAAGTATGACCTCTTGTTGCTCAAGACAACAATGAACACTTTAGGAACTTGGCAGTGACACTCTGTGGATTTAACCAAAGACAAAATTGAACCCCGGAGGGATAGAATGAGCTTATGGGATTTAATTCCTATTGAAATTAATGAATGTTTGCGACTGAAACCTTAGGTCAAATTTGAAATGTTCAATCACAATGCATGCACCAAATAGGAATGAGGAGAGGAGAGGAGAGGAGAGGAGAGGAGAGGAGAGGAGAGGAGAGGAGAGGAGAGGAGAGGAGAGGAGAGGAGAGGAGAGGAGAGGAGAGGAGAGGAGAGGAGAGGAGAGGAGAGGAGAGGAGAGGAGAGGAGAGGAGAGGAGAGGAGAGGAGAGGAGAGGAGAGGAGAGGAGAGGAGAGGAGAGGAGAGGAGAGGAGAGGAGAGGAGAGGAGAGGAGAGGAGAGGAGAGGAGAGGCTCCATTTCAGTGACCTGTATTTGGTCTAGCAGATACTTTCTCACTTATATGCATAGGGCAATTAGTCTGATTGAGACAGGAAAAACACGAAAACATAAAACAACCAACCAAACCAAACAAACAAACCCACCCAAAACAAACAAACAACAAAAAACAGGCAGAAAACTCCAGAACCTCACTACTGCTTCTAGAAGGGGAAAATAAGCACTATTTTAAGCTGAAATCTCAATATATTAATTTACTAGACTGCATTTATTTCTTAGTAGGCTAGTCTCTGAAGGTCCTCTCTCATTTTGATAATTTTGGAACTCATCAGATATAAAATTATCTTTGCAAGAGTTGGAGTTGCGTAAATTTCTAGGTACACTCAATTTTAAGAGTCTCAGCATTTACAACTCTCCACCTCTTAGAGCTAAGGAAGGTAATTCATATCTCAAGCGGGTTCTCTCTCCTGTCTTGTCCTGCTCTCACCTCCCTTTTCCTTTAGCAGTTGCAGTGTCTCTAACACAAAAAATTAGTAAAAGTTGCTATAAAATTGCAAGAACTGTGTAACTACAAACTCATTCCTGTACCACTTGTAGGAAGACAAATATTTTCTCACTAGAGATTTCATGCCTATAAAAGAACTCAAGGAGTTGAAAGGTAATAATGATTACTTTTTTTATGTTTGTTTGGGTTTTTTTTTTGTTTTTGTTTTTGTTGTTGTTGTTGTTGTTGTTGTTGTTGTTGTTGTTGTTTCCTAATGAAAAATATTTAATTTTAGCCTTATAGTGATCACCAAATGAAGAAAAAAATTAAAAGTTAAGAATTACAAAGCTCAGTCTAATATCAGAAAAATATTTATCTGCTAGTCCTTGCAAAGAACAAATGATTCTTACTTTTTTTGAGAAAAAAATATTTCTCTCACTCTTTTTCTACCTTTAGAAAGCGTTAATAATCCTTCTCCAAGTTTTCCTCTTCCTTAAATGAGATGCTGGATTCTGGACATGGAAGTATCCTTGTCTTTCTATATCTCCATCTCCCTTTTTTTCCCCACCTGGGAAATCTTGCTCATTTAAAACTCATAAGCACTGTGTGCTTTGTGCACAGAAGTCAAATTACCTGGGCAACATTATTTACTCTCACTTTTCATGTGAAAGAGCTCCTTACCTTTGTGAAGCAGAAGATACTACTGAACACAAGTCCTCCTTTTTGACTGTCATTTGATCATACAGACACAAGTAAGTGTAAGAGATAATTATTTTCTCCAGGATCTTCTATGAGAATTTAGAACTCAAAGTACAAACCAAGCAAACCTGAGTCTGATTCCATATTTGCACATAAAATTTTCAGAAAAAGGCTTACACTAAAGTGTATGAACAATAAAAGTGCTCTAACCACTTCCATTTTCCATGTATTTTGCTCTTGCTATCTGCCTTTTTAACTTGAGCATCGAACATTTGGAAACAATTCTGTACCAACTTGTATCTACCCAGTCCTATTGATCAAAATTATATCACTGTACCTCCAGCTGTTAATAAAACAAATGCAATGTAAAAAGAATTTAGACTTCATAATTTTTCAAAGAAATAGTATTGTGAAATTTAATGTGCCGTAAAATTTGGAATGATTTTGCTTATTTAACCTGTAAGAAGGGAATTCTGCAAAAGTTGCAGCAAATATACTTGTACAGCATGTCGTGGGAAAGAGTGGAAAATGCTTTATTCATGAGATCCTATTAGAACCCTTGCTTCTTAAAGCATTAGTGTCTCAAAAGGGTTTACAGTAGTTGTTACTGAAAAATAACCCTTCCCTCCCATCAAAAGAACTAAGAATTGAGAAATGTAAACAAAAGCTTCTACTCGCTCTGAGGGGAGTACTTGAGCATATATTTAAACACCCTCCAAAGTTTCCTGGAATTGTGTAAAAAAGATAAAGTACACTGTGGTAATACAGCAAACTACTTTAAGGAACATGATACTGTGAGACATATTTCAGTTGTATTAGCCATGGTAGTTAAAGCTGTATACCAAATTCAACAGAGCTGTAGTTGATGAAGAACCAGAGAGAAAGAACAAAGCATCTAAACGATAGTATTATTCTATCTCTAACTCACACAGACTTTTCTTGTCCAGTCTTGTATATGCTGTAGTTGGACCTGATGATCACAAAATTGGCAGTTCCACTGCGGTCCACTCCAAGTTTCACAGCCTGGGCAAAACCCTTGAAAGGCAGTGGGTGTAATGGGCATAAAACTATCACTTAATTTCTTCTGCATGAACCAGAGAAGCCTGGAAGGCCTATCACTTAGAATTATATTTGGCACTGGAAGAAAACTGAGAAAAGTGTTTCTTTAGTTTTATTAAGAAAAAATTGTGTGAAACTTTTGCAGACTTTTTAAAACCTGTCTCCAGGTCTAAGAAAATCCAAAGGCAGTTCATAAACAAAATTTTTCTGAAATCCCTTCGCTACACTTGTGTTAAAGACTTTTTTTTTTTTTTTAATTGGTTGGTAGGGTTTTGTAAAATTTTTCAAATTCTTCTTATACTGATGTTATAAAACACTCATGGTTTTTGACCCTTATTTTCAGGTATCTGTGTCTTGCATTACTGCATATCCCAACTTAGGGCTCTGTGCACTCTCTTATTCCCCGTGTTTACCTTGCTTCTCATTTAAATTTAAATGTCAGGCTGTTAACCCATATGGGCAGAAGGACACTCTGAGAAATAGAGAAACAGATTTTGTCATAATAGAGACCATTATTGGGTGCCTTCAATGAGCTATTTCACCTACAGAAAAAATTCTGAAAACTTTGGTTCTGCTAAACAGATGAGAGATTTTTATGCTTAAAAGGGACTTTTAAACTTTATTTATATATTTTTTTTTACTTTCACTTTTATATTAATCCCATGTCTGATACTAGTTTCTAGTTTTTCTGATACCTAAAGCCAGAAGAATATACCACAGCCTCTTGAAAATATACATAACTGCACTGGACAGTATAAGATAGGTCTCAATAGAGCTTCTTCTAGTAGAGAGGAAATATGTACTCTCAGTTGTCCTGCCAGCTCAGCTACCTCATCTTCCTGAAAATGCACAAAAAGTTAAGCAAACACAGACGCATTTTGTGTTCAGTGAAACTGCCCTGACATAACGAATTTTGAAGGCATAGTCACACTGTGTAGAGCATATGCTTTCTTTACCCACAGCTTTGACATCTTGGAAGAACAACTGGGTGCTACTCATGGTGGTAGACAAGAACCAGCACACCCTGCCATAGCGATAGCTTGACCACACATCACTGGTAGCAGTTCTTGTAGCAAAGGCAGGAGAAGTGTAATTGTATTTTACCTGCTGCTAAGCCTACTGCTCCAGTTCAAATTCACAAACATCTGTGGCTTAAGTTTAGATACTGAACAGACAATTTGAAATGGCTCAGGAACAATCTTTTGCTCCTTCTGTGTTAAAGGTAATAATTTTCAAAAGTGAGGCAGGCCAGACAATGGGAAACCATAACATCTCTAACTCTGGCAGCAAGATTTACTGGAGCATGGTCTGTATTTCTGGCAGCCTCAGTCAGAAGAGGTAAACTCAACATACTTGTACCGTGACATCCTGAAACACCTGAACACGCAGAGCTGATGAGTTGTCACTCTGTCTTTTGCTCACCTCAGTAAAATGGGAGGAAAGGATGTCCTTTTCATGAGGACATAAAAGAATTTCCTCATATTTCAAAAAGAGGTCTTGAGAGAATTCAGAAATGAGCTTAAATATACAGTGGTTGCAAAAATGCATTTTATGTATCAGTTTAAATAAATATAGTTAATTGCTGTTCTGACCTGTTATATATTACAGCCTAAGCATTAAGTTTCACCTCAGGTACAGTTTTAAAAGATTTTTATAGGCCTTCCTATCTGCATGGGAATTAAATTTCACAGTAATCATATGGAACACACATCCACAAAAATATGCTAAGTACAGATAAAAATTTCTGTTTCCTAAACTTTACTGTAGAATTAAGATACAACAAAATAACAATTTATGACAAATCTAAAAATGACAATTATGAAAGATCTACCTCTTGGACTAGACCAGGAACTAGTTTCCCAATAAAAGAATAGAACCATTCATTAAGAGAGGGAAGAAAAGCAATTGTTGACAGTCAACAGGGAAATCAAATTAGACCAACACATTATTTAAATATTTTGATTTAAAAGCAGAGCTGTTAATGAGCTACCAGGACCTATAATTATCTGTGTGCCCAATTTCAGCAGCAAAAGGAAAATCTTACAATAGATTAGAAAGAAAGCAGCCCACACAAACCAGACGAAAAACTTTAAATGTCAAAATATTGGTATTTGTTCAGCTTCTGGGTGGCGTTTTGCAGTAGAAAGATTGTTTTGCTGTTTTGCTCCTGTTGATCTACCAGCTGTACAACAAAAGATTCTCTGAAGCTAAGCTACAGTTCCCCAGAAATAATACAAGGATCAGTCCTGCAATGATCAATTATATATAACAGTGAGAGCAATTTTGCAGAGATTTTTGGGGAGTTTGTGGGAAAGTTTCTTGCACAGCTCCTGCATAGACTGAATGGAATGTCAGAGAGAACAAGGGGTAATTTCAAGATTGCAAGAATGCTGTGTCCCAAAAAGAGATCAAGTTTCAGTGCGAATATCTTGCTGAATACAAGGATGAGAAGTAAAATGTATCTACAACAAAAAATGTAGCAGTGATATGCTCATGAAGCTGCCTGTGATTCTTATAAATATACCCTTGTCCCCTATTGTAAGGAACCATAATGATACAATCTAATTGTCAGAAAGACAGGATTTTGTGAACTAATTGCAAGTAATGTACCTGGAACTTCAACTATTAAAAGGGCAAAAACTGAATAAAATAGATACAAATAAAACAGGATCCCAAGAGATTAAATTAACAGTTTCAAGTACGCATATCTCATCACGGCACTGGTAATAGCTAATATACCTGTGTCATTATAACACTGTAAATTTAGATGCCTGTGACACCAATAATTAGGTGGTGATATTACTGCATTGCTGCATCCTCTATAGCAATAACAGTGCTGTGCCTCACTCTGCATGGTTCAGTGCATTCAGCTTAGTCTTCTCACCTCCCTTTTACTTTGTCAGGCTCCAGTATTCACAACCTGTGTCCAAAACAGCAGCAATAATATTGATACTTGGTTTGCCTCTGTGATGGGGAGGTGGAAAATTTACAAGAAGACTGTGTTTTAACCCCACACAACCTGTGGTGCTTTTAACTTGCAGGAAAATGTCAGAACAGAGGCCATGTAGATCTCAGAAGAGTAACAAAGAGATAGTTATCTGAAGGTAGATGCACTTGAAATCACAATGAGGCCTGTGCATGTTCAGTGTTAGTTTTGCTATTGCCTCTTCCAGAGAAGTAGAAGCTCTGTCCCTTTAACCATTACAAGATGGTTATTCGTAAAGAGAGAGAGACTTGACCTCCACAGCAGCACTGTGAAATCCCTCTGATGCCTTGTCAGAAAGGTTTAACAGCATTGCAGTACAGGTGATACTGTAACAATTTACTTTTTGTTAGCAGTAACTCAAAAGGCTCAGAGGATTTGAACTGTCACACGAAGTAACCATATCCCAAAGCTAACAGATTAATGCCCCATTAAAGCTTTAGACTTTTCTTCAGTCAGACATTTTCTTTAGGGATGGAGGTTTAATACAGCAGTTCAAAAAATATTCTGTAAGCTAGGGGAGGGAAAAAATTCATGCATCACACAAAGTTTGCTAAAAGTAGTGAGATCCACATTGTCCATAAACCAATGTTTCTAGATCAGCTGGAGAGTTTTATCGACATTGTAACAAAGATGTAGACATACCTTAGTTTACTACACTTTTGGAGCAAGTGGAAGACAGACAAAGGCAAAGAAGAGACTCAAACATGCTCCACAGCTATTCTGCCTGATTCTGAAATCTCAGCAATAGAGATAATTGTTGAACAGCTGAGTTCTCAGGAAAGCTAACTTAGAAAGCATTCATTCATTATGACCCTGTCCACTCATTTGTCTTGAAGTCAAACCATCTGGCTGGGATGATAATTTTTGCTATAGTTGAAAGAAAATTCCCTTATGTACTTTGCCTATGAAATGGTCATTTGTTACAGGCCATTGTCCGTCTGTGACAATTACTATCAAATCTTCATCTGAGACACATAAGTGTATTATGTGCTAGTGCAAGACCATGTGGGACCCCTGGTGAAGAAAATAGCTTTCCTCTCCCTTATTTTCTCAAGATTATGACAATAAAATTGTGTAAAATCCATTATTATGGTAGTGAAAATGTTGTTTCATCAAGTGATGAGCATCGTGTTAAATTTACAAAAGTGAACATTTTCTCTCTGTTCTTTCTAATTGGACAAACAAATTTTCTTATGGCTTCTAACATTAAAAAAAATGTAGACTCCTTTACTGGCTTGTAGAGTCAAGCAAAATTCATAGGAAAGTAAAGTACTCAGATCTTGGTGGTGCTTGAACACTAAGAGTTCTATTATTGACTTTAATACAATCAACAGGATCTAGAAATTAGTATAAAAAGCACACGCGGGATTCTTGTGCTTGTTCTGAATTCTTTATGCCAGGTGAAAGTAAAGCACCTAAAGCATGATGTTTAGTAAAGCATCTAAAATACAGTAATGTACAATCACTACCAATAAGAATCTTGTAAACACCCTCCTGAAAATTCTATATGCATTCAAAAGATAGTTCCCAATGCACAATATTTCTTAGTGTTCCCTTGTGGTGCAGTCTGGCTTCCTTGAAATAACTTCCATTTCTTGAAAGTTTTTTTGCATGCTGTAGATGTCACAGAACTTTGGAGAATTTCTCACTATAGCTTCCCACTGGACAAATGAGTAGATATTCCCATGAGTAGTGTTGGACTCCTCCAGTCTCTGAAATAGGTTTTGCTTTCTAGTGGGAAAGATTACAGATAGCAAAGCTTTTGTTATGTTACATATTCAGCACAGGCCTTTTCAGAAAACGTCAAGCTACTTCAAATTGGATTTTTCAACAGCAAATTTAACATTGACATGAACATGATAAATAGAAATAATCAGACAGGAGAAAATGCTGTTTCACTGAAGCTGAAACATTCTGACACATCAGTTTTGATAAAGTTTTTGTCAGAAGGAGGGGAAAAATATTATTTGTTAAATTCTTAAGCATTGGTGTAATAACCTGTTTTGAGGAGTCCTGCAGAAATCTAGCATTGTGATCCCTCAATGACATTAACAGGCAACAGAAATGAGAAACTTGGTTCACTAGGAAATGGACCACAGCCTCAGAATCTTCTATACCTAATTCTATGGGGAAAATTAAGCCCCAGGAAGTCCCTTTGACAAAGGCTTACTTCATACCATTTTCTAAAGAGTTATTGGTTTTTATTGACTTTGAATAAAACCTGACATAACTTCCATCTCATCAGAAGCCCCAAGTCACTTCTTTGTGTGAATGTTTAATAATAGTCCTTCACTCATAAGATCAGTTTTGTTCTGTTATTTTTGAAATTACTTACTAAATATAAGACATTCAAACATTTCTAGCACACCAGATGATTGCCATTACCATTATGACTGGCCAGTCTTCATCCATTATCCTCAGAGTTCAGAAGGGTATGATTCTTTCCCAAGATGAGAAATTGTAAACAATATTTACAGACCACAGTATTTTTTTAAACACATATAACCCTGAAAATAAAATCATTGAAAAGCAGTGAGAATTTAAAGCTCATCAAGCTGTTTCTTGCAAGTTGTTCCTAGAATTTGGGCTCACACTATCTGCTTTGAGCTGCCTAAGTATGAGGTATCTTGTTATTGTTGTAGACTTCTGTATTGTCTAAGAAGTTTGTTACATCCAAAAGATAATTTTACCCATTTTAAAACAATTTACTAGGCTGTGGTTCATTAGGGTAAGCCAAAAAGGATTTGAGGCATTTATTGCCATTTAATGGCACCCATCTAGAACTAATTTGAAGCTGAAATTAAAAAATCAAACTAAATGTTTGAAAAGCGTATGTATGCCAGATTTTGCACTCTATAGAAGGCAGCTACAATTTGGACATCAGTTTCTCAGCACCAGCATTTATGCTGCAAATCTACTTCTGCTTGTCCACACTACTACTGCTGGGGTAGTCATAGTCAGAGACTTAGAACCTCTTTCCATTTCCAGATAATGTTTGTGACCTGTTGGCATCCTGGTATTTAATGAAAAAACAAAAACAAAAACAAAAACATAAACAAAACAAAACAAACAAACCAAACCAAGCCAAAACAAACCAAAACAAACCAAAACAAAACAAAAAAAAAGATCATGTAATGAAGTGTGGGCTGGTCACAGAGTATAGGGAGTATCCCCAGAGAAGCAAAAACAAAAAGGTGAAGTTGTAGCACACATCTGCTCTCCAGTTAGGGTGCAGACAGTCATTTGCAGGCTCACTTTTCGACACAATCACTTCCACAAAAGAACGATACAAAACATGCATTACAAACAAAGTGTTTGCATTATAGAAACAAAAATAGAGGAATTCATATTAAGTACTTGCATATGAAAAGATGCTTACAGAAAACCAAATGCATAAAAACCGTGAACATGGTTTTAATTTATGATCATGCCCACAGTGTCCCTACCCATGGCAGGTGGAGTAGGAACCAGATGATTTTCAAGAATCCTTCCAACCCAAATAATACTATATCATATAATTCCCACTTGCCTCATCCTGAAAATTTTCAGTTTCTGGTACACCTCAACACTCATGTTTACACAGTGCCTAATTCAGTGGGATGATGAGCGCCAGCTGAGGGAGCAGTCACAGCTACTACTGATTCCTCTGCGAAGGGCCACGGTTCAGCTGCTTGGAGGAAAAGGCTCACACACTGTACAGCCACTGCCCCAAGTTTCAACAGGAGTGGCAGAGACCTGCTGGGCAGCATTGTAATGTCACCACCTGCCTTGCACTAAGGAAACTGCATAGGAAATTAACTTGGGCTGAAAGCAAGCATTAGAAGCAATATTGCCAAATTACCTTCCAGTTCTGATCATATCTCTAAGTTTAGTCTTAGGCCATGGCACTAAAAAATATTATTTCTTGCATTATAGCTTAAAATCAATAATTATGCCAATCATAATTAAGTTTCTTACACTTCCAGTTTTAAATTGGAGCGGAAAAACAAGGCAGCTTCTATACATTTTACTGCATACAACACAAGGAGAATTTTAATTTTTAAAATGTGAATTTTTTAAAAAAAAACTTTTTAAGTTTAAAGCATGTGCTAATTTTCACTTTTCCAATCAAATGAATACAAAATTGTATGTGCAAGAATGATACAGTGAAATTATTAAGAAGCTCTGATTCACTTTTTTTTAATCAAGAAAAAAAAGTAAACTAGAAATGCTTTGAAGTATTCTACCTCATCTATTATTTTACAGGTTAAACGTTTATTACATTTACAAATGATTTACTGCTGAATTTTTCCCTAAGGTGTTTGCAAATTCGATGTCACTATGAAAGATTAATGTGTGTTTAAGCAAACCAGAATAGCCTAATTTAATTACTTAGGACAATTCTTAAATAATTCTTTACTGACTGCTCAGCAATTAGATGCATTGCCTTAAGAAATATAGACTTAACATGTGGCGTGGTGAATCTCATTTGACAAGAAGACATTTATTTTCATTTCTTTATCATTTTCTTCTAAAAGCTTCAGGTGCACAGTACAGTTTGTTTCAGGGAGATTTAGGTGGGCTGAGGGGTGAAGCACAACTGCATATCTGATGTAAGCAATTACTGAAATGAGAGGACAGAACGCTGAGGCTGGCAAACATAATGGTGAGTTGACCTGCATGTGGGGTAGACCCTGAGGTCCTGGCAGGGCAACGTGGAGGCCAGGGGCTCCCTGAGCATTAGGGGCTGCCAGGTGGGTGATGCCAGGGCCTGGCTGTCAGGGCCAGGGCAGCTGGGGGGTCCTGAGGGAGCCCCAGCCCTGGGTGTCATCCCTGGAGCCAGGGATGGACCAAAGCCAGGACAGGGTCTTGTAGGACAGCCTAGTTTGGGGGACCCATGGTCGGCCAGATAGGGACATGGGGACCTGGAGTTGGGCCCCACTGTGGCATCATTGAGGCAGGGGCTGCTGGCCCCTTGGACCTGACTGGGGCACAGCCACCATGGGAGGAGCTGCAGACACTGGGCAAGAACAGTTCAGGACAGTTTTGGTTATAATTGTAAGAATTCAGATGCAAAAAGTGATTTTTTTTCTCATCTAACTTCCCACATGTACAATATAGATGGAAACGCCCTTTACAGACGGTAGAAAGATGTGTTGAGACACTATTACATATTCATTAAACTGTTCTGATAATTAAAGAGTCTCTGTTTTCGGCCAAAGTCTGCACCATAAAAATGACTAGATAAATATTTAATTAAAATAACATTTTTCCTCAGCAAATGACATTTTACTGCCTCCTGATCAAGAAATCAAATTACTGTTTTGTCGCCTATTCAAAGGGCACAAATTGTTAGATCTATTTATCCATCAATTAATGTACATTGATACAATTCATGGTTCTCTCAGTATGAACAGTTTCAACATATTCTCCAATGAAATACAAAATCAGGCTTCATTTAGTACTTGTGCTATATTTTGTTCACCACATCTATTTATTTATATCTGGAAATTTTATGTCTTCTATGTTCAAATATTTTTCACATGCTGTGTAGGGAACTTTCTGTTCCATCTGAGCTCAATTCTGAATGTATTATTGATTTCAGTTGCACAAAATCTTGCCTATTGCTTGTCTCGGAGGTTTTTTCTTCCCCCCTCCAACAGGATATTTTATGCAGTCCAGAGGAGCTGTAGCATTCTGGTTTTTATTTAATCAAAAGTTCAGCAGTTTGTCAAATCCATATGGTGCAGATAATCTAAAGCCCTAACAATATTAGATAGAATACAAAGAATATCAAAGTAACTAGGAATGGGAACAATAATTTTTCAAGGCTTTTGATATATCTGCCATGCAAGAAAGGGTTATGAGGATCAGAAAGTGATGGCTCAATTAGTTTTATCTCCTGGGACACAGAAACAACTGGAGAAAATTACATTGTAGTATCAGAAGTTTTGTTGTTGGGTGTTTGTTTGTTTGTTTTTAAATGTATGCAGTAAAATAGTTTATATGCATGTGAAAATCTGATATGTGCACTCAGATTTTTTTCTGTTATTTCTCCATTTCTGCATCTAATTTATTGAATGCCTCCATTATGAAAATTTTTATACACTGAGTGTATCAAAGCTCCGTCTCATCAGCTGCTCTTTCACGTATTGGCCATCCAGAAAGATACAGCTGTCATCTGCTGGTCTGACATATGCCAAAAAATCAAGGTGAGCAAGAGAAATAGTGATGTGTTGCTGACAGAAGATATTAATTGAAAAATGTAGGGAGGTCATTTGATTTGCAAGTACTCACAATATACTCAATTTTATCTATGTATTTTCAAGGTGCTCATCAGAACTCCTTTCTCTGGCAAGCCCCTCTACTCCAGCTAAGTTGTAGAAAGATTGCTGTGAGAAGAAAAATGTCTTGTAAATATTTCTACCAGATAGATCTTTCTTCAGCTTATAGCTACTGGTTCAGGGGAAACATACTTGTTTCCCTTGAAACATATATACAGTGTACTTCCAGACAAGTAGCAACTTTCTGTATAACTTTTTAAGAGTAAGAAAGTAGAGATTTCCAAAGCTGCAGAAAAAAAAAAAAAATACTCTGTGGTCTGTGGTGTGGATATACAAAAGATTTTAACTCAAGACTTAAATTAAAAAAAAAAAAAATTCTGAGAATTTTCTTTGAGCAATTGATTCACATTTTTCTGGTCTAGAACTATTAAGAAAAATGTAAAAAATACAATTGATCCTGTAAGATGTCAAGTCTATTAAAAGAACCACTAAACTCCCTCCTCTCCAAACAAACAACACCAAAAAATTAATCTTTTATTTCTGCCATCTCAAATAGTAGTAGTGTGAGGTTTGTAATAAGTGAACAATGGATAATTATCACTGTTCTGTAAGCATCTATAGGAGTATAAACACTAAAGGTCCATGCTTGCAACACAAATTGGCAATTTTTTAAAAAATGTGGAACTGCTTCTAATTCAAACAGCAGACATTTTTGTATATTATTAACAGGTCTAGCCTTGGTCATTATTTTATGCTGGCAATACTTCCTTTCAAATAGGAAAAGTGAAAAAAAGCCTAGGCCCAAAGAGATATGAGTCAGAAGAGTCCTTGCTAATAAAATACAGGAAGTAGGTGTCTGGAGCAGTGGTACACTTCTCATCGCTCTCCAAGACTCAGCTTGGAGGGTAACAGTAATAACTGGAGAGAAGAAATAAAAGATTCATTTGACATTAATCAGCAAACTAAGAGACAACCAAGAATCACTTTGAAACTTTTGATGACTTAAAAATTTTACAGTGATGAAATAGATTGTCACTCAGACGTAAAACAATATGGATTTTTAATTTTTTTTTAGAGTGGTTTAGCCTACTTCCTTAATTTTAAGGAATAAATGGATATTTAAAGAGACCGAAGTTTTGTCAGGCATGTACTTGTTATATGATTCTGAGTTCCTGAGTAGTTTGGTACAAATTACTTGGGAATTATACTGGAGGTCTTCATCAGAAAAATACATCTATCTATTCTGCTTGAAGAGGCTAAGGGGCACATTATGAAATGGTTCAAAGATAGAAAAGATGCAGCCACTGAAGGGGGTAGGAGCATCCTACCCAGAAATGGACCCATCCATCCAGAGATGTAGACTAGAGCACATAAGCTCCAGTACCCAAAGGGTGTATGAAAAGAAACACTTTAAAAACTAACCTGTCTACACATTGTTATTTAAGCATGCACATTTCTCAGCGGTTAGTCATTAGCATGCAGTTACTAAAAGTGCAGGTGCTGACAGTAGTCAAGTTTGTTAATAGTGGTCTCAAAGAAAACTGTAGCCTGAAACCGTAATTGTATGGAAAGAAAATGAGTTAGGTTGAGTCCTGAGCAGGTTATTTATTACCAAATGATAAATTCCTTCTGTCCTAAGAACTAGTGGTCAATTGGCCCAAAAGGGTACTTTATCAGTGTAATATTTTGTCTGCAGTACAAAATAATCAATAAATGTGGCTCTGTTGCTATTTATACCTGTCATTAATAGGCAGGGATGGCCCTGTGGCCTGGAGATACCTCGGCGGGGCAGGTGGACGTGCCTGGAGGAAAGCTGCAGCCCATGGAGAGCCCATGCTGGAGCAAGCTCATCCCAAAGGACTGCAAGTCTTTGTGAATGTCCCAAACTGCAGCTGGGAAACAGCAGGAGGAGGAAGAAGCCTCAGAAAGGAGCTGTTAATGGACTGACTGTGGCCTCCCATACCCCGTCCCTCTCCAGGGCAGTGGCAGGAGAATAGAGGAAGGAGTCAGGGTTGGAAGAGTGAAGCTGAACCTGGGAAAAGGGGAAATGGGGGGGAAGTTATTCTAGCTTTTGTCTTTGTTTCTCACCATCCAACTCAATTTCAACTGTGACCTTTTTATCTTATTTTCTGCCCCTGTCCTTTTAGGAGAGGAAGTGAGAGAGTTGCTGGTAGCTAGCCATGGCAAACCCATCACAGAAACTAAATATGATAACCAAATCTAAATCAAATTACAATATTTCTTTTAACTCGTACCAGATTCAAAATGTAGTGTGTCAAATATAGCCAATTACAGGTTTTCTGTTAAAAAGTCTTTAGCCTTTTGTGTCGTTAAACTCAGGAGTAACTCCTCTCTAGCATTAAGCCGTATTTCGGATAGGATTCACAAGCAATCTGCATCAATTTTGCAGACAGTGTAACCAGATAATCCAACGTGACTCATACACATTGGACTTCTTAGCAACTGATTGAAATCTTCAAATTCTGCAACAGCAATCACAATATGCCAAGTAAGAGAGAGGAAACTGATAACCTACACCTTTCTTTCAAAAGCATAATGAAGCAGGACCCAACATGCTGTGCTGGAAGTCCATTATACCCCTTAGTGTAGGTTTAAAGAATTTTTTTAAACAGAATTATAGTTTCAAATAATTTTTTAAAACAGAATTATAGTTTCTTTAATCTATTGTACCAGCATTAACAATTGTATTTCTATTATGCTTTAGATTGCAGTACTAGGAACAGTGAAAATGGTTTCTTGGAGATTCTTTTGATCCCAGTAGTTTCTTACATTATCTCATGTTATTTCTATGGTCTGAATTGTTCTTCTGATTCAAAGCAGCATCAAGCACCCAGGTTTTGCACAGGTCCAACAGAAGGTCCTAAAAGAAGGCTCAGTATTATTAGCAGCAGCAGTGAAATCCACACAGCAGTCCATTAATTTGAGTTGAGGTAGAGCCTAGGGTTTCACAAGCGTGCTCTGTTACCTTAATGAACTGGGATAAATATCTTAAATATCTTAAATATCCTGGTGAGACTTGGTATTCTCTGATTTCAGGTTTGCACAGATTTCTGATGTAGCACAGTAGAGTGAAGCTTATGCAAACAGTCAAACTTCTAGGTGCAAGCCCTTACCTCCTGAAAAATCCTTCTGCAATAAGTAGTAAAACATCTCATTACAAATGGTGTATCTGATGAAGATGATCCTGCTGTGGTGTAATTCTGGTTTGTAGATTAAAATAGCACATCTTTCAATACTTTTAAAAGGTGAATTTTAGACCACTAATGGATGGTTATTTCTCCCCAAGAGCTCTCAATTTGCTGTCATATCCCCTGAAGTGAATTTTTACATACTCTCTCATGTCATCTGCCATCGGTGATTTTGTATCCTATTAGTTGTCCAAATATGCTTGCAACATTATTTTTCCTGTCATATTCCTTTTGCAGGTGACACACTGAGGGGCAACCTTTCAAAACTCCAGTGAGGAGCAGTGTAGTGAAAATATTTATCCACACTTACTTACTGTGGTCTGATTGGCATCTATCCTGAGTGTCTATTACACTGCATGAATTTAGACTTGAAACTTTTGAAATAATGCTGTAATCCTCTCCTGGGCTGTACTATTGCACTATTTCAAAAATAGTGTTCTATTATTTTTCTTTTAAGTTAACTTGCATTTTGACCAATGTTTCTGTTCTAGTATATTTACTGAGGAAACTCCTCACTGGTCATCAGTCAATTTATTCGTGAATTTATCACATTATCCTGTATACCATTTTGCAAACATCACAGTTAAATCCAGTGTTTATACTTCTGGTATGATCTTCTACTGATATTTTGTTTTTATAATGTCTTGATAGATTTTTTACATCTTCAGGAAAATCAAGGTATCTTTTGTATCTCATTTGCTGTGAAATATTATTTTATGACACCAACTGATGTCAGCTTACTGGGTTGTTTCCCCAAACTTTACCGTTCTAAGGATTTAATACTCACTATTTGTTTCCAGCAGAAATTTAGATTTCTCATTTTCCCTACACTTACCAGGATGCTTCCTCTATCTGTCAGAACAGCTGGCCCTTCTACTTCTCTCATGTCAGGTGTCATTGTTTCAATGCCATGCATAGGACTTAGCTTGTTTGCAAGTATCACTTTCTACATGAACAGCTCTGGGCTCATATCTCTTGATGAGTGCTGTGTCAGACAAAATTAGAACTGTGTTGTTAAACTCACCCTTTAAAGTATTTTTAAGATTCTGGCACTGTAAGTTTGTTGCTTTTTTTTTTTTCTCTGAGGGAGGAAGTAGGGAGGAGAAAGCACTGTGGGTGTCTCCAGACTTGTAAACCGTTGCTTCTAATAGGCCTTTTTAACTGTTCTGGAGTGTGGGAGGTAGATGGATGTTGCTGATGTTGTACCCTATATACAGAGCCTGGAGCTGGACTTTGATGCTCCTTTTAGGTTGCTTTCAACTCAGGATATTCTATAAGATTTATTTTTTTAAATATTTTTCTTTGCATCTTTCAGATATGATGCCTTTGAATTCCTGTCTTGTAAAAGCAGTTTCTTAATATCAGCAATATGTGATTATCCATCATAGTTTGCCTCAGTAGGTTTCACATTTCTCCCAGTTTTGTTGTGTTTTCTTTTTATTCTTTTTGTGAATAGCTTGTTCCTCACAAAAACATACCTAAAAGACCTTGAAAAGAATAACTATACTTTTTCCTTCTACTTAAAGAAGTTTTCGACTTATATACTATTCTTTTGTCCCTGTGTATATTAGAAAATGAGTGGCTTTGTAGACTGCAGGTCATTTATCTCTCTCAGGTATTGCAAAGTTTCAGCCCCATTAGCTTCTTCTGCCTATTCAAGCTTTCTGAGATTTGCACATTGATTTCAAAGTAGTCATCTTTCCTTTTTTAAATTCTGACCCCTTAGTTAGAGTTCACTTAAGCTGCTAAAAGAACTGAATATCCTGTTATTAATGATTTTAAAGCATGTTTTCAGCAGCTCAATTGCAAGTGCAAGAATTCTTCAATCACTTTATTTTATCTTGGGAAAAAAAAAGGCCATAATGAAACAGTGGAAAAAGCTGCAGCTGGTGCTGTAGTTTTACAGAAAAAACCAGCAAACCTATATAAGACACATGATGCATTTAGTATTTTGCTAATTGCTTTGTATCAAGTCTTCATTCATGATATCCATCACCACTACACTGCTGAACTCCATTTACCATGTCTACTAATATCAGCTGCAGATCTAGCCCCTTGATAAAGTAGTATAATTTATTTTTCTGGCTAAAATGATGTTTATAAAGACAATTTTGGAATAAACAATTTTATGTGGCCAAATATTCTGAAACATTATTGGCTCTAATTTAAGTTACTATTTTTTATTACTAAGTAAAAACATTTTTTTATGTAAAGGTTACATTAGTTTGGGATTTTAAAAACCAGATTAATGGAGCATCCTCAAAAAACTTGGTTTGGATTAAGTATTTTGCTTCTTAGAAGAAATTTGGAAAACTAGCCACAATTTTTTTCTAGGCAATATATTAAATAGAATATTCATAATTTCTTGATAAATTGAGAATTACTTTGATTATTCTAGCATAGCACAGAATAATTTTAATTGATTTTCTTATATTCTTCATTCAATCAAATTACAAAATACACATAAGAAAATAGATAATGTACAGATGTTTTTTTTGGTCAATATTAAAATCCACATATATATATGGGATTTCTAAGAGTTGCCATAATGTACAAAGGAAAGCAAGTTAGAATTTTAGGGTTAACAAAAGGAGGGAATTAACTACATCTCATTCCATCTATATCCACAATGAAGTGTTGTTGATATCTTTTTCAGGATAAGGCATTCCAGGAAAATCCCGTCTGAAATCCTTTACTATTTTAGAGAGAATATTCTGTCCTACTTAAATTTTGACAGAGGGCTACATTTCAATGCATTCTAGCAAGGTTCTAGGGGAGAGATTTGGTCCTCGAAGCCTGTCAGAGAGCCTGTAGGCTGAAACTGAGCACAAGTGAGTCTAATTCTATAGTAGCTTTCTTTTTTTTAAACAAGTCACCATTTCTTGGCTATTTTATTTCAAACTCTGTGTTTCTCTGTTGAATTATTCTGTAAATAAAACTGTAAAAAATCCAAACTCTGAATTTCAGCTATACTTGTACCTAACCTTGTGTTCTGAATCCAATTCTTCTTTTCTCTCCATTCCTATATTTCTTTAATCTGTCGTATCAAAGGAGTGGATATAATTTAGGTGTGGCCCAAGGTAATAAGAATCAGACACAGGAGAAACCTGAGACAGCAGCCTATGGTTAGTCTACATCCTTGGTAGTGCCTTGACTGAATGTTGTCTTTCTGAACATCTTTATTATTTCCCCATTTGTATTAACATGAGAAGTCCTGTTTAGCTTTTGATTACTCAGTGCGTTGGAGGTTCTTCCTTCCCAGAAATAGTCTGTTTTCCCATCCACGTTATCTCACTCACAGCACACTAACAACCCACAAGCTAAAGCCTCCCACTAGTTCTCTGAACAGCACCAAGATCTTACACAGTTCATATCTGGCCAGCACTCTGTTTTCAGTCAGTCATCCTCCAAATGACAAGCTCCTTGATTTCCTTTCTAAACATCCAGAAATAGCTCACTGCGGGACTCCCCTCCTGGCTCCTTCCCTGTTTGCCCCTAACTAAAGATTTGATTCTTTATGCTGAATAGCTCCTCATACTCTGCACTGTCCATTAATTATCTTTTGATTGACTCCCAGCTCTGCCAGCCACTCTCTCCTTTCACTCTTTCAGAACTTAACTTCAACTAAAATCAAATTCTACTTCATTAATGACTATCACTGTCTCACTGCAGAAAGCTTCTCAAAACTTTTGACTTCTCAAACTAGATCATGTGTACCTGTCTCTAATTAATTTCACTCCCATTTGAGAACTTGCCAAGTGGATATAGCACATTTCTATGAGTTACTGTGGCCACAAGCCATTATTTCAAATGCAAACAGTAATTTGCTTTACTATAGCCTTTAATTAGTATGCAATTAACCTGGATATGTCATCACTACATAGCTATTATTATTAATTATTCTATGCTAGCCAGGGCAGCTGGTTTTCTCTTATGTTTCCTCAAATACCATTAACAGTAGATTTCTGAGCACTTCAAAAAGCCAGACTGTGCCCAGATTGTTAATGTTCTCTGACCTTTGGGGAAGCCTAATTAGAATTGCTGGGGAATTTCAAATGGAAATAAAGACCATAGCAATTTATAATTAGGCTTAAGCATTTGGCTCCAGAAAGGGTTCAAAGTAAGTTAGACTTCCTTGGTGGTTTACCATGCATTTAAACAAAATATTCTGTACATTGAAGATAAACCTGTTAGAATATGATATGTAATGAACAAAATTAGAATTGCAGCCATGAGAAGGCACCCTAACAGAAGTTTTTGTATTTTACCAAAGGCTACTCACTTTTTGTGCCTTTTCACATCAGTTATCTTAGTTTCAGAGTCAAGGTATTCAGAAGTAAGAGGAAACCAGAAATGCTTTGGTATTGGACTGATAATTTGTCTGAGGGAAGGAGGGACGGAGAAAGTTTTGTTTAGATCCATGTTTAAATTATGTCAGTAATAGCTAAACAGGATATAATTAGATAGAATACTGAATCTGTATCTTGATCCAGGTGAAGGTCTTTGGTCTGAGATTACCATTACAGAAAGTACAAATGCTATCATTGCTTCCCTAGAGACATTTAATAGGAAATAATTACTCATTGACTATTTAGAATAGTTTGATAGCTTCATAGAAACATTAAGATTGGAAAACACCTTCAATATCATTGAGTTCAACCTTTGACTGAACTCTGCCTTACAACTAAACAAAAGCAAAAAGTGCCATGTCCAGTCATTTCTTTAATACTAGGAATTTTAACTACACCACTTTCCTGGGCAGACTCTTCCAGTGCTTCATAACCCTTTTAACTAAGAAATTCTTTCTGATGTCCAACCTGAACTTCCCCTGGCATGACTTGAGGCCATTTCCCCTTGTCTTGTCGCTCTCTTGCCTGTGAGAAGAAGCTGTACTCACTTGGCTACACCCTCTTTTTGGGCAGTTGTAGAAAGTGATAAGGTGCCCCCTGAGCCTCCTTCTCTCCAGGCTAAAGCAAACTCAGCTCCCTCAACTGCTCCTTACAGGACTTTCCCTCTATACCTTTCACCAGCTCTGTTGCCCTTCTCTGGAAATGCTCCAGCACCTCCATGTCTGTCCTGAAGTGAAGAGCCCAGAACTGCACACCGGATTGAAGGTGTGGCCTCAACCAGTACTGAGTACAAGAGAGCATTCACTGCCCTTGCCTTGCTGGACACAAAATTGCTGACACAAACCAGGATTAGACTGGCCTTCTTGGCCACCTGGGCACAGCCAGATTATGTTTAGCCAGCTTTTGACAAGTACCCTCATGTCTTTTTCTGTTGGCCAGTTTTCCAGCCACTTCTTCCCCAGCCTGTGGCATTGGATGGTGGTGTTGTGACCTAAATGCAGGATCTGGAACTTCACCTTATGGAACCTAACCCAAGATGGGACTATTGGCCTTGTCTTATCATTCCAGCCTGTCCAGATACCTCTGCAGAGCATTCATACCATCAAGCAGATCAACACTCCCACACAACTTGGTGTCATACAAAAATTCATTGTGGGTTCACTTGATCCACTCATCCAAATCTATTCTCTTACAGAATATGTTACTGAACGATAGGAAAATAACAGGAACAGGGAAGTAAGATGCAACAGATTATGCTGGGGAGGAAACCACAATTCTAATATTGTCTCTATCATTGTCATCCACAGGGAAAGGTCTGTGGCTCAGAGCTGTAAATGTAAGTGTTTCTAGTCAGAAAAAGCATGTTGAGACTGTGAGAAGACGACAACACTGTGAACACAGCAGTGTGCAGGGATTCATTGACTTAGCTTTAGGTGTTAGCTCCTGAGCTGAAAGCATTACAGCGGGATTAGGCTCATGCTGTATCCTCACTTGCCAGTCAAGGCAGGCATAATTGACCCAGCTCTAACCTTGCTCTGCAGAGAGCCCTACCTCCACCCCACACCACAATGTGGATTTGTTCCCTCTCTCCAGGAGGGAATTGATTGTTCATCAATCCCTGACACAGCATTGTCCGAGTAAGGAGGCATGCTTAGCTACCATATATTACCATTTCCTGCACGCCATTCTTTTTATTTTCTCATTGGTCATGTCAGCTAACAGTCTGCAGAGGTTTTTTCAGTAGTAACATTTCTTCTTCTCTGTGTAGTCTCCAACACAGGGCTAAGAATGAAAGAAGAAAATCAGTTCAATCTCAGCAATATAGCAGTGACTCCTCTTCCCACAATTTGAAGATGGATTGATCCATGTTCTTCTCCTAAGTTAACACAGTAAGAGAGAAAAGCAGATTTTCCATTAGGTCTAGATTGGTTCTAAGCCAAAAACATCAGTATAATAGTATACACCAATACTGAAATAAATGCCATAAGACACAGTCACTAAACAATGATTTTGGAAAAGCCGTTACCACCATAGGAGCATTGATGTTTTGCAGATGGGATACGTGTCTAATCTTTTAAGTTCACCTAGATATAATTGTTTAGACATTCAGGTGTTCCATTAAAAACTTGTAGACACTCTGGTAATCATCTTGTTGGATTATAACTTTTAACCTGAAGTTGTAGACTATTTTTTCTCTAATGAATAGCAAGAAATGAAGAAAGAGTCAAACAATAAACTAGGAAAATGTTCTGTACTCAGTCTTCCTGGAAAGTAGCGTTAATTCATGCTCCTCTCTTTTTTGGCCAAGGGGATGGGTAGCTTAAGATGAGCTTCTCAACATAGTTCTATGGTCGTGCATTTCATTTTACCATCCTTATCTACATAAGGATATAAGAAATGGAGAAAAATAATAAAAATCCTTTTATGGAGCACCATCTTAAGTTCTCAGAGCTCCATGCTAGGTAAATACAAGTTAAAGCCCTAAGATATTATCATTTGCAAGCTCTGAAAACCAGGAATTTGTATGTAAGAAATCTGTGAAAAACCTAACACATTATGATAACCTGTCTGTGTCCTGGCTTCCTTTTTGTTCTCATTGTTATATTGACCTATTTTCTAAGGATTTATTACTGCTTATCAGATAAGTTGCTGGAGCGTATGAAACAAAACAAAACAAAATGCCACAAACTGGTTCATACTTTTTTTGGTTTTTTTGGTGTTTTTTTTTTTTTTTTTTTTTTTTGGGGGGGGATGACTTTATGCTACAGGAAACTGTAACTGTATTTTATTTTTTTCCTTGAAGCATTTCTTTTATTTTGCCAGTATTTAAACAAATGTTTCATTCAAAATCTGGTAAAAGAATGAGGAAAGGGTTTAAGAATGTACTTTTTAAAGAGTCAGTCTGCTACCATGAATCAGCAGTAAAAAAAGAATTTTTAAAATTTTGGATGAAATGTATTTTTTTAGTTCTAGAATACCTTTATCCCAGTTTCTATGCAGCTTTAGCAATAGTATTCCAAGTTCACAGTCATCCTTCAAGATCAGATTTGATGTTTTTATGGATACTTCTGATAGCAAATACCTAAAAAGAAAGACTAGTACTTCATGTCAATGTTGAAATTAGAGGATGGTGAGGATGGTGTATTCTTTTCCTCTTGTGATTTATGATAAACCTAGCAACACAGCATTTAACTTCATCTAAATCTCTAGACAGTTGTACACTCCTCAGAGACAGAAAAACAACCCCTAAAAGTTTCCCCTTTTTTTCAGGAAAAAAATAATAAAAACCAAACAAAACCAGCCATAATTCTGCATTGATAGGTAATATCAATTTGTATCGAGTCAGGAAGAAGTCCTGAAAATCTGTTTACCTGGCAAGTTTTGTCCTCTCTGAAAGTGTATTGCCTTCCTGATTTGTCTAATGAACTAATGTTCATTAATGATTTAGTGGTCAGAAAACAGATCATTGTCATTTCATAAAAAATTTTAGAAAGAATGAGGGAGAGGAGACATTCAGAAAAGTGTGCACTCCAAGGTACAAAATCATTTACTTCCTCTGGAGCATAAAGTTTGCTATTACCTATACATCTGACCACATATTCCCCTTCGAAAAGTCCAATATGGCAAGAGATTTGAGATGACTCCTGGCAAGTATTTATTTTGATTTTTCAGCTCTACCCTTAAGTATTCTTAGCAGTTTAGTTCTGTGCAGAATTTGCTGGTGCATCCATAAAATAATAGTGTTTCTAATCTTAAATTTTACCCAATGCATTCCACCTCTGTTGTGTTTAGAGCGTGGGTTCTGGGCCCAGGAATCACTTCTTAATCTCTTTTCTATGTTCACACCATCTTTTTTGACAAACATTGATGAAAAAGAATGGTAGGTTAGTATCATTGAGTAAATTCAGATTAGAAAGGTTTCTATGACCTCCTGTCCCATAACTCTGTTACCATTCCTTAGAAAAGGATTTGCTTCCTCAGAATTCCTGTCTTTGAAAAAGTTGACTGTCTTTACTTATTTTTTGAAGAGGTGCTTTATTTTTTGATGTGTAGTCAGAATACTACCGGACATCTATCTATGCAGGCATACAAGAGCCAGTATAAATCTAGAAAAACTACACATGCTCCGCCATTCCTTCTTGGATTTCTCGTTTATTCATCATTTTAATGAAGGTTCATCTCTAACCTCAGCATGGAATGGATCAAATTCTGAGTCTGATATCTATAACAGGTTGGAAAAATAACCTTCAAAGACTAACCCGGGTACATCTCCATTGCTCTCCTTGCATCTTAAATTTTACGCCAGCAACAGAAATTCAAATTTTAAGATACAATTAGGTACTGATTTATGAACCATAGAATCAGTAGTATCATAGGAGTTGTATTTTATAAAAAAAAGAGAAAATGAAATTGCATTTTCTAAATCTAATTTAGGCATTAATAAAGTGTTTTGTTTTTCTATTTCCCTCACTGGCTATTAAAATTCTAGTTCAACTCATTACAATTTAGCTACATGAGGATAATGTACTTTTCTCGATTCAAGCTGCTATAATATTAGCAACACAGTTGGAAATATTCTTGCATAAATATGCATATAGTCCTTTCATTGCATGTTAGAATAACATCTACAAAAATGGCTACAAGCTTCTGATGTTCTGTTAATTGGAGCCAGAAATACTATCAAAATTTATTTAAAACATATTTGACTGACAAGTAATATACTCTAAATTACTGCAGATATCTTTGACAGGCACATCTAATTACTGCTAATTAGTTCAGAATTAATTATAAAATGACATGTTTACATTGATTATTATGCATCAAAATGTAAATGGTCATTCTGAGGACATAATTTATAGTTCCACTAAAAGGAAAACACACAGGCAAATCTGGTATTGAAAAAGAAAAATCTGTGAACAAAAGTGCTTCTGCACATAATCGTACACTCCACTCCACATGGCTTGCTGAAATAGGGCAGTATTTACAACAAACTAGAAGCAAGTAAAATAGCAGTAGTTGCAGTTCTGCTATAGGACTGAGGAGTTTTGTCAGGTCTACATGAGTTAGCCATAATAATTAAGACTGCCATATTTTCTTTGAGAAATAAGTAAAAAAAGTTCATATTATTATATAGGGAAAAACAAACAAACAAACACAAACAAACAAACAAACAAACAAACAACTTTCCAAAAAAAACCAAAAAAAAAAAATCAAACAAAAAAACCCCACCACCCATTCAGTTTATTTTGGAAGCTCCTTCCTTCCTTCCTTCATAATAAATGCTTTCCTTGAGGGTAAAAGCTTTCAGTGAGGGTAAAATAAGAATACCTGTGTATAGCTGCATATACTCAGATAAATTATAAATATGTGAGACAGTATGTTCAGCTAGAACAGGGACAGCTAGAACACATGAGGAAAAGAAAAATCCCCCATCCTCCTACAATTGTTTTGTTTGTGATTCCGCAAAAAGTTTCGTCAAGAATTGAGCTAAGGCCCAGCACACTTCCTGCCTGTGATCTTCGTGTCCCATTTCAGGTTAAATGCACTCAGGGCTATAAGAATTGTTTGAGGTCCAGTTGCCTGTTACATTTTCTGGCATTACAGTAGAGAGTTGAGGAAAAGCTTTGGAACCAGTACATCTGCCTGTGGCTGAGTACAAAGGAGTGAATAAATATTCTTTAATTACAAATGACTTTACTGTCTTATCCCTCAAAGCATATTCCAGAGCTCATCTCAAGCCTCCAAATAAGCATAGACTAATAAATGAGCAGCACATTCTTGAATCCAGTAAAATGTGCCCAGAAGGCTGATTTTGCCCTGCATTCAAAACATTTGAAATGTATCTATGAGAAATGTATCTTTTGACTAAGTGGCATGTTATGAAAATGCAGAACAGAATGCCATCTGACACAGTACATTGACATGCAATGTCTTGCAATAGGTAAGAAAGTCTGACTGAGAGAGACCTCCTTAATTGATGGTGGGGCACCTGATCAATTCAAAACAAGATGCTGTTTTTCTTATAGGGATTGATTGCTTTGGGGTTTGGTTTTGAGGATTTAGCAGCTTGCTAAAAATTAAAACCCCCTCATAGAATGAAATAGTTTAAAAAGAAAGAACTGTAAGAAAGAAATCTGTACCTTTGTTATTCAGTGAATTTAATGATCTGCTGTAGTCATGAGTTTGCACTGGGAAGAAAGTGCTGCTTATTAGCAAAAGCATGTTATATAGTGTGATCACACTGTTTTGTAGCTTTACAAAGGCTTTTTTCAAACATTGCCTAATGAATGTCTCCAGCCTTAAAGTATTCTGTTGTCTGGAGTGCTCTGGAAAGGCCTATCAGTTGCATTGCAAATACACAACAGGTGTATTTGATCTGGGGTTTCTTATAACTGAAAGAATTATGAAGGAGTAACATGCTGACTTTCTTTTCAACAAAGCCCATCTGGCTGTTATTAGTTAAAGAAAAGTATTTTTCTCCTTAAGCAGATTTAATATATAACAAATTAACTACCTAAACAAGCACACATGCAAAAAATACCCCACCAAAACCAAGCAAACAAACAACAAAAAAAGACACCTTTTCTAATTCTAATGTACTTTTTATGTTTTTTTTTTTCCAGCTACAAGGAATTTATGTGTTTGAATGAATAGTGTCTAACCATGAATTATATTTTACAGCCTCCTTTGACATGAGTTAATGCCCAAGTTCATAATGTATCAAAACCATGTTGTTGACAGAGCAAAGAGTCAACAGATCTTCCTCTCATCTCCTTATGAGATGCTTAGAAGGTTCAGTTTAGGACTGTGGGCTATCTGTCCTGGGACTTAAGGGTTTTTAAACTAAATTTAACTGAAATTATTGGCATAGAATGAGCCAAACTATCCTTTAACAGAGAGGATGAATATAAAATTACAGTTCTACAATATCTTAAAAACATATATATGATAATGTTCCATATTTTTTTACACTGGTTTTACATTTGAGGTTTCATTTAAAATATAAGGCTGAGCATGGAACAAATAAGTATGCATGAATAAAACTGTACCCTCAATCCAGGTTAAAATGTGTTCTTTCTGCATCTCAGCCACTGCAGTGCCAACCAGAAATTGGGAGTCATAGGAAAAAGACTTCAAACAAAACTCAAGTTGACTAGCCTAGTTTCATGGAAGAAATTATCTTTTTAACTTTCTGCATTACCAGTCAAAACTGATTTCATCTGTGAATCATTTGCTAAGATGTAAAGCCATATTACAGAACAGTTTATTCTATGTGCATATAAAGCTTGTAACATCTTCCAAAAAAGGGACCAATCAAGCATTAACTTCTCCTCAGAGTGTTTTTATTTCTCAAACTACTTATTCCTTTACATGCTTTTATTTTTTTTTGTGAGTGTATTTCACTCTCCTGCTGTAAACATTGCCCCACAGTTGGATACACAAAATTAAATCATTTAATGGATTTGTGGTTCAGTTGATTGAGGTCCCTGGGTCTCTCTGCGCTCCTGGCAGCCATCTTATTTGGTCTGTTACTGTCATTCACTGTCATTTCCACTTGGCTGGCGCCTGTGACAGGTCAGATTACTGGATGTGCTCAAAATATGATATGAAAGAGAGGACTGTGATTCTGATACTGATGGGTAGTGCTCTGCTTGCTACAGCTATCTGAGGAGATCTCAGTAAATGCAGTTTCCTCAGGCTGTTTGGGGAGTCAGTGAAAGAGCTGATGGTAAATAGAGAGACCATCTGTGTACATTTACTGATAAGCTGATGCTTTCTGAAATGTATTTCCATTACATGGGC
This sequence comes from Sylvia borin, assembly GCA_014839755.1. Classification (NCBI taxonomy): domain Eukaryota; kingdom Metazoa; phylum Chordata; class Aves; order Passeriformes; family Sylviidae; genus Sylvia; species Sylvia borin. The sequence continues at coordinate 80,980,052 of CM025957.1, forward strand.
ATTGTTAAAGGCAGAAGCTGGTTTACTGAAACAGGATTATTTTATAATAAGTTATATTTTTAAACGTTGGTCAAGTTGAACACTATTTTGTCTATCTTTGGTACATTTATTTCTGTTCTGGTCAGCTAAACAATTTCAGGTTTTGGGGTGTTAAATTTATCGTGGAGCCTTTCTCTACCTTCTACTACAGGAGCTCCATTTTCTCACAAAGTAGCTACATAATTTAGAGAATATGCCAAGATTTTGGTTAGGGTTTTTTTAATAACAGTTTAATGAAATAGCTCAAAATATTTAATATATGTGCTATTAAAGAACTTGACAGTTTGCAGAAGAATTTGGAACATTCCACTGCTAGTAGCTGTGATTCAGAGACAGATACTGCAGCAGCTTCAGCAACTGCAGTCAATGAATTACTGTGACTCTAAATAGATTTATAAAAAAAAATAAAAATATGTTGGTATGCCAATTATAAGAGTAAAAAAAATCTAGTTCTGGATGAAACTAGAATTGTAAATGAAAATGATGACATCTCAAGGGATCAGTACTAATCTGATTTTTTTTTTTTCTTCAGTAGAACTTAAGAAAAAAAGATAATAAAAGAGAATATGTATTTCTATAAAAAAATCTTTTAGTTTCCATGGAACTTTGTAGCTCATTTAGTTCAAAATGTGAAGCCAGATTTATTGGCAATGCAGCATTAAATGTAAATGTGGAATTCACATTTCACATAAAATGAGAACTGGGATGAAGTTAACCAATCTGCCTTTGCTGTAAGGGGAAAGAGAATAAATAACTCAGTTTGTCACTATTGTGAGGGAACTAATGTGAGATTATGTAGAATAAACAGTGGTTAAAATCACAACTTATATGTATTAGGAGATCTCCCACAAATGGACAAACCTGATTCCCAAATTTTCTGTGTTCTCCATTCCTAGCAGATTTTGTTGTGATCCAGAACTACTCACTGTTATGAGAAAAAATTTTGATCTCTGCAGTTTTGTAAGAACACTCATGGCTGTACACACCTTGCTTTTTCAGGAACTTAATGTGGATACTTTTGATCATAAAAGTTGTTACTTGTTCTGTTTACATATCAAAAAGAGATGTGATTAAAAATAAATTGGCTTTTCTTTCACATTAACATGGTCATAGGGCTAATAATGATGCCTAAAACCATTTCTTTGGTCTCTTTGCACAATGTATAGGATATAAAAATCTCATTCCACCAAATAGGTAAAATTATTCTGCTGAAGAATTATTTAGGAAAGTGTAAAATACACTGCAGAGGACATGCAGAGTCCTATTTTCCATTATAAATGGCAAGTTCTTTCTGAGAAATGTTTCAGGGAAACCCAGACTATTTAATTTCAATGCTCAAAATCCTGCAGAAAATTGGGCAGCCTGAAGTGACGTCTAAGTCCATCAAAAGGCTTCAGCTAAAGAAATGAAGCCTAAATCTATCAAAAGACCTCATTTCTGCTGTCTGGTGGTACGAGCTCAGAAAAGTAGTGAAAGACCCATGAAACAACAACAAAAAATTGATATAGCTGTTATCTAGCAAGAAAATATGAGAATTAGACAGGAATAATAAAATATTTCAAAAATATTTTTAAAGCATTTGTAAAGACCAATTTGAAAGGAAGAATAATGAAAGTGTTTGGGTTTCTACTTGTATTGACCCAATATGAAGAAGTTTCCAAATATTTCTTAGGTATGATGCTTCTTGTCTTGTGCCCATTACTCTCTATGCCTTTTTCTTGTCACAGAAGGCAAGAATTTCTTTCCCTATTCAGTTCACATCTTTCCTGGCTTCATGGGATCATACTGGGCTCTGGAGAATATGAATGTCCCAGCAGATACTTCTGCCTTGGAGAAGAGGTGTCAATGACTACCTCTGAAACTCTATTAATATATGCCTTCTTTGAGCTGTGATCTAGGAGTGTGAAGAGAATGTAAAGGAGCAAGGCTGGTTCCACTGACACACTTCTTCCTTGCCCCAATGACCTCTCCTTGCCTATAGAGTCAAAATTCAAAGCAACCAACTGATGGACCTTGATGGAAAATCTCTGGTATGTGCCATTCTCTACGAGATGTACCAGAGATCCCCAGCTATCTTGAAATTTTACCTCAAAATGCCTAGCACAGCCTCTTTGCTTCCCTTAAAACCAGAGGATTTAGAGAAAGGGAGTATGGTGCCTTTATGTGGTGTCTTCACTCCTCACAGACTTTTCTACATCTAGCAGAAGAAGCACAATAGCATTTGGGAGGATTCTGGAAGAGGGCAGGAGATGGGATTCCTCACAGATAAAAATAGAGAGAATTCTTTTAGGTATCAGGAATTAATTAATGAGTTTTTCAGAGCAAATAGATTTGGGTAGATGACACTGTTATTTGTGTCATGTTACCTGCCTACATGAAGCTTTTCATGTAATTTAATATGATGGGTTGCAACAGAAATATAAATTACAATTGTATCAGCTCCCTTCTTGTCTGGTACATCATGTAAGTCTGAAACCATGTGTTAGCATTAATAAACAGCAAATTTATACCAAGAAGACAGTAATTTCATTATTAGTAATCTCTTTGCTAAGACAGATAATTCACTTTCCTTTTCTCTACCTTGTATTAAAGATGAAACAGAATTGTATTTTTAAAATTACTGGACTGAGAGAAAATTAATGTCTTCTCTGCTGAAAAATTTAAACTTTCTATTTTTCTTCTTTCAAATCTTGCAAGAATATTTTATCAAGGACTTCAAAGACAGTAAAAAAAATATTATTAGACAGTTTATGGTGCATGAATGCTCAAAACCTGAAAAATACCTAAGTTATTTATTTCATTACTTCTGTCGAACAGAATCAAGACTTTATATACTGCATAATTTATACTTTAGTAGGAAAATGCATGTTAAAGGCTTGTTATTTTTTTTCTCCTAAAAATTAAATTTTAAATTAAGAATCCTACTGCAAGCCTCACTCTGTCTATCTGTGCATATGTCATCCAGACCCTCATCCAAGAAGACATTTTTTAAACTGATTACTGGGGAGCTTTTTTTGTTTGTTTTGTTTTTGTGGTGGTTTTTTTTTTTGTTTGGTTGGTTTTGGGGGGGGTTGGGGCTTTTTTTACTTTTTCCACTGGAATTTATGCTCCTCTTTTAATGCTTTGAAAGATCAGACCCTATAGAAGGGATTAGAAATTTTAAGATTAGCAATTTTAGGATTAGCACTGCAACATTTAGGAGGTTTTACAATGATACAGGGCACTTGAAAAAAGTCTGCAGATTCTGCTGTAAATGTTACCTATTGAGTAACATATTTCCATTCAATGGAATGGCTTGGTCTGGAACACCTCTGTGTAATGCTCTGCATTAGATACATAATAATAGTAACTGGAAAAGTGTTTACTTTGTCTGCTTTAGTGACAGTCAGACAATAAGGTGCTGGTGGGAAGAGAGTCTCTGTGCCTGCCTGAATCAGGAAATTAGGAGACCCCAAAGCTGGAGCATCACCATGTGCATTGGGTAGACACTGCAACTGTGCTACAGGCTGACTAGCTAGCACTCCCCCAAACTTGCACCATTTTGGAGTCAGTATGGCAGAGTCACTCTCCTTTGCAAATATTTTGCATCTAGCCATCTGTTTCCCATGCTAATTGCATGTGTGCATAGTTCCTTGTGCCAGTATTCCTCAGCGCTAATGAATAGTCTCAGGCACTTTACTTCCAAGGATGTAGCTCTCAATCCACATATGTACCATGGCTGGATTTAGTTTAATGTTAAAAAGCAGAAATCTTTTCCCTAAGTTATTTCCTTGCTCACAGAAAGCTGCTTGAAAGTTTCTAGGACTTAGCAAGTACTGTTATGTGTGCTAAATTTACATCATACAGAGAAATACAGATAGACCAAGACAACTGCTCACTTATTCACAAGCCACATTTGACAAGTGGTGCTCTTTAGTTTTGCTTATGTGTTGGCTATTCTTTACTATTTCTTGTAAGTTTTTTGCAGACTGTGTAAAGAAAATGTGCAAACTAGAATGTAAAATATTTCTTACTTTTCTTACTGGCCCACAAGTGCAGTTCAAGAACACCATTGTGATAGAATCCTGGAATCACAGAATGTCTTGGGTTGGAATGGACCTTAAGGATCATCCAGTTGCAGCCCTCCTGCCTTGGGCAGGGACAACTTCCACTCCACCACATTGCTCAGAGATTCCTCCAGCCCGGGCTTGAACACTTCAGGGATGGGACACCCACACCTTTCCAGTGTCTCACCACCCTCGCAGTAAAGAATTTCTTCCTAAAATCTATCCTTAACCTACTTTCTTTCAGTTTGAAGCCACATCCCCTTGTACTGTCATTACACATGCTCGTAAATAGCCTATGCTACCTCAAGTAGTTTGTTAATTTCTACACAATTTTATAGTAGCAGATAATTATTTAGTGAATAATAGAACCTTCCTATCATCTAGTACTAGATTTACACTTGCTAATTGCCCAGAGTCACTTTGTTTAAGATTTACTGGTGCAAGATACCTAATATTAAGCTCTCTGCTTTCTCACTATGCAAAGATCTGCACACATGGACACAGTTTGCAGACATTTGGAGCTTCATGAGAAAACAGACATGAGTTAAGCTTAAGTAAAAGCCATATTGTGTGACTTTTCTTTCCTTAAGGCAAGGCAGAAGAAAAAACACATAGATTGCACAGTGACACATGTAGTGATGTCTGCAGCCTCTTTTTGGATGGTGTTCAATGAAATGTTTCTGATTATTTTAAACCTTTGTTTTCTTCTTCTTTCTCTGTCACAGTTTAGTATTCAGCTGCCTTCACAATCTTTGAGTCATATAACCTTACTGCAGTGTTAGATTTTTTCTTTCCTTTTCCTTCAAAATATCCAGTATCTTCCCATCTTTGTTCTATTTCCACTTTGAAAACTGTAATGCCCTTTCATTTCATTAATAGCAAGTTATCATATGAGAAAACAATTTTTTTTTTAAGTTCATCTATCCAATTTTCCTTTGTTTGTACAAGTAGTACTCACCATTCTTTGAGAATAGGCATTGCACAATCTGCCAGATGTAAAAAAAAATTTACTTTAGTTTTTAATATCAAATTTTACTTTCTGACAGTATTTCATGGAATCTCTGGTTAATATGTCTTAATATGGCAGCTGAGAGAACATGGAAAAAATAATGTAGATTTTTGTTTCATCACTCTAGCAAGTTTTATATCTAGGAAAAAAGAATTTCCTTAGTTCTGCTTTCAGACATTTTTCTTAATAGACAATATTTTCTACAAAAAAACCCTGCTAAATTGTTCTTGGGCAGTGTTAATTATGAAAACATGATCAGTGCTTTGGAAAAGTTAATTGTAACCACATATAAAATAATGGTTAGTAAAAAAATTCAGTTTTGCTAGAAATATATTTTCATTTCCAAAATGATCATTTATAGATGCATGATCAAATAGATCTTGATGCTGCATTTCAGAATTTCTTGAAGTGGAACAGGATCCCTTCAATGAATCCACTTATATATCTGTACCACAGTCAGCAGAAAAAATTTATGGAAATGCACTGTCATGGAGAGGTATCATTATTTCGATATATTCATATGTTTTATGAAAATAAAGACATAAGCAATCCATTAGCTTCCCATTGTTATTACTTTAAATCCTGAATCAAAAAACAATTTATGCAAGTGAGTGTCTTTGTATTTATAAAAATGCTTCCTGAATTCAATGAATCTAGTCATTTTTATGGGCTTAATATGAGGCTAGCAAAGCAAATCACACAATCTAGATTCTCAGCTGTAATGTAGTAGATGAAGCAGCTCACAATTCATACTGCTTGCCAGTCCAAATTCAATCTTTTCAAAGTATGTGGAGCCATCAGAAATCTTTCCTGATTTCCTCACTCATCAGAACCACAATCAGTGATGCTGGTAATGATCCACAGATTCCATCCTCAAAAAATAAAAAATTCAGCAGTTACACAGTTATAGAGATATATTCCTACAAATAACAAAGTAGGAACAAAGGCACCAAAACAATGTAACAATATATATTGGGTCCAATATAAATCTGTAAAAATCTATATGATTCATATGTGTTTAAAAATGATTATAAAAGCTGTTCAAGCCCACGGTTCAAAATAGAACACTGTTATCATGCTAGGATTTTTTTTCCATTTTGTAGGGTTTTCAGGGATATAATTAAAAAAACCCAACCAAACAAACAGAAACTAAACCCAGAAACTTATAAAGCAAAAAATACTTTTAAAAAAAACAACTTATGTATTTTTTACAGGTCAGGTCTTTGTTTTCTTTTTCCACCTAGGAGAACCAAGAAATAAAGTAAAAATAGGAATAAAAGAATCCTAAAGTTGCATGGGACAACAGCATCACATATTTTCAATATTGAATTATTTACCCTCAGTTTGTTGCTTGGTAAGAACTTTCTCTCCCTTCTCTGTAATAATTCATTGTACTCACAGCCACAAATACCTTCAACTGCTGCAACACAATATTCAGCAATAAGGTTATTAATGGAAATATTAAATCAGTCTCTAGGATGACCCTTAGCTAGTGTTATCAATGATGTTCTTTAGGGAATGTTTTTCTTTCTGTACACTGGGTTTTGACAAATCATTATTTACAGATCATATATTAAATAATACCTTTTCCACCTTAAATACTTTGTGTGTGGCACCATAACAAGTAGGTTATTGAAATAGATTAAATCTACTTACTTTCCTTTGAAAACTTGTTTTTTGCGCAATCATAGTAATCCAGAAGATTCCAAATGTCAAAGACCCATGTGGTATTTCATACCATTTTCCTTTTACTTTCTGATCTTTATTCATTTCACTTCATCAGAATGTTTTCTATGATGTTCTATAAAACTGTGATAATATGGTCAGGTGCATTTTTTATTTCTTCTTTTTAAGTTATCTGGAGGGTACCTGAAGATGTTTTTGGTTTTGGTCATGTGAAGCTATAAGGAATTTGTCAAGACCAGCCTGGAGAGCAAAACAAGGCAGCATAACCATGTACATCTTTTTTAGGCTTTGGCCTGTCGGTATTCAAATACATTCCCTAACTGTGAATATTTACTTCACTTTCAGCCTAGGGATGTTTTCATACTCAGAAGTAAGGATGGGAGACAAAACCAACAATTTCGAAGAAATATATGTATATCCCTGCCACAAAAAAAGAAAAAAGAAAAAAAAAAAAAAAAAAAGAAAAAAAAGCCAACGACACCCCAACCTGATACAAAGAAAGCCAGGTAAACATTTAAAAATTAATGTTGCCACCTTTTTATATTCACACTACAATGTGTTTCATGCTGTCTTGAGCTCACTTTTAGGAGCTTTATAATTTTTTTTTTTAAACTAGACTGATGTTCCTTTCTTTCTCCACTACTCTTCCTTGAGAAGCTGATGAGTATTTTAAATTTCACAGGCACCTCTGAAAAAAAATTACCAAAATTCACCTCTCACGTAATTTAATTTAGAACAATGAATTGAAATGTGCACAAAAGCAGGGAAGATATCTTCTCTAAGGAGTTCAACAAACACCAGTTCTTGCCCTCTCAGATAATTATTTTCAACTTTCAAGTAGATAAGCAAAGTTTTTAAAGTGTTACAATGACTTTTAGGTACCTGATAGGATAAATCAGAAGTCTTAGAATAGGAAGTGAATACATGCTAATTTTATTCTAGAGATTATTAAGTACACACCTGTTGAATCTTTAATGAGTGCTTCCACTGTAACAAAAAGATCTATTTATTCATAAATTTAAAATGTCACAGCTGCAAGGACAGGGGAAAGCACTCATTAACAAAGAAACAAGTAAAAAATTAGGACATTTAAAGAATTAATTTCACAGAAATAAATTCTGTGAAAGGGAAGTTGAGGTGGGAAAAAACCCCACCTGTTTTAAAACATCTAGAGAGAACCACCAAAGCTGGCACTGAGACTTTGCAATGGATGTTTTTCAGACAGACTTCCATAATGCAAACATCACACACTGAGTTTAATGTGTGTTGGAAAACTAATATGTCTCACAGAATCATAATATAATAAAGGACCAGGCTATTGAATCATGTGTTATTTATTGTTCTCTGAGAATGGAGCAGGGATTTTTTTGTATTATTTCCATAATGGGTTTTTCCAATAACTCTATAATATTCTGTAGTGGGAAATCTTAACTTTGAAGTTTTTTCTAACTTGATTTTTTTTTTTTTTTACCAGAACTCTAGCAGAAGTTTGTCTTGCTTCCAGAGTCTCATCTAACTTTAGGTGAAAGCAATGGAACCTTATAGCAACTACAACAGGAATGAAACAGAATCACATCTATCCCTGATCATGCATTTCAGAACTCATATTCTACAGCTCAGATTTAGTGCCAGTGACATTTATCAAAGCATAGCAGATTTGCTAAAAGTCTGCAGATTTACCAGCATGTTGTAACTTTGTAGTTCAAACTTGAATTAAAAAAAAAAAAAAAGAAAAAAAAATAGTTGCTTATCTCTAATATTTTTATTTCTTCTTCTGTAATTTTATTTCTGTATCAGTATTAACAACAGAAATGCCATGTTACACAGAACATGAGCCTGAATCCTCTTAATTTCCTTGTAAAAATAGTGCTAAGGAATCAATTTGTTTCTAACATTTAAGAGCCATCCTAAAGTCTAGTTCAAGCACAGCTGCTTTTTTGTGCTAAAAAATACAGACTCAAACGTTCACAAAAGAACATAATTTATCTTAATGATGGCATACTTGATGCATTACTGTACAGAACACGGGGGGCAGCAGTCCCACTGCTGGCTGATATATAACTTCAGAGTCACAGGGAATGCAGACCTAGAAAGCTGGGGAGCAGACAGATAACAGGACAGGAAATATTTCACAGGTCAGTGTCAATAAACTGACACTGGCTTGTGGTCTGAATCACATATCTCCAGGTAGAACTATAATAAAGAGCACATAAAGCTTTCCATTTTTTACTGAGCACACAAAAGGGAAAACTAAAGAAATGTCAGCTAAATGGATGAAGAGAATAACTGTCTTTTAATTATATATATATATATATATATTACTAAAGGTAGAGATGTTATTTTGGAAAAGGAAAAAAAAAAAAAAAAAAGAAAAGTGAAACTATGACACATGGAAGAAGGAAGAGAAGAATAAGATACATCCAGCTGGCATAAATGAACATAAATGAAATTAAGTTGCCTGAACAGCAGGAAACACAATTTGTGCCAGAAACTGTCAGATTGATCTCATCTGTCTCTTAAACAAGGCTATCAATCATTGTCTCATCCTTGTCTTCAGCATGGTTTTTCTTACCTCCATCTGGCTATACTTCAGCAGTGGAGTCATGTTAGCTAAAATTCACTGTTTCTCTCTGCTCATCTTTTGTTCTTCAAAATTTCAGCTATTTCTGCCAACCTTGGAAAGGTATTATTCTGCCTATATAATTGAGCAATATGCAGATCTTGAGCAAGAATGGAGGCTGCACTGCCTAATGAACACAGACTTTGATCCTCATCAAACCTGAATTTTATTTCTATTTAGGCATTGGACACTGAAAATCTATCCTTCTGTGTTTAGCTCCCCTCTATCTGCAAGATCTCTACTTCTATGCTGAAGCCTTCTTTAGCCATAATGAATTTCACAGATTATATATTTTTCATGTATTCATACATGTACTACTTACAATAGTGAAAGGCTTAATATTCTTTATCATATATTTTAGGTTTGTGTAATCCAGGAAGAGGCAAAAATACTTCCTTAGAAAAAGAATGAAGAGTTTCATTACTGTGCATGTGAGCACAATATGCACTTGCATGACTGTTCTCTGTTCAGGATTTTGAATTATTAGGATATAACACAGGAGGTAGCATCAGGGAACACTGACAACTTTCTGATCTGTGAAGGAGGGCAAACTAAGAGGCTAGGGTGGCAGCAAGGCAGGCAGGGCAGTGACCTCACTGACAAGGGCACAGCAGTGAAGCACTCAGAAGAGAGGACCAGGGCAGTATTCAGGGTCAGCTCTCTGGCTTGGCATTGCCAGGCAAATTCAGAGTGGTAATACACCTCTGAAGTCCATCCAGGGTGCTGCAGGTCTCTAGTCTGGCACAGATCAGCAAGATACATAAATGGGAAGTAAAGGAACGGATGCAATATAGCTCAGGCAAAGACCATATCTGGGTGGCTCAGGATAAATGAATGAAAGGGGGCCAGCACCCTCCACAGGGATTCTCTTACAGGCCTGTATCAAACAGCATCAGGGCCAGAAAGCTGCTCTGTTACAGCTGCCCTTGAGGCCTCACTGCCAAGTCTACAGGTTGATGGCAGAATTCACTCTGGGCTTGGATATTTGGTGGGTACGAAATGTAGTTGAAGCCTACATAAATTCTTTTTCTGGAATATATTTCATTGCAAGTACATGATAAATTGTATTGAATAGTGTACTCTAAAATAACTGTACCAACTTGCATAGAAAGATTTAGATAAGCATTACTCAAATTACTACTAAAAAGAATGGCAGACTGACTTCTCTTCTGTTTGAAATACTCTTACACCTGCTAAATTTTCATAGAGTTCTTTGTGACAGAAATGGCAAACACAGAGACCGTCAAGATATTTCTTCATTAGATATGCTTTACAGAAAAAGATTTATTGATTCATATCCAGTAATGTCTCAACCCCAGAAGTCATTAGTAAATCAATTGAGGAAGATTGCCTTTGACTCTAATTCCATGCACAAATAGTTTAAATGATCAGTCTGGCAAGACACCATGTTTGCTTACCATTTAGAAATTACTATATGACTAACAGTAATCTAAGAAATAGCTCCAAAAGCTTTCTGCCAATATGTCTAATACTTCAGTTGCTCTGATCAGACCACATGAATTTCTGGATTCTAAATTGCTATGCTTTTTGCTCTGACTTAGACATTTCAAAGATAATCCCCTTAAATTCAGAGCATGGATGATATTGACACATCATTTTTCAACTTGGTAGATTTTCTTGAAAATACACTTCGTCAGTGATCCAGGACAGCAGGACAGCGATAACAGCAATGCTGCAAAAGAAGACATATTGCTTACAGAAAGCACCTTCGCTGTGCTTTGTTAGGTAACAACATTGGAGCTGAGGTAGGAATATTGTGAAATTGTCTACTTTGTATGCATAATAACTACTTCCAGATAAATGTTATCATTGCTACATGATGTCAGTAACCCCTTTTGGAAAGTATCCGCTAGAGCTTTCTTTCAGGTCTCAGATATCAGAACAATGACACCACAATTATGTACATCGAGGAAAATAGTACCACTGGGTCTACATTTCAAACTCATAGAAATTAATGAATAAAGAAACATTCAATATTATTGACAGGATGTCTCAAACCAAGAGCCTGGAAGCTGTTCTTCTCTGATGTCAGTGGCTTATGATGATTATTGACTTATCTTTCTGATTTAAGTAACACTATACCACTAATGCATTTTTCAGAACCTTTTTAATATTTGATCAAGGATAAGGTAGATTATACATCAAACTACTTGGAATAGCACAGTAGGATGCAAATGTTGGACAGAAAGTCAGTGAAACTTTGATTGCTGTTAAAAAAGAGATTACAATAGTAATGATCCATCAGATTTCTACTATTATATGGGAAAAGTAGACTGTATGTATAACTGTTTTATGAGACTCTAATTAAGGTAACATCAATTATAAATAGATAGATGATGTCAAAAATACATCCTATGTTCTGCTCACCTAGTCCATGCATTGCTAGGGCTGCAAAGAAAGTGGACATGATCTAACATAAAATTTAAGCTTATGGCTGGAACAAAAACATGAGGAAAAAAATGCTAAGTATATTTTAATGATGGAAAGTGCACTGTAGGATAACAATAGTATCATGAATTTGTTATGACTTCTTGTGGGGAAGTCACAAGTCACCAGTTTGAGCAACTGTGAAGAAATGTACCAGCAATAATTTACCCTACACTGTTTTTTAGATGAATTTTATTATATAGATATAAACCTTCCTTGTTATGGTGATGTGAAATTGCAGAATTAAAATCATACTTGGTATGTGCATTTCTCATGCCCAGTGATTTCACAAATGCTGCTATTTCAAGTCTGGGTTTTCCAGACTTTGCCTATTAAAATTGGTTCCTTATGTATTGCAGACCATCATCCATGACTGAGAAGAACCCTTAAGAAGTATTATTCAGGTACAACAGCCTAACTTAATCAATGCATATGTATTTATTTAGATGTACATCACTGAGTTTTACATTGCAAGTAAACCACATAATTTTTATAGGTATTGACCAACCTTCTCATACAGTAAGTATTATGAAATATGTTCATGATTCCTACAAAATAAAAGTAATATTTTTCTGTGCTTTATATTGCATCCATGATGATGGTAAAATGGTAAACTGTTAATGTTGCAATTCCTCTTCTGATATTTTCTCACCTAAAAATGGATGCAGTTTCTCACTTCCCCAGTAAACACCACATTGTTTTCTGGTGTTATTGTTTTCATTATAAAACAAAGATGTAGAGCTACTACATGACTGTACCAGGAATATCACTGACAACTCCATTTACAGCGTTATACAAATCAAATACAAAGAATAAAATACTTGAATGAAAAATGTCCAAGAAGATCACCAATGGTGGAAAACTTTAAATATTTATGCAGTGTAAATCTTCCCTAAGACTGAGTTGCCCATATTACAATGCTTTAAATTACTTGGTTATTATATTTCTTAAGAGGAATGTAATGTTAAAGTAAGAATGTAAAATAATAATCCCTGACAAAACAGCAATATTTTGAGTCACTCTTAAAGGAAAGGAATATTTAATTCTCTCAAATTTCCTCTATCATTTATATATGAGAACATGTAGCTTGTATTTAAGCCAAGATAACAGATGGTTGGTCTGAACTTAATTAGTAAAAAAAAGGGCTTTACAACAATGTGTTTTCACACTATGATCACTCTTGTCCATAAAAGTTGATGAAGCCTAATCCCAAAAATAACAAAGTCAGTGTGAGTCCTTCCACTGTATTATTCACAGATCATTCTCAGTTAAAATGCGTTATTTGTCCTCTGTGCTTCTTACTTGGCCATGTCCTTAGGCATACATCCAAAGGTAAGCACAAGCAGTTTCACAGAGCAAACCTAAATATCAGCATGCACAGTCCACAAAATCATTGGCATGTCCTTATTGAACTGGAGTCTGGGGAGATCCATGGGTCTCAAACTTATAATCCTCATTTTGGCAAAACAGTTTAATGAGATAGCTCTGATGATGATATACTGCAAAACAATTTACATGAAAAGTATCATGCATATTTAAAATATTCTGTCCTAAGCTTTGGAACTTCTCAAATGAAGCAGCTTATACCATACATTACTTTTACATGAAGTTCAGTTTGATTCACATCATCCAAACACCTTTATCAAACACCTTTATCTTTAAAAACACCAAACGTCTTTATCAAACACGTTCACAATGAACTTTCTAACATGTCATACACATTAAACAGACAAGATTACCAAAATTTTACACAGAATTATGCCAGAAGTCAATGGTATCCAACAGAAATTTACTCTATCAGAAAAAAAAAAAAGCAACCCAAAACCAAAAAAAAGCCCTATTGAACAGTAAGAAATAAATTAATTTGATGTCTCTTTTTATGTTTGGTTGTTGAATAAGATTTTTTTTTTTTATTTTAGCCTTTACTAATTGGTTGCCAATAATGGTTTTTAATATAGTTAATAGGATTTAAAAACATTTAAAAGAAGGGAGTATATAATGGGAATTTATTTACCTGAGTAAATACAGCAAAGGTAATTAAAACAAATGCTGTAAATTGAAAATGTCACCATATCTTAACAGTCCTTACAACTGATTTTAATCAACTGACTTTTCCCTTCACACATCTATATGGCTTAATATTCAACTCATTAGCTTCTTTAAAATGTTAGTTTTGCCAAGGCACTATTTTAAAGAACAGCTAGTATTATTGTCCTAGTTAATTTTATAGCAAATTCAAATCCAGCATAATTGTTAAAATCTTGAATTTTGACCCTGGTGGAAAATTCCAGTGAAATCTAGTAGAAAGCTGCGCTATACTTTTAAATTCTCCAATGTTGTCTACTTCAGTATCCACCTGTTTTAATTAAATAAGACTGAAGAATACATAAAAGAAAAAAAACCAACCAACCAACCAAAAAACACCCAAAGAAAAACAAAAACAAAACCAAAAAAATCAACCAAAAAGCCCAAAACAAACAAACAAACAAACAAACAGAAACAAAAAAATAAACACCCCTCCAACAGATTTTCCAAGCTGCTGATGAGTGAAAAATGGTATACTATTTATGAAGAACTAAAGCCATAATCTTCAGCAAAGTTTTGAATGTCTGGGCTAAATATAGAAATAGAGGGAATTCTCTTGTAATTCTTAATAAACAAGAATTTACTTACTCAATTTAAGAAAGGTCAACTGTACAGGTATTTGTAAAATAACAGATAACACTAACATAATTTTCTAGGAAAAAATTTAGCATTGTCTCTACTAATTCTCGGGTTTCTGTCCAGTTTTTGTCTAGATTGACATACTCGCTTTTCAGAACATTAAACTCTGTTTGTATCACGTGATAGCTTGGGTGTTTTTTTTTTTTTTGGTTAGGTTTGGTTTGGTTTGGTTTTTTTCGGTTTTTTTGGGTTTGTTTTTTTTTTTTTTTTTTTTTTTTTTTTTTGTTTTTGTTTTTGTTTTTGTTTTTGTTTTCCCTCTCATTTGTTTTTACAGAAAAAAAATAATGGAGATGAGTTCTTGCTAATTATAATATTTTTCCAGGAGTGTGTGCCTTGGTAAGCATTAAGAAAGCTAAAAAAGTTCAGCTTATACTTGGAATAGGAGTCAAATTTGGTTATATTTTTTAGGAGAGTTTCTTATTGTTAGCTTAATTTCCAGGAATAATAAGAGGATACAGCTGTTATCTTCTTCTAAAGATAGGAGGCTTTACTTGTACTGCACTGATACAGAGTATTCCACATTGACTCTTGTGCAGGACTTTGGGACTTTATGACTCCTGTTACTAATTAGACATTTCATAATACTTATCCAAGTGGAATGAAAACATGCAGACTTGGGCTGTCCCTGGAGGTATTGTCCTGCTTATTTTGAAATGCTATTAAGAAAATTCAGAATTCTCCTTTAAAACTGGATGCTGTCCAAAATCCTTGCATTTATTATTCATCTTTTCAGGCAGAATTCTAAGTTCAGTGTTTCTAGGGTATTTTTCCGAGCACTTTACTTCATCTCTTTATTTATAACCTGAACTCTCACCTGTTAACAGAGATTCTTTTTGTTAAATTTTCTGTTCCCAGAGAGTTACAACCCTACCCTAGATTAAAGAAAATGAGAAGAGGAGACAAGAAATGCCACAATATACTTTTGTGTTCTGTCCATTCACATTTACTGATTCTTTTTATGTCTTTAAAATCTTCCCATCTCTCTTTCAGGTTTCCTTGCCAAAGCCTGAAAGTGGATTTACCACATGAGTCTGGGAACCTTGTAGCACTTTAGCCACGAGAGCTGACTACCATGGTGCCTGTGGTCAGACAAAATTTGCTGATCTGTTCCTTTAGATAGACAAGCCATTGTTGCTCTCTCATTGTTTTTTCTGCTCTTTCCAAGTACCACTGATTTTGCTGTGCAATCCAGTCAGCCTGATTATTTTTTTTTTAAATCCCCAGACTAACACAACATTTATTATATTGATGACACTTTTTGTCTTATTAGTGTGTGAAGTGATTATAAAAGCATTCATTACTTTCCCCCGAAGACAACAGGTCTTATTATTAATGTCTTGACTATTAACAAGAAAAATAAAGTTAACAGCCTATCACGCTTCTTTTTGCATATAGATAAACCAGGTCTCTATGGTTTTATCTTTATACTCAGTAATTTATTTGCAACAAAGTAGTGCTCCAACACTAGCTATTAAATAGCTCTCCATAGATGCCTTTCAGCCCTTTTTATGTACTCCATCCAAATGATTGTACAATCTTTAAAAGAATTGAAAGCTATGGCATTTCTTGGAATTATGCTTCATAATCACTAGGTTACTAAAACAGGCCAATTGTTTTACTGGAGTCTCAACAGAAAACTTGTGTAACATGGCTGATACATCTTTGGCATTCATAGAGCCTTCAATATGAATCCCTATTAATAAGGATAGTCGCTTAAGAGGATTTTTTTTTTCAAATTAGAAGATTTTTGCTACTTGCGACTTTTAATAATTCCTACATCTAGCATAAATAACTTTTACAAAGTATTTTAGAAAGTTTAATCAGAGTAAAACTATAAAGCAATATGTCCTCCTCATGAAGCTTTTTAATCCTCAAGTAGAAAGCTTTCAAGTCAATGGCAAGTGACTTTGAAGCCTCATAAAGGACTTTTCCCTCTTCATCATTCACATCTGCATACAACTGAACACCCATGGTTCTCTTCTTATTTTAAAAGCTTACTTAGAACTATCACTTAGTCCCTACTAAGCTTTCTTGTTACAGATAGAAAGGCTTGAAAGGAGCAAAAGGAGGTACTCTCTTCTAGCCAGCCTCTGAGGTGCAGGTGTGACAGATAAGTGCTACCAAAGTCATAGACACCACAGCAGTGCTGCTCCTTGCTACCAGCCTGGCTGCAGAGCTGTTTCTTAGCACTGATCTCTCCTGCATTAAGCCAAAACCTGATGCAGTCAGTCACTGTATAACCTAAACCTAAAATGAAGCAAAGGTTTCATAAAGGTGACAGATTGCTTAGCTGAATTTTTATCAAAGTTGTAATATTTAACAGAAGATATGAGGGTTTTATTGCTCTCTTCTCAAGCCACAATCTACAAAAAAGCCATGATACAAGAGAAAAGACTCAATAGCATCTATATCACCATGTCAGAAATTTACAAAATATTAACATCTTTGCGTCCTTAGAAAGCAGAGGTGTTCCTCTCTTCCTAGAGATTCAGTAGGTGCAGATCACAATTAACTGTGACATTTTAACATTAATTACTTTCCTACTATATAATTATTAACTGGAGTTCTATAAATTAAAACATTCACAGCCTTGTGAGAATAGGTAGAGAAATACCTTCATAAAACCCTTCTCCATTTCATTAATCCCCTTGTAAGCCATCAGTTAAGCCTGCACTAAACAATGCCAGTAAACCTCTTAATCCTGGGAAACTTGCCCATTTTTAAATAAAAAACAGAGCTTAATAAATTCTACCGTCATGATAATTCCTGAAGTACAATATAAATACTTAAAAGATAATTCTCTCAAATTCATTTCAAAGAATTCTTCTATTTCTAAACCAATTCTTTTTCCTCTCCATCACACTAGATTTTTTTGGGGGGGAGGAGGGGATAGCGTAGTTTTAAGAACTCAGCTCTTGTATTTTTAAAGAATTTTTTATTAGTTGTTGTTTTTGTTGTTGTTGTTGTTTTTAATTGAATTGGTTCCTTTTCAGTCAAAATAAGGCATAAAGAAACCTTTACTGTTTGAAAATACATGGAAAAAACAATACTGAATAAACTACGACATTTCCTATATATGTTTTAGGAAAATTTAGAGTACTCATATTTAATAAGGGCACTGGTTTAATATCACATGATATAATTAAAATTTCATACAATAATTGAAACCCCCGAAATCTCATTTTCTAGAAAGGATAAGTAATAAATTAAGAAAATATTGTAAATTATAGAAATGTGCATTTTTCCTTGTCTTTTTTCTCCGTATTAGCATATAATTACTTTTAACTCTCATTGCTTCAATCATGAAGAAGGAAAACATTGTCCTAATCAGGATAATGTGACAGAAGAATGTGAATTCAGGAAGTTTATGTATAATTGAAAATTGGTTTAGGTTTCAAAAACTTCGATTGGGTATTTTCTCCATATTGTCTTTGTCTACGCAGTATTTTAAAGAAAACAAGGAAGCACTAGAGTTTATAATTGAGTAATTAATTTTATTTTAATGAAAACAAAATATTTTCATGTTTTATATAACAACACTATTGTTATCATTCCAATTGGTGGCTGGTCACAAATGGTATTATACCCCAGGGCTCAGCTTTGAGTCCAGTTCTGTTCAGTGTCTTCATCAATGATCTGGATGAAGGGACTGAGTGCACCATCACCAAATTCAGGGACAACACCTAACTGGGTGAGTGTTGAACTACTGGAGGTTGGAAAGGCTCTACAGAGAGGTCTGGAGAGGTTGAGACCAGTGGTATGAGATTCAACAAGGCCAAATGCTGGCTCCTGCACTTGGGCCAAAACAATCCCATGAGGAGCTACATGGGGACATGAGGGACAGAGTGGTTAGGAAGATGGCCAGCACCAAAGGACCTGGGCATGCTGGTCAGCAGCTGGCCCAAGATGAGCAAGCTCTGCCCAGATGTCCGAGAAAGCCAATGGCACCCTGACCTGTTGTCCCAGTTTAAGGCAAATTTGGGAGAAAAATTCTGAATGGGTTTTTTCTGGAAAGTAAATTTGAACAGCTTCTGTCGTATTGGTCTGGAAAGAACGTCCTCGGAGAAAAGTGGAAAAAAAATTATTTAACAAACAAAGTGCTCACAAGTATAAAGAATAAATAATATGAAACAATAAAATTTTTCATTGTTCTGAGGTGAGACAGAACATTCAGAAAATCTTTGCTGTGAGTTGTAGTTTGTCTCACTCAGTCTTTTGTTGGTTCCTTCGGCACCGGCAGAATGCTGAGGTCCAGGCCCTGGCAGGCTGCACGTGAGAGCTGCTGGTGCTCTTCTGGGTTTTTCAGTCTAGAGCAGGTTTAAACAGCCCCAAGAAAAGGGAAAAAACAAACAAACAAACAAACAAAAACAAAAAAACAGTTTAGGAACTTTTCTGCTTCAGCCAGCTAAGGCTATCTAAAACCAAAGGAGATCTTTGTCCCACTGTCTGTCTATGCCTCAGCCGACACAGTCCAGGAGCAGAATGTGTAGGAGTCAGGCAGTTTTCTCAAAACAAACTCAGCCCTTCTCTTTCTCTTTGCTTTGCTTTTAGAACTAGTTCTAAAGGCACAGAACTTAATATGCAGCACAAACAGAACAGATGATCAGAGATACAAGCATCATAAAGTCACCTTAGGACACTTGTGAAAGCAAGAGTGCCTCCAGCAGGACCAGGGCAGTGAGTGTCCCTCTGTACTCAGCACTGATGAGGCTGCACCTCAAATCCTGTATCTGGTTTTTGATCCCTCATTCCCAGAAGACATTAAGGTACTGGAGCATGTCCAGACAAGGGCAATAGAGCTGGTAAAGGGTTTAGAGAGTAAGCCCTATGAGGAGTGGAGGAGGGAGCTGGATTGTTTAATCTGGTGAGAAAAAAGCTCAGAGGTGACAGTATCACTTTCCACAAGCACTAAAAAGGAGATGGTAGCAAGGAGGGGTTTGGCCTTTTCTCACAGGCACCTATAGACAAGAAAAGAGGAGTCAGGCTGTGTTAGGGGAAGTTCAGGTTTGACATCAGTAGGAATTTTTTCATGAAGAGTTATTACCTGCCCAGGGAAGTGTTGGAGTCACCATCCCTGGTTTTCTTCAAGAAACATCTGGACACAGCACTCAGTGCAATGGTCTAGTTGTCAAGCTGTTGATTAGTCAAAGGTTGAGCTCAATGAACTCCAAATTAAATTATTCTGTGATTCTGTTTTTTTTTCCTTTATTAAGAGATCAGTGAGGTGTCTTCATTCCTCTGTTTCCCCACTTTGTCAGGATGACATTGTCCTACACACAGGATTATCCTAATGTGGACTATTGTTCCCATGGTCAGTTTCCTGAGCATGGAGTTGTTGTGCATGCCATTGCATAGCAACACTTTGAACACATGAAGAGATATGACTAATTTTCATCATTGCTCAAGATTTAAGCACAAATGCTATGAAACAAGTTGGTCTTACATGCCGATATTGAGTAAATTTTTGTTGTACTCTTTTGCTTCCAGTAAAAACATTGCTGACCCAAAGCCTAGTCATATACATAAAAACACAAATTTCAATTTAGCTAAAAATCTTTCCTTGAACTTGTATTTTTTCATCTACTAAAATGCAAAAGGATACAGAATAATAAACAAACATGGAAAACAAATTTAACATGGTTAAAAATGAAGCATGGAATTTTTTTACCATATCAAAATTAACATTTTTCATCATTATTTGTGCATCTTCGTCTGTCCTTTTTTCTGAGTCTCAGTTCAGTGTCATCCATGAAGTATTTGTCTTTATAATCAATCCAAATTTGACTCATCCACACCAGATTTATCAGCCTTTATGTCCTGTGTCCAGTCATCACAGACTGCCTGTGTACCTCCTTATCTCTACCAATCTGAGACAGCGCCTCTTCAGTCGTTTAATCCATCACGTTCAAGATCCTCTTGTATCCTAGTCAAATACCACTGAAGGAAAGACCAAGAAAAATGAAAATCCTCCTGTTTCTGATTTCAGCATCATTGTGGCCATTTCCCATTCCACTTGAACAATTCATTGAGACCAGCATCTTCTATGCCAATTTTTAGGGACAGATACTCAGGCTTATCTCTGTACACACTGTCTATAGGACCTACACAGTGTCTATACCTATAGAGTGTCTATAGGACCTGTGCATATATAAAGTTAAGTTTTCAGAAGTTGGAACTTTAGTACAAGTTTTGTAGAATTCACCTCTCACGCATAAATAAGACAGCTTTCTGATTTTCATGTTCATGTCACAAAGTTTTTTGCACTTCTTTAAAACCAAACGGAACATTCTTGATCTTCTTTCCGATGAAAAACAATGTGATTTCCTTAAACTAATTAGAAGAAACCTTTTGATCATTTCACTAAAACTTTGCAAAAAGCAAGCCTGAGGAAGAAAATTAGCCTTCAAATTCCACCCAAACAATTAAATTTTGGCAGTCATGTAAAAAGCTTATAAGCAACAAAAATACTTTTCTAAAAAATCAGCCTTGGTTGTCTTGGTTATAGGCCATCATTACAATTTTAATTAGATATATGTATGATTTATATATTATATGTGTTCTATGTGTGTGTTTTTAAAACCCAACTAAGTTATCCTCTAATATATAAAGAACAACAGTGTTTTTCTTTGATCTTTCTTTGTAGTTGATTTCCTTCAGAGGCTGTATCATCTTAATAATTTTACTATTACCATTTATATAGTGATTTAAATATTCAAACCAACATAAAGAAAATTGATATGGTTTTTTCACATATATACTAGGAGCCAAGTCTGAAGTCATCTATTTTTTGATAAGGACATTAGGAAGAAAAGAATGTAAAAATTTACCTGTAGTACAACCACTGAAGATGTGAAGCAGATTTTAGAAAGATTCTGGGTACATTAACCAGCTCTGAAAACAAACCAGCTGTTTTTACATTTCTGGATCCTTTAGAAAGATATACTGCTTGAAAACATCAAGGTATATATTATTGACTGTAAGAGGTGGGGGGAAGAAATTTCCACTATTTTACTATTTGAAAATCCTATTGCTACATGAATAAATGCACATTAATGCTCTTTACTGTATTCTAATGTGTGAAAATATCTGGATAAAATAAAGATTATATCATCATATCAAAGAGAAGGCAATATCTTGAGAAATTAAAAATACAAGTTTTAATGCAAAGACCACACACTAAAATGGCACGAGAGAAAATCATGAAATAACTTTTTATAATATAACAGATTTACACTCGTGGTGGGTTGACCCTAGCTGGAGGCCAGGTGCCCAGTAAAGCTCCTCCATCATTCACTTTCTCAATTAGTTGGGGAAGGAAAAATTAAAGAGAAGGGTCCTGGATTGAGATAAGGATGGGGGATATCACCTACCAATTACTTTCACTGGTAAAAAAGACTAATTTTGAGGAAATTAGGTTAATTTATTACCAATCAAAGGAGAGTAGGGTAATGAGAAACAAAGTCAAATCCTTAAAAATCTTCCTCCATCCCTCTCTTCTTCCATGACTTGACTTTGTTCCCAAAGTCTTTATTTTCCTTGCTACGGTGGTGCAGTGGGATGAGAAAGGGGAGTTTTGGTCAGTTCATCACCTTGTCTCTACCTCACCTTTGTTCTCACGGAGAGCCCTCCTCACATTCCTCCCTTGCTCCAGCCCAGCCTACCCTTCTAAATGAGACAGTCCTCCATGAACTTCTCCAATGGAGTCCTTCCCATGGAGTGCTGTTTTAGTGTGAGTCCCTTCCACAAGGTGCAGTCCTCCAGGAACAGACTGCTTCAGTGTGGCTTCCCATGAGGCTACAAGAGCTGCCAGAAAATCTGTTCCAGCTTGAGGTCCCTTCCCTGGGGAGATACAGGTCTGCTCCTTCTTCACTGAGCTGAGTGACTGCAGAGTTGCTCTCCTCACATATTCTAACTCCTCTCCCCCAGTTGCTGTTGTATAATATTAAATATTTTATCCCAGAGGTGATACCACTGTCACTGATGGGCTCGGCCTTCACCAACGCTGGGTCTGTCTTGGATCCACCTGGTATTTTTTCTGTCAGGCACAGGGGGAATTTCTGACAGCTTCTCACAGAAAATCACCCCTGTAACCCCCTCCTCCACTATCAAAACCTTCCTACACAAACCTAATCCAAGTATATAGTCTTCAATATCTATGGAAAAGTTTATGAAAACTCACATTAGCAAAATACATCACACTTGTTTCGTGTGGATCTGCCATCATTGTTCCAGTCCACATTTTCAAAACGGATCTAGGCTAATTGAACAGGAAAATGTTCCTGTTCTCTCACCAGAGCTTTTATTGCCTTCGATAAATAGTCACTCTCTTGGAAAAATATTGATTTGTGTTGTAAAGCTCATTGTTGATGTTTAGCAATAGTTCCTGTCAAGTCATTTTCTATGTTTATTATTTACTTCTAATAGCATTGACAAACCCATTAGATGCTGACAGTTCTACAGTTTTTCAGATGAGAAATCTTGGCCCTTTCTCATTGTAGACAAAGGTTACAAGGCCCTTTTTATGAGATTCATTTGATTTCTAATTAGGAACAAATGCAAAACTCAAGCACATTTGACAAAAAGAAATAGAGTAATTATTTCGGTCATCAGTATGTTAAAATAAAAGCTAGGCAAAGACTGGAAACATAAAGAAAAAAAACCCAGACTGTAAGAGAGACTGAAGTTTTTGGAAGAAGTCCACTAAAAAGAAACAATTTTAATACCATATTCAGAAAGGAAATAAGAAAAAAAAGAATAGATCTTTCTAGTCATTGATCTTTAAGAATTAGCATTATTTTGCAATAGAGTGCATACCAATTTTACAAGGCATCCCAAGTAACCCATTTAAAATTTTAACATTGCTTTTGTCAATAATTTGCGAATTGGTGCTGAATCATAGAGAATAAAACAGAGGATATGACCTTAGATAAAAAACATGAGTTATTGTTTCTTGTTTTGTTCAACTCATGTTTCAGGCTTATTTCTGAGGCTTTAATTTTATCTCTCCTGTTTTGTGTGGTGTTTTGGTTGTATTTTTTTGTTTGTTTGTTTGTTTTTTGTTTTTTGTTTGGTTTGGGGTTTTTTGTGGTTGTTGTTGTTATTTTGAATATTGCTACATTTTGAAACTTTCCTTTAGGAAATAAATGAACCCCATAAACTGAACAGCTTTACTTATGGAATTATTCCTATTGAAGGCAACAGCAAAATCTACCCAAATACAATAGTTAAATGCACAGCTGCAGTCACAATGATAAGCAAGACCTACCAAAAAATTACATATGTAATTTCCTTGAAAAAAAAAAAAAAATAGAATAAAACAAAAAAAAAAAAAAAAGAGGTAGAATTATATTTAAAAGGCATATTGGTCATTATGGTTCTTTTGTGGAAGTGGGAAAAAAAAGATAATATATATGATGATATTTAATTTAACCAACTCTGGGTCATGGCTTACTCGTTTAACCAGGAAGATAGATTTTCAAGATTTTCTTTGTTAAATTCCCATGATGATTATGATTTAAAGTCCTGCATCACAGGCAGTACTAGTATAAACAGCTTACTAATAGAAAAGTAATTCTTATTCTACAATAAAAATATAATGAAAATGTGCAATATAGGCAAAGGTTGTTTGTTTGATTTGTTAGTAATATCAACAACAAATAGGAATAGATAGGTTTTTTTAATATATTCAATGTTTTAAATTAGATATTGAAGACATAACCTGCAAATAGAGTCTTATATATAAAACTACACTGAAAGACATGTTATGTTCTCTTGCTACCTGTATACTTTACTGGTAATTAGCAGTACAGTGACCATTTGAATTAATTTAAATCTTTTATCTCAGTCACTTATTTTAAAAAAATGGGCATAAAAATTCTTTTTATCTGTTGTATTGTACTACATTCCTCTCACAAACATAGAGAAATTTATGGAATAGAGAAAGTGCTCTCCTATTATCCTTGCATGTTCACAGTCAATAGTACCAAAGCCATAGTATAGCTCAATAAGGTCCGCAGCTCACACACACAACTTCATCAACTCTTAGTGAACCAAAAAGGCCCAAGAATGACAATGCAAATCAGTCTTCCATGTATACAAAACACAGCCAGACAGGAATATTACAGGAAAAGTTTTGCTTGGGTACAGAAATAGTTCAGATAATGAAAGTGTCACTAATGCAATATTGCAGGGGACTCTTCTACACACTCCATCAGGTGGAATTCGGAAGAACTTAATGATCTGTTGTGGCTCTCAGTACACTTCAAAATGCAAATAGTCTTATGATATGCTTATTTCTATATTCAACTTGGCCAAAGCACACAGTCTTTCATACAAGCAAATATCTCTTAATCTTACAAAAGGCATAGCATCTTTAAGCATTATGTTTCATAATTCTTATTTCATTATCATCTTGAAATTCACAGAAAACCCAAGAATACTTCAAGAAAATATATTGAAAGTTAGAAAATAAATGTTTGCCTACCACTATAAGATACATTTACTCCAGAAAAACTGCACAATTGTTTTGTTGCAGCCAATATGTGGGACATAAGTGGTTCACAGGGATTAACCTTTCATTTTTAACTCCAAATCAAAAGTTTCATTTCAGGCATAGGATATATTTGCCAAGAAAGCTGCCCAGGTCACTTAAAAACATCATGATACGGTAACTGCTTTCTGTGGGGGAAAAAAAAAAATAAAAAAAAAAATCAAAGTTGATATCCTGAAGAACTAGTACAATTATTATTTAATAGGAAGGAAAAAAGCAATCATTTCAATGATTAGTCAAAAATGTACTGAAATTTTAGTCAGGTCTTTTTATTTCTTATTGATATCTAATCTTGTTTATTTCTGATCTATCTGGTTTTATAGTGAAGTATGGTAAATTGCTTGCCTAAAATTCTTTTGTAGGATGCAGCTTGAAATTATTTGTCCCATTATCACTTATTTTGGGTCGTTGCTGCTTATGAGGTAGTGGGAGCAACAAGAATGTGAAGCTGGAAGTTAAAGAGTGGTTTGAAGAAATCAGCATTGGGAATTCATTTGGTCTGTGTTCATACTTAGGCCATGGTCATCTTTTCTGCTAATCCTGTCTCAAATCTCATAAATATTGTTTAATTCTAGCTGTGAGTGAGGTCCCAAATTAAATCCTATGTTTAGAAGATTATGTAAACCCAGAAGAACAATCATGTGCCTTGGCTGACAAAGAAGTAGAAGACTTTGTCTTTCTACCTTTTTTTTTTTTTTTTTTTTTTAATCTGCCAGTCCAAACAGCACATTTATGAAGAACCAAAAGAATTGAAGTAGCAGTATTTAGACAGAAACTTGGCTGTAACCTCAAAATATTTTAGAGTTCTACTAGAAGAAGAAGAAGAAGTAGTGATATTTGTGTGTATTTTTATACAAAGACATTCAATGCAGATATAATCCACTACAGCCTTTAACAGAAATGGATAATAATGGATAAGTAAGAAAATCTCTTCTCACTTCACCTGACTTTGTTTCTCTCAGGGACTTCAAATATGGAGGGTGTTTTTTATTTGGTTGTTGTTGTTGTTGTTGTTATTGTTGTTGTTGGTTTTGGTTTTTTTTTCCCGTTCCTAACTTCTTATATTCCAAAGACCATATCTATGTCAGAGGACAACTTAAATTAGTACCAAACTACTTTGTAGTAAACTACTCAAACTATTAACAAAACAACATCTTTTGGAAATTTCTACTAGTGCTCAACTAATACCCTGGTTTATATTTTGTCTGTTACCTATTATGGCATTATCTACTAGCTGAGATTAAAGGAATAATGCAGCTTCTGACTATCTCAATTTATAACTTTTTCTTTAAACAGGAATGTCACCTAATAACTGTCTAATTATAGTGTACATAATTCCTTTATATTTTCTTTTAAAACATTATATATATAATTGTATGCTGTATGAACTAAAACTGAATATTTAGGATACCTGAATCTGTAGCCCAATTTTGATTTGCTTTCTTTTCCACATCACTCACAAATATTAGCAACTACATAAAGGGCTGTCGTTCCTGAGAATGCAATCAGCTATAATATGAACATTGCTTTGAGAACACAGTACTGAAACCTTTATTTTGTTTAGTTCAGCCCTTTAGAAGACTTCAAGCACAGGAACAATTGCAACAGTAGAAATAGAAGAACAAGAATTGAAACAACTTTCATCTTCTTGGCTCATTAACTCTGAAATGAGGAGGTATTATGATTGGTCATAAAGGTGCCTCAGAGAATCGAAAAACTGAAAGGAAGCAACTATAATTAGTTTCCTTTTTGTTTCTTTCTTTTAGTTTCTTTTTTGCTTCAGGGAAATATGCTAGGAAAATTATATTCAAAACTGTAAAGGCATCTAAATTACAAGTACATCTAAAAAATATTTGTAATTTCCTTCAATTATTTGAAACAGAGATGTAATTTTAATGATGTGCCCTACTATCCTATTGCCTTCATCATACACAGTATGTTTTAAAGTGCCTATTATCATATATAGGCAGGTCTGATAATTATATAAATAATTAATATTTAACTTACAGCATCACTACAGTTACCAATCAAGACTGACTCAAAAAAGAATTATTCAAAATAGACAGCAATCCCATCTTCACAACACAGACATAAAAACATACCTTGTCCTTGAAATTTTGAAAGGATTGGAAGGCCTGAGAACTAATTTCAGGATGAAGACTACTCCTGAAAAATACTTCATTCATTGAAATTGAGGATTCCAGACTTAGCATTTTCACTAACTGTTTTTGTAGTTACAACATAAAATACTAAAAAAGGTAGATTCTTGAAAGGAATAGTTCCAAATAAGCTAGAGATTTAAAGATTATGAGCACTTACAAACTTTAGAAAACGCATTTTCCAAAATCTTAAATCATGTTATTTTTCATTTTGAAAAATGTGTGAAAAATGAGACCTTGAAAAGAATCATGATTTTGGTTTTGTTTTACAAAGTTCATGGATAAAATATTGATTCAAGTCCAATACTTATTGCTTCTTAATAATTTCTTTAATGGTTTGACATGAAGTTATTTGACCAGAAAATTTTGGCTACCCTTTCCAGTATTTTGCATATTAAACAAAACCCTATCTTGAAAACCCAAGTAATAAAATGTGCTCAGGAACCCTTGGTTAACTCAGTCATCTAGATGATATGAATGCCTTTATCTCTTCCAGCCACCAATTAAGGGTATCAATGTCAAACACAGGAATGAGCCATAAAAGCAAAGGTCATCATTATAGTCTGACTCCCACATTCCCACCACCCTCATGTACGTATTCCAATGAAGGAAAGACCAAGGAAGGACTGTAAAACACCAAAATATTTCATCTTACTTGAAGAATTTATGAAGAAAACCTTCAAAAGTGATCTGATTCAAGATAAGTGTAAGAATGTTGACTAGAATCAATGTCAAAAGTGGGACACTGTTGTTCTACCTGAGATAGCTGGGGAGAAATAGTACCTACCACTTTAGGACTAGGCAAGCAGGTGTTATAAAGTTTATTCTTGATTTTCCAAGAAGTTAATTAAAAGATTGTTTTTCTAGTTTTCTCTAAGATATTTAATCAAACAGGAGCTGGTAAGGTGCTGTTTCATGGTTTGGCTTGACCTGGGCGATTTTCTTTTGAGAGGATAATAGACTCATGTAAATTCTTGTGGATTTACATGCTGTCTTAGAATATTCATTCTTATGAAATTTGAAGCCCCTGAAATGAAAAGAATGTGCAAGATTAATTTTAAAGTAGAACTAGTGTTTCAAGGTGTTCTGGATTTCTGGGCCAAGGGGAAAGAAATTACTTAATAAAGTCTAATCAGAAACAGACTTAACACATAATTCCCTACTCTGATGGACAGGAACTTGTAGTCCCTAAGCCTGATTCAAGATTTAACATAGATTTTACAGTGGGCTAATAAACATCAAAAGTAAGTGATTTTCTCATCATTATTCATTTTCTAGGTGGATTGCTCATCTTATTTTGGGATGGTCTTTCTGTTCTGTGTTAATAAGCAGCAAATTCTGTGTGCCATGGTCTTGACAGCTACTTACACAAGCTAGCACATGGGCAGAGGGGTTAAAGATAGCCCTCTATTAGAAGGCATGTGAGGACATAAAGAAACATATTGCACGCTAAATTATCACCTAGAAACTGCTTATCTATGTAGGGGTCTTAAGAATAGTTTAATAGTTTTAAAACACTTTTAAAAGATTTTTGTTACTGATAAGGAAAAGTTAAGAAAACGCTAGAGAACGATGCAATAATTGTTGCATCTGTTTGACTCAATTTCCAAATACAAAATAATCAGTATAATTAAAAGTAGCTAAGAAACCTCAGTCAGAATCTTATGCTTTGCCAAAGGAGCCTTCATCTTGTGTCCAACTTACCAGGGGTAAAAATCCTTTCTTTTTCCTAAGCGCTATGTTTCTTTTGGTTTCCAGGCTTAAAAACCAATTAGAGCTGGCAGTGAGTAATTAAACCAACTAATGAGATGTTATTTTAAATTACAATCCTACTTTCTTTGAACTGTTTTTGCACTAAACCTTAACTACCATAACTGCATTATTCTGATCCCTTTATAGATTCACAAGCTTGTTTTCCTCTGGGTTGTTTTCAGTTAAATATCACCCTCAGCCATACTAAGAAATAATTACATCTTTTTAATTGCAGCTTTCCAAAAGCCAAACCAACCCAAACCAAATAAAATGTGGGTTCAGGTCCACTCCATAAAATGTGAGTTGTCCAATAGTTCTACATCTCTACAATACAGTTAGCTATAGTCTGCAGATCCTTGCCATGTAAGAAATTTTCTTGTTCAATTAACGAAGCAGTCAGATGAGTTGAATTTCTTTTGTCTAAATACACCATTTTATATTCTGTAAAGTCATTCAAATGGGTTGCTGACCCATTTCTGCATGTTGTTTTAGATGTTGGTAATAAAATGATACTGTCTGAAGAACATGCACCATAGGGACAGAATATTTTGTTGCTTTGTGTTTTGTGCTACTGTTTTGAAAGCATCTAGGACATTTTATGTATTCTGTGTTGAGCCAAGTAACAAAGAAGATTTATGCAAAATGAGAATGTGAACAGTAAATCTCATATGCTTTCTAAGAAATTATATTTCAGCTGTTTTATGGATGCATATTGTGCATAAACAGTTCTTTTAACATTCAGATTTTCCATCCTATCAATCCATTGCATCTTGCAGTGATTTTTGCAAATAAGACATTTATTAAAATCATCTGCTCTCCCTCTATCAATTTTGTTTAAGAAAAATTGTTGAAAGCATCCTACCCCATTCAGCAGCACAGCATAAAGAGCCACTCTCCTGCCATTACCACGACTGAGAATATGTTGGAGAGCCCTGAGCAAAGCGTTTTCACAGACACTTTTATGCCTATGGCTATGCAGTTTGCCCTCTGGTCTCACCTTAACCTTCATCATGTCATGCTACAGTCCCCTACTCTGAACTGGTAGGAGACAGCTGAACTCCATGCTACACAAAATAGTGTTTCTGAGCAGTATTCCTTCCTTTTCATTTTCCCTTTCATTCAGCAGAACCCCGGGAGCTCATTCTCCCACTCTGGAGTACAACGAGCCCCTATTCTTTCACGTAGAGATGTTCTTTCACTGATTTGAAAGTAGAGGCCTCAGGGACCCCTGAAAGCTTGTACCGTATTTCCAGTTCCAACTGACAAGTCCAGCTCTCTTTTCTTTCTATCTTGCATCTTTCTCTACAGACTTCAAAGTCAGTCTGTCGATTTCTGCCAACACTGTTATAAAGGGCCACGAAGGAACAGGAATTAGAGATGAGAGGTCTCATGTCTGCTTGGCATGAACATCTATACCCCTGTTGCTGACCTCAAGACACTGCAAAAGTATCTTCCCTTCAGCCTCCCTGACTTTCTTTGCTGAACCTAATCCCTATGCTAGCCACTATGTCCAACTACCCACGCATCCAGCATCACCAGAACAAGGGAGACTCCTCGCAGCATCTTTCCCTGGATTCTGCTGGCAGGGAGCTCAGTAGGCAGAGCCTCCCTCTGCATTTGCCTGGCCTTGCACAAAGAACAGAAACCTACAGGGGTTTCTATCAAGGTGCCAGTCTGCCCTATGGGAATCTACTGAAACAGATTTTCCATCCATGCAGAAACAGTTGTCTATGGAGAAAGCAAAGAATAAAAGAAGGCAAGAAAATAGAGAGAGAAGAGTTGCAGCTATCTATAGAGAAATGGAAAATAGGCTTTTGGGAAGAAACTAGAGGAATTCCTATATCTTGTGGTGGGATTTAGCAGTTCAAAAAAAGGAACATGAAAGGCAGTGTGAATTATTGCAAAGAGAAGCACGTTTGTGATATAGAGTCCTAAAGAAAATCTGAATTTTTAATGCATTTTTAAATCCTTACCTGTTTTGTGCTCCTGTGTGAAAACACAGTGTGTTTGCAGAGCTATGAACTTGTGTACAAGAAACTCAGAGGAGAGGGACAAAGTCAGAGATAATTTGTTATTA
Source organism: Sylvia borin (assembly GCA_014839755.1). Taxonomy (NCBI): domain Eukaryota; kingdom Metazoa; phylum Chordata; class Aves; order Passeriformes; family Sylviidae; genus Sylvia; species Sylvia borin. Next base: position 81,011,161 of record CM025957.1, read on the forward strand.
TTTACTGAAATCATCTGGCTTGAAATCCAGAAAAAGGTTAGGACACATCTGCGCAGATAGGTACAGACAATCTGAAAGTCACTTTGCTAATCTGAACTGCACTGTTTCACAAGATTCAAAGACACACTTCATCCAAGCTAATAGAGACTGCCTCTCTCCAGTTGTCCAGCGCAAACCCGGGTTATTAATAAAGGTCTCATGTTCTGTTCTTTTTTCAGTAAAACAAAATGAAACCTTGGTTGATATATGCAGAAATCCTAAGGTACTCAGATTTGTTTCAATTAAACCTTGAACTATATCATGCTGTTCCAAAAGAACCAGATCTTACAGATATTAGTGCAATATTAACGCAAAATCACTCACTCAGCAGCAACATAAATGCTAAGAATTTTTACTGCTTTTTTTATCAACCACAACCAAACTCAAATATCTACCAGTATCTAGGTCTGACTGCTACAGACACGTAAACGCTAAGGTCTTCAGCCTTTTGTCTACCTCAGGTGGAATTCTGTTAACACAGGCTGAGCTTTAGGTATCTTTTCAAGAATCAGAAGCTGAATACAAACTGCTGCAGAGGAAATGATTGAATATGCTCCTAGAATATAAATATGAAGGTGCAGCAACTGCCTTCCTTTAGTCTTCAAAGTCCATCCTTTTCAAAACATTTAATTATCTTTGAAGTCAGCTTTCTGCCTCTGTTCAAGCTTTCTGGACAAACATGCTGCATATAACAGAGTAAATGTTATCCTTCATCAAAACTAAAGGCTAGCTCAAGTATCAGTCTACAGTAAAAATATGAACATATTAGCCTATTCTCAAGTTATCTCAAGACTTCCTCAAAAATATTAACTTCAATTTACAACAATATTTTATAAAAAAATCATTGTGTCTAATTATATTAGTCTCTAATATCTCCTCACCAGAAATTAAGGCTAATTAATTCCAGGCAGGGTATCTGAAAGCATTTCTCTGACTTATATTCATATTCATTATTCATGATGTCTTCCTGAAATCTCAGAAAATATTACTTGGTGGTCTCTGGTACTAAAATCTACAGAAAGTAATAAGATTTGCTGCTTAACACTTGAATGTGCAAATCTAGGCATTACACATCAATAAATACAAAACCAAAAAACTTCACAGTCAAACAAATAAAAAAAAAAGACAGAAAACTATAATAACATCTATTTGTCCAGGACTTCCTAATCAAACACTCTTCTTTTTGCATCATTAAATGTGCCACTGAAGACAAGAAAGCAGGTAAAATGTGTTTCAAAAAGCAGCTGAAGGTTTTGATCATGTCACAATCTTATCCAGCTTTGATGCAATCTTTGCTGTAATTTTTGTATTTAGTTTTGGACTGCATCTCAACAACTGCTTTAAAGTCAAAAGTACTCTAATAAAATGAAACATTTTAGAGGTAAGAAGCTCCATCTACTGGATATTCAGATGCATATTCTAACCTTTCCTTTTTTTAATTATCTTATTACTTCCATCTTAAATAATGCTCTCCTTTAATGAAAATTTCTTTATTTTACATTATTAAAAGTAAATAATTTGCCAATCATATTATTTACTCAACAACAACAACAAAAATGGATGGAACATCTGAGTTACTTCCTCATTTACTTTATTTTCTACTCGAATTTTATTTTCAGACAACTTTATTTCACACAAATAATTTAATAAAGTCTTCAAAGTATTTTAGACCATAGACTAAATTAAAGCTTAAAAGTGTATCTGCAAGTCTTGATACAAAAACTCCTATACCAGATCCAGCCAGAAAAAATAAAGATCATTTGTACAGTTTTTGCACAACATGGCCCATTTTTCAATATCATGAGCAGGAAACACGGTGTAGAATTCTGCCCTTTCATGCCCAAGTATGTTCCAACCATTTTTCAGAAAGAAAGTTATTTTATTTAAACGAAGGCTGGTATCAATCTTTTCAGCTAGAGTCGTGTTATGAACAGCAGCTGCCAGAGGTCCACCATGAAAGTGCAGTGCAAGCACCAGTGCCAAAAGATGACAGCTTTGACAGAGAATATGGGTAATACTGTTGATTTCTGCTCTAACTCAGTTTTCTATCACCTGTGCTGCAATATCTCATGTACAAATATTCAGACCACTGAAGAATCTACTTATAAGTCATGCCCTACATCATTTATCAAAAGATAATCACCATTAGAGACATTTTTTAAATTTAAAATTGAAGCTTAAAGGAAGGAAAGTGTTTGCAAAGATTTACTCAACTATGATAAATATGATTTGTGTTTATCAAAGTTTCACTTGGCACCACAGCATTTCAGGCAGTTGATAAATTAACTAACATTATTTCTACACTTTCCCTTCCTTTGCTTTATGTTTTCAGGTTTTTGGGTTTCTCTTTTGTATGATAAGAAATGGAAACCATAGTCTTTGAAAATGTTAATGTGCTACTTGAGCTGTACATTATCCTACAGTTCACTGCTAAGATCAAGCAGCAACGTTGCTTTTCATCCTACATCTGGCACTGTTTTATGTGTTTGCAAAGAAATATTTGCAGGGCGTTTTAGAAACAGTAGGCATCTTTAATTGTGTTACACTATATTTTAATGGAGTACAGATGTATCATTTTCTGGACTAGCCAACACAGACACCTTAAATTTTAAAATTTGTAAAGTATTTCACACTGGATCCAGATATAAAACAACCTATTTTTTTTTTTCCCACAGGTAAATTAAAATTTCTTGCACTTAAAAAAGCAAACAAACAAACATGGAAAAAAAAAGGGGGGGGGAGGAGAGAGGGGATTTCTCTTTGCAGATTGACACAATCCCATGGCAAGGGATTTGCAGAAATGAAAGGGTGGAAACACTTCATAGTTATCTTTCTTGTTGACTGCACTTCATCAAACACTCTGGATGAGCTCAGCAGAGAGATAAGGCATTGGCACACTCTTCTGGCCCTGTCAGGTGGCTGCATTGTACACACAGTGGTCTGAAAGACAAGAAAGTATTATTGACTGGCGGGACACATGTTTGTTGCCTTATCTTCTACCTCTCTTTCCTTGCTCAAATAGACGAGAAAGTATGCCATCCCCCTCCACACACATGCACATGCAGTCCAAAAGATCCATTTAAATAGAAGGCAATTTTCCCAAAAAAATTGGTTGGAAGTGAATACTACAATTTTTAGAGCTTTTGCTGAAAAGAAAGCACTATTCCAAGCTATTAGCAGCTTTAAATGAGCCTTTTAAGAAAGATTCAGCCTGTGCCAATAAATTTTATTGACTATGAATTGTTTCATATTTTTATAAACCTCTATCCCTGTAGGTACCAGAGTGAAGATATGCAGAACTTCCTTGTGTTCTGGTAAGTACTGCTACTAATATCATTACTCCATACCATCCAACTCAGTCTTCTCTGAAGCTCTTACTAAACTCTGTGCATTTTTTCTGAACATATGAACACACAGATCAGGCATTTGAGCAACACTTGAGGCTTTAAAACTGTTATAAAATATCAGCCAATACAGAACCTTCCCTTCTCAGAATACCTTTTCTAAATTCACCACAACACAGCTACTCAAACACTCAGACACAGATCATAAGTATATTTTATAATTAGAATTCTTTCTGAAACAGATGTTAAAGGGTTCTCTAAATACAGAGGTAATTCATAGACATATAGAGCATGCAAAAGAAAAATCATGAAGGCTAGAATGCAAAGCACAGAAATAAGAAGGGGAAGACAAAGAAAGGATTGGAAAAGGAACAGATCGAGATAGAAGAAAAAGTAACAAGGAGATAATGCAGAGGTTAAAAAAAAATGATATTTGAAAAAACCCTTACTTTTTCTAAATAATCTCTTATTTCTTTTCCGTTTCCTCTTCTTTTTAGATAATTTGGAACAAAAAAGCCAGGGGAAAAAAGTAATTAAAAAAGGGAAAGACACTTGAGCCAAAGGCAGTGATGAGGAAAGCAACAGTTACCACGAAAGAGACTGAATTTTTAACTGCATGTAATGGAAGCACCTCAGACAATTCTGGGGTTAGCTTACTAAAGTCTGAGGAGTTTATGGTGTGGTGATTTAACAAAACCTCTTTGAACTGCACTTTGAACTGAATAGAAACTTCTCTCATGTTCAATCTGCTTATGAAAATGTAAATATAATATTTTTATAGTATGTCAACATTTACACTAAATAACTGTCTTGTATTTTTGTTAAAAGAAATTTATTAACTCTACATTATTGTTGGTGGAGAGTTATTGATAACATATATACACTTTATAAGAAAATTCAAGATGTTCTTCCTAAAACAGTAACAGCAGTAATTTTAAAGTATTTGTGGAATAAAATGCTATATGAGGTCATGTTCAAAGGCTGAACCCCACAGGACTGGATCTAAAATCTGAAATCCCTCTAAATGGGAGAATAAAAACCGTGTGTGTGTACTTTGAAAGCTTTCTCTTTTTTTATTGCCCAAAACAACCTATACATTGATAATATTTGGAGTTTATCACAAGGATCTTGAGAGTATCAGAAAATAATCCAAAGAGAGAAACAGAAGCAAAGCCCTTCTTCTTTTGAAGGCATATAAAAGCAGTAGTCTTTTACAAAATCTTGGTCATATATCACACAAGCTAACCCCCAAATAAAGTGTTACAAATCTAATTAATAGCTGATACAAATTCAATGTTGTACTTTTGCCAAAGTAATGAATGTTCTTTCAGCAGCATTATAACCTTCCCTTTAATATTATGTAAAATTAATGTATTCTGATGTAGACCTTGATTTTAATGATGTTTGTCAACTTCCAATTGAGAAAATTGGTCATTTTTACCTTGGCTTGACATCAAATCCGTTTTGCATTAATTACCTTTTAGAAGTTGGTTTATTTTACTATTTGTGGCCCACTGCCTCTGGGACTGTAGTGTCTGAAGAGTTGCTGCAGTGCTTCTGTCAGTGTGGGGTCTCTCACAAAAACAGTAGCTCCTTATTTAAAAAGAGAAACATCTACAATTATGCAACTTAATTTGTCTTAAAACCAAATAAATGCGTGCAATTTACTGGATATTTTGAATCCTTCAAAAGCAAGTCGTTGGTGATGTTTTGTGCTATTTTTAATTTGTTAGTTGGATGGTTACATTTGGGAGCTTTTTTGGGGTTGGTTTGTTTGTTTTCCTGCCTGGATTGAAGAAAAATCTTCATATTTAGATATTGACAATCCTTCCTACAGAGAAGCTACAATTTGTGCTCAGTTTTACACTAGATTCTGAGTTCACTTTTATTTGTGCTGAAATTGCACGAGCATTTACTGTGCCAGTAGTTCCACTGAAATCCATCCTATTGAATTCACCCCTAAAGCTAATAAAAAGTTGAAATATATTAACTGGTGGTTCACATGAGAGCCTGCAAAGATGTCACATAGGATGCTAGGCAATAGACAGAGTAGTGCATTGGGCACTTTGACACTTTGTTTCAACTGATTAGGAGATTTGGGTTTGAATTTAAAAAAAAATCTTGATTTTGAAATGGAAATTTATAAAGAAAAATAAATCTTCCTGACCAACACAATAAGCCCAACAACAGTCCTTCCCAGGTCAAAGTCACATCTGCGCCTTCAGATTATTTATGAGATTACTTACAAGTTAAGGCGTGCATTCATGGGAATTGCATAATTAAAATGAATTTTAATTGAACACAAAAGATCGTGTGGACATTAGGCTTTGTGAATAGGAGTGGCTTATTTGGGTTTAGGTAAATCTGTTCCCAAATGATTTCTGCTAAGCTGAAAAAATCAAGTTATTTCACTGTGACTGTTCACAAATATTTCTTACTGGTTATTGGATAACCCATTTCTCAGAAAAAAAAATCCAGATAATCCAAACATATCAGACTTAAACCTCCATGCTACAGTTTCCATCTGTGGGATCTGGTGAATTAATCCTTGGTTTCTCAGCCTTTTTCAGTTTTAGGTGTTGAGACTGCAGGCTGCTAATGAGTAGAACCATCTTTTGTGTGTGAACACATTCAGGCCTTAATTTCAGGAAGGGCTTCCAGGTGCTACTGTAAGACAGATTACTGTTGTTAATATGTAATTCTTGCAGTATAACCACTCAGTGAAGTGCCTTAATTTTCTTACCTACTTTCAACATGTGTCATAATGTGAAATGATGTCACATAATTCTAATGAACATGCTAATACTCATGATAATCAAAGAAGAAAATTTTTAGAGGGATTAAATCATATTCCTTTTTACAGAATGAGAATGATAAGACATGCTGTTTCTACAGGAACACAGAAGAAGTCTAATGCTGAAAATCCTCAAATCCTTCTGAATCTCAAGTTAATTAAAATAAAACTTTCTTGATCATGCTGGCTAAACTAATAAGAAAATTTATCAGTTACTCAGAGTTACAGTATGTGCTTTTGCATTTCCACTGGAAAGCATAATCCTAATGCTGAGGCTTACCTACATCAAATCAGAGGAGTATTTTGAGGTTTTCTGTGTAAGTCATTTATTTTAAAATGGAAGTATGCCTTTCCTCAGTACTAATGTAGTTGATCTTATTCCAGGCAATTCTTTTTGGATTTTCATATTTTCAGTATTTCATATTTTTACAACTAAGTTTAATTAAATGTATATTAAAAAATCTTAGGGTTATTTTTAAATTCTGAAATTATTTCAGTCATGACTGCTTCATTGATGACTTAGCACTGAAAAATGTCTTTTGGATTTTTAGCAGTTACACAGTAATGCTGTTCTAAGATCTAGGCATTGAAATATGACTTCAGCTTCAGATACAACTAGAAAACACTGTGTGTCTCCTTTAGGACAGATGTCTACAAGTATGTGTGTGACATGATGCTTCTGATATCCTTCACATGACTTGTTTGGCTTCTCCAGTCCTGAAACTGGTTTCCAGGAAAGTTAACTGTTTTATTTTTCTATTTTAATTCAATGAATATTTTATTTAGCTTTTTTAAATTTTCAGTAAAAATCCTGCAATTCATTCTAAATCATACCTGCAAATCTGACTAAACTGGTATTTTCAAGACAGGGTAAAAGAAAAAGTATTTGATAAAAGGTTAAACACATTGCATTTAGATATAGTGTTATGTAAGCTACTAGCCAGAGGATATATACTATTTATACTATTTATTTATGATTTGTATAATCAATTAAAGAAAGCCTTTTTGGATACTCCTTGTCAGATTCAAGCATTACACCCAGAATGACCTTTGTTAATATCTACCATGCCAGAAGGGGAAACATCTTTCAGTTTTTGCACTGTTTCTAGGATAATATGGTAATCAGTTTCATGGACTGAAAGTGACAGAGTGACTGTATTCATTACACTGGTTTGACAAAAAATCATAGAATGCAAATAAATTTCTATTTTGCAACTTATCTATGATGAAATTTATTTTCTTCACAGCGTTTATTGGACAGCTGATTACGTATATTGCAGCAACAGATTGTTCCAAGTACACGTAAATGTGCTTTGAACACTGAATGAAGTGGGAGGTTTAACAGAGGACATTTCAGCCAGGAAGAGTGATGAGCTCTCACTAGTCACTATTGAGATGGTTGATTTTTCAAACCCAGCATGTTATAATAGATTTTTACGACATCGTCTGGACATGGTCTTTATGTCACCTAGCAAAGACTTGCTGACAATTCATCACAGGATGGAGAGCAAGCCTGGCAAGGACCCAGGGGAGATACAGTCAATGAGCCATAGCCCAAGACTACTGGGAAGGAGGAAGTGGATGAGATATTTAGGATAAGCTGATTAGCAGCTTCTCCTGTGGCCTGTGGATCTTACTGATACATATTTGACTTTTAACTAACAATCCCCTTCCAAATTATAACTTCCTCTTTTTCATCACAGTTCTACAACCAAAACATTGCAGAGATCTTTTTGTAGAGTTGCAAATGTCTGTATAGAATAAGAATCTTCTAACCTTTGATCCCTAAACCATTTTCCTTGAAAAAAGTATGAGCCGCAGCCATCTACTAACCACTCAAAAGGGCTGGAAGGGTTCAGTTCACTCTGAATTCTGTATTATTTTATTTAAATTGCTTACCAGTATACTAAAATAAGGTTGCTTATACCTGCCTGGGCTGTGATTAGTGATGATTTCCAAAAGAGAGAAAGGGACTAAAATCAGCATCAAAGATGGAGATAGAAGGCTAATGTTGTGTGGCTAACAGAGAAAGCAAATGTCATCAGGCACCTTGAAGGAAGATGTATCGAAAAGCATTAGAAATATTTTTCAGTAGTTCACAACTTTTATTTTTTGAAATTTAGATTTTTATTTTGAATAATCCACTCTATATAACTCCTCACAGCAAATTTCATATACTTCATAGTTCCCTGTATGCTTCTTATCAGTTGAGCCAGATTATAAAATATATCGATCTCTGAATTTTCTTCAAATACTGAAAATCAAATAAGAATATTTTCTAACTCTTATATTAGAATCCAGCAAAGTATATAAGCATGCAACATATTTCCATGCAATTATACTGTTTGAGCAGAAGGCTGCACTAGAAGATCATGTTGAAGTGCCCCAGGAGATACACAGGTTTTGTTTGTAGATTTTTTTTTTCTTACTTTATCTTTGCCAGTTAGATTAACAGCTACCAGAACTATTTACAAAGAGCTTTGGTAGCACAGAAGCTCCTCTCACAGAATCCCATCATTAATTGTGGATGAGATGACGAACTGTGTTATAATAAAATTTTACCAAGATGCAGTATAAAGAAAAATGTTTAATTCATTACTTATTTTGTCTGACTCGGTGCTTGAAAAAAGTTAAAAATTATTAATGTCTATATTAAAAATATTTATACATAAAATAGGTTTAGAATAAAAGTATAGCATGAAAATTCAGTTAATGATTAGCCATCATTAAAACTATTTGCTCAGAATAAAGAGCTGCAGAAGACAGCTTTTGCTAAACAACTTTGAAAAAAAAATAGAAAAATATTTATAGTAGGTGACATTTTTAGTAATCATCTGATGTTTGAGAAAATGAGCATTTTCCGGAAATAAAAACCAGGTCCTACTTATTTTGCTTCTCTGTTCATTTGATGTAATGCACGCAGTTACTGCAGACCAGCATAGTTGCACTTCACTTTTATCTGTGTGGGAGTGCAACTCCTACCACAAGAACAATTTAAAGCTCTTTCTTAAGAAGGATAATGAACTAATTGCAACATTACTTCTAATAAAACCAATCTTTTCTTCTTCAGTTTCACCTTTCATCAGATTATCTCAAAGACATTCTGAACCACTAACTGTGTGGGGCAGTCAGTTTTATGCACTTTATGTGGGAAATTATGCAGCTGAGAAGGATTAACCAAGTCTTTAATGGGCACACAGTGGATAAGTAGCAGGAACAGTCGTAATAATTGCAGTATGTTGTTCTCTTCCCTGAAAATTTCCTCAGCACCAGGTACTATACAGAATAAAGACTGGTTTTGGAAGTTCAGGAAGATACAATATATTGTGATGGAGTAGAGACCCTCTGGCTTTTAGTGAGCTGGAAGGTGCACAGTTACTTGTCACCACATTCAAGCAGGTAAAGGTCAGGGCAACATCTGGATAACAGGTTAGGAACAGCTTTACTTTGATACTTGAACCAGAGGTTCTGGCATCAGTTGAAGCATTTCCAATATTGCATTTTAAAAACTGTAATTTTTAAAGCTGACATATTTAGTGAGGATGTGGCCTCATTCTGAGTACTGTGTGCAGCTCTGGGTCCTCCACATTTAAAAAGGCTGTTAAAGCACTTGAATGCATCCAGAGGAAGAAAACAGACCTGCTGAAAGAGCTGGAACAAATGTCCTCTGAGGACTCTCTGAGCCCTTGGTGTTGGTCTATTTGTAAAGAAGGAGGCTAAGTGGCAACTTCATTGCTCTCTACAGCTTTCTGAGAAGGGTAAGTTGAGAGGGAGTTGCTAACTTCTTCTCCCTGATATCCAGTGACAGGATGTGTGGGAATGGTCCAAAACTGCATAGGGAGAAGTTCAGACTTGACGTCAAGAAGCATTTCTTTACCGAGGGGATGGGGTCAGCCAGTAGACAAGGCTTGCTAGACTTTAGTCAGTCCTGAAGAGTTTAGGCAGTTGGATTAGATGATCATTGTAGGCTCCTTCCAACTCAACAGCTTTTTCTAGTCTAGCCTAGCCTAACCTAGTCTAGTGTAGTCTGTTGTAATGTTGCACATTATTGAGAGGTTTCACTTAACAAACATATCATATAGAAAAGGTGCTTAAATACTTTTATAGTGTCTAGTTAAACGAAGAATTAGTGTAGTATTTTCCCTGCAGTATTTTCTTTTAGAAAATAAATAATTTTAAAAGTGAAGTTGCTTTATCAGAACAAGTTAGTTTCAATGGGGGCTTCTAATGCATGCTAAGCTGACTTTTTATCCTTTTCACGATCTCAAAATTTTCCTGGTCTAAGCTACAGACCTCTGAGCAGCTCACCTCGATGAGCTGCACAATGAAGGAGGATGGATGAGAGATCCTAGAAAGAAAATTATATTTTTAAATTTCTCTTTTTTTAGGAAGTTGCTGTGTATTCTTTTTTGTTCTAACTTGTTCTAACAAATACCAAACATAGTACTTCAAGGGAAAAACAAAGAGATATTCTAAGTAACATGAATACTTTTAAATGACAAAATGACAAAGCAACAAAGCAGTCCAAAAACCTAAAACCTATGGTAGAATATTTGGGTTTTTGTTTCCTTATATCTCCTGTATTTGCATTATCAGGGGAAAAAAAATAAGGCAGATTAATAGGGATTATTAGGTATCCAGTGGAGCATAAACCAGCAACTGTACTGGTTTATGCTGATTGCAAAGAGAAGAACTCTAACTGTACAAAAGGCAGCCAACGAGGCATATTATTTTATTAATAGAATTCTAATTGTCTTGGAAAAAGTGAGTATGAGCTTATTGTTCCCAGCTATTTTCTGGAGTAATAACTAGTGAGTATTAGACTACATAAAGATACTTTGTCCACAAAAGAAATGAACATCTAAAATTTTAAGTCATTGTTACATGGTATTTCAAGTGTTTCAGGGTTGATTAGATTAACTTTTGGAAGAAAACTCCACTGAGTAGCATCAAAGACAAAGGCAATATTTGCAGCTATAGATTTTGAAATACCTTGAGCCACAAACAGTGGTAAACTGTGTAAGTGTTTAGCAAACACTATTCTACACAGATTTGGTCCAGTTCAGCCATTTTTAATCCTGAGATTTACTTATGGAAAAATAAGTACACAGAATTACTTATGGACAAATAAATAGGGCAACAGTTTTAAGACCCAAGGTCTTCTGAGCATATTCCATGTCTACATATCCAGATTTCCTCTGAGACTGAACAGCATGGTTGTCCACTGTCTACATGTGTTCTCCATCCATACAACAAGTATTTTTTTTCTGCATCATAAGCCTTTAAAATATAAAATACATTTAAAATATAAAAGTAAATTTTAAAATGAATTTAAAATATATAACACATTTATATTGTGAATTACTATCATGATACAGAACCTTACAGGTCTCCAAAAATCCCAATTAGAGAGGAAAAAAACCTCATGTAACATATTCAAGTCTCCATAATCCAGTAATTTATAAACAATAGACAGTAAGAATATCTAACAAAGCAGTAGCACATACTTCATTGTACTTTTAAGTTTAGATCCCATCTTTCTTTGTGTCACTGGAGGAAACAGTAAAGTAGTTCATGATTCTTCTTTACAGGGACAAAAGAACTAAGAAAAAAGAAATGTTTTCTCTGACATTCCTGCCTCTACCTCTTGTGTTTCCAATGCAATGCTGTGAGGACTAGCACACATGGGAAGAGGTAAAATTAACAGAACAGCTGCTCACACTCACTCCAGCACATAAGCTGTCATTTATTTCAGAATTCCAATAAGTCTAGCAGTAAAACAAATATGCTCTTACTGTGTTGGTTTTTTTTTCATCCTTCCTCTCCACCTGTTTCTTACGCTTTTGATTCTGGCTTGCCTTTCTCTAATGAGGTTGTGAGTTCCCTGAGAAACCTTCCAAAAACAACCAACATAGGCCTCCTCAAGGGCACATTTCCTTCACAGAATATCGCTTCCTGTGTCCACAACTTCTGTTCTAAATGGGTAACAGAGTCAAATCTAAACCAGCAGCAGCTACTGAAGACCCAGTACAGCCTCTAAATGTTTGTTTCTTGGCAATGAAATGGGATTTCTGTCCAGAATAAAAAAGGATGTCAGGAACTCTGTAGACTTTGATGAAATACTTGAGCCTAGGGTGTCAAACAAAGGTGCAAAGACAACGTTGTCATTCAACAGTGGATTGTTAAGATTCATAGATTTTAATACAGGTCTCAGCCGGCTAGGTTCTTCTTAGAGTGCATAAAATAATTCAACTTTTAATACAAAATATTATAGTTTTCATTTTGACAAAGTCTTTTGATCTACTTTGCTTACTATTTCTGAGAAATTGCCAAGAGAAAAACAGTTTGATGGTATACTAGAGGTAAAGATGAAAACAACTGTCTTTTTTAAGTCAAAGTAAGGTGAGATGAACTGGATTTGTGGTGAAAAAATAAAAAGCTGTTGTTTCGAAGAAAAATGTACAAGAAAGTGCAGAAAACAAAATAAAAAGACAAGCAAAATGCCATTGTGTCTGTGATGCTCACTGCTGTTTGTAACCTTGCTGCTTTTGAGAGGCAGCCACCAGACCCATCTCACTTTGGCAGCCAAATCATACCCATGTCAGGTTGCTTGTGATCAAACGTGTGGCTGTTTTGCTGGTCACAATTCACAGTAGTTTTGACTAAATGTATTAGATTAAATTAAACAGAAAACAAATAAATAAGAAAGAAGGAAAATATGTGAAGGTTGAAAAAGGGTGGTAAGACTGGAATTATACAGGAGAGGTTACATGTTCAACTCATGAACATGAGATTTAGCCAGCATCATTTCAGCAGATCAGCCAGACCATCCCTGTGAGTTATCTAGTGATTCTTCCTGGAATGGTATACAGAAGGTGCGATCCCTCATTTGATACCCCAGAATGGGGTATATGTCTGTGGCAGCTGTAATTTAAAAGCTTATTTATCATTGTTTTTAAGAAGCTTTTTTTACTGGTACCAGATTCAAATTAGGGCCATACAAATTGCCAGAGGATTTTTTTTTCTTTACTAGTTAAATCTATGTCATCTATATCTGGGACAGAAACCATGACCTGTTGATTTCCATCTTCGCTTTTTTTTTTTTTTTTTTTTTTTTTTTTTTTTTTTTTTGCTTGCTTGAATTCATCTATTTTCAAATTATTTAATTTTTCCTTTTTTCAAGGTAACGTATTAGACACCCAGTTGGAGTTTTCTTATCTGGACAGATTGTAACATAGGCAGATGCACAATATCACAAGGAGTAAAAAAGATAGAATAAAAGAAAGAAGAAACACAAAGTTGATAGAATAAAAGAAGGGACTAATAAGTGCCTATTGCATATTCATCTGACACTTCTAGAAAATCAGAGTTTGAAACAATGAGCTACTGCATTGGTGCAAAACCTCTCCCTTAATTCTTTTCAAGCACCAACAGGCTGGAGGATGACATCTGTTAAGCTTCTTTTTCTTGGAGTTCCGTGGAACTACTGACCATTATCTCTGGTGCCTTTTCCAGGAAAATTTTTAGAAACTGTAACAAGAAACAGAATTTAGTGTATGGATATGATAGACTGAGAAGCAGTCAACATGTTTTTGTAAGACATATCAAAGACATCAAAGACCTAATGGAGTTCCTTGAAAAAGCTAATATATGAACAAAGGAAATGCACTTGTTACAGTATACTTGGACTTTCAAGGAGTTTTCAACATGATTTATCATCAATAATTCTTGAAGAGAAATGGCCAAGAAATAACAAAATATTGCAGGGTATAAGCAGGTTGAAAGATAAAAGTCACAGAACAAATTATAATTTTTTCCATGACACAAGAAAGACGTTGGTTAAATCACATGAGGTGTGCTCAATATTAAGTTCATAATGGATATGGAAATATCAGGGAAATAGAAAAGGCTGTTAGCATATAACACCCATCACAATAGAGCAGGCAAATGCTGATTGCAAAAAACTGCAATAATGACAATCATTGTATTAAGTGGGCAAAATTTGGAATCCAAAATTTAGTATTAATACAGTGCAACACACTGGAGAACAAAAAACAAAACCCAGTCTCAGTCTGTTATTTGCAATGATTTTCTCAGAGTTTCTGGAATATCAGGTAAGAGAATCTTGTTTGAGCTGTACAGTGAAACGACAAGAAAACCTAAGGTGAAAATACATAATGTTGCAATCTATTAGAAATAAAAAAGTAGGAAAATTAAGGAAAAAAATCATTTTACTGCTGTGCAGGTCCATGATACATGAAATCTTGAAAATTATTTGTGTTTGTCCTCTTCTCTCAGAAGACAAATGGTCAGCAATGATGAGAAAAGTTCATAACAACTCATATTAAGAAAAAATGAATACATGAGGTTTTGAACCTGCAAAGATACAGGACTGAGTGAGAAATTATGTAGGAATACAGAATTCTAGATAGAGAGGTTGAATTCAGATGCTCACTGTGTTTCCAAGCATAAGAATTAAGAGTCAGCACACATAGCAGGCACACAGTCAAAAACAAGGGGAAGTCAATAGATGTGGAAATCAGTCCCAGATGAAGTAGTAGAAGCTGACAGCATGGGTTCATAACTGGACTAGACAACCAACAGAAATAAAAAATCATATAGGACCCTTGACTACAGAGGTTGGGCATATAAAAGCATCTGAGACCTCAGTAGAATATGAAAGATTACTAAAAAAAAAAAAAAAAAAAAACAAAACCCCAAAACCAAAACCAAACAAAACAAAAAAACCCAACCAACCAACCAACCAAACCAAACCAAAAAAACCCACAAACAACAACAACAACAACAAACTTCTAATAACCACCATGGAAAGCAGGATACCAAGAGATGGAGCTGTGCTCTGCCTCTATGGCTGCCTGCTTTTCCAACCATTGCATGCACTATTGGCTAAACACTGATAAAAGAGTTCAGCAAGGCTCCGGGAACAGTATGACACTGAGCAAGATTGTTTCAGAGACTTACACTGCAGTTTACTCATGTTACTGTAAGGATAACTTCATACCATTTGATGAGAATATGTCCTCTCTCATCTCGGTTGGAAAAGGCTACACAATGATGAATGAAAGGCAAGTAGAAGACATCAACAGGTCCTGTGAAGCAATTTCAAAAGCATTTATCCAGCACATTCAGGATCAATGGTTGTGCTGCCATTTATTTTTTGCTGGCTGTCATATGATAGTGAATAGTTATACATGGATGGTATTATTATTCCAAGCAGTATATCTACCAAAAATACTCCAAAGAGTTTTCTCTAGATACATGCACAATTTGTTGAGACTTGGTTCAGTTCTCACAATGCTCTGGATCTGTTGAGAACAGCATTCCACCTGCTTACTTTTTCCTTAACTGCTGAGACATTTAACACAAAGAAATTTCCTGATTTTCCCATTCACACTTCTCCACTTTAAAACTTTGCCTTCAATACCACTCAGGGCCCCACCTGAGATATGTGACTATTGCTTCCCATACTTGTTAATTTAACAAATAGAAAGGGTTTTGAATCATAAGAAGAAAGAGAAAATCCATTACTATCTGTTTTTGTAGCACTCCAATAAGAGTATTCTTTGAAGTTTAGCTTATATAAAGACATCTCATGGATGGCAAACATCCTAGAGTTATTAGGCAAGTTTCTATAGAAAAAATTTTATATGATTGCAAAAGGATTTATAATGTCTTCAACTTGCATGAACAATATTTCTCTTTACCACATTGTAAGTATTGGTTCAATGCACATGGTTGATTGTGTGGAGCTAACTATCCTTTACTGTCACTTGTGGTAGAGTAAGTGTCCTGAATGATCAACTTACTGAGCTGTAAGCCTGTCACTGTAGATATATTTATAAAGACTCATTCTAGAAAAAAACTAATTGATGCTGATTTTATAGTGTTCTGCTACATGAATTTCTGGTTTGTTTTTAAAGCAAGATCATTTTTCCTAGACTTGGAGATAGAAAAAATAAATTATTTAGCATATAATTTTTTACTACCAATCTATTCACTGTGCAGAGCTGTAAATGTTTTTTTGTCAGTAATCACCAATACAGCAATTATTCAGGAGATAAATAGTCAATATTTTTGAAATGAAGGCATACAAAGTTATTAAGTGAATTTATCCTTACTCTAAAATGTCCATAAAAAGAAAATATGTTAAGGAATGCATAAATAAATTTATAGAACATATATATACATATATATAGTATTTTTTAAAAATCTGAGACATCAACATAATCTAAGAAAAGAGTATTGCTGTTCTACTGTGAATATAAATAATTCTGCCTTTTTATACTTTTAATTACATTACAGTACAAATGAAATTTGTATAGAAAACTTCAAATACACAGTACACTTTATACGTAGAGAGCTATAAATAGTTTTAATCTCTTAAATGTCAGAAAATCCCTGAACATTGTAAATAAAAACCTAAAACGCTTCTTTGCAATCCATACATATTCATTTTTAACTTGGATATCAGAAGCAAGAAAACTTGACTAACTGACTTTTGTGAAACTCAAGAAACATATGAGCATAATTTTATTACTTTGAAAATACTGCAAAACTCAAGAATGGCTTATCTTAAAACTTAGGCTGTCAATGTCTAAATTACTTCATAAAGTAAAGTTTTCCTGCAGGTGGGTTCAACATAGGACATTAAATTCTAGCAATTCTTTAGTCATTTGTACATACCCTTGGAATATTAAGGGTTTTTTTTTTTTTGTTTGTTTTTTTGGTTTTTTTTTTTTTTGTTTTTTAGTTAACTATACAACAACCAATAGGCAATATTGAAGCTGAAATATTCACTGTATAGGACATGAGACCTTTTTTTGCAGCACTATTTCACCATTGATATCCCAGGTCTGGTTTTAAAACTGCATTTGTGTTTTGCTGATGCAGCATAAGAACTATGATAAACCCGTGTTCAGGAATCCAAATTATGCAGTAAGACCTACTAGCATGGAAAGTCTTGCTTTGTTAAAGTTTTCAAATTAAGGAAATCAATGAAAGACAAACTCTTTTACTATTACAAAACAGTAAGAAAACTGAGGAATCATTCTTTCACGTGGAATTGGAACACAAAAAAACCAAGATGTGCAGACTGAAATTCCCACGTTTTAGTAGCTCACCCTGAAAAAGAGGAGAGGTATTCAAAATGCAGATGAAACAACAGTACTTGCAATTTTTATGAAGGAAACTGAACACCAATATCATGTTTACATACCTTCCAGATAAATTAAGGAAAGACTAAGGTATTACAATGTGCAGAAGGCAGGATGGAGAGTGACAATTTTTTCTCTGACAGACACACAAAACACACAAGAACAGCAATGCTAAGTCTCAAAACTTTTCTCTTTTACAGGAAAGAAAATGCAATTTCTTATAGCTATCCTACTAAACGGAACATTGACTAAATTTGAGATTATAACAGTCTCCAAGAAAAAGACCATGAATCTGCCTATATACTTATCTGGGCTCAGAAAAAAAACACTTCTACTGCTTCTTTGTTTTGCTAATGCACAACCAATTGGACCTGTGAAAGCATGTGTTACAAGGAAAAATGATGCAGTCCATAATGCTAATAATAGTAATCACCAGATTTTCCATGAAAACAAATGCAATGAAAAATTAATACATTCTTCCTCTGATCACTAAGCAAATTACAGTAAATGGAAAATAATTTCAGATTAATAATAATTTTACAGGAACAAAATGCTTTTCCAGATCTACACTTTTTCTCCCTATTCAATATTTCTCTCCTCTGAGGAGGAAAACAAGCAAACAAACAAAGACAGTAATATATATGAGTTTAGCTATAATGAGTTCCACATTCTTATAAATTAAGTATTGTTCAGTAGAGGCTCGATTACAGCAAGGTATCCTGCTTTGCTGGAGGCTGTATAGGTTCCCAATATAAATCTTCACACTTTGCAAGGTGAGTGTAAGAGGTACTAGTTCTACAAGGCCAATGTGTGAGCAAAAATGTACGATCACAAACAACAACCTCTAAGAATTTCCAAGCTATTTTTTTTTCTGTGTAAATCCAGAACACATAAATTTTTGTAGTGATCTTTACTGTAAGACCATTATGTTCAGAGGAGTAAAGTGACCCACGCAACAGTGTTCATGAGCAGTCTTCATGGCTTCTGCTATGCTGCACAAACCCTGTGTATCTGGGATAAGCCATTTAGGACTTGCTGCCTTGATGTGTAGTGTAAAATGGACAGTTGGGATTATGTCCTGCTGTTGACATCTGTGGGTTTTTTTTTTTCACCATTACAAACTGACATAGGGAATTTGAAAGGATACTAAGAAGAAAGAGCTGTCTCAGGGAGACTGTTGTCCACAGGGTCCTTCATTCTGCCTTCTCCTGGCAGCTGATTTCACTTGCACTAAGAAGAAAAATCCTGTTATTTCCTCTCTGTGAGAAAGAATTTCTAGATCAAGCAGAGAAATGATTGGTAGGGCCTTGCTGTACTTCCCTTAGCTGCAGAAACTAACCAAGGAAAGATCTGGGTCTACAAGAAAGTTGTTTCATTATCTGGGAACCATTAACTTTGGCCAACAGGAAATGAAGGAAGATGATTTTTCTTACCCTGAAGCTGAAGTGCTGTGCATTTGGAAGTAAAGGGTATAGCCACAAATAAAGTGCCAAACTGTCAGTGCATAGAAGTTTGCTGTACAGTCGAAACCTGGGCAGCATTATGTGTATCTGGTGTAGTGGACTCCTGAAAGCAAATATGCATAGACGAACTTCCAGAAACTTTAGAAACTGTAAGCTTTCCCAAAATTCTGAGGCAAAACCCAGCTGATTCATATCTATCTTCTGAATACTTTCTTAAGATTTTTTGTTTCCAATGTGAATATACCATCTCTGTCAAGCAGCGGATAAAGGCAGAAAAAACTACACACACACAAGGAAAAAGCCTTAACCCAAAACAAAACCAACCTCACTGACTTTTGTATATCTGCCACTATAATAACAAGGAAGCTGTCTTTAAAAAGAAAAAAAAAAAAATTGACAACATAACAAATTCATCTGTGAGTCATTCACTGTTACATCCTCCATTATGAAGATGTTTGTAACACACTTAGGAATCAGTAACAATCAAGAGAACCTGAGAAACCTTCAGCTAATGCTAGTCATGTGCTTCAGTCATTACTGTATAAAGACACAAATATCTCAGTAAGGCAAATTTCTCCATCTCTGATCAAACCTGCAGTTGGTGCTCCTGGTAATGCTGAGCAAGTCTGAACACATTATTCTTACACTGACACATCCTTGTGTGTTTGAAAGGAGAGCACTTGGCAGCACCTTTGTCCTACTTTGCTCTGCTTAATTTATTTTCCAATCTGAAAATCTAGATATCTATCTGCCAACTTACCAGAAAGAGCTATTTTTATCTCTAAAACATGGGCTCTCAAATGATACACTCACTCATCCAGACTTCGGCATCTCACTGGGGAAGGCAGAGACATAAGTTCACATAACTTATTTTTTATTGAATTTGGTTGAAGATATCTAGTGAGACAGCTGCATAGGTTGCTACCTTTATCATCATACATCTCCAGAAGGGTTGTGGGGTTTGTTTTTTTTTGTTCTTGTTGTTGTTGTTGTTATGTGATTTTTTTTTTGTTTCATTTTTTTTTTAATTTGGCAGAGAAAAGAA
Organism: Sylvia borin; assembly: GCA_014839755.1. NCBI lineage: Eukaryota > Metazoa > Chordata > Aves > Passeriformes > Sylviidae > Sylvia > Sylvia borin. The sequence goes on from CM025957.1 coordinate 81,031,020, forward strand.
TGAAAAGAAACAATAATTTGTATCTGTCAAAACACTTCAGAAGCTTGTTTTCTGCAGTCCTCATCCTGTAGCTAATAACTTCTAAATAGAAAACCAAGATATCAAGGACAGCTTATCAGGAAATAGATTTAAATGTAGTCTAAACACAAATGAAAACCTTTTTTTTTTTTTCTTTTTTTTTTTTTTTTTCCATTAAGTATTTAATCTAGGTCTCTGTGTCCTTTGGCAAGGAAAAAACAGCTAGGAGATATCTTCTGCTGTTTAGCCACTTGACATTAAGATGCAGACAAAATTAAACCCAAGGCTCAAGATGATGGGGAAAATTTTGCTTTAGAGATTGGTGAGTAAGATTTAACTCTGTCCAAAATGTCAAGAAGCCTTATTTTTTATCACGGTGGACAAAATAAAGTATAAGAAAAATACCTTAAGTCAAATCGAATGTTTGATTTCATTTTGACCTATTGAGAAAAAGAATGTAATTGTGTAACTTGAGCTGATATTCCCCTCTTTGCTGGCTGATTCTTTCATCCATCCACAGAATCACAGCTTGAGTCGACAAAGTGCAAGGGGACTTTTAACTCCTTCCAAAGCAGAATATTATCTGAAAAGGTACAGTGCATGATATTTAGTCTAACAAGGTTCCATTTTTGTATTGAAATAAGTGGAATAATGCTTATTTAAATAATGAACAATGGTCATGCTCTGTCCTAAATAAGCAAATTAAGTGTCAGAGAGAAATGCCTGGCCGCTTCAGGAAAATTTCAGATGTAAGACCACGTATATAACTTTACCCCTTCTGTTAAAAATCAGTTCTGAACCTTTATCAGTGAGGTTTTACAATTTTTTCATTAAGACAAAGCATTATGAAATCTCAGGGACGCCTACCTCGCACAGGTTCTTACCCCTGTCTTGCATTCATTCTCCTGTGACTAACAACATTTAGCTGGTTCGGTTACCTATCTAGTTAAAAAGTCACCATGCAAAAGGTAGAAAGACAGCAGAAGAAAAGAAAGTAAATCCAAAACCTATTCCTCCAAGCCTGTTAGCTATTAATCAGGTCATTAGCATGTAAGGGTTAATAAAGGAACAGAGATATTGGCTCCATATCTGTGGAGAAGAAATTTGTATCCCATTATGCCTTATTTCAATTCTATTTTAAGTCAATTGGCCAGCTGATAAATGCAGTCCCTTTCTGACTGGAATGATTGCAAAGAATAATACCATCCCTACAAAAAATCTTGATATATTCCAAAGACTTACATCTCTCAGTCACTGGATTTTTCCTACTGCCAGCTGCCATTTTTATTTGTTCCTGGGCTTCAGACATGTTTTAATCTAATAGTGTTTTTAACTAGCTGTAGTTAGAAAAGCAGTTTACAAATTGAACTATTTAATTAAATAATGAATTTCAGTAATGAAATACCACATTTATATAATCTATTTTTCATTTAAAGAAACTGAATGGATTCTGTAACACTTAGAAGCAGGGGAATAGATACTGTGATCATTCATTAATTTTGAATAAATATTTGCAGTACAATATTGAACTGGTTGGTATTTTAATTGCGATTGATTTTACTTCTGTAGATCACAAGCTTGTTGCATTTAATTCTACAAAGTCTCACATGGATACACCAGTATATTTTTACTCACATTTATTGTTTCCTTCCAGCACAGGAGACGGAGAAAAGAGAAAAAAGAGAAAAAGTAGAAATAGGACGAAAAGGCTGACTGATGATTAATAATGCTGCAAACTAAAAATAAAGCAGGAATAGGAAAAAAGAGTAGACAGAATGTGGAATGGTGAAACAGTGTATAAATAATAAAAATAGTGATAAGAATAATACCATACATTGAAAGAAGACAAAGGACAAAATCACAGGGAAAAAAAAAAAAGATAGATAAGCCCAAGGAAAATCCATTCCCACGTAATGACAGATTTCTTACATTCTAACTATCAGGTTTGTTTTGTAGTGATACAAGTGTGCAAATGATTTCTCTCTGTCCTTTCCCACCTCCCTCCAAAGCACAAGTGCACTTTAAGCGAGGAAAGAGCTACTGACTTGCACATTATATCACTGGCCTGGCAGAAGGACTGTGATGTTCAAGTCCTTGCTCTATCCAGTTAGAATGGGACAACACATGCAAATACTGTGCTAGGTTGTCGGACAAACCTCTGTGCAAGTGTTTTATTTTTTTTTTCCCTTTGGAGCAGTAATTATTAAATAGGTTTACCTGGAGCTCAAATCCCAAAAAATCTGGGACCATAATAAACTTCTTAAAGAACCCCTGTGAGAGTTGTAGATGCTGCTGTCCAGTGATAAGTCTCATTGATGCCACCTCTCAGTCTTTCTTCCTGCTTGTTACTACCCTTCCCTTTCTCTGAAAATCATTCCTGATTCATACTTTATTAATACTGGCCAGTTGTTAATAACAATGTATTTTTGACAAAACTACAAATTTTGGATGAAAAAGCAAAATTATTTGGAAATGTTTTGACTAACCTCCTCTGAGGCCAGGGCCATTATGACAAATCTAGTGCTGAAGGTCCCCTGAGGGACATAGATAGTGGAGCCCTGGCTGGCTGCTCCCTCGGGACTCTTCTTGAGAGTTTCACAAAAATAGTCAGCAGTGACCGGAAATGTCAGGGTGTTTTTTTGGTTTTGGTGGGTTTTTTTTGTTTTGGTTTTTTGTTGTTGTTGTTGTTGTTTTGTTTTGTATTGGTTTTTTTTTTGTTTTGCTTTTTTGTGTGTTTTTTTGTTGTTGGTGGTTTGGTTTAGTTTGTTTTTTGGGGATTTTTGTGTGTGTGTGTGTGTATTTTTTTGCTTTTTGGGGTTTTTTTTTGGTTTTTTGCTTTGGTTTTATTTTTTGGTTTGGTTTGGTTTGGTTTGGTTTGGTTTTTACCTGATTGCAAGGAGTAATGTGAATTCCATGTTGTGGAAGCAACTTTATTTTCAAAAGGGAGTTTGATTGTGTATTGACAACTAATATTCCTCTCTTCTGAATCTGAAACCTTTTGAATGCAATACTGATAGGATTTAAATATTGGGGGAAAAAAAAGGCTCAGGCCCTACTAAGTGAAATGTCTGCCTTTTTTTCATATTCTATCTCTATTTTCAGAGACTGTGATAACTCTTGCACAGAGAAGAATCCCTTGAGATTATTTGGATTCTGAAAACAAGTTCTCTCATAAAATGTGCAAACACTTAATTCTCTGTTTGCAAAACATAAGGACAAAAGGGACTAACTATCCTCTTGTCTTTCAGAAATAATGGGATACAAATATTTATACACACATACAGTCTCTGAAAGGCTCACCTGAATTCCACTGAAGCATTAAGCATAACCAATTTTCTGCTTTCCTTATATCTGGAACAAATTTGTTTATTCCATGCATAATTCCAAGCAGATCTTCACATGATGATGCTCTCTGCATTTCATATACCAGCCTAGTGTTCTACTCATCTTGGCAGAACACCTCACTTTACTGTGTCTAATGCTACCATTTATTAGAAGGATGCAAATGAGTGCATAGCTAATGTTGAACATGGGACACAGAACTTTTCTGAATCCTCAATTTTTGTGTATTGCTGTCTCACTGTGATTCAATTTCACTGAAAGCTGACCAGGTCTGTGGAAAAGTGTCAGGCTTCTTTTGCTGTTATATTTTGCTTACACTGAAAACGTGTAGTTCCCTGGACCAAGAAAAGAAAAAAACTGGGAGAAGAGATAGTCAGCATAAGTTCCAATGCTTTTCCTAGTGGCATGTGAATATTCCTTGAAACATCTAAAAGAGAGTGGGTCATGAAAATCTTTGGTCTACCAGAAGAATTATTCTTTCATAAAGTTATCATTAAATAATCTGAAAACATACTACCATTTAGGATCCCTAAGCTTTTCTGACAAGGAGAGACATTTATCAGGTAATTACATGGTATAAATTTGAAATAGTTCAAATATAAATATGAAAAATTACCACTATTTCACTTTTGTTATCTGACTCATTCTTTTTACTGTTATGGAAGATTTTTTTTTTTTCCTCACAGAGATAATTAATAAAAATATCTTAATATTTTATAATATGTAGGTGTATTTTATTTTTAGTATAAAGTTATGCATGTTTACATACGCAGCTCTATTAAAAATCCTTATAAACAATCATTTAAAGAAGGGAAGCAAGGGGCAGGGGAAGCAAGGGATATCTATATAATGGATGATTTGTTATTATAATTTTTTAAAATAATTTGTCTGCAAAAAAACATGACCCAGTTTGGACTGTTCTGCACATAAACTCTTCAGAAAAAAAGTGCAATACCTATAGTCAAGTATTAATGTCTGTTCCATTTTTATTTCCAACATAATTTTGTTTGATTTTATAACTGGACTAAAAAAAACTAGAATTCAGAATTTCGCAATAAATTGAATATGAAATAACATTATTTAAGACTGTTCAGCATACTAATAAGACTATCAGTGTAATAAAACAAATATGACACAGTTAAAGAGGATTATTTTCTGTTCATCATGCTGCAAAATAGGCAAGAATCCATTCCTGGTCACTTAATGATTTTCTTTTTCTCTATGGTCTATTAGTATTGCAGGATTTCTGAGACAGAGGAAAAATTATGCATGCTAGTTCCACAGCACATCTCAGAGGAACAGTTTTCTCATTATTTTGCTGAAATGATTTCTTGCCTATCAACCAATTCTTTGCTAAAATATATAGTGTGCCACCAACTCACTTTAGCTTTAATTGTACTCATGGGAGAGTACACATTAGTTTCACCAAGTTTAATAAGGGACCTCTGATACCCTCTAGTTGCCTTTCCTTCTACCACTGCTTCCTCTGCTTTTCACTCAGGCAGGATAAAATCAGTTTCATTGACATTAGTGTTTTAAACATAATGAAAAATCAAAGTAGCCTAACAGGAAGGTCCAAACATGCAACTAAGTTGTTTTAGTGCATGGGTTAGTCACAGGCTAAGTAGAAAGTGATCATTTTGTTTTCTGAATTATCCCTTTCTTATACAAGGCTCTTCCCTGCAGGGCTAACTTTGGTTTGGGCAAGAAACAAACATGGACTGAAGTAAGCCATTTCTTACAGTAAGCCATTTCTTTTTAAACTCCAGTCCTGTTTATTTACTTTAATGAAGAAGAACTATATGGATGAAAGAGTATGAATCTTCCAGCACTCAAAACTGCATTACCTTGGCACTTTAATGAAAGCAGTAAACCTGAATTTAACACCATGACTTTCTTGACAAGAAAAAAAAAAACAGAACAAATCAACCGAAAAACCCAAACAAACAAACCTCTCACAACAAAACAACAATAACAACAAAAAAAGCCAAACCAAAAACTAGAGAAAGAAAAAAATCCCCAGTGCCCACACCAATGCTTATAGCAGTTACAATAGTAGAGAATTACCCACTAATATATTCTTTGCTCACTGACAGCACAAAAAGTAGGATGCAAAGACATGTATTTTAAATCTTTATTTTCTCCAGGAACAGAAAAGACGAAACAATTCTCTTTAACTGTGAGAGTTATTTCTGCCTCAGTGAGATCTCCCATCTCGCTCCTGAAACTAGGCCTTAAACACCTGCAAAACTCCGTGATGATCGATCAGGCGTCTTTTTAAATTAGTTCCAATTTCAGACTCCTGGGACACCTGGGGTCAACATTTTTATTCTGTCACAGATCTGAGCTCATCTCCTCATTCTTGATGGTTTAGATAGGGTCAATTTATAAAGAGCACAGGCAGTGACCATGAATAAAGCTGATTTTAATGAAGCAGGAGCAATTACTGAAGCTACCCTGCTTTCTTTCAGAAACTGTTTTTAAGATAAGGCTCCCACCCTTGCTCCCTGTTTGCATTACTGTCAGTCTTGTACCTTACTATTTACCTGGCTGATCCAGACCCTGTCCTGCAGACTGAGGACCTCCTTACTCTGGATTTGCCAGCTGATCAGTACACAGTGGTTAACTTTGGTTTCTATTTGCAGATCTAATCTCAACTTGCTGACTCAGTTTTCTGTCTTGACCCTGATCCTATCCTGTTCCTATGGATCTTTCTGTCTTGCTCAGGCAGGACAGGGTGGGACCCTTGCTGGTGACACCACTGCTGGTGCTGCTGATGGCACCATGATGGACTCCTGGCTCCTCTTCTGTTGGATTTTCCCTTTTTCTGAACCAGAGATGGGTCTCCTGAGAGGCATTTTAAAGACTTTTATTCCATTTCCAATCTCATGAGAAGGGTGAGATGGTACAGATGTTGCAATTCACGCCATCACAATCAGAAGCCAAACATTTCCTAATCACAATACATTATAAGTGTTTTTTTGCCTATCAGCTTTTGCCACACAATGCTGCTAATGCCTTAAAGCCAATCAGCTAAAATTGCTCCTCATGGGTCCTACTACAATACATCTTTCATGGTTCTATTTCTCCAAAGTTTCTAGTCTATTTGCATCATTTGAAACTTGCTTCTAGTACCATTTCTCTCTCAACAATGTCTGTCCTATTCCATACAGATCCATAGTATGCATCCATGGAGATGCACACTATGTGAGCCATCTGTCAGGCTTTGAGAATTCTCTACAAATCCATTTCCCACACCCTTCCCTTAGGGAACTATTTGCCCTTGCTGTTATCAACATGGACTGTACTCTATTTGAAGTTATACACATTTCACACAAACACCACCACCACTCCCCTCCAAAGCAATTTATGCATCAAGATATTAAACATTTTGGACCAAGTTTGTTTCACTTCTGTTCAGAAAACATCAAGCGACAGAAACAATATTCTGATCTTAATTTTAGCCATGCTTTAGCTCAGTGCTGTGTTAGTATTCTCTTTAAAATAGATTCTCTTTCATCCAAAGTTGATAAAAGTTCTACAGTTCTAAATGTTTGTCTTAAAAGTCTTTGGAGGCATTAGGTCTAGTATTACACACATTGAGGGAGTACCCTTCCATGTGAAATGTGAAAAAACGTGATAATAGTGGGAGAAAGCTTGAAATCTCTAAAGGAAACAGCATCTTTCTTTCATAAATGTATATTTTCAGTGTGCATTTAAACTGTCCATGCAATTACAAAATTTAAATTTGAGGGGATGAAATATCTTCTGAAATTCCTTTCTTACATGGAAAAACAATTAAGAACTATTATTAGGAAATGCACTATGCAAAATGGTAACTCCTTTGTAGTTTACATTCAAAAAATTTGGAATTAAGAATTAAATTGATCATAAAAATATAATAAAATAGTCTAGATTTCACTACTTTCTAGACAGAATAGTATCTCCCAACATTGATATTAGCTTTGGCTGTTGCAAGTGTTGAACAATTGTCTATATTTATGACAACATTTTTTATTAATGCCTTGACAATAATTAGGAAGCAATATAGTATTTCCCTTTCAACTGTGTAATAATGAATTTCTCTCAAAAATATAGCTACTCTGTTGCTCAAGCCATCACTAACCTTTAAGATGAAAACTGGACATTTCAACTGACTTTTAATTGCTTTATCAACTAGAAATATTGAGATACAGAGAGCTATAAGTTACTCCTTAAGAAAGAAGACACCTATAGCCTTGCTGAGACAAACAAATATTGCACAAGTTACTGTAGGTGATGGTATGACATTTTTTGATATCTCTGATGCAGTCATCTTGCTGCTCCATAGTCTTTACTGAAAAGAAAGTTCTCAATTCTCTGCCTCCAAATTATGACAGAATTGTTTTCTGATCTTTTCCAAATAACATGTTTGCTTACTTCAGGCAGTCACGAGAAAGTGAAAATCTGTGAGAACTACAGCAAACTTCAATGCATGCTGTTACTATCCTACTAAATCTCTTTCTACTCACACAAATCAAAAGGCATTTTAAGGTGTGTACTCATAATGGAATATTTTCAGCTCTGACACTGTCACAGTCACAATCTGCCTTGAATGTGTAACTTGAAAGAAATGAAAATTGCAGAGGAAATACCTAGGTTTAATGTAAGACCATGATAGGCTGTAAAGTATGAATCTTGGGAAATTTGAACAACAGTTCCCAGGTGATGGGTTATATTTATATTTAGCTATCAGTCAGTCTCTCACAAAATTTATTGATCAAAATGATCTTTAGATAAAATTACTATATATGTATATATAATGCATAAACTTTAGCATGAGGCTCTTCAGGCGGGTAGAACAATAAAGCTATTTTGCAATTATGTATTGAAACAAAATTATAGCAGTTCAGTGCCAGCTCAAATCTTTTCTAGATGGAAATTTAGCGATTTTATTTTAAAGGTAATGCATAAATGTAAACTATATTTATTATTTATCTGAACTGAAGTATGCAGGGCTAGATCTAAAAAAAAAAAAAAAAAAAAAAAAAAAAGAATGTATGAGCTCTTTTCTGAAGGCAAAGGACTTTACTCATGTAGTTCATTTTAGCTACCTAGGAGTGTCTTGAGGGAGTAGAAGAGAGCTGAAGTACATCCAGCTCCTTGCATTCCAAGCATGTACATAAGTCAGAAGTATCAGTGCAGGAACTAAGCACTCATCACTCTTGACTTCTAAAAAAAAGGTTTTAGTTCATGGTCTCTGTTGACAACCTCACATTGTTTTTGACTCTTAAATCCAAAGAAACTCTTTCGTCTTTCCAAAACTACGTCGTAAAATGTGGAACTATCAGTATTTTCTTGACAACTCATGAGAAGTACCAGTAGTGTAAAAAAAAAACTTTTCACAGGCTCAACACTTTAAAACCTATCTGATAAGTATATTCACAGACAATTTCAAGGCTTGCAAGAAAGACCTGACTTCATACCAAGTCCCAAGACCTAAGAGCATGCATTGAATTCTTTCAATAAACTTTACTAGGATTCATGACACTTTACTATGTCCATGACAAATACATACAATTTATATAAAGGCTATTATTTATTTCAAAACAGTTTTGTTCCTCAGAGAATGTTTTCTTAGTAACACAGCAAGTGCACAAGTAAAGAAATGAAATCATAAAATGCTTTAAGCAGCAAAATTACATGCCATGTGTTTTCAGTTAAGCTGTTGTCAAAAGCAACTTTTCATATTTCTGTTTCATTTTTTTATCAAAGAACAATATTTCTTTAGATAAAATCTACACTTGAAGATTAATCAAACCTTCTGTTAGTAAGGACTACTCTGAATAGATTTGATCCAGTCAATATCTTCCCTTTATTTGTAAAACAAGTCAACTGAATAAGAAGCACTGTTTTACACAAAGAATCAGCGAATTGCCCTAATCCTGAGAAATTCAAAGTATTATCAATTGTCTTTTAGATCACTGAAAATTAAATAACTTGACTTCTTTAAAAGAGAACAGTATTTTTAGAATGATCTATGTGCAGGTGTTACAGTTCAACTGAAAGACACCTACCACAGTTCTTAGGATTTCGAGGGGAAAAAAACGAATGCAAAAATGAAAAACTGAGAAGTGGTTTTGTTCAGATTTTTTTCTTCAGTGAAGAAAAGTCATAAATATTTTATAGTTAACCAAAATATTTTGTTTGCCTTGTAATAGAATACTTTGCTGACTTGGATAAACCTTTTTCTTTTTTATTTTATGTAAGTTTTTCTTTTTTTTTTTTTTAATATTTTGCTTTAAAGATATGAACTCTAAACACACCTATACTCCTGTATTTTAAACTGAAACTTACAAAAAGTCAAAAGCATCTTTTTTTTTTCTGAGACCTGAGACTTATTTTAAGTCTGTATTTTTGTAGTCTTTCATAGCTTTCCTTTTTCAGCTAATTTACTGTATACTGGGGGGAAAAAGTTATCCTATTTGTCATCAGGAAGAACAAGCGAAAAAAGGAAGATTGTTTTCTCAGCCTGATCAGTTCCTTTCTTCTTTTCCTGTAGCTACGCAAAACACAGAGGACAGAATGGGGACACAAGCTTGTGGCTGAGGATCAATGGGTTTACATAGTTAAAGAAGCATTCTAGGAAGTTCTGTCCAAATCAGTCAAACTGCTCCTTCCCTGCATAAGAGTATTTAATTTCCCCATTATACACCAAGATTGTATTTTGGGGCTTTTCACCTCTTCTCTGCCACGACACATCTCTATTCCTCAATGGATGCAGCCTCCTGTCATTACCGACCATGCATAAAACCTTTTTCTCCTTGGTGGTGCATTCAAGCAGACAGTCTGTTTTGAAAGTACAATCACAGTGAAGTATTCTGTCATTCTATCTATGTTCATTACAATTTTCCTTGTTCTTCCAGGAAATGCAATGGACCTGGTATTTTGGGTGAATCCTGCACAATACTGAGTGGCCTATGGCTTCAGAATGTTGTTACAGGTCCATCAATCACACCTATGTTTCCTAGAACAATAATTGTTTTCCAGAGTAAAATAATTACTAGTCTTGAAGAAACTGTGAACCAAAGCAATTGTTTCCATTCCACAAGTGGTTGTATCACTTTAGCTGTATTAATGGCATCAAGAAATGTAATTTGTACATTTCTAGTGTACAAATAGATAATTACAAACATAAGATAATAAGGGTTTAAGGATCAGCCTCAATGTGCTTTATCATTGCATTTTAGTTTAAGTAATGGAATCCCATTTTCTTCTCCAGTAACCTTCAAGGTGAATAGTATTAAAATGCTTTATACAAATATCCCAAAAAACCACAGTGAACAGCCTCGTTAGTACTAAAGAAATCTATTCTTATTGACTCTTTGAAAAAGTCTTAAGTTTTTAAAAGTAATGACAATTATGATCATCTCCATCACTGTATTATGGTGGTTAGGATCTGATCAGCAGAAGCTTCTGTTTTAAAGAAATTATAAATTTATTTTTTCTTCAAGATATTCTATGCTTTTAATTTGCCAGTACTCATTCTTACATCATACTAGCTAAATTTGTAAGTGAAGAAAATGGCAGAGTCACTTGTGGGAATAGATGTAAATTATAAAAATCAGGGATTCAAGGAAAAATACTATATTCTGTGATTCTAATGCAGATGTGGGATTTTTTCCATATTTTGAGTTTTTTGGGGGCAAATGAATCCACCACTTCTCATAAGAAAATATGTTGCTGTGAAAATTCTTCCAGATTCAGAAGAATGTGTCTCTCACTGAGCCAGTGCTTTGCTTTCTATAGCCATTTCTCTTGGTTACCATGTTTTATAAAATCCTATTCTGTTCTATTTTTTCCCCATTTTTCCCACACATCTATTGTTATGCTCTTTTCTGCCCTTAAGCATTGCTCAGCCAAACAACATATAATTCCAATCCTTTCCTTACTATATAATCTGCTGCAAATACATTGAAATTCTCATTTGTCAACACCTGTCTTGCAAAGAAAAATATCAACAATCAAGTAGTATACTCTATGCACATTCATATCACAATCACATAAATAGAATTATTAACGTGTTTTCATGCACATGAAGACAAAAAATAAAAAAAATTCCAATTTCTTTTCACATAGGTGAAACCTTCTTTACGTAGTGTCTACTTCTACCTTGAACTGCATTATTTCTGGAGTCATCTAGTCATCTACTTCTAACGCTTAACTATGCAGAAATTTTTCCCAGTTGGCTCTCATATTTTATTGTACATTCACAACATACTTTCACAATATTTCTCTACTCTTATCAGTATCTCTATCAGTTGACAAAGGACTAGCTAAAAATGTTGCTTATTTGCTCTTCCAGGTCATTTCTGAAAATGTCAAATAAAAAAATCAATCAGCAGTTGTCACTGTAGTGTCCTCAAGAAGTCAGCATATTGCTTGTTACACTGTAATGATTAGCATTTTGCTTGCTGTGCTTTATAAAAACTGTCATATTTCACTTACACATATTTCTTTTCAATCTTCCTCCTGTAATGTAGGTCAGTATCTGTTCTTTTCAATACCTTGATTTAAACCTGGGGTTTATTTCCACAGTACACTAAATACAGCAGATCATCTTCATTTCAAAAGTTAGGATTTCTCAGGCTGGAATCTGGATGCCTTTTCTCAGGCTGAGATCAAAATGTAAGAGAGCATTGTCTGGTTTCCAACTTGCTATGAAGATTATCATATTCCCATTTCACATTAAATTATTTCCAGATGACTATTTAGATGAAAACTGAACAGCTGTAGATGGACTTCAACTTTCAGAGGAAATCTACTGAAATAAGCAAGAAGACAAAAAAACCAAATCTAAACTGAGTTGCATTGCCTGACTGACATGGAAATAAAAGGTTAACACCTTCTTTTTCTCTTGGTATCTTAAAAACAAGTCTAACTGGCTATTTCAGGTGCATATTTGCTTCGACTGCCACATAACGATTATCAGTGATTGCTGTGGGGTAAAAAGTGTTTTCAGAATGAAGTCTACAAAATACTCACTGCTTATAAGCAAAATGTTTCAACTAGAGACATTGACAATTAAAAAAAAAAAAATCAACACTATTGTGTGTAAATAGGATGTAGTGTCTATGGGCTGGTTTTATAGACTTTGTCTGTAGCAAGGTTTCTTGCTTTGTGTAACCTCTGGGGTACTCAAAGTAGGAAGAGTAGCCATTTTTTTCTTTCCAGTCATGGCATTCATTGCACAACAACACTATTACGGAGCTATAAAACAAATGAAAATTGCCTGTAGCATTGTGAAGATGAGCCTTATAACAAAGCACTTTCAAAATTTATAAAAGTATTAATTCTCTTGAAATTTTTGCATGTTTTATTTTTATTTCCTTGAAGATATTTAAAATTAAACTATAAAAATTAAACTTTGAAAGTGACTCTCCCATAAGATTCATGTGTTTGTTTTGCATGGATTGCAGTACACCAGAGAATATTTACAGAATTTTTTTAATGATCTTTGTCAGCTCTAATATAACCAAAACTGCCTGAAGTCACCGCCACAAAACAAAAATAAGTTGATCTGTCTTTCACAAACAAATAACAGGTATGACAAACTAGAGAGATCTATGGGGAAGTCATGGAGTTTTTTGTATAGAAATGCAAAAGGAGAAAAGTGTCTCTATCTTAACTCTGTCTGTGTTATTCTGGTTTCCCCTTCTCATTGTGCAAAAGAAAATACTATGTGTACTGTAAATTTTCAATTACAGAAAGATTATAAAAAAGATGGGAAAGAACAAGGATATAGGTGACAACAAAAGTTTAGGCATTAATAATATCCTTGCTCCCTGTGCACAATATTGTGATTGTTCAGTACTCTGTGAAATCATAAGTCTTCACAACACAGAAGATTACTTACTTTAAAATATCACATTCTCTTGCACTGCTGTTTCTTCTGAAATGCATGGGCATTGCTGGCTTTACGACTAAAGCCAATTACATTTTGGGGGATTTGGTTGCTTATTTGGGGGTTTTTTGTGTGTTTGAGGGATTTTTCATTTGTTTGATTGGTTTGGTTTGTGTTTTTTTGTTGTCAGTTTGTTTTGTTTTTTTCTGTGCTATTTTTTGGGGTTTTGTTTTGTTTTGCTTTTTTTTTTTTTGTTTTTTTTTTTTTTTTTTTTTTTTTTTTTTCAGGGACATTATGAGTTTTTTTTACAAAATATTTTTCTGTTACTCTAACAGGAAACTGAAAATTTTAGAATGTTAGAACCCCATTAAAAATTGTCACATTAAAAATTCTAAATTGATTTTTCATTCTAGAAGTGCTGTAGTCATTGACTTTGCTTTCTGCCTGATCACAGACCACATTGCTCTTCCGTCTCTTACATTGACCTGTTTCATCTTCTGAAATGACAAAAAAGCCACCTGGCAACACATAGCAGATCTCCATCAAGCAAGTCAACTGAACAGTTCAGTTAAAATTCTGGCAGATGTCAGATCAAAAGAGGAAGACAGACTGATGTGGTTCCAGTTAAGCCTGAAGGAGATGGCAGAAATGGCTTTGTCACCTTCTTCAGGTAAGAACTCTTAAACCCTCTGAGCCACAACCCATAGATTTCAGCCATCCTATGGAATGAACAGCGAGCAGGCTGCATTTACTTAAACAACTTCAGCAGCTACATTTGCAATCTTGTGCTACCATTGTATCTTCTTTAGTCACATAGAAGCTGAGCAAAAGCATGTTTGTTAGAAATTGTTTTATGTTTTGTCATTCCTGTGTGATCTACATTGGTCTGTACTTCAGCCATCTCTATTTAGATGGCAAAATGTCTATATGAATTGTCTTTGCTGATGTAATATCTGAGATTCTGCAATCCAGAGCTACAGCTATTGTATGTTCTGATTACAGAAATAAATTTAAAAAGAAAAAATAAAAATTAATGATCTATATAATGTATAGGTCTAGCTATTGACAGCAATGGCTAGAAAATTTTCAGCGGAACAATTATTCAAAGTATAAATTTGCCAAAGTCATTATCAAAGTAAGGGGATACATTCTGTTAAGTTTCCCCACCTCAGAAAAAAATGCTATCTGGCTGTTTATAAAATTTTATTTTCTAGTATGTATGTCTCAGCCACTGAGGCGAACTGCTTTGTTGCCAGCACAGACCACAACAGAAAATTCTAGCACAATGCACTGAGGGTTTTCCTGAACAGGAAAACCTCAGAGGAGTGGACAGATGCCAGGAGCTTGCAGCTCACGTTGTGGCAGCTAAGACATGGGCAGGACCGGGAGCAATGACGGGGTGCCATGCCCCCCAAATAAAAGAAGCGTCTAGGGAAGCAGTGGTGGCCAGGGTGGGATGTGGTTGACAGGGCAGAGGGGTGTGCAGGAAGGGTGCTGAAGGTGTCAGATTGACCAGGGAGCAATGTTGACCATAGCCTCTCCAAGCTTGGCACCCACCACAACTGATGCAGTTTTGCAGACATCTCAATGTTAGCTACATGGTGTGTCCTGTTCTTATGCCAGGACTGCCAGCAGACATGAGCAATCCTGTGGGAGGTGTGCCCAGGTACAGGAACTCCTCTGGTTAGGGACAGAGCTCCAGGTGGAGATGAGTAGGTTCAGGAGCATCAGGGATTCTGAAAGAATGCCAGACTACTGGAATCAAATGCTACCTTTCCTGGGGCAAATCTATGAGGTAGATATGATGTAGAAGATTCCCTATCCTCTCTCTAAATGACAGAATATGGTGCCTTAATGGAGGAGGGGAGTGGTGACATGTTCCTGCTTGCCTCAGCAGTTACATCTTCTCCAAGGCTCTCCTGCCCTTCCAGGTGTCCTTCTATAATAGGTAAAAGACTCTGCAAGTGGAACTAATTACAAGAATGTTGGTTCATCTGGCCTGGAAATGCCACTGGGAAATGTCACAGCCCATATCCAAAACCACTTTCATACATAAAAAAGATGGGTCATTGTCATAGCAGACTGTTCTGAGGGGCATAGGAGGCCCAATGTACCAAATAGACCCACTTCTAAGAATCACCTTTCTGGGGCTGGGCTAAATGGGTGATGAAAAAAGTTCCTATCCTGCTATGACTTTCAGCTGATCCATTATTGATTTTTTTAGAATATTGCAATAAAAAGTCCAAGGACAATCAAGAGGGATGTGAGTGTCTTGGGATAACCCATTAAGGGGTCAGGAATACAAATAGTATTCTTCTCTATCATTGCACCTGAAGGCAATGATAAGGGAAGAAACAGGCAGACCCAGCTAATCTATACCTGGCTCCATCACTGGTGTCACTAGCAAAATTTAGGGGGTTTTGATCATGGGTCAGTGTATACAAAACTAGTTCTATGTGCAATAGATGGGTCACACCCTTCTCAACGGAGAAAAAGTATCTTCACACACAAGTTAGAAGGGATCCAAAAAGGTGCTTTTAGCTAGTTTTGAATGTGGAAAGGGATAAAACCAGGCTCACTGGAGTTAAGTCTGCAGTGTCATGGCAGTGTTTGAAGGATGATGTGCTAGCAAGGTCTGTGAGCATGCTGCACAGTGTTCTGCTGAGTGCACTGGAGCATATTTGAAATATCTCTACATTAATGCACACAGCATGGGGAATAAACTAAAGGAAATCGAAGCTTTGGCCATTTCACAGAGCTGTGACATTATAGGCATAAGCACAACCTTTTGGGATGAGTGCTGTGGTTACAAAACCATGGTGGATGGTTATAGGCCCTTCAAGAGGGACTGGCAGGGTGGGCAGTGCTGAGGGGTGGTGCTGTATGTGAGGGATTGTATGCTGCTTGCAGCTGCTGATGACACAGTCGAGAGCATCTGGATAAGGAGGAAGGAAAAGGCAAGTAAAGCAGATGTTGTGTAGGAGTCAACTAACATCCACTCAGCCAGGACTATGACACTGATGAAATATTTTATAAGAAACTAAGATGCGGCGGTGCCTGTGTCGCTCACTCGGCCAGCCCTGGCACCACAGCAACACCGGGGTCTTGGCTTGCCAGGAGTGCAGCGTGGCTGTGGCAGAGGAAATGAAAGGAGGGACTCTCCGGTGGTAGATCCAAGAAGAGTTTATTAGGAGCTCCGGACATGGAGTCCTTCACCTCTGGACACGGAGTCCTTCACCTCTGGACACCAGTCTCAGAGAGACCAAGAGCCCCTCTGTGCATCAACATTTAACAGGGGGTGTAACATAGGGGAGGGTTCAACCATGGGCCAATGGGATACAGCAAGGGTGTGGCTCTTAACATAATAGACATGGGTAACAACCATACAGAACACAATGGTAGGGGGAAGCCTGGATCCTGCACAATCACTCGACGCCTTCCCTGGAACTTTCTGGACTCAGGGAGAGGCCTCAGAGTGACAGACAGGACCAGGAGGTTATATAACCAATGATTGACATATAACTGAACATGGGAAGAACCATACAAACGGAAACACAGGGGGTTACAGAACGAACCATTATACAAAACCTTATGGAACAAATCATAAATAGAAATATGAATAAAAATGCACCACCACACTAAGACATATCTATATCAGCCACCCTTATCCTTAGGGATAATTCTAAATTCCAAGACAATATACAATATTCCCTGAGACTCTCACACAGGAAAATTTGCGTAGAAGAGTTTAATTTAGACATTTATATGCCATCTCACTTGGAAGGAACAGGTACAAAATCTCTCAGTTCTCAGCAGTAACTGTTAGGTTTGTCACAAACAGCCAAGCAGAAGTGAGCATTTGATCTTACAAAGTAATACTGATATTCAAAGAATTGAGGGTAGATCAAAACGTGGGAGTGAAAGCATTGGTGCTACCTCAGGAATCAATAATCTATGTAGAAAACTGGAATTTAAAGGCATTTAATCCAAGAAAAAGGATGGATATAAAAGCTAACATCTCTCCAATGCAAGAGTCTCTCCTGCATTGGCTGAGAACATTACAGAGACTCTGACCATGTTGGAAAATAAGCCTGTAATCTGGATAGGAAAAGGAAGAGGAATGATTTGAAACTGATTACAGTGTAAATACATAAAGAATGTTTTTCTTAATTTCACTACTTTTATTTTTATATACCCTTTGTAAATTTTTTTACTACTTTGGAGTGGGTAATTTTCTCCAGAACCATAATGGTAAATGGATATCTTTCCATACATCCAAAAAGGCAAATTTGCATCTGATAATGCAGAAGTCAGAGGCAACTTCTTTTTCCTGTGGGCATTGTCACCTATGAAAACTCAGTGCTTTATTGGAATACAGTTGGGAAAGCACATGGATAGGAATAGCACAGAGACAATTTCTTAAAATTTTCACCATCTCAAGTCTCCAGCAGTCTTTCATTTCAGATTGTATATATTGTGGTTCCTTCACATGTATAAAATTGCATGCAAATTTTTCTTTATATTCATCCCATAGTTTCATTTTGCATGCCCAAGTCATCCCTCTAGAGCACCATGAACATTTTTTTTCTCTCTCTGGCCTAATTAATTTTCATTCTCTTCTGCCTAGTTACCTAGCCTCAGAAGGGCTAAACCATCTGTAAGGTAAGTGTCTTTCCTGGGAAATAACAGAATGTGTTTGAAGTTCCTTGTGCAAGCAGGAAATTAAACCTGGATTGCCTACTGCCTGGCCAAGTCTCTGACCAATACACTTGAAAAAAAAAAAAAAAAAAAGGAAAATTTCCCTTGTTGTATTTCAAGAAAGATGAGCCAAGGTGTGTTCTTTGGAATAAATTAAAATAGTAGACAGCTCCTAGGCCATGTATCCCACACAGAAGATGCATCCCCATGGCTTCTAGTGAGGCATGAGAGATGACATCCTGATAAATCCTCAGAAATTCTGGATTAACCAGCTAAAGACAACTGAAAAATGATTACTTAGGTAATGTTCAGATACCAGCTGGCCCTTGCTTCTCATTATATCCATGCCAACACGCGTACCTCTACATTAACACAATTCAGGTTTCTGTCTTGAGTGTCGGTACCTAAGATTCAGACATTCTGTAGCCCAGGGATCATTCACTTCTAAAAGGAAAGGGAAAGGGAAAGGGAAAGGGAAAGGGAAAGGGAAAGGGAAAGGGAAAGGGAAAGGGAAAGGGAAAGGGAAAGGGAAAGGGAAAGGGAAAGGGGAAAGGGAAAGGGGAAAGGGGAAAGGGAAGATAAATACCATACCACACCAATATTTCTCTACATAGACATGCCATAATTTTAAATACATTCAAAAATTACAGAAATGCTTGAATATGTACAGGGAAGAGACACATAACTGCACACGAGACATAGGTATTATTTATTTAGTGAAAGAAAAACACTTTTATCAGAAGACGTATTTATGTTGCAGGTGAGCAAATTTGCAGATGAACTCTCACAAAAACATTAGCATTTTCCTACTACTGCTTTCAGGGGAACAGTTCAGTGTCTGACCTTTTTGAAAGCTGAGCATATCATGATGGTATATATATGAGATCAATTTCATGGCATATTTTAACTCAGATACACCCTGAACTTGCAATTTATTCACAGGTAGTTTAATGAAACTGAGTATAATTAGGATGATTCTGTAACTACGAGTTTGCTATTATGGACACTGCCATTTTTCTATGTTTCTCTGAACAGCTTTGTATAAGAATTATTAATCTTAGTAGTAGATACATTATTAGTAAGATATTGAGTTATTGCACAATAAATCTGACAAAATGAGTTGTCAACACATAAGAAAAAGATGTCATTAGCCACAAACATAACACTTAATGGAAGACATTGTAATGACAGAAATATAGTCAAAAGCTGCATAATTAAGTAATATAATCACTAATTTTAGCAGATGGCTGCTTTAAATGGAAGACAAAGTATATTGAAGAGAGGAAGAGAAACAGAAGAGAGGGAGAAGATTGCTAGGCATCGAAATGAAGACCAGTTAGCTTTGAAATGTTTCCCATTACCATAATACTGAAATTCCAGGCAAACGATGTTCTATAACTGAATTTAAAAAAAATGCTAAATTAAATGTTCGCTCTTGTTTCTGTATTAGCACTTTTTCTATGTATTAGCTCCTTCTAGATGAGAATCTTTAAATGCCATGTCAATGTCTTAATTAACTAATGTTTAGGAAACTATCATTGACCTCTAACACCTAGAATAAGAATTATGCTCTTACATGCTAGTAACGACATTTTTAAGTAGTAAATTTTCTTTAAACTAACATATATTGCCTTTGCTTCTCATGTGGAAAGTTATAAATTCTCTTCATTTCTTAAGTTTGTGGTTTTGTTTTTTTTTAATAATTTGCTAATGATATCATTGTATAATTAAATTGAAATACAAGATATTTGTCCACAAATATATTTGCCAATGATCATATCCTCCTTATAACCCTGATTCCCACTGGACAGTTAAGGTCCTAATTTCTTATTTGGGTTATTAAAAACCTGAATACTTATATTTTGTTTATCTGTTCAGCATCCTACATTATCTTACTTCTAATTCCAAAAAGAAAGTATCTGATAAATCTCTGGGTTTCTTGCAGCAATGTCCATTCCAACCTAAATGTGCTGTTAAGTCTGAAAAATAACTCACTTTATGAAATTCTCCGTAGTTATTAATAGAAAGCATATTGCTGCTAAGCCACTTGATTGGGATATTTTAAAACAGAAGAATTTGTAAGGAAGTTTTAAGTTGTCAGACAGTGTTCTGATAACCTATTTTATACTAGAAACGTCAATTGCTTCAATTGTGTGTCAGGATGCAGTAAAAAAAAAAAAATCATTTGGTATGATTATGTTAGCACTGTGTGCAGGTTTTTTGCTTTCACCGGGGGGAGGGGGTGTGGAAATAACAAACTGAAAAAACAAACAAACAACTAGCAATATCACTTCCCCATGAACTACTTACCCCATATCCATGACTGAGGGAAGATCAGTAAAGCACCAATTAAAATAGATTTTACCCAATATTGGTGCTATTTTTAATATATGCTTGTTGGATACACAGGAACTGTAGAAGGATATGCACTACGGAGAAATTTCTTTCCTATGATTCATAAATAAAATTTAGGAGAAGAGAATTTTTATAGGATTTTTTTTTATCTGAATATTCTTTGGTTCAGCAGAAGTTCCAAAAAGGAAGGCATACAGTTTTGATAGAGTGTGGCAGAACATAGATAAACACAAAATATATATGAGTTGACCAGAATCATTCATATTGCTTTTCTAAATTTACAAGGAATTTAACAGCTTGTGTATCCTGGAAACTTTTGAATTTCTTGCACTATGTCAAAGCCTCACCTAACAGTGGAAGTCCACTGGAAGTATATTGTATTACATAGGCTTGCTTTTACTCCAGCAGTGTGGTTGGTACACAGAATTTTCAGTCTCTCAGTAAAAAGATGGTATGACATTGAGCAGGGTTTTTACCCACATTTAATCAGTTCTGGTTTTTGTTTGTTTGTTTGTTTTGGCTTTTTGGTGTTTGGTTGTTTTTTTTTTTAATTGCTTTCCAAAATATCGCTCTGTTCCCAAAAAGTAAATAATTACTTTAAAAGCTTGTGTCAAATGAATTTGGAGAACTCTAAGAGAGAAAAAAAAAAAAAAAAAAAAAAAAAGGAAAAGATGTTGAAAAGAAGCACAGACTGACTAATAAGTAGCTGAAATTTATTTGGAAAAACTCCCTCCCTGACTTGTTAAGTTGGTTTGACCTTGGCTGGACCTTGATGCCCACCAAAGCCACTCTTTCACTCCCCTTTTCATCTGGAGAGGAGAGAGAAAATATAATGAAAGGTTCATGGATCAAGACAAGGGCAGGGAAATATTGCTTACTTATTACTGCCACAGAATGAACAGACTCAATTTGATGAAAAAATGTTAATTAACTACCAATCAAAATAGAGTGGGAAAATGAGAAATAAAACTAAATGTTAGAACATTCCTTTATTCTTGGGCTTAATTTCAATCCGGAATCAGTATTTCCTGTCCCCCAGTGGCAAGGGGGCTGAGGAATGGAGCTTCCAATCAGTTCATCACATTTTTTCTGCCACTTTTTGCACCTTCAGGGAGAGAAGTCTCTCCCCTGCCCCAATGCGGGGTCCCTCCCATGGGCTGCAGTTCTTCATGAGCTATTCTATCATGGGTCCCTTCCAGGGGGTCCCTTTACAGTGTGAGAACCTCATGGAGTCCTTCAGTAACAGCCTGAAGCTTCGGTGTGGTTTCCTCACATGTTTTCAAGTCCTGCCAAGAAAACGTATTACTTCATGGGCTTCTTTCTCCACAGGTCCTCTGGTCCTGCTAGGAGCCTGCTCCAGCATGGATTTCCTACAGATTAACAGCCTCCTTCAGGCATCTTCCTGCTGTGGCATGCAATCCTCTAGGGACTGCAGGTGGATCTCTGCTCCACCATGGCCCTGCATGGGCTGGAGGGGCACAGCTGCCTCACCATGGTCTGCACCACAGGTTGCAGAAGAATCTTAGCTACAGCACTTGAAACAGCTCCTCCCCTTCCTTATTCACTGACCTTGGTGTCTGCAAGGTTGTTTCCCTCACATATTCTCATATGGCTACAATTTGCTTCTTACATTTTTTTTTCTTTTTCTTCTTAAATATCTTATCCCAGAGACACCATCACTGACCACTGACAGGCATGGCCTTGGCCAGCAAGGGGTCTGTCTTGGAGCCCATTGTTATTGTTGCCACTGAACACAGGAGAAGCTTCTGACAACTCCTCACAGAATCCACCACTGTGGCTCCCCTGCTACTGAAACCTTGCCAAGCAAACCCTTCTTTGCCATATTTTTTTGTTATGGTGTCATGGTGGCCTCACATTTGTTATGCCACTACCAGAACAGGCATTTTGGAATGCATTATTTACTTCATAACAGATTTACTATTACTAACATTTTACTAAACTTTATTAATTATTCACTAACCTCATTGACCTCATGTCAATGTCATGTTTCTCCCCTCATGAGGGGAGAAAAAAAAATTAATGAACAATGAAGGCATTTCCTATACCCATATGGAAAAAAAAGTCAAGTACAAAAATAGTCTCTATAGAACACTACTATTGTCAGACTGTGAATTTATTAAACTGACTCCGGGGAAAAAAACAAAAAAACCCGAAAACATAGCATAAGTAATGCTAGCAAAGATATTTCCAAGTTTCTAACAGATAGGATCTTGCTCATATCTCTTGCTACAACTTTTAGAGGATGGCACGACCAGCAGAAATGTAAGGCAGACCTAGGCAAATGTCATTTCAAGTCGAGCAAAATTAGGAATTAAGGGAAAGAATCCCATCGATAACAATCGTATTTCAATATGGCCCAGAAATTCTCAGAAGAAGGTTAAAAAGGAGTTTTCTTGAGAGCTCTCTGCACACTCCAAAGCCATTGGAAACTGCCATTTTTAGTTGTAAAATTACATCTTATAATCTGACCTTTGCATCTCCTCTACTATTTACATATGCCTTTGAACACTTCACATTCATTACCCACAGCTGCTATATTGTCACTTCCACATAGAACATTTCCATTTGAGCACTGAGAAGTGTGCTTGCTGTGTCAGTGTCAAGCACAAAAATTAGAGAAAAAAAAAAAACTTCCCCTTTCCTCTCTCCAGTCTGAATGTCCCTTATTTTCACAGCAGGGAATGCTTTCAAAATTGTTCCCAGGAGGTGACAGTCACTGTGGGTGGTGGGTGGCTCACACGCCTGCTACTGCCATCCCCAGCACTATACTTCCCTCTTACCCCCCTTCTCCAACAAACCTGGCACTGACAGCATGCCCGCTCTGGCCTGCAACTCCATGAGGAGCTCCAGCTCCTCCCTGATAATGCATGCCCCCCTCTGTGCCTGGATAAGAGTCTGTGGGACCCAGCAGGGTATCTCCAGCGCTGGTGCCAGGGTTTGCTGGAATCAGTTTCCACTGGACTAGCAAGGTTCCAGTGTACCCCCCATTGCATGGTATAATTTTAGTCCCCACCTATGACATTCATAATTTACAAATTCAACTTCTCACTGATGCAAAATTAGCACCTGAAGCACAGAAATATAAATATGTGTTTCGGCCTGGAGATAAAAGGTAAATAAATGCATCTGTTAAAGACAAGTAAATACAGTTTCAATGAGGGGATTGAGTCAAAAATTAGACAAAGATATCTTGTGATTTCAACCTACGCATGGCTGAAATAAAAATTATATTGTATCTCTCTAGCTAAGATGTGAGGGAAGTCTTACATGGCAAATGTAAAATGTCTGACATATTTGAAAAATGAGTATAAGAATTCATATCATGGGCAGTAAAATAAACATAAGATGATGAGACGATGACAGTGCATGAACTGACTATCCATAAAGTAAAAATTAGTGATGGCTAAGAAGAAAGCAATAATGACTTGTTACATTCACATAAATCTACACTTAGCTCTTATTTGGTAGTAGAAGTAACCAAGTAGAACTGGATATTAAACTTATGTCAGACAGTTGAGGACAATCTGTGTGAGTTATTCAGTTGCAATCTGCTATAAGCAAATGCTGTGCTTACATAAATGACATTTAAACTAATTCTAGTTTTGCAGAAGATGTTAGGGGAAGGAAAAATAATCACATTTTCTTAGTGTCTTGATTGTTTGGAATAGGAAATAATGCCTAGCTCTAGCTGGAGAAGAAGTTCTCCTCAGAATACCCAATACATATCAGATTTTCCAATAAAGTGCTTCTGGCTGTAGTTGCAAGGGAAGGGTTCTTCTCTGTGACCTACAACTTCACTATCAAAAGAAAATTTATACTTTCTGTGGATGCCAGTAAGCACATTTATAACCATATCACCCAACTGTACTTTAGGAATATTATAGGAAGGCAAGAAAAAAGAGTGAAGACAAGCAATACAGCCATGTAAATCTCTTTTTTGACTAGGTAAACTCAAATTCTACTAAAATGTCCCACACCTAACATTTCCATATCAACCCCCAAACCTTACACGTCTAGTGCAAATTTTTTGTGTTCCTTCTGCCCTACAATCTTTCCATCATTGAAAAGAACTAGTAGCTCAGAAGACTAGACAGAAAACATTCTTAAGCGTCCAGCCAAATTAAGTTCAAGGAAAAATTAAACTACCAAAGGCATACATCAGAAATAAAAGATGCACTGCATTGCTGTGTTCTAGGCAATGAATTTTTATTGACTGAGTTCAAGATGAGAACATTCTGGTGTCTGTGCTTATAGAATAAAATGCCCATGAAAGCAACTTTCTGTCTTTTTTGCCAAAGTCCGTAACTTTAATCACAGTGACTTTTCCAAGAGAGGAAAAGGAGGTAATGCATCGTAGACTGACACTAGCTTCTCTTGCGTAAGACAGATAATTTTAAAATATACATTGAAAGCTGGTTGGCCTCATTGCTTTGTGTTGACCTCCAGAATGCACTGAACATTTTCCCAATGCTGGGCTTTTAATAAGGTGTAAGAATACTGAGTGGATTTTAATAGCAGGTAAATGGACCACATTAAATGAAATTTTAAGAGCTCAAGCTGATGAAACATTAAAACCTGTCATATTTTAAATGTCATGGCTTTCTAAAACTGTAGCTTTTGATCTGCAGCAAGTGCCTTGGTTCACAAACAGCTTCTGTGCCCAGCGCAGGGCCCAGCGGAGCCCCTCAGCCCCGGGAAAAGCCTGGGCAAGGGAGGGCAAAACGCTGCCCGGCAGCCAGGGCTGAGCCAGGGGAACCCAGCCACAAACAGCCCTGCCAGCCCCGAGGGGACAGCACAGACCCGGCAGGGATGGTCCTGCGGCCGGGACAGACCCCGGCGGGGCAAGTGGATGTGCCTGGAGGGAAGCTGAGGCCCATGGAGAGCCCACGCTGGAGCAAGCTCATCCAGAAGGATGAGGAAGGTCCCAGGCTGGAGCTCTGGAAGCAGGTGAATAAGGAACAGCAGATAGGAGCTGCTAAGGACTGACCGCAGCCCTTGCACTGCTCCCCGGGAGGAGGTAGAGGAATCAGGAATGTTGGCATGAAGTGAACCTTGGGAAGAAGAGGGATGTAGGGAGAGTGTATTGTTTCTGTATTTGTCTTCCTCCACACACAGTATCCAAATCTGGTTTTAATTGGCAATGAATTAAAATAAGTTTCTTCAAGTCAAGCTTGTTTTGTCCATGATGGTAACTGAGAAGAGATCTCCCTGTCTCTGTTTCAGCACACCTTTATTTACTCCTCTTTTCCTCTTGAGGAAAAAGTGTGAGAGCAGCTGAGTGGACACCTGGAAATGGGCTAAGATTTGATCATGTGTTCAAATAGACACGACCCTTAAAGATTATAGTCTTCAAATGGATATTCATGTAAACTCACTTCTCATCAAAACTTCTAATCTGCTTTGAAATTCTTACATGATCTTCACATTTAAGATTTGTCAATGAAGAGCCTTAGGGATCTAACCACAAGAACATCAAAAGAGTAAAAGTTTGCACAGGAGGATAATGGATGAGGAAATACATCTAGAGTTGAGAAAATTCAAGATACCACTCTCTTAAAGAACAACATTGATTTATAGGTGCACCATTTAGAATATTTTCTTTGAAATTTTACTTTATTTCTTTCTACTGAATTTGGGGAAAAAATCCTGTTGGGGTAGCTCAGGCAAGCTTGCATAAACAACTATAAATATCTTTCCTGTAGAAAATGGCAGTAAGCAACTTTGATGGCCCTTGACACAAAAAAGTAAATATGCTGTGGTACCTGTTCTATTCTGGACCAGAAGCACAAAGGTGACCTTTTTAACACCCTTAGGAGAACATCAGACCCTTTATTTTGTCTTTCCAGTAAACATAGCTTGTCATGACCATTAATTCCTTAAATACACTGAGAAATATATTTGTTTCTTTAACTCTTTGAGCTCAATTTTCTGTAAAACCATGACAGTATATTAAACAGATATATCTAAGAAGAAAAGCTCTCCCTTCTCTTTCATTTGTTACTTGAACTTCTGTAGAACTGAAGATTGTAAAAATAAGAGTACTCTGTCAAAATTAATCAGTAGTATATATTATCCCTAAAACAATCTATATATCTCCATCAAACTTAACCAAAGCTTTGAATACAATGCTAAGGTGTAGTGACATATGTTGTTTCCATGCAGTTTTTTTCTTGTCCTTTTTTTTACATAATTTTCTTGGACTTCTTTTCTCCTTCTATATCTTTCTTTTTCCCTAACCTGTGCCTTTCTTAAATCCATCCTTCTGAGTATTTTTTTTGCTGCAGCTGTCAGATAGATGCAAGTTTATCCTACAGTTCACCTCTCTATGTTTTGGTCTGTAATACAAGGACAGGCTGAATTTTAATGTGCTTGTTATTGGACAAAGACATTTTTTCATACAACATTAGAAGCAGAATTTGATCTTTTTTTTGTGTCATATTTGCTTCACAGTAGTACTACAGGAAAGAGGAAGAAGATATTTTAATTGGTGGAAGCAAAACATCAGACCTCAATCATTTAATTAATCTGTTTTGCTTTTTTCCATTATTGCAGTACAAAAAGGGTATACAAGGAAGCATTTCTTTGCACAGAAATGAATTTCAGGCACTATGTCATAATAAGAATAATAAATGAAATTAACCAATACACAAAAAAGCTGGTATAGCATCCTTGCTAATCTCTCAAGTTAAGAAGAAATATTTTCTCTCTTCGCACACTGAAACATGAAATATGTGACCTTTAAAACCAGTGACAGATGCTTTAAAAGGGGAAAATAGTGGGTGTAATGTGTAAAGTATGTTTTGCTGATAGAATTGCTTTTTATATTGTGCAATCTGTCACAATCACGTTAAGATGGTTGAAAGAAACCAGTGCAACATTTCTGCTGGAAAATGCTATTTTGTCAGCATTTGTCACCATGTACAATGGAAAACAAAGGGGAAAAATGTCAAAATATCCTAACTGGCATGGGTATTTTTTCAGTTCTTGGGTCATTCTAATAATTAATTTGTTTTAATGTTGAATTCATCTGCTAAAATATATTTTGACATTGCTGAAATTGAGTACTTTATTATTTTCCTAACAAATTACTTTCGAACTTTAGATCTGTGCTATATAAAACACCCTTTAGGTTAAATTTTTATTTCTTTCATTTCACCAGTTAAACATAAGAAAAAATCCATCGAGGTGACTGCCTGCTCTCTCTTTGCATTGGTCTGTCTAGAGTAATTTTCAAGAGTGATACATGTCATATCCAGAGCCTGTAAATTCTCAGCTTGGACAGTGTCTCACAAAAGCCAGGTAACTAAAGAAGGGACAGAAATGTTTTAGAGTTCTCCACCAAGACTTAATAACTGGTTGTGTTTAGTACAGAGACAACCGAGACATAATGTGAGTCTTTCCATTCTGCAAAATGATTGCAAATGACAATAACAGGTGTTTGCAACAAAGGAGATTTCACTTGTCTATTAACAACATTCCAAGATGGGCAAGCATAGGAAAGTATCATCTATAAACAAGTCACAAGTGTTTATAACCTCGTAAATTGAAAATCCAGTTAAATATTCCTGACGCTGCTTCAACCCGAGATGGTGAAATAGGTCTTTAAAACTTATAAAATACTGTGCGTCTTACTGTAGAAAAAATATTTTTGAATCTGGGAAGTCCTCTGTTTTCATCTTTCCACTGTCTGGGGTACTTGAAGGCTAGCACTGCTGCCATCACACCTGTTGCTTGATGGTGGAAACAAGAGCAACAGAAGTCAGATGTATTTGCTGATTAGGTCAAAATCTGAAGGAACTCTGTGCAAGTATCCACTTCAATGCATAATTTTATTACTTCTTTTACAGAGAGAGAGGCTTTTTAATTTTATTTCTAGTCCGTAATTTAAAATTCATGTTCCTAAG
Source organism: Sylvia borin (assembly GCA_014839755.1). Taxonomy (NCBI): domain Eukaryota; kingdom Metazoa; phylum Chordata; class Aves; order Passeriformes; family Sylviidae; genus Sylvia; species Sylvia borin. The sequence continues at coordinate 81,059,241 of CM025957.1, forward strand.
ATGTTAGTTGCTTTAATCTGAACTAGAAGTTCTGCTCTTTTACACTTCTCTATTAATTCTTCACTCTCCCTTTTAAGAAAGAAGTTTAAAAGACCTATGAGCCTGTGTTAGTGCTTCTGAAGTTCAGTCGAAGTGAGTGTGCTGCTAGCTCAAATCACTAAGTTTTTATTATCTCACTTTCACCCGATTTCATGAAAGGAGGAAAGCATACTGTTTTCTGTCTTAGCCGGATGTGAAACTGGCTGTTATTCATTCACTTTTTAAGGGAGTTTGCAAATGTATAATCTACTAATAGATGTGCATGCACTAAGTACACACGCTTGTTTCACCTACTTACAAGTTTTACTGACTTTCATTGTAGAAGGGAGTTTTAATCCCTCTTTCTCATCAGTATGTCCAGTTTCACAGAGAATATTTCAAGAGCTAAAAAGTCTATTTCAACTTTTATGAACTACTCTATTATTTTTTAAAAAATGTGAGTCCATTTCCAGTTTCAGTATGACCTTAAAATATTCTTAGAATCTTTCATGTGTGTTAGAGAGATGTCTCTTTCTTAATGGTTCCTGAAGAAGTAATGCATCTTTTCTTGAAATTGTTTAATTGTTTCAATAAATCATAAAATCTATAGCATGGTCTGGGTTGGAAGGGACCTTTAAGATCATCTGTTTGCAACACCCCCACCATGAGCAAGGACACCTTCCACTAGATCAGGTTTCTCAGGGCCACATCCAACCTGGCCTGATCTAGATATATTTATAAATAGTCATTTAATTCCAATAAATACACAGGCATGTATCTGAAGAGACAAGTGACTTGCAAGTTTAACATCTACAGCTATCTGACACAGTGAGTACTTCTTAAATAATTTTAAAGGAAAGCTAAAAGGGCATGTTAAATTATACTTCAGGAAATCACTAGTTACTGTTAAATCAATTAAATTAATAAAGGATCTGCAGTGGTTGACGATTCACATCACCTAACATGAAAACTACATTTACTCAAGAATTTTTTGTATAAGAGGTCAGTTGATCCTAGGTGACAAGCTCCCACTTATTTTTTAATTAACATTAAAACTATATATATTTTTTATTAAATTTAAAAAAAAAATTATTTAATAATTGCTCTCTCAAGCCCTCTCAGCAGGTTGGGGGAAAGAATGGGAAGGGCGAAAACAGTAAAAGCTCATTGTCAAGATGAAAGCAGTTTAATGTTTGAAGGAAAAACAAAGATGAACAAGTGGTGCTGGAGCAGTAACTCACCCTTCAAAGTGGTGAGCTCATCCACAATCAATGGCTTTGGGAAAAGACACCTCAGTTTTCTTGCTGAGTATGATGTATGATAGAGCATATCCCTTTGGTTACTTTGGTCACCATCCTGCCTGTATTCTGTCCCAAAATCTTGCCTACCACCAGCCTGCTGGAGCGGGAAACACGGGCAACCTTGATGCTGTGCAAGCACAGTTTAGCAATACCTAAAACATCAAGTGTATTACCACATCTGTTTTGATCATGTCTAAATCCCAACACCATGTGGATTGCAATGAAGAAAATAACTCCATCCCAGCCAGACTCAATAGAGAATGACTGATCTTCATGACATAGAAACACTGACATTTTATGCTGTCAAGGCTGTCTCCTAGCCCCATAAAATATTGTGCAAGATTTTTAAAGTCACTATTTGGGGGCATAACACAATTTGTATCCTGCCCAAACAGTCCCTTCACACTGCTCTTAATTTTCTTGGTTTTGTAAAGAATACTGCCGTTATGAAAACAAATCTGTGTGACCTGGGTTAACATAAAGTGACTGAGAGTAATATTTGAATAAAATCTAATTTAAAAATAAATAGTCAAATAGAACCAGAACTCATTAGGTTCTGGTTGAAATTTAGGCAGAAAGATCAACCAAGTAGGTGAGAAAGTTATGCATTTTGCTAACATTATAATAGATTGGAAAAGACAGAAAAGTAAGCTATAATTTCCATTAACAATATATCCTTATTTTTTAAAAGTAGAAACAAAAAATAAAATGTTCCAAAACATGGATTTTAGAAAAAAAACAAAAAACAACTTTGTGCAAGTTTTGATGTCAGTAGAATGTCAATTACTTGTCAATCACATAGCAATTTCTGATCCATGTTTAGAAATATACATACTATAATGATGTATTATTATTTTAGTACATTATGCATCCCTCACTGACTTTTATCTGCCCTTACTTATACTTCTATCTCTGTTTTCAATTCTCAATTCTCTTGGATAACCTGCTCCCCTTTGCTAGCATAAGAATAGACTAACAAAAGTTTTAATGCTCCAAAGCACTTGGCATCATAATTTTGCTTTTAAGTAAAAGAGATAATTAGAACCAATTTTAAAGACCTCAGCTGAGAGGAACATGGCACACATCTTCAATAAAAGATTTTCAAAAAATAAATTTCTCTCTTACTTGAAAAAGGCTTAGAATATTTGCAGAAGGAATTTTAATAAAAACATTTACAGGATGTTAAACTGAGGTAGACATCTATTAGAGCAAGTACAGAAGGCCTTCCTTTGTGAAACTGTTTTTGTCCTCTGATTAGTGGTCCCTAGCATCATTACTTTTTGATCATGCCTCAAGTGAAATGTTACACTCTGAAAACGAATGACTTATAAATTGGCTTGGGATATATAATTATACCTGTGCCAACTGCTGTCTTGTTCTTGAAAATGACAGTTGTGTGACTTCTCTACTTTTATATAAAAATAGTCTTTTAGTTTATGACCTGCCACCTGAACTGTATTTGTTACAAACAGTGAAATAATTCTATGTGTTTTACAAAGCACAGAGCAAGTTAGCTAGTGTTAGTTCTACACATTTAAAAGCACTGAGCTTATAAGAATTAAAAACAAAAAAATAAGGGGAATTATAAAAGCTTCATAATCAAGTGTATGCACATCAGGGTGATAAACGTGGAGTTCATTCAAAGAAGTTATTTTTCTTGACATATTGTGGTTCTATTTGAGAAAAATGAAGAAGAAAAGTTTTGGAAAATCTTTAGTAAGCTTGTTCATCTTGCTTGTTAAAGGATGCAATACAAAACACAGATACATGGTTGTTTCTATCCTAGCATGAAAACAGCAGTTTTAATTGACTGAGGGCACAGATAGAATATTTAATAACCATTGAACATTGATCACTTCTACCCCCTTGCAAGTCCCAACTATCAAGCTGCATGATCTCAGGGAAGTGAATGGAATTCTTGTGGTTTAGACCTAGGGTGTTCTATTATGTTCTAACTTAATTCCGTGAATTCAATTAAAACTGAACACAAAATATGTCAGTATTTTTCTGCAAGAAGTCGTAACAGCTCCAACAGTCGTAACTCCAATCGTAACAGGAGTAAAAGTAATTTTGTGCATCACAGCAATTTTGCATAAGTTCTGACCACCACTGTGGGGTTTTTTTGGGTACATTTAATGCAGAAGTAGTCACACTGCTGAGTGTACCTGAGCTCTTAAGGCCCAGAGCTGTCGGAGTTGCCTGGAGTGTCTGCTGATGAACCCTCTGACCATTGCTACAGAGGCTACATTGAACGTCAGGCCTGGGGCTCCTATCTCAACTTGAGCTGTTCTGTACAGCTGCATCTGGGCCTGTGTCCTGGAGGCAGCTCAGACCTGTGTTACAGGCAGCCTCACCTCCAGCTTTGTCTTCCAGGTGGGTCTTGACCTTACTGCATATGTGTCAGCCCTGTCCTCTCCTGATCCATATTTTCTCATTCACCTTCCTAGATTAACCTCAGACCTGAGGCATGAGTTCACGCTGTCTGTGTACACAACCTAAGGGTTGATGGATCCCATCCCCAGCTTGGTCCTTCTTGGGTCCTGTGGGACTGTGCCTGGTTGGTAAAGGTACTGTCTGATTTGGAACTGGGATCACCCTTGGCTTCTGACTTGTCCTTCCTCATTAAGAGGTTCCTACTGCTCCTAAGATAGAACTCTGGCAATAGGTGGGAAGCTTGAGCTGAAAAAAAGTTTCTGGGGCACCTGGCAGTGGTAATCAGATCCTCTATTCCTAGATACTGGCGCATTGTCTTGTGAGGTGGACGGTCACTGACCATGAGCACTTTCATCCATGAAACGTTGTCCATGTACCTTAGACAATTAAAATGACACATCTTGCAGAACAAAAGAAACATAAATATCACACTTCTTGCCCTGTACAGCTGAAAATCCCAGTCAACCCTATGCTGAAGCTGTGCAATGGCAAGAACACAATGTCTTCGTGGTCAGGGCTGCCCTCCTTGTTTGCATCTTCCATGGACTGAGTTTTGTATGCCTACTTTGAGCTCCAGTTACAGTTCATGCATAACAAATGACCTGAATCTGTAGGGAGGGTTGAATGTTAGTTAAAATCACCTGATCAGCAGAGGATCTTTGATACAAGTTGTATGAAATGATCCAACCTACAGAGTCTAGGTTAAAGGCAAATTTTTATTATAATATGCTTTGTTGAGTTATTGTAGTGCCAAGAATCCCTAAGCAATCTGCTTATCTCCATAGAGCTGGGTGACAGCAGTGTTTGTGAGTGAATATCCTGGTCATATACGTAAATGTTGGAACTGATGGTAAAGGATTAATTTCAGTGCCCTAGTCTTTCAGGTTGTCAGCTCAACTTCTTGGTTTCAGGATGGCAGCAATTGTCAAGACTACTTCTATTAAGCAAAATAATAAAATCTTATGCTACACACTATTTTTCAGCCTCTATCAAGTCCTAATTTGAAGAGTTTGACTTAAAGGGTCCTTCTAAAACTCTTAGATATTAAAAAAAAAAAAATCATTCTTGCTGTGATGATTTCTCAAGAATTCTGGGCAGCTTTTTCCCCACAGAATCACAGTTTAGTGTGTCAATCAAGCAATAAACTAAGCACCCTATAAATCACTAAGCTGTCATTCAGTCACATTTTCCGTGGAACACCTTGACTCATTTTATCGTGAAGAACTTTTCCTTCAAATTTAGAATAAGGGAAAATACTTTTCCTGTTGGTTAATTGCTACACTTGAAGTCAAGAATTTGGTTAATTTGTGATTTTTTTTTCTGTTCAGGTATCATTAGTTATTTTTGTTATTACATTTTTTTCTGAATTAGGAACTTCTAATGCTGTTCAGAAGATGATTGTTTTCTCATCTTGAGGACTAGTGAACACTGTTGCAAAGAAGAAACCATTTCAACATTGTCAGCTGACAATCTCAAGCAACAGTCAGTATTGGCTTAAAGGAAATGAGGGAGATAACAAAGCCATGATATTCATAGAAAATTCTGTCCCTTTCTTTCAAACACAAAATGTAGGTTTTGGTATTGTCTGTCTTCATGCTTTCTAATAGACCCTGCTTTTAGCAATCGGCTTGTATAAACAAATCTATTTACATTTTCTGAATATTTATTTTCAGTGGGACTCCAGTCCAAGTAAACTGTCAAAAGTTTACGCTCTCATCAACATATATAAACTGTTGGATATTTCTTAATTTTGTAATAAATCAGGGAGGTCTCTGAAGTGACTGATTCTGTGCTAACAACAAAGTAGCTTGCTTAAGGCATGGTCCACCAAGTTAGATGTGCTATTGGTGACTAAGGGGAAGTTAAGTAAGTGCACATCAGAACAGAAGTGCTTCATCAGCAAGAGAAGTTTCTTGCAGATTTGTATCTGTAGGTTTCTTAGCTGTAGCTCCACATCTCAGTTCTGCACAAGCCGGAGAGCTTTCTGAACCTGAGCTAGGAAGAAATTCAACTCTCATAACACTCTTAAGTCTGAATACTGTACCTTTAAGTTTGAAGCTAACCAAGATCAAACAAAGAGAATATGGAGAAAAGGGCCTGCCTCCCCATACTGAATGTTGGTTACTTAAAGTGAGGTTTGATCCTATTCAATTTGCGCTGGTGTCTGTGGAATTTGATCCATCCAGCCCTTCAGGTTGCATGCTGACAACCTTCTTAAAGATATAATTCTTTCTTTGCTATTTGAGTCTCTTCCAAAACCTATAGTACCTCAGCTTTCATAAGTGTCTCACCTCATTCACCTCATCCACCTCATCCACTCACTGCATGTTACCTGTCCTGCTGATTTGATTCCCCTTGTGAAAGTTCTTGTTTTGTATTACTGCCAGCAAGCTATAGAGCTTGAATGACAAAGGAATTTTTGACATACTGACCTTTTTGTCTCTACTGTTCCCTGTGTTGCTGCTGTGCTCCAAACTGCATTCCCTGATTGCTTCAGAAATGTTTTTACTCTTCCTCTTGATTCTATAAATATTACAAATTAAAGACCACTTTTTCTCTTGTCTCTCATTTTTATAGAATTTCTCCAGTCTGCTGCTTTTGTACTAAATGATCCTGGTATCAGTACTTACTTCTGAATTTATTTTTTGTGCTTGTGTGTTGTCAAGAAAATGAGTGCAGACTTATCGCCATAGAATTTCTTATACTTCACCTCAGCCTGCTACTATTTTCTGGGAAAAATCCAACATTCTCCTTCAAGTGAGGTAAACTGCAGGTCTATTTGATTCTATTTGCTTTTCATTACTTCTGCTTTGGAGGATGCTATAATGCTCTCTTCCTAGAATTTCTTTTTATGTCCCTTTCTTCCACTGTCCCTGAAGTTTCTTGTTTATCCACTCATGGCTCATTCTGTGTCTGAATGTGGTGGCTTGAGCTATGCACTGGAAATCGAGAGGAACATAGTGTTATGTTGAAAGTCTTTCAGAAATTTCCTTTGAAAAACTCAAATTTCCTCATTTATTAATGTATTCCTTTCCTTGCTGAGGCTGAAATGATAGATTTTCTACCATCACTTCTATCTCTTGCCGTTTTCACACTATTTGAGTATTTAATTCAGGGTTTAAGATTTCCATAGCAAAACTGCTCAAGCACCACTAAAAAAGAATCATTAGTGGCACCTGTGTGAATTAACACCTGTAGCTACCACTAACCAGAAGGTGGCAAAAATTTCTGTGTCCAGCAACAAAAGAAGATGCATCCCCAGAAGAAAGCTTTCTTTTCAGCAAGATGCCTGCCTTTTTGAAAATCCCCACAGTTTAAATAGATTCAGAGCTTGTTTGAAATATCATAAAAGACAAGGTATTTCCAATGAACTGGAGAATGGCCCAACACCTACTTACCAAACATTTTTAGAGACCTTTCTCTTCTTAGGAAACTTTTATTTTCCCTAACCATGTCTGTGACAAGTACTGAGAAGTATCTGTCAGAAGTAATTGCATGGCTTCTAGCCTTACTAGGTGAGAGCAGATTTTTCATGCCCTGACCTCATTGCTTATCAGAATTTTGTGTTGACAGCAGCAGATTCTTCGTAGCTGAAGGCTATTCAGTGGTCAGTCTCTGATTTTTTTTCTTTTTTTGCCAGGCAGGTTGACCTAGGCCTGGCCACTTTGAGCTTATCAAGTATTACCTTTCAATCGGTGTTTAAAAATGGTTTTCATGTTTGCCATGTCAAGGTTTGGATTAATAACTGGTTCCACTTTTGCAGTTTGATACAGACATTTCAGTGATGAGATTTTTAAAAACATCATCTGAGTTTTAAGTGTTATATAAGGTACTAAGTAATGAGTTCATATGACATGCCATTACATGTTTTTGCTTCTCAGTGTCTCTGTCCCCCTTTAAAGCAATTATGTTTTCTCTTTAGAGCCATGTCTAAACTTCATGCTTGCATGTCAGATTTTTGTTTGGTGGGAATCTGGATTCAGTTTAGCTATAGACAACATTTTCTTTTCATAAAGATGTGACCATTTAAATGACATCTCCACTGGTGTCATCTGGACTGGATGGAAGAGAATCTGCTATTAAATATTATATCTGTAGAAGTTTCATTTGTTAGCTATGGACTTTATGTGTGCAGAACCTTCCCAAAATGATCGCTCTTATTTGTGTTTTTGCTTTCAGCACAGAAAATTTTAAACTTAAAGCAGAAGGTTCTTGTTTAAATTTTTGCCTTTCATCATTCAGTCTATAAAATAAATACGCACATTTCAATTACACTGATAAAGATGATAGACTGTGACCTACTGTATCCATTTAAATGAACAGGAAAAAAGACACTTTTTTTTTTTTCTAATTATGAAGATGTCCTGGGTTACAGTTTAAGATGTATTCTATCACCATCTTCAGTTAATTGCCCATCAATGCCTTGTGCATGACTCATAGATAATTCCCTCCGGGAGTTATCTCTCTTTAATGGGCCATCAAGGCCCTCTTCCATGACTCTTCATCCCATTGTGAGATGCTTCGCCCACGGGGAGGAGCCAAGCATTCTCACCTGGATATAAGCTGGGACTTGAAACAGTAGAAGCAGCCTTCACCCACTGGATTCCCAGAAGGCTGGAGCTACCAGACCTTTCTACAGGATCACTGCTTCAGGAAGACCGCCTCGTCTGGACTGCTTCCATCACCCTGATCAGGTTGCATTCTGACTCTGTCAGTGGTTTTTCTTTTGTATTGTTGCATTTATTTTATTTTATTTTCCTTTTCTTCTCATTAAATTTTATTTCTGATTTAGAGCCTCTCACTTGGTTTGTTTTCAAACCACAACAGAAGAAAAGTTTCAAGGCTTTCAAGTCTGACTTATACTACAGGATAAGACTGAGAATTCTGAAGAACCTGTCTTATCCACTGTTGGAGCTGGTTACCTGTTTGCTGACCAAGTTAATAACAAATATTTGTTAACTGCTCATTTTTTTCTGAGAGAGAACCCTCAGATGGATCTCCTAGGCCACTTCCACTGAGACCTACAAACAAGATTCTTCCTTCATCTGAGGGAGACTGTTACTCATATTAAAGAGAGAGAATGAGTGCTGAAGTTGCTGTCTGCTGAAGCGTTCAATATAAATAGAATTAGCATCTATATAGCATTTGTGCCTTACTGTCTGTTTATAATGTGTTTATTAGCTTTAGGAGGTGCAGGTTTATCAGCTGTAGGGCCAAAATTAGTTTTAAAACTAAGTGGATCAATGCTACTGCTCACATCTTTCATTCTACTTAAAAATATGCTGAGACGAATTGTAACAAGACAGATAAGGTTAAAGTTGCATAATAGAGAAAGTTAAATTATGAGGTGAGGGATTGTATATAGGAAACATTCAAGGAGAGGACCTAAAAAAATGGTGAGGTTTTTCCTTATCCCATTTTCTCAGTAACCAAACAGTTTGCAGGTTTTCCTTCTTTTCCTTAGATATCTAAATTTTGTTTGAATTTAATATAAGTTTGCAGTAGATAGCTATGAGGTGAATTACTTCATCTTATTTAGGGGGTTGTTGGGTTGTTCAGTTTTGGTTTTGTTATTCTTTTTTTCCTCTCTTCAGATGCTGATTCTTTCCCTTGCTTACAGTTTTGGGTGGATTTTTTGTTTGTTTGTTTTTTGTTGTTGTTTTTCTTGTTGTGGTGGTTGGGATTTTTTGGTTTTTTTGGGGGGTAGTGGTCGGTTGGTTTTGTTTGTTTTTTGTTGTTTATTGTTGATTTGTTTTGTTGGTTTTTTGCTTCTTTGTTTTTTTAATCTGCTTGATATATCCTTCGTCTGCTTTATAAGGAAACAGAGAAGTGGTAGATTGTGGCACTGACATTGCTTGTGACTGACAGATACTTGACTTCTTTGTCTTGTGTTATTTTAGTTTGTTCTGTCTGAATAATTCTTTCGGCCCTTCTACTTGAACAAGGTGATTCACTGGAATACTATTTCTATTAATTGATACTATGGCAATGGAGAAATATCTCAGAAAAAGACAGTAATGACACTTGCGTTAAGAAAATTATACCTGTCTTCTTGTTTTTATATATGCAGTATCAATTTGGTGGCTGCTAACAAGTATACCCTACAGTCTTAAATTTTTGAATGCTTTTTCTTTGTGTCAGTTTTTGGAAGAGATAAAAGCATGTTGTTTCGGGCTGTAGAAACAGAATCAGTGACATGGAGACAGCAGTCGTACACAGATGTCCGTTGCTCAAGAACTAAGCATGAGATACACTTCTGGAAGGAGAATATTTAATGGGTTGAAAACCACACATAGAATACTGTTTTACTGCTGTAAATTTATTACAAGCACTTGTCCATTTTCTTACAATACATGAATTTTAAATCAGTATTCAATATTCATCTTTACTCTGTTACTTTAAGTCAGTTACCAGGTTATTCTCACATTCTTGTTTCTGAAGAGTACCAAATGATGCTGCATAACTGGACCACTACTTCTCTGAAATTTGGAAGTTCATGGCTTCCAGCCTCTTCTAAATTGAAAATTTCACAAAACATGCAAACATCTTCTAAACTGAAAATCTGTAGTTTTGTGATCTTTACTTTTCTTTTGATAAATCAATATAAAAAATTCAAAACCAGATCTTGTCATTATTCATTTTGTAATTTTATAAGGTTTTTTTCTGAATCTTGTCCTTAGTTTGGTAAAAGTTACTGGCTTCCCTATTTCAAGCATACTTTGCAAAATACCCTTAAAATCTTTAAGGAAGTAATTCTCTATAATCTAAAAATTTCAGGTGACTTGGTGGAGAATCCCACCAAGGAGGATTCCATCCCTGTTGAAAGCCATGAGTTGTGCAGTTGGAAGTGTCTACACATATTTATTTATTTGAAAGAAAGCTAAGACACTTCCAATTTTCTTGAAGTTTAAGAGTTCAATAGGACAGAATTATTTTACTGAGAACAGACGTAGAAGAGATGTACTCTGTGACATTCAAGGGAGTTGTTTTCTCATTTTCAAGACAGGAAACTATCAAGATTGGCAAGAAGACAGCTGACATGACAAGAAAAAGCAGGAGTAAATTAAAAATTTCAGAGACCAGAAAACTGATGGTGGGACAACCACATAAAAAGAAAATGCATGTGATGATCAAGGATCAAAAAAAATGGATAACAAGGGTTCTGGAGGAAAGCACCAAGTAGAGCATACCTGTCAGCACCCACTGATTTCAGAAGGAAAGCAGACAACTGGTGAAGCTTTGCAGCATGGTGAGAGAGGAAGGTCAGATAGATTCAAACCCCAGCTGGAAAAATCCCAGGACAATTTTTTTTTTTCTTTTTTTTCTTTTTTTTAAATTTGTCAGTCCTAGGTTAATCTGAACACCTTCCTACAATGTGGAAAGCAGCAAAATGGGTAGTTTAGTACAGGATGAGTTTTGCTAAATAAATATGCAAAATCACATAGGAAAAGAAGGTCCCCAACTAAAGTATTTTGAAACTGAAGTACTGTCTGAGGCTGAAAAGAAAGTGACTTAGCCTAAGCGTTGGAAATCTGTTCCCTGCCAACTATAAACAAGGCGGCAAATAAACTAAATGTATGTGCTAAACCATAGGGAGGAATAAATTAAAAAAAAAAATCCTTTATCTTCCATGCTTTCAAACCATGAATTTGCAGAATGTTAACAAGATGAAGGAAAAACACATAAATCAAACTGCAAAAAATCAGTCAGACACCCCAAAGATTAATGAATTGGAGAAAGAGGGACAGTACTTGAGGGACACAGAAACTGAGTGTTTCCCTTGTGTATCCTCAAATGGTAGACCCAAAGAAGGCTAGGGAGCTAATCAAAGAGAAAGACTCCCCAACCCAGAAAGCTATGTGTGTGTCAGCAACAGTCCTTCTGAATTGTACAACTGACAAAGCAGTACTCGACAGGATTCAATCTGCCTGACACCATGCAGAATATAATATACAAATATAATAGTGCTGAAAAGCAAGAAGATAAAAGATGAGTAATTTTAATGAGGGGCACTCGGGTGGGCAAAGACAAGTGCCAGATTATTTTGTAGATACAAATCAGTCCTAGCAGTGTGAGTTGAACATGTCTTTGTTCTCACTGGGACTGAATGCTAAAGATGTCATGTCTCTCTACTTCAGTCTGCAACTGGAGAGGCAGTCAGATAGAATTGAGTGAGATGAAAAAACTTCAGGATACTTCTGAATTTCAGGAATGTGAAAGCTAACAAGTTTTGGAGAAGACGAAAAATTATCACTGTGCAGAGAAAATAAGCAAAAGAAGAGAATCGCCATGGGGATTGTGGCAGACTTTGTGCTGAAGCTTATATTTTATATGTTATATGGAGTGAGCAGCTGGATTTTTTTTTTTTTTTTTTTTACACATTTTGGAGACTTTGCCTCTGTTACATCATTACACAGTTTGGCAAGAGGTTTCCTTGTAGTGAGAAGATAGAAGTTCAGTGGTGTAACTGAATGCTACATTTGCACATAGTTTACCTGTGTACCACATGCAATGTTTAATTTAAGATAAAGCCTGGAAAATGGGAAGATACCCCTTGGTTTGTCCAAAGGTGTTGAGCTGGGGTGGATTGAAACTATCTGTGGAGAGTCTGTCCCTTGGATTCACTGGGGGTAGAGGTCACTTCTTGTAGAGCTCTGAGGGGATAAGTGCCCCATGACTGAGAGACAGCACTTCAAAAGAGGGGGATTAGATTACTGTAAAAAGTAATCTAAACAGGGAGCCTTAAGTTTTAACACAAAGTTTGAGGTTGGAGTTTAAGTTAAAGTTTATTGAAGGCTAATCTGAAGTCAGGATGAAAAGGAGTTGAAGCCATTGAAGTCAGATATTATTCTCACAGTACAGTGCTAAATACTTGTTACAGCTCAAAATAGGCCACAGCCCTAAACAGTCAGAAGAATTTCCCCACAAACTACAGATAGCCTATTGTTCACATTATTTGGCAGTTTTTACAAAATTATATAGTTTTAAGGACTTCGATATGCAGTTATAAATATATATAAATATATATATATATATATATATATATATAAATGCAGGGGTTTATATATGTGTAAATATATATATAAAAGTATATATATATAACTATACATATAATTCTATATATAAGTCTCTATATAACTCTCTATATAGCTATATATATAACAACATGTGCAGTTATTTTCCTAGCTATTTTTCATATTTGTGATTGTTCTATGCATCAGCCTGTACCCAACTAAGCCTAAGATGTCTCAATTCACAAGCTCCACCATGCCCCTCCAGTTCATCTCTCATCCATTCTTCCATGGAGAAGTAGTAAGAAGCAAAGACTACCATCTTTTGGAAATAGTTGGACAGCGAATAAAAAGCCAAAGGGGTCAGTGTGTGATTTCTGCAGCAAGTCAGGAAACCCTGGAAAGCTGGTGCACCACCAGCAAGACTGGAGGAAAAAGCTGGTGTGCAGTAGTGAAGTTAAAAAATTGTTTTCAATGTCTTTTGTTGTAATCTGTGACTTTCTAGAACTAAATTTTATTTATTTGATTGATCTGTTCTTATTTGAAAGATGATAAACCTAACTGTAGGGATTTAATGCCTCTTAGTAGGTTATGTTTTAGAAAGCAAAAGAGTAGTTTGTAAAAGGCAGACCTGAGATTCACAACACTTCTCACTCAAGCTACAGATTTACTAACCTTTGTCCCATGGATGGGCTGGACAACTGAGAACTTTTGTAGCTTCTGGGAAAAAAAATAAAATCCCTGTCCTCAGTTTTCAGAGTCCAATACTTCCTAAACAAACTTTTTATATACTCCATGCATGGAGGCTGTAATGTTTAATGTATAAGTTAGGTATTTGAAGATATTTCACATACAGGATTTCTGATTTAGCAGAGAAATGCAAAATATATTGATAACATAACCCAAATAGCAAACATAAATTACACTTAGCAATATGGCTATTGCAATTTCCTGCTCAATCACAATGTGACTCCCCTATCAGCCTCTATAAAATGCTCACCATCAAAACACTGGACATCCACCCTCGTCAGGAGAAAATACTGAGTTGTTGAAGACAACTCAAGCCCATTGTTTCCTTTTACATATTTTTTTCTTATTATCTAGTTTTTTTACTCTGTGTTGGGACGAATCATGTATTCACCCCACTCCTCTATGATAGCTCAACTATCAGAGAAATATTCACAGTCTTTAAATTAACTCATGGGACTACCAGTTGATGCATTAAACTGTAGGTAGGTGTTTACATAAAGCAAAGGCCTCCCTCTGGTCCCCTTTGTGTTGAAATGAAGTCAGCCTATTTGCAAAAGCTGAGTTCAGTCACACCCTGCTTAATTCCTTGAGCTTCACGGACATTGGGCCCTATTCCTTCCACTCTGAGCCTTCAGTTCATAGAGTTTTATTGTTCAGTCATGTGAGGTGACACATGATATGAAACTTAAATAAGATATATTTGTGAACTGTAAAGCAATAAAATGCTTTAAGTCAGCAGAAATTCTTAATTTTGAGAATTTTTGCAATGGTTCATTTTAATGCGGACCATTTTCTGATTGCTTTTAATATACATTCTGTGAAAATTTAAGTAAAAAGGTCACACAGAAATGTTTGTTTGCTTTATTTTATGCCAGAAGAAGTCACTTGGATAATTGCCAGACATGTTCCACTAATGCTGTATTTTGAGCAAGAAATTAAACCACTTCTAAAAAAGTTACTTTGCTTTTACCCAATCAAAAATTGCTACCTTTTACACAGCTGGGAAAAGACACTAGTCAGCTGCATCTAGCATTAAAATAGCTACAGCAAAATGTGCTACTGTTACACTCAGGAAAGGCTCTTTGGCAAGTTACTTAACCAAAAAGAACCAACTGCTATTTCTTCCTGTTCATGAAACAAATTATAATGATAATTCTAATTTGAGATTATATACTATGCATTATGTTACCAAAATATTTTTTTTTAAAGTCAATAAACCTGATGCAATCAACTGACACAAGAGACTTTAATTGAAACTGGTGTTCTGGCATTTATCCTCAGCCTAATAAAGTGACTTGGGTCTTAAATCTTATGTTTTTATGCATTACTAAATCATATGTTCCACTGTTAAAGAGTTTGCATGATGGGGAAAAGTAGATCTTTCTCTGATATGAAATGCAGGCATATCTTGCTTACTTCAATTTGTAAAATGGCACATAAATAACATTAATACTGTCACTGTGCCTGTCTCATTTTCTGGGAACCAATCCCATGACACATTCCCATGAAAGTGTCCTTGTGGTGAAGTAGCTACAGACTGTGGAGAAAGTAATCAAATTACCCAAACAGAGTACAGATCTTCATTAGATAGCACTGATTCACAATTTACCTATTCTCTGTTTGGTAAGAAAAAGGGAGTTGCAGAATATTTCACAGACAAGTAGTACTTTTCTGTGCTAGGAAGTGACTTCATCAAAATCAAATTTCCATCAACCTCATAAGCAATTAGAGAAAATGTCAAATTCCTGATAACATCTAGGGATTTGGTTGCTAATAGAATGTATGATAAGTAGCATACATGTGAGATGGCAGTCGAATTAATATACTGGAAACCTTTCCTTGATTAATCTGTAGTATATACATCACATTAATCAAGGAATCTTTCTACTAAGTTTAGTTTAATGGGTGTTTTACTGTCAGAAGATTTTATTAATGAGTATGTCCATTCTCAATTATCATGAATGTTCTCAAGGCCAAACTGAAAAGATATTAGATTTTTTCTCCTTCATTGGAGGCTTTTTGACCTTCTGGCTATACTGGGAGGAACATCAAGGTAAACTATTGAGAGTAAGGGATGTGGTCCCAATGAAGCAATGGTTTAAAATTTACTTGTGGTGTCAACTGTTTTTTAAGCAGCCTCTTTATTGTATTGACGTGTTGTGTCATATATTAAAGGACTAAATGACTTCCAAGATAGGTAAAATTTATCTTTAAATACTTTTAGTCTAAAACAGTAAAGAAATAATTTCTCTAGTAATTTGTATAATGTATTATCATGGAATCATAGAATAGTTTGGGCTGGAAGAGTCCTTAAAATCATCTAATTGCAATTCCCATGCCTTGGGAGCAGAGGGGAAGGGAGTATACCAGTTTTCTCAGGGCCCCATACAACTTTGTTTGGAGCACTCCAAGAGATGGGGCATCTACAGTTGTCTGGGCAACCTGTACAGTGTCTCACAGTAAAGAACTTCTTTCTAATATCTGGACAAAACTTGGCCCCACTCAGATTGAAGCCATTCTCCCTGTCACGACATGCTCTTTTAAATAGTCCCTTTGCACCTTTCTTGTAGCCTCCCTTCAGGTACTGGAAGTCCACAGAGCCTTCTCTTTTCCAGGCTGAGCAGCTCAAATTTTCTCAGCTTTTCCTCATTGGAGAAGTATTCCATCTCTCTAACAATCTGGGTGATCATCCTCTGGACTTAATCCAATAGATTGTCTTTCCTGTTTTCGGGACTTGGAACTGCATGTAGGATTTTTCTTGCTTTGCAAAATATCACATTTCCAGCATACTAAAGTATGCTCAATATCACTTTTTCACACTAAAAGGGATATGTACTCTTATGTGGGCTCAGTTCACACAAATATTGCACAACTGAGCAGTATTTTCGATTTTAGTTTTCATTAGTGGACGTGGTGTTAATCACAGAAATTTAGAAAAATTTGTGCATAAAATATATGTCTCTTTTTGCCTATTCTACTTGTAAGAGTAATTTTCTGCTCTGTCTCACAAAGATCGGTGTCAATTTAGCTGCTCAAATGCTAAATTAGTTTTAAACATCCACTGTCTCTAATGGTTATAGTTTTCATTAGTATTGGAATGACAAATGTCAGTTAACAACTACTCATAATGTTCACCAGAGAACTGCATACAAAAATCTATTTGTTCAGATATGAACACTTGGCATAGTCTAAAAAAACAATCTGTAAAGCATGTGTTTTATGTGTTTTATGTGTTTTAACCCCGAAGGATTTACTTTTCAGTACGCTTGTCTCAAAATTGAGATGGTTTGTGACATTATGGTTTGAAGCCTTGGAAGTAGCTTCTAGTTTCTCCAAAACAATCAGCAGGATTGTGTCATTAGAAAAAAAAAAAAATTAAATGTCTGTGAAGCAATTTGTATAAAAATCCCAAACCCAAAAGACCTCTCAAACCAAACCAAAAAAAAAAAAAAAAAAAAAAAAAAAACCACAAAAAACCAACAAACAAACAAACAAGACAAAAAAAAAAAAAAAAAAAAAAAAAAAAAAAACACTGTAATTTCTGTTCTGCAGAATTTCCACTGTAGTGAGGAAACTAAAGCCAGAGGCACAGCATAGATGTTTTGCCATATTTTAGCATTTTGAAAAATCTTTTATTCTGTCAAATCTCATTTTGGAAAGGGCAAAATTCTTAAAAAGCAAAGACTGTATCCCAGTACACATAAGATAATATTTAAGTCTCTTTATCTTTTATACTCTTACTGGTGATGATTTAGAAGCAAGTTTGGTTTGGGTAATAGCACTGCAGGTTTTAAGCTGAATACTAGAGAAGCTTAAGGCAAAAGAGCCTAAAGCATGCCTGCAGGGAGATTCATTTTAGCACAGAGAATGAGTACCTTCCACAGTGATGTATTAAAGTTCACAGTGCTGTAATATCACATGGGATCAAATCAGGAATTGTTTCACTGAAGGCAGCAAGCAAAGTTATGAGTGACATTTGAAGCAGGTCCTTATGTTTTGTCCCAGGATTTGGTTTGATGCACATATAAACTTGCTTATTTTTAAACTTCTTTTAGAAGCTCACCAGGTAAACAGGCTTTTTGCTGATCATAAAAAAAGTTACAGCGAGGCAGTGTAACTTCTCAAATATAATGGATGTTTCAGGTGAATACAACCACGATCTCCTGTGTGCCCTCCCTGTGCACTGCTGATCTATTGAACCAGACAAAGAAATAAGTTATTCACATATGCTGTTGCCCAGAGGCAAGCAGGAGAAATGAAAGTAGGGGACCAGCTCTTCAAAGGTTGCCTCCACTGGTTGTCAGTTTTGTCCATTTCATACCTTGTTTCTGAGCACCACTTCAAAACAAGCGGGTGAATATAATTCTGTCTTTCAAATTAAAAAGTATTGAGACACTACAGAACCTTGTTTCAAGTGAAACAGAAATTATAATTGTCATAAGACAATAAACTAATGTTTCATCCTCTATGCATAATGCCTTTCAAAAGGAATGTAACAAATGTGTAGTTTGGATCACCTTCATTCTACCTTCTTAGTAAGTTGTTCCATATACCATTGAAATGCTCTTACTTTGATGTCTTTCCTTGTGGATGAAAGGAGCCTTAATCTCATCACAGAGAATAAAGCTCCTGGATTTAAACATAGACATACATGTTTCTTAGGACCTGCTCTTTAGGAAATGTGTTTTCTCTTTCTATATTTACACTGACTGACTAATAGACAATGTTAAGGCATTCATGACAGTTTTATAAGAATTGTTTTATAAGAAATTTATCAATAGTGAAATGATGTTTACACAATTCATACAGGTATCTATCTATTCAGCCACTGACTACATTTTTCAACCCTTTGATCAGGCTGATTCATTTGGAAATTATAGCTCTTGATTCTGAATGGTAATAAAAGGACAATCTTCAAAACAAACCCTTCTCTAAGATGTGATTATCCATTTGGCTCACACCAATTATTTCAAGCTGTTATTGCAGCTCATTTTCTTTGCATTAAAAAAATAGACTCATGCCTGGGATATCCCTTAGGGAAGTGTTTAAGTAAGAACTAACTAATATTCTTTTAACATAAAATTGAAATTTTTACAATGATATTTTACTCTTGAACATGTTTATTCCAATGACCACATGCTCAGCATCACAGTTGTGTCCTCCTGGCCACTGTGAGGACAGGTAGTAGGTAGGTATTTGAATCAATACCGGTATAAAGTACAGAGCTTATTCTCTCAGTCTGCTTCCAAGCTCTTCCAGTCTTTCTTGGAAAGCATGATCGTTCTCGGTCCTGAAAACACAATATTCACTATAGAGTCTGCCTAACGAGGACAGTGTTAAATTATTATTTAGAGGAGATCAAGACAGTTGTCCAGCAGCTCCTTTCTACATAGAGCCTTCATTCTCATTTCCAAGAGTTTAACAAATTTGTATACATCATCTCTCATGTTCTCTTATTGGCCATCATCCTCTTTAAAATATATAAAGATTAAAAAGGGAGTGTTACAGCTCTTATAATCAATTTTCCAAGGTCTCGCACTTCCATAATTATGAAAATGTTTGGCTTCCGCTTTGTTTTATTCATTATTTCTTTTTATTTTTTCATCTTTGGTTGACTTATTTATTTATTTTATTCATTTCTCTAAAGACCCTTTAAGTATTTTTAAGTATGCAGAAAAATATTTTGTATAACTGGCTGTCATCAGTTCTTTGACAGATCACATATATTTCTCCTCATTAATTTTTCATTTTATAGCCATTGCAGCTTGGTATAGGATCTTTGTATAGTCAAATTCTAGAGCTTTACTTCTGTTGTAATTTACATATTGTATATTGCAGTAATTTATGTATTGTATATTGCACTTCACAACCTCATTATAGAATTTTTTTGCTTTGCACTAACTGTAGTGCAAAGTGTAGAATTTTTGGTGATTATATGTTATAATAATGCTAAAAATATTTTATTATAATAATGGTTTTTAAACAGAAACATGGCTGGGACTCGTATTCAGGTATTCAATGCTACTCATGGAAACGCTAATAAAGTGCATTTGTTCATTGATTTTGTTAATATATAGCTTTGGAGGATAACATTAGGGATTGATACAGTTGATGAATAGCCTGCAGGAGGATATAGGATGATTCTTACTCGACCAATATTGACTTATGCCTGAGAAAACACATATGGTATAAGCAAAATCATCCTCTCCAAGGCAGACATTTGTAATTTTCTCAGGCAAGCGTGATAGTTGCTAGCAAATGCCCAAAATTAATTGTTAAAATCTGTCTGTTGAGGATGTCTATACCAAATTAATGTTGGGTTTTTCCAGGCAGATTTCTTAAGATGTAATATTATGTTCTTTGTTTAAATTATTATCATTTAACACCAAGATGTCTCTGTAAACAGATACACCGATTGACTGCATTTCAATGTCAAAGGGAGGTACTTAAACCTACTGCATTTGTGCACCTCAGCTAGAGCTGATAGCTTTGTTTTGTGTCCAAGTTAAAACAATTCACAGGAAAGAAAATCAGACCAAAACAAAAATGTTTTGTTCAAAAAGTTTCCATTTTTGGTATTATCAACACACTATAGGCATGTATCAGTATTTGAGACAAGATCTGGACCTAGTAGAAGCAAGCCCCACACTACATCAAAGAGATCCCTGCTTATCAGAATATTGTCTTTCTGAGTTTTTAAATATTTGATTCTTTAAAACAATTAATTACTTGAAAGAGAAAAAAAAAACTCATTAATTTACAGTAATCTGAGATAAACTTTGTATTTAAACAATTATATTTGGTATCCAACATGACATTTCTGCTTCCATTGTTCTTATATGTTCAACATTTCCTTGTTCAACATGCTAGCCAAACTTAAGGTAAGAATTGAAATTTTTCCTTACAATCATATTCTCAATAATTACTTGTCCAAATGCCATTTCCTTTCAACAAACCTGCCCCCTGATAGGAATAGTTTTTTCTTTTGTGTCTTTCATATTGCCTCTTTCATTAAAGAATATGAGATCTAGATGTATTTTTAATAGTAGATTCCTGCTGTTTTCCCAAATTTTGTTGAAGGATACATCTCTCCCTTTAGAAGAGGATTTAGGCAAGTTAAAATACATGAAGTAGATATACTAATAAGACAGATTTTTCATTGAATGCACCTGTTTTCTAGGCTGCTTGTGCAATGTTATACTTTATCCTGATTTTCCATATTTTTCTCTCCTGAAGTGCACTATGGTTTATTCTGTGGGTGAGATAAAATTATGTAACAATTCTTGCATTCCCATCTATTTCTCCCCTTCATTCAAATAACATCTAAGTTACTGTAATCACTTAAGGAATAGAAGTGGTGTTTTTGTAAACTATCACAGGAATTAAAAGAATTGTTTTATTCATTGCACAAATTCACAAAATCCTTATTCTACTAATAATGAATGTCTATAGGAAGGAGATAATTTCAAATACATGCAAGAGTTTTCATGAGGGAGAAATTATTAATAAAATTTAATGCACTACATGTTGAACTAATTAATTATGAAAAAAACATCTTCAGAGAGTGTATATAGCAGAAGAGACAAATGTAACAACATTTTTAGAGTGAATATTTCAGTTTCTTAAATTTTGTGTACAATTCTCAATTGCACCTTCTGTAAAGTGTCCATGGTACACAGGAAACTCTGGAAGCTCTTGTTGTAGGCTGTATGTACTTAAAACAGCATTTTCTGCTGAAGTTTTCATTGAGAGACTAGATTCAGTTTTCTGACCTTTGCTGCCTCACACTGGGATTACAAGAAACTACTCCATAAAAATCTAACTGAAAGGGAAAAAGCCATCAGAAGATCAAAGTAAAGGTATATTAAAGTAATGCGTTTTTGTAAACTTCCTGTAATTTCTGTAGTTTAACCATATTTCATTTATCCTTAATTGCAGCATAGCCACACCAAGTTTTCGAGCTTTCTGTGAAATTGTGCTCTTCATTGTTTACCAGGAGTTCTTTATTTTCTAGCTTTTTTTCTTGCTTTGTCACTTCCATTTTCTTTTATACAATGCGCTTTATGCAATGCAATCACAATATGATCTTAGGCACTGAAGAGTTGTATCAGTTTGTCCATTTTATGGAGCCACATTTGGCATTGTGTTGTCAATGGAATTGTCCAGATCATGAAGGTATTTCATGAAAATTTAGGACTTTATCCCCCAAAACTGATAAATCATGGATAAAGTTATGCCTCAGTCCTGATGCAGAGGATCAGGATTTAAAGTATTAAGTATTTAAACAGATTTCATCTCAAATGTTCTGTCTGTTGAGACAGGAAAACATTAATGGAAGAGAGGGTCCTGGCGAGATGGTGCAGCCCTGTTCTGAGCCAACATCCTTTTCATCGTTTTCTTGAGGCTTGTGCTTAATGTGCCTGCATCAATTCCTTCCCCCCTCTGACTCACCTGGAGAGCTCTAAAGGATTGTCTGTACATTCACAGATAATGTAATGTGAGTGGTGTGAAAAACTTATTTTATATAATAGGTGTGCACCAGGTAAACTAAAAAAGGAAGTGGATCAGTCCCTTTCTCTCTCTTTTCCTCCTCCCACACCTGCTGACCACAAATCTGGACCATTCATGCAGCAGGATCAATGCATTATCTAAGGACTGGTGATCTTCTTTCTTCTCTTTCTCTCTTTTCTGTCTTTATTTCTGTTCTCCCTTGCTTTGTCTTGGCAAAGTAAATCTATCATATTCTTACCCTTGTACTCTGTACTGAAGTTTGCTCTGAGGATTAGGAGCTTGTCAAAAGTTGTTTTAAAAGATAAAGGGCTTGTTAAGCCAACATTTTAAAGACTAAATAGTGGGCTGATTGCCAGAATCAAGAAACTGTACAAGAAAGCCTAAGAGCTCTCTGACATGAGGACTGATGCTTTGTTCAGCTCAATGAGGTTTTATAACAAATACATCTTCTACCATGTGTGTCTTGACACTGTGTTCTGCTCATGACCATGGTCTCAGTTCTAAGCCTCTTTCTGATGTGACCTAAATTGTAGCTTAGTCCTTACATTATTATGAATATGGTAATATTTCTTGACTGGTTTAAAAGGTTGAAATTTGGAGCCAGAGTTCCAGAAGACTTCTCTTTGGTCAAAGTAAGTGTAGTAGAGGCAATAATAGTAGAGTGCTGAGCTGCAGGGATGGATGTTTTCCTGAACAGTTTTCACAGTCTCTGCTCATTGTCATTGCTCAGAATTCGTGGTTATGGCTCAAAACACCCTGCTTGTGTTCAATGTGAACAGTTGGTTTCATCTGATTAAATCACAGTTTGGACTAATGATGAAAGCTAATTGACTGAAGCAAAATCCAGATAGGACTGATGAACTGGTGCTAATGGAATAACGAATTAAATCCTTGAAAGTTAAGGGAAGGATAGCATCTTTTTCTGTAAGTAAGGTTTTGAGATCATAACTTTGGATTTACAATATAAATAAATATAAATTATATAATATATATATTTATAATATAAATAAATCCAAACCATAACAGTTTGGATTTATTTAATGGGATAGTTGTTGATACCAGGACAAAATGAACAAAATGTATGCATATGTTTAACTAGAAGACTGCAAAAATTTTTTCCACTTGGAAGTTGGTAATTCTATGGGTATATTTACCTTTGAAATGTAGATGTCCTTTATGTAGAGTTTAAATTTAAATCAGTGACAGATGAAAAGTAGTTTAGGTGTCTCCTTATTATGCAGATGTTTCACTCTGAATGCTATCAGTCCTCTGTGGTCTTTCTACCAAGTGATAAAATAGGAAGGGTAAGTACCTGCTCATTTGTGAGATTGTCTTTTATGGCATCTTAATTTAAGTATTAAACTGTTGATTAAAATTAGAAGAAGAATTTATGTGGTTGTCTGTATCAACACATGCAGGTAACCAAGGGCAACCATCAAACCACAGCTGAAATGCAAAGAGCAGATTTATTTCCTTACCTTGCTGAAAACGCCAGGCAGCAGAGACGTACGGGGACACAGGCTCGATTAGGCTTAGCTCATCCTATTAAAAGTGGCAGGGGTGCTGGTGGGGGACATCACTGCCTGCCTCACTCTAGCAAAAGGCTGTGTACTGTCTGTGAGAGTGTTACAAGAGTTCAATTTCTTAAGGCAGGCAGAGGATGAACAACATTAGGTATAAAAATGAAGTTTTCCCACACCGGAATTTTTTTTACCATTCTCAACTGCAAGGTCAACTGAGTGAAACTATTTCCTCCTCCCAAAAATCTTCCAGTTTTACCCCTCTCTTCCCAGCACTGGCTTTCCATACATCTTTAGGTAAGCTTTCTCCTTTTGATCTGTTCTGGTTTTGACTGTAGTAGAGTTAATTTCATTAACACTATGGGGCTGAGTCTGGGACTTGAGATAAAGAGAGTTGATACTACAGTGATGTTTTTGTTGTTAATGACCACTGTTTACACAAATTTAAGGCCTGTTCTGCTTCTCACACCATCAACATACAAAGAGTTGGAAGAGTACACAGCTGGGACAGCTGATGTCGACTGACCAAAGAGATATTCCAGATCTTATGATGTTGATTCACCAATAAAAGTTGTGGAGAGAGAGCAGAAGTTAGGGACTTTTGAAGTTATAGTTCTTGCCTTCCAAAGTAACTGTTATGCATGATGGAGGCCTACTTTTGTGGGAATGGCTGAACACTTGTCTACCTAGGGGAATCAGTGAAATAATTCCTTGTTTTGCTTTGCTTCTATGTGTGGCTTTTACTTTCCCTATTAAACTGTCTTTATATCAACCCACAAGTTTACTACATTTTACCCTTTTTTGGGTATGGTGTGGGGGATTTTTCTCCCCACGCCACCAGGGGAAAGAATGCAAATGGCTGGGTGGTGTTTAGTTCCTATCTGAGGATAACACCACTATCTTTGATCTGAGTATAAAGCTTTTATGAATATATAAAAATATTTAAGACAGATTTTTTTTTTTTTTATCCACTGACATTGTGGAGATAGCAATGATTTCAATTGTTAACTTAAGTTTCTGCGAGACACTTTAATAATCATGCTTCTAATGTCTAGATCAGTGAAATAAAATACATGCTTCATTGCATTACTTAAGTAATGTATTCAGTTTTATCTGAGTCAAAAACCCTTTTCCTTCTTCAGTTCATCTCCCTGGTTTACATGATTCAATGACAAGTAATGAAAAGATGTATTTGTACCAAGCAGCAGCCTCACTGACACCATATAACTAACACTGCTCTTTGCAACAGTGCACCCAGGAGCAAAAGCGACGGTAATTCCATGACACAGACCTTTCACACACTCATGATTTTATGTGGGACAAAAGAATAAGATTTGCTTGTCATTAGCTCAGCACAAAACCATGCAAACAAAACACTGTTATTCTCTTAAGCTCAGTTGATATCTCAAACAAAAACAAAAACAAAACAAAACAAAACAAAACAAAACAAAAGAAAAAAAGCTTTCAAAGAAGAAGATTCCTATTCTTTTGTGCTGGAGTCAATATCTGCACAAAAAGACTATGTCAGACAAGATCTCAGTCTGATCTCTGAAAGATACATATTTAATTCTATGTAACAAACAGCTGAATTTACAGTACTAATATTTCCTGTTTTGATAATCTCAGTAATAACAAATCAAAGATTAACTGTGATTTTTTTTTAATATATAGACTTTGTCCTCAAAATTGGTGTAGCATAAGCTTTGATAGTTATTGGTGTCTCTCTACTGTATGAATAATGAGTATTAAAATAACACACAATTATAAATATCTCAAAATCACTGTTTGTAGTGTTTCATCAGTACTTTTCCGGTAGCTATTATTGAAATATTAGATCATTATTATTATTATTATTATTATTATTATTATTATTATGTATGCTATTATTAAACTGAGAATTCTAAAACTAATTTTGAAATAAGGAAAGATCTTGATTAAAACCTTGCTTATAAAATCTTTCTTAGAATCTTTGGATTTCCTATGTCATGGATTCTGTTGTTTAGGAATATCCTTTTTTATCAGATGCAGGTGTCTGAATATTGTTATTGAATATTTTGGACTTTCCACTTCCTATGTTTTGTTTCATGTTCATTCACAGACTTGATGGTCAGTTTCTTTGTTTTTAGATTATGAAACAACATTTTCCGTGGAGGAGAATGCACTCATCCTACTTGGACATTCCTGGAGGCAGATACCTCTGCAGCACATCCTCCATGGAGTCTGCCTGAAATCTAATGACTTGGCTGCCAAAAAACAGTTTCAGATTTTACTTTTTCTTTTGCCTTTCATCACCATCCTCCTGTTTCAAAAATATCAGAACAAGTGTGTCTTCAGGATTCATTTTCATTTGTTTCTGTGACAAATTTAACACTCTGCTTTCTGACATGGTCTTCTTTTCTTCTATGAATATATTTTACAATCAGGGTTCTAAAAGTAATTTCTTTATTATTATGGACACATCCATATGTACACAGTATTAAGCTTTTTTTTTTTTTTTTTTTTTTTTTTTTTTTTTTTTTTTTTTCTCTCTTTTAACATATTTTCTTGGTTTTACTTTGGTCTTTTTTCGTGCTCTGGAGAAATGATTGTTTGGATGCAGTACAAATGAGTTTATCAGAGAAGTTTACTCTTGTGTCTGACAAATTATGTGAATTTATTTAAACTAACATTGCATTCAGTAAGCCTATGTATTCACTTTTCATGCATTTGATAAGAATTTAATTTCTCTCTACTAACTGAACAGGGGAGGGAGCAAAAGTACTGTTCTGATTTTCTTCATCATTAATTCACAATGATCTAATGCATAGAGAAAATCAGCACAGGTTTGCTATTTAAACCCTCTGAAAAGAAGACAAGTTGTTCTTCTTACTCTTCCCATTCTAGAACTCCACTTCTCACCTCAGTGTCTATTTCTGCTTAGAACTTAAGCATCATCCTTCCCAGAAAGCTGAGATGGTTTTTCAGTTTAAAGAACTTATGACTTACTAGGATATAAATTTACTTTTTGTAATCACAAGAACAATCTTGCCAAATTTGCTATATCATGCCAGTGGTATAAATCTTTGTCCTCATAGCTCACAGTGAAGTTTGGAATGCTCAGCCTTTTCAGTGGAACTCAAATTTTACAGAATGAAAAAACATATGCACTTCCCAGTCATTTGCACAAAGGGTTATATTTGGTATTAGGACTATAACAGTTTAGTCAGGGAAGAATATTACTTGATGACTGCCCAGAATGGAATTGTTTAGCTATTGGTGAATTCAACTGGGATATAAAACAGGAAAAGGACAGGCTAATTTTGCCTGTCCCCTACTGTACATTTATGGGAGGATATGTTAGGAATTTTTGCCTCCTCACAAAATGGAATTCCAATTCTAAATTTATTCCAAATAAATGAAATGGAGAACAAAGCCTGGGGGTTGTACTGTCTGTACAATGATATAAGCATGCCAATGTATAAGTATTTTACAGAAATATTAGCAATATGGCCTTGAAAGGGGAAAAGAATAAGTTATGTTGACACATCTAAGCATGAATGAAGTGCGGTAAAAAATTAAAAATTTGATAAATGGAGAACAAGATAAACACAAGTGAAATGGGAATAATATTTTGCTGAATATAAAAATAAGAATGGCTGGCAAAACTACAAACAAGATGAGCAGCATTGGAAGCCTGTCTGGGAGAAGGGTAGGTAAGCAGCACAAAAACATTGTGGATGAGAATGAAGAAAAAAGAAGACAAGCCTGTTTCAGTTCAACTTCTTTTGCTGAAAAGCTCTCAAGTTTGATCACATCAACTTTTGCAGTTGAGGCCACCCAAGACAGCATCTGTCATTGTTAACTATACAGCGTCAGCTTTGTGGTCTTTGTATCCTCACAGCTAATTTATATTCTACATGTCAAATACAAACAGTTTTGTACAGAAAATGTTGACAATGTATAAGAAACAAACACTAGGATGAAGTGTGTTGATAATAAATTAATATAGTAATTTTCTATCGTAAATGTAAAACTAATAGGATTTATCAGTCTTCTAAAAGCTTCCATCACATGAATCTGTAACTTCCTTCCTGTTAAGCACATATATACACCAAATAAAAAGGTGTTGCCAAATGTTTTTTTTTACATAACATGAGGTGTCACTAAGCTAAATCTTTTATATCTTGATGCATTTTATTCATAAAGATTTCTAGCAAGTCAGTGGTAGAATAGATGATGCTAGTCACTAAATGAAAGCTAACTCATAAAGTTTATAACCTGGGAAAATGCTAACATCTTTTGTTTCTTTGAATTATGCTGGGCACTTAAATATGTCTTCTGACCTGACAAAATACTGAAGATCATAATTTTGCAGTGTGTTTTCACTGTCTCAAAAAACATGCTGAAATGATCTACTGTAAGACAATTTCCATACATCAAGCTGTCACTATCATCACAGTTTTTGACTATATATAGTTGCTTAATACTAACAAGTAGAGACAATACAAAGTTTGCAATCTGCAATGTTTCCACAAACTTCGTTGGATGACAAAGATAAAAACTCAGCTATGAGGATATTATTAGGGGGTTATGCCTCTCTTTATTACAGGCACTTTCTGGGAGAAGCCACCTCTATTCTGCCAAGTGTGTAAGATTGAAGACTTCCTTCCTCACTTCCTTTTTGTCACTTGTAAAACATTGTAGATTTAAAACTCCAGAGAAGAGTCATGAGGTGAATGTCACTGCAGCAGGGCATGGTGGCAGTGGTGGTGCTGAAAGTGAGCAAAAAAGAGGGTTGATGTAGAACTCCTTCTGTATCTCAGCAAGGAATGCCTAATGGCGTATGGCTTAGTAAGATAACTACTTTAAAAAAGAAAGAATGGGAAGAGAAATACAAGTAGAAAGTGTTTCATCTCTTCAGATGCTGGGCACTCCAGATTGATGCAGCATCATTTGGAGCCTAAATGTTTTGGTTTGTGTTTTTTTTTTTTTTTTTTTTTTTTTTTTTTTCCCACAGTGGTTTGAAGAGCAGGTGCTGTCTGTGGAGAGAAACTGATCCTTTTAGTCATCTGAGCTATCCTCAGTAATATACTCACAAGAAAACAATTCTGTTTCTAAAGAGTGCTCACATAGAACTTCCTGCTGCACAATTTGTTAAAGGCAATGTCTTAGGTTGCAATGCAAGATGTAATTAAATGTATGTATTCTATTACCATCTGTTAAAACCTGGTGGGGCAGTATTCCTCATCTCTTCTACGACTCAACCCCTCTCCAGGGAGATATCTTCTGTTAATGGGCCGTTAAGGCTCACCAATGACTGATAAAATTACATCATCCCATTGTGAGATGCTCCACCCAGCTGGAGCATCCATTCCTACCTGGATAAAACCAGAGATTCAGAACACCAGGGCAGCCTGTTTCCACTGAATTCCCAGAGGAGGACTGGACCCATCCACACCACCACTGGACCTTCAGAGGAAAACTACACCCTTCTACAGGATAATCTCAGCTTCAACAGAACCACATCTGTCACTCCAGGAGGACTTAATTGGACTGCTACCAACAGCTTGACCAACAGGGTGTCAAGTATTTTGACTCTGTCAGTGCTTTCTTTTTTGTTTGTTTGCCTTTTTTTTTTTTTTGTACTACTACATTTTTATTTGAATTTTCCTAGTAAAAAAACATTATTCTTATTCCCATATCTCTGCCTGAGATTGCCTTGATTTCAAAATTATAATAATTCAGAGGAAGGGTGTTTACATTCTCCATTTCAAGGGAGGCTTCCACCTTCCTTAGCAGACACCTGTCTTCCCAAACCAAGACACAAGGCCAGGCAGGCAGTATGATTGCAAGTGGGATGTGGCTTCAGGCTCCTCGTGTAAAACGAGCTGGACAAGTTTGTCCTGCAGAAAAGGATTCTGCACCATCACAGAGTCCAAAGCCATGATGGATGGGCAGCACAGCAGAGGCCTGACCCTGCTCAGGTTAACTTTGTGTGGATCACTGACTCCTAAAAGTGCAAGTGTTTCTCAGTTAGTATCAATGCACTGGTAGAATAGAACAATGCAAAAGGCTGATTTTCATAAAGGTTGAAATTTATGAAAGGAGCAAATTAGGAATAAAAGAAATGTGTGGGTTTGCTGCATTTTAATACAAAATACTTAAATGCATATGTTTTCTTTATAAAACTGAAATACCTTTGGATGGAAAACAGGTATTTAAAGATCACTGCCTTGGTGGGAACAGTTCTATGCATGAACAATAGAAGGATGTAATTTTATTAAATTTTTTACTGTTTTGTAATAGTTGATTTCAAGCTGTCTAAAGGGCCTAGTCCTGTAACTGTACTAGTAGTATGCGCAGCACTGGCTACAGCACAAAACACAAAATACACTTAAACTGAAAAACAAGGAGAGCAGGAAACTAATTAAAGAATATTACTCCTTTTGTTTTCCCTTTATATTTTTTAAGTCCTCAGTCTTCAATAAAAACAGTGTGATAGTGAATTAATTGGCTTCACTGTGTGTGTGTAATGCAGACATCTAAGTCTGATGAAGAAAAGATTTTTCAGTCCGTATTTTCTTCAGCTTTGTCCACTGGATGATGTAGGCATTTTTCCAGCTTAATATCCTCTGAAAGTTAAAAGTCTTTCCCAGGTATTCCAAAGTGTAGCTAGCATTGTGTTTCTAAGATGAGTAAGAGTTTCCGGATTGTATTTCAAGCTATGTGATGCAAGCCAGGTCTTAAAGGAAAGCTGTGTCAGTTGCAGCTATGCTGTGCTGGAGCTGAAAATCCCAGTGGGGAGGATAAAATGATGAAACAGCTTTTGGAGTGAAGCTGATTTGTGCCTGGATAGTGTGGAGGTGGACAGAATGGCCTTGGGTTTATTTGTGAGTCATTCTGTGATTTTGCAGTTTCTGAAGTATGCTAGCCTTTCTGCTAGCTTGTGTCCATAGTCTTTTCCTACATCTTTACTTCTTATTCCCTGCTCCTGACCCTGCAATCCTATCTCTTCACTATACTAGTCTGGAGCTTTCTGAATCTCTGTTGCCTGTCCACTTTGCCCTAAAATATCTTTGCCAGATCATCTCACAGTTTTTTTCTTCCCCTCTGCATCCTATGCTGATGAGTCTTTCATTTTTATTTACCAAACACTTTGAGTGTTTAGAGCAGATAACTCACTTAATTTGCAATAGCCTCTTTCTTTTTTCTCTTTGTGGATCATTTAAATTTCTGCCATCTTAATGAATTAAATTTCCTTACAGCTTTGGTAAGGGCACAGGCATGAGCACAAAGTGGTGGCAGAATACCAGGAGGTATGAGGAATGGAGATAGAGCAGAAGTGTAGCTTGCCACTCCCAGGAGCAACAGATCTTCCTGTTTGCTTCACTAGATTTGATTCACCAGATTCAAAGAGACAAGAGTAACTCCTGCTGATGAATGTCTTGAAAATGTTTGTTCAGAAAACAAAAGTGGACAGTGTATTACAGGATTCAGCAGTTAAGTATGTTTTGAATACTGGAACTGACCAAGTCGAGGGCAACTCTTACAATGTTCTGTGAATGCTGTTGGAGGGCATTTCAAGGTAAATGCAGGTCACATTTTGTGTAGCAAAACAAACTTAAGTGTAACCTCCCTAACTGTAATGCAACTTATCCTTTAAGTAACATGAGCATTTTTGTTGGTGGCCTGCACAGACATTTTTCTTACAAGTACTAATGCTTTTGAGAAAAAAATCAGTGTAAATGCTCTTACTTAGGCATTTAAATTGGTGTCTTGATTTTGAAAGTTTTGAATGCTGATGATATCCTAATTTATGTGGTTTTAGCCTCCCTTCAAATGCAGCTGTACAGAATATTTTTTCACAATCTCTCCATATTTTTTGTCAGTACTGGCTCTAGAACTTCTCCTGGCATAGAAGTTATCATCTCCTATTTGTTCTATAACATCAGCAATGACTGAAGCTTTCTCTTTGTCTCCAGAGCCTGACAGATTGATCCATTTAAATTGACACATATATCAGCACGTTTTTCACCCTTACTCTATTAATCTATGCTTCACTTGTCTCAACATCTTGCGAGCTATACTGCTTTCACAGAATGTCTCAATCAGCACTGCTGAAATTGTGAGCAGAAAGTACCATTGATCTTAGGAACTAATACAGTGTGGTGTATTGTCAGACCTTGACAAACAAATTCCTTCCAGATGCCAAAAGGCCCATAGTGTTTAATGGGACCACTCACTGTGCTGTCCCACAGTCCTTGGCCATAACTTTCTCATGTCTTCAACTGTGCATATTTTTCTATGCATCAACTAATGCTCAGGCTGTTTGGAGGTGGTTGAATGTCACTGATGATGTATTGGTTTATGCATAGCTTGCAAGGACTTGCAGCCGTTCTTAGCTACAAGTAGTTTTATAAATGTGAAATGCTGTCAGTGGCTGCAGATTTCAGTTTGCATATACATAAGGCCCAAATATTCTCAATGGATCTGTAAATGTAGTCATTTTATTGCAGATATTTTAATGAAAGAAAAGGGTAGGTGGGGAAATCTTAGTATACTAGTTTTTACGAAATACAGAAATAAGCAATTATTTTGCAATCACATGGTCCTTGGTAGATGTAAGAAATAAAGTTTAATGATTTATCCAATAAAATTTTCATGTAAGTTTCAAAGAATTAATAATCATGTCATTAAAATAGTTATATTGCTATTATCTTTTTTTTTCTTTGTGATTAAGACTTCTTCTGAAAGGACTAATATAAAAGAAATAATATAAGATAGACACTACCAAAACCTGAAGTAAAACACACAGGAAAAATGGGCAACTTTAAAAATAGAGGTGAAAAAATGAATTGGTTCATGTCTGTTTACCCATGTACCAGAGTCAGAATATATTTTTAAAGTGTATTATAAACTAAAAATATTTAACTGCTCCAGCATGTGTGGAATCAAAGACATTCATCTGTGTGTCTCTCTGCAGGAAGATGTTTATTAACATTAACTGAGTTTTCATTATTTAGTGGTTGTAAAGTTTTCTGATTCTAGGCTGTGTAGAACTTCTCTAAAGAGAAGATTTACATTTCTCTAAAAATTGCAAGGATGCTTATCAGGATTTGCCAGTGTCAATGTGGATTCGCTATTATCACAGAAAAAAAGTATGAACCTATTTAAAGCAGTATTTAGAGAAGTGCACCCTGACCATGCATATTTAGTTGAGCACCTTGGTGAATAATATTTCATCACATACACAGGTGATGAAGCATATCTCATCTGACTGTCAAATCAGAGATTCCTTTTGATTTTGAACACCCATCATATTATATGATAGGTATAAAGTAGGCACATATACAGAGGGTCATGTTCTGTAATATTTCTAAAGATCTTAAATATTTGTTACCATTTTTAGCAATGAAAAGCTATTTGGCATTTTTCACTGTGGATCCCTGCATCCTCCATGGATCCCCACAGGCTGTGGGTGGATCTCTGCATCCCCCATTCATCCCCATGGTCTGTGGGTGGATCTCTGCATCCCTGGTAGATCCCCAGGGGCTGTGGGTGGATCTCTGCATCCCCATGGATCCCCACGTGCTGCAGGGGCACAGCTGCCTCACCATGGTCTCACCACAGCCTGCAAAGGAATCTTGGCTCTGGCTCCTGGAGCATTCCTGCCTCTCCTTCTGCACTGACCTTGGTGTCTCTGTGGGGTTTCCCTCACATGCTCACCCTCTCCTCTTTGACTAGAAAAAACTGTGCCCCTTTTGTTTTGATTTTCTTCTTAAATTTGTCATCACAGAGGTGTTACCACCGTGTCTAATTGTCCCAGCTTTGGCCAGCAGCGTGCCCACCTTCAGAGCCATCAGGATTGGCTCTGCCAGACATGGTGGAAGCTTCTGGCAGCTTCTCACAGAAGCCACCTCTGTGGCCTCCACTATCAAAAGTCAGGCTGTGCAAAACCAACACATAAAATAAGTGGAAATAAGTGGAGGGGTTCTTATGCTCAACAGTGTTTTAAAACAATTTTGAAAGATAATTCTGTGGGTTTATTTAAAAAAAAAAACAAAACCAAAAACAAACAAACAAAAAAAAACCAAAAAAAAAACCACCCAACAACAACAACAACAAAAAAACCCAACCAACCAACCAACCAACCAAAACACCACAAACACACTTGCATAGATATTCTGCTGTGTAATTACCTTTGCATTCCTGCATGTACAGGTAGGACATGTATTATGTCCCTTCCTTCCCATCACTTCTTTCCCTGAACCAGGTTTTTATTACCCATGCAATGTTCCCATTGCTGCTTTGTTACTCTGATTCTCTCATGACTTTTAGAACAAATTTTCTCTTCCCTCTCTGACAGGAGGCTGCCCTGTTTCCCTTTCTGCTAGTGAAAGTATCTTGCAGTGTCACAGTCTAACTGTGCATGACATTCTCAAGGTTCGAATCTGTCACTTGAGTCTCGGCAGACTATGCTACCAATTTTAAAACTTGCTGCTTTTTCTTTAAGCAAAGAAATGTCCAAGTATCTCTTTTTAAAGGTAGATTGTCACTGCACACAGTGGTAGATGTAATATTAGTAATTATCCTTTAGGAATTAGTCCAGTAAAACAGGGAAAAATCTATACTTCTGTCTGCCTCCCTGGAGGCTTTAAATATGCAGAAAACTGTCTTCATGTTCCTTTCCTGAAGATTTAATGACTAAGTTTAATTAATCTTTGAATATGAAACTGAAATGAACTCTGAGCCCTCTCAATTCAAACTTCTGTGCCTGCTAGTGGCATACTAACAGGAAATCAGACATTATACTGTTTAGGCAATTGTTGAGCATGCAAACTCATCTGTAAAAGAAAATTTATTCCTTAGGAATGTGAGGCTTAGAAAAAATACAATTCATATAATTGCTCTCTATATATTTTGATTTTTTTGGGCTAAATTCAATGGGATTTGATGGAAAAATAACTGTACCTATTAATTTAGCTTCTCTAGGTCTTTTAGCAGATGGTAGGAAAAAGAAAGAAATCAGTACCTCTGGTGTAAGTCTAACATGTAACAGCAACACAGCTGGCTAAAACCCAAGATCATAGAAATATTTTCAGATATTGGTGTGAAATCCAGCAACAGTTGGCTGCTGCTTGCCTAGACTGGATGGGCATTCTGAGTGACAGAGAAGTCACTGAGAGTAGTTCATCAGGGTCTGGAAGTCACAGGGTAACTCAAAGAGGAACCTGGAAATATTACACATATATGAATATTAAGCCAGATCTCTCTGGGCTTTATTTAGTTCTGTACTCAGTGGAGCAGCAATATGTGATACAAATTTGCAGAGAAGCTACCTGATTCCAAGAAAAAAAAAAGTTTCTTTTTTGTTTGTTTGTCAGTTTAGGTTTTTTTGTTTTGTGTTTGTTTGTTTGTTTGTTTGTTTGTTTTGTGTGTGTGTGTATGTTTTGGTTGGTTAGTTAGTTGGTGGATTGTTTTTTGGTTTTTGGTGGTTGGTAGAAACATGGGTTTGGTTTTGTATAAAGAAACTTTTGGCCATATTTAGCAGAAAGTGATACAAGGTATTTATGAATTGACATCTAAAGAATTGGTTGGAAATTAGTCTGTTCTGTATACCTTCTTCTCCTGAAATAAGTTTTTGAATACTGTTAAGTATAAGGAAAATCTATTCTTTGACAATGGAGTAAAAGATCGAACAACAAAATTCTCTTGCCAGAAGCATTAATATTTCTTCTGTTCATGCTGAATAGAATGATATTTAAAACTTTTACTATGTTTTCATTTCCTGTTTTTCAGGAGATGAGGAAGAAATGACATTGTGCCAGAAGACAGAAGAATTCTTTTTCTGATACTCTTTAGAGTTGCAATATATTTGCAGCCAGTTTCCTTAATCACTCCAGAAAGCAAGTAATTCTGAATTTGTCCACACTGCATGCCTGACTGGCAGTTTCATAGTATGTGACTATAGTATGAACTGGAATCTTGTTTACTTAATCATGATAATGCCACACTTATTTACAGTTTCTGTGCAAGTGACTAGACTGACATGGAGCATGACTTCTCTTAATTAGAAAGAATTCTAGATCTAAGGAATTCGTTATCATGTCTAAGTGCATGTAACAAGGACTTCCCATGCATGCGTTTCCAAATAGTGTTTTTGAAGGAAACAGATAAGTGTTCCTGCTATTGTAACAATTATACATAGTTCTGTTAGCCAGGGTTGCATTAAAACTACAGATATTTGGCAGAAGATAAACCTCCTACATTCCAGCTGGTCCTCAGAGATCAGAGGTCCTTGTTGCATCTGTACTTAGTTTCTGTTTTCACCTCATTTGCATTCTTACGGGTGTGAAAATTAATATGTTATTTGGGCTTAATAAGAATCTTGTTTATTTTGGTCAAAATTTATAGTTGATATGACTGTAAAATAAACACTTTGTCCTTCCCCACCCACCAGTGTGATGATCAAAGGCTGTCTGACCTTTGCCAGAGAGTCTTTGTACTCATCCTTATTACCTTGAAGAATCAAATTCAGAGCAAGGTTTGTTATGCATGGCAAAGGAGGAGGGAGTCTGATGGCTCATCATTAGGTTGTCAGGCCTCTGCTTCGCCCCAGAAACCCTTCAGGTGTCAGCCTTGCTCCAGCAGGTGCAAGATCAGCAAGAGGCCCAGCTCTTATTTTGTTCAACCAGCCTCAACAATTTTTCACCAACCAAATGCAAGTCTGTAGTAAGTCTGACAATTTATCACAGCCATAAACACTTTGCTGATATTTTCCTATAGAAAGTGATAAGCATCATTAAGAAGTTAATTTCTTTTAGAAGAGGGGAGGGAGAGAATAAATTTATTTCTCCTAACTGACATGAAGAACTAGCATAATACATTAGGCCTAAAGCTTTTGATTTGTTTCTTTATTTAATAGCACAGAATCATGGTATCACAGGCTGGGTCAGGCTGGAAGAGACTACAGTGAGTCATTTGGTCCAACTTCCCTGCTCAAGCACCGTCATTCTAGAGCACATGGCACAGGACTGTGTCCAGATATTCTTGAATATCTCCCATGAGGGACTCTCCAGAACCTCTCTTGGCAGTCTGCTGTAATGTATGGTCTTAACAGAGAATTGTAGAACATAGATTGCATGTAAAATATTTTTAAAATATTCTATCCTGTAGTTAATGTTGCTGCATATCATATTTTTACTGAGATTTGCTGCAAATGAATTTAAATGCTTGGATGCCTGATATATTGCTGAATAGCTAACCTACTATGATCTTATAAAAAAAGTCATTAAGCATTTCAGTGAATAATATCTGGGTAACCTGTCAAATCCTAAATTATTGATGCTTTCTCTCAGGGTCTGAAAAATACTGTTACTAATTTTGCTGTCTGCATGAATAGAAACCCAGATCAGATAAGTAGGAGGGCTGGGCAGCAGCATAGTTTGAGATGCTGATTTCTTCAATTCAGTGAAAGGGGCGAGACAGGGAGCGAGATAGAAAGATTCGGGTGGATCTCCTGAAAAGCCAAAGAAGGGGATATTCTTTAACAGTTGTTTTCAGAGTAATAAGCAAATGGCCCAAGCACTGTAGCACTTAATTTATGTGAGATAATATGGGTGAATAGGAAAAAAACACACAGTGCTAATACAGCCTAGCTCTTTGTCACAGAAGAAAGAGAAATTGATCTGTTCTAATTAATAAACATCTCCTATAAAAAAGCAACTCGTTTACTGCCATACTAATGCAACCCTACATCCCACTGACTTTGTGTGAAGAGAGGCCAAATACTTACTATGCAGTTTTTCAATGGATTATGGAAGCATGTATTCCAAAATGACTACTCAGAAGGCTGGAAGTTTCTCTTACAGAAAATAGTTAGCAGTAGTATTAATGTTGTTTAAAAAATTAAAACTGGTAGCTCTCTAATGAATAAAATGTAATTTCACCTTTTAAAATCAGATTAAAAACCTGAACTATAGTAGATAAGTAATGAGAATTTGTAAAAGGGAACTAATCTTCTCAGAGTAATTCTGAGAAATATATTGTGTTAAAGACTTTGAGTTAATTTCTTATACTCTGACTCTAATCACAGGAACATGATTATATTTCATGTTTTACCCTAGACTAGTATCATTTGCTGATTATCAGGAAAAAAATGTTCTAATTTAGAGAAGTACTTAAGTATGTTCCTAAGCTTCTGGTACTTAATATAAAACTAGGAATTTAGACATTTGAGCCATTAAGCATGCCATGCAATATTTAGACTACATGCTCAGAATTGTTGCTTTGTGGATGCCTATAAGTATTTTATTTAAATAGGATGGAATAAATGTTTGGCATTAAAACCCTTAAACGAGACAAGCCTTCTGGAAAGATACTACGCTTCAAGACTCAATAAAACATTAATTGTTGCATCTGTACTTATATCTGAGAGTAGTTTTGCCCATAAGAATATTTTCTTTGTAAAAGCTCCATTACAGAAATGTTTTATATATTCATAGTGGTAGAAAAGGAATTTCTCTTGTTATTTATTTTCTGTTGCCCTTTGAATATTCCAAGACCACTATATTTTTCCTTCTTTAATAATTTGGACTTTTTTTTGTCTCTATCACACGCAGTATATATCTAAGTTGAATTTGTTTCTGATGACATCAACATGATTGTCATTATTCTAAGTGACTTCATCTCCTCCTTTTCTGTATGGAGCTCAGATAAAAATGGTGCAGGCCAGTTACTGGGTAGGAATATGCAAGGAACTTGGGGAGTAAGAGCAGTGAGGGAAAGATGAAAGAAGGGAAAATATTATATATGGTTGAAAGATGAATGAAAAAATTTAGTCCTGTGACACAGTGGTTCAGAGGTAATTGGAAGACTGAAAAATAAGAGAATGTGTAGATAAATACACTTACAAGGAAGAGTAGCAAGGTGTAATAAGATAGTGGTGGTAGAGGAGCAAGAGAGGGAAGCCTCTTTGTTCAATTAATGTGTGCTGCATTCATTGAAAGCGACATTTTAAAATGCAGCTTGGTGAGTTGCAATCTGAATATGGTTCTTACATGAGTTTGGAAAATATTTTAAAATAACATAATACACTTTAAAGCCAACTGCATACTACTGAACCAGTCACCCTAACTTGTTGGTAGAAAGTAGTTTGAAACAAAAACCAAAACAACAAAACCAACAAAAAAAACCACAAAACCAAAACAACAACAACAAAGAGAGATCAGAGATCAGTGAATGACCACAAGTATGTGTTTTTACTTTTCAACCTAACCTTGTAGAAAATTACACCTACCAATAAAAGTGGTTTAAATTAGTTTACAATGTGTATATGACAAATTGCAAGCTCTGACAGGCCAGAAACTTTGATTTAAATGATAAATGTAAAAATCTGGTGCTCATCTAGCACTTTTTTACAGAACTAATCCTTAGTTCTAGGCACTCATAATATCTTTTGTCTAAGCTGTGCATAACAAGCAGTGAAGTGAACTTCTACAAAGTCATTAGAAATATGGGCTCCTTAGCTCAGTAATCTTTCTAGAGGAAAAAACAAAACAAAACAAAACAAAACAAAACCAAAACCAACCAAAAAAAAACAAAACCAAAACAAAACAGCAAAAACAAAAACAAAAACAAAAACTACTTTGGAAAGACGTAGCTCCCTGAAATAAATTTTATTCTTGTTTCCAGTAAAAAAATAATTTGGAAGATTTGTACAAGAAATTGATTGTTTAAAAGAAAAAGGTGAATTTGTACGGATAGTCTAAAAATATTCAGGAAATACTGAATATATTTTAAATTTTCCTCCTTTCATTTAAAATTTTATATTTTGAAGAGACTTTCACTATTCCTTCCTCCCTTCCTCATTTTCTTCCTTTCAGTTTTGGAACTTTAAGAATGATCACACATTTTCTTTTTCTTCCATACCTTTGCTCCAGGATGTGATGCTTGTGGAAACAAACCAATTACCATGAAACACTTGACAAAGTCACTAGAATTGACAGCACTGATGCTAGGGAGCATATTGGAAATGACAGTCATTGACATAGTACTGGAGGGTTTCTGTACATTACAATAAAATGCTGTATTGGGAGATATTGTCAAGTGCTTCCACAACAACATTTGTGCTTTTTCATTTTTATTGTGTTTGAATAGCCTCTCCAGTGTCTGTGAGTACTGCATTCGGTTAGAAAATATGTGTAGTGACTGAAATTGGTAAGGAAACTCTCAATAGAGCAGTGCCTTTTCTTTAACTACAGGCAGTGGCATAAAAACAAGTCTGAATAGACAGTTTGATAAATTTTTATGTTCTGTCTTGTCTGTGAGCTGAAGAATCAAAGCTATCATAATGCTTAGAATAATTAACTGAAATAAGTTGTGATTATTTAAAGAAAAGTACAAATGTATTGCTATGGAATATTAATGTTACTATAGCTAACTGGTCAAGAAGGGAAAGAAATTCAACTGTTTGCCAACAATGTCATTACTGAAAAATAAATTCTGACATATTTATGTTGGTTTTCTTAACATTTTCCTCTGACTCTGGAATGCAGTGATCTGGTGCAGTTCCATGCTGAGGCTGATGGTACATCAGAGCAACACTACACAGTTTATCAATAACTTTTGACGCAGAGCGGTCTGCAAAAATTTTCAGGATTGAAAATATTTCTTCAGGGCAAAAGACTTGGAATCATTGACTTTGAATGAAGGTAATCTGCAAAAGACTGACGGCATCATTTGCACTGTTGTGCTATTAATTTCAAACAGACCATGCCTGCTTTTTCTACTACATGAGTTAGCATTGTTTGACTGACCTTGGTCTAACACGCTCGTGTTGTGAGAAATTTTTTCTCCTGTCTTTATTTTCTTTTTTTTTTTCTTCTGAATGCACAATGATTGCATAGTTCTATGTTTTCTACCTGAAGAGGGTTTCAAAATCAAAGGTGAACTAGTAGCATGTCTTTTCAGCTAGTTACATTAATGCTTGTCAGGGTAATAATCAGGGTGATGTAAAGATTCCCACCCCCAAACCCCCCAATTTTAAAGTCTATAATCATAGAATTATAGAACAGTTTGGGTTGACACAGACCCTTAAAGATCATCCGTACCAACCCCCTTTGCAATGAGAAGAAACATCTTCAACCCCATCAATGTTTTTAAGGCCAATCTGACTTTGAGTGTTTCTAAGGATGGAATATCTACCACCACTCTGGGCACATCTTCCACTGTTTCACCACCCTCATCACAAAAAATTTCATCCCTATATTTGGTCTGAATCTGCTCTCTTTTAGACTAAGCTCATTACACCTTGTCCAATTGTAAAAGGACCTGCTAAAAGGCTATTTGTTGCTTGACAAAGAAATAGCTTAGTGCAGTGACAGATTTGCTTCCTGTAACATGTAGCTGTATGGTTTGGTTTTTTTTAAGCAGAGGATGTTGTCATGGGCAATGGAGCAGAAAAATGGGCTGCTTCTCTTTAGTTTTCCTTTCCTCCTCACTTTTAATTAAAAATTCAGAAAAAAGGAATTGTAGCAGTTGCATTTAGCACTCATTTACCCCTGTTAAGGAGGGTGCTTTGATGCACCTAATGGGCACTAGAATTTAGCAAAGTCAATAAGTCCTGAAATGTAAGGTCATTTGAGTTAACATTTATAAATGTAAATGTGATGCTTCAACAACAGTGCATAAAACACTAATGAATCACACACTGTATCAAGCATTGCAGTGCCAATATAATCCTTTGCTGTAAAGGCAAATTATTGCTGCAGGAGCACAGAAGCACCACTGTTTCAGGTGGCACTGCAATACCGACATGTCAAAACAACAGTGGCAATGTATCAGATGAAGAAAAGTATAAAATGTCAAGACAAAATAGAGATTCAGAAAGGGAGGAAAAAACACTATTTTTGAAATTTAACAATGGTAGACAGTACAAGGCAGAGATAAAACCAATTTCAAGAAGGACTGTGAAGCCGCAGTTTGGAAAGAAATCTGAAGCATAAGAGTGTTCAATTTGTAAAAAGGTCTTCATCATAGCCTAACATGTTTAATTGTTCACAGCTTGAAAAATCTTGTGCGTATCTGTACACTGAAACTCATCATACTTTGTCTCTTCTCATGTAAACTTCTTAAAAGTCTGAGAAAAATTGGCTGAGATTCTTTGTTTTTGAGAAGAAATTTGCTTGACAGAGTAATACAAGTAAGTATGCTTGTTAGAACCTTGGCTCACTGTCATTTAGTAATAACATTTTTAAAAATTTAAATATTTTTAATATTTTTAATATTTTGTTTTCATATTTAAATATATCCTGGAAATTATTTTGACTAAGTAAATTTCTCTCTTTTTAAACAATTTTAAAACAATGGATATACAGTATGCTTGGAGGGAGTACTGCAAGATATACGCCTGGGAATTGTGCATTTGTGAAAAATCTGTTTGGGGTATTTTGCTAAAGTTGGCAGGATAAGTGAAGCAGCTCTTCCACACTGCTAAGAAAGTCTAAAGCCTTGGATGGAATACTGAGTAGTTTTTAGATGCTGGACTTTGAGGAAGGTATGAATAAAGGGTCCCAGGGAGATCAAAGGGAATAATCAGTATTCTTGAAAATATGGAATAATTAAAAACTATGAAATAAAATGGGCTAGATGGAGAAGCCCAGGCATGGAGGACAAGAGAGGAAATGAAGGCAATATCATGAATTGGGAGCTTAATTTAGTCTTTGGATGCATTTAAAAGTGACAACAGCAGGCAAAGAAAGAACATAAAAGAGGCCATCAACACCCACGTACAACGATTAATGAAATGAACACCATCAAGAAAGGTTCACCTTAGAGATAAACAAACCAAATTTTCTAATGGCAGTGACATAGATATATTGACACTTAACACTTTGGAGGTTTTAGAACATCCATCACAGTAAACTGTTTCCTCCGAGACAGGCCAAAATTCATTGGAAACAATGTTGATTGCAAGATGGTCCTTTGTCAGAAGAGAGAAAGGATAAGACATGGTTAGAATCTGACATCTGTGAATGTGAGAATAATGTTAGAGGGAGGACAAAAGTCTTTGTGTCTGCTTAAAGTGTGTGTTTCCTAGACTGCTGAGAAGAAAACAAATAGAACTGTGTATTTGGGACCTTTTTCTAATGACATTTTTCAAAAATAATTATGAAAATGTTGGAAACAATGGTTTGTAAAAGATATGCCAATGGTCTGTATTTGGGTTCTCCAGGCTTCCTTGGTAACAAAGATTATGTTTGAATGAATTTTCATAAAAGGTGAGGCATGCAATTATGTAATGGGTCAAATAAGCCTATCTCTTCCTTTCAGTAGCTTTTTTGGGTTCTTTTGGGTTTTTTTAATTGCAGCACATACACATGCGATTATAATGCCTTAATATTTGGTTGGTTTGGTGCTGGTTTTTTGTTGGTCTGGGGTTTTTGGGTGGTTTTTATTTTGTTCTTTTTGGTTAGTTTGAGTTTTTTTTCCTTTTTTTAAGAGAAAACCAAAAGATGATGACTGCAGAGGAGCATTCATTAAAGCTAATGTTGTTTTTGTTACATGAATTCATATTGAAGGCTATTTATCAGCTTGTCTACAAAAATTCTGTAGATTTGAAACCATAATTTTCACTTTTCTATATGACTATTATATGTAAAATATAAATAACTGTTTATTAATTAAATGGAACATAATATTTTGAATAATAGTATTGTGGCTTTTTTTTTCTGTTTTTCATTAAAGAAATCATAACCAGGATGAGTAAGGATAGGACTTGGAGCATAGTTCTTTCAAAAAGATTGATCTGAGTTGTTCGGGACTTTTAGTAAACAAGCCAGTTGAAATATGTGGTAGCTAGAATTTAAGATGTGAGAGTTGCAAATCTAATTACAAGCTGATTTTAAAAATGTCAGTGAAGGAAAATGACACTGCTATTTAAATAATTTACTGCTTTTAGGGTTCTTTTTTATCATTTTTATGCTTTGTTGTGGAGAATGGGAATAAGATGATGTTCTTTGAAATGAAATCTCATTTATGTTTTTCATGCAACATTTTTATAAATTAACTGAATCATTCTAGCTCCTGATTTTACCCTCCTGTGATCCATTCCACATAAGGCTTCTCACCACTTTGTCACACATTACTGAGAAAAGAGGCCCATAAATAAGTGTGATATTTTTTAATGTTTGTAGATAAACTGTTGGGTAAATTTATGTTTGTTTGCTGTAGGTATGACAATACT
The DNA here is from genome assembly GCA_014839755.1 of Sylvia borin. Lineage (NCBI taxonomy): Eukaryota > Metazoa > Chordata > Aves > Passeriformes > Sylviidae > Sylvia > Sylvia borin. The sequence continues at coordinate 81,103,009 of CM025957.1, forward strand.
TTCACTGACCTCACTAAGCATATATTAAATGAAGATTTTATTCAGCCTGTGAACACCAATTGTGATGTGGATGCTTATGCACTTGATAAGACCATAAAAAATTTTAATTAGCTGCTCAAAACTTTTTTATGTCTTACTTAATAGCTGGAAAGACTTTGGTTTAGGGAGAAGAAGTCAATGAGCTTAATATACATTTCCTTCGTCTGACAAAGAGCAGCTTAGATATATTTAGGCAGAGCTATTGCAAACGGTTTCAAGTGTGATCCTACCAACTCGCAAGAGAAAAAGATAACAATTGTAAAATTTCCTCCTCCTTTCCAAAGCTCATTCAAATACCTCTAGTCTTAACTTCCTAGTCTCAGTTTCCCTATGTTTCACCACGCATTGAAGTCCTTCCTTCCCAGTCCCTTCAGCAAAGTGACAGGCTGCCTCACGAGTGTAATACCGTCTGCCACTCCCAGATATCTCGTTTTGTTCTTCCAGTCCTGGCTACTGTTTCATTTGCCTCTGCTCTGGCAAGGTCTATAGTCCTTCCCTGTGTCCTGGCAATGCCTAAAGCCACCCGCAGGCCTGGTGTGGGTCAGCTGTGGGCTGCATCTCCTTTGTCATAGAATGCCTTCTTCCACAAGCATGTCTCCAGCTATGTCCTCAACAGCATCCTCTTTCATGCGTCCTGTTTTCCCTTCCACATCTCCTGTACTTCTTTCCCCCACCCACAAATGCTGCCCTGTCTCAAACATGCCTGTACAGAGGTGCCAGATGCTGCAGGTTTGGCTGGCTTTGGGCTATTCAGTGCCAGAGGCAGCTAGAATGGGCTGTGACTGGCTAAGAGCAGCTCCCAGTCCCACTGCTGGGCAGCCGGTCATGCCCAGCACATTCTTCCTCAAGCAAAACATATTTAAGGTGTCTCAGAACATAAATCCTATGTAAACCATACTTTTAACATCATCATTATCATATTTATACACATGCATTATATAAATCCTGTTCTTCCTTCAAGACCTCAGATATCTCTCACTGTCATCCTGTCCATATCTACTCAGACAAAGGGGCTGTGTGTTCACCCCTCCTCACCCTGGGGCCAAGTCACAGGCACTCACACCACACACATCTATCAGCAGGGAGTCATTAAGCATTTTAAACATTTCCCCTGCAAAAGGTGTAATTGAAAACAATTATAAGGTGCTTATAAATTAATTATAAGGTGCATTTCCTCTTTAGCAGGGCCCTGGGGTGCTAATGGACCTTACAGCCCTGACCAGACTTACCTGAGGCCTCCCAGTCACATGCCCTGCCTATGGGCCAGGGTCCCATTAATTCTCAGCTTGCAGGTGGATCTGTCTCCATCTCAGCCACAACCTTACTTATTGCCAGCTAGAGATGCTGCTGATTGCAGCCCTGATCTGTGGACTGACTTCTCAAGCTGGCTTCAGACTTGTCTCACACTAAATCGTTGAGTGATAACTGAGCTCTGTGTGATCCTAGTTATCCTCATCAGCCCTGATCCTGAATGTCTTCCACAGACTGACTTTTGACCATATTGCTGTGAAATTAAGTGGCCATCTAGGCTCTTGATTGAACCTGGCTGCCACCTCTGTTTCTGCACTGCTTGCCTTGTCCAGGCACCCTAGGGTGGGGCCCTGCCTTGCTGGCTGTATTATCACCCTCAGCTCCTGGCTTCACTGCTGCTTTCTGAATGTGTTATATCATTCTAGGTATTGCACTGTCTGACTGTTTGTGCTATGGCTTTCTAAAAAAAACTTGAGTTGCAATTTCTGGTTCAGTGAGAAGCCAGAATGCCTGGCAGTTTCCTGGGTCCATCTGGCAAAAGATACCTTTCCTTTATGCTCCCATCCCAAATCAGGCTAACTTATCAGCCTTATGTGTGCTTCCTTTCTCAATTTCCTTTGTGTTTGTGATACATGCATTAAGTTGCTTATTAAAGTGGATCTCTTCTGAGCAGCCATTATATTATTTTAATTGTCCTGCTGTCCATTACCACAATTCCAATTCTTGAGCCATTTTCATACTTTATTAACCAACATCCAGAAGTCAGTACAGATATCGTTGGGGCAACTGATGCTCCTGAGTATGTTTAAAGGATATTTTCAGCATCATTACTTCTACAAATCAGAGTGCTTAGGCCTTCTGCAGGTGTCAGCTTCCCCATCTGGAGGGATTCCAAGCAGTATCTTGTCACCTTGCTTTTGTTTTACAGGTTCTGTCAGTAGGCAAGCTTCATTTATTTTCAGAATTCAATTTGTTGTCTGTTGTGGTTTCAATAACCCAAGGGATCTAGTCTTCCTCATACTGTTTATCTGTTGGACACTGACTGATGACCTGGTCTGGAATTTCAACCTACCATGCTGCTGTCCATCTTGTTAGTACATGCCGAAGGATTGTGTTTCTTGAGTGGGCCTTCTTAATTTGGAATATGAAATAATAAATCTACCACTGAATAAACTACTGGTTACCTACCATGTTTTATTTAGTACTTTGGTGTTGATCCTCTAATCAGTACATCCTCAGTATGGCATAAGGGTTCTACAGACACCTGCTGCTGTAAAGTCTGGTAGATGATGCCATTTCAGCTTCAGACCAGACAGTTCCAAGTGTGTTATCATAGGCCATACAGCTAATGTTGCACTGTTCTCCCTCCACTCTGATAGGTATACATCTCCTTGATCAAAAAGATGTCTTCACAGGTTATCTGTGACACCACAGGGATGTTAGTGACTGTGCCCAGGCATCATAGATTTTAGGTCCTGACATCCTGACATCAGCACCTTCAGGGTCTCTCACTGTCCTGTAAGCACATTGCGGCTGCCCAAGCAACTTCAGGCTACTATCACCTTATTTCTCATTCCTTCTGTGGGTATATTTCATCCTTGCAGAAGTGAATGACCTGTTGGCTTGTTCTTCGTGCCTGTCTTGGTTGCTCTGTGCAATACTCCTTTTTTAAGCACGTACCTCTTTCTTCACATGCATATCAACTGCAAATGTGCCAACAGTGCACCCCATGGCCTCCTCCCAGGACAGACCTGTGGCAATCCACTTCCTGCTGATCTCTGTAGTGTACTGGACGCAGTACAAGCCATTAACCACTATCCTCTGAACCTGATTGTTCCAACTACATTTCTGTCCGTCATGTAGTCCATATATCCAGGTTATAATATCTCTCCTTGTATCCTGAAATCACCTGTTATATTTAGCTACAGACCCACATTTTCCTTGTTCTACCTTTCAACACTGATGTAGTGGTAGAAGTTCTTCTTATTTCCGCTAATGTCCTCAATTTCTTCTTTTTTAGGAGGGATAAAATTTTGTGTGGAAATTTGGTTCAATGAATATACAGGATAAAATGTCTTGGACACCAAAATACATGAAATGAAAGGATATGTTATAGTTAGAGTCATTGAGAAAAGCTATTCAACAATAACTATGATTGTTCCTGTAACTGCATTCATAATGAGAAATACATCTGTTGCCATCATTTAAGTGCTACAAGCAATAAATTTTCCTCTCCTAAAACTTCATAGGAGCAATTACACTTTTTTTCTGAACTCATTAGTATTACATGGATGAGAAAAAGCAGGCTGTGTGCTGTATTTTACATAGTTAGATAGCTGTTTTGACTATATTTCTTTTTTATTCAAAACCTTTCTGGAGACAAAAAATGATTGAGAAAAGGTTTTCTGTAGACTTACTTTTTTTGATATCAACTTCTAATGCTGAGTGATAACTTTCAAGCAACACATGAATATATTGAAAATTCAGGTTATGACAAGTAAGACTTGAGAAAATCTGACATTTTAACTTAGTTTTCATTCATGTTTATTTCTTTTAGTATTATGGAGTTGATGTTACCTTCTTCTCACTCTTCTTAATGTCTTTTTCCTCCTGTCTTAATAAGTGAAGGCTTTGTGTTCCATCCTTTAACAAACATTTAAGACTTCCTAAATTCACTTTTTGGGTAGAATATTGTACATTGGCCATGCTTGGAGAGGATATTTTTTAAACAAATACTGCTTTGGCTTTGGAAACAGGAATGAAAAATTCTGTTTTTACTGCAACTGCCCTAGAATTTTTGGCACTAATTTATCAGCTTATAAGGTATCTTTCAAACTAGTCTTTTTTTTTTTTTTTTTTTTTTTCTGATGAAGTTACTAAAATGCTTTAGCCATTAATGGCATTATCAATAAACACCCTCTGTATGTCTTCTGATAGGAGTCTTTTGAGGTTAAAAGCTTTTTATATTGCCTTCATTTCAGCTAATTTGTGCCAAGATTTTGCAACTGTAATGAAAAATTAAGGGAAATCTCTCATTACAGGATTTGTTGTTGTTGTTGTTGCTTTTTATTGGACAGAGTCCAGTCCATTTAAAATTGCTTGGAACAACTGCAAAATCAGATGCTTCCCCTTTGCCCTAGATGTTGATGAGTAAAAGAAACTCTTGCTTCTACATTTAAATTAATCTAGAGATATAGAGGAAATTAATCTTCATTCAGTATTAATTTATTAATGCAAAACTAGAAGAAAACAAATCTGCAAGGCAAAGTAAAGGTTTTGATTTTTTTTTTTTCTGTTTTCTCCATTGTGTTCAGTTGACAATGCTTTCTTTTGTGCATCATCATCTTCTCCTGGAGTCTTGCTTGTATTTGTTTCAGTATAATTGCATTTTTGCCCATAAAATGCTATGGAAGCTTGATCCTTGATTTTAAAAAATAAATCAATATTTAATCAAAAGTTAAAATTACGGCACCTGCTGGAAGTAAAAAGAAAAATTAATTCTGGCTCTCAAACCCAAGTTGACAGGTTTTCCTTCTGTGTCAATAGGAGAAAACTTTGAGGATCTTTCTATAGGGATAGGATGGTGCAGAGAGAGTGCAGAAATTTCAAGTTTAACTGAAAATTCTGAGCTAGTGCTTGAAAGTTTTTCCTAAGTAAAAAAAATATGTTTCTTGTTACCATATTGTTGTGCTCTCACTTTGACATCAGTTTATGCAGTGGCTTGTACTGGGGCAAAAAAGGAATTTAGGCCATATGTGGTTGCTCATTTTATATATCTTTCCCAGTACTCATCTTGTGTAACTAGCAAGCAGTGTCCACCACTGCTGCTACTCTACAGACATCAAACCTCCCATTCTCACTCATTAGCTGCAAAGAGTTGCACAGGAGCCTGTTTTAGATCTTGCCTTTCCAGGAGCCATTTCATGTTACCCTAAATTAGTGCTCAAATCAGAACAGGTTTGATCTATCATGTTCCTACATTCATCTGTTACATCAGGTAATAATCAGCTCATCCCAGAATTTTCCTTATTCAGTTTACAGCATAGATCTTGTGCTGTGATTCTTTATCCATACCCTTCTGCACATTAGATGGCATCATAGTTGCCAGCTAATAAGGAAACAACCTTATGTTGCATAAGCTTTGATATTTCATTTCGTGCTGACCCTGCACATGTTATTGATGATGGATTACATACTGAGATCCTGCTTAATGCTATATTTGGATGTTTCCTGTTGCATACATTTATTTCTCAGTAATTGGTAAATGACTGAAAACAGTTTGATGGCAGTTACCCTGTTGTGCTTAACCTCAGCTACCCACCTACATTTTTGTGAATGCTGTTAATGTCAAGCATTCAGATCAAGTTTATTTTTATCTTTCATATTACCCAATCTGCATCCATTTATTTTCCACAGCATCTATTTGACTGAAAAAAGATGGGATTGCATATGTCCTGTCATGACTAAACTGGACTCATCTGCCTGATTGTCACTCTAAAATAAATTGAATGCAGGTAAACTCTTTTCTGGATATCTCTCTTTTGACCTGCAAAACTTATCAGCTACATATGCTTTACAGCTGAGACAGCTGGTCTATTCTTCTGACTTTTGAGTTGACTCACCACCCTAAATGGCAGCTTTAGCTTTGTTAAGATACTGTTTGATAACTGTCTGCAAAGAACTACTGATTATATAAACATATGGTATCCATAGAGAAAATAGGACATCTCCATGCCCCTGAAGCATCCCTGAAGCAAAAGATTTTATGTAAGTTTTACTGATATTCATGTTAATTCTTAAGGGTTTGTTAAGGATTTATAACATTGTTTCAGTCTTTTAATTTACAGAAGCTTTTTTTCCCCCCCCACTAATTTAAGTGAACAGTTGTCTAATGAAAGCTTTAAATTCTCTGTGGATGATTAGTGAAATGGCAAAAACCCCCATGAAGATACCTAGGGTACAGTGCTTATGGCAAAAAACTCTTGTGTGTGTGTCCACCATAGGATTAGGCGATGAATGAGTGTGACTTGTCAGCTGTGATATAATTTTCAGAGATAAAATTTAGTTTTTACCCTTGTCATTCAATTTTCAGTTCTATTTATTTTTCTTCTAGAAAGTGCACGTATGAGTTTCTAAACAGAAGAGATTACATCCTGGGTACTGCTTATTAAATAAACCAGGTCCTTTGGGCTTTCTTAAATGTTCAGAATAAATGGTCAAGATGCTACAGAATGTTACTTTTTCACATGAAATATCAAGAAAATAGATCCAGTAAGGTATTGAGGTAGTCACCAAGTGTCATGCAGAAAAGAAGAAACAATGAATTCGGTTCCAGGCCAAGCCTGCACTTGAAAGCTGAAGGACTTCTATATGATTTATGGTAAATCAAATAAGACTATAATCATAATAAGGACTTCTGAAAACTGCCACCTCAGATAATATATTCTCTTGAATGTTCCCAAAATGTTGAGACTACTATGAATTTGTGTAAAATGTCTTCACTTGAACCCTAATTTCTAATTTGATCCCTGCTCAAAATTTCTCCCATGCCAGAACATACAAGCAGCCCACTGAGGTTTAAAAAACAGATATTAATCCATGGACTATTTTCTGTGCTTGCATAAAGTATTTTTAAAACACTGACCCAAGATGTTTCACTGACCCAAGGATTTCAGAGCTGCAAACAATAGTGCAGCTGATGTGAATTAGTAAGCTGAAGTATTTATTAAATCGACAAGTTGAATCCCTTGTCGCTCTATTCTCATTTTTTATACACTTGATACACTTGGTGAAACCATAGGCTATCACACTCATACTCTGGTTTAATATGTATTTTATGCAGGTTGAAACAAGTCCATCAGTGGACATCAGAGAAACTTCATTGTTTTCATATAATCATTACCCAGTTGTTGAGCATGATTCTGTGGAAGGTGAGGCAGAGTTTCAAATTCTCATCAAATAAGCAATTTCATAATCTATGCCCAGTGCATTACAAGGCTTGATGGTCACAGAGAGCTCATTATCTTTTTAAAATTACAGCTAGTAGGATGAATGGAGAAAACTTTCTAATTTCAAAGAGTATTTTTTTGTTAAATACTATGTCTAAAGCTAAATGTTGAATCTGAGGGGCTGTAGTTCTAGGATCTAAATATTATTCAAGAACAGTAAGAGGGGAACATGAATACCTGGTTTTTGTAAGTCATGTTCTGAAACTTCCTTCCTATAATAAAAAGTTAAGGAAACTTCAAAAACATTTGTTTTTTCTGACCCATGAATTTGCTTTCTCTGCATGTTGCCACTTTAGCTGCCTTCATCTGCCATCTTGTGGTATGTTGGCCTAATCTCAAGTGTATAGAAATGCACATGCATTATTTATTATATTTTATAATATTTTCCTACCTCACATTAGTAATTGCCAGAGTGATGCAATCAGATATGACTTTTGTGAGCTGATGCACATAATAAATGAATTCTCATACACTACTTTCTTTGTAATATGGGAACAGTAAAGAAAGACTGAAAAATCAGCCATTTGCAAAGTAATTCTTGTTAAACATATTTCTGTTTATTAGAAATCACAGATTCAAAAGACTTTTTGACTTTACATTATGTTTACTTTTCTGAATAAATTAGCACTTTTTCAATTCAATAAAAAACCCAAGAATACTGTTTCTTGAAGTTTTCAGAAACAGTTACTGGTAAAACTGGCAGAAAGTCACTGTGAACACACAGCTTTAAAGTAGATCCTTCTCTTTCCCTGAATTGTTTGAAAGATCCAGGTGCATTTATACAGGATAAATTAGTCAAAAATATCATTGCAGTGACTCTGATATGTTGATTTGTTTATTAATATCTGTCAACCCTATTATCCTATTTTTGTTACCAGAAGCTTAATAGGAAAGGACAGGACGACTTGTACTTGAAAACTATTACTACTCCATTGGTATTCAACCTTTGATAAATTTAGATATATGCTTATGTGAAGTATTTATAATAAATACACAGGCACATTAAAAACTTTTTTTTTCTTCATTTTATCAAAGAATAACACACGAGTATTTTAAAGAGAAAGCAAAGGGCAAGATGTAAAAGGCTTTTTGAAAATTACTTGAGTGCCTTGACCCTGCAATTGGTTTCAGGCTGAATTCTGTTAATCAAATTAAAATATATGATGTTTTATCTAAACTATTCACCTAGCTCAACTTATAAGATCTAACTTTACTGCAAAGAGCTGCAACATTCCTTCCTGGAACTTTTATTTGTATGGTATATAGGACACGTAAAATACACAGGAAAAAATACTTGTGAAAATCTAATTATAAGGGGTTTATTTATTTTCTTAAGCTAACTTCTCTATATACTTAAAAGCATATAATTGTGACATCTTTCTTGTATTTTACCAGTTCGCAAAGCTAAGAAAATGTAACATTTATTAACCAATTTGGTTAAATATGAAACATGATTGCAATGCAATTTCACAAGTTTTATCACTGACATTAAAATATATATATCTATATAGCTGTGAATATCCAGAAAAATTTATTTTTTCAGCCCATTTTGCACTGTTAACTCTCCCACTCTCCTGAAAATGAGATATACACCACAAGATTAGCTATGTTTGGTTGGTCTCTGAAAAGCACTTTGGCTCTAAATCTAAGCATGCTTTTTTTCCAAATGCAGTCAAGCCAGCAATGTAAAGCAGCATGAGTTAAGGTAGAAAACCTCTATGCTTTAGAAATATATTATAAAGCATGCAAAATCTAAATTATTAATTCTCAATAAGGAGATAAAGATGTTTTATTTCCAAAAGGAAGATAAAAAGAAATATTGTTTCCATCTTTGAATGAAGCTGGCAGTCCATTTCTGAATATTGGTCAAAGGTCAAATCTGACACTACTATTAGTAAGATTTAATACTGTGATACAATGGCACAGACTGTGAATTCCAGACATTCCAGACCAGTTTTAATGCTCCTGACAGCCAGGGGCTCAGCCTTGTTAAACAATTACCTTTTTGTTCATATCAGTACAACTCAAAATTATTCAACTTTGAAAATGGTGACAATTATTTTCCAAACACAAAACAGATCCATAAGACTCACTATTTTGATGTTTATATATCACCATTCATGAACTTTTTCTCCAGTGACCGTCTCCATCCTCTTATGAATGAGCAAGGATTTCTTGTCTGGGTTCTATCCTTTGTGGAACAGGAATTAATTACGCATATGACCAGTTAAATATGTTTTTCTGGCAATTTCTAATTTAAGGTCCTTTTAGCCCTTTGTTACAGTGAAAAGATAAAGCTATCCCAGGTAGTAGTCAGGTCTTGGTGTCAGAAGTACTTCCTATGTATTATGCAAGAGGATGAAAGTTGTCATAGTAACTGTCATGTGTCATGATATTCAGGTGTCCCTGACAAAAAAAACCAAAAAAAACCAACCAACCAACCAACCAACCAAACAAAAAAAAAAAAAAAAAAAAAAAAAAAAAAAAAAAGCGCCAGTTTATGGCTCTGTGATTCATTTTCTCTATTGTCTTAAATTATGTGTCTAGAGAAAGAAACCATTTTAGGATGGAATAGACAAGGTATTTCCCCTTTTAGACCTTGTGATAACTATATAAAAACATAAGAAGTTAACAGAAGCTTAGATGGGTCTCATAAAAGATGCTAATGTAGAAGTGTGCCATACTTTTATTATTATTATTATTTTTAGAGAGTAGATTAGTACAAAACACCTACATAAAGCATATATTTGGGCAATTTATTATATTTTCCAATTAGAACAGCTTAACTTTTTCTTTAAAATATTTTCAGAATTCAGATTTGGCGATCTTGCTTTTACTGCTGCAAGTGATTTACTATAATAAGTTAGCAGTAACTGAAAATTGTTAAAGAAGTTCTAGTATTGTGTTGTTCACTGATTTGGGCATAAGGAGATAAAAGAAATAGGATTTTGTCATAATGATAACTCAATTCCAGTGATATCAAATTTTTCCTAGATGTGCTTAAGAAAGAGCATTGAATCTGCTAGATGAACTGAAAAATTACAAGGATTTGTAGAGATGTATTTAGTTTTGTTTTCTGTTCTTCCTTCTCCTCTTAAAAATTCAAACAGCAACCACTTATATCAAGTGCTTTTTATAGTGTTTTTGGGGTTTTTTTTTGGTTTTTTTTAATTGACAGAACTTTTACTTAAAATTTGTTAAAGTTAGACATAATCTCTCAAATACAGTCATAGGCAAGATTTTTCTTCAACATACCTCAAATATTTTAAATCCCTGAGATAATGGAATAATTTACTTCTTCTATGTTTTGCACAGGGAAACAAGGACAAATAAGCATTCTAGGAAAATTATGTCACAAGAAATGAAAGTCTGTAAGTCTTACAGTTTCAGTTTTGATTTGCTGAAGATACAAATATATTTGAGGAATTGCAACATAGTGTTAAAATATTTCAAAGCATGTTCTCAGAAAGAAAAAGAGATTAAAACCCTTCTGATATGACATCTAATACAACAAAGCACAAAGAAGAAGGAAAATCTGTGAGTAATCTGCATCAAAATGCCCAAGTATATTAGTTCTACAATTAAACTGATCTAAAAGAAAAAATATAAGATGTGGCGAAGCTTCATCTCCAGTTTTTGGACCTATTATTGTATAAAATGTTAGTATTTTACTAATGTGAGTGAAGACTGCTGCAGTGAATTGAATCTGAAGCAGAAGCTAAAACAGACCAGACTTAATTGTTATATATTTGGCCAGTAAAAAAAAAAAAAAAAAAAAAAAAAAAAAAAAGCACACCACAAAAATAACGGTTCATTTTTTTCATTGCTTTGATTTTGTTGAAAGATCTATTTGAACTCTGACTTCAAATGTTAAAGAACTTCCCTCAGTTATCTGATAAAACAATTGTTGCATCAGAGTTTCTATTAAACAAGTCAAATATTTCGTTTAAAAAAAAAAAGTTTGCAGTATCTTCTATTTCACTTTTATGTCGTTTAGTAACTCTCAGTCATTTGGTACCTTAACCCAACACGAGTTATCTGTTGAAGTTTTTTTAGGATCTTGAAAGTTTTACCTTTAGACTGAATTTATTTTATTTCTTGCTCAAAAATGCTAAATGAAAAGTAGGCCATCTGAAAAACTTGAGACCCTAGGGAATTACTACAGTTCGGATATCAGCTTCTGTCTAAGATGGAGAATTATTTTAAAGCCAAGAGAGTTTGTGCAACTGCCAAGTTAGAATAAAATATATTTACTTGCTATAATACTGAAGCAAAGCAAGTACACATACAGTGATTTGTTTTCAGTTGGGCATTTCAGAGGAGGCCATGGATTCTTTTAATAAATTAAAACAGTATCTTTTTTTTTTTTTTTTTCCCCCAAAGAAGATGCTATAAAAATGTGTGTGTTGTGACTGTGTATTTCTGCATCAGTCATATCGACATTATTTCTGTGTGATGGCTTAATTAGGTCAGTCAAAATAGTATTACTGAGGTTCTGAAAGATCTTGTGGAGTGATTTCTGACTCCCTATTGGCTCTCTGAACTGGTGGAAAGATTGGAGCTCTGTTATGAATCTCCTGACAATAAGTAGCAATCATGTCACTGGCAGCCTTCCAAGGCAACATGGGGAACTTATGGACTTGTCACACTTCCAGGGTGTTGGAAGGTGCCAGCTCAACTGTGATTCACTGCTGATTGCTTTTGCTGTCACAGAATCCTTTAAGGTTTCAAGCCATTGGGGAAATCTCAGGGAGGATGCTTGGCAAGATGTAAAGTATCAGCTAAAGCGTCATGTAACAAGGTAGATAATTTGGTAAAAGCCAAGCTGTTAAGGTTTTTTAATGGTTTATTCTGAACCATCACTCTTCAGCTTTTTTTTTTTTTTTTTTAATTAAAGTAATTAAGAGGATGGTTGTAATGAAACACCTTTAGTAGGTTGTTTTCTGCTTATGAAGGAATATGAGAGTTCTAAATACTGATTATTCCCCTACCCCTTTTCCCTCTAAGAAATTGCTAATAGTTAATGATAATTGAGCTAGCTATCTGCAAATCTGGGACTCTACTGGGGCCAGCATAATTAAAGAAAAAACTTTGGGTAAAACAGCAGGATCTGGAGGGAGTTTTGGTGGTTTCTAAAAGTTTTTTGCTTAGAAGAAATGGTTCCATACCTCTTATTAGTGTATTAGAACATAAAAATAAATACATAAAATAAACATTAATAAATATTGGAACATAAATAACAAAGATATTGGTCCATAATGCAGCTGTACATGGTTACTTAAATTATTTGGCTAGATAGTTACATAGCTCGGAACATAATTTACTGCTGTAGGAATAGTATAGGAGTTATAACAATGCACTAGATTTCTTCTGTTAATCAATTCCGGTGACGTATTTTCACTTTATTGCAGTCATTATGGAATATAGGTAGACATTGTGTAGTACTTTGCATGCAAGGTTGTAACAAAGTTACAAAGGATGTAACTACATAGTTCTAAATATTTTGATAAATAGTTGGTTAATCAGAAGAGAGCTGAAGTAATTTCACATGTTTCAACCTATTTAGTATTTTAGAAAGATAGACAAATCTTCACTGTTTTGTACCGACTGCTCAGTTTCTGCCTTAAGGAGTTATTAGATATTGAACAAGCCTTGGGAGACAAACCTTACAGAAGATCTGATATTGTTTTGATCTGCCTTCCTAAATGTCACATCCTCATATTTAAACCCCTCAAATATGCACTCTTGGTGCAAGAGACAGGTGATTTAGCATCACAAGCTACGATAGTATTTTAAATAATTTAAATAAGTATCTAAAGGAAAAGATTTATGTGTCTGGGCATGAATGTGGCACCTCTATTTTGTGGGTTCCAATTATATATATGTATATATATATATATATATGTACTGCATTCTGGAATTAAGGTGTGGTTTTGTTTTGTTCCCCACGAAGTAAAAATTCCCACATAGAGATTAATTTGATAATCATATGTTCATGATAAAGTGACTGGGACACTGTTGGAAGACCTCTTATACTTCAAAGCATTTGACCAGCTGATAAAATTTTAGGCTTGGCCTGAAAAAAAATCTAACAGTATTTGTTACATAAAATATCTCCAAGATGTTCTGATAAAAAGCAGGAAAAGAAGTAACCTGAGGAAATAAGTTAGTTGTCTGAATGACTGATAATTATCTCTGCCTTTAGGGACAAGACTAATACCCTGAACAGAAACCTGTTTAGCTGGGAAAGTCAGCTAACTATTCTCTGAATTTTGCATTCTTACTCCTTTGGGAAGGAATAAGCCACAGTGTATTCCTCAGGTCAAATTTCATTTTTTTAAGCCATCCTGTGCAGAAATAAGAAAACTTGAAAAATACAGGCTGTCTGCCAGCAGAGGAAGATTATAAACAAATTAGTAAGAAGAAAATGCATCTTAGTTACAGTATTGTCAAATATTACCCCTCAAAATGAGCAGAAGAATATGATGCATTGTTTTCTATGGTGATTTTTTGTTATGAATCTATACAGAAAAGTCACGATTGGTTCAGAAGAAGCTGAAGTAAATGTCAATGATCTTGAGCCATAATAAAAATGTTACTTTTTATCAAGGAGTTCAATTTATAGCAGCATCACTTGGCCTTTAACCTCTTTCTGTAGTGACGTACATCGGCTAACAGCTCTTCCCCTAAAAATCCTCTCTTTGTTCTTAAAAATACAATGTGTTGAAAATAATAGCTTTTTTTCAAAGTAGAGAGAAAATGACCATAACTGAGAGTATGGATAATAACTATTTTGTGTTTCTATGTTTTACTATTAATCTCATCTTCATCAGCAATTTCAAGCTCTTATATAAATTGTAAAGATATCATATGGATATGCATTTAGACCTGCTTTTGTGCTAAAATTTAAGTTACTGTTCACTTCACAAAAGTGAGATGAAATGAAACTAATTTTGTTGAACTGTATCAGTTCTAAAATGGGAATTAATTACTTGGCTCATTAACAACAGACAAAGGTCTACCTGAGTCATTCTATCAAACTTTGAGATTAACATCTTACATTTTTGTTCTGGTTTTGGCTGGAATGGAGTCAACTACATGGAGTTCTCAACAGTAGCTGGCATGTTTTGGATCAATTTCATTCTAAATTAGTTCAAATGACAGTTGTCACATTTACATCATGCTCAGTTTTAGAGGTTCATTTTATGGACCTAATGCTGGTCATCTTCTACCAGAAATAAGATCAGCTTTGGTCAAGATATTTTGAGTTTCTAAGGTGCTTTTACTTACATTTTTACATTGTATTAATTTAAACTTGTTTAAATGGAGTCGCCTGGTTTTTGGAAAGTTTTATTTCTGCATCTTTACACTATTTCCAATAATATCAATTTTTAATTGCAATAATATTTGTCATTTTTATAGCATTTTCCATTTCAAAGGAGCTAAACTGCTTCACATACTTTATATTTTAAATGGCATGCCTTTTCCACTAATGAAATTCAGTCAGACAATATAGCATTAATGGACATAGGTTTTTAACCCCTTTTCAGATTCTATGCTGCCAACCATACTTTTAACACTGAAATTTGGGGTTTTTTGTAGACACATATGTCTCTGTGTAGCATGACACTAATATTAACAGAAATATGTGATAGTTGTGCTAATCAGTGGGATATTGATTGACACAGACGAATCATAGACCACAAAGCATACTGAAAAAAATTGTTCTTATTGCTGAAAAAAAAAAAAACAACAACCAAAAAACAACACCTAACAAAAAAAAAAAAAAAAAAAAAAAAAAAAAAAAAAAAAACTTTGAAATGGATTAGGAAAAGTAGTCTGATATTTTTTCCCTTTTAAATTCTTTTGGTAGTTAAGAGGTTGGGGAATGCTTGGAAGAGGATATAGGAATGACTGTTGAAAATAGAAGAATTCTCTAGACTATTGAGAAGATGAACAAATGAACAGAAAGGAGAATAAAGGGACCAGTAAAAGTACTTAAGAATTTTTTTGCATTTATAGAGAAACTAGAAAGGAAGTGATCTGTTTTAACCTTTTGTTTGTTGAGGTTTTGTTTTTTAAGTAGTTGTAGGGAGTTGAGGAAAAAAATGCCAGTTTTAAATGTTTCTGATCTTTCTACTTCCATTTTTTTGCTTTGTCTCTATTAAGATTTTTTTTTTCTAATTTGTTGTCTCCATTTAGAATTACTTTCATTGCTTTCCTTTCCCTCTTGGCCAATGTTTTAGAAAGTAAACAACTGAATTTGAATGTACTTGTTTAGGTACACCAAGTAAAGATTTCTGAATTGTCATTGATATGCGCACGATGGCTATGTCCTACTCTTGTTGCAGCCTGTGCTGAACATGTCCTCGCAGATATAGAATCAGAAACTAAAAGCTCTGTCCCTGAGCAATTAAAGTTGCAGAAACCCCAAAATATCTCTTATGTGTGAGTTTTAAATGTTTATTTGAACATGTCCAGTTTTGGAGCAGAGCCAAAGACCAATTGTTAGGGAATATTTTAGGATGATTACTCTGTGATTTCGCAATAGAAGATATACTGCACTAGAGCTAACTTCTTCCCTTGTCAAGTAATTATTTAACTTCTGCTTAGGTGAAATCCAATGGTGATCTCATTACTTTTCAATAATGAAGAGCATTTAAATATTTAATTTGAAGGAATGATTAGTAATTTTCATGAATTGGAAAGATGACTTGCATCTTGGGTAATTTAAGCTATAAAATCAAGTTTTTTTTTCCTATTTCAGTACCCTTGTAGAAAACACAGTGGATATTTTGATGTGTGTCTCTATCATCATATTAAGTGTATTTTTTTCCTTGTATGTTTTTTTCTGCAGTAAAAGACACCAGCCAGAATCAAAAGCTTCACAAAACTCTCTCTCATTGCATGAATTTTTTAAGAAATAAATCCTAGTCTTCTTGACAATGACTATGACAAAACACAGTAGAATGTCAGTCCTTGCTAGGAGCATTGGCAGTTCAAAAGATGTTAGCTGCTCTTCCTCAAACCTCTAAATGATAAACTTCCTTCATCATTCTTTATTCCTTTCTCTTCTCAGAATATTTATAGAAAAATAGAGAGTAATGTATAATTATGGCTGTTAGAATATATTATGAAATATGTATATCACATCTATGACTTGTTATTGGATACCTAAGCTAAATCCGTGATCTTTGTCAACACGTGCCATTCAAACATTCATATATACATAAGTGTTCAGAGGTGTAGCTAAAAATATTAGAGGAATATCGAGTAAACTAAAACTTAACGAGCTCATCTCTTAATAAATATTCTTCACAGAAGTCAGAAATATTGTCATGAACCCAGTGCTAAGTTCTTATTTGTGTGCTCACATGAACTTTGAAGGTGGCTGCTGATGCCTCCCTTATCAGATTTATGTGTCTTTTTAATACTAACTGGTCAGGAGATGATCCCAAATTTGCGAAGTATCACTTAGTCAACTTCATATCAAATGTAGTGTTATTGGAAATATAGACAGGTCTTTTATGAAATATCAAATTTGGAATTTTTCTCTTTGAGGCAAAAACATTGCCAATTCTTAGGCATAATTTAAAATCTGTATCATTAAATTTTACTTTTGTTATTATGTTGAGGTGCTGGAACGTGTCCAGAGAGCAACAAGGGTGGTGAAGGGTCTGGAACACAACTCCTATGCGGAGTGGCTAGATGAGCTGGTGTTATTTAGCCTGGAGAAAAGGAAGCTCAAGGCTGACCTTATCACTCCCTACAGCTGCCTGGAAGGAGAGTGTATCCAGGTGGGAGACAGCCTCTTCTCCCGGGGAACCAGTGACAGGGCAAGAGGACAGAGTCTTAAGCTAGGAGAAGCACCAGGGGAGCTTCGGGTTGAACATTAGGAAGAAATTCTTCAAAGAAAGGGGAATTAGTCCTTGGAATGGGCTGGCCAGGGAGGTGGTGGGGTCACTGTCCCTGGAGGTATTTTTAAAAAAGACTGGATGTGGCACTCAGTGTAATGGTTTTGTTAAGGTGGTGTTAGGTCTTAGGTGTTAGGTTGGACTTGATCTCAAAAGTCTTTTCCAACCAAGTTAGTTCTGTGCGGTTCTATGATCATTTATCTTCTTTTCGTAGCAGTGTGGATGCTGCAGATGCATAACAAGATTCCCATCAGTATGTGCAAACAGTTTCTATGGAGAGTTACAAACAAGACAGTGTATGATATATTTTTAGAAATCTGTGAAAGCTTATTTTGTTGCCAAAGATAGTAATTGAGTCACTGATTGCATAAAGCATTTTGAGGAGACTGGGGGGAGGAGAAAGTTGCACAATTTTCATGTATGTACATGATAAATACTCATAGGACAATGTACTTGAATTGTTAATACAAGATGAAATCGTATTTGGGCATAGTTCACAGATTATTAGACTTTAATATTTCCAAATTTGTTTATGTATATTATAATTTTGCTTTTAATGTCTCCATTTCATAAACAGTTGTACGCCATACATAACCTTTTGCTGATAAAACTTCTGGGACGTCTTTCTGATATTGAAGGCTATAGGAGACTTCTTCCTTTTCTTTGCCCTCCACAAATAGCTAGAAAAAAAAGTCATGTAGCAATTCCAAATCCACCTAAATCTTTTCTTGTACTGTAATGTTTTTAGAGCAGGTTATTAACGTATGTATGATGAAAGGTCAAACATATCCCTCTTTATGGTCTTGGCATCATAATTTACTTCTTAATTATAAAATTAAAACCACTACACCTTTATAAACCATTGGATATTTTTTTGTTGTTAGTTGATTGGGGTTTTTTGAACTCTTCTAGAAGAGCTGAGTTACTCACATCATTCTAATTGGTGATTGTGAATGAAAGAGGCATAGTTTTTGAGGGGAAAATAGCTGCAAAGTGTGAAGGACGTAGCGACCTCAGTACCAAGTGCCCTTGTCAAATCTCCTTTGAACATTGTGTACTGGATTGATTGCCCGTTTCAAAAAGGATGCCCATATGGCAGAAGAATGAGACAGCTATTCCTGTACTATGGAAGAGCATCAAGAGCTAAACATGTGCCTTGACTGCTTTTTCCCTTATTGCCAATTAATTTAGCTTCCTCTCATTAGAGTAGCTTTCGTGAAATACTGAGACAGACTTGTGGCACTTATTGTTATGAATTATATTAAACTCATCAGGACTGTCCATATTTAAAAGGTCTTGAAAGCTCACCTTGATGAATGTTTCATTCCTAGAATTCTCTCAGGTTTGGTTTTCTCACCCAAGATTCAGGTGGCTAGAGTATTTTGCCCTCTGAAGACCCTGAGCCAGACACGTTAATGAAAGGGAGTCCTCAAGGTCTTGTTTTTCACATTTTTTTGTGTTGTTTATTAATTGTTATCTTACAATGTTCTCTGTGCCCGGCCGAGGTGTTCTGCTGCTCAGACACAGAACAGCTTCCCCTCCATGGGAGGTAGCAGCCTCTTTATACAGATAATTACCTGTCTATTATTTACAGTTATGTGCCAATACCTATCACCTGTACTAACAGGGTCATCTCTACTCTGACCCAATCCGCTTAAACTACTTTGTGCCATCATCACAGCAGGAGATGGATGCCAGGGGAGAAGAAGAAGAACCCAGGGCACCACCCTAAATCCTCCATCTTCCCTCCCATTCACTTCCATTCTAAGAACCACAAAACCACACAATTTTTCATCCTGTGATAAGCTACACTACTGTCTATCACAACTTTGTGGTTTGTAACTCTTCTCTCAATGTTGGACTTTTTTTCCACAGACTGAGATCAAAGCCAGTGTCTTTCTGGACTCTGTGCGAGGGTCTCCAACATCCCTGGACCGGCTCCACACTCCCCTGTCCAGGATTCAAACCCTCTTGCTTGGGTCCCAGACCTCTCTGCTGAGATCTGTGACCTTCCAGGGTGTTCAAAGGAATGCCCTGGACTTCAACAGAATTCAGCTAAGGGAAAACCTAAAAGTATATTAAAAACAAAAGGAATTTTCCCCTTAGATTCCCCAAATGGAAATGAGATGATGGAGCTGGCCAGCAGCAGCACAACATGGAAGTCGCAGCACAACATGGGCATCACAGCACAACAAGGAAGGATTTTGAAACATAGTCTTCTGGCAATCAGTGTCACAATATAATCTGATTGAATCACATTTATAGATCAAGAGATTCAATATAATGTAAACTTGTCTGGGTCCTTGAAGCAGACAAGGTGGACCTGAGCCTTTTTCATTTATTTGTTGGGGATTTTTTAACTTTAGGCAGACTTCATCAAATGTGTAAGGCCTGTTATTTAAACACCTGTGCTATCCCATTGTTGCACTGAGGCCACACATCAAGGGGATCAAAGAAAACATATACTGTCCAGAAGTAGTTTTCAGCCTCAGTGTCTCTTAGGAGTTCCACTGGATGGCTTCCTTGAGAAGTTCTCATGTTTCCAGAAAGACTTCATACAAAAACTAATATAACAAAAAGCAGAGAGGAGATGTATGCAGCAATTTGTCCAAGTACATCCATTAACAATGTTAGTACTTAATAAAATATATGATGCTCTGAACAGTTACCATTTTTTTGAAACAGAATTTTATGGTATGTTTCCCTGTAAGTTATTTTCTGTCTTATCACCAAGATGCTTGGTTTGTGCTGGTTTTAGCTGGGATAGACTTTATTTGGTTTTTTATTTGCTTGGGGAGGCAGGAGGGACTGGAAGGCTTTTGGTTTGGAATTTGTTTTGATTTTTAAAAATTTTGTTTGGTTGATTTTTTTGGTTTGTCTTTTTTTTGGTTTTTGGTTTGGTTGTTCTGTTTTGTCTTGCATGGGAGACATTTAGATGCAGAAATACAAGCATGGCCCTCTTATGAAAGTTTTTTTGTCAGAAAATAATAACAGTCTATTTTTAATTTCAGAGTTTATAGAAATAAAAACATGGCATTGACATGATTTCACACAAGTAGTAATGTATTATGAAATTTGTAACATCAATTTTATTACATTCAGTGTTGGATTTTCTTGACCTAGTGCCTTTATTTATAATGTAAATTTATTTTAACTTTTGGGAAATATTAATTTGCTTTGAAAGTCCTCAAAATATCCCAAAGTCCTTTCAGAACTGTTTATTCCTTTTACAAGTATTACCACATCCACTTTTGAAGGTCAAAAATACTTCCAATAGTTTTACAGGCCAGATGGTAATGCCTTTGCATTTGTAACTCAGGCTTTTACACTGTGCCTCATTCCCATAGAAATTAGAAGGAATGGGACGTCTTGGCATGAGTTCATAATGTGTTAGTAGGGCACATTAGAGGACAGGGTTTATTCTCTCTTTGTGCTAGTAATATTCTTATTTGTTTTGTTGCCTGTGCCAACATATTATGTTTCCCTTACAAAGCACAGATTTAAAGCAACTGTCTCTTCCCATTTCAAGAAGAGGAAAAAGAGGAACATGGAGAGGGTTTGGGATGAATTTTTCATTTTTTGTCACCCTCAAATTGTAGATATTTTATTTTTCAGAACTTAAGCTCATGCATGTTTGGACTGAGTCCAAATTATTAAACTATATCCTAACTTTTGAGACTTTTTCGTATTCTTGTTCTTGTGGTAGAATTTATATTTCTAAATTGTATTAAAATGGAAAAAAATAACCTTTTAATGGAATTTA
Organism: Sylvia borin; assembly: GCA_014839755.1. Lineage (NCBI taxonomy): Eukaryota > Metazoa > Chordata > Aves > Passeriformes > Sylviidae > Sylvia > Sylvia borin. The sequence continues at coordinate 81,123,984 of CM025957.1, forward strand.
TTTACTTATCTATTTTGCAAATTTTAGCTGCATTTGCTATGAGGCTGTAACACCAATAGTAATTTTAATTTTATCCATCTTTCAGTTATTAAAGTTTAACAAAGGCAGGAATGCAAAATTTTACTGCGGTAAAAGCATTTCAGAAACACACAGATGAACAGCTTTTTTTGCTGTTGAAATGTGATTCATAGCTGATCTTAACATTTCTAATCTCCTTTGAAAGCCCTTTGGTATATATTTTATATTTATATTTATTCTTTTTTGTTTTTTATTACAGATGAGAATTCCAGGAATCTACAAGACTGAAATATCTGTTTTACAAAGACATGTTTTGCCATTTACATTCTATATTTTGTAGGGGCTTTTTATCATGCTCTTGAAAAGTCAGTCTAATTCTTCCTCTTCTCAGCTGCTGAGGCTCTTCATAAATCAAAAGATGCACCTGGTGTTTCTTGGAAATTAGAATTATTCCTGGTATGATTCAAACTCAGCATTGATCTTCATTGTTCCCAGATGCCATCACCTGGCTGCAAGTTCCAGGTGCTCTCTTTCCTAGCTGAGACCATGCTGCAATTCCCTGTAAATCTCACCGTGCACAGTGATTCAGAGAAAGAGACTTTGTGCAGCTGATAAAAGCGAAGCTAGGGGATATCTTTGGCTGCCACCCTCACTATTTGTGTCTAAATACAACTGACTGGAAAAAAGACAAAGATTCCTCAGTAAGTTCTGCCTATTGTGCAACAACTTTTTAGAGATTCCCAACTTTTGTGTTGCCTCAAAGAAACAGCAGAGAATGAATAAGAATGAAGATTCCCATGCTTTCCTGGATAAGAAACAAAGGTTGAACTTGTTATGCTTTAAGGGAAAGCCTGAAACAAACCCAACTATTCTCCAATGCAGTTTCCCATTCGACACTGAATGTCACTTTAGACATTTCTGAATTCCACTTTACCTCAAACTGTACCTGTTCATATTACAGTATCCATTTGCTGATTCAAACACTCATTTACTTGTGGTTTGTTCTTTGTCTTATTCTGTTTACTCAATATTTAGAAAGTAATGATAGGGCTGCTTTTGATCAATATGGTTCTTATCAGCATCTTCCTGTAAAAGTTCTAGCTACAGGTCAATAAGCTGTGATATAGAATTGCTGATGTTAGTGGAGTCTACCTTATTGTACTGATATTTGTTATTATCTTTGTTGAGGTGGGCTTGTAGAATTTATGCGTGCTAAATTAAGTTTAAGGAGTCTGAAAATACAAGATATGAAAGATATTTTCAGATATTCTTGCCATATTTAAACATTTCAAAAAATGTTTATTTGTTGTAAACTTGGGTGACCATTTGCTCGAGACATATTTTAAATGAATTTTGAGTTCCCACTAAGACTTAGAAACAAGTGGATTAATAAATGTGTTTTGCTATTTATGTTAGGTTATCAAACGTCCAAAAATCCCAAGGGAGTTAACTTGTTGGTCTGTGTATCCTGTGTAAAGCCTATACCTTCCTGTGCTAAAATCCAAAATTGCTCTCTGACACTGTGAAAGGTTTGATTTAGCATTCTTCCCTAATAAATAGAATAGAGCATAACCTACGTTGGATTAATCTGTCTCCATTTCTACTTTTATTCTAATTGTCCTCAAAGGTGTATTTTTATGTCTAGACAGAATGTAGCTATAACAGGTTGCATATTCAGAGACTAGGAAGCTGTTTTTTTATACTTTAAGTCTGATGCCAGTGTAATAACAGACAACATTCTAAAAGATCACTGTCTGATTAGCTGTCTATCTAGGGCAACAACGTGCATATAAAACTTATGAAATTACTGCTGCCTTTAATGCAATGTGCTTAAAAACATACCAAGTGTGCTAGCATTTCTCTAAATGCTTCATTGTGTTCTTTCTGTGGGTAATCAATTTACATTTCAAAACCACAAAATTTTCTACCAAACCGAATTTTTACTTTCCCAGTGAACACTAAGTTACAGGTCAAATTTTATTGATATGTATGAAGGCCTGGTTTTAGGTCAATCAGTTTTCTATTAGGAGTGCTCATTATGCTGGCTATGATGGTTTATGTACAAGCCTGTGTGTGCCTATGTGGGCAAATACATTCATTGCAAACTTTTCTATTTTAGTCTTGTTCTTCCACAGCTGTTCCTACATATATTTCTGCTTCAGTAATGAAAGAGAAGTCTCTGCCAAGTCGGCCTGGATCTGCAACTGTAAATTAGGCCCCTAAGGAATCACAGAATCACCACTTTAATTTTCAGATTTTCTATGGAAAGGTACGTAACAGCATTTCTAGATTATGTCCCAGAGCTTTGTAGACACACACAGTGATCAATTAGAGATAGCCATCCCATGAAATATAAAATCACTTCATCTTGTCTGACTTCCAAAGTGTTTACATCTGCAATTGAAAGAGAAATTATGAAAAAGAAATGTTTGTGGTTATGTTTGGGATCATGCTGGTTAGCCACCTGCTAACCAATCTATTCCTCTTTAGTTTAAATATTTTCTCCTCCAATAAGTTTGTGTTCAGCCTCAGGGCCCATCAAAGACCCATATTTACGTTTGATGTGTTATAGCTTTGTGATGTGCTGTGCTCAGCTGTGGAAAGAGAAATTTCTACACAGTTCTCTGTCTGCCCTTGTGGCAACTGGCTGGCTATGTAAGAGCCATCTAGAGATTACCAGCTACTCATATTTATTTTATAATAACATTTTATTCACATGTTTTTTCTTTTTTAAATGTGAACATTTAAAAATAAAAAGTTAAGAAAGGATTTTTTTCTCTTTTTCATGTCAGATATGAAATATTCTTTGTACAGAACCAGAGGTTAGCTCAACTATCCTTAGAACTTTGATACTTTCCCAAAGCCATGGGGTTTAGCATATTTTTTTAACATATCCTTCAAATTAAAACTATAACATCAATTCTGTCAACATAAAATTATCTATGCAAAAAACCCCAAACTTGTAAACTATTGTAATGTTATGGTACAGTTGTTGGCGCTTTTGTCTCATGTAAACTTACTTCTTTAATCTTGGAATAATAGCTCTGTTTCTGAGATATATTAACTTTTTTTTTTCTCTTCAATCTTATGTGAGGAGCTCTTTTATAAAAATACTTAGGTTTTCTTTCATCACAGCAAGGGTATAGTGAATGCTTAATAAATATTTAAAAGCTCCATCTGCCAGAGTAAACTAGCACAGGCAAATCTTCCATGTCCTCTGGAGGTATTCAGCCCAACATATTTAACAGCAAGTCACTGTTCTATGAAGTCATATCCTGGTTTATATGGGAATAAACTGAGTTTTTCAAGGCAATAATTTTATAAATTATGCTTTTCAAGTTTCTAAGTTATGAATTACATGTTGCTGGAACAATCAGGACTTCATAATGAACAGTTTTCCTTGGTAGTATGAATAAAGTAGAAAAGATTAAACTTTTTTATTTTTCTGTTGGTGTATAAAAGTATTGACTGTGTAGTCAGTAGAATAGATTGTGGTGGGGGGATTAATTCCATTCAAGAATGAAATCTAAGGTTTCCAGAGAGTGGTAACCATGTGAGGTTAATAACTTGGCACAACCACTTCTTGAGAAATCTTCTATTATGATATAGCTAGCTCTGACAAATGATGGCTATATTTGTCACTTTGCATTTTTGTTCAAGTGGTATCTTTTATTCTTCACTTTGTTCCTTGGGGGGATTGCTGAAGCTTGTGACTGTATTTGGAAAGATTAGACTATCAAAGGGTAAAGTTATCATTCATATGAATGTCAGTCTTCATAGAGTATATAAAATGTGAAATATATCAGGTGGTCCAGATTGGAAAGAATCCACAGAGATGCTTTTTCCAGTAGCAAAGAATAATTGTTTTGCTCTCCAGAATGCAAATGAGTGCATCAACAGTTGCTGCTCTAGCAGATCTTCTTCAAAATTCATTTAAAAACATAAGAATTATGAGAGACACTTTTTTCTTTATGGATTTTAAATGTCATAATAAAATGTGCCCCTCCAGATTCACAGTTTTGCACCTCATATTTGCCTTTGATATAGAAATAGTTAGGCTAAAATGTCAATACTGTTATTCTAAAACTGTAGTTCTATAATCATCTGGACTAAATCTGAACTGCAGACTGACCTAGAGGAAAAAAAAAAAAAAAGAAGAAGAAAAAAAAAGGCAAACAAACAAAAACCAAACATTAAAAAAAAAAACAACAACAAAAAACACTTGTTTCCAAGTCTTTCAAGTTTAGTTTAAGATTTGATAGCATGAAATTTTTTTCTACTTGCATTTACTGAGGTATTTGACATGGCCTGAGTTGAATGAAAAGCTTATTGACCATGTGATTTTCCATATTTTAAGACACCACATTCAATCAGGATGTTAAGTTTTTTTTTTTTTTGGTCTATCCTATCAATTTAAGCAGAAGTGATAAATGAATAGATGGTGCCCACTTGCTTCCAATTAATGACCTGAAAAAAGAAATATGTGAATAATTTTGAGATGTGTTGAAAACACTCATTTGTCTCTGGATTTGCATGACTGAAAGCATGGAATGAAATCTGGGTAAGAATACAATATATTATGCAAAATCATTTCTTGTTAAACATGGACAGGATAAGCTAGATTTTTATGTAGAAATAAGCAGTGGTTTACAAGAGTCACTTTGAATCTTACAAGTTACATGAGAAGTCTTTTCAAGCAAATGCCAGAACCTGTTCCAGCTGGCTTATTGTACTTGATGAAAGTAGTTTGGGAATGCTCTGAAAATTACACAAAAGTCACTAAAAAATTAGCTTCCAAGATATCTTGTATTGTGCATACTTTTTCAAGTCGATCTTTTTCCTAAGACCCTTGCATTTATCTTTGCTTTGTAAATCAGGTCTCTCAGAGTGCAAGTAGACCAAGAAATCAAGACATTAACAAATGTTGCCATTGAAAGATAGCAGGGGACAGTAATTTTTTTTTTTTTTTTTTTTTAATGTATTATCCATACTCTCAGGAGTTCATCCTTGCCGTATGATGCAAGAATGTATGTTTCTGATACAATACAGATGTAAAATGTGTTCAGGTCTGTTACACAGACATGGCTACCTTTCATTATAGGGATCATCAGTCACTATCAAAGTAGAATAATCAGCTCAGCTCCTTAGCATGTCATATTAATAACTTCATAACCATGGCTATAAACCCACAGACTGACTATAACCTGTCCTCCATGGCCATCTCTATTCAGCAAATATCTAACTTTTGTTCAAATCTGAATGCAGAAACAACCTCTTTTAGTTAGATATTTTAATTTTTTCCTTACAGATCAAAAGACATGAACTTGTGGCTTGATAGAACATTTAAAAATTACCAAGATTACAGTAGTTTTAAAATTAATTGCACTTTGCATTTTTTAAACTTTGTACAGTTTAAAATGAATTGTTTTTCCTCTGACATGCAAATTCTTTACACTTCTATAGGTTTCAGACATGAAGAATTCACTTCATGTGTCATGTGATACTATCTGTTAACAGTGTTATTTCACAATGTACATGAATTAAGGAATCCTTTTTAGCACTTGGATGAACCAGCTAACTTCATACTTTTAATATGCTTTTTAAAGCTCACATCAAGGGATCTTACATCTAAGGAATTTATTAATGTTACATGAAAAAGTGAAAGCTTGTCTCACTCTATAAATAACTAGGCACAAATACAAAGTTTTAGACATTAGATTTGTGGTTTAAATGTTGTTTTCCACACACAGTTTTAAAAATTTAGCTGCAGCCCTGCTCCAGGTCAAAGTCTGTGTCAGAAACTCATCTTTCTAAACAGCAACTGGAAACACCATGGAAAACCAAGGAAGAAAGAGTTAATGTGAGGATTGCATGTGTCTGAGAAAAAATAGTTTATCAAGGGGATTCCTGAGCTATACCTTTCATGTAAGCTATTACTCTCAATATTCATTTTTGATCTGTTTGCTGACTTTACCTAATCCCTTGCTGATAGTTTTTATCTTGATAGGTTTCTCAAGAAATATGTAGAATTATATCAATAAATTTTATAATCTCTTTTCACTGTGAAAACTGTCCACTTATTCCAGTTTCCGATTTCTATATTTAAAAAAGTATTAGTTTAGAAGTTGGCTTTCTTTTATATCTCACAACACTTTAATTGCCTTTTTTTTTTTTTTTTGAATAATCTTATCAAAACCTTCAGAAGACCAAGCATGTTTTATCAACTCCATAACCCAGATGAAAATGTTTGTTGTAACACTGAAAGAAATACACTCTGAAGAGTCACATCCCTAGATTACTTTCCCTAATATGAATATGACAGAACCATGCTGGTTACTTAAAATATTAACTGCTATAATTTCTGTCACATAGGCTGGTGTGGAAGTTGGGTTTTCACACCTGTGTGTGCCAGTTTCACCTCTGAAACTAAGCTTAAATACCGATGTGGCATTTGCCATCTTTCCTTCCTCTGACACCAAGTTTGCTTTACACATAGGAATTGATATTTAGCTAAGAGTTATGACTGAACATAGACATCAAACTGCTGCAGAACTGTCTGATCTTATTGATTGACTATTGTTCAATGTATTGCTTTGCTTTGTGTTTTGTATTGGGTTTAGTTTTAAAATCTCTGAGCCTTTTCTCTGACAGTGGATTCCTGTGCAGGCTTGGTCAGAGAACTGTCTTCCTACCAGTAGGAATATGAGCAGTTAGTTTAGCCTTTCTGCAATAACTTTAATGTCACTGACTATTCCTTTTACCACTTGATTATATGCTCTCCTGGCTTTCTGTTCTATAGGTTCCATTAAGGGATACTTATTATTAAAGGCATAAAAACTCATAGGCAGCTCCTTAACCTCTTGTGATATTAATTTCAACTGCTAGAGATTATACTGTTGGTTATTTTAATTTCCTATATTTCCTTGAATGTATTTCTGATATATTGTATCTTCTTCCCCCCCCCCTTTTTTTTTTTTTTTTTTTTTTTATTACCTGGGTAATAGAAAAAAGGAACAAAGTGAAATGCAGTGGTAAAGAGGAAACACGAGCCGATGTTTTGTCTAGGTCTTATGTCTTTAAATGATCTTCAGATCATCTTCAGACATTTTACATACTCAAATGCTGCCCTTTTAATTTATTTCTAAGTTACATTTTTAGTGTTGTTTCTCTTTTTAAGTGCTAGGAACTGAGGGACTGAATGCTTTGTGAACTTTTTTATTTCACAAAGCAAGCAAGTCAGTCTCCATCAGTTCCTGATGACACCTTTCATCTCTGTCTTCTTAATAACTAGATTCCCAGTTGTGTCTGTGTCTCATCTTATTGGCTGGTACCCTTGTCTTTGGAGGAGTATGCCTGAAGCAAGAGGCTGTAGAATTTATCTATATTTTGATGTCACAACCTTTTTTACCTTTTCAAATCTCATGTCAACCTCAATCAGGTTGGAATGAAGCTTAGAATCAATGCTGAATGTTTCAAAATTCATGACCATAATATTTAGTATCTAGGACATATTGTACCTTTTTGTCTTCAAAAGTGACACAGTTCACTCTGGTGTATCTGACAGAAAAAGGTGGATGAACTTTGCAAAAAAGATAATTTACTGACAAAGTTTGAATATATTTTGATTTTTAAAGGTATAAATACAGGTTAAATGTCTTCAGACATAGCTGCTAGATATGGCTATGCTCGAGCAGTTAGCCTGTAATAAACTCAAAATAAAAAGGGTTTATTGAAAAATATCAGTTGGTCACAGCTGGTCTGGGCTAGAATGTGCACAAGTTGAAACACTGGTGATAAAGGGATAAACAGGCACACAAAACTGCAATATTTGATCATACACTCTTATCTGTATCACTAGAAACTTTCTAAAGCCCTGAATCAACAGATTTAGAACTGCTGTGTTTATGGTTTCTTTTTAAAATAAGTTTAATTGACAATGGGTTTCACAGTTTAGCCACAATATGAGAAAGATACTTTTATCAGTGAACCAGTTGTCATCTTTTTGTGTAGTTGATTATTTCTTTGTCTTTGGAACAGGAATGCAAGCCCTTGCTTTAAATAATTTTTCCTTTTTTATTTTCTCTATACTTACTAACTTCTTTCATACTTTTCTTTAGCATTGATTCTTGTATGTTTCTTTTTTTTTTTCTCAGATTCTTGACCATTTATTTCACTTTTCACTGAATGTTTTATTGAGTTTTGCTTCCTTTTGAAGAGCTCTATAAGTAGTGTATGATTAAATCTCAAGAATCTACTGCAAGGTAAATAAAGGCAAGATATCACCATCTGATGGAGAAACCACAACAAAAATGAAGAAAGAAATACATGATTAGAGGAACATTCAGGTACAAAAATATCTAACTCTGCGTGATATGCACCAGATATCCCTTTCTTTTATGGGATTTAATTTAGATGCCTTGCTTAGTCACAAGCTCCTCTGTTGGGAGCCTGCCTTTTTCCAGTGACTACATAAATTCATACACAGGGAATCTCACATTTTTAAATTAAAGGCCTAGAATCAGATGACCTGAATATCTTTCCAGAGAGAGTAGTAGAAGTTTTTTAAGTTACTCAAATCAGTAGTTGAATACCTTTAAAATTCTAGCTTTGATATTCTTACGATTAAATAGGACACCTGAAGCCAATTATGAAATTGAATCCAGGTTGTCTTTGTTCAAAACTAGCACTGCAATAATTATTCTACTTCTCTATCCTACAAAATATGCAAATTTGAGCATTCCAATTCTGGCTTTCATTTTTGCTGTAGTGTCTAATTATGTAACGGGAAATATAAACAATAGTGACTTTTCAGAAAAAGTGCTTTTAGTCACAGAGTTACAGATGATGTTCATAGTTCCTTTGTACTAATGCCCTATCCATTGAAAAGATTTTAAAATTATCATAAGAAAATACCATTCAGTAAATAATGATACGTGCAGAGGTAGGAAAATCAAGCAAACCCATTTTTATTTCTTGTAATATTCATAAAAGTTTAGTTTGCTTTTCTTCTCAAATCTATTTTTGTACCTAAGTAAAGTGCCCTCCCCTCTAAAGCTATTAAATTCCTTACAGTCTTCTTTTTTTCATCCTGATGTGCCTTTTCATTGACATGTTGGAATTAGTTCAGAGATCACAACTGCCAAAGCCCTCTGATCACACAGAGCTGGCTCTCCCACTACTGTTGCTGTTCAGAGCATCCACAGCTACAGCTGCTCAAAATGAGATCAGCCAGTTTATTCTCTGGGCTCTTTTCAAGATTGCTCCTGCTGCTGCTCTGCTTCCACCTGCTCTGCCCTGAGCAAAGTGTTTCTATTGCACAAATACTCAACGATCAAAAGAGTTCCAGATGAGGTGCCCTGGCTCTTGCCTTCAGGTGGGCAATTCAGCACCCACTTGGCAGCATTGTGTGACTCTTAGGGCCTGAGTTTCCTCCCCATAGAGAGCTGGGCACAAGGGAAAATCTGTTCCATTACTGATTTATCGTTCTATATTTATCAAAAAGATACTGCTTAGTGTCCATTATACTTCTCCTTTTTCCTGTCTAACACAATTACTTTTACATGGACAGTAACTTAATATTAGCATAGTTTTAATTAATCATAATAAATGATTAATTGAAGTCTTAAGCCTGTCTTGAACTCAATTTGTATTTATTTATTGCTTTTTCTTACTGATGGTAATAAGTTGAAAAAAATTACATGTTTGCCAAATTTGATGATGAAAAAGCATATGAAACCTACTATCACTATTTAACAAGAGTTATTGAAGAATTTATTATCTGAAAATATACCCTTACTATAAAACCAGACATTACATAGAAAGTTTTATTGTAAATTTCTGGAGATTTTTTATGGTGTAATATATATTTCATACATTCAAGATACTTTTTATTATAAATTAATTTTTCTAAATTTCAACTTCTTATATAAATTTTAAAATAAACAAAGAGGAAAGCAGAATCTTCAGTTAAATTGTATCAAATATATTCCAACATGTAGGTATACTTAAAACATCTGTGTAGTACTTTACTAATGCTGCAGCTTCTTCTTGAGCAGTTACTCCTATCCCTGGATGCAGCCTATTATCATCCAATACTGAGCCCACAGCAGTTGTTAATTTATTTTATACTTGTTCTAGTTAATTTTTTTGTTTTGATATGAATTTAGTGTTGTGAGCTATGAACAATAGCAGGGGTCCAGTAGTGTTAATGTGCAATTTAGGAAAACCTCTCTAATTGAAAAGTCACAGGAACTTCAAATTCCTGTATCTGCTTTTCTACCTTCCTCTCTTTCAAATATTTATATTTATATGTCTTAGGTTTTGAAACCAAAAAGAAAAAAAAAAAAAAAAAAAAAAAAAAACAGAAGAAGAAGTTTATTCTATTCCATCTGTTGAAATCCAGTTGGGGAGCTGTTTCTTCTTTATCTGTTGTAACTCCAGAAGGGAGGGTGCAACTGCCTTTCTGATACCAAGCCAGCTGTTAAAACCAGGTGGGGGGCATAGTTTCTTATCTCTTTCCACCCTCCCGAGGGATATCCCCTTTGGCCCTTTAATGGGCCCTTAAAGCTCAACAATGACATGACACATTACATCACCCCATTGTGAGATGCTCTACCCAGAAAGGAGAAGCCAAACCATTTCCACCTAGATAAAAAGGAGCCACAAGTGTCATCAGATATCCAGTGTTCCCACAGGACTCCCAAAGGAAGACCAAATCCATCTCTGGACCCTTTTTCCCTACAGGACTATCTCTGCTTCCAACAGACCACATCTGCCCCTCCAGGAGGGCTTACTTTTGGAGACTGTTGCCAACACCCTGACCAACAGGGTGTCAGGTTCTGTTTCTGATTCTGTCAGGGTTTTCTAGGATTTCTTGTTTGTTTGTTTGCTAATTTTCTTGTACTACAACATTTTTATTTTTAATATCCCTAGAAAAGAACTGCTATACTTATTCCCAAAATCTTTGCCTGACAGCCTTTTAATTGCAAATTTATAATAATTCGGAAGGGGGGAGGGAGGGGCTTACATGCCAAGGGAGACTCCAACCTTCTCTGGCAGATACCTGTTCTATCTAAACCAAGACATTATATTAACAAATAATCTAGTTAATTCATAGGATTGGGTGGGATGCCATCCACTAGAACAGGATGCTCAAAGCCAAATCCAACCTGGCTTTGCACAGTACCAGGGATGGGGCACCTGGTACTGATGTGCAACCTGTTTCAGGGCCCCACTACCTTCTGAGTAAAGAATTTCTTCCTAAGATCTAATCTAAATCTCTTCAATCTCAGCTTGATTTAAATTCACATGTCAGTAACTATCTTCTGGTGTTTTGACTCATTCTCTCTAATTAAAAAAAATATAAAATTGAAGACTACATCAACTACAGACTGAATCAAGTAGAGACCCTTCAGTTGTTCCACAATCCAGTAACAGAATATTTCCATTCATGACATATGTCACAGCAATTTTCCTGTTTTTTTCCTGTTTTATCTTTTTTTGCTGGCTCCTATTACACTCTTTGAAGGTTCACCAAAGCTTAGAGGGAGTACTCCTCGTTTAACTCATTTGTGAGGACACGAGCAAAGATGATTGCCTTGTTAGATTAGTTCTTGATTTCTTTCTACATGCTTTACCTCAGAGAAATACCAAACCAGCTGGCATGCTTCTATGTTAGTCAGGGAGAAGCTTATTTGGCATAATTTATTTCAAAAAATAAAGAAATATCCTACATTTATTATTAGGATCAAGTTGTCAGAGTGAGACTATCTAAAAGATAGCCTTTGAGTACTCTTAAGTCTTCAAAAGAGCTGTTGTTTTAACAAGTTCATCTGAATAAAAGGGGAATAAAGTCAAAGATTTTAGGGATAAATTGAACAACTAACAAAAATATGTGTGACATATGATATTATACAAGTGATTGGAATTTTTCTGACTTTGTATCTCACCTTTTAAGAGAAAAAAAAGAAGCCCTGCAAAAAGAAAATTACAGATTCTTGTCTCTGATGTAGGTAAAGACTTCAGCAGTGCATTTGAATTTGCATGATGCTATATGGAATTTTGATTTCCATTAATCAGATTTTGAAATACACTTTTTGCTACACTCCATATATAAATAATGTCACAATTTGATTAGAAAATTTTACTTCATTTCTTTGGTGCAGTTCCTGCAAGAAAGTTAAGGCATTGTGAACTTACCAAAGTGAGAAACCTTTAGTAAAGCACCAGAATCCCAGAAGATAAGGCACATATCAAAACCCACTTCATATTCCAGAACTGTTCTGCTGGGTTTGTTGCTATCTGACAGGTTGTGTTGGTTATGGTGTTTTCTTTTGTGTGTGGTGACAAAGTAAGAGAAGAAAAGTTTGTGAAACTAGAGAATGAAAGCTGAAAATTGTTCAGGGGGTGAAATTCTCACCTTATAGATTGCCTGCTTACTAATATTTGCAGCTGTCAATTTCCACCAGCATCTGTTGAAGATTGTGTCACAAGGGGAACTGCTACACCCATAGTGTGGGCATCCAATGTTCCTATGCAGGAGTTTCTTCCACAAAACTGCATCTTCCTTTGATGAAATGCAGAGATGATTTAAATGCTCCATCACGTGTGGGGGAAGCAGCAAGTCTATTTCTTGCAACAAACATTAGAGGAAATTGAAGGGGACATAAGGACTGTGCTGGGAGATAATTTATTTTTAATGGAGAAGAGAATGGAAGAGAAAAACACTGAAGTGATAGAATAAAGGAAACTTTTTAGCAGTGAAATAGGGACACCTTCACTTTGACTCAAAAGGGCGTCCATAAGAATATAATTATGTAAATGTCAAGAAGGCTAGAAGTGGTTTTAATGTTGTACATTAAGATATATATTAATAATATGATGAAATTGGGAGCAGAAAAGCCTATACTAAATAGAATGAAAAACGTTCTGACAGGAAGATACATTAGGCTGTAGAATAGTTTTCCATAGGGAAGCCATCACTTAAGGGCTTTCTCTTTCATCAGTATGTTCCCCAATTCTATGAAGATTCATATTCAGCTCTTCATGTCCAAATGGAAAATTAAACAAGAGAGATAATTTCAGCAAGTCCCTCAGTCCCTCAGTAATTTTAAGGAAATTCAGTTACATCCTCTTATCAAAATATCCCTTGCCGGGGTTAAGAATAGACCCCACTATATATATATATATATATATATATATATATATATATATATATTAGAGTTATGTTTAAAAATAATTTATTTAATTACAAATTAAAGATATTTCTCTGAGTTTAGATGTCAGGGGTTTTTTGTGATAGGTCTGTCATATTTTGTCCTTCTTGTAAGATTTTTGGAGTATTGGCTGTATCTGAACTACAGAATGCACGCATACAAAATGTTTTAAGTTCTAAATACTGTCTAAAGTGACAGTTTCCTGGACTTTCAAAGTTCAGGATGCAAAGGAAAAGCTGTTTATTTCATTGAGGATGCACAGCTGCATTTTCAAGTTAAAAATATCAGTGATGTGAGAGAGGGAGAAGACAAACTGTGCCTGAAGTCTGAGATCAAGCCTGAGCTCTAGTCCTGGAGACAAGGTGTCTGTTTCTGTTATTATGATTAAAACACTGGCCTTTGAAGTAATGGGTTATATCCAGAGGTATGGGAACCTCAGGGGAAAAAAGTAAGCCTTTGTAAGAAATTTAAACTTTTGAACAACAACCCACCCTGGAGTTTTTGTTCTGTTTGTGGGATTTTCTTGTTGGTTTGGTTTTGTTTTGTTTTTCTCCAGCCTATCTTTTTCAAATGAATAATTTTTAACCATTGCTTCAATTTTATGAATTTAGCATGTGAGATGTTTTCTCTCTCTCTCTCTCTTTTTTTTTTTTTTTTTTTTTTTTTTTTTTTTTTTTTTTTTTTTTTGACTGTGGCCTAGGTTTGGGGCAAGACAACTTTTAAGATGTATTATGTTTTACACTGCAACTGTGAGAGAAAAGATTTTCTACTGCACTACCCTTGGTCTGGAAAATCGAGACTTCCTTTATTTTCTGTCATAAGTTATCTATATTGGATTAGGCATCTTGAGATATAAAAAGATTTTTCAGTAATATGCACAAGAATTGAAAGGTGAAAGACAGTAATTTGAGAAAGACCTTCTTAAACGCAAAGAGGAGTATAACGTAATACACCCTTTTGGATATTCATCCATTTTTATTCCATTTTCTTATGAAATCTTGAGTAATTTACTCAAACCTCTATGTGTATAATGATGTGTAATGACTATTTCAACCTACTTATGTGGTTATGTGTTACACAGCAACAAAAATATTTTTGAAAAATTTACCTATATTTTTCTTTTAGTTAGACAATTGCAAAATTGCGTGTTTTGACACAGAATTTGTGTTTCATGCTGTTAGTGAATTTTGAGGGTGGGTAACCACATACTTTTTCTACCCCAATAATGACATGGTTGGTGCCATGTATTTTATTGTATTGATGCCATGTATTCTAATTGTTTTCTGTTCAGTTTGTCGTGAAAATATATAGGTCTCGCCTTCTAGATTGTTTTAAATGCATTTGGTTTTCTGCTGAAATGACACTTCTAGATAAATGATTGTGGTTATTAGTGTCTAAACTATTGATTAAACAGCAAAACAAATTCTCATATTAAAACATTGTGTGTGTGTGTGTAATATTTATGTCCCTTTTAATTGCCTGTTTAACTTATTTTGTTTTGGTAATCCAGAAGGTGCTCTACCCATTCCTGTGTGTCCGTATACAGCCTTAACTGCATACTATATAGTAGACTTTAATGAACTGATAAATATTAAGTCAAATAAATGAGTTTAAATTCTCTGAGTAACAGAATTGTATTTAACTATAGGCATTGTGAAAGTTTCAGCTGAACTTAGTCTCATCAATAAGTCTGCAATCCTTTGCTAAGAAGCTTTGCCTCTGAAACTCTAGTTGTGAAAGTTTTAGCTGAACTTAGTCTCATCAATAAGTCTGCAATCCTTTGCTAAGAAGCTTTGTCTCTGAAACTCTCTTGGGGTTTACTAAATGAATTTAAAGCAATACAGATACCTTCCAAATCCCATAACAGAACTCAGAAGTAAGCCAAATAAGATGGAAAAGAATCTACAAGTAGGCAAAGGCAATTCTTGTTGAATTAATGAAAACTGAAAATACTTGAATTCTCTGTTTGCTTTTATCCTGGTTTGATAAAAATCTCTGAACAAGTAACTTAGCAAAGACAACAGAAAGTGGGTTGGCCAGCTGTAAGATGTTGGCTGGCTACAATATATTTAGCAATAGATTTACTAGGTTAAAAAAATCCCAAAAGGTAGCTAACTGTGGAATGAAGTGCTCTTACCTGGAAGCAAACAGTATGGTCCAAGAAACCCCAAATATAACAAAAAAACTCAGTTTAATATAATAAAAAACCCAAATATAATAAAAAACCTCAGTTTAAGGTGTATATATGTCTCTGATTCTTGTACTGAAAACTAGTTTACCACTTTCCTTATTGCAACTGCATATAACTTATTAAAGAAAAATGTGAACTAAGCTTCAAAAATTCAGTTCTCTGAAATGTAGCGTTGGGATTCAGAATCTAAAGCCATATTTAACATTCTATAAAAGCATTATGAAAATGTTTCCTTGTTGAGTTCTGGACAACCAAATACCCTCAAAAATACTGAGGATGTCCAACTATATCTTAATTTAAAATGTTTTTTTTAAGAAAATTAGTACTGTTGCCAACCCTGGTCTAAGTTTCCATATTTATGTAGTTATTTAAAGAGTTTTGACCTTCACAGATAGATTATTAGTAATTTCTCTTTTTATTTCTCTTTTAAATGAAAATGTATGACTGTTTAATTTCCAAAGTGTCTAGAATCCCCGTATTTTTTTCTTAATTAATCTGTTTTGTACCTTTACATTTTAAATGGATGCCCATGTAAAATACTTTGTTTCCTACATTCAAGTATTTCCAATCCCCTGAAAACTCATATTTTTGGCATTGATCCTGCCCAGAATTTTTCAATGGTGTACTATTGTACCAGGTACTTGACTCCTATCTTTTTGTTGGGTTTTGTTTTGGTTGTTTTTGAAGGGAGGTTCCTCAAGGTCGAGGCCCAGGGTCCTGCTACAAGGTTATTGTGCATTTACATTTGAACTCATCTGGAGACCAAAATAGTTATAGTTTAAAAAGATTTCATCAGCACTTTTTGCAGATAACATTGTATGTCTCTTTCAACTAGACAGTCTTCAAGGCAAAAAACAAGCAAAATCCTAACCAAGGAATTAATTTATACATATTTTCTATAATGATAGTGAACAAAAATATTGTGTAACATAAACACAGGTTGACTTTACTATAAATTAACAGTACTCTGAAAGATAGGAAGAGGCTGATAGGAAGAGCTGACAAGTATGAAAGAAGAGCTGGAGAGATGTAATTTCCTAGCAAATAATTATCCCCAAGCTGTGTAAACATGCTTAAACAAATACTTTACAAAAACCAAACCAAGAAACGAAATAGCAGGTTTACCATTTCAGCGCAGGTGCCAATAACTGAAGTCCATATGTTTACACAGGCCAGCCTCACAGAAAGATAACTCTGTTTGGCCTTGCTCTTGTCAGCACCACTGCAGTCAACATATATTTTTATTTGCTTTTACACTTTATGAACAGAAATATATCAAAAGAATACATAAAATTAGGATTTAGACTTGCTTATAACCCCACTGTATAGTAATATCTTGTTGGGGGTTAGGTTTTTTCCTTTTTCACTCTAAAGAATTTTTTTCCCCTTAAGTTACCAAGGAGACCAAGTGTTGGATACTTAAGAGTACTTAACTGAAACAAAGATGTGGCTGGCTGAAACCTGGTTGGGGAGATTTTCTCTCTCTCTGTTTTTTTGTTGGTTTTTTGTTGGTGTTTTTTTTTTTTTTTTTTTTTTTTTAGTCTGTGTAGGGAGAGGTTAACTGCCTTCTCTGATAAGAAGCCAGATCTTAAAAACCGGGTGGGTCAGTGTTGATTATCTCTGTTCATTGTTCCCCTACCTCCACGGAAATATCTTCTGTTAATGGACCATTAAAGCTCACCAATGACATGACACATTACATCATACTACTGTAAAATGCTCTATCCAGGGAGAAGGAGCCAAACCATCTTCGCCTAGATAAAAGGAGACACAAGTATCACCAGTAATCCAGTTTTCCACTGGATTCCTGAAGGAAGACCAGACCCATCTCACCATTACTGGACACTTTTTCTATGAAACTACACCATCTCTACACCATCTCTACTCCAACAGGATCACATCTGCCACTCCAGGAGAGCTTATTTTCGTCAGCTTCCAACATCCTGACCAACTGGGCTTCAGGTTGTATTTCTGACTCTGTCAGGGTTTTCTAGGATTTCTTGTTTGTTTGTTTGCTTGCTTACTCTTCTGTACTATAACATTTGCGGTTTTTTTCATATCCCTAGTAAAGAACTGCTATACCTATTCCCAAAATCTTTGCCTGACAGCCTTTTAATTGCAAATTTATAATAATTTGGAAAGAGGGGAGGGGCTTACATGCCAAGAGAGACTCCAGCCTTCTCTGGCAGATACCTGTTCTATCTAAACCAAGACATATCTCTTTTTCGGGAAGCTAGCTCTGATTTTGTGATTCTGAGCAGGAAAAATATTCACTCTGGTCCATTGCTTACAGTATTGGTTATACAACAATACATATGGAAGACATTCGTATTTTAATTCTTTGTACAAAGTTTGCTTTTTTCATAGAATTAATGTTATAACATATGTTATAAACTGCTGCTTAAAATAACAAAAAAATATACTAGGGGATGGTTTTCAGACTGAACCCCTGCACTGAACGGTGCTTAAGTATTGCAAAAAGTTAAAGAGTTGTAGTAACTTTGTCTAGAGGAGACAATTAACCTAAAATTGGCTAGATCTAGGATCAGTTGTAGAAATTCAGTCCTGAATTACATTCCATTACAGGAGATACACATGTTGTTTAATGACCGTATTTGAGATTTTTCAACAGATAATAACACTTTTTTATTGGGAGGAAGTTCCTAACATGCCTGATGGTAACTGCTCACCAGTTGCTGCCTATTGGAGAAATATGTAACTAAAGAGATCTCACAAGAGGTATCTATCTCTCTCTTGTTATGTTTGATGTACCTCAAAAAAGCCCAATACTCTTTTTATGAGTGCGTGTGAGAAAAAAGCTTTTTTTTTTTTCAATTTTTTTTTCTATTATATCAAATATCCAAGCTAGAAATATACTATACAGGAGTGAATCATATTTATGTTTATTTTCAGGTTATTTGTTTGTTTCTTTCTTTCACATTTCCTGGCCCAAGCTTTAGATGATATTTTTTGTCCAGTATACAATGATTTCTGCTAAGACAAAAAGAATTGAGTACAGAAAGTAGGAGAAATTTTGAGTTTCAACTCTCTGCATGTTTGGGAGGTGCTATAGACATAATTGGGGCACAAATCATCAAACTCTGTTCTGTTGCCTAGCGCTGTGTTCTGTTGCTTAGCACTGCAGCTGCCTTCTTATTTCTATCTCAGTGAAATACTGACTCTCATCTTGCTGTTATGCTATAGATAGTTCCAAAATCCTTGTGAAATCCAGCATTCTTCAGTTTAATTAGTCTCTGATAATAGACTAAGTTGACTTGCCTTGGTTGTCACCTAGAGGCTCTTGTTTTTTGTGATTGTATGCCCATGAGAGCCTGGGGTATAATTATTAAATCACCTCAGTCTCACCTGTGATGATTGCTGGTGCCAAATTTCCCAGCTCCTAAATTCTTGTTTGCTTTGGCAACACTTTTTGTCCCTTTCTTTTTTCCAGGACAGTGATTTCAGTTTTCTTTTTTCTCTACCCTCAGTTAAACCAAACCATCAGGAGAATGAAACCTGCATTGAAAGTAAAATTATAAGCATCTATCAGATACAATCAAAGCAATGTATGGACATATTCTCATCACATCGCTTTATATTAAAAAAAAAAAAAAAAAAAAAAAAAAAAAAAAAAAAAAAAAAAAAAAAAATTCTTATGTGTTTGGTCCTAAAGATGATTAGTCTGGTCATGTAATTTAGCTGATGTGTTGAAACAGTCAGTTAAAGAAAAAACATATCTTTAAGTAGTCCTGGTTGTGATGCATTGGGAAGAACATGTGGGGTATGGTCTTTTAGACAAGTACATATAAAAGTTACTGCTAGAGGGCAAGATAATAAATCCTCTCTCCCTGAAGCTTACAGAGTGTGACTCCCTTAGGTCAATCTCTTGTCAGCATGGGTATCACACCTCAGTAGAGGAAACTTTTCAAGTGTATGGATTGTAATTCATTCAACATAAATTTGAAACAGTATTTTTTCAGGTAAATAATTTAGTCATCTACAACATAAATTATACATATATTTTAGCAAGAAAACAGAAAGATTTATCCCAACACTTTGCAAATTGTTAAATAACACAATTACAGTTGTCATTAATGACATAGCTTAGTAAATTAAAAAAAAAATAGTAAATTTAAAAAAATAATCTTTTTACTCAATATGAAGCATCATTTGATTTTAGACACATTTTGAGGTGGAGTCATTTAGATAACTATAGTGCTTCCTGATCATCTGACTGAAAGGTATTCCACTCAGATGCTGAGATGCTGGAAAAATTGCCCACCTTTAATGGAAGACATGTCTGAAAAGGATTGACATCAAGAGTTAAATATTTGAGTGTAAATCTTACAGGCTGCTTAGTTTCCAGTGTTTTAGAAGATACAAACACTTTCACACATGTCTCTGCACACATACACATTGCAGACTTATCTCTATAAAAATGTATGAGTTAGAGTTCAATGATTTTTCTAATGTATGCAAAGAACGATGTCCACATTAAAAAAAGAAAACAAAACATAGCAAATGATTTTCACAAGTACAAATATATGCAATTTACTCAAGTCAGAGGAAGTGCAATAAACTTTAACCCACCCAGACAGACTATCAAGTTAACAATTCTTGATGTTTTCCAGGTAGAAAGGTTAGGATCTCTTGGCTGAGGTTTTTTTTACTTGTATCTAAGAGGAAGAAGATGATGTCATGACACAGATAAGTAGTTTGTTTGTTCATTTGGTTTTCTCTTTAAAAAGCATTCCTCAAGAATATTTTGTTCCTTCTATCTTCATGGTGGCACAGTATTTCAAATTGTATCCTTACTTTTGTATCCTTAGTTATCCTTACTTTCTGGGTTTAATTTCGTTCTGTTATCTGATTGGTGGGCTTGGGGGTTTCTTCCTCAATCAAGGAAGTTTTAGTAAAACTCTTTATACAAATCCTTTTTTGTATGAATCACATCAGGCTAAATTTGGACCCAACTGAAATTAATACACTTAAACGTTCCTAATTTTAATACAGAATAAAAGTTCAGGGTAAGAGAAATATTTTATTTCCCTCCATGATTTGGGATCTAGTGAGCCACATACTGTTTAGATGACACAGTGTTTTACTAACTAGGTAGAGGAATTGGCAGATAAGACATGATACTAAAGAGAAATTCTTACTCTGACTGAAATATTTGGCAGATGGGGTAGAAAAAAACAGCTAGGACAACTTCTAATTGCTACTTGCAATTTGTTTTGGTAATTCTTCTATGGATGCTCATAGTTTTACCAAATACTGAATATGGATTCTGCTGAGGTCTAGTAGTTCATTAGAAATTTTTGGCTTTCATCAATGTGTGTTACAGTAGTAAAATAAAACCAGTATAAAATTATTTGCTATAAGAAAGTATATTTTTGAAAGAAATATGAAATACTGCTGATTGTTAGTCCAATGCCCATTGGTTTTGTAAGATAAATTTAAGATTGTACCATGTACTTTCATAGACAACTATGTAAGGAAAGAATTTTATGTCTCCGGTAAAGAACACCTTCCAGTGCCCATTTTGACAGGCAAGATATTCTAAAATAAATTGATAAAGTACTTGAATCATTCAGATCATTCTCAACTAAATTTAAAGTTCAAGTGATTAATCAATAATGTAGTAATAGAATTTTAGATGTAAGTTAGACTGATATGGATTTTGTAACATTAATGTCATTTTGTGTTAGAGTGAACATTCACCTTAACCTGTGCATTAAAGCATTTTTCTTTTTAATACATGTATATCCCAGTCAGTCTTGTTACTTATGGAATCTTATCCATGGGAAGACAAATACTCTAAAGCAATGAATGATTTGTGAGGGTTAGTTAATCTCTACAGCATGATTTATAATTCCATCTTGAGTAGTCAGATACAATATCCCTAGGTCCTGAGCAAGGAACAAATGCAGTGATATTTCACTGTTAGCTCTCTTCATTTCTGGAGTTGGTACTGAGTCTTCTTACAGCCTCATTTACATTTTCCTTTATATGAAATAAAGTACAAAGCAGTGGAACTCTTACAGTGGAATAGATTTTCAACAACAAAAACAAGGTCACTTAACAATACTTGCTGAATGGTTTACACTCTCATTACACAATTAGTTTGCAAGTCATATAGGTTTTTTTGCAACTAGAAAATTTTGCTATTATTCTGAAATTGAATTAGGCAAGACTAAAGAGTAGTTGGTTACTTGCCTCTTTCAGAGGAGGTCCCTGTGGTGAGTTGACCTGGGCTGACCAGACTCCCACTCAGCTGGTTTCCTTAACACAACAGGGAGACTCAATGCATTGAAGTACAGACAGAGACATCCCTTACCAGTTACTGTCATGGGCAAAACACATTCAATCTGGGAAAAAGAATTTAATTTACTAGCAATTAAAATAGAGTGTAACAATGAGACTGCTGTAGTCAAATGCTCTCCCCAGATTCTGTTACACTGGATTTCTGATTTAGCAGAGTGACACAATATATACTGAAAACACAACACTTGTAAATTGCACTTGTCAAAATACAGTGATAGTAATACACAGTTCAAACACAATAGTAATGTCCTTCCCATTGCCAGTCTTTGTGATACACTCTCCCAACACTGGGTGTCCCCACACGCCAAGAGGGAATACGTGGGCTGAAACCAGCCCAAGTCTGTTGCTTTCTTCAAAATTATTTTGCTGATTTGTCTGTGTTTCATGCTTTGTATTGTCTGAAGCAATGTTCAATCTCCCTGTACTGGTCCAGTTAGCTGAGAGAGGCACTGCCATCCCTGGCTAATCCATGGAACTGTGGAGAGCTGTTATCTAACAGAGACACAGGCTGGTCTCTGTTCCCACTGTGCTGAGCTAGAGTCAGCTTCTTTGCCTCATTCTCTGAGCTTCCTGGGCACATCATCCTTCCTCTGCCATGTCTGAGGGGCTCAGCTGTGCTCTCCACCGAGGCCAGTGGAGCCAGCCGGGATCATCTGTGTCTGGTGTGGACAGACATACTCACCCCACATAGGAGCTGAATGACAATGTTAAATGTTCATTTTCCTCAGTTACATCATGCACGACGGAATAGCATGACTAGATAATTACTTTGATAGGGAAGATGTGTGCTAATGTCTTTGATAGTGTACAGGGTTAAAATTAAAATGATTTCTGCAGCTGCAAAACTGGGGAATAGAACCTCAGCTTCAGGGCAACCAGTATGTTGCTTTCATGCTATTGTTTTAACCAAACCAAGTGTAACTTTGCCTGGGTAATCAGGGGGGGAGGGAGGATTAAGACGATTTGTACTTAAGCCTATGTATCTTAGAAATAAAGCTATTCTCTACTAGGTTGGGTGAAACTGTACCTAATCATCATATGATAGATGATATAATTGTAACGATTGTTGGTAGCTGAATGTGATTATTACCTTAAACCAGAATCATAAGAATCACAAGGGAAGATATTTATCAAAATTCATGCTTGGGTGTATACAATAAAACAATGGGAGGCTTAATGATTAACATAGAGTTGTACAACGAAAGGGTATAATACTGTATACTTTTTGAGCCTTCATTGGAATTGGATTTGGGTCTGTACCCCAACTCCCAGAGCTCTTCAATAAAGCACCACATATAATCATTCAGTGATTATGTGTCTCTTACGCTAACATCTTTACAAACCATTCTGTGGGTGAAAGGATAGATTTTGACATCTTTGAAATGGGTCTTAATATCTCTACTAACTTCAAGCAGCAGGTTTGTTGCAGAGCCCAGACAGCTTGCCCCCTGAAACAAACAAGTGAGTCTGCACAAGTCTGAACATCTGAACTTTGGAGTAAAATAGTAGGTTTAAAGAGGGATATGTGGTAGGTGGTTTGGGAAGGGTGTACGCAGTTATTACCTCAGCCAATGGGGGAAGGAAGAGGGTAACATGCAGCCAGGAGTTTAGGATAAAAAGAAGCTGTGCCTTCCAAAACCTCAGCGGAGAAAACCACGTGGGCCTGTGCCACGGTGGACTCTCTCCCTTTGTTTGAATAAAGTTGCAGGACTCCTCTGTCTCCATTAGGGACACTGGCTTTTCATTGGGTGATTTTCCATACACTCTCTTCACTTTAACCTTATTACTATAGGTTATTTGCAGTTACAGAGTCTGCAAATTGTATCTGGTTTCCTTCAGACAACTGTTTGTTTAAATGTGTCATTCACTGGGTTGCACCTTACTCTGCACGTTCACATTCCCAACTTGTGCAAGGGACTTGGTATTTTTAAACCACATTGTGCAGGTGCAGGGATCTGCGTGAAGGATACCAAAAGAAACTTCTCCTTGAGGAAGTACTCACTCAACTATCTGGCAGAAGCTGATTTGACAATTATCTGAATATGACTTGTTGATCTGTGTTTTACTTCTTGTGCCTAATGCTCTTATCCATTTATTTTCTTCTTAAGCAGTCAGTCTGTCTATACCATAACTGAGATGCTGCCAAATAGAGAACATTGTTTGTCTAATATAACTTCATACTGAAATAGAAATGCTGAATTTAAACTGTATTCATAATTAACACAAAGTATACTTAAAAGTCTTAAGGGAGAATAGCTCCTTTTCAGTGTGCTCAACACTTTCTCTAGCCAAGGCAAGAGGTGGGCAGAGTACTTCTGAGCATAGTATCAGCCAACTGTGACTTCTCATGGTTTTAAACAGCTACATCGCTGCAGAAGGGTGAAATGGCTTTCAGCTGTCTCTCATACAGCTACATATGGCAACTTTGTTCAGGCAGAGAGGCTGGGTGTGTCCTCAATCAAGGCTGCTCATGAGCGGAAGAACAAGGTCGCGTGAACTTGGTTCTGTCACTGTGCTAAATGTGGTTAAAGCCATCACAGATCTGTCAAGGAATGCATATACTGAATTATGCAAATTCTAATGTATAATGTATTCTTCTGTGAATCCAATGCTCTTTGGATCAGCTACGACCTTCCTATTAAATGCGCATATGTACTAAAAGAGACACAATGTAGTGCCCCCAAACACTGCTGTGCTTTACAGGACAAGTTTAATTCAAGTCAGTATTTGTTCAAGCACCACTTTCCATTGCTTGGCAAGTACATTATGTTATGCAATTCATGTTATGAGAGATTTATTTTTAGGTATCTTGTGTTAGATAATGCAATTTCTGTTTATGGTCTCATTTGATTCTGGATGTGCAAAAGTTGCATTAATTTTAGGGAGAGAGGTATCAGGCATGGTGTGATGTATTTGTACTTCTACTTGAGACAGAAACAAGATCTGGGAAGTTTCTGTACCAACCGTACCAGTGCATGCTTTTTGCCTTCCACAGCCATCATTTTGTCCAGGCATCTATGGAAATTAAATGTCAAAACATATATTTAGTGTTAGGTATTTAAAACTATTCTCATATTCTTTCATTTTTCTGATATGTCATGTTTATAGAGTTGTATGGATTTTATGTTCTACTGTGTTATTGAATGTTCACAGGGTAATGAGTCAATGCATGTAGGTGAAAAGCTTGTCTAAGTAGCTTTCATTAGTTTACAAATATCAATTTATCTCTTTGTATGGATGACTTATATTGCAGTTGTAGAAAACAGATTCTTTTACATAATCCATTAAATAGTGAAATAAAGAGATATCGAAGTATATGATTTGTTGTTGTGATTATTATTTTCTGTATTATTGTTGTTCTTGGGGTTCATATTTTCCAGTTGGATGTGGAATATTAAGGTTGTAGTATATTGCAAAATTTATCATTTAACAACTTCATTTTCTGAGGCTTCTCAATATTGTCAATACCTTTAACGAAAGACAAAACAAAGAAAAAAGTAAAACCCTCTCAGACTTGCATAATTGTGATACCTCACATGAGTGAAGGGTATGCTGTTGTCATCTACAAAGTATTGATGAGACATGAACATATAAACCATTTTTTTTTTCCTTCATTTTCATTTTGTTTTAAATTCACTGGAAAAATAAGGTACTTTACATAAATAGGGAAATTTTGGTTGGATGTTAGGAAAAGTTATTTTACAGAAAGAGTTATAAAGTACTGGAATGGGCTGCCCAGGGAGGTGGTGGAGTCACCATCCCTGGATGTGTTTAATAAAAGGTTGGATGTGGAACTTGTTGCCATGGTTTAGTTGAGGTTTTAGGGCGTAGGTTGGACTCAATGATCTCTTCCAACCTAGTGATTCTTTGTGTGATTCTCTGTATGTGTGTGTGTGTGATGTGGTCCTCTAAATTTAAAAGTCACAGGGAATGGTTTACTTTGAAAGATTAACTTATATTAGTATAACATATATATGATAAGTAGATTGCTTTGGGGGCTTGTTTTTAATAGTTTTGTTTGTTTGTTTGTTTTGTTTGTTTGTTTGTTTTGTTTTGTTTTTTTAATGAAGATTCCTTTGGCCTCATGTTAACAAATAACTGAAATAAACTAGTATATGACAAGAGTAAGTTTCATCAGTAAAAAGAACTGCTATTAGTATCTGCCTCACAGTAGTCAAATTAATTGCCTCAGCCTAAGCCTGATCCTTGTACAGAGCAGTGTAATCAGAATTATTTTGATAGCCTGAGCTTCCACTATGAATCATTGCCTAAGTGAAATTCTAGTCACTAATCACTGAACCATTCACTGTGCAGGTTGCATATGGCTTTGTTAGCAATTACATTTATTTTAAATTGAGAGAATTACTTGGAAACACTGTTCACTGAAGATTCAAACAGACCAGAGCAATTAAGCATTAGTTGCCAAAGGCCTTGTTACAAATATTGAATAGTATTTTCACTATAAATTTTCATGCACCTGATCCAGATCACTGGAGATTCCTGACTGATTTCTAATAAACATTCACAATTTCTCACTAGTATCAAGTAGGAGTGTTTAGCAATTAAAAAACAAAAATTAAACAAAACAAAACAAAACAAAACAAAAAAACAAAAAAAAAAAAAAAAAAAAAACAAAAAAAAAAAAAAAAAAAAAAACACAAAAAAAAAAAAAAAAAAAGGAAGAAAAGTCTAAGTTCAGAAAGCTGATCAAGGGTGTTCATGCTCAGGAGTGGTTTCTTCCAGGCACTCCAGTAGTAGAAACTCTATGAGATCTCATCCTATTTCCATCTGATGGAGTCCCTAAGCAAGGTCAAGTTGCTGCTAGTGTCTGTGATTATTGACTGTGACTCTCTCAGTATAAGTACAAAACAACTGTAGTTACTCTAAGTTATTGCTTCTCCAAATTTACTAAATCAGTCCTAAAATATTTATAACAAAAATAAATGTTGTACCCCCATTGAAACAGCTTCTTTTCAAAACCATGAAAGAAAAAGAAAGCAGGGTGAACTTATTAGAGGGGAAACGAGATAACAATAGAATATTTAAGCAATTAGTTTTATCAATAACAGCCAATATAGCTTCCACAGTAACCATTGTCAAACTCACAGTTTAAATATTTCAGTCCAAAAATTATTCATTTGCAGCCTATGTGCACTGGTTTAGACTGGAGTAGAGATAATTTTCTTGACAGTGGCTGATAGGAGGCTGTGTCTTGGATTTGTGCTGATTACAGATTTGATAACATAGACATATTTTTGTTATCCTGAGCAGAGCTTGCACAGAGCTTTTCACACTGCCACTCTGGTGCAGATGTTGGGAGGAGACTCAGCCAGAACAGGTTACCCAAACTGACCAAAGGGATATTCCACACTGTATGACATCATGGGCAGTGAGTAATGTGGGGGAAGAAGGAGGAAAGGGTGAGAGATTTCATTGGTTATTGTTTGTCTTCTCAAGTC
The DNA here is from genome assembly GCA_014839755.1 of Sylvia borin. Taxonomy (NCBI): domain Eukaryota; kingdom Metazoa; phylum Chordata; class Aves; order Passeriformes; family Sylviidae; genus Sylvia; species Sylvia borin. The sequence goes on from CM025957.1 coordinate 81,151,190, forward strand.
ACTGTTACCTGTGAGGGACCCTGCTCTTCTTGGGATGGCTGAACACCTGCCTGCCCATGGCAAGTGGTAAATGAAAGCCTTGTTTTGCTTTGCTTGCTTATGCAGATTTTGCTTTCCCTGTTAAATTGTCTTTGTCTTAACTCGTGTTCTCTACCTTTTAGTCTTTCAAAACTCTCCCTGATCCCACTGGTGGAGTGAGTGAGTGACTGTGTGGGGCTTGGCTGCTGGCTCAGGGTAAACCACAACACATCAGGAGGCACATAGGGCTTCCAGTAATTCTCTAAGTAGAACAGAGCCACAGACTAAAGATGTGAGGTGTCATCTTTGACTAGAAAGGATTAGGAACTAGCACTATTGTATTTGTAGAATATACCAGATTCATTGTAGCAAATGTTAACTACTAATTTCAATTCTAACGAATATTGAAGCAGTTTAAGTTATATTTAACAGTTTCACTGTAATTATAGAGTAGAAAATATGGCTATAATTGCATTTTATAAATGTAATTAGCTATAAATCCTGAAATATAAATATATGAAGCCAGCACATTGCTTTTATTTCTAGCTACAGGATGAAGAAAAGCTTGATATTATTTCCAGGGGAAATAATATAAAGTAGAAAGCCATCTATTTAGAATTTCATGGCCAAAAATACATTAGTAATGCATTCAATAGAATTCAGGGAGATTATAAATTCAGTAATTGAAACACAAATTATGCATGCTTATTATTTATGAAATTTTAAATATTGCTTAAATACATCAGAAAATGTAAATGGCATTTAAAACAATTAATTATTCAGAATGGCAAAAATGGAAAAGCTAGCAAAGCACTTTACCATCCCTGAAGTGAAACTAAATAAGTGGAGAAGACTAATTTCTTATGCTGTTTAGGCTTAATGTAGCAGCCTAAGTTCTCTGGGTGAAAAAGTAGATCTAATTCTGAAGTGTGCAAAGCACACCATAATGTCTCTACTTGTTTATGATAAAGAATTCTTAAAATGTATTTGAATTGGATCACCTAGGCATTTTTCCCTTTTATCTCCTCCTAGAAGAAGAGACATTGTTTTAACAAATAGTGTTATAAAACTGGGAAGGGGAAAGATGGCAGGGGAGAGTTTTGAAAGGAAATATCACTGGCTTTGAATCAAATTTATCATCATCTCTTTTCCTCTTCCCCTTCTTCCACTCCTGAAATACAGATACTAAAGAGGATGTGAAATTAGAGGAACACTTGACACCTTTTGATAACACTACCTTTAAATAACTGTTAATACCAACATAGTAAAGAGGGAGATTCAGGGTCAATATATTATCATCTCTAGGAATATACCAACGTTGTTGTTATTTAAAGTGATTTTCTTAAGATTTTAGAACTAATAGTCCTAAATAGCTTTAGAGTTCTTTTGCCTTGAATCTATATTATTGTAATTTTTATATTTTATTTTCCTCAGGGCATGTAAAATATCTATAGAGTTCAAGAAAGTCAGAGAAATGATCTTAGTAAGTCATCAGAGGATTTAATGTAATATCTCATAGACAGTGACATGAGGATAGTCCAAGAGTTAATCAGATTTATAAATGGGGAAATTAGGAGGATAATGAACTGATAAATCAGTAATAAACCTATTCTAAAGAGTAAGACATTTTTGGCTCTCTTCATTAAGATTTGTATCTCCTAAAGGAAAAGAGATTCCTTAATGCTAAGCCTTCTAGAAGTCACTGTGACCTATTTCTGAGAATAAAATTAAAAAGATAAACTTTCCTTTAAATTCCTAGGTAGGACAGAGAAGTCACAAAGGGAATGTAAACTTATTTTCTGCAGCTCTCATGTTGTTTTAAAAAAGGGTAAATGGACTAGGACTTCCATTGATTCAAATACCAAATTCCACTATAATGGATGTTCTTGAAGTTTCTGTGATCCAGTAAAAGATTAATTCTAAAGAAAAAAATTAATCCTGTAGATGGATACATCTCATTGTCAACATGTTTAGTAACATGAGCTCATTGCCTAATTTTTCTGTGCTCAAAATATATATCAGTATTTGATCCTATTACTTCCCTCATAGAAATTCTCAAAGATGTATTGAAACATAATTAAAAAGAATAAGCAAAATTTTGGAAGTTTTCTGTATGGGGAGAATGTACTTTGTCATCATATAATTTACAATATGGTTTGGATACCTCTGCAGGAAGTGATTAATTCCTGAAGAATTATGTAGGAAGGATTTAATTGAAAATATTAGCCTTCATATTTGCAAGTCTAACTAACTTCCTCACTCCAAACTATTCATAATATATGCGTGATAATCAGTTTTATTTGTTGAGTAGCTCTGCCAATAATATTGGAACTGTGGATGTAATGATCAGGAAATCATCTGCAGTGCTTCTTCCTTATCTTCCTGTAATCACCTACTGATCTAAGTACTGAAGATACAGGTAATTTTAAGCTGACTAGGAAAAAAGTATAGGCATTTATCTCAGACAATTTTTGTTTCAAGGAGAAAAAACCTAGGTGTCATATTTCCATTGAGTTTAGAAACAAGTTTCTCGTCTGTATTCAAAACAAAAAATGAAATTAGAATTAACAAGACAACACAGCATATAATGAATTAAAATTCATTATTAATTTTTAATAGATGAGTTAAATAATTTTTCAGGCTGACATTCAGAGCAGTTAGGGACCTGAGCTTTAGCCTGATGATTGAAACCAGTATCAGCAACATGTAAGTAGGATTGTATATCAAAATCCAAATAGAAAATTATTGTAATACAGAAACCACATAGTTTTCTAAAATAATAGTGTATAATAAGTACATTTTTATGGTGAAATAAAAAAAACCCAAAACATAAATCTTCTTAATGTAAAAGAGATATTTTGCAGCTAAATCCAACAGAGAGGAAAAGGAGCTGTGTAAGAGCCTTTCCTGTCACACACCTAGTCTTACTCTTCAAACTGTACCTGTGCCATGCAGAATTGATGACCTGTGTGATGAAAAAGAAAGCTCCTTCTGATGAGCCAGCTTACAGAGTTTCAAGTCTACACAATTACCTGAGAAAATTATATAAATTTTGCATGACTTTATATCCAGGAAGTCAATATTATTGGTGTTGGAAGAGTAGCAGAAGGATTAATTCAGTGTCAATACTGAAAGGTGAGAGGTCCCTGGTAAAAATCTTGAGACATCAAACCACATCATTATTTCCATGGGAATACATTATAATAGTCCATATCTGCCTGTTTTTTCACGCAGTCTGCAATATAAGAGTTTTCTCATTCTTATTCCATGTGATATCTGAGGCAAATATGTTTGTTTCACTTTTTCCTAGTTAAGAAGTTAAAAAAAAAACTCTCTATCTAACTTTTAGGGAAATTTGGTTGCAAACCTATTAGAAAGACCCCAGTCTTTTATGCTGTGAAACATATACACAGAGATTCAGGAAGCTGAGGGAAGGACTTGTTATATTTTTCCCTTGCCAGGAGCACATGGATATGGCTGTGTATTCTCAGCCAGTCTCAACTACTCTCATTTTCTTTCATTTCCAAAAGCAACATTCAGCCCAGAAACTAACAGAAGACCTTGCAGTTTGTGCATGGATACCTGTCAGAATGGCATAGCACAGTGTAACCAACATATGACACTTGAGATTTTCTATCCTTCTGCAGAGAGCACACGAGCTGTATGCGAAAATATTCGGACACAGGGGAAATAGAAAAATTGAGGTGGAATTTATTTGAGAAAAGAGACAGAAGAACAGCATTGGTGAAAGCATGTGGGATCTTATCAGTAAGATTTTATTATGTAGTGCAGTTGTACTGACCACCTACAGTGGTAATTCCGGTTATTATGTCTATACAGGGTTCTCTCTATTGTCACTAGGAGTGAATAATTTGGCATCTTCAGGAGTAAAAATATGTGGTAACAAAGGCTTGTCCTCAGCTGCAGGTGACATTGTGAATGTCAAAAGCTGTGGGTCACATTTCCTCAGCTAATAAAGGGATGAGATTCATCTTCTTAATAGCACTGTTGATGTTTACTTGGTTGATTAAATAAAGCTTCTACATAGTCTCAAAGAGAAGCTGTTCCTGAAATGAATACAGTTAGAGTTATAGATGCAGGGGAAGCACAGAGGTTTGGGAACTCAAATTACTTCTGAGCAGTACTAGACCTCAGTTTTGGTATTGCTCACATTTTTTTGTGTTATTACACATGTTCTTCAAGACTAAGATAAAATTTGTGACCCTAGTTCTAACTAAAGTCATTCACTGCTGAAATGTGTGAACATCAACACATCACTCATTCCCTGGAGTTTGAGCCACATAAGAAGATTTTGAAAGGAACTTTTCACTTTGGGGTTCTTGCAAAATTAAATCCACGATTGAATCCATGAACTGTTAAATCTATGTGTTTCTTTCAAATTAGAGTCTCTGGCAAGGAGGCTGCAATGCCAACTTATATTTTTTGTTTTATCATCTAAGATATGAACTGGAATTTATCAAAGTTTTCCCACTATCTGAACAGACAGGGTCATCTGATATGCAAATAATTAGAAAGCAAGTGTTGTTTTTTCTGAAGTCCACTTAAGAGCATAAAGCATCTGTACTGCAAGGAAGGATGTTAATCTTTTACCACGTATTTAAAAAATAAAGGATTTTAGACTTAAAGGACTTGGTTGCTTATCCCAAATAGATTTTTTTTTTCCTCACGGACCTTAATAAGAAACTCATGATATTGTTTTTAATTGAATAAATCCATAAGGGCTGTAGTATATATCTCATCATCTGCCAAGTACCTCACTTTTTCAGCCAGGGAATTCACAGGGATTCTGTATTCCTAAAGTAATTACACGTGGGGCAGAAAAGGCTGTTGGGAACGTGGAAGAGCCCAGCTTATAAAAATGCATGCCAACCTTATACATAGAGTTTGTTAGGCTGAGCTTCATCAAAGTCTCTACAGTGCAAGAATTCAGCACCCTACAAGCAAGAGATAGATTTGAACCAGAGAGAGAGACAACAAGAAATGTAAAATACTCCTATTTCTCCAGGGTGGCAAAAGTCATAGAAAATGCCTGCTTGTCTCAAAGGTTAGGCTGAAATAAGCTAGCTTTAGTTTTTATCCAGGACATGATTGACCAAAATTGAAATATTCCTGGCTGCAAGAAATTCTACACCATATTGGCAACACAACCATATTTATTAAGAAGAGAATTGTGCCCCTAGGTTTTTACATTTCCATTTCATACAGTTAATGCACTTCCCCAAGAAACATTTTATTGTGATGACAAACTGAAAATAACTGAAAGGAAAATTCGAAAAATATAGTGAAAATGATCCTTACTCAGAGGAAATCTGAAATACATGTTCTCTATAATCTCATTGTATTTGTTGTTTCAAATTATGTAAATATTCTATTGTCTGACTTCAGATATATTTATGTGTTTAAATTACTCATTTTTCACTGTTCGCCATAGGGGAATCAGAAGTTAAAACTGAGGAAGCAGAAAGCAGAATACACACACACAAAAATATAAAAAATTCTAAGCTTAAATCTCAAGTAAAGATTCTGGAAGTACAAACATCCCAGTCATATAAATTGCTAAAAAACCTGATCAGCTTTTTTAGTAGTTCTTCAAAAAATGTACTCTTTTCCAATAGAGACCTGTTTTTAAAAAATAATGGGAATAGTTACTAGTATTTTTGATCCTTGACAATGAAAATAGTGTGATATTGCTTGTGAACTTCTTTGGAACAAGATAAAAATATTTTTTCTTTCATGAGGTTATTATTAAAAATATTATTTTAATGCCAATGAAGTTAGTTGTTAAGACACAAAAACTTGCTGATCGCAGGAAGAAATAGGTTATTTTACTGCAAGTATGTACATTTATCAAAACAAAACAAAACAAAATAAAACAACAAAATCCCAAACCCACAACTACCTCGAATATGTGTTAATAAAATATCCAGATTAAGAACTATGATCAGAAGGCAGGAAGAGGAACATTAACTAACCTTAAATATTATAGCCAGCACTTCATTGTTTGGGGAGCCCTACTAGCATGCTAATGTGCTTTCATACAGCAGAGAACCTCCTTCTGGAATTTGCAATATAAAATTTATCAGTAAATGATAATTTGTTGACTAAGAAATGAAGAGTGGTCCATTAACAGGGCTTAGTTGTTCACATGGTTGTCTAAATACTCCACAGCAAAAAATATGAGTTATTGTAAACCAGTATCATCCTCTCCTGAAGACAACACACACTACTTGCCCAAAAGGATAAATGGAAGAGTTTGTGCCATTCTTCTTGTGTGCCAGATTGGGGTGGTACAAGTCTCTGAAGAGTGGAAAACAGGCATCAGTCATTTTGTTTAACAGGCCCAGTACAAAGCACCCTGAAGAAAACATTCACCTCAGGATCTTGGCAGATCATAAAAGTTTAATTTGAATTGTGAGTGTTGTTTCCAGTAAAGAGCTGAAAGGAAAAATCTTCCTGAGTGTGGCATCATAATTTGCTATCGTTGTATTTCTAGTACTCCAGCATTAATTGTTATTTTATTTTGAGAAAATGACCTCAACAGCTTCAGTATTCTACATCTGTGTTTCTCAAACTTCGTAACATATCCAACTTCAAATATCTTTTAAATTATCTTTTTTTTTTTTCTTTTTCCTTTATTTTTACAGCAAATGAGCTTAAAAACACCAAAACCCTAGTATTGTAGAGACACAGCAGATAACACTATGGCAAATAAAGTTAACATTTGAAATGCTGTGTAGAAAAGAGTCGGAATACCATCTGACTTTTTGGATTTGAGGCTAGCATTCACCATTAACAATTGAGATAGTTGCAACTGCTTAATGGGCCTTATCTCTGACACCAGAGAGATGGACTTAGTGTGGGAAATCACATGCTTCCTAACTGAAAGATTATGATTTTTCCTTCAAAATTACTAGAATTTCTTCTTTTGGGGGCCTGGAAATGAACAGAACAGTAGGGGCAGAAGATAAAGAGAAATATGTATGAATGAGTGAACATGAGGATGTGAGGATAAATTCTTACGTAAACAAACCTTGAAATTGATCTTAGTTTTTGTTCTCATCACTATATCTCCAGTTATTACTGATAAGAAATAAAAAAATGGTCTAAATTATCACATATTGGAGTTATTTTAAGTATCCATCTTTGTTATTTAGAAAAATTCTATTTCAATATAGCATTTCTTCCTAGGACAATACATAAAGAAAGATGTTCTTAATGAGTTGCCTTGTGAGAGATTTATCAAAACCTGACTACATAAGAAAGCACGTCCCAGGAATCTGAGTTGTTTCATTCAATAAACTCATCCATAGTACCCTTATGAAGAAGAGTAAAAGAAATTCTTTCACTGACTTCATCCTCTCCCATGTAGTGTAATGGAGATAAAATAAATAAATTCTTTACAGACAAAGTAAATATTCAGTGCAACAAAATGTAAAAACTGAAAGTTATTGTGTCACTGTAGAAACAGAGTTCTTTGTATTCAGTGCAACAATATAATAAAGACGATAGATTAAAATCAATTAATATTGCTGTTAACAGAATGATTCCTAGAAGTACTTTTAATCATAGAATCATTAAGGTTGGAAAAGTCCTCCAACATCACCAAGTCCAGCCTTTGACTGAACAGCCCCATGCCCACTAAACCATAGCACTAAATGCCAGGACTAGTCATTTCTTGAACACTTCCAAAAAGAGTGACTCCACTGGGAAACCTGCTCCAATGCTTAACCACTCCTCCAGTGAAGAATTTTTTTCTCATATTCAACATTTCTTCTCATTCTTTTTGTAGTATCACCAAAATGTAGTGGTGGGTTTTTTTTGTTTTGTTTTGTTGTTTGTTTGTTTGTTTTTGTTTTTGTTTTTTGTGTGTTTGCTTTTTTGTTTGTTTGTTTGTTTTTTGTTTTTTTGGGGTTTTTTTTGGTTTTTTTGGTTAATAATATCTGTGACAAGTATCTCTCGAGTTAGCTGTGAGTACCTAAACATCTGCATTTATTTATAAGTCTGTCTTCCACATCTAGCTATTATTATTTTATTGATGTGCTAACTGCCTGTATTAATTTAATAAAAATTATGGAACTTCAATGTAATTTTTGTGCACGAAGATCTTCATAGGACAATGCATCAGAATGTTCAAGGGAATTTTTGCTTGTGATTTTCTTAGGAGAGAGTTTAATTTAACCTGTACTTTTTGTATGGTGTTTATGGAAAAGCACTTTATTCCCCTAATGTTGCTTAAGAATATATATATATATTAACATTTTTATATGTTGTCATATGTTTGGGAAGGATAAAACAGTCTGTATTATTCAAAGCACATGAAATTACTTGTATTGTGGTTATGTATCATGCAAAAGGGAAAAAAGAGCATGGAGGGAAATTTGATGATTCTTGGGGCAATGTGTTGGTGCAGGATTTCATCCTGCTGAATGTACATAATTTTTCATGAAAAGTGGGAGATTCAGTATTCTGTATACTAAAGTCTGCTTAAACCAATGACTCAACAGCTTAATAACTCAACAGCTGAAACTGTTTGAAAGCAAATTAACCAGATTTTCTCACTGTTTTTAATGCAATTTTTGCTATGATTAAGTACATGCTACCCAAGAAGAAAGCAAGGAGAAATTATTTTTAGGATGGGAGAATATAAACTGAAGTTCACTCAAACTTTAATTGGAAGCAAAATATTTGGAGCCCAAGTTCATAGGACATTCCAGCATAGTATCCCTGGGCAAATCGTTCCAGAAGTACATCTGTGAGATGCATTTCAGGGTGCACTGCTTTTAAGTTGATACTGGAATTTGTAGTTGGATTTGACACACAAACTTAATTCTCATGTTTATTTACATGGGTCCCTGTCTCACATAAAGGAGGAAATGCAAAAGTGGAAGCTTGGAGACAGTGTTTGGGATAAGGCTTTGGAAGCATTTGGAGGTCTAAATCAACTGTTTCCTGTGCACATCTACAATACTGTATAAATTTTTCATAACATCAAAGTAATGCCTCAGGCAGGCCTAGATTTTTATTTTTATTTTTTTTTTAAGCAGGATTTCAACATCAGATTTTACATCTGAAAGTTTCAACTGCTGCCAAAACATCCACATTCACTGTGATCAGCTAGAAGTTAACTTGTTCACGTAGCTACTCAAGCAGCTTTTTAATTAAAGACCTCATTTATCCCACAGGCTACATTCAGAGGTACCATCACACATGGTTTTACATTATACTCTTACAGAAAGCTGTTTCATGCTATTCTAACCTCCAATTAACCTAAATATTTCAGCTTGCTGTGTGCATTCATGGAGTATATTTCCTATTTCTAGTTGTCCCTGGACACAAAGTGATAAAGAGGAAATCATAAGAGGAAGAACTCAAACAACAAGGGCTACTTGCCCTGACTCATCATATTTGACAGTCATGGGCGTTCCTATGCCATTGTGCATTCCAATCCATGCTACTAGACTTTATTTTAACTACCTCAGTCATGTCTCAAAGGCTTCATCTAGAGATATCTGACGAAGGTTTTTTTTTAGTTTTTCTTAATTTAAGGGGAGAATAAATTCTCATATGTAGATATAGAGAACTTTGCACCATTTTACCAAGCAAACTTCAACAGAACTCTTACGTGCAATTGCAAGAAGTCATCCACAGTTAGGGATGTTACAAGGAAGTTTCTGCAGAGTTTTCAGAGGGGTCATATGCATCTCATTGATTGCTGGATTTTCAACCATAGTGTCCAAAGCTCTTATAATTTAAAAAAGATTTTCTATTTTCACTTTGCAGTGACGAAAGTGTCATATCAGGCATATTAAAATTGGAGTAAGTAATAGTCATGGAGCTCTGTAAGATTTTTAGCTAGTTAAAATAATTACAGTTTCATAGCAATTCCCTTGATTTTAACCAGACACAAGAATAAATTCCTCTATTTAGTATCCAAATTAAAAAAAAAAAGGCCTGAATAATTAATTTTTTATGCAAACTCAGTTTCAGCAAAAGTAGCTTGTTAGGTAGTGCTAATGTGAGCGATGCTTGATTTGGAGATATTCTAATCTGTCAGTAAAACTAAAAACAATTTTCATGTTTTGTTTTGGTTTTCTTTTTCCACCTTTCATTTTCAACTCATAAGATCTTAATCTGAAACAACTGGAAAGAAAAAAAGGACACAATTTTGTACATGAAACAGAACTGTGGACTGTATTTTTTGTCTTACCGTTCAACAAGTCAGAGAGGTTAGTTTTTCAGCTGACTGAAACATTGATTTTCATTTAAATCTTAATCTCAGCAATGTTTTGCTATGTCATTGGCATTTGTGTTCTACATCAGGGGATTAATGGCCACAGAATAGAATAGGCAGTTAAGATATATTTTGTGTCAGAAAATGTTAAATAATGCAAAGCACCAGATTAGAATACAGATATTTTTGATAATTGATATATTGCCATTGCCATCTTGCTAAGTTATAATTCTTCTGATGAAGTATTCATCAGCATGCGGAACTGTAGTCTACAGGCAGTACTGGCTTCTCTTAGTATTTAAACATAATGAATTTCTCCTAGCTTCTTATCTCTGTAATTTAAAGTTCTGGATAGAAAATGAAAAGTATTCTTTTAACTTAAATTTCATAAAAGAAAATCAAGAAGAATATTTTTGTGAGTTTGGAGACACAATTATTCAAATATCTTTTTCAACTACTACATGGGAAGCAATTAATAAAGACTGTTTTCTGTATACTAGGAAGACTGAATTGACAGTGTTTTCTGCGTAACAGATGTTATTATCTGCCTTTCCTTGTCTTCTTTTCTAAAGGAGGTATTTAGGGAGAGCTGGACAAAAGGAGTCTAGAAAAGTGAGGCAAAAAGACAGCATACTTAAAAATTAAAAAAGAGTTTTCCAGAAAACAGTACCAGAGTGATACAGAACATATTTGCATTGATTTTGAATAAGCATTACTTTTTCTAGGAAAGGCATGTAGCTGGGAATGTCATTAGTTTTAAACTTAAGGAATCATTGAGCATAATCTTAAAGCAATGAAAGAATCCAGTGATTTTCCTAAGAGTAGTATCCCTTGTCTAGACTGCACTGTGCTTTTAAAATCTGTTTATAAAAAGAAAACAAACACAAAAAATTAGATTGATGCCTAGTGAGGATATGCTTTTCTATCTGGGTGGGTCCATGCACAGCTAACAGGTATAGAAGTGTAGCCTTTATAAAAAATTTAAATTAAACATCCAAAGTCCAAATTGTAAAACAGATGAAATACAGACTTCAAGGAATCTGGGTAGCCTGGTGTGTTTTCTGTCCTTCTCCATACAATATTTCTTTCAAAATTGTTACATTCTCTTCATTTCCTCCTTAGTACTCCTTCCTTTACAAGCCAATAGAAGAATGTACAACACACGATAGTCTTATATAAATGCACCTAATCTCTACCCAAATTGAGATTAACACCTCCATAGAAACTTAGTAATTTTGTTGTAGTTCCAAAGACTGAGTTATAGAATTTGACAAAATACGTAGTAAGGTTTATAAAGAAATAATACCAGTACCAAAAAAAAAAAAAAAAAAAGACACACCCCACCCTACTCCCAAAAAACAAGCCAAACTAACCAACCAACAAAACAAAAAACAAACATACAAACCTCAAACAAAATCATTCAGAACCATATACTGAGAAAACTTGTTAGATAATATAAAAGAAAGACGGACAAATGTAGTCTGGTGACATATATATCGTACCACTGGTTTGTATAAAGAATACATATCAGTTCTGGAGTATAGTATTAAAAGTGTTAGGAGGTTGAGTGGGTGTATTTATCATGCATGTCAATATTTTTAACATTTTGAAATAGATAATTTATCATTTTAGCTTAACATCTAGAAGCTACAGGTATAAGCTACAAATTCCTGAGGGTACTAATACAAAGAAACCTAACTGCATGGAGAGAATTCTCTTTGTGTGTTACCTGGGAATTAATTCCAAGTCACACAGTTTTTGGCATTTATATGTTCATTAATATTACTCTCTATGCTCATATATATAGTTCTATATGACTGTGTCTGAAGTATCACTAGAGGTGTCTGCAAGAGCTCGTAACAGTTGAATAATGTGTAAGAATTTGGTAGAGAATAAAAGTTTCATTTTCAGAAATAGATCAATGTGCAGCATATTTCTCTGTTCTGGCTGAACCTATGGGTGCTGATGAGTGGGATTTTTTATCCACTTGCTATTAAAAGAACAAACAAAACAGACTGTAAAAGATAATAGCCTGTGCCCTGTAGCTGCCACATCTCTTTTGATCAATGCACTTACAGCAAGCTTCTCAGTTCCAACTTGTGTGACTTCCATAGCTGCCTGCTTTTCTTTACTGTCTCGGTCTAAGAAGTCTCAAGTTATCTTTCACCCTGGCTAGCTTGGGATGAATTTTTTATTTAATATATATTGTTTTTATCTCTTTCTGGCAAAGACACTTAAAGAATTGTTCTGTTTAAAAAGCTAAAAATCGTTGGCTACACAGTTAACCACCACGAGCAAGTAATTCACTGTTAGAAGGTCTGTAATTTCATTTTTTCACTTCTCTTGATACTAGTGGGGTTTTGATTTGCTGTATTTTAATTAAAAATTTCTTCATGTTCTAAAAAAGTGTGTAGGTGTGTAGAAATTTATCTTGTGGAATCTGGAAGTAAGACAAGATCAGAAATTGACTTAATATCTTCAAACATAGCTACTTTTCCATGTTACATAGGTTAGAGATGCAGAAAATTGGTCACTTCTTTCTCCTATGTCTTCCTTTTAGACTCAAAACACTGTCCATCTGGGTGGTTTTTAATTTGTTGCTTTTTTGTTTTTGTTTTGTTTGTTTGTTTGTTTGTTTGTTGTTTTAAGTTTTGGAACTTTATGCCTTGGCCTTTTTTTATCTTTAAGAAGACTTCAAATCTGCTGGGTCTTTGGTTTAATTAAAGCATTGCAGCAGAGCTGTATGGTCATATTATAGTTACCATGAGTTGAAGACTAATTAACTTAATACCTAAAGATCTAATGATATGATATTGTTTTAATTTGCATTCCTTTTGATAATCTTTATTGCTTGGGATCACTGCATCTGCAAATTCACTACAGAGTTTAAAATGATAACAGGCTTTTTCATTTAAATTAAGCCAAGAAACCCCCACTTAGACCAGCAGGGCTTGATGCTGAGACTGTTTGGTTCTAATTCTCCTCATCATTTTATTCATCTGTTGACACTGTGGAAGAACATCAAAATACAGCAATAGAGCCAGATCCTCAGGTGGCAAATCTCTGCAAACAGTACCGACTGAATGCCTGCTACAAAGGTTATGAATGTTATCAGATTGGTAAAATTATATTTCCAGCTGTTTGGGGCTTAGTACTTTCAGTAAGGTAAATCTTACTAGAATTAGTCATTTCTATTCCTTAGTAGGAAAAAAGAATCTTATGAGATGTGTTTATTGATTATCTAATTTGAGGTAGTAGTAGTAAGATTATAGTTTCAAAGAGAAGAGGAACAAATCACTATGCATTTCTACAGAGATTTAGTGATTACCTCTAGCAGTGTTTACAGAGGGTAGGATGGTAATGTGTGGTGACTGACATCCAGCTGATGTCATATACCTTCCACAGTCTAACTGGGTGCAACTGAGGCCAAAAGCTTGACATGGCAGTGCCTGGTACTGTTGTGGTGGTTATCACTTGTTTGCGTTGCAATGTTTCCTAGCTTTTCTAGCCTGGAGATTACTATCCTACTGTGCTAAACAGTCTGCAAACTGCCTAGAAGATTATCCTTGCTATGAGAAATTTGGAAAGTCAGACACAGACAAGCACAGGAAATGAAAAAGAAAGTATTTGTGTAATGATCTGAAGCTGGCTACCGCCTGTTTAGCCATGGCTAAGATCTTTGTAAGCTTTACTTCAAGAAAAGTTTTCATGGAGAGGTTTGAAGAAGGACTAGGAATGGCCTTTATGGAAAGATCTCATGAAGGTGAGAGCACATATAAAGGTAGAAAACCATGTATTAGAAAAATGTGGTGAATGGATAATGAGGGTTAAAATTTTTGGCTGATCAGAAATGGAAATCACTGTTATGAGGCAATATCTAAACAATTCTCAGAGGAACTAACATTTTTTAATGCAATGCTGTTATTCATCTACCCTATACTTCTACAATCATCATAACCTCTGGGAATAGCTAGTGGAGTGTTGGATTATTCTTTCTAACCCTGTTTCTATTTGATACTTATTACTTCTTTCACCTTCACTCTTGATAATCTATCAGTAAAGCTTCTTGAGCAATATTCCTTTGGGATCCTGAAAAGGACTGATCTCTAATATGAATAATATGTGCAATATTTCATATATTTTGGGGTGGTGGTTGGCACTTTTCTATTTGTTCTCAGTCAGAGAACTTCCTTTGAAAGAGGAGAGTCTGGGTCAGCTGAAATCTTGGTGGGAGGCAGAGGCTGCTCCGTCTTGTGGGAGCAGCCAAGCTTATCCAGGCAGAAACTGTGTTTCAGCCTGACTGTATTGGTAAGAGGTGGGAAGTGATGAATTAACTCTGCAACTTGATTAGCACCACAGATTCATAGAATAGTTTAGGTTGGAAGGGACCTTTAAAGGTCATCTAGTCCAACTTCTCCTGAACTGAGTAGGAACCTCATCAACTACAAAAAATGATTTTACACTTTTTTTTAATGTAAAACCACTTGTCCTATCGCAGCAGACACAACTAAAAAATCTGTCTTTTCATTCTCATATTCCTTCTTCAAGTGCTAAAAGGCTGCAAAAAATTCTCTTTTGAGTCTTTTCTTCCACAGGCTGAGCAATCCAAACTCTGTCAACCAGTCTGCATAGGCGTGTTTCTCCAGCCCACTCACAATCTTTGTGGCCCTTCCCTGGACTTGCTCAAACAGGTCCACCTCCTTCTTGGGGGCCCTAGAGCTGGAAGTGGTACTCCAGGTGGGATTTCACCAGAGAGAGCAGAGAGAGAGAATCATATCCCTTGTCCTGGTGGCCATGCTGCTCTTCTGATGCAGCTCAGGATACAGCCAGATTTCTGGGATTCCAGCACATATTGCTGGTCTGTGTCTAGCCTCTTACCTGCCAGAAGCCCCAAGTCTTCCCCAGCTCGTTCATCCCACAGACTTTATAGATACTGAGGATCCTGAATGTGAAGGATCTTGCATTTGGCCCTGTTGAACTTCACCAAGTTCCTTAGGCTACTCTTCACTCAAGAGCTTATCCAGGTCCCTGTGGATTGCACCCCGTCCCTCAGGCATGTCAGCTTGGTATCATCTGCAAACTTGCTGAGAGTGCACTCAATCCCTCTGTCATTGACGAAGATGTTAAGCAGTGCAAGTCCCAACACTAACTTCTGCAGAATGCCACCCATCACTGGTCTGCACTTGGACATGAAGCCATTGACCATAGTCAATCTATGAAAATGACCAACCATTCTATTCCTTATCCACTGAAGAGTTCATAGATCAAATCTATATATCCCTGTCCTGGTTTGGAATAAATTAGGGAAGAACCTCCAAAAGGAGTCCCCTAAATCAAAACCTCCACCACCCCTTCCCCCCCCAGCCCTGGGTTCGGGAAGGAAAATACCTTGGAGGAAAAGTGGAAAAACTGGTTTATTGACAATGAGAAAAACACTCCCCAACACCGACAGTGGGAAAATAGGGTTACTTGGTGAATGGAGAGGGTGCGACGCGTCTCTGGCAGGTCCCGGGACTTCTCCAACTTCTCAGGTCAGGTCAGGTCCGGAGCCGGTTCAAACCTTGGGGGGGGAAAGAAGGGAAAAAACCAAACAGAAGCAGCGAAGAAAAAAAACCAGCGGCAGGGGCAGCAGGAGAGAGAGAAAAGAGGAAAAAAGGAAAAAGAGAAAGGAAGCAGTAGAAAAGGCAACAGCAGAGAAGCAAGGCAGCCAAGCTAGAAAGCCGAAGCAGAGCAAGCCGACAGCGGCAGCAAAAGCAAAAGCAAAAGCCAGCCAGGCCCCACCAGAGAGGGAGGGGCAGCTGCCAGACACAACAATGTATCCAAGATATGGGATAGGAGGCAGGTCAACCCAGAACAATCCCCAGTTCAGAGCGAAGGCTTTTGTGAGGAAAAAAGGCCTAACAGAAGTCCAGAAAGATTAAATCAGTTCTTTTTGGACCAAATGATCTCAAAGGTCTTTTCCTACCTAAATGATCCTATGATTCCCTTGTCATCTGATGCAGACATTCATTCCATCACAGAAAGCCATAGAAGGTTGGTCAGGCAGGATTTGCCCTTGGTATAACTGTGCCAACTTTCTTGAATCACCTCCTGTCCTCCATGTGCCTTAATACAGCTTCACAGACACAGAGAAGAGCCTGTGAGGGTTCCTTTGATAGATATATAGATATATTCCTATAGATAGATAGGTTGGTAGTTCCTGGGGTCCTCCTTTCTAACTTTTTTTTAAAATAAGTGCAATGTTTCCCTTTTTACAGTCAGTGGGACTTAATCTAACTTCTGTGGCCTTTCAAGTACCAACAAGAGTGGTTTGGCAACTACATCAGCTAATTCCCTTAAGGTTCTGGGATGTATCATATCAAGTTCTCTAGTCTTATATGTATTAAGGTTTTGAGGTGGCTTCAAATCTGATGTGTCCTTACAGTCAGAGGGTCTTTGCTCTCTCAGTCTCTGCCTTGAAATCCATCCATCTGAGAGGTGTGGAAAAAAAAGATTTCCAGTGAAGACTGAGGCAAAAACATTGTTGAGTACCTCAACTTTCTTCTCCTCCATTGTTATGAGTTTGATAGACGTATTCATAAGGGAAGAATTATGCTGTCTTCTACCTTCCTTTTTTGGCTGACGTACCTATAAGAGCTATTATCATTCTCTGCATCTCTTGCCAAGCTCAGCTTCAGCTGCACTTCAGCCCTCCTGATCCCATCCATACACAACTGGGTAGCATGTCTACATTATTCATAGGATACAAGTTCCAATTTCAGCTGTCTGTGCATTTTCCTATTGCCTTTTAGTTTTACTAGGAGGTCTCAATTTAGCCATACTAATCTTTTGTCTTCCTTTCTTGACTTCTTACATATGACAATAAAGACTTCTTCCACCTTATAGAAAGCATCCTTACAGGTTTGCCAGCTCTTTTCTTCTCACTTTCTCCTGAGGGCAGTCTCCCTGAGGGTCTTATTGACTAACTCCTCCTTAAACAGCTGGAATTTTACTTCCTTAAAATTCAAGTTCCTGACTTTACTTTTCACCTGACCATATCCCTCAAGACTGTGAACTGCATCAATGCATGACAACTGCAGCACAACCCACCCCTAGTCTTGATGTGACCCATTAGCTCACTTGTGTTGGTGACTATGACATCCCATATCACATCCCCTTTGTTAGGGTTGTCTATTCCCTTCTTAGGAAGTTATCCTCTCTGCATTCTGTGAATCTTTCAGATTGCCCAGAGAGTCTCAGAGATTGTAGAAAAGAAAAGAATTTAAGAGGGCAGGGGAAGAACATTAAAAGAAAGAAGCAAAAACTCGACAGATTTTGCCAAAAGCAAGTGCATTGTGTTATGCTGTAGTGTCTTGAATGCTTTTTTTACTGTGTGTTTCAGTAGCTTATCCACTGTGGCACACCAGTGCTTATAATGAGGTTAGGAGCCACTTAAAAATAGCAGAGATCAAAGGCAGCATGTCCATATAGTGCAATAAACTCTGTAGTTTTGATCCAAAGCAGTATTAATGTGGTCCCAGTGCCATATGTTGCAGCTAGCCTGGGTGGGCTTTAGCTGACTGGCTGGTAAGCAGCTCTCTCAGGTGTCTCTGCATGTATTCTTCACTACTTCTTCAATAGCATGGGGCATACAAGTAAACCAAGATGTCTTGTCCTGGATTGTAAATTAATTCCTTAGCAAGTACCATAACCCTAGAATTTCCATATATTTGGATTGCAACCTGCTGCTGCCTCTAGATCCTTTTTAGACAAGCTTTCTTTCATAGTCTTCTGTTTTTGAAAGCTTGGAAAGATTACATGGTCCTGTAAGAAGAGCTAACACAGTATTTTTAATGAATCAGAACACAGTATAGGTATGCAGTAGAATACAGAAATTATTTTTCTTAAAATTCATTCAAGCGAGAATGTAATTAGAGGGTCATAAGAATCCTATGAAGAGGAATACTTTAATATAACCTTAACGTTCCTAATTATGTGCCACATTATTAAGCCTGACCTACTAAGCCTGCCTCCTGAATACAGCTTGTTAAAAATGTCTAAGTGACACTAGAGACTGCTAGAGACACTGTGAGGTAGAATGCATTCCTGCCTATAAATGCTCCATTTCCCACTAACAAAGTCCCTTTTCTAGCCCCAGTCCTTACTGCTAGCAGAAGCTTGTTAACCTGAGTACAAAGGAGAATATGTCATAGTGTTTTTCTAGGCTTACTAGGGAAGTGTTTAAGGATGTTCTCAGAAAGTGGGATTTGCCTGTGTTTTGTTTCAGAGTAGATTTTTTGCTATTAACCACTTTAACTTTGGACTTTGCACATCCTGCCACAAGTTGTGAGGTAATGACATCCGGGAGGAGTAATGACATCTCTCTCTGAAAGGCACTAAGATATCTTCTCCACCCTATTCAAGATATCAGACTAAACCTGGCATCACAGCACTTGTTTCTCAGTGATGCATTTGTAAGTTCATTGGAGCAGAAAGGGGTGGGAGGGAGAGCAATATATCCAGGTGGTGACAGCCTTTTCAAATACATGATTGCAAAGGGGGAGAAAAGGCAGAGTTTTCCTGTCTGAAATGTGAAGTCTGTTGAAGCAAGATGCTTTGAAAAGACTTCAAAATGAGCCCTGAATAAGTTTTGCTGCAAATGAATAACAGTTTAAGATTTTTCTCTTGATGCTGGTGTGAAGGGCTCATGACTGTAGATATGTGAGGAGGCTTTGAATGTTCCCTACCTACAAAGCAAAAGATTCAAACACCGTACCCCTTTCTATCTTCTCCTTTCAAATCCTACATTTTCCTTCTAGGAGTCTTAATGCACTGTGAGGTAGTGATCCTCCACGGAAAATTTCCTAATGCTTTAGTCTCTGAAGTTCTGTGCAGTGTTTCACAGATGAGGGACAGGCTACTCAGGTGCTTATAACAGAAATGTAGCCCTTAACTGTAAGTAGAGCTAAATTTTATCCATTTTGTTAGTTTTTACCCCTTTCCTTATCGTATGCTGTCAAATCTCCCTTTTTCTTTTCTTTTCTTTTTTTTTTTTCCCTGCTATCTCAAATTTTAAAACTTTTGATGTTCTTCTATGGTCTCTTCCCTTTTTACCCCCTTTCTGTTTTTTACAATAATAAAATAGAACAGTCGTGCTGCTGTCTTTTCAGACATAGGCATTGGTTTGTTACTCATTATGAATGGAAAAAAGGTTGTGTAAAAACTCATTGGTGTCTCCTACAGTTCTGGGAGCCTAATGCATTCCCCTGTCCTTTCCTATTTGAAAGTATTCTCAAAGTGACAAGCAATTATCAAATGACATTCTTCTGTTTCCTCTTCAGTCTGCATGTTCTTCTCTCAGTCTTAAGAGTTTAATACTGCTACTGCTGTGCAAGGCCTTTTAAGAGTAAGTGAATACTTTTGAAGGAGATGTTGATATTCTTGGCAGGATTGGGAGGAATAGAACTCTGATGATCTCTTTTTCCATGTCCCATTTTCCTTGCATTTAAATTACACAATCTATGACAGAAATCTGTAGTCTTTTCTGTAAAAACTTTAAACCTTAATTTCCAAAGCTGAATACTTTTAATTTATTTTTTTCTTTCTTGTTTTTTTTTTTTTTTTTTTTTCAAAAGGTGAGTCTCCCATTGCTAGAGAAGACCTTTTAATTGTGTCGCATATTAGGAACTAAAATCATTAATCCCCTAGGAATCTTATTCTCATATATTTGTAGTGCATGTCTCGTGATCTTTAAATGGAGCAGTTTTCTCATTACTACTACTGACAACGGTGTTAGCATGATAATATAATTGCTGTGGATTCAGGAAACATGAATTAAGAGTCAGGAGTTGATTTCTTTTGGTTTTTTCTCCTGTCCTCTTTTGCTTTCATGTATTTTAATTTTGCTCAGTATTCAGTGGGATATTTTTATTGGTGAAAGCACTCACCTAAATATAATGCAGGGTAATTTTTGCAAATAAACACTTAAGGTAGAAAGGAAGAAACCAGTAAGAAAAAATTAACCTAAAATCTTCGTAATTTTTATCTTTCTCTTATTTCCAGTATGTTTTGTTATTCTGCTTTGACTAGATTTTGATACATCTAAGAGTGCCATGGAATAAATTGAGAGGAAGCATATTGAAAAATGGATGTGCACTGCTTGCTCTGGAACGATTGCAGGAGTGGTTATTAGTGGATTAGCACTTATTAGGAATAAGCAGCCCACACTGAGGGTACATCTACACTGTGCAGCAGAGCACAGCCCAAGGGGTTCTGAGCCAGCTCTGAGGAGGCTGCAGCCCGGGCATGGAACAGCACAGCAGCACTCGAACCCAACAGCAAAATGGGTGTGCTGGCAGGGCAGTCCTCAGCAGTACTAATGAGCAATTAGTGACACACAATATTCCTCTTAAAACTTTGGTTTATTGCTGCTTTTTTTTTTTCTTTTTTTTTTTTTTTTCTTTTTTACATTGTAGACAAGACACTTGTAGGCCTCATCCAGACAAGTTATTTCACTAACGCTTATATATATATGTTTAATTCCTACGTATAATTAATATGCACATTTATATTTAATGCAGAATGATAAATATCAAGTGATGCAGACTTTATTGCCTGCAAAAGCTCATCTTGAAAGCGAAGTAATTAAAACATTAATGAAGAGAGAAGCCTTTTTTAATGCAGACTGTACATGGGACTGCAAACAGGCACAACTTTGTCTCACACAAAGTGGTTTCTGTTGCAATGTATAATGTATCTGTGATTTGTTCTCTGCAAGACTCCGGGAGCCACTGGTAATACATTAGCAGTTGTTTATTGCTGTTATGCATTGATTTATATTTTGGTGGTTTGGACCCTTTTCAGTATCCGTGAGTGATGACTCTGATCTGGAGCACATACATCAAGGTCTCTGAAGCTCATGCTAACTGTTCACCATTTGTGGCTGCAGCTGCACACTGTGCACAGTACATCAGCCTGCTGAGTTTAGCAGAGGTGCTCACCATCGCCTGTTTCTTAGCACTCTTGTAGAGGAGAGGGTGAAACTTAAGGATGTTTTGGGAGAAAAATGAGCTCCCTGAATGAGACTCATCTCAGAAAAAAAATAAAGGGAAAAAACGGTCCAAGAAATATTTTTGTATTAATGCAATGTGTACCAAACAAATGTTCCACACAGGAGCAAGTGCAATAATCAAGCATACAAGCTAAAAAAAAAAAAAAAAAAAAAAAAAAAAAAAAAAAAAAAAAAAAAAGAGCATCTAAAAATAGTGATGTTTAAATACCTATTCATACACATTTGGGAATGTTTTCACATAATTTTTAGTTAATGCCTGCAGTGAGTTTATCTTAGCTGGCTGCCAGATGCTCATCCAGCTGCTCTGTCTTCCTCTGCCCACCCCCAGCAGCACTGAGGGGGAAATAAGACGGAAAAGCCTGTGGGTCAAGACAAATACAGTGAGATCTCTTACCAAGTCAAGAAAGACTTGATATAGGGAAAATTATTTTAACTTATTGACATGTAAAATGGAATTCAATATTGAGAAACTAAGAAAAATATGAAAACACCTTTTCTCAGCTATCTCTTTTTCCCATGTCTACTTGGGAAGTATGTGCTAGCTTTCTAGTGAAAAACTAATATGTAACAAAAATCTCTTCAGGCTTTCATGTGACGACAAGTAAGGACTGATAACTTTTTTTTTTCACTTGTTTTAAAATCAAATTCCCTAAAATTTCCCAAGGAAAGGAGCTATAGATGAAGAGGCAGAAGAGAAATGGAGGTGAGACATAGAAAATGCAGAAAATCACAACTCTGTTTGACAGGTTTTTCCTGCCACATTCCTGTTTGCTTGCAAAGGACATCATGACAGCCATGCTATTCAAAAATATTTCCATTAAAAAAAGGTGTTAGTAGGTAGAAACAAATGCACAAAGTCTAAACCCCCTAGCTAAAATATTGAAGAGTAAAATTAAGCCTTACAGGGAAATTCTAATTGTTTCTGTACAGCTACTTTTAACTTATGAGAATGACTTCAATTTTAATTTTCTGAAATGGTAGAAATTCAGTGCAGTCTGCCAAATCATTTCAAAATTAAAGTATTAATCAGAGATTCTTATGCATTACTCTTCCTTCATGGGTGCTGAAATTATCACAGACTTTATTCTGCCTAGTGATGTAAGTATTATCTGCCATTGCATTTTCCTTATTTCATCATCTTTTGGCTAAACTTTGCATACAACTCCATAAAGCCTCACTGCTGAAAGATTTTTTTCCCCAGATAGTTTATGGTGTATAATCAATCTACAGCCTCTTACTACTGGCTACTCACCATGTCTGGCAAAGCTAGTGTTGAAAAACTGCTGAAAAATTCTGCTGCTCCTTCAGTCTCCTGATTTTATTGTGATGTGTTAAACTAAAAAGACAAATTTTGTCCAGTGATTTCCTTTGGGGTCTAGACTGTAACATGCACATGTGAAAAAGTAAGTTCTGCACAGGCAGTCAGGACATTCAAAAAGCCATACATGATGGAGAGTAGAAAGCTTTTCATTTTAGATGATCAATTTTTTCCCAGCTAGAGTCATAGCATACTGCGGCGGTGCCTGTGTCGCTCACTCGGCCAGCCCTGGCACCACAGCAACACCGGGGTCTTGGCTTGCCAGGAGTGCAGCGTGGCTGTGGCAGAGGAAATGAAAGGAGGGACTTTCCGGTGGTAGATCCGAACGAGTTTATTAGGAGCTCCGGACGTGGAGTCCTTCACCTCTGGACACCAGTCTCAGAGAGACCAAGAGCCCCTCTGTGCATCAACACTTAACAGGGGTTGTAACATAGGGGAGGGTTCAACCATGGGCCAATGGGATACAGCAAGGATGTGGCTCTTAATATAATAGACATGGGTAACATCCATACAGAACACAATGGGAGGGGGAAGCCTGGATCCTGCACAATCACTCGACGCCTTCCCTGGAACTTTCTGGACGCAGGGAGAGGCCTCAGAGTGACAGACAGGACCAGGGGGTTATATAACCAATGATTGACATATAACTGAACATGGGAAGAACCATACAAAGGGAAACACAGGGGGTTACAGAACGAACCATTATACAAAACCTTATGGAACAAATCATAAATAGAAATATGAATAAAAATGCAGCAACACAACATACAGTTTCATTCAGGTTTGGAACCAGTCTCCTTACATTTTTCTCCATTTGTTTGCATTTCACCTATGCTCCTACCAGTTTTTCTGTTGTTCTATGTTCTGCACACACTGAGATAATTCAGATTCTAGATGTACATATTTCTGTTAATTGCAAACAAAACATTTTTAAATGTGCACAAGTAAATACATTAAATATACAAGATTTTTTTATTGTCTTGACCTTTTGAATGCAAAGTCACAGATTTTCATTATTGATAGGTCAATTGAATCTTGCCCTTTGTTTCAAACATGATCATAATATAAATTCAGGTTTTGTTGTCATGATGGGCTACTGGATCTTGATTATGAAATAAAAGGTTAGTTACACCACTAATGTTCAAATAACATTAGTGGAACTTTGTCATCTTAGTATTATGTTATATCATTTATGCAGAACCAGATGGGAAGGGAAATGAGAAAACTCTCTTGGTACAAATACCATCTGATGAGAAGAAATAAAACAACCTGCTATGCTATGCAAAAGTAGAGAGCTAAGGCTTCTTTAGACAGATAAAGTTTTTTACTTTTTTTTCTTCTTTCTGGCCTGTGTAGACCTACTATTTCTTTCTTTCTATTTTATTGGAATTGGCAATTGCAATAGCCCATAGCCCAAAATGCGTGGTTTATCCAGTGGTGAAATCTCACCTCTTTTTGAGTAATTAACAGTTCTTGCACCTCCTTTATACTCTCCTTCCTTCCCTACATATACTCATTATCATGGTTTGTCAATTATCTTCCAAACTGTATTAAAAAAAGATAACTCTTTAACATTAGCAATTGCTCAGAAGTTGCTAATAGCTCTCCTGAGAGCACTTGTCTCACCCCATATCTCCCACCTTATCAAAAGGTCACATTAATTAGAGGACCCTTGCTGGGAATAAATCAATGTGTCAATCAGAGACCCACAATTGTGCTGCAGTTGGAAAGAAAAAAAATCCAGAACAAGGTTATATTTAGGACCCTTTTTTTTAATACTATATTTGTGGATTAACCCAAGAACAAAAAATGATGGGAGCATATTGTAAATCAAAGTTTATGCATATTTTTAAATAAATACTTTTATTTGTGCCTTATCATCAATTATTCATTCTTAGAACTAAAATGCACTTCTCTTACTTGTAAGATTTCCAAAAATATTGCCTTCAGTTATAAAGGGAACTTAGAAAAGGAGACAGTGAATTTCAAAGTTGTTCTCTTTCTCTGACAAACATTTCTGTATTTCTGTATTTCCATGTTTCTGCATTTTTCTCTTTAGTCATTGATCTGGATATTTTAATGCTGGATCGTAAAACAATCAGAGCTGCAATAAAAAATACTTCCTCATTTAGACTCTTTCTGTTCATTCCAAGTCTGGAATGATGTTTAAGTTTGGAGTGTTTGGAATGTTATTTTTGTGAAGCAGTGAATTTCTAACTGAAATGCAGTAGATTAGAAACTGCATGAATAAATAGGAAAGTAAAAATGTTTCATTTATCCAGTGTCTAACTCATTTTCCCCTCTGATCTGGTTTTACTGTATTGAGCTGGTTTCCAGTGGTGATAAGCTGCATACAAACTCATTCACAGACTGCTGTTAAATCCCAAGATTTAGATCAAATTCTCGTACATTATTATTACCGCCAGTCTAATTCTTTGAGATCTTAATTGTGTGGTAACTGCTCAAGCAAGTTAATATAAAATTAAATTTGGGCCTATCAACTAGAGGCTATAGAATTGTCTAATAAATGTGATTTATAAACTTCTCATTTTGCTGGCCATGAAATAAAAAATAATTTATGTGTGCATATGTTAATATAGGAAACAGTCTAATAACTTTCTAAATACAGTTGGATTGGCTGTACATCTACTTAACATAGTGTCCAAATCAATGTTTTAGATCTAGACAACTTCAAGTCCAATTCTGATAATGGTGAGAGGCAAAAGTGGAAAATTTCCAGCTCTAAATTACCCAGGCGGAGAGCTCAGGTAAGAGGAAAAAATGAACAAAAGATATAGCAGAAGATAAGTCAAATGGAGAAAATATTTCCTTCCTTCCTTCCTTCCTTGAAACAAAATTTTAGTTCCAGAGCAAGTCAGTTCTTTTCTTTAAGAAATAAGAAGGAGATGTAAATAAAATGTTATGTTTGGGAAGAAAATGATAATGAGTACCTGAAATATTAATAGTAATACATTACATCTCTGAGGTTTATAAAAATACATGCTGCTTCATAATAGGTTACATTTACAGGAATTTGAGAGTTGATTAAAAGAGGAGATTTTTTTTCCATCTGCCAAGGCTTGAAGTGCTGCCATGATATCTTGATACAGAATTGAGAGGGACATTGATATCTTGAAAAAAAGGTAAAGCAGGCTATGTTGTGTGATCTATTATGATAAAAGATTCTGGATGGAAGTTGAAGACTAGGTTTTAAACACAGGGTGTTTTGGCCTTGACTCCAAACCCTGTGGAAGATACCCTTCTTGTCAGTTTGCTACTGCAACCTGTGAATAATACAGCATCATCCCATAAGATAGCAGCTAATGTTGTTTTACTTACTCGGTGTTTTACTTTCATTGAAGCTAGGAGCTTCATGGGAGCTGGAAAAAAACTTAAAATCTTCCCTGCTACTTTTGTTTCATGTTGAAAAATTGATGTCAGTGGAACAGTGAGCATAAGGTGGCTACAATTAAAGAATGAAACATCCTGGTTAATCTTTCTGAAGCTGTTTGGTTTATGATCTGAAATAATAATGTATGTGTATTTTCAAAAGTGCTTAGAGCAAACAAAAATTTTAAGTTCCTCCATGCTATACTACATAGATATATAAATAATTTCAGCTTTTATGTGCCAAGGAGAAATCAAGTTTCAAGGTCTCTGTGTAAAAACTCAACAATTGTTGGCATCTCTAAATCTCATGCCAGCCTCTGAGTTAGTAAATTCTGTTTTATTCTTTGGAAGCTGGAGTGTTCAATCTCATTTAATAACTGTATATTTTTATGTGAAACTTACTGAAAATGAGAGTGCTAGGATGATTCAGATTGACTTGCTGCAAATTTGCATGTGACTAGAAGTCTTTGGACTTCTTTTAACAATTTTAGTTTAAAAGTATTCAGAACACAACAAAAAATGTTGCATTTATATGTGCCAAAATGAGTTATCACGGGGAAAAAAAAAAAAAAAAAAAGTATTAGAAATTAAATGAAGTTTTGGAAAGAAAACAACCAGTTTTGATCAAAATCCAATCGGTTCATTATCGATTTCTGAAACTTGTTACTCTGAAGAAAGTATCAGATTTTCCTTTATAGTACTGAACATAGGAAGCATTCTTAGTTTAATTGTGAAATTTATGTGAAGCTCCGTTGCAATCAAAGGTAAATCTCTTGTACCAGTTATGTGTCCCATGGGCTTATTTAATCAAAATTATACCTCTAGACATGGAAATAAAATCTAAATCTCATTTTCTGGATTATTTGTGACATACTAGTTCATTGACCAGTACACAATGAGCAGAGAGTAGAGAAGAGAAGAATTAATCAGTTGCAATACTGGATCTGCTTTATTTATTTATTTACTTATTTTAAAATAATAGGAACAATTTGTTGCAAAAAATATTTTAAAACTAACATGCTTAATAAACTCCCACCCCACCCCCCCACCCCCCCCAGTTCTGATCACAGGTGGACACTGTTGCTGGCTCCTTCTCATTTCCTGCCTTTACTGATTTTTTCATTATTACATTTCACAAAAATCAAGAGAGTAACGAGTAACCAGAATGAAAAAGCTGGAAACTGCAATTCATAAATGGTTTTATCATTACTCTCATCTTCCTTCCCTCCATAAAAGTGCCTGCAAGAAAGTGTGACTGTAGATGGTACTGTTAATTAGCAGTAGGCCATTACAATTTGCAAAATATGTGTTGTAATATTTATAACTCAGATTGCAGGGCATATCCAGAAGAAGTAATTCCCATGAATAATTTCTACTAGAAGTAATGATTTCTAACATCAGAGTTCACATTGAGTGCATGTGTGCCTTGATTTCACTAAGGCAAGGGTACTGCGTTTGCTGTGAGGTCTAAAGGAAAATGCTCTCAGGGGTGTGTACTGCTCTAGATGGCTACTGGATTAGTCAGGAGTGATTCACTCTCGGTGAATCCATGTTGGCTTTTGATAGACTGCACTGCATCTGCAGTTATCTGTATTTAGACTTTCCCCAAAACAGTCTTCTTTCTTGCTCAGAAGTATTCAGTAAAATCATGAGATTTCTGCATAAACTACATCACTTACAAATTACATGGAAACTTGCTGAAGGATGCATTGAGGATATTACTCACAGGGAGAACATCCTGTGAAGTGCTGCAAAGCATGCTCCTATGGAAGGTATAACAAATTGCTAAGGCTCATAGGTTATCACTGAAAAAAGGTATTTCCCAGATGCACTCGATGGAGTCAGCATGCACAGAGGATGCATTATTAATTCAGTGTCAGGCTTGCTATTTCTGTTAGGCAAATCTTAGGTAGAAATATGTCTACTTTGTTCAGATCTGAAAAAAAGTTTAATAATTTGTTAATTTCTATGTAATGATTATAAGCTGCGATAATAAGCTGAATATTAATTGAAAATCTTTGAATGAACAATGTAGTGTTCATTCTAAGGCCAGAAGGTGATTTTTTTATTAAATCAGCAGTTAAAAATTTGATCATGAACAAGAAGGTCAGATGTCCTTTGACATCCTGAAATATTATGCTAGATAAGACATCAGAACTATTCTGAACTCATTTTCTTTCTCTCTTCCTTTAGTTCCTATTATCATAGTAACATAGGCACAAAAGGAAGATACATTGCAATTTGCAAATCATGCTTTTCAGTCTTGTAAAGTACAAAATATTCTGATTTCCATTCCCCAAAAGCCCCTAGCACACAAAAAACTTCTGCTTCTTAATAACACTGTTTGCATGTCTGAAAAGAAAGATACGTTTATGGGCTTTGTTGAACATGAGATTTTTACTTAGCCTTCTCTGCTAAAAAGTAATCTAAGACTGCTCTGATAGTACTTCAGCATGATTTGTAAAGGATGATGGGTTGTGTTTAGCTGCAGCCCAAGGAGTGGCCCCCTACTGAACCTCTGTCTGATCCCAGAAACAAAATGAAAGCCATTCTCTAGAGAGATGGACAAAAATGCAAAAGCTGCCACTACATTTCCTAAAGAATGTATCCACTTGCTAAAGCTCTGAACAAATTGTTCTGGTATGCAAATGGCTGCAAATCTGTTTGAAACGCTTTAGCAAAATGCTATTAACCCTTATTATCAGAAGCATTGTAATCACACAGCAAGTGAGAATTGGGCTACGTTGTAACACTTTTATATTATTGCTCAATTACAAGTTCAGTAGAAAGATTCCCACCCCCAAAACATTTATCAAGCAATCTTTTTCCTTATCTACTTGTTACTGAGATGTTCAAGGAAACATTAATATATTTTTTAAAGTAAATATCATTCTATGCTGTTTAAATATGTTAAGGTACAATGATGATGAGTCATTCCACATAAAGTCTCATAGATTATTTTCAGGCAGTATTTTAAACACTTTTATTTGTCTTCTTCTGGATGCATTTATTTACATTTAATTTTTTTAGTAATTGTTCATAAAATAGAAACTTTTTGGCAATAGCACATTAATAGCCATGCTTTTTCCCCTGCAATTAAGGAACAAAGGATATTCAAGAAAATATCTTTTATTCATAATTTTTTCCTTTGCAGATTGGTTTGATTGACTGGCTTTACTAACTAACTGGAAAACTCATTTACATATGAACAGTCCATTCCTTTCTTAGGAAATTATAATAATTTTTAAAGAATATGTCATTAGCTACACCGTTTTGTTTTTGGTTTTGGGGCTTTTTTTTGACATTAAGTAATCTTGAATCAAATACAAATAGAAAAATAATAGCTTAATGTTTTGAAGGATGCATTCATTTCACCCATCCCCCTTTGATGGTAGTACTCTTTCAAATGCAAATCTTGAAACGTTTCATATAATTAAGGGTAAGATGTCTGTGTAGATTGTTTGACAATACTACAAGTTTTGGAAAAGTCTTCTGGTTTACATTGATGGTTGCCTTTCCTAGTTTCCTGTTTTGGCGGTTGGAGCTGTCCTCTGGCTAAAGAAGAGAGAGCCAAAAGGCATAGACCCCTACACTGCCTGCTTTTGGCAGGCATTTCTAAAGCTACCTTCCATGCATATTTTTAAAGATAACTCTAAATATATATTTAGGTCTTTCATCCAAATAAGGGCATAAACAAAACTTTTTTTCAGAATTCTTGCCGGAAGTATGAGCTTTTAATTTTCTGCCAGAATGTTTTGTGAGGTAAAAGACAGAGACCATTAAAGTAGTTTCATATTCTGCTAAGGTATTTCTAATGCAAGTAAAATGCAAAAAAATACTATCATAAACCAGAAGTGCGTATCAAAGCTTCATGAGAATATTTGACAGGCAATTTAGCTGTCTAGCAGTAGAGTATTTACTGCAGGCAGAGGGGACATGTGTCTTCAAAATTTTTGGATTCCTCTTGTGTGAAGCTATACGCTATAATTAAATGTAACTATGTTATCATATTGTAATATAATTGTAATGAATGAGATATAGAGGCAACTTAAAAACTTCCTCTATAAAGTATTTAAGAATATTTCAGTGTTCCTGAAATAAAGTTGCCTTGAATCAGTAGTTTTAACCTAGCTATAATAATCATATTTAATAACATCAGAACTGATTTTATTTTAGACCTTTAATAACAAAGGATTGGGGATTTTTTTTTAAATTAGGTTTTTAAAAACATGGAAAAATTTTTGTCATAATCTTTCAGTTTTATATCTCTGCATCTTCCATATTTCGTCCAGAAGCCATCATGAAAGACTACTGTTACTGCACTCTTGGCCCAGCTCTGAAAAAAAAAAGTTTCTGTGAAGATGTATATTCTTGCCAATTTGTAATTCTTGACTGTTGGACATCCATGTTCTGCAGAGAAAGTATTATTATGAAAATGTCAGAACTATCAAAAGAAACCATTCTGCTAGTATTTTCTTGACATGTCTCATCTCAAAACATTGATTCTAAAGTAAGCAATTAAGCCATTCATTTATTAATAGTTAACTAATCAGATGCTTAGGTAATTTAACTTAAGAATAAGAATAAGAATATTAAGTATAAGAATAAGCATAAGAATACCAGCTTATGCTCAAAATATTGTATGCATGTCTTAAAATTACATTCCTATGTCATTACAGAAAAATGTTTGGATTTACAGATTAAAAGGTTATTTCTACCAAATATATTTTTAAAGATTTTTTTTTCCAGTAATACAAAATTTTTAAAAGTCTGCATCACTCTAGGGATCTAAGTCTGGCTGCGGTGACTTGCTCAAGCAGCCTTCCTGTCCATTAGAAAATAAACTAAATTCCTTGAAATGCTCTTGAAAACATCCCTGAAATTCTTCCTTTCCTGGCTCTGATGACTCTCCTCAGTTCTGGATGGGTCAGTGAATCTAGAATTGTGGCTGAATTCAGCACAGAGGTGAGCAGCAGTGGGGAGGCTGAGTACATCTTTGCTACACAAGAAAGTAGAGATGTGGAAACTCTTCTACTCTTGAACAAGAAATAAGAATTCTAGATAGGATATTGTAGCTACAGGAAGGAAAAATTCAGCCTGAATCTGGAAGATATGAAGCAAGAAATAACTGCCTTCAGGACCTTACCGAAAGCAATATGTATATTTACTGTGGTGTGCATTTATAGAGGTCAATCTGAGGCTACCTTTAAAAGCAGACAGACCTAGGACACAGTTGCTGTATGGTGCTGAATTGAACTAAATGGTCCAAGTTTTAGCCAGTCTTGCAGTAGCCTCCCACACACACACTCATATATTACAAGCACCATGCACCACAGCTTACAATTAATGGTTGGTTACAGTTTATTTTATTTATCATTAAATGCATCACGACTTCATGTTTTATTTACAAATGTGTTTCAGATAATATAATTAGTGACTGATACAATGTTAGACATTTAATAAACGAAGAAGGGATACACAACTGTGCTACATCAAAGCTACATATTTTAAAAAAAGAAATCTTTAAAATGTAGTTCATGTCAGGGTCAAAAGAATGTTTAATTCTCCTGGCTTTGGAAATTATTTTTCATCCAAGATGGGTAATTCAAAAATAATTAAATCCCTTTTAGATTGCCTGCAGGCAATTTTATTATTTAAGTTTATTATTTTTGTAACTGCGTGGATTCTAAGTCAGCGTGATAGATCTGTAATTGTTTTCATTTCTTTATCTGCTATGTTTAGTTTTTTGCCTCTCCTCTCTCTACAGCAGTCATTGTCTTAATTTTGTTTTTTGCTCCAAGCATGCTGTTGGTACACAACAAACAATAAACACTAATTACAGTCATCAGCCACATTCTATAATCCTTAGGGCTTGATGTAAAACCTGCCAGAGCTGAGAGGTATCCCTCACATAAAACATGATTGTTAAAGCTCCACAGTTGGATGCTGTGATTCTTGCCGTAGTCCTAGGGCAGACCTACTGCATGAATTTGTTCAGAACTCTTTATGTGTTGCAGGCAAAATGTAGAACATGTACAATTTTGCTTACTGATATGGGAATCTCTCCAATGCAAATGCTATAATTCAGACTGTTAGTCAAGTATAAAGCACAGCTGTGAGAAAGGTGAATGGTGACTGTGTCTTAGTAGGATGTTATTGACCTTGTGGAGAAATAGCTTTAAGAAATAGTGGCTATTCCTTAATCTACTGGTGCTGAATCAGAGAGGCTTTGTGATGGCAAAGGCTTATGCAATTAGCAATCATACCAGCTTCTTACATTCTCAGTTCTGAAAAATTCAGGACTGGTCACAATGGTATCCCCTCTAATGAATTCAGACAGGCTGCAATATCATTCTGTATTAGTAATCAAGATAAATACTTATACTCCATGGAAGTTTTAATGCTTTTTTACATGTAGTTTTCACTTGTTTTGGTATTTTAAAATATTTATATTTGGTTTTATTATTCTGTTATTTTAACCAGCTTTTAACCAGAAACATTATGTTAGAAATTTTTTATCAAGCTATGTACCTTTATTTCAGGGACATTTTGTTCCATGAATACTATATTGATACCTCTTCTCTTGAGAAACCTCCTCCTTATAATGTTCTATTTTCCTTTTTTTTTTTTTTTCAGCTGTCCTCCTATTAAAAATCTATGTCCAGGTTTTATAAATTTTGAGTTCAAATCTAACAGTGTTGTTCCTCAGCTAAAGCTGACAAAAAATATGGAATAATCTAATAAAAGCCTCTTTCTATCTCACATTTATAGCCTATTTTTTTCTTATTTCCCTCTGGTTTTAGGAAAAAATATTTGCAGTCTAAAAGAGAGGAAGGGGGTAACTTCAGTAAGTTGGTATTGGAAACCAGCTTGTTATTAAATAACTTTTCACCCAATGCAAGTGGGTAACTTTGTTCCTGAAAATATTGGTTATGATCATGGCATAACACATCTTAAATTAAGAAGGCCAGCATGCTAACAGAAAACTTACACTACGTGTGGAAATATACATTTAGTTTAATTATTGGTTCAGAATGATCTTTCACCTTTCCTAGTGTTAACATTTGGGAATACAGATGTCTTTTGGTTTTCTTTCGGTAAAGTTTCTTCCAAACACTGTGTTGACTCAATTATTGAAATGAGAATGGACAGAAAGCAGTATTATTACTGCATTTAAAAGAGGCACAGTGTGATTTTTTTAAAAAAAAATTGTATGTAGCAATTTGACAGGAAGCATGATACTGGTGTGGAAATTCAAGGAAGTGTGTAGAGAGCTTTCTTTAACTTAGAAGCTTTAGTTCCATTGTTGACATCCCTCTCAGAATACCCTAACTGAAATACATTTCTCATCTTAACACAGAAATCATAGGTAAAAAAAGTTCATGGTTCTTGTGTCATGTTGGGATCAGTATTGGCTTAACAAATACAGGTCAGAATTTTTTCTCTTCCAAGTCCCAGAAAGTTTTCCAGACTGTTGGGAGTTTTCTGGGGAAGTGCCCCCACTTGCTTTCTGCATTCCCTTGATCCAGGGCTTCCAGTTGCCAGCTCTGGAGCTGAGGTACTAGCCCTACATTCGAGCAGCTGCAGTGTTTGGTAAGTTGACTTACTGACTGAAAGGACACCCAGGCTTTCTGGCAGACCTGCCAGGTGGCCTCTCGCGGTGGGCAGGAGATTTCAGCTCTGCAAACTCAGGAATTGTTCGTTTCACCAGAGCAACAACTCTTCAGTTGTTGCAATCACTTTGCTTTTAATGAAGGTTTGCCTCTTGTCAACGACCAATATAGAAGCCCTGAGGTCACAGCTGGACACTTTTCTAGGTAGCATTCATCTGAAATTGAAATCAGCCTGTGATTTGAAATAGTTCAATTATGCTCCAGTTTGGGCAAAGTAGTAATATATATATATTTAATAAAGAAAAGTCAGTTTCTACTACCTTGTCTCAAAAACCTTCAAAATTGTCTTTGTTAAAGTATGGCTAAAAAAAAGTCAAACCTGGAGAAGTTAAACTTTTTGCACAGAACAAATTGAAGTAGCCAATATGCAAGTTTGTTTGGATACCTGTTATGCAAATTTCTCTATTGAGACTCAAGAGTGTTCTAATCAGGTTGGTTATGGAGCCCAAGTTAGTCCCAAAAGATATTTGAGATGAGAGAAAGTAGTTATTTTTTCAGTATTCCTGCATATTCTTAACACCATTTCTGTAGTAGGTGTGTAACACAATGCTAAAATGTGGCAGAAGCAGCTTGAAACATGGTGTGTTAATTTCTTCTTACGTCTGCTTTACTAAATTGCGCTGCTTACAATTGGGATCATACAAGTAGGTAGTTAAGTCAAAAAAATCACACCTAAAATAAAAAGAGCTGCAATTCTGAAACATGAAATTACATGGTATACACAATTTATCACAAAAAGAAGTTGCACAGTCATCAGTATTGTGAGGAAATCAGAAGAAAACAAATAAATATTACTTTGTTAGCTGTAGGAAAAAATATTATTTTGTTTGAAATTTTTGGCACTTCCTCTCAAAATCTGTTTTAAATTATTGCAAAATACATTTTTCTGTGTGAGCCTCATTCTACTCCTGCCCCTTTGTCTTGTTTTGGTATGTTTTGCCCAACAATCTTTTTCATCAGTTGCACACAAGGTTGGAGCCTTTATGTGTGAGAAAATGTTACAGTTAAATGCACCAAAGGAAGGCTTGTTTTAATTTTAGAGTGTTCTGAGTTTAAATGGATTATTTATCAATTGTGAGACCAAATATATTAAAGCTTTTTTTTTTTTTTTTTTTTTTTTTTTTTCTGTGGCAAACCACCTTTAACAGTTAAATATTTGTTCCTTTTAAAAACAAATAGTTTGTTGGCATTAAAAAAGAGTGGCACTTCAAAGAGAATTTCCAATCAAAACAATTCAACAGGAAAATTAGTAGTTTTAATTTCAATAAAGAGTGGAGAATTAGCATGTGTATATGATTGTAGGTTTATTCAGGTATTAACAGCGTCTAATGCTTCTACTTATTATTTTACTGCAGAATCATAGAATGGTTTGGGATTTAGAAGGATTCTTTGAAGACCCTCCAGTTCCAATCTCTGCTGTGGGCAGAGACATCTTTCACTAAACCAGATTGCTCAAAGCCCCTTCCAAACTGACCTTGAATATTTCCAGGAATGGGGAATCCACAACTTTGCAGGGCAACCAGCCTGGACCTTCACAATAAAGAACATCTAATGTCTATTCTAGACTTACCTCCTTTCAGTTTAAAGCCATTTCTCTTGTCCTATCAATGCACACCCTTGGAAAAAGGTTCTCTCCTGCCTTCTTGAAAGTCCCCTTCAGGTACTGGAAGAAAGCTACAAGGCCTTCCCAAAGTCTTCTTCGGGCTGAACAATGCCAACCCTCACAGCCTATCTTCATAGAATAGGTGCTTCAGCCCACTGATCCTTCTTGTGGCCCTCCTCTGGACTTGTTCCAAGAGGTCTATGTATTTCTTATACTGGAGGATCTGGATGCAGTGTTCCAGGTGGGTCTCACCAGAGCAGGGGTGCAGAGTCCTCCTTTGCCCTTCTGGTCACTCTGCTTTGGATGGATGCAGCCCAGGACACAATTGGCTTTCTGGGCTGCAAATGCATATTACTGGGTCATTTCAAGCTCCTCATCCACTAGCCTTACCAAGACATTGTCCTAAAGTTCTTAATCGTTTGGTCCCCTGACCTGTATTTATGCTCAGTATTGCCCCAAAATTAGTGCAGGACTTTGTGCTTTGCCTTATTGAACCTCATGAGTTTTGCAAGAGCCCACCTTTCCAACCTGTCCAGGTCCCTCTGGATGGCATCTCTTCCCTCCAGTATGTTGATGCCTCACAGAGCTCGATGTCACCAGTCAACTTGCTGAGGGTGCCCTTGATCCCACTGTCCATGCCACCAACAGGGAGTTGAACAGCAGAGGTTGGCACAGCTGACCTCTGAGGAAAGCCACTCGTCGCTTGGACATGAGCTGTTGACCTCAGCTCTCCAGTGCAAGCATCCAGACAATTTCTTACCCACTAAGTAGTATGCCC
Source organism: Sylvia borin (assembly GCA_014839755.1). NCBI lineage: Eukaryota > Metazoa > Chordata > Aves > Passeriformes > Sylviidae > Sylvia > Sylvia borin. The sequence goes on from CM025957.1 coordinate 81,187,272, forward strand.
ATTAAAACCATCTCTCTTCAGTATAGAGACAAGGATGCTATTTGGGATGGTGTCAAATGGCTTGTAATAGTCAACTTAGATGACTAGTTAGGTCTTCCCTTATTCACTAATGTTGTAAATCTGTTGTAGAAGCCCTCTAGATTTGTCAGGCATGATTTGCTTTCAGTGAAGCCATCTTGGCTGTCACAAATCATCTCCTTATTTTCCATGTGTCTAAGTAGTTTCCAGAAGGATCTGCTCCATGACCTTGCTGGTCCATGGTCGTATATAGAAATATAAGTTTTAGAGTATAGCATATAGGTCATATCATATCCCTGTATCACGAGAATGTTAGCAGAATGGGGATACATGAAGTAGCAGAAAATGAAAGATTAAGTTGTCTTTGGAAATCTTGGAACTTATTTTTGATAACAACTTTTATATCTTTCCACTCCTATGATAGCTGAGCTACCAGGAGATGCAAAAGTAGTCTTATGACACATTTTGTTCCCTTTGTTTTATCTAACACACAGAAATTTCACTTGTTAAAATAGAAACCAGAATCACTCCTCACAGCTCAAAAATTCCTGTTGTAAAATGCTTAAGGTTGTGGAGTAAAAACCAGAGAATATTTATTTGAAAAGCCTAGAAAAAGCGGATTGGTGTGAAGGAGAAGTAGAATGGAGTGTTCCAGGGAGTTCTTATTTTTAATATTGTACTTGAAAAATATTTATCCATATATACTGAAATTAATCAAAACAGTGCTTGAAGTTTGATGAAACTTTCACACCTCTTTGAAATCCTTTTTTTTTTTGTCTGTTCTCCTTTGACAGGCTGTTACTAGTTGTTAAATTGAAAAAGGAATGCATTACAAAGTGTTTCCTTGTAGAGTATCATGCAGAAATTATTTTGTACTTCTAGCCAATATCCATTCTTCAGTTTTCAGAAATACTGCTTGCACAAACTAGAATGCAACTAGTCATATACAGGTTTCCTTGAAAAAAATATAATATACACAATTATTACACGTTCAAACTAGGCTCACTGAACTCAGTAGTTCTATTTAGAATGATTTTAAGAGAAACTCCTCCCTCTATATATATATAAAAGGAAGAATATGTATGTGTATATATATATATATGACAAAAATAAATGCAGCAAATACTAGTATATTTAAAGAATCAACATGAGAGACTTATTAATGTATTCCGTGTTTTCACAAATCATGGATACTTTGTTCTTTAGGAGAGTTTTGTTTGTGATTTTTTTTCTGCTTTGCTCATGGTTTTTGTTTATTTCATTTTTGAATTGTTTGGAGATTTCTGAGCAGGAGTTTGGATAAAGCCTAAAACAATTCTTAGAGCCTTGGAAATGATAGTGAATCATATAATTCAGGATTCTGAAAGTAATTGGGACTTCTTACCACAAACTGTATATCTGTACTTTCACATAATACAGACTGAAATAAAGATATAAATGATACACCTATGTTTAGCTTTTAACCTGGGGAAATAAGGATAATAATTCTCTCCAAAACTCCTTCAATTTTAGTGAGCAAAAGGAGGCTTCTTGATGTAGCTGAAACAGTGAAATTGTTAAAATATTGAATGAAATTTGAGAAAATACAAACTATTCCATATTTTGTCATATCTTTTTTGGAGACAAGAGCAGATAGAAGCAATTTTGTTCCCACAAATCCACCATATTATTTCACAAGAATGAAAATATAAATATATTATTTGCTTCAGAGAATAGCTGTGGGGAGGCACTTGAGCATTACACTATATTCCCAATAGAAGACTGTATAAGGAGAAGTAAGAAGCACTCTGATAGTGTGCTCAACAGCCTACTGACAGAATATAAAATATAAGTTTCCTGAAGCCTGTAATTTACGCAACTCCTAACAAATTACATATGTACCTTTTTTTCTCTCTCATTGTGTTATCCTCAACCCAGACCCTCACCATTTTTGTTTTCAAGTCCAAAGACAGCAGTCCCCTCTTTCACTTAAAATTCCACCCAGTTGCTGTCAAGACAGGCTTGAACTGGGGGGATATGACAAATTCATTTGTTTAATTGAAGAATATGAACCTGGTCCATTTTGTAGTCCAGCTGAGGAAGTTATGTTGGAAGACTTAAATTTTATTAAATTCTTTGAGCATTGAGTTAGTTCCACAACTTTCACTGTTTTTTTAATGTTGAGACTTACATATAGGCTTTCAAACAGGAACAAATTTCCTGTTCATAGGTCTCCAGGCCATGGTTGAATGTAAGACTGTTCTTGTGTTGATACCCTTCTTACATATACCCTTACATCTTACAATACCCCTTCTTACATCTTACTCTTCTTATATTCTCCTGTACATAAAGGATAAGAAATGTGGGGTTTGCTTACAAGATGGTGGGGGTTGTTTTGTGTTATTTTACTCAAAATCAAGGGGATAGTTTCATATCTACATATGAAATGTTTTTATTTGAGGTCACATCAAGCCTCTTCCCCAAGAAGGCTGTCAATTGTTCCCTATAAGTAATTTTCAGAGAACTTTTCCTTAACCCTGAAATTTCTTGGGTTATCCCGTTCTGCCATGGGTTATGCCATCAAGAATAAGGGTGCTATCTTGCCAATGTTTTTTATACTGAGCTCTGACTGTTGGAGCTTGAAAGCAGTCAGGATCCCTCACACACTGTGCTGTTCCCTTTGAGGATATTTTGTAAAGCTGGACAGCCTGGTCACTTAAACGAACGTAAGCTTTCTATAAGATAATAATGCTTCTCTGAACAAAAATGTAAAGAATGTGGCCCACTTCCCCTCCCTCCCCCAAATATACAGTTTCCCTTCAAGTCAGATTAGTAATTTTTATCAAACTAGAGTGAAAAATGCATTCAGAGATCTATGATGGGTATTGACGTTAGTGGGGCAGAATCCAGGAATACAAAACTGAGAAACAACTTCAAAGATTTCAGTCCAGATTTTGTGAAGTTACTGTGAAGACATGAATGCTGTGAGAATAAAATTGAAGATGCAGTTTCGTCCTCATCCTCATTCCTTCCATTCCACCTGCATTTTTCTGACAGGTGAAAAAACTCCCAGAACTGGACTTCTGCTTGCACTGGAGACCTTCAGCCTGTACAGAGACTGAATGACACTGCACTTTCTTTCTTCTGCAGCAGCAACACCACAAGATCATGAAATAAACTCCTTCAAGCTCTTTTGAAATGGCTGGCAAATCCAAATATTTGATTATTCATTTATGCAATATTAATATCCAGAATTGGTGTATTCTGAGGGATAGCTTCAATTAAAAGTCTACAGGGTTTGTATTTTGTCTACTATACCTCTATATTATATGAAATTTAACTACCTTGACTAAACGAGGCACAACCACACCTGAACATTTTCCTTTGTGAGTGACAGAAGCACTTTGTCCCAAAGCTATGTTTTCCTAATGCTTACTACTTTTTCTTTCATTAAAGGTTACCATAATTTCCATTTCATTGGGAACTGAATTACAGTTGTATCCACAATTCCATATAATAGTGATATCTTCAAATAAAGTTGGGAGGGTTTTACGTTTTGTAGCTATCAGGGTTTTTCTCTCCCCTTAATAAAAGTATATTTTCCAGAACCAACTTCTCAAATATATTAGCTGTACTTTTATGATATAGCTTTCCACTTTAAGAATACTTCAGTTGCTCTGCAGTATCAAAGAGCATCTAATTAAATTAAGTTGGCATCAAGAAATATGTTGTGCTTCTGCAAAAGGAAACACTCACAACTTATGGAAAAATCTTAATGTCAATGATCACTTTGCTTACGTATTTATCCTAATTATAAAACATTTCTCTTTTTTTAAGTGAATCTTACATAATACTCAAAAGTCTTTTTTTACATATCAAATTGAAAGCTTCTTTTCAATGTGCATTTCAAAGTCTAATACACAAAAATATAAAAGAAATCTATTTATGGAATTGAAAAATATTTCAAGGTAGATACTTTTAATTACGTCTGGGTTCCTTTAAATATATAACTTTATTATATATATTAAGTTATAGTCTCTTTCCTCATTGCAAATTCTAATGTTCTTTCTTTATTGTTTTCTTGGTTTCTGCAGTAATTTACAAGGAGACTAAAGTTTAAGACATTAGTGTAGGAAGAGTTTAGAAGCATGTGCTGAACAAAGCCGTAATAATTGATGGGGAAGATAAACTTGTGTGGAGAACTATTTTCAAGAAATGGACAAAATTATCTAGAGGATTAAATATTATTTAAGAGAAAAATTGAATGATAAAATATAAAGCAACTGTTTTTTTTTTTTCACTTGCCTGATTAAAATACTTTGAATTTTAAATATAAATATGTAAAAAAGTGGCAATAGAAACCACAATTTTACAAATAATATTCCATCTATCTAGAATTATGCTCTATTATTAGAACCTTTACTAAGATAATGCCTTTCTCAATTTTGCTGTTTTTTTAGAATTTTCAGATTATATTTTTTGACTCCCACAAGAAAGCTCTGATTCTGAAGTTCAAAAGATCACATAGAAGAAATGGTTCAGAGGATTTAGTATGAAATCTGGATATAGCTCAAAGCAGTAGGCCTTGAAAAAAGCAGTGAGTCAGCAGTGATTAGGCTAAGTGTGTTCTAGTAAACCAAATACGAGAGGATCTCTGTCAGGAAAAAGGAGCTGCGAGAGAATGGCTCATATCACATCATTATACCATGCCCTGTCCTTTAGAAAAAGAAAGACTGCATCTAGAACACCAACCAGGTGTTATTCCTTTTGCATCCTTCAGAATTGTTTTGGAAAATGCAAACTATGTATTGGCCAAACTATGACAACTCTACTAAAAATTAAGCTGTGTAAGAAACTGAGTTTCACAGGCTGAAAGTGGTCCATGAAAGTATTTATTTCACTAATGCAAACATAAGTGTGGGCTGTTTTGAATAAATTGCTTTTATTTATCTTAAGGAATAGTTCCATCCATCTCCCTTTCTTCTTTCCTCCCATTGCCTGTTTTTCAAACAAGTACAAATATTGCACTGCTTTGATGCAAATGGTGAAGTTTCTATGGTGACAAAGACAAATAGGACAAGAGGTATTCAGACCAAATTTTACTTAGGAATTTTTTGATGAAACATGCAGAAATCATTATGTTATTAAAGATCAGAGTGTCAAAATAGATTGCTGAAGGAGATTCCATAGACACAAACCTTGGAATACTTAGAGTATTCTTGGAATAATCTAAAGGAACATAATAGAAATGTTCTTTTAAAAATGGCATTGGTAGGAGCCCTAGGAATGAAGGACACAGATTAAATGAGCTTTGTTGTCTTGGTTCCCTGTGATTGCCTTGAAACAGTTGCACATACCTGAATATATTTATGAAAAATCATCATATATTACACTTGTCTATATTATAAAGAGAAATCAGTCTCCTCTGTTTTTCATGCCTGTTTCTTTTTTCTTTTGTAATTAAAATTTATTTTTAATGAAGCTATACCTGATTTTGCATATAAAGAAAAATATTTTTTTCTCTACATTACTCGCAGTTATCTGTTAACTGAGTGTTTTTTCAGACCTAATAATACAGCAATTCTTATTTAGTTTCATACACCATAGTAATTTTTTTCATCTCGTTTTCATACATTCCTGTCTAGAAATATGGACTGTTTTTACTAGCTGTATCCTGGTATACAGCTGCTCTTTATTTAATATTAAAACAATTTCATTGAAATTGTTTTAATATTAAATAAAGGCTTCTTGCTACTTCAACATACAAACATATGTGCATAAGTTAGGTGTGCTATCTTCCCATTTGTTCAATTCTGCCTGTGAAAAAAATAATAAAATAGTAGATTGACCTCATATATTCCATACTTCTCCTAATAAAACTATTAAATTATGAAAATAGATCCTAGTACTGATCTCTGTGGTATTCTACTCAATGCTGTATTTTTCTTCACATCAAAGGCAAAATCACAATTGTAACAGAATTTAAACTCCTTTCTCATGAGACATGTAGCAGCTAAGTTAAAAAAGAGCTGACTTAAAAGCTTGCTTATGATATATCCACCTTTTTCACTGCAAAGCTGGTCTAAAATCCTGCATTTGCTGAAAAGCCATTCATTTCAAGAACAGGTAATACAGATTCTGTGAATTTCCACTTGTCAAGTGCTATGAGAATCAGACTGTACTTTACCTTAAACTGTGGCCAAATATCTCAGATATTTTTCAACTTTTACGATTTTAAAGGTAACAATTTAACAAATATTTTAATATATATTTTTAAAATTATTACAAGTTTTCCCCAAAACTTACTCTCTGAGCGAGCTGTATATTCGTGTGGTTACTATTGTATTATTTACATTTCCTATGAAATATGGAAATACAAATTTTGCTGATTTCATTAATTATTTGTTTTTTTATTTAAAGGTTTCTTTTCCAAGAATTAAAAAAATCATACTCAATGTAGATAATGGAAAACACGTATTTATTATTTGGTTTTCCAATTTTTTAACATATTTTATGTATTTGTAAATATATCTTTTTACATATATATATTTATGTCTGCTATTTCTAACACATGGGTCTTTGTGCTTCTTTTTCATAAGATAAATTATTGTGTTTTCATATTCAATAATATTTTTAAAGTGTTTTCTGAGCTTTAATCCCTTTTGAATTAGATACTTTACTAGGCTTATCAATATTGAAACTTTTACCTTCTGAACACCAATAATTACTTATAGGTAAATTTTACATTATAAGACACTTAGTTCCCTTTTGTCAAGTCAAGAAAAATTTCTTTGAGAAGATCAAGCTAAAGTTATATCATAGTTCCTCTATTATGTTTTTTCACTATTTTTTAAAAACATGTTTTCCCCCTCTATATCTTGCTGTGACATAAACATTCAAATGACTTAAGAGTATCGTATGCTGCAAGTTTATCAAAAGAAATTAGTTAAAACTCAAAATTCTTACTTAGAAAAAATTATATATATGACCACCCGGCACACAAAAAGATCTATAGATAAAGTGGAAAAAATGGAATACACAAGCAGGTTTTACTCTAATAAAGAAACCCCTTATATGACATTTTATATGGCATTATTCATGTTAATTAGGTGATATTTTAATTTTTATTTTATTTACTTGTTTATTTCACTTCAGTAATTTTCTAACTTTCAGTCTGGCAGACTTCCATGTTTTCAGTTTAGTAACTTTTTTTCTCCCAATTATTCATGAATCATAATAATCACATATTCCACTGGGATTTGTACTTACATACTTTTTAAATGGCAGCCTTCTAAGTTGAATACATTGCAGCAGAATACCATCTGGTGACCCCACCTGAAAGCTCAGCAAAGGTGGATCTTTGTATTAGCTTTCCTTCTAAACTTTCTGTATTACTGGAGCTGGAATTAAAGGGCATAGACATGATATAGATGTTTGTAATAGTTCAAAACAATTTCTCTGGAAAATATAGCAAAGCAGAAAGGACTTTTGGTACATGGAAGGGGAATGAACCTCGAGATATCACCTTTTGACCAATGAAATACTTTCAATTTTAGAGAAGGAAATTTTGATTAACTGTTATAGCTTGAGGAATTTTGTGTTTAACTTCAGAGAAACAACTCTAGCATATTCAAAATGTGGTATTCTTCATATTTTTTGTATGTGCTGACTGAATACTATGCTTAGATAGAGGTAAGATATTTTTTAGCAATTTGAAAGTCAACGAGGTCATAAATTTATTTTGTAATTTCGCTATTCACTTCTAACTGATTTTCCTGAATGTGAGATTTTTTACAGTTTGCATACATTATATGCTGGAAAAAAAAATCGGCTGGGTAGGCAGAAAGCCAAAGAACAGCCTTTTATAAATATGCGTGTTTCTGTGAGTAAACAGTAATGTAAAACAAAATTTGGTGTATTATGCTTTAAAGACACAACATTTTGCATGCAAGGAAAATATCAACAGAACATGAAAGAAAGTTGATGGGGAGCACTCAAGACACAGTTAATTACCTGGGAAGTGATATTTAGCACCATGTTTTTCTGTGGCCTATTACTTTATTTAAACAGCACTACAGAATCTCCTCCATCCATTCAAGAGGAATTTGTGCTGGCTGTTGCAAACATGAATGATAATTAACCCGGTGTGATTCTGAGAGTACACAGAAAGAAAACAAGCAAGTCAGACCTCTGAGCCAGAGTAAAGTGCACCTTTTTTGAAGGTGGGTGTAAATATTGTGAGAAATAAATATGGGGAATGGTAGGAGAGTGTAAAAATTCTAAATATAATTTCATATGCAATTCAGAATGCAATAATGCTAACTTTTTAATTAGCATTCCTCATAATGCTACCTGTATGCACAAGGATTTCTGTAGTCCATGGAAAAACACTGGGAGCCATGCAGCATAGAAAAGAACCTTCTGCAAAGGGAGCCAGGTAAGAAAGATGAGTGATTTGAAATAAATTAGAAAAATTCAGGAGCAGTTTTGAGTGTGTTAATGTCCATGTAATCTTAATCCAGAACCTGAGGGCCTCTATCCTGCAATCTCAACGAAGTGGATCTCAGTTTGCTATATCAGAGAGGGAGTTGGAGTAAATGTATGTGTAAGTAGAAAGGTGTGGATGATACAAGGGGATGGTGCAGTTTCAGTCTGTGTCATCCTTCATGTGCTCTAGGTGGTCAAGTGAATGATCAGTGGTAAAATGACACCTGCTTACTTGACTGCAATCTAAGTCAAAAATTGTGATTTATAGCTATAGAACTATTTTTCTATTTATATATTTTAAAATACACCCCTTAAGCATCCCTTGATGGCATTTCTCAGAAAAGAGTATTTTCTCTCCTGAAGCATTTTTCCCTCCCAAATGAAGTCCTGCCCTGAATGTGGAACTTTGCATTTTAAGTGTGAATGAATTTAAACAATGTTCTTATTACCTTTTATCCTAAATTACATGAAATCGCATATGATTTTTAACCAACTAAAAGTGTTTGAAAGCCCATATCCATCAAATAATTTACTGCAATTTTGGTAGTATTAATCCTGTGGAAAGGGCAGTCACTAGGAAATGATGAGGTACCATGGAAATCCAAGCTGTTCTCCAAATTATTATACAGTCATATTAAAATAGGAAAATTGCCAGAAGCAAACTGGGAATCTTATTAAAATTGCTTTGAACTGCACTTTACTCTCACATTGTCAGGTGTTACCAGGCATTAGTTCAAGGCTCATGTCATCAGATTGGATTTTTAGAGCTACATGTGAAAGGTCTTAATAGATGTTTCATAATTTTTGAAATATTATTTAGCCCTTTTTATAATAGAGAAAATTATTTTCCATTTTTCTGCAGAGAATTAATCCCAGGGGTTTTTTTGGTGGTGCCATTATTATTTTTAGTAAAGGTGTATTTAATTATTTCCCACATATACTGTTACTAGGTATAAAACTCTTCAGGAGACCTGTACTCACATCTTATATATATATATATATGACAACAACTTGATCTTGCTGAAAATTGTTTTCAGCTTTGTAAAAAACATAAATATTCAAGAAACGAACAATCAAAAGCTTTGTCTTCAAGTGGGAGAGCTTTTGAGAAAAAGCTAAATGATGCCTTTCATTTTCCCCATATTCCCTGCCAGTCATTCCATCAAACCCCCCCCCCCCACACACACATATACACTTGAAATGACACCTTATCTATAAATAATGGGTTGCTGTTGTGATATCTCCTAATGCTGTCCTCACAGATGCAAAAATGTGCCAAGATTTAAATATTCTCACTTCCTGGAAGTGATTAACATAAGTCAACTGATTTATTTCCATCTGTCAGGTGGCAAAAGATTAACCAGCAGAGCTAAAGCAAGTAATTTGTGATGGTTCACTGTCATGAGAGACAAACAAGTCTCTTAACTGGAAATTGACAGCTCGGCACTCATTTGAGCTAAGCTTTTGCTTGCATTGCCTCTTGAGTCACTTTGCTCAATCTATAGCTAGTCATTAAAACACCATGAAATTCTCTCTGCAGGTACATAAAGCCAGATTTTTGCCTGTGGCAGACTTAATTAGGTAACAGCTGGATATTCAATCTTCACATAAAAAGAGGAAAATGCAAGTGATGCAAATGCTTCTCAAAGCATCATGAAAGGAAAGGTTTGCATGAGCAGTGAATGATCTTGTCATGATGGTATTATCATACAAACAGTAAAAAAAAAAAGTTAAAAATGTTGCAGAGGGGATAAAATCATTTATGTCAGACATCAACTCAAACAATGGCTGAACTATAACAACACATGTAAACTGATTGCACTATATGGGTAAGTGGCTTCTTTTTAAAATTAAACATCTGCAGACCTGAAGTGTTAGGATGTGATTCTGAATTCAAATGAGCTAAATATTTTTGTAATGTAATTTTATTCTAGGAAATATTTATTTATGGAGATTTTTCTCAGCAAACAGAACTGCAAAGAACAAAATTGCAACTTGCAAAAGATTGATAGTGTATGTATGATGTAAATCCTACAAATTTTTACTGTAATACTTTTAGAAGACTTTGTGGATATGTAATTAGGACACATTCTTTGACTTGAAAAAAGGAGAAAGTTGTAGAAAATTTGGGTTTATTGTAATTATTAGTTCTTATTCAATAATTAGTTATAGTTGTTTTCTGTTGTAATGGCTTTAAATAAATACTACTTGTGGCTTATCTAGGGTTGTTCATACTATGGGGATTGGCCTTGAAATTATGCATCATATACCTTTCCATTAAATGATCAAATTCTCTTTCCGAAGTTATAGGATTGTTGTTTATTTTTACTTCCTACAGGAAAGCTTTGAAGCATCCTGAGTTTCCACTGACTTGAAGCTTCCTTTTCATTGTCAGCCTAAACAGAAGACTGAAATAGAGAACCAAAAGTTTTATTCTACCATTTCATCTACTTTGCTCCTACTCAGCTGCTCCTGGAATGTTGCTTTAAATTTTGATAATCTTGATATCAGTACTTTCTTTTACAAATTGCAGGAAGTCAGAAAGATGCAGAGAGTTTTTTTATGAAGTTATAAAAAGATGAGTCACTTCACTTATTTAGTTATTTAAACATACCACCAAAGCAATACTGAAATCTTGACAGCAGTGTGAGTTGTCAGTTTAGGGATGATTCAAGCTGAAGCAGTGTTGTGTACATGGAGCACTTATAGATTCCCATAAGGATTTATCTTTCAAAAATGACAGTCACAGTAGGCTAAAAAATAATGTCAGCTTTTAGAGTCCCAAATATTTAGAAAGCAATAAACGTGGCTTCTTTGTGTTACAATAGCTGAGTCTCTGATGTAACCATAATGAAGTTAATAAAGCTGCAGTAACAATAAAGCTGTTGCAATCTCTGTCAGTCTTAGCATACATTTCTCAAATCCATATAATCAGCTTCTCTCCCATTTTATTTTGGTTTTATATGCTTTATCTTTTATTGCACACCATTCAAAAAGTGCCATAAGGGGAACTTTTGCATCCTGATTAGGCTTCCTTATTCAGGATTTTCACAGCAACTTTTCTACTTCCATGAAAACAGTGAAAAAGCTGTGAAAAAATATACAGGTGGAAGTATGGGGAGTGAGGTACATGAAGTGTGTGTAGGTGCTACAACTAGACATTAGTAAAGTAAGTAGACATGTGTTGCAAGAGTACTGATGTTTAAGTTAATCAGACAAAAAAATAAAGTAAAACAGAAAACAGAAAACTCAGACAATAAGAAGGGAGCAATGAAATATTAACAAAAAATACGGTTTTCAGGTGTACAGCTTGGAAGCACCAATATTGTGACTTCCTCAGAAAGCCATTGACTTAGATACAGAATAGAAGGAAAAAAAATCTCTCCGTTTTAGTTGATTAGAAGTGTACAGCCTAAAGTTTTATTTCCTCTTTCCTAATTACTAATCTAACCTCTATTCACAACTGCAAGGAATGAAGCCGTAAAATTTATGCCCATTTAATATTCTCCATTTTTTTCTTTTTTTTTTACTACATACATTTCAGCTAAATTTTAGTGTTTGGCTAGCTAATATTTAAAATAGTTCCAAACTCCTTTTTATCTTTTTCAAAGAATTTTCAAAATTATATTTTCCATGGAGAAATAAACTCCAAAATTATGAGGTAGAGATACTGTCTTCCTGAGAAATCTGAATAAATTGTCAGATAGGACAATCAGCTTGCACCATTCTGGAAGAACTGAAGGCCAGATGGGTTATCCTGAAGTGATGCTAGACATCTGAATTCAGGAAACTGAATTTCACACAAACTTGTTTCCTTCTTTTTTAAAAAAGAAAAAAATATATTTCTTCTTGCAAGTATAGTTCTTTTTAGTTTAAGGTGAATATTTTTATTTACTTTAGGATGTCCAAAACGACACTTGAGTGGTATAGTTCAGGCAACTGAATCCCACGAATATAACCTCAAAATAGAATGCCGCCTTTAGCAGGTGATAAAAATGCTCTTAAATTTATTGGGATGTCTGGAGTTTTGCTGGTGGTTTTCTTAGGAGTAAAAGCTCATACAAGTTTCCATAATGGGTAAACATTTAAAAGGTATATCTGTTTTTCAGGCTCTTGTCTCAAACTGCATGGTATCTGAAGCCACAGAAGGAGGAGCAAGAAAGTTTATGTAAGATCACACTGGAACTTGGATGTTGGCTCTTACCTTGAAATACGAGTGACATCTAATGTATTTTTAGTGGAGATTTTATTACCAGTGGAAATTGTTTTTAATTTTTATGCGCAACAGGCCCTTCAGAACAATAAATCCGCAAAATGGTTTAGTTTTGCAAGGACTATAAAGAGTGTCATTATCAAAACAGTTGTTGAAAAATCTTATGCATGGCCATCTTTATTAAAGTAAAATTTGTCCTCTTCCTTTTGATAATAAGGCCATAGTTCATTTTTATTAAAGCACAACATATACCACATGAGTACTGCTCTGGGAACGGAGAGGCTTGGGGAAGGAAGAAAACCACTTCAGAAGAAATACTCCTTTTTCCTGCTCTGATTTCAGGAGTGTCTAACATTATTGATATACCTTCAATGGAACTTTTTCCATTGTACTGGTAAAAACCTTAGAATACATTAGGTGCATAGAACTATTGGGTCAAATTCCTTAAGTATTCACCAAATAGATTTACTTAAACATATTTAGTTTTATGTGGAACAGCAGATGGCTGATAGAAACTATTGCTGAGATATTTATTTTAGTTTATAAGAACATCCAGATATTTTGTCTTTTTTCTTTAAAATCATTTGTACCTAATGAATAATTTCACATTATATTTTTCACTTGTTGTCCTTTTCAGTACATTCTGCATTCACATGTGAGCTTTTGGAAAAATAAATTCTAGAAAAAAGGGCCTGTAATAATTTCTTTACCTAAAGAAATGGTCTTTAATAAGTCTAAAATGAGAGTAGTACCTGTCTTGGAGATTGCTTCCTGATATGTGAGGTTTTTTCATTAAGCAGAATAACATGAATATAACATAAGACAGTCTTGTTTCTCATTATATTAGTTGGGATTGCTAAAGTTTCAACATTGTTAAATGAAGGCTAGAAATGATTCAGCTACCCAGCTCCCTAGTGATTAAACTATCTCATTTATTAAATGTTGGTTTATTTTATTTCTTTCTCCTGATCTTTAAAGATTTCTAAATCATAGGGTCATTTATATTTCTGCTAATGAGTAAATAGGATTTTAGATGTCCAGGGTCAAAAATTACATACATTTTGTATTTATAAACACAGCAATCAGAATAAATCAGTGATTGACTCTGGTTATCGAAAGAACATTGAGAGAATAAATACTTTATTATTACAATATACTAATATTTCCTATGCTTATTATTATTGTTTGCGTGTGATGAAGTTTTGTCAAAATATTGCTTTACTGGTGTTCTTTAAGAAAATAATTGAAACTTTAAAAATAAGTACGTAGAAATTAGTTGTATTGATGAAGTTAAAGGATTTGAACCTTCTGTTTTAACATTCAATGAAAAAACCTACTGGTATTTTGACATTGTGTTTTCTTATTCAAATCAAATATTCTCTGAGCTTAACTCTGAAGTAGGGACAAAAAATGTGAGTAAGATGACTGTGTTTGGACTAATAGAAAAGAAAAATAAAACTGATGCCAAGAGATGGAAGCAAGAAAAAAAACCTTTTAAATTGCTTGGAACCTACTGATCTGATATTCTTACACTACAACGTTGTGTTTGACACCTGAAATGATCACCAGACACCAAAAACGACTGCCAAACCCCAGTCCATCTGCTGTATGTGTGGTCAGGAAATACTACTTAGCATGTCCTTAGGAATATGCTTTTGTAATTTATTTGTTCTTAAAGTCTGATGAGGATGAGGATGAGGATGAGATTTGTCGTGGGTTCTCAGGATCTCTACCTGACATTAGGATTCTCAGGGAAATGATAAGACACCACTGATATTGTACAGAGCCCTTTAGGACAATGTTTAGTGGATATTCTGACAGTGTGTTTTGGGTCACATGTTTCTGTTAGATTGAATGATACAGAGTTATTTGATTACAGATTGTGGCCTATTTATTAGTAATGAGGCATTAAGTGCAGTTTAGTATACAAATATAATATCAATGAGAGCAGAGAAGGAAAAAATTAAATGCAGTATGACTAACACAAGACTTTAGAATACACTTCAGAAAGGAGATTTGAGGTACATAACATATTTCGGAAAAAGCTGAGAACAGCTTTACTATTAGTAAGTGGGAAAAAAAAAAAAAAAAGTATAATTTTCAACAAAATATGCACTTCTTAACTTTTTCCATGAAAGCAAATTTTTTCTGGGTGCTATATGAATGTACAAGTTGTAAAATTATTTCTTTCCTTGCCTTCTCTGAAACCTCTGGGCTGAAATCATGCTCTGTGGTTATGTACCTGGACTTTTTTGGTCAGAAATGTAGCTACCTTGTTCTTGAATTTCAGTTGATAAACTCAGTGTCTATTGTATCTATATGAAATGCTGATTAACTGATCATTAAACCAATATGTTTTTACATGAAAGCCCAACAGTTTCTCAGGAGGGATCTAGAAACTTCCATGTAGCTGTGAGTTTATTAGACACCACAAAGTAAAGTAACATTCTTGTATTTATAGACCTACTGCCAGTGAAATATTAGAATGATTTTTATTGATATTAATGTGCTTGGAACAGGATAAAGGAAGATGGAGGACAGAAAGGCTAAAACTTACCTTTAGTTATTTCCAGATAACTTGTAGAAATCTCAGGTGAAGTTTCATCTGTGAATAAAGGCAATATTTTTTCTCTTGTGCCCTATTTTCTTTAATAACATGGTATTTTTTAACAGTCTATTCAGCTATCAAGTGATAATTTAACTGGAATAGGTAGTAAACCTGGACTATAGGACATATTCTTAATAGCTATGATTTATTTTTACAACTAAATAATACAAAGTGAACAAGTGTAACCATGAAACCATGACTTACTCAGAATAAAAGAGATGAATGAGTACTATTAGAGTAATATACATACAATATTAATAATGTATCAATAATTAATTTTCATACTATGTGCTCATTGTATGTACACCACACCACTGACAAGTCTCATATGATGACAGTTCCAAACTATTAAATACAATTCAAAACTAAAATATTGAATTAAAAACAGAGGCAAACTTCCTTAACTTAGAAGATTTTTGGATAGAAAGACAAAGGAAAATTAAAATATTTTTGCCTTCTTTTTCCAATGGTCTTATCAGCAGTGATATTTTTTTAATAGTGATTAATTCTTGTGTTTTATCTCATCCGAGATTCAGGTGGCTGAGAGTCTTTTGCCCTCTGAAGGCCCTGAGCCAGACCCGAGAATGAAACGGAGTCTTCAAGGTCTTGTTTTTCTTCGTTTCTCACATTGTTTATTAATTGTTATCTTACAATGTTCTCTGTGCCTGGCCAAAGTGTTCTGCTGCTCAGACACAGGACGACTCCCCCTCCATGGGAGGTCACAGCCTCTTTATACAGATAATTACGTGTCTATTATTTACAGTTATGTGCCAATGCCTATCACCTGTACTAACAGGGTCATCTCTACTCTGACCCAATCCCCTTAAACTACTTTGTGCCACCATCACAACAGAAGATGGATGCCAGGGGAGAAGAAGAAAAACCCAGGGAACCACCCTAAATCTTCCATCTTGTTTCCCCATTCACCTCCATTCTAAAAACCCCAAAACTACACAATTTTCCACTTTGTAATTAACTACACTACTATCTGTCACACCTTTGTGACTTGTAATTCTTCTCTCAGTGTTGGAAGTTTTTCCCACAGACTGAAGACAAAGAGAGTGTCTTCCTGGGCTCTGTGCCAGGGTCTACAACCCTCCTATCTGGGTCTCAAGCCCTCTTGCTCAGGTCTCAGACCTCTCTGCCAAGGTCTGTGACCTTCCAGGGCCCCCAAAGGGATGCCCTGGACTCCACCAATTAATTATTCTAGTCTTTCTCAAAAAGAGTGATTCATAAAGCAGAAGATTAGTAGAAGACATAAAATTATTGTTTTTTTGTTTTCTTCTTGAAAACCTGCATAGTTACTATCCCTCTTTCCAAGTTCCTATACTTGTCTGTAAACTTCTTAAAAGATGTTATTGCTTTGGGACTGTTCTTATTGTCTTTGTCAGGTGTTGAAATTCTGTCTCATTCTCACTGCCTATCTTCACCCTGTACAAATTTCTTGACACATGAGAAAGGAACATTTTCCATGAAACTGGCCAACACAGTTCTAAGCACCAGTTCCTGGACAATTGCAGGATTCCAAGAGACAGAGATCAGCTACGTCTCCTCAGTGCATGTATAAAGAACACCAGAAGTGAGTCACATAGAAAGTTTACTATTCAGGGAGAGTCAGTCATAGATTTGATTGGTATATTCAGCTTGTGGAACTATGTTAATGGGTATTAAATACCTTTTTAGCTGTGTGGTATTTGGAGGTCTAGTAGAAATTTTCACTCGGAGGCACCTGCTGGACCAAGAAGTAATTTAAGTCACTTGTTCTTGGCTTATTTTCCTTTTTCCTTGTCCCTAACCACTTTTCCCTCTCTTAGCAATCTGAACAAGTGGTGTTTTCGTTTTGTTTTGTTCTGGTTTGGTTTGGTTTTTTGTTTGTTTGTTTTGGTTTTGGTTTTGTTTTTTTGTTTGTTTGTTTTTTTGTTTTTTGTTTGTTTTTGTTTTTGTTTTTGTTTTTTGAATAGTGTGACTCACTGGCTGTTCAGAGGCCTTTTGGAGCTTGCTTCTGGCCAACATATTTTTGCTGAGATACTTGGGAAATATATGGGAACTGTTTGTTTCTAATTATACATCTAAAAAGTCATTGCTGGCATTTATTGCAGAGTTTCAATTACTCCTTGCTTTCTAGAAAAAATATTGGTTTCTTTTTCTGAATATTCTCCTGCTCTGCATTTTCTTCTTTGACATTATGCCTTTTCCACCACTTATGTTATTACCTCATGAAGTACAATGTATATGTCTGAATGTAAGTATGTATTTCAGTGATTTCAACCATATGACAAGATTCCTTCATTCTGGTTATTATACATTTTAGTGGCTTGGATGACGTGGAAAACAAACTCTTTAGAGACCTTTCTGTGTCCCCTATATTCTGCTTCCCCTCTGAAAGACATTAAACGCACAGTCTTGTAATTCTAAAAAATAATTAGATGATCTAAAAAATAATTTAGATCCAATGTAGTCTCCTTGGAAAGAATCTGTGTTTTTTTTATTTATTATCATCTTTTCTTTCTATCTTTTTTTTTCTTTTTTTTTCTTCCCTCTTTTTGCTTTAATTATTTTAGGATTTTGACCTATTGCAACAATCTCAGAAGAAATGCAAACCAGTCAGCTGTGAATGTTTACTCTGGTTTGATATACAACTTTTGCTCTGCTTAATTTTCTATTGTGTGTGGACCATAGGCTCCAATGTTAATGATATACTGCTTGTATGTTGTGCTGTGTCACAACTGGCAGTAGGAAATTATTCTCCCACTTATTATTAATGAACTTTAGGAGGAAAATATTTTCTATTATACATTAATACTTCAAGTTTCATTCAAATGTGTATCAATTTACATTGAATATGATCAGTTTGCAGGAATGGACCTAAAATATATTTATTTCACCATAGGGCATGCTGTGTGCTGAGGCAGAGACCCACTGGATATTTTTTCTATAGAAAAGCTGCAATTGTTCTAAAACATCCCAAATGGTTTGATAAACATACAGCAAATCATATCTAGTGGCTCTCTCCATTTTAATAAATGTGTTTTTTCCTAGTTGCTACATTTCTGAAGTACTTTAGTAGCCCTTCATAATCAGGATATTTTTATATAGTACAGGTCAGTTTGTGTTAGATTAAAAAAAAACAATTAATTGCTTTGTGGGTTTATTTTTTATGTTTTACATTGGCATATCAGAATATTCAGTGTCATTCTTAACTATTTTTCTTGTCTCTTGTCAGTTTAACTAAGGCCTTTAATCTTATTTAAATGCCTAGTTTGTTCTATCTCCATTTCTGATCCGTAATAAAATTAATAGATATGTCCCAATGTTGCTCTTGAGTGAGATGAAACATTTTTGAACACTGTAGGCCAATAATTCTTTTTTTCTCCATGGAAGAGATAATGATTGATGATATTGCCAGGTATGCTTAGAATAATTTGTCTGTTATGGAACAAAAATGTTTAATCTCTGCTTTACTGTTTCATTTTCTAATTAGGATGCTAACATCAGTGTGTCTCTTGTGTGTTTTTTCTCTTTGAACTATTCAATCTAGGTCATACTTTCTGCACCTTTCTGCATGACACAGTAAAAATTAGACAAGGTTACAATTAGATATAGGCTAAAATACCTAGAAATAATTTTAATAGTTATTGAGCTTAAACCTATGAGTAGCCTACAAGGATTTACATTTATATTCAGGCTCAGTTCTACAGCATATTAACTCATTTGCAACCCTTAGTACTTCACAGCAATATTTCTATCCTGAGCTTGCTAACACTACATTAGATAGTGTTTATATATATGAATGACTGTGAGCTATCGGAGTGGTTATTTTTTTTTTTCCCCCCACTGGTTCATAAAACAAGCAATGAAAAGAATAAAAAAGAAGAAAAATTTGTGAGTAGATTTTTTAAAAGGTCACAGCTTTGAAACAAAACTAAGTAAGCTTTCATTTGAGTTTCCCTGTATTTCCCTGTCATTAAAATACTATTTATTTCAGATTTCAGAGCCTTCATAAACCAACTTTGACACTGCCTAAACTATATCCAGATAAAACTTAGAAGAAAATTTTGCTACAGGAAAATATCCCTTTGCACAGATAAAAAGATGAGTTAACAAAGAAATCCAATCATTACATTGAATGATTACCATAATTAGGGCAGATTTCTACTGTAGTACTTATGTGCTTAATTCCCAGTGATTTCAATGAAGAGGTGGGAAGAGGATGGCACAATGCACCAAGCCTTTTATGACAGCTGTCTCCAAAGAGAGAACTCTGCACTTTCCTATATTAAACATCCAGGGCCAGCACTCATCAGGAAAGGCAGAACGAAGATGCTGCTTACTTTGAAGAGTGAGAGGGAGGACATTATAAAATACTTTGAAAACTCATTAAGAAAAAATAAAAGAATAGCACCAACAGCTTTTTGGAAAAAAGATAATAGGCTTAAACTGCAATAAGAAAGCTTAAAGTTAGATGCAAGGAATATGACAGTTTGCCTAGAATAATAATTGTAAGATATTGGTCAAATAAAGCTTTTAAGATTTAGCAACAGTGCTTGTGACTTTTAGGGTGATATTGGTACAGATGATGCTGCCTTAAAACAGGTTTCAGGTCTAGATGACTCCCGAAGTCTCTTGTAGCTGTGGTAGTTTAGCAACTATTGAAACATAAAAACACAGACACCACCACAAAGAACTTGGGCAACCTGGATGATAGTAAAGGTTGTCTTTTGTAACATCACAGAGAGTTTTACACCAGAAGGAACATCTGGAGATCATGTAGTGTTATTTTCCTTTGAAAGCAGGACCTCAGATTAGGTTATACGGGGCTTTGTCAAGCCAACTCTTGTATATTTCTTACAGGGAAGGTTGCATCACATCTCTTGGCTACCCATCTCAGTGTTTAACTGTTCTCATGGTAAAGATTTTTTTTCTTATATACAAATAGAATTTTCCCTGAGTCAACTTGTGCTCTTTGCCTCTTTTCTTGTCCACTCTTGTGGAAGAGGAATTTCTATGTTCTCTATAAATATTTTCATGTTTTGTGAGTGGATTGATAAATAAGATTGCTGGCATTGCAGAAATATGCATTTCTATTGAAGGGATACCAAATATTTGATATATGTCTGGCTTTTCCCTGATAACTGTTATTTTGCCTTAATTTCAAAACCAAAATCAGAAATCCAGAAAACCATGCTCACTTTGGGGCATCTGTTCTCAAGTTCCTCAGCATGGTCAGTCTTGAATCAAGGCTTCCTTCTCTACAGAATGCCTATGACAATATATATCCTTTTGTGTAAGCACTTCCTAGGATGCTGCTATTACTGATAAGAGAGAGGTATCATAGTCTGCAGTCAGGAGTCCCAGCAAGCTTTCACAGGAGTGTGACAGAGAAAAAGCTTCTAAGAGATTCAACTACTTTCAATAATTAAGTAGCAGTTTTCAAATGTGGCATTTTTATATATAGAAGAATAGTGCTGCACTTTGATACTCCTGTTTGTTATGCTTTATATTTGCTTTTATGAATACAAGAAAACAAGAAAGCAGAGAAAAAACTCCTTACCACTGCTTACTCTTCACAGATCAAATGCACTAGAGTTACCCTGAAGTGCCTCTAAGATTTTTTACAGCATGATTGTAATTCTAAACTGATTTTACCATAATTTAGTCATAATTTCAATATAATTACTTGAATCTTATGCCATTATCAGAGATACTTATGTAAAAAGTTGTTGGAGCAGTATTCACTTGTATCACCATTTTTATAAGAATTTAGAAAACATAATAGGAAATATTTATCACATTATTTAAATCATCCAAAACTAGTTGATTGTTTCTGATGTTTTTTGCTGAAATATACTACTTACATAGTTAAGAACTGAATATCTCTCCTCTCTAATGCTATCATATGTTCTTAGTTTACAACCTGATTCCACAAAATCAATTGTTCAGGAATAGTTCCTAGTCTTCAGTACTGATGATGTAATGGATGCAAGCCCCTGGAAATACATTTCCATAAATGGTTTTAATTGTCTTCAACTTCTTGAAAGTGCATGAAACCATAATTAGGCATTAGGAATGAACTAAATTCCATTCTATAGCTGGAAAGACAAACTTACCTCCAGCTGGCTTTAACTCTAGTTCAACTGCCACTACCCTTGACATTTCA
Source organism: Sylvia borin (assembly GCA_014839755.1). NCBI lineage: Eukaryota > Metazoa > Chordata > Aves > Passeriformes > Sylviidae > Sylvia > Sylvia borin. The sequence goes on from CM025957.1 coordinate 81,208,734, forward strand.
AATGCATTGAATATTTTATCATTCCATTCCTATGGATCTGTTTTGTTGAGACATAATCCAAAATAACAGATCCAGAAATAGAAGAGTTTTGTTTTATTTTAAAGTTGACTTGTTGTGTCACACCTCATTTGTCATGCCATTCTGCATCTCGTAAACAAGCAAATACAATGATATGCTCCATAAAATATGAGTTCTGTCTCCAAGATTTTATCCAGGTTGTTTCTATTTCTGGAAATACATGTACATGTCCTTTATATGCAGATGATGGATCTTTGCCCATTGTTTCTTGAAAAGGTAAATAGTGAACGACAATTAATATTTGCGACATTCATTCTGTCTTTTGCAGAAATACATAGTAATTTTCCAGTCTAAAGTCAGATTTTATTGCTTTGTTTTTGGTTTGATTGTTTGGGTTTTTTGGTGACTGAACCACAGATACTTTTAAACCTACCACAATTTTCAGAAGGTGGATGCTTAATATTTCTACAAGGCCAGATACCTCTGTCACAAACACTTCACTCATATTTGCACTTATTTATGATATTCTTGGCCACCTGTATAGGATACAAACTTTGGCAAGAAAATCAACATTCAGCACACTGGTCACTTCAGAAAAAATAGATCTTTGCAAACAAACAGATGATCTACAAGACAAACCCTTCTGTTCATGCAGCCTGCTTTCGGTTGCATCAGAAATTAGCATAATATCATGGTTTGAGAAATGCTGTCAGCTGCTTAGTCTTTATGCTGACAGTACGCAGAATTGGAGCCTGTGAAGGAAAGAACTTATTGCTTTGAATAAATTCTTTCTTTTCTTTGAAAAAGAAAGAACTGCTTTCTTGGGTACCAGAGCAGAGAAAGCAAGTAAACAATCTGAGCCTAATTCAAAATTCATTGACGTCAACAAATTTCTTTCCATTGACCTCTGTAACTTCTGAACAAAGTCGTAAGGTAAAAGGGTGATAAATGTATTGGCATTAGTGCTAATCTAACTTAAATCATATAGATTACATTATTGTCTGACATTCAAACCATAATTACATAAGTCTGCTCCATGTATTTGCTGTCAATTTTATGGATGTTTCATTCACTTAGAAAACAAACAAACACACAATGTTCTGTTTGCTTTAGTATGGAAGAGATTTGAGTGCTTAAGAAGTTTATTTATATTCATTGTTGCCTGTAAAGATGTCGTTTGTGTGAAAACTCAGTGAGACGTATGACAAAGAGAACTTCGGTTCTCAGGTAATAAAAAATCATTCTTAAATCTGTTTAGGGATGATAATAATAATAATAATAATAATAATAAGGTAAATTTAAAAAAAGGAAAAAGAAAAAAAAAAAACTTGACTTAAGATTCCCAGAGGCAAAGTACTATAGGGGTTGAGCAAAGCCATAGGGAAGATAATTCCAATCAGACAGTTATAATGAGATAAGCCAGATGGATAGGTTCAAAACCAGTTTTGGCTTTAGGAAATTAAAAAGAAAAAAACAGAAAATTAGGAAGGTGTTAGAAGTACATAATTTAAAGCCTTTATCATGTTAAAGAGAAAAGCTAGAAATGCTCATAAGATTTGGAGATTTAAGGAAAAGCAGTGTTGTCTGCACCTTTATTTTAGCACAATATTTAACTCAGGCTATATTTTTAAGCTTTAAAAAGGAAGCCACAACTAATTTAGAAAATACTGTCAGTTCTTAATCAGTCCAGGTTACTAAGAATTCAGTGTGCTTTAGATCCATCTCTTTCCTTTTCCGAGTTTGGCATTTGACATTTCTGCCCCATGATGAAAAAGACATGTTTTTTTAAGGGGCAGGTGGAAAGAGAGGGAGAAGGAGAGAGATCCTGTCTTCTTTTCCTCTGACTCACACAGAAAATGCAGGTAAATAATATATACAATTTTTTGTGATGCCTGAGAATTTTCTATTTATAAGAGGTATTTGATAGGGATGAGATTTTGTGATCCTCATTATACATCTTGAGATGTACAACAGGTTGAAGATCTTTTTTAGCATCTGTAAGTATATCTTATTCAAAGCAAATAGAGTAGGAAAAATAGAATCCTTGAAACTGCAACTTGCTAGACTTTAGACCACTTCCCTTCTTTCAAAACCAAAAACACAGAAGATAAAACATAAAGGCATATAACATGAAAGTTCAGAAGAAATCGCCTTGCTCCCAAAACTCATGTTTGCTCCCTAGCATTTCTGACTATGGAGGTGCAGTACAACAGTCTGGCTGAAGTTAAGCCTTCAGAAATCTTTCAAACAAGCAAACAAATCTAAAGAGCTGTAGATAGACCTGAGATACCCAATTTCTGCAACTTCACCTAACTCCGTCATCCCTCCCTTGGATATCAGGGCCACCCAAAGGTAGCAAGGTGCCTCTATTTTATCTTCCTCTTCTCAGCCAGGTGCAGGAATTTAGGGACTTGAACAAGGTGGGCTGTGTGCAGGAGGTAGTTTTGCAATGTTTGAATGCCATGGAACATTAAAGCATTTTTCTGTCTGCTTTTCCTGAAGTGTAGGAAATGTAGTGTCCACTGAACATTGTGGACTTTCTTAAACAAGCCTGAGTTTTGCAGTGAATACTTCTTTCTCCATTATCTAAGTGAACATGAATGTTGAATCCTTCAGTTCTACAGTATAGGTCTGTAGAGTTTTGTTCTTTTCCAATATGTAACGGGACTTCAACTTTGGTTTCTCCTTTGCTCTTTACAAAGAGGGGGATTTTGCTGTCTTTTTTCTTGCTTTCAGAAGTATATGCACTTTGAGAGACCCTCTATGCACTTTGTGGGTTGTCTGGGATTTCATGTCTTTTTTGCGTAGTGTTGCCTAGGCAAATCTCCAACTTCCCAGAAGTTGTCCTGATAGATCTTGTAACAGAGCACACACTTCTTAAACACACTATTTCTGATCAAAAAGCTATACTGTAGAATGCTACTCACAGCTTGACAATGGATCATTTCTTTCAGTATTTCATTTATAAATTAAAAAAATACAGTACAAATTTATTCTCTACTTTTGCAGTTCAGAAGCCTTTGGGATTAACAGTACAAATTAAAAGTGAAAATGGACTTTTGTACCATTTCCCCCAGTTTAAGTTCACACAAAGAAGAGATTTGTATGAAAGGTATATGTGAATGTGGATTTATAAAGTGAAATTTATTAAACTTTTCCCCAAATATGTGCAGTATTAAAAAAAATACATAAAAACATACTGATGAAATAATAATTTAGCTGTTGCTAAAGATTTATTCTAAACACAGGATTATTCTTTTATTTTAATGGTTACATTAAACTTCTGGGGGGAAAAAAGGAAGCTTGATAAGCCATAATCACCTTATCAGTATGACTGATGTGTAAAATTAGCTGGACAAAATTCAGGACTTAAGCATGGATATCATTGCAAGTTAAATCTACAACTACTTTGCTAAAAGACCACCAGCCGTTGGTTATATTAGTTGTTTTCTTCAGGTCTGGGGTTAATCTGCATGGGAACAGAACTGAGCCTTGAAAATGCTAAACTATGGTGATTACAACTTCATCTCTAGCAGCAGTTGTAATAGACCTGTGTCCTTTGGATAGGCAAGCAGTGTTAAACTGCTGATCAGGAAAAGCAAGTGTCAGTGACCCTCCCCAGCATAAATGTATACACGTTGTTTGTTTCTATCCTGACCAGCATCTGCTACACTAAGCTTAGATCTGCAAGTTGCAAACAGAAAAGCTTTTGACAAATTCGACTTTGCTGAAAAAATTGATGGAAGAAGCTAAGATAACTCAGCTAGCTAGAAGATTTTTATAATAAAGGCTCCTCTTACTGCTTTTGAAAATGTCTCTTAACCCTAATCTGCCACAGGGTTAGCCCATCTCATATAAAAATTCTCAGATGTCTACAAAAACCTGCAAAGTGACTTACACTGTCAGAAGAAATGGCCAACACTCGTCTTGCTGGTCATTATTTTTTCCACTGTTTAGATATACGTTGCTGTTATTTCATATCCTCATATAATCTCTTGCCTTATGTTCAAATTACAAATTGCCTAGGACCTAGATCTTCCATTTCAAGTAGGTACATAACAATGTCTGATACAAAGGTGTCTGTGGAACTTGTCAGCAGTAGGGGAGATGTATCTCAAATGCAGTTACATGGAAAAGAACGATTGAAATAGAGCATTTATGTATAGCAAAACCTTCTCAAGTATTTTCAGAAGAACTAAATATAAGCTATTTATGTCATTAAACAGAGATTAGAGTTGTTACATATTTATGTCTAACTGGGAAAATCACTTTAATTGATTCAATCTTAGCTCAGAGATTGAACAAAATATATATGAAAATCACAGAACTTCTCTTATGTTTATGAAGGCATAATAAAAATGATAAACTGAGACTAGCTGCTGCTTTAGTCTCAGAAACTTTTTAAAAAATATAAAGAAACTGGGGTGAGAATTGGTATGAATAATAATCTCTGTAGGATGAGAAATCCATGCTATATATATATTTGGCAGAAAGGAAAAAAGGTATAATTCCTGTGTAAAAAGACAGTTGATATTAAATCAATTGTGAATTTTTGTGTTTAATGATGGGAATAGAAAATTCATTTTATTAAAAAGACTGTCTCAACTCTTGTTTATGTGTACAGTGCAACTGAATTTGATAGATTTGAACTATGACTTATAATATTAAAAGCATGATAATACTTTCGAGACCATTAATGATCTAATTCCTGCAACCATTTTGCATAAATAGAGCTTGACCCTTCCATATATAGTAAATATTTCCACTAATAATAAGAAAAAATAATACTGCTTTGCCATTCCAAAAATCAAAGTTATCTATTTAGTTGTATGCAAAGCCATCTAGCGAAAAACTTGGCATTAAATCCCATTGCTAACAATGCTGTAAACTTGCTGAAATCTGTCAATTTTGGAGAATTACAGAATTTTTAGGGTTGGAAGTGACCTCTGGAGACCATATAGTTCAACTCCCCTGCCAAGACGGGGTCATCTAGGGCAGTTTATATAGGCTATATACATCCAGCTGGGTTGTGAATGTCTCCAGAGACTCCATGATTGTTGTATTTCTCTGGGGAATGTTTTTTCCCCAGGACTCCTGAAGCCTGTAACCATGGAGTTTTACCCTGTCTTCCTTTCTTGACCCAATTGGCTGAGATCCAGCCTTCCCCCCTGGGCAGAAGCCTTAATAAGGGTCTATTCTTCCTTCTTCCTCCTCTTGCCCTCCGGCTCTCCAAGGCTCCAGCTCTCTTGCCCTCCGGCTCTCCAAGGCTCCAGCTCTCTTGCCCTCCGGCTCTCCAAGGCTCCAGCTCTCTTGCCCTCCAGCCCTCCAAGGCTCCGGCCCTCTTTCCCTACTTCTGGACCTCCCTTGCCCTCTGGGCCTCCTGCCCTCGTTTCCCCTCCTGGAATAAACGTCTTGGATCAACCCTGGGAGTAAGAGCCTCTTTTGGATCTTTTGCCCTAATCCCTGAAATAATCCCCCAAAGCCTCCCAAGAAACTGAGCTAGCCCCCAGGGAGCTGCGGGGGATTTGTTTCGCATGACCTCCTTGGGCAGCCTGTTCCAGTTCTTTGCCACCCTCAAGGTAAGGAAGTTTTTCCTCACGTTGAGGTGGAACTACTTGTGCTTTAGTTTATTGCCATTGTTCATCATGCTGCCTATGGGCACCTCTGAAAAGAGTTTGGTACCATCCTCTTGACAAATGCCTTTGAGATGTTTATACACTTTAAGGAGATCACCTCTCAAACTTCTCTTTTCCAGACTAAATAAGTCCAGCTCCTGCAGTGTCTCCTCATAACATAGATGCTCCAGTATATGTCATAAATGTATAAGCTATTTCACAGAATGGTTGAGCTTAGGGCAGTCCTTTGGAGACCATGTAGTTCAACCCCTCTGATGAAGCAGGTTCAGCAGGTTGCACAGGATTGTGTCCAGGCAGGTTTTGAATACCTCCAGAGAAGGGTACTAAAAAGCCTCCCTGGACAGTCTGTTCCAGTACTCTGTCACCCACAAAGTAAAGATGTTTTCCTCATATTTAGATGGAAATTGTTGTCTTTCATTATGTGCCTGTTGTCAGTTTTCCTGTTGTTGGGCATCACTGCGCAGAGCCTGGCCCCAACCTCTTGCCTCCTACCCTTAAGATACTTATGTACATTGACAAGATTCCTTCTTATTCTTCTCTACTGCAGCCTAAACCATTCCCTCAGCCACGTAAGAGAGAGGCTCCAGATCTCTTATCATCTTCAGAGCTCTTCACTGGACCCTCTACAGGAGCTCTATTCTCTCTAGGAGCCCAGAACTGGACGCAGCAGCCCAGATTTGGCCTCAACAGGGCTGAGTAAAAGGGCAGGATAACCTCCCTTGACCTGCTGGCAGTGCTCCCCAGGATACAACCGACCTTCTTGGCCACACGGACACACTACTGGCACAAGGACAGCTTCTTGTCCATCACAATCCCCAGGTCCTTCTCCACAGAGCTGCTTTCCAGCAGGACAAAGTTATATCTCCTGAAGTCCAGAGTTAAGTCCATGTCTGAGTCTTGTAAAGGAAAGAATTGCTTAAGAGCTAAAAATGCCAGTACAAAATGAACAAGACATCAATTTATAAATAGAATCAGAAAAAAAGGAATAATTTTTGAAGAGTGCTTTATTACATCACCTGGCATGTACCACTTCTGGAAAAGGATAGAAGGAACACTGGGAAGAAAACATGAATATGAGACCCTGGAGTAAAAGGCTGTATGTAGACTAGTGGCAGTGGATACAGAGAGAGACAAAGAAAAAATAAAAAAAAAAGAAAACTCCAACCAAATAAAAAACCAAACAAACAAACAGAAAACAAAACAAAACAAAACAAAACAAAAAAAACAAAACAAAAAAAAAAAAAACAAACTTTGTTTTAGAAAAAATACAGCCAGCATTTTTACATATCTGTTTCTAACTCCTTGTGCAAAAGTCTGCTGCTAGTGTGAGAAACTCTTCACAAAATCACTGACGTTTCACTATGACTCTGAAATAACTGAAAAGGAATGGCAAAATGCATTAGGGGAAAAAAGATAATTTCAGCAAAAATTTAGAAAGGTGGAATTGGAAGCCTTAGGAGACAATAACAATGCTTAAATTATACAGTCTTTATGATGTAAATTACCTGATGTGAACACATGTTTTGTCACTTGGGATTATTTTTAGAGTATAAAAATGTTATTTCTGCACAGGTTATCTGAGGGGAACAAACTTCTTGCTATTGTTTAGATTTTTGTTTGCAGTTTCTAACCTGGTTGGGGGCATATAAAAGTATATATGGTGGAAATTTTTGAGATAAGTCTCAGATTATGCTGTCATTGAAGATATCATTGCTGGGAAGTTCAGTATATCTTTCTAAAATGACCAAGTTACACAAATTTTTGATTCAAAATATTGCTTTTCACCAGTTACAGATTTGTCCTTGTGTACTTCCTTCTCTGTCCATACTCTGGACGCATTCCTGCAACATGAAACATCCTGCGTTTTTAACATCCTTTCCAAAATTATTGACTAAAATAATATTTTTCATTAATAGGATAAATTATATTTAAATTTAAAAATGGTATTTCCCTGCTGAAATGATCACTAACTGTATGTTCAAACACTGTATGTGCTTGTTTATTATTTTGCAATTCAGTTATCGACTTCTGCACACAGGCAAACTTTGTTATCTATTTTTCTGGAGGATTTATTGTCTCTGACAATGTTCTTTGTATTTTCCTTCCTTTCCTCCAAATTATGTATTTTTGGAAAGATTATCAATGCTCTGTAGTAGAGTCACTAGGGAAGTGATTGAAGACTTCCTTAGGAAAGTTCAGTGTTTGAAGATGTTCTGTTGTCTAAAATCAGACCCTACAGATAAAATATTCACAAAATAGAAACAGTAATAAAAGATTCAATTAAGATGTGTCAAAAGGTTAGCGTTAGTAAGTTAATTTTTTACAGGGTTGCTGCACATTTTATTGATGAGAAAATATCTAATAATCCTATTTAATAAAAACATTAACATAAAATATTTTATTCACCTAAATGTATGACTTGAAAATTAAGTCAAAATCAGTGGAGTTAAAAGATAAAAGAAACACTTCCTTTAGATCTTGAAACACTGGAAAAAAGCGACGTTTCCACCAAAGAATTTATTCTTTATAGCACTGTCTGTTTTGATGAAAAGATGATAATTTTGATCATCCTTTAGTTATGCCTTGATGTAAGCTTATTTGGTAAATAAGTGATGTAAACAGATGTTGCTAGCAGCCACAGCAGTTTGTGAACTCCGCTTCCAGAGTTTCTGGGAACTTCTGGGAGTCTCAGAGTGTATGATGGTGGTGCTGGTGGCACTGGTGGTGCTGGTGGTGCTAGTGGTGCTGGTGGCGCTAGTGGTGCTGGTGGCGCTGGTGTGCTGGTGCAGCTTCCATGGAGCTCCTAGATGTTTTTGCTTCTATTAGTAAAGGTCTTGTTTCTGGTAGTGTCCATCAGATATTGTGTCCAAAGGATACTTTACCCTTCTGTCTTCAGCTGACTCCTGAAGGGTCAGTGATAATCTCCATTCAGCTGGTGCTAGAGAGACACCTGCACTGCCTGCCAGCCCAGATATCAGCTCCCAGCAGTACCCAACAAATGTATTGTTTGTGCAACAGCATGCACATGGAGGGGGAAGAAGTGGCTCATTTCTCATACAAGTGGTTAAGGACAACAGCAGAGTGCCATCCTGGACCCAGAGAAGTTCTGGAGAGGGGATGCAGCTCTCAGGGCCTGTGTGGGCAGAGGGAGAGCTCACAGAGGGAGTGTGATAGAATCATAGAATTGTTAAGGTTGGAAAAAACTCTAAGATCATTGAGCCCAACTGTTAATCTAACACTGCCTAGTCAGTCCACCACTGAAATAGGCAGGGAGAAGAGAAGGAAATTTCATTCTTGTAAAAAGATTAGCTCAGAAACCTTGAGTGCTCCTAGGGAACAGATGGTGGTCTGGTGAACATCCATGGATCAGAATCTAAGAAGAGATAAGAGAGGACGAGTATGAGGGTAGACTGTTACAGCCTATTGGATCAGGATAAAGATGAGAAAACTAAATAGCTCTAGAAAGTCTTGGGATTACAGAGACTGATGCTCATTGAAGGCTCAAGACTCCCTGACATCAGCTGGAGAGGCAGCGTGATGAGATGTGAAAAGTTAAGGAGATTTCTGGAGGGTTACAAGGATAGCTTCATGATACTAGTTGGCACAGCCACAGGTGACACAGATGGATGTACTGTTCACTGGGAAAGAGGTGCTGGGATGTGGCAATTAATGGCAGCCTGGGCTGTAGCTGCCATGGAACACTGGATCTGAGATGTTGTGTGACAAGTTTGTGTAATCTCTAGTCCCTAACACACTGGAGATCAGACTTGTTAAAGCCCTGAGATATTAGTCTGATCTGAGGTCCATTTAAACTTGAATTATCCTTTGAACTCTTCAGTTACTATCCATCATCAGCTGAATAGCCTGTTTAAAGAGGAAAGAGGGAAGTTGGAGTCTGTATACAGACAAGAACTTCAGTAGTGTCTGCATGAGAAATATTTCCTTTTATGGTCCATGAGATTTAGTTTAGCCACTTGAAAAATTAAGACATTTTAGTGTTTATTTCCTTGTTTTATGCCAGTAACTTTGTTTTCTATTAAAGACAGTAGAGGACCTGAGAACAGAGAACATTTTAATGAGATTAAAACCAACTTCTCATCTACTACCTGCAGAAGCCAGTTATCTGAAACTATTATTCAACACTACACTAAATCTACCTATAAACATCAGAGTTCCAGGTTAAAAAAAAAAAATAAATCTGAGGAGACATGGTCTGTATGCTGATTCCATCTGCAAAGGTCTATAAGTTTTAAATTTTTTTTAAATATTCATGGGTGGCTTTCTCACAAACAGGGTCTTTTTGGTGCTGTCAGTTTTCTTGCAGCTCCAGGACAGCATCACAAGCTCTTTATTTCATCTTTAGGTTATCCAACACAAATAGCACAAATGCTGACAAACCAACTGAAATAATTCTACACAGAAAAATTAGGAACAGTCATAATGGCACCATGACCTGATTATACAGCAATAAAGAAGGATAGCAGATTTTTCTTTCTTTTTTAGTGGATACAGGGCTCTATAGAGACTTTGAAAGAGAAGACACTGTGTAGATTTCTGACATAAGAGTAATGTAGGACAGAATCTATGACAGAGTCCTGTAAAGAATAATAATTTTATTAAGTAATCATTTACTCTATTTATATTTACATGTGAACATGAAGAATGAAACAGTGTCTGAAAGTAAGAAGTGATTTGTACCTTTCTGTATCAGAAACTAAATATAGAATTTCCTGTTTGTTTCATTATTAATATAGGAATAAAATTTGTCATCAATATTGAATCCAAATTAATATGATATATTGTTTCTCTTTTAGAAATCTTTTAGGAAAGACTTCTTTTAGTTTTAGATGTAAAACTACTAGTAATACGATGAAGACATTTGCAGCTTTTTGCTTTAATTCGTTCAATTGGGAATTTTTAAATTTATCTTCATGTAAGAGATTGAGTTGAAAATGTCTTTTTTGTCCTCTCTTAGGTCTTGTTCATCATCAGTTTCTATGGAGAATTTTATTTCCAAATCATCTTTTGCTTGCAGCCATCCACAACCTAATAGAGAACAATGGTGAAATGGATTCTTTTTTTTTTTTTTTTTTTTTTTTTTTTCCAAGTAGAGATTCAATTAATACTTGTATTAGTGTTGAATCTCACCATGTATGCGTATACCAACAGATTGGCACCTCTCTTTCACACAATACAGGCAAATGGGAATTTGTTCTACTCTCACATTCCTGAGGTTACTGTTGAGGCTGAGAAAAGGGAGTTTGGAAGTTTATAAATCTGTTGCTTTTTGAAATGGAATGGATATCTTGTGATATCTAAAATACTGAAGTAGTATATCACAGAAGTGTAAGGAAGGATACAAGGACTTTTTTCTTCAAGTTGATTCCATTATTCTAAAGTTTGAGCTCGTATGAGCTTGAGGCTGCCTTCACCAAGCTCAGTATTTCTAGCTGGTTCCAAATTTTAATACCTAAGTTACTGTGTGTCTTTCAGTAGTTGTCTCTCATGATCTCTTTCCACTTAAATGCTACAACTATAACCCTCCATCATCCATTCCATGATAGGGGAGTAATAGGGTTAGTCATAAGACAGCAAGGAACAGATGCAGCAAGTAGCAGCCAACTGCCCCATGATTCATAAGTGCAGCTTCCTATCTCTGCCAGTTTCAGATGGAAGCTTTTGTGAAGGAAAAAACGGAGACAGAATATCCACACAAAATTCAGTGACACGTTGTACATTCAACACCCTGCAGAGATGGAGAGATTTTTTTTCCAGCCAACATAGAACAACTCAAAAATTTCAGTTGTTCAGCAGTAACAGGAATAATCCCCAAAAAATATGGGAATGGAAAAAGTGCAAAAATATTTATGTTTTAAAATGGCAAACTGAAAGAATTTGATGTCACCTTGAAGTAACATATTGTAACATGCCAGGATCTTTTAGGGTAAAATGAGTTTTGAAGAATACTAGGGAAGAGAGAGAAGCATGTAATTTAAGTGAGAAGCAGAATGGCAGCAATTCCTCAGCTAAGCAGCTCCTGTTTTACTTGAAGACCACAAAGAAAAGCTGATGCTTGCTAACGAGGTCAGGGCTACTTTTATGCTTGTTTTCTATCATTAGACAGGCTACCAAAAAATCAAAGGCTAGGGATTGGATTCAAGTGTATGAGGAACAAAATCCTTTAATTTGCTTGGCTTTTAAGGTACTTTAAAACCTATTTTGGATTTGGGTACCTGTTTAATCTGCTGGTTTTTTCTATTATTACTAGAACTAAATTCCGATTCCTACATCCAGGGTTATACTGAGTTTCTTCTCTAGTGTGAACTATGTCCTATTTTTCCCCAACGTTGTATCAGACTTACTCTACCACCAATATCAACTGGCATGAGTTGTAGGCAAGCCCTGATATAAAACTAGCTCAGATCAGAAGAAAACCTTGGAGATGAATGACAAAAAAGCAGGCCTGTGAAGGATCATTATATTTTTATTTTTAAAAACAGCTTTTGCAACCTTTTTTTAATAGCAACATATTTCTTTTTTAATATCAACATTTGCAGATACATATATCTACGTATATGTATATATATGTGTGTGTATATATACATACACATGTATTTCTTAGAACCTTTTATTTTTTAACATTATAGCTACATGAAATATTCTGTGGCATAAGACCCTCTTTGTGGAAAGGCGCCACTTCTCAATAAAGCATGGAGTGGTTTTTAATGAGAACAAAAACCATTTTTCACAAAGCTTCTTTGCTGAGAAATTAAATTAGGTTGAAGTCTTACTAAAGTCGTAAAAATTTTACTTATTTTCCTGTACATTTGTGATAATTTTAAATATTTCTGAACTCTTAACACCTTAAGAAAAATTTAATACAAACTTTCAGGGACACAAAATTAAGTGGCCACTCCTATCAGCTCAAGGAAGTGAATTTTTACTTCATTTTTCAATTATATTAAAGCATAAGACAAAAGCAGAAGAAGCTGTGTGCATTTTTACCTCTGTCACACATTCTGAAATCGACTCTTATGAAGTAATGATTTATACTGGACTTGTAGAAGTGTTGAAAAACTTACAAAGAGGTCAAGTAACAAAGCTATTGGGAAAGCACATTTGTGTGTATGTGTAATATTTGGTATAAATTATTCATGTAACAGATAATCTTTGTTTTCAGAGTAACTTCAAATGTAGATTATAATTATTTTGTATGTTGGATTAAAGCCAGCAAATGAATGGTATGCTATAGAAAAATAATGCAATTGTAGAACAACCCATTACATTTCAGCAATTTTACTGACTATGCCAATGCTATTTTTTTTTTTGACAACAGAAGTAGAACACAATATATTATCTGCTGCAGATAAAAAAAAAAACCAAAGGCTAAAGTAAGTCTCGTGACAATACTGCCAAACAGAAAATATAGATCCTCTCTTAAAAATTCTAGAGAAATTAGTCAGTTGATGAGCTGTAAATCAGATGTTAGTCGATATACTCAGTGATCACTGAAAAAAAAAAAAAAAGGTAAAGGCATTTATCTTTATTTAGTAAGTAGAGAAAAGGAACAAATAACCTATTCTACATATGCATAAAGATAATTTTCTATTATTTGTTAGATTGAATGATATATCACCAAATTATTCACTAAAACAACTTCCACAACAATTTGATTCTATTTTTTTCCTAAAAGGACACTATATTTTAATTAAATTCTGTCAGTTGAAGTAGCAAGAATATGGTGAACAAGTGCCATCATCTGAGTAGTTTATTTCAGACATTAAATTTTGAGTGAGTCCATTATGTTTCTCTTCTGAAAAGTATTGTCTATACCTGGCTTACTGAAAATAAAGTCTCTCTCTCTCTCTCTCTCTCTGTATATATATATATATATATGACTGACAAAGAGGTTTAAATACATTACTTTTGTTTGGTCATGAGACAATGTGAAATAGATTGTGTTTTGAGCAGCATTTAACTTAATACATCAATGTTTCTTCTTTAAATGATTAATCTCAAGTGAGATATGATAATCAACAAGGTGGTATTCCAAATGCCACTAAAATAATGCAATTTAAGAAAATACATTGGGCATTTGTTATAACTGATCAGCCAATTTCATCAATAAGCAATTTTATTGAGAAATATTGCCCAATAAAAATTCGAAAAAGCCACAAACAAAGGTCAGCACTGAGCCCAGGATTGGTGCTGGGTGAACTGCAGATTCAGCGTCTATCGATTTCTTACATACAAAATGATTTTATACTACATGTTTCTGTAAAACACAAATTAATTCTACAAAATCATCACAACATTGAATCTGAGATAGGTGAAAAAAAAAAAAACCCTCCTGGTCCATTTCTGTTTTTCATTAGGAGGATTCTTTAGATGCAGCAGCACTGATTATTGCAAAAGCAGGTTATGTAGGCCAAGGTCAATAATTTGCCATAGAAAATAATTTCCATTTAAGATAATCTTACTTGTCTTGCTCTTGATTAAAAAAAAAAAAATAAAAAAATTCATGGGTGTGCATAACTACTTCATTAAAAAATACCAGTTTTCCCTCCTGTAAGACAGAAAATAAAAGTAATAGTTTGGAAATTCAGTCTATTTTATCTCAATTCTTTCAAGAACTGGCATAATTTCACAGAAAATGTTCACTTAAACTTTTGAAAGCTTCTTGAAAATCCAACAAGCCAATTTCATCAAAATATCATACAAATTACATTTGATTTGCTTGCATAAAGGTTCCAAATTCAGATTGTCTGATGCACTGCCATCAGGAAGTAGGTGCAGAGGTGTAGTGCTGCAGTGCCATTGGAAGCTGTACAAAAGGACAGAGAAGCTGATGCTTAGCTAAGATTTTTGACTGAGCTTCTATACAGTTGCTTTTTTTTTTTTTTTTTTTTTTTTTTTTTTTTTTTTTTTTTTTTTTTTTTTTTCCCAGAATTTAGTGAATAAGAATTCAATTATTCTGGCCATCTTGTGGAATTACTGATTTCTATTCACATTTCTGGCAGAAACCTGCTCTGCTAGAGACCACTAAGTCTTGCTGTGTCCTTTGTCTTTGCTCATATTTTTATGCTATAGACTCTGGTTTTTTGTACATTTCCTAAGGTAATAGAATCTTGATCTTCAAAGGGCTTCTTATAAACTAAAGAGTATACTGTGACTGAGCATTAAAATATTAATCTTGATGAGAAGTCATAAGAATTCATTCATCCAATGCCAAGCGTACAGTTTTCTACCTCACAGTGAAGTGAGAGGAAAAATATATTTGACCTGGAATACTACTTACATGGCCAAGTATAAATTCAGGCAGCTCACACAAAATCCTTCCTCCAGATCATGGTAACTAACTTTACGCACGATTTGGTAGGTTAAACAGCTTTTGCATTGTAGTATTTAGTAAAAGTGAATATCAGAGTTAATTTTAAGAAGACATTCAATCTGTAAATTTCTGTGCTATTTTTAGCCACTGAGTAAAGAAGGAAAAACAAAAACTACCCCTCTTGCCTCTAGCGTTTTAAGTTTTTTGTTAACAGTTTTATACGGAAAACTTTTCCCTTCTTGCAAAATGCTTGAGGAAATCTCTTAATTTTTAGGAAATAAAAAAGTCAGTACTCATATTTATGTCTGATGCTAAGGCATGTATTTGCTAGTTTAGGGGAAACTCTAAGTTTATTCAGTTTTGTCTAAAATCTTGCCAATTTTTATTTACTCATATAAGTAGACTATGGAGAAGAGAGTAAAGAAGCAATGAGACAGAGTAGTTTTAATCACCAGAATGTTCTCTCTTCAGCTTGAATTTACCAAAAGTACCTTTTTCTGTTCTAAAACTCCAATTTTAATTTACAAATTTTCTTCAACAATAGCATAGTGTGGATTGAATTCTTCTTTCAGTGAACATATCTGTTTTATCTGTGAAATTGCATGAGCATGGTTTTAAGAGACTTTGGGCTAGATTTAACCTAGAAACTCACAATAAATCTGCTTTCCAGGATGCTCTCACTCTCTCACCCCTGAATGACTGGTCTTTCAGTTTTCTGCATCAAGAACCTTTAGGAGCATGGCTACTCCATAAGTTATTATTTAAATATTTTTAATGATAAGTACATTTTCTTATAGTCTCATTAGTCAGATACATTTGAAATTGTGACTGAAAATTTGCATACTTAATGCTGTCTTCAAAAATGCTAATTTAAGATACCTAGACTTTTTTTTAAAAAACGTTGTGACAATATATAAGAGTTATTGGTGCCTAGTTGGAAGGTAAAAGCACATTACAGATTACAAGATAAAGAATAGAAATCCCTTCATAAGAAATAGAGGATTCAAACGAAAGGGAATTAATAAAATCATAAAACATTTAAATTTGGAATGGCACATTTTCATAAATGCTATGTCAATAAACATCACCCACTCCTTCTGCTTCTGATGTTTGTTATCTTAGACACTTACTTGGTGCCCTAGATCCTGCTCTTTGGAGATTTAGAAGTGTGAAGGACACCCTTATGAATGTGTCTTCCACCAAGGTTGCTCTCCTTCTTATTACTGTATATCATAATCAATGAATCAAACTGCAGGTTAATGACAAAATAACCATCTTAAGCTATATATTTTTGGGGGGATTTTTCTTCTGGGAAACAAACACATCAATGAAAATTTTAAAATTTTCACTATTTTCTCATCATAAAAAGTGGAACTACTATACATCTTCTGTTCATGCAGTATTGTGTAATCTTCAGCAGGAATAATATGGAAACTAATTAGAGACTGATGCTGAAAAACTGATAATATTCAGCCCTTGTATTCTATGTATCTTTTAAACAAAGCAGGATAAATATCAGTTTGTAAATATCTGCCCCTTTGGATTTAAAACTTAACTTTAACGAAGTTAAGATTAAGGCATTTTCCACAAACGATGCATACTAGATATCTACAATGCAGCTAAAACTCAACTTAATGTGGTTTTTTATTTGCAGTTGAAAGCATACAAAATATGGAGAAGAAGGAGGTTTGTTGCATAATTTTCTTTCAGTAACTGCCAGGGAATTATTCATAATCATATATATAGTAGTTATGAAGAGTTGGGGTTTCTTTCTTATGTCTTATGTTGACTTTTGGAGTCCAGCTTACAGCCTTTGTGTTCAGGCAGGCTCCCAGCTGAATATTTGCTGTCTGTGCTAGCCAATACAGCCAGCAATTCAAAGTGATGGTTTCTGAATTACTTTATTTGGGGGACAAGAGAAAAGGGACTGTGTTTTGTTCAATTGCACATTTTGAATTCATAATACATAGCACGTTCTTTCATGAGGAATGTCAAACAGAAGTAGTTATTTCCTTAATTATGCTCCAAGGCCCTACATTTGTTCTCTTGGACAGCTTTCTAGAAAACTTCTGCCTTTTGGCTCCTGGAGTTCCTAGCATTCAGAGATAATACAAGCATTGCTAGATCCTTCAGAGACTATTGGTTTTGTCTTAGTCTTCTGTAAAGTTGTGTGAGACTGGCATCCATAGTGTACACAAAGATCAGAGTAGAGACTTTAAAACAATACAGCTTAATTTATTTATTTAATGTGAGGTTTGTGGGTTAGGGTGGTGGGGTTTTTTGTGGGGTTTTTTTGGTTAATTTTGGTTGTTTTTTATGTTATTTGGTTGCCAGGCCTGAAAATCTTTTTTTTTTTTTTTTTTTCTCTCTCTATGGCAATGAAAAAATTTTATTTTAGATTTTATTTTAAAAACTGAAACCACAGAAAATGGTGTATTCATAAATGCATTCACTGCACATTGTTGCATTTGGCAACCCTGGGGGATTTCTGGCCCTAAATTGTCAAGCTTCTTGAATCCTGCCTCATACATCTCTTACACAGTGAGTGAGGATTGCTGGTGTGTACCCAGTTTCTGAGCAACAAACCTAGATCTGAATAGTTTGCTTGGCATTGCTTACCCAGAGATAACACTCTGGGTAGTAAGAGGGGATAAGATGCATAGCACCATAGTTTGAATCCTTGCAAGGAATATAAATCACCTTTGTGTGTTAAAATGCGTGAAAAAGGAAGGTGTGATAATCTTTAAGGACTGCTTGCTTGGAAAATCCCACATTTGAGTCACTTGGACTATCATCAAGTATATTGTGTTTCAGGTTGTTAGAAAAATCTGGGCACATCTCAGCTTGATGAGGCACTTTTGCCCTCAGCAATGTGCTTCTCCTTATGCTGGAGTTGGGGGTGGAAAGGAGCACCATTGCTGGTCTGCACTGGACGGAGGATCACACACTTCTTACTGCTACTCCTACTTTTTCAGGGGGCAAAGAAAGGCTTGTGGAGGAGAGTGGAACCTGAGTGAGAAGCTGTGAGATGTGTGACTGCCTCTGATCATGTCCTGCTCTCTGCCCTCCTGAGTGCCCATATTTGGAAACCTGAATAGGGAAGTTTTTCTGGTTTTGGAGATGTGAGAAGATTTTTTTTTCATATGCTCTTCTCTGTTATCCTCAAGTGATTTCTGGCACATACATTAAGCCACCCTAAACCTGAGAGGTGATAGTATGAATTGATTAGCGTAATTAAGTACAACTTAAAGTACTCTAAAAACATCCCCTGACAAGTCATCTCTTTACTCTTCTCCTTTGTTAAAAAGAGAGATACTTCTTGTTACCTAGATTGCATGCAAACTTGAAAATATGTTTTTAACTGCTACTGACCAAGTCAGCTTTACACCCTCTGTCACTGTGGCTTGTTTTGTACCTCACAGGGTTATGCTTCCTGCCTTACTTACAACAGCATAATGAAATGCACATAATCTTTTATCAACCATCAGTCTACGTTTAGTCAACAACTAAATGTTAAATGAAGCTCTTCATGACAAATGTATTTCTAGCTCATTATGACAACAAAAGGCATAATATTCTCAACTTAGCCTATTAAAAATCTACACAGTGTAGCTTTGTGTGGATGAAATTTTAAGTGGTTTATTTCAGAGTATCAGAATTACTTACAGAAAATTATACGGATATGAGTTGACAGATGTGTCCATGAAGGTTTAGGAATTAATGGTAACTGACTGAATCTTACTGTTTAATGATTGGCCTTACTCTGGTGGAATATGCAAATCATGTGTGCATAATTCAAACACAGATTTGGTAGGACACCACTGTCCATGTTGCATAAATACTATTTCAACAGGATTTTTTCTTACAATCTGAAAACTCCATGGGAATCTGAGGATTCAAGTTCAGTGGGGAAAAGGAGGGTTTCAAGGCCTGTGTGGAACTTTTCCAATGGCTAAAGTTGTAACTGTTTATTAGTATTCTATTTAGAAATATTGCAGAAGTTGTTCTGTGAGCCTGACATTACTGAGTCTTTCACTCTTTTATTTGGAAACATCACTCAAATTAGTCAACCTTCTGTGCCAGTGTGTCTAGTGACATTTTTCAAAGGTTATTTTGGAACACAGATATTTCCCTCATTTCATAGAAGCTAACCTCATCTGCAGAAAGTCAGTGAAGATTTATCTGTGCAGTCTAGATTCCCAAAGGTGTTGGAAGTCTTTGACTCAGTCCATGCCAATAGCATCTACCAGAGATAATGAAAAAATCCGTGGGAATAGATTGAGCATGATGATGATGCATACACCACTGCCACAATTTTATGACAAATTTCTGATTTATATATGTTTGTTCAAATGATAATGCTTATAGTAAGTTTGGATTTTTTTTCCCTGTAACTCAGTGATTGCTTGAAACTTGAAAAATAGGTTTGTTAAGAAGATGAAAGAAATATATTTTCATGGAAAAAAAAAAAAAAAACCCAACAAAAAAAAAAAAAAAAAACAACAACAACAAAAAAAAAAACAACACTGAGCCTTTTCTTAGGTGTCAAAGATCTAAACAAAGAACTGATGAAATTTGTCTTATACTGGTGACTCAAGTCCTTTCTTTGGTATCTTATTTCCTGGCATTGCTCTGTGGACATCTGAGCCTTAATTGCATATTCCCAAAACAACAATTTGAAATATCTTCACGATGCTGAAAAAGCCCATCAGGTATGGCTTGATTGTGAGCATCTCAGTAATGCTGTTTTAGTGCAGCTGTGTCAGCTCAGTGGGCAAATGATAAGAAAGGTTTTGGGGTTGAGGATAATTAAAAAAAATAATTTTTTTAATTGTTCTGTTGGGAATCTGCTTTAACACCTTAAATTCTGGTGGCAGAGTACAGCTGTAAGCACATGTATCAGGTACAAGAATATATCTCAAAAGGACAAATTTTCTGTGTTAATAGATTCATACTCATGGACATATCTTCTGCAGCTCTGAAAGACCAGGATTACGGACTTGTCACTCCAGAAACAAATTAGTGTGTTTCATTGACTCCCGAATGCCTCCCCTTGTAGAATTGGAGCAAGCTAAAAGTGAATGAGTAGGGCATATAGGCTATCACATCCAAAACCGAACAGAAAGAACTAATGAGTAAGTCATTAACAAGTCTCTATCACTCATTCTTTCACCCTGATGGTACTTTAGAGGCTGCAAAACATCAACATTTTAGTATACAGGCATCTAGGGTAGAGAACACATTTTTCACGTTCTTTTCTTAGGTTATTTAATCATCACAATCAAGTTCTGAATTGGAAAGAGGAAAAAGAAAGTAACAGCTGAAAGCTAAATATCCATTCTTACAGTTTTTATGCATATCATTTGAATCATCAGCTCCACACATTTAAACTGAGACACATTAAACTGGTTAATGTGCAGAATGATAACTAAACATCTGACCACCTGGTTAATTAGCATTTAGAAAGAAATTGTACAGTTGAGAAATAGAAACCAATTACAGAACTTAAGAAAGAATACAAAAGTCACATATCTTGTAAATATGAAACTGAGGAAGTTAATAAAAATTATTTTTGCCAGATGTTTCCAGGTTTGCTAAATCAAAGTAAATGGGTTTTAAAAGCCATTTAGCAGATGGAAGGAAAATGTTCAGATTTCCTAAAGTGTTAATGAAATTTAGTTTTAGCAAAATTGGAAGAAACAAAAAATAGAAACAATGGTTATGTGAAACCAGCAGCTGTCACAGTAGGATACTGAAATGTAGAAAACAAAAACAAAACCAAATAACAACAGATTACTTTTTCTCTTTTCTCAATAAAAAAGTGGTAAAGGAAATGAAAAAGTGAAAATGTTTTTCTTTCTATTTTGAATCTTGTTAGTGAGTGTCATTTTTTATTAGTCAGTGGTTATAATGCAGCACAACTAGCTCGTAAATACGCTACTACTGAGACTGGTAATGATTTAAATGATAGTCATAAATCCATTCAAATTGATACTTAGGGCATTGATAAAGAAGGCCAATAGCCCAAAACATTGTAAATGCTCATTTCAAAAGTTTTGACACAAAGAACTTTATTTCCCTATAGGGATCATCATGCAGTTATTAGAAGCTTATGAATTTACCTGTAAGATTTGGACAATGAGGTGAAGAGAAAGATCTTTACTGAAGCGCAGTAGCAGAATGTAAGGAATAATAGAGCTGCTTATTAAGAGGCTAAAGATTATTCTCCTCTTTATCCACAGAAATAAATTTTCCTAAAAAATAAAACAGTATTTTACTGTGCTAGGCAGGAGAAAAGTGGAATAACGAAAGGCATCTCTATTGGCACAATAAACAGTTTTCATTTTTTGTTGCCAGCCAGGAAAAAAAAAAAACAAAAACCTGCAACATTAAATTAATATGAAATGAAGCCCATACTTCCTACAGGATAATAACAGTTCTAAATATCTAAATTTAAGTTTGGGGTTTTTTTGAGTTTTAATAATAAATGAAGAAGTACAGAATTTTATAATAATTTTATCGTTTTGTCTTGTTTGTTTTGTTTGATCAGAAGGCGTGCAACATGTAAACTTCTTATTTCTGGTCATCTACTTTTTGGGTCCTTTACCTTTCTTTCTGATTTTCTACTTCAAAACCACTGACCTACACATTATGTTATGAGTCCTTTGGACTTTCTATGCACATACTTCATGTGATGTTACCAAACCCACCCAGTTAAGAGCAGCTACTGTCCCCCAAGAACACTCACGTTATCTTACCTATATTTTTAGTGAAAAGTGCAGGGATTAAATACAAATAAGCAAACATAAAATTATTGTTTTAAAGCATTTATGGAAAATAAAAAAATTGCAGAATTTTAATTTTAATGCACAGATTTACAGTAAGCCTCCTTTGCAATTTCCTCATTGCATCTCCTGTTAAATACTGGCTGTCAATTCTGAGTTGGAATTTTCCCATATAAATATTTCACAGAAAAAAATTAATTGTATATAAAATTACAATTTGAATCTTCAAAGTGCATTGTTTGACTTGTTTCAATATTCTGGAAATTTCCCATTTAAATGAACAAATATTTGAGTTTTACTTCAGTTTCTGTTCTGTGGTCTTTCAACTTAAGAAAAATTGAATTGAACTGCAATCTGTCTAAATTGTTGTTCTACACATATTAATTTAAATTTTTAAAGTTTGACCTTTGTCTTTGAAATTATAATGGAAGCATGTTTTGAAATAGTTGAATTTCCTTTTGAATGAGCACTCTTGTTTCTGGTTTCTTTTGTTAATATGTTAACAATGTGAGAGTTCAAGAAATTTTAACATTATTTGGAAAGTATGCATTGGGAATTTTCAACAAAATGTGTTACCTGTTGGCAGACAAACTTGATTTTGGGGAAACTGTCTTCAGGATAGTTTCTTAGGTGAGAAAAGGCATATCAATATTCTCAATAACATACTGGATAGCATATCGTTTTGAAATGTAAGCTTAATTTCTAAAAACTTTACCTTGCCCCTCTGTCCCTTCAAAGATGTGTTGTAAACATGTGTGTAAGCTTCTGGTATATATTCGTTTTTTCTGCTCAAAAAGCTTTATAAGGTGCTAGTTACATCATATAGAGACAAGCAGAATTGTTTTTGATAGCGCACACACACTTCTGTGAGATGGATACTTAAACTTTTTTTTCCAGTTCTAAAGTGACTACCTGTTATCTGTTATTGTCACTGTAAATAAACTTGTATCATGAAGGGACTCCTTAAATTTGTATAATTCTTTTTGTGTTATTTCTAAATTTTTAGATGTCATAAGAGTTATTCAATTTTATAAATTTCTATATTAATTCACTAATTCTAAGAAAAAAAACTAGTAATGGCTTAACAAATAAACATAAAATGGCACTTCATTCATCTGCATAATTTATGGCTTTCCCATAAGTTTATGGAGTTTGAAGAATTTCCCAGAAAAGGATATCAACTATAATATCCCTGCATCAGTACAGGCCCCCGAAGCATTAATAAAAAATGTTACTTTTTGTGTACATGTTATCAGCCACAGTACCAAAAGACTCAACTATTTCAGGACAATTTGCAATTCCAACTCAGCCAGATATTCAAACAAGTTTTGTAAAAGAAGGTATTTTATGACAGGAGCTTAAACAACTTTAGCAGAATCACTGATTCATGTTACCCAGACAGAGAGTTTACCTTTATTATCAATTCA
The DNA here is from genome assembly GCA_014839755.1 of Sylvia borin. Taxonomy (NCBI): domain Eukaryota; kingdom Metazoa; phylum Chordata; class Aves; order Passeriformes; family Sylviidae; genus Sylvia; species Sylvia borin. The sequence continues at coordinate 81,231,931 of CM025957.1, forward strand.
GATTTGAAAGAAATAACCTATGCTTCTATTACTATTGACCTTTTTAATTCTGCCTTACTGTCAAAGTGTCCAAAATGGTAAGATAATAAACGGTGCAATACCTTGTCCAGACTTCCTACTCTTCCACAATTATATTTGGAACACTTTCCTTTCGACATACTTACAGAAATTGTTGGATTTTCTTCAGCCTTAAGTTAGAATTATGTAAAAAAATTTGGTGTGTACAACCTTTTAACATCCCTATATACTGGCCTTCTCTCAACCCTCCATACCTGCTTCCTTGAATAACATTTTTTTTAAAAAACATTAATAGTTTCTCTTAAGCTATGGTAGAATTAGATTAAATCAAGTGTTAATTAGTTCTGAGCAAATTAATAATGAATTAGGGAGCTCCTGAGTCTTGCACTATGCACTGGTACTGTGAAGCTATAATGTAAACATTAGCTTTCAAGACCATTTCTTTGGTGATAAAGGCTTCAGAGTATTTTATCCATTCCAATCTAGATCCAGGAAAGTTAATGAAATCAGTTCGTTCTGATGCATTTAGTGCTATATAATGACAGGTATGTACTGTGAGCATAATGTATGAGGCTCTGGGGCAAGATTACTGCATTTACGACTCTCATGAAGTAATTTCATGTCGAGTACTTGTCAGTCAGCCAGGGAAGAGTTTTCCTTCACACAGAAGGCTTCAGAACTGGACACTGCCTGTGGGAAAGAGTTGAGCAATATGTTGATTACAGCATTTTGTAGCTATTTATGTACTTCAATTTAATCAAACCCCAAAACTATTATGTAAAGATTTAGGTCTCTGCAGGTCAGGGCAGAGTGGAACAAGCTCACTTATAAATGTACATAAGGTATTTTGTAACAAAATATGTAATACATTTCTATATCAGGAGATGATGAATAAAGGATACTTGGAATTGGGAAGTATTCTACCTAATGGTGAAGCCTCAATTTGAATGGAGCTGAGAGTAAGTAGCTGTATAGACACTAGTGTACTATTTTATCAATGCCTGTGTTTCCCTCAAAAAGCCAAAATCACAAAAAAGTCCTGAAAGGTCATTCATTCTGGCTAGACACAAATTACTTTTTATTTTCTTCTTCCAGTCTTTTAGGTCAGCTGCAATAACATAATTTTTGTTGTTGTTCTCATAGTCCTGATGGCCACCCATATTTCTAGCATTTTAAGGAGTAGGCTTGCAAAACTGTGCTTATTCTACCTTCTAAGTTGAATGACCTCAAAAATGAAGTCAATGGACGCATGTATTGCAGATTAGTACTGTCCCTGTTGATGCATAATGAAGTACAAGTCTTGTGCTTAGATTTGTACATGTTCATGGATTTGTATAATTCTTCTAGAAAATTCCACAATTTTTTTCTGTACTCTATTACAGGGAGCCAACACAGCTGAGGACAGGGAATGCATTTTTGGTACAGTCTCTCAGTAAAAGACTGTGATAAATTAAAATTAACTTCCAAGTTTTTCAAAGGAAATAAAAAAATAAAATAAAATCAGAGAGAAAGAAGGAGAAGGAGAAGGAGAAGGAGAAGGAGGAGAAGGAGAAGGAGAAGGAGAAGGAGAAGGAGAAGGAGAAGGAGAAGGAGAAGGAGAAGGAGAAGGAGAAGGAGGAGAAGGAGAAGGAGAAGGAGAAGGAGAAGGAGAAGGAGAAGGAGAAGGAGAAGGAGAAGGAGAAGGAGAAGGAGAAGGAGAAGGAGAAGGAGAAGGAGAAGGAGAAGGAGAAGGAGAAGGAGAAGGAGAAGGAGAAGGAGAAGGAGAAGGAGAAGGAGAAGGAGAAGGAGAAGGAGAAGGAGGCGACACCAGGTCTATTATCTGGATATATGAAGTTATGAAATATGCTGAATTAAATACACTACCAAAGCTGATGCTAAGCACAATGATGTGAATGAGAAATGAAATATTTCCAAGATAAAACTGACCTAAAAATTTTGAAATTAAAACAAATGATAGAAAAAACCAAACACAAATTTCATGTTAAATATACTCCTTCTATTCCAGAGAAAATAAGAATTATGCTGTGGCTTTCTTTCTTGGTCTTCAGAAATTCATTATTAGATCTACAGTTGATCAGGAATAATTTGGTCATTAAAAAATAATCTTTGACTCTCTGTTCATGTAGATACTGTTAGTGAAATACCAGAAATGTCTTTGCTTCTTCTGTTGTGTTCAGTTTGTAGAAGTTGACTTTTGCACAATTTTTAGAAGACTATTTTGACTCCCTTGATATGTAGTATCACCATCTTATTCATTGCGCATGGATATTCTTTTGTCATGTTCAAAATTTATTGTTTACATCTAAAGAAAAGAAAATTATTAAAATATGCTCAGTACTCATACTCTCAGTTGCAATTAAGTTCTAGAAAGCTTACGTGTAACTGCTATCAGTTTTCGTTCTTACAAAAGTAATTACAAAAAAGATCCTGGTGACTACCTTACTAACTTTCTAGAATTTTTTTTTTTTTTTTTTTTTTTTGGTATAATGATTAAATGATTGTAAAAACTACTGTCATATGAATTTTCAACAGACTTAGCCTGTAGATTAAACTAGTACATAGCTACCACATAGGTGTATCTTGCATTTTTCCTTTCTATTACTGAAAGAGTTATGGAGATATCATTCCTGCAATGAGTATTTCATATTAATTCCATTACTCTTCCAGGTTGGATATCTGTATGAAAAAGATCAACTTGAATTTAGCTTGCTTTGTGCAAATAGAGACCCAAGAAGAGCCAGCACAACTAATTCATTTTTCCTTTTGTGCTTTTATATTTGAATGATACTATGAATTATCTTATATTCAGAAAAAAAAATTGAAAGGTAAAAGGGGAAAACTCTAGATGAACTTTGGAAATAAAAGAGAATGATGCATAAATTTTGCTACATTTATTGTAATTTTTTGGTGCTTATAGTTTATTCCATTCACACTGTTTCCATCTGCAGCACCAGCTTGCTTTTCTTCCCTTAGGACTGCAGGGTGTTTTAATAATAGGCCTTCAAGACCCCCATAGCAACAAGAAGTCTGATAAAATAAAGAGAAGAAGGAGTTGAAGTGATCCCTAGAGACGGAAAACATATTTTCCACTTTTCATTTCCATTTCACAACAGAATGATGGGCTGAACTAATAAAAGCCCATTGGCATTCCAAAAAACCCAAACAGAGTTTGCCTGTTGGGTAGTAATTATACGTGCCAAGTATCCACATACATAATTAAGCAGCGCTCTGTTTCTTTAAATAAACATAATTGCACAGAAGCCGAAATAGTCAAATGGCTTCCTCATTATTTGAACTAGAGAATAATAAGAAAAAAATTTCCAGTAAAATTTTATTTCCCTGCCTGCTCTTTTCAGTAGGATCGGTTCACTTACTGAAGTTAATTCAGTAGGATCAGTTGACTAACTGAAGTTAATTCAGTTGACATGAGAAATTCTCAGATATTATTAATTTCTGAAACACATTGTTATCATTTGGCCAGATGTGCAAAGCATGTCAGTCCCTACTAACAGCCTATAATCTAATCCTAACCAACTCTCTGAGTTTGGTTCCAATCAGTTTAAGTTTTTCTTGCCTTTCTATACTTGTTAAATTGACAGACGTGCTGTTGTGGATCAATAAGAAATGTCCTGGCTAAATATCTGCCAGCTGAAACAGCTTATTTTCAAACACTTTTGCTTTCCTGAGCAATGTTGCTTTGCCAGACACTGTGTTGCTCCTTTAGGTTGCCTGCATGGTGCATTTTCCATGACAACCTGTGAGATGCACAGAAGAACCTGCGTCAGTCCCTGGCTCGACTGATCCTGGTGGCGAGCTACACAGCAACAGGCATCATATAGCAGTATCACTCCTTCAGACATGGGGGGGGAAGACAGAAATTACTCTGTAAAACATCCTGACACATGTGAGAGTAAGTTTTCTAATTCTACAAAATTAGCCAATAGATGTTATATATTTGTGCCATTAATATTGTCTTTTCTGGAAGGAGATATAATATTGCTGTATTGACAGAGTGAGGATAAGAGGCTTGTGGCTGAAAGTACACTAGGAAAATGTCTCAGGAAATATGTGGAAGGAAGTCTCAGGCACTGTTAATAATTAGCTGTGTTGGAATAACATCTCTGACTCCTGATAGTACAGGTCGGTGCCATGTTATATGCTATTTGCAGATATGACTATCCTCTTTTCATCCTCCTTCCAGCTTATTTCCTCAAATATTTATCAGTGCGGGTAAACCACATGGAAAAACAGGATAGGTGAAAGAAATTTCCCCTCCCCCCACATCAGTAATTTTGTATTCTAATAATTACTTTCTTTTTTTTTTTTTTTTTCCTTTTTTTGCGCAAAAGGCAAACGTGGGTTTACCAGCACATACAGGAAGCATTTTCTCGGGCAGCATTAGGAAAACACTGTTGGGTTTGGAAAGTGTCTGCCTAGGACACAACCAGTTAAAAGTAGTAGCTTGGATGCTAAATGAGTGATGATACATCTTCACACGTACATTTATGGCCTTGGCTACATATGCACAGGACTAATTTTATTTGTTAAATCTGAAAAGAACAATATTTTAACTGAGACACGTTATCACCATAACCTGTGAAGAACTCCTCCATGGTAGATAGGCAGAATATCAGATCTCTAAAAGTTTCATGCAGAAAGATTGTCTGTTTCTGCACCTCTTCAGTGGTATGACTTCACTCATGTTAATGAGATGGGACTGGCTTGGAATTTAAGGAGCCATTCAGATGAAACCAAGGCAGCATAAGAAAATCCCATTAGTGATATAGAAGAAAAAAATGATTTGATATCAGTGTGTCATAGTGAATTCAGAGAGCTATATGCTAGCTTTTGGTTTTTGAAGAAATCCTATAATTAATAACTATTCAAAAGCAGCTCTGGACTGTGTTTTTAGCTAAGGAATTATCATCAGATAAACTTATTGATAACCCATAATTGTTACTCAGTGTACCTTCAGAAGTTTTATTATGACTATATTAAGGTGCTATTTTTGTGTTCTTTCATAATGACCTCGTTTTTTCAGAATAATTCTAAAGTTTTAATTAATCACCTAGGATTGGTCACCAAGACAATATAGTATTGCATCTTCTATTCCATTAAACAGGAAAAAGTAAAACTAAAAATTCAAGATATTTAATCAGAAATCTGTTTGTCTTTGTGCAGATCTATTTTTCTTACCCCCAAAGGCTTTGGTTTCTGTTCTGAAAATATTTTCAGGAAAGTAGTAAATAAGAGTTTGTTAATAGAAACAGCCTTGAAATGTACTTTTGAAAGTAAAAAGGTTTTTTTTGTTTTTTGGGGGGTTTTTTGGGGGGTTTTTTGTTTGGTTTTTTTTTTTTTTGGGGGGGGTGAATGTGTGTATGTTTTCCTTTTGTTTTGGTTTTTTGGGGTTTTGGGGGTTTTTTTTGGTTTTTTGGTTTGGGTTTTTTGGTTTGGTTTAGGTTTGGTTTTGGTTTTGTTTTACTATTTTTTTTTGGGAGGGGGGTTTGGGTTTTTGGATTTTTTTGTTTCGTTGGAGTTTTTTTTTAATTGGATTTGAAAAAGTAGTTAAATACAGTGTTCATACTTCTCATGGAATTCTCTTCTAGTGGCCTCTAAATTGTCAACATTCCTGAAAATTTATAATTAATGTTAACTCAAAAGTAATAAGTATACTTGTCTCTTCTGGTTTGCTCCATTAAAGAAAGAAACTGTCTTTACTAAGTCCGTTTTGATCAGGGAAGAGTCAGTAGATACTCTTTCAGATATCAAAATTTAATTCAGATTTACTGTTGTTTTTTTCTTTATTCACAGTTGGAAATATACTATAGATAACAAGGATAAAGGGAAAGTTGATTGATGTCATTCAAGGAGTCATATCATTGTTTATATGGGGAGTGGAGATTAGGGCTTGTGGGAAATTAAACTTGCACATTAAAAAAAATTCAAACAAACATGTCTGTCAGCATTGCATGACAGTCACATTAAATATGATTCATCTGAGAGAATATTAAGTCTTAGAAGTACCTCAGTTTCTTGGTTTACATCAGTTATATTGCTAGACATTTTTTCCCATGGATTCTTGTAGTGTCAAATTTTCATTTTATAGTGTCAAATTTTCTAATTATTGGGGTTTTTTTAAATACCAGAAGCAATTCCAGTCAAAAACTCTTGCAAGAACACTGCTAAGTTCATGAAGAAATTGGTGTCAGAGAATCTCTGTTGCAGGGATCAACTTCAAGAATCAGTGATAAGTTCAGTTTTATAATTAACTGGGATCACATACTTGAAAGGGGACATAAAACCGAAATTCAGAAACACTATTCTTGGTGCCTTTATGAAAGGAGAAAATTAACGTTAGACCTTGCACAAATTCCATTTGATTACTTTTTACCTATCCAGAAATTGTAGGAAGTTTTTATTAGATATATTAAACCAAATGCTAGAGCTCAATTGTTATGCTGTCCTGCAGAACTTAAAGTTATTTGCAGAGCTTTGGAAGACAAAGCATTAAGAAGCAACATTTTTCTGAAGAGGTGAAATGTATTATTATGAATAATCATAACTTATGTTACAGTTATAAATTAGTGGACAAAGCTGATACTTCAACGTTAGCCTTACAAATGTTATTAAATTTGGGATTGACTCAATTTGAAGCATTTAAGAATTTTCACTGCTAGACCAGAAACTTAGTCTCTAGACCAGAGACTAGCAACTAAGCATAGGTAAAACCAACAGCCATTACAAGACAATGAAAGCAGTATTGTGATTTTTTTCTTTATTAATAAGTTTTTGATTTTTTCTTTATTAATTTTTCTTTATTATTAATTTTAATTAATAACAAATGCATTTTGTTATTTTCATGTATCTTCAGTTTTTATTCCAGAGCAGAAATATTAATTATTCTTACTAATTGAAATCCTATTTTACAGGTCTTGGAGATGCCAAGGGAAATCAAATAAAATTATCTAAGCTAATGGATGATTACCTGAAGTATCACTGCATCAAAATTTTCACTATTATTATTAAAAAACTACATATCCTCATAGAGGTGGGTTCAGAGGAGGGCCACAAAGCTGACTGAAAGGATGGAACACTTCTGTGAGGAAAGACTGAGAGAATTGGGGTTGTTCAGTCTGTAGGAGTCTCTGAGGAGATGTTATTGCAGTCCTTCAGTACTTAAAGAGGGACTTTAAGAAAGATGAAGACAAACTTTTTATCAGGGTGTGCTGCAGCAGGATGAGGCTGCAGTTTTAAACTCAAAGTGGACACAATTTAGATTCAATATAAGGAAATTCGGAGGGTTTTTTTTACAATGAGGGTGGTGAGGTAATCCTGTGACACGTTGTACAGAGAGGTCATATATGTTCCATCCCTGGAAATATTCAAGGTCAAGTTGGATGGGACTCTGAGAAATCTGCTTTTGTTGAAGATGTCCCTGGTAACTGGAGAGGAGTTGGGCTGTACGATGTTTAAATGTCCCTTCGAAGTCAACCTGTTCTATTGTGACGGAGGGTCACACGTGTGGCTGCTGTTAGGAGCATGAAAAGACGAGGCAGGCCAGCAGGAGGTCAAGAAGGAAAGCTTCTACTTTATTTTTTTGATTTTATATATATACAAATTTATAGACAGGCCAAGATTGGCTACACAGGTAGACACTTTTTTGACTTCATTGGTGAACATCACCATTAATTATCATTCTCCTCCTAGAGAGAAAGAATGTAAACAATTTTAATAATATACATAGTTTATTTGAAGCTGCGTGAGAATAAAATGCAAAAGTGAAAAACAGGCAAACTTGAGGCAACATTCTATAATTGTGGGATTCCATGCATAAGTGCTCAGTCTTCAAGGTGGATGGAATCCTGTACCTTCCTAGACTTACACAAATTTAATGAGCAATTTAATTAGGAATTTAACTTTTTAATTTCTTCCTGTACACAAAGCTGCATGTGCATACTGAAGTGGAATAAATGAAATTGGATAAATTAAGGAATAAATGACCCATAGAGTTTTTTGAATAAACCAGTGGTTAGAGCACAAAGCTGTAAGTTAAGAGACTTTGCTGCTCTTTCCCTTTGTGCCATTTAATTGCTCATGAAAAAATGGACTTCTCTGTTTCAGTTTTCTCACTGTCACAGTCAGGCCAGTGAAATTTCCTCTCCTCTCAGATATGCTATGAAACTTAAAAACAGTGACATGCTCTGTAAAGAAGCCTCAGTACAACTACAAGGTGTGATTTTAAGATGATTGCGGTTTGTAATTTTGTACCTATGTTGTTACAGTTTTATCATTACTTTGATTACTCTTTTAGCGCTTTTGAGAATATATGAAGATGTTAACAGTCTGCTGAGCTGTTATGACATTGCTTGTTGCTTCGCTCTAAAGATCATCCTACTCTTACTTGGCTCAGTAATGCATAGAGGGGCAAACACCTCATGCTGGCAGAGCTGGAGCATTTGAATTGATATCCAGGAGGAACACACACAACCAGACAGCTGTTGCTAAAATATCTATCTGCTGTTGCAGTTGGCGCTTCTTCTGCTCTCACTGCTCCCAATCTGTGGCCCCCAAGGTCTGTGTGACACTGAGTTTGCCTAAGCCAGGAAAATGGAGCCAATTTCCGTAATGAGAAAATTGAAGTGCTATTGCAGAGGATTAGCACCCTCCTGCTGTTACTGCAGAATGATGGGACCTTGCTGAAGGAAAGATTGGTACAATGACACAGTATCAGTAAACGCAGCAGTTTATGACTGCAAACAAAAACAATATTTTGGTATTTTGGCTAAGTGGCACCAGAATACTTTCAATATCTAATTAGATTACAGTTCAAATGCACCCACATTGAAAGTGTGGTGATATTAATCCACATCAGAAAATATGAACAATGGTCACCAGATGTTGCACTTTGAGATTTTTTTTTTCTCCTTCCTAATAAAATGTCCTGCTGTGTTTGATTTTGCTGGCTGAAACGTGACATGCTCCAAAAAACTCCTTATGTAAGGGCAGGGACCATAATCTGCAGTTCCACTGTCTCAAGAGAGATGTATGTCCATCAGGCTAAAGTATCACATTATTCTTTGTTCTAGCTTTGTCATTCTTTCCCTCCAAATGTCTAAATAATCCAGAGAATGTGGATCAACTTCAGCAGCAAAAGTTAAATTATTTTGTGTGATCTTTTTTCTCAATCATCAGAGATTACACTTGATTTAGGAACTTGAAAGGGCAGAGATTGAAATTTAAATCCTCATTCCAGGAAATGGAAAAAGTGACTTCATATCATACTGAAGTATTAGAATTGAAAACTATGAAATACAGGAGGACATCTATTCATACTTTTTGTTTTATTTTAGGTGTAAAAAAAAAAAAAAAAAAAAAAAAAGGCTTCCTAACTTCTACATCAGAAAACCTAATTTAATTTTATGGGAGGATCAAAAATATTTACAGTACAAGTAGGAGGCACTCCTCTGCAGCCCTGGCTAGTTGCTTGAGATAAGGAAGGAATAGGATTAATTTTTTTTCAGGCCAAGGCCACATCCCTGTGTAAGGTGTTTCCAGCCTACTGCTTTTATCCACCTTCTTTTTCCAGCATTTTGGATGTTGCACATCCCCACTCTGAAGCCACTCATGTTTTTGTTACTCTATGACAGAACCTCTGCATTCCACTGGAAATTCTGGAGCTCAGTCTGGTCCAAAGACTTACCAGTGAGGTGATTGAGTTTTAAGGCATAGCTTTGAAGTTTTAAGACATCTTCACCTACATTAAAAGTGGTGCTGGTTTTGTCTGAGGTAGAGTTAACCGTATGATGGGGCTCTGCTCTCCTGGAGATGGCTGAACACCTGCCTGCCCTTGGGAAGCAGATTTCTTGTTTTTCTTTGCTTGTGTGTGTGGCTTTTGCTTTCCCTATTACACTGTCTTTATCTCAATCCACAAGTTTTCTATCATCTGCCCTTCTGATTCTCTCCCCGATCCTGCTGGTGTGGGAGTGAGTAAGCAGCAGTGTAGGGGTTGGCTGATGGCTGGGGTTAAACCACGGCAGAGCACAACAGCTGTAATCTCTGTCTTTAGCTGATGGTTGAAACACTGCTCCTGGAGCTCCTGTTTCCTTCTGCTGACAATAACAGCAGCCTTCAGCTACAGAACCCTGCAGTCAACCACCCAAAATTAAGAGAAGTTAAACGTGGACAACATTCACTGCTGTACAAGCTCTCCTAAGAAATTTGTAGCTCAGCTGAAATGCAGCCTCTTGTGTCACAACACTTTTCTCTTTTCTGGCTAGTGACTCCATGTACAAACTGTTCACAACTCCTGAAGAGGAGTAGGAAGGTACATCAAAATGTGGAAATAGATTGTGGGGTAACAGTATCGCAGTCAAGTGTTCAGAAATACCCTCATGCTTTTGAGTGTCTGGATTTACCTGTACCTGCAGCATGCACATGTGATTTTTTGGCACTGGGGGAAGCACAAGATATTGTAGCAAGGTTTATTTAATGTGTAAATCCTTTGTATCTTTGTACTTGCCTTTACCCTTATTCCCTTTCCAACCTGTTTAAGCTTTAACAGTAACAACCTGGCTTCTTACAATGCTACTCAATCTATAAATCTTATTTTCCCGTGTGTGACATAGTTAAAAGCAGAAACAAAGAAAATCATCTAGGCAAAGATGAGGAGTTAATATAAAAGAAGAGCTACCCTAAATCCTTTTTAATAATTGTCTAGATTCAGATGACATGAAGGTGTCCATTTCACATTACCAAGATCTGTATTATCTTTTGCAAGGTTAAAAAAAATAAATTAAAAGTTCTAGCAAATATACATTCAAGCAGAGAATGGCTTCCGTGTCTTTCATACGACTGGAAAATCCTCCCATATTTTAAAGCGTGTTAGAGAATAATTTGATAAAAAAGCTAAATATAATTATATAATATATAAATTGAAATATCAACTGCTGAGCACAGATTCCTTATCAGTAGAATTTATCAAAGCCCAATTTTTACAGGCATTAACTTACAGTTTTATCTTTCAACCGTATTTTCATCAGTAAAGTTATTTGTTTTGTAAATCACCTCTGGAATGATATTATGAGAGATGTCAAAGGTGTGTACAATGCTTCCAAAATGTACAAAGCAATGAAATCCAGCTCAGCTTCCTGAATTTTACACACTTGGGGATTTGAGTGTCCACTGAATGTTTGTCTACGTGATGAAATGCTTTTAACTTGGGGTTGAGCAGGTGAAAAAATTTTCTGAGTGAAGATTCATTCAACATGAGAAATAAGCCAAACTGACCACATTTGAGATATCTACAAATATATTTCAGACTCTATAAAAAGTGGGATTGGGAAAAAGACAACAACATATGAACAGAAAGAAAAAATAAAAAGGTCTCCAGTAGCGCATGAAGATAGAATTCTTTTGCTTTTTTCTTATTGCACACACTTTTAATTTTATATTCATTTAGCAAAGTGAAAGAGACACGATCATTCTGCCTGCTTACTCAATGCATGTGTTGTATTTCTCCTTTAACCTTTTCTTTGAGAAAGAACATTAGTAGTCTGTCATTTTCCATTTTAAGTAAGTAGGTACTATAGTGATTTGTCACTTTTTATGCAATTATTTTACCCTTTGAGTTTTATTTCCTTTTCCACAGTGGAGATCTTGACCCAATTAAAGACAGGGGACCAAACTTTGCCCTGCTATTTTGTAACATTTTGAGAAATGTGAATGGTCTCCCTTCAGTGCAGCACATATCCATGCTGGCACATACATATGTTCATGATTTGCTTAAAACAGTGAACAAAACAAAATGCTAACACTTTTATTCTAAAATAAAATGAAGAAACAACAAAATTACTTCCATAATTTAAAATGTATTTATTTCTTTATTTATATAAGCAGATTTCAAATTCATTACATTATTAGAGCAAGCTTGATTCTAAAGGACAAAAACTGAGATTATATCCTCAGAGGGTAGCATTGCATCTAACATTTTATGGAAGGCACTATTATTATATTTAGCATTTTGGAAGTATCATATATGACACAACTTTTGGACTATGTGCAAAAGCCCAAAAAAGGTTTGATTTAATGTGAAAATTTTCAGATTTGCAATATCTGTTTTGGGGGAGGTGGGGTGGGGTGTGCAAAGCACTCCATCTGCTCAAATTATGTAATACTTTTTCTTTAACACAAATATTACTTTTGCACTATGAACTGACCAGATTTGGCTTCTTTAGCTATCCCTTTTTTTTCCCTTTTTTTTTTTCCCCTCTCTTTTACTGTCAGAAGCAGAAGCATTAACATCTGCAAAGCAGAGATTAGAGTCATAAATCTTATTGATTTTTTTTTTTTTTTAATCTGGTATTTCTTCAAAAATCTTTCCCTTGTGATGCATTGTATGGAGAAACTGACAAGTCTTCGGGCAGCAAACAACCTTGAAGCACTTTCACTGCTGTTCAGAAGTAATTAATGATAATCTCTCTACTCCCACCCTAGATGTCCACAGATGCATACTTTTGCTCTCCATACTGTGGAGACATGGAGTACTTGTTCTGGAGAGATAATCATCCAGAAGGAGATGGAGAATGTCAGTTTGGATCTGCTTCTTAAAGCAGTACAGAACTGAACATTTTATGGTTTCTTTATTATTATGATTGAGATCTATATTCCCATGGGAGCAGTCCTAAACTGGAAAGAAAGGAATCTCTTGTGTTGCATTACGATAGTGGTTATATACTAGACTTTTTCAGAAATTAGAAGCCTTAAAGTGTTATTAAATTAAAGAATAAGAGTCACATGTAATACAGATTTCATTAAAGTGTTATGATTGCTTTTCAAAGGTCTTGTGGACAACAATTTTGAGGAGTTTTTTCACAGTTATTGAGTGCTGACAATAAATGAGGTAATCAGCTTACTCAGCTATTGGCCAACTCCAAAGTGAGTATGGCCACATTAAACACCATTGATTTGATAATAACTTTTTTTTTTATTATTATTAATTCAAAGTGGAAAATTTCCAAACAAAAGGCTGTAACAGGAGTGTAAGGATGTGTGACCATAAGGAGGGCTGGGAGGGGAAAGAGATTATGATCACTACCAGCACTGATTAAAACAAAAGATCTGGATCATGGGGGAAAAAACATTCTTAGGCTCTCTGCTCCAAGTATTTATTTTTATCCCGTGAAAGTAATAGACACCACTTATGCTTCATCTCTAAGTGTATGAAAACAAAATTCCTTTGGAAGAATTGGATATTGCTTTTTTAGCTGCCAAAAAATTCCCTGTGTGCCAAACAAATCCATTTAATAGGGAATTTGAAGCTATAACTCCCTAAAATAAGGTGAGAGGTCAGCATCTGTTTTCTTCTGAGCTATCTGGTAAGGCAAACGGTAGTGAAGTGGACAGAGTGCATTTGTTCTTCACTAGACATCTACCTATCACCAACTGCTTTGAAAGAATTTCATAGTTTATAATACTTCCACAAACTCCTTTGGTCATATGTTATAAGAACTTCTAAAAATATCTGAAGAAAAAAATAGCTTTCACCAGTAGAGCCTAACTGCCAGTTTTTATGCACAGCATCTCCCAAGGGTAAACTGACCTTTCCCGCTATGTAGACAGGATGCACTGCAAAGCACTTGGTGGAAATCTTTGAAAAGATAAAATGAAATGTTAGTGCAAAGAATCATTATCAAGGAAGAGTGGATTGGACACTCAATGAAATAGTCCTGTGTTTTTGGTGATGATCCAGACCACATCAATTCACAAGAGTAAATCACTTTGTATACTTTACTAATTTAGAATGAATGACAGCTAGAAATGTGTAATGGATATTTGGAGCTGAAGGTCAAGTAATATATTATTGTAAAGGCATGTTCCTTGAGATTTGCAATGAAGCTTGATGTATGGCCTTGATTCTGTTTTAATATACCTGTTTCTATAATGACTACCTGCATTAATTTGCTTTATGAATGGAAGAAATATACTCCAAGTGGTTTTGATGTGCTCAATCCTGCTAAACTACCTTCATCCTTGGTCTGTATTAAATGTGTGAGGCTTTTGCTCAGTGATGCCAAGAAATTCTTGGATGTAAAACAGGCAAGGTCTGATGCAGAGAAAGGTGAAAGAGTACTTATCAGTAGATGATGCTATAAAAACCATACTTTCGTTGCCAGGTCTCTAATTAAATTACCTTTTATTGCCTTTTTTTGGATTTATTTCTCTTCTTTAAAGCTTTATCTTGCCTCATAAGCAAGATTTAAGATGTAAGGCTAGCTGTCCTTCAGCTGTTCTCCAGCTAAACATTTCCTACAATCACCAACCTATTAAAGTTTGGAAAAATAAAATGGTGCTTAAATAGAACATAGAGCTGCCATGAAATAAAATTAATGATGCAATAGATTAGGATTTTCAAATGAACAGTTTCTAGAAACTTAAGTCTTCTCAAGACTCTTGATATCTAAACTATTACTTACATGCATATGCCCAGATGACACAAAATCTAGATCAAAACCTGCCTCACAGCTTAGTCTTCAGGGCATCCATACACATCAACATTTTAATCCTTTAAATTCCCTAGGTATTTATAATTCTTGTGGAGTGCATGTCCAGGTTGCTTGATCTGAGGAACAGCGTCTGACACAGCAGCTTGTATGTAATATACTTGTTATGTCTCTTTCCCAGCTGCAATATCTGTGAAGCTCAATCTGTTTTATGTTCACACCACGTTTTAATCAACCCATCAACAATCAGAGTAACAGAGGACATAGTCACCATTATCACTTTCTTTTAAAAATGTAGGTTGATATCAGTCATACTTTTTATCAAAACCCACTAAATATATCCAGCAGCTTTCAAATGAGCAAGAGAATTTCATTCAAAAGCATTTATCATTGTATGAGGCTTCTGCACCCTACATCCAACCTGCTGGACCCTGCTGCATGGACAAAGTAAAGTGCAGTGAAAATGCAGAAAAAACAGCAATATTAATCAGTCTGGAAAAAAATAAGTTACAGAACACTCGGCAAAAATATGAGGGAGATTTGTCCTATTAAAATGTTGAAGTCTTTTACAAAGAACTGATGTACAGCAGTTGAAAATGTCTGACAGTGATGGTTCTTTAAAGAAAATATTGTCAGCATTATTGGAGGGTGGTTTTAAATACTGCATAACATAATAAGAAAACATTCTAAATTCTGTCAAAGCAGTGAGTAATAGCTGAGAAACAACACAAGAATACTGAAACTTAGCATGTTTTCAATTGGTTTAACAGAGAAGTTGATTTTACTTCATTTGCTTCAGCAGAATCCTGCACACCACAAGGGTTCTAGCATGATTGATATTTTAATAATGCAAAGGTGGCACCTAGTGTAAGCCATCCAATGAGGGACACTAATATCTCTTTGGATCTGCTCTAATCACTGAGTGCCATGTGGGAGGTTAGCAGCATGGACACCACTGTCAGTCTTGTATAGTGTCAAGCTAAGAAGAGATTAAAAAATATACCACAGTCCTGGAAAGAACATTACTGAGGACAAAAGCAATCACAGGAAATATTTTGCTAGCTCAGGTTGACCAGTTGCAGACTAAAGAAAATGTTTTGGATCAAGCATCAGGAGAAGAAACATGTATCATGTAAATGTAGATATTTCAAGACGATAAGTTTCATCTTTTTCTCTGTTTTCTATAAACAAGTGGACACATTTAGGGTTTGAACTGAACACTAAATATCTAGATATTTCTACACATGGTGTTACCATACTTTCTAGTGATCAGAAAGGGGGCATTTGCAACTTACCATAGGTGTGTTGTTGAGATATTTACTGAGATATTTTCATGTTGCCTTAATTGCTCTACTGTGCCAACTTTTGGGTATCATTAAACCATAAGACTGTTGAAGTAAAAATCAGTACAGGAAATTCTAATGCCTTAATTTAATTAAAAAAATTACTTAATTTGGATCATTAGAGTCTCAAGCAGTATTTTGTGCCATGCAAGCAAGAGCTACATGTGGACTAATTAATACTTTTGGGAAAAGTCAGACTCATTTTAGAAGATTGAGTATCATGGTAAAAGGAGTAAAATGCCTCTAAAAATTAAAATAACAACTTTTTTTTGGTATAAAATACAGAGAGACCCAGTGAGCATGACCCTTCACAATAAAATTCTATGGTACACCAAAGAATAGTCAAGTACCATGACACCTGGCTTATTAGCTTTAAAACATAAATTAATCTGTTGGAAAATTAGGAGTGTATTATGGGACATATGAGGGATTGCAAAAACCCAGAAGTTCCAAACACAAATCTAAAACCATTCAGTCTGGTGTGCTCCTTGCCTCACTAAATCAGGGAAAATGAGTTTTATGAACAATCCACCAGATGGGAAAATGTTCAAATACCACAAAATGTTGATCAGATTTATTTGAAAAGCAAGCTGTAACCATATGCATATGCGAGGAAGCAAGATGGATTTTCAAATATGCAGTCACTGCTGTCAAGCTTGCAGCTGTATGACTTTAATGGTATATTGCTGTTTCTACTGTAGATTTTCTTGATTTCACTTACCTATTTGCCAGCTAGTATGATTAATATTGATTCAATATTTTGAGTATTACAAGCAATTGAACCGAAAAACATAAACAATCTTTTTGCTGGCTTTTCACCAGACAGTACCACATATCGGATTTTTTTTTTTTTTTGACAAGTGGGGTGTCTGAGGCATATTAATAATGAAGCATCAAAAATATTTGTGCACAAACATCACACAGATACATAACATTTTTACAACTCTGGGATCTGGGATTTTTCATTTATTAATCTTCCCAGATTACAATAATTTATATTTATTCTACTGCAGTGACAGAAGTTAATCTAGTGGAGTCAGAAGAGAGTATGTAAATAGTTATGTCTGATTGATAATGAGTACACTTTTTAATTTAGTTTTTAACATTTTGTTTATTCATTAGACTGGAAATCTAAACTAGAGATAAAAGAGATTTAAATATGTGGTTCACTCCTATGGAAAACAATCAAGTGATTCCTTAAATTTTTGTTTCACAGATACTTTTTTTAATATCAAGTGATGAGATGCAATGTAATTTTTATTGTTTAATTTATTTATTCAATTTAAATTTTATTTTTCATCTTTTAACTGCAAATTTTCAGAAGTCAGTGTTAATACTAGGTTAGGTAATTAAACATTCCTTTTCAGAATGCATTTTTAAATGGTAGAAGTTTGGGTTATTAAAAAAAATCAAGTGATTTAAAAATATGTCCATTTAGGACTAAAATTACCAGCAATTGCGGAAAATCTGGGTATCATAAAACATTTGTGCTCATGCAAGGTGATCCATTTGAATTTTCTTACAGCTTTGTCTACTCTCTTTGAGTTTTTGTTAGATGCAGTGAATACAGAGTATAAAATCATTCTCCTGAACTGTTAGGATATTAGGTTTATAAGGTACTTATCAAGTTGCTGTTATTTTGTTAACAGTCATTGCCAGTCATTGCCAATGTTTTGGGGGTTTTACTTTTTACCATTTATTATCCTTCTGGTAGTTTCCTACAATTCTGACTTTGTTGAATCACAGTTGTATTGTTTCACTATGTTGAACTGGATATTTAAACACCAGCAACTTCTGTCTAATGGCTTGGAAATGACACAATTCCTTCTAGTATGGGTCTTCCATGTTGGATCTGCATCGGTCCTGTCCCAGATTGTAGTGCTGACCTCAGGCAGGATCTGGACTCCTTCAGCAACAAGCTCAGCCCTCAGGCACACTGGGGCTGTTGGCAGCTCCTTTGCGTTACGGGAGACGGGTGGTGCCCGATCACAGTTCTTAATGAGTTCTCCTCCACCATATGTCTCTTGTCTGTATCTTGAAGATGTTCAAGATACAATACAACAATTCAATTCCTCTTCTGGCCTACTAGTAGGGAAGTGGTTTTAACTGATGATTTGAAACAAACAGAGAGGAAAAAGAAGCATAAAAAAGACCTAATAGCATGGTTTAATTTTTTTCTGTCTTTCTCTTTCTCCTTCTTTCTCTCTCTCTCTCTCTCCCCCTCTTACTAAGTTTTTTTTTTTTTTTTATATATTTTATTTTTATTTCATTTACTTCTATAATTCTCTTTAGATGTAAGTTCACTGGAAAACGACCCCTGTTAAATTCTGTGAACCATCTAGCAGAGGGTGGCATTTCAATTAGCTGGAATATTTTGGAACTGTCAAAATAAATTTTAAATACCGCCAGTTTAGGAGGAAGAGATCCTGATGTCTTATCCACTGGGCTTTAAACTTAAAATTTCAAATGGTGACTGGATGTAGCATTATTCCTTTTCAAGATGAAAAATGCATAGAGTTTAATCAACCCAAGAACCAAAAGAACAAGTTGAAGTAAGAGGTGTCAGGTATGTCAAAAGTATCTCTATGATGCGCCAAAAAACCCTAAAAAATATTAGGTATTCTAATAAAACGTAAGATATGATAAGTTTTACTTTGTCTTAAAAAAGATCAGGTGTGAACCAGAGATTTTGAAATTAATGTCTGTACTATGTGCCAAGATAACATTAAGCTAAATTTCTTATTTTCAGTCAGAAGACATAATTATTCAAATTCATCCCTCTCATGGCTGAGAAACCTCATCTTTCTCTCTCCTTCCAAAATCCCTACCTTTACACGGGAGGGTTACCAAGAGAGGTTTCCCCCTCATCTTCCAGTTACAGAAAGGAGGCTTGTTCCATGCTCAGTGTCCCCTCTCAATAGACCAGTGATCTACATTAGTGTGCAGAAACACAGACTTGAAATCTAAAATGAGATCATTTCCCCATCTTTCTTGACCCATGCTGGCAGTCTTGCCAAACAACTGTACAGCAAGAGAGCTGTACATTTCTACCAAATTCTGCACTTTTTCACTAATTCATGACACTTTCTGTGCAGCCCTTGTTGCAATTATAATTCTGTTGATGAATAGAAGCAAACTCTCCACTCACTCCTAACGAGAATTTACTTTAAAGATCAATAAAAACTGTGGTAAACCTAGTAGTGGTTCAAGGTGATTAACTTCCTTGTGTAGTCCCACCTGGTTTCAGATGTATTCTGCCGAGTTATCACAGAGAACCTGAGGTTCTTGGGAAAGTGTTCATAACTAAGAGGTGTTGCTGAACTGTTTTGCTTAGATTCTTCTAAGAGAGTTGACTTCTAAAAGTAGAATTCATTTTAGAACAGGCAAATCATGAGTGCAATAATATACACTTTGAATTTTCAGAGCAGAGATAGATGATTTACTTCGTCATGACTAACTTTTAGAATTTTATACCAAAGATTAGCAAATATAATCTCAGAATCATAAAGATTGGACAAGATCTCCAAGATCATTGAGCTAACCTTTGACCAAATGTCATCATGCTAACTAAACGACAGGACTAAATGGCACATCCAGTTGTTTCTTGAACACTTCCAGAAATATTCCTACATTTTCCATGAATTTCAAAACTTATAAAGAATATTTGCAAGAGGTAGTATTTTTTAGAATTAACTCTAAGTTAGAATATGTTAATGAGGAAGAAATGATTGAAAAGTCTACCTTGAACTTTTAGATTCTAAGGGGGAAAAGGCCTTTCCTACTCCACATTTTTAATGTATTTTCTTTAAAATGTTTTATAAATATTTCAGAATATCAACTATATTCTCTCTGAGAAAAAAAAAAAAGATAAAAAAGGAAAGAATGTTCTTAACTTCGGAGACATAAATCAGATGCATCTTTTACCTGTGGATTTCATTGCATGTTTCAATGTCATGATATGTGCACTAATTTGTTCAACAAAACAATGCTGTTAGTTTTATATCCATGGACATATTGCACAGGGATGATGGCAAAAGCTTTAAAGGCAAATTATTATATAGTGGGAAGATCAGCACTGGAAGCGAGTGTAGATTTAAAACTATAGTGGGTAGGACAAATTTTAATCTCTCTCTGATATGTTTGCATCTCCTGCCAGCTTAAAGCCAGATTTCCATACTCTTACCTACTTGGCTTCTAGAGTTTGTACAAGAAGCTCTTCTGTTTGAAGGACGTCACAAATACTAAGATAATTGTAAAATATGAGCCCCTGAGCATGACATCAGTGTCTCCTATTCAGTTTCTCCAGTTTGATTATATTTTATATTAGGCAATTAGAGCATAGCACAGAAAGCCAATTTGTTACAGCATATGTGAAACAGAAGAAGGGAGAAGTGTGAGAAGCCAGAACTCCAGATTATACTCTGACTGCTTTTTCTTTCACCCTTAAATAAAGAAGGGTGACATACTGTCATTCTCCAGGTAGAAATGAATACAGCCTGAGACATGGGCTTATTGCTGTTGAAGTGTATGTGGAACCTTGATGGGATTTTTTGGAAGGACGCAGGCTCATGATGCTCTAGTCATCCTGACAGAAGCCAGAGATATTGAGACACTTTTATTTATTATTTTATTTTATTTCTTTTCCCTAATTTTTCTTGTAAGGTCAATCCCCTTGAGATTACTCTTCCATCTGCTCGTACGTCTGCCTCATTCCCTGGCTCTGCACTAAGGCAGCTGTTGGCAGCTCTAACATGACAAAAACCCCCTTAAGTCATCAAAGTCCCAAACTTGCCTTCTGGAACACATAAAAAAGCAGAGATTAGTGGCAACACCAGCTTCTGTTTTCCAAGGAGGAAAGTAGGTTGACAACAAAGCTCATTCGTATCTGCCTTTAAAGGTTTGGCTATTCTTTGCCTTATTAAGTAATCAACATTTCAAGCCTCTGAAGTCCCAAGCTGAAAGACTGATTAGATATTAACCTGACTGCACAGTTTGCTCTAATTTAGATTTATGACTATGTCAGTTTAAGGAATGAATCTCTCATATCAGACACAGAAGTATTCATTTTGTTGTTCCTGTGGAATACAATGTTTCACTCACTGGCGAAATTCCCAGACCTTCAATATGATGGGAATAAATTATGTACGTTTACATGGCTCATTCGTGAATTCTTAATTAGGGAATCATAACCAAGCTCTGAAAAGATACATTCTATGCAGGGAAAAAAAGAATAAATTCATTAGCACCTATAAATGCTACATTTAGCAGGACTGATAGATTTGTGCTTGCTTTTAATTTTCTTCCATTGTGTTAGAAAGCCCTTTAACCTTTGAGCATTGATTAGAAGCAAACAGTGAGTAAGTTCTGGTTGCTTTAGAAACAAAGTTTTCATTTTGAGAATATTACTCCAGCTTATCTAAGTATGTTAAAGCAAAAAAAAACCCAAAAAAACCAAAAACCAAAAAACCAAAAAAAACAAAAACAAAACAAAACAAAACAAAACAAAACAAAACAAAACAAAAAAAAAAACAAAAACCCCCCCCCCAAAAAAAAAACCAAAAAACAAAACAAAAAACAAAAACAAAAACAAAAACAAAAAAAAAAAAAAAAAAAAAAAAAAAAAGCAAAGCCATGAACAAACAGAAAAACCCAACAACATCAACGAAAACGAAATACAAATAGTACTTTCCAGTCAAAGCTAAGGCTAAATATTTCTGCCCTCTTAGGATTCCTGTTATACTGCACAAAAAATTAATTTAGTAAACTCGTCTTAAACCTCTCATGAGTGATATTTCTGATGTTTCAGAAAGAGAAGAAAAACGTTTCACTGTATTCTGCTATGAAGTTCTACAGAGCATCACTTAAATTTCTGTTATATTTAACACTATCAAAAGAAAAATGTTCTTCATAGTTTCAACCCAGTGAAAAAGTCTGAACTTAAGTATGAGAGTATTTAAACACCCATTGACAGTTGTAATTTTAATGCATCTTAGGTTGTGAATATTTTGGCAGTAGATGTTTCTGGATTCATGTGTATATATGCTCTTGTAATATAAAGGTATAAAATAATATAAAAAGAAATCTGAAACATAAAAGAAGAATTGAAGTTGTTTATTATCAGGATACTGCCAACAAAATGAATTTACCTAGTCGCTGTATACCAGAAAAAATCTAGTATAAATCAGGGAAAATTAGGCTACTACCTTTTAAAGGGCCTTATCACTGTCACCTTCTTGCTTCTTTTCAGGGTCAGTCCAAGATGGAGTATGACTAATCCGAGAATTTGAGCACCTCAGACAAAATCTGGGTTGAGGGTTGCCATACAGATCCATAAAGGGATGAGACATCTGCTATGTCCTTAAGTGTGAGTAAAAAATATGTAAGCGGAGAGTTATACACAGTGCACCAAGTTGTAACCTGCACCTTGCTATAACAGTGACTGCAGTTTGATTGTGCAGCTGCTGAGCGTCACCTTTAGGAGAGAGTCACAAGGGAAGATGGAGATGAGATGATAAAATTTCTGGTGGAGATCAATCTCTTGATCCCCAAGGCAAGAGCCAAACCTGAAATGGACACCTTTCAGCCCAGATGCAAGCATCAAGCCTTAGATTGCTGTAGAAGACTTATCCCAGCCCCTTCCAGCCATGAGTCCAGGCTGTCCAACACAGCCCTGGCCATAAAGATTGGTTGAGCCACTGGCCAGGGTACCCACTTTCTCCAGAGACAAGATATTCCTCAGAAGATAGCCTAAATATCAGCCCTGGCTAGCCTGGGAAAATGTTTTCCAGACCCCCTATGGTAATAGCTCTAAAATTTTATTTCTCTCAGCTTTAATTCAAACATAACTCACAATCAAGGAATGCACCTCTTCACCACTAGAAATCCTCAGTGCTGAGAATTTTTATACTCCTTCATTTCCCTAGAGTGTCTGTTTACAGCTCTACTGTGATTTTGCCTGGGGCTTTCTTGTCTCTCAAATCTAATTCTAGTCAAACCCATGTACAGAGGACAATTTAGGTGTAAAAATTTGAAAAAAAAACAACCCCAGGTTAAGTGGTCACTATCTCTTAGAGGACATTAGAGTAGTTGTCCTCCCCTTTCCATCGTCATTACAAGTAACAACATATTTTCTTTTTTTTCTGCAAGACTGATATTATTCGGTGAGAACCCACTGCAGGCTTCTCTGCAGACCACAAGTAAGCCACAAATAAACAGTTTGTCTAAGTGTTTGAAGAAAAATATATGTACGTGGAAGTATGCTACTGTTGCGCTGCACTCTATTGCAAATGTAGGTCATAGTATGTCTTAATAAGATGGAACAAAAAGAAAGTATTTTCAAAATGTAAATGCTGGTGATGAAGCCTACTGTTCCCAAAGTAAAAGAAAGCTTTGTTGCTTGATATTTCAAAGTACAAATATGCTGGACTGTTACTTATTTGGGAAACTGAGAAATCTGATGTGTAGAGAAAACATGTGCATGGAAAAATTTGCTTTGCCTTTTAAACTTCAATTTATACTTTAGAATACCAGTTATTATCCTAATATTAATAGAATAAAGGTGACTGACCAGTAAAGTATAACGAAATAAATGTGTGCAATTCAATACTACTCATGCAAATAATAGGGAAATTAAAGAACACACACACACACACACACACACACACACAAAAAAAAAAAAAAAAAAAAAAAAAAAAAAAAAAAAAAAAAAAATTGAGGTGTTTTAAGGACAGACAAATGAATATATCAGTCTAAATCAACATTTTGTGAAGATTCAAGTACATTTTGTCTTGGTAGTTCTTCATGTGTTTGTGTATTAGGAAGATGTAAATGTCAAATGTAGGCATGAATTTGTGTTAAGAATCACAAAAGAGCATAATTAAGTGCTAGAATAGAAGTGATATAAATGAAGAACAAAGTGATGAAACAGAAGTAAAATTAGGCTAAGAATTCAAAGAAAAACTATAAAGTACTGTGAAAGATGCAGTGAAACTTGTTCAAAATGAAACTTTGGAAATAGAGGAAAGTTTGAAAGTTAAATTGTAGAGAACTCTCTTCTATTGCAGAGGATTGGGCTAGACTGTTATTATCTTTTAGGAAATCAAAAGCAAAATTAAAAACAGTAATTAAAGAGAAATTGTAAAAATAATTAAAAGGACATGGAAATATTCATTTGTGAACCCGTACGTGTTCAATGAAGTGGCATGTAACAGAAAATGCACAAAAAAACAACAAGAAAAAGCTTTCAGCTATACTGAGGAAATAGATAATGCACACTGTATTAAAACACAAGTTGAATTTATTGGAGCAGTGGATAGTGGAGGGAATAAATTCGTGTTGGACTTGCTGTTAGCTCTGCACTGAGAGGTTTCAGCTTGCACAGAGTTTAGTTCATGCAGTGCCACGACCTCTGCTCTCACTTGAGAAACATAAACTCTATTACCTCCCCTTCCAAACTATCCATGTAATAATTATTCTGTATAATAATAATTCACCTTCTAAAACCTGGTACATTTGCACAAACACACAACCACTAGCTCACTTTTTAAATGTCCTAGCAACTTCTTATTTTTGTGTCCTTTTCTTCCCCATCCCAAATAATTAATTTAACAATATAAATAATATAAAGATTACTATAAAATGCTCTTTCTATGTTTTGAATTTCAGCTAAAGGACACAAGAATGAACACTACTTAGCAAATATCTGGATGGAAACTTGCCAAGATAGCCAAGCTAAGAAGTTATATGACTCAAAATGCCACAGTGGTATGTCAGAACACACCAGGATGGCATTTACTAACTAACTGACTTGTGCAGTAAGTACCAGGGAACAAAACAAACCAACAACCTTCATAATATGGCTGGGTTTTGTGGCTTTTTTTTTTTTTTTTTTTTTTTTTTTTGAGTATGGTAAGTACTCAAAGTCAGAATGAAGAACTGGATAAAATATTTTCCTTTTGTAAATTTTAGTTTATATGTGCAAAACTCTCAGAGACATTAATCTATCTTTATTTTGGGTCACAGAGCTCACCTGTGGCTGCTGCTTCTACAAACAGAAGTGGGGCGGAGCTGGGAATGGCAAATAAATTTTACAAGTGACTTTCCTTTGAAGGCCCTGCGCACAACTCACACTCATGGATGATTAGTTAGGTCTCACAGCTTATAAATCTCTGTTCTCTGTGCATGGGTAAGTCCAGTGGTGCGGACATTTTGTGTGATGCTCTAGGTAAGAGCCGTCCTAGTTTTGAGGCATTACCTGTGCTTGTTTGGGTTCATTCAAGCTGTGAACTAGGTCACGGATCCTGCAAGACCACTGTGTAAGGTAGCAGTGGTCAGGAACCAGGGTATGGTGGAGACAGTGAAAAATGGTCTAATGCTTTAAAAACCTAAAAAACACATGCAGAAACAGTTTACCTCAGTAATTCTTACATCAGGATGCATGAAAACAACTGGGTTAAGCGGTTTACTGATTCTTTAGGATGCTAAGATACTGTGATTAATTTCTAGAACATGTTCAATTATTCATCACTGATGTGAACTCCAATTTTAAAAGTGATTAATCATTGAGAAACAAAGTCATATTGACTTTGAATTAAAATTGAAAAATAATTTAGGTACTCGAAGAATTGACAAAATTTATGTAATGGTTTAAAATAAGGTATTCATTATTGTTTTCTTTATGTTTGTTTGTATTGATGCTTTAATGTTTGTGAATTTTACTATGCTTTTTAACTTTGTTCCTACTGTAAAATGCCGATAGCAAAATTTTTAAAGATGTAAAAAATAAACATGTCAAATTTTAAGAGTCCTGGATTTTTTATGAAATATAAAATAAATTTGAAAATTACTAGAAAGATGTAGTTGAGTTTTTCTGTATTAAATTATCCTTTTTTTTACTATCTAAGGAATAAAGTTTTTGTGAAATGTGTTTTACCACTGTTACTGTATATCTTTCTATATTATATCTATCACCCAGGCTGGTATGGATTAATCAGTGCAAAGTATCAATCTCAGTGTTAAATCATAGAATCATAGAATGGTTTGGGTTCAAAAGAACTTTGACAATCACCTAGTTCCAATCTTCCTGGCACAGGCAGGGCCACCTTCCATGACCACTTTTGACCAGGTTGCCCAAAGCCCTATTCAAAATGACCTTGGACATTTCCAGGGATGGGCCAGCAACAACTTCCCTGGTAAAGATGTTCTGGTGCTTCACCCATCCTCACAGTAAAATATTTCTTCCTAATATCTGAACTAAAACTACTCTCAATATAAAGCTTTCACCTCTTGTCCTATCACTACATGACTTTGTAAAAAGTCCCTCTCAGGCTTTCTTGTTGGCTTTCTCCTGGGTGCAGGAAGGCTACTTTAAGACCTCCCTGGACTCTTCCCTTCTGCTAATTGAGCAACCCCAGTTCTCTCACAGAGAGAACCTACACAAGAGAGGTGCTCCTTCCATCTTCTAATCTTCATGGCCTTTCTCTGGACTTTCTCTGCATGATTCTATTGACTGTGAAGTCTGTTGTAGGTGCAATCATCTTTAACTGGTGGTGTTTACTATTTCATGTTGAGTATTCTATCAAGTGATATGCAAGCACGTTCTTCATTCTTTTACTTATTTCTTGTTTTGCTTCCTAAAAGGACCAAGTTATCTTTCCCTTGAACCCTGCAAAATTATATCAATCAATCTCAGAGAGGTCTGAATAACTAAGTGCATGGAAAAATCTTACATCATTGAAGAGAAGCAACAACTGAAGGCAGGAAAATTGCTTTCCAATGTATAGAATAAAAAAAAAAAAAATAGTGAGGTTTTAGTAACAAATGTTTTGAGCTTGCTGTGAATAGAATAGTACAACGAATTCCTGTCCAAAAGTTTCAGAAGTTTTTCTACAATCCTTTTAGGTTATCTTTTTTTTTTTTTTAAATCATGAAAATGAAAATGTTGAAGTTCATCACTGATCTATTTAGTCCATTATTTTAAATATAATTTAATTACTTTGCATTCATTCTCTGTACTGTTTTGTGGCAGAAAACTTGCCAGGTAGAAATGCAAAACCTCAGATGATGGCATACCAAAAGTGTCTCCAAAGATATCTGGTAAAACTTGACATATTTTAGTCTTTGCAGCATTGCAGGACTCGGAACTTTGTATCCCTGCAGCAGTCATTAGGAATGGGCAGGCACATTTCATTGATTGCACTGTGAGAAGGCTGTTCAGGTTCAGATGGAGCAGAAAGGTTAGTAGAATACCTGTTAAATGCTTCAGTGGTCTGTGGCAAATCTCCAGTCATGCTCTTATCACAGCTGATGAATTTAATTTTTAAAAGGTGCTAAAACTGAGCACATCCTTCTACTTTTCAAGGCTGTGGAAGCAATTGAATATATACAAAATGGTAATTTTGATAATAGCATTCTCTTTGCTTTTATATGGAAATTATCGTCATGTAGAATCAGCCAGGGAAGAATTCTCTGCCCTACCAAAAACTTTATGGTCATAATATTTTTCTTTGGTTTTAATGTGTGAAACTCTGCCAAAAAATATTTCTGTTATATTCTGGGCTGTGGTAGACAAGTCAGATTCTATAACTGGATGTCGTAAAATGACAAATTCATGTATGAAAATGTCACCAGCTGTGAAACTATGGACAGCAATGCCCAGTCATTTTTACTTAAATATTCATGCTGTAGTCTAAAATTACCTTTTGCCCATATAATAGCATTATTATTTTCACTGGATTTCAGGAAATAGAGTGCCATTTTCCATTATCAGTTTTCCTCATTTTAGCCCTGTGCAGCTCTTTCGCTCTCCAGCTTCTGGTTCCAACAAGAAAATCTTTTAGAACGTTTCTTTTGATTTGTAAAAAATTACATATTAAAAAAAAAAAAAAAAAGCAAGCGATAAATAACTTGATCATTTTATTTTACTTTAACTCACATTGAAACCATTTTATAGTCTATAATTGCTGCCTGGTAGATGTCATTGACTGCTTACTGCCTTCAATCAGACTGTGGACAAGTCATTCCTTTAAAATGAGAGCTGGGCAAGAAATAGGCTTTCTGATTTGGTAGCAGTTAATCTATCTCAGGAGAGGAATTATTTAAAAATCATTTTAGGCTATATGTAAATAAAATATACTTAACATTTATACCATTTTTCTTTTAAAGTTGAAATGGTTTGATGAAACATGAAATAGTTAAGTTGTCACATTTTAATTAAAAGATGTATCAATACAATGCCTAGCTAAACAAGAAAACAAGATTTTTCTGGTATATTGAATTAAACCAATTCAATTTTGAGGTTCATTTTTTTGATTGAGTTATCAGCATGAAAAAAAAATTGACTGTAAAGAAATTTATAAAATCAATAATTGTTTGAAAGGACTATACATGGTGGATTTATCTGCAGTTATTAAATATTTTTTACCCAGGTCTAGTTCTGGCTGTAACTTTCATTTCCATAGGGATGAGTTTTCAAAATCCCTTAAATATTTAACTGAAATATGTGTTCTAAAGTGAATTTGCATATAGTAGTGAGGATAGAATTTAAGTACAATGTAAATCACAACAGTATTTTATTATTCCCATCCACCTGTGGGAGAAAATCCACAGCACATTTTGAGCCTTGTGTTTCGCGTTTGTTTAAATGCTAGTGGTCAGTAGGTGATTACGATAGGATTCTCCTAGTTTTAAGGTCATCTCAAAGTGTTTTGTATAATTACAAAAGATAGAAAAATCCATGGAGCTTCTGTATGGTTAAACTCAATCAATGAAAGAGCATTTATCTTTAGCATCCTACCAATAAAGTGCAAGTTTCTAGCTTCTCAAAGATTTGAGCCCTCCTTTGGAATCAATGGGATCAACTACCAAGAGAGGTTTGAATCTAATATACAACACCTTTGGGATCTATTAATATCAACGGAACTAAGACAAATGCCAAAGAAACTTGTGACCTCCCTGGCTTGCTTAAAGATATGCTTCCAAGTTCTCACCTGAGCAGGAATTAAAATTGCAAGTGAACACTGGCTATCCAAAGCATTCTTGTCTTGTTTATCCTCTCACTGCTTTCAATGATATCCAGCCTTGGTGATGTGCTGAGAAGTGTGACTAAAACTTAACATCAGTCTTCCTGGTATACCCTAACATATTAGAATATGATGCAATCAAAACTCTGTTGACTGATCCAAGAAAGGAAAATTAAATGCTTTATTGCAATGCTTGCTCCTATGTAATATTAGTCACTAGCAATGTTAAAAGCTCTTTAATTTATAATTACATTAAAAACTATTTTTTAAACCTTAGAAAGCTTTTAATTTTGAAGGATCATTTTTAACACTGACATAGAAAATAAAATATGATGGGAATATTAGTTAATATGTTTTGTCAAACATTGAATTGTAAGAGGCAAGATGAGATATCATGAAGCCTTTGGAATGTATTTTAGCATGTGTTATTGATGGCAAATCAATAAAACCCCAAAAATTTTGGTTGACTAAACAATTGACACTTTACAAGGGTTCAAACATAGATTTGTTACAATCATCATTAGTCTTCTATGACACTAAAATGTTAGAGTTTGAGAGCAAATTAGAACAAGACAAAACTTCATAGCATGCTTCATGAGACATAAATCAAAATTTCAAATAGAAACATGGGGAGTTTTGTAATTATACGAAATTAGAAAATGTAAGATCTAGAAAGATAGTATGAAAATGGAACCAACAGGGAAAATATATCAGATGCGAATCAATTCAGGAAAATTCTCTGTAATACAAGAAAATAGGCCTTTAGTGTTGATGATTTGGCTCTTGGACCAGGTAAGATGAAAAGGAAGCTGAAACCATCAACTGGATGATTATTCCATAATATACTAAGACATGCTTTGAGGGAGATGGATGGCACTTTATAGAAGAAATCTTCATCAAGGAATGAAAATTTAGTTGAATCAAAGCACATTCTAAGCAGCTTAATATAACAGATATATTACTAAATGAGAGGCATAACATCAGAGTAGTCTGGTTTGTTGGATATTTGCCTGAAAAGAGAGGAATCTGGATTCCTCTTCCTGATTTAAATTTAATTAGGAAAGCAGTGATTAAGTGTCAAAGCACTAGTTCTTTCATCTTCCATGAAATTATTAATTTGATCCAAAAGTTTGACTTCATTCAGCTATAATTGTTCACTTGTTTGTTTTTTTAGTTTCTGGCAAACATTTTGTAAATTATCTTAGTAGTAAATTTTATTTCTTCACAAACTTCTTAATTCCATTTTTAATATACACTAATGATGATTAAAGTATAAATTTGGCCTGGCAAAAATAAGCAAGGTGTCCAAGCAAAATTTCAAACTTGACCTTAAAACTGTGGATTTAATTGCTAAAGGTTAATTGCTACACTTAAAAATGAGTTTAGAAAACTAACAGAAAATTCTTGGAACACATATCATAAAAAAAGCAAACACATAAAGTCTGAGATGATGGTAAGATAATATCTATGACTTGTAAAGTCAATCTGTCATGATGTGATTGATTAATTGTGGTGTTTTCTTCACCGGTGAAATTCTATTTAAAAAAAAAAAAATATATAGTTACTCAGATTCATGCAGGTTTTTAGGAAGCTGAGTTTGAATAGTCAAAATACTTAGTAAGAATAGAGGGACCTGACTTGGCAAATTGAACTGATTTTCTGTTCACAAGCAAAGTCTGACATTATAATCAAGACAAAAAGTCTTGAAAAGTAGAGCAAGCTAATTCTTAGAAAATGAAACAAAAAAAAACACTCAAACATTTTCTTGCTTGTTCTTCAGGAACAGAAATAATGTCATAGAAATAATATAGACCTATCAATTAACTATTCTCTGCATATATGAGAATGGTACTTACTTTATCAGTGAATAAAATGGTATCACTGCAGATACTACAGTCAATTCAACAAGTATTTCCCTGGATAAAGCTTTTGACATTCATAATATACACATTGTGCAAAGACACTTAGAGCCCTGAACTACAGCCAGGGGTTGCAAAATAATCTCAGGAAAAAAAACATAGGAAGTAACTCTCTGTCTTTCTGGGGAGTATTTACACTGTTAACTTACATTTACCACTAAATCAGCTTCTGTAATGCTTGTTCCAATGATTCAGTGTATCATTTGGACAGAGCTCCCAGTAGCATGCTAAATATATCCAGCTCTTGAATAGGACTTTCTTCTAAAATTTACTGTTCAACAAGCCAGGTCTGTAGCATATTGCCAGAAGTGAGAACAGCATGTGTTACTGGAAGGTTAACTAGTCTTCAACTTCAGCCTCTGAACTATGGATGATATTGGCAAAGTGTGTTAAGGTCAAATCCCTCTCCTAAAACCATATTTGAAAACATTTGTAGTGGCACAGGTCTTTAAGAAACAGCTATACATCTGTGCGCTTAGAGCTAGGCAACGTGTTAGCAAGACAGAAATTGAAGTGGCAAGATAAGTGCTGCAGCATAAATAGCTGTTAAAACAAGGATGGAAAGTCTTTTCTGTTCACTGTGTTTATTATAAATCTGGTGTGACATTGATATCTTTCTTTTGAATGAGATTGACTAAATCTTTCAAGTGTGTGAGTTCTTTTAATTTAGAAAGAAATGAGGGGTACTATTCTTGTTAATCACACTTTCTGTTTTTACAGGAGGCAGATTAATTTGTAAGTAGGATCATTACAACATATTTCTGAAGCTGGAACTACAGAAAGTTAGTCTCACAAAAGTCTGGGACAATATACCAAGGCAGAACTACCCAAGTCACCAATCATTTGAAATGTCTGAATCTCTTCACTTGTAGGCTTGGCCAGGCACTTGGGGCTTCTTTTGTTTTCTTTTTCCTTACATACAATGCCTCAGCTAGGAAATGCTTGCTGACCACCCTCTGCTGTATCTCCTTTTTTTTGGGTGGGGTGTGTTTGTAGTTTGGTGGGGTTTTTTTGTTGAATTTCACCTCTCTGTCTGCTCATAACGTAAACAAAATTAGCTTTTATTTTTCTTCTTAAAAAAAGAGAATTTTATCAATCATTCCTGATCCAAAATTAAATAAAGTAATATTTTATGAAGAAAAAGTCAAGTCAATACTGTTTAAGATGCATATTCCATTAATATGTTAAAAAAAAAAAATCAGGAAAAAGAAACAACAGTAATATATGAAATAGTATGTGCTAGGTCACTTGAGTATTTTTGTTATTGTCAAAATTATGAATTTATTACAATTCCTTCAAAGATAATTTTAGCATATATTGTACATCCTACAAAAGAAATATTGATCAGTGTGTTTCCACTCACGAAATGTTGAGCAAGTACCTCAAAATAGCTTGTTTCTGTGAGAGACTGTAAGATTCAAGCTCTCATTTGTGAAGAAGTGTACAAAAGGATATCACAAAGGAACTATAAGTCACTGGGAAATTTCCTTCTAAGCACACTTAAGAGAATAAAAAAACACGTTGCTCTCTTTTCTTCATGTAGAGGAACTATGCAGCTCAGTAAAACCAGCATAAACACTAAACACAGATATGTGCAACAGCTGACCATAAAATGTGGTTATTCTGTCAGAGACAGACCCAGCCTGAATGTATCTGATCCTCTGAACAAAAATTTAGTGGTTTACAGCCATAATTTACACAAGCAAGTATTTGTTAGCATAAAGTTTTCATTATGCTACTGAACTTCCCATTGAGCAAGTAAATGATAGTTTTATTTGCTTCCAGTAGAGAGGTGATAATAGTCATGCTAGAGGAAACTCTTCATCTGGAGGATAAATACTGGCTTATCAATTTTGTTCTCTATAATCAGGAAAACTTTTGGTCTATCTGTATTCCCAGCTGACTGAAAAGTATATGGTGGCTTGCTGCCAGCTGTGTGCAACCACCCATTATACTGCCCAGACTTCTGTGGGTTAAACTGACCTTCATCAGCTAGAGGTCATTCCAGAATTCAGCTGATATAATAAAGTTGTAAAAATCCTTAATTTCCAGAGGCCGAAATTCAATCTGTCTCTATTGTTTGCCGTACATATGACATTTCATATTTTAAAATACTTGTAAAGTCACAGAGAAGTAGAAAACATCTAGGTCAGATTGTCAAATGTGGAGAAAGAGTGTAACAACAGCATTTCTCAATAGGGAGCAAGTCAGAGGTTTTTGCAATGTTTTGATAAGATGCCCTCAACAATTGCAAACTTATCACAACATGATCAGATGAAACAGAACTACAGACAGAATCTAGTACAAATTGTGCCAGTACCTTATTCTACAAAGAATAACTTCCGACAACCGCCTTGTGTCTTTACATAATGTTGATTTATCTGTTGGTCTTTGACCTTTGCTTTTATTTTAATCATATGAAAATCATAATGATTTATTTTATTTTATAGCAGCAAAAAATAGCCAGGACACATCACAACTTTCTGACATGTAATTGTGAGTTTTCAAGTAATGTATTCATTAGGAAACCACCATTTCCTTATCTTCTGTCAACCTTGCAGTGTCCCAACTTTTTTTTTTTTTTTTTTTTTTTTTTTTTTTTTTTTTTTTTTTCTTTGTGAGCTTTTCCTGGAATTAAAGTGCTTTGCAGGTTCTTATTCTGTAAAGCACTCCATCATTCTTCCGCCAACATCCAGAAGTTTAGAATTTCATTTAGTACACTCCTTTTCAAGTAGCAGTAAGTCCCTGCCTATTCTGTATTATAAAAGCCAACATTATCAGAGCCTAAGGTGGTGTGATTGCAGGCAGAAGCTGTTTAATACTGAAGTCTGAAAGCAAAGATGTCTTTAGATCTTATAGTGCCTCATATGTGACCACGGATAAGGTATTTTTTAGCAGGGATTTGCATTAATAAAAATTAAAGCTTTAGGATTTCACTTCAAAGGGAAATGTCAATGAAAGCATATCCTCTCTTAGTTGCTTTGGTAGCAGAATATTAACATCACTAATGTAAAAGTTTATATAGCTAGAGGCTGCAGTTTCTGTCTCTCAGCAGAGAAAAACACATCAGAAGTGTGCAGCAGTTAAAATACAAAGAAAGAAATGAAGAATCTCTTTTTCTTGGGAGCAGTAAACACACAGTGTACATTTATTTTCAATTTGATATATCTATTATTTAAAAATGTTTAATTTTTAATGCATTAATTCCAGACAGGCATTGATGTAGAAATAAATATATTAGTCATTATGTGCTAGCTTTTTCAAGCTTTACTGCTGCTAAGTATTATTTTGTGCTACATATGCAGTCATTGATTTCAGAAAAGTAACTTTACAGTATAAGTCACTGCTTAAAGGACAGGAAAATCTGTGTGAAGTATAACCTATCAAATACAATTACACAGTAAAATGGATTATTTCATTTATACTAGTCCATAGGAGCATCCAATTTGCAAATGCTTAGTGAAGAGATTTTTGAATGCAGAAAGTCCCTTTTAGTTCAAAGGAGGAAAAATGGATTGTTGGGTTTTTTGAATAAAGCTCACAGAGAAGATATGTGTATTTGCGTTCTTACTGTCCCAAATAATTGAGGGATTTCAGTTCCTTTATTGTAAAAAATAAAAGTAAAGAAAACTATCATTCACTTACTAAATGGAAGCTCAGTAACGTTAATTGTCAGCCAGGCGTTGCTCATACATTCAAAGCTTTCTTTAGTCATCTGAAATCTTGAAAATTGTTATTAAAAAGTCTGATGTTTTTAAGAGTATCATCTGGAGATTCCATATACACATTCAGCTATACTTTTTCAGGATTGGATGGTTTCTGTGCCTGGGTGGATTTGCCTGTGATTAAAGGTTACATGAAGAATATATAACACTAAATGAGATGGAAACTGCAAGTTGGCAGGCTAACCCACTGGCCTGTAGAAAACACCATTTTCCAAAAGCTGTTATATGTGAAGCTTTCCTGCCTTTTCTAAGTGATTTTGAAGAATTATTTCTACAGTCATATTTAAATGAACCAGAAGTTGGTGCTGCCTGATTGCAGCACTTTTTTTTTTTACAAGACCTAATGGTGAAGACCAAAAAAACGAACAGAGAAGCCTAAGGAGGATTTTAATAACAATTCAGTTCCTTGTGCCCAAAATTAGGATATAAAAAAGGCTTTGCCCAACAACTATTGAGAAAGAATGTTTGATTTCATGTATTTCATTTTTATCACTAAATTTTCTCAGGTTTCCATGGTCATTCTCCAGAACAGTGTTTTATTGAGTAGCCAAAGTAGTACTTCATGCCTAAAAATGTCAGTATTTAAATATTCCTGCAAGAAGGTCCAGAAAGAAGACAATGGTACATTTGTGATTTCTCTTCCCCTCTTCTGTGCAGTGATTTAATAGCTCACTCAGCTATTAGGAAAATCTGACTCAGTTCTCTTTCTTCTCTGAGAGGATTTGGTTTAGTAATTACAGAATAAGTTCAATGAATGTGTTGGAATGAGAAGAGTGACTGACACCCCAAGATTTACCATTTCTAAGAAAGCTTCCTGAGCAACATGACAATGACTTGCAGCCCCTTTTGGCACTAGGTTTTACCCTATTTTTTGGTTTTAATTATGTGACACAACTTCAGTAGGAGAGATACTGACTTCTGTGTAAATTGTTTACTTTTTGAACCTATTATAAGGTTATTATAAGTTCTCTGACTTATAAATGATGAATAAAATTTTATTCAGTTTTCATTTTATAGAATATAGGTGAGGTATTTGAATCTTGCTTCTTTGTGTGTATTATTCAATACTTAGTAAAATAACTAGATATAATGTACATAGATATTAATATAACATAACAACAGCTCCTCAACAAACCCACTCTTAGTAGTGTGCCCATCTGTAAGCCCTGATCAATTGAGACTGAATCATAGGCTTTCCATGTACCTCTCTTTTAGTGGCATCAAGCTGAAGGAATAAATAAATTCAAAAATACTTTAGAGTTTGAAAGTCCTGGTTCCACAGGTAAAATATAGTAAATATCATGTATCCAATTGAGGATGTGGAATGAGTTTATTGATCCGACAGCTTGCGTCCCACTTAGTTCCAATTCTTTTTTAGAGCTATGTGGAGAGAGGATTTGTTGCTGTATGTTTGAACTACTGTACTGTTGTTCTGATGGAGAAATTGTGATTGAAAAATTCTGAACTTTAACTTTCTCAATGACACATAAAGGTATTGTTACCATATTTCAGTCAAATACACAGAGGCTGAAGTAAAACTCATTTAAAAAAGAAGTCAGCAAATGCTTTATTTTTGCTATCCCATTAAAGGAAAATGTGCTTTATCAAAACTGAACATTCTAATCCCAGCTAGATTTTTTTACAGTCCCTTTCCTACTCCCTTGAATATTTTTCATCCTCTAAATCCATGTTTCTTGACCAGCACCCTTCTATCTCAATTTTTTCAAAAATTCTGTTATGTGAATTTTTGTTATTTTGAAAGAAATATGATTTAAAGATTACAAGTTCTTTCAAAATGTGTTATTCCATGCAACTTTGCCTAAAGTAATGTACCAAAGAACCAGGATATATAGATAAAATCTCCCTGAAAAGCAGCCAGAACCTTTTGTCTGTCTTTTGACATAATTTCTGATGTCTATGAATGGATAATTTTTATCTTAGTTATCCTTCAAACAGTTTGGGTGACAATTTCCAGATTACAGGCAAATTACAAATATCTTTGCCAATTCAGTGCAT
Organism: Sylvia borin; assembly: GCA_014839755.1. Lineage (NCBI taxonomy): Eukaryota > Metazoa > Chordata > Aves > Passeriformes > Sylviidae > Sylvia > Sylvia borin. The sequence continues at coordinate 81,268,469 of CM025957.1, forward strand.
ATGAATGGATACATGATAATCTTTTTGTTCCTCAGCTTCATGACATTATTTTTAACTAATGAGCAATAAGAGAATGTGACTATAAATTCAAAGCACTTTAAAAATTACTGATATTTTTATGAATACAAGCAGCTGTTGAAATATTCCTAATTACAAATATCACTTATCAAGAGTAGCATATTGAAGCGGAGTGGTTTGCATGCAAGCACATTTACAAGATTGCTATGTTCTCTTTTTTCTCTTCACTCTTGAGATAGGTTTACTTTTTCTTAATGTGCATAATACTGGATTTGAAATTGTTTAAATTGAAATGAATACTCAATGCTCCAGTAAAACGTATCTTCTTTCAGAAGATTCAGAAGAGCAAAGAAGCTGTAGAATTAAACTTTTGACTTACTGAATTAAATATATTGTCTGTCACAGTAGGTATGTCATGTATTACGTGTGAGATACTGGATTAAATAAATTACTTAGTACATCAAATAAATCATCTGGTAAAACATACTGTATTAATATTAAATCAAATATGTTTTAGAATTCTGCAGCCTACAGGTAGCTAGAAATATATTCTTTTCTCTTTATTTAAATTCAAATCACTAAACATGCAAGGTGTGCACCATATGGTAAAAGGAAAAAATATTCCTTTGACAGATTTTTTTTTAATTTTTTTTTTTTTTTTATATTAGACTGCTTTATCAACTCTGGTACTAAAAGAGCAGAATGGTAGTAAATTCAGCACTAATAAGCCTTCTTATAATCTTTACTTGTGAATGAAAAGTCTTTGCTAATGAAGAATGTTATGAGACAAACATTTAAATGAAGACTATGGTGTGGATCATTGCCATGCTTGTTTATTACAATTCTTAATGAAAAGCAGTTTCCTATTACATATGCGTGGAAGTCTGCTTTTTATTGTCATGGCAATTTTTTTACTTTAAGATGCATAATATCTGCTTAACATTTATTAACATTTATTATGCTACACAGACACAATTTTAGCAGAGTTTTTTGCTGCAAAGTGCTTTCTTTTTTCTCTTTCTTCAATTTGCTTATTAATTTACAAATTTAGTTTTATACTGTTTTTTCTTGTTTTGTTTAACCTTTGGAGAAGCTATTGTCTTTCTTGGAACTGATCTTCAAATAAACCACTTATCTAAATGGAACTCTTTAAGCTTCTATAGAGCTATGTAGCAATAGATCATGTTGGGAATTCCAGTCCAAACAGGATACAGTCCACAGTGCTTTCTCTATTTATATTAAGGGAGCAAGACATCTGCTGCATTATACAGTACACCTGACATGAGTAATTTTGGTATTCAAGAAGAGCAGTTGCATATCCAGATATACTCCTTGAATATATATCATTGTTTCTGATTATAATTTTTAATATTTCATAGTTTAGAAAAAATTATTTAGCCTCTGTTATTTACTTATTTGTCCTTTGCTACCACATGTTAAGATCATAGCTGTTGTGGTGCTGACTCACAACCATGTGGTTAAAGGGAATTGATGTGTACATAGCAAAACAATATTCAAATATGTAACATTTCTAGATGCCTATCACATTTATTGACTTTGTAATGGTAAAAAGAGATATAAAAGTGTATTAAGATAAATTGTAATAAACTTGATGACTTTTTCCAGTGAATGTCCTTTGATGGAAATGAAAATTTTATACTTCAGGCTGTGGAGAATTCTCTGAAATTATATTTTTTTCTACAATTATAGGAAGTTTGTATTTATAGTGGGTTAGTTTGCTCATGACATTTCTCAGTGGGCTTAATCTTTTCTTTCTAAATGAATTTGTGTCAAAAAGAGAACCTCTGTATTGATACTGAAGTCAGTGAGACTTCAGTAAAACTTGCACTCCTTTGGTGCTAGAAGAGCCCAGAAAAGCGTCGCTGTCAAGCTGAGAAAGGTAAGCAGAAAAAGAGCAGCCCCACTCACAAGCAATTTTTCTGTGTAATATCAAGGAAGATCATTTAACTGGGAGCTGTAGGCATCTGAAGTGTGAGCAAGGAAAAGAGCCCCTTTAAAAGGGCATTTCACACAAAGCATGGCAGCAAACAATAGTAGTTCATGATGTTGGCAGAGTAAGAAGCAGCAGGTGCCAGAAGGAAGTACGGCCTTCAACAGCACTGTCAGCATCTGTGCGCACAAGAGTGCTGTTGTCCAATTTATGGAGGAAGATTTGGCTTATGGGTGACAGCTTCAGGCTATTTAATACCAGCATATGACAGTACAGGTAAGTGAAAAGTTTTCAAGGTCAGTTCAGTATTAGGCAGGATGACTTTGCCAGCTATCTTCAACATCTGCACTGCTTTGTCTTTCAGATGATAGCCTTCAGCTGTTTCCCTTTGGAACAAGATATGCCTATTCTTATAGAGCATTAACAAGTATTTACAATGCAACACTGATCTGTAAAGCACTAGTGTTTCCTTTGTCCCTTTCTAGGGTGTGTCTCACAAAGCATCCAAGCAACATATTCAAACCCCAAAATACAAACCATTTCACAAGAGAGCAGACCTGGCTACCCTAACATGCAGCAAGCAGACTGTACTTGAACAGCCAATGAGAGGCGGTGTCTGACAGATATCACAGCAAGACAGTCTCACGAAAACAGGATTGGTGCTCTGCTCATAAGCCTAGAAATTTAAATAAAGAACATCAGAAGTAAAAATATACATTTTAAAATAATCTTGAACATTTTCTTCTCTTGTGGGCAATTTTATTTGCTTGTTTGTTTAGAGTTGGTTGGTTCATTTTAGATTAAAATATTTTACAAGTTCTGAGAGATGACACAAAAAACAAAAGATGTATCATTTTATTACCTTGCCGTAAAATGTAAAAGAATACTTCTCCATGAGAAACTGTTCAGATGAATTATTCTTACAGAGATATACTGCTAATAGCATGTAAGAATATTACTTCTGTGTCTTAAATAAATTCAAGTGTCAGAGTTGTTTTTTCATTTCCTTCCCCAGCCACTGACACAGAGAAAAATCAGTATCACTTGAATTTATTTTCATTTGGACAGGAGAGAGTGTGGCTTGATTTCTTAAGACTAACAAATAAAAAAAAGCAGTATTGTCTTTGTGAAATAGCACAACACCATGAAGAGCAAGAATTAATGTGAAAATAGGATTTGACAAAAACTTCATGTAAATCAGACTGTAGGTCAGGTTGGTACAAACACAGCTCAGTGCTAGGCAGGTATTCACAGAATCAGAGTCAATGAGGTTAAGGAAAAGACTTCTGAGGTCATCAAGTCTGACCTGTGACCAGGCACCACCAGGTCACCTGGACCACAGCATTAAGTGCCACATCCAGTCTTTCCTTAAACACATCCAGAGAGAGTGACTCCACCACCTCCATGGGCAGTCCAGTCCAATGCCCAATCATCCTTTCTGTGAAGAAATTCCTCCTAATGTCCAACTTGAACCTCCCCTGGCATGGTGTAAGACTATGTTCTTTTGTCTCTATTGGCAGAGGATCCTTGTAAACTGAGACAAGATCATTGTAACAGGTCACTGTTTGGCTAGTTTCAAATGTAGCACATGCAAGGCACAATTAACATATTTCCCATATTTTTTAATAGTGCCTCCCTAAAGTTGTATTTCAATGCTCTCATATTTTAAAACAGTGGTGGTTATTTCTAATGGCTAACATTCAAGCTATTTAATAGAAAATTGGAAATTATTATAATCAAAAGGCATCTGTTTTTAAACTTACCTGTCCTAGACCACTAACAAATTCCATAAATAATTTCTGTCCAAAACTTGGAACATTTCTCTACAGTTTTTCTTCTTAAGTGCAGTTTTCAGAAAGTAGTGGCATACAAAAATATTTACGTAGGATCACATAATAATTTAGGTTGAAAAAGACTCTTAAGATCACTGAGACCAACCATTAACCTAATACTGCCAAGTTTAACAGTAAATCAAGTCCCTGACTAAGTGTCACAACTACACATGTTTTAAATACCCCCAGGAATGGTAACCAAACCACTTTCCTGGGAAGCCTATTTCAACATCTCACCACTCTTTCCATGAAGAAATTTTTCTTAATATCCAATCTAAACCTCTCCTGGACCAACTCGAGGCCATTTGCTTTTATCTCATCACTTGCTACTTGGCAGAAGAAGCCAACTCCCCCCTCATCACCACCTACAACCCCCTTTCAGGTAGAGAGTCATGTGCTTTCCCCTCAGCCTCCTTTTCTCCAGGTTAAACAACTCCAGCTCCCACAGTTGTTACTCATCAGACTTGAGCTCCAGACCCTTCCCCAGCTCTTTTATCCTTCTCTGAACACCCTCCAGTACCTCACAAGTGCCAAGTACAGGGGAACAATCACTGCACTGGTCCTTCTGGGAACACTATTGCTGACACAGGCCCGGATGCCATTTGCCTTCTTGGCCACCTGAGCACACTCTGGCTCATGTTCAAACAGCTGTCCAACAACTACCCCAGATCCTTTTCTTCTGGACCACTCTCCAGCCACTCTGTCTCCAGCCTGTAGGGGTCCATGAGGTGATTGTGACCTAAATGAAGGTCCTTCACCTGATACTTCACCCTGCTTAACAGCTGGCCTTGGTCCATAGATCTATCCTGCCCATATCCCTCTGCAGAGCCTTCATACCTTCCAGCAGATGAACACTCCTGCCCAATGTGATGCTGACTGCAAAATCACTGAGGGTGTTCTTAATCTCCTTGCTAAGTTAATTTGTAAAGATAATACACACAACTGGCCCCAACACTGAGCCCTGGGGAAGCCCACTAGTGACTGGCCGCCAGCTGGATTTCAGTCCATTCACCACCACTCTATGAGGCTGCTCATCCAGACAAGGTTTTACCCTGCAAAGTGTACACCCACTGAAGCCTTTAGCACCTATATGAGAAAATATTATCAAAAGCTTTACTTAAGTCCAGATCAACAATATCAACCAACTGGATGAAAGCAGGACATGCGTTTCATAAATCCACACTGGCTGGGCCTGAACTCCTCTTTATCCTGTGCATGCTGTTATAACATTCTGGGTGATCTGCTCAATGACATTACCTGAAGCCAAGGTCAGACTGAAAGACCTGTACTTTCCCAAAACTTACCTCCAGCCTTTCTTTAGATGGGAATAATGTTTGCCAGCCTCCAGTCAACTGGGATTTCTCCAGTTAGGCAGAACTGCTGATAAATTATGGAAACCAGTTCATTGAGCACTTTTGACAGTTCTCTGAGTACCCGTGTGTGTATTCCATCTGGTCCCATAGACTTGTATGTGTCTAACTGTAAAAGGTTGCTGACCATTTTCTCTTGGATTATGACACTTTAGTTGCTTTCGTCCTTTCCCTAGTCTCTAGGATGACTGGCAGGTCAGGGAGCTGGGTACCCTGACAATAACTTACTCTTGAAGACTGAGTCAAAGGAATTAAGTAATTAAGCCCTTTCCTCATCCTTTGTCACTGTGTTTTCCTCTGTATCAAACAAAAGATGAAGATTCATCATCATGATAACTGTTCTTCCAAAGGACAAACTCTCTCTCCTTTTCCAGACAAAGCTCTCTGTTCAGACAGGCCTTTGTCTCTGCTGGCTTGTTTTCCTGCACAGGAGGATGGACTGTTTATGTGTTGAATGTAGTGGTTCATGCATTCTGGAAAAGCATTTGATTTGTTGAATGTAAAGTAAGTAGTCACCAGTTCCCATTTTCTACAGAACCGTCATAGTGACATCACAACATTAAGCCTAAAATAGATGCAAGAAATAAGCACTGGGTTCTAAGCACATATTTAGCCTTACACTCTTCTGAGTTTTCCAGAAAGATGTGATGCAGAGAAAAATTCTCTTTTTTTTCCCCACTTTCTGTGAAAAGAGGGCTTTAATAGATTACACAATATTTCAAAATCGTTGAAACCAAAAGTAATGCAAAGATTCTTCAGAATTACAGCCTAGAGTCCAACCTGTAGAAACTCATCTGGTAGCTGGATGAAAGAAGATGCTTCTGGAATTTATTATCTTCTCTTTAAATGAAACACATGAGAAATTAGACCCTTAACCTTTGATATTCAAGTTGTATATACCCCCTGAAGAGCTAAAAGTAAAAGAAGGTAAATAACATTTTCACAATCATAGTTTATAAATTTGATTCTCTGATAAAGAAAGAAAAAGTAATTAGATTTTAGGTCAAAATTTTCAAGGCATCCAAAATAATAATTCTCATTTTTATATTATGGGTGGATTTTTGAGGTTTCTTTCGCATGTTTTTAAATGTATCTATCCAAGTTGCAATACTAGCTTTTGGATGGTTATGTGTTTGTGAGGGGAATACCATCCTAACATACACTTTCCAAAGATAAATTTGAGAACCACTTCATTAGGTTTTCAAAAGTCTAGCTACCTCAGAAAGTTCCAGTTCTGAAAAGCTGCTCATTTGAAGCAAGTATTCCAATGTTATGAATTTGACATTTGAAATAAAACAATTTGGTATGTCAAAAATTGATATGGATCATATTTTCAATGGTTATTCTGTAGCTGCTGCACTTTCAGTAGCATTATAGAAATTGATATCTCCTAGGCAATTAATCTATAATTTTTCCAACAAATACTCTCTTTCAGTCATGGGTAATAGTTGCTGTAATTCTATGGTATTAGTATAAAATATGTTGAAGAGTATTTTTTCCATCACAGACATTATTTTTTTAATGACTTCAAATAAAAAATCCAAAATCTGCCAAACCATGACACTCCAATCTGCCGGAATTATTATGTGTGTAAATTAATTTACAGGCATTTTTGGTCTAAATGATTTAGCATTACAGAATGTTTTTATCTGTTATATTCATATTATATTCTTAGAATTAAGTGAAACATCTTTAATGTTGAAATATACTCTATGATTGTGGCATACAGTATTTTTTCTTTAATCAATCCCAGCAGATATATCTTACTATACTACATCAAACAAATTGAACTTTTGATTTTGTTTGAATCTAGTAAGCCTGAATAAACTACATTTATTCCACTTTACTTTATGGTTGATTTTGGGCAAATGGATAACCAGATGGCATAATTTTTGCAAAATTTTCAAGGCACATCCTACAGCATAATAAAAAAATCAGTCTCCTATCCTCTGACATGTATATCAATCCATTCAAGTAAAAATTGAGACAGAAACTACTATTTTTCTGCATAGCTATTGTTTTTTAAAATGTATAAAAGTCAAATGTCAGAATAAGAAATGATGCCTTTTATGTGTAAATGCAATTAAATCCGTGGTGGTTTGTTTGTTTGTTTGTTTTGTTTTGTTTTTTGTTTTTGTTTTTGTTTTGTTTTGTTTTGTTTTTTCTTTATTCTTTCTAATTGTTTTGTAACAGAAAGTTCTGGAGAAGTCATGACAAAAAGCAAACAGCTTAAGATGCATAAATTTACAAATGGACTTTTTTACTTCAGACAAAATAAATTAATCATAAATAGCAGATATTCTTAATGATGCTTTTTCATTAAAAAATTGAAGCTTCCACAGTAAGTCAGTAAGGCATCTGAATGATTGAAATGCTCCTTAAGGAAAGGCAGTAATCAACCTCCAGCAAACACTTGTCTATACAGGTGAAATCCTAATTTTTGTTGTAATTTATATACCTATATGACAAACTCTGCATGTAGAGCTGCATAGTAGGATCTCTGGGATAGGAAGATTTTCTACCCAGGCTAATAAGTGACTGAAACCCTCATGTCCTGACTAGCAGTGGGTTTTGACAGGAGAATCCCTGGACTCTCTGAAATTTCCGCCAGGAGAGATTCTCCAAAAATTTGTCCAAAAATATTTTCTGCAGCATTCTGGCCAAAGGCAGCTGGCAGTGCAATCAGCCACTCGAGGCATTAATGAGAGACTATTCTCCACATGTCCAAAGACTCTTACCTAAGTCAAATATCCAATAAGAGTTATACGTACTCATTGAAGCCGGAAGTCCAGACAGGACAGGTCTCAGGACATTTTCAGACATTTGCGATTTCTGTTCAGTTTATGGTGATATTGTAAAATGGAAGAAGAAAGATGAAGTAAAAATATTCTTTTTCCTTGAGTTTTTCCTTCTGGAACTTTAATCTTCAGCTCATGGCCTGTTCCATAGCTAGTCTTTAACAGCAGCTGAAGCCCCACTGATAATGGTACAGATATCAACACCTGCAGTTAGCAGAGACATATCTCTTTCTCTGCTTTGGCATCAGCTGAGCAGCAGGCTCTAGGAACCAGAACCAAGGAGTAGGGACAAAATTTTCTATTTTATAAGCCAGAGCATTCAGTAAGGGTCAGAAAATCCTCTCCCACAATGAGCCACACCATCAGATTACATCTGCAGGAGAAGCAGTGAAGCAAGCAATCTCTTGTGTATCTCTTATGTAGTCTCTGTCAATAAAGTGTTGTATGTAAGCTGAATTTCTATACAGCAAGTTTGGAGTAGCTTGTTATGATTATGTTTCAATAGGGTGCAGACAGACACCTGCTTTTCTGTCCCTATTCGAAGGCAAGTGGACAACATTCTGTGTCACTGTGCACAAACTCATCTTTCCAGTGTCTTGTCAAGGCATGTGCCTGCAAACACAACTATGTTTCTACACTGGAGTTTGACTGATCCAGGGAGGAACCTGACTGAATATGTCAATCTTCAGTTGTCCCTGAGCACAAACACTGAGTACACTTATAAGGTGGTATTCAGCTCCTCAATAATACACTTAGCTCCTAAATGTAGACAATAATGCACAATAACAGGCACTGGGGATTTAGTCAATTGTACTGGGGGGGGGGCTTGGGAAGATATTCAGCTCATCTCAAAGATATTTTTCAAGCCATATCTAAAACAAAAAAGCCTCCATTTATTTAAATGGATTTCTTCTCAATATTTTCTAGAAAAAAATTAGATATTTGACCAATAACAAAAGAGGACAGTTCTGCATTGTTTCCTTTACCAACCAGTTGTGGTTCTTTTCTCAAGTAGAGAAAAATTATTATAAAAATAATTTTTATTCTTTTTCAGTTGCTGCTGGGATGTGATACATTTTCTTTTTCCCAGCAGAGAAAGGGAAAAGAAAATGTTAAGAACTCCTCATGGTCATTTTCCATTTAAACTGCATAATTTTCATTTAAAAAAAAAAATCTTTTCTGTTATCGAAAGGTCAGCACAATTCAGGAGCTATGAACTATAAAGTTCCAGGTGTATGTAAAGGCTAAAAATAAATTTTAAGTTTTGTTTGAATTATTGTTAACTGTTCTTTAGTATTTGAATCTGTTTTGTACAGGTCTGATACTTCAAGTCTCTGTAAAAACTTCTTTATGAGCCAGCGTTGCGCAAAATGAGAAAGTGGCTTGGTCACATTTATAGGAACTGGAAATCCAGAAGGATGTTCAAGGTTTCTTGGAAGTAATGCTCCAAACAAAACCACAGTCTCAGTGTGCAAAATCATACAATATTTTCTAACTAAAACCAATCTGGTTGGAGCAGGTTTTAAAACAATTTAAATTAAACTAGACTAGGTGTCTATTTACCTTTGCTTTCTGTATTTTTACATTTTTGGTAGATTTTCTCTGACCTGCACAATTGTTAATGAACAATGAAGGGATACTTTCTTGCACTCCAAAGATGACTTGTTCAGAATGTAATTACCATAATGATTTGGTAGCATAGACTTGGAAAAGAGCAGACATAAGAGGGGTTTTGTAGTTTTGTTTTGGTTTTTCGTTTTTGCTTTTTTCGCCTGTTCCTACAGAGACTTATTTTCAGATCTGTCTAACTTCAGCATTATGTACAATTCACATAGCCATATTTCTCTCATATTGCTGAGCTTCAAGATTTTCAGGTAATGCTTTGCCAGTTCAGCTAAAATTCCTCTCCTATTGCCGACACAGAAGGTCTACTGAGAAATTTTCTGTAATGCATGAAAGGGAAGCAGTGTGCAGCAGCTAGCAGAGAGTGTATTCTCCAGAGAGAACCTTGACTCAGGCCATGTCATTATCCATGTTTCCCATCACATGACAAATCCTGCAGGAACCTCCCTGTACCGTGCAGCCCGACCTGTGAATTCCTCATCTCATGATCCAACATGAAGCATCACTTGCACTGGACTGGATTGTTAAACTGATTGATTCACTATACTGTTATCTACAACTTAGCCTAAACTCAATTTTCTATAGTGTCTTGAAGCATAAAGGGTTCAAAAATTTTCTGGACCCATGACAATATTTTGTCTTTTCACTGTAGCTGGTTGATCTCTCAGACGCTGAGAACTTTGATCTACCAGAAAGCAAAACTGCAATATAGTCTTTGAATGTGACTTTTACTTATCTGCACTTGGTATTGCCAAAACTCAAATTTCTTATCTGGTGAAAACAGAAGCTATTTAAAAGACTATCAATTATAATACTGTAAATATTTTTATTTCTTTTTTGATGTTTACACTCTTTTCTTGGTAGTCTAATTTACTTTCAGGCACAATAAAATGAGGACATCAAAAGCAGACAGGTAATGCCTATACCTAATTCCTCATACTCATAGGATGTAATTTAACATTTAACTTTCTATTTGAAGAACAGTGTAAACTCTAATTTTCCAACTTCTCATGTTAGCACACTCTTCTACCTCTCTTGGCTCTTTCTTGAGCATTCTCTGATTTTGAAATGGCTCAGTTTTGATTACCAATTTCATTTAGACATGTTCTGCAGTGAGATGTAGATGTAATGACAATATGTTGCTTTTAGTTGATTGCCATCACATATATTTCCAAAGATTCATGTCAGTGAAAATATCCATGACAGCATCCTCAATGACCTATTTGTTATGCCAAAGCTCCAACTGTGGATGTTCATTAAACTGAGTCTCTTGAATCCCACAATATCAGACTTGTGAAAAGCATCTGCATATATTTTAGGACTGGTTTTGTGGTCTGTGGCCAAATACGCATCCTACAAGGAGAAAATCTTTCTCTTACTCCATCAAGACAAATCAGACCTTGTGGCCCAAGCAGTCTAGTGATTTTGTGGTTATTTATACTTCATATTGCTTTGCTTACACTAGAAAGCTGGCCATTGGGAATATACAAAAAATATACAGAAAAGAAAGCAGATATCCATGCTCTTTTAAAGTCTTTGTATAGCCAAAATGTCACCTTTGGCACAGCTCAAATATATAGAGTAATAAATGCCATGAACATTTTCTTGCTTCACTGCTCTTGCTGCTTCACAAGATCCACTTGGCTCAAGAGGATTTCCCTAGGAGCCCAGACCCTTAGGTCTTCATACAGGGATGCTTTGCTGGGAGGTCTCCTATGCCTCTGCAAACAGCTTCCTCCTATTTTTCTGGATCAGTGCCCTCCTAGCCTTTAGGAAGAACCCCTCAGTTTACCACAAAATTTCTGTCTGGTTTTATCTCATGAATCATCAGTTGTAGGAGGGGAACTGGTAACCAGGTGATTTCCAGAATGATTTGCTGTAGGAATAGGAATCCTTCTCCTTGAAACATACAGAAAACATACAGACTTTTTCTGGCACTAAGATCTGACCTAAGATATCCATGCAGATCTGGATGATTCATCTTTGCACTTATCACTTTTATATTTTATTTAACCTAATTGTATTTCACGCCTTATGAAAACTGAACTAGCAGCAGGACAGTAAATTTTTATGGTAAAACGGCACACTTAAAAAAATAAAAAAAATTTGAGTGGGGTAGAATATTTCAAATTTTATTTCAATTTGCTATAGTTTGAGAAAGTCAAGTGGGACTATGCATTTATTTGAGGGCTTGCTTAGTAAAATCTAACCAGTTATCACTAATTTTTGATTGCCTGTGCTAACCCAAACATATCAGCAAACACATGCACTAGTACTGATTGTTTGTCTATTCCACTCTGAAAAAAAATCTTTTCAGAAGAAGAGGAAATAAATCATTAAACTTTATTGAAAGGATAAAGAAATCTTAAGATTTAACAGAAGTAATGTAGTAGTCTCCCACTGTCCAGTGGATGTTTCCTGGCTATGCAAAGCTATCTGACCAAGGAATGTTACATTTGTTTGAGACTCTTAAATGTATTTGATGGCATAAATGCTAAAGTAATTTTGAATTATAATATTTTCATGTAAGTCTGTTCATATAATGAGGAATTAACATTAAATTTCCAAAATAATGACTTTGATATCAGTACTTCGTGGCTGAATTTATTTTCCCATTTCTAAGAACAACGTTTCAGATATGTTCTCCATCTGCCACTCATAGTGTGCAATCAATTTCCAGTCAAAGACAATAATTATTCAGCTATATTAACAGTACTTTACAGTATCAGGAGTGGGAAAAAATTTATATTTTTATTTTTGAAAAATAAATTTTATTTTAGGTCATATATTTTTGATTTTTAAATTGGTCATTAGTTAAAACCATTGTGCATTCTCTGCACAGCTCTACTATTGTTATCCTTTACTTTTAAATGTGATGATATATCTCTGCTAAGACTTGGAGTATTTTTGTTAAAAGGAAACCAGTGAGGTGGCTCAAATTGAACAAAATTATATTATCTCCTTTTTCCTTTAAAGAGATCAAAATGGGCTTTGGTTAAATATTCTAGTATTGAGCAGTCACTTGTGTTTGATTAGATTTGTGTTCAGAATATAAAGATGTTCTAGGTGTCCTGTATGTGGAGAATTGTATCATTAGTATAAATTGTATTAGATTGCCTCAGTTCTACTTGCTCCTTCACAATAAAAGTTTTACCTTCCTTATTAGCTTGTAATGGTCCCTTTGGTCACATAGGCCCGAGGAATGATCATAGCTGTAGTGTGAAGATTTTATTCTGACCAGGAAAGAGTGTTGCCTCCTCAATGTGACAATATAATGCAGAGATCAAATCAGACCTTTAAATATTCACCAACAATTTTCACTTAATGGAACTTCAGTTCATGCCTGTAAATTTACAGCACCAACTGTTGTTAGATGCCGGGGATCAGTTCTGGACAAAAGTTCATCTATTATATGCACATATGTATTTACTGAACTACTTTTATTGGTACATTTACAGTTCTTTTTCAAAACATGTATTTTTAAGAAGGTATTTATTAGAAAACATCCATAATTGCAAGGCACATCTTTACTAGTCTAACATATACTAGAATGCCCATAAATATATGCTGGGTGATATTTTTAAAATATCAGTTAGTTAAGTCGAAGAAAGAAATCCAATATGATTTTATTTTTCCCTAGAGTAGTAATAATATTTTCAGTGGTACTTTTGAAAATAACTATCAAGTATGTTAAACCTAAGCACTTACACCACAAATTGAAATGAAATGCACAGATTTATTAACAATGTTTACATATTGATGCTCATGACATTTAACTTGAATATGAAACACTAATCTGACTTTGACCCTCTTGATTTCTTGAAGATCAATTTTTGAGTCAGTAATTTCATTCTCTAAGCTTCTTCTCTTTACTGCAGCATAAACATTTTATTATGAATTGTCACATTTGGGTGGATGTTAACTATAACATTCAATTTGTAGACACTGTTAGCAAAATTGTTATAACCTTATACAATGGACTGCTGAATATTTTACCTAAGTTGAGGTAGTGATTCAATTTCAAGAGCAATAATTAGCTCCTGACTGAAAGGACAAGGCTATACCAATGAGCAAGTTGTGCACTCATGACAAGGTTTCTCATCTCATCTCATCTCATCTCATCTCATCCCTGAGGAAGTTCTTATTCTACTGCATCAGACTACAGTACTGGGTTGATTCAGAATTAGCACATACATTTTTACTACAAAAATTAAATCACTTCTAGATTAGCCAGACATCATTTCTTCTACCACTGAGAGTGTTTCTAGAATTTGTAATACTATGAATCAATATTAAGATTGGAAGTTTCTTGGTAAGTGTTCTGTTCCACACTTATTTTTTTCCCCCTCTTACACAACCTAACAATTTAATAAATTTTGGAGCATTGAATTTCTGATTAAATTGAGTGGAGGAGATCTTTTGCTTCTTAAAATTGTTTCATAAATCCATATATATTCTGTGTAGCTTTGAAAATCCCACTGCAAGGAAAAGGTGCTCCTTTGACAATAAAGTATGTGCTGCCCTTTTTAATGTCCAATACTGACAATTGAGGTCAGGTCTGCATGGCCTTTGTTGGCCGTTTGCTGTTCAGGGACCACAGAATGAGAGAATGGGTAAGGTTGGAGGGGACATCTAGAAGGCATCTAGTCCAGCCTCTTTGGTTGAGCAGGGTCTCCTAGAGTGTGTTAATCAGGGTTGTGTCCACATAGCTTTTGAGCACCTCCAGAGGAGACTCCACATGGGCACCATGTTCTAGTGCTGCCACCCATAAAGAGTTTTTCCTCAGGTTCAGGTGGAACTCTCCATGTTCCAGTTTGTACCTGTTGCCTCATGTTCTGTTGCTTGGTATCACTAAGTAGAGCTTGAATCCATCCTCTTGACACTCTCTTTTCAGATACTTGTAGACATTGATGAGGTTCCTTCTCAGTTTTCTCTTCTCAAGGCTGAACAGGCCAAGTTCTGTCAGCTTTTCCTTGTCACAGAAATGCTCCAGTTCTCTAATAATTTTCCTTTTCTGGACCCTTTCCAGGAGCTCTGTGTCTCTCTTGCACTGAGGACCCCAGAACTGGACACAGCACCCCAAATGTGACCTCACCAGGGCTGAGCAGAGGGGCAGGATGACCTCCTCGACCTTCTGGCAACAATGCTCTTCCTAAAGCACCCCCGGGTACCTTTGGCCTTCTCTGCCACAAGGACACACTGCTGGCTCACGGACAGCTTGTTGTCCACCAGGACCCCCAGGTCCTTCTCTGCAGAGCTGCTCTACAGCAGGTCAGCCCCCATCCTGTCCTGGTGTGGTTATTCCTCTCCAGGGGCAGGACTCTGCATTTGCTTTTGTTGAGTTACAGACAGTTCTTTGCCCATCTCTCAGATCTGTCCTTCTGAAGGGCTGCACAGCTCTCTGGGCTATATCAGCCACTCCTCCCAGCTTTGTGCCATCAGTGAACTCGCTGAGGAAGCCTCTGCCTCTTCATCCAAGCACTGATGAATAGGTTAAACAACATTTCTCCCAGTACTGAACCTTAGGCAACACCACTAGTCACAAGCTTCCAATCAGACTCTTCCACTGATCACAACTCTCTCCGCTTTGCCATTCAGCCAGTTTTCAATCCGCTTCACTATCCAGTCCACACTTCTGAAGCTTGCCTATGAGAATATCATGGGAGACAGTATCACATATGAGAATACCAGGATTTAATCAAGGGAACTTCTGAAATAAATTCTATTACAAATACTGTTGGGAGCAGAGCAGTCTGTCATAGTCACTGCTGGACAAAGTGAAGTCCAACTTGATAAAATTACATGTGTTGAGTCTCTAGTACAAAATAGTGTAGGTCTGAGAGAAGAGGTTGTAGTTACAAGCCATACAATGGCTCAGCAGCTGTGTATTAAACTTCTTAAATGTTGCCTACCCTCCTCCTAGAATTAACATTGCAAATTATGTTACCAAGCTATTCTGAGTGCATTTATTTCTGAGTGTATTATAGATATTAGCAGCAGTAAAACCTTTCCCAGAGAGTTTACTATAAGCCTCACAGATGTGCAACAAACAAAATAGAGGCAGAACCAAGAAGGTGGAGATTGGATGCGAGTTATAATTGCTTACATGCCTTCAATCAGGAGCATCAGCAGTGGTCTAGCAAGGCCTGATGATGGCATCCATATGACAAATTTTCTATTTATCTCCTATTTATCAAAACCGATGTACAGTGGTTAAATTGTGGTTGTGCAAATAGAAGGATAAGATGTTTCTCGCAAAATTCAAATAATCATCTGTTTTGCAGGCTCCTGGAAAAGTCTGTGTCATTTCCCTAATTCTGAAGTCTGTTTTTTTTATCAGTCCCTACTCAGTAAGGACTTTTGCTTAAATCTCGGTAGCCTAGGTGTCAGGAGCAGCCAAGATACAGCTCACAGTTTCCTGCATGAAACTTTCAAAACCACTGGTCTGTACTCAGAGACATGTGCAAACCAAACATTTCTGTTCATACTTTACTTAGGCAGATCATATCCTTGCTACAGCTTTCACAGAGAAATCTTTCAAGTTAAATCAGCAGGACTTGAGCAGATGTTGATTGTCAAATATACACCTAACCATTTTGCTAGTCTAGGGTGTGGAAATTAGGACACAGAGCTGATCTATGTCAGAATAATCTCCATAGCTCAGAACAACTGCTGAGCAAAGCAGCTGCTACAGGCATTAGTTGTCATTGTGTTCCAGTATTAGCATATTACAACAAGTCTTCAACTTAAAAACCATTAAAATTCCATCCCAAAACTCCACTGACATACATTAAATATATTAAAGAGTTGTTCTTTAGGGTCTATAAATGCTGAATTTCATTCAACAAGAACTATCATTACATTTCTCTATGGGCTGGGGCCTCTGGAGCTGCTGGAAGTGGCTATACACTATTCACCAACAAATTAGCAAAAATTTTGTACACATAAGCTTATTGTATAATTTTTCTTTAAATGTGAAAAAAAAAAAAAACCACAGAATCTGCACACAACCTATCTGCCCAGTTAGCTAAATTCAAATCCATGCCTGTGAATGCAGAAATAACCATCTTTAGAACAGAGGCTTTATGCTGTTTTTCCATACTCTCCAGACATTCTGAATTAGGCTGCCAAGACCTCATCTTCCTTCACTATTCTGCGTCTTGTCACATGAGGGATCATAAACACGATAATGTTACTGAAAATGCCATCAATGTGATAAAGCACAGCAAAACAAGTATTTTAAATTACATTTCTGCAGATAAGTGCAGGTCCCTTTTCACAAAGGTCTGATACTTTACTGGCTCACTGACTTCTGGGAAGCTGATAGTTTGGACTTTCCTTGGATATTTTATGTTTTTTTCAGACTGGTTGCTTCTAAATCACTGCTCACATAGCCATGGTTTTAAGAGTCTACAGAGATATTATTAGGTCTTTCTATTCCATATAGTACTCTGTGGGAGTTTGTTACCTCTTATTCAGAGTTTGTTGATTGCTGGGGTGGAAGAGTCAAAAGTCCTGACTGCTAATGGATGGGTTTCCATAGCAGCCTATTTATACACAAAAGGTAGAAGTCTGGAACTCTGGAACTTCTGCTCTCCCCGTTATCGCAACAATCATTGTTACAAAAAATAAAATAAATACTCTACTGTGCAAGACACTCGATGTTAATCATAATGTATAGAGAGGAGTAATCCCTTGCAACTACCTCCAGTGGATAGGTAGTCATTTTTGTGTAAAACCTTTTGAAGCACTGTTTTCCCAGGTTTTATAATGATGAAAAATATTATTTACTATTAATGAGTTATAATAGTAAAAATTTCAAAATTAAAAAAAATGCTTTTCTTGGAAGAATCCAGCACTAGGTACCTACTTCATTTGAGGGACAGCTATACTAATTTTTAATACTGCAGTAACAAAATGTGCTAGTTTGCAGGCTGTGACGTGTTTGGCCAAAAAAATTACCCTTGATGCTAAAACTTAGAAATACCAAAAAATATTTTAAAGCATACTTGATAATAGATGTTTCAGTGAAATATTTCTTGAAAATAATTAAAAGTTGAAATTACAAAATTGCATTCTTATGCACAAAAAACATAGCTATTTTATGTATTTACTCCACCAAGGTTTTTATAAGTTTTACACTATATCTTAAAATGATACAAATCATATGATTGTTAGACATCAATAAAATACATGATATTAATACACATAGTGATTTAAAATATTTTATGTGCATGAATTACAGCCTTTTTATCCTACAGCCAAAGAGTTATCTAGCGATAATGTAGCATCTACACTTCTCTTAAAAAATATTGCTCTCTGTCACTCCAGGCTGCTGTTGTTTCACTTCAAACATTGGTTTGCAGTTCTAGTATATCTGATAGGGATGAAAAAGGTGATATTACTTCACCAAAGGTTTTCGTCTTCACATATGTAACTAAAGTTTTTGTTCATAGTGTTCCTTCTGATTGTGTCTTGTTTTTTACAATGTTTCCTACAGCCATAGCAAATAAAACTTTCTCCATGCTTGTTCACTCAGAACGTTGCTGCAAACTTTTTTTTTTCCTTGATATTTTACTCTGGGCATTTTAAAACTTCTACTGTATTCATTCACTGATACATCTTCTATAATCAATTCAGCTTCAACCTCATTCTTCCTAGCTTAGTATCTTTTTTCCACACCTCTCAATCCCCTTTCAGCCATAGAAAGGAATCCTTGTTCCAGTATGCCTATATTTCAACCATGATTTTTTTTCCTTTTATCATACATGCCACACTCTGCTTTGAAAACGCTGTCTCTTCTATGCATTCTTTTGTATTATTGTCTTTCAAATTTTTTCTCATAACTCTTCTAGAATCACACTAAGAAATATAGATTTTGCAATGTTTCAAAATCTGGTGCTATATTTTAGATTTATGACTACAAATGATGATAACCTGCAAATGTTTTATCTGTTTCTAAACAGTAGTTTCACAGCACCAAGGCTTTTCCCCACTCTTCCCCAGTGGGCAGACTGGGAATGCATGAGAATTTTGATGCAGATACAGCCATCAGAAATGACCTGAACTGTGGGTATTCCATACTATATGCTCAGCAGTAAAAGCTCAAGGAACGGAGAAGGAAAGTGAGACATTTATGGTTATGTTGTTGGTCTTCCCAACTAGGAAATAGCTGGACATTTGTAAATGAATTCCTTGTTACATTTTTCTTGCATGTGCAGCTTTGCCTTTCTTCTCAACCCGCAAGTTTTTCTTTCTTTTACCCTTCTGATCCTCTCTCGTATTCTACTGACGGTGAGTGAGTGAGTGACTGGGTGGGGACTTACCTGCTGGCCAGAGTCAACCCAACATAAATGTAGAGAACCCTGCTGTGGAGTGGGCAACAAATAATTTGGGAGCATGTAATGTGATCAGAGGGGAGGCCAAAAGGGAGTAAATGCTGTGAACATTTGCAACAGATTGCCACTTGAAAACAGGGGGATAAAACCTTCTTTAAAATAGTCTCACAATAACACGCCCTGGATCTCATGGAGGACTTTACCTGACATTTGCTGGAAGGAAAACTTGGAGAGGATCAGATTTCTGCAGTCTGTCAGGATCAATTTTTGATGCAAGTTTTGAATGGCCAAACTAGAGAAAGTGCTGCATCTACTGTTCATGCGAAAGAAAAGTGGTCATGGATTTTAAGATAGATTACAGCCTTTGCTGCTGCAATAGTGTCAGTGTGCAATTTTAAATTCTGAGATAAATAGAACAGGTAAGTAGCAGAAAAAAGATCCTTCAGGGCAGCAGACTTGGGAACGGGCCAGCGGTTTCCCCTCAGTGGTCTTGTCTTCCGAGGGATTTCATTCTTAAGGGCATGATAGACCATGACACCTTTCTGATCTTCGAGGACAACCTCCCCAAAGCATAATAGTGATCTACCCTATACACAGGAATTTGTAGAAACAGGGAGGGAAAGGAGCTTGGAGTTTTGTCAAGGCTAAAGTACACACTAGAAGCACTTTTATTGGAGATGTGTGAAGGTATAGCCAGCTATTAGCTAGAATAATCTTACACTGGCATGAGATAATATTCAGGAGAAGAAAAAAGATGCAGATGGTGATAAATTTAATCACTAAGTAGAAAAACCTGAAAGAGGATAAATATACCTTTACTACTTACCATGAGAAATCTATGAATTCACCTATACTAGAAGTGAGCATGCTATATTGTAAATAAATTACTGATTTTCAATTAAATTTTAAAAATAATTATTTTGATAAATTAATGCATTAAGATAATCTGAAAAAGGTGTCAAAAACTTGTGAGCTAACCTGAAGAATGATATAAACCATGCAGGGAGAAAAAGTTGCAGAAGCACTTCAAGAGATTAATAATATAAAGTACCTGACCCAGATGAATGTCAAAAAAACACATTTGAATAATGGAAATTAAAGGAATCAGTTTTCCAGGCTACTTAGAAATACTCTTTGGCCATATATTTTATTATTAGCATAAAAGTTTTATTGTTCTTATTTTAAATATAAAGGAAATATTAACATTTTTATGAGTTATTCTAGAGATACACTAACTTCATCCAGAATCTGAACGACAAAATGACCATAAATTTTAAGAATAAATAGGTCTGTTATACGAAATTAATGGCAAATATTAAAGTGCATCTGGAATTAGACTTGAATGCATTTATATCTGCAAATGTTACCCGTGTGGTGAACAGGAACAGAAGAAAGGAAACACCTTGAAACGGAGAGGAGAGGAGAGGAGAGGAGAGGAGAGGAGAGGAGAGGAGAGGAGAGGAGAGGAGAGGAGAGGAGAGGAGAGGAGAGGAGAGGAGAGGAGAGGAGAGGAGAGGAGAGGAGAGGAGAGGAGAGGAGAGGAGAGGAGAGGAGAGGAGAGGAGAGGAGAGGAGAAAAGACCTCTGGTGGCATTTGTAGAACCATAACTGAAATGAAGGATAGAGAGAGAATTTATCAGGAAGGAATGCCAGGACAGGAATGTTCATGTGATACATAAATGCAATGTTTAGGAACTTCAAAGAGTTCAGTATATATAATGTGGGGCTTAAAGCAGCAAGCTATGGTTTGAATGGCATATAGGAATAAAACGAAAAAAAAAAAAAAAAAAAAAGAAGGCTGTGTTTTGTAAAGCTTTTACTGTTCATGGCTATTGTTGGGGTTTTTTCCCAATAAAAAAGTGTTTTAGGGTGGGCCCCCTGTTTCTATAATAAATAGCAATTTATATAAAAAATAGCAATTTATATAATAAATATCAATTAACCTTTTGGCAAAGAAGAAGTATGAGAAAGAGAAAAAAAGGCTGACAAGATTAAAAGCAGCAGCAGCTGTTTAATTCACCATCTTGACAAAACTAAGATACTTTTCTTCTTTTTTCATGGTTTGAGTGTAGATTTAAATATGACTCAAGTGTTATCTTACAAGTGTATGGCATGAACAAGCCAAAGGTGCTTTTGGCACCACTGAATATTTAAGCAATAAAAAGGGTTTACAATAGGCTTTGAATATCTTATTAATTCTGTGGAAGGATGAGACTTTTAAAGGATATATGTCACTAAGCACCCACTAAATCATAAGTGTCAATCATAAGTATGTGAAGATTCACTTTACACTCTTTTTGAAGTGTCTTTCCTGCTCTAATAAAGCAGTTAAATGTTCAGTTATATGTTCAGCTATATTTTTCCCTTCATGAGAAAAGTGTCACAAGAAGTGCTTAAGATTAGTGCAATTTAGATAATTACTTCTATTTAAATGATCAGTGTTAACAACTGACACAGAAATAATTCACCAACGTTCTGAAGTTTTCTGTAAATGTAACATATAAATTAATTTGAAGAATAATAAAAACAAAAACTGAAAAAACACCACAAACTATATAATTTTCTGCAAAATGCAAATTGAAGGAAAAGCACTTTCATCTCCTACTGTAGCACTGAGCTCTCAAGCCAGCTAGACAATCATATACCTCCCAAATTACCCAAAGCCAAATATAATCTGGCCAAAGTGTAAGCCTGCTTTCTAAGTTAATCAAGTAATGAAAAAAAAAAAAAAAAAAAAAGACTAGATTGTACTGTATTTCTTCAATTACTTATCTTAACTCTTCATTCCTCAAACATATGGCCTGTTCCTTCTAAAATGTATGATTATGCCTAATTCAATACAGTAAAAATTCCTGTGTCCATAAATGTGTACAGACTTTCTGTCAGAGAAGTTATTAGTTCACAGTCGGTACTGCATGGGTAAAGCGTCATTCAGATATTTTTTCTAGCATAGTGTAGTTAAGCTGTAACTGATCTTACAAGAGGGAGGAGGAAGCTTGTGTTTTCTCATTCCTTTTGAAGTTACTTTTTTTTTTTTTTTTTTTTTTTTTTTTTTTTTTTTTTTTTACTTTGTGAATGCAGCTGCAATGACTGAGAAGAGGAAAAAATTAACCATATTTAAAAAGAAAATAATGTCTTGCATATTCTGTACAAGTTCAGATAATGACTCTTAGGAACACTTCATGGAAAATTTGAAGTTTGTATGCCTTATTTGTATATCCTTGAACAAAAGAAGGAGGCTTCTGTTGGCTTTTGTAAACTGGGGTTTTGCTTAGGAAAGAGAGAAAAAAAGATTCAGTTTACTTCTTCCATGGAAGAAATATTATATTATCTCCATATTATCTCTATTACTCTTTCTTATTTTCCCTTTGATGTCCAGGGAAACATAACTGTGCACTGCCCACTATTCACACCAACTCACATGTTAATAATCTAGTTTGTAATAACATATTTGATGCGCCTCTTTTTCAGTCTGAATGTCACTACTACCATTTCTTTGCATGTAAAGGATTTAGACCATAGATCTATAGCACTGTATAATATTACTTTATACAAAATTCCTCTGTGGCTTTATTGGAACACCTAATTAAACAGCAAGTACAGCAACATAAATAGCCAAGGAGTCTGGCCACAAAATATGTAAATAAGTTTTCAGGAGCCACAGGTGGCTAAGACCCAGAATAAGGCCTACCTCAACTGAAAATTTCAACTGAAAAGAACATGAAAATTTAAAATAGATGTACTTACAAAGCTTCTTATTATCTAAATTAAATTTATATATTTTAATACCATGCACAGATTATTTCTGTAAATAGGTGAAGCTGGAATTAACTAATTTAAGCATTACTCCAGTTCTAAGACTGCAGAAATATTCTATGTAATCTTGACTTATTTGTGTGAAAAGAAAATCTCCAGTATCTTCCTGTATTTAAGCTATTTTTCTTGTATTTAAACTATTATTTTATTAATGTACAAGTTATTTATATAGCTATAGAATTACTAGCTTTAGAATACATGAACTTTATGTTTAAAGTGGTGCTATACAGGTTTTATGGTATTTTTCTCAAAACATATCTTTTTGAGTATTTGGGGATTATTCTAAAAATTATGAAGAGCATAAAATTAAGATACTTTCCATTGTACTTGTGTCCTAAGGAGAGTGGATGATCTAGTTCTTAGCAAGAAAGTTGAGTGCCTCTATAAAATAGGCGGAGAGACTGTGTTCAGTCTCTAAATCATAGATTGTACAGTCAAATATTACTAGGCTGTTGGTTTTAGACCAGGTGTGATGCAAGGTCCATTAGCACATTCTGAGCATCCAGTAAGTTAGCTAGAGGATGGAAAATACTTGGTGACACGGAATGAACATTTTGGTTTGGTAGCATATGGATAAAACAGCAGTTATTGTCAAAAATAATCTTAGTCCAGAACCTAGGTGAAATTAGCTGAAGCAAGATTGTCCCTCACCCTTCCTCATTAGCTCAGGAGGCCACCTGAGATGCCAGGCCAGCTGTGGCAGGTGTAGGAGAAGCAAGGCAGAAACACTCTTGTTGAGAGCAGCAGAAACAGAATGAAGGAGTTGAACCTGGAAATGCAGGCTCTGAGCTGAGTTATGGAAACCCAGACCAAGGGTTAAATAATTGGTGTTAAAAAATTAGATGATGCAATGTCTATAACATCTGTTTTGGAAATTATGTGTGTCTGGGATACATTTGTGGTCTGAAATGATGCTAAGTGTTTGAAGAGCCATTCAAGGCCCTAGGGGACACTGGTGCTGTAGATATTCAGTGGGTTGTTAGTGTAATTAGTCTAAGCATCACAGAAACAAATGCATTTGATCAAGTGATTCCTGCTTTAATCCTGGTAGTTCTGAATTAAAATATGATTTGGTGGAAAAAAAAATCCTGCCTAAATTATGACGAAGAACCTATTATATTGTCAGGTAAATTCCATTAATTTCTTTACTTTTTTTTATGAACTCTAGGCTAAAAAATATTTGAGGGTAGATTTAAGGAAAAGTATGAGAGCAACAAACAGTTACGTCTGCAAAACTCAAAACTACTGCAGCATATCAATATAGAAATAATTTTTGAATTTGTTCTTCTTAATGGATTGCATAGGCTGTACTTGAGCAATCCTTTTATGACCATCACTTTTTTACTTATTGAATTGTTATTTTCCTGTGATTATGCTTATCTTCCCATCCCTAAGGTCTAGTTTCATACAACTCCTTTATAATTTTAATAATTTTGACCAGTTCTGACCGCTAAGCTTCCATTCTGTATGTTCCAAACATTGATTTATGTACATTTACTGATGACTACAGTATCTAATAACTTGACTTCAAAACCCTTATTTAAAGCTATGTGATACTCAAGAATGAGTAATGAAGCTGGGAAGGTAGGATTGTATTGTTGGTTAATGAAATGATAAATTGTAAAGAAATAAAATCAGACAGCATGGAGCAAAAAGAAACTTATTTTTATCAAAGCTACTTTGGGGAAGGATTAGAGAAGCAGTTTTATTTTGTTGGTCTTCTGAGAGTTCTTCACAAGAATCCAGGGTTCAAGATAAATACAGACTTCTGTATTTTACCAGAGAGATTAATGCTACTAGAAATTTCAACAATATCTGGTAATTATTTCTCCACTGTATATAGCTGACAAAAAAAGTGCTACAAAGAGTGTTGTCTGAATATTCTTGGTCATCAAAACTAATGCTGTTCTTTGTGAAAACTTTAAAAAAAACAGTTGGTGCTGGTAATGTATCTAAGATGGGAAAAATATAAAACAACTTTATGAGCAGATAAAGTAGAAGAATAAGTGAGCTGTAACTTTAAGAAAAAAGGCTTTAAGAAAAAAAGAATCTTCATATTCAATAGTCATATTGCTTGAATGGAAAGGAAAGAAAATGACTTAGGCATTAGCTACAGGACTTTCAGAATGACCTTGGCTATTCAATTAAAATAAATCTCAAAGGAAATAATTATTATAGGAATTTAATCAAATGAAAAAACCTTGACATGTGTATGATACGCATTAGCAAAATAGTATTAGATTGACCTTGCATCTTTCTTAGAGAAGATGGACTGTTTCACAGTCATGTTATCTGTTAAATTCCCATAAAGTCTTCAACATGATGATGAATATAAAGTTATTTTTAAACAAGGAGAGGGATAGGCAAATCTTATAAGGTAGACAGAAAAATAAAATTGCAGAGACCATCTTAAAATAAGATTGCAACAGGTTTTACTGAATGTAAGCATCAACTCAGAGTGATGTTTTGATCCGAGATTCTCAAGTAAGTGAATAATAGAAAAGAGATCAAACTTAACTATATAAATGAAACGTAATGTACTTAAAAGTTAGGGAACAATTATTCTATTAAAAGATAGTTATTCTCAATTAATGTGTATATATGAATTCCTTGTAGAATGGGTATAAAAATGCAATAAAAATGTAAGATATGATTCCAGAAAATCTAAGTGTAGTTGCTACTTCAGAACAAGAAGAAATGTTTTTATTGCAGAAGCCACTAAGCTGATTTAGTATATAATGCATGCAATTCTTGTCACACGTGTGTTTCAACAGGTTACACTTTAAAAATCCATGTGGGACAGAGAGATATATATAGGCTAATCTCAGGACCCTACAAACAGAAAGGACACGCTACCCAGCAGGTTTTCAAGGAGCAGGCTTTAGTATAACAGAGTCTGAATAGAATGGCTCTGACTGCTCTTAATTAAAAGAGCTTATTTTCCTACTTCATGCTTATCATTTCATCTTATTTACCAGTATACAGTGTTGGGCAAGAGATCAAATGGGTAAAAAAATGGCTTTGAACCAAACAAGTATCAGAAATGTAAGACAAATTCTAACAAAAAGATCTGTGATGATTTTCAGCAAAATAGCAATAGCAAGATCAAGAGGCCTAAGTACTTCTTAAATTACTTGATTAAGTTTATGAAAAGGATTATATGCCATGGTTGTCTGTGATAGCAAGTGCTGCATGCAGGCAGTTCATCACAGGAACAAAGGAAACAGGATTAGGAAGAAATTATTACAGAAATCTTGTCTGCAATTCTCAGATATGTGTCCTGTGGTTAGGAGGTGTGGAGCAATGGCAGTCTCCTCAGTCTAGCAGCAAGAAGAAGCTAGCTGGAGTCAGCTGCATTACCTTTGTTCTTATCCATAGCTCTGCTGATTGGATTTGATTATTTGTTTGGATTTTCTGTGTCTTTAAGGATGGGGTTGACAAAACAGTTATTCAGAGAGTATTTAAGGAAAATACCAATAGATTAGCAAATGCAGAATGCTAGGGGTCAATATAACTGCAGCAGAAATTGTAAGGTGCTGATTACATTTGCCTGCAGATAGAAAAAAGGACAGTGTGAGAGAAACTAGAATCTAAGAAAGTAACTCTTCAGAAGTCTCACATACCCTTAGGTTCAAAACTGAATTTTCCATGACTTGAAGGAGAAATAGCCTCTGTTATCCCATGCTGTCAGAATGTTATGTTTGAGCACTGCTACTGTTGATGTATACTCTTTGCTCTAGTGTTTAAAAGACGCTTCTGGGCTGCAGAATATCAATCAGCAGTATTCTTTAGAAATGTCAATAGCTAGCATATTAGCACTTCAAATCTATACCCCTTATAAATGGGGACTACTTGACATTCATTCTGTACCACACAGCAATACTTAAATGGTGACACTATAGAGGAGAGTGGAGAGAGAACAAATATAAACTTTGAGTTTTAAAAGGATTCTGGAGTTGATAGTTTTTAAAAGAAATGGGAAAACAAGATATGAACCAAGTTCTGAACCCACTGAAATCTGGTGGGGGGGGTTTGCTACTGAATTCAAAGGAATGCAGGTTTCAGTATAGTCACAGACTTAAGAAAGTACTCCTCTTAGATTGTGTACTTAAGCAACCTGATTTTTTCTGCATCCTTAGTATTTAGAGTAGTAATATGTTACAGCATATAAGGATAACATTTTTTCTTAAGTAGTTAGACTAAATTATTTGGATTATATATCTGTTATTGCGTTTGTGTTCTGAAACAACAAATTCCATCTTCTATTAGTCGTATTAGTGTTATTGTATACTTTAAACTCATGACTCAATGTTAATGATACCAGTAATTATAGACTTGTTACTTATAATTAGTATCACATGGATACTAATTATAGTCAAGGCAATGTGGGTCCAACCTAGTAATAACATTGCTAATAATATAATAAAGCACACTTTCTTGCCTCAAACCAAATAAATTGCTTAAAACAGAATATTCCCTGGCCTCTGTCCACGACAGCAATGTAACTTTCTGGGAAGTTAATATCTAACATCCATTCCAAATCTACCTATAACAAAGCCACACAATGAGACAACTTTCTTAGACAAAAAAACCATCAAAATATCAATAAACTTTGAAGTGTAGAAAAGAACCCCAAACACCAAAAAAGCCATTTGACAATTCCCATAACAAAGATTTCTACAGGTTGTTCGAGGAACTTCACAAATGTAAAACTTCTGCTACTACTGTCACATACCTAATAAATAAGAGTATGTCCACAGTACAGCCAAAGATTAAATCTGTATGGAAATAACTAAACTACATTTCTGATAGTGAGATAACATATTGATAGGTTTGCCCATGTCAGTACCCTGATAATGCTCTAAATTCTGTCGAGTTTGGAAGACCTTAGTTCCTCAAGTAGCACCTCAGGTAGGAGATGCTTTCCAAGTAGTGCAGTGTTACTCTCAGAAGCTGTGCTCTCTGTGCTCACCTCATGAAGTGACTGTGCCTTCTGCCCACTAAGGCTCACCTCTAGGGAAAGAAAGAGACATTTCTTGGTGACTGTGCTACCATCCCAAGCTCCAGTCTCTCTGGTTCTGTTCAGTGTGGCTGTATGCCCTCGATATCATCATGGTTGAGCTGCATCATTTTTAGATAGTTTATGCAATGGCTTTGTGCTCCATCCTAAAATGAGATAAAGAAGTATTTTGATTGGTATCCAAGCTATCTGAAGGCAATTTTCACAATGTCTGCACAAACTGGGGGCCAGACTGCAACAAACTGAAAACCAGTTATTAGATTATTCTAATAGTACAGTGGACTTACACAACAATTTTAAACCAATGGGTTTAAAGCAATCTCACTGCTTAAATTAACCTTTCATGTCAACTTTTATCTTTCTCCGATTTTTTCAGCAGCTTTTATAATCATTTCTGATTTGCCTATATTACATATTTTCACCTATTTGACATCCTTGCAAGATATTTGAATGAACTGCATTTTAATGAACCATGCTGGAAAATCCATTTGTCTTCAGTTCTGCCATTTTTGTTCACATCCATAATCAGCTAATATAATTAAAGAGATTAGCCCAAGAAAGAAGTGCTGCTTACATAATGGTTGCTCTGATGGTCCCTAAGGAATGGAGCCAAAAATAACACAGTGATTCCACAACATGGGCATGACCAGAGTCCAGGGAGCTCTACTCTCCATCTGATTCAAACAAACAGACTTGGCTGTATGACAATCTGTAATGGGGGGAGTCATCAATGATTTCACTGGTGCATTGATGAAAATAAAGAGCTTACACTTGATATTTTGTTAAAGGATTTGGATGTAGGCATCATTGCTGAAACATCATTATCAATTTGGCAGACCTCTCTCATGACTTTGTTTATAGTTTCCGTTCTCAAATGTTACCCTTAAATCTACAAGGACAAAGTAGTAATGTGAAGCTCCTGAATGCATTTTTAAGTTTTTCTAAACCCTACTCATCAGCTTATGCATACAGGTCATGAAAAATATGAAATGAAGATTGACAGAAGGACACAAGGAGCAGCAAATATGGGGAGAGACTCAGACAGTCTAAGGAAAAAACCCAACAAAACGTTAACAGAATGGAACTCGGTAGGTCATGAAAAGTAGATCAAGAATAATTATCTATGAAATCCTGCAATGAACACAGTGGACTCATGAGGATAGAATATTTCATGTCAGTAAGATGAAATTTTGAGGATTAATTCCTGTGACTGTTAGTGGAATTATGTACCAATTTTCTCACAACATGAATAAGAACTACTGTAGATCATTTTAAAGCAAAAATTCAGCTAAATATTGCTATTACCTTGAAGAAGAGAGGGCTGATTATTCAGAAACTGAGCATCCTTATAATAAGGCATGGCTGATATTTAAACTTATTAAGGGATTATATTTTAAAAAAATTAGTTTAGGGTTAATGAGTCAGACAAATTAAATGTGCATGTTTAAAAGGGCCCAATTCACTGAATTAACATTAGGTACAAATCATATATTCATAATTTTGTTTTAGTGGTGTGATTTACTCTTCTGAGTTTCACTAATATAAGTGTATTGGTGGATTGTATGCTCTCAGGCATATTGCACCTGTCTGGGATGGTGTGTTGTTTTAAACCACCTGCTGTCTTAGCTTTGCTGGAGGGCTGAAATCAGTATCTTGAATTATCAAAACTTCTTTACTTTCCTGAGTGTTGTTTCTGCCATTTGCAGTGCTCTTCAAGTGGAAGGGATTACAGGGTCCTCTTGAATTTCTTCTGTAGCGTATCAGTTCTCATGGATTCAGGACAAAGATACTGGCCACCACCAGTTCCAGGAGTGGTATCTGACTTTGTAGCCTTTTGAACTCTCCCCATGGTGACAAGGTGTGACCACTCAGTTCGTTCCCTGGCTAGCTCAAGCAGCGAGTTTGCAGTAGAGGTACAATTCAGTGTCAGGAACACGTCCTCGATCCAGTAGGTTCCTGCCTCGGCAGCAGCATGAACAGTGCAAGAAAAAACCAATGGAACTTCGATAGGAGACTTCACCTGGGTTTTATTAAATACATGTGACTTCTTTCCTTCCAGGAGTCAGCCTATCTATGCCTGACTAGACTCACTGGCTTTCACCTTAAATATGGGGGTGGGGAAGTGGGGAGGATACAGCTTGGAACCAATCCAGAATGGGAAGGGAGTGACCCCAAACCTAAGTGACAACCCATAGAAAAAATCAAGAAATAAAGAGGGGAGGAGAACCGAGACTCGACCAATCACTCGACCTCTCCACTAGAACCTTCTGGACACTAGGGCGAGGCAGTGGAGTGATAGACAAGATCCTTAATTATGATTGACATAGGATAATACCTAGACCAAAAAGGGTAGACCAAAAGGGGTTTTACATGGGGATAAGGAGAGAAACCATTGTGAAACTGTATAAAACAAACAAATGCATATAGAAAACTGGTAAAACCCCAAAACACACCACAAGAAATTCAGCCAGCCAGCATATCAAAATTAGATTAAGGTGTCTTCTGCCATAGGATACGGTAGTGTGTGTGGTCTACAGCTAAGAAATGTTAATGTGATGAAGTTTCTGTGTTGGTTCAGACATGGAAGTAAGGGCCTTAATGAGAATCTACAGATATCACAGACATGATCTATGATATCTGTATTCAGAACTGGGGAAAACAGAGGTTGGATCTGTATCAAACACATCTTAAATTTCATTTTGGAAGTTCTACCAATTAAATACTGTTAAGGCTGTAACCTGTTTAAAATAACCAGAAACACCCTTGAATCCTGCCTAAGGTGAGATACATTGTTCTGCTTTCTTAATCATACAATCTTATAAACATTAATGTTGGGAAAGGCCTCTAAGATAATCAAGTCCAAACATTAATTCAGTACTGACAAGTCTGACACTAAACCATGTCCTTAAGTGCTATATTTGCACCTTTTAAATACCTTCAGAGATGATGATTCAACCGCTTCTATGGGCAGCCTGTTCCAATGCTTGACCAGCCTTTAAACAGTGAACAAAACATTTCCATTATTGAGAAGTGTATTTCTTCCAGTATTTCTCTGAATTTTAAATAATGTCCTAGGTAAACAAAGCACAAACAATTCATCTCCGAGTAAAATAGCCTTCTCTCACTTTTTAACCATCTCCATAGCATACATCAACACATCACATAAGCTACAATCAATAACCAGCCCATCTTTTTGGATTTTTCCAAAAAGGGTTAGGACAAAGAAATGGCAGAGAAGAGCTGCAATGGACTGACCTCAAGCCTCCTTTCTCCATTCCTCTGCTCCAGCTCTCTTAGGAAAATAATTAGAGGAATCAGGGGCAGAAGAGTGAAGTTGAGCTTGTGAAGAAAAAGGTTATGGAGAGGCAGGTGTTTTAGCTTTAGTCGTTCCTTTCTCATCATCCTATTCTATTTTACTTGGCAATATCTCAAACTAATTTCCCTTGAGTTAAGTCAGTTTTGCTCATGACAGTACTCAATAAGTGCCCTTGTTTTTATCATGACCTGTGAGCTTTTCCATGTAATTTTCTTCCCTTGTCTTGTTGAGGAATGGGAGTGAGAGAGTGGTTGGGGAGGCATCTGGCAGCCAGCCAAGATCAACCATCATAAGGCATTATTTTATCTGTCCTCATTGCATCACATAAGATCCAAGTTATTGGAACATTTTTTTATCTGTAAAGTTTTTGTGTTCATCTTTCCACAGCCCCCCTTTAGTTGTCCTCATTCTCTTCCTCTCAGATCAGCACTGTTTAAACTTACACTTTAGTCACAATTGAAACATGTGACTTAATACATTTGATGTTGCACTAATGTCATGGAGTAAGGTACAGGTTTTCCATGCAAAAGAAGCAGCTGTAGGAGGCACTGCACTTGTTACTATGTACGGTCGGCTTGGAACACCTTCTTCCTCAGTCAGATTTACAGTCTGGCTGTATGGGTACTTCATGCATGTATACTTCATATTAAATCACAGAATCATAAATCTGTTAGGATTGGAAGGGAGCTCTAGAAATAACCTAGTCCAACCCCAATCTGCAGGGTCACCTTGGGCAGATTACACAGGAATGTGTCCAGGCTGGTTTTGTGTATCTCCAGAAAGGGAGACTCCATGACCTCCCTGAGCAGCCTGTTCCAATGCTCTGCCACCTTCAATGTAAATAAGTTCTTCTTCATGTTGGAGTGGAATTTCTTGTGTTTTATTTTATGGCCACTGTTCCTCGTCCTGTCACTGGGAGCCGCTGAAAAGAGTCTGATACCATACTCTTGAAAAATATCTTTGAGATATTTATATTCATTGATGAGATCCCCTCTCATCTTTATCTTCTCCAAATTAAACAGGCTCAGCTCCTGCAATCTGTCCTCATAAGAAAAATGCCTCAGATCCAAACAGAATTTTTTGTTTAAATTGTTGTGATCTGCTAGCTATGACCTTGCAAATAGACAGCTGGCCTTGCCTCAGCCAAAGAAGACAAAAAATTGAGGACCTTGAATATTTTATCTTTCTTCAAGAATTCCAGGTATCTTTTAAACAATACTTTAAAGATACCAGAATTGATTTCTGAATTGATGTAGTTTTAGGCGACATAAAAAGTGAATCTGTAAGCTATTCCAAGACTAAACTTAATTGACCTTAGACATTGTACTGCCTTTCCTGAGACACGAGTTCTGTTATCCAGCAACTAATTTGCTACTGAGCTGAAAGGAACTTTACTGTGCAGGTACTTAAGCACTCTATAAGGACAGGGTAATAAACCGTGCTGCTGGAATTAATTGAAGGTGGGCATCTGGATATGCGCACATTCATGAAAAAGGTTTCTGATTTTATCTGTCAGGAATTACATAGCTCATCTTGGAGCAGAATAACAATTTCCTCTTGGCTGGTGAATAAATACCCCATAAAATGACTAATGGACTATTTAATTGTCATATCGAAAAGAGCATGGTTGTGACTAATGTGCAAAATAAACCAACTTTGGAAACCTCATACAGTACTTACCAGTCTTAAAGTAATGAAGCATGATGATGAGTTCTATACTTGATCCTAACTACTCTGTCATTCATGTCAAAGTTTTCCTCTCAAGAAATTAAGTGCTCTTGCAAGAATGTTCAGAACATGAATGAGCTTGACTCTTGCATTATAAATCACCAAATTTGCCCTGAATCATTAGGTTATTTGTTTGAGTCTTAGATACTGTCTTGTCCTAATGTGTCATCAGTGAGGGAAAAATAGTTCCAGAATGACATTTAATTCCAACATTATAAAGCCTTAAGTAAACAATAATTCTTTGTCTGTGTTTCAATGGGGCATAAAATTGCAGCATTCCAATGTTTTAAACTTTCTTTTCTTGTACATATATCTGCTAAAATCAACCTCAGCTAATGGAGAAATAAATAGCATAGCTGCCACTTCAAATCCAGCCTTTTGATTCAAGACTTTTTAATACACAACCATAAGCACCTTGCAGCAGTCTGTCTGAGAGTGCAGAATCAGGCTACAGGGCAAAAAAACCCTGAAAATGATTGTTGTCTGGTCTGTCTGGCATTCTTCAAGACTGTGAATTAAGAAGCAGTTTTCTGGAACTACATTTCTGAAATAAAGATTAATTGATGTTTTTATTAACAGAAAATAGTAGGACAAAATTTTTTCAGGTCCTAATTTAACAAAACTTTAAAGAGTATGTTTAAATTCTATCCAAGACAATTTATAATTGAATAATATGTTAACATTTAGATGACTTCTCATTGCTTTTTACTTTATTACTTTATTTACAGGACCTGCAGTACAGGGAAGACATAGGATGCTGAAATCTATGTTCCTTGTGAGCAAAAGTTTATGAGCAGGATTTCAGAGCTCTTCTGGAGCCTGAACTGCCCATGGCAAAAGAATTGGAACTAGATAAACTTTAAGGTCCCTTCCTACTAAAAAAAATTCTATGATTCTATGAATTTAAATTAAAAACTTGAAAGGAAAAAAAAAATCTGAAAAATATATGGTTAGTGAACACAATGTTTGCATGTTTAACCCCACCATTTCTTACAGTACATTTTTACTTATTGGAAAACACCAAATCAAAAACTAATTTTATTTAATCATCTTAGTCAACCATTTTTGAACATACATTTAAATTGTTTGAGCTATTGTGGCTAGCTGCTCTATTCTCTAATAATCAGCAAACAGAAAAATAGACAGGCATTGCTTCTAATAAAATGGTTGTTGTCCGTTTTATCAGGTATTGTATTCTCTATACACCTCTCAAAACACTCATCAGCTATCAAAGTAGTTAAGCAATTTGGATGCTATCTTATTACCCTTAAGAAATGTGGTTAAAGTGCACAGCTATGACAGAAGATAGGCACATACCTGTTGTGTGCAATAATAGCAGATTGATAGTCCTGATGACATTAATCTGTCACTTTTCAAAGGCATGAAGTTGACTGAAAATACTTTTCAAAATAGCAGCAACTAGAAATAAGTTTTATTTTCAACAAATTTCAAACATTTTCAGGTTTTTATTGCTATGCATTGTCATCAGTGTCACTGCTACCTCCAGGATATCTATCACTCCCTTTCATAAAATGCCATATGAGTAATAATTCAGAATATTTTGCTCATGGTTTGTAGTGTCTGAAGACAAAACTAAATTATAAAGGAGAACAAATCATGACTTTCATGCAAGGGCTCCAGTAATCCAATTCAGTTTAAGTAATGATATATAATTGCTTGCTTTCTGGTTTGGATACTTTAGGTTTCTGACATTGGTTCCAGCAATTTTATTTCTTTTCTGCCTGCCTCTTCTGTGATATAAAGAAGACTTCGTTCAAGTAGGTGACATACACTTTTCAATTTATTTCCCTCCCACCTCCACCTACCTGCAGCCATCATCCCCATCAGATTTACAAGTCAAACCTTTAAACTTCCATGTGACATTTTTCCAGTTCTGAGAGTCTTGTGTAAATGCTCACAGAATACCAGCATCCAAGCACAGCGGACATCCAATGCAAACATCATACAAGAGTTCCTATTTTGTCACTGCTACCAAAATGCATGATTTGACAATGGGAATCATAAGTCTCATTCAGACAGTATGTGGTCATATCTCCCTTCAAACCACAAAAACCAGGTCACACTTCAGAGATCTTCATCAAGGAAATTGAGACATCACAAAAGTTTGGGGACGATACTGGGAAGACTTTAGAGATACTTTGCTGTAAGGTGGGGCACATATCTGGATTAATGGTCATAGGAAAATCTTTGCAGTAGGAATATCTCATATCTGTCCTATTTCTTTTTGCTAGATGAATTTCCTCGAGGCTTCCAAATGCATTACAGTTGCACGGAAAGCTTGACCAATGCATTCATCATCATTGATCAAGCTGACTTTAGGAATGTCCTTCAGGTGCTTCTAACAGTGATTTGAAACAAGTGCCACTTCCTGACTGTCCTGTGTTTTTTATGGCTCCTAGTGAAGACCAATAATATGAATTTCATTTTAATTCTTCTGTAAGGGATCTTATTTATAGAGCAATTTCTCGTGCAGTGTCTTGTCTCTATGAAATGATTGCCAACTCAGGCAGCAGTTAAAGTTTACTGCTTAGGCCTTCCTTCAAGGTACCATATGGATATTACTTTCTAAAAGTAATTTAGGCTTCAAAGTGCTAAGAACATATTAACTCCTTGCAAGCTGTTCATCCCTTACTGGAATATTGACTGATTTTTTGAACTGATCTAACATAATACAACAAGTCAACAGCTTTCCATTCTCTTTCATTTTCAAATGTGGCTGACAATTGACTATGATCATTAAAACAGTGTCAAGAGCTATTTAGCATTAACATTTCTGTGACAAACTATGATGCATTTTTTTTGCTAGTATGGTATTCCTTATGCATATCTGAGCAATGACTGGCTTTAATTAAGTGTTTCCATCTCCCAAGTGAAATATCAGTAAATAAAGAAGAAAAATATTAAAGAAACTCAATTTTTGAAGCTTCAGGAGCATTACAAATAATGAAGGGAGTAGGTTATAATACTTGGTATTTCAGTAAAGGAAGAATTAAACTAAAACATAGTATCTCAATCTATTTTTGAATTTTGTACTTTTTTGTATTTTGTGGTAGAAGTTTTGGGTTATTTTGGTGGTGGTGTTTTTTTGGTGGTGGTGTGTTGTGGGGGTTTCTTTGTGGTTTGTTTTTGTTTGTTTGTTTGTTTTTTGGTTTTGTTTGTTTGTTTGTTGTTTGTTTGTTTTTGTTTGTTTAGTTGTTTTTTTGTTGTTGTTGTTGTTTTGTTTTTTGTTTTTGTTTTTGGTTTGGTTTTTTTTCTTTTTTTTTTTCTTTTTTTTTTTTTTCCCCCAAAGCTACCAGTCAGTTGCATGTTCACGTAAAAAGTTATGGGCCATTGTTGTACTTTACGCCCACCCAGCCACCAAGGCCCATTCAGCTGCTCCTTCACCCTCCCACTAGTGGAACCAGGGAGAGAATCAAAAGGGTAAAATGTAGAGCACTCATTGATTGAGATAAAGAGAGTGTAGCATGGAAAAGCAAAACCAGACATTCATTTATCACTTCCCATGGGCCAACAGGTGTTCAGCCATCTCCAGGGAGCAGGGCCTCATCATATGTAGCAGTGACTTGGGAAGACAAACACCAACACTCCAAACATCCCTCCTTTCTTCTTCTTCCTTCCACTTTTATACACTCAGTATCATGACATATGGTCTGGAATATCCCTTTGATAATTTGGAGTCATCTATCCTGTCTGTGTCTCCTCCCAACTTCCCAAGCATCCCCAGCTTCCTCTCCAGCATGACACTACAAAAATCAGAAAAGGCCTTGGCTGTTTGTAAGTCCTGCTCAATAACAACAAAAAAAATCGCTATATTATTGACCCTGTGTTCAACAAAAATACAAACCACAGCCCTGTACCAGTCACTGTGAAGAAAATTAACTCTACCCCAAAAATTAGCATAGCCCTGTAGTGTTTCTATCTGTTTTGCCTTTACCAGCCTTTTTCTGAAACAGAAAAAATCAGAATTTAGAATGTAATTGATAGTATTTATTCAGGCATTCAAACATGTGAAGGATTATATTTTTCTCAGAATCCTTGTGTTTCCCAGTACCTTGTGAAACTGAAATGTTATGGTTCATGGCTTAGACATTGTTGTGAAGGAGTTTTTGGCAAATCTGTATAAAGAAGCTGTGACCACCTACATCCACCCCTCCCTGAATATGCCTCCTGACTGGAACTTGGGTTGTGAGTTAAGCAGTTTAAGGCAATTTGAGACGAGATAAAGATGATGCTAGTGTCCAATTATGTTAGGTCTATGGAAAAGTAAATTAGGCTGAGGGAGAAGAATGTATCCACAAGAAAGCCAAACCCAGGAGCTGTCCTGAAAGTCATCCTTGGCTGTGTTTGGGGTAGGCGACCCCAACCCATAGACTCATCTGCTGAGGCCAGGTTTGCACACACTCCTCCACAAACCGAGTGACAAACAGGAGAGTTTTGGGGGTGTGGCATAACCTCTGGTCAGAGGCAGTGAACACCCGTCCTTCTGTACACAAACTGGCTCAGCTCTTGAACCCTCAGTCCCCGGGAAGGCCACATCCATGCAACATCCATGCGAGGGGCAGCAGAGGAGGTATCACAATCCATCAAAGACCCTACAAAGTGCTCTCTATACTCACTCCTGAGGCCTTGCAGGAAAGCAGTGTATGTGATCCAACATGATGCAATAGATCCAGAATCTGTTGCAAGAGAGAGTACCAAACTTGCCTCCCTCACACTTCCAGGGGAAGTATCTGCGCATTCCCACCTGGCTGGAATGTATATTAATCCAACAGACTCTATGGCTTTGAGGGACTCTCACCACCAAGAAGACTGGAAGAAGGGGAACAATGGGATGCCTTCAGGATCCACAGAGTAGTGATATTTTCCATTTAGTCTGTCTCTCCCTCCCTTTTTTTATCTTTCTTTCTATCTATCGCTCTGCCTCAAATTTACTGTTAAATAAAATCCACACTTTGGCATATGGTCTTGTTTGCACCTTAATTGGGGCAGAGGTATCTCTCTAATAATTTTAATAACCAGATCATAATATACCTTTAGGTGTCATTTGAAAAAAATACTGATGGGTAATGGATACTGATCCTGAGGTTTCATGAATCTTGAGTAGTGGCTTACGAGCTGTCGTGTATCTGTTATAGACCTGCAGGTAAATTACTTTCATTTTAAATCCCCTCTGTGTTGCCAGTGCGGTGTAAAGGAAGATGTGTAAACAGCTTCTTGAAAAACTAACATGCTGGAGGGAAACTTCTGATCAACTGTATAAAACAGTTTTCAAAAAAATGAAGGTGTCTCAAAGCCAGCAGGGTCTTTTTAAGTCACAAATGGTTCTAAAAATACAATGAAATATCCAGTCCCCAAACAAAATCACAAAAATCTTCTGTTAACTTCTTCCCTTTTACTGTTAGATACAAAAGAAAAAAAAAATCCCCTGCTTTGTTTTCTTGCAGTGTAAATAAGTCAATCAATTAAATAAAGAAGATGTATAAAGGGTTTTAGATACATTATATTCAGTACCTAGTATCAACAAAATGCACTTAGAAAACATCCAACATTTTCCATAGTGACTCCGTTGCCATGGAATAGATCAGTCAGCTTTATATTCCTTATTGCTACTGTTCTGATTAAAAGTCTAGATTGTAGATTATTATTATTATTATTATTTCTATTGTCAAGTTGCTTATTTTGCAGTTGATACCACTCCACCATTTTGTGCCTTTCTTCCCATCTATAGCCTGCAAAATGAGATTTTTACTGTTTAGTTTTTACTGTGCATG
The DNA here is from genome assembly GCA_014839755.1 of Sylvia borin. Taxonomy (NCBI): domain Eukaryota; kingdom Metazoa; phylum Chordata; class Aves; order Passeriformes; family Sylviidae; genus Sylvia; species Sylvia borin. The sequence goes on from CM025957.1 coordinate 81,307,070, forward strand.
CAAACAAGTGGTTTACATAATTTTACACATATATTCTGTGTATGTAAGAATTACATACGAGTGCAAAAATTAATTCCTAAATATCACTTTTTCATAATTAAAAAATATGAAAACAAAACAGAACAAACAAAAAATGAAACCAAAACAAAAAAACACTTAAACAAGCTAGGAAAGGCACTGAGATTGCAAGTACTTGAGGTTCAGTGGGAGTGGAGTCTTCTGCAGAACACCAAATGCTAGCATAGATCCAAGCTCTCATTTTCACTGAAAAAAGACCAGATTTTGCCACCTTTATCTTGGAAAGAACATTACTCTGCACAAAGTTGTTGAAACCGCCCATACACAAAATACTGGTAAATGTGAATTCCAAAATTATGAAAAGATGTTTATTTCCATACAGATGTTTAAATACGAGTCACAGAGATGAATATACAAAAACTTCATGTCATTTGGGCATTTAATTTAGCAAGGCTTTAAATCAAGTAAGGAATAGATCCATACAAATTCTTTTTTGTTGAGAATCTAACACAAGATTTCTGGTTGGGGCACTTCCAGAGTACCTTGGGCAGGCTTTATAACTGTAGATATGAAACTACAGTGTAGTATTTTTCCTCACCCTGCAATCAAAAGATCTGAGATACATTTTTCTGCAAGAAACTTAGTGGGAGTTTTGCCATTTGCTGTGTTCTTTGCAACTTAAGTTTGACTTTAAAAGAAGACCTATGGTCTTCAATAGATCATTGAGTTCAGTCGTCAGGTTATCCAGCAATAAATATTTGCCTGTAAACATACTCAAAATACTTCTCCTGAAATTTGCTCTTTAACTATTGAATAGAATAATAACAGTTGTGTAAGGTTCTAGGATATGAGAGACTTTTTTATTAAAGAAGAAGTATTGATTAAAAAAACCTAAATTTTGTAATTATTTAATTCATAGGGATATAAATTATGATATACCTTACTAATGTCCACGGTACTCTTTGTGTGCTCTTTTCTCCTCTTGTTTAGGCTTGTCTATTTTTTTCTGGCTATTGAATACCATAGCAAATATTTCCTTTGAAACAATTTGGTTTTTGGTTTTTTTTTTCCCCTCATATCACTATCACTGGTCAGCAAAACATCAATTTTAATCTCATTTGTCATAACAATCAAGCAAATATTGAACAAATATCAAGTGGTGTTTCAGCCATGTTCTATGCCTCAGCCATGTTCTATGCCTCGAGCCTTCAAACTTCAGTCTCATTCCTTTGTCTGTTTTTGTCTTTACCTCGTTCTTATTAAATCAGGTATCCAGGAACATTCTGACCAACTGTATTGCAGTTGACACCCTAAAGGTATATTTTGAGTTTATCTCCACTGCAATAAATGCTTTAAACTTTAGACACCACTATAAACCTTCCCAAAACTCATTGTCATGTTATTGTTCTCAACTATTTGTGCCTTGTCTATTCCTCACTAACTCTTTGAAAATCCATGTAATAGTACGGCATTATTTTTTTTCCTGTGGCATGAATTATTGCATTGGAAAATAAGGTTTACTTTCTTTCTAAAATATAGTAGAATGTACTTTTTTTTCTCACTGAGTGACTGTTTTACTTATGCATACAAAAATTTCTTCTTGTGTGAAATTATATAATATACTGAATATACAGCAATTTTTGTATTTCTGAACCCTACCTGGCAAACCAAAATAATATGCAGCTATATCACATATGGCTGAGATATAAATAATAAGCACTACTGACTTTATTTTAATTCAAAATGAGAAAAGTTGCAATTTTCAAATAAAAATGTCATATCTATATTTAATTAAAAATATTCCTTTACTATGTTTTAGCAAACACTTAAGATAAATTACCTTTGGCTTTTAGATTCTGTTCCTATTTTAAATTAGTCCTTTTTTATTTTTCTTTAACTAATTTTTTTCCTTAACATTTAGTCTTAATTGTGTAAGACACACTCCAGTTTTTTGGGGGGGAAGTAAAGGCCCCTGTGTTGACCAGATGTAACGTTTCAATTCCCAGCGAATATAAAGACCCTTATGTCTGTGAATATCATATTAATGGCCAGCCCTCATCCTACTTAGCAAATTATTAGCATAAAAATGATTAACTGTTTTTCTGTGTAGTACATGCTTTAACATGAAGCCTAGAATATACTTCAGAGTACGCAGACTAAGGATCTAAAATTGTGGGAGTGAAACTTTATATGGCTTACTAAAAGCCCTGAGGTATCTCTGGTGGGTTCCTTCTCAACAAAAGAAAATTGTCACCAGTTCAACAGAAGTCTCACAAAATACTTAGCAGTGACCTCTCTTCACTTCCATTGCCTGTCTCTGCAGCAGATAGACTCAGAGTCTTCATTATGTCCTGAGTTTATAGCTCAGCAATATTTCCCCTTCCAGATTGCAACTGCTGTTCAGAATGCACAGAGCACAAGCTCCATTTTCCCCATGAGCCCCAGTTGTTTGATGAAGTCAATATAAACAAAAGTTTCATGATTACAGCTTTATCCATTTGGGGTTTGTCATACAGCCTGTTTGCACACGCAACTCACCTTTGCTAACAGGGAAAGCTGTGTGCTGGGGGATCTCACAAGTTCAGTCCTTTCATGTCCTCTCTCTTACCTTGCTCCTTTCTTTGTCTTGTCTCTTCAGTTTGATGGGCAATAGCCTTCTCTCAGTGGGCTGAGACCTTACATTTAGTAACTCCAAGCTATTTTTCTCTGTATGTCTCCAAGACGCATTGTCTGCCTGGATTCAGTTGATCCTTATTATCCTAGGCATTCTCTCTGTATTAAATTCATTTCTATAAAGGTTTTGCAGACTCTCAGTGGCAAGAGGGGTTTTTTTTTGTAAGTAGTTTTATATACCAATTGCATTATGTAAACATACAGAAACATAACTTAGAAGTCGAAATTGTGCTTGAGACTCCGTCTTCCTCCACAGACAAAATTTATTATGAGTAAGAAGTGAATGGATTTCTCTTGTATGCAGAGATCATTTACTCTAAGACAGAGAAGGACTGACCTGTCTGTAGTGTAGAGAAAATATGCAATTCCCAAGCAGAAATTATGAAACTCATTAATAAATATCACTTTCATACCACTGTCAAACAGGTGCCAGTTCTCAGATGAGAAGTCTTGGGAGACTGACATGGCAGCAGAGAGATAATTTTCATTTATTCATGGCTATTTATTTTTTAAAAAAAGGAATGAAGGCTTATATCATTACTACACTAAGAAGCTCCATCCACCAGCTGAGCAGCTTGGAAGTCAAAATGAATAAATAAAGAAGCTGGCAAAATCAAAGGATAACGCAAAGGAGAAAAAAAAAACCAAAACTGCTTAACCATTAAAGTTAGTCTCAGGGCTTTTCTTTATGTTTGTTTGTTTGTTTTAAAAGATCAGTTTTTAGTATCTCTAAAATTCCACCATTATGAATTACAGAAGTTGTAATAAGGATAACATTTGCTCCATTTCTCAGTTTGAGACAGTTTTATATGTGTTCAACATCCAGTGAAACACTACGAAGGCATAACCTTCAAAAATTTATCCAAGGTGACTGTTCCTTTGGGCTATCCTCCTCTAAAATACCTTCAAATTTCTCTGAAAATTTTAAATATGATTTGAAAAAATGTGAGTTGAGTACTAAACGTCCGTTCAAAACAGCCCCTCTATTGAGCTTGTTTCTAAGGTGGAGCTGTAAAAAAAAAAATCTGAAAAAGAAAAGAAGGAGGAAGACATTATACCTTTAGCTAGTTTCTAAGGTTGGTACACCAGGTTTAGAAGAGGTACTTCTCATATGAGGAATAAATAATGGCAATAAAACCAATTATGAAATCTGCAGATTGTGAAATTCCACGTATGATTTTTTGAGATATTTGCACAGTTGCAATATATTTTACAGTTACATTTTACAAATGTGAAGAGAATAAAAATGAAAGCTCTTGACAGCCTGGAGAAAAATATTCCTTTCTGATTGCTGGATGCAGGATTTCTACTTCAAGGTTTTTTCATTTCAGTGTATTTACACAATAAATTTGGGTCATTTTGAATTGCAGCTCTGAAAATTTTCTAGTGAGAAGCAGAGGTTTGGATAAAGGAACTAAACATAAAAAGCTGTACCACAAAAGTAATTTGGCATTTTTATAGTGAGAAACTTACATTTAAATTTTTCCCCAGAAAGAGAGTCATAAATGCCAGAGTTGTCTGATAAATTACTAGAAAATCTAGTAAAAAATTCCTAGATAAAATAATCTGACCAAAATAGACAGTTCTAGCAGCATCTTTATGTTAAATTTATAATAGGTGAACTGAAAATTATGTTCATGAAGGTCAGAGGATCTCTTTATCACAATGTTGGTGTTTCAGCAATCTTTTATTCGCACTGTAATTAGAAAATTCATAGCATGACTAGTTTTTTGTATTTTCTCTCATATTTACTCTCTATACTATAGTTTCCCTTCAGACTTTCTTCTACAAACATCGAACTTACAAACAAATAAACACAAGTTATACACTTCGATCATAAAGACCAGAAAATATTTTTAAAATGCTATAAAATTAGATACTCCTACATGATGAAAATGGAATCCCTCTCTTTCAATAACGTCTACAGTTCACTGTTATGCTACAAATGGGAACATAGAGGTATTCATTTATTATAACTCCGTTTTGTTTTTTTTTTCTGAAGCAGTACAATGAACATTTTTTGCTTCGTTTTGATTGTATTCAGCATTAATTAAAATATTTTGCATAGTTTCTTTTAGTAGTGACATTTAGAAAATTGGACAAAAGGCACCATGACTGATAGTGAATAATGTCTTTGCAACCATCAAAGTGAGACACAAGCAATATCAACAATAAATCACTATAACAATATAAATTAACATGGAGAGATAATGTTGTGTTTGAACAAGTGCTACTTCCTAACCAAGGAGCTTATTCTGAGCCTAAAGCAGGCTCAGTCTTCACAGCTTTGCTGCAATCCATTTTAATATTGATAGAAACACAGAATACGAGTTTTAATCTGATCATACAGTCTTTCTTCTCTTAAGATGAAACTAAAGCCCTTCTCTGATATTACTGCCCACAATGCCATTGACAATTATATGTGAAATAATACAATTTTTAACATGAATTGCAGCTCCTCCAAGACGCAGAACTGTTGCATTAGTGCCATAGTACTGCTGAACCAAAGCATGAATAGGAAACAATCCATTACATGGCTGTCCTGTGACCAGCTTGTTTGCCTGTTCTCTCATTCTTGTGGAAATAGACATTACTCCAAATTCAGTAAAAAACTTGACAACGTTAGGCTGCAGTGTGAGATTCTTTTTCTGGACTATGATACAGTAGATGTATTGTTCTGCACAATAATGAACAACAATGAATTTTCATTTCTTTTCCCTTTCAAAATGTAAGCTCTTAAAATGCTCATGAAAGGAAAGAATCAGAATCCAAATATAATATGAGTGTGTTTCTGTATGCAGAGTAAAGTGAGAAATGCAATTCTTCTTTTTTGCTGTTTGTGCATCAAACATGCCTGGGGTTTGAGAATAAAGAAAATGATATGTAACAAAATAAAAAATTGTTTAATCATCTCCAACTCCAAATCAGAACATGATTGGCTCAGTCTAGAGCCAATCTTTATTTTCATTTGTGCCATAACAAAAAAACACCCTCTAGGTATAATAAAATACATTTATACTCATTAATTTTAGGATGGTATTTGTGCCTAACAAGTAATAGAAAAAAATTCAGTCTTAGAGACTCATGTACATTCACATTCTAAAGACATTTCACTGTGGCTGTGTGTTTTTACAGCACATGTTTCTGCTCCAGAATCAAAAGGTGAAATATTTATTAGAGATTATAAAAAGAGATTGTAACAAATTGATTCTACTTCACTTTGCAAGAAAATTTCCAAATGCTGTAATTCTTTGTGAGGGAGAATTAATCACGCTGTATTGCTCTTTCCCAGGAGCCAGAGTTTCTCACAATCTCTGGAACCTCAGACAGTGAGGAAGCTGCTTGGCAAGAAGGAAAGCAGGCAACTGAGGCTTCAGGCTCCCAGGTCAATGGGCCTCCTGAGTGACTCACAGCAGAGCCAGAAAGCCAGGACCTTGCACAGCCACACTGACAGGCAGCCATGCAGATGTCGTGCAAATACCCAGATCTTTTTATCACAGTCTGTTTTCCAGGAGAGGGCTGCTAAGGGATACGTGACTCCGCAGAAGGCTTTCATTTTCACAGTGTAGAAAATTCAGGAAAAGAAGAATTTCATATAATGTATTCCTCTCTTCTCAGTTTCTGGTCTATCCAGTGTCTTGGCATATATATATATATATGCATACTCACACTTTCAGATGATTTCCACTAAATCTAGAAATTGAAGTTAAACTTTGAGATAATAATACAACTTTGGGCACTGGAACAGCCTGCCCAGGGAAGTGGTCACAGCACCAACCCTGACAGATTTCAAGAAGTGCTTGGGATATACCCTCAGGTACAAGGTATGATTCTTGGATATGGTGTTATGCTGGGCACGAGTTGGACTCGATGGTCCTGATCGGTGCCTTCCACAGCTTATTCTGTGGTTCTGTAATTATAAATATAATACAATCTGGTTTTAATTCTACCTCATAAAAATCTGCTAAGACAACTCAGAAATTTAGTAATTTGATTTCAAAATGTGCAACACATCAGGATTTGGCCTTGTATTGTTCAAATATTATTGAAATATCAAAGGAAATTAAGTCATTGAGTATTTTCTAGTGTTTTAATGCCACAAATATTGCTTTGAGTTATTAATGTTGCTATAAGCTTTTATTAATAATAATTGAAAATAGGGAAAATAATGATTTCTGTGGTTTCAATCATAACATGAAAGCCAGTCTTGAGCTCAAAACCTCCTGTCTGTTCTGCTTTCTTTCAGAAAAAAGTTTTTCTTTTTTTGGTAAAAATATAGCCTATTAAAGCTTGTAAAATTTTAAAACAATACTCTTGACTTGAAGAGAAAAGAGAGAGTTTGGGAAGCAGCTAGCTTTCTCATGGTAAGCATAGGGGAAAGAGTGGGTGTTACCTCTGCTTTGGGAGGCCTCCTCTGCTGCAGGTGGGAGGGTGCTGCCCTTGTCTCCTTCAGCAAAGATCTTGGGTCAAAATTTGAGTAGCAGTTGACTTGAAGTTCTGGAGGGAAGGTCAGTGAGCAACCCACATGAGAGAAATGGACTAACCTGACATTCTACAGAACTGCTATCATCAGATTACTGTTCCATATTTTCAACTGGTGTCACTGCTGTAGTAATCCTACAGAATTGCAAATAAGAAGCAAATTCCACACGGCATGAATAAGAAAAAAGACCAGTTCATGAAGTTATTTCCTGTATAATGTGGTCCACCACACCAAAATGTCATAGATTTTCTATGCAGAATTTTTTATAAAACAGATTATGTTGTTAAGATGTTTTACTGAGCTCTTGATGCAAATGATTTCTGCTTGAAATTATTTTACCTGAGTTCTAGCTTTGCAAAAAGTTTGGAAAGGCCAGTAAGCAGAACAACAATCTCAGAAGTATGTCAAAGGCAGGTGTTTAAATTAATGTACAATTCATTTTACTGCATATCTAATTTCTTACAAATCATGAAAAATGTCCTTCTCTATGTAGGCATTTATACAGACTATTAGATCTAGTTCTAAATCATTAACCCCTCCAAGTTGCAGTTATTCATAATGTATAATGTAGCTTCCTTCTACATTTCCCTTTCTTGGAGAGTTCATAAATGTTCGTTTTACTTTTTAAAAACTCAGTTAAATAAAACAGAAGTTATTAATACACACAAAGCTTGAGTTCATTCATTTATACAGGCAGGGAAAGTTGTCACTTAGTTTTTTTCTGCAATGGTATTCTTCAGAGCACTTTCAATGAAAGCTGAAAGAAATAAGGAAATTCTCAATTGCCCTCTGTAAGCAAATGAGTGCCTTTCTTCAGGGCATAAGTCAATCTGCAGTCAATTCAGGAATTTTCCTTTGGATATATTTACTCCATTATAGAGAAACTCCAACTTGCATTTTACCTGAAAGGTAAAAGTAAAAAGGTACTTTGTGCTGTTGCCAGCAGCTGTGAAGCATTATGCAGGGTTGAAGAAAACATATCCTGCATATATTTTGTGCATGTGTATTTACATGTAGTTCATACTTGTGATGTGACCAGCCTTTTTCATCTAATTATTTTTAATTTTTTTAAGTGTAGAAGAACCTCATTCTTTTGACTTCTTTAAGCAAGGTGATCACTGAAGCACATCCTACAACCTCTCCCTCCACGAAATGTAGCTAGTATGCTCTCCTGTTGCAAGCCAATCCATCAATTCCACAGCCCTTCAACAAAAATCTCCTGCACCTGCCCTCATAAGAGAGGCATTCCCTCATTTTGAGAAATTCGTAAGGACAAAAGCTTTGTAGTCAGTATGACTGCAGCCTTAAGAACAACCCCAAGGATAAGGCACATTGCAACAGTATATCCAGGAAAGCCTGTCATTTATTTGCTTCAGATCTTTGTGATAAAGAGCAAGTAAGAGTATGATCTTCAAGCTCAGCTCCTCACTGGTTTTTTGTGGGGTGCTTTTCGTTGTTGTTTTTTTGTTTTGGTTTGGGTTTTTGTTTGTTTTTTTGTTTGTTTGTTCCTGTACTGAGTTAGGGTAAAAAAAAAAAAAAAAACAACCCACACTTTTTCTGAAATCTTACTTGATTCTTGAGTGTGGCAGGCACATAAACCTGCCACTCATGTCAGTGAAGCATCAGATGTGCAGCTTCAGCAGTATGTCAAGATTTCTCTGGGCTGTTATTATGTACAGGGAGACAAAGTTAGCTGCATTGTGTAAGGGATGCCCCTAAAGGTCAGTGTAAATGTCACTGCACATTAGTACAATAGCATATTGTGACTGCAAGGTATGCAAGAAAACATTTCTCTCTGTTTTACCTCGGCAATAAACAATACTGAATATTCACAGAACAGGAGTGCTTTAAGAAACTTTGTGCTGCTATTGTTAATATTTTGTACCCTATAATTTTTATGGCAAGTTTCTATAAGGGAGGAGGATGAGGAGTCCTTTAGCAGAATTTTACAGAGAAGAAGGTTGAAGTAATTTGTTTCTTTCACCAAAATGGAGTGGCCTGAGAAAGTAAAACTGAAAGATTCATTTTGTTCCAAGACCAAAAATATGAGAATGATCTCATTATTGCATCAAACCTCCAAACAATGATAAACCTTGGCTCAGTGTTATAGCCTACATTTTTAAAATTAATTTGCATTTAATGTTCTTTAGGGTACTGCCTGAAACACAAATTTTCTTAAGAATTCCCTGTTTTCATTCTCAATAACATTGTTCATAAACCTTGTTTTTTCTCTCATTTTCATGTTTTCATGTGCTCTTTGCAGATCTGTTGAAGGTAGTCTCTATTTTCGTTATATCCCTGTACCTCTCTTTCATCTGCACTAGTTGAAATTTCAGAATAGACTTTTATAAACATCCTGAAATCTTTTCATAGGAAAGAGATTTTTCTAAGTGCTTAACAGGCCTCACCAGCCAGGGACTGTCCCAGTGCCCCAGCCAGGAGCAGGACAGTCAGGGCACACCAAGGCAGACTCAGGTGCAGGTATCAGGCACTGCGGGGGTGCCTGCTGGGGACGGCTGTGTCGCCTGTCCGGCCAGCCCTGGCACCACAGCAACACAGTGGTTCTTGGCTTGTCGGGAGTGCAGCGTGGCTGTGGCGAAGGAAATGAAAGGAGGGACTCCCGAGGGGTAAATCCAACCGAGTTTATTGGAGGCCCCGGACGTGGAGTCCTCGCCTCGGGACACCAGCCTCAGAGAGAGCCACGAGCCCCTTTGTGCTGGGACTTTTAACAGGGGGTGTGACACAGGGGAGGGTTCAGTCAGGGACCAATGGGGTATAGTGAGGGTATGGCTCTTAACATAAGAGACAGGTGCAACAACCATACAAAACACCTGGGGGACAGGTCCAGCCAGGCGGGGACATCACCCTGCGGGTGGGAGTCATAGTCTCGTGTTAGGAGCTGGCATACAGAGACAGCCCCATGGCTCACTTTCTAGGTGGGATGAGGAACAGCTGGTACATAAAGAGCACTCAGCATTGTAATTTTTAAGCCAGAGGTGGCTGTGGGATCCCCCTTTTTGGTTATCACCAAACTGCAAGTTAGGCTTAACTATAAATAGCATGAAATGGCACCCTCAGGCTACAGTTCCTCACTACAGGCTGAGGGAAGTTCGGGCTGCATGCCTCACTGCCCACCTTCAGCAGCAGCGTTCAGGAACTGCAGCTTTCACTCACTCTTTCAGCAAGAAAGCCTTTTGTGAGCAGGGAGAGAGCTCCTTGCCTTCTCTCACAAGTTATGCTGCTCATTTAACCATAGGACAAGATGTCAGCCTACTATGAAAGGCCACTGGGTTTTTTCTTATTGAAGTAATACTATAACCATGCTTGAGCGAGGTGCCATTCCTAAAGAAACTGGAAAGCAATACACCATAACAAAGTAGTATGTTCATACAACTTTCAGGACAAAAGAATAACTACCATAAGGACTCAGTGATAGGTGCCTTCTCTGAGTGTTCAGAGGGTGAGGGACTGTGGCAAGAGTCATATATCTTATAAATATATCTATTTATATAGATCTATTTATATAGCTTTATATATCTTATAAAGCAAGCAAAGGCTTCTACCCCTCTGAGTGATTCTGGCTTTTGTTACTTAACTGAGCTATATTTGAATGTTTTAGGAAAAATATAGACATGCTTTTGTGGCCAAAGGTCAAGCCTTTTTTAGGGCTGAAAGTCAATGCAATCTCTTTAAAGCTAAATTGTTCACTGAAGTAGGACTGTAGAATCCCAAATATTATTTTTATTCATTTTCTCTGTGATTTTGGAAACTACTCTTAAGAATGGATGGATTGAAATTAAAACAAGTTGCATAGGGAACAGGTAAGTTTTACTGAAGTATATTAAGATTGCTTATGGAAACTATATGAGACTTTGAATTTAATCCTGAGTACAGGGATATGCACAAAACCAATGGCATTGTGGGGGTCTGTTATTCAGATTATTAAACCTTTTTATTAACAGTGAAGATTGCCCAAGTCACAAAGTCCAAATACTGTCTGAACAAATCTGGAACCTATCAGCTGAATCAAACAACAATGGGAATTGTGTCTCAAGGTAAATAATGTGTACATCTTAAATAAACTGTAATTGGCTAATTAAATAATTTGAAAAACATTGCAAAGGCTAGGGCTATGTTATTTAATTTTAACTACTGAATCTAAAGTCTCCCTGCAGTATCAAATAATGTCATATTGTAATTAAATTCCCTCTCTGAACTAATAGAAATCCTTAAAAAATATGACAATAAAAGCAGCTAATTAGAGCTAGCAAATATAATTCAAAAAATTAATAAAATGAAAATGCCTCCGGTTAATATTAAAAATGGCATATTTCTTTGATACTTAAACTAAAATGTCCTGCTCAAAATACATAAATAAAAAAGGTTCCGTCATCAGCTTTCTTGAGTAGAGTACTAAAACAATCCATTCCATGCAGATGATTGCTGCATTACAATCCTAATTCAAATCTATTAAGAGAATCAGAGGAATGGTTATCACTCAAATCCTACATGGACAGTCAAAGAAGCAGACACTGGCATTTTGTGTGTGGAGAAGGATGTGAGGCTCCTGGTGACTGAGGAAAAATAACAAATATAAAAGACCACTGAGGATGTATTTGAGCTACTGATAAATTCAGTTGTTTGTAATAAGGAAGAGTTTCTATCATTTTCTGTCTTCTTATTTTCAAAATTAGACTCTTTCACATTCTCTGTGTGGAGAAAGACCCTCACAAAACAGAGATGATACAAACATAAACTCATAATTCTCTATTGAATCTCTACCTGGGGTCTTCAAGAAGAGACAGTGCACAGGTTGTTTTACACAAGAGACACACCAAGGCAAGGCATGAAACCCAGAGACAAAATATCTTTTTTGCTGACAAATAAATGAAAACTTTCCTAATATCAGTGGATAGGACTGATAAAAAATTTTCAAATCCAAGTGTGTGACCCATTTCTTCCTCCCAGCTGAATCAATTATTCTAGATTCAAAAGAGCCAAGCACAATCTCTCCTTTTGCTCCTCACCGATTCCAATGGATATATTAATGGATGGGTTAAGACTGTATGTAGACAAATCTGTCTCAAGATGAGCTTTTCATTAAAGGAAAATTGAATTGTCACTACCACAAGTATGTAGCATGCAGACTTGATTGTCCTGATACGAGAAAGATGGAGAAACAAAAGGGGTTAAAAGTGAATCAGGGAGAATTTGGAAGAAATAGATCTGTCTTAAGCCATCCTAGCATCTGCTGCTTCTGGCTGACGTCAAATTTTCTTCTTCCCTCAAAAATCAGATTTTTCTTTTTTTTTCCCTATGCTCCTTGGTTTCTGCTGTGTATAAAAGCAAATCAGACTTTATATACATACAAACCAGGAAACAGGACCATAGCTATCAGGTCACTTGGTTCAATCTACTGCTTGGAAATCTTAAATGGAAAATCTCACAACCCTCTTCCCTTCCTCCTGGATGTTTTATCTGACAGCTACTCTGCCAGAACCGACCTGAGGGTGGTTCTGCCTATGTTTGCAATCTGTGACCCAGGCAGTCCCACAAAAACTTGTGTCTGTGTGCTTGAATAAGTATTTAGTCCAAATTCCTTGTTGATTGGTACTATATCTTGCTTGATTACCTTGAAAGCAGGAAAAGGTTTTTGCTAATACCTTTTGGTAGGCTGAATAGTTTTGATGAACTCACAGATACGGATTTATTTTTGGTCTGTGTATAATATATAATCAATGACCATTTTTTAGCGTATTTTTTGTCGTACTTTTATTTGAGCTGCACTCATCCCGCAGCTTCAATCTGTACTATATCAGCATATTTCAGTGTTACATGATAAAATAAAATTAGTTTTCAGCAGGAAATCCCTCTATTTATTGAATCCATATATGCAGTTTTCCATTCAGATGTTAAATATCTGTAGCCATGCATTTAAAGTATGAGAATGTCAGATGTAACAGGTCACTGAAACATGAAACATTTATGGGAATGGACCAATTCAAACAATGAAAAAAATGAAAATAATTATTTAGGATATTTTAAGGGTGTTTGTTTTATCTGAGGGGATGGGGGCACAGGTGACTTGGTTTTGTTTTTAGTTTGAAGGGCCAATACATAAGAATATTAAAAAAAAAGTAATTACAGGCCAATGTTGGTAAGCTTTAATAGACCAACCTTAGAATATTACTGGAAACTAAGATTGTATTAAAATGGAAAAATCTTTTCTCAGCTGGTTTTTGGTGTTTGTTTGTTTTTTTTTTTCCCCCGTGTTATGCACCATCACAACAGAATTTTAGTTGTGAATCCAACTTTTCTGTTAACTCTTTGTAAGTTAGTAAAGTAAACTTTTCTGTTTCTGTATGCTTAATACTGCTATCTTCTACATTACTATTTCTAAATCTATGTGATAGGACTGATGAATCTCGCAAACAATTTTTATCCTCTACCACATAAAACATAACCCTAGGTGGAAAGTGAATTGTGTTGACTGTGCAATGATGAGGAATAAAATACAGATAAAAAAAGTGCACCTAACTCCACATGCACAAAACTAATACTTGTGTTTCAAGCAAGAAGTAATTTTCCACAGAAGACTTATCCTCTACAAGATAATAAATAATTTTAAGTGATAATGTAAAGCATTTTTTTTCACAAACAATAAAACTCCAAGGCAAAGTATCATGGAGAAACTCCATGATGATAACATTTTTCAGAGCTGACAAGACAAACTGCTTGTACAATAATAAAAATACGATTGTTCCATACCAGAGTCTGGATTTAGTAGTTTAGTACTTTAAATGTGATTTTCTTAAAGGGCTATGTATTTTTTTCACAATTAGTAGAATTATTTAACAGTTTGTCTACATCAGTTTGAAGTAACATTATCAAAAAAGTCCTGTACTGAAAATCAAAATCTGAAACATACATTCATCCTTTTTCCAGAGTTTATTTATTGCAGTTTATTTGAAACGCAAGTCAGTTAAAAATCTAATAAATTATTTTATTAATAGTTTCATAATAAAATCAGACTGATAGAATATTATTTTTTTAACAGCCTGAAATCAGATTAGAAATAAACAAAAAGAATAAACCCTTGTTGTTTCTTTTTTTTTGCTTAATGAACATCATGAAAAACAATTACTGGAAATAAAAATAAAAAAATTAGCAGATATTATAATGGCTTAAGACTGTAACCCAGAAATAGGCAGTGGAGGCCATGAATTTATGTTCATTTGGAGGACCTGGTGTTCTGCTAAAAGATTTTAAATTCAGCTTCCCCTACAAATTATCCCTGAGAATTTTGCAGAACACTACAATTCAAAACTGCTGTTTTGCCTTGCTTACAGCTATAATGTGTCTTTTCAGTTTAGAAGAAATCCTTTAAAAGTGTTCATATGAAAATTATGAGTTCTACAAGTATTTTTCTCAGCTCTGAATTTGTTTCCTGTTACCCTCAACAAAACCAGCTGCTGGAATTTGAATATAACTGAACAAATAAGGCTAACAATACTGATTTTCTTAAGGCCAGAAAACACCATCTTATCTAATTTCATTGTAGGAAAGGTTGATTGTGTGAATGTCCCTGCTTAGTTAACAGGCACTAATTTGAATGTGATGAGTAACACTTAAAATGTCATTATGCATTTTTTATGTTTCCATCCCATCTGCTTGGCCTATTTCTCTCTCTTTTTTTCCTTTACATTTTTTTAATGTGTCTTTTTGTTTTCTTTCCAGATTAATTCAAATAATGATACCTTTTTTGTTGCAATAAAATTCTTAGTAGGGAGAACATTTTAAAGCAGAGTTAGTTTTAAACTACTAAACTAACAAACACTGTCATAATCCGTCTAGCTGGGTCACCTGGTCATAAAATGAAATCAGGTTGGGCAAATAGCAGTTAATTTTTCTAAATTCATGGCAGCTGGATCTGATCCTCTGGTTGTCCTGAACTTGCCACATAATCATACTAAAGATAATCTGTTAATAATCTTTCTGGGCACTTAGGTCAAGCTTTCAGGCCTGTAGTTCTTCAGACCCCACTTCCAACCTTTCCTGAAGGAGGGCATAACATGGGCCAGCCTCCAATCTCAGTGCTCCCTGGCTAGCCAGGACTGATGATAAATGATGGAGAGTGGCTTGATGAGCTCTTCCATAGGCTCTGTCAGCACCATGAGATGAACTGCATCCAATCCACCGACTTGTGGGTGTCTAAGGGGTTCATCACATCACCAGCTGTCTGCTCTTGGATTGCAGGGGTTCAATTCTGCTCCCTGTCCCTGTCTAACAGCTCAGGGAGCTGGTTGCCCAGAGGAAAACTGGGGTTTCTGTTGAAGAGTGAGGTAAAGGAGGCATTAAGCACCTCAACATTTTCCTCATCCTTGATGAAAAGGTTTCCCCATCATCCAGTAAAGGGTGGAGATTTTTCTTGACTCTCTTTTTGTTGCTGATGTATTTATAAAGCCACTTATGATTATCTTTTATAGCAGTGGCCAGATTAAGTTCTAGCTGAGTTTTAAACCTTTCTATCTTTCTCTTTACATGACCTAAAGGCACCCTTGTAGTCTTCTGGAGCTGCTGGTCACTTTTTCCAAAGGTCATAAACTTTCTTTTTTTCCCCTGAGTTCCAACAGAAGCTCCCTATTCAGCCAGGTCAGTTTTCTTCCTTGCAGGCTCATCTTTTGGCACACAGGGATAGCCTGTTCCTGCACCTTTATGATTTTTCTTTTAATGTGTGTCCAGCCTTGCTAGACCTTTCTGTTATTAGGAATTATTTCCCAAGGGACTTTCTGAACCAGTGCCCCAAACAGGTCAAAGTTCATCCTCCAGAACTCCAAGGCAGAGGTTTTGTTGATCCTCTTCCTACTTCACTAAGAACTGAAAACTCTGTCATTTCTTGGTGCCCAAGATGGCCTCCTACCACCATATCTCCCACCAGCCTTTCTCTGTTTTCAACCAGCAGGTCTAGCAGGGCACTGCCCCCAGTAGGATCACTTTCCAGCTGTGTCAGGAAGCTCCACACACTCCAGGAACCACCTAGAACTGTGTCATCCCAACTGTGTTGAGTTTCCAATTGATATCCAGCAAGTTGAATTCTCTCATGAGAGCAAGGGCTGGCAATTGTGAAACTGCAGCCAGGCACCCCTAGAATACTTCATCTTCCTCTCCATCCTGCTTGGGTGGTCTATGACAGATTGCCACCAGAATGCTGCCTTGATGGCCTTCCCTCTGATTCTTATCCACTGGCACAACCTCTTTTTCACTATTTTTGAGCTCCCTCAAACTACTACTAACATACAGGGCCACCTCGTCACCTCTCCTTTCTTTTGTGTGCCTTCTGAAGAGCCTGTAGCCATCCACTGCAGCATCAGTCATGTGAGTCATTCCACTGCACTTCCATGATAAATGTCTATGTTACATCTTTCTGCCACACCCTGGCTTTCAGCTCCTCTATTTGTTATCCTTACTATGTGCGCTGCTGTAGATGCACTTAAGCTGGGCTGCCAATTTCGCCCCCAACACTGAAAGACCACCCATTTCTAGTGAGACCAGTCTTATCTCCTTCCTCCTTCAAATCTAGTTTAAAGCCTTCTCAATCAGCCCTGGCAGTTCATGGAATAGAATCCTTTTTAGACTGGTGAACCCTGTCCATCCATACAGCAGGCCTGGTGCTATTGGTGTCATTGATGACACCAGTCTTTAAGCCACATATTCCTCAGGTGAGTTGTTCTGTTCCTTTCATCATTCTTCCCTGCTGCTGAAGGGGTTGAGGGAACACACCACCTGTGCTCCTGTCCCTTCAACAAGCTGTCACAGTGCCCTGAAGTTCCTTTTGATTGTCCTGTGACTTGTCAACATTGTCACTGCTGACCTGGACAAGCAGAAGTGGGTAATAATCAGAGAGCCAAACGAGTCCATCATATCTCTTACTTCCCTATGGGATGGATCTGGTTGGCACACAGGACTTAGTTACCCTCAGAAGGGAATCACCTACAATTTAATAGCTTTTGCCTTATTTCTTAATAACTTTTTAACTGGATTTAGAAGTGCAAATTTTTTCATGCTTCAGTGTTCCTTCTCCTAAACATGCAGAATAATATTATGTGTAGATAATTAATAATTATTACTGTTTTTTCTCCTTGACACAGTGAGTTAATTTACAGGTAAACATTATATTTATTTTGTCTTTATTGTTATTTTATGCAAATCCTTCAACAGTTTTGGCCAAAATACATAGCTGGAAATGAAAACACGTTCAACTGAAAGGGGAAATTCCACTTCCATATAAACACGTGTTATTTTTCTCAGTTGATTGTTGTAGGAGAAAAATGTTGTAGACCTGATTGCAATTCAATTCTTTTGTAAAATCTTTATTTTGTAATTAATTAAATTGTAATCTGTTTAAAATTATGATTGTTCTTGTAGTTATGTAATGGTCTTCTTGTTAAAATACTGTGCTGACACTCCAGAGGCCTTAATTCTTTCATTGATGTCCTATATGATTTTGGAGAAACAATTTTAGTCAGTCTTTTCAAAAGTATCTACATTCTTTCCTCAAAATCAGTGTAAATTCAGACTAAAGGACTTAGATAATTTTTTGCCAATTGCTATGGTAATCGTGTACATATTATTTTCCTTATTCTGAAAATAAAATAATAAAAATATTCAGGATGTTTAAGTTGGCTGGAATAAATACTGCAGTAGCCCTCATATAACAAAAGCAGTTTTAAAAACATTTGAATGCTTTTTGTGAAGAATTAGAATTTGAAGAACTATTGTCACTATTTTCTGATTTTGGAAAGTTCTTTTTTTTTTAATTTTAGTGCATCATTCATTTATTTTGTTCATCAGGTAATTTACATGGTTGTTAGCAATGTGGATTGTTGCATATGCTAGTTCAGTACTTGTTGCATATGTAAAATTCAGTACTAATTGTACTGAACTTTACAAGACAGGGA
The DNA here is from genome assembly GCA_014839755.1 of Sylvia borin. Classification (NCBI taxonomy): domain Eukaryota; kingdom Metazoa; phylum Chordata; class Aves; order Passeriformes; family Sylviidae; genus Sylvia; species Sylvia borin. The sequence goes on from CM025957.1 coordinate 81,325,202, forward strand.
TAGATAAAAGCAATTGACTTGGGTCCTAGAAAATAAACTCAAATATAAACCTGAAATATTCTATATGAAGACGATCAAAAGGAGGTGAAAATCTCTCTGACATCCCTGTCCAAAACTACAAGATTGCTAGATCCTGCTTTTTTTCGCTCAATCTCTTGCGCTTATTTTCAGCAGGTGAATGCATGAAACTGAATTAAGTGCACTCCTCCCGCAGAAAAAGGGGATGTCCTTCACTAACCTCTTTCTCAGAGGGATTTCACTTTGAAAGCAAGCTGACAGGTAGAAGACTTATTGTTCCTTGTCCTCACAGAAGAGCAATGTGACACAGTGCCTTGCCCCTCCAAACCAGTCTTTTACTTTGATATCCTGAAACATGCATAGAAATGTTTAAAAATATGAATTCTAACTTGTTTATTCTAAAGCATAATTTAATTCTGTGTTAAAAAAAAATGGAAAATTAGTGAAATTTAGAGTTCCTTGTACTGCAGCAAGAAACAATAATACATGCACAATGCAAGTTCCTCAAGAGGAGTATGCATTCCAGATTTCTGGGTTAAAAGCTGGATTTGAGTTCTTGGACAAGCACAGATCAGTGTTCCAGGTTATAGTAAAGTGTAAAGAAAGGTTAGGGGTAGTACAGGTCTGTATACTTTTGTTTCTGGGGGCCACTGAGATAGAAAGAAGAAAATTGCCACAGAAGCAGTGTGGAATCCTAGGGTAAGGCATCAGAAATCTGTCTATCCTTTTGTAATGCTTTTAATCTGTTTATGCTTTTTTATGGTTATAATGGTGGTGTAATTAAGGAATATAGGGAATCCAACAGTTTGCCTATTTGTTTTACACAAGCAGGTGAGTTTATACATTATTCATTAAAGTAGCTCTGATTTTATGGTTTTACTCTATGAAAGAGTACAAGTATTCTAAACATTTTAATCCCCTTTTCTTTCATGGTGTTGCAGTGTAAATTTTCATCACATAGTATAGTCATTGCTGTAAAAGATTCTTTAGGGAAATAGAGAATTTTTTTTTTGTCTGTTAATATGCCTACTGCCTTTACTCTTATTATAGGATTGATCAATTAAAAAAAATATCAATATCTAAACCCACTATAGATTTAAGAAATAGTTAGTCCACAGTCTAGTGTATGTGATCTGAAATTCTAACAATCTTCTAGAAGTAAAATGAACAATTTGAAACGGGAGCTACTTTTAAAACCAGAACACTTGTAACTAAGATCCTACTCCTAGAAAAGTGCCCTGATCATTGGTTATTTCGTGTGCCTGAAAAGTGGAGCTGTTGGGCCAATGTCACAAAAATAATTTAGCCTCTTATTGTCAGTAGGAGGGCATAAGGAAAGACAGGGTCACAGCTGAACTCTGCCTCCAAGCCAGACAGCCCTGTCAGTGTGTCCTGCACACATTCACAGGCTACCAGGTCGACTGTATCGGGTTTTATATTCAGCAAACACTTGGTCTTAAAAAGTGAGAACCTTTCTTGCTCTAACTGCAATACGATTCTCCCTGTTTCTTTGAGCTACAACAAAATTCTGCAGCTTTGACAGGTTTGAAATTCAATTCTGCTCTGTTCTGCTCTTTTGACATAGCACCTAAAATTACTAATTTTCAGAATTCACAAATTAGGGCTAGAAATATAAACAATTGTGGATAGAAAATCTGTATTTAATTAGATGCAGTCTATAGATTTCAATGCCTAAATCTTGTTTTCCAGAGCTAAACATTGTTATTTAAAATTTCTGCTTGCTATCCTCCTGATATAGTTTTTATTCTTTTTATAAATCAAAGTGGGGATGGAGAGACAGTCTGTTCTCTGGGATCTCTGGTGATTTGTTTATATTCATACATCAGTCAAAAAAAAAAAAAAAAAAAAATCAGGAAAACTGGCCACAAAACTGTCTGGCCACATTCAGCTATCTTTTCACCTCAGGAATGCAGAAGCTGAATATCTATTGAAGAGTTGTGACCTAATGGATACAAGAATAATAATTTACATGCAAGCACATTTATTGGCCTGTGACAACTGACAATGAAGATGCTCTCCAAACCACACATACTTCGCCTGTTATTTCCCAAAGTATTTTTATATTTTTATGTTATATATTGTTATCTGCTTTAGCTAAAATACAAATTAGGTATAATATAGTTTCTATATTATACCTAATTTAGGTATAATTAGGTCAGAAAGAGATATGAAAATTACAGTAGATTATCATATTTGTTTCCTATATATGTTTTCTGAGCAGGTGTTTAGATAACTTTAAAAAAAAAATACTTCTGGATTTTTTGTATGAAACATTATTTATAGCTGTGTTATAAACATAAACTATATGGCTTTTCATTGTATTTATATTTTGTAAGTACTAAGTTCCTGGACCAATGTTACTGGAACATTTAAGATGTGATATAATTAATGTTGTTATTGAGAATAGATCAATGAATTGACTTTCTTAAGGGAACACTTTGGAATTAGGAACTTATAACTAGTTTTCTTTTCTTTAAAAGAAGAATTTCTTTTATTTCTTTATTTCTTAAACTGTCTTTCAATAAAAATTTCACATATTATTTTTAATGAATAAATTTTGTTTATTTGTTTCTTTACAATTCTTTCCTTTGGTTGAGGGAACTACTTAGGTATGGTTATGGGAATTGTAAGGTTACAATGTCATGGTATTATTGTAGGCTTTGTGTTCTGTGCTTTCTGCTTGAGTGGATTTCAAGATAACATTTACACAACAGTAAAATTGCAAACATGTCAGAAACCAGAGAAGAAGGAATACAGAACTGGAGAAGACCCTAATATCCCAGAGAGCAATGGACTGCCTTGCTACAAGGGAAAAAGAGATTGCACTGTCAAAGACATCACAAAAGGAATATCAAATGTGTTTTCCTGGCTTGGCAAGTGCTCATCAGGTGATTAAATTGTCTGAGTCGAATGAGTTTACAAAAATGTGCAGATAACCTTCAGTTTTTGGCAGGTTTTCAATAGTTCCCAAAGAAAACACAATATTCTAAATGCTCTATTTGTTTTTTACCCTGTAATTTCTGCTCTGGACATCTTAGGTTGAATGGTGTCTTGTCAGTGTCAGACAAAAAATATTTTTGTGTGTTTCATATGAAACACCAACTGAAGCCTGAGCAAAAAGCTTTGTGGAAACAGAAGGTGAAGTGGGTATCACTGATACGACATGACATTTTAGATCTTATGTTGCAACTGACAGAAATACATTTTCAGAAGGAAAATCAGAATCTGTTGTTTTCCTTTTCTTCCTTTAGCAAGTACATTTTTTAAGTCAGTTCAAAGATATTAAGCCTCCAGCCCTCACAGCTTTTCTAGAAGCATCATGATCTACACTTATCTTAAATTCCCAAATACTGTGATGTGGAGTAATCTTAACTTTTTTCACTTTGTTTTTTTCTTTAATTCTTAATGAAAACTTTTAGGCCTCATATCTATGGAGCAAAGTTCAGCTGCTATGAATACTGACAATAGTAAACCACCATGGAAAAGAAGGAAAAAAAATACACACACACAACCCCCCCACACACACACAAAAAACCCCCACCAAAACAAATAAACAAACAAACAAACAAAAAATAATATTACTGCATTAGAACCAAATGGCTTGGAAGATGATAAAATTACTTTTGAGGTGAGTGTCGATAATGGTGTTTGAATATCAGAGTCCGACTTCTTGAAATTTCAGCTTAAATTTATGTATGTAATGTTCTGGACTTAAGAAACAAACATGGATCGTGCATGCATCCTGCTGTCATTTCATAATGCTCCTGCAATGGAAGTGGTCAGCTTTTCACATGCTGTGCCTAATCATGTGAGTTCATATGTATTCTGCTCCACATGGTATTTCTGTTTGAGCACAGAAATTGCATTTGCATATTGATTGCAAGCAGTAGTATTGTTGATCCTAATAAACATATTGTTTTTGTTTCTGGCTGCATCTGTTTGTTTTTCAGGCAGGGATATTTTCCCCACAACTTTGTTTTATTTACAGATTTTGTGATGAGCCTCTTCATTGATTTCCTCTTTCATGTGGTCTCTTCATTGCCTTTGTTATTTTACAGAGAAAATACTGCAATATAATGAAATAAGAGTAATAAATAATAAGAAAATTGTTACCTTTAAAAGAAAAAAGAACTAAATATAGCTTGGCAATTCTGAATGTAGAAAATTTGTTTACAGATTTTTTTTCAGTAGGTCTGAGGTGTTTCTTTTTCTGAGAATCTGTGTGCAAGAATATTTCATCTACCCACTTACAAAAATACCTGCCTCCTGCAGAATAGGATAACAAAAGTTGTAAGAGGAAAAGAGGTAAATTTGTGAGGAAACTTTTAGAAATCATTTCTCTTTTTCTATATTCACATAATGGCTATGTCCTCTATTAATTTGTTTCCTAATTATCAAGGCACAAACTGGGTCTGTTTTGAGGATTCAGTTCAATAGAAAACATTATAATAAACAATACACTTACAATATCACAAAAAGCTAAAATTGAAGCTTGTAAAGGAAAATTATCATGTTGGCTTTTTTTTAATAGGAATGATGCTGAAATTTTCATGTCAGTTATATTTCTACTCAACCATCTCAGATTGACTTTTCCGGTCTTCTGGGGGGTTTTTGCGGTTTTTGGTTGGTTGGTTTGGTTTGGTTTGTTATGTTTTGTGGGGTTTTTTGTTTGCTTTTTGGTTGGGTGGTTGGGTTTTTTTGTATTGTTCTTGTCTTCTTGTTTTCTTTAATCTAAGAAAAAGAACATAAAAAGTTTTCTTAGTCCTGTAGGCAGAAATTACCACTGTGGGTCAGCTGTTTCAGAAATTTAAACCAGGTTGCTTTTTAAGCCACTTACTAAAACTTTGCACAGTTGAAATGCAAGTTTTGTTGAACACAATCACAAACACTCTCCAGTCCTAGAGTCTTTTAACAGTGAGAAATTTGCTGCGTAGATATTTTTGTGTAAGTTTTGTTCCTTCTTTCTCTCATGTGATCTACTTCTAAAGAAAAACAATCTGCTTCCTATCTTCCTTGTTGATACTTTCATACAAAGGAAATTATCAAATATTGAGGAAAAAACTCAGTCCTATAGCTATGGGAACATTTCCTCTTTAATTTAAGTTTTAAAAACTAAATACAAAAAATGATAACTTTTGCCTTTTGATGTTAGCTTTTGTTAGTTTTGGAATTGTTAGGCACTGTAGTAGCAATGTGAGGAGATTAAAAACAATCATCTGCTTTCTGTACCCACTTTCTTTGATACACATCATCATGCACATCACGTTGAAAGACTCAATTCTTTGACCAACATTGTAAAGGATAAAAGTACTTTTTTTTTTCTTTTTTTTTTCCCCCAGTACTGTTCACAGAATCTCAGGCTCATCTAAGTCAGAGAATAGACATTTAGATTCTTTTCTTGCTCTTAATATTTTCTATCTGGATAATCATAGATTATAAATCTACTACATGGTTGAATTTTAATGACTATAGGAAAAAAAAATCAGAGGTACATTTAACAACATATATTTTGGAATTATAAAAACAATAAACAGGAAGTCCAAAAATAAGAGTGGAAGGATTTCTAATGAAACTGTGTCATCTATCTCATAAGTTATACGTAGACTCTAATATTATACCCACAGGAGTTTACACAGGAACACTAAAGAGAGTCCCTTTAAAACTGGGGCAAGATATCTCATATTAACTGCATTTTGCTTTCATATTTGTTGATGCCAACTAATGTCAAAAGTTCATATATTAGGCAGAATAAATGAATAATTGAATTCCAATTATTATTATTACTATTATTATTTCAAAATTTGCCAAGGCATCTTATTTTCCCTTGACTGGGAATTGATTGGGATTGATTTAAGGCATGCTCTATCTTCTTCTTCTTTTTTTTTTTTTTCTTTTTTTTCCTTTCAGTAGTAAAAAGGACATATGTGGTATAGGAGGATATTGCTGGATGATTTGTTGTTGTTGTTGTTGGCACATCATAAGTGGTAGATGTAACATGGCAAAGAAGCACCATTGTAAAAATTTCAATTTCCATATTTCAATATTGGAGATATAGCATCATTTCAGCATGTGCTTAATCTTTAGCAAATCTAAACTTACTATTTTAAATAAAAAAAAGATGTTGTGGCTGATCATGGTTTTTAGGTTCTCTACACTCAAAAAACCTTTCTGACTTATAGCTGGATTGTATTGAAGATATGATATTTGTTGGTCTTGACATACAATTTCAAGCTATAATCACCAGACAGCACCATTATTAGCTTTCTGTATCAATCAAAGTGGTTTCCTTTTAATGGTGCCCACTGAGTGTATTGGCTTTGGGTAAGCTTCTAAAGGGAACCTCAGGGATCGTCTTCTCTACTATTAGCCATCGTGGTATAGCTTCAAAATCAAAATTTGTGCTGCATCCATGTTCATTATCCTTTTATGTTAACATTGTTTTACAACTAGTTCCTAGTCTGCTGTGATATGCTTCAAGAAAAATAGGTCAGTTATTTCATGCATATTTTTGTTTATTTAAAGAGGTATCTGATAAGTCCAGGATAATAATGTTTATTTTTTATTTCTGACTGTAAGGTGGTCTTCATCTGCAGTGTACAAACACAAATGAACAATGACAATCTTTAACTTGTACACAACAATAAAAATGGCAGGTGCTAAGAAACTGCACTAAAAGGTGTGGAAATAAGCAAATTGTTTTTAAAATGTGTATATAGGTAGGAAGAAGTCAACATTAATAAATATCTACAGTTCAGCTTAAGGAGGCATGTCAAAGGCACTCAAGGAGCCTACTGAAATAATGGATTTTTTATTAAAAATAGGTTGGCATAAAGAGTCTTAAAGTCACAGAAAACATGACTTCACTGAGGCTTAAAATTATCCTGAAAGAGAATGTACAGCACGTGATTAATAATATCAAATATGACTCCAAGAGCTGTTTCAAAGAATCATATAATACCAGGTAGGAAGGGGACCTCAAGGATCATCTGATCCAAACTTTCATGTCAAAAGCATGCTCTAGACAAGATAACCCTTCCATCTGCACCTCAGCAGTATTCCTCATTAGGGAATCAATCCTCCATTTCCCTGGGGAGATTATTTCCATTGCTGATTGTTCTCACTGTGAAAAATCGTCCTGTTGTGTCTATTTGGAGTCTCCTCAAGTGTAGTTTAAACCTATTACCCCTTTTCTGTTCCATATGACTTATTGTAAAAATGGAGTCTTCATCTTTGTAGTCACTCTTTAAACGGTGGCACAAGTGATAAGATCTACCCTAAGCCTTCTTTTCTAAAGGCTGAACAAACCAAATTCTCTTAGCCTTTCCTCACATGCCAGACTTCCCAGTCCTTTGGTCATCTTTGGAGTCCTTCTCTGGACCCAAACTGTCCACTTCTTTTTTTGCACAGCGGAGACCAAAAGTGTACATATCATTGCAGGTGTGGCCTGACAAGGGCTGAATAGAGTTGGATAATGACTTCCCTATTTCTGCTGGGGATTCCCTTGTTGATGCATCCCATTAGAATGCTTTGATTCAGCAGCACACTGTTCACACATATTGAGCTTGTTGGCCACACCAGGTCACTTTCCAAAGAGCTGTTCCCCCTTGTCTGTGACTAATTTACTTTGTCTAACAGCAGGCCAATATTTTCCTTTTGCTCCTGCTTGTTTGCATACCTGAAGGACACTTGTGGGTTTTGAAATCATTTGAACCCCAAGGTCTTTACAGTCCTCCTTGACTTTGCCCAAATAGTGGCTTGGGTTGTTAGTTCTGCCCCAATACTGTTCTTTTGTCATTTTGTCATGAAGTACAAACGTGTCACTTAAAATGGACTTAGCTGCTAAACTCCTGTTGGTTTCACATCTTAATGAAATATTGTTGAGCCACTGTCACTTCAGTACTTCATGGCTCAAGTCAGTCACTTATAAAACAGGAGAAATGAGAATGATATTATGAAATATATGTAAGAAGAGGTTGTTAATATTGTTATTTTCATAAGGTTTTGTTCCCAGTAACACTGTCCTGATCTCTGTTCTTTTTATTTCTTTGCTCACTGTATTCCACTTAACAAACACTTTGGAAGACCAGGGTGACACAGCATGGCATAATATTTATTGGAAAATGAATGATTTTACTTTACCCCTTCCATTGCTCAGTATCTGCCACCATACTCTTTTATGTAACTCGAGAAAGCAAATACATTAAACTTATGGTATAATGAACACATGCAACAGTTTTGTTCATTGCTTATATACACTGAGTGCAAGCTGTGTGCCACTGATAAAGGGGTTTTTTTGCTAGCATTTTAGATTCTTTCTTAATTTGTACTACTTGAGCTACTTAGTAGACTTTTAACCAGCCAGCAGATGGAGAGAAGACCAACAAAGTTATACAATGTCTCTGTATAGAAAGAGTTTGCTCATTCACAGGCTCAATTGATTTCATCTCAGTCAGGTGCAAGAACAGCTGAAATGCTTTTATTACAAGAAGTTTCCATCTTGCATAATTTTATCTTGATTTTTTTTTTCTGGATAGGGGAGTTTTTTTATTTTCAAAAAAGAATTGCTGACAGCTTATGGTGTTCACAGAACTTTATAGAGAGGAGAAAAGAATCCCAAATCTCTCTACCCATTTTAATCCATGTTAATTTGACTATTTAAAGCAATTGTGATAAAATTAGGAAAAAAAAACAAGTAAAGAAACAAATAAACTACACTGTCTCATGTTTCCCTGTATGTATGTACTCTAAGGCTTTTAAAAGTCAAAGTAAGAATGTACTGATTTGGTTTAGCAAGTCTGCCATTTGCTCAGGTAATTTTCCCTACAGGATTTATTGCCTGCATCCCTCATCATCTAGAAATAGAAGTGTTTGGTTTGTCTATTATACCAAACTTCAATCCATCAAGTGTGCAAGTTCATTTCTAACAGGAATTAACACTGGGTAGTCCTGAAGACTTCTTCTCTCTTGGTCAATACCCTTTCCTGTAAATAAATAGTGTATGAATTAATAACCTAAAATAATTATTTGAATAGAGCTAGGGGTGAAGTCTAACCTAGTCCTTGAATGTGTAATACTGGGTTACATCTGGAAATAGGCAAACAGTCTTTTTGTCTTTCCAGAATGACAATTATAAACCAATAAGAAAATCTTTATTGCAGTGGAAACCCAAATGAGCATGTTGTCTATTTTAGCACAAATTTTAGCATAATGACCAATCAGGTAACAAGCTATCTGTCAAAAGTATGTCTGGTCATCCTTCTTTGCTAAAACACAGACAAAAAAAAAATAATGCTTTACACTAGAGTAGCAGAATGGAAATGTGCTCCGTGTCCCATGGTAGGCTGACTGGTCTGAGGGGCTGGAGAAACGTCAAGCCTAAGAGAGCAGGGTGCGAGCTCATGGCCACAGCCTGTCAGGCTGGGGCTTACAAATGTAAGAGATGGGAAAGGTCCTTAGTCCTGCAGTGCTCTGAAAATGGCAGATATTCATTGTCTGGTAATGGAGAAGACAGGATCGTTTAGCTCTTAAAAGTGTTTTATTTATAGGGCAAGTGGAAAGTGCAAGTTTAAACCGCCTCTCAAGTTGGCTGTAAAGAGCACATCAGAGATTACTAGCTGAGATGTCTGCTGAGCAGCCAGCAGCAATGGTGGCTTTTAATGAAACTGTAAAGCAATTCGAGTTACTGGCATCTGAAAATAAGTGACATTTCCACATAAAAGTGTTTCCTAAGACAACATACAGGAATGAATAATGGCCATAATAAATCTGCTTCTGAGGAGGAGAGGCAAAGGCAGAGGCAGTTATTTCTGGCAAAGTAAGCAGCACTTAATTTTCTTTCTGATACAAAACATCTTCCATTCATATGTATGACCAACTCTCTATTCTTAGTGATACATTATTGAAAATTATTAATTCAGGGAAGTATTTTTTAAACAGAAGGAAATGTCTTACTATGAGACAGAAATGCTTGTGAAGTGTTAGGAATTTGCTAGTGTCAAAACAACTAATTTTTCTGCTTAGAATTTATTTTGAATCAGCTTACCATAAATACATGCTACTGTAAAATTTATGCCAAACTCCATTTTTTTAGTGTTTGTTCAGTCACAATCTAGGCAAATGCTATCTTAGAGAAGTAGAAATAAAAACATAAAAGATATTTTTCTTTCTCTTCTCCTTTTCAGAGCACCAGGTTAGGTTGCTCCTAGCTTCTAACTCTTCCACCAAACTATCTTAGTTAATATGGTCTTCATGTAAATTCATTGTGTCCTGTGAAAGTGAACAGGCAATTATTTTCCTAGATGTATTAACTGAGGAGGAGGAGGAGGTTAGGACTAGTTACAAGTCAAAATAAACCCAACATTTCATATAGAGCAAGGTGTTTATTTTTTGGATTGTAATCTTCTTTATTTACTAGGAGAAGTTAACAAATATTTTCAATGATATACAAAGACTGGACAACATCTATCAGAAATATGTAACCATAGCTAACACTGTTTTGGAGACACAGAGGAGTTAGATGATGTTTTAGTTTTAGTTAGATGATGTTTTAGTCCCTCCCATTCTATTCTCTATGATTTTAAGAATGTAGAATTGAGCTTCAAGGGCTATCTGAAGTGGAACTTTCTCCATTTTTTATGAAATACATTGTTTTCTCCAAATACTGAAAAAATCTATTTTAATCATTCAAAATACTGAAGCTTGCAGGGGAATAACTGCAGCATTTTAAACTACTATGATGGTAGAATGGTGTGTGCTTTCTAAATAAAATCTTTCCTGAAGGTAGGTTTTCCTACACTTTGCCCAATCTTGTTTTAATGAATGATGTTAATGAGAGTACTGAAAGGAAAATAGCAAACTTGACAGGAAAGATTCATTACACAGAATACAGAAAGAATGACAAGAGTTTACAGGAAAAAAAACATTCTTGGTATATTCCATTAAGCAAACAATTCAAAAGCTTTGGGTGGATTTTTACCACAACATAGGGACAAGCACTTCCAAATTTCCTTTCCTGAGAATAACACTTACAGGTAAATAGTTGGGGCTTTCTAAAGGAATTTTTTTCTTTACATTGTCATGAAACTTTACCTTGTATACATAAGAAGATTCAGAATTTGTGATTTGCAAGCTTTTTTTTGTAGAAAATAAAAAGAACAAAGCAATGTATGGCATCTATAGAAAGAGTCACTCAAGAATGTGAGGATCAAATAGTCTAAAGTTTACAACACTTTTATTAAAGGAAGGTTTTTTTAACTGTGCCCATAATATGGCAATAGATGAAATAAAATGGTATCATCTGAGAAAATTAAATCTTGTAAGTCTAATTTGGTGTGTATTTTTGTTTGACTGAAAAGATGAGGTCACATTTTTTAAAAAGAACTTAATAATTTCATGCTAATAAGTCACACTTCTGAGCCCTTATATTTGCAACTGAAGCCAATAGTTAATGGCCATATGTTGGCTTACACATGAAAACTAGTTGTTGCACAGTGTAATGGTGGTGCTGGGTTGCAGCAGAAAACTGAAACAAAAATTGGTGCTAATGAGCCAACATTTCCCTGGACAGAAGACCAAATGGCAGGGTCATACAGAGATAATTATAATAAATGAGCCCTACACACTCAAAGTTTCTTTGATCAGGGAGTGCAAGTCATGTCCCTCCTTCTACTTGTGCAGTTCTTGAAGTGGAGATATAGAAAAAAAATAAGCAAGCTGGCATGAAAATATAATGTAAAGCCTACATACAGAATTCTGGTGTCCTACTCCAGATTCTCAAGTCCTCATTGAGTTATTCAACAGCTCTTTAAATGTCTGAAAACAATGAATACCTCTCGGGCTTTTTGCATCAAATAACTGCCAACATCAGCATTTCTGCCCCTACAACAGTCTTGGGTTGCCTTGGTGTTGCCAGTATTATATAGCTCCCTGTCTTATTCCTAGTCAATAACAAGGCCCAAACCCAAGGTATTCTGCAACCTATCTCCCTTGAAGTACTTGATTTGGGACTTCCAAAAACATAGGAAAACACCTGATACACATCTCAGTGCACTTGTCCCAAGTATCTGTGCAAGACAAAGTTTCAGATACCTGGTCAGCTCCTTTTAATTAGAGATGGAATTTTCACATAAATTTTCCATGGAGATGAGGAGCAAGACTATGTTTCAGTGGATATTCATGGTACAACTACATGCCTGATTTTCATCTTCTGCACTTATTTCTCGCTTTTAAGTGTCCAGGTTGATGCTACACTTGTTGAGATCCTATTTCTTATATATTGTTTCCTCACCATAAATGTACCCAGTCACCTGAGAGAAGGCATAAGGAAATATAGGAAATGTGAATGTTTCCTATGTCTTTTCTTACTATTTCTATGTCCTCTGAATAATTTGCAATCAATAGATTTCATTATTATTGTAATAAACAACACAAAAGCATATTTGACTAGAGTAAAATACTACAATGTGAAAAGAAATCAATTATTTTGAAACTATAATTTGATTTTGTTTGTTTGTATAGAAACCCATGGCTGTAAATTGGCAAAAAAAAATCCCCAAACTAAACCCAAAAAACCTCTACTGAGGCATCTTTTTCAGGATTGTCCTTAATGCATCTCCAGTATACAAAATAGTGTAGTGCAGGCTCTTGTCCCTGCAGTCATTTTGTGCTCTGTTCACCCTGTCTGTCTGAAATCTTTTAGTTTTGAAGCAAATATTTCATACAGACAAGGCTTTGTTCCAGGGAAATAGCCTCTCTCAATTTTACTATTTCCCTCTTAGCTTCCTCTGCCCACCCCATCTTTACCCCTTTATGGGTCTAGGAGAGAACAAGGAAAAGCAGAGCTACAAGAAATTTCCTGTCTTCAATGGCAAATCTAGGTTTTGTATAAAAATACTTCAGTCTGCACATGGGCCAGTTTTGTGTGCAAGAACTCTGGATCTCATTTTTATCCAGATGAGTTCCTATGTATAGTTTATGTTCCAGCTGCATTTTCTATTGCTGAAGTGCATGAGTACTGAATTATGGAAAATCCTGACACAAGTGTTTGTCATGAGAAATTTATATTTAGGTTACTCTCATGTTTAATCTTACCTCGTCCATCTTTTGTTGTTAACAGGAGCAACTCCATGACAGAGTTGTCTAAGAATTGCTTGACAGCATCACTGAAACTTTTTTTTTTCCCTTCTTAGCAAGGCGTTTCAGCATAGGGTCATCAAAAGTCTGAATTATTTCATCTAGTGGACTAAAGCTGTATCTGCTTTCTTAAAACTGTTTCACATCACCTCATGTGATGGACGGGTGAAAGAAGAAATTTGATAACTTTCTGAGCAAAGAATAATGCTTTATCAAATCTTTAGAGACTCATATGAATCTAATTGTTTTCTTACAGTCTTGTCCTTATGCTCTCCTGTGTAAATGCTTCAAAATATAATCTCATTGTCTGGAAAACCAAAATCAATATAAAAGGAAGTGAAGCAGCTAAGATGTGAAAGGAAGAATTTTTCAAGTTAGAAATTAGCATGTCATATTTCCATTTGCCCTATTAGGACTAAATGATTTTTTATGTAAAATGTATTTACCATCTCTTTAGTCCATTAATATCCATTTAATAATAAATAAAAGTCGTATTCATTGCAATAGTTCAGTAGGACTTTTTAATCTCTCTTACCTGAGGGGTTTTTTAATAATGTAACATTTAGAATGATATGCGGATTATACATTCAAATGTCTTTAAGTTATTTATATTTTAAAATTCGACTCATCTTCACAAGGAGACAAAAGACTAGCCTGCTATCTTCTTGACCAAAGTGCTTCCAGTATTAGGGAATTCAGTACAAGAAATCTCACAGTGGACTGTTAGCATGTAATCTGCTCCAAAAGGACACGATAAAAGCTGTTATTTTTGCCTATAAAGAAGATTTAAATTTCATGAGTTGGGATGCTGGAGTGCCTGCCTCAGATTTAGTAAACTTGCACTTATGCTCTTGCTGTGACAGAGATTTACGAACTTTGCACCAAAGAGACAGGTAAAAGGAGTCTGAACATAAAGTATAATTTCCTCTGTCGGTTAAGTGGATGTGGCTACAGGAGGGGTTGCAGGCAGGATGATGTGCTTTGTACAGGGTGGTACATAGGCAGCTGGAAATGCCATACTGATGTGTTCTTATTCATTGTACTTCTCCCAGACTCCAGGGCCCTCGTCCCACACAGGATGCTTGTCCCTGAAATCTATCAGATAGGGGTACACACACAATGCTTTTCTCGCAAAATATGCCTCATCCTTCTGCATTATGAATCTGTTCAATAGCCGAGTTTCTATTGGCCTTTGAGGTAGATAAGAGAGCTGTTTTTTCTCTCTCTGATTAATTTTGTCATTTATCCATCTGAAAAATGAATTGCTGTGAAACCCACAGTGCTCCCCATGCCTTTAGCAGGAGGTGGAGCCACTATTACTTTGTCTGTGTCTCTGCCGTCTACCAGATCACAAAGAAAGGGGAGGAATAAACGACATGTTCTTTATCCTTCAGTCCACGTGTCAACACTGCTGGTTCTAGATGCCTGCAGCTGAGGTGAGACATTTATGCTGTTTTCTAAGGACAGTCATATTCAGCAAGTACTGACATGGAACAATTTCAGTATTTGCTATCTCAGTCTCTGTAGCAGAGCTGCTTGCTCAGGTTTTTGCGTACATGACACTATTGGCATCCTGACATGTACCTTCTGGATGTATCTTGATCAAGTTGGAGGTCAGGAGTGGAAATCCTTGGGATATTTGGTCTGGTGGCTCTTCTCACGATTCCCCACCTTCTGCCCTGCCCTGTGATCTGTTGCATGGATAAATCTGATGCTCCAGCTCCACATTAACAGTGACATTTAGCCTATATGAACATAATAACATAAAACTTTTAACATTTCAAGCCCCAGCCCCCTTATTGCAAATCTAGACGCACAAACCAGACAGAGCACCTAATGCTTTTAAGCACTGTGGTCTCTTTCAATGGCAAGTCCTTTGCCTTTTTAATTTTTCTTTATACAATAACTATGAGAAATGAAATTATTTGTAATTTTTTCTCTTCAGTCTACTGCACATACTTTCATTTTTGTACCAAAAGAGAAGGGATGTAGCATAACTCAGATTGACTTTTCTGTATCCCTGATTTTTTTTTCTTTTAGCTGTATTATTTCTTGCTTGCAGTAATGAAAATCATAAATCTATATCTTGAACTTGTATTGAATTTTCTTAATACATCTAATTATTAATGTCGCCCTACCACATACTTTTTTTATGACAGCCTTCTGACACAGTGGCTTAGTGACTTCTATTATAAATTAGGACAGAACAATTTCATACTAAAAAAAAAACTTCTTTATTGTCCAAGACAACAGGTTTTTAAGCACAAGAAAGAGGGTGCAGTTCCTTCCTTTTATTGTTTTACAGCTTTATCAGCCTTAACTTATTATCAGAAACATTTTACAGCAAGTTTAAGTAGGTTCTTCAAACTTCATGGTAGAAGACTAGTTTTAACACAATCTTTCAACCCCAGTTTCTAAAAGGATTTATAGCTGTTAGAAATGCCTAATTTGTATTACATTTAAAGCTTTTTTTCATCACTCTAGGAGTATTGAAAAAAATTAAATATTATTAGATTTCTGCATACTTGAAGGTATTTTTATTGTGTTAGTGAGGCTGTAAAGTGGTATAGTGAAACTCAGGGAAAATCCTGATTCCAGTCAGTGACAAAATTCACATTAATTTTAATGGAACTAGATTTCACTCAGTTTTAGGACTGGAAGAGGCCATAATAATCAACTTGTCAGAACTACAGCATGATACAAGGCAGAATTCCTTCAAGTGTTTCCTGCAAAAAGTCCATAATTTCTGCTTGAGCTATTACATATTTTTCAGGAACATACAATTTTAATTTAAAGTTCTCAGTGATGACGAACCAAGTACTTCCCTAGGTAAATAGTCAAAATAGTTGATGAGAGTCACTGATAAAAATATGCACCTAGTCTAATATCAATCATCTAGCTTCCATCTTCAAATATTGGATCTCGTTATGCTTCATTTGTTAAATTAAAGGGCTATTTGCAATCAGAAATCTTCTCATTGTAAGTAATTGTAGGCTGTAATCAAGTCACCTCTTACCCTTTCTGTGGATATATCAGAAACTCTGCAAACTACCTTTTTCAAATGTCTGGTTGTTCAAGTTGTGTTTTTACTGAAGTTTCCTCTTTGTCTGTAGCTTTATAAAATTGTGCACAGCAAAAAAAATGATCTTTAATATCAGAATATTGGAGAAGGGGATTCAAGGGGTGGTGAAGGAGAGTACAGTAGTCTCTATTTGTATCTATTTTATATTAACCCCACTGCCAGGAGTTAAACCGAAAATGATTGTTCAGAGATAACGAACAAACAACAGTAAATTCATTATGTATGGAGCAAATATCTGCAAACCAGTCAAGAGTGTTTATGCCCATAAAATGGAAAAGAGTTATATACAGCTTGGCATATTTCACATATGGCTAATGAATTCCAAAACTAAGTCTAGAATCAAAGATGACTTAAGTGTTATAAAGTTTGGTTGGGAAACATGATGTGCTGTCAGCACAGTGTTCATAAATCAGAGAGGGAGCAGGAGACATCAGGTCTTCAGCCATTAGTCTCATTTCTGAAATAGGGGGCAGGAAACTTAGCCATAGCTGAGTTATATAACACAAGGGTAAAAAAAAAACCCTGTAACTTGGATGCTGTGTTGTGCTGAAGAATGCAGTGTTCTATGCTCCTTCTTTGAACTTAAAGCTGGTATCCAATATGCACTCTCTGCATCACTTAAATCAGCTGTTTTTAGAGATACCTGTGGTACAAGGACACATACGTGCCAAGCATGGTAGGTTTTGGCTTGGCACAGGTGGTCAAAAAGAGAATTTTCTGAGACACTCTTGGAGTAGCCATAAGGGCAGGAAGAATCTCTGTGACAAACATGCAGCTAAAACACTCTCAAGAGCCATAAAATGTGTCCTATATGCATGTCATTTGTGACCTTGGTAAAAAACTTAGTCCTCATTTCCATCCAGTATTTCCTCCTCTATACATCTCTGTGCTTTCGCAGCATTCCTTATTATCATAGCATTATGACACACCAGCAGTTCAAACATATATGTCATTTTTCCAAAGGTCTTTTCATATTTTCTAATACAGGCTGGTCTAGCTGGTGAATGTAATTTTCATCCTTAGTTTTCAAACATGATTTTAGATTTACTTGCATACGTACGATCAGCTGAGGCTGAAGTACCAAGGACGTCATATTCTCTTCAAGCTTTGCAAGACTGATTTTTTTCTAAGCATTATTTACTATAAATCTGAAAAATTTAATGGCATTGATGTTCCACATCATTTATCCAGCTATTAATATGTAATGGTACAACATTTTTCCTCTTGTAAGTGCACCTATTCTTTTCTTCAACCTTGTAACTATCAATTCTATCAATTCCTGTCACTTTTTGGTTTTTTTTTTTTTACAGAGTACTTTAAACATCCTGCAAATTCCCTACTCAATGGTACAATTGTATCCACAATGTCAGATAGAATATAAGACAGTATTTTTATTCTCATGAGTACATTGTGCAGTGAGTTCATTCTGTACTTAGCCACGTTAACTTCCATTTTGGTGGTCTTCAAATGGAAACATCAACTCTGTTAGTCTGAATCACCCTTTTAAAAAGGTAAAGGTCATATACCTCTCATTTATCTGCAGAATCATGGTCAGTTGAATCTACAGGAACCTTCTGTGAGGGCCTGATGTGAGAGAAACATAGAGATGTGAGTAGACTTTACATTACAAAATTGAGAAAATTTAAAAAAAAAAAATAAAAGGAAAAAGCAACCTAAAAAATATCACCTTTTTATGAAGTAGATAGTTTGCCTTTGTCTGAGATTCTCCAGACTGGATTTAAACTCATATACTGAAAATTCCTTCCAGTTTCTGAATACATAATAATGAAACTGTATATATGACCTGAGATGTAACTGTAGGTAGAACTTCCATATGCTCAGCAGTTGCTCTCACCTAGAGGGATGCCAAATGCCTCTGAAGTTCTTTGTAATGATGTATAAAAGATCAAGTCTCATGTTGGATCCTGTTCCTGACACAGTTAGCTCTCTCCAAAACATTAATATTAAGTCAAATTTATAACATGTTTTGCAGTTGTCCAAACAAGATCTACTTTATTATTCATGGTCTAACTTAGCTGCATGATCTCCGTCTCCTCTTGCATCTGGCCTGTTACACTTTCCAGAGCATGGGTGACTTTAATGTTTCTTCCAGTACTGTGCAGAAAAAAAAAAAAAAAAAAAAAAAAAAAAAAAAAAAAAAAAAAAAAAAAAAAATTCAAGCCTCAACCTGTATACCTGTATGTATGTTTGCTGGTGCTGAAGCAGGAAAGACTTGAACAGAATTCTGGAAAGCTAGCACTGCTGTAAGATCAGAGATAAAGTTAAGAGTCAGCCTGCTTTTTCTAAAACAGCTTATTTTACTTGCAAGGATATATGATCTGGGTTTAGAAAATGTTACCAAGTATCAATTTATTGCAGTGCATTTTTAAGGCATATTAGATTTATATTGTTTAACTACCACACATAATTTGCATATATACAAGGTAACATATTAAGTATGTACAATAATGTATGTAGTTATTGTTCATATATGTAATTACATATGTGTAGTTAAAAGATTTAAGTTTATATCATATGAACATTTCAGAAAAAAATATTTTATAAGAAGTACAGTTGTTAAGTTTTTCTCTATAATTTGCTAGATTATTGACTTAATGATGCTAGAAGAGAACATCGCATAACACACTGAACATTTAAATTATAACCTCCATTCCTGAGTGAAAGAAATGGAAGCCTGTATATGGAAGTTCTGTGTCTCTGTCTTTTAATTTTCTGTGTCAGAGAGCACAGATTTATTCAAGTTGAGAAGGGATTTTGTGAGACTGTCACTTTGTCTCCTGCTCAATGATGTGTCAACATTGATTTCAGTCCAGATTGCTCAGGGTCTTATCCTCTTGGGTCTTGCAAATCTTCAAGAATGGAGACTGCACAGTCACTCTGGGCAACCTATTCCACTGCTGTATTTGTGTATATGGTGACTTTATTTTTTTTTCTTGAACCCATCGAAACCTGTATATATCTCCCAACACATATTCCTACTTAATAGATTATTTTTTTCTGGAAACATGGCAGCCAAAGCACTGTTACTGCATGTTTTTGAAACACGCCTTATGTTTCTCTGTATCCAGATATAATGGACTGCATTTCGGTTCAAGAAAACACAACAGGTCAGATTAACAAAATATTGTGTGGGTTTGGTTTTAATTTTTTGTTTGTGGTTTTATTTTATTTTGTTTTGTTTTTTGTTTCTTCCCTCCAATGCTTATTCATGGGAAAATGAACACTCTAGAATGTTTTCTCAGGACAAGACAAAATATCAGTTTGTGAAAAGTCTGGGATTTGTCAATACTAATTCTCAGTTTGTATTTTCACTACTGGTTTGACATCCTTGAGAGAAAATGAGGGTTTTGTCATAACTATTTTCCAAATATTTCATATATATATATGGCTTCCTAGGGTCAGTAAAAATGTGACGTAGCTAGGGAGATGTTCTTCAAGCACCTACTCCATCAGTAGGTGCTTGAAGAAGAAGAAATATTTGTATGGGTATGATGTGCCAAAAAATGTTGCTAGAAAAAAATAAAAAAATAAGATAGTTTCATGCAGGAAAGATCATATATCTTGAGCATGTCTGCTGGATTATCATGTGTCATTCAAGATAATGTTAATAACATCATCACATTCAGCTTCACCATTCCCTTAATGTCACACATATCCCAACTAGCAAAGGTGTTTGTGCGTAGAAAGGAAAGGAAAAGTGCAGTACTGCTAGCCAGCTTAACATGAAATCTCAGACTCATTTACGTCCTGGGGATTATTCCCATACTCACAATGCAGCATGTGCAAACAATGGGTAAAAGCAGACTTATCTCAATAGTTTTGAACAAAATTTTCAAATAGCTTCATTCCACATAGCTATAACAGTAGCACCTGCACAGGAATGAGAAAGGAGGTGTTTTCAAATGAAAGTCAGTCTTGTAGTCATCCACTAACAGGGATTGTTGCCAACATATTCACTTTTATATTTGTTCTGTCATACTTGATTATACTCAAATTCCTGTAAGTCCTTTAGTTGAATTACAAATTATGTCTTTATTTGGAAACAGATATGCCCACAAATGCATTGTGTACTTTTTGTGTGTGCAGTGTGTGGTGTTAGTGACTGCAGAGAGAGAGCAAACTACTTTGGGCATTTTTTCTACCAAACAAATGATTGTATGTGATAATTTAAAAGCAGTTACTGTTGGAAAACAATGAAATCCATTTTCATTTTTCATAAAGGAGTAGAAATCAAATTCCTTTTGGGAGAATAAAAGAGCAAGTGTATGTATGTGTGTATAATATATATTATGTATGCTACACAGAGTATTCAAATATTTCCAGTCCATAGTACAATATATTTTTACAAACTGATAAATAATTCACAGCATGTGATATATTAAATTACTTCTTATAATCCTTAATGCTTTGGAACCCAGGCAAGGGTTGCAAACAAATGCCATTTTTTTTTTGCACATTATCTGTTTTAAAATTTGCCCTGGAAGACAAAGGTAATCTCTCTCTCTCCTTTTTTTTTTTTTTTTTTTTTCTTTTCTTCTTTTCTTTTCTTTTTTTTTTTTTTTTAATTTCAAGTATGCTTTTATTTTTGTGGTTAGATAAAAGCAATAGTCAGCTGATGTACATTTCGTTATGACTATGGGATACCTGCTGATTTTCATTCCAGTAGATAGTTTCTTAAAAGAACTTTGAGATGGGAAAAATATGGTTGACCTCATAGATCTTCATGTAATAGGAAATTAGGTCATGGGTAGTAAGTAGCTATCATGACTGGGAGGTTTGCATAGTGGGACTGGAAAAACACAGTAAAAATATGTCACGTTCATGCTGAGTATCCTGCATGCACATCCCTGATATTTCTGAGATATTGTCATTAGAAAGCCAAGTAATATATTTGCTCTAATTCGTACTGATTTGATCTTTGCTATTCATTTGCTGACTAGCTACGTTTTCTGTTTTTTTAATGATATTTCATAAAAATGCTAGATGGGAGTTCACTGTTTCATCAAGCATTCCTATCTGAGCATATTCACAAAGAGAAATCTAATGAAACAGAAAGTAATTTCCATTAGATAATAATCTTATTTGATCAACATTATTGTCTATCTCTACATATTAACTTAATAAACTTCTTCCAACTCCCTCCCCTGCTTCTCATTACAAAACTGGAGGGAAAAATCTTTCCTTAAATTAATAACTTTTTGCCTTTATTTTGAAAAGTTCTATTTCAAGATTAGACATTACAATGTATCACTGTAAAGTCTGCATTTGAGAGCATGAATAGTGAATATCTGTGTTTTGAGACTAAGAAGCAGAGTGGATACATTTTGAAGCAGGCAGATAAAGCAGGAACAGCAAAAGCTTCCTTTTGGCAGCTGATACTTCCTTCAAATATTCAACAGCAAACTATTTTTTCTAAATGGAGTTTAATTATTCCAACCCATTCTGCCTTTAAATCATGCTCCTGTGACTTCATATTGCATCAAGCACAATGTGCCAGCTTGCACTTCTCTCAGCCCTCAGAAACACTTTTGACTCATTACTTTTCCTCTTGGTAAATAGAAATAATTTGCAATTTAATCTCTTGCTTGCAAGCAATCACTCGTTAACTTGATATGCTTGGCAGATTTCCTATTTAGAGCTGTCAGGTACAGGCACAGCAGGAATCTGCCATGTCCTACTGCTAGTTCATGTGCAGGGTCACTAGCCAGGACACAGTTAAGCAGCTGATGATGTATGTGTTCACTGAAATTATTTCAGAGACAATATCAGGTCTTTCTTGCTGGGTGTCCATAAGATAACTATAGTAAATAGTTACAGATAAGCTAGATCACAGAGGAAAATGCTCCATCCAATCCTAGTCTTTCTAACTTCTGCTGATATGAGTCATTATAAAACCCACCTACTTCCTAGTGTCACCAGATACATATTGAAATCGCTTGTGCTGCAACAGAAATAAAGTACCTGCTTTGATCTCTGGAATTTTGACCCATTGATGATTTACTGACAGTTGTACCTAAATTCAGCAAATTAGATATGCACGTTTTTCCTCTTTTTTTTATAACAGTAGTAATATTCTGGAAGTCTTCAAAGAGTTCAGCCAAGATCAACTTCATCTTGTAATAGACTGTGCATCTGCACCTTCCCCACAGAAGGAGTACCAGAAAAAGTTTTGTGAGTCCAATTGCCTTATGATATATCTTCAGTGTCTCACTTGTTGATCTCTAAATAAATACTTCCACTGTTATAGACATGTCCTGTTGTTATTAATATTATTTTTATTATTATTTAAAACTACTAAAAACAAAAGAAAAAAACCCAGTGATGTAAAAGCAGCTGGTGAACACCCAGCCAGTCACTGAGCATTGCCAACTCCTAATAAACCCCATCTCTGGTTTTATTGCTGGACTAATCCTTTGGTTAATTTACATCAACTGTCCCATATCTGTTCCCTCTCAGCCCTGTATCTTTTCCAACCTACTCAGTGTTGAGGGCAGAGTGGGAAATAGAGAAAACCTTGATGCTGTGTAAGCATTGTTCAGCAACAGCTAAAACATTGGCATGTTATCAACAGTGTTTTGGTGACAAACCTGAAATTTAGGACTGCTACGAAGAAAATTAACTTCCTTCTGGTCAAAACCACTATAGGACATGTTTGGTATCATTTGGAAGCTTTTCCAGACATCCAAATGCCTTCCCTTCTGCTCTTCATAGGAAATGGGAAAAAAAAACCCAAACCAAAGAACCTAATTGAATCCTTATATATTTAAACAGAATTTTAGAGAATGCAACGCAGGATTTTATTAAGGCAGCTAGAACAGCCTGCTCTTCAGAGCTAGGTCTTTTCACACATAAACAGCTCATCAGATTCTAGGGAGTTTGATGTAAGTTTTAGGTGAGCAAAGAATTGACTCAAGTTACTTTATTTGAGCTGCCATAGGGTTTTTCAATTCCTTGTATCTGTACATAGGTTCCTACTTCCACCATTTCAGTTGAAGAAAGCTTTTGGCTACTTCTGTGATGCCAGTCATATAAGAAAATAATTGCTGGCTTGATATAAAAGCAAATAATTTCTCAGAAGGCTTCTCATGAATTAGGCACATTTTCACTATGAAAAATGAGTTAAATTCCTACCTAATTATTTTCTATTAATTTGCATAATATACATTAATTTTCAAAACCAAATCTCTAATTTTGTACTGATCTTATTTTCTACTTGTTTCCCTAAGAAATACAAACAAAAATTCAGAAAAACAAGAAACTCTAAGATGCACACTTAAAGAAAGCCTTCTTCCACAAATAAAAATGAGGTTGTTATCCGGAAATGAAAGCGGCAGACCTCCTACCAGTATAAAAAAATATTGATTTAGTTGTTATGTTTTCGATGAAACACAAATTATATTATATCTACTAATTACCATTTTATTACATGCATTTGTTTCTTCCTAACTAGATAAGTGGAACTCTGTTTACAGTTATACAAATTTGTTTAGAGGGTAAACTACAGCTAATGTACAAACCTCTCTGTCATCTTTCAAGTCCTAGTCCCCTGAAAGGATCACATTTTCCTCCCCTTTCTCTATCTCATGCATACAAGAACCCTATAAAATCATTAAATTACTACATTTGAAGGGAAATAGATAGGCTCCAATTTCCCTTAAAATGGGTTCATTTGTTAACTTCTAAACTTACCCTTAGTAATTTTCAGGCATAATGTATAGTGCCAGTCTCTCAGCATTTCCAGCGCTCAATGTTTCTCTCACTTGAGGCAGTTCACCCCATAGTTGCTTAGAGTACTGCAGACTTTGTTTAAATCATTATTGCAGTTGTCTATGTTGCTTACACTTGCTGTACCTTATATTGCAAAGGAAATTTTATTATCTAGTCCTAACCATACATGCTGCAGGAACAATTAGAATACACATTTTTATACGTATTTATTTTTTGTGAACTCTGCATACAAACGCATGCCTGATTTGAATTTTAGCAAGGATAGATATTAGTCAGAAAAATACAGAAACAGGAGTCAAAGTCTTAAAAGTTATCCTAAGCATATCTGCCATTTAATATTGACTTTTTTCTTGGAATTGGAGAAGCAATGTAATAAAGACATTCCTTTCTGAAAAGAAAGATTTAAAAATATATATGTATTTTTTTTTACATTGAAAATTTACATTCAAACATTTTTCTGGCTTCTGTTTGCTTAATATTGGAGCACCAAGATCTAAATAAGTCTTACTGTTTTGAGCCTGCAATTTAGAGAAGTATTGTAATATCTTACAAGTAATGCAATAGAGGTCAAGACTTGTCTTGCCTGCATTGTGTTATGTGAAAGCCAGGTGTTTAGGTGTGTGGGATGTCTCCAAAGCTCATGCAGATAGTCCTATATCATACAGGCAGCGAGTACTCAAGTTGTCTTATCTTTTAATCTTATTTTTGTTGAATTTGAAATATACGGTAGGTCATATTTAACCATATATTACAATAGTTTGCTGTTGATATGAATTATTAGTTTTATCAGGATCTAAATATACACCTAAGTATGCTGCAACATAAAATCTACCCACTCTACACAGAACTGCAAATCTGATCCCCAGTGCTGAATTAAACACTAAGTACATCTATTGGCTGGTTAATATTTTATGCCAGAATGCAAAATGTGGAGGATGTTGTGTGGCATCAAATGTAGAGAGAAAATGTTCTCCATTTGCCCACCACTAAACTACATTGAAGCAATTCCAATGCTTTGAGTCATGCCATGACACCTGGTGAAAACCCCAAATTATATTTGTACTGCCCTTAGAAAAAGGTTCTGTAGCACAATTGACAGAAAGAAAACTATCAGATTAAAAAGAGAAAGATATAAACTCATGGCTATCATTTTGGGTATAAACCCTATGGCTGTTTCCTTATCAACTTTCCAAGAAATAAAACTACAAAAAGGAGCACAATTTTTGAAGCTCGTGAAAATAGAAACTGTAGCACAGACTGGTAAAAGGGTGAGATATCATAGGGTTCTCCATTTATGTTTTTCTCCAAGATCTGTTTTAATTCAAGAGAGCTTGTTTTCCACTACCTCTTTCTTTTTATTGTAACTCCAAAGGATATCATGGTGTAGAACTTATCAGATCACAAGCACAAAACATCTTCTATTTTTGTGCTGGTGACCAGAAAATTTATATAATAATTGGTGTATTTCAAAAACCTTCAGATCTCTATTTTCATAGCCTTTTACAACAAACCCTTATCAATCTTTATTTTTTTCTTGTATTTTTCTTTATATCTTATTCTTTATTTATTCTTCCTCAATGCTAAAGGTAATTTACCCCACACCCCAATTTTCCTTGAATATATTTGTATGATTCCCTTCCACATCTGCACATGTGTAAATGCTCAAATCTGAGTGAAAGAAAAAAAATCAACAAAAAAGCTTAACTTTCTAAAATAAAAACTTGAACAAAAGAAAAAAGATTGGGACACACTAATGATGTTGCTAATTTTTTTCCCCCCAATATTTCCTGGGTTTTAGGGGTGGAGTTGCAGTGAAGTGCTCCTTTCTAATTTTCAAAGTTGATGTTTCTTATTGACAGATTTTTTTCCTATAAGTGTTTGCTGCAGACAGTTGAAACACCAGTTGTCCTGGTGTGTCAAATGGTGGAAAATAAGAAAATTCAAGATTTTCATTAAAAGACATCATGGAAGCTTGAGGATATTACTAAGTGGGAAGCTGCTATTTATTGGTTTGTATTGCTGTTGTGTGGTTTTGCCTGGTGCTTATCCTGAACAGCTGCTGTGACATCTTATCATGAATAACATTGTCAGAGCATGCCTCAGGAAAGACATAACAACTTTAGAGTTTTGGATCTCTTTATATCATGGTATCTAACAGCTATCATCATTAAAGCCTGTCATTGTTCTGTACAGTGTTGCTAGTTGATCCAGTCTTGGAATACATACACACACACAACAGAGAGCAGTGCAGCTTGCATTTAAAAAAACCTTTTATACTGGTGTAGGCTGGAAAAACCATAGATCTATTTAAAAAAAAAAAAAAAAATTGTTGTTCGTCTCAATCCCTGTAACTTAGTTTCTTTCATGCAACTTTTTTGGGGAGGTTTTAAATACACATAGAACTTCATGATAGAGAAAAAAAAAAATCTTGAACCAGGCATCCCTGGATAAAGTAGCGTGCATTATAGTGGTGTACATTTTCCATCAAAATTCCTGTTATCAATAGCCTTCTTAATCTCCTGCAACTCTCCTAAATATTCTAATGCCTGAAAACCATTTTTTTTTTCTGAGGCAGGACTCCTAAGAATTATTAACCACTATTAAGAATGTAGACAAATAAAAAAAAAAAAAACAGCCACAGTTTTGTGCTTTATATTTTCTATGAATGAATTAATTAATTAAATTTTTATTAGTTAATTTTGAGCTCCCCTGTGACTTAGAATTAGACTTTGCTCCTGTTTGGATCATTTGGTATGATATAAAAAGAAAAAATTGTAGAGAAGAAAAACAATGAAAATAAGACTTGATTTTGTTTATGTTAAACACTTTATCTGAACTTTAACACATGCTGTTCTATTTATTCAGAATATATATTTTACTTATTTCCTTAATTGCAATCCAATAAAACAAGACTGATTTAGTTTAATTTTTTTCTACTATGAAAGTAGGAAAAGAAAATGGAAAAAATTTGAAAATAATTGCTAGAATTGTATAGTTGATGACTTTAAAGGCTTCTGTTTGCAGACATTGTATTTTCAAGTACACAACATATCTAGAAATGTATAAATTTCTAAACTACAATGGGCCATATGAACCTTTGCATAAGACAATACATTGTTTTTTTTTAATTTCATAGACTCTAAGCTATAGAATGACATTTAATCTTGATCCAGTACCTTCAAATCATGAAAAAATAATTATTTGTTCTTACAAAAATATGTATTTTTTTTCTTTGTCTAACTATTGTTAGACTATTTGTTCAGCCTCCAGCTATTGTGCTTCATTATATTTTCTTTTCCTGCATCCAAATTAAAGAGTCACTTGCTTTCAGAAATAAGTTCCCTGGCATGGTACTTCAAGGCTAAGACAAAAAAACCTATTAACCTTCTCATGAGTAAGCCATGAAAGTAGAATTTGCCAAATTTTTCACTAGAAAGCAATATTTCTTTCTCTCATGTTACTTTTTTACATCTCTGTCATTTTTTTAATAAATTCCAGATATCCAGGCTGCTTTTTTATGATTGATGTCAAACCTGAAATAATTTAATCAGTAAATTGCTGGGTCTGTCACAGGCATTTCTGCAGAAAGTAGCTCCACTTTCAGATGTGACTATTTGGACATTGCGTTCACTTGTTAACCTGAAGTCTAACACCATCAGCTAGTTTTGAAAGTCTTCTCATTGATGCTCTGTGCTGCTGGTTTTCACCTATACCTATTGGAGTGGGATTTTCTTACTAGATATCTGAGCTTACATTCTGGCAGTATTAAAAATTATTATTATTCTACAAATTTTTACTTAAATTGTAGATAAAATAACATGAGGGCAGGAATAGATTCCCGAGGAACTCTACTAATATTATTCTTGTTTCTCATTAGAATTACCACTGAAATCTACCATTAAACTACTTTTAAAACGATTAATAAACTTTTTACTGATATTATATAATGCTAATTTAATTCAGACAATTATGCAGGATTAGGTAAAATGCCCCATAGAAGCCTACTATACGACCCAGTTACTTTTATAAATGAACCTTGCAAAAACAATTCAAGCTGATATGAGTTTGATTTCTTCAAATGTTCCTAGTTCCAGAAACTATGCTGAATGGTATAGAATTATCCTCTAAGCTTCTGCCAGTTGTATCTCTACTCAATCTTTCTGTGAAATGGCTTAAGAAATATGTACAAGTAATTGACTCTTGACTACCTGTCTTGTTAAATATTAGGAAAGAGGGACCAACAAATGTTTTCCTGTCAGACGTGAAGGCACTGAAATTAGTGGCAGGTGAGTTACTGGTTGTGATTTCCAGCCTCCTGAAGATAGTAAATATGTCACCAATTTTTGAAAATATTCCAGGGCATCTTCTACTTGTGTACCACAGAAAAATGGTGCTCACTTTTGTTTCTTCTGCAAAAATCGGTTAGAGTTAGTGTAAAAAATTGAACCAGTGTCTTCTTTAGAGAGAGAATTCACAAATCTATGGAAGTTTTTTGAAGGAATCAATGAACCTGTGGACAAAGGTTGATATGATATCCTTTGACTTCCAAAGGCAATCAACACAATCCCTCAGCAAAGGCTCTTAAAGAAACTAAGCTGCCGTGAGATAAGAGAGCCAGTCTCCACATGGATAAATAACATATTAAAAAGATAAGAAACAAAGCATTGATATAAATGATTTTTTTTTTTTTTTTTTTTTTTTTTTTTTTTTTTTTTTTTTTTTTTTTTTGTGTAGAACTGCAGATACATCTTAATGTAGAAAAATGTAAGCCATGGTTATGGAAATATGCAATCTTCAATATGCTTGGATAGGCTTTTCACTCTACACTCAGGACTTATGTTTTGAGTTTATGATAATTTGTTCTTCTAAATGTTGGTTGATTCCTCATGAACACCAGGAAAACAAAAGTGGGTTTCTGTTGGAACCCTGGAAGCTGAGAATTTTAGGCTTTCTGTGCTGAAAGGCACTGACTCTCAGGCAGACACTACATTTGACCTGGGGCATTGGAACAGGCTTCCAAGGTTGGCTAGTAGCACTGGGATTATGGGTGTGTAGTTTGAATGGAAGTGTGATGTCCCAGGATGTAGAACCCAGGATTTCAGGCTTTAGTATCTAGTAATGAATATGGGGCAATATGGAGCATTTAGGGCATTGGCTAGGTTCTTCTTCTTTCACCTTCTTCATGGCTTTGGGAAGTATTTTCTAATTGGGTGAAAAGGTCTGCATTGCAGACCTCGGGTTGTCATTTTTTGGGTTAAAAGTATAAATAATAAAGGTGTCATCTCGTTATTGGGTAATTGGTGCTTAAAAAAACATGGAAAGAGTTAGAGATAGATCCATTTAGCTTATTAGCTGGAGCTCACAGCTCATGTGACTGTACTTTAGATGGGAATTGGTAAACATCTGAGTCCGAACACGAAAAACTGCGTCTCCTGTGCATTAATCTCAGCTCTAACAGGAAGAAAAGAAGACAAAAACCTCACAAGTTTCCAGAAATAAAAAAGGAAAATAGTGGGGTTTTTTCCTTGTCTGAATGACGGTGCATGAACTGGTTAAAAATAGTAGATTTGGATCCAGTGTCTTTCTGTTTTAGTAGGTAGGTGTGATCTTGAGGTGAGATAAACGTTTCTGCATCACATACCTTGCATATAAAATTTTGCTTTTGATCTTCCAGTGGGATAATGAAGCCAGAGGAATAGCGAGCAGAAGGATAGCATACAGATATGCATAAAAGAAATAAAATCAGCTCTAGGTGGTGCATACTAAGAAGAAACACCTTTGGCTAGAATAAATAATAACTAAACAAACAAGTAACGTATTTTAAAAAGTCTTCTCTTGTGATTCTCTGCTATTTGTGGGAAGAATTGAAGAAGAAATGCAGTGGAGAAAAAAAAATAGAGACAAAATTAAGCGACTAACAAAATTAAACATTTAGTTTTCATTTGCTATATCTGTGCCACCCTCAGAACAGAGAAATTGGAAATTATTTGGAAATAGCAAACTACTTAATGCACCAGGGAATACAGTGTTAGGAAAGCAATATTCCATATATAGAAGACACTTAAAACATTCTAAGAGTAAAAATATTTATGTTTTCTTATTCTAGAACACTTTCCACTGTATCCATTAAAATAAGATAATGTCTTTCTAAGGACATCAAGGCTCCTCAATAAATAAAATATTATTTTAAATTCATATCTGTCATGAATACACTCTGCTACTCTAATAATTTTTTCCTATGTATTTTCCTAGTTGTCACAAATATTGTGGGTAAACCAACACAATGACTTATCATTGGTTGTGTTTCTGTTTAGTTACTTAAGACGTAAAAGTTCTTTTAAAATGAAAAGTACCTGTGAGAACCTTTGTGTAAAAACCACACATAAGAAAAATACTAGGTTTTCATTTTATAGTATCAGTATCTAATAGATTCCTGCATATCCCTCTTAAGCTCTGAGAAAATCTTTGAATATCTTAATTTCATTAGTACATCTAAAAAAGCCCAAAAAATCAACAACAAAACCAACCAATCAACCAAATAAATAATCAATTTCTACCTTAGAGAGGCAAATTTATTTTTTAGAACATGTAGATACTAAGTTAATAAACAAAATATTAGAATGACAGATCATTTTGCATTTTACTGCATAAGCACATATGGGTAGTTATGGCCTGCTTTTGAGTAGGAACCATCGTGTAGATGTGCAATTTAGGGAACGCTTTTATACTGTTCTGAATATTTTTGACAATCATTTTAAAAACAAAGAAGCAAGCAAAAAAACTATTTTGCTTCAAAATACTATTCACTCAAAAAAGGATGAAATTGAAAAGCTGAGCTGTAAATGTGCAAAACTTTTGTTGTACAGAATGACAAGACTCCATCAAGGTCCTTACAAGGCATCTCTCTAGTCAAGCCAAGTAATGTTGGTAACAAGCACCTTTCATCCTCGAAGTAATTACATAGTTTTATTGTCTCTAACCAGAAAAGCTGTCTAGGTATATCACTTCAGTGTGTTGTTTCTGCATTAATCCCATATCTCGTGTGTTACCAGCTGTGGTCTTGATCCTTGTAGGTAAAGCACCACTGAGGAGGTTAATCACTGTTGTGTTCTCTGACAAAGCAAACCTGGGACTGTGCTCAAGATGCCTTTTGGCTCTGTGTCTCCTCTACAGGCTGCCAGCATGTAGCTTAACTCAGGGCATCTACAAATCTCATCTGCTCTGCTAGCAGGTGATCTATCACGATGCTGGTGGGAAGGATATGGACCTGTCCCAATTGCCCCTCTTTGCAAGACTAGATAGGATTGCCTAGATCTGACAGCAGAGACAACACTCCTCTAACTAGCATCTGTTTGCACATGATCCAGGGTGCATTCTGGAAAAAAGGGCATTCACAAATAGGAGAGGAGATAAATAAAATGTGCAGGCAGCAAATATAAATGCAAGCTGGTCTTTGAGGCTGCTCCTGTTTTCTCTGCAGTGACAGTCAGTGACTTTGTGTAAATACATCCATGACTGGGTTTAAAACCACTTTGCTAAGAGAATGTCTCAGACGCTTCTGGGACAGAAGGTTGTGCTTCACAGGGGCAGCTGGTTTCCTTGTGACACACTAGCAGTAAGTAATTGACAAAACTGTGTATGGTTTTTCAGGGCTGACAAGCCTCAGAAATACTCTCAGTTACTCAACTTTAGGCACATGAAACAAAATTATGATCTTTTTCCTAAGTTTAATTACAAAACGAGGGTGGAAGGTAAGATGTACTCTGCAACCTGAAGCCAGGGATCACAACCCAATATGTAATGGCTGCATTTAATGAGAATTCTGTGAGTACTTTAGTTATGAATAAACATAAGGGTTTTGTCTATGGTTATAGATTTGCTTTCACCTTTGCATACAGTGGAGGTCAGGAAATATTTGAGTGATAAGTTTTCTCTGGAAGACAAGCACTGAAACTTAAGCTTTTAAAATACAAGAAGTTTTTACCATTCTGTTACTGGCTTATTGCTGTAAATACTGTTTACCCTCTAGACCAGGTTGATTATTGCATATGCCAGGAATAAATCTTTACAATTCTTAATCTGTGCAGAGGTATAGCTTTTACTCAGCATACATAAAGCAGAACACACTTTGTTCATTAGAAAAGTTACTTAAAGTTTGTACAAGATGTAGATAATCCATACAAGAAATCTGTGATTATATCTACAGGATATGGGTATGAACATTTATTCACCAGAAAGTAAGGGAACAAAGGTCAAGAAGCAAGGATCTTGATTTATATTGAAAGGGAAAAATATATGAGACTGTACTCTACTGTGCAAATGGGAATCTCACCATGGACATTATTGCACCAGGTTTTCAGGTATTAGTGGTTGGTTCAACAGACCAAGAATCAGAGGATTGGATACTTTTCATCATTCACTAGTTGTTTGTCATGTTTTATTCAGAGGAAAAAAATATCTTTTTTTACAGTAGAACCTTGGAAATGAAAGATGGTTGTTGCTAAACTAGAAATTACTGCTCTTACCTTTTGACTAAAAATAATAACAAAATTACCTTGTTTGGGAAATTATTTTCTGGTATTTCCCAGGAATATTGTATAATTTTGTCTTAGTTTTATCTTTCTATTCCTACTTTAACTGTATTTCCAATTGTGCTTTCTATTTGCATTGAGAATGATTTTGTATGTGTCTGCTCTCAGTGTCGATAAACATGGGAGATAAATATTGGACAAAAATTTCAGCTTATATAGAAAAAAGTAATGATCTCAAAGGGATGACTTTTTTTTTTTACTTTCAATATATTAAAAAAATTAAAAATAGCAATTTCAATTAAAAAACCAAAACCAAAACAATATTCCTTTCAAAGATGTTTCATTTTCAGATAGAATAGATATTTGGCTACAGTAGTTTTCACTGGGATTTGTTTTTAGTAGTAACAGGACGTCCCCCTCCCAAAAAAAAAAAAACAAACTAAAAAATTCATCTCTCCATAAAAATCTTATAATTTTGTCAAGAAATTGTTTGTTATTGTGCCATGTAAGAGGAAATATTTAGATGTATAAAATATCCAGACATTTACTGCATCATTTCTCAATGCAACAGATTATGAGACGTTTCACACTGTGAGTGCAAGAGTAAAGAGAAGGGAGGAGGACTGGGTTTGGCAAACTGGTGATATGAACAAATCACAGTTATTTCCTTAGCTTATTCACTGTGGACTTGCAGATTAAATGGAGACATGATAAGTAAAAAGATCAGGCATCCAAAGAAAGATAAAAAGGGTGGAAATCTAGAGTGCTTTATCTTTAGCTTGTGCTCAGCAGATGCAAAAAGAGTTTCCATCAAAAGGTCTGCTGGCTATGAAGCAGTCTGGAGTGATCTGCAGTTATATACTGCAGTGACTCTTCTGCCTGACTCCATAACTTCCTTTAGTTCCACAATCTAGAATCAGAATGAACTTCATGGAGACCAAACTACCTTGCAAAAGCTTCTGGAAATGAAATTTTTTTCTTGCACTTCCTGCTGAAGCATAGAAAATCCTCATTTCTTCTGCACCTTCAACAGGAGCTTCAAGTATTTCAATTTAAATTTAAACATGGGTCGTGAAAAATACCCTTTTATGTTAACTTATTGTTGTTGTTGTTGTTTGGTTGTTTTTTTGATAATTTTCATAAAGATGAATACACTTTCACAAGGTCGCCTACAATTCTTTTTTTTTTTTTAATATCACAGAACCACAGAACCGTAGAAAACTTTGGGTTAAAAGGGATCATAAAAGCTATCTAGTTCTTATCTCCACGCCACAGGTATAGGGGGATACCTTTCACTAGACCAGGTTGCTCGAAGTCGTATTCAACCTGGCTTTGAACACTGCCAGGGATATTTCTCTGGACAGCCTGTTCCAGTGCCTCACCACCCTCACAATAAACAATTCTTCCTAATAACTGTGGTAAACCTATTCTCTTTCAGTTTGAGGCTGTAACTCCTTTCACTGCATTCTCTTGTAGAAAGCCCCTGTCTATCTTTTTTATAGGCCCCTATGAGGAATGGGAGAATGCTCTAAGGCCTCCCCAGAGCCTCCTCTTTTCAAGACCTAACAACTCCAACTCTCCCAGCCTGTCCTTCAGTTATTTCATTTGTTCCTTTCCTCCAGTTTCACTGACCTCTTGGAGACAGTTTGACCTCATCAGCACAGTTAACAACTCCATTTATGAATAACATCTGCTCCAGTAACACAGGCTGAATATTTGACACATGCAGATAAGAAGCACAGCTGGTAACTTCAGATGAAAAAAATTACTGAGAGTCACAACTAAAGATCTGTGTTAGACCAAGCTACCAAAGGGCAGCAACTAAGCTTCAGATATGAGTGGTAGCATTTCATGGAAGAATTAATAAATTGAATTCTAAGTTGTTGAATGAATTGTGGAAAAACTCTTTGAACATTTTCAGTCAGCTTTTGGAAGAGTTATTCTAAACCATGCACATGAATTTATATAAACACACACATGGGTTTTTTAGGGGGAGAGTGGTTGGTGTTTCTTTGTGGTGGTTTTTGTTTGTTTGTTTGTGGTTTTGTTTGTTTGGTTTGGTTTGTTTGTTTTTTTTTTTGTGTGTGTGTGTGTATTTTTGATTTTTGTGTTTGCTTTGTTTTTGTTTGTTTATTTGTTTGTTTTAGTTTTGGGGTTTTTTTTAATTAAACAGAAAAAATTCTTTCTGTATTCCATCCATATATTGAATAAGATATTCCATAGTAAAACTGGAGGACCCTGGAGGATCTTGGAAGTGTCACTGTTTAATTTGGATCTTTGACATCAAAAAATTTACTCCCTAAGGCTTTCAAAAATCAAAGATCCCTTAAATAACCAGAAATAATTTTAGGGGCCATTGGACTTGCACTACCAAATGGTCTATCAAATAATAAAGATCTTCAATTTCTTTTTTTTATAGCTGTAAAGGGTAGTAGTTTTGTTGCTTGTGCTTTGTTGTTTTGTTTTTTCCCATTACTAACAGATAAATATTATACAGAGAGCTACATATGCATTATTATATAGTCAATGATATTTGAATTTTATTTATTTTAGCTCATTCTCATTGTGTTTATGTTAGATGATAAATCTAAGCTACTTTTTTGCCAAGCTGAGTTTTTTGATAGGACAAAATTCAAGATGACATGCTAATAATAGCTTTTTTTTTTTTTTTTTTTTTTTTCCCATGCCCTGGTAAAAGACACTGTGTCCTCTACTGTTTCACTGGAGCTAAACAAATGCTGGCATAGTTCTACAGGTAGGAAATAAAACAGCTAAAGGGTTGTAGGCCACAGACTTTTATAGGATTCAAAAGACAATTAAAACCCACAATTAAAATGCATAATGAGGGTCCATCATATTATGCCCTTTCTCCCAGAAAATTATTTATTGGTCAACTATGGCAAATTTTGCCAACATCACCTTCACTCTCATTTATGACACATACTTCCCAATTAAACCAATTTAATGGTCTGAAATGGACAGATTCATTCCTATATTTAGGAAAACATAGTGAAGTGCATTTAATGGTATTGATTTTGAACCAGAGATAATTTCACACAAAACCCTGTCCCTCCCCTAAAATCAGCTCTCCCCCCAAAAAAATCAACAAGAAACACCCAATAAAATTTCAAACTACAACAGTTCTTGTGCATTTTACAAAGGAGTGAGAAATGCTACTAACTGGTTTCCCCTTTAGTCCATCTCAATTCTTTTTCTTTGCAGACTATTTTATGGTTTGTCCAGGATATCAAGTTCCACTGACATTTAGAGTGTGCTGAAAGACATATTTATTCAGACTTATTCTGAAAAGGGTAATGGTGGTATAATTGGCTCTTCAGTTGCTCACTCTCTGCTTTTCAGTTAGTGTTGTCCCTCTCTATGTAATTATATTTTTAATATATGAATAAAATCTTTCAACCATGACTTTGTTGTACCCTGAACCATACAGATGATCAACATAATAAAACCCAGCTTTTATCAGTTTGAGTCTCAGACAGGGCTTGGACTCCATGCACTATCCATTTGGGTTTGCTTGGGGCCCATTACTTTCCCTGGATCTTTTACTATGTGATAAAAACCCTCCCAGGACACATGGCAGGAAACTCAGTAGTACATCAGTGTCCAGCCACATCATACACGTTCAAGTGGGAATACATTGTCCCATCTGAATGTGTCCCAGCCATTCCTCACAGAGCTGAATATTTGACTTCTGAATACCCATACAGGTCAGACTGGGGAACTTCCTGTGACTTTTTACTTGAATTCCAGACCCTGCTTTGGTCAGGGTTGTAGGTGATGAGAATGACATAGGACAATACCATTTCTAACCTTTTCATAAGACCCATTGCATCAGGCACTGGTTTAGACAGCCATATTTGGGATAAACTCAAGAGGTACACATATCCCAGATAAACACCCTCAGCTCTGAGATGTACTTGTTTTATTTAGGTTCAGCTACTGCTGTGGTTCAATTTATTATATGGGTACATTTCAAAAGGGCAGTTTCTAATTTATCTCTATGACTCCTCACTTTCCACATTGTCTCTCCATTAGGTAGCTTCAGCTGCTGGGTCTTGCGTCCCAATTTCTCCACCTCC
The DNA here is from genome assembly GCA_014839755.1 of Sylvia borin. Taxonomy (NCBI): domain Eukaryota; kingdom Metazoa; phylum Chordata; class Aves; order Passeriformes; family Sylviidae; genus Sylvia; species Sylvia borin. The sequence continues at coordinate 81,361,831 of CM025957.1, forward strand.
CATTCTATCACTCCCCCTTGTAGAGATTTGTTTCACTGTCCAGGCCCACTCATAATTTGTTTGATGAATTTGGCATGGAGATCCTGTGTTATGGGAGATTTGTATACATTCCCAGGCTAAATTTGGTTCAGACAAAACTATATATCTGTATAATAAAAGTAAAAGCTTTTCCCATATAATTTTTCCCAATAAAAAGACTAAACAAACTTGGCAAAAATCAAGCCAACACTACATAAAATGATTTCACTAATATTTGGTCTCCCAACAAGTCACATGCAACATAACCAAACAACAACAACAACATAACCAAATAACAAATGTTAATAAAATGATAATACAGGCAATTTGATGGCAATTGAAAGTTTCAATAGTTCCACACAGCTCTATCTCATCTGTTGACAGGTTCCTCTAAAGAGAAAAGTGAAAATCTAGCCCACTACAGATAAATTATTAAAAAGAAGGAAAAATCAATCAAGTGTTGATTTGAAGGTCCTGTGTCCACCACAAAGATTAAAGGGCCTAAGGGAAAAACAGATTATCACATTTCCCCTGCTTGTGAACTTTCTCATGTAAATAAGCAATAAACTATTTCAGCCTCTCACAAATACCTGTAACACACCCTCACTAATCTTGCTTAGATAGTAAATAGGGGTCTAAGGTGGAACTGCATATCAATAAATAAAGAGTCTACAACTTGCTAGTAAGTTTAGAGAAATAAACTCAAAATGATACCTAGATTAAGGAAGAAGAGAGCGTCAACACTGTGCTTTCCTAGTAAAGGGCTTCAAAAAACAGAAATCAATCCAGCTTTTGATTTTCCAGTTGTCAATCTGAGAAGGTCACAAATTATACATAACAACTATCATCACAATATATATCCGTATATCAGATGGCATCCAGTACTAAAAAGTAGAAAATGGGAAGTCTTCATGACCAGACAATTTCGTTTAAAGAAATGGGTAGATGTGTACTATAACCCAGATTGCTTCCATGACTCCTCTGTTTTAACATCCCATTATCACAACATTTTAATTAACACTGCAAATCCATATATTTGGTAATATTGTTTCACCAAAATTGAACCATTATTGCAGAAAAGGGTATTGCAGAAAGAAATATTCCTTTTATATGCAGATGATATTACTTTCTGATAGGACATGCTATGCCTTTGGCTTTCCTTCTCTGATCAGTACAGACCAACATTAGTCTCACTCTCCACCAGTCTGGCTTTCAACTGTGTTAGTCATCTTTTTATCTTTCACCATATTGTTTCTTGCAGCTTGATTTTTTTTCATCACTTTGAAATTCATTGTTGATTCCAATGAGTCTTAGATGAGTTTTCTTTATTTAAAAATAACCAAAAACCCCCAAAACCCCACCACCACCAAACACAAAACAATCTTTCTGACCTTAAGAACAGTTCTCTGAATCTTTTTTTTTCCACTTTCATAGAAAAAAAAACCCAGTATTTTTACATCCCCTCCCCCTCAAAAACAATTTTTTTTTGCCTCTTTGAATATTTGCATAGAATGTTTAGTTTGAATGCTCTAGAATAATGTAAAAATTACGCAGAAATGAGGCAGAAATGACCATCCTTCCAAGATGCTATTCATTCAGGCCATCTACTCTTGGCTCATTAAAGACTGGTAGGCACATCATGTGTAGGACAGTTGGAGATCTTTTTTCATCATGTTCAGAAAAATGTTCTTGCTTACCCTGCTTATTGATTTAACTGAGAAATAAAACAGATGACAAAATTTAACTAATACACTCCATGAATATCTCTTTAGCATCTAAATAGATATAGAAGGTAACAATTCAGTTGCTTATACAGTGAATGAAACTGAAAAGCTCCAGTACCTTCTGAGATACATACTTGAAAGAAAAAAAAAATCATCATGAGATTGAAGGATTTAGAAATATATCCTGTTACTGTTGAGACATTTCTTCAAATAAATAATATTAATATTTCGTTTAACTATATAAATATATATATATTTATTTCTTTATCTTATCCTCTGTCTGAAAAAGAAACCCAACAAACACCTTGGCTTAATGAGTACATCAGTGATTTTTTAGCATTTAAACTGGTGTCTTGTTTTGTGATAATGATAATAATAATGGCAATGCGTACCTATGGTTATGATTTGATTAATAAGAATAAAGAAGTGTGATCTGAGATTAGAAGAATTAGAAGAGCAGAAATACCATACCTTTTCTAAAGTAAAATATGAGCTTGGGGAAGAGAAGGATAAGAATCAGCATAAAAATAAAAACATTATCTTAATCATTATGATCTTCTTTAAATTATCATGGCAGACATTGGAGGAAGGCTAGGGGTGAGATGAGAATGACAAGTGGAACACGTTTCAGGAACATCAATTTTTCACATGGAGACTCTAGAGCTTTTTGGGTTTTTTTTCCCTATTGGTTCCAAAATCTTTTCATTTCCATATGCTGGTACCCTTTCAGAAAGGAGTCAGCACCTTAGCTATTAATAATGCTGCTGAATGCAACATGCTGAACCCAACATTTTATTTCAGCTGCAAGGGAGAAATATTTTGCAATGTTAAAATATTTATTTAAAGCACAAAAATCTGCCCCAGCTTTAGAACATGAAATATACCAGAACAACACATAACAGCTGGACAATGAACTGAAACCAACAAAGTTCTTATAAACACTTTCTGTTTGCATATTTAAACACAAGTGCAACTCTATTTGTAAATATTGCAACCAGGGAAGGCTCTTGCCATAAAAATAATGGGGTTCAGATTCACTAGAACTGTAATCCTCAGAAAAATCTTATTTCCCTCACATACTACAGGTGTGACCATGACTAGCACAATTACTATCCAAGGCTGCAATAAGAGATATGGAAAGAGATTTCAGAAGTTTTGTGTTCTATTAATCAGTCTTCAAATTCGTTTTATACAAGCAAGAATGGAAATATATCTCAGTGGCTCGGCCTCCAGTCAGTCTGAACTGCATATCAGAGATTCTTGTGATGTAAAATATTTTCCTATTATGTATTTTATTCTGCTTTGTATCTTTTCCACCAGGATGCTTGGGTTAATAGGTGTGTTCCTTTTAAAATGGATTCAGTTGGTAAGCCAGAACTTTGAGGAACGCTGTCTTTTGCATGTCACCTTTTAACACTTACAACATTTCCCTCTGAGCTGTCTTTTCTTTCCTCTTATCACCTTAGCAAATGCAAATGAAGTAATTATCTACTTAAATTCTGAACAGGCATTATTCATTTGAGAGATCGTTACTTTGTAGTGCTGAGGAAGCATTTTCTCCCTACCTTTGGCACTTTACAATAAACTCATTCTGATCTAAATTGATTGCTCTGGGATTATCTTGTAGTCATTAAAATAATGCTGTATTGACTTTCACTAATGTCTTTAACTGGCAATTTAAAATTTCAGCAATTTGAATTAAATATACACAGGTATAGCTCGCTTTAGCTGTATATAATTTTGATATGACTTTGATTCAAATCTTATTTTGAATATTACATAATTGGTCTCAGAACCAATTATGTTTTTAGTAAAGGTGATGGCCAGAATGAGGAAGGGAACATCTCATAGGCATTAAGACAGGGAAACAGAGAAGAGCAGTAAGTGGCCAGTCTTCCAGGAGTAACTTAGCTACAAATGTGTTGTGAATTACAACTCCAAATAATTCATTGAACTCTGTAGTACACCATGGATTTCAGGTTGGTATTCTATCCAGTTTGAATCTATGCACATAGAAAAGCTAGAATATTCTCTTGATATGAAGAAAATCTGATGGTTTTAAGCAAAAACCTTGTAAAAATTTACATGAAGAGCTGATTTGGCTACAGTTAGTAGTAAAATTGGTGTGTGTGATTTCAGACCTAGGAAATATATTTATGGTTTGATCTAGAGAATATATTTACAGTTTGAATCTTTGTTTTGTTAATCTAACAGATAAGAAATATCATAGAATCTTTTGTGATGGCTTTCTCTTAAATTAAATCTTAAATTTGTAGAGAGGGTTAACCCTATTAGACTCAGATTTTCTCCTCCTCATCTTTGTGTGAGAACATAAAATATGCCACAAAAACATCACATTATTCTATGATTTCTTCACATCTTTGGTGGCACCTACATTTCATGGGTTCTTCTTCTGCTATCTCTGAAACTAGAAATGCTCTAATTTCTTTCTAGACCTCAGCAGCTCTCTGGACATGGTCCTGGACAACCAGCTCTTGGTGGCCCTGCTTGAGCAGGCAAGTTAAAACAGATTATCTCCAGAGGTCAGTTCCAACCTCAGCCAGTCTGTGATTTGTAAACTCACGAGTGTTTGAGGAAAGACTTGAAGGTTGCCAGGTTGTTGGTAGATATAATTAACATAGTTTTAATTACTGTTGAGTTATTTAGTTTGTTTGCTTGTTATAGGAATGTATCATACATTGAAAAATGAATAACCAACGAAATTACACCACCAGCTGTTTTACAGAGCTTTTCTTAGCAAAGTGTTTTTGCTATGTGACAACGAGTATCAGTCTTCTGCTTTCTTAGGGCAGGAGCAGCATAAGTTACAGCTAGTAAAAATTGCATTTGCTTAGTGAAAAACACTTAAGCAGATGTTCAATTGATGTGAAAATGTATGCTTTGGATTTTTAGAGTGTGTCTGATGGGTAAAGGCTAAACAGCACTGAGGATGCAAGATGTAGTAGTCAGAGATTATTTAGTCCCAGTACCCTCTGTGAAAGGTATTTGAGGTACTGTCTGTTGCTGTTAACCCAAATTCATTCAAAATGTTCCACTCAAAAACTTTGGTGGCAGCTTTGAATCATTATCATTTTATGATCAAGGAAAACAACTTTTTTTTTAAAGTTATGTGACTACTGCCATAAGGAGAATGAATATTCAAGGACTTCTATATTTCATACAAATTATAGCTAATTTAGAAAATCAAGGTTGTATAAAAAAAGGCCTTTTCCTCAGAATATTGCTATTCTTAAATGTAAAGAAGATTTGTGAGCAAGATCTACTGAACAAGAAACACATCCCTGTGCCCTTTTCCCTTTGGACTGACTTTATGGCTTAAATAATGTAATTATGCATATATATACTACCGAAAAGTGGTTTGTAAGCAGGCTTGTTTTAGTAGCTAGGGATCCAGTACCATTAATTCTTTGAATAAGATGCAAATTTTAAATTTTATATTTTATTATGTCTCCTTTTAACACCAACAGGAAATCAAATAGGTTAGTTTAATATTCTGAACAAATGCACTGGTAATCTTTAACTTGGGTTGTAGAAAACTGTTAGTGTTATTGCAATTTCAATTAGCGTAGGGCTAAATATGTGTATCTGTTAATCATAAGCATTTGTATATTTTTTCTATATGCATTTGTGTAGTTCAAGAACTTGACAGATGACACAAAACATGGGAAGTCACGATGTATTCTTCCCCTCACATTGTACTAAAAGTTTCATTGTAATACTTCTCCACTGGCTTTTAAAAGGCATTAATGGCTTTTCATTACCTACTTATAGACTGTACATGAAGAGACAACAGAATAAGGAAGGTTAGTAATGAAATGAGAAAAAAGACAGAGGCCTACACATTTCACTTCTGCTGTGAAATTGCAAAATTTAATTGTTCACTCATACTGAGAAAATCATGGAGTAGAAGAGAGTTCTGGAGATAAGGGAAGCTCAATTTTTTACTGTCTATAGTCTTATGGAGGCTGTTTATTTGTTTTCAAATCTTTTCTTTCACACCTTTTCCCAGCTTGCTGCCTTTACTCCCCTCAGTGGCTGGCATTTCATAATAGAGTGGAAAATAAATGGAGTGGTGGAGGTAGCTGCTTCATCAAATATGTTTTCCATAGTAAGAAATTTAAATTCCAGGGCAAGAAAATCGGGATGTTTTCCTTTTTCTATTGTGTTCAGAAATGTGCATAAATCCCAGAAGCAAATGCTTAAAGTGACTGGGGAAAAATGAAACATAACTTTGACACAACTTGTACTGTTGAGCTTTTGTGGATGCTAGAATCTGATCAAAAATACAAAAAGGTGTTTAGAATTTGAACTTTCAAACTGGAATTAATTAAAATTTTAAATTTACAGTTAGAACCACATTAATAAAAAAGTTTTTCCATCCTCTGAACTTTTTTTTTTTCTGAAATATCAAGTACTCTAACCTTAGTGAGTATATAAATCAAAAAAGTGAACTTTATTAAGATTTTCTCTGAAACATCAGTTAAGAGGAAAAAAATGTCATTGAAATATTTTTTTAAAAATCTATTTAAGAGATGTTTTTTAATTACTGAGTTATACTTCAAAACATTACTTAAAATTTCAAATATATTTTTGATCTGGAGAACTCAAAACAATGGTTTTTTTACCTTATTGAGCTATTTAAGGTGGTTTTTATTTTTTTTGGTTTTTTTAATCTAGACATGAGATTCAAATTATTTTTTTCAATGGATTGATGTTTTCTGATAGAATACATATTTTGGGCAAACAGAAAAGATCTAGTTCCCATTCCTTTAAATTTATGGTGCTAGCACCAAAGAAAATTAGACAGGATAAATTTTTCTTAAGATCATTGATAATACTTTATATTGTTCATATTAACAAAATAACAAAGAATAACAGTTCTGGATAAATAATTCAGTGAATTGTTACCATAGGTTTATGCCATAATCATCAAACAGAATCAATGTTGCCTTCCAAAAATTCAATTTTTGTATTCATAAAAGAGGGAATTGCCAGAATGAGTTTGTTTTTTGTTTTCATTTTGTTTTTTGGGAGGGAGGGTGGGGGGTTAGGGTTTCTCATTTGGTTATTTGCTTGGATTTTTTTTTTCAATAATAGCAAATAGTTCTGAGAACCTAAATGCATTGTAGACCTGTATTAGACTGTCCATCTTTGACAGTTATCATAGCCATCCTTTTGTTGTAGGAAGTTAAGAATATTTACATAAATTAAAATTAATACTGGGACTTTAAATGAAGTAGGTGCTATTGACTCAAGAGACATCAAAATTTTACCCAAGTCCAGGATTCCTAACATTCTTAATACATTTTCTAATGCATGCTTTGTTTTTCATAGGAGTCAAAAGATGAAGTCAAGGTTAAGCTCGACATTTCAAATAATGATATTTCAAATCATGTCTTTAAGAGCCCAGAAGTCTCTTCTATTCTGCCTTGCCCACTTGCTCTCTAATTTCTAATGGAATGGTTACTTATTTAGGCTGAGATTGTCACTGTTGGTTCCCAGCAATGGAGACTGATCAATACCAATTTTTATAGCTATGTTTTTAAAGTAAACTCAAGATCTATTTATTACAATCTAAAAGTTATCAACTATCAAAAATAAATTGGATATGGGAAACTAACACCGTATGAAAACAATATTTTATTAATAATCTGTATTTCATCCAATCATTTTACAAGTCTAAATACATTAATGTGCATTAATAAACTCTATTTTCAAACGTAAATTTAATTGATAGTCAGATTCTGGTGTCTAAATCACATTGTACATTTCTAATTTCTAATTCCTTAGATAATTCCTTCTAATTCCTTACATATTTGAAAATAAGGTAGCAGGCAGAACAGTCCATTGTCTGAGCTCAGAAAAAAAATTGACACTTTCAGTCATTGCTTGTTGGAATGAAACAGATGATACTAGAAACACTCCAAAATCAGCCCCAAAGTCTTAATTAAATAGAAAAAAAGAAAAAAGAACTGCATCCAGAACAGAATATTTTAGGTGTATTCCTCAAAGCTTTGGATAGCTGCAAAAAAAGAAAGATTATTTCTCTCTTCCACTTGAGAGGGACTCTTCCCCCTCCCTGCAACAATTTCAACCTGAGATAACCATTTCTATTTCCAGAAAGCACTGTCTCTTGTTTATAAAATATAGCAGTGAGACAGTGATTCACTGACACCTTAGAACCAGTCTACAAAATAACAGTTCCCAAAGGTGATTTTTGCAAGAATGGCGTCTAATCATAATCAGTCACCATTTATTGTCAATGAGGCACAGGATGTCACCAAGTAAAGTGAAACAATTAATTTAAAAATAACTGGTATCAATGGCGTCTCTGAATGATGATCTCAACAGTTCATTATTGCTCTTCAAACTCTCATTTCTCCATCTCTCACCAATCATTTTTCCTTTTTCATTAATTTCTTGAGTTTAAGAAAACATAAATAGAGAAACTATTTTAAATCTATATAGTAAAATATACCATTTTCTGATACTTATGTGATTAATAAAACGTATTGATTTGAGCACTTCTTTGGTTTCCAATTCCACAGAAGAAGCAGGAACACTTATCATCCTGACTGTACATCTATACTTTTTTCTTCCATGAATCTGAATTACTCGAAAGAGTTGAAAAATCTGTTATAAATCATCTCTGCACTGTTGGCCAATTGGTGTTTCAAGTTTTTCACCATTTTGTAGTCTTCAATGCTGCTCAGGAATGCCCATAAGGTAAATGAAGAGGTGTTACTGAGACATTATGAGGCATTAAGAAACAAAAAATCCTTGGTTTAAGAGAAAAAAAAAAAAAAAAAAAAAAGTTCTGGGTATGTGTGTGATTACCACAGGTCACTTTCCAGGTATTTTCACTTATGTTAGTGATGATATTGAAGGTGAAAAAACTTGAGTGCATTTCAAATTTATCTATTTACCCTGAGTAATTTTCTTTCATTCCATTGCTGATCTCACATTGTTTGGGGGTTTTTTTTTTTTTTCATAAAAAGGAATTATTTTTATTATAGACAGGTAGATTCTATGAGATCCACTACATGGTTTTGGTGTTGATACCCAGTTTTAATAGGAAATAAGGGTAGACAATATTATATTAAAATATTTTTTCTCTCCCTTTTCCCTGCATTATTTTATCAAGAAGAAAATTTAGTGGTTTATCCATCCTTCCCCTCTGGAATGATTTGCACTTCAGGATGAATTCTACACACAGCTTGTCAAAGAATCATTTTGGTTGGCTGTGGTTCTTCCATATAAGTTGAATACTTCAAAGATTTTTCTCACTTTGACCTGCATCTCAAAATCCCTGCAGGAAACTGCATCATACAAAAAAAGGCAGAGTGATCAGAGTGAATAATCTTGGACCATACAGAAGGGCTCAGAACTAATGTCTCATTGCTATTTGCTTATCTATATCTGCTAGCTCACCTGTGGGCCCAGAAGAAGCAACTTTCTGACAGTTTTAATGTAATATGCAGGCTTTAAAATCCTTCAGACTGAAAGTTAAGATGAGATTGATCTTGTATGTGCCCTCTCCATCAGAATGTCTGCATTAGAAATTTACCACCTACAAAGCAGACTCACATCTATGGGGGGTTGTGGGAGGAAGGAGCTGCTTAAAGCAAAATGGCACAGCTCTACAGAAATCTGTGATTCTTCTTAATGTAAGAGACAATTCCCATATGGAAAATAGAGCACAGAAAGAGCTTTTTCAAGCTTTTGTATAGAACCAGTGATGCCTGAAATACGTGTTTATAAAGGTCCCATGGAAAATTCTAGTTAGACTAAAAATTTTTCAAGAACCAATTTCACTTTAAATCCTTCTGTAAAATTACTGGAATAGTATCTGTGCAGTAGCAATTAGAATTATAAAGGTAAAAAGTAGCATGTTTTCATTACCTTGTAAAGGAATGTGCTAAAAATAACTAGTGTAACACAAAAAGTCCTAAGTTGGGCTTTCATTCTCATTCAACATGAAATTAAAAATAAGACAACATGGTTTTTCATGGACAGAATTTTTTTTTCATTTCAATACTTAACTTGTACTTGGCTAAAATCTTATTTTTCTGAACATTAAATGAGAAGGATTATATGCAAAAGATGAAATTACTAAAATTCCCCAGTCACAGCAATTTGTAAAAGTTCTGCCATTAAAATTATTAATGTAAATAAAATGTCATTTAAGACATCATTAGAATTTGTTCCTGAGCAGTACACATTTCCAATTTATCTGATACTGGTTCAGTCCTGAAGCAGAATTCATAGAATTAGGCAGAAAATTTTCTTTTATTACAACTTCTAAATGATAAAATTTCTAGTCTATACTTCAAGGCTAAGTTTTAAGTAAAATTTGTGTTTTAATAATTTTAGCAGGTTTTTTTTTTTTTTTTTAACAGAAAATGAGAGACACAGAGATAAAATAACATTCTACAGTAAACTTCATTTGAGCATTTTCATAGCAGCTTGTTCATTTCCATACAATGAAAAGCAGTTCCAGTGTCAATGGGCTTGATTTGAAGCGCTGCTTCTCTAAACTTATTGGGATTTCACTGCCACTTATTGTTGTATCTATCACACTTTCATTAGCACAGAAATGGTGGTATAGAGTTTTGGATCAATAATCTTCAGTGCAAAAATTGTGATTTTTATTGACACAGCTTTAAGGAAGTAGCTTTAAAAAAATATCATGTTCAGTCACCTATTAACATTTTTCTGAGTCGTTTACTTACTCATAAATATCAGTATAACTTTCTAGAACTATGTGCTACAAAAGAAAATGTGCCATTCTGAGTTCTGCCATCCCGAGGTCGTTTTGATTTTTTAATTTTTTTTTTTAATATTAAGAAAAACCCTGAAGCCATCCAAAACATTCCAAAGCAGTATCTGAACTATTCAACTTTAGCTTTTAGAAAGAGTATTTTAATTTTATTTTATAAAAATTGAAGTTAGAGTCTATGTTTCAATATAAACATAAGTTTGCCTACATATCTATTTAAAAACCACAGTGTATAATAATACACATAATTGTATGTATATAATTGGAAAATGGCCAGGGTCCTGTATTTTCTCCTGCTAACAAGGAGAGTTCTAACAGAGGCTAGGGCAAGGAGCAGGATGAAATGTTTTGTTTCATTTGTTGCCGTTCTTGTTTGTTTGTTTGTTTTTGCTTCTTACATTTTTTTGATGGAAGAAAGAACAATGAAGAGGCAAATATAAGTTGGTGAGTGATTTGAAGATGATTCTCATTGAATGATCAAACCCCACTGAAATCAAACATTCTGGATTTCTTTAATGAACTCTAGAATGACATTGCATTGCTAGATCTGTGCTTACCCACTGAGGTTTCTTTTTCCCAGCTGCAAAGCTCTTCTTCAAGAGCTTTATCATTTTTATTGTCCTAAAGGACTACAACTGTCTTCCTGGTTCAAAGACTTTTATGCTATCACTGATGTAGCCAGAGCCTGAACTATTAATTGAAATTTCTTTTGGGTACTGCAAAAAAAAACATGGATAGAAACAACAAATTCACAATGACATTAGCTTTGAGGTTGCTAACTTCGACAAATCAAGTAATTATAGCTATTTCATATGAAATTTTAGCTTTTCCTCCTCTGTGTATGAAACAATGTCTTTCAATGCAATGTAAATGCAAATCCTATTTGTATGACTCTGGAGTTGTTCTCAAAATCAATGGGACGACTGTGTGTGCTTGGGTAAACGTTGATAATTCTTGGCACTTTACTCAGTGACATGTTTAAAGGAATAAGCATATTTCTTAAATAAATAGCATTCTTTTAAACAGTATATTAATTTTTCTATATTCTAATCTAAATAACTTTTTTCACACAAAGAGTCAAAATCCCAATTTTACTTTTTTTTTAAAGAGTGGAATGCCTTTTTTTTTTTTTTTTTTTTTTTTTTTACTATTTAAAAACAACTGTTTACATGAGTACATTTGGAGCATGATTGAAGTTCTGTCATAGTTATCATAGTGCAGCTAGGTGAAAGTCAACTGATTGTAATGAAATATATTTATCATCTTAAAACTGCTAAAAGAAAAAGATTTAAAAAATCATTTATATAACAGCAAAAAAGAAGGTATTGTGTAACATTTCCACTCTCCTTTTTCCATTCTTTTTCCCCGCTTCCTTTCCTGTCTCCTTTAGATAAAGCCAGACATTTACTCAAGGTAGTGAATTTTCTGGCAAGAGAATAGATCCTTGTTCTGTTTGCACAGAGCCTTCTATTATGCTTAGGTCATGTTGTGGACTACCAAACACCAGTAAGATACAACCAGAAAAGTAATTCCATCTGAGCAGAAGTTGTGAAGTTTGATTCATTTAACATTCATGTCCTGTAGTTAGATTTGTGGTTATGCATAAAAGGTTGAATTTATATTAATATTTTCCTGTGGTTTGGGCATTTATAATAGCTTTCTCCTATGCTGATCTCTAAGGCTTAAAAAGACTTGAAGCTGCTTAATATGAGACAATTTTAGTATGGAAAATAGGGTGCAGAAAGAGTTTGTCCAGAGTTTGGTTTATATAGAACCAGTGATGCTTGAAATATATGGTTTAAAAAAGTCCCTGGGAAATGACTGGTTTGACTCATCTTTCTTCCCTTCATTAAAGGCTTTATTAAAAGTCTCTCTATATACAGTCTTCTACTTTTATGGTGCTTACCAAATCATATCACCTACACGTCAGTTAGACATGATCAAAATTGACCAATAAGTTCTAAGGATTTCAGGGACAAACTGAGAGAACTATTTTCTTGGGAGACCAGGCTACATAAAACAATGATATAATAATTATGCTGTGTTATGTTGCAAAGCAGAGAGATAGAGGTGTTTTTTGGGTTGTTTTTTTTTTTTTTTTTTCTCCTTGTCACTAGGACAATGAAATATTTTAAGTAAGAAATTACATTATCCACCTAGATCCTACTTCAGTGGAATGTAGCCAAGCTTGGGACTTATTTAAGAGTAAACAAGATGTAAACAATCTTGAAGTAAAGCAAGCCTATCTTTTGCTAAAGGATTTCCTGTCACAAGTTTGTGTGGACCCTATCCTGTCAATAAAGTGGTTGCTGGAAGTCATAGACCTGAAGGAATATAGTGTGGCAGACATATTTGTTCCTACCCTTGGCTGGCCTTTGCTCAGCCCCACCAATCCCATTTTGACCTTGGTATTAGTTGATCCCTTCAGGGACTATGCAGACCTCCCTCTACCCTCACTACCTATTAATATACATGTTCAGTTTGCCTATCATAGTGATGCAGCACTGATTACTGAAATTCTTCATGCCTCATTTTTTCTCCCTGTTTCACAGTTTATGAACTTGGGCTTAAGGAGACTGTAACCTAACAATAATTTCATAGGAAACTGGGTGTATGGATACTTTTGAGATGCTGGGTTTACATGTCTAATTTAAACCACACTAAGCTACCCTCTCTATCATTAGGCAGGATTTAAGTAAGCAAAAGGGAATATTGTGTTGTCAATTTATTCTGTCAGTTCACTCTATTTAGAAAATAGACTGTCAAACAAATCTAACACTTACTTTTGCCTCCTTTATTTCTCTTCTCTGCACCCCCCTGTTATTATTCCCTTTAGTCTGCACAATCATTCAGGCTGTGCTTCTTCCTTTCTCTTGTACAATATGTCATCCACAGTCTGTAATTGTTTATCCTGCCATTACATACACCACAAGCTTTTACACACAGTGAAATTGTTGTTCTGGGTATAAAAGGAACTGTAAAAAGAAGTGTAAAACTTGTGATGTATAACAGTAGAGTGAGTGAAAGGCATATGGATTTTATGTCTCTAAGTGCTTATGAAAAGATGGAAGGACAGTGTCTCACTGCTTTCTAGAATTTAATTGGAAGTATGGTTAAGAAACTATCATCTGAAGCATGTTATTTGAACAACCCAGAGCAAAATTCCACACTCAGTAAAGTAACTGATACATTTTTGAAATTATATGAATAAGGATGGAGGCAAAACTTGGCCTGTAGCATCTAAGGATTCAATATTTTCGTGATGATTCTTCATTTGTAGGAAAATTGTGACACAAAACCTTGTGTCAGATTTTATTGACGACCAAAGTTCACTAATTACTTAGCAATCAGAGATTCCAGAGGAAGTCAATCTCAACTAGTTTCAAGTCAAACTAGTTGTACACCCTCTCTCAGAAAAGCAGAAGAAATCTTGAAGCCCAATGGGCGTGGGGCACCCAGGTGCCACAGGATGGGAGGCTCCTCAGGGTTGGAGCTAAGGGAGTTGGAGTCCCAGGGTTAGAGTCCCAGGCCATGCCCCACTGGAGGCTGCAGACTTTCCTTGAGTGACCTGACCCCTTCCTAAAGCCATGCTGCTGCCTACTTCCCTCTGTTAGCCCCTTCCTTGTGGAGCTGAGACTGAGAGGTTCCCTGCTGCTGCTCTCTGGGGTCAGCTTTGTGCCCATTTTGTCTGGTACTGGTGGCCACTGCTGCTCCTGAGGCCTCTCACATCTTTTGTTCAACAATGGCACGGAGGAGATTTCTGTGCCTCCTTGTCACAGGGATGATTCATCCACACAGCAGGGGCAGCATGTCCTCTGCAGCCCTGGTTCATGCCTGAGATGTTTGATTTTCTGAAATTCCCTTCCCATGGAATTTTCTGTAAACAAGACACATGTTTTTGTAACAGCAAATTTGTTCACATATTTTCCCTAGGAGGGACTTCTTTTTGATGTCCCTCTGGTTTAACCAATGTGATTGAAGAGGTTTGTCTTCCTATCACAGATCAAATTGGTCTGTGTAGAATAGTATAAAAGGGGAGACACATCCCGAGAATAAAGGAGTCATTTTCAGCCTTCTGAAGTCGCAGTCTTTGTGTAGTGGTGTACAACAGCATCAGTCTTCCACACTCAAATGTAGCAGAATGCATACGGTGGCTCAGCAAGAGGCCACCTCAGTCTTAGCCAGGTATGTTTTATTATAGAATCTGCATTTTATCCTTTGTGTGGAGTAAAAGAGAAATTCCAAATTCCAAATTTATGCATATCTCAGATAATCCACAAGAGTCTTTTCTTATCAGTCTCACTAAATCCATTATTACATTGTCTGTCAAGACTGGTAAGAAAAAAATCAAGTGTTTATTCACAAGGAGTTGTGAACTTGCCAGTTTTTTTGTTATTTTTTGCATAAAGGATCTGTGTTCATTTTTTGACTGACATATTTTCCAATGTTTTTGAATGTATGCTACTGATATTTTTGGGGTTTCTCTAAACAGCTCTGCAAGCAAAAAAGAAACCAAAAACTTTCATGTCTCACTCCTTCACTCCTCCTCCCTCCTCGCCGTCCCAATAACTGTAACTGAATATTCCCATGTATCCTTTCCCATGAGTCCAGTTGCTGATATTAAAAAAGAAAAAAATACACCACTGCGGGACTTTTGAACATATTGCAGGAGTTGGCAATACGCAACACAGGGAGGATAACATTTTAGAGGATGCATGAAGGATGACATCTCCAAGAAATTATTTAGTCAATGGAAAAGCTCTCATAGGGAAGTCAGATACGATTTTTTTCCTATTTATGCAATGTACATTGAGGAGTATAGATTTCAACTAATTATTCAGTCTTAGGCATTCATAAATCTGCTGTTGAATAATCATTGAGACTTTCTATTGATACAAGTACTAGTAAATCTGCCAACATTCATGTCATCTCTTGCATTGGTTTTATTTTGAATTTTAATCATAAGAATGCATAACAAATTGCAAAGAACCATGTTCTATGCATACCTGTTCAAGGTATTCCTTTATTTTGCTTCCTCTGAAGAGGGCAGAGGGAAAGAACAATTTTAAGAAACAAGCATTTGTCCTACTTCTATGATTGGGATTTTTCTGGATGAGGCCTGATCCACCCTAGCTGAACTAATGGATGTGGGTCTAACTCGGACCATTAGCGTCCTTTTTCCACCGAACATTTAATGCCCTGTCTCTCTACTGTTGGATCCTTTCAATATAAAGCTTTTTGCCTCTTACTATAGGGGCCTGAAAAATCATTCTGTGTTTCTTACACTGATTTAAAACCTCAAAGAAACACTTAATTTTTAGGACCCTATGATTTACTCCATTTTATAATTTGCCACCAAGTAAATTGATTTAGAACATGTAAAAATCTTAGAACTACGGACTGTGTTCTGGGAAATAAACCAAATTAAAACAAAGAATAACTAAAGAAAATGTAGCCTCAGATAGAATATAAAATATGTTATTAGGTGCTATAAGTTCTAATTACATAAAGTCACTTTTGTGACATACTGTTCATCAGCACCAAAATGCCACTTTAAAAAATAAGTAAAGCATTATTTAAAAGATAGCTTGCATCTTCCCTATGGATATTTCAGAGGTTTCTGGGTGCTCCTCATTTGTCTCATTAGTTTGTGGGTTGGATTTATGAGGAGTAAAGGTGCTAATATCCTATTCCATGTCTTAACAGAAATATAAATTCAGACCCGAATTTAAAATTTAATATGCAGAATAGTAGTCTGTTTAAAAAAAGAGAACAGAGTATCTGTGGTGCAACTATGGAATGGGTTATCACCATCAATAATGAGAAAGCTTTACTGTTAGGAAAGTAAATTTGGTGACAGAGTCAGAAATTTTCAAAATTTTATGATAATTTGAAATCCATTCATTAAAATTATGCATAAGGAAGATTTTTTAAAAAATTAACACCTTTTAAAAGTATGGTTTATGTGAATATATAAAAGTCTCGTATCAACTATTTTTGCTTTCTGAAGTCAACTTCTTCCTTAGATAAGACCTTAAATGATTATATTTGCAAATATGTCATTGATGATAGCAATTAAAGAAAAGTATTTTGCAAGCCATCTTTCTTATGTATTTATAGTCAAATATTTTGCTCTGTGGAGATTAATCACAAATACAGACTAAAATAATTACTGCACTGGCTTCTTCAAAATCTTCAGATTGATTCAGAATTATAGATCCAACAGCTTTCTATCATTCATTCAGGTGGTTTCTTTAAGGAGAACAAAGGTCTATTTTAGACTCTCAGTCATTTAGTTCCTAATTTGGTTTCTTAATCATATACAGATCCAGAGCTGGGCTGAAAGAAAAACAAAAAAAGGGGTTATTCCCTGACAGTCTATCTGAAATAGGTCTGAAAGTGTAAATAGGAAACAAGCAATTGAAGATCCAAGCTACATCCTTTCAGAATTGCTATTGTACAGGATTTAGAAGTTTGTTATTTTGGTTGATTGTTTTGTTGTTTGTTTTTTTTAGGAGAACTGCAGGACAATTTTTCAGAGTTACTGTTTAAATAAGAATACATATTTTCACTCTGTGTTTTGTTAAGAACCTCAGTAGAAGAAAAAACTCTTATTTTCCCTGTGAGTTTTCAGTCAAGATTACACTACACAGAGAACATGCATTACTATTTCAACTTTCCATTGGTGAGGGAAGACATTCCCTGGGGACTTTAAACCCTCTCTAGTTTCTGTTGTGACCAAACTGTCAGAATAACACTGAAAACAAAATTTGTGCCTCAGACAGTTTTCTTTCTAAGTGTAAGTTTTTCACAGAAGGCAGCATATTTATATATTGAAAGAACCTACAACAAAGATTCAGATCTTAGAAGTCTCAGAAAAGAAAGCAGTTTCACACATTGAAATCATTGCCTTGTACAAGGAGGTGCAAAATTCTGTGATTTTGAAATTATATTCCTCTCAATTAATTTGAATGTAGTGTATATTAGACAATAGTGCTCATTGAAATGTAAAGCAAAGGAGAAATTCATCTCTATTTTTCTTACATAGCTCTTTGAGCAGTAAATTACCTTTCTGCATTATGATTTGTGTTTCTATAAACTTAGATTAAATTAGAAGGTCACTGTAAATTCACACTTAAATTGTCTGCAAATTAAAATTTTGTAGGTTAATGAACAAATTTACATACTCTTGATAAAAACTTTTTTCCCAGTCAATAAAAAGTTTCTGATTACGGTACTTGACTTGCTCAGGAAAATGAGATCTTATGAAATATTACATACCTTAGCATTCTTTTCTTCCATTTTCTTTTGCTCACTCTGGTGGTGTGTAACACCAACCATAAGTCACTTCGGAATTTTAATTCACTTTTAGAAATTCACATCTACTTCTCTTACACTGCTTTTAGAATTTTCCTTCCTGTTTTTTCCTAAAGCATCTTGTTAGATTTTACCTCTATTCCATCTTCAACTTAATTGAGGTGATAAGGCAAAATTACATTCTGTACAGTCAAGCACAAAAAAGAGAGACAACTTTTGCTTCTTGGACATTCCTTGTTGTCTCTCTTAGCAAAATACCTGAATTATATAAATAATAAGTTTTTGGTTTAAATCACTGTGTAGTCCAATTATAAATGAATTTTTTCTCATTTTTCTAATAATTAGAAAAATGTTATGCTTGCTTCTTTTATTACAATGGGAACAGGCAACATTAGGATCTGTCAGATGTATAACTAATACTCTAAGGTCTTAACATTTAAAAGGACACAGTAGAATATTTTTGGAGAAAGAAACAGAAAATGGAAAAATTACTGCATAGGTTCCCCACAGAGTTAAAATTTCTTGGTAGGTCTCTTCCGGCTCTTTTAGATACTTTGTCTATTTCTAAAAGGAAATGCACAAGCTAGGAATGTGATATACCTGAGTGCTTGGAATTTTGAAATTTTGAAGCCCTTAAGTGATTGCTATTTTTATATCATGATTATTTTTGCTGTGGAAAGAAAATAATAAAGACTGTTGCTTGGAAGAAATAATAAAATACTGGGAAAATAGTTGTTAAAGTTAATATTTTATTACAAATGTAAATAAACATTTAATTGTAGTAATGTTTAACTTTAGGGAGCACTATAATTCCAAATTATATACTAATATTCAAGATACATTTGTGATAGCTAATAATAAATTCTCTTGTAATTTTTTTTTTTTTTTTTTTTTTTTTTTTTTTTTTTTTGGTAATCACTGAATTTGAAATCAAAGATGTGTTATCACTGCCAGACAAAATGTATCAACCTTGCTTTAACATATGTCAGTATCTCAAAGAGATGAGTCTCAAGTGCACTTAAGTCACGGTCCACTGTTAGCTGATACTGCAAAAGGAATGTTTGTGACAAATGACCTTCTTCTGATGCTGCTGCTTCTTGTCTTGCAGAAAGAAAACTGAGCTTTGAATAGAAATTATGTGTGAAAACCTGCTTGACTGCCCAGTAATTTCAGGCACTTCTCATTCTACAAACAATTGTACAAAATGTTGAGAGGTCCTGGAGATGCTGAAAAAAAAAAAAAAAAGAGAAAGCGTTCCATCCTACATAGGGAATTCAATCTTTTTATTCTCCATCTTTAGTTAAAACAATGCGTTTTAAATATCTTATGGAACTCATCCCCAAAGCTTTGAATCTTCTATTAAGTATACTAAAGGATTGTTTACCTGACATTATTTTCCCTCATGCTTTAAGATGAATGCTGTTGATGATTTTGTTGGCTAACTTTTCATTTAAGCTGTGTAAAATATCACAACTGACTAGAAATTATGCAGAATAGAGTTCCAGAAACCCTGATTAGCACCTGTGGGACTCCAGTGAGGCTTATGCTCTCCAAATTTACTTTAGCAGAGGTATAAACAAGAAAAGAACAAAACACTGTTTGAGTTTTCCCTCACCAAGACAGTGGAAACAAGACAAAATTTAAGGAAACGCGCCAAGTCAACTTCAAAGAGTATCTGTGTGTACACAATGTGTACTCTGCACATATTAATGGATGAAGCATGAGCAGTTTTCTTTGTTGATTTTGTGTGTCTCTGCATTTTTTAACAACTTTTATTCTTTGTTATTCCTCTCTGTACACATCCAAACCTTAATCTGGATTTAGAAGCACTTGCTTAGTTTACTGTATCTGCAGTTAAGCTCATTTGAGCAGTGATCTAATTAAAAAAGAGCAGGTTTGGTCAGTTATGTGCTGTCAGATTTCAGTATCTTTGAAAAAGGACAAAAAGGGTGAAGGACAAGTTCTTTCTTGATGCATGAAGCTGAGAAAAAAAAAAAATAACCACCTAGAATGTATCCTATAGAATTAAAAGAAAGGCATGCAAGTTAGATGGATAAGCATATGTAGAAAAAGGAGATGATAGACTGGGAACTGACTTTCACTACCATGGATGCCTGTACTTGAACAGTGCTTTTATGGATTGATTGGGGCAAATCTAATCATAGAACATTTAAAATCTGCATTCCAGAAAATTCATCTATTTGAGAAATTGCTCAATGTTTCCTAATGATTGATGAATATTTCCCTAGCCCAAAGATCACTTCTAGAAATTTTCCCTTTGGAATACATTAAAAAACCTAAATAGCTTGTAGGTGAGCACATAATTTGTGATCCACCCTGGTTACAGGTTTGGATGTCTCAATCTAACATAGGTAGCAAGCACGAACAGCACATTTCTGGGGCTCTGCAGCAGAGATAAATAATGACAGTACAAGGACTGACAGGAAATTTTGATCATATTAGGACATTTATAATCTGTTTGTGCAGCAAAGTTTATCCTTAAAAATATATATTTGTGTTGACTGCTGTTGTATTGATTTTTAACATAAAACAAATAGGTGTAGTTGTTTGGTAACACCTGAAGTATAGTTTGACATTTCTGGTTTAGTGACAAAGCTCAGTACGAATACAATTTCAAGAAGCTTCTGCATATTTATGTACAAGTTTTTCAGTATCTAAATCATTCTTCACAATGTTTCCAGTACCACATTTGCAAAATATATGGATTAAAATTCATTGGTGGTTTTTTTGGTGTTTTTTTTGGGATTTTGTTTTGTTTTATTTTTTAATTCTGATTTCTGCTTTCATTGATCTACTGCTCCATCACAAAAAAAGTTCTCTATGGTGATGGCACTTGCTGAGTTCAACCACATTTTCTCAACTATCGTGAGATATCAAATAATATCTTCCAAATCTTTAACCTGAGATTTAAAGAAAAAACTGATTTACTACTCCAGAGTTCTATTTTTCATCCAACAGATGGATTACAAAATTATTTTCTATTTATTTTTCATCCTTTGCCTTCACAAAGAACTTTTTTTCCTGTATTTTAATCCATAAAAAACTTTACAAAAAATGACTGTGTTGGTTATTTCTACTTCAAATATTAAGGTGAGCAATCATATCTCCAAGTGTTTGTAAGACTTTTACTATTACTGCACTTAAGAAAAACCCACTAGCAAAAATGTTGGGGAGGAGAAACATAGAATCCAGTGGAAAGCAACTAAATTAACATTCTTATTTATGCTCTGTAACATTTATATTCTTTTCTGCTAAAAACACCAAAACAACAACAAACAAACAACAAAAGAAATCCATCCAAATCTGTTGAATGACCCGACTTATTTCTTTATTTTTTATTTGGTCAGGAATGAATTTTGTGAATGTCTTAGATTTCAAAATGTCTTCTTATTTATTAAAATTTATTTTGCAGGCTGGATTGCATTAGAGATACTAAGCAACTTTAAAATCTAGGTAGTCCCTAGCTATTTGGTTTACTTTAGGCAGTTTTATCTGGTGGTTGTTTTTGTTTTCTTCTCTTAAACTTTTTCTGAGATACAGCTGAAATAATTCTCTCTGTGCTAAAGAGGACAAAAAAAGTGACAGCTCTTCAGAAGTCGTAGGCTGTCTTGCCCCGCGTTCAATACTCCAGCCTTTTCTGCTCAGTCAGTGACTAGCTACTTAGGAACAGACATGGAAAAGTACTTGTTTTTAGCTTCCAGTGAAAGCATTTTTAGCTTCTTTGTGCTCCTTCACATTCTAGAAGTGACATGCAAGTTCGGTGCTCATTAGTTCAAGTTCTGCTACAAGCTCCTATTTATGTGGAAGATTCAGTTTGAAACAGCCCAACATTGCAAGAGAAAAAGAACTGACAGTTTTAAATATCTGTGCACTGACAAAGTTGTGCAGTAAGGAAGCTGAATGAAAAAGCAACAATCTACATTGGACTAGTAAATGGTTCAGCCAGCTTTAGCATTCATATTCTTCAAAATTATTCTTAGCAAAATAAAATGCAAAGAACAAAAAACTTTCAAGACACAAACTAAACACTTGTTTTCTCTCTCTCTCTCTCGGCTGTTTTTTTTTTTGTTTGTTTGTTTGTTTTGTTTTGTTTTGTTTTATTTTTTTGATTTTTTGGGGTTTTTTTATTTGGTTGGTTTTGTTGTTGTTGTTGTTGTTGTTGTTGTTGTTGTTGTTGTTTTGTTTTGTTTTGTTTTGTTTTGTTTTGTTTTGTTTTGTTTTGTTTTGTTTTGTTTTGTTTAACCAGTACTGTTCCTATCCTCAGATTAGAGGACAGCAGGGACACGTTGGCTCTCAGTCACAAAGGCAGCTCATGACACTGCCTGCTGGCATGCCAGCACTTGTCGCCCCTCAGTTTTGATTGGAGCCAACCACCACAAGCATATGTCTCTGCTGGCAAGCAGTGTATCTCATCCAGAAGGCACTGGCTGCTGGTGCCCTTCAGCCCTCTCCCAAAACAACCTGGCAGGGTGTGTGTTTCTTTGAGCTACACTGCCAGTGTGAAGGTTGGAGTTTGGGTAAGGAGATCAGGATTTCTCCAAGTTTTCATACCTGGTAAAGGGTTCAGATCAAGGCCAGGAGGTTTTTCCTTTGAATAGCCCCTCGTTTAACATCAGTCTCAATTAAAATATGAGTTCAGCAATACTAACATAGCAGAACTGTCTTTTGAATGTCCAAAATGCACTTCAGGAATGTCTTTTTCACTTTAGTATAAGACCATTGTACATAGCCTTTTGTCCTGTTAGTCTGTGTAATACAGTATATACAGCTTGTAATATCATCATTGTCAATCCCAACAAACTGAGAATAGAATAGCCTTTTATACTTTTATCATATTTAAAGTCATAGTCCTTGCAGATATTTAGTTATAACTATATCCTAGTAACAAGAAAGCAGAAATGTATTCTGTCTGTCTGTAGTAACTAAACAATGAAAGTCAATCTGGCAATGAGAACCTTCTTGAAAGGCTCTAAAGGGCTGTACTTCAAATGTTCCTTGAAGAAGGCAAAACACACAGGCAGGACATGCAGAAGTCCCATTTGAGTCTTTGTGCCAACTACAGGTGTTGCACCCACCAGATCTAAATAAGAAATTGTGTTTTGATATAAAAAGTTTTTTGCATCTGGAAAAGCAAATGAGGTTTAGAACTAAATTTTGCAAGCTTCACTTACATCTTTTAACTACCATCCTCTCATCAGGAGCAACATACATTCAAAAGAAGACCCATGTCATCTCCATGATCAAAAAATTCTTCCTGTAAGTAAAGGTCAAAATGAGTAAGTTTGATAGTTTTTAAGTAATCTTTTCCCATGTTTGGAAAACTAATAAATTTATCACCTCCCCAAAAAGAGTTAAAATCTTTCCACAAGCTGTCTCAAGTAACTAACATTTTTGTTTGAAAAATCCCAGAATTCTGTCTTTGACATGAATGTTAATTGACAAGCCAGCTGTCTGATTTCTCATTTTCTTTTCTCTCAAAACTCTAGATTTCTGCTTAAGCATATGGCTGAATTTTTAAAGTCCTGTCCCTGCTTTTAAGAGGATGCAACTTGGATGTTAGCAATGCATCAGGTTTTCTTGATGTTTCATTAATATGTAAGAGTGTGTCTTCCTAATTTTATGTATCCTTTTTGATTTAGGTGGGTTTTTTTAAGGCCCATACCAAGAGATATTATTTTTGATCCCACTTTAAAGAAAAGAAAAGAAAGAAAGAAAGAAACAAACAAAACAAAACAAAACAACAACAACAACAAAACAAAACCCAACTCAGACTCTCCTGATTGCTATGGAGAGTGTGTTTGTCTGGCTCAGCAACTAAAAGACCACTTAAAACATTTACTTTTGTCTTTATAAGGACTTTAAAATATCAAGATTTTGGAGCTGAAGTAATGATGCTCAAATGTGCATGATTAATGAATTAATAATGTAAGAATCTAGTGGAGTAACAGTAAATAGCAAATAATATAGGAAACCAAATTCACTTAAAATCACAGAGTTGAAAGTGGCTTCAGAAGAAGAGCCCATGTCCAAACTCGAATGATCTATACTTGTGTCACCGCTGATTGATGTTTTTCTAGTTTGTTCTTGAAACATCGAATGACTGCTTATGGGAATATATCTAAGGCAGTGTCAAAAAACTAATTAAAGAAAAGATATACGGCATCTTACATGTCTAAAAAAACCCCATTCATATTATGGTATTGTAAAATGAAGATGGATTATTGTGACCTGAATTATTATAGATACTCATGTTGACTTTAGTTAATATATTTTTTATTTAAAACCTATTTACAGAAAGAGATCTTGCTTCTATTATTCTAGGCATAGAAATTTCATTCTCTGAACTATAGTTCCACAGAATCTTTCTTCCTCTCTTTGCAACTCCCTTACTAATTTTTAAATTCTCTAGCATTCTGGAAAGTATTCATCCTCCACAGCATCTTATAAATAAACAAAACTAGTAAACTACTTTTTACTCTGTGCTCACAAGTTAATGGTAGAGGTATTTTGGGTTAATTAATTAACTCAATTAATTTTCACTTCCTATATGTATGCTTAGGCTTAAACTTAATGAAGAGCTCAAAATGTATAGGTGCTGGCTGATTCTAATAGCTACCTATCCACCTTCTTCATTGGGGTGTAGCAGAGTAGAAAATTTCACTGTGAAAATTGTCTTCTTTTTTCCCTCTATTTGTTAAAATTGGAAAATTTTCTATGTCAGTCATACACAGTACAACATATTTTGAAGTATGTCTTGAAATATTCTGTCCTTTCATATTCAAATGTTGAACTTTTAGTCTTTCCTGAAATATATTTTATGAATCAAAAGAAAAGTTAAAGAAAGGAATTAAAGGACATGAAAAAAGAAAGAACACATTCAATTTTAAACCAAAAAGTCATAGAATATTTAGAGTTGGAAGGGAATCACAAGAATCACTGAAGTTCAGCTCCTGGACCTACACAAGACAACCCCAAGAGTCACAACCTGTACCTTGGGAGAATTGTCCTAAGGCTTCTTCAATTCCTTCAGGCTTGGTGTTGTGACCACTTCCCTAGGGATCCGGTTCCAGTGCCCAAACACCCTCTGTGTGAAGAAACATCTTCCAAATGTCCAATCTGAACATCCCCTGACACAACTTCAGGCCATTCCTTTGGGTTCTGTCACTGCTCACCAAAATGAAAAAACAAGTTTCTGCCCCTCCTCTTCCCCTCATGAGGAAGTTGTAGACTGCAATGTGTCCTCCCTTCAATCTCCTCTTCTCCAGACTAAACCACAGTCACTCCTCCTATGGCTGGCCCTCTAGCCCTTTCATCATCTTCATAGCTCTCTTTTTTACATTCTCCAGTAGCTTCATATCTTTCCAATATTGCAACATCCAAAACTGCACACAGCGCTTCAAATGTGGCTGCACCAGGAAGAGTAGAATGAGACAGTACCTCCCTCAAATGGCCAGCTGTGCTGTGCCTGATGCACCCCAGGGCACTGCTGGCCCTCCTGGCTGCCAGGACACTGTGGCTGACTCATTTGTCAATGACCAGGAACCACAGGTCTCTTTCTGGGGTTCCGCTCATCTGGTCCTCACACCCAGCTCTGAATGTACATCCAGGTTTGCCTGGTTCCAGGTGCAGAATCCAGCACTTTTTGATTGCCCAGCCTTCTAATTAGTTCAGGTCTCTCTGTAGATCCTCTCTGCCTTCCAGGAAGTCTAGAGTTCCTTCTGGCTTGTTGTCATTGGCCAACTTATTGTATTTTTGGATCCTGCATTCAACTTGTTTATGTAGCATTGAGGAGTGCTGCCCCTAAAGTGAAGACCTATAGAACCCATCTCGTGATGTGTTTATCCCTTTCTATGTTGGAAATTTTATTCAGAAGGAAAGCCAAAAAATTACATTAACTGACTTCTCTTGATCAACTAGAAGGGTGACATTGTCATAAGAAGACATGAGGTTTATTGAGCAGGACTGTTCCCCCATGAACCTGTTCTGTCTGTTACCAATGACTATACTGTTTTCCAGCAACATCCAGAATAATCTTCTCTGTGATTTTATCAGTC
Organism: Sylvia borin; assembly: GCA_014839755.1. Lineage (NCBI taxonomy): Eukaryota > Metazoa > Chordata > Aves > Passeriformes > Sylviidae > Sylvia > Sylvia borin. The sequence goes on from CM025957.1 coordinate 81,387,765, forward strand.
ACTGAAGTGAAATTGACAGGCCTGGAGTTACCAGGAATAACCCTCTTGCCCCTCTTTAAAATTGGGACATATGCCAATTTCCAGTCACTGGAACCTCTTCAAATTCCCCAGACCACTGAAAAATCATTGAGAGAGCTCTTCCAATGACTTCAACCAGGTTTTTGAGTACTCTGGGATCACTCCCATCAGGTCTCATAAACTTAGACTGGAGCAGAAAATCACACACAAGTTTAGAGTTGACTGGGAATTTATCATTCTTGCTGTCATTGTCTTCCACCTTATAGGGCTCCAGGGGTCCTATAGGCTATCACTAGTATTGAAGACTGAGGTGAAGAAAGCATTAAACATTAAATGAAGCATTAATCTCTGCTTTGTCAATGTCCCTGTTTGTGAGGTGGCCACCCTTGTCAAGTAACAGAATGGGGTCAATCACCCCATTCATTATTTCTGGTCTGCCTTTTGCTGTTATATTTTTAAAAGTCCTATCTATTGTCTTCCTCAGTACTGGGCCAGCTTGAAATCTAACTGAGCTTTGGCCACGCAAAATTTCTCTCTACAATGGTGATCAGCATCTCCATAGTCCTCTCAAATTGCCCCATCTTGCTTCCACTGGCCATCTAGTTTTTTTTTTTTTTTTTTTTGTTTTATTCCTTTATCTGCAGAAGAAGACTCATCTTCCAGAAAAACACAAATAAGTAATTTTTGATTTACTCATATGCAATTATTTTGGCAGATGCACAGGAATTATTTTAGCAGATGGTACAAGAAGATAAAGTTAGTTTTGCTTTTGACCCTATCCTTTATAAATATTGAGTGTTCTGTATTTGATCATAGAACTATGTTGTTCTTATCATTCCTGTTTGAAGTGTTGTTTAATATGTCTAAATGTATGTAAAATCAAGAAGCTAAGGGAGAATGATTTTTTTTTCCTTCTGGTTTAAAAAAGGCAAATTATCAGAAGATACCTCTGCTCTGTTATTGGGATTTCAAATAGATGATTTGTGCTATTTTATCCTTTCTTTCATAGATACAACACAAAATTAAAAGATTTCCATCCAGTCATACTTGAAGAAAATGATGGTCTACGATCTTTGAACAAAATATAAAGCCATTTTGTTCAACTACTGAAAGTAAGTGGAGTTGTGTAAATGTGTTCAGTCTAATCATCTTCATTGTAAAAAAGGACAGGAGGGATAGGAGTTACTGAGCATTGTAAGAGAAACTACTAAACTTGTGGTTACAGTTAACAACCTGCCATCCTGGCTAAGAAGTGCAGATTCTCTGTAAGGTACATAAGAGATAAATACAGACTTATCATCAGTCGAAGTACGAAATCAAAAGGACTCTGGATACTTTGATACATGCTAATTAGAGGAAAAATACAGAGTGTAATCTTGTCATCAAGTGCTGTAATTCTGTCAGGTCTTAGAAGTGAAGCATAATTAGGCCATGATAGCACTGGGTGATATGCATGAAGGGGAAAATTAAGGTCAGGAGGAGTGGTTTTGTTAGTTACAGTCTTTCTTTTGGTATAAGGGTAATATTTCACCACTCTTTCACTTGGGAAGGTGAAAATACTCTCATTTTAAAGGCCTAACAAGTCATAAAGAACAGCTATTTTCCCTCATCCAAGATAAATAAACTTGTTTTCCAAAAGCGTATGCAAAGAGACTTATATACCTGTAAAGCAAAAAACAGACACTCATTTGGGAGTTTTGGGGTTTACAGGTTTGCTCTGCACTGCTCTGAAGCTTGTGAGAGAACTTTCAGAGTTATTCTCACAGTGGAAGACATTTCATCCCCTTGGCCCAGCAGTAACACTTCTCTAAGTTCATAAAGCTCCTATGATGGCATAGAGAGGAAAGAATTAGGGGATGGTCAAATTGTCACAGTACCTTGCTTTTAGACTCTTGTGCTGATGTGAGGGAATGATTATACTGCATATATACACAGAATGCAGATCCTCAGTAAGGTACATAGGAGATAAATACGGACTTATCTTCAGTCCAATTATACACCTGTACAAGAATATGAACGGATTTGATACATGCATATAGCACTACTATTGTAGACCTTTATTTGATAAGGTATGGATGAGGTAAAAATGGAAAGCAAAACTTGCACTTCTTATATTAAAATAAGTAACTCTTTTGCTACTTAGCTGATTCTCTTCAGAGTTGCACCCTGCCCAGCTGCTCAGGGTGCTCAGGGACACTTCAGCTTCACTCACTCCACTTTTCAAAGAATGTCTTGTGGATAGTTTTTTATTCCATCTCTTTCTTGGAATTCCCCAATATTATTTTTATTTTTTTTCCTAGTTCAGTCTTTCTCTATCAAATCCTCTCTATGAAAATGCCTCTTTGAAACCAGGCTTCTCATCACTCCTCCCTGACTGGTTTAATAGCATCTCCCTGATTAAGTGAAGGATAGGAACCAACAGTCCCTAGGGAATCACTACCTATATCTCAAAGAGAATCTGTAGATGCATCACAATAAAAACATATTTGATAACTGAGTAAGACTGATGAATAAAGATCACTACCATGAGACAAGACATGAACACATTAATCTGACACAGTTTTAAATGCTTTTGTTGTGAGATAACTCAGATAACGTTGTGAGAAATACACAATACACAAATAAATATAGATGACATACGTAGAGATGGAGATCTAGAGATGGATGGATGGATGGATGGATAGATAGATAAATAATTAAAGATTTTGAAATATTTCTGAATAATAAGAAATTAAGGTTTTTCAGTATTGTATTTGTTTCAAATTCAGTAAGTAAAAGTAACATAGATAAGTAACTTGCTATTTTCATAGTAAACTTACAAACTCATGCTTATACAAGTAAAACACTCCTTGCTGAGTTCCTTGCGATGTAGCACAAGATTAAATGCTAAGCGATGTAACATTTTTAGATTAAAATGGTTAGTTTTGTAAATATTCCAGAACATTTAAAAAAATAATCACTTCCTAGTGATAGTCCCTTCTAAAAAGGAAATTATATTACATATTCTAAGATTTTTGTATTCTGGCTAAAGATACACATTTTTAGTCTTTTTTTTCTTTTTTTTTTTTCCCCTTCTTTCATGACCAATGACGCATTTCACTGGAGAGGTAAAGAGTGCTTTCAAGTTTTCATAAGCTTTTAGATTCAAGTGCAAAATGTGCCAGATGAATGCTATTTTATCAATTATTTTCTTAGCATTATTCAGTAGCCTTCTATACAGCATGAATTTTTTGCTGACTGTCATTTAATCTTCGAACCGTGAAAGATTTTACATTATAGTCTTAAGGTAGAGAGTGTTGTGGAAAATACTCTTCTGTGATACATGTGGAGTAGATTTGGAAGAATTTGAAGATATTTGGTATTTCCTGAGCTACTGTATTTTAATTTAAAAAAGTCCCTGAATGACTTTAGTTTTATCAACAATTTAGTTCAACTTTATGAGTATTATGTTTCTCTTTATTCCTGATGTGAGTACAGCAACTAGTAAAGCAAATCTTACAACTGAAGTTCAGTTTACAATTTTTATGATAACCATTACAGGACATGATTAAATTTCTTTTTCTGTTCTAACTTTTCAGTGCTAAAGAGAGTAAAAAGCAGTAAAAGCTTATTTTTGTCATTAAAATGAGTAGATATAATCCCAGAAGTAGTGCACTGAATAAGAAGGTATAATTGTTACACAGTAAGTTTTACGATTATCACATTTCTCATTATTACTATCTTCAAGGCTAAGAGCAGATTAAAAGACTGAACACAGGAGAAAGCACTGAACACTGTAACATTTTTTATGCAATTTAATATGATCTAATCTCTACCTTTGGTCTCTAGAAATAAAAAGCATGATATCTTTAAAATCATGCGCTTGTAATCTGCATTTTAACTAAATTATGTTTTTGGTTCACAAGACATTCTCTATTTTATCCTGAAAACAGATTATTTTCATTTTAATTAGGCTCTCAGTGCATTTACTATGGAAAAAGAAACTGAATTTTTATAATCTTTTCAATATAATTAAAGTAGACCTTAATTCCTTACTTCAGACAATTAGAATGCCCAAATTAGAAGATCAGCAGTGTGGTTGTAATTAAAAAGTAAAATATAAGGCCTCACAAAAGACAGGAAAATTTTAAATAACTAAACTGTGAACCATGATTGGATTAAGGTAGTTTCTACAGTTTGTAAAATTTTTAGTGCTTAAAGTGAGATTGAGATATGGTTTGAGTATTTGATATTCAAACTAAGACCCTACATCTCTTTATTTCGATATAATTTTATACTATCTCCTTTGTAATAGCTAAGTTCCTTTTTCAGAGAACATCTAATACTGCTTCTGAAATATGCTCAGAACTGAACAGCCTGAACAATACTAATATGTTTGATATTCACATCAGTTTTATACCTCACTGAAGTACAAAAATACTATTTCATTAAATTTTTCCTCTGTCTTGGGGCTCAGTATGTATTAGGTGCTAATAAATCACCTCTATCATAAATTGAAATTATTGATTTCCTCATAAAAACATTTTAAATCTGTCTTAACTTTTAGGCACTTTTAGAAACATGTGTGATTCTTAAATTTAATAAAATAGAGTAGTTGTTAGGGAATTTGTCTAGGAAATAAGAGAAGCATTTAAATGTCCATGTCTCCAAGTGTATTCTAACTACATGCTTTAAAGTCCAGGACAGGACCACAATCATGAGGGTCTAGTTGTGAAAGAAGAGAAAGGTCCAGTAATGACATGAATGTTTCCTTCCACAGAGGAAAGAGTTGGATCAAAACACAAATAAAAAAAACCTGTATGTAAAACAACAAAGTTAAAAATTCTAAAACTGTACTGAAAACAAAATCAATTTTCTAATTGCCATTAACTACAGAAACACAAACATAATTGTACATGGTGTGAGAAACAAACAAACAAAAAGTTTTTGTTTTCATACTTCCTGCTTATTTTAATAAATAAGCAGAAATATAAAATTCTGTTAGTCAAAAAACCCTCCCTAACCAGGGGCTTGATACAAGTCCAGCTGAAATTGTTCCAAACTCAATGAGTGTCTGGAAGATGCCATATATGGATGATGCTTAATTGGCTTAAACACTGCTATGAAATCGCTGAAATCACACTGATTTATATCAGACAACTCATGTGCCTATTTTAAAAGGCAGGTTGCCCTTCCACAGAAAAGAGGATAAAATTCTCATCACTTCAGTAAACAGATGAGATTTGTTGTAGTAAAGCCAACTCCAGTAACATATTTCAGACAATGTAAAGAAAGACTTTTTCTACCAACAATCTTATTCTTCTACAAAATTCTGAAGGACAGTGCTTGAGAATAAACAAGCAAAAATGAAGACGTCTATATAGATTTGTAAAAGAAACATATTTGCTCTCCATAACGATATTAGTGTTAGTAAACAATTTTAAGTGTACTAAAGCCAGGGTCCCAAGGAATTCTTTTTATGAATGTAAAGAAAATGCTTAAAAAGCAGAGTTACACACAGAAAGTAGTTATCAATTAAAATGTATACCAGACACTCAGCTTAGAAGTTGTGATTGCATATATATTAGCTGTAGCAGAGACCTTCTTAGTGCACATTGCTCTCCGTCTGTAATGAGGCTTTAAATGTTCCAAGGTTCTTTTTTTTATTTTAGGAGAATAGTTTTCCAATAGTATTTTCTGTTTGGGAGTTGGAGTTTATTTTGGAGGGGAACAAATTTTACTGTAATATTCTTGGTATAGTATCCTGCCCGTCAGACTAGAACTCTGAAGGACCTTTCAGTACTTCACATTTACATCCTTTTCGGGCTTGAGAACGTAGTTAAAGGTTCTTGCCATGGTTTAACCCCTAACTAAGTACCACACAGCAGCTTGTTCACACTTCCTTGGTGAGACAGGAGAAAGAATAGAAAGAGTAAAAGTGAGAGAACACATAGGCTCAGATACAATCAGTTTAATAAGAAAAGCAAAGCAAACTAGGGGATTCATTTGCCACTTCCCATGGGCAGGCAGGTGTTCAGCCATCTCCAGGAAAGTCAGGCTCCATCATGCATTATGGTTCCTTTGGAAGACAAATGGAATCACTCTGAACATCCTCCCTCTTCTTTCTTCTTTCCCATCTTTGTACACTGAGCATGATGCCACACAGTATGAAATATCCTTTTGGTCATTGGGGTCAACTGTCCCAGCTGCACAACTTATTGTGGCACCCCTACCCTACTTTCTGGTGGGATGATTTGAGAAGCAGAAAAGGCCCTTAGTCCATACAATCACTGCTCCAATTAAAGCTTCCATGTGTTATCAGCACTGTTTCCAGCACAAGTTTAAAATATAGCCCCATAGTGTGAAGAAAATTAACTCTATCCCAGTAAAACCCAGAACAGGCTTTTTGCTCCCTCTTTTGGGCCATAAATCCTCAGACCAAACTCTTGCCAAATCAGTGGAAGTAAGAAGTAATTTGAAATCAAGAGTTACAAAGTACAGAAAAAGTCTCTTTTTCAAGAAGAGTCTATCGAGGTTGTGATTATAAAAAAAGTTCCAGAAAAGGAACTCAGAAAAAATGTAAAATTATTTTAAATTTTAAATAAGGGAAAAGGATGAGTGAGACAGATAGTTCAAGAGATGGCAAAGATTTTCTTTGAAAATACTGTAAGTTCAGGCTTTTATCTGCAGAGATAAACAAATTGATTCTGTCTAAATTTAGGCATTGTCTCCATGTCTCTAGTAATTCATGAGAGCTTTACAGCTGCATTCTCTGAGATGTAATTTTTTTTTTTTTTGGTTAGGTGATATTCTCTCTTCATTTGGATTTAGCACTGTTTAAGAACATTTTGAGCTCCTTCATCAACATAATTTCTAATATTTTCAGAAAGAAAATTATGGTTGCAAAATGTTTTAGAATTGGTTAGAAGTCATGGAAATACAACCAAAGACCTGGTGCGCAAGTGCTTATCCCAGATGATGAACAAAAGACTTGTTCTGGTTGCTTATGAAAACTATTAACAGAAAACAAAACAAAAAAAACAAAACCAAAAAACAAAACAAAACAAAACAAAAAAAAAAAAAAAAAAAACAACAAAAACAAACAAACAAACAAAAAAAACCAACCCAGAAACAAAAACAAAAACAAACAAGACCCGCCCCCCCCCACCAAATCAAACAAACAAACAAAAAATTCTAAAAAAGACCATGCATTTTTATTTTAAGTTCTGACTATGTGCATTCTTCATGAACTGGAAGCTAATTGCGGTTTTGACCATTTTCAGCTGTCAGGACCTGTTTGATTGTTTAAAAATATGCAGTAAAAGAACAGTGAAACTTCTCTTGAAGGCTGGACTTTATCAGCAGTAGGTAATGAATCCTGACAGTTAATCATGTGGAGTTTTGTGTTGCTGAATATGTCTCCATCCTTATCTATTTATAAACAGAGAGGGAATACACTGCTTATTATATGGTAATAATACAGTACATAGTGCTGCCTACAACTCCAGGGTTTAGATAAAAGATAAATTAAAAGATAAAATATTTTAAATGTTATAAGAATTTTTAATAAAATTATTAAGCACTAAAAATTTTGATACTGGCAAATACTGTCTCTGTCCATGGTACTTTAGAAAATTTTCTGGGAGGGAAAAAACTTGTCCTCTAATTCACTGCATATAATAATGCTCATATTTATGAAGAAAAAATGTAAGTCACCTTTGAGCCATTATCTCTTAATATAATTATGAATATTTTCTAGAGAATTTGTTGAAAAATAGTTGGCCCAAAGCACTCGAGCTTAACAAGTTTCACCTGAAAAAATAATACATAGTCAATAGTTCATAAAAATGTTGTGGCCAGACAGAAAGCGTCCTTGCTTAGAGTTTCTCATTATTTTTTTCCTTTTTTTTTTTTTTTTTTTTTTTTTTTTTTTTTCTTTTTTTTTCTTTTTTATATTTTTTTGTTGTTTCTCTACAAGGATAATCATCTCTGAAATAGAAATAAATTATTCTTAGTCACACTATGCTTTTGGTTTTGTTGATCCAAGTGAAACTAAGTTTAGAAAAGTGCTGAGAGAGGTGTTCACTCTACAGCTGGAGTATGAGTTTATAGAGGTGATTGAGCACTCTTCATGTTCTACAGTAATGTGCTAAGATGCAATTTAAGTGTGAGTGTAGCTCTTCAAAAATATGTTCTTTGAAGCAGTGTAGTCTGAGCAGATTTAGATTTGGTGGACTGTGTATGAGCAGGAGATAAAAAACTGATACCAGTGACAAATGCATGAATACATTCTGCTATTTTGGACATACCCTCCTCCTTTTTTATTTTTGTTAGTGTTTTTGTTTGTTTGTTTTTGTTTTTTGTTTTCTTTTGTTTTTGTTTGCTTGTTTGTTTGTTTATTTGTTTTGTTTTGTTGGTGCAAAATAGTAAGAAAGAAGAAAGTAAATATCATAAGTTCGCTTTATTACATCCCATAAAGGAGTCCATTTTAACAATAGAAATCCACAGTTCAGTAGGTGGATGATATAAGCCTACAGAACTGAAGAATTGAATGAAATATCACCGTTATGAAATGAAAAAAAAAAGTTAAAAACAATATTTGGATGAGCAATGTAGAACTCAAGTTAGAAATCCTACAAAATTTTAAAACATTTTACCTTTTTTCTTTTTTTTTTTTTTTTTTCAAAGGAGAACCTTACAAAGTGCAGCACAACTTTCAAATCTAGTATGGAGAAAGACCATATGAACAACAAGGTACTTTCCATAGCAGAGGGGTGCCTTTTTTATTATTATTATTACTTATTTCTAGAAATTTGATTTATGCTGCAATTTTGCTAATGTATCTACAAATATATATAGGGATTTTCCCCGTATCTCAAATTCCTTTTAAAACATATTGCCTTCCATTTCAGTCTCTCCTTTCTAGTCTCAGTATTTTCTTCCCAGGATTTGAAAAAGTTATCCAATAAGTTATTATTCAATTAAGTTATTATTGCATGCTAACACGTTATTAGAATAACTTACTAAAGGTAACAACAAAAGTAAAATCTAATACAAAACCACTTTAGAGATGGCCATTGTACAACAGTCCAGGAAATACCTTATTTTGGCATGACTTTATTTTGCCACTTTGTTTTCCAATTAATAAACAACAGTGTAACCTCTCTTTTCATCAAAATAAATTTACTGGCTTTACTTCTTATTTTTAGGATAGTTTATCATTCAAAGGATTGCAAATGAAACTATAAAACTGGAGTTGCTTTTGTTTCTACAGGGGTAATCAGTCCAAAAATATTTTGGATGTCTGCAATCAATTTGGAAATCTCAGAAGTCTGATATCAACATTAAAGTTTCTGTTTGTTGTCTGGCAGCTAGAGTAGGGAAAGAAATTTGCCTTAAATATTAGCTTCCAGTTTCTGCTAGAAGCAGATGTGAAAGTGAGATTTTGAAGAAGCCAATGCAAGTACAGAAGGTCTAACTAGCTTCTGCCTAGTGTTAATATGAAGTTATAAACCAAAAGCAAGCACTTAAATGTTGATTAAGGTCAACATAATCTTTGCATCTGTTCTTTCCCTGAGGGTAAGTTTGTATGTTACCAATAGTCATGAAACAAAAAGCAAATAAATACTTGCAATTTCTAATTATTAAATGATAGGTGAATGTTATCACTTAGAAAATAATTCATCTTACTTGAGATTGTTTCCCCAACAGGCTACCTACCATCTGCATCTCATTCTATTAGAGTTGGTTGAGTTTGGGTATAATTGAGCTTTGGTTTTGGCTTGGTTTATTTGTGTTTGTTTTTTTGTAGGTTTGTTTTGTTTTATTGGGGTTTTGTTTGTTTGGTTGGTTGGTTTTTTTCAAATGTATTTATCTTCATTTTACATGTATGTGTCTGTCTATATTCTGTACCAGTGATTTGGAGGTAGAATTGTTTTAAAAGCATAGGTGGATGAACAAGGCCTTCCTGCTTGGCTGACTGTCCCAAAATGTTACTATGGAAACCAGCAAATTCTGTCTTTCTAAACAAGCACATTTAAGAAGAAAAAAGGCACAAAATCCCCCAAAACTACTAAAAAAATAAGTCCCTAACAATCTTTGCTTGTCTGTTTTCATGTTTGTAAAATGATTTTGCAACAGAAAATCTTTTCACTTCATATAAACAAAAGTCAACCAACAGTTTCACAGTAAACACTGCTAGATAAAGATGGTCAATGGATAAATTACAGCTGCTAAAACCAATTGTCCTATGTTCAGTCTCACATATTTGAGTCAATAGATTGCTTAATCATAGAGGAAGTAAGCTTTGAAAACAAGAGAAGGTTTTGCATGACTTCTCAGGAGCAAGGAAATGCTAAACTCTGGATCTAGAGGACAGAAAAAACCCCACAAAAACCTTTTAAAGTTTTTTTTTTTTTTTCTTTAGTTTTAACCGTATTTTATATCTTTATATTTCTAAACTGCTCTTTTTAGACTTCTTTCAAAAAATTAATGTGCTCCCGACCTTTTAAGAAGCGTCTTTACAAGGCATGTATTATATGTCTCCTATCTCCATTTTAAAGCATTCACTAGCTATTTTCCAGCTATTTTTATATTATGGCCTCTTTCAGAAGGTTTCCTTTACCAAAAGTAAGAAGTTAAATGAATCTTCTTGTTCTTTAGTGAGATGAGAAGACTCACCTAGGACACAAGTTTTATTGAGGTATTGAAAGACTTCAGGCTATTTTGTTTTTCTGAATCTTACCCAGTTTTTAAGTTCATTGTTTCTGCTGGTGGGGACTACCCCCAGACTACACATTCTCTTCAGATGTTTAGTGTAAACGCTGTTATCCTTGTGTTATCTGCCTCTGCTGGCAGATTAGACTAAGACATCATCATCTCAGTTCTGAGGTTAAGCTGTAGATTGGCTTTCACATATGTGTTCTCTGCTGAAAAATTCTATGGGGAATAAAGATGATATTTTCAGGAATAATTTTCCTAAAGAATATTGGACTGATATTTCTTAATTTTCACAACACAATTTGCTGATCTGATTTGTTAAGGGATGAAATTGAAATAGCAAGGTTCACTCCTTTGTCACCTCAGTTGATGTTGGTTGAACAGTTTAATAGGAAAGGAAAAGGTGTGCACGAACACGAAGCAGAACCATTCACTTCTTCCCATGGGCAGGCAGGTGCTTGGCCATCTCCAGGAGAGCAGGGCCCTACATGTAAGAGTAACTTGGGAAGACAAATGCCATCGCTCCAAATGTCCTCCTCTCTCCCTCCTGCTTTTTGTCTAAACCTCTTGGGAGTAAAATGACAATTCTTTCATAGAATATTTTACCCTTTCTTCATTTAATACTCTATTCAAACAGCTAAAACATGACTTTTGTTGACCCAGAGAGTTCAGATGTTGAAGTAGAGAGATTATATGTAGTATAAAATATGCAAATAAAATTAATTATTTCAGTGATCTTTTGGTTCAAGGATCCAGACACGAATCACCAAGGCTCACTTCAAGCTCTATCTGATCTTTTTGCAAGACCACAGAATCACAGGAGGGTTGAGGTTGGAAGGCTTCACAGGAGATCTGTCACAGCTCTCCCAGGCAAAGAGTGACCTAGAGCAGGTTGGTCGTGTTGGTTTTTTTAATGTCTCCAAGGACAGAGAGCTGGCCTCTCTGAGCAGCATCTTTCATGTGTCTGACGTTCTACCTGCTAAGGTATTTGTACACACTGATATGGTCCCCCCAAGTTTTCCAACCAAAAGGCTCTGACCTTCTCAGTCACTTTCTCAGATGACTGGTGCCCTAAACCGTTTTCATCATCATGGACCTTCCCTGATGAAGGACCCGTTCAGGTACGGACATGTCTTTCTTGCACAGAGGAACCCAGAACAGAACACACTGCTGGTCTGATCAGTGCTGAGTAGACAGGAAGGATCACTTCCCTTCATCTTCTTGCGCCACTCATCCTCCTAAAGGTCAGGATGCTGTTGGCCTTTTATGTATTTCTAGTAAATGGTCCATGGTGACCCCAAGTCCTTTTAAGAGCTGCTTTCTGGTCATAGGGTTATTCATCCATGGTGTAGGACTTCATTTTTCACTTTGTTGAACTTGATAAGACTCCCGTCTGCTCGATTCTTCAGCCTGACCATGTCCTTCTGAATAGCAGCATAACCATGTGGCATTATCAATCATTCCTATCAGTTTTGTGTTCTCTGCAGATTTTCTGACTACTCACTATCCCAGCATTGTGGTTGCTAAGGAAGGTTTAAACAGTATTTGCCCCAGTATCAACCCCTGAAATACATCACTAGTGACCAGCCTCCAGCTGGATTTTGTGCCACTGTTCACAGTCATTTGAGTTTGTCAGTTGAGTTAGATTTCGTTCCAGCTCATTATCATTATCATTATCATTATTATTGTCCAGTTATCTAGTCTGTTCTTTATCAGGTGGTTAATGAGGATTTTATGGTTTTACAATACTATTCCAAAATTATTAATCTAACACCTTTATTTTTTTCCCCGCAAAAGCAAAATTAATTCAACTGGTAGTTACATCAGTTAAATAAAAGTTACTGTGCTGATCTTATATGAAAAGAACTTCCCTATTGCAAAGCTTAAGGCACTGCAGCAGTGCATAAAAAACATAACTAAAAGAGAAGAAATGTGTAATTAAAAATCTACTTCATTAAAATGTCAACAGTTTAGTCACATTTATATATAGAGAGAGAATATAAGTAGCATGCAATATGTAATATTATTTCATTATATAAATATATGCAGTTTTGGCATTCTATATATTTTTCATACATATATTTTAAAAAACCCTCCAGTGTAAATATCAAAGTGAAAACTGGTGAAAAGAAAATACAAAGTCACAAACAAAATCACTTTTTCTTGGGCCTGTCACCCATATAATGTATTCAATCAATTACAGGATTGCTTTCTATTTCTGTTCTGAAGTATTTTCACCTGCACTGCCACTGAGTAACTCGAGATTGCATGAGTAAATCTGACAGTATGATGTATAGTCCACAGTAGAGCATCCACACCAGGATGAGCCATACTAGAGGCCCATTCCAAAACCCAGTGCAATCAGCAGAGGGATCCCTGAAACTTCTGAATTGGACTGCTGAAGTATTTGGTCTGTAATACGTGATGTCATGTTTTGGTGACACAGGCAAAATTAGTTTTCCCTTTGAATATTTTCTACTTTCAGTGTAGGTGGTACCACAGAGCATTTTTGATTTGGGGCAGGGATTAACTGCAGCAGTTTTATTTTTACAGTGTTCACAATTTTCCATAGATCTCCAATGTCTTTACATTAGAAGAAAATTACACAACTGCTTAGACGTATGTGAAACTCAACACTTTCTATCCAGACAATAGCACCAATTCTTATATTTAGTTAAATATGCAACCATGAGATTTTCTTAGTATTTTAAGTTCCTGGTCTTACGTTAAAAAAAAAAAAAAAAAAAAAAAAAAAAAAAAAAAAAAAAAAAAAAAAAGTAAACCCTGAATCCAAACAAAGATCTATGATTTTCCCACTGTTTTCTTATACACACATGCATATCACTTCTTAAACTGAAAATCAGTACTTTAGGCATATGGTTAGATAAATCTAGCCCACACTTGAGATTAATTTTATTGCTGGGTTTGATCTACAACTGACTGTAGAGCCCTGCTGTCTTGGGCCTTCTAATTTTCCAAGATCAAGAAACTTTACAAACATTACTGGTAGTACACTTGATCAAACTGAGAATGTTCACTAGTGCAAGATAAAAAACTATGCTCATCAAGTACTAATCTACGAAATTTAACACTTGCAAAACTCATTGTCATGGGAAAAAGTAATTTACTTCTAATCATATTTGATAAAACACATTGCTATTTCCTGCCAATTCTTCTAGATATTTTCTGATTTCTTTTTAATGGTATGGAATGTAAATGCTTTAATATCACTTTTTCTTGGAAGATCTCTTACCTTTATTTTCCCCAAAATCTCTACTTTGCTTCTGCGAAATGGATGTCACCACTAACATTTAAAAAAACATTTTTAGTGTCATTATTATGCATCTTGATCCATTTAATTTTCCCATTAACTGGAATAATAATGGATTAAATGTAGTATTTTAGGCTTTTTATGGTCCAAACCCAACTTGTTTTCTGTGCATGTTTTGGCAGGAGTAGAGACATTAGATGCAGCATCTGCCAAGGAGTTAATAAGATTTGAACTCAATTTTTATGTGGTTCTAATGAGCTGATGCCTCCATACTTATAGGGGGGTCTTGTACAATGAAAATGTTTGCAAATTTACTTTGAAGCCTCATTAGATTTACTGACTCATTGCCATGATCTGGAGGAATTTGTTCAGGTGTTATTTTCATTTTGGCTCATGTCTTTTTTAGTCGTATAGTTGCACATTTAAGAGATGGACTTTCTGAATGAACAAAAAAGTCCCCAAACTAGATAGAAAACAACACAAGTAACAAGACTAATATGATTTTTTTATGTACATAAACACAGTTCAGCATTTCAATGGTATTCCAAATTAAAATGTGTGAAAATGAAAAAAAAAATAAAAGTTAGAGCTGAATGTCAAGAAGAAAAAGTCATTAAAATAATTAATTCATCAAAATATTTGGTTCATTTCTGAAAAGAAAAAAAAAGGTTTTACCTGAACAGTTACTCTAAAATAAACTGTAGAGAAGTTGATTTGAAGCTTAAAAGGAGAGTATAGTTCTAAAAAAGAGACATGTCTTCTTCCTAAAGCCAGATTCACTGAGGTGCTTAATCCCTTGCATCATTTTCAGCTCATGATTAGTTCTGCTGCAGTTTAATGATTGCAGAATTAGTTTAAACACAGAATTATGTGTATTTTTGGTGAATATAAATCCATCTTTCTGGGGTTTATTTTAAATAATACCCAAGTATGACTTTAGAACTAAAGACTTTAATCTTACTCTTCTTTTACATCAAATTAGGAAGTTTTTAATAAGGGTTTTCCCTACAGTTTCAGTTGGGAAATTTAGGACATCCTAAAATATATTCTATTTTCTCATGAACTACTAAATCCATCTGTCTTGCTGGCACACTGGTATAACATTTTGTTCTATAATATAAAGTTAATAAGTAAATGGAGTGTACAAAACCTCAAAATAATTTGGAGGATTTATAGAGAACTACCTTTCATAAATGAAAGTGTACTTAAAAAAAATTCTTAAACAATTCTAAATAACTAAAAGAAACATGAGAGTTAGGAAATCTTTTTCCTCAAAATAGTCCATGGTAAGAAGAAAAATATACCATCTTTCACCATATTTTTTTATCTATTGACGTTTTTGCAAATATCTTGACATAGGGTTTACAGCATAATCTTTCTTACTTTTAAACATGTAGCTACAAAGTGCATAGTGAAATTGCTTGCAAAGTTACTTTATATTTAAGAGTATGACTTAGAAATTAAATGTATACTCTTTTTTTTTTTTTTTTTTTTTTTTTTTTTTTTTTTTTTTTTTTTTTAAGTAGAAACCTTAATTCTTCATGCTCTAACTATTTTCATGAGGAATTTCCCATTACTACCTGGCTCGCATTTTTGTTTTTCATTTTCAAGCACTTTATCTCACAACAGAGATTTCTTATCTGTTGTTGTGCTTATGCAAACTAATAAACTTGTTCATTCGTAGCCTTTAGATTGATTTTTTTTCCCCTCTGCTGATCTTTTATAAAGGAAAGGACTTTACAGATACAGACAGATACAGCTGAAAATTTTTGGGCCTTGGCTGTTTGTATTTTCTAGGCAAAGCCACTAAGGCTACACAAGCAAAAGGAAAAAAATGAAAATAAGAAACTTCCTTTAAAATTTACATACCACACCAAAATTGTCTCAGTGGTTTTATTTTTAAAAGGCACATAATGATAAATAAGTGGGACAAATCAAGAGTCCCGTTCCCGTTATAGTTTATAAATTTCACATCAAGATAAAAGCCATTGGGAAAGTACTTCTTAGTACTTAGTACTTGCAATTCTCACTTTCTTAGTAGAAGCTAAACTTAAAAATAGGAAATATGGCTTTGAACCTTCTCAGGCTGAAAACAGGCTAGGTCTCATATTTCTAGATTTCTGGGAGCATTCAAAACCTCTGAACTATTATGTAAAATGTAAGTGCCAGGAACATTGGCAGAATGGTTCTTTGAGCGGCCATATTTTGGAACAGAAAAAAAAAAAAACAAAAACAAAAACAAAAACAAAAACAAAAAAACAAAAAAACAAAAAAAAAAAAAAAAAAAAAAAAACTGGCTCAAGCTATTTTCCATTATTTGAAATACTAATATGAAAAAATTGTGCTGTGCACAATTTAAGCTGATTTAAGCACCTAAGTCTGAGGGAATTTCCTGTTTACTATCTTGCTGTTTTCTTCAGTGGTTTTGAGGCTGTTCTGCAAAGGGTCCAAATCCTTTATGCACACTGTACAGTAGATCATGAACATAGCTTCAGGTTTTGCATTATTCTTCATGGACTGAGCAGCTAGTGAGACACCTCCAAGTACCTAAGTCTTTTTTTAGCTCTGATTGCTGAGGACCTTTTGAGAATATCATTTTGTAGAAAAAAAAAGTTTTACTGTGTCCCTTGGACAAGAAAATTTTCTCGAAAATTCCAGCCTCTTTCAGTTTTGCATGGAAATATTTTTCTATTAGATAAAATATTTGTGTCATTTAGTTGCTTCGTTATTGCTATTGCTTCATTGCTGCTGTTGCTTCGTTGCCACCCCCTCAATCCACCACACCCTTGCATCATACATAATTTCTTGTAAAATCTTGAGGTTAAAGTTTAGAACCATAATAGTCACTAGTACTCTTTCTCTCAATCAAATAATTTGCCTTGAAAACAATATACAAAGTTCCTTTAATGACTTCTGAAAGCATCTCAGGCAGAACATAATTGAAAAATGTCCTGTAAGCATCTTCTCTTTGCCTAGTGAGGGACCAGCAAGAGCACTGCCAAGAGATGCCATTAAAGACTCTGCAGAATTTGTAAGTATTCAGACCCCCTTTAAAGATGATTGCAATGCTGACCATGAATGCAAAGATGAGGCTAATATTTTTGTTTCTTATCCCAAACTGGGAAATTTTTAATGACAGAATCATTGTGATGCCTGGAGCTTGGATTAATGAAATGCTGATGACTAAGAGTCTAAATAATCAAAGTGTTTATCTGTTCTATCTGCTAATGTTAATACTCTTCTGTTGTTAGAAGATTAGTTCATCCTTTTTGCTGTACAGTTTCAAACTTATGTTGGAAAGCATCCCTTTTTCAAAAATAGCACTTGTAGGAAATGGGAGTAGAATCACAAATATACCAAACCAAAAATACCTATTATTCATTTATTTAGTACACGTTTTCTTCAAATTCTTTATAGAAGCAAAAAATTCATTTCTCCGGGTAAGGTATGTCAATACAGATGTTACAACATTGCTGACGAGAGACAAACCTGGACAAGTTCAAATCCTCCTAGCACCAAGATTAGGTAAATTTGTAGTGTGGACTAGTAAGTTAAACAGCTCTTAATGAGTTCTCTCTTATGCCCATAGTTCTACAAAACACTTTAGATAACTAGCTGAATGATAACCAGTTTTCATCCATACGACTCCATTGCCACAGCAAGGGAACAATCTGATTTATTCTGTAGGGATGTTTCCATTTTGAGACCTATGAAGCTGTCAAAATGGAAACATCCTCACAGAATAAATCAGCTTTAATGTTGATGTGCTAATTAACTGCCTACTAACCTTATGTGACTTATAATTCATTCATTCTAATAGGCACTATTATTCCAGTACTATAGAAATCAAGATGAATACTATCAAATTAAATATATTTTTTAAAAAAAATATACTGATCACATTCTCATTTTAGTCTGATTTTTGGGGCTAATCTTACTTAATTGGCTCATTCTCAAGGGATGTTATTACAAGTGGTACAAGGTGGTCTTAGAAGAAGAAAAAGTTTGAAAAGCAGGACAGATTTAGGAAGTGTTGCAGACTGTGGCTACATGTGAGACCCTAACAGTGTAAACCGTTCTGTGCAGGCAGTTTCTAGCTTCCAGAATAGATGAAATAAATCATCAAGGGTTCATAATATGTGGATTCTTTTGTAGAGTTATTATCTATAGACAAATCTTATAATTCCTGAAAATTCCAGTCATACCGATTTTGAAAGAATCTAAACAGAAACATTCCATGTAACCTCTGAGTCCAACTAGAAACATAAAACTAATATAATGCTAAACACAAATCCTAGCAGGTGACCATTCTTTTAAAGCACTCTATCAGATAAAATTTCATAGGAATTGACAGCCAATGGACATATACCATCCCAGGTGTAGGAAATAAAGTGCAAGCTGAGAGCATTTATCACTTTAAAAGAAAAATGCAGTACGTTTGGTAATTTCTTTGTTCTAAGCACGTAGTCCAAGTCAATTTCTGAACATTTTAGTGCAAGTAGAATTTCAGTAGATGTTGAATGTTAAGCTACTTAATATAGAAATAGACATTTATTACATGCATATTCAGTGCCTAGTGGAATGTGACCATCTGTAAAAGTGTCTTGGCCAAAGTCAGTAGATTTTATCAGTGATTTTTTGAGCTTGAGAGGTTACAGGCATGAAGAAAATAAAAAGGATGAAGAAAGAACAAGAGGTACTAGAATTGAAATCAAAAAGTTGCAAAGGATATTAAAATGCAAACAAAATATTTTAAAATTGATGCTACTATTATTTTAAGCAGTTTTAATTATGGTCACTTATTGGAGTGACAATAATTCACTTTATTTATAACAGTTAAATATTATTTGATTCTCAGACTGAGATTTTTAAAAGAACCTCTGACAAATATCTAATTCTCATTAAATTCACTGAAGTTTGATGGGTTAATTTGAAGTAATGTAAGTTACCCTGGTAATCCATGGCCTGCACCATACAAAGTAAAACAACCTCCTGATGTTTCCTGATGTTCCAATCCAGTGGTCCTTGCTAGGCATAATGAGTATAAAACACTATTTTCTCAAACCTCAGTTCTGTCTGTTTCATGCACGGCTTCTGTGATAGACACATCATGCTATGAAATAAACACTCCTAAGCCACAATTTAAGCCTTTTTTTTTTCCCCCTTTTTCTTCAGAACAGCACAAACAGAAGAGCAACAAGAAGATGTACAAAAACTGAACTCTGATTTTGTTGGTGTGTCTTTTTCAACTTGTGTTCTTGTTGGTATAATGGACTTCTGAGCCCCTGTTGGAATTTGATTGCATTATTAAATGCTCTGTTTTTGAAAAACACAAATGCAAAAAAAAAAAAAAAAAAAGTACTTAAATTATGTACTTCTTTGCTCATAAGCATTCCCCAGAACCAATTTCTGAAAAACACTGCACACAAAACCTGGCAGATGTATTCTAATATTTTTATAGGCTATAATGAAGACTTGTTTCGCTTGTATGAAACAGATTGTTAGCTGGGCTTTTGAAAAGGGATATAAGTCTAAACTAAACTTTTGTACAAAGTGGGAAACAGAATAAAAAGTTGTTTTCAGGTTTATTTGAGATTTATTTTCCTTTTCCTGTTAGAAAGTTATTCATTCTACTAAATATCCTTCATTTTCCTCTATTTATATGTTGTGAGCTTTTCTTAAGGTGCTGGGGGGGGTTGTGTTTTTTTTTTTTCTTTTTCTCTCTCTCTTTTTTTTTTTTTTTTTTAGTCTTCCTTAACTACTGCAGTTCTCACTTTATCTCCCAGCAAACTTTTTTTTTTTTTTTTTTTGGTTACCAGTGTTATTTACTAATTATTCCTACTACTCTTAATGGGTGATCAGATGACTCTCTTTCATCTTCCTTCAGGTTTCTACATTCATACGGTTTGTCTAGTATTTGAAATCTTGTCACAATTTTCTCTTTAACCATTTTATTCTTTTTCATTTTTGAATATTTCTAGTCCTTTTAAGATGTTTCTCTGGTGTTTTCTTTGTGACGTATTTTTTATTCAAGATGCTATTAAAATGTATTTGTTGTATCTGTGTGGTTGGGACAAATTTTAACCTTTTCGTTAATTGACGTATCTAAGTACTCAGAAAAGTAAGATAATTAAGAAGACCAAAATATGATGGAATGAGGTAGGAAATTCACTTATCATAAAATTTATTTCTGTAAGGATTAATCATCTTCCTGTAACAAATGCTATAGGAATACACTTGCAGTGACTAATTTCTAATTGTGAATTGAAATTTCTTATTTCCTCTCACTCTCCTACTTATTAATTTATGAATGTTTTAGGGTTTTTTCCAACAGATTTCCCTATTACAGTTCTTACTTTCTAAATTTTTTAGAACAGTTTGCCTCTTAGAAGGCATTTTGGCAAACTGTTCTTTAAAATTAATTCTAGATTCCTAATATGTCCATATGTTGCATATTGTCCTAGTTTTTTGACCTGAGAATTTTGAAGACTGAATCTTTTTGGACATGGCAAGATCTAAGGATCGCTTTTTATGTTTAATTATAGGTGTTACAACAAAAGAAAGCCTTCCTAAGTTATGAGAGGTTTATATTCTACTGACAGAATGTAACTAAACCTAACAAAGCAGTCACTTACTAATCCATTAACCTCCCTCTTTTCTTTAATTTTTGCCTGGGAAGGTCTTAACTTTCAACTTGCTGGGTTTGTGGAATTAAAAATTTGAGCTCCACTACCCTCTTCTATAAAAAATTTATAAAGAATCTCTTCAGCTACAGCCAAACAGTTGTCTTCCTCAGGAACTGAGATTCATTGTGTTACAGCTGTATTTGGGTTGTACACATAATACTGATCTTTACACAAAATATTCAGATTTTTACAAGGAAAATAATGAAAAAAAAAAAAAAAAAAGGGTCAAGGGTCCATATTTTGATCCTTTGACTTAGCTTTGTAAAGTACAAGATAACTAGCAATTAACTTAGTTATAACTTAGGTGCAAATTACTTCCAGAATTTATTGGGAATTAAGTTTCCAAGATAGACATTGTTGAAAATCTGGGGAGATGATTCCATTAATATTTTGGCATCTAAATATATTTCCAAGGACAGTGTTCAAATAGGTTTGAAAGTTATGCTCAAATTAGGTTTAGAAGTTTAGAAGTTATGCTCAAATTTATTTATGTCTTTGGTGATTAATGTGCATTTAAATGCTTTGCTAAATATTGATTTTAGTGTATACTAAACTGCCTGGTTGAACCGGAGTCAACTTGAAGCATTTTAGCTATATGCTAAATTGAGTGGGCTTATTCATTTAGCTTCTGCACTTTAAAAGGTGAAAAATTGCAGCAGCTGCCTGTATGCAGGTGCAGAGAAATTTCATTTGTATTGCTAATGATGTCGATAAATAATTGTTTTTAAAAAAACTGTAATTTGACGCATAGAGTTTTTTACCTTAATTTCCCCATGAATACACTTCAAAACAAAATATCCAAACTCACAATAGGACTACTTAGGAGAAATGTTGGAAAATATTTTGCTGGAAGTAAAACATTCTTATCTCAGCGAAATTTCCATTTCTCAGTCTACAAAATATGTGAATGAGCTAATATTCAAGTGGTCTATCTACAATGACATTCATTGATATGAGTTTGACTGTAAGTATTGACGGTTTATCATTCTTGGTTGATTCTTGGGAGGGGTCTTTCTGTTCAGTAGTTTCTTTCCCTGGCAATAGCCCATGATATACATTTTGTATACTTAGTGAATAACATTTTTGCAATTAATAGCTGGTTGTAAGTTTTTTGAAATTACCATTACTTTGAAATATGTCTTTATTATTCAGCATTAACACTGTGAGTAGCAGAAAGCTGGCAATATTGCACATCACTTGCATCCTAGAATCATAATTATGGTGTAATGTACAAAGCTTACCACTTAGAAGGTCAGGAAATAAAGGTACTTTTGTCTCTAATACAAAAGCTTAATTCTGATTATCTTTAAAAGAAAAATTATTCAGAAGTTTTGTGGTTCCACTGGCTTTTCTGAATAGGTGTTAGTCATACTGTTATTTAAGGCAACTAATTATTTCTTGAATGGGTGTTATCTGTATTTTTTCGTCGATAATAAATAATAGATAATAAACACATTGTTTGGTGTCTTTTCAGTAATAGATATACATGCAGCTGAGGCTTTTTATAGACAATAGGATAAACAAAAAGAGCTCAAACATCTCAAACAAGGCATAATAGTAGTAATAATGTTGCTCTTCATGTGGCTTTTCTTTCTAAAGATTTCCAGAGCACTGTGTGAACTTTGCCTGTAACATTGGAACAAGGATTGGAACAATCATATCTAGTTTGCTGGAATCTAAGTACACAAGTGGATATTGTCCCTAACATTAATTTACTCTTTATGTAGCACAACAGCAATGGGTTAGGTGGTTTTCTTTTGTGAAAGGATGTGAGAAACATTTCCAGTATTATTCTTTTTCTGAATTCAGATGCTATTTTTTTGCCACTAAGAAAGCTTCTCTCATTTGTAATTATCAGGAACTCTAACCTGAAGTCAGAACTGGTAAGTTTATCTTTGATGATAAACTGGTGAGTTCATCTTAAGGTGAAGCTTATTTAAAGTGCTGTATAAATTTGGCCTACCCTCTCATTATAAATAAACTGTGAAATCAGTCCATGTGTGCTACAGAAACCCATGTCAGCACTTCATAAGATTTAGGCAAAATACTGTGTGTTTCTGTACATCCCTAGCACAGCTCCATACTTCTGCTCTGCTGTTAGCCTGTTCACTTCCACAGGGTTTCTAGAACTTGCAAATATTCATGTTGCTTCCTTCCTTCCTAAACCCTGAGATAATGAAATCATGTAGAAATGGCTAGCTTAAAATTTCTGTCTGAACTGAGGACACAGAGCTTTTCCCAACAAGTAGGCTCAGGTATGTTTCCTGCACATATCACGGACTTAGGGTAAAGCAGAGGATTTACTCTAGAATTCCCTCACTTCTCTTGTTTTCCATGGCTTCCTTGAGGAGTAAATTCAGGCGTCCATAACAGCAGGTGGTATCACTTCCATGCTACTGAAGTCTTCTGCATCACTGGGACTGGGAAAACAAACTCAGTCTCTGATTTTCAGTACGTAGAATTATGGAAAAAAATTATCACATTCTGAAATTCTGATCCCAAAGCCTGGTTATCCTAGTTATATCCTCTAGTATACGACTTTAGTAACCATTAGTGGTATCACCATGTGATTTACTTGAAGAACACAACAGATACATAATTAGTTTTTTATATCAATGTTAAATTAAAACCTTTGTCTCCACTTCTTTTCCTAATATATTGGTTTTTCATGGCCTGTTTTTTAGTAGCAGTGGGGCCACAGAGGTGGCTCCTTTGAGAAGCTCCTGGAAGCTTCCACTGCGTCTAACAGTTTCCTCTGTGGTGATATATTTAAGAAGAACATCAAAACAAAAGGCTTGCAGTTTCTTTTTCTTGTCAAAGAGGAGGAGGTGAGAACATGTGAGGGAAACCCCATGGAGACACCAAGGTCAGTGCAGAAGGAGGGGCAGGAGGTGCTCCAGGCGCCAGAGCTGAGGTTCCTCTGCAGGCTGTGGTGAGACCATGGTGAGGCAGCTGTGCCCCTCCAGCCTGTGGGGATCCATGGGGGATACAGAGATCCACTCACAGCCCATGGAGATCCATTGGGGGATGCAGAGATCCACCCACAGCTCACACTGGACGAGGCTGTGATCCAGTGGGAGACCCAGTGGAGAGAGGGGGCCCCTGGTTCCAGGCTGGAGCAGCCTGTCCTTGGAGGACTGCACCCTGTGGAAGAGAGACCCACACTGCAGCAGTTTTGGGAGGACTCTGTGCCTGTGGGAGGGCCTCCCATCGCAGCAGGTGCAGTTTGGCTGCAGCTCCTGAGAGTGGAACCACATCAGAGAAGTTCACAGAGAGCTGTCTCCTTTGGGAGGGGCCCCATGGTCTCATAGGGGAAGGACTCCTCTCTCAGAACAGCAGAAGAAAATCTCGGTGATGAACTGACCAAAATCCCATTCCCTGTCTCCCTGCACTGTCGGTGGGAAGGAGGAAGGGGCTGGGGGGAAATGGTGTTTTAATGGCTTATTAATTCTCATCATCTTCCTCCAATTATTTTAGTAATAAATTTACTTTGCAACCTGAAGTTGAGCCTCTTTTGCCCTTGAAGTGCTTTCTCCTAGTTCTTATCTTAACTCATGAACCCTTTTTATTTTTTTTTTTTTTTTTTTTTTTTTTTTTTTTTTTTTTTAGTTTTTTTTTTTTTTTTTTTTTTTTAGTTTTTTTTCTTTCCACTACCCATCTGTGGCAGGGGAGGGTGAGCAAGCAATTCTCGTGGTCGCCTGGTGTTGGGCCAGTGTCAAACCACAAAAGTCTTTTGAGGCAGGAGTATTTGTAAATGAAGGATTCTTGTTTTGCTATGATTAACTCACTCTTGAGGTTCTATTAATTTCATGAAAATATGCTCTTTACATAAAACCACTTGGAGAAGTCAAAAATACTGAAATTTCAGATGTGAGCTTAACTTCATTTCAAAATTATTTTGCCCTGAAAGGGATGGTCATGCATCCTATCTCCCTGATGTCCACCTCTCTTCCTTTCTCTGTTGGTCGTGACTATTGCTGCTTGGTCACAGATGCAATCTGACTGCTGATTGCTTTTGTATCCAAAGGTCTACAGCATCTGTCTTAAGCAGAAAGGGCCAGCTTTCCAGGCCCTTCAGCTAGTGGTGGGGCCAGTGTGCTCTTATTCTTATAATTTTTTTACCAAGGGGTATTTGCTGTCCGTTCCTTTACAGCTAAAGTTTGAGAGTTCCACTGCAGCCATTATTTGCCCCATTCACAAAATCTACTACGATGTAAGTTTCTTAAATCTTAACTATGTGTGACATCCATAGAGTAAAGCTGAAAAAGCTTAGGAAGTAATGTCTTAACTTTCAGACAATTGTTGTTGCAGCTAACACCAGTTAATGGAAGAAAAAATACAGATAAGTCTCAATATGCTGCACTGACAAATTAAAATAAGAGCTGTGCAATTTCAGTAGCAGTAGTAGTAAGAGCAAAAATTCTTATTTATTTCAGATACAGAGTTGATGTTGAAATCACACCTTAAATCTAAAATAATATTAGAGATACTCTGAGGGGAAAGTAAAATTTATTCTGAAATGAACACATATGCAGAACATAACAGATAATAATTAATTAGGAAAAATAGAGCAGTTCATCCTGTCACAGCTAACTGATAATATTACTTTAAATGCAATTAATGCAGTAAAAAATAGCTATTTAAAAGCACAACATAATAAATAACAATAAATAATAAAAACACAAAATAAAAAATTGCATAACCTAGTTGACACACTAAATAGAACAAATAAACTATTTAAGAAAGAAGGTTTTTGAAGACACTGGAGAAGTTACTAGAAGTGAGAATAAATTTTATATTCTTTATCTGTAGTTGCTAACAAAACTATTTATTTTTATTTTAATCAAGAAAATTCATTGCAATCTTTTACTCTATAGAAACTTATGTTGGCATCTGCACTTAATTTCAGGGAAACACAGGTAGATTCTGTTAGAGAAATTTTTGCAGGACTTATGACTTATCTTTAAGTTCTTTGATCATAAAAAATAAGCTATTGGCTCCTTGGCTAGTGTGCTTATGCCTTACACTACTATGCCAGAAAACCGAGGGAACAATATTCATCTCATACACAAGTAACTTTTGAGGTCATCAGCATCCATGAGCTTTGTTGTGAGCCTGGTGCTGAAACAAACAGAATTGCTGTCCTACATTTTACAGTTCCCTCCAGCTAGTGTGGTGAAGAAAATGGTCTGAGTTAGGTGAGCATTGGGAGAATCAAATAATAGTGTACGGGACTGAAATTACTGAGCCTCACAGTTGTCACTGTCTTTATTTATTAGAGTTCATAGCTATAATATTTATTGTTTGCTTGTATGTAGGATTTATGCACTAGTCACTGGTAGACAACAAAAACAAATGTCTACAGAGTTTCATTGTTTACCTGATGGCTTTTTAAGAGCATTGATGTTCAGGCTGATATCTAAAGTCATTGGTCGTTATCTGTTTATCCAGTTAGAGAATCACATGCACTAAGTATTCTGGCAAATATCCAGATGAGATAAACTGAAGATCTAATACTCTACAAGAAAGTTTAACATCTAAAAAATGCCCTATTTTCAATAAAGAAGACATTAAAATTTCTAGTAGGTGGTATTGAATAAGGATTGGATGTGTGGTAAAGGGGTTATTAGAAAAGTTTAGCACAAACATTTCATTTGCAATCACTTCTAAAAGATCTTTTGCCATGACTGTTTTCAACTTCTCTGCATTAATAAAATCTACTCATTTAGAGTCTATCTCTCCTGAATATGATCTCTATAGACAAAGATTTATGGCATTTAATATACTTTGAAGCTATCCTATAAAAAGCAATCCATCTTTCTAAAAACATGTTTATGTAAAAATTAAAGCTAGAGAAATAATTTCCCACGTTTGCAAGACAGTCATCTCTACCCCATTTTACAAAAGCAATTTATTTCTATGGACCAGAACAAACAACCCCAGGGGATTCTCCCAAGTCTATTTCTAATGAAATTATTAGCAAAAGAGAAAAAACATTCAGACAATAATCAAGGAACAACTCTACATTTGTTAATGGAGTATTGATGAAAACACAGCCTTTACTTAAGTAGTACGTTTAAAATCTACTAAATATTTTTAAAAAGCACATGGATATTTGTGAGGCATAAGCTGCTCATCAGCTTGTCACCTGCATTTCTCTGACCCAGAAATGCAAATAACTTTTGTAGGCCTTAAATACTAGCTTTAAGGGAGGAAGAATGGGTTATCTGATGAAGCAACTGCAGACCTGCCAAAATCTCTGCCTAGTTCCTAATAAAGCTAACACAATCAGAGAGGCATCATGAGGTGTAATGGGATATTCTCAGTGTTGAGCAATCAGAGGGTGGAGAGATAATCCCTTCACATATACTGCATCTTAGACTCCATTCGAGCAAAATCCACATTCCAGAAACTCATTCAAACAGCAATTTGACCTCTCCTACCATCATATTCAATATTTGGGCACATAGCTCATAATGACTTGGGTGTTAATTTCTGTAATTTGTGATCCTCTTTGACACTAGAAGCTAAATTTGTCCTTGTTTACCTTGGAAATTAGCCACCCTTCCATGAATTAGGAAGACATCCCAACTGCTGGGCAGCAGGAGGCAACAAATGCCTGCAGAGCCAGAGCAGGTCTATGCTGCCAAACTGGATGACCCCAGCCAAGGATGTCTCCCCCTTTAAACTCAGCATAGGATTTGACTATGAAATGGTGCAATATCACTTCTGCAGTTCTTTCCACTTGGTAATAGCGAGGGAGCCTAGGAGTAGGAAGGCATAAAGATGTTTCCAGGTGTAAAATGCTCCTTCCATCAAGCAAAGATTGTCTTCCAAAATCTCCCATTGCTTTGTAGAAGCAATGCTGTCATACTTAGGAAAAGATTTTAAAATCTGTCCTGTCAAAGCCCTTAGGAAAGGGCAGAGATACTTCAGACATTTTATATATATATATATGCTCCCTCCTGCTTTGGAGGACTCTCACATTTTATTTGTCTCTTTTTTTTTCTGCCCTTTCTCCAGATTCTTGTGTTTCTTTGTGAATCTGTGCTCCATCCTTTCTTCTTCATCTCTAAGAGGATGAAACAGAAGAAGAAGATGGAAGCAATTGCCTATTAATTGCTGTTTAAAGTTCCCTGTCACAGCAGGTTGCCCACATGCTTTCACTTCATTATCAGAAGCTGCAGTGTGAGAGTGTAAAAATCTGCTGGACTTTTAGCTGTCTGTGCAGCAGTGGAATAAGACCAAACCTCTTCTGATCACACAAATAAGCTTTTAATCATTTTGGCATGGAATTTAATGACACAGGTTAAACCCCAGATAGGACAATTAATGCGCATATACAAGAAAAAAATATTTAGTCTCTATTACACTAATACTGTTCTTAGCCTCTAGGCAAAATAAACTAAAAAGATATAGCACAAGGTAAAGCATTATGACTTTATGCAACCATTCAAAGCCTCTCTTCAACCTGTTGTTTCTCTTGGAAATTCTCTCTAGATGATGTTACTATAAAAGCATCACTTTTTCTCCATGGAATGAATAAAAATTACTCATTAAGTACTGGCCTAGTAATACACTAGCAATAAAACTGAGTTCCAATCTTGATTTCTTAGTTGACAGGGTCATTGATTACCTGTTATCTCTATTCCCGAGATTTTTCCTGGCTTAGAAGAGACTTTAAATTAGGGATTTTAACTGAAAACATGTGCTGCTCATTAGCTCTGCTACTGCCACACCTGTGCTGTTCTGTTTTTTAACAGGCTTTTGCTTAGTCCAGACTCCTAGATATCATTATATTTGCTATTGCTGCAGCGACTAGAGTATTTATCTACTGTTATTGTAATTTCTATCCTATATTTTAAGGACAATATAGAGGATTGACTTGACAAAAAGAAGCAAAGGAATTTTAACCTAAAAGTTGGGAGAAAAGAATTGTTTGTGACTAGGTTAATGCTCAAGAATGCTGTTTTTTAAAGTGGTCATCTCTATCTAAAGATCTGCAAAAATTTGACTTGGAATGGTCTCGGATTTGGTTTTCTGCTCACCCGAGATTCAGATGGTGGTTGGAGAGGGTCTTTTGCCCTCTGAAGGCCCTGAGCCAGATGAGAGAATGAAATAGAGTCTTCAAGGTCTTGTTTTTCAATGGTTTCTTGCTTTGTTTATTATTTGTTTTCTTACAATGCTCTCTGTGCCTGGCCGAGGTGTTCTGCTGCTCAGACACAGGACGACTCCCCCTCCATGGGAGGTCACAGCCTCTTTATACAGATAATTACGTGTCTATTATTTACAGTTATGTGCCAATACCTATCACCTGTACTAACAGGGTCATCTCTACTCTGACCCAATCCCCTTAAACTACTTTGTGCCACTGTCACAGTAGAAGATGGAGGCAAAGGGAGAAGAAGGAGAACCCAGGGCATTGCCCTATAACCTTCATCTTGTTTCCCCATTCACCTCCATTCTAAGAACCCCAAAACTATGAAATTTTCCACCCGGTGATACACTACACTGCTGTTTCCACACCTTTGTGACTTGTAATTCTTCTCTCAGTGTTAGAAGCTTTTTTTCATGGACTGAAGTCAAAGACTGTGCTCTCCTGGG
Organism: Sylvia borin; assembly: GCA_014839755.1. Lineage (NCBI taxonomy): Eukaryota > Metazoa > Chordata > Aves > Passeriformes > Sylviidae > Sylvia > Sylvia borin. The sequence goes on from CM025957.1 coordinate 81,417,042, forward strand.
CTCTGTGCCAGGGTCTACAAACCCCTATACAGAGTCTAGACACCCCTATACAGATCTCAAATTCCCCCGTACAGATCTCAAACCCTCTTAATTAGGTCCCAGTCCTCTCTGCCGAGGTCTGTGATCTTCCAGGGTGTCCAAAGGAGTGTCTTGGACTCCCACAAAATTGTACTTGGAATTTTTTGTCTGAAATTGGATAGATTGAAGAGGGCTGCTCTGTTTTATAGTGCTGAATATGCCAGCATCTTTTAGCTAGACTTTTTTGCCTAGAAGTATAGATGGTGATCTTTTAGACTTTAGGCTGATTGCTTATGCTTTGAAGTAAACTGACACAGTCATCTTTTCTGTCTTCAGATTTTGGAGTGTGCAGCCTAGCTATAAAGGCTGTGTAGTCAGTGAATATGTGGTTCTAGATGTTGACTTTTCTTGTCCTGAATAAGGTGTTTGAGTCTGATAGCTCTTGATTGTGTACAAATGATTGAAGTGAGATACAATATTTACAAACAGCAAATCTCTGAATTCGGTGTGAGTCATCTACTTTCTTGCTGCAACTGAAGAACTAGAAATATCTGTAAATGAAGGAAGCTGGTGAAAGCTTCTAACTAGCATGTGCCATCTCTGACTTCTGTTCTATTCACTGAGGCAGCAAAAGGCTTGATGTAACCCACTTCTTCTCAAACATGCTTTGTTTAGGAGTAAGCAGGGAGGAATATCTTACCATAGAACAGCCTTTGGCTATTCCTTTTTGGGAATAAAAGGAATCCTTTAGTGAGATTGATAAACAGTGTGTTGATTCTGCCTGGCTTTCAGGAGTAATGCTTCAGTTGCTTCTGAACTCTTGATATGATACACTTAGTTTCCATCTTTTATGGCCATTTTCTTCAGGGGGCTGAGAGAGAAGGGTGAATACCTCAAACTAACAAAGTGGGTTCCTTTTCCTTCCTCGAGGTACTTCTTGAATTTTGAAAATTGAATTTTTGCTAGAACTATCAGGAAAAAACTTGTCATCAGGATGGATCTTCTAGTGCTTACAGGGTCTTTGGAGGCAGGTGACTGGGACAGTTTGGTGTGGGAACCATAAATCAGTGTCTCCAGTGAGATGTTATACCATAAGAGCAGACTCTCTCTAATTACTTGAAACCTTACAGAGAAATAACCATAAGAATCAGACATGATCAGGTGCAATTATTTTGCTGTACAGAAAGTCTGTTGGAATAATAAAGCCAATCTTCATGTAATGATAGCATGGAAAATGGAGAAGCATGGTGCAGTGGTCTATGAAGATCTGCACACCTGCCCAAATTCAGTTACTCTGAAGTCCCACACATCTTATTTTTTTATCGTCAGTTCTGGATCTGTAAAATGGGACAGATATTTTTTCATCTCATGGGATTTTGTAGCCATTACTCTTTTTTCTTGTTATTGTTTGCTTGTTTGTTTGTTTTGGTTTTTTGTTTGTTTGTTTAGTTTTGTTTTGTGAAGTACTTGGATGCCAGAATAATGAGGGCTATAGAAAAATCTATTAAGAGTATTAATAATTCTGTCTTCATGGCAGATCCTGAACAGCAGGTAATAAATAAAATTTGAGGTCACAAAATGATTGGTGAACAGGAAGGAAGATATTGACTAGTCAACAAGGAAACATTTACTGTCCTTTCTGAGTTTCTGATTTAAGTAGGGATCTTGTGGAAAATATGTTGTTAGTAATTAAAAACTGAATCATAACATGCATGTTGAAGGGAAGCAAATATTAAAAGGCATCTGATGTTGCTGAAGATCTGAACACTTCTCTTTGTGATTCTGTATCCTTTATGGAAGGAGTGTGGGATTAGAAATAATAATTTACTTCTGCATTTAAGTTGTGGGCTGCAGTAGGAAAATAAAATTAAAAGTTAAATCCTCTGGGAAGAAGAAAATAGATACTACATATGGCTTGAATTACAGGTCTGTTTGCATCAAGAAAGTAATTTTTGTGAAGAATATCCTCATCATTGCAGCTCCATATTGCCCTGCTGCATAGTTCTCAGATCTGAAAGCAGTCAGGAAAGCATAGTTTGACAGAGTGGAACAATGCTGTGACAACAACAAGAACAGGTGCCTTTGTTCAAACTCATGGAAAGTGACTGACTGATGGGTAACATGAGTAATCTGCTGCTGGGAGTTCGCTCCTGTCTGTCTGTGGCAACAAAAGCACAGCTGTTCAGCTCGAGCTGGGTGCCTTGGCAAGGCTTCTTTGTACAGCCTTGTAACAGCCTTTGAAATACTTGAGGTAGATTTGTGTACATGTGCACTGCAATGTGGACTTAATGGTCTATTTCTCTTGTCAAATGCTCCTGTATATAAACATACTGAGTAATTTACTTGGTTGCTGTAATTGACCTTATCATAGGAAAAGCTTAGAGCTGAAATCAAACTCAATATTACAGTTGTATGCATACTACTAGAGACTCTCTAAAATCTAGTCTCTGTCCTGCATCATGGCATTCAAAAGGGTTCCTGGCCTTAGTTTCCAGTGATGAGTTTTCAAATATGACTTCAGACCAAATGTGTAATCTTTCTGCATTAACTACATGCTTGAAAATGTTACTGAGTTAATAAAATAAAATATGAGAGCAATAGGGAAAAAAAAAGAGACCTGGTTTACATAAATTAATTTTTTTAATTGGGTATTTGTCTAGATATGTATTTTATTATGGAAACTAGAATTATTTAAATACTTAAGTGTTATTTTCCATTTTATTCTTTGGCAGAAAAAATTATTTGACCAACTAACTTGTTGTTAAATCTCTTGCTTTTGCTTCCTTAAGTACTATTCAGTTATCTTCCCTTTCAAAAATACAACTGATGCTCACTTTAACCATTATTCTGCCCCCTGTTGCTCTTTGAGATGGAAAACATATTTTCTGGTTAATCTTCATGTAAGCCACCCACAAAGGTGAGGGCACATGATGCCTGAGAAGCATTTCAAGATTTATAATGAGTCTTGCTGGATCTTCCACTGCTTCAACTCACTGCATTCTTAATTTCCAAAACTATGTTGACATTAACACTGTAACAAAGACTTTGAATGCTATTATTTGCAGGCAAGCTCTTTAAAATAACAGGCTAATTTCAAGGCTTTGACTGAGACATCCTAAGAAACCCTATTTTCAAGGCAGACTTCTTGTATATACAGTGAAATTTCACACATTTTCAACTAAACACTATGAATAGCTAGCTTGGTTTTCAATAACTTCAATAAAATTATTAAAGCAAAAGTTAAATTTTACACTTGCAAGATATACAAATTATGAACTTCCTGTTTTAGAAATTGGTTGTATATATATAACATAAAGTGACTGGAGAGTCTAAGAAGCTATATGGAAAACTATGGAAGACTATGGATTTTTTTTTTCTTTTTCTTTTTGGTTTTTGGTTGGTTGGTTGGTTTTGTTTTAAGAAATGGAGATAGAGGCAGAAAACTGTGTACCTTGCTGAGGAGGAAAATGTTGGTGTGGGACTCTTGTGAGCGCACAAATTCTCCATGTTTATACTGCTATGGAGATGGGACTATGGAGAAATGGGACTTTGAGTATATGTCTGTAAATAAATTAATTACTCTGAGATTAACCCTGTTAATTTTCTTCCACAATTTCAAGTCCAAATCAAGCTAACTCAAAAACCTATCATTTTTGTATTAGGGGTAATTACTAGGGAAAAAAAAACAAAAAACAAAAAAACAAAAAAAAACAAAAAAAAAAAAAAAAAAAAAAACAAAAAAAAAAAAAAAAACCACCAAACAGTTGCTCAAAACAGTAAAGTTGTCAAGCCAAGCAATAAAAGTCCAGACAACTCTAAAAAGTGATATTGTGTTACGCAAATAATAATAATTCTCTCTTGTTATGTGTATATATCATGATAAAATCTATGATAATATCACAGCTAGTGTTGTTGGGCTCTCTATTTTTCCATTGCACAGATTTTTATAGTCTGCAGAGATGCTAAGGACTGTAACTGCACACAGAGTTCAACAGACTTTCTAAAGGAGGAAAAAAAAGTGACACCCATTTTCATTATCAGACATGACTGATTGACTTCTGTCTTAATCTTCCTGAAATACCTTATCTGAAGCGTATTGCTGATATGGAAAATTTCACCAGAAATATCACCAGAAAAAACAATTTAAAATGGGATACCAATATTGTCTATTGGACCTCATTAAGAGGACACATACACAGATCCTAGCTGTGTGTATTGGAAACAAAAATGCAGATACAGTCACTGTAATGAAACTAATTGCAGGAGACAAAGGTAGTGAAATAACTAGTTTCTGGCTGGATTAAACCAACAATGAATAATGAGCAGGTTGTTTCAGTGAAGATTTTTAACAGATGTTTTCTCTCCGGTGTCATTAAGTCATTACTACATACAAAATACACAGCACCCTAGGATGGATATATAGAAAATTGCTGGTTCCTTCTTCAGAAGCTGCACTCCTTTCGATCCATTCTGTGAAGTTCTCTAGATATAAACTCAAATAAAGAGCAACTTTAGCTCAACTATCCTTCCTGGACATCCTAACAAGAGAGTAGCAAAGCAACATTTTTTGTGTGAAGAGAACCAATCATTTGAAATACAGACTTGAAGTAGGGAGCTGCCAGAAAATACTATATTAAAGAAATAACCTATCATTATAGGCTGACTAATAGTCAATCATTTCATTCTATACAACCCACAATATTATATATGCTCATAGGCAAGGAAGAAAAGAATCCTAATCTGAATCCAGATGCACAGTTTGATTTTAAATAGCACATAATCCATCACTCCTTGTAGTTGTGTGCATGAAAGAAAGAGGAAAGCTTAGAAGAAATAATGTCAGCTGTTGCTTGCTGGATAGCAAAGCAGGATATTTGGTATATGTTGTCTCAGTTTTTTCTAGCCAAGATCTCTCTCTTTCCTGGAGCAGAGAAGATATTCTCATTTAATCTCAAAATCCACTCCCTTACCAGCAATTTGGATATCAGTGTCAATGTAACTATAAAACTTTTAGCAGCTTTGGAAGGATTTTTTTAAGCCAGACTCCACTAATTTTGAATAGTTCTTAAGTCTGATTTTTTTTTCCTCTTATGCATCCAGTCAGATTTCTCTTTCCGAGAGAACAGTTTCTTTTGTGTTTTTTTCTACCACTGCTAATCCAAAGGTAAAAAGACCAACTACTCTCTCTGTTAAGATGATCATTCTAAGGGGTCTCTTTTTTTTTTTTTTTTTTTTTTTTTTTTTTTTCTCTCTGCTTAATAAAATCTCGACTTTGAACACCAGTCTCATACTCAAAAATGGATACTTTTTATGTCAAATTTAAAGAAAAGCCACAGGAGACTTCAACTCTTCAACTATTTGACCACAGCCATTGAGGAAGCTGATTGGATCAGCTGAAGTGCACTCACATTCCTCTGTTTGAAAGTTTTGCAGTATTCTTCAGTTATCTTAAGAGATTTAACAACCTGAATCCAGGTTGAAGATTGTCTTTAAAGGATGAAATTTAAAATAATCAAAACTCATGTTCATGCAAGTTACTTTTGTATCAGGATGTTACTTATGCTTCAGCAAGAGAAGAGACTGGACATGACTAACTTTTTGGATATGTTATATAACTTGGATTGTTTTTGTAAGTTTGCTGATTTTTATTTTTTTTCCCCCAGCCCCAGAACATTGTGGTGTCTGGGATTTAGGTAGACAGTGACTACCACTTCAGTGGAGATTGAGCTGACTCACAGGAGTACCCTCTCCTGCTGCTTTATTTTTCTATTGGTTAGCTATTATTAAAGTTAAATAGGCAAGAATAGAAACCCCATAGGAAAGCCCAGCTAGAAGTTGATTTTTCTTTGTCAGCTCAAATTCCTCTGGTTAGAGATTCAGGCAGCAATTGCATATCCCATACCTGCTGCTACTTTTCCTTTGCCTGCTAATGAATCCCTGCAAAGAGGCAGTAGCAAATTAATTGATTTCCTGTATGTGTCCCAGCTTTGCTATTGAGTTTAAAAGGAAACTGTATAAAAAGGAGTAGAGAGGAGGTTGGCTTGTTGCTTTTTTGATTCCTGTTTCATGTTTTTTGCTAATGTTTGATTTGTTAAAGTTTTAATGACTCCCATTAGGTATTTCAGTTATAAATAGGCACACCACAGTTTAAGAAACTCAAGAGAAGAGGACAAATTGGATAAGGGTTGATGTTTTTTAAGTATTACAAAATGTTCAGGGATGAATCAATTGATAGCTGATAATGAAATTTTAATCATAGCAGTACTTAAGATTAAGAGAAAATAATAAACGCTAACATGAAATGCATTGAGGCTTTTTACATAATTATATCTTTGCAAGAATTTAATTAGGATATAGTATTCTCTTGAAACAAACATGCTGTGTTGGGTTAGATCTGTTTGCAAGCATGATCAAAATGGGAGCAATACTATCTTTTGCTATTTTATATCAATAGATTATCGGGCTCTGGGCATTGAAATGTATTATGCATAAATGAACATGTAATGTCTGCTGGCCAGAAAGAGAACAAGGAGCCTTAAAATGGGATATTTTTGGCTTCTAGCTGTGTCACTGATACAAGTCTACCGCTGTGCCTAAAAAAAAAAAAAAAAAAAAAAATCAACACAAAATAATGAGGGGGAAAAAAAAATCAAACAAACCAATTAAACCAATGAACAAACAAATAAAAGGCCAACCAAACAACCTGACTCTAGCCACTAGAGTCACACTACTCGATTTTTTTTTTACCTCATAACATATACTTTAGTCTGCTCCCCACTTCCAAGTCCATATAGAGCATTTAATTTTAAGAAGAACTTTGAATTATTTATCTTTCAAAAGGGAATCTAATAGGAACCTGTTTATCACTGGAAAATACTTTTTAGTGGCATCCTCTTCCTATCTAGAGGAAACTGCACTCCTAACATCTCTAAAAGCCTGCAGAAAGCACCAAGCTTGAAAGTTTGAAGGTGAAATATTGAAGGCTTAGAGCACTTATGTTTTTGTTCTTTCAAAATTGTTTCAAATCTCATCTGTTCCAGAAACATCCTGAAGGAGAAACTTTGTCTGCAACCTGTTCTGGTCTTATTTTGTTTTAAATCCTGAAAAATACTTTAATGTTACAGGCAATGTTTATAGGGATGCCTAAAGTAAAAAAAAAAAAAAATCTTTAGATTAGAAAATATCTATATTTCTTCATGCTCCTTACAAAAAAGACAAAAAAACCCAGAAGTGTGTTAATTATCTGGAAACTGAAAGAATTCATAAGGGAACCAGAGGAACGTGTGAACTTTTATCAGAGCTGTCACCAATAGCAAAGCATTTACAATAACCATGATAACATTTTTTCTGTTTGTACTTATGAAATTTAAATGGGGTAAAAGATGACATCTCTGGTTGCTGTTTGATGTCCTTAATACACACATCATAACAAAATTCTGTTCTGTTCAATACCACAGCTTTTCTTTTCCAGTGAAAAACAGGGAGACAGCAGCTAGCCCAGAACAGAAAGGCGTAGCAGAGAAATAGGGAGAGGTATAAGAGGAATTGTAGCAAATTGCAACAGTTTCTCATGGGGAAGAAAAGCTAACAAGCATGAACTAGAGGAAAGTTAAAAAGGTGACTGAACAGTAATTTCTGGATCCTGGCAACAAGGAAAATCAAGTAAATGAATTGGTTGTTATTTTTCTGAGGTAAGCAATGCTCAGAAAAATCAAGCTACAATGGATGGGGCAAGGACTAGGACTGTGATACTGTGGAAGAGGAGAGGCTTTCACTTTACAGCCTGTTGTCTCCCTGGCTGTGTTAATAGCCTACAAGCAAGCGTAAACACTGGGAATGGATACCAAATAGAGACACAGTAATGAGAAAAAATGCAAGATGATGAAAAAAAATATCAGATTGCTGCATGTGTTTGCTACTTGCACAGAAGACTGCTGGTTTGAGTACCTGCAGTAGTGCTCAATTCTTAGTGCTACAAAGCTAGGACTTTTGAATGCAAGTGCTGTATAGGTATTCCTGATATTTTGCAATTGTGCCCCACAGTTAACACCAAGTCCTGATTTTGTCTCTGCATAATGGTCTGGTTAATAAAGCAAAACTTTGTGTCCATTCTTTTTAAGTTGAGATACACAGAAACTAGTCACATCTCTTAGAGCAAAACAGAAAAAGGAGTATATGACTAGTTGTTAAATTGATTTTTATTTCTGATAAAAATTGTAGAACACTCAGGCTATTCAAAATTATAAGCTGTACATGCTCCAGCAATGTCTGCTAATGACAGACATCATGAAACTGACCCACAAAAGATAGGATGCTTATAAGTATCTGTGTACTACTTGGCTATTTAAAATTACTGGGTATATATTGGCCCCTTTTTATAGATTCCATTACAGACAGGCTTCTCATCTTCTGGTAAGTAGTGACAAAACTACAGTGATCAGGACTTTTTTGCTTGTTTGTTAAAACAGAGATCTTTTCAAAGACAGTTTTCTCAAAGCAAAAACTTTTTATTTTATTTTATTTTGGTATATTGATAGAAGAACTATAAATCTGTTTATCTTACTAAAGTAGTAAGACTAAAAGCATCTTACTAATGAAGACAGGTTTTTAAACAAGAATTATTTTGACAATGTTAGTTAAGAAAATTTTGGTGTTTTTTCTTTTCTTTTTTCTTTTTTTTTTAAGTAACCAAAGCAATCAAATACATGGAGACTAAAATGAGAGAGTGAGAATTATATTTGTTTAAAAATCATGAATTGATTTTGAAATCTTAATTATTAATTTCCCTTTCTCTCCTCACTGCACTATTTTTAGCCAACTCCTTCACCAGCTCTGTGGAGAATCATAGAATACTTTTTGTTTGGAGAAGACCCTAAAGATCATATAGTTCCATCCCCTCTGCAGTAACCCATGACTAGGGAATACCTTTCACTAGACTACGTTGTTCAGAGACCCATCCCACCTGGCCTTGAAAACTTCCAGGAGTGGGGCAGCCTAAGCTTCTCTAGGCAAGTTGTTCCAGTGCCTCACCACACTCATAATAAAGATTTTTTCCAAATATCTAACCTAAACCTATGTCAGTCTGAATCCCTTCTCCTTTGTCCTGTCACTATATGCCCTTGTAAAAGTCCCTTTCCCTCTTTCTTGTTGGCCTCCTTCAGGTATTGGAGGGCCACAACTGGGTCACCCAAAAGCCTTCTTTCTCTTCTCAAGGCTTAGCAATTTTAGTTCTCTCAGCCTTTTCTCACAGGAAAGGTGCTCCATCTCCATAATCACCTTTGTGTCCCTTCTCTGGAGTCACCCCAACAGGTCCATGCCCTTCCTGTTCTGGGAACCCCAGAGCTGGAAACAGCACTACAGGTGGGGTTTCACAATAGCAGAATAGATCCAGGATGCAGACTTCATATCTGCCCCACATTTTATACTTCTGAAGAATTCTAATTGAAGCTACTTTTGGGAAATAACAGGGTAACTTAATCAGAGGAATTCTGGAAGTTAAAATCTATATGACTTTTCCTCGAAAGAAAGCTAGAGGGACTGACTTGTACTAAGTATTGAATTTTTTATGTACATGTCAGTATGGTTAAATCATTGCCTAGCTATATTGCTAAGCCAGCAAGCCTAGGCTGTATTAAATTTTATTCTTTGGAAACCTTAAAACATGAGAAATCTGTCTCTGTCCTAATGTGCTTGATGTCAAATTCAGCATGGTGTGCCATGTAAAACACTGGACTGTGAGGCAGAAATGAATTTCTGAGTGCAATAAGAAACATTTGAGCAAAAGTACCATCTTGAATAGTCTCTCTGCTGCTTCTTTTCCATAAAAACTGCTATTACAGATGCTTTCATTGAATTGTAAGTAAATGGCTGCTGGGCTAGACAAGTGTTCACCCAGTCAGATACAACTAATGGAAGACTGAACAGACTGTTTCTTATTCCTACTGTGTTGCCATTTGCAATCCGCAGCTGAGGTTGCTGTTCACAGACGCTTGATAATTTGCACACTAGAGCAGTAGGTAGGGATGTTTATGTGTTAAAGCTCTGCATCAGGCCCAGGACCAAAATGTTGGAGGCACACGTCTTGTGATGTGATTACTGACATAGCTAGACCTGCTTCAGTAACTTGCTATGTGTATGTGTACATCTAAGTTGATATGAGCTAGTAACCAGAGCACTTGAGTTGACTTATTTGTTTTTCTCTAGTACCTATAAATACTGAAAATCAATGTGAACATTACAAGATACAGGATGCCATGGCTGTCTTGGTTAGCAGTTTCCTCATAAATATTCAATAGAGGGCACAGGTTACTGCTCAAGTCTTAATGTGAAACTTGTTATGCTGAGATATCCAGCTAAGGTTAGTTAAAGTCGATAAATCCAGTCTCCCAAGATCTAAGGAAGAGAACAAAGTGTGAAGGTTTTTTAGCATCTGTGCTTGTTGGATAGGAAAGATATGTAGTTGATTATTTCTTTGAACTTTGTTTTCTTTTTGTGTTCTTGCATATCTCTCTTGTCTTGGTTATCTCAAGGAAGAAACAATAATCAACCTATAGAAAAAGAAATTTGAAAGTATTAGTCCACAAAGATAAAAAAAAACCCCAAAAAACTCCTACAAATGCAGGAAGATACCCTCAGTAGAGCAGGGCTCACCTAATTTGTTCCAAAGTGCAGCATATGCAATGACTGAACTAAGGAGCAGATTTTGTATTTGTCAACACAATGAAAGAATCCACCAGTACCAAGTGAACAAGCATGTGCTCTTTAGTTTGAAACTGTTGAATTAATCAAACTAGGGAAACCCTTTTTTTTTTTTCATGTGACTGATAGCCTCACTCTGTTACTGCACTCCCAGTACTGTGGAAGAGCAGCAAGTTTTAAAGATGGAGAACACTACTAGCATGAAAGTTCTTGAGGACTGATTTTCTAGTTGAGGTCAATGTCTCTTGGGTTGGGTTCTCTGCTCACCCCAGATTCTGGTGATGGTTCAAGAGAGTCTTTTGCCCTCTGAAGGCCCTGAGCCAGAGAAGAGAATGAAACAGAGTCTTCAAGGTCTTGTTTGTCAATGGTTTCTTGCTTTGTTTATTATTTGTTTTCTTACAATGCTCTCTGTGCCTGGCCGAGGTGTTCTGCTGCTCAGACACAGGACGACTCCCCCTCCATGGGAGGTCACAGCCTCTTTATACAGATAATTACGTGTCTATTATTTACAGTTATGTGCCAATACCTATCACCTGTACTAACAGGGTCATCTCTACTCTGACCCAATCCCCTTAAACTACTTTGTGCCACCATCACAGCAGGAGATGGATGCCAGGGGAGAAGAAGAAGAACCCAGGGCACCACCCTAAATACCCATCTTGTTCCCCATTCACCTCCATACTAAGAACCCTAAAACTACAAAAATTTTCCACTCGGTAATACACTACACTACTGTCTGTCACATCTTTATGATTTGTAATTCTTCTCTCAGTGTTGGAAGTTTTTTTCATGGACTGAAATCAAAGACTGTGTCTCCCTGGGCTCTGTGCCAGGCAACCCCCTGGATAGATCTCAGACCCCACTGGCCAGGATTCAATACCATCTTGATCGGGTGTCAAACCTCTCTGCTGAGGTCTGTGACTTTCCACAGTGTCCAGAGGAATGCTCTGGACTCCAAGAAATGTCCTCTTGTGCTCAATATATAGCAGAGGGGTGGCCACAAGTAGGATTAAGCAGGTTGTTCTGAATGGAAATTCAGCGATACATGGAAACATGGGCTTTTTTAACATCCAGTAGGGCAGTAATGGGAACTTTTATGCCAGGCACAAAAGCAATGAACATGAGGAGATGTCTATTCAGGAATGCAGATGTCTGTGTTCAAACCAGCAACAAAATAATCACAAAGATGTAGGAAAGGTGCTTAGGAGAATAACCAGAGTCCAGGACATCCATCGGCCCATATCTGTCTCAATGTGTGGATGTGATATAAATGATAATGATTAATTATAATGGTATATAGATGAGTAGATGGTGTACAGATGAGATTTACTTAGATTTGTAACTGAGGAAACTGTATAGAAAGGATGAGCTTCATCTTTATCATACTAGAGTCAAGCTGATGATACTGAATTACAAAGGTTACAGAACAATATTGAAACTTAGAAATTGAGGGAAAGCTTGGAATCACAGAAGATTACCTGGTTTATAACGATGTGAACAATGTCCAGTGCAGTCCTGAACAGTCTGAAAGAAATAAATAAAAGAAACCATACCAACATACAAAAATCATAGGAGGTAAATTAGTTCACCTGTAATGCCAATTGATTCATATGTGCAGTAATGTAAGTAATGTAAGTGATGGTGTGAGTATAAAATTTTGAAGTATTTTGGAAGCCTAAATTCTGAAACAAACAAACAAACAAAAACCCCCAAACAAACAATAAAACCCCACAACAACCGTGACATTAAGTGGTGCTTGCAAGCAGACATTTCAGAAGCAGGAAATTCAATGGGACATAATTTTATCAAGCTACCAACTTCACAGGAATCATTTTCATTGATGAGAGGGTGAAAGTCATAATGGGACAAGTTTTAAAAGAAAAGACAAGTACTATGGAACCCTTGTGGCTAGAATTCCCAGATTCTAATAGGAAAGTTTTATCAATTATTTTGTTTATACCACAGTTAGGAAAAGTAATGAACAGAGTGTTAAACAACATCAGTTAAATTGCAAATTTATGGCAGGTAGAAGACTGGGAAATTAAAGCTACTGTGTACAGATCAATTCCATTTCTAGATACAGCAATTGGCTGCTTCTGAGACAAACTATGTATAACAACAGGAAAATATGCCTTTCTGGTTTACACTGAGTGCTGATCAACACTGTACAGCTGCTCTGTAGTAGTTGCCATAGTACAATTAGGTTTAATGCTGCAGCAGGAGCCAATAGGCAAAACAGTTCCAGTGCAGGCATATTCAATTTCAAGAGTGAGAAGTGTGTGAAAAGGAGAGAATTTGTCAAAACAAAACATCTCCTTAAAGCAGAATTGCAAGAAAATGCAAGCAGTCTAGAGTCAGTTAAAAATCTGTTTTATTAGAGGAACAAATAAGTTGAGATGCAAACAAAAAATAAACAAGGCTGAAAGGTCAGAGTCTGGGGTAAAAAAAACCCAAAAAACAAAAAACCAAAACAAAAAAAAAACAAAAACAAAAACAAAAACAAAAACAAAAAAAAAAAAAAAAAAAAAAAAAAAAAAAAGTTGGTAGGAGCAAAAGTAAGCAGAACAGGAAAGTCCACAAGATATGGCACATGCCATGCTTGAACTCATATGAAGAAGCTCTTTAAAGAGTTTAAAACTGAGCAGCCAGGTAGGTAGTTGGTGCTTTTGTTTGGTGACAGGAAAGCTAGAGAGGCCGCAGGGAAATAAAATGAATTCTTAGTGCTGGCCTTTGGTGCTGTAGGTATTGGAGAGATTCCCAATGACCCACGCTTTTTAAGAGACAGAGCAGAAACACCAGCTCAATTTTCAGTAAATATATGGGTTATATTAGATCTGATAGACAAGTTGCATCTGGTAAGGCTAGGATGATATTAACCAGAGAACTCTGAAGGAATTCAGATGTGAAATTAAGAGCATGGTCTGCAACCCAACATTACAAATAGGGGCTTTGTGGGAGGAGTGGAATATTACTGCTGCAATCCCACCTGTAAAAGGACTCTGGAGGACATCCTGTCAAGCTACAGAGCAATGAAGCTGGTGTATACCTCTGATAAGACAGCAGAAACTGTAATAGTAAATATAAGCACATGGATGAATGCTTTCTGGGAGTCCTCATGGTTTCTGTAGAGGGAGGACCTGCCTCACTAATGATCTGTGTAACACTTCTGTGAGTAGGGTATCATGTGCATAAAGTAAATCCAGTGGAGATAAAGAAAGCAAATTGCCATAGTGTGACTGATTAAAACCCTACGGGTTTAATGTAATCCAGTGAATGAATCCCTATGACAGAAGAGGAATAATCTGCAAGGGTGATGTGCTCATGATGCCCAGAGTATGCCCAGATGCAAAGAAACTGTCTTCTGCCTTCACTCAAAAGGGACCAGAAAGAGAGTTTTGTTTTAATTATACAATGGTTGAGTGGCTTAACTGGAGGTGCAAATGTCTGCCTGAGTTAGTCAGACCAGAATGGGGGGAGTGAATTCATAGCTTAGCCCAAGATAGAGTATAAAAACTAGCAAAAGCATTTTGAAGAGAGAAACAATGCTGAGCCGCTTTCAACCCGCACATTCCTTCCTGGTATGGTGGGATGCCCAGTGTTGTGACAGTCAGCAGGGCTTAGACTGGTAATGGGATTCAACTGTATATTGCAATTGTTATATTTTGTGAAGCAAAATTTACTTGTATATTGCTTTCAATATATTATGTATCACTCTGCTAAATCAGAAACCCTGTACAGGATCAAACATCTCCAAGTAAGTAAATTTTACTTTAAACATTACCCGTTCCATACACAGAATATCTAAAAGAACCTGCTTAGAGCATGTTGAACTTTAGGGGCTTTAGGGAAAGGCTTTTCTTGTATTGAAAGTTAGAGTAGAGGAAGGGTAGGGCATAGCAACCACTTTTCAGGTTAAAGGAGGAGGAGTGAGACACCAGTCATGTAGGATTGATGATGATATTCACTTTATTTAACTTCAGTAGTGTCCTAGGAAATACAGTGAACAGTGAAACTTCCAAGCTTGCAGATGATAAGCATTTGCCCCTGAAGTAAGCTAAACATGCTTCCTTACTTCAGTGGTAAAGCAGTCTTAAAACAGCCTTATAAAACAGAGGAAAAAAAAGCTGCATGTAAACTTTCACAAAGATGACTGACATAGGCAACTTAACTCCCGAGAGACCAAACTAAAGCAAATTGTGCCAAATGCAAAACCAGGAGCTCCAACAGAGCAAGGAAAATTTGGATTGACAGTTCTGTGAAACGTTTGGTTCAATGTGCCATTGAAATTCCTGTAACAATTTTCAGTCTCAGGATGGCTTGAGGGAATAGATAGGATGACAGAAAGTGTCTAGGCCTGAATGGTCTTTTTAAACAGTATATCTGTTTTGAAGACAGAAGCTGAGCTAGGAGCTTGGTAGGATGTGCTTGTGCATACCATGTTTTTGACTGCATTCAGATAGTGAGAACTAGTTGCTGGTAGTCTCTTTATGCAGTGCCAATGTCCAGGCAGTGCAATAGTGTTCCTTCATGCCTTTGATGAGGTAGCAGAACCTGGTTGCTACAACTGAACTAAAAGCCCTGCAGATAATATGACATTTTCAGGTTTAGAAACACCAGCACAAAACATGAGCGATTGGTACTTGTTTTATCACTGTGTAAAATGAGTTCCCATTTGTTATCTGAAGCATAATGATTAGCCAAATGTTTCTAGTAAATTCTGAATGTACTAATTTAAATCTGAATAAAATATCATTTGTACACCTCCTTGGGCAAAGAGCATGCATATTTTCCAGTTATTTCAGCTGACTTAATGAGTGGCTACTCAGTTGTGTACTAAGCCCTCAGTACCAATCTGCTTCTCTGGATTAATAATCTTTGTGATATTTCATTAATATTCATTGTTAATTAACACTTATGGAACAGAGAAGGAAATGTGCAGTATAGCATGGGCTTTTTCATCATTTCAACTTCATTAATTCAACATCATGTTTTTTCATCTATTTTTCATAATATACTCTGCCTAAGAAGAACAATACTTGGCAGAATTAATCTTATAGTAAATAAACAGCCTAATAAAAGCAAAAGTTTTTTTCAAAGCATCCTAAATGACTATTCATATCCTCTCCATTGAGACAAATATTCAAGGATTTCCTTGTCTGCTATTCTACTAAGCTGTTGCACAACAACACATTTCTTTTTTTAATTTTTTTAATTTATGTCGTTAACGTTGCTGCTTTTGTCAAGGTCTGGGATATATTGTGGAAAAGTTTGAAGGGAAAGATTTTATCTGCTGTTGTATCAGTTAATATAACCGGGGGTGGAAGGGGGGGGGGGGCAGGAAACAACAAAAAAAAACCAGCTTTCATGTATACCAGTTCTTCCTGCCATTAGAAATCATATTAGATTTACAACACTTTTCCCTCAAAGATTTTTATCTATACCTATGTGAAAAAGTCAGTGAGGGGATGGAGAAAATAAGAAAAACACAACACACCCTACCTCTTCAAATCCACAAGATTTTCAGTTCAAAAGTTTTTACCCCCCCCAAACTTTCCACCTCATAGAAATATTAGTTTAATAACAAAAAAAGCCCAAACAAAACAAAAGCAAAAACAAAACGCAAAACAAAACATAACAAAAAAAAAAAACAAAAAAAAAAAAAACAAAAAAACAAAAAAACAAAAAAAACACTCCCCCAAAACCAAGATCATTTATAGTTCTTGATAAAGGATAAATCATACAGTTTTCTAGAAAAAAAGACAATATAGAGGAATTAATATTGAAAAAAATCCCTGAATTACAATACAGTATCTGTCTTCATATCTATGATGAAGACAAATCCAGAAAAATGATCCATTAATTTCAGTGATAAAGAGAAAACATCAGAGTTCAACCTTTTAGAAAGTCAGTCTTTGGAATTTTTTTTTTTTTTTTTTTTTTATCCTTAAAATACTGAAGAAAAGACATCCTTCTTTGAAAAGGTAAAATTACCATAAGTTTTGTTTGTAAGTTGAAATCTGGATCAAAATGTTGCAAGGCTTATACACAGCATTTTTATTGCACAAAAGGTCAGCTGTTGTTTTGGCTGACATTCTTAATATAGTAATATTTCACAGCTGGTAATTTGCAGCCAGTAATAGCCAGATGGTGCTTTTTCTAAGGTGAATTTAGAGCATTTTGAGCAGTTGTAAATGTGAGACTCATAATAGCACAGCAACACAGAGTATTCTAGAGCTCTATCTTTCTGGATTTAATAGCATGCTTAATCACAGCCAAGACCTGACATGCTCTACATGGTAGACTGCAATAAGGGACCTATGATAATCAGGCATAACAAAATTGCTATATTTTTGACCTCTGTCAGACTTAAATTTCAACTCACAGAGCTCATTGCTCTCCTGAGAATGCTTATTTTGAGATTTTCTGCAATTTTTGTACCTATTTTGTCAGACTTTATTTTAAATCACTGACTTATTCTGCCAGGTGTCCCTGGTGCCTGTGTAAAACATTTTATGTTACCAAACACTAATGTTATGACGTTTTGGAGAGCTGGAACAAGAGATAATGGTGTGGATCTGATAACATGTATTATGGAATAAAATTAGGGAAAAAAAAAAAAAAAGTGGAGGAATAAATAATATGTTTGCGACATTCACACAGCAAGACTATGTAATCCTTGTTTTTAAGGAAATCTGCTAAGTAAAATTTTGTTACCGTGTTCAGTTCCAAGGCTGAAGTGTTTATAATGGGCAAGGGAATGGTAAATGATGAGCTTCACAGATTTCTTCCCAGATGATAATATTTTCTGAAAGTTGTTTAAGTTAATGGCTTGATGTGATAACCTGCTTTCAGACTCTATTAGAGTCAGACCCATTGTAAAGTAAAGGATATCTGAAACAAGAAACTCCTCATCTTCCTATCCCTCAGGACCTTTTCCAAGAAGTATATACATATATATATATATATATATATATATTTAAGATACAATGTTGAAAAGAGTCTTGTGAATGATATTGATAAGTCTCAGATTTCAAGGCAAAAATCCTTGTCCTGGTGATATATACTAGTCTTCAGGGTTTTTGTTTTGTCCAATGAGCAACAAATTTACCGATATTCATTTGTAAGCTTTCCTTGCCGTTGAGCTAATGGTATGTGCAGTAACAAGAAGACAGAACATTGGACTACAGGGATCTGAATGGTTATAAAGTCCAATCTCTCCCAGCTGCAGGCAACGAGCCACAAGTATGCTATCACTCAGTGAGAGAATACAAATCCAAAGGAGAGAAAGTACTTCCATTTCATCTCAAACACGGCAGAAGTGAAAGCAAGCAAAATATCTAAGCAAAGGATTACGGAAATATTTTTTAACTGCAATGGAATTAATATTTAATGAAGATTGGTAGGAATTAAGTTTGCTATATCTAAAACTGTATAGTACTCTCCTTATTTAACTAAAATACAGGTTTTATAGCTGAAAATGAGAATTTTTTCCCCTTTAAATTATTTTGTGAATATCCATAATATCTGCATATCTGTACCTTATTTTTATAAAGGCGGAACAATTCTTGAATTGAACTTTTGGCTGGAAGACTGAAGGCTCTCAGCTAGTGAGTGATATTATATGCTTGGGGAGACCACAGCTTCTGTTTGTTGTCATCCCAAAGACCTGAGGTTAGCTTGCTTGATGTGTCCTCTTGCATCAGCAGGGAGCACAGCTCCTGAAAGTGGTGAGAGTGCTGCAACTAGCAACCCTTTCTGTGCACCTTCCCTAGACTGCATAGTGAAAAGTAAATGTTCAGATAGTAGAGGTTCAGTGTTCCATGAAGGCTTTGAGTTCATGGTAGCTGCATCCCTCCCTAGGAAACAGGTCAGTCTGAGTGGCATAAGTCACACAGCTGGCTTTCCTCTGCATAGTTTGCAGGGGAAGAGGTAAGCGAGGGGGATAGTGAATATCTGGAAATGCCTAACAAGAAAGTTTTATGACTATCATAAAACTCCTGTTTTGTTTTGTTTTCTTTTTTGGTTGGTAGGTTGGTTTTGGTGGGTTTTTTTGGGTTTTTTTTTTTGGTTTTTTTTTTTTTTTGATTGTTTGGGGTTTCGGTGGGTTTGTTTGTTTGTTTTGGGTTTTTTTTTTTGGTTTGGTTTGGTTTTGGTTTTTTTGGTTTTTTTTTGGGGGGGTTTGTGGGTTTTTTGGGTTTTGTTTTGGTGGTGTTTTTTGTTTGTTTCTTTGTTTTTGTTTGGGTTTTTTTCGGTTTTTTTGTTTTTTGGGTTTTTGGGGGTTTTTGTGTGTATTTGCCTTTAAACAACATAGTTCCCAGTGTTTTTCTTCTTTCTGATTTTTTTACACTTAAGTAGTTATAGCAAAAATTCTGTCTTGGCTTTTGTAGTAACAAACATCTTCTGTTTGGAGACACAGAGCTCAATGATGCAGCCAAACGTTTCAAATGTCTATCAATAAATTTCTGCATTTACATAGAGCCACAAGGGGAGGTAATTATTTGATTGGGATATGCAGGGCTTCTTTATTCTTGCAAGTTGGGTCAGTAACAAAGTAGAGGTACTTTTAGAGTACCTAAGTGAGTCACGATACATTCCAGCATTCTGAGCTTCTGAGAACTTAAGTGGCCTGTTTTGGGAATGTATAAAGGTATATTAGCCACACAAAATAATTTTCCAATGAGTTACTAAGTGATCAATAAATATTTTATTTCCATATACGGAATATCATAGTGAGGTATTATATTTCTCTGTTTTAACATTTGATTAAATTATGTGTAATTTTTTGGTTGATAACATGAGTCAGTAATGTTCACTTTTATCCCAGAAAGCAAACTGAGTCATGAGCTGCATCAAAAGAAGAGTGGTAAACAGGATGAGGGAGAGAATTCTCCTCTGCTTTCTTGAGACCCTCCTTGGAGCTCTGTATCCAGCTCTGGGGTGCCCAACATAAGAAGGACATGGACCTGGTGGAGTGAGTCCACAGGAGGGACAGGGCTAGAGTACCTCTATTATACAGAAAGGCTGAGAGAGATGCAGCTATTCAGGCTGGAGAAGAGAAGGTTCTGGAGAAACCTTATTGCACATTCCAGAGCATCAAGAAGGCCTAAAAGAAATCTGGAGAGGGACTTTTAACAATTGTATGTCATGACACATCCTGGGGGAATGGATTTAAACTGAAAGAGGGTAGATAAATTAAACGCTAAGAAGAAACAAACTCTTTACTGCCAAAGTAAATGTACTGGCAATGCGCTGCACAGGGTGCCCAGAGAATAATTTTGTGGATGTTTCATCCCTGGCAGTGCTCAAGACCAAGGTGGATGTGGCTCTGAGCACACTGGTTTCATGGAAGTTGTCCCCTTGAATGGTGGGGGTATTGTAATATCTGATATTTAATATCTTTTCCAAGCCAAACCATTTTATGAATACATGATTTTTTGCAACCAATTGGTTAAAAAAAAATGCCAGTAGATCAGGTTATGTCATCCCAACCATATTTGGATTCTGTAAGAGAGGAGGAGCAATAAGAAAGTTAACAAAAGATGTGATGTTTCCCAAGGAATACAGAATGGTATTGTTTTGTGTGACAAGTAATTTTTTTTTTCCGTTTATGTTTGGAAGGTGCTGAATTACTGCTTTCTGCAATATAGAGTTGGGAGGAAGAAATGCATGGCTGGAGGACAAAGATTTATAAGCCAAAAACTGCAGGGAATGTAGTGGTGCTATAAGTAAATGTCTAGCCCAGTGACACCCCGGTGAGGGTCAGACCTTTGAGGTGAAGTAGCCATCAGAATGAAGTGAGTTGTTCTATGGGATATGTAGGACAGAGAGAGATTACCAGCAGGAAAGGAATAAAATCTATTTGTGCCTCCAGGACACTTTGTTATAAATTTGATCCATTTATGCTTCTAAAAGGTTGTTTAAAAGCCTAATTAGCAACAGGAAACCTGAAGGACTTGAACTGCAATCCATTCTTTTGTTTAATGTGGAATGTGATGAATCTTGCCCAGAGCACCAGAGACAGGAATAGGAAAGCTGCTTGTTCTGTGTATAACGAAGTGCAATGTGCATTGCCCTTAACATTAGCTTTTCCCCCTAGTCTTTACTTAAAGAACTAATTTGAACAAGACAGAATTCATTAATTTAACCTATCTATAGCCTAGGAGGAAGTTGGGCAAAATTGCTAATAACTATGTCTCTAAATGTGGAGTTGCTATTTGTACAAAGACTGTTTGAGCAGAACTACTCTTAAAACTGCATCTTGCGTGTCTTATATTTCTTAACTCAAGAGGGCAAAATGCAGTGAGTGAATAGCACAAGTTAACATAAGCTTTCATCTTAAACAAAGGTAATAGTCCTACATGGAGGTAAAAATTAACTGTGACTAATCAGCAGACATCAGAGCATTTTCGTATACTGATTTTTCACAAAGGTTTACTTACAAGGGGGAAAGGAGGAAGCAAAGTACAGGTCGTTGACACAGAATATATAAAGTCTTATTACTGCTCTACAGAGCTGACCAGCTATTTTGTTTGATGAACAGAAACCTAATCATTCTGAGTGAAACCAAGAAATAGACAGGTGGATCTGCTTCATAAGAAATGGATTTGAAGTTTTAAATGCTGACATAGGTTAAATTAATTTTAGCCTTTGCAAATCTTGTGCATGTTATTTGCATTATTTATATATTTCTTTTGTTCCTGACAATTGCTTTGTGTTGCTGTGATCTCAGCTACAGCAGTACTGCAATGTGAGTACATGATACAAAACTATCGTTTTTTCCTTGGCAAAGTCCACATGTTAAATTTCATTGTCCAATATTCTTAGGAACTCAAAATGAAAATGGCTGGTTGAGAGAGATTATGCATATGCTTTCTAAAAGGAGAAGATATTTTTAAAGTTATATTTAAACAGGAAGAGGTAATGTTTTTAAGCATTAATTAAAGATACTGGGCTACACACTAAGCAGACTTCAAGTCAGGGACTCATGCTTTTTTATCATGTAATATGTTTGGTAAAGATCTAAATTCTGGCACTAATAAGACTATTATATCTGGCTTTTAGTGCTCTTTCTGAATTTTTTTTTTTTTTTCATTTAATACAAATGACATTAAAGGTAACAGGAAAAAAGACTACTTTGGGTTTTCCTAGAATTTTCATATGGAGTTATTTCTGCTGAAATGATTGTCTTAGCTTGAATTAATTTTATTTTTTCTTCCTCTTCTCTCTTCAGCTTTGTACTTGTTTCTGATATACTGGCAATCAAAGGATCATGCCCCTATCAGAGAAAACATGTTTGTTTTCTCAAAGCTGTCTGTCATCTCTAACTTATTTGTCAGTGAACCTCTGATCCATCAGCATATGCTTGCAACAGGATGTTAATATTTTCAGCTGTCCAAAGCAAAGTATTATTATAATTGCACAGAATCAGCTTTTTTACTTCTAGATTGCCAGTCCTCTTAGAAGTCTATATAGCCTTTGAAGCTAAACTATATATTTATATTGATAATCTGAATGGGAATTAATGGAAAACTGATCAACAAAAAATTTGTTCCGTTTGGGAATATGTCAAAAAAACCTCAACATTCAGAAATGCTGAGTGGAATATCAAGATGTGCCAGAGGGGAAAAAAATCAGGATTCAATAAGGTGTCTTGATTTTTCAAAACCTAGGAATAATGCTGAGGAGTTTTGATTCAACAATCCCCACAACTGCCACCCCTCTCCATGTATTTTGCTCCGTCTGCCCACCCTTTCTAAAATAAGATATGAAAAGTAAAATAGTGCATAATATTCCTTGAAGTAAAGGCATTCTCTGGGCATTTGTTCTGTGGAATCCATCAGTTTGTGATGAACTGGAAGAAACATTTATTTGCTGATGTTTATAGGTATTTTACTTTATATATCTGATAAGTCCTTATTCAGGGAAATATGAAAGGTTAAATGTATAAATATATATATATATATTTACCTTTTTTTTTTTTGTTTGTTTTGTTTTGTTTTTTTTTAAAGTTTGACATGTGTTACACACAGTAGACAGGGAGAGGGTAGTCTGGATCCTCTCCACACTTCCCTACCCTCCCACCTCTAATGATAATTTCAGATACCTAAAGTAAGGTTCATTTTTGTGGAAGAAGAAAAGATTTTAATGATTTGAAGACATCATTGCATAGTTTACTAGAGGCATTGCTGAGGTATTTTCTGACAGTTTCTGTGGAAAAATATTTTTTCTTCCTCAAGTATATTTTGTCACATTGCAGTTGGATTAGTTTAAACCAAATGCATTATACTTTTGATGGTAAGTAGTTCAGTGTCCGGCTCCTTTGCAGATTATCTGTTCGAGAAACTGATGTTGGGGTTTGTCCTTTAAAAATTAAATAGTCTTCTATCACAGTTTGAGATGCCACCTGGAGATGTCATAGCATATGTGGACAGCCAGATGCCTGAGCCACTTATCTATCGACACCACTCGTCAGGTAATAATAGAGTAACTGGTACTTCCTACTGATATTTATTTCCAAATGATAAAATAGAGATGACTAAGAACTCTATTACGGTATTGGGTAAATTCTGTACTTATATCTTTGGATTTCCAGGTTTTAAAGAGGAAATATCCCTGAATGTAACAGTGCCTAAAAATACTCTAGAAAAGAATAGTTTAGCAAATGTCTGGAGAAAAGATTAACTGTAAAATAGTTTTAATTGCAGGATTGACTGAAAAGAAGTTTTTGGAGTGCCTATTCAATAGCAGGAGATTTGAGAAGATACAGGGAGCCAGAAGACCTGACCCTTTTAACGAGGATAGGCTTTCAAATTATCCACTCCTTGTCCACCTCTAGCTTTATCCGCAGATATGCTGAGCAATGCAAGCTGCTTAAAAATTTTGCTCTTTTCTTTTAATTTCTGTTTTATAGCTGTTTACTTTATATTCCTGCTTTAAAAAGTTCTGCATAAGTTTTCTAAATAAGATAACGTGTTTTCATCTGTAAAAACTTAGTAGTTCTATACATCCTTGTGGACATGCTTGTGTCCAGAAATAAAAGTAGAGAAATTAATTTGCATAATACAAATGCTGAGACACTGAACAGTTAGTAATGTTTTTTATGAACTTTTAGGCTTTGTAAATTTCGTCAATACAGAAATAATCAGAGCTAGGTCTTTGTACATGGGCAGGATTTATAACCATGGCTGGCCTTTATTAATGTAGGAAGGCATTAGTTCCAATTTTAAGACTGCTGATTTTGATACACTTCTTTTGAAAATTCAACAAGCAGTTTCACTAGCCTTGATTTCTAATGTGCACGAGTGGCACATAGCTCTCTTCAGACTTCAGAGTCTCTAATCCTGAGGCATTGGGGACCCATATATAACTTACAAATTCAAGATTATTCAATGCTATACAAATACTATGATTTCTGGAATTCACTGTCTCATCCATGGTTTGAAAACGGTGTCTGTCACATCCTGCTTACAAGACAAAATGAAAGATGTCATTAATTTGGACCATATTTGGCTGTGTTGCAAAATATACTTAACAAACTGAAAGACTAGAACAGTGGTAATCTTCCACTATTTCCAGTATGAAGTGGCATTTGTAAAGCTTTTTTTTTTTTGGTGGTTTTTTTGGGTTTTTTTTTTTTTTTTTTCAGGAGAAAGGAATTGCAAAGAGTAATTTTTAAGTGCTTTCCAAAAGCTTTGACACATGTCATCTGAGATAGTAAACCTTTGATGTTTAAACCTGAACCTAATTTCAAAGAAGTAATTTTCAGTAATAGACAAGAAATACTGAAGGCTTCTTTGAAAAGGAGAGCCTAAAACACAGAAAGGACTAAGTGAACAAATGGCACTTAAGTTGAAGGTTATTTTTATGTAAGAAATGAAGTTGCAGTTGAATGACATGTTTTTGCAACAATCATCAATCCCTGTTCTTAGATGTAAATATACAATTGACAGCATCCCTTGATGTAAGCCTTTTGCACTTCATGTATCTTTTGAATGTGAACTATTGAGTAGAAAGCTCAAGAACTAGGGGAAGAGCAAGAAGAGAAGGGGTAGTGGTGGTGGGGCGAGGAGAGAAATTAGACTGGAAGATTATGATGAGTGATGAAATTTAAGAGGGATGGGTTCTGTTTTAAGCAGATGACCAAGAAGTCTGCAATACCTGAATGCACTGGTATTTCACAAGACAAGAGTGAAGAAGGGGAACAACCCAATAAATATCAAGGTCTGAGAATGACTGGGAAGAAATGTGTTTCCTCCGTGTCCTATGTAGGACAGAGAGGGAGCAAATGGCTGAGTTGGTGTTGGGCAGCCAGGCAAGGTCAATACCTCATGCAGGAAATAAAGGATGGAACAATTATTCAAGCCTGAACCGTACATGGATCCCTCATGGTGTGAAGGAGGTGCAGGGTAGGTAAGCTCACCTGGGCAAAGCGTGCTATAGTGCTTGGATTCACACACTCAACAGGAGCAGGGACAATGAAGCTGGCAGGCAGCCTGGTTGTTTTACAAATAAAATATTTCAGTGGCATTTTGCAGCACAGTTGTAACACCACAAGCTTTAATGCTATTCCCTTGCTAAGTAGTGGGAAAAAATAAATAGACAAGAGGTAAAATTTACATCCTTATGGTAGTTGATGAAACATAGTTAGGTCCAGTGCAAATTGCCCAGGGGCAATATCTACTACGTTATACTATACAATCCAAGTATAAAATCCAGATGCACTGGGAGGCTTAGATAATATTATTTCATGCATAATTTCCTATTTCCTGCTGTTTTATTTTCCTGCTTTCCTGAGACTAGCTATTAAGTTTATTATGAATTATCGATTTAATATCTACTGTGTACTTAAGAGAAAAGTAAAAGAAAAAGTCTGTTAGTTTCACTTTTTTTAAAATCTTTGCTATAGCTCTGATAAGATTTTACGGAAATTCTTTTTTATCATGATATTGCAGTATTTGAAGTTATTTTTTTATTTTTCAATTTTTATTTGTAAGCAAGTGTCTTGCTCAGAACCAGAAGAATATTCTTAGTGTTATAAACTGTCATTTTCAAATTTTTGTTGATATCTGTGAAGGAAAATTCAGTTTTCTCTGTGGTCCTGTAGAAGGAATTATTCCCTTTCTGACTTTAGACAGAATGTTGTATTATCACATTACTTAAGAAATAAAAGCAGCATAGAAGGGTTACTTAAATATATCTAATTTGATATACACTGTAAACTGCTGTTAAAAATAAAAACCTTTTTAGAGTAGTTTAGCCAGATTTCTCTCAGGAAAGTTTTCCTCCCCCAAGTATTGAATTTCTACGTGCACCTCTAAAAGTGTAGAAAAGAGCAATCTTTGTTACTCTTCTTGCCTAATGTTAAGTCATTTCAGAAAGGTACCTGAATTTAAGCATGTGATTAAGGAACTATTAGCATGATAAAAGTCTCTGAAGTATATAGTTGAAGGAGCCTCTTCTTATTGCAGTGACTGCTTGATTTCTTCCCTTCAAACTGACTTTAAATTATTTTCTTGTTTATTCATTTAGAAACATTGATACTGGTCCCTGACTTTTAAAAAACTTCTTGAGTAAAAGAAGAGCATGTCCAAAATGACAGAGTAGAAGTATGTAGTGAGACAAAGCACTGCATCTTTAGTAAAACATTTTTTCAGGCTTCAGTAGTTAAATGCGACTGGCTTTTTCTAAGTTACTTTTTTCTTTCTTACTTCAGTGATGTCCTACTTTCACTTGTGTCCTGTTGGTACCATTCTCACTCTTTAAGGCAAGCAATTAATAGAATCATTATTAACATATTAAAAAAAACCTCTGTTTTGATACTTTTTAAAGCTTTTTCTTTATACCAAATGAAGATAATTTTAATTGAGAAGAGACAATGGCATCTTTGAAAGACTGTTGCAGATGTTCAGCTTCTCTTCTATTACTTCAGCCTGTTACACTATCTTCTCCCTCTTGTGCTTTTGAGTTGGGATTCATGATGTTACCCCCAGATGACTCATTCTTGCTATTCAATACCTCACATACTCTGCCTGTGACTTTCCTGAGTTTATCATCATGAATTCTTTCACAATACCAAAGCCCCGTTAAAAAAGTCTCTGTTTCTTTGATCTTTTGTCTTTCATTACACGCAGCTGTAGATTGCGGATCTGCTTTAAATCCCCAAGATAGATGCGATTCATAGAGCATCCCTTATCAGCTCCACCACTGTTGTTTTCATTTTATATTAATGTCTCTTCTCCTACAGTGAGGTTTTTTTGAGAAGAGGCCCTCTTACTAGCTCAAAATATACTGTCCTGCAGTTCTGTCACTGGTGCAAATGAGTGGTGAAACACTTGTACTCTTCAGAAGGCTATTTTAAAGCATTAGGATCCATTGAGGCCTAGGATAAGGAAGGGCTGATTATGTTCAAGTGTGCAGAAATGTAAGCAGTGAAAACTTAGGCAACTTGCATGGTATAAAAAATTACATTGTTGACAACACAGAAACTAAATGTGAAAGGTTATACTGACCTTGTTTGGAAATTAAATTGCAGGTGGGACATTTCTGTTAATGCAGTCATAAGCTGCAATTACTTTTTGTTTGTAATAAAAAGTAAAGTTAAGACAGATTAGTAACAATAAATGTTATAACAAGTAATAGAATTTTCTGATACTGTTCTAACAAAGTGATTTGAGAACAATAGAATTGTACCTAGTATGGTCATGCATATGCTTAAGTGATGCTTTGCAATCAGTATGTGCAATTGATAAATCATAAAGAATTATCATAAAGAATTATTAGAAAAGAGACTTCCCTGAGTTACATTTCTGGGTATCATTCAATCCTCCTTCTGCCATCCATAATTCAAACGCACTTTTGTTTTAGTTTGGATCAGGAATGAATGAATGCTAGGCCCCTTTTGTAAAGGCAGCTTATAAAGGCAATGGCAAAGAATGAAAATAATATTTCATTCTTTGAATAGGTTTTTCTGGAGACTAGAAATGTATGTATTGATCATTCTGTTTATTTTATAAAAGGAACATTACACTTCTTAAATTATTTGAGTATTATTTTATATTTCATTGTTGTAACATATATCATGTGTTCTATGTGTATCTAATAACTCTACAGTGTTTTAATTCAGGTTTAGTATTTTGTTATAACTGATTGGGAACCTGACCAGTATATGTTGTCTTTTTTATAAATCAATAAGGATTGATATAAATCCTAATCTAGTAGGAGACCCGAATTTAATTCAATATTATATATTGAATTAAAATTTTTAATCCTATCTATACTTATGTCTGGCTGTTCTACTAAGGAAGGACTTTGTGGGAGACCTAAACATCCTTCTCTTCAGTCCCTCTCTTTCCACTGTCACCAAGTATTTTTCTGTTTCCACAGTCTTTTGTTTCATTTGGTAATAAAATCACTACCAATACTATTCACATGAGTAAAGGCATATAGGCTGAACTGTTTGCTGAACTATCTAATGTCTAGAAACCAACTTTTATCTTATATAGATAAGGCAAAGAAGATTTTTTTCCCAATAAGTGAGGCTTTTCCCTTTCTTCTAAAAGCTGATCTTACCCCAAAATAAAGTTGATAAATGCAATACAAATATTTTGAAAATAATGAATGCTATTTTGTAGGGGTTTCTGGATTTGAAATCGTAATGAGCTTCAAAGGTTTCTAAATTATGTTTCCATCACTTTAAGACTTTCTTTCACTTCTGTAACATCCTCCATAACACAATCTGCAGTTCTTTTTCAAGGGCTTGAGTGTCACTCAAGCAATGTAAAGGGAAGATTTGATCTCCGCTTGTTTTTGCACACCTTGTATAAATCTTCCTTTACCTCAAACGTGGAAAGGAACCCCTAACAAACCCTAATTGAGAGGCCAAGGTGACAGTGTGAATAATGCCAAAAGTAATTTTATGGTTGCATCTTCATCTCTTTCATAGTATTCATGAGGTTCCTGAGATACAAGTACTGATATTTTTTCCAGAGTACCATGCAAAAATTGAGAGCTGTGAAATGCTTACAGAGAACCTTAATCCGTTCAGTAAATTGGCAGTGTGTAAATTTCATAACTCCAAACATTGCCTGTATTCTAAGTTATATTGATATTTCATCTGTAATTTTTTTTTATCTGTTGCCATGAATTAGCTTTGGAGTTTTTAGTATGTCAGTTTCCTCAGAGAAATCAGTGAACATAATCATAGATCTTACTGTTTACTATAGGAAACAATGCATGTAGGCTTCATAAAATTTCTATTTTTAGTCTAATCACACATAACACATAAACACTTAAAAGATGGGAGAACAGCAGCTTCTCAGGATCTGTATTCCACGCCTTGATATTTATTGATAAACTACTAAAGTATTTTCAACACATTTGATTTTTTTTCTTTCTATATGTTAATGTTTAAATCTGTGACAGGAATTGGGGTTTTAAACTGAATTTTAGATGCTTTCATTTTATTTAAGCCCCAAATTTGGATGTTAAAAGTTGTGCCAAATACTGAAAATGTGTGAGCTTTCTTACATCTATAGTCATATTTATAATTGAAGTTTCCTTTCTCTGTAGCATCTGAATCCCAGTGCTGTCCAGCAGTTTGGTTCCAATCTCATACACAAACCCAAGATTTTAGTCAAAGTCTATTTGTTCACTTACTGTCCACCCTCCTGTGAATTTATCTGGAAAGGAGGAAATTAATTGTCTGCAATGCAGAAGTACAGGCTCTAGGTGATGCTTTTATGTGGTGAAGTGTCTGTAGGTATTACAGAACATGGAGACCAAGCCTAGGAAAGGGAAGTTACTCAAGAGCTCTCACTTTCCTGACCATTTCCTACAGCTAAATTGAGTTGCATCTGAGCACCTGCCTGTTGGTGCTCTTCTGAATTACTTATTAGAAAACCTTATTCTTACCTGGTGAGTCCCACTTTGGTCCCGAACAGTTTCATGTCAGATGTTCCAGATTGCTGGGACAGTAAGTTTATATTATAGCTTCAGTTCTTGTTCTTTGCAGGACTAAGCTTCAAATGCTAATTGCAGAGTTCACCAGTTGAGAACTGAGTGGACAAAAGTTAGCCAAGATTTTTGGGCAGGCTGAAATCATGGGGGAAGGTAGCGACATCTATAGTCAGAAATGTAATCTACTTGTAGTGACCTGCTGGCAAAGTTCTTATAAAACTTTCTAGATTTCAAGATTTTCCTTGTTCTTTTTCTTGGCAGCCTTGCAAAAAATACTGTGTTGAAGTTCAAAGTCTCGGACACTGAGGTGCAGTGTGAGAGAGCCAATAACAAGAAGTTCAACAAAATAACTTTTTAATAATATAGGGTTAACTTTCTTTCTTTTCCTAATCTGCCCTCTAGAGAAGACTACTGGAATAAATCTGGTGTCCCTACCAATGCTGGGAACCTCCTATCAGTGCATCGTCAGAGAGACCACAGATTGATATGCATGGCAGGCTGCAGAGATCCTGTCCAAGGACAGAGGTTTTTCCCTTCTGATCCTTTGAGCTATATATGTAATTACCTTACAAGCAAATATCTCCAGTCATAAAGGATGCTCTCAAAAAGGCTTCTTACAGCACTTCTAGTTAAAGGTGAGGTCATACAAGTGATGTAATTGCAGCACCAAGAGGGAGCTGCCTGCATGCTTTTCTGTGATGATGAGCTGGTGGAGTTTGTCCTGCAACCAAGGTACTTGAGCAGCACCACACATCCTGAAGCCACACTGGACAGGTGGCCCAGCACAGCACAGGCCTTAGGTCAGCTGTGATGTGATCACTGACTCCTTGAGGTACAGCAGCCCCCAAGTCAGAATCACTTCTCTTCAGCTCTTGATCTGCACAGACTCTTCTGTTCCCAAGCATATGAAAAGTCACAGGCTGTTTTGGGAAACTGTTCAGCTATCAGAGTTTCCTGACAGGCTGGGATGTTCCCTCTGCCCTACCACCTACTGTTGCAGCACACGCTGGCATTGGGCACGCCAGCAGGTTCCCCTGCAGTGGCTACTCATGCTGCATACAGCCTGCTCCAGCCCAGAATACAAGTAGAGGAGATATGAACTCTTCAAGGTCAGCAGCTCCTCAGTATAGGGTCTTCTGCAAGGCTCCCAATACAAAGGGCAAGGGAAATATCAAAATCTATCAAAAATTCTTTTGTTTTCCATTTTTGTGAAGATGATTGGCAATCTAGCAAGGACCTTCAAGGATCTGCAAGTTTCTTAGGTGGATAAAAACATAGGCAATACCTACAAAAAAGGCATAGGTCCATGTTTTTATAAGGCAGCTAAATTATGTTCATAAAATAGCAAAACTCATGCCATGTCACCTTTCACTGTTCAATAATTGAAAATATTTTAATATTTAAATTTCTATCTTTTCAAGTTAATTTTATTTACTTCCCCAAATCCATGAAATTATCTAATTGGGAGTTAGGTGAAATCTTTATTGATCTTTCTATTTCCATTGCATTGCTAGTATGGCATATCAGAGATATTAAAAGTGTCAAACTCCAAGGACAATTTTACAATGCTTAATAGTTTTTCCGGTGGTTAACCACAGCACCCTTTCATTAACAAACAAGCAATCATCATTTTCATTTTTTTTTCCTCAGTCATTAAGTAGGTAAATGAAATAAATAGCTTGTTAATGCTAGATTGTAGGAGCTTCTTGAGACCTAGTGTGCTGAAAAGAACAGATTAATGCTCTTACTGCTGCTTTTGTATGTAGCTCACAAATGATATGCTTGAATCTGATTGGCTGCAAAGCAGCACAGATTCATGTAAAATAAGCCATACAGATAAGAAACAAGTACTAAAAATAAAAATGCATTTGCAAAAAGGTTTTGTATAGCCTGTAAAAAGGCAAGAGAATCTGCATTACCCCATATGTTCCAGCTTTTAAGAGATGACTCCACGTTCAGCACATCAGTCAGAATCATTGAAAAGGCAAAAATGATTTATCTGGGGAATGTATCTGACAATAAAATCCTGGAGTTGTAATTACAATTGGCAGATTCAAGGCTGATGGTAGTGGCAGCAGTTTTACTAAGGGAAAAATGAAACATAATTTTTGAAATGTTTTATTGTACAGAAGGCTGTGTTAATATTGGACATGGTATGCTTCACTGGAGATGGAAGGGAACCACATTAAATTACTGTTGTAATTTGCTTAAATAATCAAATTTTTGATTTGTTTTAAGGGGAATAAAAAGAACCTGGAATCAAAATAAGTAGGGAAAGAATGTATTTATTTACACTGTGGAAATCACTTCAAGCAGATACTGGAAATTTTGAAGCTTTGTGTGTTGATTTGTATTTTTATTTCCCAAAGTGGAGGTTAAGTATTCTATTCTATTCTATTCTATTCTATTCTATTCTATTCTATTCTATTCTATTCTATTCTATTCTATTCTATTCTATTCTATATTCCCTGGGGGCCATACATGGAAGCACTCAAAGGAAAGATGTTACTGCTAAGGGTCTGTCTTCCTGTTGTGAATCCTTTGCCCTCTTTCTTCCTGCATCCATCTAAGCCTAAATTCAGGAGGGCCCTGACCTGTTCCACATACAGTCCTCTAGATGCTGTATGTTTCTCTCTCTACCCGGCTCAGAATGTGTCCTGTACTAAAAATTGTTAATTCTGAATTGATCTTTTTAACCAAGACTGTGGTCATGTGACACTGTCAGCCTACAGGATAAAGCAGTGGTCCTGGAAGAGTTTAGTCTGTGTGCTTGAGGCACCATAAATAGGGAATGAAATTCACAGGGGAATCAAATCCTTTGTTCAACACCATATATCAAGAGAGCCCTGAAGAAGGCTTAATATCTCTGATCCAGCCCAGTGCTTCACCAGCTGTAAATGGGCTTCTTTAGTTTTCCTCACAAACTGAAATGAGTGTCCAGCCCTGGAGGTGCTCTGAGCACTCCTTATGCTTCTGGTTTTGCACATGCTTTGGGCAGCTTTGCTCCAGATCTGTCATTTATGTGGCCCCGTCTTTTCCGAGGGCTTGGACTAGATTATCTCCAGAAGTCCCTTCCAACCCTAACCATTCTGTCATTCTGGGATTCTCTGATTAGTCAATGTGTGCTCTTTATCTCCATATTTTTACCTAGAGATTTACTTTAATTTTTAAATCTTAATTCAGAGGTCCAAGTAGTTATAATCTCAGAATACTCAACTTTACCTGACTAGGGTGAACTAAATCACTTCATTTTGTCTTAAAATAAAAAGCTACTGACAATTATTCTGATTTTAGAAACTGGTAATGATTGATTGCCAATTTGATATGACATGATTTTAATCATGGTTGTAGACATGAACTGCTTTTTTTTTTTTTTTTTAGTTGAAAATTTTATAAAAGAACTGTAGTGCTGCACTAAAGAAGATGCTTTGAATTGGAAGGTTCTTATTTTTTCATTGTTTGTGTTGCAAGTATTAGACTGCTTGACATCTGTCCTGATTGCCTGTCTGTTTGGATGCCTCTACTTGTTTTCTTCTTCTCCATTCTTTCCACTGCTTTTTCCAGAGGTATCCTGTGCCTGGTCAAGCTGTGCACATTTTCTGAGTCCACAAGTCATGTTGTCATTCAGGGCAATACTATAGATTGTGTGATGTCTCTTGAGGGCTTTTTGAAAAGACAAGAAAATTCACTTTCAGGCTATTGATGTTATTCATACATTGTTCATAATTCAAATGCTGTCTTTATGCACTGTTTTGGCACTAAAATGAACTAGAAAGAATTTTTTTTGCTAGTCTTGATCCTTATTGTAAGGGGACTTACTTGTCACTCTTTTTGCAAAATTATTTTTCCCTACTGCTTTCTTCTCTTCATCTCTCCTCCTGTTCTAATCTTTCAAATTATATTTTTCCCAAAGGGAAAGTGAAAAGCCTTGTGTTTGAGCTCAGTTAATTCCCTTCCTCCCACTCTGGTCTCAATTTCAGCCTGTGTATGTCACAAAGTGCATTAGTCCTGTTGCTTTTATTAACTCATGTTTCAGTAGCTCTCGAATCTCATCCTGAGTCAGCTCTGATCATGTCTGAGGCTTGTGGTTTGTTTGTCTACTTTTGGGGTTTTTTATCCCTGTTCAGCTGTTTTTGCCTGGCTTCCTGTTCATCAGAAAACTCTTTGGCACTTTAAAGCTCATGATGAAAAGCGAGCTGCGTAGGCAAACATCATTAAACTTGTGACCTTTAGGGCTTTATTCATTTCAATTTGAAATTCTGGCAAACATTCTTCTGCATAATATAATAAATAACCATTAGTTACAGATTTTGAAATTCATGATTAAACAGCCTAATGACTTCAGAATATAGATGCTTGTGATCTTTTCTGGATTGTGGTTAATCTTGCCTTATGAAGAGGAGTTCTGGAGGGGAAAATCCCCCCTCCCCAAACTCCTCAAATAAATAAGAATAATCTTGAAATGAAGTGATCATCTCAGTTTGGAAAATATAGCTTAAAGTTATTATGAGAAGGCCATTGCTGCTGTGATCTAGAAGGATGCACATAAATAGCCTTCATATGGCATGAAAAATATTTTATAATCTTAACAAATTCAAGGACTCAGATTCAGAATTTTTCATGTTACCTTAGCTTCACTGTTTGTGCTGGGTTGATCTTCAGGAGGAAATGCTCAACAGTTTTGACACGCAGAATGTCCAGAAAATATCAGTGTTCACAT
This sequence comes from Sylvia borin, assembly GCA_014839755.1. NCBI lineage: Eukaryota > Metazoa > Chordata > Aves > Passeriformes > Sylviidae > Sylvia > Sylvia borin. Next base: position 81,451,432 of record CM025957.1, read on the forward strand.
ATCCCATAGTCACATCCAGGTGTGCCCCTGGAGAGAGGCTAAGAATTTTTTACTAGGAAAACATGTGCAAAAGTTTACTTCATTATTGCATTTGAAATATATGATTAAAAAGCATTCAGGATTTTAGTTCCTAAATTCTTGAAAATATTAAAAGGTACAGGAAGGAATGAGTCATATATCTTTAGCAGATATTGTAGAGTTATGCTTGAGCTATTGATGGGAACATAGTAATTGTTAAAAACAGGTGAGATGTAGAGGTTTTTGTACAAAATGCTCCTCTAGGGGGCCTCAGGCCTTTTCCTTTTCTTGGGGTTTTTTTGTGTGTAGTGGGAGAGTTTTTTTTCCTTTTATTATTTTTCTCCATTTTCTGTGCATCATCTGCTCTTCCTATTGCTACATTAAATGAAAATAAATCTATTTCCTTACAACACAGTGAGTAGGTTGATTCTGGTGGAACTGCACAGTGCTTTAACAAACCTGTACTTTTAAGAGTGCGATGAATTCTATGAATGATGAATATCAGCTTCTTTCTTTCTTCTATCTTTCTAGTTCCACCCATTAAATATATCAGTTTGAAAAACATATTCAGACCTAAATTTTAAGCAAATGTAAAAAGATGTAAGAATTTTTGTTTTGCTTTGTTTTTTAAATCAGACCCACAGCATGATATATATGCTCACTCAGATCTCTTCCCCTGTCATCCAGTGAAGTGTTGAAGGCCTTTATTTAATTTCTCATAAAAATCTCAATTTATATTATTACTACTTGGAAAGTTAGACATAAGACACTATCCAAGATTGGTAGCTGGGCCTGTTTTCTGTGAGTCATTCCAACCTTACTGCATAAATAATTGCTATTAGTGCTTACAGCATAAGGTCACTCACTGCCCCACAAAACCACTTCAGGCTCAGGAAAAAATACTGTCCAGCACGAAGCAATTTGGCATTCATGGTTCCTGATCCAAGAATTATGCTGATAGGCATTAATATTTTCTAGGCAGGTTGTGAAAATATCTATCAAAAATGGTTAGTCCCCTCAAATCCTATGAGATTCAAGCAATCAGTGAAAATCCTTGAATGAGATTTTCACCAGGGTCACAGTGGAGCAGAGATAGATTTCTGAATCTACAGATTTTGTTGATAGAATTTATTCTGGTTTATTTATTCAGAGTATTCCTAAAGGTTTTACATGGTTGAGGTTTTTGGGAGATTTTTTATTTTTGTTTCTTTGGTCGGTTGTTTAGGTTTTTTGTTTTGTGGGGTTTTTTTGTTTGTTTGGTTGGTTTTTTTATCAAAGTTCTTCATATTCTTGGGGTTTTTTCACTTTCTTAACAGCTTTCCAGAAGAGCTTTGGCCAACAGTTTCACAACTTGCTTTGGGCATTAGTGTTAAATGAATAATGAACCTGAATGATTGGCTGTATTTTAGAAACAAAAGACCTATGTTTCTCTTTTCTTCAGATCAATTTCTGAACTATCTTTAAGCACTACGGGTTTTTCAGTGATTGGCACATCTCAGGTGGAATCATTCTTATTGGAACAAATTCACTTTCCCAGGAAAATTACTTTACCAGGAAATTGATTTGCTTTTCCCAGGAAAGTAATTTGGGACCTTGTACAAGGGTGTGTGTGTGCTTGTGTATGTGTACATGCAAAACCTTCAGTCTACAAGAATGTATTTACATGGGTATGTTTTCATTTAAAAATATTCTATGAAGCACATAGGGAAGCCTGAAAGTTGTCATAGTTTCAAAATACAGTTTTATGCATTTTATGCTGACACAGCTCTGAAGAATTATAGATACTTGGGAGGGTCACACGTAAGAGGTGGAAATAGCATAATTTTTCAGAGGTCACACGGTCAATTACAGAGTGTCTTCATCTGTATAAGAAATTTGCAGATGAGCATACTTTTCTGTTATCAGACTCTCAGTAGGGAGAATTAAAGTGATTTAGATATTGTGCTGATCTGTCATGACTTGGGTAAAGGAGGATTTAATGAGATCACTGGCATTGCTTTGCCCCTGTTCTGTAGCTTACTATTCAGGAAAGTGTGAGAATTTCAGGAGTCAAAAAATGAACAGAAATCTTGAAGAGAGAAGGAGGAGGTGAAAGCCAGTGATTTTATTTTCTATTTTGTCCTGTGTATCCCCTATGTCATAGGGAGTAGTTGATGCCTCATATTACATTATCTGCTCAAGGCAATGTTGGAAATTATTTGAAAAAACTGATCCTTTGTTTCTGCCCTACTGTGACTGGGCAATTCAAATTCCTATCTTGAATCTCCTGTTGTCTTAATAGTCTAGAATTAAAGATATCAAGCAAAAAATGTTTGATATCCTTAATATTTTTTTTCTTAAATTCTATTGTTCATTTGAATTTCATAAAAATATGAGCAGAGTCTTACCTTTATACCTTAAAACTTCAAGATTTCATCCAAATAGGTTACATTTTCTGTATGTATTTATGAATGTATGCTTCATGGATTAAATGGAATGAATTACATACTTTACTGGTATCTGTTCTACTCAATAGTTCAAAAATTCTTTACAAATGGTTGGGCAGGGGTAAAGAAAATGGAGGGAAGCATCCTTACACATACTTTTGGGTTGTTACTCTGTTTCCCAGGTCACCTACTGCCTTGTTTGGTCAGTGTGCCCCAGTCATTCCCCTGAGCTCTTTCCATATGTTTCAGTTTGGTTTCCAGCTTGACTTCTACTGTAGCATGGTGTGGCGCTGTACTGAACAGAGTGGGAATGCAGCCTTGCAATCCCATCTGTTTTGAACTTCTGTATTAAATAAACAGTTTCTGATACTGGAAAAGTTAATATCTGCTCCAGAGAATTTTATGTTGGAGTGAGGAATGGTTTGGAACAAATTAGCTGTAATAGTATAATAGCTGAAGGAGGGTCATTAAGAGTTACTAACTACTCATTTCCCACCTCCCTCTCTCTTGTTCTTCAAAAGGGAAAATGCTGTTTGCTACATTATGATTAATGAAAGCAAAATTCCTGCCTTCATCTTTTTTTTTTTTTTTTTTCTGTATCAGAGATGATACTGCCAATCTAATAAAATATTTTCTTCCAGTTACATGCATAGTATAACAGCATTCCAAGTATGTGATGGGATTTTGGATTGGCTCTTTGTTTCCAGGACGCCTATCCATCAAAATTGTAACTTGTAATTTTTGATGGATTTTTTTTTTCAAGCTCTTTCCATACAAAGTAATGATCAGATCTTTCAGATAATCAAAATTACTAGTATTTCATGGTACTCAATCAGTTCTTTTACCACTTTAAATGTACTCTGAATCATATAAACTTTTAGAAAGATTTCATATGAAAAGTTGCACATCTCCATTAAACAAGCTTGCTAAACATTTAACTTTCAAAATAAAAAAAAATCCATATTGGAAAAGTATATGTTTCTGAAAAAGCTGACATTTTAAATTAGGTAGGTGTTATTTCTAGTGTTTTTCAGATCATGACTTAATGACCTAGCAAACTCTCTCTCAAAGTTTCAATGGATTGTAAAGAATGATGGTATGAAAGGAGGTCCTAATTAGTTTCGGGTCTGAACACTATTTAAAGAAATTATGGCCAAAAGAAAATAAAACAAGTCTCATTTCTTATAATTTATTTCTTCAGGTCTTTAACTGGAAGTGACAAAATGCTTAAGTGATGAAGACAACAAATGCAGGCAGAAAAAAAATATTTCACATCACTCTTGCCTAAAGTGCTATTTTTGTTGAGAAATATTTATTCAGAATTCACCTGGTGCATAGATGTGGGGTGGGACATATATTCTCTACATTAACAAGTATATGTACAGTTCTGTGCTATCTTTCGATTCTTCCCTAATAAAAGCCTTCTATCTAGAAACTGCCCTCCCTTTGAGAAATTCCAGTGACTCACAGCAGTAGAAAAATATATTTTACTCATATTATTCTTCCACCACAGTACTTATCATGTTCATATGCCAAATCTGTGTTGACTCAGAATTAGGAAGCAAATCCTGTTTATCCTGTTCATACCAGTGAATGTTCCCAATTAATAGTTTTCAGCAGAAAAAAGAAATCGTGGTGTAGGGGAGGAGTGTTTTTTGGGGGTTGTTTTGTTTACAAATATCAATAAACTTAATTGGATTCTCAGATTTTTGTGTCCATGAATTTTTTAGTCTGTCTCTTCATTTTTCTTTTTTTTTTTGGTCATATGCTTTCCACTGGAAAGTCAGAAATTAATTCAGCTTTATCTATCTTATTTGTCTGTCTAAACTTGCAATATGTTTAGCATTGTCATCTAATATGAGTGGCACCTTCATCAGACAGACTGTCTTTTTTCAGGTCATAAGGTACTTTAAATGATCCATGTTTTTGTGTCAACAGTTCAATTTTTTTTTAATGGGATTATTCACAAAAGTATACAAAAAGAATTTTCACGAAAGAAAGTTAATTTCCAATTAAGAGTTTTCTATTGCTCTCTTTTCTAATTCTCTAGTATTTTGAATGTAGTTCTACAATGGAATATTATTCTGTATCTACATTTTATTGTGCTTTCCTTAAGTATCTCGTAATGATTTCCTTCAAAGGTTCTGGACTGGACAGAACAACTGCTAGTCTGTCTGGTAATTCAAAAATAGTTGTATTATTATGTTCTAATTTGGAAGTTCTCTGATAGGATTGTGATTATGGAAGTGAATGAGGTGAGGAAACTATGTTACTCCTCTTCAGATGAATTGTAGCAAAAAAAAAAAAATAAAAAATGAAGTAGGCAATAAGGTATGGTAATAATAGAAGCATGGATGCAACCTTAACCCTGGAGTAATTCCTGACATTGCAAGAATTTGCAGTATTTCTAAATAAATTTGGATTGGTCTTTTCTTGCAGGGGTTGTTTTTAATGAGAGGGGCTTTTTAATAAGGAAGAAAGTTATTCAGTTCAAAATGTTTAATCCCAAACTCCAGCTGCCTTAAAAAGTTGTGTGCTAGAGCGATGTCTCTATTCAGATTAAATCAACCCAAACTAGTTTACTTGAGTGAAAAAAATGCCTTTGCATGTTACATTGCGTGTCCTGGAAAATTTGAAGTGCTATTTACTTAACGCACAAAATACACTACATTAAAAGAATATTTAAATAAAATAGCTACATTACTATTGAAGAGTTGTCAGCAGAGCCATTTCAAAAACAGAAGGATTGCTTTCTTGTACATGATCTTGGGATATCTGCAACTTTAGAACTAAATTGGTTTTAAACCATCAGTTTGCTTCCAGTATCAAGAGATTAAAAACTGAGCACTCTGGACATTATCATGCCAAAGTGTTGTGTTATGGTAGATTTCTTGAAAGGTGTTGGGTTTTTATAATTTTTTTTTTGATTGCTGACATACTGATTGCAATTTCAGTCATCCTAAAACCATTTTAGTTTCCCTAGGAAAAGAAAAAAAAAAGAAAGCTTTCATCACCAGGAAGGATTGATTTTTCAGTGGAAGTCAATTTGGAATCTAATAACTCATTTATTCCCCCAAAATACTAAGTAAAAATGTCATATTTTCTTTTATTCTGTACCAGAAATCTTCTCTTTTTTTCTTAACATGTAGCTTGTATTTACTTTATTTTTCACACTGCTAGATGTGACACAATACCAAGAGAGACAGATATCAAAAGAAACCATTCACTTAGATCTTTCTTTTGAGCTGACAAGCATATTGCTAAGACATTTAAAGTGCAAGCTCCTTATTTTAGTTTCTTTATGTGAAAAATTTAGAGAGCGAAGTACTGAAATGGTTGGTAAAAGTGTTGTAGTGCCATAAGCACAGGCAAATTAATAGAAGAAAATACTGGTAATTTTTTTAGGAGCCGGAGGAGGATGTCTCCTATATTCTATGTTGTTCACACTGTGTAATTTAGGTCAGAACTGTTCCATTTTGTGCTCTGAAGGTTTATCTTTCAAAGGAATTAATATTCTTGTTTCATTTGAACAGTAATAATGTCTTGAAGATGGAAGCAGAACTTTACAACTTAGTGCTTGTAACTGCATAATTTGAATGATAATAATATAATTTAATAATAATTCTAATTTAACTTAGTTAATTGACAGTAGAAGTTTATTTGACTATGGACCCTATGAAATTATATTGACTGCTTAGGGAAATAGGACTCCTTTTTAAATTAAAGTTTGTTGGGTTTTTTTAATAATTATTGATATTCCATATATAAATGCTTTGAAAGTGAGCTAGGGTATCTGAAGAAGATCTATTGTCCTCATTGAACTCAGCCAAATATTTAGTCTCTATTACCAAAAGCAATCTTAAGTCTTTAATTTAGTGCCAGTAATGTGCATCTTTTACTTCATTTGGTTTTGGTGGGGAGGGAACTACGAATCTGGAAGTGAAATTAGACCTGAGGGGACAAGCTCACCATAAACCAAAAAATTTTTTCTGCTTTACCACAGAACATGTTTCTCACTTGAGTTACCAGTATATTCCTTTGTTCCAGAGTTGTAAATGTGAGAGTGCTGGCCTTAAAGACAAAAGCTTTCCCTTCTTAAAGCCCTTAAGAGAGAAATAGAGGAAGAAATTATCACCTTTCCTTCTCAATTTCTTCCAGCAGTTCCCCTGGGGCAAAATTCTCTCCTTATCTTCAGGTTAATTGCACTATTTTCTTTCTTTCCATTTTACTGCAGTCTTTTCCGTTATTGTAATTTAAGTTTCTGTATTCTTCACTTATGCTAAAGTGTGACATTTTTAAAATAGCTCTTTAAAATAAGTATCAGTAACTCAGAAAAGTGGCTCAATGGCTTCACTTGGAGCTGATTAGTAAAGTTACCACTCTGTAAAAATCACATACATACTAGTAGCTTAAAAAAAGGTTCATTTGACTGTGAGATTATGGCATCCCCAGCAAATTCCCTTACTGTAGATCTGTGACACAGATTCAGGATGAGTGGGCAGCTGCATGACTCAAAGTGGCCAAGTTCCTGAGTTTGCTCATAGATCAGAATTGAAAGAGCAGAGTTCCCTGACTGCAGCTTGTCTGGCAAAGGAAACCCTTGATCTCGAGGAAGAGAAGGCCTGGGGTTCTTCAAATCCTGCCAGGAGAGATTTGATTACATCTGCTCTAGATCATCCTCCTCAGCACTGATATTCACAACCCTCACCTCCTCCACTCTGTGAAAGGAAAAGAACAATCAATCTACCAGCGCTGACAGCTCATACCCCCCTACATTTATTCCTCCATGGCTTTTATTCCTCTAGTATCCTGATCTTGTATTTTGTAAGGAGGGTGTCAGACACCTCCTGCAGCAGCACCTCAGTTCTAGGTTGTGTTTTCTAGATGCTGCCCAAATACCTTTTATGTCGGGTTGCTGATCTTGTGATGAGAGCTGTTCTTGCTCTGTGCTGCCTGTTAGATGTTTTGTTGGCCTGTGCTGGCTCTACATGTCTTTTTGACAATGCTATAGATCGCTATGGGGCCTTTGTGAAAGCCTTGGTCTATTTACTTTATTTCATTCCATTCTTAGCAACAGTATGCATAGTTTGTAAGCTTCCTATATATTCTTCCAGAATTTTTCAAGCACTATACTTTCCTCTTATAAGAAAAAAAAAAATGTTTTAAAACAATCTCTTTTTTTCTTTTTAAAATTGCCTCCAAACATCTAAATCTCAAACCATGGAGCTGCAATCTATTCCCTTTTCTTTAGGACCTTGTTTACTTTGGACTCATTGCCGTTGCTTTTTATAGCAACACAGCCTTTTTCAGCATCCCACAACCATACTTCCTTTAGCTTTGTGACACATTTTCTAAACATAATAAAACCTTTACACACAATTTGTCATGGTTTTGATCTTTCCCACAACACCATTAGTCATAGCTGCTCCTGTCTGCCAGATGTCAATAGTGCTTCCCCACAGAGATTCCAAGGGCCAGGGTGCCAAGGTGCTGCCTCTTGTGGGGTTTGGTCACAAGCCTCATGCTTACTTAAATAGTGCCTGTGCACAACCTCATTTTGGGTGTTCCCAGGCAGGGAGTGCCTGTAATCACTCCAGTGAGAATGGCTATATGCAAACTAATGGGAATTAAACTTTGGGTGAATGTCTTTACTCACTATTACCCTCTCAGCACACACTCCCAATCCAGCCCCCATTAAAATTTGGGCTAAGATGGAGATGCAAGCAGTGTACCTCTAAGGATGGTGTCTAAAGATTCCTTATTTAGAAAGCACCAGAAGATTTTTACAGAGAAAAAAAAAATCACTGTGGGTAATACATTTTTTTTCCTTTCTTTTTCTGAAATAGAGTGAGAGAGTATAAAACGGCATTTTGTTAAATATTTACATTGAAAAGTTCCACGTTTCTTTCTATTCAGGCTTTACTGAGCTTGGTTTTCTGAATGAATATGGTAAGTTGGCTTGGCTCTGCTTTCTTTGACATTCATTAAATGACTTTAATCTTTCCATATGGCTCTGCACTGAGTCAGGTCATAATGCTCCTCATAATTAGATTAATTTCTAAATTATTTTTTACTTATCTCTGGAGATATTTTCAAATCCACCTGCAGTCCTCCAATAACAATAACGTTTCTGCAGTATTTCACTTTGAGATGGAGTATATAGAATGGAATACAGTAATATCTGGGGAAGTGTAAGTAATATTTCTTCAACAAAATATTTCTCATTATTTTCTGTCCATCTCTTCACCCAGTTTACCATTTTGATGCTATTTCTACAATAGCTATTTCAACACTATTAATTTTTTTTGGAGTGCTAACTTGCAGTGATAGTGTCACGATTTTTGCCTGAGTAGACAGAGTGAATTTAAAACTCAACCATGTATGTGACTCATGCAAATTTTCACAGCGTGACTTGACTTGCACAATTCTAATCTGCATTGTACTGACAAATTGCCTAATATTGTTTAGTTCCTCTGGACGTCACTAATTTAAAAGGGCAGTCTCAGCATCAAATGTTGCAACATTACTGTATATCCTATAGTGCAGAGTGTAAACAAATAGATTCAGCTGCAGATTAAAAACCATGACAATTGTTATGACAATTGACATCTTCTTCCATTTATTTCCATTTATCTTAGAATATTTTAACACATAGATAGTGTTTCAGGAATGTTAACTAACTGTCTATCTATCACCATATTCTCCCCTCATGCACCTTGGGAGGCTAATGTTATCTCTGTTTTCCATGTAAAGAAACTAAGACAGACAAGCCAGAATAAATGAGACACCTCACTATGGGATTTTGCACGACAAGAGTAGCAATTCTTTAATTCGTGGAAGTCTTCCTTACCATTTTTAAACTAGTATTTTGGGGAATGTGCTCTGAGTAGGTATCTTCTAATATGAGAGACATTCCTTGAAAAAGTACACTGCGACCTTCGTGATAGCCCTTACTATAATTTGGATTCCAGTTGGAGTTGTACATCTTTTATTTATAAGCAGCTCAGAAGTACCTACAAAGCCCATGAAGCTTCCTGTCCTGTGTAGCTTCTAAAGCAAAAACATAAAGAAGCACATAAAAGAATGGTGTTATTCACAGCTTTTCATATTATTTCCCTGTTTGCTCTTTTACTCATAGAGAAACTGTATAGAGACATTATCTTGCTATAGGGTTAATTCTAAGATGTTGGTGCAGAAGGTGTAACACACCCAAGTGTCCTGTTCTTTTGTATTTTAACATAATTAGTTATACTCTTGACAGAAGCGCATGCAACAATGTGGCAAAATTCATTAATGACTTTATCTTGAAAAATAGACGTATGCTGGAAAAACATATAAAGCTGGGGGTAGGGAGAAGAGGGAGGAAATGGGGAATTTTTGGAGTGATGGTGTTTGTCTTCCCAAGTCACCTTTGTACATGATAGGTTCCTGCTCTCCTGAAGAAGGCTGAACACCTGTCTGCCCTTGGGAAACAGTGAAAAATTTCCTTGTTTTGCTTTGCTTGTGTGCATGAATTTCTTCATCTTTGTCTCATCTCACGAGTTTTCTAACTTCTACCCTTCTGATTGTCTCCCCAGTCCCACTGGTGGGGGTCTGGGTGAGCGACTGTTTGGTGCTTGGCTTCTGGCTGGGCTTAAATAGACACAATAGACATCTACTCTCAACCAACTTTTATTCCAAGAAAACAAAAACAGTTTTGTTAAATAGGAAGCAACTAGGAACTTCTCTGTCTGTTCGTATTTTGCGTGCATAGTCCAAAACAATGTGGGTTTCACGTGTAATGCTTCTCAGGTGCAGACTGTGGAATCTACTTATTTCCTCCTCACAGTCATGAGTTTGGTGGACTTCTTGGACTAACACTTTTTATACTCAGATCCTCCATCAATTTCAGGTCAACTAAAGCAGCGTTAGGACATATTCTGTGGCCATTAAGGCCTGCTACTATATAAAGCATAAACCATACAATATATTTATTATTGACTGTATCATACTTTTGGAAATAAGTTAGTAGGAAAACTACTACTAACTTTCTTCGGTTTATAGATATCAACAATGGCTGCATAAAAGGAAACAGAGAGTTGGTTTTGAATTAAATTTAAAACCTATTTTTTTTCTAGCTAGTGCTGCTGCAGTTTTTTGGAATTATCTGCTGCCTAACTGCAATGATGTTTGATAGTGAAATTTTCCAGGGAACATGGTAAGGACAGTGTTTCCTTCCATTGGTGATGCTTTTATGAATCCTTTCAGTTTCATTCAGCAGTCCATTCTTTTGCTATTATAGTTCTGTCTGAACTGTAACACCTTGCTGATATTCACTACACTTCTTATGACAATGGTAAATTGGGAAAAGTTCTATGAAAGATGAGGGAATCGTGCTGTTGTGAAATTAAGTGAATGAGAAGACAACTTGGTTTGATATTTATTGTCTTTCCTTAATTAATTCTCTCATCTGAATGTTTTGAAACATATATTTCCATTTGAATCATGATAGATTCATTTCTTTGAAACAATGTTCCTTCCCAGGGAAAATATTAAATATCTTAGACACTACACTCCCACAACTTACAAAGCTGTACAGACTAAGAGAAATCTGTAACCGAAGAGTAACAAAAGATGGTTCAGAAATACATAATCTGTCTTGTCTCTGTTACAGGGCTTGTAGAGGTAAGAATTTAATAATCACCTGAAGTCTCAGGCTTCTATTTTATTAAAAACCCCCACCCAACAATGATAATAACAGCACTTGCCTAGTAATTATTTGATCAGTGGGTGGTTGAAGAGAGATTTTATGTTCCACTTGCATTCTACTTTTTAATTTGATTGCACTTTTGACATTAGCTCCCCAATTAAGATAGTTACATTTCTTACTCCACCAGTTGTGGAATTAACTAAGAGTAGAAGCAGAAATGAAAAGGGGCTTTTCTACATTGTTAGGGTAAATTTTAGCACAAAATATACAGCTGGATGGTGAATGATCATGTATTTACAGTGTCATAAATCTTCTATGCCTGTTGTATGTCTGAAAACCTATCTAAAGAGATTTCTAGAAACATATGTTGTTGCTAACTTATTATCTGAAAACCATACCTCATGCATTTAAAATTCTGTTTAAAAAGCCATGGCATCATATGCATGGTTCTGTGAGCCAAAAAAATCTCAAAAATTCAGAAACTTTGTAAAATACTTGTGCAGTCACTTTGATTGTACCTCAAGTTTGTCATGGAATAAAATGGTAACACTCTAGCAAAACACTGAATGTATTCCTTTTGAACAGCTTTCTAAAAATCATTTGTACATTTACTTTCTATGTGCAATGGAATGTTAACTTTATCTGAAGAACTTGCAAAATTTGCTTATTGCCCTGGGACAAGTTCTATTTTTGAATTGAAAGTATGAATAAGAAAAGTGCCCATTTTGCAGACCTTGTAAGAATTTGAAAAAAACGCAGGGAGTTACTAAAAGGGAATACTGATCTTGCAAATACTGATGTCCTTGTCTGGGGGTGCAAGTGAAAAAAATTAAATTCCAAATGCTTCATCCTAATCTCAAACCCTTATTTATACATTAATTGAATTAAAGATCTTGACTCTGTCACAACAATTGAAATAATCTGGTTTACAGCCTTGTTACAAATATTTTTTTGCGTAGTGGCAATGGTGCCAATAAATTTGCTCTGTGTTGACTAAAATCAGACTCCCGTCGAGGATTTTTCAAAAATCTGGGATGGAAACAAGTCCTAAAGGAAGTACAAATGAAACTTCCTCTCTAAATGAAACTTTGTTGGGTCATCTTGAAGAATATTTGAAGGAATATATGGCATGCAAACCTCAAAACAGCTTATATGTTTCATTCTGAAACATGTAATTTAAGTAGTTTTAAGAAGGTTGAAGTGGTAAAATATTTTTCTCATAACATCTGAAGGTTTTAAATTTATATTCTTATTATCTAATGTCCAGTGCATTCGCACCTTGAATGAATGGCTAAATAAAATTTTATAATGCTCCTCATTTTAGCAGAAGAAAGCATGCCAAATTATTTGTGTTTCTGTCTCCAACCTTGCAGTCTATATAATGTCAAAAATAGGATTATAAAAGAAAGGTATGAGGGGACAACATCATCTCCTGTTTTATTTCTAATTAAATATTTAAAACTTTTCCTTTCTGGGGAAGGGGCAATCTGATATTTTGGGGATACACAGTCATAAAGGTCTCTGGTTGTTCTATTTTGCCATCTGTTATTCAGTGGATCAGTGTGTCTGGATGAACCTCGTTATCTATGACGGCCAAAGGCAATGTTTCTGTAATGAAGGCTTAACTATGTGAAGTGACCCACAATTAAGGAAGTGGGATTTTTGGTGTTTTTTTTTTTTTTTTTTGTTTTAAATTCCTGCTGCACCTTTAAATTACTTTTTACAATGTGAAATGTTATAAATTGCATGTAACAGAGGATAAAAATGAATATAAAATATCATGCTACCAAGATGAAGTGAGCACTCAGTGGCATTTCAGACTTATATTAGGAATTTCTGCTATCATTTGTTTTGGTGATTCCCTCAGATAACTACAAAATTCCTTCATTTTCTCATCTCAGAAGCAGCATCTAACTCAAAAAGGCACTTTTTTGCATCCATCTAGGAACTAAGTGGACTTCTGGGGATTCCTGACACCTCTTTTAGTTTATTTTTATTCTGTATCATAAAAGATACATTTTCTGCTTCCATTTAGTAGCCTGGAAAATGTCATACGTAGGTTGAAGGAATGTAGAGAATGAACTGGTTTCGATCTGTGGAATTACTTTTTTGCTTGACATGAGCATAAAAAAAAAATGTTGGAAAACCAGCAATGTCCTAAACCAGAGCAGCTGTGGTTACTGTAGGCAAAAGAGATGTCTCTAGTACAAATACATTCTGTAGAAGATCTGTCTTTTGAAATGTCATGCATATTCTGTAAAGCTTCTCATTATATTGAGAAATTATATTCTTATGAACTCGGTTTAGCAAAGCCAATGTTACTTTTTAGAAATTTAGAAAGATATTTTATCTGTGAAAATGTTAGTATAAAATCCGATTTTAAATGAAATCTTGGAAGCACGGATGCAGATAGAATGGTTGATGATGGAGTACATGAGACATAAAAAATCCACAAAAGTTAAAAAACCAGTAATATATAATTTTTTTCCATGATAGTTTACAAATTAAAATGCATGCTCCAATATATTTCAAGAGAGAGGACAGGAAAGAATACAGATAGACAACACAGTGTGGTACAAGTTATCCAAGTAGCTCTATTATACAATTCATTTATTCACATTTTAAGAAGAGCATAAGTAGGATAGAAAGTGAATTCATGTTCTTCAGTCCATCACTCTTCCAGTCTTTTGCACTTGAATAGTGTTCCCCTGTGGGCTGTACTGCTGTATTAAAAAATGAGGTGAGGCTGTGGCATTTTCGTTTCGTCCAGCAATTACTACCCAGATAGTTCCTTCTGCTCTGAAGTTCATGTGTTCTTAAATTTTGGTTCAATGTCTTCTTCAGGCAGCCACATGATCAGCTGACATATAGTGGACTTCAGCTTACATGACATGGCTTGTCACTGTTTGTCAAAAGTCAGAGCTTTCTCCTTATTCAAAATCTTTGGAAAGTAGATCTGAGGAGGTGAAGAGAATATAAATAAATAAATGAATAAATAAAGTGACATGTAGCTGCTATGGGTGAACAGAGAGAAGAAATACTCTGCCAGATCGTTAACAAAAAGATCCCATTCTCACTGCAATCTCAGAGTCTATTCTCTTCTTTCAACATTTTAGATCTCATTTATACCTGAGTATATTTTCCTTGTGATAGACATGGTCAGCATTTTGAAGGAGTAGATTGAATTGTAACAAACATGATGCATGTCCATGTATTTATATATTAGATGATACAAGGACAGAAAGTTCTAAATCAGTATGCAAAAGCCTGGAGTGTGGAAGTCTAGGAGACACTCCTGATGTAATCATATGGCTTTGGATGTTTTGTAATCTATATTACTAATATGGATGTTATCAACCTAAAAGTAATGACTTGAAATATTTGAGATATACATTAATATCTTTGGGAGTATATTATAACTCAGTATCTCTTTTTCTTCTCAAAAATGCATAACTAAAATACTAGTTTGTCTTAATTAATTTGTCCCAAGATAGTATGCTGGAGGAGCTGCTGATGCAATGTGGAAGTTGCAAATATTAATCCAAATTTGTTAACCTGTAGGGAATTAATGATAATATGACAATAAGATGGAGTAATTACTTTAGGTTGGTAATTTACATAGTTTAAACAGGGCAGCTTCTAGATTTCAAATCAGTAGAATTAGCACATCATCTACTTTATACAAGTGAAAGGTTCTATAAACTCACAAAGCATATTAATTGTGCAAAGATAGCACAAATTACATTATTTTTGGCACCCTTTCAAAAATTATCCTCTAAAAAACTGTGCCTCTAATTTTGTTAAGTCTACATTAATTTCTTTTTTACATATGCATAGATTTTAGTTCATTTCTTCTTAGTGAAGAAGGAAATAAGGCTGGATACAGCCATTAGGGTGAAAAATACAATTTATACATATAAAAAAAAAAGAGCTCATGTGATTTTACAAGATAGATATTTCTGAAAATGTTGCCCAGTATGTGATGAACTGAAGTATTATTTTGGGTTACAATTTACACATAATATTGTCTCCTCACACTCACTTACAAAGTTCATTTATACTCTAAGGCCTTACATCAAAGTTGGATCTTTCTAAAGTGAAGCGTTGCATTTCCAATTTTGCATTTCTTGCATCTTCAAGAACTTATGGAATAAAACAGCTGATCATAATAGTTTAGGAAGTCAGGCTTTATGAGGAATCTAATGCATGCATTCCTCAGTTTGAATATCTAAATTTAAACAAACTCATCTATCACAGCTAATTGTTAATTGTTCTGAGGCTATCATCTGAAATAGGGCTGAGAATTTGGCACATCTGAAAAGTCATTCTGGGAAGTCTTATTATTGGTTTTTTTTTTTTTTTTTGTTTTTTTTTTTTTTTTTTTTTTTTTTTTTTTTTTTTTTTTTTGAATGGTAGTGGTCACTTTTGGGTTTGGTGGAGTTTTCTTCTTTGTTTTTCTGGGTTTTTTACTTTTCCTTTTTATCACCAGCAAAGCAGGAAAGTTGTTTAAATCAGAGTATGCTGTTACTGAAATACCTGTGGCTCTAGACCTGGTTGTCTAGTCATTACAAAAGTGATCAACCAAAAGAGGACAAATAACAATGCAAAGTAGTTAAATAAACTTATTCTGGCAATTTGCAATAAAATTATTATGATTTCATCATTGATACTTCATTGAGACTAACTCTCAAAGAAAATGAGGCATAAAATATTTTCAAAAATTTTGTATTCCCAAATATAGTAAAATTCAATATTTTATTTCAAGATTAAGTACTGCCATGTGTTTCCAAAGTCCTGCATTATCTCTTTACCATCTAGTACTTGTTCAAGGGACCTTGTTTTAATATTTTTTTGCAAAAAGGCTTTTCCTTCCATCCACCTTTGTAGCAGTATTGTGGCTTGTTTAAGAAGTAACTTTTTAGAGAGGGACAGAGAGACCAAAAAAATAGAAATTTCTGCACTTTATAAAATTCAAATCAGAGATTTTCTTAAATCTTTCATGTAAATTTGTTTATATATGTCTAGTAATGTCTACTAATGTATTTTTTTGTATATATCTTACATATATATATGTAGAAATTCTGTGATAAAATATTGACTCCAAAATTCAAAATTCTCAGTTTTCTTTGTAATTGCTGTGTAATACAATTATCATTGTGGAAGTGAGGAGGGCAGTGATGAAAATTTTGTAAGCCATTAATCCAGGAGATCTTGATGGATCACAGTTGTCTGGAAAGCACCACTGGAGGTTCAATCTCCCTCCTAAACCAGGGTCCTCCAGAGCGTATTTCTTGGGATTGTGTCCAGACAGCTTTTGAATATCTCCAGGGAAAGAGACATTCACTACACAGCCGCTGTAGGCAATCTGTTCCAGTGCTCAGTCACCCCAAGATAAAGAAATTCTTCCTCATTTTTAGGTGAAGCACCCTGCTCATTGCCTTTTGTCCTGTTGCGTGACATTAGCAAGAGCCTGCATCCATCCTCTTGACACCCTGCAGGTCTATTTTTTCCACATGGGTAATTACTTTTGCCTGAGTCTGTCCCACCTCAGTGGTATCAGCACCCTCAATTTATACATCATCAATGTATTGATTTACCTTGGCATCCCTATCTAGTCATTTCCTTCAGCTCAAGAGCTTGGGGATGATGGGCTGTAGTGAGTGAGTGTCAGTATCCCTGTTGGACAGCAGTAAAGGCGTATTGTACTCTTTCACACCTGAAAGTAAGACATTCCTTATCTCCCTGTCTAAGGGGAACAATTAAATCCATGTCCTGTACATCAGTTGTAGCTAAAACAATGTGGGCTTGTTCCTGACTGGTGGAAGTCAGTTTGGCTGCATTGGGCACTGCAGCAGTCAAGGGACCCACATTCAAGCCACAGTCAGGCACCACCTCCTGTTCAGTTTACTAATGGGCCACAGAGGTGAATTACAGGAAGAGTGGCTTTATACAACAGTTCTTCTCTCCTTTAATTCTTGGATGACTTCAGCAGTTCTGTCTCTGGTTCTAGTGGCTTTACATTCAGTAGCTTGACAGTGGTAATGCAGGAGCAGTTTGTAAAAGCCTTACTGAGGGCACAGGGGAACTGAATTTCTACTCCTTTTTCTTAGAATACACCCAGACTTCCCCTTCAGGAAGGATAAGATCCAGTAATATTCAATTATTGGCCCAATCCCATAATATTCAAAGGGAAAGAAAGCAATACCATCATGGTTTCAGTGGGGTTATCACCAGGCAACCAACATTTTATTTGAGCCATCTGCTGTGGCTTAGAGCATCTGAACACACCAGTAAAATGTATCCGTTCTTTCAGGGACTATCTCACTTCATTTGAGAGTTTCCTTATTCAGGGCAGAGGAAGGTTGCTGTGATCTCTAAAAAGGTGACTGGAGATCACAAGGAAACAAGAGGAAAAGTTACCAACGTATCCCTGTCTTTATTTTCATTGAGTCTTCTAAGATCTTTCCATTGGCTTTGCTCTGGCTCACCTACTGGGGTCAGCACTGAGAGTTTCCCAATACATCAGAACCAGCTACATACAGCTTCACTAATGAGGCTGTGGGGACTCCCCACTGGCTGTGGAGAACTGAGAAAGGATAGTCTCTCTTCTGGGGATTCCTATCGCTTTTTCATCAGAATTTTTAAATTATGGAGCGGTTGTTTACCCACCAGATCCCGAGGGATACCCTTCTCCAATCCCTCCTTCCACAGGTGGTTCCTTGAGGATTCAAGTCCCTGGTTCCAATCTCTGCACCAAGAAGCACTTTCCCTGAGTTCCACCCTTTGGACAGCAGTGCGATTCTTCACTTTACTTGCAACAATCCCATCTGTCAGCTATAAATTAGTAGCTCCTCTGATATTTCCCGCAGGTGAGATTAGGTCCAGCTTGCTGCCCTCCCACACAAGCAGCTTGAAGTCTGTCTTGCAATTGGGTTGCAGAAACCTTGAATAAGTCAGGAAGCTCTTTAATTAAGGGGGTCATTTTTCTGGGTTAGGAAACAATAACATGGGGGAAGACTGACGGAATACAAGACATGTCTCATGCATGAATCTCAGTCAAACTGTCTTGCACACTCTCTATGGGTTTATCCAATGCTGGAATGGAGATAGATATGGATTCTTCCCTCTTCAAGGGGTCTAAATGAGCTCCTTATTTTGTCTCCCACACTGATGAATTGGTGACTTTTTTTCGAATATACTAGAATCTGTGTTCTCATCTAGGTTGCAACTGAGATAGAGACAGGGCCCTAGTATTTTTTCATCCTCATTCTTCCATTGCATTGCAAAGTGCATTTCAAGCCTGCAATTATCAAGAAATTTAGGAACATTTCTTTGACATAATGATGTTAAGGGTATAGTCTTGAATCTCTGCAGCATTACAGTAATGGTGTTTGATGTCTATTTGTTTTTCTTGGAAGTTTTTTTTGGTTGCTGGAGAAGATGGATAACTGGAGGCTGCTAGTGGTGCTCTTTCTTTTCCGTCCTCTGGATCCACTATTGGGAAACAATAAACTTGTATTTATTGTAGTGACTGAGAGTTCTTATTATTTAAGATTAGAAAAAATTGACTTATTTTAGTAGGTATGCTTTTAAGAGAAGAACAGACACAATTCCTATTTAATTTCCTTTTTGTTGTTGACAATGGGATTTCTGTTTTTTCATTTGTTTGGTGTTTTTAGGGATCACAAACCTAGACGAAGTGTCAAAAGAGATAAATGAGTCTTAACTGTTACACTAATGTCATTATTTTTCTTTTTGGACAGAGCAATTTTCACTCACCTTCCTTTAAGGACATTAAATACAAGGTGACTCCAGAAGTTTCTCCATATCTTTTGAAATGAGGAAGTCATTACATTTGCATGACTTTTTAATTGTCTTCAACATGTGACATTTAGGCATCTGTATCTTACTATTTTATAACCTCCAATAGGTTTTTGCTGCCACTAGTCCAGTTGTCTTTGGTCCTGACAGCTTACAGCAACTTTAAGAGGTCAATTTGCTTTCTCTTTCAAATCTTCCATCTTTCCTAACTAGAGTCTGGGATTGGGCTGTCAGTGACATCAAACTCAGCATCATAAGTTCTGCTGAACTCTTTAGGGATTTGTTCCCCTAAATGTATTAGATGTACCTGAGAATAACATCTTATATACTAAGGAGGAGTTAGGGATTGTTGCTTTAATCCTTGGAGAAATCATAAAGTGAGATAGGAAGGTTTTCACGTTTTGGTAATGAAAGGAATATATGACACTGCTTTAGCTTATAGAAACAAACTTTTCTATCATTGCTCTTGGAAATAGGTGACTCTTGAAGTACACATACTAAAGACACCCTGTGTCCACACTCATCAAGCCATGGTTTAAAAAAAATTCTCTTTTTTTTGGTAGAAAATTACCTAGATTTAATAGCAAATAATGGTTTTAATGAATAGCTTAAAGCTGAAATGAGTGACTGACCATGCAGAAAATGAATCATCCTATCCCAACTCTTTTTTCTGTTTTCTCCTGAGTCCACACCCTGTTACTCAGTCACTTTCTTATATTTGAAGCTCCAAGTCACCTTCTGTAGGAACTTATCATGTGTCCTCTTCAGCAGCATTTTTTTAAGTCAGAGAAGACTTGAACCTATTTGCTGCAAGCATTTAGAATTTGCAGGTGTTTATAATTTATTTGTATTGATACTTCATGCTGCATAAAAAGGTAAATCTATGCATCTCATCAGAATCCTTTTGGAACAGAATTCACTATTCAGCACATTTATTTGAGTGTGCAGTTCATAGTCAAAGGTGATTTTCTGAAGATTCATGGTAAAAGCAAGGTGGTGTTCTTAACAGTGACATTTGGAACTTGTAGATAGTTCAAGAAACCAGTCTCAATGTTTTATATCAACCCATAGTGTAAAGAAATTTGAAAAAAAAAGTGAAACAGTAGGAGATTTCTGCTTAAAACCTTTGTAGGTACCTGTGTGTGTATATATAGTTATATATATATGTGACATTGTAAAAAATAACCTCCTACTTAGTTGAACACTTGGTTGCGAAAAGAATATTGTTCTCAGTACAAGGCTGAAAACTAAAGATGATATCAAAATTTCTGTACTGTGTGTGATGCTGGTTTCTACTCTCTGCTCCTGCATTCTCACAGGAAGTTCTGTAACAGTCAGACTAATCCTTCCTTGGCCTCACTGTCTGGTCAGTGACCCCACACCTCATTCTGGCAGAAACCATAGGTTAGTTAGAGCTCATCCAGGAAAACAGAGACTTGAACAATGGATAATGAATCCTCCTTGGGGGACATGTCAGACAGGAAAGACCAATGGGAGGATGTAAATGGGTCACATCTTTGTCTTTATTCTTTAGTAATCCAGTGACCCCCGTGGTTGTCAATAGGTAATGTTTTCTAAGCAGAAATTCTCTAAACTCCAATATGTGACCTCTATAGAGATCATTAACCCAAATAGATCTTCATTATACATTATGGTAAGAGGCATTGGTCAGTAATATCAGCAGCTGGTAATTGCCTGATTTTATTCAATTAGTGATTTTGCATTATGCAGAAGAATGAAGTAATCATTGCTCTGCTTTTTCATAGTCATCCAGGTGTTTCTCCAGACTTTTCCTGGAAAATTTACTTCAGTTGTGGTCCTGTTTTGGGATATGGTGTGTTAAATCCCAGTATCTACCTACACATGTGAACATAGAAATATGTGAGCATAGAAAGAATTTCAATACTATGAAGATTCATAAATGAGACTGTTTCCAAAAGAATATGATATGTAAGTTATAAACATTAAGAAATGTATCTTTTAAAACATCAATTACAAAATTGAATCAATGCAGTGAAATTCTGCATCTTTTCTCCACTAGTAAGGATAATGATCATGCCTACAGCCTAGCTTGCATCATTAATTTCTACCTCTCAATGTATAACCCTTTGTTCTTTCAGAGCTTTTTTGTTTTAAATAAACAGAAGGCTTAAAAAAAATCCTAGTTTTTCCACATACCAAAGAATAAAGATCAGTAGATATGGATGTAGGAGTAGCAAAAGACAATTCAATTAGTCACTGCATGCTGGCCCACTTCATTGACAATTACTATGGAATTTAAGATCACTTCTCCAGGATGTATTCCATTAAGGATTCTATTCCATATTTTCAGTGTTTGTATCCTGTTCATGTGCTGCTTCACATAAAAAGTGTTATAGAAGCTGTCAGTGGTTTAGCAAAGAATGTTAGGCTCTCCATTCTATGTTGATTTGTTGATTACATTTAAATTTCTTTCTAAATGGTTCTGAAAGTGCAGGAGTTATCATGATTAACAGCTGCTAGCATGATCAGTTATGCAACTGACCCTGTCTTATACATTGCCGCCTCCACATGTCCATAATACCAAAGGGTAAACCAAGCATTTCATTACAAGCCAAATAGGCAGGCCATGTCATATATTTTCTAGTATTTAAAAAATAATAATGTCATTAAACTCCTTGCAATGGGTGTAATATCTTGATTTTGAAACAGTTTTTCTGTTCCAGTCATAGTTGATAAACTGCTTCATCATATTTAGATTTCTTTTAAAAAATTGCACTGAAAAAGCTATTTCATTTTACTAATATTTTTCTTGATAAAAATTATCATAAGTTTAATTAAAAATATAAAATTGGTTATGATTAATGGAATTTATTAGGTTTTTAATAAAAATATTAATTTTTTTCTTTTCCTTCCTGTGTTCCATATCTCTTTTCTTAAGAGATATAAGTGTTTAAACACACTTCCTGCTAACTGCTACTCTTTTTTGCTCTTCTGAAAATGTGTACAGCCTCACAAACATGTATTTTATTCATAGCAACCCTTTTTCATATCTAATATTTGGTAAAAATTATAATTAAAAATTTTTTGTCCTACAAAGTTTTTGGTTGCCCTTGGACTTAAGACATGAGAAATATAGCGTGTTCATCTGGACTAAAGAACAAAACAAAGAATGAACAACAAGTGGCATTTGAGTTTTTAAAATTCTCCTCTGAAATGACTCTACCTTTGAGAAATAATACCCCTCTCAGATGTAACTTATAAAAAGTTGTATATAGAAAGATTTTTAAACTTTATACAAATGTCGGGTCAGCATTTGAGAAACAGTCACCTCTGAAAGAGGGTAACTCAGCAGCAATCTAGCACAGATTAGGACAAAGTGTAGAGAATAATCATAGCTACGAGAAGTAAGATTTATTGCAAGCATATATTTAAAAAATAGGTCTAGTAAGAGCAGAAAAAAGCTAAATCAGCAAGAACCACTTCATAATCCTGTATTAAAAGACTTTTAATCTGAAAGTTGAAATGTCACACTGTAGGATAAAGAAAATTGATAGGATTACAGCATAAAAATTAGAGATGTAGAGTGGTAGGGAGAGGATGAATACTTTAGAAGCTCAAGACACTGACAAGAAATCCATAAGCTAATGAATCAGTGTATGTTTAGAAGTCACAAACCCAGACTCTGTGACTGATTCATGTGACATTACAAGGACTGCTTAACAAATTTGGTCTTTGCTCATTTGTGTTCAAAATGGAAATAAAATGCTTGTCTATTTTTCTAAAGCACTTCCAGCTTCTGGATGACAGTATTTGGGTTTGTATGCTGTTGTTAAGCTAGAATATTTTATCAGCTATATTGCCATCTATAATAAGTGTAATGTACAAAAGAGGAATATGTTTTCTTTTTCCTTTGGCACAGGAAATGAAGTGTTATATTAGAGTAAGTATTTATGGTTTATATGCCAAGTAGTACCGCATTTCTCTTTGTTACTAATCATTTCTCAGAGAGTAGTACATGAAATGCCAAATGAAAAAAATGGTAACAGTCATAACAGTCATGTAATTGTTCACTCATAGCTATGCTTGGAGCAAATTTTTTTTTTGTTTTTTTTTTTGTTTGTTTGTTTGGGGGTTTTTTTTGTTTGTTTGTTTGTTTTTCTTATAAAGTATGTAAAGCAAGCAAACAAACAAAATTGAAATCCTGGTTGTCTCTGTTCTGTCTCAGAAATCAAATGAAAAGAAAACCCTCCCATATCCCCATCACTTCCTCTGCCCAATTTCAGTTCCCAGAGTTACCCCACTAGTAATGCAATAGGAGGAAATTAGAAATATGCCTCCCTTTTCACCAAAGGAAAGCCCCAAATTCTTTGAATACTTCATATTAAAAACAACTACACCCATTTCTGTTCTCACTCACCCATTTATTTTTAACGACCACCGGTTTTCCAAGTAAGTGTGTACTTCAATTACTGCATAAGCACATACAAACACACACTAGCTAAAACAAAGCAGAAAAACAGTTTTTATGTACAAAAGTTCAGAAGTGATTTAAAACAGCATCTCATTTTCTGTGTGAGATTAAAGCATTCCCTATGATGATAGATTTAATTTTCCTGAAGGCTTTTTACTCTGGAAGTCTAACCATGAAAAAGTAGAACCTTCACCAATTCTAAGTAACACAGCCAATGAACCTGTGAAAGTCTAAACAGGCAAAGGAATTATCTGCCAAGCTTAGAACTGCCCATTAAGACACATTTCAAGTTATGTTACAGTAAAACCATCCCACCTCTCCTAATAGACTGCTTTACAGAAAATTGTCAATCAACAGCTTTTTTATTATTATTTTTTTAACTTCTTTTTTCCTATTAATGATTTACTTCCTTTTATTGACAAAACAGGATCATGTGAAAGTAGAACACCACCTCAATTTCACTGTGGGAAAAGGTAAATCTCGGCATCAAGGAGTAATTTTTAGACGCCATGGTAGGATTCAAATTCAAATTAAAAACAAGCCTTGACTCCTGGTGACTGATAAAATAACAAAAATAGCACATAGTTTTAACTATTTCAGCCACCCCAAAATATCACAAATATGAAGGCTTGCTAAGAATACATTAAAATATTTAGTAGTGGTAAAAGGCCAAGGTTATAAATAAAATAGATGATGTTCAATTCAGAGGCAATAGCTAACCTATTTTAATGCATTATTATGTTTTGCCCTATACTTTCCCCTTTGTTTCCCAGTTTCCTAAAAAAGGACTAAAGAAACTGAGCATATTTCTGTGTGCTCAGCTAATTTGTAGCATCTATACAGACCCCTAAATTCTCACTGATAAGAGCTTGTAGAGATAATCCCAGTTTCTGTGGTTGCTCCAGCAGCTGCCAGAAAGACTCTTACAGTATTTTCAGTGATGTTGGTGAGACATTTGACACATTCTCTGCTTTCCATCTGAAAAGGAGTCTGTCCAGTCAGTCGTTTTTTATCCAGTTCTCTTTTTTAAGTTAGATGTCTGCATCAGCGTGATCTTCTTCTGTCCAGCATCTTAAACTGCTTTTCCCAGCAGGCGCTGCACTGTGACTACCTGGGACAACTGCCTTTCCCAGCAGCGCTCCCTCATGTTAACCATGGCAGGGAATTGTGCTGTGACCTCTGTGGCCTTTGTAACGACAAGCTGATTAGCACACAGCTTCTGTCAGAGAGCAGTGCTCAGACTTTTGCAAGACAGATTTCCACAGAAAGGGGTTTCTTTCCATAGAAAGCTGATTTCTAGGGGCTTAGCACAGCACCAGATGTCAGAGCTGAAATGTACATGAAGTATGTTGAACAATATATCTCTGTATTTCCACTCAAAGGTTGGTGAGCAGCAAACCAGATGAATTTGCTTCATATTCAGCACCCTCCAGAAAAGACTTCTGCAAGTAATTATATGTACATAGTAATAATAACTACATAGTCCAATAAATATTGAATCTTTCCCCTAAACATCAGAAGCTCATCTTCCTCTTAATGGACTTTTGATATAATAGTTAAAATAAATGTTCCTCATCCACAGATATTAAAATCAGCTAAGGATTATTTTTTACAAATGTAGGGATTGAGACACGAATCCGATGAGCTGCAAAATGCTAGGGAAATAATTAATAGTATAATTTGACTTAAATGGAATCTGTATGCATGATATTGAGGCAATGAAAAAACAGCTGATTTTAAGTTGATTTTCAGAGGAAATTAAAAAATAATATTCCACTATGTCAATCACCACATTTCTAAGCAGAGAGGACAAATTTGATGTTTTGCTTCACTGAATTACAATTTATTTTCTTCAATGTTTCTATGTACTTTTCTTATGAAGTATTTAGTTAAGCACTATGCAGCATTCTGATTAAAAACAATGAGCATAATCACCATAAAATGATATATATGTTTAATAGTTATTTTTTAATCTAATAGATAGATCTGAAAATAGAAGCATGTAAGGAATCATCATTCAGCCAGGGCATCCTGGCAGGGTAATCATAAATCCATTTTCAGCATGTTATTTTTGTTAATACTTTGGAAGGATAAATAAAATGATTGCCAGTAAAAGCTACAGATGAGAGAAAATGGTAGAATTCTAAATCTGCAGAGAAATCTTGCTTAAAAACCTAGCCTGTTTTTATCTTCACAAATCCCAGATTATTTCTCAGAGTTCACAGAAAAACAGTGAAAATTCTGTCACTGTTGCAGGCATCATGCCTAAGAAAACAACTACAGGATGAAGTAGAGGAAAACTATTTTCAAAAGGGATGTGGTATCCTTAATTGTATTACGCTAGGTGCTCTTAGGAAATGTTGATCCTTTGTGTTTGTTGAACACAAAATAGAAGGTGAAAAATGTATTACTTCAATTACATTGCAATATTAGTGTTGGTACATCATGAGCCAGATGTGCGCCCAGAAGGCCAATGTCACCCTGGCCTGTATCAGCAGTAGTGTGGCCAGCAGGAGCAGGGCAGTGATTGTCCCCTGTACTTGGCACTGGTGAGGCCACACCTCAAATCCTGCATCCAGTTCTGGGCCCCTCACTGCAAGAAGGGCATTGAGGAGCTGGAGTGTGTCCAGAGAAGGGCAGCAGAACTGGTGAAGGGTCTGGAGCACAGGTCTGATGAGGAGCAGCTGAGGGAGCTGGGGGTGTTTATCCTGGAGAAAAGGAGGCTCAAGGGGGACCTTATCATTCTCTACAGCTGCCTGAAATGGTAGGTCTCTTCTCACCTAAAAAGTAACAGGATGAGACCTCACCTCTTCTCACCTAGCAAGTAACAAGTGATAGGATGAGATGAAATGGCTACAAGTTGCACCAGAGGAGGTTTATATTAGGAAAAAATAGGAAAAAATTCTTCATGGAAAAAATTGTCAAGCAATGGAACAGGCTACTCAAAGAAGTGGTAGAGTCACCACCCCTAGTGGTGCTTAAAAGATGTGTCAATGTGGCATTTAGGGACCTGATTTAGTGGTGGAATTGGCAGTTCTGGGTTTATGGTTAGACTCGGTGATAGTCCCTTCTGATCTAAATGATTCTATGAATAAAATGAAAGTTTTTTGCAGTAGGAAGTTTATTGCCTATCTTTTCAAAAGGCTGCTTGACAAATTATGTGTTGTCAAAGTTAATAGATAAATAAATATCATATTTCATCCTTAAAATCTAATTTCTTGTAGACCTTCTGAAATTACAAGTAATGATTATTCAGTAGTGATAGGCCTTGAAACATTCTTGATTTCTTACACCTCCTTTCAGGTGTCTACTAACATTCTCTAAATATTTGTATAGATGAATATAAAGAACGGCAAAACAAGCAAGTTAGGAACTAGCATGTGTTTAGCAGTTTTGTAAGTCAGCTTTTTTTACATGGCAAATCAGGTTCTAAAAGCAGCCTAATTTTACATTTATTTTTCCTGAACATGTTTGACTTCCTAGGATAAAAACATGAGAATCTCAGCTTTTTGGGACATAAAAACTAGGGACCTCAACTAGGCTGTTTGAAAGATTAACAGTGGTCCAAATACAGAAAAATTAGCATTTGGAACGAAAAAGAGAAATAATTTTGTAGATGCAGGTTAATATTCTTATGTTACGTGGATTGTTATGTCTTTGGGTGTCTGATCACGGAAAGTTTTCTTAAATGGATGTGGCATCATAATAGGACAGCTTTACAGCTTGGTTTTTGATAACTTGGCAATAGAGTGCAAAAGAGTACTGTCTTTAAGGCAGTGCAGAATTAAGTATTATCCAGAGCCAAAATTGTAGATCTTGACAAACTGAGTTATAACAATGACACAATTCAGTTACCTGAAATATTAAATCTGATAATGTAATTTGGTTGTAGGGGAATAGTGCTCCATCCCAGTACAGCTTCAACTGTTGATATGGAAATAATGTTCTCTGTTATAAGAAGTGGTTCTTATGATGGCATATTCTATGCCAAATGGGTATCTGCCCATGATTTCTATGAATACATGAATTATGTGTGTCCTGAGTTTCTGTTCATGTCAGAAAGGAATAAAGCAAGTTTGAGGTTTTGTTTTGTTTTTTGCGTTTTTTCAATTCTTAATGGTGACTTAAAACCAAAATGTGTTTTACATATATAAGGTTTCACTTACCACTTATCAACTCACCTATCTTCTCCCTCCAACTCATTCCCAAAATGAGAAGGAATAGAGGTAAGACTTCTACTTGCATAGCACATTAAATATGCACAGAAGATGATTGATTCTTTCAATTTTCTAATTTTTTACTATTTACTTCTTGCATCAGTTTATAAGGTCTTAGTTTAAGGAATTCTTTGGATCATAGGCTTAATTAATAGAGCAAAATACTTCTTTGTCTTGTTTCAATCGTTCTATTGATTGTTCACATTTTCATGAATAAAACTGTAAAACAAGATGTGGTGGTTTAACATGAAAGTGAAAAAAAATATTTTTCACTTTCTGGAAGTTCTAGCATGGATTGTGATTGACTGCTTGGCTGACGAATGGGAATGTTTCTCCGCCTCTGGAAAACACAGTTTTTCAGTCACAAGTCCTAAGCGACTGGCCCTTTTCCTTTTCCGGCTGCCAAAAGAAAACCATCAGCTCGTGAGTTGGGGTCCAAGCTGGGCCCCCCCCAGGGACCAGGCCCAGCTGGGCCTGGGGGGAAAGGGGGGGCCCTGCCTGTGGGACTGTGGTTGAGGCTGGCGTGTGCCCTCTGTCCCCCCCCGGCTCCTGTGATGGAGAGAGGAGGAGGACTGCAGATCTCAAACCGGTGCTGTTGGCCCTGCGCCAGGAGCCCCTGGTCCAAAGGAGGAGAGACTTTTTAAAAACTTTTCTCCAGAGCTCCAGGGAGCTGATCCAAATTTGAGTTGTTTTGGACCTGATTGAGATGGAGGAGAGTCCGTCCATCAGCGTTCCTGAGCATGCTCTCTCTCCCCTCCTTCCTTCCCCCGCCACCTGCGGCCTTGAAGTTCTGGGAGTCAGCGAAGAAGAGAAAACAGGACTGTGAGCAGACTTTAACCCTTTTCCCTCCTCCATGGAAGACAGAGTGATTTAAAATGTAGAGAGACAAAGTCAGTGAAAGAACTGAGAAAGACTACTGGAAGATAGGATGGAAGAAGTGGACATTTTTGACCGAACGTCTCTAGATGTGAATTATGAAGAAATGGACTGTTTTTGTAATATCCTCATGTTGCTTGGGAGAATGCAGGTTCTAACCAAAGGGTTGTGTGTATTGATATACGTGAGGTTTAATTGAGAATATGTCCCCGGCTCCTGGGAAAGAATAAGGAGGTCTCTATTTCTTTTGAGATAGAGGCAGTTTTAAAGATAGAAGAGAACCCCTGTTTTGTACTAGAAAAGCATTCTTAAAACGATACCCCAAAACATGCAGAAGCCCATAAACAGCTTGAGAAACTGTTATATGGGTGAGACTGCACAGATTCTGCAGACAATTTCCGGGCGGTTGCAGATCTGTGGCGTGTTCTCCATAACTCTAGAGAGGCTCCTCTCCCAGGGTGATGTAGGATCGTGTTTAAATTGTAGTAACTGACTGAAAATCATAGTTTTCTCTCTGAGTTGAGTGGAAAAGTGAACAAGTGAACAGAAAAAGGTGTGTGGGGGGGGAAGGTGTTTGAATGCCTCATTTTTCCTTTCTCTTTCTCTTTTTTCCCTTTAGTGTAAGTTAATAAAATCTATCTGTTTTTACCTTTAAGTTGTACCTGTTTTGCCTTTTCTCCCAAAAATGCTATCTCCCAGTTAATAAACAAATTTGGCGAACATGAAACCATGACACAATACAAAAGTTTTCTTTGTTTACAAGTTTATTGCACCAATTTTTAAATATTCAGAACAATAAACATTTTCTGGACTGAATCTGCTCCATGCAGATGCTTGTTTTGTCTTTGTCAATGTTGTAGTTGAAGTGAAGGATTTCTTATAGTCTCACAGGATTTATCTGTACCACTGTTTCTCAGTGATCTCAGCTATTTTAAATAGCTAGTAATAATTTATATTTTCACTGTCTCTATGTGAATAATATGCTGTACCCGATAAAAGGCTCATCCCACTCTGTACCCTCTCTCCATCAGTTAGATGGAGTGCTTCTATGCTCGCTGAAAGATGCTTGAGAAAAGTGTACAAGAAAATGAACAAATAGAACATTTTAGGAATTATTAATATACTGACAGAAAGCAAAAGAGAACATTATTTGCTCATATCTTAAATATTTTTTAATTCTCATTTCTTCCCTATCTAGAAAAAGAAGAAAAAAAAAAAAAAAAAAAAAAACAAAAACAAAAACAAAAAAACCTAATAAACCCACAACTAAAAAGCTCAGGAAAAAAAAAAGAAAAAAAAAAAGAAAAAAACAGAAAAAATACAGCCCAAGCCAAAATAACAACAAAAAAAAAAAAAAACCCTCCACAATTTCCTAGAACAAACTAAACAAAAAACCAAACAAACCAAAAAATTCAAACAAAACTCTACAAAATGAAAACATTTTAAAAAGGAAAGATTCAGAGCTCTGAGATAAGAAGATAAAGATTGAAGACAAGGAATTTTTGAAGATTGAAGATAAGGATTATTTTCAAAATAAGTTAGGACAAAGTAGGCTGAGACACTCCTGTGTGAACTTCAGGGGTTTAGAAAGAAGCCGTACTGTATATATGAAAATGAGTGTTGATGGGATGGTAAGCAAGGATTATGTTGGTTTGCCTGTTTTATTCTCTCTTCCAACACACTTAGGTTAAAATTATTCAAATGTCTCCTCCTATGTACACTCTCCTATTCATCCACAATTTGGGAGACATATGTCATTCCTTTTCCCATGTCTTTTCTGATAAACCTTCAAAGTATTTACTCTTTCCTTATATTCATTTTAGACCATACTTTTTGCCCTTTCTCTAGTTCTTTTTCCATTTCTGTTTCCTTTCTTTTCATACAGCAGTCATAACTTACATAGTATTCAAAACAAAAGCATATTAGTGCTCTACACAATGGTATTGCATAGTTTCCTTATTTTTCCTGCTAGATTCTTACATCTCACTTAAATTTTTGAACCTGTTTCCAGAGGTCCGTCTATGATCTCTACTCAGGAACTCATTAAAGTCACATATTACCAGATGGTTTTGGATTTTTTTTCTTATTTGTTAAAACCTATCATCCCTGATTTTTTTTTGTTTGTTTGTTTGTTTGTTTGATTTCTCAGTCATCCAGGATAAGTAAACTTTTACAGTTCTTGATGATCAGCTTTGATACCTGATAATGTCAAACTGTGAAAAAGAAACTTTGCAATTTTTTCTTTTCCTCTTGTTTCAGTGTCCTTTGTGAAATCATTGGACAACTTTGACCCCGCTACTCTCTTGTGAAAATCTTTTCTTTTTCCTAGATTTATATAGTAAAAAACTAACAACTAAAGTATCTATTTCTGGTGCCCATTATATATGACAGATAGAGTAGTATCAGATTTGTGTGTTTTCCAGTGGGATAGAGGCAATAAGCCAGTAAAGCAAATTTTAACTATATGATAAAACAATTTAGAGATTATTAAGAGAGGTCTGCTGTTCATTACCAGTCAGCTATGAAGGTCACAAACAGACAAGAGAGGGAATTATTTGCCTTGATGTTGGAAAGATAGCTTCATTAAACTGCCTAATTTATGATCAGAATTCAAAACAAGAAAATAAAAATTGGACAAGTATGGCAAATATATATGACTACCCATACTGATTTGTAGATTATATTGTTAATATGCACATTTTATTATTTGTGAACAAAAATCCATATATTAAGAATGAAATGTGCTGTGAATTATTTGTTATTAGATGCATACTGACAATTTAAATAAATTTCATTATCTATTATATGTGAAACTTGCACATTTTCTAACAGTTACATAATTCATTCAACAAGAGCAAAAAGAAGGATACAGTTTTTAATTATATAATTTTGTATTTTTAGCTGCACAAACTCCACTACATAGCAATTGAGATCATTCTTAAACTGTTGCAAAACATTCACTTTCAGAAAATTGTATTTGTGTTGATAAATGAAAAATTGGTATTACTCAACAGCTTTAGAAAGCTTTGGAAAGCTTTTTGGTCTGTTGCCTTTTTTATCAATCAACAATTTCAGCAGTGCACTGTACATTTGTGTGTAATCATGTGTACATCTTCGCACTTGATTAATACATTCACAGGCAGAGATAAACAGATAGTTTGGCATTTGTGTATTGGTTTTCTTTTTTCAATATAAGTAAATACATAGCAGAAATAACATAAAAAATCATTACCATGCCATAGCTTTCCTATGCTTTAAGGCCTTAGTAGATTTTCATTATTGTAGATAGTAGTGTAGCTCAAAATTATTGCTTGGCTTTTGACATCTGTCTTATAGTAATGAAGTAGCTATTTTCAAAACTTGGTAAACTGTAAGTAAAATATTTTGAGAGCCCTACAGGTGAAAAATAAAGCCAACTGTAAGATTATGTTTTCCACATGAATCAAACTACCTGCTTATAGAAGTTGTAAGTCATGTATGAGATAATAATGTTAGCAGAAAAAGAAGGGATATACAGATAAGACTATGTGGTATTTATAGAAGGTATACTGATGGTCAAACTAATTAATTATCAAACTAACAACGAATGACCTGGCTTCCAAAGGAGTAGACCAATTAATAAATAAGTCAAACTGCATTGCATAAATATGCTTCTTGACAGTTCACAAATTCCCTCAAGAAATTTTACAATGATCATGCCTGTAATCTTTTCAGACTTTAAACCCTTTATGATGTCCATGGTTCTACTTGATTTTTTTTCATTAGTAGAAACCTGTAATGACCAAGGATAACATGGTGATGACATGGTGTAGCTGCTATAGCTAGAAATTTAGTGTAATAGAAACAAGATTTGTGACAACTGAAAAAAAAGAAAAGGAAATAGCAATTAAAGTACAGCAGTAAATGGCTCTGTTAAAATTCCTTCTTCATCTACTGCAGGTGAGACATTAAAATCAAAAACTTTTGAATCATTACAAGAAAGTTATTTGGTCAAAATAAATTGTTTTTCTGAGGTAGTTTTTTCTATTTTTAACGTTTTCTGCAAAAAAAATAAAATTTGAACCAAAATTATTCCTTCAATATTTAATATACTAACTTTGGGATTTGTGTTAAGGGACTTCAAAAAGTTTTTTGACTGGTGGGCTTTTTATTCCGTCAATTATCATTTAGTATACAATATTGCTTTGATTTTTTAGGTTCTGCATGATCTAGAGGAAATTTCCTATGAAATAATTTCTTGGGTTTTCCTCTTTGGTTGGTTGGTTGGGGTTTTTTTGGCGTACTTTTTTTGTTGTTGTTTTGGGGTTTTGTGGCTTTGTTTTATTTTGGTTTAGTTTTTCGTTTTGTTTCTGTTTCTGTCTCTGTTTTTGTTTTCTTCCAAACAGTGAAACACTACTATGGATTATTTCTAGGGCAAAGAGATATGTCAGAGTATATAGCTTAAAAATTGTGAAGATAGTAATGAAAGTATGGTAAATAATTTTCTGATTCTGTGTTCTATTTCCACAGTTTTTTGTCTGTTCCCACTCTGAGAAAAGAAGTAGGATTATGTAGGTGAGGTCACCACAGCAATAGGACCTGAGCTAGAGAAGAATGTTTCCATGGTGTATTTAACTTTGTTTTAAGATATGGGAAATGGGTTATTACTTTTATCCACAGGGACTCGAGCATTGCAAAACCAGAATGACACCCATGGCATCAGATACCAAATGAGATAAGCATGGTTGTGCTTGCTCACCAAGTCATGTGAGTGACAGTGGAGACATTCATGCCCACCCTAGTTAGACTGACATTATACTGAGAGAGAGGTGTGCACAAAAATTGTCATGTTCCAGGCAGAAAGTCATGGGGGAAAAAAAAGAAACCGGAGGACTTGACTTGCATCCTAAAGAAAGCTGAACATTTCCAGTCCTGCAAATACATTTTTTCCTACAATTGCCACATTCATGGGAATTAGCAATGCTGTTTTGTCTCAGCCAGATATCTATAAATGGTTAATAAAAAATTTTTTGCAGTTTTTAATACATAATATTTGGTTAACTCTAAGTAGAATAGTTTGCTACAGACAAACTTTAAAGATTTTTTTTCCTCGTTCCCCATTTCAGAACATCTCTTATATAATGCTTCCTTCCATCTGTTCTGAACAGTTGGTTCCAGGTAGATACCAATTACATTGGGTTTTCGTTTCTTTTCATTTTGGTGATGTAGTGTTTTTAATTTAATCTTCAAGTAAACAAGCATTAAAATACAATTCCCTTTAGTAAATGTATCGATACACTTAATTACGTTTATCATTATGTTCTAAATTTTAAAGTAATCATTTAAGAAACGTCAGCCATAAATCTGACCATTTCCAAATCTGGGTAGATTGAGATTTCTTCTTTTCACTTTCTTTTACGATATTTTAAATCCCCCATGAACAAAGATATTAAAATAATAATTTAAAACAATGAACATCATCTTATTCTTGTGTTAACTGCTGTTCTGGGGTTTAGTTTAGTCTGGTTTGGTTTATTTTTCCTTTCAGTACTAGGAGAGAATTCTGTATCACACAGCATGCGTGTCACTTATTCAGATATTCTGCACTGTTGCCAGGTACTGGTTTCACAACTGTTTCTTGTAGTTCTGTCTCAGGTGTCTTTCATCTATGTTGTAGGTTTGTTTTACTAATTGATTTTGGTCCTTTAAGTCCATCACACGAGACATCTTCAAATTCTCATTTGTAAGTTTAAAAAAAAAAAAAAAAAAAAAAAAAAAAAAAAAAAAAAAAAGAGAGAGAGAAAAAAAAGGTGTTGTTTTTTTTTTGTTTTTTTTTTTTTTTTTTGGTTTTTTTTGGGTTTGTTTTTTTTTTTTTTTTTGTTCCACTCCACAGTTTATGTACATTTCTCATCCCCCTGCAAAGTTCTACCACCTACCTCCAACAGGCTCTGGCTCTTAGCAATTCAGAAAAAATGACCAAAAGGGCAAATAGTGGCCCCATTAACAGAAATTGTATTGGCTGTTTGACAAGTTTTCGTAAAATAGAGTAGATTATGGTTCTGCTCTACAGTGAAGCAGTGCTATTCTCTAATTTTATGTCTGCCTGAAGGATTAATTATAGACTAACCAAGCCTCATATAGAGAAAACTTCTTGAACTACAGGATTTTCCTCCCGCTCTTTGTATGATCAAAACAAAGAGATATTACAGACTGCATAAGGAAACCCCAGTGTGTATCTTGTTAATGTAAATGAGAATGAGCAGTCTGGTCTAAATTAAGTAGAAGATAATAGTATGAACTAAGCTCATATTTGTTTGCATTCCCTTCAAAATTCTGTCTATTTCATAATTTTGGGTCTAAATTGACTTAGTATATGTGCTAAAAGTAACATGGCACTAAATCCATTATAGCCTGGCAGTTTGTGACTATGGTATTGCCAAATATACTTTGTGCTTACCTGGAGCTTTATAAAACAAGGAAGTGATGAGGGCAGTAGAATGCATGCAGGCAGGAAGCATGGATCAATAACTTA
The DNA here is from genome assembly GCA_014839755.1 of Sylvia borin. Lineage (NCBI taxonomy): Eukaryota > Metazoa > Chordata > Aves > Passeriformes > Sylviidae > Sylvia > Sylvia borin. Next base: position 81,486,443 of record CM025957.1, read on the forward strand.
ATGCTGCAAATAAATGTAAAACTCAGCTTTTGCACAGTATCAAAAGACACAGGGAATAATTATAATTTTTCATTCATTGTAGGGGCAGAGGAGGGAATAAACCATCCTACTTTTTTTGCTGTGATGTCACCTAGAAAGGAAAACATCTCTCAACCTGATGTTCTCCTTGTTACATAGTCTCTACTTAGATACCTACCAGCATCTTGGCTCTTCTCTGAAACAACTAAAGGAACAGCTTCTTTACTTTCCACTTTTTTCAGGGTAGGAATTAAGATTCAGTTTAAAACATCTGTTGTATCTTTATTAATATTATTATTTATTTTATTTTCAATATGTGTAAAAGGAAGCACTTGCACTTCCACTAGGTTATCAAGTAGAGTATTTTCCCTTAATACTCAGATATTTGAAAAATAAATTCCTAAATTAAAAGTCTTTTGTTTTCCATTAGACATAATATTATTAAGGTTAATTTCAGGCTTTTGGTATATTCTAGAAATATTTTCAGATCAGTTCTAACCAGTTAAAGGAAGAGACAGGTTGTTCTCCTTAAGGTGAGCTTTAAAGCGTGTAGGATTTCACTGAAGGTAATTAAAATTCTCCTTGCTCGTGCAAGACTACTTGTTGGGTGTTAGGTTTATCCTTTAGTCACTCTAAATGATTTTTTTCCCCATAAGTTACCAAAGAGACCAAGTGTTGGATACTTAAGAGTACTTAATTCAAACAAAGAGGTGGCCGAAACCCAGCTGAAGAGATTTTTTCTTTGTCTGTTAGGGAGGGGGTAACTGCCTTCTCTGATAAGAAGCCAGCTGTTAAAAATGGGGTGGAGCAGTGTTGTTTATCTCTGCTCAGGTGGGGCAGTGTTGTTTATCAGACGGGGCAGTGTTGCTTATCTCTGTTCATTCTTCCACTTTCCCCACAGGAAAATCTTCTGTTAATGGGCCATTAAAGCTCACCAATGACATGACACATTGCATCATACTATTGTAAGATGCTCTACCCATTAACGAGGAGCCAAATTATCTTCACCTAGATAAAAAGGAGCCACAAGTTTCACCAGATATCCAATGTTACCATGGGACTCCCAGAGGAAGAGTGGACCCATCTCTGGACCTTTGGCTCCACAGGATCATCTCTGCTTCCAACAGGACCACATCTGCCCCTCCAGGAGGGCTTAGTTTTGGACTGTTTCCAACACCCTGACCAACAGGTTGTCAGGTTGTATTTCTGACTCTGTCAGGGTTTCCTAGGATTTCTTGTTTGTTTGTTTGCTTGCTTATTCTTCTGTACTACAACATTTGTATTTTTAATATCCCTAGTAAAGAACTGCTATACCTATTCCCAAAATCTTTGCCTGACAGCCTTTTAATTGCAAATTTATAATAATTTGGAAAGGGGGGGGGGATGGGGAGTCTTACATTCCAAGGGAGGCTCCAATCTTCCCTGGCAGATACATGTCTATCTAAAGCAAGACACTACTCTATTGGGAAGTTAATCTCATTTGGACTCCATAATGAGAGGAGACTTTTGAATTTCCTGGGAAAAAAATTAGAAATTCTTAGTTTGGTTCATGCTAAAGATGGAAAGGCCTATTGGCCTCTAGAGGAATGAAGCTAGGCAGTGAAAGTCTAGCATTCTGTTGTTTGGGAAGGTAGGAATAGAGAAGAAAATAATTAAAAAAAAAAAAAAAAAAAATGAAAACAAAGAAAATTTAAAAAGATATAAAAAGGTAACAGTGTTCTCATACAGATTTAATGAGTTTTAAATACTTTCATAACAATTTAAAAATTCATATGTCTTTATTCCAATGCAAATTAAATTTTTATATCTGTGAGCTGAATCAGACATAGATTATTACAGGAACCCACATAAAGTGTTCTCGTCCTTATTCACTAAGTTTCTAGTACAAAAAACTGAACAGATTTCTTGAGAGCGTACATGTCCAACTCAACAATCAAATACTGACTATGCCTTGCTTTTGCTAAATACACTGTTTTTATTTACTGTGTCTTTTGCAAAGTTGGCATTCCATGTGTTGAGGGAATAAAAAAAGAGCAAACCCAGGAAACTTCCTTGTCTTTGCAACATGCATATCACCATGCTAACGTCAGATGTTATTTTATGTAGCCTGATTGTTTTGGGTTTTTTTGAGACTAGAGCTTATGCTGCCTCCTGGTCTTGAAAGCAGTACATTTGAAAGAATATTGTTAGGTAGGGTCCCTGATCCAGTTTACAGGTACATTCATGAAGCAGTTATTGCAGAAATATTAACCAAGGATTACATAGACATTATAAAAAAAATATCTTTACAGTTTACAAAATTTCCACTGCAAATATATGAATAAGTGAAAGATATTGGTTTGAATATGGAAAATATTCTGATGGACAGAATGTTGATTTCACTTGTAAAGTAAAAGAGTTTTGCATTTTAAAATATGATCTAGAGGACAATTTAAAAGGTAGCTAGGTTTTGCAAACTTCAGATTTCCAAGAAGAGCTAAGACATTGCAATTGTTTTGAGTTTTTTGTCTTTTTGAGTTTTCTTTGTTTGTTTTTTTTTTTGTTTGTTTTCCTTAGATTTTTCCCCTAAAGACTGAAACAAATTTGCTGGAAAACAAGAAACACTATGACAACAACAACAAGAATCACTCCCTCTTGCTTCCCCTGCAAACTCCCAAGAAACCCTCTGATTGATAAGCAGAGATGTTACAACATATGGGGCCTGCATACATCTTCAGCACAGCTTTGGTCAGCTATACCATAGCATTTTTTTTCTGACTTTTGAACTTGAATTTGTTTGCTCATGAACATGCTTTTGCAGTACCATGAAAATATATTGTTTTCTCAAATGATAAAGTAACACAAGAAAATGTGCAAATAACAAAATGCTTGCATATTTAATGACTTAAATCTCAAACATTGACTTTTTTTTTTTGCAACATGAGAAATATTTTTTCATGTTGCATATTGTGAAAAGTAATCTTCAAAATGGTAGGAATTTCAGTACAAATATCACCATGAGAATGAAATGGTTATCCAATCCAATCTATACCTCTTGATGTGGAATTTAAATCTCAGAAGAACAGAAAGGTTAATGAAATTTCTGGGGCTTTTCTTCTCAGAGGTCAGAGATACCACTGTAACACTTTATTATATTTTTTTACAACACTTTATATATATATATATATTTTTCTATTCCATTTGGACCTGAAATTATAGAGGAAAATACAAATTAAATCTTTTGTAAAAGGAAAAAGAAAAAAAAAATGACCCCAGCTTTTTGAAGCAGCATAAAAACTCTCATCAAGTTCAGGTAATTCTCATTTTATTGGAGCTGGTTTAATTATTTTTTCTCAAGCAGAGCATACAAATTCTTAAACTCTTTAATAATTTACACCATGTTTTAGGAGCTGTGAAAAATGTTTACAAAAAGTTGCCTGGCATGTAATATCTTGGAATATCAGAAAGTCTTCAGGTAATGAGATGCCTCGAAAAAGAAAAAAAAAAAAATTTACAAATTGCAAAAATTATCAAATAAAACCCCAACCAAAACACAAAACCAACCAAACTACCTCCAAAACATGAAAAGAGAGTGATGTAGCATCCTGATAAATTGAATTTGGTGCCTGTGAAAGGCACCAAATATTTAATTTCAATAAAATTTAAATAAAGCAAAATGTTGAGATCTCAAAATCTTTGTTTTAAATAAGAGAAAAAACATTAAGGATTCTGTATGTTATGTAACGCATAAAAATATAGTATTAATCAACCAAAATGTATTGTTATTCTTATCTAAATCTTTTTATTATTATTACAATAGTTTGATACGATCTTAATGCAGAAATAATATAAATCTTCTAATTTTTATATCTCAAAAAAATGACATTGATTTGTTCCTGTTTTCAGAATTTTCTTTGTGTCCAAAAGACTGTTAGAGAAACCAAGGTGTCAATATATTTTAATAATGACAAGACCAAAGTAATGAATGAAAAATGGTTCTGTCTTTCCTGTCATATCTTTTATGATATGATATGACCACATATGACTCTTCTGCTATGCTAAATTTGCTTAAACTAACAAAACAAAAAGCAAACAAACAAAAAACCAAACAAACAAAAAAACCCCACCCAAACAACAATATCTTTTGAATAATTTTTGAGCTTTCAGATGAAGCCTAGTGGAGGTTATATTAAACCTGAAAAAGATTTTGAAAAATACTCTTGTTAATTTTATTTTTTCTTTCTTTTCATGTCACGGTTTTCCTGCTGTTTTCTCTGGAAAGCATTTTTATTTAGTGACCAAAACCCAAAATGATATCTCCTATATATTGTAAAGAAACTGAAGTTACTACGTGATGCAGTCAGAAGCATAAATTAATTGGCTGCAAAAATCTTGGTTTCATTTGTGAATCTGAGTTATTTGTGACCTTCCATCTGCCACCCTTGGCTATAGTTAGTGAACTACTTAATCACATATTTAACTGGAGAGCAGTAGGATAAGGGAAGGTGCATAAGTCCATCTTAAGGACTTGATGGATTGAGGTCTGGTTTGTATTCAAAATATGCAGTCAAATTACATCAAGACTGTTCTTATTACAATACAAATGTTTACTCTGCTAACATCACTTTATGTGGGAACAATCCCATAGCTCCTATTTTAGGAAGAAATGCTGATTGTCAGATTACAAGCAGCTGGGTATCTCCAGCTGCAGTTGTTAATACAATTTTAAAGGCAGGTGTAGGCTGAATTAAAGAGTAAAGAGAAAAAGAAAGGATGAAAAAAGTACAAGAAAAATCTAAGGGACAATGACAAAATTATATAGAAAAGGTTGTGTTCTTTTTATTGAGACACCTTGTCTTGCTCCAGGAAGGTGTGGGTCATTAAAAGTGGGCAGTGTTTCACTGAATGTTTGACATCCCAGTATCTTTTGGAATCTTTAAGAAAGAGAAATCTGATAGTAAGTTTCTCATTATCTTCTACTATGACAGACAGGTGCATTAGATCTCGTTCTGAAGATGGACAGGAAAGTGAAAAAACAGAGATTTAGGAAGTTTCTTCCGTTTTTCTCTGGAATTAGAATGTAAGTAGCTTTGCAGAGAATAAGACAAAATTACATAGTTGTATTTACAGGCCAACTACTCCACAAATGCATTATGTGTTTTTCAAAAAAAAAAAAAAATAAATTACATGACACAATAAATTTTTTCCTTAAAATTGATTAATGATATATGTTAAACAGATGAGTCTACAGACAAAACCCTTATTTCTATTGATTTTTAAATGTAAGTAGATTTCTACTTTACAATTGCATGCATCATGAAATGTAGTATGTGTATTCATTTAATATAAATATTGGAGCACAATAGAAATATTTTTTTCCAAAGTAAAATAAATGAATACATAATAAAGACCAGAAATGTTGAAAGTGACTAGGTTGAGAAAATTCAACCTGTTGTGGAAATACAACCTTAAAAGTAAAACTAATCACACTAAGAATTTCCTATCAGAAAAAGGCATCTAATTGATTATTTCTCTCTCTGTTTTGTACCCTTTTCCTTTCTGTTTTCTAATGAATTACCTATAAATTATCCACTTGCCCTATTAAGAAGACACATACATTTCCCCATTCTTCCTGAAGTATAGCTAGTAGATAGGTTTCATTCACTTAACTTATATCCCAGATACCTTTGTTGTAATTGAGGATGGTGATACAGCAAACATCTCATGCTAATATTTACACAAAGAGAACAAACAGATTTCAAGAAAGAGATGTAATTATAATCTTTCATTGAATATCTTATTTCCAGATGGATTGCCTTAGTAAACCGCATAAAAGGCTTGTAGTAGCACATACGAATGATAAAACTGTTTGATCAATTAAAGATACTTGATGGTGTCAAAGTTCCAAGGTAATGATAGTCCACTTACAGAATAGAATCACAGAATTAGCAGAGCTAGAAGGGATCTATCAGGATCATAGAATCCAACTCCTGGCCCTGCACAGAACACCCCAAGAGTCACACCACTTGCCTGAGAGCATTGTCCAAATGCTTCTTGAACTCTGACAGGCTTGGTCCTTTGACCACTGCCCTGGGGAGCCTTTCTAGTGCTCCATCACCCTCTGGGTGAAGAACATTTTCCTTATATTGAACCAAAACCTCTCCTGACACAACTTCATGACATTCTCCTCAGTCTTGTTTCTGGTCAAGAGGATTGGTACCTGCCCCTCCAGTTCCCCTCATGAAGATGTTAAAGGCTTATGAAAGAAAAATATGTCTCTTTAATGGTTTAAACTCTAACAGTAATGTATGACTAGGGAAAAAAAATAAACAAAGAAATCTAGGATTATTACATGATATTATATTTAAAAAAAATTTGGTGACTAACTGAAGTAATTCTCAACACTCTCAGGACTCAGTAGATATTTAACATATCCATAAAGTCCTGCAATCATTAAGTTTCAGTAATTTACAAACTTGTGTTTCTGTATATGCCTCCCATTTCAGCTGGGCCACACTTCTTGGTACAGCTGCAGATCCAGGACACTAACAGTGTTAGGTTGTTTACATCTGGTGAATGACATAAAATGAGACCTGCTATTTCTGTAATTCCGTGATTGTCAGGGCTAGGTCAGGCAGCTGGAGCTAGTAATAAGGATCTGTCTGGTATGTAAATGAATGTGTTTGAAGATCTGTTTCACAGTGTTACTTTAAATGGGATTACACTTTCATTGAACCATTTGAAATGGTCCAAATATATAGGAATTAAAATAATTTTGTTCTCTTTTAATACTAGTGAAGGGGTCTGCAGCTTGGGGGCAGAAGTATGACATAAATGCTCCAGAAAGCCAGTCTGAACTGTACCAGTCCCTTTAGACTGAGCTGCTGAATTGACACAACCTTCTACCTTTTTAGTGTTATGTGACACGGGACCACCCACAATATACATGCTGCATAAGGATTTTCAGAGGAGCCCTTTCAGCAAGGGAATACACAATTCCTTTATCTGGGAGTCTTCCTTAACTTACAGCAGAAAACTGTGCATTGCTCTGGTCCTTTGATCCAAGTTAGCTGTCTGGGGTTGAGGCCTCATCCCACAGATTGATCATGTGTTTAGAAAGGCTTTAATGAAGAGATTTTCTTTCAATTGTGTTTTAGCCTCTATATTAGCCTCTAGCTACATGGGTATTAACTGAGGTTTTTTCACAGCACATGATTTTAAACAAACGTTGAAGCATTTTAAGATTCAGTGTTGAAAATATTTCAAAAGATAGAAATAATGCACATCTAGCTGTAGAAGTCACTAAATAAACAAATAAGAAAATAAGTGCAAGATGGAGGAAGGAAAGGAGTACTTTGAATCCATTAGTCCTCATTTCAAACACCTGCTTGAACATTGCACTTCCTGGGCTGATAGAGCAGGTGAATTTTTCCTGTATAACAGATTGTTATATTATTAAAATAACTGATCGTTATATGATTAAAAGCATTAATTCCCAAGATTTCATTATACACTATATTTTATTTGGTGGTAAACTGGGGTTAAAAATTCTTTTAAAAATAAATCTCTACCCTGATAGAGGCTCAAGACTAGTGTTTCCTGACATATCTACAGTTAGTCATCCATCTGTTTTTTGTTCATGTAGCTGTAGGACTGTGCTGCAAAGCAGATCATTGAAATGAACCAAGTTAAATATACAACAATATGGTTTTGGTAGTATGTTTGTGTGTCTGTGAGTTCCACAAAATTGTTTCATTGGCTGTATTTGAAGAGTGCTCTACAAGCTCCTGTCCTAGGAAGACTCTGTGGGTGGCACTTGGGAGAGCAGAGAGAAGTGATGGCATGTTGGCAAAGACACCTTATTGTAATTTCTCTGAAGAAAATATGTACCTGCCCCAGTGATTATGGTCACGAAAAGAGGAATTGCTGATGTCTCTCGAATTTTATTTACAATTCTATTCATGGTAATTTTTTTTTTAATTTTAATTTATCTCCCAGCATTTATCCTTAGTTTCCAGCCATGTTATGTTTATCCATTTGACTGCCCAGTACCTTTTTTTTTTTTTTTTTTTTTTTTTCCCTCAGTTTAAAAAACCTTTTTTTTATGCTTTGCCTAATTTGGACATATAATTAAAAGAACATATAGGATCTCATAAATGTCCATATAAACGTGAATTACATGGGGGAAAATTACGGACATTTTGCATCAGCTTGAAAACTGCTTTGATTTCTCTGCAAAATGTCAATGGCTAAGATACTGAATTAATGTGTGCGCTCATTGTTGTGTTTTGCTTTTCCAATCTTAAACATCACCAGAAGGGCTTAATGGATAGTGATTCATTCTTTAGTAATTTTAATTAATCCACTGTTCCTGAATTTAGTGAGCGCTGACAGATGTTTCTTCCTGTCTTTTACTGTCTGGGACCTTGCTGTGGTGATGCTCCATTCAGTCTGTCTGCCGCTGGCTGATGGGATACTGCATCTGGCTGGTGCCTGTCAGTTTCTGTATGCCATTGTCCTTTGGATCCATGCTGTTGACTGCAGCTTTGCCTTGCTGATCGTCCTCAGCTCCTGCACTCCTTGTGACCTGTACTTGTCACCCTGTGTACAGTAGAGATGGACTGTGATACAAGGAGATTGGGGGAGCAATACTGAGCCCTAACAGTAGTGGCACAACTCTTTCAGTCTGTTCCTCTTTACACTGAGAGTTGATTTCGTCTCAGATTCAATGGCCTTTTACATCTGATGTAATTAATACACTTTCCCTAAAGATCTTCTGTCTCTGTTATGTGCAGGACATTTCACCAAGAGCTGTAATGCCATACTGCATTATGCTGCACATACTGCACATACTGCACAAACAAGGTAATAGAGCTTGGTTAAAAGAAAACATTTTATAATCTGTTTAAAAACTGGCAAAATCTACAAACATATAAAATTACTTCAAAGATTGTAACAATCCATTCTATAAATAGTTTGGGGTATAGCAAAACATTTAATTTACACAACACAGAAATGAGAGCATGTATTGGCCTTTTATATGTTGCAGTCAGGGTTTCCCCCTCCTCAGATCCAGATACATACTATCTTCTTATTTTTCATTCCTACACAGTTGGTACCTTTCTTTACAGAAAATATCATGTTTAGCTTGCCACAGAGTCATTTCTCTGCTGTGACAGCACAGAGGAAAGAGCAAAGGGGTAGACAACGAGGGAAATCCCTGACACGACTTTACTGGCTCGATGGAGTTCTGCCTGCAGACTGCACTGAGGAAGATGAATTGTTTGCACAGAAGGAATGGACAGAGAAGGTCAGGAAAGCTGGAGAAAACTTACTGTGCTTTGTGCTCTCAAAGCGGGATGGGAAGCAGCTATGCAGATCTTTCAGGACATAAATCTCTAAGGTACCACCACAACAGCTTTCAGAAGCAGGCTAAGCCATCATTTTTACAGGACCTCTCATCTATCCAACACTAGGAAAGATAAAAATGGGAAGAATATATAGACAGAGAGCATAGAGCATGTCACAGAAGTAGTGTGTAAGGACAGAGGTGTTATTCAGAATTCTGACTTTTCAACTACCTGAGAAAACAAAGTACCTCTGGATATTTATTTTTGCAAAGCAAAAACTCTACAGGACCTATAATTATGTGCAATGTAAATAAAATACATTTGTAGGATAAAAAAGCTGGTATAGTCTAGAGGGAGGAAGCATTAGCATTTCGTAGGCAGCACTCCAGACATTTTTGTGACTTTTCTTTAAAAAATGTTTTATCCAGAAAACGCTGCACCAAGTAGAAACTCGGAAGCATAATAGCAGGAGGTTGATTTCAAATTCCATCTGAGGGGAATGAGATAAAAAATAATTTAATATGTTTCTGTTCAACAGAACAGGTATAACTCTTAACTATCTGGTGGAAAAAAAAATTCAAGAAGCCAAATGAAAGTGTCTGTCACTGCAATTAATATTGGATAAAATCTGTTTTGCATATCAATAAAAGTTCTTTGATATTTTTATTTTTTTCTTGTCCTCCTCACTTGGAGAAATTCTTAGAAATATTTTGTCAAAAAATAGCTCTCTCCAAAATTACTGCTGTGGATTCAAAACTGTTTCCTGTGAGTGGTAGAGGTAGATGTAAATACTTTCTGAGTTTGGATTATTGAACTTTTTGAGGAAATTCTCTATTGGAAAATTGAAAGCTTCTCTTAATATTTTTTTTTAATTAATTCTTGAAAAAAGTTTTGCTAAGAATGATTAGTAAGTCATAAAAGAAAGTTTGGATGATAATATCTTAGCCAGCTTCCAATGTTTCTTCTTGGAAACTAAAGAATTCTGCTTAATGTCTTATTTATTCAATTAGATCTTGGTTAGTCCCTATACTGCACAGTAACATATAACATTTTGAAACAGATGGAGTTTCTCAATATGTGTTCTTTGCTGCTACCTTAGAAGCTCCATCAGCAAAATTAGCATTTTTAAGAAATGACTACTTTAAACTTGCACATTCAGTGTCTGATTGGCTGCTTTATTTTGATCTTTTAGTAGACCCATCTATTATTTGTTCTTCAACAATATTTCATAATAAGATCTAAAAAGGGCAAAGCAATTATTTTCTTATCTAAATAGTTCATAGAAATTACAATAATTGAACATGAGGAATAACTTCAAAATGCCCTGAAACAGAATAGAATCCATCTTGCAAGTATTATACGATTTGTATCTCTTCAAGAAGCTTATAAATATACATATTCAAATATAAGATCTTTCTTCTGCTTTAATGATTTCTTATCTATTCCTATTGTTAAATAAATTTAGAGCATATAAAATAAGTGAGGATGGAGACAATGGGATAAAGATCTAGAGAGGTCTGCCTGGTTACAATAAGCATTTATATTTAATGAGTAGCTTCTTGCAGTTTTTTTTGCTGTAAACAACGCTGTGTAACATTTGGTTTACTAAATCTTTCTAAGCACACCAGAAAACAACCAGTCATTTTGAGAGGGGTGAGGAAGGATCTCAGTGTCCCCAGGGGAATGAATGCTTGTTCTGCTAGAAGCAAGGAGGGCTCTGGTCTACTTTGATGCAAGGATTCAAACACCCTGGACACAAACTGGCAGCATACCCAATAATGCTTGGCACAGCCTGATTATACCTCGTGTCTAGCATGCTGAGAGTGGAGGTGGAGATCACTTAGTCTTTTTAAGAGCAAATACACATGCAGATCTTGTACACCTACGTGCTTCTTTGTTAGAAGTATCAACTACCACCCCTAGGCTTTCTTAATGTTAGGGATGCTAAATTAATGTTCCTGAAACAGACACCCAAAGTGGATAATAAGGGAGAGATTTGCTAATTTATTAAGCTAAGTATAATATTTAACAATATTGCCTACCTTCATGTACTGTTAGAGTGAACCTTTACTTATATTTCACAATGCGATTCATGGAAGCCTTCTTTGCTTTTGAAACATTATTTTTACATTTCTTCTTTATGGTTTCTGTAGCTGTAATAGTAGTGACCTTGAATTGTGTCTTCTTGGTTATTACAGAATGCTGCACATGCAAAGTAGTTAGTGGGTATCAATACAGGCACTGTCAGGGTGTTTCAGATGTCAGGTTACTGTGATACAGATTAACCCAGCTACCAACATTCAACAATGTACAGTAAGTACAACAATGCTGGCAAATTAGCTTTGAAAACAAAATGTAATTATTAATCAGAAGTTTCTAGGCACACTTTTACATGTTATAATTACTGAAGGTCTTTTGTGTGTGGCTGTTTCCATAAGGCAGTTTGTCATATCTCAACACATTCTAAGAAAATGCAGATCTGGTGCCAAATACTAGGAGAATAGAAAATAACGCTTCTCTCCTGCTAAAAAATGTATTTCCTGACTCTCAGAACATATTCCCATTGAACTTTACTTTGCTTTTTATGCAGCATCTTATCGCTCAGTGACTGGCAGGTGCTATTTACAGTCCCTGATAGCTTTGTATGTAAGTGCCTCGTCATTAAAGAGACATGTCCTGATAAGCTGGCTTTTTAAGGAAGTAGATTGCTTTCCAAGGAATGTAAGAAAATTTCTGAGGCAATAACAGAATAGGCCTGGGGCTAACATACTGCAGTAAATAGCATAAAAGACATATAAAAGCAAGAAGTCCAGTGAATTTCAGTAGGTTCTTGTCTAAACTTAGTGACTGCTACAGAAGTGGTGACATTACTTGTATCTAAGCAGTTCTGGCTTGCAGCAAATTCTGTTTCAGCTGCTGGGGTCCACACTGAACACACAAACACTCCACCAGCATTTGCTGCAACCATATACCGATGTGCAGCTCTCATTCTGGGTCAGAGAATGGAGACTGCCTTCCTCAAGCCCTGTCCCCATCTCTTTCCTCAGGAAGAAACCTATAATTTTTGCTATATGTATTTTAGGTGTTAGTATTTTACCACTTGTCTGCATTTTGGGAATAGTAATTATTAATGCAGAGCTTCAGTAATAGGCACCTGATAGTTATCATCAGATTTATCTTTTAGGATTCTGTTTCCATGGTTTTCCCCCATATTCTGTATTGGTCTCATACTTTGCATTATTTTGTTTCTATTCTAGATTTGGGTACTTTCTGTGCCCTCATGGTCCCTGTCTCAGCTTCAGATTTCTTTGAATGCCCAGTATCTTGGAACATCTGTTCTTGTTTTGTCTCACCTACCTTGGACATGTGTAATTCTTCTGCTTCTGCTCTAAAATTTTATATTTTGATCAAACTTATCCACAGTATGTGCAGTTCTAACAGAAGTGTTGCTTTAAAACTAGTCCTGCTCATTTCAACTATTTTTAAAACTGATTTTCCATATTAAACACACAGTTTTCTGATAAAAGAGTGTTTAATACGTCTACAGTATAATGTAAGGTTTTCCAGCATTGCTCCAGCTTCAGTTTCTCCATTATTGATTAATCAATAAATAACTTGATCAGAATATATTCTTATTCTAAAAGAGGGCCACAAATATCTGTACTTCTACATATTTGTTTCCAGCAAAGAAAATATTCTTATTTGTCATGGTTCTGTTTTCTTTAAGTTTGGTTTTTTTTATTATTTCATTTTTTAATTTGCATGATCTTCTGAGAATAGCATTACACCTACTGCTCCCACACTATTGAAGTGATTTTATTGAGGGTGTGCAGCATTCCCACTTTTTTCCCGCTGTTTGATCAGTTTCTGTGTGGTGTTAGCCTTCCCCTAATCTTTTCTTTAATTTGAAAATGTGTGCTACAACAGTAGCAGATATAGCTTTTTATCAAATGATTGACTCAGAACTATAGGATTATAGCCTCAAAGGATGTTATAATGAGATTACAGGGTATGTACCTGGGCATTTACCATACAGCATCTGCTTTGTACGTGTTGTATTTGATGTGTGTCTTAGCCCTAGGCCTAGCCCTGGGTGAGTAGTGGAGGGGTCACTCCTGTGGGAGGTGAGAGGTATGAATTTCAGCTCATTCTGCATGAGGAGGGCACTGACTTTGGTTTCCTTAGAAACTGCTGTAATCTCTAGTCTATTTTAACATAAGTTTCTCCTCCTTCTCCTTTGACAGGCAGGTTTTAAGTGAACAGAGTGAACCAATTTTCCATAATCAAAGGAGTTTAAGTGCAGGCGGGATTCCAGGTTGTGAATCCCACTTTCACATAAGCACATAATTTGGGCTGCACTTAGGCACTTAGAAGTGGGAGGCAATGCTGCAGATCATTTCTATCCATGATTTTTTTTGTTGGCTCACCTTTGCATTTCACTGTTAAGGAAGCTGATCACTGTGAATCCTACCAGTGGACACTGATCTCGTGTTCATATTGCATTGTACTGAGGCATTCAGCTCTGGTCCATGAACTCATTTCACTGGAAGAAAAAACAAAAACCCTCATAATCAAAGCATACTGTTCCTTTAATGGATCTGAGATATTTGCCTTGGCTTCTTAGAAGTGCAGAGAGGAGTTAATATATTTATGTTTAAGCCATAACAGCCCCTGATCAAATTAGGAGACATAGTGCATCAAAAATCTCAGTTCGTGTACAGTGATCTTCAGCAGTCCATATGTTGGGAACTCAGTCCTCATTTAAAAGAGATTTTAGGCTTCTAATTATCAATGTGTTTTTGCTTAACAAAGAGCCTTGGTATTTTAAAAACACTCAGACACTTCCAAAAATAAAAATTATTGCTTTAGAAAATATAAATATTGTTTTTTCTCCTAAATGAACTTTTCCTCTTTTCTACTTCTAAAAAACTCCCCCCCTTTAGGAATTCATGGAGTGTCTTTTTAAAAAATGTTTCTTTTAAAACTGCCTTCAAGTAATGGTAATGTTTTGGAAAAATATTGATAATTTCTAGTTGCCACCTGACTTGGTGGTGCTCTTCTATATTACCTATTACTCTGCATAATAATCTGTTGTGATAGGCAGTAAGTAAAGACTAATTTTATTCTCTTGGCATCTAAAAATCTATGCAAGTTGGCTTTCACAAAGACCTTTTTTATAGCTGTACTTACCTGACATTAAATGACAATTTTCCCAAAATTTTTAAAGTGTCCCTAAAAGTCTTCTGGCAGTCTTGCCTCTTGTGCACGTGGAATTCTTGTCAAACACAGGGTAATATTTCTATCCCCCACACATGCAGCTATTTTAAACTTGACCCCTTCTTCTTTCTTTGGAACAGTTCACAATCACTAGGGAAATACTTAGAAATCTTGCTTTCTGAACTGAAAGAGAAAAAGCCAGCCACTCTATTAAAGCAGCCTTAACAGCTACAAAATAAATCACAGTGAATAATTTTACCCCTGTATTTTGTTGTTTCCTCATTTTCAATCACAGGTAAATTTTTTTTAAACACTTCAGTAATTTAGGCATCTAAATCCTCTTTTACAGCACAGAGTAAGCAGCTAACCTCTGCTTCTTCAGTCCTTAAATATACAAGAGAGATCTCAGTTTTTCTTCTATTCATCTACTTCCTTCATCCTTCCTTCAAAAATACATATTTTTATTATGTATTTTTAGGCATTTGTCATAATGGGGAATGGACTTTAATTGGGGCCTCAGACACTATTGTAATACAGGTAATAAGCAATAATTATAGTGACAGATGTTGCCAGCTTTTAGCTTCATTCTGAGATATTTAAACTCCTGCATTTGAGAATGCAACTCTTCAGCAGGAGGTTTTATTTATGTGTCCCTTATAGCCATTTGGTTCTTTTTTTTGAAGGCAGATATTACCCCACATGATTTGTATTTTCTTTACACTCCAATCTGATTACATTATCTTTTATGTCACTTTATATTTTTCACAGGTTTCTAAATATTATCCTCCTTTCAAGCCATATCACCCTGGTTGCCTTTATCCTAGCATATTCTTAAAACTTTATTTTTCGCCTCTTCTGTCACCTCTATGTCTAAAAGATGCAGCAATAGCAAATCCTTTGAAAACATCCACCAATTAACTGTACTTATCTGTAAAATAGATTCAGTCATTTAATCTACTTCCTAAGATTTATTTTTCAAATCCTATTGAAATCACCTAGCTTTCTTTTTGAACTATGCTAAACCAGCTCTTTATGGTTACACCTGTGAATTTAATTTCTTATAATGCCCCACCTCCTCTGGATATATATTCCATGCTGATATTAAAGCTACAGCATTCTGGGCTGCCTTGCAAACCTGTTGTGTTATTTTTCAGTTAACTTGAACTTCTCATCAGATATGCTTCTGCTTTTCCTTATAATTGATTCTTGACCCTCAGTGGCTACCTGGAGATGATTAGAAGCGCAAACAAAAAATCAAAAATTATTTACTATAGATTGGATGCAGCTTCCTCTGTTTTAAATTTCCCTACCGAAATACAAGTGAAAACTCTTAAATGCTGTAACAAGAATCACAAAACAACTACTGAAGAGCAAATTTGGCAATTATGATGAATGTGACATTCAAGCCCTGTCTCTGAAAATAATTGTGCACAAGGGAATAAGTATTTAAATATGAGCAGATGTGGTCTCAAAGTTCATGGTTAGTTTTCTTCCTCTTTTGTCTGTGTTTCAGGACGAATGAAGAAGTCTTTAATTTTCCCCTCCAGTGGTTTATTTGTGCATGGGACAGTATGTATATAGGTTCCAATAACCTGAGAAAAATGAGTGGCTTGTCTTAAAAATAAAGTAAGGAAGAATGTCAGAACTGCAAAAATCAAATTAATATTCTTATTTGAGTTTCCCAAGAACCAAGTGTTTTTGGAGCAGAAGAAAACTTCAGGAGCACCTCTCTGTTCATGGTGTCACCATCCAGAGAGAAGCATAAGAAAAATGTTGCCATTGCTCTCTGTGTGACAGTATTATTTACCAAACTATGGCAGGAATTGCATTGCATGCTGCCTTGACTGTGGCTCCCAGCTGCGAGCACAGTGGATTCCCCCCTGTTGCTGTTAGCTTCATTTCCTAAACTTCATTTTCTCTGGGGAAAAGAATGTTGCCTGATAAAATAAAGGAAAAGTTGAGTGGTTGGTGCTGTCTGGTTTGTTTGTTCCCTCCTTCCTTTCCTTCTTCCTTTTCCATTGACTGTTATTATTCAAGGAAGGATGAAAGAGAAGATGCTGGTTTCAACACTAAGCTGTAAGAAAGATGGATGGTCCATACAGATCTCCTAAACACTGTGGCTAAAGAGAGAATATCTCTAAGAACTAATTTACTTGAGAGAAGGCCACCTCTGTGTTCTTTTGGAAAAGCATAATGCAAACCAATGCAAACTAGGGCTCTAGAATTTGTTATTTGTGTCAGGGATGGCATTTGCATGGATAAGTTTGTGTAATATTACCTCTATTTGAGAAAACTAAATTGCTCAAATGGCATAGAAACTTCCATTCTTCTATAAATTCATGCTCAATGCAGCCAAAACTATGGTTTGTGCTGTGTGTGCTTTTGAAAGACAAGACAAAATCTTAATTGGAGTTACATTAATGAAGGTGAACAAGACTGGACACACAGTGTCCTTGTCTTTTTTCATTCCTTGGCAGCCTTTATTAATTTAGAAATAATTGAGTGGATGGATGATTTCAGGTAAAAATATTGTACAAACTATGAAACTGGAGCAGGGCAAATGAAACCAGCAATATTCGAACAAAATGTATGTTACTACAAATAAAAACCCCCAGACTCCAGGCAGCATGAAAAATGTTTATGTTCAGATATAGATTTATGAGTTACTCTTTCCAATATTCATGAATGCAGACTGTTTGCCTTAGGCATATTATAGTAGCAAGGCCTTGAAACTGGAAATAATTGCTTAACACTGAATAACATAATTATATATTTTTGAGCATTTTAGCAATTAAGGATATATATATGTACATTAAAACAAGCATGAACTTTTAATGGAGTAAAACTGTTCTTTCGTCGTTTTACTTCTGAAAGCTGATTTGCCTCCAGACCAACCACATTGCTTTCATTTCACATCCATAGACATTTTACAAGTCTTATTGTTAGTGAACCCCACGAAGCATGGGTTTAAAACTTTAATCAAACTAAAACCCACGGTCCACTGATGTTTTATAGACCTGCTGGGTTTAGGGCTGCTATACAAGAAGAAATTTTCCCTTTGCATTTGTAGAAAGTCAAATTAATTATCATACAGTGATTCCCTCTGAAGAATGGATTTGCTTGGGCTGAGTTTAAATATAAAAATGTAATTCTTAATAACTGCATTAGAAGATTTTTGTTTTGTTAACTGCCATTATCTGCTTTTCTTTGTCAACATTTTGTGGAGAGTATTTCATCAGAAAAAATTGCTAAATTAATTCTTTTAGGATACAAAGACAGACTTTTATGTAAATTAAAGATAAATCTTCAGGATTTGATGTGAATCCAACTTCTATTTATATATATATTTTTATGAATGGCAAATGTTCATGGAAAGGGTTGAAAATGTTTGACACTAATAGACTATGTTTAAGAATCTTTTTTTAAGATTTGGTCTACATTATTGATGATTCAGTTATTTCTCAATAGAAAGGAGCATGAGAGAAAAAGCAGACATAGTGTGGTTCTGCTAGTATCTAAATATTTGGGATAGCCTATTGTGATGTATGTTTGCAAAGGAAAAAGAAGAAAGGAGAGCTCTACAACATAATAATATACCTACCACTGCTATATAACAATAGTGTAGAAATATTTAGAATACTTGTGACTATTATATTTTTTCCCGTACTTTAAATTTAAATATATATATATATATATTTGAAGAATATATTTAAGAGGGGAGGGCAATAGTTGTGTCTGTCTCTTTCTTAGTGGGTTATATATGGCTGTATTGCTAAGGAGTATTTCCTCTGTTCTAGGAGGGTGAGGGTGAGGAAAAGAATGAAATTTTAGTGCTAGATGATGTAGGCAGGGAAGGGTTAATTTTTCTTCCTGGGTAACTTTTCAATGGCTATAACTCTAGCATCTCCAGAACTAGTGAATTGCTGTAAATGTTCCTGCTTAACCTGGCTCCTTCAACCGCTTACACCCAGACATGGGCACACACACACACACACACACAGATGTGCACAGGCACATAATACCAGGAACTTACAAAACCCTATCCATGTTCTCCATTTTTTTTTATGGTTTACGGAAACAGTATACATTCAAATGGAGGGGATCTGTAAATATTTCAGAGAAAAAAATAAAATGCAGCATAAATAAATGGTATTTTTCAACAGTCAGAATACAGTATTTTAAATACCTTGAAAGAATTATAGGAAATGGGGTATTTTCTTCAAATACCATGTACACTGATAGATGTGAAAATCTCTGGTTCATAACTGCTTGGATCTTTAAAATGTTTGTTAACGCTAAGTAGTATATCTTATGTATCTCATTGCCATCTTGATAAACTCTCAGTGCTGAAGGGTATAATAATAATGTAGATTGTAACAGCTGCTACACTTAGTGGTCTTTTCAACTTCAGATGATTTATTTTTGAAGTTTTATTTCTATAGGCTTCCAGTTAATTGCTGTGCACTTTAATTGAGCTGCAGTATGCTCATCTTTTGATCACAGTGCAATAACAGGAAACCATGCTTGGATAAATCTTGAGGGTGTCTGTGGCTTGATGGATTGTGTATGTGAATCTTTCACTCCTGGGTCACACTAGATGCAGATTCAGTTATTAGGACAGTGCAAACTGCAAGCAAATTACAGAACATAGCAGTGCTACAGTAGGTCTATGCTGTGTCCTAACTTGAGCATGACTTTGAAGAAATCAGGGGGAGTAATAATACCATTGCCTTGATAGCTTTTAGTCATTAGTTCCCTAGGTAAAAGGTGAAGCTAAGGAAAAAATGATGTTGAAGTCAATTTGCATTCTCAGGCTGTTTCACCAGATGATTATATCCAGTCTTCAAAACTTAGATGGAACCCTGTGGATATACCTGTTTTCAAACTCAGATAAAATTGGGAAACTGCTTGTATCCCTAGCTTGCAACAATAATAAATAGACTTGAGAAGTAGAGCCAGGTGAGCCTCACAAAGTTCAACAAGGCCAAGTTCTGCCCAATTCCAAGTTCTGCACAAATTCTTGGGCAATTCCAAGCACAAGTCCAGTCTGGTGGAAAATGAACTTAGAAAAGCCCTGAGAAGAAAGACTCAGAGGTCTTTGTGGACAAGAAGTTTAACATGACCAGAGAGCAAGGTGCACTTCCAGCCCAGAAAGCCAAACATATTGTGGGCTCTGTCAAAAGATGCATGGCCAGCAGGTCAAGGGAGGTGATTTTCTCCCCTTCTACTCCATTCTCTTTATACCTGACCTGGAGTGCTGCATCCAGCTCTGGGGCCCTCAGCTTAAGAAGAACATGGACCTGTTAGAGTGAGTCTATAGAGGGCATGGAAAATGATCTGAGCGCCTCTCCTGTAAAGACAGGCTAAAAGAGCTGAGGCCTTTTAGCCTGGAGAAGAGAAAGCTCTCTCCAGTACCTAACATGAGCCTACAAGAGAGCTGGAGGGGGATTTTTACTAGGGCAAATAGTGATAGGACAAGAGGAAATAAATTGAGAGTTGGTTTAGATTAGATATAAGGAAGAAACTCTTCTCTGTGAGGGTAGGGAAGCACTGGAACAGGTTGCCCAGAAGGGCTGTGGGTGCCCCATCCTTGGAAGTCTTCAAGGCCAGGCTGGATGAGGCTTTGAGCAATTTCATTTAGTGGAAGATGTCCCTTCCCACGGTGGGGGCATTGGAACTAGTTGATCTTCTGGGTCCCTTCCAACCCAAACACACTTATAGTCAAACTTGTCAATTTTATTATTTACTATATTAACATTTGTGTCCTTATTAAAATGTACTCCATGTAACTGAATGTGAGGGTCTTTAAAAAAAAAAAAAAAAAAAAAAAAAAAAAAAAAAAAAAAAAGTACAACTTACAATGTACTTTTGAAAAATTGGAATCACCAAATGTAATAACATTTTATAGAAGAGCTATTATAGAAAAGTTTACCTATAGCACATGGGTTTCTAAACTCCTACGGGATTCTTGCCCTGATGGTTTATATACCTTAACTGGGGTTATTCCGATCATATAATTTCTCATCGTTTTTTACTATTAACTTATTTCACCAGCTATTCGATCTAACTGTAACATCCATGGCAAGGATTATTACTGCTTATTTGTGATGTCAAAGAGATTTTTTTTCATTAGTTGTAAGTCTAACTCTTTTTTTATTTTGTAGTTACTTCCTGGAATTACAAGGAAAGGGAGGCATTGATGATTGTTGAGCTTTTAGCTCCTATTATTAGAGTACAGGCTCTTTTTTGTCACCATCCACCATGTTTCTTCTGCAATCTTTTCCATCCTTCACTCTGCTGGGGTGACCTCATGTGTTTAATTATTTTTGTTACCATTGCTTGAAGTTTTTATTTCTGTCACTTTTTTTTATATTTTAAAATTTGTTTTGGCAAAAGTATTTTAGCAGTATATGTGCATCAAGACACATAACAGAAACAAAATGTAAGTATATATGTATGCAAAGTTTATATATATAGTAAATTTATATATATAGTCAGTATATATATGTATTTACATATTTATGTGCATATATAAAATATGCATATTTCAATAAATGTGTACATTTGGATACACATATGTAAATAAATGCATGTATAGAAATATACATTTTATATATATATATATAAATACATTAAAATGTAATTCCATGGTTTTTAATACTATAGGAATTAGTTATAGGAGGTTCTATCCTTTTTTCTTACATACAAATGTTTTTCTGCTTTAATTTCTTTTTCTTGAAATGCTGTTCCTTCACATATTCCAAGTATCTTGGGAAATAACATATTCATACAAAAGATAACACTTCAAGGATTTCTAGAGATTTCATAGTTTAATCACATGCAACTTATGTTATAGAAGAACCAGTATTTATTCATACTTTTCAGAAAATATACTGTTGAGGTTTATTAAATATTAAGTCTATGAAGTATGAAATCTATAATGTACATACAGACTGCGTAGTGAGAAGCTGGAGAGCAGCCCTGTGGAAACATGCAGCTCAGTGAGTATTTGAAGCTATAGACACTTTTTCCTTCCTGGACTTTTCTGTCTACTTTTGCCTCTTTCCTCTAGTATCTTTTCTTTTATTCCTGGCTAGATATTTAAATGAAGTAATTTTTCATCTCCTGTCATGTAGCCAAAATTCTGCTGCCTGTATCTTCAGCCCCTGTCACCTTACTTTACCTTGCTCACAACTTTGGGCTTCTTCATTTCTGTCTTTGTGTAACCAGCATAAATAAATTTCATTTGGATAATAAGTTTGAGATAGGAATAAAGAATGAATTGGTATTCCATTTTTCAATGTATAAAAAAAGACTTGCACAATCATTTTACTGAGTAAAGTTTCCTTTAGATTAGTTTACACTAGAAGAATATAATTTATAAAATAGAAAGTCTCATTGCTTTGCCTTAGAAAAGAGTCTGCAGAACTCAAAGTGATCCCTATCATATTCCTTCTGAGTCAGTAAAGCACATTACAAGAAAATAACAGTAAAAAAGGGCATCACCTCCACTTCTTCTGGTTGGCTGTAGATGCTTATATATTATTTTGGGTAAGATTGATGATACCTGCCCTGAAATCAGAAGTACCTGTCACTCTACTGTTGGGGACCTAAAATTTTCATAGTTACCAGATACAAGTTTGAAAAAAAAAATCCTAACTTGGGCACTAGATGTCAGTTTTATAATATCCTGTTCAGAAGACTATGATCCACATCTGTTTATGTATAAACCTTGGAATGTAACATTCAATCCAGAGCTGAACTACAGTTCTGTCTTTAATGGACAGATAAGACATACTTGTCAAGACATGCATTTCTGGATTTTTATAAGCTAAATGACTTTCTTTTAGAAGTAACAGTAGTGAAAAATACCTGTCAATGTTAATGTAGCAAAGAATGACTCTCACATGATGATACACCTTTATCTTCAAAAGTGATTCATTTTGTAAAGTAATTTTTTTGGTAAATCACAGATATGGTCAAGCTGAACTCCAGCCTCATGATATAATATACAATGCATCATGTAACACATACCATATAATACAGTAGTAGGCTGCACAGAGAGGAGCATTGTGAATGCAACAGGATCCTTAGACCTGTTCCATTGGTTAAGAATTTAAAACAGCTGGACCATAGTCCAGACAATGTTTTTGAACATCTGTTCAGAACCTATTAATAGCTAACCAGATTCATTCAGAGCAATGACAATGAATCATCTTCATAAAAATATATTTTGCATGGTTTATATTAAATAGTCATTCATTTTTTGTTGCTTGCCTCTTATCTGATATTACAAATAAAAGAAAGTCAATTAGTACATGTTTTATTGCTGGTTTTTGCCACTTTGATAAATGTCATTACAAATGAAAAATTACTAATTGCAACCTTACACGTAGCTTGAAAAATTAACCTCGTGTGCCCCATATGAAATTGAGTAAAGAAGAGTTAAATGAAAAAATGCTGCAGGAAATTAATCTAGCATGTCAGTGGGTCAAACATTTCCTGTATGAGTGATGGGAAAAAGAGCCCAATAGCTGAGCTGTTTCCATTTATTGCAGTTCCACCCTACAAACAACCTTATCTTTGGAATAGGTGTCAGAAATGACCTTCTCATACTCAGTTTGTGGTGTATACACACAATGGATTTATTTCACCTACTGTTTCTGTGTTGTTCTACTCTTTTTGTACTGTCACACTTCCCTTGAAAACAGGACATTGTTAATACCTCACACATCATGGTGCAAAATTCTTATGTGCCAGCCCTGGGATATACAGAGATTGATAGGAGAATTAGTCTAGGATCATATTGACGGCATCAAAGTTGCTTCAGGTTCACTGAGGAAATGAGGTTAGATTATTCTAGAGAACAGCATCTATCTGGCATCAGAATAGGCTACTTCCCTTCTGAGACTATCTCACTTGCATCACATCTTCTCTTCATTGCCTCAAACTGAGGCGGCATATATGTGGTGGTGCATGTTTTGAATTTTACTTTGCTTGTTCTGTTATATGAGTTACTTCCAGAAAGTTTAATGTAAAACGGTTTGTTTTTTGTACCCCTCTCCTGCTCCTTTCCCTTGGTTCATCCCCAAGTTGTTTGTCAGATATTCATTAAATGTCAATCATTAGTTACATAACCCTCTGGTCCTGTCAGTCACTCTGAGGCCTCTCCCTGCGTCCAGAAAATTCCAAGAGAGGTGTTGAGTGGTTGGGCAGAACCAAGGGGGTTCCCTCCCATTTGGTTATGATTTGATGTTGCACCTGTATGTTATGTTAAGAGTCACTCCTTACTTTTCTGTTACTGATTTGTCTCTGTACCCCATCCCTGAGACCCACCCCCCTTTATAAGTTGCTCCCCTCACATTCTCAGGGTCTCTTCTGACACAGAGCCCTGGGGTGAGGATCCCCCTGATCCAATAAACTCTGTAGCCCTGTCTCCGA
The DNA here is from genome assembly GCA_014839755.1 of Sylvia borin. Taxonomy (NCBI): domain Eukaryota; kingdom Metazoa; phylum Chordata; class Aves; order Passeriformes; family Sylviidae; genus Sylvia; species Sylvia borin. The sequence goes on from CM025957.1 coordinate 81,510,448, forward strand.
AGAGTCCCGCCTTTTATCTCCTGCCTTCGCTGCGTCCCTGCTTTTGGTCAGCCAAGAACCACCAGTGGCGTGGTGCCAGGGCTGGCCGAGCCTGGCAACACAGGCACTGTGACACATATGTTTCCTCCAGCTCTAATATTTTGTTTACCTTTAAAAATCCCTAAACTACTGTTTAACATTTTTTCACTTGTCTTTCTCTATTTTTTCTCTCTCCTTTTTTTTTTTTTTTTTTTTTTTCCATCAGAAGAAATTGTTGCTTAAACTGTCTGTGGTGATTGATACAGAGTGTTTTCAAATGCTGGAAACATATCTAGTAATTACACTGTTCAGACATGAAGATTGTATTACTTCAAATTGCCTGGAATGATGTCAATTTATCAAACTTCCTGTGAGAAGTTCATCTCTGCTGTAAAATGATCACTCCTCTCTCTGTTAGCCTGCTTTATCTAATACAGAGGGTCCAGAGGGGATTTATGCACTCTCTTTTTCAACCTCATCCTCTTTTGGATTCTACTAGACCAATGGGGGGAAAATGAGGATGTTTTGTGACTGCCTTGTTTATTTTATCATCTTTCAATGCAGTGGAGGGAGAAGATGCGTAATTTGATTTGAAAGCCTGAGACAGTTAAGCAACAGGGCTTCGACAGAGCAGCAGTAATCATGTCTGCTCACTGAAGGAAAACATGCGCCGTTTGTATTCCAGACAGAAGATTTCAATTATGGTTGTTTAAGACTAACATATTAAAAAGCATAAAGATTCGTTTCCTATTAAGCACTGCCTTGGAGAATCCTTTAATGCAACTATAAAAGTGCACTTCTTGGATATTTTCCTGTCTGTTTAATGCTGACAGAAGGAAGAAATAATGTTTGTAGCATTTGTCTACCTGTTTAAAAAAAAAAAAAAAAAGTCCTACAATTTTTTTTTTTATTTTTTTTTTTTTACTTTTTGGGCTAGTAGTAACAGAATAATTAACTTATGGTTAGGTGTACAAATATAGTACCTAGCCATTTTTCCATGGTATCATTCCAGTGCTTTCAGATTAGCTGACCAAGAAATAAATGAAAGGTTAAAAGGAGATCTGTCTTATTCAAAAGACAATTACTCAGTGGCAGTCTGGACTAGTATCACTTAAAGACTGAAATTAATAATGTTTCCTTAATAACCTCAATTTATATTTTTCCATGTATTTCTTTCAGTTCTCTGATAAAGACATATATTTTTATATGATTCCTCCCCACCATTAAGATCTGTGTTCTGTCTATTGTGAAATAGATAATTTCCCTGTGTACAGTTTGTCACTGTAATGTGAGCCAAACCCTGAGCTTTTGAACCTATTTCTGTTTGTTCTCTAGTGCTGCAAAAGTACTAAACAGTTCTAAAAATGACATGGTCACACAGCAGACTAATCAAGTTAAGCAGCAGTATGTCCTAGTTAAAAATTACTTTTGCAATGTCTCAACTTCTTGCATGACACTTGTTGGCCAAAGGAATACTTGTAGCAAAGTCACCAGCTATATTCCCTTAACACACCTTAACCTTCAAAGAAGAAGCATGATCAGAACTACTTCAGTGGCTCCAGAACCTTCTATTTCCCCTTGGAAATAGTGGAACCAAACTGTCTTTAATATTTGGAGCTTATCTATACTCAGTTGCTTCCAATGTTTCACCTCAAGGAGAAATTTCCAGCTGGGAGACTAAAAAAGCCTTTCTCTGACTTTATTAACTTTACTTAAAATAAAAGGTATGCTTCTTTGCTTTGTATTTTACAAAGACATCGAGGAACTTTAATCTTTGAGGTAGCATGTCCAGGGGACTCAACTAATTAGGCAAACACAGTGATGTACCACTGAGTAAGTCTGGCAAAATCTCCTATCCTGGATTTGTAGTCCAGAGCACCAGTAAAATAGCTCAGTAAGTGAACCCATCAAAGGTCCTGTTAACAAGGAAGGAAATAGGAGCTAAATAAAATTCCAACCGGATATAGCAACCTTTGATAACACTTAATACTGTAATTTTCATACTGCATTGCTGCTACATCTCTATCTTACACTCTCTGCATTTTTTATACTATGAGGCTTATGCACTTGATGTAATTAATTTTAGAATTTATAACATTTTTTTCTGGGAGTAACTCAGGGCCTAACTGTAGGTATTACTGAATTACTTAGAAATTTTAGCTCCTTAATTCCAGGTTTGATTTAAGCTTACTGTTTAGCACATATATCCTCAAAGCTCTTTCTCAGAAAGCACTATTACAGATGAAGACTATAATCTTTGAACTTCTTGCAACAATGAACCGTCTTTTTATTATATTTACACAGGCAATTACTATGATTTCATGCCTATAGCTCTTTAGAATCTCTCTAATAATACAAGTCTGCAATGTTACCTGTTGCTCCCATCCTCACTAACCAGTTTAAAGACTATTTCATTATTTGGTGTCTGTTTTTTGAGGTTTGTTTGTTTTTTTTTTTTTAGTATGCTTTTACTCTTTATTTTAATGACCTAATGGACTAGTTCAGACACCCCCAGTACAGATTGTCTTGTGTTGCCTAATGCCAGAGAGAAAACCTGCTGTTACTGTGCCTGCTGTCGCTATTAGATTACACAGCATAAAAATCACTGTCCACTGAGGAAGATCACATTGTCAGCACTGTCTACCAAAGAGACACCGAACAATTTAGGTCCTATCTCCTACTGTGCTGTACTCCAGGAAGGCATTCAAGGAAAATAAAATGACTGTAGCTTGCTGTCAGGCTTAAGAATGTGTTCTGTAAAATATGCCATGAATAATTCTCTTCTTCACCATTTCTTTACAAGTCTAAGTCTCCCAAGGAAAGATGTGTATAATTTGACAGTATTTTGCTATTGTGAAATAAGAATTCTAGCTCTATTGTCAAATTGTGTGCATGAATATCTGCTAATGTATCTCTTTTTTCTAAGTTAGTATATAAAAACCCTGAATCCTTAATCAAGGAAAAAAATAAGCTAACACATACCTAAGTGTTTCCTGTACATATATCCCTATCCACTGCTATTTGCAACTCAAATTGTTTCCAAACTTCATACAATTAAATCCACATAAACCTGTATTTGGACATGACAAAGGTGCTAATCTTGGAAAAAATAAAATTTCATTTTATTCATGCAGCGATAGCCCACTCACCAGTGAGATTTCTAGTATCACATTAATTCATAATATAATGAGAAATACATCCTAAATTATTTTTTAAATATACATACCTCTAACAAAGGTACAATATTTTGTTTTCTTGTTATAGTTGCTGCTGTCATTGTTTATAACATTTTTACAGTATGGATTGGTTTTTAGTGTAGTTGGATTGAATGTCATGGTGCATTTCAGCCTGAAGATTTTTTAAGCCTTTAAATTCCTAGGAGAGTTTTTTAAAGGGGCAAGTGTCATTGCAAGGTAGATTTGATTCAACAGCTGGAAACATGACACTGCTATCTTGCGGGAACTTTTTTTCTTCATTCCATTTTGTGTCACTTCCCCATCTCCTAATTTCAGTAGTATTCAGCTTAAAAAAGCACAAATATATCTCCACACATACAAATTCCTAACAGGCAAAAAAAAAAACTCAGGGTGCATTCAGTTCCTTCATGAACTCATTTACATGGAAGTGGGTTTGATTTTGATAAAATGTTACTTATGGCTGTTTTCTTGCTTTTTCAGCATAGCATAATTCATACTCTCTTTTCCACATACAGAAAGTAGTTTATACAGCACTCTAGAATTCATATTAGTGAGGTTAAATGCAAGATCATAGTTAAGGGAGTGCTAGGGAAGGAAATGAGGAAAATAATGTGATCCCTCTTGCACTGACAATAGATGGCGGCAAACGCAGAATTTAAAGTCCTCTCTCCATGGTGATCCCTAAAGAGGCAGCCAGGGCATTGAACAGTATGTATAAAACCAGATTAACAATTTAACAGCAGTGGTTCATAGTGACAAGGGAGTGAGTGGAGATTTTCAGGCTAGTAGGGCAAGGTGAGTAGTTGAGAAAAATGGAGAAAGATATCAGCTGAAGCTGTGAAGGAGTGATCCTCAGGAGGATCTTGGATAATTTAAAATCCTGAAAAGTCTTTTTTTTATTTTCCTTTGTTTATCCCCCTACCCTCTGTTTCCTGGGATCCTAATGTAGATTGCAACTCCTTCACTGATCTGAATTTGAAAAGGTGACTGAAAGCTGTACCTCAGCCTTGTCCTTTTGTTCCTGACTGCAGCTTTCTTGGGTACCTAAGGGAGGAAGAGAAGGAGGGAGGAAGGCAGGAAGGAAGAAGGGAAGGCAGGTAGGCAGGCAGGCAGGCAGGCAGGCAGGCAGGCAGGCAGGAAGGAAGGAAGGAAGGAAGGGAGTTATATGAGTGAGAGGCTGTAAATGTGGCAGTGTAGAAACTACTGCTCTTGGAAAAGGTTTCCTTCTCTTTTTCACCACAATCCCAGTTACAGTGTGGTCTGGGGCAGTAAATGTTCCTGTTTGAAATGTATGGACAACTGTGATGTGATTCTGACTTTCAACACCCTTGCTAAATTGGCCAAGAGACAAGCAAACGATGGAAATCTCACCATTGTAGCTTTCTTACCAAACACGTGCAGAATATATGCAGAAAGGGAGGAAGAAGAGAGAGAAAGAAGGGAACTATGAGAGACAGGAAGATTTTGTTTTGTTGTCCCTTTTCTTCTTTAGTGTAAACTGAACATTGAATGGGACTTGGAAAAGTCATTGCAGTGTGTAAACATTTGTCGAGGAGAGAAAGAATTGTTTTAACAACAAGATTCTATAGTTAAAAACACCAGGCATCATCACTTGTTTAGTACATGGCATACAGAAAAATCACTAGCAGGTAAATTGCTCCTGGGGAAGAAGGAGGAAGCAAGAAGGAGCAGAAGGAAATCAATGAACAGACATTTTTTTGGTGACTTCTGCATCATGTAAACTAGAAGCTGGAAGCTTGAAATGGTCTTTGCACCTTGAGTCATCAATAATTTTCAAGCATCATTCTCAATAAAAGATGTAGGCCTGATGGATAGTGATGGAGTACTGATTTTAAGTCTCCTCTTGGCTGAATTGCTTGTTTGTGCTGGCATTAAAAAAAAAAAAAAAATTAAGTGTCTTCTGCACCTCCACCCCATTTTTTAATGTATTCCAGCATGAAGCTTTTAAATATTTTATATCTAGAGTGCCTTTTTCATTAAGAGTACACTTTTATTTCTTGACATTGAGAAAATGGATCAGGATCATCACTTTAAAAATTTTGTTTAAATGCAGATTTTGAAAGGCTGCCAGGGTTGAATAAAGAATCCCTGCAGAACAAACACTATAAAAATCAATAGCGTTCTTTCCAGGGAGGTATATTTATCTGGTCATGTCTCATTGCATTTCACTGTAGCACTTTTTGTGGTTTTAGGTCTTTTTTCTTTTATAAAAGCGATGCCTTGTACCTGGTTAAACTAAAAAGGACTATTGCACTCTCTGGGCCTTAAATAAATAGCTTATCACCATAATTAAACAGGCACTTCTTAAGGTTTCCTTTTTTTTTCTATTTTTCCATTTTTATTTTTACAAAGGAGAAATCCAAATTACCTTTAAGTCTGTCCTTTAATATATTATTGGCATATATATATGTACATATACATACATATATGTGTATGTATCAGGAGATTGCAATTAGCAGAAGGACAGTGAAGAGCAAGGGGCCACATGGGAGTAGCTACTTAGCTTTGTACATCTGCAGCCAAAAGAAAAGATGTCAAAAAACTCTTAGAGAGTTTATCTCCATGTGCTACAGACTCTGATATTTCCAAAATTTTAAACCTCAGGTACAAAGTATGTATAACTTTCAGCAACTAAAGAAGAAAGAAAGAAAAAGAAGGAAAGAAGGAAAGAAGGAAAGAAGGAAAGAAAGAAAGAAAGAAAGAAAGAAAGAAAGAAAGAAAGAAAGAAAGAAAGCCATATAAATTCTATACAAAAAAAAAAAAAAAATCTTGTTTTGCATTGGTTCAGCAAATCCATAGTTACAGAAACAGATCATAAAATTTTCCCTTCACACACGGTACATAAGAGCCCTATTACGTGTGCAAAAAGATTTTGCAGCAATGACATCTTGGTCTTCTGACTACTGCTCAACATTGGCAGGGAGGAAAGAAGAGGTGCTTTTGTGACAGACGAGGTACTGGATCAAGTGCTCCTGGAGTCTTCTGTAAGTGCTGAAAAACAATTCTTGAGTAAGTGAGCACTAAAATACACAAGGTATAATGTCCACCATAGCAATTTGTTGTCTAAATTAAAAAGTTGCAATGCCAGAGATAAAATACAGTAGAATTCCTGAGCTACTATACAATATCCTGTCATGCAAATGTCAGTGCTCTATTGGGTTTTATAAATTATGTACTTCTGCCGGCTCAGATGCAGCCTGGGAGTCTTGCCTATTACAAAGTTTTGCCAAAACACTTCAAAGTGTTGCAAGTATTTTCTGTATCAAATGGTGACATATTTTAAAGTCAAGGGCTGGATTCATCTGTCTTCTATTTTTTTCTCAGTTCTCATCAAGTAAATGTGAACTGTTGGATGATCCTTAAGCATTATAAATTTGGGTTGAAAGTCATGTTGCCAATATTGAATGCTAGAAAATATGGCAGGCTTTACAATTTTTGTCATCAGTCGTATTTCCATTTCTATTTTGTCCTCTGGGCTTAGCAAGATACTTTTATACATTGGATTCAGATAGCAGAAGAAAGAAGAAAAGCTTCAAGTTTGTTTAAGCATCCTGTTTGTGAATGCCATTTCGGTCAAATTAGATTGCCAGAGCATGACAGCAATGTCATTGATTTATTATGCTTTGAAGTCCTTCCCAAACACACATTTCATTATTTTGTTTTGTTTCGCCTTTTTTTTTTTTTTTTTTTTTTTTTTTTTTTTTTTTTTTTTTTTTTTTTTTTTTTTCCTTCCGCAACCTATGCTTCCAGGAAGAATTCTTTGTTTTGGACTGAATAAAATTCATGCTATGCTGTGATCAGTATCCCTCTAAGGCTTTGTACAAATGACCAAATATTTATATCCCACAGATAAAACCAAAAGTGAAAGGATGCAGAACAAGCTGCAGCTTGTATCCCTCCTAATTCTACAGCAATCAACTCACCCTCCACAGGTAAAGACAGGTTATGGTCCATAACCCACAGGAAAAAAGCCCTTTTGATCACTTCATCCTCAATTTTACATCTCTTAATATATACTTTAAAGTACATTGAAGTAAAATGTTGACAGACTGAACAGGGCATGAATCCTGCAGGCATGAGTGATGGAAACGTCTCAGAGACAAGGTAAGTTAAAGAGCTCCTGACCCCTGTGCTGTGTGAATGTAACCTCTCATTGGATGGGCAGCAGGCTGGGCCAATGAACCAACGCACCTGAGTTATTCTTAACAAAGGTCAGTTTAGTGAATATGTTTGCTTTGTAGATCCCAGAAGATGTGGTGGCACAGCCAAGGCAGAGCAACAAACAGAGATGATCTGGGTGAAACTGTCGTAAGTTAAAGAATCAGGAACCAAATGGAAACCCTTAAAAATCTCCAGTATGTAACAGCTAATTTTTCCACTGTTTGATGTCTCTGGTGGCACATATAATCTTTACCTAATGCCAGACAGTGAGGCTACATTAGCAGGGAAAAATAAAGTTTCTGACCCAGATGAACTTGATTTAGATTCCAGCTTGAATACTCTAAGGAAATTAATGTTCAGGTCGAGGCAATGGTCATGATATACAAGTCAAAATAAATTGCTCAGACCTTTTACTTCTTGTTGAACTCTTCATATTTTTAAAGATACTTAACCCTGAATATGCTAGTCATTTACATGTAGAATAATTTTCACTAGCTAAGATAATATTTCTGCTTATGAAAACACCTGCTTACATTTCAGTGACTTCAGAGAGATGTAAGTATGTAAGAAAACACTTCAGCTCATACTTGAATAGCTTTTTTTTTTCTCAAGTGAGAAATTCAATTAATAACCGTTAGATATGTTCATGAATACAATTAGACATGTTTCTAAATTTATAATGAACAAGTTAATTGTTCTTTGGTATAGTAAAATGATCCATTACTGAAACTCATCCCTTGAGCACTTTGAAGATTTTTATTTCAGCCTTTTACAATACCAGAGCATTCTAAACATTGCATGTGGTTTATGCAACATTTTCTCTTTTGTTATTAAAAAGTCTTTACATTGATTTGGAAAAAAAAATAATTCCAATGAAAGAATGATCTTCTTATCAAATAATTAATTCATTAATAAAAGGAATAAAGTTATCTTTTTTTTTTTTTTCCAGAGGACAATGAAATTTAGGCAGAAATCATACCTTCTGCTTTCGAAAATGCAGACATGTCTGACCAAAAGCTGTTTTATGTTATGCTCAAAGCTTTGAAGATGGCTTTCCAGGTAAACAATAACTCTTATTTGTTTTTTTTTTTTTTTTTATATGCAGGCCCACAGTCTGGATTTCAAACATTAAAACCAACGGCTGCATTGCTTATATATTATTGCAAACCAGTGTATTTATATCTGCATGAATTATATAAAAATTATATAATTTCAACTTCTTTGAATACTTGCTGTCTGGTAACTACATATTCTTTTTCATCAAAGAAAACAAAAATATTCCCTTTAAGTTACAATTGAAAATACAAATGATGAGTGAGCAGTCAACTTCTCTTTGCATGTAGACGTATGGACATAGACATATAGAAGAGGGCAGATGAACACAAAACACATCTAATGTAAGAAAATAAAGTCTGATTAACACTGTGGTTGTTCTTTGCAATTCATAACAGTTAAGTTTATTGTTTAGGAGAATAAATTCATTGGGAGCTGGGATCAAGAAGAAATTCCTGTCAATAGAACACCACATGTAAAAACATTATGTGGAGGTTATGGTGTTACATACTACCAGAAATCCTTTACTAGATTTGATGGACCACTGTTATTCTGGTCTAGAAATCCAAATGTTTTATGTATTGGTTACCTCAGCCATGCTTAGCACCGCAATAAGAACAAGAGTGATAGTAACTTCTTTGCTCTCCCTTCTCTGCTCTACCCCTCTGAAATCTTAACTTTGGAAAAGTATTGTGACTCTTGAAAAAACTCCTTAATATAGTAATCAGATCAGTAACTTGTTCAGCTCTGAGATCAGAATCACTTAACATTTTCCTTAGGCATTCACGATTTTTGATTTTCTTCTTTTTTTTTTTTTTTTTCCACTTTCACTGAAGTTGTTTCATGGCAGGTAAAGTGCCTCCTAAGATCTCTTCTGAAATATATGCTTGCTTTAGGAGACAGCTTTCCTGTCTTTCCCAAAAACAAAGGACAAAAAGTCTTTGAACTCTTGAAAGACTGATGCACATGCTTCCTCTGTAAGCAATGTGAGTATTAATGAGGGGAAAAATTTTGAACCAATTGTGTTTCAAATGAAATGGGAACCTAAGAAATATCTCCCGTGAGAAATTAAGAGTCCATGTAAAAACAGGCTAATATCGCACTCAAAATAAAAAAAAGAAATAAGAGAAAAAATCTATTTAGAAATTCAGACATTAAAACACCACTCTCTCAACATATGGATCTCACTGCAGTCCCAGATATCAAAGCCGTCATCCTCCAGCCAACTGCCACTCCTCAGTGTCCCTCAGGTTATGCTAATAATGCAGGCATTTAAGGCTGATACTGGGAAAACAGAAATTCAGACCTTTTAAATGTCAGACTTTCATTTTGGAATACTTTACTCTCCTGGTCTTAGTTACTCCCCATTTTTTGTTAGTCTTTTTTGAGATGGTGCACTTCAGTAACCCTGTTAGGCAGACCATGGTTATGAGGATACTCATAACTCTGGACACAGGCTTCTGGTCATTTCTAACACAGGACAAAGCTGATGAGAATCACAGTGCCAATCAAAATTTAAAATCACTCCTCATTTGTCATTAGAAAATAAATTCCTTTAGAGAATTCTAGTTGCAAAAGGGCTTTTTGTAAAAAAAAAAAAAAAAAAAAAAGGATAATAAAAAAAGAGGGAGGATTCCATTATGACAGTCTTCCTAAAGAAAGAAAATCTTGAAAGTATCTCTGACAGCTCCAGTAATAATCCTGACTCTGCCAGCATAGTGGTGATGAATCCTTGTGTTCTCACCAAGAATTTCTTTTCAGACATGCTGTCATGGGAATTGGCATTGTTAAAATGAGCATGTTGTGATGGTACTTTTCCTCTGGCAACGATCGCACCAGGTTCATCCCTACATGAAAGTAAACTCACTGGTTCTGGACAATTACTAAAGCAGAAGAGATATTAATGCCTGCTAATCTATGCTTATTGTGTGTGGGAGTCCGACCTGGAGCTCAAACTCAGTTATATGCACTGAAAAATCAGTTAATGTTTCTAAAACAAATGCTATGTGAGGTTGTTGCTTTTTTTCTTAATCTCTTAGGAAATATTTATGATACATGATTTTGAAGGTTAAAGAAATCCAGACTTGTTTGCATGCCATAAATTAAAGCCACCAGTATACAAATCACGACTCCAGTTTCCCAGAGTGGAAAAAAAGGATGCTGTCATTGTTGCTGTCCTTTGCAGGCCAGGGTTGATGTGTAACAGCAGGTGCCTTTGCATGAAATGTTGTTGGCGCTTGTAAAGTCAGACTGCCCAAAGCTGCATCTTTCTTATTTAGGAAAAGACCATTGTTTCTTTTGTTGTGCTCTATCAGGGGAAATCTTTGTAAAAGAGCTCAGGCAGATTAAATGGCACAAAAGGTTTAAGAAACATGGCTACACTTGAGCTCATGGACATTACAGGTCAGTGGTCATATTTAAACATGCTCATACTTAAGTAGTGTCCCCATGATTATCTAAACCTAGTAATCCTGGAACCGTAAGATAAACTCCAGCTCTAATACTGGATTTGTCGAGAATTTTTTAGTTACTATTTTGCTCACATTTCAATACATAGAGAAATAAAACATATTTTTTTACACAAAAAGCCTTAATGATGTCATGATGAAGCATAAAAGTCATGATGAGGCAGATGAAAAAGAAAGTAACCTGAAAGAGGTATCTCTAATGAAAAATGCTACAGATATTATTATTTTTTGGGTTTAATTTGAAATTTTGGAAGCAAGGTGTTGTACATGTATAGTTACAGTCTCTATGATTGTGTAAAATTGATAGTTCTCAAATTTTGGAAATAGATTTAAATCTTGTGCCATATAAAGATGAATTACATCCTCTCATACACTAGAATTTCAATGTACCATTTTTGTGGAGATTTGGGTTCTATTTCTGTGTTGAAGCTGATGTCTCTAAGCAAGATTCAAGGTAATTACTACTTCTGCTCACTAAATCTGCAAATAGCAGTATTCAGTCTTCTAAGTTGCATCAATTAGAAGAAAGTCTGCATGCATGATTTGAAAACAGCACTAATGAAATAATACTGGTGTTGGGATGTTTTACCTGTGTCACAGCATTTTGTTCCAATAAAATCCTTAAATTTCTTCCCGACTTTTACAATATGGTAAAATATATTCAATTTAATTATAATCAAATACAAGCCCTAAAATTTATACAAGTGCAATTAAATATCTCAGCTTTATCAAAACAAACTGTTGTAATACCTCTATAAAATCAGATATGTTTGACTGTTTTAATTGTTGGTTTTTATTTAAAATTAGACCACTTTGAGAAAATAGTCTTCCAGCAACCAGTTTTGTCAATTGTTAATTGACAAACATTGTCAATGGAGCAGAAGATTTTATCTGTTAATAGTTTGCAGCTTGTTATCTAGGTTATCTAAGTACCTTTCAGTCCTCGGTTTTTCAAGCAAAGAGTCTCAGTTTTTATTCTTTGGTCTGTGCCTTATGCCCACCATACCTTTAGTACCTCTCCACATTTAAAATTGTGTTGAAATAGTACATCAAAGATGAACGAAAGTTTTGATAAGCAATATGACCAAAATCAAATAATTTTGGAGAGCAGTCTCATTATATGGAAAGGACAATGCAACACCCAGGCCATTTTTTTCAGGATGCATCAGGAGTCACTCAGGATTTGTAGAAAGCTTTATTCCTTATGCACTGCTGCTGAGCTGCCTCCAACACAAAGCAAAGAAACCCCGTATTTTCATAAGTAGGTGGAAAGTCAAAGGTTCAGGCAGAAGATAAATATTTATTGGATAAGAAATTTTCTGAATTCTTTTGACATCTCTATTTCAACAACACTTGGGTGACTTGGGAGACCACTTCAGGAAGAATAATATTTACTTAAAAAAAAAAAAAAAAGAATGCTTTGATCCAAATTAATTCTTCCTTTTGCACTCGCTTCCCTCCCCCCATATGAATATTGAAAAGAGGTATAATTACGAGATGTATTCAATTTGCACTTGATTTGTTTGACTAGCTCCAACTCGCAACAGTCAGTGCTTTATGCTTCGATTCAATATTTTAGTTGTCAGCAGATGTTCAAAGGGACCTGCAGTTCCCTCTATGTTGTAGCTGACATCAGGGAGTATGTTCATGGATTTGTGCAACAACCTCATACAGGAAAGTGATATATAGTGATTGCAAGCTGCCAGTCACTGCATAACATCAGGCTTTGGAACACATTGCATTTGCTTGCTGATATACTTACTATACCTCTCCAAATAGGGTGATAATCTATGATAATTAGGTTGTGTGGTAGATGCTGAGGCATAAAACAAGTGTGCAGGGAGGTGTTCAGATATCCTTGTTTCTCTGCTAGAGCTAGCAGGGCATTTAGGATCCTTTACAGCACAAGTCAGTCAGAGTAAAATACTTCCTATAGATAACATTTCTCCTGAAAAGCCCATTGCTACTTGGAATGCTGTTTTTCCCAGTGTAGCAACTCCTCACATGTGGCACTTTCCATGATCAGAATTGGACAACAGATTGCCGTAATATAAAGACAAATCCATGGAGTAGCTGAACTTTATATCAGAGTGCAAAAGGAGAAGAGCAAGATATCCTTGGGACAGCAAAGACATACCAATATCTATCTAAGCCATCTCAGACCACCCTTATCCCACATTTCTACTGTGATTTTTATTTGTGCTTTTTATACACCAGATAATGCATTATAATAAAACAGACCAGGTTTTGCACTTGATGGTATTCCTGTAGTCAAGAATGGCATTCTGGTGAAATAGAAGTCAGAATTGATTCTGACCTGATACTTTAAGGATTTGGAAATTGTCAGGTCCCTGGAATCCAATCTGATATGCTTAGCACAGAAGGAAAACTGCTGTGTGTGTCACTGCCCAGCACCTTGACAGGACAATGACCAGGCAAACAAACGTGGGAGAATTGGTTAAACAGTATTGCACATGTAAACCCAGAAAAATGAAAACATGGCAAAACGTTTTGATACATGCTTCAGAATGACCTTAGGTGGCAGCAGCAGAGAGCCCAAAATTGCTCAAACAAGGGACTGTGATGGCTGAGCTTTTTCTGAGCTCAGTCCCAGTCCTGGTTACACGCCTTCTCTTTGGGCACTGTGATGCAGCCCCCATCATGAAGTGGCTTTGAGGGGTCAATTCTGAAGAAAGTCCTGGCCTGAAGTTCTGCCCCTGTACTGTAGGGACAGAAACCTTCTTTTCCTCAATAACCTTCCAAACTGGCTCTAGTCTGGACCCTGAGGACTTTGTTGTGTGACTATTGAGATTGTTTTAATTTTAAAAATCATGGTGAGAAATACAGTTTTTAACTAATTGATTAAATCCAAAGTTTGTCATGAATACAGCTAAACTGTGACAAACTTAAGTTAAAAGACTTATCCATATGAAATAAAGCTTGGTTTATCTTGCAATTAATTACTTAAAAATTGGAGGTAGTGCCTCTTACAGTATTTTCCCTTCCAGATCTAACCTATAAAATACTTTTTCGTAGTATGACAGGTAATGTGAAAATCTGTATATTGGGAGCAGTATACATTCTCGTGTTTCCTAATGGATGATGAAGACAAGGCACCTGCAAAGTCCATAACAGACCACTGAGAGATAAAATGAAGGAGGAGGGAGGGTGAAGACAAAGAACTCCCATATGCAATGCCTACTGTAAGTGTGTTCTCTCAGACTAATACTATGTCACCTTGTAGGTTATGGTGAGTAAGTGTAGCAAAACATTAAAAAAAAGTGTAAAAGTATAGTTTATTCATAAAATAAATATATTTAAACATGGAAAATACTCTAGGGACATGCACAGAAATAAAAGACTCTCAAAACTGGGACCCTGTTTACCCTGTGTACTATCCAAAAGACATTCTGTTTGTGGTTTTTAGTATATCTGCAGATTAGTATATCTTAGTATTTATATTTTTAGTATATCTTAGATTTTTTATCTAAGCATCAGAAATGTAGATGTTCTGTCACTGGTGGGGGTCACTGCTTCAGGCATGCATATAATCACTTACGTTAAATACAAGGTGTATTGTACTCAGGTCAAAACAGAACTTCAACTAACTTAGGATGTTTTTGATATTCTTGATTTATTGAGACTTCATAACACCCTTTATAATATTAATTTTTAGAATTTTACAAATCTAAACCTGATGCGCTGTTTTGAGGAAAAAATAGTACTTTTAGCCTGTACTGTATTTTTCTCCAGCTGTACTGAGCCTTACACTTCTTTTTAGATGTAGGCTGATCACCCTTTATTCAGCCATGCAAATGGGATTCATACATACATAGAGCTAATTAATTACACATCAGAGGAGTTAGCCATTGATCAGTTTGGACAGAGGTGAAATTTGAGCTAAGTGTTTCGTAAAGACAGCCATTGAGAGGTGACACTGCGATGACATTAATCGCAGTGTTGGCAATTATTTTTCTAAAAACAATGTTTTTTTCTTAATAATCAGATACAGTGGTTTTCTTGCTCTTACAGAAGGAAAATAAAACCAAGAAACCTGTTCTCAAATCAAAATTTTGAAGTATGATATTAAAGAAAAACCACCTCAAATAAAAGGCTTTGCCAAATTACCATATTTTATTATGGAATGTAACAGTCATATTTCTTCACAGTCAATTCAATATTTTGTTCAAGTTTAAACTGATTACTTGGAAAATGAATGAAAAACATTCTGTAAATTGAATTTCAAGGCAGCTGGCTGCTTAAAACAGGAAAGCTGAGTATCAGACTAGTACTGCTTGAGAGGTTCTCCATAATTTTGAAAGCATCCAAAAGTATGATGATTATAAATTTCTACAAGTTTTATGTAATTATGCATGACATTTAATAGAAATCTTCCAAAGTGGCTAGATGAAGCTTATGTGAGTTCAAGTGAAATTAACTGTTAAGAGTACACTTCAAAATGAAATCCTCCTTGTTTTGCACATCTCATATTACAACAGTAATTTCGACAAAGACAGTCAAACTGTTACTAAAATAAACTGCGGAATAGAAGTTATTTTTTAATTAGCTATTTGAAGATTTGATTTAGTTGTATTTTTTTATCCTTCTTTTACTTTGATATAATCTTAGTACCTTTGATGCAGATACTCTGTGCTTTGATGATTTTCTTTTCATGCTTTCTTTTCAAAGCATTTGATGCATTAAAACATGCTGGTCTGGATCATTTAAAATAAGAAAAGAAGGAACTATTTTTATCAATCTTCATTATTTTGTTGATTGAATGACAATGGACCAGAATAAGAGTCTACAGAAATAGGTTTTGCATGCAGTATGATTAGGTAACAGAATCAGAATGCTATTTCTTTATGCACTTTTTTTTTTCATTCAACATCCCACTAAGTATTTTAAAACATAGCTGTCTCTATCCTAAAAAGAAATCATTTAACCTCAGAGAGGACCTATCATTTAATGACACTAAGATGTTACATAAATTTAAATAAAATACTGAAAAGACAATTAGTGGAGACTTGTTATTGATATCATTCTTTAATGAGTTTGAAGTAAAGATTATGTACAAAACCCTTCTAGTCTGCACGAAGTACACTTGTGAAGATTCTACATAACGTTCTGTTTTGTGATAATGGAAGAAGTTAAAGTACTGAAAGCATTCCTACCCCCTTTCATCTAATATTCCCATAGCAAATTCTAAACCTAATTACACAGTGTAAACTGTTTATTACAGCTCTCAGGATTCCTGAATTTCAACAGGAGAAAAAAATCAATGACAAAGTTAAATACTCTGACTTCACTCTTCTATTAGACAGCTTATTACCTTTGTCTCTTTTAATATCAGCAGTAAAGTTAAAGTCAACAGCTAGAGAATGTAGAAGTATTAAGAGTGAAAGAGGTATGAAGGTTCACAGAATGGTTTACTGAAGAAAAGCAGAGGAGATTTTATTAAATAGCAATTCAGAATGGAATACGGAAAACACTATTGCAAAATGCTTTGATGTGAGTCATTAATGGAAGGGATTTCTGGTAATTATATATCTGTACTAGGGAAGAGTAAAATTGTCCTTACATGCATAATCTCTCTTTTTTCCTTAGGCCTATTAATAGCAATGCCAGTGACAGCTGACCCAGCTAGACTTCCAAGCCCAGTGGTGAGGCAGTCTCCTATTGTATGTGCACTTGTGCCCTACACATATGTCCAACCTAAGGAACTGCAAAAGTACGCACCAAGTGTAAGGGGACTACATGGTAAAACAGTCTGCAGGACTCTCCTGGTTCAGAGGATCTTGTTTCTTTTTCACCCTATTCTTCCCAAAACTTCTGTGAAACTCTTTTTCTGGTTGTTTTGTCCACAATAAAGCATGAAAATATACTGCAAACAAAAGTAGTGATTTCTACTTCTTAAAAGTCTTGTGCTGTGATTTGCTGTGACACCAACCATACCAAAGAACAAAAGTCTGGGGCCTGTAAAGGGAAGTGACCCTCATTTCCTTCAGGAAGTATAAAGACCATATAGAAAACACCATTAACTTTCAATTCAGCATTATCTTGTCGTCCAAGTCCATTCTCATTTAAGTGGAGCACATGGGGAACATAGCTATTTTCTTCTTTCAAAAAATTGTTCTAGATTTTCAGGTCGAGGAACTTTCAGGTGTTGAGTCATAAGGATCTGTGAGTGTCAATTATTGCATTGGCCTCCATCAGGATTAACAGCAAGCCTGAAGAGTTTTCTTCTAAATTCCAGCTCAGAACTGGAATTTGGAATTCAGAAGCAATTAAAAAGTGCTTCTGAAACTGTTCACCCAAGGTTTTTATAAATGCTTTGTGCAAATTCAAATAGAAAATCTTGAGAGACTAATTGGTGTCACAGATATACTAAAGCAGAACAATTCACAAGGATCTCACTTGAAGACTCATAGCTTTCATTTAAGTTGCTTCAAATTATTCAAATTTAGCTGCTACTCTTAAGTGAACTAAGTAACGACACTTAAATTCTTCCTGAAATACACTGATACAAGTCCGAAGTATTTTATTCTGCCCATGCCTATGTTATGATAAAGATCAGATTTCTAACTAAATACCATCCACCTCTCCAGTTGTAACAAATATTTTGGTTGGTGGGTATTTTTCCAGAAGTCAAACATATAAAGTTAATGTAACTTTATATTTTCACACTGCAAATTCCTTTGATGAGGAAGCTGTTATTCTCTTGAGAAAAAATGTGCAAAAATAAAATCTAAAATGCGTTTCATATTTTACACTTACATTTACCTCTTTTGTGAATGTTTGAGTAGACGTCAGACTGGAAGAAGATACTAAATATAGAAAACCGTGGTTTCATTTTAATGCCAGCTGTTTTGCAATGCAATATTGCTAACTCCAGTTGAAAAATGCAGCTTTTACCATACTTCATTGAGTCAAGTGGATAATTCAAAGCTTTATAAATTTATTTATAAATTTAAAATTCAAAATTACAGTGCAGCCTGGTGTCTGTGCTCTAGGGCTAGGTGTATGGGGTGAGATAGAGGACAATATATATGCAAAAAAGGGGTTGAAAACAGAAATCTCAAATTCTGTGAAGACCACTTTCAGGTTTAAAACTTGCTTACCACCCTCCTCCAGTGATAATGAAGTGTATTCTGTTTTCTGCCCTAAATACAGTAGTTTCATTATTCTGAATGAATGAATGAATGAACTGAATTATTATATCCCACCACACTACTTCACCAGGTTTTCTGGGTTATCTGATCCAGGATCTTTTAGGCTCCACTTGTAAGAGAAATTCTCTATTCCAGTTATAATCAGTATGACTCTTCTCTGCTTCCCTTCCACGTTATGCTCATGCAGCATTTTCTAAACATTGACTGCAGTTGACAGCGCTTCAATCAGATCATGTCCATAAATGGAAAAAGGAAGCAGATTCTGAGAATAGCAAATTTAACCTCACGGCTCATATCAGTGCCCCCTGACTGAGGACTTCACAGCAGTGGTAAGCAGTAAGGCTTGCTAGCAGTGAGCTCAGGCTTAACATTCAGTGGAAATGTACCTGACATTCAATACATCTTCCTACAATATGATGGACCTGTATTATATGCAGTATTCCAAGTGATATATTAGGAGTGCCTGCTCCAATGACATTAATACTTCCATATTTCTTTGTGAAATACCTTGCCTGAAAAATCCTAGGATTGCTTTTGACATTTTCATGGCTGCTTCACCTAGATGGTTCATAGTAATCTTATAATTGACTAATACACCTAGATCTTGCTCTTCCTCTGACATTTCCAACTAACGACTTTCCATGTGAGGGAGGAAATTCTTGTTATTAATCCTCAAATGTGTGACCTTGCACTTTTCTATGAAATCTCATACCATTTCCTTGTTTCCATCCTCAAGGTCCTTTTTTTTTTTTTTTTCTTAGAGTAAGATTCTGATCTTTTCTTGTGCTGACAGTACCTCTAGTTTACATAATCATCAGCATTATCAGGCTGAATGCAGTACCAGGATCCTCAATGAGAATGTTTAAGTCAGAATCTAACAACAACCTTCAAAAAGTTTATTTGTAACTGCCTTTGAACTTGATATGCCAATTTTTAATGTGGCTATAGTTGTCTCTCATTTAGTTTGCCCCCTTCCTAAGTTAAATAGATTTTCCTAGTCTGGCAAATCCCTACCAAAGCAATGTCCTTGATTTCTTTTCAAAGAAAGATATCAGATAAATGTCACAACCTATATGTGCTAAAACCATGTTTGCTTTTTGTTCTGCTTGTCATTTACTGATTCTTTCTTTCAACATTTGTTCTGTAGTTCTGGATACTCAATAAAGAAGTTTGTAACATCCAACATCATTTCTCTAACCTTTTGAAAACATTCTCAGAATGTAAATACCATCCACAGTGTGCTTTATTCTCTAAAAATCGTTGCTAGTCTTGTGTTGAGAAACATAAGCATGCAAACCATCCTGCAGATTGCTTTCAACAAAGGCTACATTTGTGCAGAAGTCAGGCAGGTAACATCTCTTAAGGTAAAGACATAAGATTTTGCTCAGGCAGTTGTGGCATTTGCACTTGAAGGTGAGGTGAGCAAACTTCTTTGCTCCTGACCCCATGGTGAGTAACTGAACAGTTGTCTTTGTTTAAGATGTTTAGGACAAAAAAAAAACCACTTTTCTACATGGCACAACACAAAGGCTTATTAAAATTCAACAAAAAATTTGGCTCCTTTAAGACTTGGATGTTCTTGGTCACTGAATTTATTATGCATACGGTTCCTATATATGCCCAAAGGATAAGTTTTTATGGCAATGAGATTCTTGACTACTCACATCTTTATCTTACAGTCAAAGGGAAAGGAAACTCTGGTCTTAGTTTTACCACATAGAGGTCAATTTAATTGGTCCCTAGGTGATATTGCACTAATCAAGATGAAGTGGAACTTGTTTGCACTGCAGTTCATCTGGACTCATATTTGTGTGAAGTGAACCCAAAAAGCTAGGTGAAAAGTACAGGTTATGAACTCTAGCTAGCAAGTTCTGGATCACTAAAATAACATCACTGGAAGACATGTATCATCTTAAGTTATGCTATACAGGGAACTAACTTATAGTGCTGTTAATGTGCTGTTAGTGCTATTAGGAATGTTTGTATGCTATACATCCTTTGGTGGAAAAAGAAATTCTCTGTATTCTTTCATAAGCTATTTTTGTCATAAACAATAAAGCAACTTACATTAAAATTCTAAAGAGACAGTACTTGTAAAATGTAATTAGATAAAAACATCTATTGAAATCATTCAGTCTGATGAAGATGACATCAACCAGTGGTGGAATAAAAGCCCCACAAAAACAACAAAAACTACTGATTTCTTCAGAAATCAGGCAGCTATGTAATATGCCTCTTTAGAGCTTAAATAGGCTCTGGTGAAGGTAGAATTTCTGAGCAGAAAGAGTTGCATTATGCCTAATTGTGGTTTGTTATGTAAATCGTTTAAAATATCTAAGCCACTCTTCTTATGGTTTAATGTGCCTGTTTAGGTAGATAATGTATTCTGTCTCTAATCACTGCAGTGATATTTCTTAAACATAGGCTTTTTTAACAAGAAATGCAACCAAAGAGTGCATATTTCTTCACCAATTTATTTTAAGATATTAAGAAAAAATTAATCTCTAACTGTATTCATGGAGCTCCCTCCACTAAATGTCTTTAAAAAAAGCATTTGCTTAATGTAAAAGCAAAATCTGAACAGGTTTTCTACTGAGTGCATCATTGAAACATTTTGGGTTTTATTTATTACTGTTGGCTATGAAGCTTTTATTAAACATTTCAGAAATATAAATGTGCAATTCCCCCCTCAAACACCTCCTCGCCCACCCCAAGACATCTCAAGTTTTTTTAGCCAGCTATTACAATTATGGAGGATGACTAAGAAAATTAATTAAAAATGAATATACACCAAGGGTTGTAATTTACAGCCCATCAGGTTCAAAATATTTTTCTTAGTTCATAACATGTTCCATGTGTGTGTTAAAATTCAAGAAAATTAGTTTCAGCCCTATATATTATATTTCACTGTTTCATTAAAAAGTTGCATAAATGCTTTCATTAAGTGGAACATTTATTTAGATATTAAGGGAAATTATGTCGAATATGTAAATGATATATTTGACACCAAAAGGGGAAAGAGGCAGTAACAATTTTAATTAAAAATTCAATCCTAACAGGGTTTGCCCTCATCAACTTAGAAATATTGCACAGACTCTTTATTAAATTGCAAAGTATCTGGTTAAAAGCTATTCTCAGTGTTATCTGCTAAGTCATCCTTCTCCCCACTAGATCCAGTTTATCCAGTTTCTACAAAAGTCAGTGGCAGAACTCTGACTCTAGAAGACTACAGGTTCAGTGTATAACTTCAGAGCAGTTTCCTCCATGGTATAAAGGGTGCATTCTGGCCTTGTTTGAGACCTGGCTAGATGGTTGTACAAGGAAAGACGAGGAATCTGATATATGCAGGTGCCCCTCCTGTCCTCTGTGCCAATCTCTCTCCATCCCTACCAAGAGACAGTATATACAGGACATATATGCTTTTGCTCCCTCTCCAGAGCTGGTGGGCACAGGCAGAAAATGGAGCAGCTGAAGCACTTTCATTATTTTCCATTTATGCTGTATTTGTTTTGCCCATCTTGTTTTATGTGAAGATAATAGTTCCATACTGGAAAAATCCATCAGCAGCAACTTCCATTCAATGACTTGGAATTAGCAGAGGGAGTGGGAACCAAAGAATCTGTGAGTATATTTGGAGGCATTTGAGTTTTCAGGGTCAGAATACAACTAATGGTTGAGGCAGTAGGATCTCTGTTCCTGCTTGTGTTCATGTGTGGCAAGGACATTTTGGCTCAGTGTGAACATCACGTGGCTCAGACTTAAAAAAGCTACTTCTCTTCCTTCTTGTGCCATTCATCTTGCAGCATGGTCTTGTGTAGCTACTTTCATATTTGAGTCGTGGGGATTTTTTTTCCTTTCTCTTCTCTTAGCCTTTATCTTTCTTTCCATTTGAACTGTAAGGCTTAGGAGGAGTGTCTCATGACAGGTGTAGTTATACTGCACAATGAAACTCTCTTATTAGTTAGGACCTGTGGAGCTGTTAATATCAATAATTAATAATCAAGAACAGCGCCTGGTTACTGATTCATTAAAATTTATCTTAATTCTTACTGGGATCCTCAAATCCCTGTAGATAGGCCGTATAAACCTACTTAACAGCCCTACCAGCCATTTGACTTGTTCACAACACCATTGGATTTAATCTTTCCAGAGCTAAATGACCTCGTGCACATCAGCAAAGGAAATAGATTGACATCAGAAAAACTAGGGCAGTGTGAGCTGTACTCAAGCTGGTAAAACATTATCTGAGGAATTCTTAATTCCTATAGCAGGTTGTAATGTGATATAAATCAAATGAAATTGTCACAGGACATGGAAGCAACTCTCATTTTTGTACTTTGAAGGGATGAACCTTTCCTTTCTACTTAGGCAGCCTAAATGCATAGTGTTAGTGGTTTTTTTTTTTTTTTTTCCTAAACCTCTTGGAAGTAAAACCAACAGCTAGGAAATACTGAAACAGAGAACGAATGTGGATTTCTGATTCAGGACATCTAACTCATCTGCCAGATCTTCTTTGTAATAAGTGATCAGCCAATTTCCTCAATAAGCCATTTTATTGAAAAATATTGCCAAACAGAAATTCGAAAAGCCACAAGCAAAGGTCAGCACCGAGCCTGGGATCAGTACTGGGTGAACCTTAGATCCGGCCTCTATTGCACTGTATCTTCCCCATTCACAAAGTCCGCTTTTGCAGGGCAGGTTTATGTACATTTTCTTGGCCCGAAAGAAGGTTGCCTCATCCTTTTGTCCGCTCAGTCGCTGTTCCATATTCATATTTTTTACTTCCCGTCTGCCGGTCTGATGAATAGCTTTCTGGGCAGGGATGGACGCTTGATTACATTTACAGGAACTCGGTATTGGGATGCACACCCAGGCCGATGTAGATAAGATTTCCATCAGGTGTTGATCACCCGGTCGTTGGCAATCCCATCTTCGGAGGAGACCCATCTCCTGGTGAAGACACCCTTCTTTCTATTACAAATGCGCTGCTTCCCCTCTTTCTGGCAGAGGCTGCAGTTTCCCAATCACCATTTATTTGTTTGACTCAAAATTATTTTATACTATATATTTCTATAAAACACAAATTAATTCTCCAAAAATCATTACATTCTTGAAAAAAACTAATTTTTTGTCGATTAAAATAGACGTTGAGAAACCTCTCGCCTCTTTCTTTTCTCTAGTTCCCACCTCACAGGGCTGTTTGTGGCTGGGTTCCCCTGGCTCAGCCCTGGCTGCCGGGCAGTGTTTTGCCCTCCCTTGCCCAGGCTGTCCCCGGGGCTGAGGGGCTCCTCCGGGCCCTGCGCTGTCCCAGCGCTGCCATCGCCCAACAAAGACTCCAAAAAAGGTGAAAATCGATATTGTCTGACAACCTACTTTGGATAAGCACATCAAATTTCAGACGATTATATTTAATGAAAAAACTAATTGAGGTTTTAGAGGCCTGAACCCTTGTCTTTTTTTTTCCCTTTCTTTTACTGGAGTATGTTACTAAAATACAACATCTTTTCCTTTTGACTTCTTTCGTTTGATCATACTCTGTGGGCACTTCTAACACTGAGAGGGGCTTTTTATCAGAATCCAAGGAAAGGGTAACATAAAAAAAAATTTTGTTTGTTCCTTTGAGCGCACCTCGTGCTACCAGGACCTGTTCTTTTGGGAGATAACCCTATCTTTGCTTCTCAAGCTCCGTCTGAAGGGACAAAGTAGAAACCTATGGTTTTGTGTGAGCTCAGCCTGTGCAGGCAGGGAGTATCCATTCCATTAGGGAGCTGCCTGCACACTGTGTTGGTACTGCAGTAGCAGAGTTGGAGACCTAGTTACTGTCCAGAACAAATGTGTGTATTGTGTTTTAGCTATTAAACTTATCCTATCCTGAGGTCACTGGTTTTGTTTTCCTCAGAAATGTGTCGTATAAGCAAATCATAAAACACACAGAAAATAAACAAAAAACCATAAAATAAAAAATAAAGAAAAAAGTAAAAATAGGTCAAACAAAGAGCATGATTCCCAGCTGTGCCACATTTTTGGGAAATAGTTTGCATTTATGAACTGTGGATTTCATTTTCAGGAGCTCAAAGCAGCTAGTCTCTAAAGAAGCATCTGTAGATATCCTCTGCCTGAGAATTTTTGAAAATGGAGCCAAAAGAGAAAAACAAAACAAAACCCCACAACTTAAATTCTGTACATTTACAGGGTAATAGCTTTCTCTAGTTTAAAGTGCCATATGGATTACAAGTCATGTCTCATTAAGGTTTGTATAATTTAGTGCTTTGGTGTTTACTTTATGCTAATTTAGACTGGGGAAATGGTTAAATGTTACCCACTGTTCTTTTTCCTTAAAATTTTGTTAAATTTCTTTGTGAAGAAGACTTCTAAGTTTGCTAGAAGTTTACTGTTTCTTAAAAATCAGATCAGAAACAAGAAGCAAGAAAACTGGTTTAGATAAAACAGGAAAATAACTTCCAACTGTCAATAAAAATATAATCATTTTATATCCCAGTATCCACAAAGATATTCTAACATTTCTATTACTTACAGTCTAACTGAACAAACAGAGGCAAAACATATAATATGCTTAATCCTTAAATATTTCTTTGGATAAATGGGATCTCTAGGAAGAATAAAATAAATTTATTACATTAGTTCCTCACAGAAATACCATTGAAATTCTGAGCCTTAAGAGACCTTTCTGCCGTTGCTTATTAGAACTGTTCAGGCACTTGATAAATGCTCAAGAAGTAAACCAGAAATAGCAAAAAGTAACTGTCAGTGAAATACAGCCATTTAGCTGATGCTGTTTTTCAGTCTTTTCATAGTTTCCAGTTCAGCATTTCAAAATACACTTCAAAATACATTTCAAAATGCATTTTTGTTATGAACTGAAATGAAAAGGCGAGATTTGGAAAAACCTATTAAAAGTTCAGAAATGCATTTGCTGAAGGCATAAGGAGTTTTCATTTGTGTCTTGCTTAAACCTTCCATGTATTTTTACAGCATTGTATATTAATGCATTAGATTTTTATTAGAAGAAAAGTCAAAATATAATCTAAATTGTAGAATTAGCACAACGAATTTGACAATAATCAAGCAAAAAATAAAATCATAATCATTCACTTGGAGTCTTTCTAATAAAATACCACTTTCATGTGATAAATCTTCAGTATTCAACTCTTCCTTCAAGTCTATATGAAGTTGTAGAAGCACACAAGCAGCATTTAACAGTGAAAATATCTTGGCCTGTGGAAAGCCCGTTTCTTCATGTTATTGAAGCGACAGTGGAAAATTAATGTCTCTCTCAGTAGTAACCCAGTCAGCAACAGATGCTTTAAATGAAGGGAAGGAAAAGGGAGTAGGTGCCGTGTATCATTCCGATTGCACTTTTGATTTATGACTCACTTCAACCTCTCTACTGAAACCAACATACATGAAATCTACCACAACTGAAATGGACTCTTCTCTTTTTAAAACTAAGCTATAATTACACTGTCTGAGTCTGGTATTATGATTGCAACAGTTCAGCTCCCTTAGGAAAGCCCATTTCATTTTAACTTCAAGATGAAGCCAAAGAAAGTTAACTTCTACAATGATCAACAAGCCAATGAGAGAAAACTGAAAGGAAATATTAATGTCACCGGTGCATGTAGGGGAAGGTAAGGTTTGTTCTGCTGTCAGTAATTAACTAAAAATTTTGCATGTTTAGCAGTACCCAACCAGTAAATCTACTATTCAAGAACACTCTGAGAAGTCAGTAAATTAGAATTTTTTAGGTTTGTTTTTTTTTTTTTTTTCAACCTCAAAAATGTTGTAGTCATTCTAGTCATGAATGTTTTTATAAACCACAAAACAATGAGAAAGAAAGGTATATGTACACAGTTCTTTGTGTGTTGATGCATGATGCACATGCTTTCCAATGCAGGTGAATGCAAGCCAACTCAAGATCCAAACTCATAAACCTTCATTAGAAAGATACAGTCTGGTTAGCCAGGCTGCTTCCTGCTTCTCCCCAGACATGTTGTGTTTATGGAGTCTGGAGACAAATTGTTCCCTCTGTCTTTCCTGAGAATAGGAAGTTGAGGGGGACTAGAGAATAGAAACAAGAAATCAGAGCACTCCAACCCTCATTTGCTCTTTCATAATTTCCTAAAGGGTATGTCTCTTAAAGGAATATCCAAGAAGAAGGAAAATTGTGCACTACTTTGTGTAAATTGTGCTAATGCTCCCCGTGTGCTTGGAACAGACTAGAAGAAGTGGTTCCTCCCTAGAAGCAGAGGCAAGATAGCTGTATCTTGCCATTAGACAAATTGTGACTCTAAATGTAGCCCGTATTGGACTGTTTTGGAAATTTTTACCAATGTGGACTTTGAAAAAATGTGCTACCTACAGGGACCAATATCCATAAGGTATAAGAAGTTTAAATTATTTTACTATAAGGAACAATGATAATTTTCACCATTTGAGAAAACACTTAAGATTTGTTGCCACCTTAGTAGAACACCTGAAACCACTGTGATATCAAGCTGGTGTGAACTGAGATATGCATGTTTATTTTCTTCCCACGTGGTTGTGGCATTAATGGCAGGGATGGCTTTCTCTCCTCCCATGGCTCCTAGTAGTGACAGAGTCTGCATAGAGGTATTTCCTTTTGCTGCCATTTACAGCTGCAATGTCAAGCCCCACCCCACATGGTCAAAGTTATCTATATATTGAACTCACTCACACCAGCAGAATAAAAGAGCAGACACAAAGTTAGCTGAAAACCAGGTTTGTTTCCACTTCTCCAGGCAGTGCTTCTGTCATACCACAAGGGGTAGAATAAGATTAATGCCATCATCACCACTGTAAGTGATCTTCAGCTGAGCTACTACAACAAAAATAAATAAGTGTATTTTCAAAAAATAGAACACCTAAAATGGCATTTCAAGTTTCTCTCGATTCTGCTAATTAAATGAAATTTAAGACTTTCTAATATTGTTAATATAATTTGAAAAAATAAATTTGTATAATCAAGCACCATATTTCCATGGCATTAGATTCTCTGGTTACGCTTTTATCACTAGCAACATTTCACTCCCATAGAGAACTTAAGATAAAAGTTTAAAAGACCATGTCATTTTCATGGGGTTTTTTGATCATTTTGAAGCTCAACATAGGAACACATATGTTTATGGGCAATAAATACGTTGACTTTCCTTCTGGCTATGCCAATTATTCTCTAATCAGGTGAATCACATGTTTCTTACTGCTTAGTAGTCTAACAGGGAGAGCATTATTTCTTTCAATACAGTTTTAATACAGTAAATTCCTTTAATACATTACAATACAATATTTCTTTAATATACAATTTCGTGCTGACCTATGTCTCAACATTTATTTCTTGCTTGATTTTCTCTCCATAAAGAAATATATTATCTCTTTGACCTTCACTATTGGTCAGGTTTTTACCTTCTGTGCATTTACTTCTGACATTTGTTCTGTCTGGTATCTTTGCTCTTCTTTCTGTTTTCTTTGTTCTCTTTCTGTCCCCTCTGTATGTGTGTGGTTTTAGTGATGTGGAAAAATGGTCATCTGCAGTATTCTTGAAGCTTACTTTGATGCTGCAATTCCTCTTACTTTAGGAGTTTAAAAGTTTCTAGGAAGGGTTCACATGTACATTTTTAAAATATTTTTCTGATGTCTCTTTTCCATATTCCCATTAACAGTTGTCCTCCTGTGTCTTGGATCACAACTCATTTTGTTGGGGTTTTTTGACCTTGCTACATAGCTCCTTTTAGTTGATTCCCATATCTCACTTTGCTCTTCTCATTAATTCTGAACTTTCTTTTCAATTATATTGAATTCTAAAAATACCATTCTGTAATTTCACTGCCTTGGATAAAAATATTAAATGATTTGAAATTATCATGTAGTGAGGGCAAAGGATGATAAACTGCTGTACTAGATAGAAAGTTAGTATCCTAGTAAAATAATGTTTGAAAATAGATTATGTGTTTGTACCTACATAATGATCTTCCTATTACTTTCTTGCAGAGGTCTGGGAGACAAGGTGGGAACCTTTGTGGTCACATGTAGAAGAGGTAGACCAAGAATATCCAATCCCTAAACCAAAAACTGTGAGGCATGATAAGCAATGCTCCCTAGGGTTTTTTCATTCCTGGGTCCTGATGGTATGTCAGTCTGATTATACAAAATAAAATGTGCTGACTTACATTAGATAAGCGCCTTATACCGCTGTGTGAATTAAACTGGCTGTGATAGAGAGGAAACTCTGCAGGAGCAAAAACCCTCCTTGTGCCTTTGCCAGTGATTGAGATTACCCTAGAGTGAACCAGTTTCCTTCAGATTCAGAAGACTTATTCCAGGTAATGTTATTACAAAAGTATTTTTATCACTTTTGCAAACTGTTTCATTCCCTAGCATACTCCTTTTAACACTCAAGGCCTCGCCGAATATTTTCCATCATTATTTTAAAGGGGATTTACTTCTTCTTAAAGAATAGAGCAAAATTCTTGCTGTTATAAAAGCACTGGACATTGAAGTCTTATATTTATCCTTGGGCTTACTAGAGATGGCGGGGAGGTTGAGAACATCTCTATCCTACCCATGATTCAAACCTGATCTATAAGGATTGTCTTTTCTTTTTGAGAGAGAGATAATTCAGTCTGCAGAATTGAGCTTGACAGAAATTTTTTTGTCAATTATGTATGAAACTTTGAGATATAGTATTCTATCAACTAGGGAGCTGGATAAAAACTTCAAAATTCAATTTCTTTAAGGATCTTTAAGGCCTCAAAATTTTGCTGGATTCTTTTCTATTGAAAGTCTAAAACTTCAACAACACAGCTCGACTCACATCTGTATTACAAATTATTTACTATGGTAAAAATAAACACTTTTATTTTCATGAAAGACCAGGGATCAAGTACTCTACTTACTTTTGGAGTTATAGCCACTTCATCCAGCAGGATGTTGATTATTTGGGGGAGTTTTTCCAACAGTTGGTTTTAGCATCAGACACCTTTCTTAATTCTTTAGTCTGTGCAGGAGACGTTAACAATCAGTCAAGTTTTAGCTGACAGCCTTAGAGGCATCTATTGCTAGTGTGAACACAAACATAGAATCATAGAATGTTGAGGGTTGGAAAGAGCCTTAACGATCATCTATTCCCAACTTCTCTGCCATGGACCCCTGCCCATTTCCCACTAGACCAAGTTGCTAGAGGCGTTTTCCAGTCTGGCCAGAGTTGGGTCATCCACAACCTCCTGGATGTGTTGTCCTCCTGGGCAACTTTTTAGAATGTCTTACCATGCTCACAGTAAAGATTTTCTTCCTAATATGTAATCTAAATTTCTTCTCTTTAAATTCGTATCCATTACTCTTTGTCCTATCACTGCAGTTTCTGACAAAGAGTTGTTCTCCAGCTTCCTGGTAGGTCCTAATCAGATTGGTCAAGGCTGAACAACCCCATCTCAACCTGTCTGTGTAGAAGTGCTTCAGACCTCTTACTAACTTTGTATTTCTCCTCTGAGCTTTCTCTAACAGTTCCATGTCCTTTTACACTGGGGACCCCAGAGGTGGATGCAGCACTCCAGGTAAGATGGCACCAGAGTAGAGGGGGAGAATCACCTCCTTTGACCTGCTGGCTGTACCCCTTTGGATACAGCTCAGGATTCCATTGGCTTTCTGAGCTAGGAATACACACCCTTAACTCACGTGGAGTTTCTCATCAGTCATCACCCCCAAGTCCTTCTCCTCAGGGCTATTCCCAAACACTTCTCTGCTCAGCCTGTGGGTGTTCCAAGACCCAGGCATAGGGTCTTGCAACTGGCTTTGTTGAGCTTCATGAGATTTACATGGGGCCACCTGTGGAACCTGTCCAGGTCTCTCTGGATGGCAGTCACAGGAGTGGTAGGAATGAAAGCAAAATAGAGATTCTTTGATGTGAGTTTTTCAGAGCCCATGCATTTCCATGTTCTTGCTATAGCAGCTATACAGGGACTGCATTTTCTTACATCAACCTTTATTGAAAAGTAGATGGTTTTTCACATTTTTTTCCTCCTCAGTAACATTTTAAGAATAAAATGGAAACTAAATAGTGATGTCTATTTTGACTAAAAAAATTCTAGAATAACTGACTTCTCTCTGTCTACAATCAAAGCGGTGGGAAAAGCACAGCAAATCAAAGGTCATGAAAATCCCAGTAATATTTTCAGCTTCCAAAGCAATCATGGAGAGATAGTCATAAACAGCAGATTGAAGTAAATGACTAACAAAAAGCAAGTTAAACTCTGACCTTTATACAAAACTTTTCCAACATGCAAGGACTCAGTTGAGTCAGGAGGTACAGTCCAAGGATATGCTTTGTAGTCCTGTCTTCTTTAATTACTGCAGTGTCAGTTCAATGGTTCTGTGAATAAAGAAAGCTTTTTTCTTTTTCCTTTTTTCTCAAGCTAACTAGCATATCATCTTCCTTGGCCTGTTTACCCTCAGCAGAGAAAAACATGTTGGAGACTTCAAGCATGAAGTGCGTGACATTTTGATGCTTTGATCTGTGCTGCACACACAAGTGGTTAGGGCAGAAGTGAAATGTCTGGAGTGTTCTAACAAAACAATGTCTTTTGTGCCTGAAAATATGAATGTTTATGTTTAGATGATCATATGCAGGCATATGTGCATTTTGTCTTCAATATATCTTATTTTTCTTTCATTTTTCATATCTTACATATATTTTGGATCACTATCTATGGAGTCACATCCCCTTATGTGATCCATTGCCCCTCTCAGGTTTTCACTGGCCTAAGTTTTAAAATTTGTATATGAACTTTTAAAACAACTCAAGACTAGATCATGAACTCTAGATTTCACCACTGACAATTTATTATTTTTATACAATTTCTGCAGGTTTGTCCCCTGACACATTGTGTAAGCTGAATCCTGCTGAATCCTGAAAGCTTCTGTGTAGAAAGTTAACAGTAAAGACAGAAAGGCTAAGACTATTTCAGTCTATCGTATACTAATGGAGAGAAAGCAGTGAGTGATATTCACCCCTCCACATGCACCCCTGTGCCTCTGCCTACAGCCTGGGTCTACTGAGGAAGTTCACAGTTTGAGGTCCTCCTAAAACCTGTAAAAAAAGTGTGGCATCTAGGAAGATTAGTCATGATGCATTAGCAGTTTTTCAGTTGTGTTACCCAGCAATTGGTATGTGGTCAGTATGAAATTTGCAAATCAACTTCAAAGTGTACTAATATTGTTTAAGATTAAAAAGAGGTTAAATACAAAGCCTTTCATTTAATCCTTGTATGCAAATCAAGAGAATCTATTAAATAATTATTGATAATCTAAAGCATCCAACATCAGCAGTTTATTCCTCTTAAGCTAAAACTCATCTCTCATATCTGAAATACATAGCAGGCTTTTAAAACCTTATGTTTGGTCAGTAAATAGATACCTTGTGCAATGCATTTAGTATCTATTAAGAATATTATCAGCGCCATAAACAATCATTAAGTAATATATGCAGGTGATTATATTTGTGGAGAATTTAACACACAGCTTGCATCTAACCCCACACAGTTTATCACATGATAGTTTTTATTAGAGAATATTTTGGTTTGAATTGAGACTAATCCTTAAATGACATCAGAGTGGATGGTCTAACCCTTTATAGCATTTTAAAAGCAGCATTTAAATTTAAACATAAAAGTTAAGTAAAATTAAAATATTACAGCCCTAGCCAAAGTAAGGTAGAATTAGAATTGTATGAATAAAAAATAATGAAAATTCTTATCTCTTTATAGTAATATTCTACAATTAAAAGAGCAAAATGTTGTTTTCCATCTGAAATATAATTATCATGCAAAAATTAAGAACTTTTGCTGGTTCATGCAAGCTAACAGAGTTGCCAACTTAAGGAACTAGCTTAATTGTCTCCTTCAAATTTGGCAGAGTCACATGGCAGTTGCCTCAGAAGAGAATTTTGCTCGTCTGCTGTTTTCCACTTAATAATCATTTATGTGTTGATTATTTTTTTTTTTCTTGCTCCTAAGATGATAAATCTAATACCCTAAAATGGGCAGGCATGTGTCTCACAGTCAACATTATTATTTGCAGTATTTTGTGAAAGTATAAGCAGTGATGTTCTGCTTCCTTGCAGAGCAAGTGATTTATGCTGGGACATTTTAATAGCTTTGTATTACCTTCTGACATGAGATCCATTAAGATGTCACAGCTGCAGCTGTGTACTTACCATCTCTTTCACTTCACTTTGTCTTTTGGGGAGGTGGAGGATATTGGATCAGATGCACTCACAGGGTATGGGATGAGTTTGTTATTATTGGCACACACATGGAAGACATTTCATTCATTCATTGGTTGATCTTCAGCCTTCTGAGGTCACTAGACAAACTTCTGTTGACTCAAGTGATGCTGGATCAGGCTCTCAGAGGGCTGATAAATGTTATCTAGTTCTTGTCAACAGTAAAAAAAAAAAAAAGGAAAGTCAGTGTGAGCTACAAAAAACAACTTATGTCTGGAAAGAAACAGCCTACTTCCAACTTTTGAAAAGCATGAAAAAGTTCAAGAACCAACAATAATTAGAGAATAATAATAAAGAAATTCTTTTTCTAAACTGCATTTTTTTCTAGGTTCTCTTTTTTATATTTCTCATGGAACATTTTTTGCTGCCTCTTTTTGTCACTTCCCAGACTCTTTAGCTAACTTTCAGGCTCCTAAAAATGTCATTTAGGTTTTTTTCACGCTTCACAATGAAGTATACTTACCTGACACGTTGGTCCTTCTTCTCAGATTTTTTTTTTTTTTTTTTTTTTTTTTGTCTAGTCTGCTTCTGCTGTTAAATTTGTATTAAATTTAATGTATTAAATCTTTGTCAGTGGTCACATTAGGCCTCAGAAGTGAAATGTCTTTGGAACACTGACTTTTTCAAATAATTTTGTGACTTAAAATCCTCCGACTTCCACTCACTATTGCATTATTTTTCCCAAGCTGTTATCAGATGTAATAGGGGGCATCCTTTTTAGTAATGTGGTGAAAAGGAGGTGTCCAGAATCTAAGAAATATGGAGAACAAATTCCTTCTTGCTTTTCAAAAGAAAATATATAGTGTTTGGGTTCTCTGGCTATGTATCAGATTTAGCACTGTAAATATTAGCTATAATAGTGGATTAGCACATCTACTCCTATTACACTTTAGTTTATAGTAAAACATTCTTATGTCTTCTGTTTAGTCTAATTTATTTTCCCATGAAAACTTGACTTGTACTTTTAACCTGATGGATTTTTTTTCCATCTGCAAGGGTTGTTTGTCTTTCAGTATTTACTGAAAAATTTTAATGGATGTTAGAGGCCTGTAACTTGAGGTTATCATACATAACAAGTGAATCAACACTGTTTAGCTGTAATGTCCTAGGAATTACTTTGGTATGCACAGATAATTGCCCCCAAGTTAACCTGGAGGATTAAGTGCCATTAACTTTGGGTTCCTGCAGCCATGGGCCATTTGCTCCTAAAGTAGAACAGCAATACTTGAAAACAAACAATTACAAGATCAGTATGAAAATCTTATTGAATTTCATTACATGTAAAGATTACATTATGGTTACAAAGGTGCATATCATAATTTTCTATGAAATGTACACACAGACACACACAGACAGAGGGCAGGTAAATGTGTTTGTTTTGAAGGACTTTTCCTCTACACTAGCAAAAAGGAGGAAAAGAAAAATCTCCTGCATCACTACCTGTAATGCTCTATTCTGCTTGCCATGAAAAAATGGCAGTTGGGCTGCACACTGAGCTAGTTTGCCTAAATTTGGATGCACCATTACCAAACAGAAGTGCATCACAGTGAGTCAAATTGCTCAAATATTGTGCTATTGTGGTGCTGGAACACTCCACAGTCGTTGATAATTCTGTCTTCAGCAAGTATTGCCATCTGCACATCGTTGCCTAGCTACAGAAAAATTAAGTTTATGCTGAGTACCAGATGTGTACCATGGCCCCTGAGAGAACCGTGATTCCTACAGGATCGATAGTGGGTAGCTATCAGAACACATTGCTGTTCCCTTTCAGTCTTGATGGACAGCATTTCCTTTCCACTTTTAAAACCAAAGTACAGGGATACAGAAGTAGAGGGGTGGGAAACTGCATGTCTGGGCTCCCACTTTAGATATAAATTTATATATAATCTTGGGGATACAAAGCAGATGACACAAGGTGTGTTGGGTGTGATGGGTCTCAGACAGCTAGCCTTCCTACTTGACTGATAGCCATAGGTTCTATAAACAGAAAATGGTTTAGTGTTAAGACACATGAACAAGTGCAACAGACTTCAGTTTTTCTCTTACATTATTGTTGTAACTTAAAGTGCAGATAATTTCCTGCAGAAGAAACATAATTCTTGTGCAGTTAGCATTTTTTATGAGAACAAGAATGTAGACCCACCTGTAGATACAGCAGAAAGAATTTTTTTTCTTCACTGAGATTTGACATTTTAAGATATTTTTACACTGGTTTAGTATTCATGAAATGGAAGAAATGGTAATGCTCAAAAATTTTTTGCACAGTTCTATGTGTATTCCTCAGTCCTGATCTGCACAAGGTGCTCTCATTAAAGGGAATCAGCCAATAGGATCAATATTTTGTGATACTTTTGTGCAACTAAGCCTAAAAGGAAACCATCAAACAGATTTTCACTAGCAGAAACTGGACATATATTCAGAATGTAACAGCTAATGTTTTTATCTTCTGTTTAACATTCTCCAGAGTATGTGTGTATTCTTGTACTTATGTAGCTTTCTTTTTATATATCAGCATTCATAAACTTCTTTGGAAAGCAGATAAGAAGGCAGATCATGATAAGCCCTGCTTTGGGTATTAGTGATAGAAATTGGTCATGCTGCCAATATAAAGGTATTTAGAGCCTGTGCACCAGTGTGGTGCTTATGTTTTCTTCCTCCAAGAAGCAGCTGCATGTAGCCTTAGATTAATGGAAATGTGAAAACAACAATCTTTATTTTATGGAGCTAATATTTCAGAAAATATCAAAGCAATTGATATAGTATTGAATAAACTACAGAGTGCAATCCGAGTTACTTTTATCTTTCTATACACAGGAGAAATTAACAAAAGTCTCAGCCTACTTTAAGATAAGTCTCTTCCTAAAATTATTCAACAGTACAATATGCAACCATCCTATAAAACTCATTTAACACTGTTGTCCCTGGACATGAAATGAATTTCAAGAATGTAAACAGAGTGAATTAATTTTTAACTGTTACCATGATTCCAGGTCTAGCTGCATAGCTGTCATCCTTTTGGTCTCTGTAAGTGCATCCACTGAGATGCCAATTTTTAGGCTTTTACCAGACCTAACCTAGAAATTAGCTTGAATATGGCTCATTAATATCTACTGTACTTACTCATATGCGGAGGCCTGTGACCGTCCATGAGTAAAAATAAAATAAAATCAGTAAATATTTTGTACCCAAACAGTATTTGACTAAATGAAGAACGAATGCAGACAAAAATTACTTTCAAGGAGGAGGCAACACACAAGACTCTTTAAATTGATGATTCTTTTATAGTGATGTAAAGTGGAACAGAATTAAAAAAAAAACAAACCAACTTTAAAAACCTTTGTGGGTGAGTCTTTGTATTTCTATTTATTTTTAGTCCACTTGAGAAACAAGGAAATGCCTTTACATTTCAATAGTAGTTTTTGTGCCTACTTTTATGCCTCAGCACAAAAGGTGGGTGAAGGAATGGATTGATTGATGGATGGATGGATGGATGGATGGATCGTATAATTATGAACACTAAGAAATCAGCTTTGTTTGAATAAATTGATTTGCTTGAAGACTGGCTTCCTACTCACCATTGAGGTGTTATATTCTGTTAGCTTCTATTGATCTCAAATTAAAAAAACTCAATAATTTAACCAGCATAGGGTTTTCATATATTTTTAAAGTATACACTTGATTCTATATCATCTGTATTTTTGATTATGTTATATTCTTCCATATATCTTAACTAGATCCCAAAACAATGGATAAGATTTTTTCAGGATAGGTGGTAATCACTGAAATTATATTATATATAATTTATATCATATATTATTCCTCTAAGAATCGTTGCCATTCTTTGAGAATATCTTAATGCCATGTTTTGGAAAATGTGGGTAGATGTTGATGCCAGTGCACTCACTTCAAAGAGCCATTGATTTTTATTTAGACTCCCTGGTCCTCTAAGGACTTAGATATGTGCTTAGCTGTCTCCTTTTTGACCATAGACTATCAAGTATGTGGGACTAGAACATAGATATACTTAGATGTGGGATTTTTTTCTGTCTTTAGTTGGGCCTTGGTTTTAATTTGATCCAGGACAGAAATGTTCATCTATTATTCTATAACCTTATGAAAGCACTGATCAGAAATATGCAAGGAATGAAATATTATTTAGTTAAATAAATTTCCACATCTTTTGATTTTTGTCATGCTTGGCAATTAGGTTTCAAAGCTATTTACTCATCAGAAAAGATTTGTTTCTTCATGACCTGTCTTATCCTCTTCTGTGATTGAAAAGGAATTCCTAATACTAAATTACCTTAGACTTTGATGTTCAAAAGAGCAGGACTAGGGTTTGACCACAAGATTGAGCAGGAAGGGAAGCTGGGCTGAAAAATATAGTGTATCATGTGAAAATATCAATAGTGCAAAAGCAGAGAGCAGGTAATCAAAGAATCACAGACATTTTTAGTTTGAAGAAAAACCCCTTTAAGATTATTAAGTCCAAGCATTAACCCAGCACTGCCAAGCCCACCAGTAAACCATGTTCCTAAAAGCCACGTCTATGTGTCAGTTACCTCCAGGGATGGCAACTCCACTACCCTTTGACAGCCTGTTCCAGTGCTTGACAATCTTTCTGTGAAGGAATATTTTCTGATATAGCACCTAAACCTCCCTGGCTAAACTTGCAGCCTTTTTCTCTCTTCCTGTCACTTGTTACCTGGGAAAATAGTCTGATCTTCACCTGGCTACAGTCTCCTTTCAGGCAGTTGTAGAGAGCAATAAGGTCTCTCCTGAGCCTCCATTTCTCCAGGCTAAAGGACCCAAGCTCCCTCAGCTGCTCTAAGTATAACTTGTGCTCCAGACTCTTTAACAACCCATTGCCCTTTCCTGGACATGCTCCAGGATCTCAGTGTCCTTCTTGTAGTGAGGAGCCCACAAGAGGACACAGGATTTGAGGTGCAGCGCCACCAGTTCTGAGTTCAGGAGGATAATCCCTGCCCTGGCCCTGTTGATCACACTATAGAGGCCAGGATGCCCTTGGCTTTTTGGCCACTTGGGCACAGCTGGCTCATGTTCAGCTGCCTGTTGACCAAAACCTCCCATGGGCAGCTTTTCCAGCCACTTTTCCCCCAGCCTGTAGCACTGCATGGGGTTGTTGTGACCCAAGGGCTGGACTCGGTGCTGGGCCTTATTGAATCCCATCCCACTGGCCTCAGTCCAGGGATCCAGCCTGCCCAGAGTCCTCTGTAGCTTTCCCACTCCCAAGCAGAACAACATTTCCATCCAAGATGGTATTGTCTGTTACTGGAGATGTAACTCAATCTCATCATCCAGGTCATTAGCTGTTAACAACTAATTGTTGTTAAATAGGACTGTCCTCAGTACAGAGTCCTGAGAAACCCCACTGAGGATGAGCCACCAGCTGGATTTAACTCCATTTACACTGCCCTCTGGGCACAGACATCAATTCATTTTTGTTTATCCAGGAGAGAAATAATGAATCAACTATGTGTGGAGCTGAATATAAGGGAAAATTTATTTTTTATGTTTTGAATTTTCTGAACAAATCCACAGAAATCAGGAGGCAGTTGCATAACCCATTGGTCAGGGTGTGCTATCTGCTCCCACTGCAGCCATCAAAAAGAATTACTTTTATTGTAGTTTTTCTAGAGACCATGGATTTTCAGCTTCAGTCTCTTTGTTTAATCCTCTGAAATCTTCCACTACTGAGCATTTATATCAATCATCAATCATGTTGATAGCTGTTAAATTCATAATATCTTAAAGACTGTGACATAATAAATGCTTTTTTCTAAAGCTCACTCTGGATTCTGTTATTGAGAAGACAGACTTCCACCTCAGAACCCCTGAGAGAGTGGGAGGTCAGTTAAAAATGCCTGAGTCTCTAACTGTCCTTTATGTGTATGAGAGAGAAAAGCAGAAGGGGAGGCATTTACAGGGCAGTAACGTGACAGAAAATCTCACCCCTACTCAGTATTCAGCACTTTGAGGAAAGAGTTTGCACCAGAATTCAAGGAACAATTAGATACAAGTTAATGGAAGAAGTTACTGACTCATATTTATGGTAATTAAATGACACTAATCTGACACACAGTGGCTACTGTGGACAGGGAAAAGTTTCTTCTGTGATTTTATGATTCATTCTTTAGCATATTTGCAGGTTGGGGAATGACAGATTTGCTCATTCTTATCCCCATAGAATTTCTGCTCAACATTTAAATAATTAGGCTGTGGGTAAAAGGTGATTGAATGTCATCCTTACTGAAAATAGGCAGACCCAAAGCAGGAAAATAAAGGCAAAGTTTCACTGTAATGGTGAGGTCTCACACTGAACTTGTCACAAATTTGTAGCTACTTGGGATGAAGCTGCTCTCAATTTCTGTAATTAAAACAAAGTAAAAACACATGAGCTAATAAACAGGTTTTCCACAGTTTTGCTGCTGCCCAAATTTCTGTACAGGCAAGTGTAGCCATAATCTGACTAAGCCTGCGGAAAAGATTCAAATCAAAAGTGACACTAAAAGCAGAGAGAAGCAAAAGGAGACTTAGGCTATCTTGCTTCACTCTTCCTCTGACTAGAGCTCACATCTAGCCAAGCTCACACCTATTCCCCAGTCACAGATAGTTACAGATCGACTGCTTTCGTCCAGTCCTCCACTCTGGCAGTTCAGGATGTCTTAATTGTAATCATAAGAAAATTAAGGCTTCCTGACTGAACTTTTAGACCATGTTCTCCAAAAGAAAAATAAAACAACACTTTCAACACAATTCACAACGCTTGTTGTGAATATGAATAGATCAACTGCTTTGCAAATTGCCACTGATAGTTTTATCATTTTATAGAATCATTATAGACACTGTATGTTTCTGAGATGATTACTGATCAGAAACTTTCATATAATATATATATATTTCTTTTTGTAATTTTGAAAGTATTTGGAAGAAGATTCCCTACTAGCCATGCGTAGTTATTTTCTTCAGAATTCTCACAGATGTTTGATCAAAATGTCCAAATGTTTCTGTAATTTTAACGTCATGTAATGCCTCACAATTTTTTCAGTGATAGTTATTCCTTGCACACATTCTATATCATAGAAAAGGACTGACATCAGTCAGTGTCTGCAGAATCCAAATTCATTTATTTAAAAAACAGTCCATTTTTTTGTGCCATAGAAATGTACAATGGCCATAGGGTTTTTTAAAATGAATCTGTAGATCTCACAGGATTAATAAAATTTCTATAAAGATTTCAAGAGATTTGAAGTATTTATCTTGCCATTGGTTTCTGTAGTTACAATTTCTGTAAGGAAGGCTTTTGGCAAGCCCTCAATTTTTAAAGGATGAAAGTTATTCTATCTATTTAAAGTATTAGCACGTATTTTTTGTGGGAGCCTTTTGGGATGAGTGGATGGTGGTTGCATTTCATCACTTTCTGAACTGGATTCAATCAGTTTAAAACATGATTTTTTTGTGGGGAGTTTTGTTTTTTGTTTGGGTTTTTTTGTGTTTTTTATTTTATTTTATTTTATTTTATTTTATTTTATTTTATTTTATTTTATTTTATTTTATTTTATTTTATTTTATTTTATTTCCTAGTTAGTGCTGCTTTTGGGATTGATATTGCTTGCTTAGATGACTCTGAATCTACAGTTAGAAAATACCTAAATATAAAATACATGCATGAGTGCATCTTGGGAAGGTGGCATTATGGATGGAGAGCTGTCATCACATCCTTCACAATTACATTATCATGTGCTCCTGTGGTGTACACCTGTGGCTTGTTGGCAAGGCATTTAATTCTAAGGACTATTGAACACCATGCATTTTCATAGGGAATCAGCACAAAGTTATTTAACACAGGTGTTTCTGTAATTGTGATGCATTGGGAGATTCACAGTGCTCAGTAGCCTTCAAAATTACACTCTCCACCTGCATGGTGAAGGAGTTTATCAATACCTCACTGATGCTGCTAATAAGCTGTGATGGGTTCAAGTTAGGCATCTGTATGTGTTTATGCTGAACCATAGTTTAAGTACGCTGCAATTAAATACCTCAGGTATTTTAATATTAATATTATACCCAACTATTCATTCTCTTAAAGGCCCAGTATCTAGATGAGCCTCCTTGGGTTTGGGTGGTTTTTTTGTGGGTTTTTTTTTTCTTTTGTTTTGTTTTTTGTTTTCTTGTTTGTTTTGATTTGTTTTGGGTTTTTTTGGTTTGGTTTTGGTTTTGGTTTAGGGGTTTTGTTGTTGTTGTTGGGTTTTTTTTTTTTCTTTTTTTTTTTCATTTTTTTTTCTTTACTTTTATTTTTTTTTTTTTTTTTTTTTTTTCCCCCTCCCCCCACCCCGAGTGTTGCTAGTCCTCCTAGTGGTGGTCAAGCAAGTTTTATCACATTCAAGAAATATTGTATCATGAAGCATTGGGTTGAATTTGGTTTTTTAAAATATTAAAGATTTTTTAAAAAAGATTATATACATTTTGACATGTATATAATTTAAGATTATAAAAATATCAACAATGCTGATTTTATTTATAGATTTTTGCTTGGTTTGGTTTGGTTGGGGGTTTTTAAAGATATGACTCTTTGCCTTTCTGTGAAATGTTTATATTTGAAAATAGGGATTCTAACCAGAGCCTCTATTTCACAAAGGGGAAAACAACTGCTTCCCTTGAGATCCACCAAGCATTGCAGAATGGCCAGTTTAGCTGGCAAGCAGAACCTGAGAGAAACAGAATCTTGATGCATCATTCCTAGATTTGGAAGCTCACATCTCACCCACAGGGCAATTAGCCAGAGGGAACTGTGATTCTTCATAGGCCCTTTCTTTGCAGAAGGTGATGCTGGGTAGTTATACCTTGCTTCTGTGAGACGTGCTAGGTTCTAGTATCCACATGTTTGGAAACATACCTCCTTCCAGGTTTTGCTTGTCTCAGTTGCTTAGCTTTTGGTAAGTATTAAGAGTGGAAGGGACAGCCTGAATTATGTGTTACCGTATATACCACTCAGTCATTAGTCATTGGCAATTGTTTTTCATCACTCTTCACAGTATCTGAATGTATTTTGGAGAGAGCAGTAAAACTGACATCTGATAAGCCAATTGTATATACAACCAGAGTGGTGCTAAACTTTTCAAAGAGAAGTTTGCATGGATTTCCTTTTAAGGAAAAGTTGGTGTTTTGATTTTGGCATTTGGGTTCTCTCCTTAGCCTCATTCTTAGAAACAGACAAGTGAAGTATATCCAAAACACTCACCAGAAGCTGAAACCTTAGCAGTTTGGCCAAGTTCTCTTTTGCTAAGCAGGAGGCTAAGAGAAGTGTCAGGCAATTATAAGAAGTGGTGCTAAGACAACTTGTTCCAGTTTTATTCCTGCTTCACAGTTGTGTAATTATTGATTTCCCCATAGCTCACTCTGTAGCTAAATTAAATTAGCTGAAATTTAAATTCTTTTAAAAAAATTGA
Organism: Sylvia borin; assembly: GCA_014839755.1. NCBI lineage: Eukaryota > Metazoa > Chordata > Aves > Passeriformes > Sylviidae > Sylvia > Sylvia borin. The sequence goes on from CM025957.1 coordinate 81,552,322, forward strand.
ATTAATATCAAGAGCTAAAATTTCAAGGAATTGCAGAGAATCTGCTCCAATGTGAGAGCTTATATTTCAAGGACTATCATAGCAAACATGGCAGAAGGCCAACATGGATCAGCAAGGAACCCCCGATTAAGCTCAATCACAAAGGAAGAATACAGAAGCTAGAAGCAGGGATAGGGTTGCAATACAGAAGCACTGCCCAAGCATGCAGAGATGGAGCTAGGATAGTCAAAGCTCAGCTGGATCTGGAACTTGTGAGGGATGTGAAAGCCAGAAAGGCTTCCATGAGCACACTGGCACCAAAGGAAAGTGAAATAAATATGGGACTACTCAGTGGAGATGGAAAGATAGTGAAAAATGATATGGAGAGAGCCAAGGTACCCAATATAGGTTTGCCTCATTTTTTTCACTGATTAGCCTTGCCCATGTGCCTCCTAGATCCTCAGATCTGTTAACAGAGTCAGTGGGACAAAACATTATCAACAATAGAGGTCAGATCAAGTGAAGATGCAGTTAAGTCATATGGATAAATACAAGGTCAAAGAGACAGAATAAATATAAAGGTGCTGGGGGAGTTAGCTGCTGTCTTTTTTAGGCTGCTAAAAATTTGGAAAAGGAAAACAATACCACCATCTTGAAGATGAGGAAGAAGGAGGACCTAAAAAACCACAGTCTTATCAGCCTCACCTCCTGTCCTGGGAAATTCTCCATAACAAACTGGGTGCTTACAGAGTGTACTTCATTAATTTCTGAACAACAATGGCATGAAGAAAGGATGGACCATGGGGGTGCTCTTCAAGGGACCACACAAACAGATAAACAGGATGGCAAGGGCTGACTGAAGTTCAGCTTTGGTAAACACAGACTTCTGCACCTGGAATGGACTAAATTCATGCAGGACTACAATCTTGGTGTTGCCTGGCTAGAATGCAACTTCACAGAATTCAGGACCCATGTTTCTGTGTGGAAAACCAGTTGAACTGGAGGAGTCAGCAGTGCACCCTTGCAGCAATGAAGGCCATTCACGTGCTTGGCTGGAGTAGCAATGGGACAGCCAACAGTTCAAGCAGTGGATTTTGTGCCCCTATCAATTCTTGTGAGGTCAAATATGATGTACTGAATTTAGCTTGGGGATTTTCAGTACAAAACATTGAGTTACCACTGGGACAACATAGAAAGATGAAGCCAGACTGTTTTCAGAAATATACAGTGGAGGCAGAAGAAACAATGGGCTCAAGCTAGAACATCGGGAAATTCTTACTAGGTACATGGGAAATATTTTCATTTAACAGAGGTCAATCATGTAGATTAGGTGCCTCGAGGATCTGTAGGATTTTTTGGAGCTATTTAAACTCAGCTGGACACTAGCCTGAACAACCTGATCAGAGAGTTTCCACATCAGCCTTGGGTGAAAAGAGGCTGAAATGTCTCTGGAGATCCCTTTCAACTTATATGTAACTATGATTCTGTAGAAATGCTTAAGACAAATTTTATCTTTTGTGGAAAACAATGATGGTGAAAATTGTGCTCATAGTGACAGGGATGTAGATTTACTTTAATTCTGTTGTAAAATTGATCTACTTTATATTTTACAGTTAATAGAAAATACATAATGATTCTCTTGAGCAGAATGCATCGCTTTAACACATAGTTCCCTGGATAGCATTAAATCTTTGACATTGAGCTCTGATAAACTCTTTCAGAATGCTGACCATCTAGAAGCTAGTGCCTGTCTTAAATATATTTTTTCAAATAACCTATGTGATTTTTTAATAAGATTTTACCATGTACACTATAAAGAGAATACTAAGAAATTTAAAAATTAGAAGAAAAAAAGGACTGTATATCAGTCTAGTTTTAACAATGTTTTACTAAAAATAAATTTACAAGCAGCAGCCATAGCAAGGAAGTAGGGTGATAAAAGAATCTAGAATACAGTGCCATAGCCAAAAGTGTTAAACTAACCGATATAAGAAAAATAAAAATAAATTCAAAACAATGCCAAGCATGTCCTAAGCCTTCTGGGGCAGAATGAAAAAAAGCTAAGGAGTACATTTTTCATGGGAATGAAAATTACTACAGAGCATTTTTTTTTAGGCATATAAACACAGTCTTCTAAGATAAGAATTTATCTTGATGTAGTTCAGCTGAATGCCCTAAAGTTGCATCAAGAAACAATGAGTACATTCTTAAGTACACCATCCAGTAGTTGCTTTTCTAATTTGTTCATTCTGTTAAAAAAAGAAGCAATCCTGACTCCTGAGCCTCCTCTAGTGTTCTAAAAATAAAAGAAAGTGATGTATACTCAAATCAAAGTAGAGCAAAGTACAGAATCATTGATGAATCTTGACAAGGAGGTATTTTTAGCCTGCACCTTGTTTTTTTCTTTTTAATTTTCGTGCTGCAAAATGAAAATTTTCCAATTGGATTCATATTCCCATGCCCCTCTGTGGTTTTCATTGGTAAAAATATCAGTGCTGGTTTGTTTGGGGTTTTTTTGGTTGTTTTTTTTGTTTGTTTTTTTTTTTGGTGGGTTTTGTTTGTTTGTTTGTTTTTGTTTGTTTTGTTTTGTTTTTTTCTTTTAATCAGAAATGCTTATAGTGTTTGAATATACAAGAAACAAACAAGCAGATCCGTTCCATATTTCTCTCTTGGCAGTTAGCTAGTTACATTTGTCTTGTTCATGCTCAGTCATCAAAATTAAGGAAATCGTTTGTTAAGATAGTTAATGCTTTTATCTGAGCTCTGAATAATCTATCTGATTTTTCTAAGTACCTTAAAAGCATATCACACTCCAATATTTCTTTCATATTTCATTATATATCTCATCAGTGTTTTGAATATTTCTTTTCCAGTAAATTGTGTGTGCAGTTACAACAGTATTGAATCAATAGATCTTTTTATCACCATATACTTTTAGTGCAAATTTTAATTTTCTTTGTTTGTTTGAGCTTTTGTTGTTCTTGTTGTTTTTGGTTTTTGTTTTTAATGTATTACTTCAGTAGAAAAGCAGTCAGATATTTTTAGGGTTACATTGAGCTACAGACGTGTGTATATATGTATGTAGTTCATAAGGAATTGACACATATTTCTTGCATGCTCACTTTTAGTCTTCATGACAAAAGAAAGAAAATATGAGAGTCTATGTTTCTCAGAGAATAAGGAACATGCATAGATTGCCTTGTATCCTATGTGGTTCTGATAATGTCATTTGAATGAGGATTTATTTAAAAGCCATCTAAATCATTAAAACCACTCTTTTTTTTGCGTTCTTAAATTTCCATTTTCTACATCACAACAGATATCGACATAGAATTTTATATAATATTTAAATATAACATTTTACTCATCTAAGCACAGAGGAAGGAAATATAATTCTCCCTTAATTTGAATTTAGGAGAAATTAACCCCCTCCCCAAATCCCAAATCCGACTAAGAAATAACATAATTATAGAGCTATTCTCCTTGCTGTACAGTGGGGAAATCAATAAGAATACTACTGAAGTCTTTTCAGCCAAACTAAAGCAGCATGTAACACTAATTAAACAATCATAGTTTCATTTTTCTCATGAAAAACCGACAATTTATCAAAGCAAGAATTTGGAGGAGTTTGAGTCCTTTTCCTTCTCTTACGAAACTAAATGTTTACTTTTAATCTACTTTCATGTAAAAAGTTATTCCCTAAAGTCACCGTTAGCAAAAAATAACAAGTGTAACTTTTTACTTTTTTTCCTCAGGAAAAAAAGGGAGGAAGAAACATTATCAGCTGCTACTTTGATATGAAAAGGCGTCTAAACTGAAAAAAAATCCATGACTAATGAAATGTGTGCTCAAGGTCAGTGTAAGGCTGTCTTTAGAGTTTTAACTGTGATGAATTTACACTTTATCTCTTCCCAAAAGTCAAAAACAGTCTTACATTACCTTGAAGTAGCAGTGGGGTTATGTTTAAAATACTGCTCTGTCTGAATTCTAGGCCAGATGTCCAAAAAGATAATATGATAACTTTAGATAACTTTAGGAAAGAATTTCCTACTCCTTCATGCTTTCTGAGCTGATTCATTGTCTCCGCCTTAAAAGCTGACAGGTTAAACAGGAACAATACTGGGGGAAAAAAATAAAAAAAAGAAGAAGAAAAAGTAGAGATTATATTTTTTATGCAACACTGTCATATCAGAAACAAAGTTCAGGTTCCCAACCTTAAATCCTGATATATCTGGGGATGTGTGAGGCTTAATAATTCAGGAAAGGTTATCAGACCCATGACAGAGCCATGATACCTTGCAACTCCCCCAGAGAGAAGTTAGGGTGACTAAGAAATGCCAGAGAGTTTCAGAGTCATAGTGTGTCTCACATATAAATTTAAAATTGGGTGTCTCTTTGAATGTCTAATGCTTTCCAAAATCTGCTGGAATTTTTAAGTATACTTTATAAATTTTTAAGCATTGTGTAAAACTTCCCATGGCATTTGGAAAATAAAGAACCAGCATTTGTTTAAGTTATTAAGTAAGCAATTTTCCATCAGAACAAATTCATCAAATTTTCTATGAATCAAAAAAATAAGTCTTCTGTAATAGCACTCAGCAAATTCAGTTACAAAACCAATGTTTTGTGTAAGTATGGCTATTGATTAAAATCAGATTTTCACATTTATGTTTCTCATTTAGATCACAAATGGCTTGCAAAAATATTACCAGGTTTTTTTTCCAGGATAAAGTTCATCATTTGTTGCATTGTGTAATATAATGCCATTCATTTCAGTGAGTGATATTTGGCTTTTTTAAAATGTTTTGTTGCAGAATTAAATCTTATGGAGTAGAATAAGAAATAGAAAGAATTAGTTGCAAACAGTATGTTTCCAGCACAATTTTTTTGAGTGTGGAGACCTAATAATAATATTCAGTTTGAGAACTTTGGCTGATTGAATGTGGATCCAAACAGATGCATTGGTCAAGGTATGCAAATCAAGATAAATGAATCTCAGCAAATTGTTATGTCTGTTCTGTTGTTTCCTTGATATAAAATTAAGAGAATAATGACCTAATTCATGTGGTAAACACATTTCTTGATGTACCTGAGAACTGAAAATGAAAAAATACCCCATGGCTATTACCAGAGTCAATGATAAGAAAAAGATTAGTTGACCTATTACATCTTGTTAAATAACAGTAAATTCTGTAACCACTGTGAACTCTTCTGCAAACCCACATTGCTCCTACTTTGTAACAGTAGAAACCAGAGCAAAGCCACTCTTGTTTCCACAGCTATTTCTCTTGCCTGTTACAGTGAACATAAATCATTGAAGTCAAGCTTTTCTGAGAACTTTCAATGTCTTATTTCCATTTCCTATCTCTGTTCCTTGTTTTCGTTTGCTACTTGCTGGGAAATTGCATATTTTCTGAGGTTGTTTTTCTAGAATGTCTGTGTTTAGGAGGGCAAAAGTGAGAACAATATACACTCAGAGCAATGAAGCCCATCTTTATTGCTGACAAGGCAGAAGTGAGGTAAGACGTGAACATGACTTGCTCTGATAATACATTTATGGCACCTACATTCTACTCTACAGTGTGGTCACCTGTCTCACTAAAAACATAGAGAAATACAGTCAGAGGGATACTGGATTGGAAGGAAAGAGTAAGGAATAATCTACTCCAGGTAAAATCCTTTCAGGTAATTATCAAAAGAAAAGTTAAAATAGAATAGACCATTTAAATTGCAAAGGGCCTACTACGATCATCTAGTCCTTTGCATAGTGCAGCAACTACAATCATTGCATGCAAAATGAGATCAAGTCATTTTAAAAAGAGTAAGTAGGAAAAGAGAGCACATTTTCATTTGCTCAGGTCTCTGCAGAAAATGCATTTGGTTTCCTAAAATATATCTAATCAGTGTTTACATCCTGTCTGGACAATCAGCAGTAGACACCCACTGCAACATCTCCTTGGTTTTCTGTCCTCCAAATCCTCGCCCAGAGGATCTCAACCATATCATCACTAACTGTAAGGGTGGTGTAATCAAACCTCTCCCTTAAGTACAGTGTGACACCTCCACCTTGCCTGCCCTGCCTGTCCCTCCTGAGAAGCCCAAAGGCCTCCATCCCAGCTCTCCAGTCCTGGCATCCATTCCACCAAGTCTCACTAAGACCTAGTGCATTGTAGCTCTGGGAACTTACCAACACTTACAATTAACCCTGTTTATTTCTGATGTTGCCTGCATCGCTATACAAGTACTTCAGATATGTTTCTGAGACCTCAGTGCTGGTCCCACTAGCATTAACACACCCAGGCAATGTGATGCCAACCCTTGTCTTGCTTACTGCAACCCTGCTGGCATCCTCTTCCCCCATTGTTTAAAGCCCAGTTTAAAGCCCACTTCAGGGATCAGTCCTGACAGCTTATGCCCAAAGATCCAATTTCTCCACCAGGACATGTGGTCCCTGTCAAACCCCAGCACACCTTATCCCAGAAGTCTCTTCAATGGTTTAAAGCCCCAAAATTTTGGTGGAGATAAATTTCATATCATCTGCAGTAGTAATGGATTCTGATGACTTCAGCTTCCTCACACAAAAGTAAGACCTCAGCAGGTTGGAATATTATAGCTGGACAAGACAGGTAATGATGCTTTTCATTTCAGGTGATATGCTGATCTGAGGCAGTGGAGAATATGTTAGCTTTTTGCATTTGACAAAGTAAGGAAATTATGTTACATTATCTCACAGCTACATTTTATGTAGCTATGAAATCCCGTCACCTGCAGAGGGACATGCTATTTGCACTGTCTTAAAATGCTATCCAAACTTCAGGCTTTTCATGGTGGAGATGACAGATTATTAAAAAAACTAGATTTTACCAATTTTCTTGTGTGTGAACTGAAAGAAGGGAGCCATCCTCACATTGCCCAGTTACAGGAAAGGTCAGCTGCAGTTTGTGTCTGGTGTTTGAGTAGTGCTTGGCATTCTTTTCTTACCCTCTCTCTGCTCCACAAATCATCGCACACAGAAAGGTCAGAAATAGAGAGGAGGTAAGATACCAGCCAAATAAGGAGCAAAAGATTCCTCTCCTTCTGGAAATCATCAGAGCAGAAAGGGAATTTCTAGAATGTTTTTGAAGTAGGAAAGAGGACCTGAAATAGTTAAAATATTTGGACTACACACTGCATAATTCAGTTGCTTGGAATCAGCTCATATCCTTGAATAAATAAAAGAATTAACTTTGTGTAAAGCTGTCCAAACCAGAGAATAGTTACAGCTGACATTTTTTCTTTTAATTTTCCTTTACTTACAGCATGTGTTTTTCCCTTCCTTCCACACTTTTCCTTGATCCAATCTAACTTTTGCTTGTGTTCTTGAATATGGGAAAGGACAGAGGAGAATTAAATAAAGCACAGTTGTTGCTATGTTCTTCACCTGACACAATAATTTTAATCAGGTATTTTTAGACTTGTACCCTCTTCAAAAAGACTGAGCAAAAATTAACCTCTAAATTTTATATCACTTGAGGACAGGATGCCTTCAGGAAAAATAGTGACCAATAAAAAATTAATTTCTTTTGTTTGACTCCTTGCTAATTTTGCTTGGCCATTTCAAATTAGTGAAAATTTTGCTAAATAGTGTTTTTGGACCATTTGAAGCAGAAGCTGATATCCAAGTCAGAATGATTTCACTGAAGCTGTGAGCCTGAAATATTTTGCTCATACAAACAGGCCATCTACATCCTGTAGATGTTTTTAGTGTTGTGGGGAATCTGGCTGATTTCCTGACCTTTTGCAGACATTTCTACTGTTCTATGAATAATGCCAAAGTGGTCAAGCAAGAACAACTTTAAGGAAATTATTATGTCCTTGCTTATTTGAATAAAAGAATGAAGTACCTTACATCCATTGCCTTTTCACAGTGACTTTTAGAGGCAATCTAACTCATATCTCTCCAACAAATACCAGTGTAACCTTGACTAGATATTCATAAGCTCAAGTACAGGGACTTGCATCACTCCATTCACTGTTTTATACCTTTTTGTCAAGAAGTATTCTTAGTCCTGCTTAAAAAAATTTATGTAGTGAAGGAAGGAAAACATTTTTAATATGGATAGATTGTGTCTGATAGTAAGGTTGGAAGTATTAAAAGATATTTCTCTGTTCTATGACACTGCCCTATCCTATTGTTTTGGAAAAGAAAATGAAACCTTTGTGAGAGGTGTGGACCTGGTGAGAAGCCTCACAATGAATTCTTTTTAATTGCAGACATGGCAGAAGACTGTTTTATCATCAGCCCAAGTTATAATAATGATAACATCGATATTTATTAAACTCCATTTTTGTTTAACTTCTACAAAATGCTTATTGTTACTTCAGAAATAAACAGCCTTTAAGAGTCCAAATTTGAGACTTGTCACATTGAGTGCTGAGGAAATATGCAATGTGAACAAAAGCGTAGAAAGCAATACTTAAAACAGAGAAAATAAATGTTGCCAATAGGAAATTTTAAGACCATCTTTCCAGAATAAGTCCTGCAGAGGTGTCCACACAAAACTTGCCCAATTGTGAATGTTTTTTTTAAGAGACCATGGATGCAAATTAAATACTTTGAATGGATGCATATATAGATATGTTAAGCTATGTTCTAGATAATTTAAGAATAAGCACTGATGAACAGAGATTGTTTCAGAAGATTTAATTGACTTTGTAATTTATCCTTCTGGCCTTTGTGAAAGAACAACAAAGGGTTGTAAATAAGCAAGGTTTCATAGGACACAAGCTGGAATAACTAAATTCTTACACTGAGAAAAATCAAAACATGTTGGTGAAGGAGATCAGAAAATTTGAAAAAGAAAACTTGTAAACCACTCTTTTCCTTAGTGCTTTCTTTTTCCAGGTCAGGTTCCTACTTTCTGCCTTAATACACAACAATTCCCAGATTGCAACAAATCTTCTCAGTGATATCTACCCCTCCCCAAAAAAAAGCTCTTTTCATCCCCTCCAAGCTGCAGCTCTGATCCCTTTGCCAAAGTCCTTGTCTATACGTACCAGGCTCCTAGGTCCCAGATGAGATTTCCTTCCTGCTCAATACCTCTCAAAGCTGGAAGGTCCTCTTCAAGGGGGGCATTTGACTTTCCTTTCTTCCTCAGCAACATCACTGCTTCCATCCAGGGGCATCTATCAATACTCTGTTAACAATCTGAGAGTAAAGAAATAAATCTGCTAACAGGTTGCACTGTAGACGGGAACATATTTAGAAAAGTATTTCCTTAATTTCTTCTGGAAATTAAACATGAGTTAAGAGTAAACATAAACTCAGAAATTATGTAATGAGCACAGTTTACCTTTTCTTAGACAGGCAACCCTTTCTTAAAGGCAGGTGAAACCTAAACTCATATGAGTTGAGTGATCAGTCTTGTTTAACAGGCTGAGAAAAAGTTTACTACTCATTCTGCAGAACACACTTAGACTATCATGACAAAAATAGTTTTGACACTGCTGTTTATACTATGAATTTACATTATGTGTCAGGTGAGGAAGAATTCTTTTTCTGTAGCAACATTCAGATGAAGAAACAAATCTACTATACTTCCTTTCAGACATCTTCTTCCTTTTAAGCAAGAAAGTTGTACAGGCACTGAAGTAATCTCAATGCTGAAATTATTTAGCTACCAAGATATACTGCAGAATATGAAGCAGCGCAAAAAGTTCCAGAGAAGAACAGATGCCAGTGCTCTGGGGCAAGTATAGCAATTATCAGATACTCAGCTAAACGACTGAGGTTAAATTAAAGAGCCATTCAGAAAAAAAAACAAATAGTCTCTATATTTTGACTGGAAATATTAGAAGAAGCTAAGCATAAAATTTGTAAGGAAGACTTGCACTTTCTATGTTCAACATTGTTTTTAATTTTTCTCCTCTTATATCTGTAAAATATGAAAAAAGAGCAAAGCTAATCCTTTCTATCAGCTGTGTGTGGCTGAATATCCTGGGGGGAAAGAGGATGAAACAACTAGGCAACTGATTTTAACCTTCTAAGTTAAGATTTATGTAAAGCCCTTGCCTGAAATGAATTGTCGAGGCTGACTATTTAAAGATTAGCAATAGTTTAAAAATGAAAGATTTGGCATAACCTTTGCTGTACAGAGCACGTGAATGATGATATGAATAAAGACAGGGGAATTTGAGAACATTCAAAGATGATTTTAGCCAGAACAGAGAAAACAACCACTTGAAAGGATGGAAAGTGCATTTTAGTGGTAGTGGTCGTTACTTAAAGTTTCCTGGTTTGGGGTTTTTTTGGGGGGGATTTTTGTACAGTGCAGTCTCTTACTGCTCCTGTGCTGTTGATGACAGAACACAAAACCAGCTCAGAAGTTTGGCACAGCTCACAGCAGCCTGACTTGAAACTCTAAGCTTCAAAAGAGCTAAGACTGAATCACTCAATCGATCATCCCCCTCTGGTTTCTTTGCACACTAACCTGTCTTACATCACATAAAGATCCAGCGTGGAAAAAAACTTCTCTTTTCCATTTTATTATCTCAATTGTTCCAGGTGGTTCAGGTAAAGAATTACACACTGACAACCTCCCACACTTTTGCATGTTGAAAGGACACTTGTGTTAATGTGCACATGCTTGTACAGACCAGATTTCCTCTCTGTGGCCATGTCATGTCAGCAGCTTTGTGACATGAATGGATAGTTAAGGAAAAGCAATGACATTGTTTATACAGACCAGTGGTATTTTCTTACATATTTTACAGGAGAATTCAATAAACTTCACCTTCAGAGCAATTTGAAAATCATTTGGGTTCATAGTTGGCTCCCTTCAGACAACAGAATTACATTTAAAGAAATTTTGGAAACTGAATTTCTTTGCGTGATTTTTTTATTTATTTACTTTAAATATATATTCTTGAAACTGCAAGAAACACTGCTTGGTTTAGTTTTGGGGTTTGTATTGTAAAATAGAGAAGATAAATGAAGGACTCTTCTATTCATGCTGCTTCTGTTTGATCTCCTACTTCAACTCCCTGTAGCAAAAAAAAAAAAAAAAAAAAAAAAAAAAAAAAAAAAAAAAAAATCCCAAACCTATAGTGTTCCCATGGGCAACAAAAGCTTGAAAAGAAGCAGCAACATGTTGGTAATAAAAAAATTTCAAAGGACCATATTTCAAGCTGTGGGAGTGCAAGGAACATCATTTCTTATATAAAATGCACATCATCTCTTGTGAATGGCAGCTCAGGAGACTGCATATGCTCCTCTCCTACTTCACAGGAATTATCTAGTAGATATAAATGAAGGCAGTTTTGATAACTAACTTAATAAAATTCCAAAGAGTAGGGGTGGGCAGCTCAAGCTGACATTTTTAGATTTCATGAGGGAGGGTGATGGGTGAAAGAAGGAGGAATGTCAGTTTTGCTACAGACAGAAACTTAATTTCTTTAATTTGGATGAATTCCAAACACAGTTACAGCATTTTCACAATCCTTCTATTTCTTATACAAAGCAAACAGTTTTCTTCTGTTTACTTAAGCACACTGAGATGAAAAAAATCCAGAGGCTTACAAGACCACAGCTGTCTCCTCTTCAAATACTGGTTCAGCACTTTGATGAAGGGTAGTGTTGTTTGCTTTCTGTGCAACGCAGGTTAAAATGAAGCTGGTTGTTTGCAGGACATAATTTCTCTAGGGATGGTGCTTCCTGCTTGAATGAAAAGATAAATAAAAATTCATAGTTCATTTAATTTATTTTTCCCATATCCCAAATACTTTGATATTTAGTCTAAATCAAGGCTTGAGTTCAGAGACCTTTAAATCAGGCAATATGATTCTTCAAAATTATAAGTAATTAAGTGTAAATTTATGGCAGATTAAGGTCTCTTTTAATTTCCTTTCTTCATATATTTTAAAGGCCTGCTGCACTGAATAACTTCCTTCATCACTTTTCATCATCCAAGTGTGTAGTCCTGACACAGATGGTCTTGATTCATGCCACTCTTTCCAGTGTTTTCATTAAGATTATTAGACCAGTTAAGAGCTGATTACATGAACAGAGCTTGTTATATCATCTTGTGTCACAGACCTTCCCATTTCTTCCTCCTGCACTCTTTATTTTCCTAATCAACACAAAATTCCTTCTCTGTCAGCACAGGAAGGTTCTCAACAGAGTTCTTTGCAGCCCTGTTTATTCAGCTCTGCAGCCTGGGCTATGATGGGGTGTAAGGGAGAGCTCTTTTACTATGAGGGTTATGAGACACTGGCACAGGTTGCCCAGCAAGGTGATGGGTGCCCTATTTTTGGACGCATACAGGTTGTATGGGACTCTGAGAAACCTGATCTAATGAAAGGTGCCCCTTCTCACAGGAATGGGGGTGAAGGGCATTGGCACCAGACAATCTTTAAGGTCCCTTCCAACCAAAACCATTTTGATTCTGTGTTTCTATTTGATTTCTGCAGCTCAGGACCTGAGCAAGAGTATTCTTAAATGAGACAGGCTTGTCGTTTGTATAGAATATAGTGCTTAATCCCTGAACAAATTAGGTGAAGAGATCAACCTTTCCAAAATGGACCATACTTGTCATCTTACATAAAATCTTATGCATGCTCAGGTGAACAAATCTTGAGGAATGGCTGCAGCTGTGTAGCTCCAACAAACCTCATTGACTTGGCATCCAACAAACAGACTTAATTTTTCATGGTTCTCTGGAAAAACATTATTGTCAACAAGGCTGTACATAACCCATATATATCCTATACTCAGCTGAGCTGCTCTGGACACTTTGAATTTCTAGGCTTTGTGTTTATAGATATTTTTGGTGTAAGAAGAGTAGAGGTGACAGATAGGGTGAAGTATATAAGAGTGGAATTTGGAAGTACTGTCATTATGTAGTGGTTTGTATAACACATGGACCTTACATCTTTAACTTTTAAGGATCCCAGTATCCAAGATATATACCTAAATATATACTAACCTACATAGATATTGACATATATATTGACAGTAGAAATTCAAGGAAGTTACTTGTGATGCATAAAATCCCATAAATAAGAAGTTAGGTAACAAATACTGCACTTAGTTCCTTTCATGATTCATCAACAATTAATTTTTTTGTTGAGGAATGTTGATTCTGAAAAAGTCATCTGTACTCTCAGGGAGACAATATAAATTTGTGCTGGTTGTAGGAATTGTACTTTCAAAGAGTATGGACATTCAAGTTCAGCAACTATGCTTTTCTTCACACAAAAGGAAGGCGAAAAGTAAGTCAAAATACAGATTCAGCAGTCTCCTCAGGAAGTCTGTTACTGATGTTCTCAGAACACATTACTGATATTCCTTTTGTGTAGACTGGCAGGTGTGAAGGACATGTTGTGGAGCTTACTTGTAGAACAGTATTTACACCTAAAACTGCTGGGTAGACTGGATTGATGCGAATAGAAAGACTTTCTGTGCTCTTCTAATATCATTATCTCTTCTGATTAGGTTATAATGCAAATGTTATCGAAGACTCACAGCTTATCTGTAGTATTGACATTCCCAACATTGACATTCTCAGGTCAATATACTGAAATTATAATACATTTCCTGTGAGTTAAGAATAAAATTACCCTGCTTTCTATACATAAAACTTAAAAAAGAAAAGAAAAAGTATATGAAAATTATTTTTTTTTAAAAAAAGGCGTACTTGAAGGTAGATGCTTGGATAACAGGTTTCTTCACACACCTGCAAAAAACTGGAGATATCAAGTTCCTCGTACTAGAGGAAGAATTGTATGGATATCTATGAGACTTTTGGAAAAGAGGAGAAATGCAATGGGAAAACAAATTTTATTTGATGTGGGAAAGTTTGAGATTTTTTTTCTGTAGGTGTTTTTAAACACACGTAAGGCATACTTCTTAACTGATTCTTTTTGAGTATATGAGGTGGCTGACTATGTAGTTGAGGAAAGCACTGGCTATTTTTTACCTTGTGTTAGGGGTATCTGGTCTGTCCCTTTTGGCACTAGGTCCCACAGCCAGGGAAGCAAACAGCATTCATGAGGTACAGTTGATACAGGGTTATTTCCCTACTGCCAACATACGAATCAGGTTCATCAATAGGGTCTTCAACCTCTTCCTTCACCCTTCCTTCCCTCGATTTTGGCTTCCAGTGCTCAAGGCCAACTCCGATTTAATACAGCTGCAGAATGTTGGATCAGATTTCTGGGAAAAATGTGGATATCAGAGTATTGTATGAAACAAGGTTCTAGCCTCCCTTTGTTTGGAGCAGTGTTGAAGGTTTCTAGTCCAAGCTACATTGTTGATGTATCTGTGCCTGATCATGTACCCTGTTCCTTCTGAGCAGGAACTTGACTTTCCAGCCTGACCTCAGATCTCCCTTGTCACCACGGGCATGTCTAGTGTTCTGGACACCTGCCTGATTGCCATCCTGTCTTCTGCTTTGTTATTCTTGTTCAGTTACTGTGGACCTGCCTTTGTAAGTGAGGGAACAGCCCTGCCAGTTTTGTTGTTTCAACTCCCAGTTCTCCTTCCTATCTGGAGAGCAACCAACCTTGCTTCTCCTTAACAGCACTCTCAGACAACTCAGTCAAATTGTTTGCCTTTCAATATTCCCTTGTTACTCCTTTTCCTCAACAAACAAGCTGTCCTTTTTACTCTTTCTTTGCTCAACAGCTTTTGCAGATTTTTCACCCTTATTTTTCACCCAGTCCTAGAATCTTAGTTTTTGGTTTTAGACTTTGACTCCAGTAAAGCTGTGCTTTCCTGCCTTTTGACATCTTCCACCCAGAAGCGGACCTAGAATCAGAGAATGGTTTGGGTTGGAAGGAACCTTAAAAATCATATAGTTTCAGCTATGCTGCCACAGTGTAGGGCTACCCTTGGCTACATCAGGTTGTTCAGACTTCCATCCACATTTCTATCGTTTGGGACTAGATTTTGAACTATCGATTTGGGACTAGAGTTGGTCCTCTGCCCATATATTTTAGCAACTTGCTTAAGAAATGTTTTCAACATAGCTTCCAAAACGTTTTAGAATCAGGTTTGTGAGATATAAAATGGGTTGAAAATTTACTCTATCTCTGTGTTCAAACTGTGGTGAACAACCTTAGAAAATTCTGTTGTCATCTAGTTAGTTAGTGGTGCTCTTTCCAGTAGATACTGAGGCCAATTCTGTGTAATATTTTTTTTAGTTGAAATTAAATGATGCAATACTTTACAGTCCCTACATTTCCAGACAATACCAAACTGGCTAATATCAAAGGTCAGAGCTGAGATGAGGATCTAAGTAGAGTGGAAAAATGGGCTGACAGGATCCTCATGAATTTCAAATGGAATTGCCGAGATCTTCATTTGGGGAGAAATAACCCCATGGACCATGAGAAATTATGTTTCATTCTGATTATTCTAGCAGTATGCAATCTTTAGCAAAATATTGATTATAATAATATCTGCATAATAAGCATCTGTGATATTCCATTGCAACATAGAATATTATATCTAAATCATTATGTATTAAAACTTGAGCTAACAAATATTAATGCATTTTTGTAATTTTTATCCTTCCAGTTTACAACTTTAATATTAACAACCTTACAAAAAATGTGGGTGTTTTTTTTTCAAGTCTGAAGTTAGTAGCTTCTTAATTGCTGAGTACTTTCAACAGGATAG
The DNA here is from genome assembly GCA_014839755.1 of Sylvia borin. Classification (NCBI taxonomy): domain Eukaryota; kingdom Metazoa; phylum Chordata; class Aves; order Passeriformes; family Sylviidae; genus Sylvia; species Sylvia borin. The sequence goes on from CM025957.1 coordinate 81,567,959, forward strand.
TACTTAAGCAGAATTATGGCAGTGCATATATTGGCTTATGTGTAGTTCAATACCATTGCTTAACAGATGTCTGATTTAATTATAGACACCTCATATACATTTTCATTGGTGGCATGAACCTGCCTCTATGGTCTCAGCATTTCTAAGCAACATTGCAGCCAACTAATGCAGTAGAACCACATAAAAGACAAGTTTTCTTCTGCATTCTCCTTTCCCCTTCCAGCTCCAAAAAGCAGTAACTCAATAACATTCTTTTCCCTGTCAGCTAGCTGTATGTCCATGTGTAACTACACTCCAAAATGTTTTTGTTGTATGGTTATAAGAAGGTCATGTTTGATTGAAACACTGGTTGCATTTCACTACTGGATGAGTTGTTGCTAATATATTCCATTTCAGCTAAGTCACTACACAGATGAGGCTCTCAGTGAGAATGTAATATTTTTTTTCTTTTTTAAATCTTCAAGATGATGTACACCCAGAAGGAGTGAACTAATTTTTCAGTGTTGTTCTGTGATCAGGGCACTAAAGCATTAATAGAGAAACTGAGGAACTGTGCTTTCTGTTCTACCTTGAAAAAGGGTTATCAGTGTCTCAGGTTCTCCATTTGTGAAATGAGTACCCTATACTTGCCTTTCGAAAAATAGGCTCAGATATAAATGTAAAAATTTAGCATGTTATTTAATAAATTCAACTTAACTGGTAACTTAGTACCCATTATTCTGAGTTATATTCAGTAGCTATTCTCCTATTTTCAGACCAGGTTATATTCAATATTTTAAAATGCTTCAGGAAAAAGAGAAAGGGATGTGTTTCTGTAGGCATCAAGTTTAAGCATGAGTGAACTACTAAGAGAGTTATCAGTACCAGAGAAAAAGGAGCTACACATTATTCAGGAAAAAAAAACCACAATGGTACTGCAAAGATGGTGGAGGCTGAGAGGTGGAAAGCAAATCCTTTAAAGTCCATTTTATTCAGTTCTGCTATATAAGCAGATTGAGAGCCTCAACAGTACATAAATCAGAATGTTTTTCTGAAAGGTCAGAAAGAAAGAAAAGAAAAAATAAGGCAGAATAAGTATCAGGAAATGTAGTATTTGCTAGGATAAACTAGTATTTATTACATTTATATTATTTGGAACCAAGAATTGTGAATCCCAGAATTTGGGTGGCATGAGAATATAGCCAGTTCTTTTCCCTCCCTTCCTGTGTCCTCTTATTTAATCTTTTTTGTACCCATAGCACCATAGAATCATAGAATATCCTGAGTTGGAAGGGATCCACAAGGATCATCATGTAGCCTGCAGAGAATAGGCATGTTAATTGGATAAAGTGACTGCAGCAAGAGATAATAAAAGGCTGAAGTGCAGTATGGTGCCTTGTGTCAGGATTTCAAAGGTGCTGTCACTATCTAAAGTGAATATGGACTGTACTGCCCAGGTATTGGAAGATAAAATGTTAATGCTATAGTCTGCAGTTCTACACTGTCAGCCTGATTTTTGGTGATGTTGGATTCTCAGAAAGCACCACGGCTTCAACCACTTTCAGCTAGAGTGAATGGAACCTACATGTAGCTGAAAAACCAAATGACACAACGCATGCAATTTAAAAATGAGACAGAGATTCAAGTAAAGGTGTTTACTTTGTCATATCTGCCACAAACTCTCTGTAAGTCAGGCAAGTTAACATAGATTCCTCGTTTAAAAAAAAAAAACAACAAAAAACAAACAAACAAACAAAAAAACACAAATACTTTCCCCTGCTCCATCTCTTCCAGTAAACTTCCACATGAATGTGAGCTCTTCCAGTCCAAAACTATCTTATGTGGTCATCCAAGGTGCTACAAATTAGATATTTATTTTTTTTTTAAAGCACCTTTGCACATCAATCACGAAAATCCACAGCTCATTATTCCCTTTACCAGAACTTACAATATAACAGGGATGATAAGTGTTGTGTACTTTGTTGTAGTGGTTTGAAAGCAAAACAAGTGAGAGGCTCTAAGTCAAAAATACAATTTAATGAGAAGAAAAGGGAAAAAAGGTAAAATAAAATAAATGCAATAATACAAAAGATCACTGACAAAGTCAAAATACAACCTGAGCAGGGTGATGGAAGCAGTCCAGGTGAGGTGGTCTTCCTGAAGCAGTGATCTCATAGAAAGGTCTAGTAGCTCTGGTCCTCTGGAAATCCAGTGGGTAAGGGCTACCTGTACTGTCCCAAATCCCACCTTATATCCAGGTGAAAATGCTAGGCTCCTCCTCCTGGGCGGAGCATCTCACAATGGGATGATGAGTCATACAAGGGGTGCTTGGTGGCCCATTAACCAGAGATAGCTCTTGGAGGGAGTTATCTGTGAGTCATGCAGCAAGGCATTGATGGGCCATTAACAGAAGGCACCCCAGAGGGAGGAGGGCCTGGGAAAACATTGCTCCAACAATTGGATTCATCAGTTCATGAAGATGGTGATAGAATACTTCGTGCACTTCCTATACTACAACCCAGGACATTTGTAATCCTGAAGGAAGTTGCACCAAAATTAAGAATTTATCAGAAGTCAGATAAAAATATACACTGACCCAGAAGCATCAGGTAAAAAAGACAATAAAAGTTAGGAGAGGAGAGAGGTGAAATTTTGCTTGTATTGTATCCCTAAACTATCAGTGGACAAAAGGATTTAGTCCTCTTTTGCTTTAGTACTCAAAGGTTGCATAAATGTGTTTACACGTTCACTTAGACCACTGGGTTAGAATAAAAATAATATAAAAATGGTATCTTGTGGCTGATACCAAACAACCAAGGATTTGCTTAATTGAATTTGTAGGTCAGAGCTTTCTTCCACTCGAGTCAACTCCCCATTGATCACACTGAAGTGGGGAAAGGAGCGGTGGGAAACTTTCACATTTAGAGTTATGTGGAGATGTTTTCACTCAAATTAAACTGGGACTGAAAGTGGCTATTTATATGCATGAGACCAACACAAAGTGCATATTCTGCCTCAGGATTAAAGCATTTAGTTTTTCGAGAGGGAATAGTTCATTGATCAATGCTTTATGCCCACATTTCTCATGTTGATAGAGCTCTGCCCATGAACTCTCATTAGATGTCCTGATTCCAACTTAAAACTTAAATTTGATTTCAACACCAGCAGTAAGATATCATGAAGGAAACAGATTGCTCCATATATTCATCTAAATACAGGTCAAAACTAGGTATATATCAAGAGCATTTCATCATCAATAATATGTGCCACCAAGATGAATTGATGCTGAAGGCTGCTATTTCTAGTCACTAATAGTAATGTTTGCAATTAATTGTATGTACAGCTAAGTGTATCTCAGTCTATTTGCTAAGGCAATTTTGCTAAACCAAGTAATTTTACTGCTAAATGCAAACACTAGAAAAGTTACTCCTGTTAACATGACTAGTTTCACTTGTCTAATATATGGTCTCAGAGTTAACCAGTCTGATAATTTAATTTCATGCTACAACTGCTTTTCGTTGAATATTTGAAATAGATCAGATTAAAAGGTTGACATTAGAACATTTCCCCTAAATATATTTCCTTTTCCTGATCATCTTCTGCCATAGCAGTACAAACTGGCATTTTACAGTAATTTTTTTCACCAAAAAAATACGCACAAGCAAAAAAAGAAACATGGAACTCATTGATTGCAGAGTTCCAAAACAGCTAAAAGGTTGTTGGGGTTTTTTTCTACCAGACAACACTCAGTGATTTAATGGCAATTGTGTGGCTAAATTTTTACACTGGTCTGAATTCACTCCCTTTGTTATATGCCCTTTCAACAAGTTCCTGCCAAATATGATGTGAATAAGCTGTAGAGCTGTGGCTTAGGAAATAATTCACACTTATTATTTTGAGGAGTTACAGTACATGCCATTTCACCCTTGAGAAGATGTGCATTTAGGTTAGTTTCAGAGTACATTCTAATCTAATCTAATCCTACTTTTCTCACTAAGAAACCCTAAATTATGCTTAATGTATTCAATATGTCTGTTTCTGCAGTTAGAGGCTCCCTGCCATATTCCAAAAGTATTTGGCTTAATACCAGAGTAACACTTGCAATTCTGCTGTAGGTCACTACTGTGTGCTGCAGCTGACCCACGAGCTGCTTCTGAGTTCTGTACCTGAGAGCCATGGCATTTCATAGACACCAGCTCTGAAATTTCTCTGACTTAACTTATTCATCTTGGTTTGTTTTAATATAAAGTACAATGTTAGAAATAAGCTACCTTTGAACAATTTTGTAGAAGGTTAAATAGTGTAAATAGATCTGTATTTTTAGGACAGCAGCACTACATCATCAGAAACCATTCTGACAAATAAGAAGCTATTAGTCTACCAAAACTGTAATGAGATCATGATTAATAAACACCTCTGAAAGGTCTGCATCAAAGTCAAAGCTTTTCTGTGATAAATGTAAACATGCAGACCTTACTTTGCCAAAAGCTGTGTGTTCCAGTTATCCAGCTCTACTGATTGATTTGTTCATTAGACTAATAAATAATTTATCACCTTGAGGAGGACAATTCATTACACAGATAGCATGAACAAGTAATTTTAAGCAGCCAAATCTTTAGAAGAATTAGTAGTGTTAACAGTGCCATGAAGTCTGATGCCATGAAGATGCAGAATCCAGACCAGCATAAAAACAGTGAAATTTTTATAAAACCAGGTAATTTCAAAGAGCTTCTAGGCAATTTCCCATGGGAATTCATAGCTCAGCTCTATCAGAAATCTCCTGTGTCATATTGTCTTTAGGTCCTTTTAACTATCCTGCCCTAGAAATTATGGTAAGCTATGAGCTTTGCCAACAATAGGCACAGAAGTAAATTACAGTTTGTATTATACCCTACTTTCTAAGTTAGGGAGAGAGTCTGTAAGATTTACAGTATTGATTATTTTATTCTATGATTTTCTTTCCTAAGTGCCTATAGGATTTTTTCTAGCAACAAGTGATAGAAAAAAAATCATATACAAATCAGGCAGAGTAGGATTTTTCTCCAAATGTAGAAACTCTCATTGCAGAAACTAAATTGTAACTCATTCTCTAGAATTTCTTATACATTTAAAGTTAAGAAAAGGTGGGCATAATGACAGTTGTATCATAGCAACACAATTACTCATCACACTTTCCCCAATAGGAACACATGAGATTATTATTTTTATTATTATTATATCAGTTTTATAGCTTTTTTTTTTGTAAACTTTTAAATGGATATAATAATCCCTTTGTTGAAGATAGAAGAAAGCCTACAACTAAATGCCTTTGTAATTAACTGTGGAACATGTCTAAGAAAAAAGATTGTTTAACTTCATTCATAAAATTGATAGTGCCACAGCCTAAAGCCATTTAGCCAAGTTTTCTCCCTCAACCATACACAAGAACAGAGATTTTTTTTTTTTTTTACACTGTTTATTTTATTTCCCCCAGCAATAAAAATGCACTGAAGCTTGGCTACTCCACTGCAAAAGAGGAAACTAGGAGCATTTAGAGAATGATCTGCTGTGTTTCACCACAGCGAAGGTCCTTGTTTTCTTGGGAATTAGTATCTACAACAGCAAGCATATCACCAGTCTTGGAATGCCAGTCTGGTCCCAGAAGTCTAGTTCAAAATAACAAACCAGACACCTTTTCTGTCATCACTTACATACTTCTTTCCTGAATCTAACAGATATTTCCTCGAAGCAATGTCTCTGTAGAGCATTATATTTTGTTGCATGTTGCGACACCTCTGACTGTAAGACTGTGATGATCAAAGATTGTGTTCTTAACCCCCCCAATTTTTTTCTTCTTTTTATTATTTTTTTCCCTGCATCACGGATCTGGCTTGGGGAAGCAAGGGGTGGTGAATACTGCTGTTTCTGCTTTTTCTGTCTTTATCCTAGAATTTGATCTGCAGGCTCAAGTGCAGCGTATTCCTCTTCCTTGGTATAGCTGAAGCTGATGAGGTTGTTTTTGCACACTCGAAACAGCAGCAGGATGACTCTAAACTGGGATACTTCATACAAATACTTCATATTGCCATTTGTATGACTCCTACCTTCATTCAGGCAGACTCACAAAGGCAATGCAGCAAAAGAGGATGCTGTTGGAGTATGATTTGTACAGGATCCGGAATAATAATGTCAGGAGAAAGCTAGAGAAGCCAAGTGGTAAAGCAGAAGCTGATAGTCTCCTTCAGATCCAATGGAAACCTCAAGGAACTAAATCCCTGCCTTTTGGTTCAGGGTGAGATAACTTGTATCTGGTGAAGTTATTCCAGAAACTTTATAACACAGGGAATCATTGTTATCCAAAACCAAAGCTAAGACACTTTCTCCTCTCATGTGTCCGTGCGAAAAATGTGACCTCCTGGGATGATGAATCCTATTTGCTTCTCTGAGCCTTCTTTGACTCTATGAGTGTCACTCTATGGTGTACTAGGCAGGATAAGAAAAAGAAAAATATATTTAGTATTGATATATATATATAAAAATCTGTTGCATGAGAGTATGTTGAATTTCCTCTGGGGTTCTTTAATTAACTAAATATAAAAGTTAATAATTTTTCACATTATGAAAAAACATTCAAGAAAACTGTGTTTGCCAGGTGGATTTTGATCTTCCATAATGTTTTATTTCCATATACTACTCCTTAGTTATTAGAGAGAAAGAAAGAGAGAGAACTTTATATCCAAGGAATGTGACCATGGAATGAGCAGAACAAATTAAACTCTGAACAAAGGTTTCCTCCAAATAAGCCACAGTGCAAGCAGTAATCAACAAGAAATGGGATATGAGCTGATAAGAAGAAAGCTTGCTTTATTGATTTTTTTTCCTTTGCCCCAATTAGGTTAGGTAGATTCTATTCATCTTCTGACTTAAATAGATACGAATGTGAACTCTCTAAGGTATTGCTAAGAAGTTTTCAGTAAAAATGTTTCCATATCACTGCACTAAGAGGGTTTGGAGGTAACTGACAGCTGCGGGCATATAAATTAAATGGAATATTATTGATGTATTTGGAAAAAAAACAACCACACAACACAAAAAAACAAGCCAACATATTTTTTCATCAAGCTTTAGCTTTCCAAAATAGTTCAATGGTGTAAAAACAACATTGTTTTATATTTTATAGCTCCAGATTTATGACAACATGACTCTTTGTAACTCTACAAAGTAAAATTATTTACCTTTAGTGTGATCCGCATGCATTCAAAATATTTCATCTACACAGCAAGTGTCTCAAAACTTGTCTCTCCATGATGAGGGGATTTTTTTATGAACTTGTGAACTTGTCCCTGAATCCAAGTGGGCAGCCATAAATGCCAAAATTATTATGGCCAACATTGGAAATAGGAGAACTTGATAAATGAGACCCTGATCCTAAAAGGGATGGTTGAGAAGCATGAAGCATTTGTGCTTTTTGGAAAGTTTCACAGAATGAGGTTTTAATTTTCTCCTGTGGTAAGGGAAGCTCAATCAGAGCCAGGTTTCTTGGTGAAAATAGCAGAATTTGGTGCCTGGAGGAGTGCCCTGATATCAAATGGCTTTGCAGTGAGAAAGGATAAGTCATTGTTCCTGCATGCAGGACAATAGGGGCTTCAGATGCCTCTGAGCAGTAGAAAGAGGAAAATTGCTTCTCTCAGCCCTGCCAAGTTGTATGTGAAGGCAGCTCTGAGAGATCTGGGGCTGGCATGGTTGTCGCTGAGAGAAGATGGTGAGCTGGGGAAGGCAGCTCAGTGAAGCTCCATCATGGTCTGGAAGATGGAGGTTTCATGGTCCTATGGTTGCTTTGTGCAATAAGGCAGACAATGAAGGTGGGAGAGGTTTCTCCTGAGCCACTCCTGTCATGATATTCAAACTATAACTAAATTAGGGAAGAAGAGAAAGGCCTGAACACTGTCCGTAATTGAGAGTGAAATGAAAATCCCACAGTGAAAGGCAGTATGAGCCCTTGAGAAATGAAAGGGCAACATTTCAGAAGTGTGGGCATGGGAGCTTCATCACCAGGGCTTAAGAGAAACTTCGCTATATTAAATTAACCCCTTGCATTCCACATGGGAGAGGGCAGGCTTGGTAGAACTGCTCATTAACTGCTGAATTTCTCTGAAGAAAAGGGAGGATAAGAAGAATCCATTTAGGGAACACCAGCCCGGACATCCTAGTCTACCAGCTTCCTCTGTTTTACATAACTGCATTGCTTCCTCTGAGAGGTCCCTCATCTCTGCTCTGTTCAGGCTGTAGGAGTGGCTGAAATGCCATCGGTAACATGCACTGTCACTTGCTTTTCCGTGTGATGAGTATTGAACCAAAATAAGACCTCTTCAGTTCTGCTCTATGATATCTTTGAATAACCTACGAATGACAACAGTGTGATAGCAATAGGAGGGACATTCACTCTCTCACAGACAGAACAGCTAACTGCAGCACCCTGATGGTGATTACAAGCCATTCCAGTTGACAACAGACAGCTCTCATGTTGTAATTTCACTGACCTGCTTGTGCGACTAAAGCAACTTAAAATACTTGCATGCTTACTTCACATCCACATACACAAGCCAATGAGTGCTCCATTTATTTATTTTGCAGGAATTTTTAGCATCAAGAATAAAGGCGACTTTTTTCCTTTGGTTTGGGTCAGGCTTTGGGTCTTGAAAAAGGCTGTGCTTTAATTCTGCATGCTTGCTAAATTAATTTTGAAAGTGAGGATGTAGTGTTATTACAGCAAGTTTGCTGGTAAAGTGCGATAAGGAGAATGCTGCTCTTCCAACTATCTGCCAGGGACTCTGGACAGTAAGAACATGCACAATGTGCTGCTGCAGAGGCTTATCAAAAACAAATAAAAGTGGGTTTTTCAGAAATATTTGTTTTGACTCAGTGGTTTACACAGCTTGTGGGAAGGAAAGCACAAAGGTTACATTATTTGATATTCTCCCATCTCTCAAACATGCTCAAAGCTCCTTCCCTGTTCTCTTCTTAGGAGGCAATAATAACAGACACTCAAAGAGTATCTATATAATGAGAAAACAATGCATTTCATTTAGCATATTTAGTCTTTTAAGTGCTGTGGGTTTTTTTGTTTGTTTGCTTGTTTGTTTGTTTGTTTTTGGGTTTTTTGTTTTGTTTTGTTTTGTTTTGTTTTGTTTTGTTTTGTTTTTGTGGTTGGTTTTGTTATCATCGTTGTTGTTGTTGTTGTTGCTGATTTTTACAACCATGTCTATTAGAAATGGACTTCACTGAAATTATGTTTGGATTTATCAAAATTTACCAACTAATTCCATTCAGTGGGAGACCATGGAGGTCACTGCACTGCAACCTCTGGGTACAGCAGACATTTTAAACATCTGGCACTGCATTATTAGAACTGTCACATAGAAGTAGAGAGCTTTGAATACCTATTATCATTCATGCAGGCTACGACTGATGAGATGAGATGTGAGTGGGTTTAGAGTGATGCTTCTCTTTTCTTTTTCCTTTTTTTTTTTTTCCTGGAAGAATACAGCATAGAAACATTGTGTACTTTTCCTGTCAATAAAAATTTGAAAATAGACATGCTTAGAACATAAGATGTTTAATCCCTCACTGTAAATTGTACACCATGAGTTATTTGCTGGGCTTTTCTAAGCTGATTCAATAAATACCAAAAATGCATAAAGCATTTGGATTAAAACCAGCTTTTCTTTCCTTTCTTGATTGCACAAATTTTTATATCCCCAGAAGATTCCTTTCCTATAGGAGTATGGAAGCTTTTATGGTGGAGGTGTGTGTGTTTCTGTATATTTTCTTCTTCTTTGTGTGGTTTCTTCTTCATTTGATATATAGTTTCATCTTTTTTCTACTATATATATTATTATTTTTAAAAATAAACTTTAATGGAGTCCACAATGTTTAATTACTGATGACTTAAAAAGTTTTGCCAGCTTCAGGATTTTTGACTCTCTTTCAGAGAAGGTCTTAAATATGTGTTTAACTTTATACCAGACTGTAGATTCCAAGCCTACTAATATAGCTCAGAAAACCTACAAATAGTCCCTTAAGTTAAGACTTTTAAGATCAAATAGAGAGAAGAAAACCTTGACAAATGTTTATGACAAATGTGAAGATCTCAAATCACTATTCCTAAGAGAACTAAATGGATGAAATTTGAATACTGAATACTAACACAACTTAATTAACACAGTTTTCATTTAGCTTAGTCATGTTCTTTCATTAGAGATGTATTAGAGCCAATTGTAATTCTAAAATTAATTTTTACTTACTTACTCCAGTCCTGCGAAAAACTCATCTTTAGCCACAGGTTCCAGTCTTTATTTCTGGATTCAGTTCTTCATGGGAGGATGTGTACAATTTGGAGGAAGTGGACATTTTATGACATTATGCATAGGACAGTTTACCTGAGAGTCTCTGGGGGAGAATTACCTCCCCCAAAATAAGGGGATGGTAATGTAAACATGGAAGATCAAAGAAAACAAAAGAACTGGAGAAGTAAGAGATAAAAATATGGAAAAAATCATATCATATCATATCATAAAATAGTTTAGGTTGAAATGAACTTTAAAGACTGTCTAATTCCAACCCTCCTGCCATGAACAGGGTCACCTTCCATTAGACTAGGTCACCCAGAGCCCCATCCAACCTTGTCTTGTGTGTCTATTTTCAAAGAAAAGCATGTCCATCAATTTCTCTGCATTTTGAGGTTTATTTAATTTGTTTTGTTTTTTAAAAACATGTTTCCTGACACTTCTAGTTAGTCTGAACACTTACTGTGAGTCTGAATGGTTTAGATACACACCACTGAACCAACAGCGCTCAGTATAAAACACTGAATTTTTATGTCCTATCTTCACATCTTGAAATCTTTTTAAGTAATTATTTTAATCAACATAAAATATGTCATAAAATGTCTGTAAGGGGTTTTTTGAGAGGTAGGAGAGGTGAAAGAAAAAAAAGCAAATTAAACCCCTTGTCTAGCCCTCACCATTTTCTTAGAGAACACAACATAAAAATGCTCAAACTTTTTTACAGTGGGGAAAAAAAAAAGAAAAAAAAAGAAAAAAAAGCCAACAAATCAAAATAAAAAACAACCTAAGTTAGGCTATCTACACCTTACAGATATTACAGAGCTACCTACCAGACCATGTGTGGCTTTATGGATGATGTGCAAAACTTGCACAGGCTTGTGACAGATAAAGGACCACAAGATCAAGGACCAGCAATTTATTGCCAAATCCAGAAGAGAAAACCAGAGAACAAGAGTATTTGAGAAATAGTTCATTGTGTTATATCTGCAAAAAATTATCTGCTATTGAGTCTTATTCATGGCTCAATAAAATCACTGGCATGGGACCTGGAGTCAACATTGGTCTCTCCATGTAGTTTTCATATTATACTGTATCAAGAGATGGAAGACTGTTTGCTGAATGCAGCACAAGATTGCTAGGCCAGGAAAATATATTTTATTTCATTTATGTAAGACTTAAAAAGTATATTTTCTGTTAAAATATCTCTGGTCAGATTTCAAAAGCCAGCACTCACAGACAGACTCACTTATTTCTTACAGACCAAATGAGATCATGGAAAGAATAAACATGGTCAGAAATGAACAGTCCATCCCTTGCACAGATATGCAAGGTGATCAGAGAGTGCAGGAGCAGACAGGGCAAGACAGATGGGTAAAGCATCCTGGTAAAGAAAAGAAACTCATCATTAGGCATAGGTCATGCTACAGAACTTCTTGATTCACAAAGCGGGGAGAAATTGTCAGAGAGAATGTGCCTCTTGAGTGCTGTTAGCAAACAAAGTCTGTTATGTTGCAGTATTAAGCCCCTGTGAGGTGGTGTGTGGGTGCTCTTGGGGTTTAAAACTGTAAATTACAGGGGCATACTAAACTGGTGTGTGTCTACACAGGTAGTTTCACTTAATTTAACTGTCAATCTAAATCATTTTAACATCATCCCTGAAGTTAAACCATTCATTCTTGGCAGCTTGCCTTTAAGACCTAGTTTTGCAATGAGTCCCTGATGGATCCTGGTTGAAGCTAATGGGGCTGTATGTGGCTGTAGAATAGCAATTGCATAAAATTCATTAAAAGGCTGGGACTTATTTGGGTAAGCCCAACTCTGATATCTGTGCTTATTTGGGTTCCTTACACAGTAATTGTTCCTCTTGACATCAGTGGGACTATTTATGGGTTAAAGTATAGCTCAGCAAGACTTTGGTTGCATGCAGGTGGAAATGTTTTTTACCTTGCTAATATTTCTCATCCTATCAAAATCAAGGTGACAATTAATGACTGTGAGTTACTGGAACAAGGAAGAGTTTCCTGGAGAGGCATATTCTTTTGCCATGGGAATATCAGACATTTGATTTTAGAGTGTCGGAAAGTCAACCACAGAAAAAAGAAAACTTAGAAAGAGAATTTTATTTTTAATGCTCTATCTCATACTTTGGCAATATTCCTGGAAAAACTGGGAATAGTTCCTTATGATCCTCATTTCTGAGTTAGAGAAAACAATTATTACTCTGCAGATAAAAAAGCCCAAAAAAAGCAGCTCCTCTCTTAGTCATCTACATTTGAATTTTGGAGAGAAAAGTGCCACTGGTCAGAAATACACACACTTTGTGACATAAAGGTGTCACACAAACTTCATAAAACTTGGATCTGGACACAAATGTTTATGCTTTTCTGTCCAGGTGCAAAGCAATACAGCTGAATTGATCATTGCCAGCACCCCACCTACCCATTTTAAGAGGCTAACAGATTATACACAGCAGCACATTGAAATAAATGAAATTACTTATATAAGTGCTCTCTAACATGCAACCTGCAAAACTCAATCTTGCCATAATTTCTTCACTATCCCTGCGGTGCAGTATAAACTGGTGAGTCAGGTCTGTCTCTAAGATGTATTAAAATATTCCAGTGTGAAAAGAGAGGACTGCTGTCCATGGAGAGAAAGTGCTCTGCATCAAATTATTCTGTTGTCACCCAGATTTCAGCTCAGCTGCTTGTTCAGTTGGTTAAATCATAGAAGTGATAGAAATTAAATATATATATATAAGAGGAATGCAAATAGCCATGAGAACATTCACTCATAGTGCATTTGTATTAAAGACCATTAGACATGGACACATTAAATCTCTCGCCTTTAAATTTTGTATTTCAGCTCTTCTTAGAAAGGCAGGGATGTCAGAATTTACTTAACTGAGATATTTTCTGCTTTCATTCCCATTGGAAAAAAAAATCAGAGAAATCACATTGACTTCAGTGGAATTATTCTAGATTTGCCTTAAATAAGATAATTCTTTCCACACTCGTCAAAGAAACCTGGGTATAAGTGGACCATCTTCATGACAGATGATCTAATCCTGGTGTCTGTGGAGGGTGTACAAAGGAAGTTGATCCAGGGGATGAATAGCTCCAGAACTACAGATTTTCTGCCTTTGAGAAACAGGAAGTAAATCCATGTACTTTAATCTCATTGAACTTTATTCTTTGATTTTCCACCAGTTCATAAAGGTACTGGAAAGCATCAGAATGTCTGTTCTGCATAAAGCTGGAAAACTCTGACTTTCACAAATACTTTTACTTATCATCACACAAAGCCTGCTTAATAATATGTATGGCTGTAAAAATCCAAATCTTCAGGATTCTATAAGCTTTTATGTGCATTAAACAAACCTTTCTGTCAAAGGAGGACATGTTTTCATAACACAGTGAAAGATTTAAATTATCTGCGCCCCAGTAAGAGGTCATTTAACACTTTAGAAAAGTTACTCCTTCATCATACCATGAAAATTAATCACAGCATCCATATTCAAATTGTATCCTGAAGTTAGTTGATAATACAAAGGCAAAAGAAAGACAAAGGGAAGACGAAGGAGTGATCTTTGAATCCTGAATGCATTTACGTAAGAAAATAAGATGATATTTCACAAACACCTTCAGCTAATAAAACACACATAGAGGAGAAATTATTAAACTTAAACAGTATCAGACCTTAAGTAGGAGTATCAACACAGAAATTCATCATGGGAATTAATTTTGTTGTATGAAGAAACAGAAGGATGAAGCATTAAATTGAATCGCCTACTTCTTTTCCTGTAAGAGCAGGGGAAGATGGCAATGCATTATGTTCTGTGATTCAAGGCATCTCTGTTCTTTGCCTTACGTCTGCTGCAGGCTTCCAGAAAAATCAATGATTTTGTCATTGGACTTCAGTTCTGCATCTGTAAAACAATAATAATTGCCTATTTCTTGTCTAATTGGGCTACACAGGTTTAAAAGGAAGGACAGTAAGGTCCTTATCTTCCTCAAAACCTTTTACTATTCCTGTAATTAAAATATGAAGAACCATTTTCATGCCCCCATTTCATCTACGGAAGGAAAAGAGTTTCCAAACAGCTGAGCTGACATTATTTATCTGAGAACAATCCTGTTCTGATTGCCTATCTTTGCTAGACCATGCACTTTACTATTGGCTGTGTACAAACCTTCTGGTGTCTTTTTTGCCCATTTGGACACATAACCACCTCTTCTGTGTTTGATGTTAGAATTTTAACTTGATTCCATGTTAAGCCTGTTTATTCATCTTACATATCAGATGAAAAAAAAAAGCCAAAACCTTTAGCAGATGGAGGATTTTCTTGTGCATTTTCTGACTTTCCAGGATGCTGATTTCTGACAGCCAGGAAATACAGGATATCTGTCTTTCCTAGGGCAGTCCATAGCCAATGGGAATTATCTGCAAATGCTTCAGAGGTAAACACCTTGTTAGATACAGCTGTACTGAACTAGTACAGCAGTTCTGATCCAGGGATTAGTTGGAACAGATTGACAGAGCTGTGCTTATGACAAAAGAAAAAAATAAAATCTGGGAGGACTGCAGGAGGGAAGGTGAAGGGAAAAGTGAAAGAAAGGAGCATGTACACTCACTGAAATGCCTGACAGCCCTTATTTTATGCTCTGTTGAGTAGGTTGTGGCAGTAAAAAGGTAAGAAAGTTTACCTATATGGGGAGCTGTCTGAAGTTGGTTACTTATAATTCACAGGATGACAAACATCTTGAGTCCCTCTTTTCAAAGATATTAATTTAGGTTACTTTCTGGAAATTCTTTAGTCTAATCATACAGAAACTGAGGAGAATTCTGCATAATTTTCCATGTTAAATGTACAACACACACCTTCCAAATCTTATCACATATACAGGGGTTTGCAAGAACACTCAGATCCTACTAATGGATCAGTTACCTTGCCTTTGCCTTACACTGGATAACAAACTTGAAACAGCTTATAGCCTTTCTATTCCATCACATGGACTCTGGCATTCACAATGTAGCATCCATAACTCCACACACACACACAGACAGAAGGGCGAATGCAAGGTAATATCTAATTTTCTTCCTTTGAGGTAAATGTGTCCTCACTCCATTCTGAGTCCTCCCAGTGCTTTTTCCTTCCCACGCTACTCACTTCCTTCTCAGCCAGCTCATGCACAGGTAATTTATTTTCTTTATAAAGTTTTTTTGTCCTTTTCACTTCTGAATTCTACCCAACTTTTGTCAGATGATTTTTTATTCTTCCTGTAGGCAGTACCACAATGCACTTTTCTCCTCAGTGAATGCAGGGAAGCCAAGACTTCTGTGTGTCACTGACTAGAGATAAGTACAGCTTCCCCCAAACCAGCCTGGTGATATAAAACACAGCATAGAAGTCCCTTCAATCTGCCTTTTCACAGTGCAATTAGTCTGACAGGTAAGGTTAAAGGCTTGTGGTGTATTAAGCACTGTCAACAGTAACAGTCTTGTCAGCAGTCAGTAAATTCAGTTTTCAACTGCAGGGAAGAATCCTTCATATATACATCTCCTGAAGTTGGACTAAAAAAGAAATCTGCTGGAGTTACAATGGAATATGTAGAGGGTATTGTTGTCTAGAGGATGTAGGATTTATGTATTGTTTCACATTATAAGCTTTCTGACTATATTAATTGGTGCATGCAGATTTTAGTATTTGGCTAAAATCTACAATTGGCTTTTAGTATTTACGGTTTGGGATTTTTTAAAAATTATTTATTCAGTATATGCAGATTAACTCTCTTGTCTGTGCAACTAAAAGACTTCTCATATTGTAAGTCAGTTTAAGTAAGTGTTGCATATCTTGTGTCTGTTTTCCTTGCTCTGATTTTCTCTTCTAATGAGAGCTGGTTAGAGATCTCAAGAAAGAATAGGAGGAGTAGGAGTATAAAAGAGAGACAGAGAATGCTGATCCCTAACAGTATAATTACAAATGTCTTCTTGTAGGAGGAACCTGTCTTCCCTTTGATTTCACGGATGGTTGGGAATTTCCATTTGAGGTTATGGGAACAAATGTGCTGGCTTGTCCAAAAATGTCTATTTCTCTTGACAAGAGCTTTGTCCTAGAATGTGCTAAAAGGACTTTAAAAAAAAAAAACAAAAAACCACATCCCAAGATTCTATTTTTGGCTGCCATTTTAAGCCATTAAAGATGATCTATCTTGCACCTTTTATGCAGTATGGCTATTATTTATACATGAAAGAGAATTGTACAGGGTTTGCATGGGGGGGGGTGGAATTTTAACTTTCTCTCTTCTTCTGCGTTAGGTCAAGCTCTCTCAGCCTTTTCTCTAAAGTTCTTTGCTCATGTTGTGAAATCTTATGCCCTGACCCAGAGCCCACTGAAGTAGAGAAATTCATGCTACCAATACTTTGTTTTGTACCTAAGAATGTATGTTAGGTGAGGATCATTCTGTCATTTCTCCAAATCCTTCGTGCTGTGCACTACAGAGTAGAAATGTACCAACTCTTTCTTTCTCTGATGGGGCAAGTGTGTTTATTAAAACCTTTCTCTCTCTTTCCTGTACATAATTAATTTCTTTTACTTAGAGTGTAGGTGGCTTAAATTGATATTTGAGAGCAAGTTTATTGGAACTCCCAGAGATCCTTAAATAACAGCTAGATCATTTCTAGAAAGAAGCTGCTTGGTAAAAATTTAATACTAGAAAACAGCCAAAATAGTCCTTTTCTTTTTCTTCTTCTTTTAGACTTGCTTTCCATAGGTTCGTGAATTTCAGTCAAGCCAAATAAAGTAGAACCAAAAGTCCTTCTAGAAATGACTAGAAACTCTAATTAGCACTGACATTAGATAGTTTCTTGTATGCAAAAATTTTCAAGACTAGTTTTTGAGCAGTTAGATGCTGGCATTTATAAACTCTCTTGCATGTAGATGAAAGGAGAGTGGAAGCTGATTGCAGAGTGTAAAACATGTCCTATTTTGTTCAAACCTCCTGGGGAGTGTCACATTGGGACATTTTCATAGAATATACAAATATCACTGTACAGAGATTCCCATTTTGTAGTTGTCATCCTAATTTTTGTTTCCTTTGTTTCCAAAGGGTCCCTTTGGCTTAACTTCCGTTATGATTTTTGTTACTGTCTGCAAGAAAAATATTCAACACCGAAAAGCTACTGGCTCTGCAGCTGAACATCTTCACACAAAAATACCTGAAGTGATCCTCTGCTGAGTCACACAGAGCAATGATTCAGTCCATCAAGTGTTTGCAGATTCCTCTTCATGCCTACAAACAGCAACATTTGCTGTAGGCAGCACTGTTGGTGCCTTATTGTAGTCACTGCTGTCTCTTCTTCACTTTCATATAAAAATCAAAAGATTTGTTAGAACACTGCAAGTAATGACTCCAGTACCTTCCAAGTGCTCAGCCTCTTTCTAGACATCAAAATGTTTGTTGGCAGTATAATTTCAAACCAAAAAGTTCTTACAGTCCTTACATTTAAGACCAAAACCAAATACAAAACCAACCAACCAAAACAACACAATGAAAACACCCCAAAACCCTACACAAAAACAACCCCCCAAAAAAAAATACTGAACACAAAACCTTAACCAAAAAATGGCAAAACAAACCAAATAATAATAAAAAACCACTAAATCAACAACTAAAAAGCAAAAAAAAAAAAAGCAAAAAAAAAAAACAAAAAAACAAAAAAAAAAAACCAAAAAAAACCACAGCCATTTTTCAGGTAGGCATTGAATGTTCATATGTGATCAAAAACAGGCAAGGATTGATTATAAAGACACTTGAGAGAATGTGAAGTTCCGAGAGAAAATGCAGAGAAATCTAAAGACTTGTCGAAAATCGTAAAGCAGAGTAGTAGCAGAATTTGCAACAGCATCTAGCTCCATGCTTCTAACCAGTCTGACTTCTAGACTAGCAGACCCAACTATAGATTGAGAATTAGAGTTAAAAAATATGTAATGGATCAGGAAACCATAAATTTCCTAAGTAAAAAGACCAGCAGTAAGTCTTTTAACAATGTTCTACTATTTTCTTTGTTATTAATTCTTCCATGAAAACATGACTGGAAACTTTCCATTTGAAAATACTGGGAGTACGGTTTTTGTTGTTTGTGTTGGGTTTTTTGGTTTTTCTTTTTATATCAGAACAACTGTACAAAAAAAATCACAGCAAATCTGAGACTGATCCAGGAAAACAGTGTCACACACCTCTGCCTTAACAACACTTACTGTTTTAATCTCTAACTACTTATATTGATTAACTGGATGTGCAGTGTCTTGAAGAATTCACTTGAATTTTTTTTTTTTCAATAATTCCACAGGAACAAGATTTTCAATATCATCAGATTACAGTTTTTCAACTGTGACCAGAAAGGACTAGGGCTATTTCCTCTCTGTTTGATCTTCAGTTGAGCTTTAACCTGAAGCTATCAAAACACTGACCAATGTGGTAACAGATTCTGATGTGCAAATAATAGAAGGAACGGGGTTTAAGCAAAGTGCATATTTCCCAGCAGTCTCAATCTTTGCAAACTGGTGATCAATATATAGCCATAGTATTGCCCACTGAAGAGTCAATTATTTTATTAGTACTTTTTTCCACAGTCTCTTTGGCTGATACAAGTAATTTCCTCTTTCTCTTAGCCATAAAATTCTATTGTGGTGTTCATGTATAGGTAACATGCATGGTTTTATGCATATTTCTCTCAAGTGACAACTACTTCTGTCCCACATGCCTAATGTGTAATTCAAAGCCATCAAACCATTTTCATTTTCTCCTAAAAAGAAAATATGAAACCAACAAGAAAGATGCTTCTGCTTGTGATACTTCACACTGTCTGAAATGTTGCCTGGGATTTTTATCATCATTCCCCTTGCTATGTCTTTCTGCTGCTGTGTTATCTCAACAGTTCTGAGTGAAGGGAGAAGAGTCTCAACTTTTTGCAGAGAAAGAACTAGTGTGCCTGTATCTCGTATGTGTGTGTCAGACACAAGCTGTAGGTCCTATCCATCCCCAGCTCAGTCCATAGCCAATATTCATGCAATTATCCTTAACATTTTTCAGCCAGTCTGAACTGAGCGAGATTGCCAGGGTGCAGAATGAAATTACGCAGTCTTCTTTGGCTTTGAGCAGGAAGAATAGGGCACATAGAATTTAGCATGTATAAATCAGCAAGAATGATGCACCTGAAATGTGGTTTGAAAAGGGCAGCAGCCTCTTAAAAAGCTTTGGAAGCTAACTTTTTACCTTTGAAGAGAGGTTTGGAAGTTGAAATTCAGCTTGTGGTATTATTAGGATGATTATTGTACCCATTATCTCTCCTTTTTTTTCGTCTCGTGTATATAAAAGGCTCAATAACTCATCAGCAATGTGGCCAGTGTTGAGACTATTCCGCAAAACTGAAGAAATGTGCACATTCTTTACTATCAGGAGATTTTGTTTATTTTTGAAGAGCCATTTTTCATTTTACAAGTCCACAGATTTTACTTGAATTGGCATATACCTTGAAAAATGATCCTGTATATAAAGTTGTATAATAAACCTGTAGTACTATTTAAATTTCAGCAGCAACATTGCACTGCACTGATTTTTTCCTCTTGTGAAAGCAGATGGTTCCCACAAAACTAACAGGAATTATTTCTATGCAGTTCTAAGCAGACACTTAATGAAAATATAATCACAAACTATACTACAAGGCAAGTATTTAATGAGTTGGATACAACAAAACATATTATTTTGCAATATAAAAATCTAGAGGTGTTGGCAGCCAGGAGCTACTTGGCTTGTTAAGTCCATGTAAAATGTATAATACAACTGAAACCGGCATTATACATTCATTTTTAAAAGAATTTATTTTCATTAAAAAAAAAAAACACAAAAAACTACTTATATTAAC
The DNA here is from genome assembly GCA_014839755.1 of Sylvia borin. Lineage (NCBI taxonomy): Eukaryota > Metazoa > Chordata > Aves > Passeriformes > Sylviidae > Sylvia > Sylvia borin. The sequence continues at coordinate 81,588,190 of CM025957.1, forward strand.
TTTTTGAGATCTACTTATTGACCTCAAACTGTACTAGACTTTTTCATTTAATTTAAAAAAATACAAGTGCAGGCCCACAAAGCCAGCTAAATGTGGTAACTTTTAGGGAGGAACTGGTTTTTTTTAAAATTTGTCACACACTTTAGATATTTTTTCTTTCTGTTTCTTTTTTCAGATACTATCAGTCCAATTTTAATTTTTCTACCTATGTAATCATTACTGCTAGAAAGAACTTCAGATTTATAGATAGCAGATGAGGTCTCAGTAGCCCTGATGGACTCTGAAGTATGTTCCTTTTACACTAGAAATTAAATAATATGTAAAAATGGCTTGTGAAGCTTGAAAATTTCTCTCTGAATATAGAATTGTAATTTAAAAAGGAAGGTAGTACGACTCAAGAGAATTGGTAATTTACTAACAAGGAAAGAATGTGTCATTGGACTAATTCACGTCTTGAAGGCAATCAAGTTATTCTGCTTATTTTAGCTAATATTAGTTCTATTATTTCAAAAATGTTTTTCCCAGAAGGCTATAGATAAAGAAAGTTTTAATCAATAAAGGCATGTGTAAGGTATATGTATGTGCTGCACACAGATTTTCTAGCTATCATCTGATTGTAATTGTATGTAAATACACACCACTCACTGACTGCCTGTATTAGTACACAGTAAATTAATACAGAAAAGGGATGTTGCATTATTTGTTAAGTAAATCTACAAGACAAGAGTTTTGAAGAAAAAAAAAGTATAAGAATGGTTGTTAACTTTTCTGTCAAACACTGGCCTAGGCTTGCATTAAGAAAAGGGCTTAAGGATGAGTAACCTTTAAAAGCTAGCTTAAGCCCCTTCCTTATGAAAAACCCCCCAGTTAATAAAGGCTCTCAGGACCCTAGAAATCTGTGCTATTTACTCATACACATTCAAGCATTTACTTGAATGGTCTTACTACCCTGGGATCTTAGGAAAGATTTAGGCACAATAAACCTATAGGTAGTCTGTCCTGACTGTTCAGTTATGGTTCTGTTCACACTTTATTATGATTCAAAGGACTTTTAATGTCTCTTTATCATCTTTTACATGTTCCATACTTCATTAATAAATCTAGAGCTTTCCTATAATTCTTTAAATGAAATTTTGCAGTAAATCATGATGTGATGTACAACATATCCCCAACTGCTAGCTTGATTCCTTAGCAAAAGCATCCAGTCAGTTAATCCTAGAAGATTAATTTTTCTTTCCTCTTAAAATGCAAGATTCATTAATGACTTAGAAACTTTTGGTTAATTAGTTGAATGATGGTCATCCATATCTATCGCCGGTGGCAGACAGCTGGAGTAGTTAAGTCCAGGAAAATAAATTCACTCTCAACACCAAAGTATTAATCAGCTCAGGAAGGCTTGTTGAGGTCACACCACATGGGTGTGAAATAGAAACATCCTAGAGTTTGTCTAATTGATGGTTTGATTTACAGAATGGAATTCATAGCTTTAATGACGAGCAGCAATCTCACGTGACAATTTTACTTCTGGTTTTCTGCAGCATTTACTTACTTATTTAGGAGTGAAGGAAACAAGAACGTGCATGCTGATACTTTCACATTGCTGCCTACAGAGAGTCACGTTTCAGAAGAATGCACACTGCCTTTGGATGAGTGCTCCCCATAGCAGCATGCACACAAGCAGAGAATGGGGATTTAGGCACAGAAATGTGACTAAGAACAGCAGGGAAACACTGCAAAATTCTACCTTTTTGAAAAATTTCCTCCTTATATGCCGATTTCTTATTTTTCTTTTGTTTATTCCAAAGCCTTTTGAGAGCTAAAGAATTCTCAGTCCAGTATTTGATAGACCTGATACCATTGTTAATTAATTAATTTTTCTGAGATATCAGAAAAAAGCTTGTTAGATTTAAGAATTATCAGAATGACCTAGATTTAATAACTTTTCAATTTTAAACAATTTTATTGATCTTTTCACAGCTCTCCACAATAGCTTTATTCTTCTGGGCAGAAACTTATTAATACTAAAAATAACATTTCCTGATATGTGATGATACAACTACTTTCACAAATAACTTCAGTGACCACAAATGTAACATAATCTATTAATTTAGTTTAATCTTCAGCCACAAACTATACTTACCTGAGAAAGAAGACATGTGGGTGAATTACTTCTTAAAATTAAGAATTCATTCTTGTGAAATGAAAAAGAAACTTATATCTGTGGAGAATAACACACCTAGGACTATACCTTATGTAAATCTATTCATTTGAACAAATTAAAATGATCGAAATGTGAAATCTTTTTTTTTCTTCTGGCCTGCTTACAATGGTAGGGAAAATACAATAAATTCTTAAACAAGCTCTACTTCTTCATGCACCTCACCACATTCCATTATGAGATCTATTAGCTATTTTTATTGGAAATCAAAAAAAGTAGCATGGTAACATGATAAGCAAATAAGATTTGATGTATTTTTGGGTTTTACCATGCACTATTTAACAGTCCACCTAAATATTTAAATGGTCTGGCTATCAAACACATTGTATCAGGCAGTGTGAATACTCCTCATTAAAATCGGGCTTTCTAGTTTGCCAGCTGAAATAAATTTTGTTATTTACAAAACAAGGATTCATAAGAACACAAGACTAAGAAATAATTTAACCCCTTCAGAATAGGAAGAAGAAACAAAATTGCAAATATGTCTAATCATGCCCACAGGAAATTAATATTTATTGTTAAATTTTATGAACAGCTTTTTGTGGTTAAACTTATGTGAGCCTAAATCCACAAAAATAATGCAAAATTGACTCTTAATTCTGTGCTTTATTTATGATGGATAATCATATATCCTAATGGGTCTGGAATGTAGAAAGCCCAGTAAGATAAGTGTTTATTGACTCTAAACCAGAGGCACTTTAGAAAATTTCATAATGAATGCATTTCATTTCATTTTAATATGTGAAAATACATAATTTCAGAAATGTAACTGAATTAGCACAATGCTAAATGCTATTCTTCATTGTGGCATGTAGAAAATGCATTTAGACCCTTTTTAATGTCTGTGGTTAATAAAGTTCTTGGATTAACTCTATTACACTTATATTTGCATTATAGTTGTAGAAATAGTTCTGAGTGACATGCATCTGAGACAACTTTAGGACAATTTTCTCCATTTTTACAGTTTCACTTTTGAATAGAGCTGGAAGATACACTTGGGGAAATACTTTTAATCCAAAGTTTGTCTGCTTGCAAAGCAATATTCACCACGATTATACTTTAAACAACAATTTTAGGCAATTATTTTTTCATTCAGAAAAGTTTGCAGAATTGCTCTATGAAGACTATGGTGAGCACTGGCTGCAAATATACAGTCAGAAAAGTGAGCCTCACAGAAACATGGTGGTGATTAGCTAAGCAGCACTAGCAGCTATTAATTCAATCTTGCACATCCCAGTCAAATTTGTCTTTATCGCAAACACTTCATGCCCCACATTGGGCACCAAAAAGGGCTGTTATGGTTAAACCACAGTCAGCAGCCAAGCCCCATGCAGCCACTCCCTCACTCCCCCACCACTGGGATCAGAGAGAGAATCTGAAGGATAAAAGGCAGAAAAGTCATGGGTTGAGATAAAGACAGTTTCATAGGAAAAGTAAAAGCCATTCAGGCAAGCAAGCAAAATACTGCTTCCCATGACTGGGTAAGAGTTTGGCCATTACCAGGAGAGCAGTATCCTACCACATGTAACTGTGACTTGTAATGACAAACAGCATCACTCCAAATGTGTCCACTCCTTCTCTTTCTTCCCTGAACTTCATACACTCAGCATGATGTCACACAGTCGGGGATATCACTTTGGTCGGTTTGAGTCACCTGTCTCTGCTGTGTCTCCTGACAATCCCCCAAGCACTACCGGTCTCTGCACCAGTATGGCAGAACAAAATGCAGAAAAATCCTTGCCTTTGTGGAAGCTGTGCTCTGTTTTCAACAGAATTCCAAAGTATAGACCCACACTAGTCACTTTGAAGAAAATTAGCTCTACCCAGTCGAAGCCAGCACAAGAATGTTCCTCAAAGTCTGTTCCAAAGCCAAGAAGGCTCAACTAGCTTCAGTAGGCTTTGGTCAAGTTTGGTTTTGAATGCAAAAAGTTATTCCAAGAGACAAAAAAACCACACAGTATCTACTACTGAATTCTAAATCTGGAGTTCAATTGTACCTCAACTATCTGCATATATATATATATATATATATATATATATATATATATATAATGACTTGCTGAGAACTGAGGCTTCCATTCTGTTACCATGTATTAAATACAGACTGGCAGCATTTGCCTTGAAAATTTATATATTATTACAGTCTCTATTTGTCAAAGATAATATTTTTTGCATATAATTCATCATTTGTAAAATCTGAAATGTTAATCTTTTCATGATCCTAATTACTTTAACCATCTTGCCAAAATTAAAGTCTATATATATATGTATGTTGTTGCAATTGATAAATTCCCTCAAGACAATAGATTTATTCAGTTACTAATGGGTTTCCACTAGATATCTTAGTAATATAATTAGTCTGTCTCATAATCAAATAACTGATTAATCATTACATTTTTTTCCAAAGTTAATAGGTGGTTATAGATTCATTCTTTGTATATCTTTCAAAATAATAGCTTTTTCTATAGTATTTCACAAAGCAGCTCCATAATGATGATGATATTTCTATATATTGTTTACTAAGTTATTAAAACAGAGTTTGCAATAGGTATTCAAATCAGACAAATAATTTGTTGATTTTAAACTTATTCCATGTACTTTGAAAGAGCATCGAACAGATCAGTTTTAAGTAATAATTTAATGCACAGCCAGTAGGAGTATTTGACTCCTAGAGGATCTAAAGGAATAGTATAATTACTTCCACTTGTGTCAAAAGAAATGAAGTAGTGTTTCTGTAACCTTTTATTATTCTTTTTTTACTTAATCAGAGCAATTAAACATATGCTTTAATCATTTACTTGGGTGGTTTGTTTTTAAAGAATAGATATGTCAATATTTTGCTGTCCTAAAATTAATTCCTTAATACACAACTGTGTTTGTTACTTTCTTGGCCTAGGTAGCTATCGTGTGTAAGAGGCAGAATGCATGTAATGTACTTGTACATACACGTACACTTACATGTTCAGTCCCTATAAAATTTACATACCATTTTTGTCTCTGTTTTAAAAGCATTTAAAGTCAAGACATAATTCAGTTCATTTAGACATGGTTCAACAGTCAAGAGTTAAAATGGCCTGGTATACTGTGGGGTGTGATGATGATATCTAACCCAAATGCTTTGTCATTTCTTCCAACAAAGTATAAAAGTGAGTGAAATACATCCAGGGAATTTTCTTTTTTCTTATATTATGGATATGTAAACATTTTTCTTTCTTTTTTTCAGTGGTAACTTATTTTTTGTGTAAGTAAAATATTCTTGTTCGTAATTATATACAACTATATTTGATCTCTGTGCATTTGTGTTTGTGCAAATTATACATAAAATTAAAATATGAGTGGAGGGATAAATGAATAGGCTAATTTAGGTGATAATTAACTATATAGGCTCTTTGTGCATTCTTTGGGATAAGAAAAAGGTTTACAATTAATTTGCTCTTTTTTTACTGCAACAAGCAGTAGATTTTGCTAGGATTTGAACTTAGTGTTTTACATCTATGTCTTAAAGTAGTACAGTCCATGCCTCTGTATAATTTCTGCCTTCCTTTTGGACTCCTATCTTTCCTATCTAGTTGCCTGTGCCCTCCTAAAATAAAGTAATGGAACCCCAAAAGGGAGTAAATGGAATCCTAACATGAGGTAAATGAGGGCAATAACAATTCTTTTGATGTTCCCTTCCCTGTGATGTTTGGGTGACGTGAGAAGAGAATTCTTACCCTAGGAGTTTGTTTCAGCAAGTGTAGAATCAAATTCCATTTTCTAGACAAGCTGAAATGACTTGCTAATAATAGAAATTAATTATAAATTAGAATGACTACCAAGGCTGATTTCAGACATACTGAATTAACAAAAGAAAAAGGGAAAAAGGGGAAATGAAACAAGACCTTGAAAATTATAATCTAGCTCGCTCTGTGTAACTTTAAATACTCGATTGAAGGTATACACTCATGGCTGCCTTCTGGGTATCTGATAAAATCTTACTCTAACAAAGCACTTGTGATTTCCCTTGAATTAAAATATGACTTTTAGAGGAATTACTTTTAGTTAAGAGCAAGTGTTTCTTCTGTTTCCTTGAGTTAGTGTGAAACCATATGAACAGTGAATTTTATAATTCTCTTCCATTTAGCAATTAAACTGGACATATTTGAAATGCCTTGATGCTACTGGAAAAGAACTCCTTAACTTCATAGTTTGTTTTCATTGTTGTTGTTGTTGTTGGTTGTTTGTTTTTGTCCAACCGAAACAAAGTTATTTATGAAAGATCACAAGCAAAGAATACACAATTGATGCCTTGCAAAATCTCATTTTTATTCATCCCAGTGCACAAGCAACATCAGTCCAATTCCTATTTAATAGGTGTTTCCTCTTAAACAGTGACAGAGAATAGAATATTTTGATGTTTAAAAATAGCAATTTTTAATAAAACTTTTATCTGAAAAACAGATTTTGGTGCCATATATTGTAGAATATTTACCGTAAATACTATAGGAGAGGAAATTGAATTTAAAATTTCCATTTGGTCATCATTAGATAAGAGATTCTTTCTAGATAAGACTCCACTCAGAGGAGTTGAAAGAGACTTAAAACCAACATCTTCCCATAAAAAACCCCAAGCAAATATGTCAAACCAAAGCACAAAACCCAAGAAAATTTGTAGACAGGTACATACGAATATTTTCTTTAGGAGCAAAAGAAAAATAGATCAGCAATTTTCATTTTTTTACTAATGGATCTTTTTCACTATTTTGAGTCATTGTTTTTCAACAAGGGTAATGGAATTGAAACAAATAAATTTAATTTATCTTAATCTACTACTAATCTAATATTATCAATCTAAATCATTATTTACAGTAATAATGAAACATCTTAAAAATGTTTCACAATTAATTTTCATAAATTATTTTAACAATTTCATGACACAAGGTTATTATAGAATTCTAAATATGCATTATCTAGATGTAATACACTTTCATTATTAGTGGTAATGTCATACTAGAAAATCAGACTTAAAAATTGAAATTTTTTGTGGAAAATATTAATTGAAACTTTCTCATTAAAAAAAACAGACTAAATGTATTGAGCATAAAACACAGTGTTTGGCTTAAAAATCTGTGTTCCTGGCCTTTTTTCCTTTGCTAGGGCAATTCACTTTACCACACTTAGTTTAAATGGGGCCCATTATACTGTTCTACTCTGTAAAATGCTTTGCTCTCTACCAAGAATTTGTTGGGCTCTGAGATTTTCTGTGCAGTTTCAGAATTTCTCCTGTGTTGTAACTCAGGTTCTTCTCATCTGCTCCATTGTTTTGATGAAATTTCTTGAATTCAGTATTATGGTGTGCACAGGAGTTGCTATGTTGTTCTGTTGTAATTCAAAATAAATCTTATTAAATATTTTCTTCCACAGAGTTTGTTTCTATTTTGGACACATTTGTAATATCATTTATAATATCTTGCAAAATTCCAGTCATCTGTACTTGAGAAGCAGAATGAATGCAAGAGTATAAGAAGTGCAGAGAAAAATACCATACACATTAGAAAATAGGAAATAGCCACTTGGATAAAGATGAATCTTCCAGATGAAATGAAGAGAGCATATTTCATTTTTCTTTAAACCTAACAACATAAATTCTGAAAGAAAAATGACTACTATTTGCAAATGCATCTGGTTTGTGTTTGTAAAAGAATAAGAAGAGTTATTTCATAAAATACTGAATTGACAGAAGATAAATATTTGTATATTGAACCTGTAGAAAAATGTGTGAGGAATCTGTAGTAAGAAAAGTAATGTAGCTGGTGTTTAAGAAGGTACAATTTTAGTTCAGAAAGAGATAATATGATAACCCTCAATAAAGGTGTTTTCTGACTGAAAAAATTCAGACCTAGGAGGCTCCTACCACTTGTGTATGGCTTGAATTTCAAGCTAAGAAAGACTAATGCTGGGTGGAAGTAATGCTTTTCAAGTAATTCTAGTGAAAACTGTTTTAAGGTAGGTTTTGAACTGTTTCGTCTTTAACAGAAGAAAGAATTTTTCTAACAGGTGACTCTGTGTAGAGAAAAGCCTCAAATTTCAAAGCTTCAGCATCTTTTTTCAAATCCTTAATATAAAATTTCAGTGAGAAAATATGTAAACAACCATATTGAGGATAATTCTAATACTAATTTTGGAATATTTTGCACAAAGTTGCAAAAGGACCACAGACGAATGAAGTAATAAATGATAATTTAATGCATAAGAAAAAAATGGAATACCTGATTGCGTTTTGTCACATAAAATAGGTTAAATTCATCAGGCAAGTTATTGCTTCTGAATTATTCACTATGTTCTACTGGCTGTAATTTTTTTTTGCATTTAATTACAAGGGGCTACAGATTACTTAGAGGTCTTGTAATGCATGTGCATGACTGCCAAGACCACTAATGGAAATTGCATACCAGTGCTGAGAGAAAAGTATACACTTCAGTAATTACATGTGGTACTCTAAATGCAGATGCAAAAGTAATTATCATAAACTGGTGCTCTGCATATTGGAATGCTGTATTGGCTCAATACATTAGCTTTCACTTCCGAAGATCATCAGGACTCAATATATAGTTAGTTCTCTCATGAAATATAATTGAAGGTCTCCAAGTAGCTTCCTTTTGTTCATGTGAGCTCTGAGCAGTTTCATAGGGAGTGCTACAGGCATTATTGCAAGGCAGAAAAGAGTGATATTGGCTGGCACTTAGGTATTTTGGTAGAATTTTAAAGAAAAATCATATAACACTTGGCTTTAGCTCCTCTTATTTGTCACATTTTTGCTACCACTAAAGTTTATATAGCAGAGCAAAGTAACTTAAATTCTCAAGAGGTTTATTCTCATTCTTCTCCTGAAATTTCAGTAATGGTGAAGCCTTGAAACTCTGACCTTGTGAAGAGATGAGCAAATGAAAACTACAAAAAGGGAAAAAATTATGTGTCAGAGGTAGGATTGGATATCAAGCAGGGCTATGAACTGCAGAACTCAATGATTCCATGCTGTAAAAGTTTTAATTTACAACCTTTGATGGTGGCAATGCTCCAAACGTGACAGAAACTCAGAAATTTCAGCATTTCTCCAAAATATATTGTGAAAGTGAATATGTTTAAAGGTATTTGGTCCTTCTGTCTAGTTACATGCTTAGTGCATTTCCTGTTATATATTGGCTAGCACCTTAATTGCTGCATGGAGCTAGCCTACCTTTTTTTACTCCTAATTTTGGTCTTTCTACACTGTCTTGAATCTCAGATTAGCTCTTGACTTTTCTCAACTTGTCACATCCTTAACATAACTTCAAAGAGGTGTTTCAAACTTATGAAATATGGTTGGCACTGATGTCTCACGTCATTCTTTTGAATTCATGAGGTAAGGAGTTGTAGTTTATGTGTATGGATCTTTCCAGTCTCTGGATTTTGCCTGGGTCTATGTAAGTTTATGCTCTTTCTTTTCACCTCATCTTCTTGCAGCTTTTTCCTGAAAGCTCACTTAAGTATTGACTATTTGCCAGTTTCTTCTCCTGCTGATCTGCAGCTTCGATATACTACCTCATATCTGCCTGATCTCCCAGCTTTCTGTCCAGATTACTTTTATAACTTGAAGCATCCTGACAGTTCTTAGTTCAAGACTCTGTTTCATCCGTCTCTTCTCTTCCCATGGATTCTTGAATCACCATCTGATATCTGACGTCAAAATAGTCAGCTATATAGTCAGTCAAAATACTACAACTATATTTCTGACTTCTAAATTTCAAGTCATGGAGAGAAAAAAAAAAAAAAAAAAAAGTTAGAGGTTTCTAATATGTTTCAGTTCCACATAAGAAGTTCCAGTTATCATGAGGTTTCATATTTCTTCAAATTCTTTAACTTCTACAAAGGTCATCTTTAGTTATTGGTATGCTGTTAAAAATTGATAACGACACATTGCAATAACTGGGAAAATAACATTTTTGTCCCTCTCTTATTATTAAACTGAGTCAGTTTCTTTTTTATATATCTCATATTTTATCTTAAATGTCTTAGGTTTACTGTTGATAAAGATTGAAAAGGGTACTCTGTAGGCTGTAGCTTTCTACGAAGCTGCATACATGCCTGAAATTAGCTGAACTGCAGTCAGCTGCAGCATACTTCATTTGACCAAAATGCATAGGAGTGTTTATACAGAGGTCTACACAGAATTTCAGAGCCTCACATGAGAATTAATGAGAATGCCCAGAATGAGGAATCCTGGCATTGAGCAATAGGAAAATTCAAGCAAATACTTATCCTCATGCATCAGCAATCAGAGTGGTTGGTGTGTATATGTGTATTTGTATGAAGCACCACTTACCAGCATCAGGAACTGTTTAAGCATCATATTCATGTCAAATATTAAAATGAAGGTGTTTTTCTGTAATGGTTACTTATGATTATTTACCATCTGTTCCCAAGTATATTCATTACAATGAAGATTTAACCAAATAAAATAAGTTAACCTGTTACAAGTGATGAAATACTGTAATTAGCTGTGTCTGAAATTCGAAATTAGAGAGAACATTTTGTTTACCTAATAGCTGTTAAACTGGCTGCAAGAAGTGATTGTTTTGCATGGTATATGTGGCCAAAAGAAATTGCATCAAACTGATTCATCAATTAGGTATGTTGAAGGAATGGATGTGCGCAGTGTATGTGTTGTGCCAGGCATCTTCATGTACGTAGTACAAAAGCATAGAGCCTACAAATACATTTATATAAATGCAGTAGGTGTTTTTTACTCCTATCAATATGCATTTTGAATTACCATATAAAGTAATATTTAGCTATAAAATATATTTACAAAAGTGAGAGGATGAAAAAAAAATTATTAAAATAAGGTCTTGGTGAAAATTGACAGGATAATAATATAGAAAGGAAAGATAAATTTGTGTATGCAGCAAATTGATAATGAAAATTCATTGTCGTTAACACAATTAATTAATTAATTAATTAATGCAATTAATTTTGCATGATAATGAATAACATCTGCTTTTACCTTAGAAAATAGTAACAGCAAGCATTAGTTCCTGGTTTTAACCATATAAACAGACTGCTATCTACATAGTCTTTTGTTAACAATTTTGGGCTGAAGAATTTCTTCACAATTATTTCATCCTCTTCCTTGGTTTTCAGTGACAGAATTGATTCTTAATTAAATTATTTTTAAAAGAGTCACGTCTTTTACACATCTACATATTAGATATGCTTTGCACAAATCTTAAATCTTTTATTCATTAAAAAAAAAGAAAAAAAATATATAAAAAAGAAAGTATCATCCATTCTGGAGCATATATAGATAAAAATGAAGAGTTTTTTCCTAATTAAAGCTAGAAGCTTTGGTGACCATTTCTCCATTTTCTCCTTCCAAGAAACATCACATGGAGAGGAGGCTAATTGGGCCATACTGATATCCTCTGGCACTTCAGTGATGTCTACATAAATACTAAAGCTCTTAGTCTTGTTTTCAGACTTTTGTTTCTTACTGTTGTCTTTAGGCCATCTGCCCATGCTTTGAGACTGCTTCAAATCAATGTTATTGGAACAAGATGAAATGAGAAATGGTTTACAAAGGAGAATATCAGCATTTTGCTATTATGTCAAATCTTGCACTGAGTTGTTTTGGGTTTTTTTTTTTTTTTTCTTTTTCACCCTTAACCTTTCGGCATAAATGACAATGTCACTTGCAGTTAAAGCAGAGCACTTTGACATAGCTGACATCAAGTTCCCTTAATGCTTGATCAGCCTGGAAAGTGTACAGAAACTGGCATTTCTGGGAAAGTGTGTGTATGACTGCTGAGGAATCCTATTCCCAGGATATTTGTTACAAAGTGCTAATGTCAAAGTGTCAACGAGGAAGCTTTGAAATATCAGAAATACACAAAAATAAAATGTGAATTATGTCTTAGGACAGATAGTTTGGACAGAAAATCCCTCATTCTTGTGTCCCTTAAAATTATAATTTGTTTATATTTTAGATAAATTATGCAGCTTTATTAAAAAATATATATATTTTAAATGCAGCAAGAAATTTATTCACTTAAGACATTTCCACTGTGCAGCTCAATTTGACTAACAATAGCTGAGAGTTTAGTCAATATATTCCAGGTAAGAATGTTGGTTCCATTAGCAGACATTATTAATAAATGGTACTATAAAAAGAAAAATGTGAATTTATGAAGCTGAGGGAATCCATATACAGCAACACTCTAAATATTGAGAAAACAGCAATGCATAGATTATATGTGTGATAAAATATTCTTTTTAAAGTATGATTAAATAATTTTTGCATGCATTCAAATATCCTCCTTTGTACAGATTAATAAATTCAAACGTGTCTAAGTATGGATGCAAACAGTAAATGAGTTTTCAGATCTGTCAGACACTTTTTTCTTGTTGCTTCAGATTTCTTTTTGTATGTTACCCTTTGTACCTTGAGTTAAGCTCTCTCGGTGTCCCAGCTTTTGTGGGGGCATTGGGGAAGCAGAATATTTATCAGAATAGAATATTATTTTGTCCAAAATTTTCCTTAAAGTGGAAATTATCACCAATAAATTATTTGAAACAATCAGATTTTATTTCTTAATGATAGTGTCTTTTTTCAGAACATTATGAGAGATGAACGTAACCTTTAGCATACAAAATTGTCATCTGAATGAAACATGCTGCCACAAAAATTAAATCAAAATTCATCCACTTTAGTTTTTTCTTGGAACATAGATAAACATCTAGTACAAATAATTTTATTTTCTGTTACAAATAATGTTTACAAGCATTATTGGCCTCTGTGTATGTTTCTTTGACCGATTTTCATCTTTTAGAATGTTTGTATGGAGATGTTCATTTTGTTCTTACTTGATGGCATTCTTCTCACCTAGTTTCAGATAAGCTCCAAATGAAAATCTACATCTGGTCAAATTGCTTAGTCTCTCTGTAAAGGCAGGGAAGAGAAATGCGTTCCTCTCCAGTGCAGTTTACCTCACAAAACATGTAAAATGATGTTCACCTTAAAATCTTTCTCTTTGTCTCTGCTGACTGGTTGTGTAGGTGTCCAGGTGTTGGTGGGGGTACAGTGGTGAGGTTTGGGGATGGGAAAGGTGTGATATGTAGGGATGGCCTCTGTGACAAGAGACACCAGGGCAGCCAGCACACTCCACATGGATCTCACCACAGAGAACAGCTGAGTCCATCAGCCATTTTCCCATACCTAGCAGGATGATTTTTTTATTATTATTTGGATTTCTTAGTTTTTTCCTGAAGTTCATTAATCACTTATTACCAGTGCTATTTGTACTATTATTCCAGCATTTTTACTATATTTGTATATCTATTATATTAGTATGTTTCATATTTCTAATATATATATTGTAAAGATGCATATTTTTACTATATACTAGAGGAACTGTAAACTTTAAAAAAATGCCGAGTTGTTCCCTTACTTGTGAGTTTGTGTGCCTCATGAGCTAGTTTAGTTAAAAGAATATAATTTGAATTGGAATGAACTTTTGCTTTCCTCATGTTCCTCTACAATACAAATGCAGAGTGATGAAGCTTATACTCCAATTATGTTTTACAATGTTGACCATGAAAACTTCATTGTAATTGTAATGTCAGATAATTTCCAAGAACATGATTCTGACTCGAAACAATGTCACCAGCTGCAGAAAGGCAGGACTCTGCCAAAGCCTGTCACTTTTCATTTGGTCACTACTTCCAACAGAGCTGTTCCTCATTTTATCTCTGTTTAGGGTTTTCCTTCATGAAATTGCTTGCAGGGTGAAAGCTCCATGCAGTATCTGCACATGTCAGCAGGCCCAGCGGAGGATTGTGCCTTTACACATCACCTGTTACCAAAACTGCATGAGTGAAGACATGATCAAATGTCTTTTTCTGGAGAGGTTAACACAACACTGGATAAAAATGTGAGGTTATGCCCCACAACTGTAGGTTGAGAAAACTTCATTTCAGCTGGTTCACATGGTAATTTATAAGTGGCTACAGATCAAATTGGCTGGCAGTGCACTGATGGGGAAAAGGACATGCTCTTGTGTTCCAGGCCTATGGCTCTACTGCTATGAGGGCAGGAATTTCCATAGAAAGTTGTAACAAACATTATTAAAAATTAGCATCAGAAATAATTTTACCCATTTGCTAAATGAACATATATTTGAACATATATTTGAACTTTTTGATTTTTTTTTAAATTAAACATCTAGCTCGATTTTCTTTTCACAATTTTTTCTCTTACTTTTGAATTTCTCTTTTCTACTTGAAGGAGTAAAACCCCAAAGCAAGTTAGTCTGAATTTCTCCAGTTTCATTACAAAAGTTTTGTGCAGATCTAGCTAAAATCTTTGGTTTAGAACTATAATGATTAATGTCTTGAGCCACAGAGAGAGAAGATCTGAGCCAGAAAGAGAAGAGAATAGAAAACTCAGAAACAAATGGGACACACAAAATTGAATACAATTCCTGACCCCAAACCTGCTGAAAGAGTCTTTTCACAGTTTGATATTTCATATTCCTTTTACCTTTCTTTAAACTTTAGAAACTGATAGTACTTCATTTTCCTGTCAATGGCAAATTCTTCTTTCATCTAATATAGTCTCAGATATTAGTGAGTGAAGGAGAGTTGGTTTGGGTTTTTTTATTTCTCTGCATTGTTTTTCCTTACACTCTGTCTTACACTTATAACAGATTGCCAGCTATAATAGAATTCATAAGTGTGCTAAATTAGAGTTAGGTATGGAGCATCTTATTTTGGATTAAATGTCTGATTTCAGAAGGCATACCATCATCCTATCTTTCCACATATTAGTGCTGGAATGTAAATGGATTCAGAATTGTGTTGGCTGTACTGTTAGAGAAATGCAAATAAGTTCATCTTGGCTGATATCTTGCTTGTTTTACAATCAATATGTTTACTGACTTATAAAATTATTTCAAGAAACAAGCAAAACTCCAGGATATCAGTTAAGATGGATCTAATACAAGCCAAGCAAAACTCTCTGGTCTAAAAATCTCAGTCATTAGCCAGATTAGACTGCATACCAAAGAAAAAGCTATTATGGCTGTATGTTGTTTTCAGTTTTGAGAAATAAATTATCTTCATCACATCTGAAATGAAATCAAAAGAAAGAATTATTGAAAGAATGAATGACCACCATCTGCTTCCAGTGTAAGTAATATACAGATCTGCAAGGAGTTCATAGGTACATACTGAAGCTGCTTGTGAAAGTTTTTATTTTTATTTAGGTACTATCAGCTTTGGATTCTGTGTATATTTGCTATATGGGTGTAGTAAATACAGTGGGAATAGCTGATAATATTTTTATGAAATAGCCATTATATTATTTAACCTTAATTTAAATAAAATTTAAATATATTCTTTTATTTCAATGACTTTTGAAAAAACACAAGTCTGGTTTTGGCAAATAATATTTTAAAATACAAAACAGGAAAGTTGACCGCTTGTAATAAAGGCCAATGAAACAAAATTTAATATTTCAGAAAGAGGAGGAATTTTTCCATGAGGTGATCAAAGTCATTATCCAGGATGTAGCAGAGTCAGTGAGGATTTTTCTCTTCTGCTTGAGAAGAAAGAAACTCTCAACACTTCTCTTTAACCTTTCCACTCCTCCTGCCTCAATTGCCAGACTATTTGCTGAGCTGAGCAAAGGTTGCTCTCAGTTCTGCCAATGCACCTCTATTTGATTAGGACTGTTCAAAAGCTGAATGGCTTATTTAAGAGAGACTGGATTCTGCAGTTGGATGCAGACAGTACCTTTCTGGAAGGTCAGAGATTTAGTTTCCTGAGATTGCTCCAAATCAAGCTGAAAGTGTGTCTGATCGGTCTTCTCCTACCTCTGAGGAGATTGCCCACCCAGCAGGCAACACAGTGAGCAAACAGCCAAGGAATAACTTTAAACATCGCACTGAAAAGGATTTAGCGAAGATGCCTCTGTGAAAACAACCTATTGATATTAAAGTTAATAGGATTAAAGAAATACTAATCCTCCTATCTGGCATGACGGATGACCCACAGATGATGTTTCAAAGCAAGAAGGGATTGTAGGAGAACATTGGTCAGAACGAAGAACAAGGCTGCAATCCACTCAAGCATTACTGCAGAGGAAAATGAAAATCTGCACAGAATGAATAGAAAAGGTTACGGAAAACAGAAATCTTCCTATCTGTGGCCAGAAAGGTGTACTGCAGCAACTTCTATTTTGCATTTTTATTTTTCTTTACATTTGCTAAAGAGACCTAAGTTTTGACAAGCCATGAAAGGGGACAGAAGACTAGCCATATGTCTTGGTTTAGGCCAAATTTGGGAGGAAACCTCCATATGGAGTTCCTCTGGAGAGCAAACCCAAATGGCCCCTCCCCCCAGCCGGTCCGTGAAAAAGAATTTCCTCAGAGAAAAATGGAAAAAACTATTTATTTAACAAACAAAATTCCCACAAGCATGAGAAATTAAAAAAATGAAATACTAAAACCTCTCACTGCTCCAAAGAGAGATGGCAAAACTGAGGAAGTCTTTGACAGGAGTTAGCTCCCCTCTCTCAGTCTCTTATCAGTCCCAGTCTCTTCGGTGCTGGAAAATGCCAAGGTCCAGGCCCCAGTGGGCCATGGGTACCAGATCCCGATCCTCCTCTGGATTTTCAGTCCAGAGCAGATTTGAACAATCTCAAGAAAAAGGTAAAAAACAGCCCAGGAATCTTCTTTGCCTCAGCTAGCTAAAC
This sequence comes from Sylvia borin, assembly GCA_014839755.1. Lineage (NCBI taxonomy): Eukaryota > Metazoa > Chordata > Aves > Passeriformes > Sylviidae > Sylvia > Sylvia borin. The sequence continues at coordinate 81,605,175 of CM025957.1, forward strand.
TAACTAAAAGGAAAAAAAACCCTCTCTCTGGCTGCTGTCCGTGTATCCGACGAACACACAGTTCCAAGGAAGAGAAAAAGAAGAATTTGGAGGAGTGAACACTTTTCAAAACAAACTGTGTGCTTCTTCTTTCCCTGCTTCACTCTCAGAATCACTCTTAAAGGTACATACAGCACACACAGAACAGACGATTGGGAATACATGCATTATAGTCACCCCAGGACACCATAGTAATAAAGTTATATGCATTGCATGTGTGCTACTGCATAAAGATTTTGAAGAAAGAGACTAGAAATAAATTCTGTATAATCTTTGGAAATAGAACCTTATTTTTTTTTAATAATATATCGTGAATTAAAATTGGAAATATATTTAGCAATGTATGCAGAATATTTTCTGTGGCGTCCAGGCTGGGGAAAAAAAAAGGCTATAGAGAGCAAAGTAGAATGAATCTATTTTTAAAGCTACCTATGTGATCAATTACAGTACAACCTGCTCAGTTAGCATTTCAATTACCAAGAGGGCTGTTTTTCCTATCTTGCCATGTTGCTTGAATGATTTATTTCCAATATACCACATTGATTTCCAATGATTTTTTCCTTTGAATTAATTGGAAACATGAAATAACAACAACAGTTTTTCTCTCTTAAGTGTTTTGAGGCTTTATTTGTGAGTATTTATATTGTATTTATATATTAAAAAAGGGAAATATCAGAAAGCGGAAAGCAATTTTGAGAGACATTTTAGTAGATAGATGGAGACATCAAGGAAGAAGGTCAAAGTCTTGTTGATGGGAGGAAAGAAAGCAAAGGAAATATATTAGCGGTGTGACATGGCGATCACACACATAAGGCAGGGTCTACCAGATCTGTGTGTACATGGCTGTGGAACAGTAGTCTCCAGAGTATGAACCCAGCTGGCCTCTGCCTCCTTCCACACATTTTTCTGCACAAGTGCCTGATGCTTGCAGGGCAAGTGCCCACACACAACAGAGAGGCACAGCCTGTGCCATGGTGAGCAAGCCCACCTGCACCCACAGATACTGAATCCTGCATGCTCTGGAGAGGGAGCCAGCCAAAACTGAGCACCTCTGCACTGTGCTCTGCACAGTGAATAAAGCACCTTCAGGGGGTGCTGGGAGCACCAGGCAGTTCCTTTCTAAATCCAGGTTTATGATGAAATTGCAGACCGGCCTATAGTTTTCTTCTCTAAAATTATTTTTGGAGAGAGTATGTGTGGGTTACATTTCTGCTTTGTTTCCCCTGTCTTTCTGACATCTACAGTGCATCTACCTTGGTGCTTGTTTCTCAGCAATGACAGCTAAGAGGATTGTATTTGCCACTTTGAATTTACTTCCTCTTCAGGAAGTAAAGTTCCTTCTAAAGTAGACCATGATAGCAGTGTTTCTTCTTCTGCTTTACATGTTTTTTCTTGCAATCAAACTAAACACTGAAAAGTTGTCATTGAGAGCTTGAGATATACAGGAAGATTCTCTTTAGCTAATTTTTTTCCATGCAAAAAAGGTGCAACAAATGCACATATTGATTAAGTTGATATGATTTTTACAGACTCGTATTTTGTAGAAAATTCTGAAGTAGATAAATTAGTTGCACATTTATTACTCACAGAGATTTATTCATAAAGGGAAAGATATTGGACACTTATTTCGGCAATGTAGAAAATAGGCAAAGATTATTATATATTGAAGCTCAGAAACGTGAATTCAGCTTTTAATGGTCTTTCTTTCTTTCTTTCTTTCTTTCTTTCTTTCTTTCTTTCTTTCTTTCTTTCTTTCTTTCTATCATTCCTTTCTTCCTTTCTTTCTTCCTTCCTTCTCCCCACTACCTATCTACCATACCCAGGATGTATTTTACTCTGTTGCTGATCTATCCTTATACAAGTATGTTACTGTTTATATAAATACCAATTCTGTTCTCAACAGCTGCAGAATGTGCTCTCATTTTAGAAAGTATTACATGTAAACCAAGGATGTTATACATATGCTCTCCAGAAGGGAGATTTCTGAAACTGCTTTCTCTCTAATTCTACAGCTTCCTTATATTGATAATGATACATAGACCTTGTTTTTCAAAATTTATTTGAAATTTAGAATTCTGTAATTATGCAATTTGTCAATTTGTCTCCATTTGTTCAGTTCCCTCACAGAGGCATTATGTCCTCTAGAAATAACAATATGTAATTAGAGATTGCCATGTGGACTACAGAAAATGTCAAAATTGCACGGATCACTTAGCTTTTGTCATTTCCTGCAATTTGGAGACTTCATTACTTTATTTTTTTTAAATGGATTTTTAATATATATTTCCAAAATAAAAAGGAAAAGACATCTAATCAAACCCTCAAATGTGTTAGAAAAATTGATTTAGTAGACGCCCTAGAATATCTGTGTCTAGACAGACATGAATTATCTTCATTCATATCTTAAAGGCCAATTGAAAAAAAAAATGCTCTAGCATGTGTCTGCATGCCTGAATACCAGTTTTGAGAAAAAAAAAATGCTGGTGAAGCTGTTTGTCCTTTATTTTGCTATATTAATCTATTTCCCTTTTTTGAATAGAAAAAATATCTTAAATGCTTTGGTAAAAGCCGAACATATTTTAGTTTAGATATACTGGTGCACCAGGACATAGACTAACAGAATAACAGCATGATAATCATAGCATGATTTCAGTTGAAAGGGATCTTAAACATCATCTAGTTCTGACCCTGTTCAATCCAGATACCTCATTGCCCACTCCTTATTAGTAGTACAGAATCTCAAACTTGACTTCATCTATTAAGTGGTAGCATCCTAGACACTCTCACCTGAGAAAGATTCCTCTATCCCTGTAATAAGGGGCTAGGGTAAAAAGTTGGTCCAACATAAATCACCACATTCTGGATCAGAAACTACTTTTTGCAGCCATCTCTGAGTGCAGAAAGGCACTCTCCCTCCTTTTCTTATTGCAAATTAACCTTTGTAATAATTTGATTTCCATGGCATGGACGCCTCCAACATAAACACAAATCCACAAAGAATATGCTGTGTAGCCCTAGCATGAAAATAAGAATCTCTAAGTGTCAACTCTATCACTGTATTAGCTGGGAAAAGACAATATCTGCTCCTAAGTTCTCATTGACTGCATTTGCACTTGTGCTCTGTATTTTTGAGTATAGAAAAATGATAGGTGGCCTGTAATTGCAACGTGCTCGGAACAAGCAGGTCAAACAGTAAGGTCAAAGCCCTCATTTTTATTTTGCTCTGTAAACACCTTCAGGGCAAACAGCAGAGAGGATTCCTATCACTTTGTCAGCTTTCTTGTTGCAAGCCAGCCCAACCACTCTTGCAGCAATGCAGTGACAGAAACTGGTGAATACTTCACAGGAAGCAAACAGCAAGCTAAACTACTTCACAGCTCATTAATTACTTACTTCTTACTAGAAAAAACAATTATGATGATGATTTTGAAAGCCATGGTATTCTGTGTATTTCATATTCACTCTTTTATGTGAGTACAGGTCTTCTCTCCTGGTGAGCCAGCAGACAAGAGGTGAGTACAAAACATATAAAATGCAAATACCTGTCTTAAGTGGTGTCCATTAACCATTGCTCAGCCCGGGTTAAACTGATATTTCTGATATTCTGGTCTTGGTTAGATTTAACCTTCAAACATCGTTTTGGGGAGCCACTGTAGAAGGAGTTTCTAAGGTTTCAGTCTAATGCTAAGCCATTTCCCACCACCCCTTTTTTTTCAGATGTTACTCTTTTTCTTGTCCTTGTCTCATACTCAGAAATCTAAAGCAGGAGAAGGGAAGTGAGTTCTATAACTACTGCTTTGACAGCAAATACCAGTTCCTCATGGAACCCTGATGTCAATACTGAGCAGGCTGCACTGGGTGACAGAAGAAAGTGCCACATGAAAAAATGATGCTACTTTCTTTTACAGATAAATGACTTTTTCTGAGACCACTTTTGGTACCGTATTGTTCTTTCAGGCCTCTGTTTTGCTATGATCTTATGCAAGATATTGTTTATTAACTGTCTCTTCTGCACAGTTTCTAATATTTAATAAAATGAGCTTTTGCCCAGGGACATTGATTCATGGTTGTCTATGCACTTTATTACCAAATATTTTCCTACAATCAAATATAAGTAAAGAAAAGGCACTTAAAAAAAAAAAATCTCAACTATGACAGGCAGATAAATGATGGAGACAGACTCAACATATTAAATTCTAAAGTGTCACACTCTTTCAAATATAAAAGAGACCTCCTCAGAATTTAGTATGAAAGCTTTAATCTCCTATGTTTATTCCTGGAGAGAGTTAGGTGTGCTGAAAGATGGAATAGGAGGCAGAACAGAAGAGCTCTGGGTGTCTGTGGGGCCTTGCTGTGGTCAGGATATAACACAAATTCATCTTTTAGCGTGTAGGTCAAAGGCAGTTTCTGTCAGAGGAAATGAAACACAAACATTTTTTAAGCTTCTGAGACTGTCAACCTTCCATTTGGTTGAATCTGAATATGAGAATTATTTCTTTTCATATTTTTTTTTCCAGGGGATATTTTCATAAATTTTGCTGGCCTAGGTGGACAGTTCGTTCACCACTGCATTTCCTCGAAGTGTCTGTTTAATTCTGTATTGGTTAAAGAAGCGACCTCAGGACTAAAAAGCCAGAGCTTGTATTTAAAATTAGATTCCCATACTGTGTTTTTTTCTAATGTCACCTTGAAATCATATTTTTAGTGCATATAAGTATTAAAAAATCCTCATAACTTCACAGAGAAAATGTTACAGCACTATTATACGTGTGCTTAGAAATAGATCCCTGTGGTTGATACTCTGTGACATTTTTGTGCCCACTGATATCACCTTATGGGCTTTTAATTACCATGGCTAGAGAGATGTTTTGGAATTTCACAATAAATTGTTAGTCATTAAATTCTATACACTGTATTTTAACCCTACATTTAAATGAATTTAAAAATTACTCATAGTTATAAGCCTTCATGATGAAATGCTGACAGGTGACATAGAGAAATGACATTTTAAGTGAAATCATGAAAATGCTGCACAAAGCGCATCTAGATTTAGTGTGGAAGGAGGAAGATCTATTGGTGCTTAGCCCTATAATATCAAAGAACTGCCTGCAGAAAATGCCTGGCACCAATGCTTAGTATTCTGTAAAAAGTAGAAAGTAATCTTAAGTCTGTCTTAATTCACATTGTAATTGTCTACTCAATCCCAACAATTATATTTGACATCGTTATCATAATTAATGTGTTGATACTTTTTGCCTGCCTTTTGTTTTCTTTGTACACTCCCATACAAACCTTTACATTTTAATTAAGAAAAGAGGTCAAAGTTCAAATACTAAGTTAAATTACAGTTAAAACGTCAAAATATAATGAATATGAAATTGAATAATAAGCTTGGCAGTACTGGACTTTTAGAATTTTTTTTCTATTCAGTTCTTATTAAATATTTTTTGTAAATGGCTTTGAGACATCAGAAATCAGTAAAAAAGGGTTAGGAATCTCAAATTTGGGACAAACGTCGATGACAGGTAATGTACTAGCGCTTGTAAAAACTTCCTGTCATATTTATCTCTTAGTACCAACGCCAAAATTTTTGTTTGAAGGGATGTGTGTGCTTGTAGATCTAAAATTAAGGTATGCAATGACTTTAATGGGTTTGGATCAAGCCTTACACAGGATTACAGTAAACTGCAAGTATAATGAAGTCATAGTATCTAAAATTAGAAGATTGCTCAAGGAAATGTATTGTAAGAAATTTTGGCTACAATTTTCAACATCACTGGAAAATTAACATATAAATTAATAACAGCTACTGCCAGAAGCGCTTATGAGGGCAGCTTGTTGGATTAGGCAGTAACACATAATTAGACATAGCTATTACCAAAGATATCTAGATTTAGCAGCACCTGAGAGAAATGGGAACTTGTTTGCCCTCCTCATCGAGTATTCTTTAAAATCAAAGATAACTTCTACGTGTAAGGAATTGTTGCATTTAACTTCGAGCTGCAGGCTTAGCTAAAAATTGATATGTACTGATGGGAGAAATGATGGCTTTACAGTTAAAAACATTTATTCAGAATCAAATCCTGAAAATTAAAATCAGCAATGTTTGTAAACCACTGAACAAAATAAAGATCTAAAGTCAGATTCTGCATACTGAAAATACCAGAGAAACTCAGATTCTGTTTTTTGGGTAAGATTCATCTGCAAATGACTATGAAAGTATATATTTCTTCCATGGGTCATTTATGCTGTCTTGGCATGAGAAAGGTCATACCCACCACCACTGTCAGCATTATAAATACACATTGGAAGACTGACAGCTTCTCCTTAGTACAGCTACTGTGAGGTACTATAGCTACCCTTACTATTCAAGAGTCCTGAGATTTAATTTTCTCCGTGTATATGTCCATGGAGACGGCTCATATATAACACCAGAGAGGTCAAAGCTCTGAAGCATAGAAGGGATGTGGCTGGACATGAGCAAGACAAAATTCTGTTCATAAGAGCCACTAATTACTTCTGTCTCTGCTCCAAAGATTGATTGCTTCTTAACAGTGAAATAATTCTCACAGAAAGGTGAAGTACAAGACTCAGGTGATCACCAGGGATTTTGTGCTCCTGGTAGAGTGAGATTTCAGCACTCAGCTTGCTTTCTTTGAAGTGGAGTCTTAAATATGAATTTTCCCAGTGAAAAGTTAACCAGGTGGGCCAGGATTTTCTGAACTTGAATGAAACAAAATCTCATTATGTGAACAAGCTACCCAGACTTCTGATCAGAGATGAAAACAGGCTGGCTATAACCTCCTGAGCTATTGCAGTTTACCATTGGCACTTAGTTCACATCTTGATTCATTGGTAATATGCATGTGGATAAAAAGTGAGGAGTATATATTCAAAATGAAAAATCATTTACATTGAATCAAATATAAATGCTAATGCAGCAGTCAAAATTGCAAAACAGACTCAGTCTTGTGTTCCATTTAGTGCTTGCAATTAACTGTAATGATGCTTACTGCAGAAGAAACATATCCAATGTAATATAAGAATTCTTTTTTTTTTTTTTTTTTTTTTTTTGGTTTTCACTCTAGATTTGCAGTGGCATAGTAGAAATAAGAGGAGAAATAAAAACTAAAGTAAAACAACAAAAACAATTAATAATTATAATAATAATATCAGTAATAACAGTAGCTGCTGGTTTACTTAAAAATGCTCTCTTCTGGACTTGTAGATCATTTAATTTCCCCTCCTTTTTATAACCTTATTTTTATAGATAGTATTCTGGGGTCTTCATGTAACATTGACATATTACTTGGACGACAGTTTTCAAAGTCTTACAATTTAATTTAACATTTTTTCCCTTACACAGCAAGTGTAGATCACATGAGTTTTAGGACTGTTTTTTCAGTCTTCTCCCTTCAATCTTCTTAACTCTGCAAATAGACACTTCATATTTTAAGTACAAATAGTAAAGTTTGTTCAGGAGTAATTCATATGACTTGGGATGTGAATGCCACATTTATCGGTGTTGTAGGGGATGCGGAACATCATAAATCCTCATTATCTGTACATTCTCTGAAAGTGTTAACAATGGTTGCTCTTAACTCTAACACATGTAGTATTCAAGCACTACATTTGAAGGCTTCAGCTGTTTTTAAGTCAGATGTCTACCTGAAGATTTAGCTGTACTAATAAGAACCTGGGTTGTCTAGAAGTTAGGCAAGAATTCTCAGAGATTTAAGAGATACTAGAATAACTGAACTGTTCAAATGTCCTTGAGGGTAAAGGAGATGAAGGATTCACTTTCAGTGATAGTATCAAGAATTTCTCAGTAAGGTAAGCGCCTGAAGATTTGCAATTTGTCCTGACTCTCCACATGCGAACAGAAACAATGTTTCATTTTTCCTATTACCATTACATGAGATTTAATGCCTGGACTACATGAAATAGTTTTTTTTTTTTTTAATATGTGCCTCCTGTTTTTCTTTCATTCATCCCTGTCAAGTTCTCTCTGACTGACCTGTAGAGGTTTTGTGCTGGATAAATTACTAATGGGGGGAGGGAGGGAAAGGAATGACTGCAGAAAGCAACCATGCACATAAAATAATCTCATCTTTTTGTTAGGAAAATGATCAATTTTCAGGGACAGATCTTAATCCAATTTAAAATATACAGTAGAAAATACCTGGATATATACATATGTGAAAGTGCAGGTCAGAAATAATGTATTTACTGAAAAAATGGTGGTAGACAGAGAAAAACAGGGGCCCTGGTCTAATGATCTATAATATAATATATATTATATATATATATATTATATAATATATAATATAATAACTCACATAAACTACTGAATCTTAAGCAGCTGAAAGTACTGATAAGCATTTGAGCAAATCATGACAAAGCGGAGTTCTTAAATTTGCAATCTCTTTACATTAATTGATACATGCACTGCCAATTAATAATTATTTTATGGCTATTGTCTGAATCAGGATGTGGAAGAACTGCATGGAAGAATTAGACACGTCACAAACCTGGAAAAAACAAACTAGTGAGTATTTGAGAAAATATGAGGTCAACACAGTAATCATCAATATTCAAGGAATGATACAAAGATGGAGGAAATATCTCTCCTCCCTCATCACCAAAAATTGAGAAGAGCCTTGGAAATACATAAGCATTTGGACATTTTCATCAGTGAACATTTTTAAGAATAGAAAAGAACTACTGGAAATTGTTTAGGACATGTAGGAACAAATATTTAAGATACTAATTTCACAAATTTTTATCCCACCAGGTTTTCTATGTAAATCTTGGCTGATGGTAAAATTTTCCTCTATGAAAATTTTCTAGCACAAGAAGTAAATATGAAGTAATTGCTGTGATGTACTTTGTGTGCTGGGAATTATTCTACAAAGAAGATTTATTTTTTTTTTTCTAACTTCTTGTTTTCTGGTCCTGGCTTCTACTACTTTTTGAGCTCAAGAATAGATGAGGAGCAATGAGTGGTCACAGAAGCAATTTCTGTCAGGAGGAAAATCTTTTTTCTGTTTACTTGCATCAGACTTTTATTCCTCTTTTAACATTAGAGACCTAAACAGTGTACAGAAAAATGTCTCTAAAAATCATCTAATTTTGAAGTGTATCTTCTTGGCCAAATGCTTTTATTCCACTGGCACGCACCTGCCAGACAATGTCTGCAGGAGAATTGGAATCATATTAGTAGTGGATACAGCTCCAAATTCCTTCTGAAAGATGAAGGTGCAGGGCTGTGGTAATTTTTGTTTTATTTACTCTTGGTACTGTGACAGCATAACAAGAACTGAGAAAGTAGTAAAACTGCAACATTTTTTCAGATGAAAACCTGATCCATTGCCCCACCATGTTGCAACAGATTTAAAGAAGTAATGCATGTGGAATAAAGATGACGGAAGCATAAAAGCAACCTTTTGATTAAAAAAAAAAAAAAAGAAAGCCTCTGTGAAAAGCATTGCAATGACGTTTCATTATTTTTTGAGAGAAATTGTTTGGGTGGTGTTTTCCATATAGAGAAATGGGGAGATTAAAGATTTAACTTAATCCTTTCAGATGACAATTCACTTGTCATTTCCTATTAAAAATCACTGGATTCTGTTTTCCTGCTTGAGTTTGTAGAAGGTTTTAATATTCACAGCTATGATTGTTCTTGAGACTTAAGTTTTTCTGTCCAACAGGGTTTAGGATTTTCTCAAGACACATTCTATTGAATAACTCTTTCTTTTCATGTTAGAAATAAAATAGAAGTGAAAAACTTGCATTAAGTGAATCGCTTATGTCTTTTGTACATATAAATCTGTGAGGGTGTTAGGTTTATTTCTGCACTTTTTTTTAAAAGGTTTTTTCCTCAAATACTTGTTGTTTCCACCATTTGTGATAGAAATATTCTGTATACATTTGGTAAATGTTCAATTTTACATCTCTATAATGAATATGACCCACAGTTCCCTGTAGCTATCACCAATACATATCCCTTTATCCAGAAAGAGAAGCCTATGCACCCGTAAAGTCTTGATTGACAACACCACAGTATAAAGCCAACATTTTCCTTGTCTTTTCTCTCCCTACTACTCTTTACAGAGAAATGATGTTGATTAGGAATGTAAGTTTCCTACTAGAATTAAGTTTTTCTCTGACATAAAGTAATTTATTTATAAAATTTGTTTTGCTATTGTATGTTCACCACTGGAATTGTTAAAAAAAAAACACAAAACACCCATGGAAAGTTTCGGGAGGAGAGAAGCCAGTAAATTCTGCCATGTTTCTTGGCTTGAGCTTGAATTCTGGGCCGAAGGTTGATATGATTCTGAAGTGCTGAGCAGTTTGGCAGTGAAGAGGAACCATTATCAGTGAAGTAATGTGAAGAAGCAGTGGTGGGTGTTGGGAGAAAATGGAGAATGGGAAGGAAACGGTGTTTTGCTTAGGTCAGGAGTTTGCACTAATTATTTCACTGCCCTTTTTCATAGACAAGATTAGGTACAGGTAAGTATTCCTAGCAAGTTTCAAGGAGGTCTTTTTTGTGAGGGTGGAGTTTTTTCAGGGAAGGTGGGGTTGAGTGGCGCTTTTCTTGTGGTTTTGGCTTTTATTGCTGTTGTTACTGGTGTTTTGACAACATTTATGTATCTATACATAAATGGATACAGACAAACTCACAATGCACAAGAAAATGTCATTCCTCTTAGTTAATAAATTAATGAAATGAGGGACATAAATCATGCTCACTTCTAACTGCAAGTTCTGTAAGCTAGAAGACACATTTCTAGTGTTTTAAGATGAAGATACATCATGCAACATAAAAATCTCTCTTGATATTTAAATTTGGGTATGTTAGTAGGTACACAGCATGAGAGAAATCTGACAGATTTTCAGCATAGCTGTATCAATTAATAGCTGTATCAATAGTTTTCTGCTAATAATCTACAAAATCACCCTTCAGGAGGCCTAAGATCTATCTCAGCATTTTGCCCTTTTTACATTATTATTATAAATCTCATCATGCGTGGGTTTCAAACACAATCTCTCCTTCAATAGATAAAAGTTAATATATTTATCCCAAATGATGTCTTAAAAATGAATTAGAGGAAAAAAAAAAAAAAAAAAAAACACACACAAAAAACCCACACAACAACTAAACAACTACCACAAACATTCAACCTACAATTTACACCTAAAGCAGTGGATTGTAAGTGTACATAGTTACCATATTGCAAAACGTAATCAACCATTAAGGTAGAATTTGATGGAGAAAGGAGATTTCCTTGAAGCACAGTTTATTGCTATAAGGAATAGAGATTCTTAACTAATGTACACTGCATTCACTAAAATCCATGAAACTAAGATGATTTTCTTCATCTGAGTATCTAACTTCTCCTATTTCCATGAAGAGATTGAATTCAAGTCCCTCATTAAATAAAAACGTATATTTAGGAAGCATTGCTGTTGTCCGAGCCAGCAACAACTGCATAATGCTGCTCTATGGACATGTATTTTCTGCTTATATTTGTTGAACAGCACAAACCCCTATTATCTAGCTGACTCAAGGGTCCTTTGAAAAATACAGGCAATTAAAGTTCATTGTAAGCAAAATGTCTTTCTATTTGAATTTTGAAATCGGAGCTGACCAATATGTTCAATTTTCAACAAGTAGACTACTGGATAATCAAAGCTTAAACAATTGAGATTAGCATTTATCTCCAAGTTGTGTTGAGCTTGTTTGTTTCCTTGTTTTTTTGTTCATTTGAAAAAGCATTTTGCTTCATTATTTTTCTCACCTTTTGGAATGAAATTTCCTGATTCTCTGTTCTCTTGAGACAGGACAACAGAGTATTGCATACTCCTCCTACATTTCCTTCTATGACAATCTATTTTAGACAGTCAAAAAAATCACAGACCAATTTGGTATGATTTACAGGTAAAAAAGGTGACTGATAAAATTTGATTATTTAATTTTTCTGCTGGCATTTTTTATAGACGTGATGTAGCATCTCTCCATGCTGTTTCATTTTATTCTCTAATAGTATTTTTCCAAGATAACTGTTCACCTCAACAGATACTTATAAATGAGTTAGAACTTACCAAATCGTATGACTGCAACTTTTAATGTAATTTTCTTCTAAATTTAAATGTTGTGATGGCTTTTAATTTGCTTAATTTGATCAAATTTAATCTAAAAACCTGGGTGCTTTCAATGAACTGTAGTTTCAATTATCTCTCCTTCTATTAGGAACTTAAAATACAAGAATATCTTTTACTGAATCTAGTTACAGTTACTTAAGATTATGCCTGGGTAAAAAGAAATAATTTGCAAGTAAATTTGCAGGTAAAAATAAATAATTTTTACTAGTTCTAAGAAATTCAAAATATTGCAAAATTGCATATATATATGTATGCATATACAGGCATACATATAAATATCTTTAGGTACATACAAAGAACAACTTTACCTAGTCACAAGCTTTCCTGTTCTCCTCTCTGAGTCTGGACCTTGCAGACTCATGAGGAACTTACCTCATCTATATGGACTTTGCTCTCACCCTTCCAGCCTTCCCTGGGAGCTGTGCCGGGGGGGCACAGGATAATCATTTTCGGAGCAGGTATGAGGAAATGAGGTGGCTTGGCCAGCAGCCAAACACTTGTCAGAGATGCCTAAATTGCAGGCAACAACCATGACTCTCTGGGTTGCACCATCTGCTCTCTGATGTCGCCTTCTGCTGTAAATTCCCCAAGAAAATATCCAAAAGCCCTCCTAACCTTGCCAAGGGCAGCATCCTCCCAATTCTTGTATGCAGGAATCCATTTATATAGTATTGTCCACAATCGCTAGCAGATCCTGCCTCTAGAATTATTTTCCTTTCTTCCAACCTCAACCTTCCCACCGAAAATATTTTAAAATAACTGTTTTCATACAACGTACTAAGTAAGGTTGTTCTTGAGCTGGCCGCCTGAAGTGATGCTTTGCAGAGTAATCAAAGATGGGAAGTAATAGAATACTGGAAAACACACCAAAATATGGAAGATAGATGTCAAACAGAATTGGAGTAGACACTTCTGGTCGTCCACCTTAAAAGTCTTTGTTGCTGTTTAATCCCTTTAATTTTCTGTTTCCATTTTTGAGATATTCTAAAGAATCACGCTTCTGTGTCTAGATGACATTAGCAGTTACTGAAGAGCAGTACTTTGATTAGAATAGTGACATTTGGGAACAAGAGGGAACTGAGATGGGAAAAAGACAGTGCTTCAAACAGTCGTATCTTTGTCAGCCCCAATAGATTTAAAGATGCCTCCCGCACCACCTCTTATCAGTGAACAGTATGTGGTTACTTCCAAAAACAAAATGTAGGCATTAATGAGAAAAATGCTTCATAAAATTCATATTTTTCTGTCTTATACCTACCATTTCACTTACTGCACTCGACCCAGCTCATGTAAAACTTTGTATTTTATTTCGATTAATAAACCTATCACAAGGACATAAAAGATTGTTGGTCAGGAAAAGGCCACATGCCTCAGTAAGATTGCATCCTTTAGATTTATTTTAACCTCACCTCTCTGCTTTGTAACTATATCATTTAACCCCTTTGTCTATAAAAATGTCTTTCCTGGCTCTTAAGCACATTTATTCTGTTTGCCATCTTATTTCATATGTTGCCAAGTAACAAAGACCACTGAAGCTAAGTAGGTCACCTCAAAGTCTTCCTTTTTCCAAAGAGAATAAATTTAACCTTTTCTTTTTTTTCTTTCTCTCATAAGAACAAATACTATGAAAGCCCAAACCTTTCTTTGACTGCTCTCTCCTACATATTCTCTGGAGCAGGGATATTTTGAGGATGGAAACAGAATCAGATTTTCTAAAACATATTAACTAGCACTTCTTTTTCATGGAATATCTGTCTGTCTGCATGCCAGTTTTTCCCTTTCTTTTTTGTTTTGTTTTGTTTTGTGCCTAGCTATCTGCCTGTTTCATGTGGTGTTATGATTTGCTATCTTTTTCAGAAGTGTTTTGCTTTTTAGCTTTGATGTTCAGGGTTTTTTTTTCCAAATAAAATACATCTCATGGTCAAGAACTTCCTGATGATAATCTATATAGCCTCTTTTTATGGTCATTGCTAATTTCAGAGAAAAAAAAAATAGAATTCTATTTTTTTAATTGAATTGTTGACATTGAGAAAAACAAGTATAGGCAAGACTATCAACCAATTGCTCTTACTTTGGCATTAGCCTGAGGAAAAAAACATTTGATAATTCTCTAATGTTTGGTTAAGGCAAGGAGAAGATTTGACGGTAAACTAATTGTTATGATTTGCCCCAGCCAAAGATTCCTGGGATCATTAGGGTCACTCCTTTCAGTGACTGTGGCTGTTTGTAGGACCCTATTTGCCCACAGGAAAGAGACCATATAGAGATTGCACAGACAGTAGGCAGTAAGTTGAATTAGTTGTTCTGGACATGGTTATTATTCCATAGGAAGGAATTAAAGAGTGCATGAGGAAGAGGTGGAGTCAGAAAGCAGGTGTAGGAATTATTCTGGTGGTGTTAGTCCAACTACAACAGCCCACTCATCTGGGAGTGCTGATGACGAGGTACTGGGCAGCAGATGGAGAAAGTCCAGCATGGCTACAGCCTTCCAGGACAACCCCACGTGCTCAGCTTGATGCTCTGTGGAGCTCATACCACAGTAATGAAGAGTGCTACATCCTGCAACCATCCTCTAAGACAGATCTCAAGTGACCTTCTTCCTCATCATTGCTGTGAGGCCAACTTGTGACACCCATGTTTTGCCATCTCCTCCTTATTCTTTTAATCATCCTGGACTCTAGTCTGGATGGCACAATAATTCTACCTTTAAGGAAAAAATGTTCTTCACTCAGCATTATTTAAGTCCATCTCCAAAAACCTTTAACAACATAGGAGAGCTTACTGCATTGAAATGAACATCCTAAATTATCTGACCTCCTTTGCTACTTAATGCTCTTTAACATTTTTCCAGTCATTCTAATGAGAGTGGGCAGTTTTGTACACGGAAATTTTAAGCTCAGGGCTTTAAAGGTGTCTTTTGCTAATATTAATTGAACTTGGATTTATTTAAAATCAGAAGATGAGGAAACGCAGTGGCTGTTAGAAAAGATCCTCTTTATTACCTCTATTTGTTGTCATATTTGAGGATGTCTTTTCACGTTCTAATAGAATTACAGCTATCATTAATAATTTAAATTATAAATGTGGTTTAGTGAGTAAATAAATGTTAACCTTCCAAGTAGTTTCTTTGACTAATTTCTTTGACAAACTACTCTGTACAACTCCCTGAAAGAAGGCCGTAGTGCAGTGCCTGCCGGTCTCTTCTCCAAAGTAACAAGTCACATGACAAGAAGAAATGGCCTCAAGTTGCACCAGGGAAGCTTTATTTTTGGATACTAGAAAAGATTTCTTCATTCAAAGGGTTGTCAAACACTGCAACAGGCTGCCCAGGAAAGTGCTTGAGTCACCATGTCTGGAGGCTTTAAAAGGACATGGCACCGTAGATGCTGAACTTAGGGACACGGTTTAATGGTGGAATCGGCAGTGTCAATTTAGGGTTAGACTCAATGACCTCTTCCATCCTAAAGGATTCTGTTATTCTATAGACACAAAGAGGAATTAAAACATGGTGCTTTTCAAATGAAAATGTGTTTTTACTATTCCTTTGGTGGGAGTATGGGTTTTAGATACTTTGAGGGATTCAGAGTTATGGTGAGGAAATAGGGAAAAGGAAAATGTCTCTAGTTTTTCAAAGCTTTTATAAGCAATTAAACAAGAGAATCCTATGCTGGTGATGTGTGCTAATGGGAAAGACAAAATAAATGAACAGAGTCTAATAAATCGAAGGATAAGTAGTATTGTTACCTACTGAATTTAATAAATCATTTAATTAATAATTTTTTTTTGCTGCCTCTCTTACTTCTCCCTCAAACTTATCAGAAACCACAGAACATTATCAGCTAAATAAAACAGTAAATTGTGTCTCCTTTATGTCCTTTATTTTGCTCTGTTCCTTCTGTTAGTCCTAGTCTCTGCTGGCCAAAGAATAAGGGAAATGTTGACTAGGAAGTAAAAAAAAAATACTCGAGGACACAGGGACTTACCTGAAATCACATTTATCTCACATTTTTAGCCAGATAGAAAGAACACATTTAAATATATTTAGTTCTCTTGATATTTGAAGACCAAGGTCTCGTTTGCTGAATTTTTTTTTTATGCAATTCTGTAACATCCTTTTCGTTATGCTAATTATTTCCTTCCAGCTGTTACAAGAGCAGCTGTTGTACACTGCAAGCAGAAAGCAGCAGTAAAGGTGCAGCTTTTCTCGTTATCTTCTGCTGATGTTTCTACTACCTCCAGGCTTAAGTTCCATTTCTGACATCCCAGTGGGACCTGCTAAAAATGGATACCACAAGGAGAAAAGTTAAGGTAAGCATAAAAGCTACTCTTCAGCAGCTTTTATGCAGCACTTGCCAGAATTGTTTGACACTGTGATGCAACTTGCCTTCGGTACAAAAAGGGAGGAACAAATTAATCATTTTAGATTTATACTGTTCCAAGGATCCTTCTCTGGCTCTGCGTAGAGGCTGTCATAGAGGTGTAATAGCTACAGGCTGCTTTTGGGAGAGGTCTTCATGACAGCAATCCTAGGATGCCTGACCCACATATTGTCATGCGCAGTCCTGTGCTTCAACTGTAGGATCAGTAGCATGCACACTGCTGTTCAGCCAAGATGATGCTACTGATGACCAGCATCCCGCCTTGTTCTGCTGGGGGCCAGAGCAGACCCTGGTAGCCTGTGTCAGTATCATGACTCAGCCCTTCAGCATCCTCACCTATTTTGGTGCTTCATTCACAGCTCATACTTTTTGACACAAGGTGAGTGAAAAGAATTCGTCAAATGCAAAGATTTGACAAATTCTCCAATGTGGAAGCCGTAGTTTTTGGGACTTCTCTTATGATCATATGCACAAGGCATCTATGAGTTCACCACTAAAACCATGTTACTGTGACTGACAGAAGTCAGGTCTTTCTCCTGGTCACCATTACACTGAGAGTATGACAAAGTCGCTATTGTTTGATACAAGCTCAAACAGCCTCTCTCTAAAGTATGACAGCTCCATGGCTATTAAGGGCAAGAATCCACAACTCTTACTTGTGGGATCATGTGGATTTTTAGAAGACATATAGAAGAGAAGTGAGCAGATAATGTGAGAAAAAAAGGATGAACATGCATGACAACATTTGTCTCTAGAGTACAGCATCATGTATGTAACAGAGCATCCACCTCGGCAGAGAAAAAACAAAAAGAGAGGGTCAAATGGTCATATTTGGGTGTTATAGGTTAACGATCCAGTTTTTTGACAAGGACTGTTAAACAATTAGTGGAATTGTGGATCAATCTTTGCCTAGAAGGCAGCTGTTGACATGTCTGAAAGCACCTGTCATGCTGTGTTGGGGTCCATCCCAATCTTTTGGCAGCAGAACTGACTTAGCTGTTATGCAGGAAGGGAGTATGTGATATTCTGGGAGCAGTTGTCTGGAAAGACACCACAGTACTTTTAATTCAGAACAGCAGTAGTTTAAGAGACAGGCCTGTGGCACAGCTCAGATGTCCACACAAACTAATCTTTGCATCAGAGTTCCCTGTTGAATTTTCAAACAGTTTGTAAAAGTTGGAAAACACTGATCTTAGGTTTCTGTCTTCTTTGTAGGTAAGGAGAGTAAAAAGTTGTAGAAAATTTGTCTCATAATCTTCAGGATCTACCACAAACCTTTCATGGATATGCATTCAGTGAATAGTCAAACACAAAATCATAAACCATGTAAGGATGATGGTAATTTGGGTATTGGGTTTTTTTAAAAATTCTTTTCTCTCCCTCATGCCAGAACTCCCCTTGCCTTCCAACACCAGAAAAATTTAATAGATGGATTCCTCTATATCCAGGCTTTACCATACTCTTGAACATCCTATTCAGGCTATTTTAGATAGAGGATGTTTTATGAGGCTATTTAGATAAAGGTGATGAGAAAATGAATTCCACAGTATGCTTTATAACATGAGTTCTTTCATATTTTCAGTCTGTGTCACAAGACATCTCAAGTTATCATGAGAACAGATCATATAACAGTTTTAGCAAGTATACAATGATACAATGGAACATGGAGTGATATTTCACTTTGATTAAATTAAACTCTTAAATTGATGGCCATGACTTGCCACTGCTTTTTGACTATACAAAGTCTTTCATCTGGAAGCCTTTCAACAGCATGGGAGATGATGACATCCTTTTTCTATAGAATATAGAAATTATATGTATAGAAACTTATCTGATAGACTTAGAGCTAATGTTGGCAATAGAACTCACACCTTCAAGCAGCACGGCCTAATTGGGTTGAGTGTCTATACAAGTGTCAGTAAGAGAAAGGTTTTACTTGAGGCTTGTCTCCTAATCCCACGTGAATCTAGAAAGCTTCAGCACTTTATATGGATCAAGCCTATGGTCATACTAATCTACCAGCTTTAAGAATTTAATTTGTAAGCAAGATCAACTTTATCACTTCAGCATGCTCAAGCAGCTCAAATCAGAGTGAGCATGAGTTTTACCATAATGTCCCTAGCAAGGCAAGTTTAAGGCTTGTAATGTTAAATAATTCATGTTTAAATTAAGCCCTCAGAATTCTTATGTCACCTCACTGCTGCAAGTATTCTGCCTGTGGTATAGTGACAAACTTACCCTGTTTTATTCTGATATTTTCCATTCATTTCTATGAGACTGAATCAGAACTACTGAACTGTAACTATAACATCTGCATCAATAGTTAGAAGAAATTTGTTTTACTTTCACAGTTTGAGAGATCCAACAAGGTTGTTGCATGAGATTCTGGTCTTTACAATGCTCTGAATCTTAAAGAAAGCCCAATATACACAGTTATGACAAGTAGAATGATTACTGTACCTTGAAATTTATTGATTTGCTTTGACAATAGACGCAATTGTACGTAGGTTAAGTACCTCTCTCAACAGCAAGGATAAGTATGTAAAAAACATCCCAAATTTTTGCAAATTTATGTGCTGGAAGATTTTTTTCCTAATAGGCTCAAAGGGATATTTTCATTTCTTTATAAATTTTCATTTCTTTATAAATTTTCATTTCTTTATAAATTTTCTTATAATATCAGGTTACATGGTGGTCATAGGTGGAATCATACATCTGTGAAATACCCATTAATGCTTTGCTTTAATTTTCATTTTTAACCATTTGACATGCACTATTTTCCTGGAAGGCTTTGTGTTTGATACACAGCATACTCTGTATTTAGTAAATTCAGCTGATAAGTAAGCACTGAACAGACAGCATTGATATGGTATTCTGTCTGCAGAAGAGTCTTCTGCATTTCACTTTTGGATATTTCTGACTGCTGTCACAAAGATGAAGGCTGAGTGACAGAGGTGACTTATCTTGACAAGAGACACTGCTGGTTTGCAGAGGACCACGAGGAGGAAAAACAAGAGAATCAAGACAGAAGACTTGATTTACGTCTTGTTCTACATGCAGTGTATCTGGAATGATATTTTCCTTTGAAGATGCTTCAAGCACAGAACTGACAATGAGGTATAATTTATCCACAAGAGAAATGGCAGGGTCAGCATTTCAAAGTAAAATTTATTGTAAGTGTTTAGTGAAGTAACAATAACTCTGCTAGCCACTCATCTGTCTTATCATTCATTGCAGAATACAAAATATACCAAAATTTTTATATTCTATATTTAGTATCTAATCATTATATATTATATTCAGCCTCTTTGCCCATTGTACTTGCTTACTTCTTCTCAAATCACAGGCAGTCTTGCATATTTTGGTTGTCTGTATTTGGAGTGAGACTGCACAATAAAAATCCCCATGGCATTATTTCCTTAGTGTATATATGATCTCACAGAAGTCAATAGGTACATTTAATAAAGTAAGATCCAATCCATAGGAAAAAAAAAGGTTATTTCTCTATAAAAACTACTTCTATAATGGTCATTGATTTCCTCTGTCTTAATTTCCAGGAAGATTCTATGCACTTTGATCTATACTCAGCAATCCTACTTGCCTTATATAAAACTTTCAAATGAGGCCTTTTTTTCAGTAGTCAGTACAATATCCTACAGACCAGTACTAAAAAGGAAAGACAAAACAACATTTTTCCTACCCTGTGGGTTCCTTTTTTTCATAAGCTAAAAAAAAAAAAAAAAAAAAAAAAGAAAGATATTATAGTATTTAAAAGAAGGTTTAAGTTAAATTGCATTAGAATTGAACATTTTAAAGGAGTAAGTAGCTTTGGACAAAACTAAATAATTTAGTAAATTAATTTTGAGCTCAGGAGTCTAAAGTAACAATTTGAATTAAAAAAAATAATAATTTGAGCTTCTTCTTTAAGACATTTGTCTCACTGTGTAAAAGGTAATCTTAGGTCCACTTTACACCTAGAAGACAAGTAGTTTTAATTATGCATATGATGCAGAAGAATCAATTAGGCAACAGAGTAATTGTAAAATGACTAAGGTCAAATACGCAAGACAGTGGCAGAATAAGGAATAGAACTCTTTTTCCTTCTGTAGCTATTATACATAAATGAGATGGAAATTAAAATGTAATTAGGAGAAATATATTGAATTTGTATTCCTAATAGACTACAGAGTTCTGGCTTTCTTTTCTATGCTCTGGCAGAACCCAGGGGACTGATACACATTTGCTGGTAGGTGCAGGAGGTAGATCAGCTGCAATGCACTGATCTGTGTACCACAGGTTTCAATGGTTCTGTAATTATGCATTTTATTCTGAAAGCATGGCTCATCATGCCCTGGCATATTGAGAAATATATTTTTGATTTGCTGGAAGCAACTATGCTCTACAGTATACAAGATGTATGCAAATAAACAACAATTTCACATGCAGAAAAACATCACACGGCTTTAAAACTAGCCTATGGTTTTCCTTGCATTATTCTTGACCAACATTTAATAACCTCAACAAACAGAAAGCAGGGTTTAATTTTAAACTTTTTCATCTTTCTCATTTAATGGACCAAGTTCACCTAAAATGTCTCACTATATTTTTGTATTTCCAAAAAAATGTGCAGTCCTAATGTACCTGGACCCACCTTGTGTACTCAAAATAATGACATTTCTATATGTAGTCTAGTACACATAAATATAATTTATCAGAATATCACAGTCATATGCTTGATTATAGATGATCCATGGTAACTTCTACCAATGTTTTTCCCTACACATACTTGAGCTTTCAGGCAGATAATTTGCTTTCCTGAAGGAATGGCAATGAATACTGAGCATATTCAGGTTTCCTGATCTTTTCTAGTTTAAAATGCTGTGGTAAGAGATTCTGGACCATGTTATGGCTCTCCACACTACAGATATCACCTTCCCCTGCTCATTTGACCCCTGCCACTTTAATTGTTTTGGAAAAAAACAATTACCAATAATTAAGTGTATTGAAGGAAACAAGACAAAGGAGAAAATGTGAAAAGAGCTACTTTCCATATTTTTTGGCTTCCAGCTAGGATAACCCAGAAAGCAGGGTTTTTAAAAAATATAAAAAGGTTGCATGAGAAAAGTTTTTTTTGCACTCTGTTATTTTTCTTTTGTTTTTCCTTAGTCCAATGAAGAAAAAGAAGATAAATTATAAAACTGAACTCTAAATAAAAGCATTGTTTTTCATTTGTAATTGGAAAGAATTGTGTGGTGTTCTAAAAATATTATTCAAAATGAAATGCTCGTTTCAAACAGTCTAAATAAGAATGTATATAATTTCATAAATTATGTTTCCACATGGAAAACTTCAGTCTATGTTAGGGATTAACACTTAAGCCTCCAGTTGGGATATGGGCTGGTGTCTGGATCTGCTAGAGGGTCCATTAAAGAATAATTTTTTTGGGATGAGAACTGCTGCATTTTATGTATGTGGAGTATCATGTACATCTACATGCCTTCAGGAGAGTTGAAAACTTCTTCCATCCCTGTATAGGTATTTTATGAGCAGACCCTTGCAGTCCCAAATACAAAGCAGTTATAAACAAGTACTAAATAGCACAATTTAACCATGTTTGCCTCAGAGGAAAAGTAAGAAAGAAATAAGTCTGCATGCACTAAACTGAAAATTCATAGAATATCTAGAAAAGAAAAGGAAAAAAAAAAACAGACAACAAAATTATTGTCATTGGACTAGTAATGAAGTTCAAATTGTCATGATATGAAAAGTGCATCTTTGGAGAAGATGCAATATCTTACATGAAAAACAGCTATTTAATCCAATATGGCACTGCTGTGATTCCATCATGGTCTAGACAGAGTAGATCATCAACAATTATAGGATGCTGCAATTTCCTGAAGTTTTTTAATTAAAATGTATTCATCTTGCTATTTAAAGGATTCTAGTGTCAAAGACCTTAGAAAGTGAAAAACTGTGATAGACTTATAAAATGTGCTGTTAGAAGGGGAGATAATCCTTAGCAGATAAAATTTTTAAGGCTGAAATATTAACACATTATTGAATGTGATTATTGCATTATTTGAAAAGCGAAAGATTGGTTTAGGGATTACAAGACTAATGATAATATTTTAGAACTCTTTCTTTTACTATCATCTGATAGACGAAAATTATCTGTTGCTTTCTATATCATGAAAGACTGTGAAATGCCCCAAAATGTGGAACATTTCTGCTCAGAAAAGGCAAAGTAAATTAAGCATAAGTGTCAAACTGTGTCCAGTACTAAAAGCTAATTTTCTTGCCTTTCTATTTCTGATTGTAATGCTTTCTAATAGCCAAGTGCCAATAATAGATTTTTGAGTATTTCTTGTAAATAGAAAGGGTCCAAATTCATAAATTTGCATCTCACAAGCACAGAATGGTGTACAGACTGGTTTTGGTCAATTTATACTGCATTTGCTCCTGAAAGTAGTAGACAAGTGGCCATTAGTCTTGGTAATCTAATGCTTTGTTCCATTTGAGAGGAATACATAGGTAAAGTCAGTACTTTAAAAAGGCAAGAAATAAAACTATTAAGATTAAGAAAAATAATGTTAACTAAAAGATACCAAGGAACTTGTGAATGTGTAATATTTTTCTAATGGATTTTGATTGTGCAAATTGTCGTTTATCATTTTAATAAAAAATTCTTTGTATCTGGAATTAGATGGCTGTAGAGAGAATTTAGCATTAAAGTTTATGATTAGCAAAAGAGCTCTTGGTACAATTTCAAAAGTTGATGGTGCTAGCAGAGAAGAAAAATGTTCATGAAACAAGGATATAGATGCACGCTGTGATAACTCTTGGGGGGCTAGTTCTCATTCAACAGAATTTGGCGACTCCAAATGAGACTGGTATGGATCAAAAAGCTATTTAAGTCAAGCAAAATGTTTCTAGTCACTCAATGGGAATTAAGCAAGTCTGTGGGAATCCAAACAAGTAGATATGTATGTTTTGATGTGTGCTGCAACCTCTTACTGAAATCTCCAGAAATCTCTACCACTGAAGTAAGACAGAAAGGCAGTAATGTTTAATGCAAGATTTGAACGGCAGTGTGTGAAAGCATGGGTTTTTTCTTTTTTACTGGGCACAGGAAAGAATATTTTCTCAGAAACAAAGTGCACAAAAATCCTTTTAACATCCATGTTTGTAATATGCTGAAATAGATATGAGGATATTCAAACAGCAAAGCTGTGATTATAATTTGATTATTTTATTTATTTCCTTAAAAAATTATTGAACTACCAGCAGTGATGTGCTCAAATGTCACAGTTATGACCAAGGTCAATTATGTCACTTGAGGGGAGTGTTGTGAGTCCCGTGCCCTTGGTTTCCCTGTCACAAGGTCCAGATGCTGTCACTGCCATTGGCATTGTGGCCCCAAGTGTCAGCAGAGATGAGGTGACAATACAGGGTCATGGATAAGCTGCCCACCGGTCAGTTTAAACCACCCATAAAACAATGGCAGAAGTAAAAGGTAGGAAATATGACTGATGCAAAGCGTTATCTGGGATCTTTGTAGAGAGAGCTATTTCAATCATATGAGTTCAATGGAGTGTGAGACCTCCAAGAGCAGGCATAACTCCTACAGGAATACAGACGTAAAGTGTCCCTTTGGAAAAAAAATTAATCTGGCTCGTTTCATGTTGCTGTCTCTATACAGAAAAATGTCTGTGCTTATGAGAGAGACTGGTTACATGGTGGTAGATGTGCTGGTAGGGTGCTCCCTGTTTATCCTCAGCAATGTGAAACTAATGAACTATTTTCCAGACACCAGACATTAGGTCAGTGGTTGGCTGAAATAAAAACACCGTCAAGATTATTCCCTGTAAATTGTGGAATGCACTGTATACTCACAGTATTGTTTGTACAGAAATTGTCACAGCAACGTATAAAAAAACTCCATGCAACATCAAGCATGTATCTGTAACTTTGGTGTGATCTTACGGTTTCTCTTGTGTATCTTCAAGTTAATAATTTGCTGTGTTTTGCATTTGTATGAACAACTATTTTTGCCCTGGCTGCATAATTGCTGAGTTCCTTCTGTTCTGTTATCCAGCATTTTGAATTTAATTACTCCTCATCTTGAAGTAATTTCTGATTTATCCTGTTAGCTTTGCTCCAGGGTGGTCCTGCATGAGCTTAAAAGTGCATGGATTCAACTATTTCCATAACATCACTCTAATGCCACATCAAGCAATTCAGTAGTATAGGCAATGCTTGGCTATAGAACACAGATGCATATTTAAAGAACAATACTAAGTCAAGATTTTTGTTGCAGTGGTAGAAATTTGTTTTTCCTCTCTATGTGAATGAGTTCAGAGAATTTTTTTTTTTTTTTTTTTTTTTTTTTTTTTTTTTTTTTTTTTTTTTTTCCTTAATGGGAAACAAAGCATATGAATCCAGTTGCTACTCAGTATTCATTCCAGGAAAAATATGAGGCAGTGAACTGGATTGAATAGGAAAGGAGCAAGCATGTGTTATGTGCATGTTGGGATACCAGAGGTTCATTCCCTCAAGACAATATGAATTCTCTTGCTTTTCAGTGAGTCAACACAGAAATTGTGCACTGCCCTCAGGGTATGCAATGCTCTGCTCATTGGGGCAGAAATAATTTTTTTCATTCATGTTATTCTTAGCAGCCCTCTTTGTTATCCTCTCAAAGGGAGTCATCCCTGGGCATCACTGGGGACAGGACTATACAGCTGGATGAGTACTGTTCTACCAAACACAAGAAATAACAACACTGGTTCCAAAAATAATAGGGCGCCTTAAAAGAGTGTGAAACAGACAATCTTTTCTAAAATATTATGACTCCAGGAACTGGGTCAGCATGATACACAAAGACAGTGATTTGTAGAACTATAAAAAACCTCAGTGAAATCTCAGAAACTGATATTCCTCACTCCTGTGGGGTGGGCACTGGAGATTCGTAAACCCACTCCCAGTCTGATGTGCTTTTGCCTGGGATTTCAGATTCTGCCTCAGATTGTCATCTTCCTGTTCTGGTGCTTGTGGTTGCCTAAGCAGCCTGAAAGTCTTTGTTTCATGAAGCATGAAACTCCATTTGTAAGTGGTGAAGTCCAAAGGGAAAAAGTGATAGATAACTTAAAATGCTGTGTGTAGTCTACTGGAAAAAAATACCTATGCAGCAATTTTTTAATGAAATAAATTTTGATTAGACTAGGACTATGCAGTGCATGCCATGCACTTTTCTATGAAGCTAGAAAAACAGTTTTTAAAAGGTTCTGAAAATTAATATCCTCAGTTGGTTATGAATGAAGGTTTGATGGTGGGGGTTCTTTGTTGATGGTTTTGTCCTTTTATGAATAATTGCTCAGAAGAAAGACTATATAAAATTCAGCTTTGGAGATAGAATATTTAATTTGAATCTTGAAAATATATATTTTTTTCTTCTTTCTCTGCTTTTCATCTTTTAACTGTTTGAAATCCTATGTAGCTAAAAGAATCACTCTCTCTGGGGGACATTACAGAGTGAGGGTAGGAAAAAGAACAATGAGAGTTATAGCATTTGTGTTATAACCATGAGTTTCCAAGTTCTGCAGTTCCTTCTAAGGATATGTCCTTTCCAATCTCAGCATCTCAGCATGTCTTAAGCTTCAGCCATTTTATAGCTGTATCCCTAAAGTCATCTATACACACAACTTGCATCTTCTATTAGTCACCTGTTAATATGTGGGGATCCTGCAAATGAAGACCAATATTTATTTTCTAAGTTTAAAAATATGTCCCTCACTGTCTTGATTTGGGAAGCAGCGGGGAGGGGGGAGGAGATTTTTTTGGTCAGAGAGGTACAGTTTCCCATGCTTTGGAATATAGATTTGGAAAGGATTCAGAGAAACCTGATCATTTTTGTTGTGTTTACTCAAGGGCCATTTATGGTTTTCAGCCAGATAAAGGAAATCAGCTAGGGTTTTTTAGGCCTGGACCTGTAATGATCTATTTTTATACTTTTCGACAGCAGGGGTCTGAATTTAGGAATTTTTTAATGAAATGTCGGAGCTTAGTTCCACCATGTGCTGGGCCTACGCCTAGCTGGTGTGTTCAGAAAGCTGGCAACAAACTGAGAACTGCAACTGAAGTAATGCCTGCTGAAAAAAAAAAATCAAGAGATTTGCAGGAGGTTTCAAGGGTTTGGGGAAAGCATATCCAGCTCCACATATGTACAAGGCATGTGCACTTCTCTGTGCATAAACCCTGAAAAAAATTGTTCATATGCTCTATGACAAAGTACGGTAAGGGAAGGTTTCTGGTACCCTGCCCTGCACACACCCTGTTGTACTCATATTGCACTGTGATGTTTTGAAATTCATTTAATTATTTTCAGCTCTTTTTCTGTCCAATCATCTTGGTTAGGTAAATGATTTTCCACCTTAAAGATTTTTCTTGCTTCTTTTCTGTTTCAATCCTCCAAAGATAAGGCTTTAGAATGTTAATTAGAAAAAAAAAGCCAAAATAGCCAAACCCAAACCCCACCCCCCAAAGAATATTGCAGAAGTGTGGTGTGAAAACAGGAATAAGTTGAATAAGTTAGAAGTCAAGAAGGTCTTCTGTTAGACACAAAGCCTTACCGAACATCCTGTTCAGCTTTCAGCTTTCAGTTAATAGAAATACACTTCTCTGGGCTCTTGTGTACTCTCTTCATCCATAAAGATGAAGAGATGCTTTGGAAGTCATCTTTTTGACACGAATCTGGCTTTTCTTTTACTCTGATTTTCAAATAAATAACCAATTACTACAGGGCAATGAAACTAATTATTTCAAGTGAAAAAATTAAATCTAGACACTATATATAGTTGTTCATTCCTTATTGATGATTCCTGAACATGTCATATTTTTTTTAATAATGTGATAACTTTTTTGACACAGATTTATTCTTAATACCTTTAGGTATTAGCTTCCTCAGTCCAATATTTTTCAGGCTGCTCTCCTTACTAGCATACTTCTTTCCAAACCTTTCAAACACTGATTTACAAATAATGACCAAAAAAAAGAAGAAACTTAAAGAGGAGTAGCTGAATAGCTACCAGGTGGTTACACTTGAGAAGAAGGGAAAAATCTCTTAAACTGGCTATTACTGATCTTCTTCAGTTAATTGGAAGATGTTAAAATTCATGCAATTTGGCTCTTGAAATGCGTGTGAAGTAGTTACCAGAATGGTGTAAATATTTATAATTGCATTTTCTAAAAGTGGTTAGAGTAAGAAACAGCAAATTTTGTGAATTCTGAGTAAAAATATATTTGAGTTAGTATATGGAACATGTGGGGTCAGGAACATGAATAAAAATTTCATTCTGTTTTTGAAAAGTAAGATTCATATCAAAAAAATCTGCTCTTTCCCTTTTTTTATGGTTGAATACAAAGAGAGTTTTTCATTTTATCCACATCTTCTTAAGTATCTTTTAATTTGAAAACATATATTTAAAGGTCCATAGAATATTTGTAAATCTTGCTCTTTAAAATCCTCTCTTAAAAAGTGTTTTGTTTTCAGATATCCTTTACAGATATTTCTTTTATTTTCCAAAACAAAGCTGAACATAAATAAGACAGAAAGAAATCAGCATGCATACTCTAAAATATATACTATATACCTATACAGAAACAAACTATGGTAAAAGCAAAGAATTAAAACATACCTGTGTAATCTTATGGCTGAGATGGATAAACAAAACCCCCAGTTTTATGCACACACAGCAATTTTCTGTTCAGGAATACCTATCCAACACAAATTCACAGATTCTATGAACAGTTATAGATCCATTTTATAGATCCATTTGTTTAGGTTATTTAGCTTATTTTCACTACTTTTTTTTTTTTTTTTTTTTTTTTTTTTCCCAGACCGGAAGATAAAAGTCATGTAGTTTGTAGCTTATTCTGAAGTGAGACAGGACAGCTAGGAACAAGACACTGGTCTCACTTCCCTTGGTAGAGGCCCAGCTCACAGTGTGCTTTTAATACGCTTGCTTATCTTATTTTTACACATTTTTTAAACCAAAACAATAACATCATGGAGGCTAAAATCCTATTTTTAAGGAATCTCAGTGCTTTGTTACTGCATAAATGACCAAAAATCCCCCCACCAAAACAAAAACAAACAAAAATAAATAAATAAGCAAACAAAAACACCAAAAAAAAATCCTCAAAAAAAACAAAACCCAACCAAATCCGGCATACAAGCTTTAGTTTAATAAGATGGCATTTTAGTAGAATTATAACACCTACAATGAACATCTAGAAAGCAGAAAATATGATGAGGGAAGTGAAAGTGCATTGAGAACTAATTTTCTAACAACAGTCTACCATGCTTGTATGGTACAATTTATCTATTATTATCTTATATTTTTGCATGGCAAAATAATTATTTTTTCTACTTTTTTCTAAGTGCATTTATTAAAAAAATCATTGGTCCGGCATTGTGAAGTATGTGTATGCATGTATTTCAACTCAAAAAGTGCTGCAGACTTGAAAAAAACTGTGAAAGTATGGAGGGATGCTGTAGCACACGAGCCACTCCCACCTTGAGCCACCCTGGCATGCTGATTCATTTGGCATTCTGCTTGAGACAGATTTTCAGCTTCTTCTCTGTTGAAAAAACATACTCAAATGAGTTTTAGAGAAATGTGTGATTAGAATCAGATGTATACTGAGTTCTGTGAATTTTTAAGATAAATCAGCCCCCCACCATGATGCTTCATAGCCAAACCTTGGGTATTTTACAATAAATGTACGTAGAATATTTATCAAGCCTTTTGGGTAAAAAAAGTAAAACAGCCTATCCTGAAAACTGGGATTGATGTCCACAATTATAAACAGTCACAGCTTGATAATATACTAGTCTTGCAATTTCAATTTAATTTCTCATTGACAAAAGAGTAAATTATACCAATTTTCTTTGTCACCGAACATTCTTATTTTGTGGGGAAAAAAAAAAAAAAAGCTGTCTGCCAAAAAATTAGATTTCAAACTTATGTATATATATTAGAGGCAAATACTCTTCCAATATGAAGTTATTCCACCCATGAAAACTTATTTTAAAAAAATCAATTGACATGTAAAAAATTGTCAGAAGGAACATTCAGGACATGGACAGAGTATACATACACATTTGCCAATTACTATGTCATATTTTAAGGTGGATACCTACCTACATATGTCAATAAATTATATTAAGACATATAGGTTCAGAATATAATAACACTATAAATAGAATATACTAACACAGAATATATTAACACTAAAAATCGATATGCAAGTGATATTTAACTGTTCCCCTGCTGAAAACAATGTAAAATTATATATATATATATATATACATATATATAAAACATATAAAAAACATTGCTGATAAAATTTGATTGTCTTGCAACCTATTTGATTGCAGAGATACCAGAAAATTAAAACTTTGTAGAAATATAAGGCAAAACTGTCAGAAACAGCTGAAATTTTTAATGCATTTCAATGCACTTATTTATAAATATGTTTAAAAGCACACATGGAAGAGCAGTACAGGTACTTCCTTGTTCTGCTTTCTACTGTTCAGAAGACTCCAAACACAGGCTACTTTTGCAGAAGTGGAACCAACAATTAAATGTCTCTATACAGCTATCAAAAATCATACACCTGAACTGGCAGTGTTGTCTGTTTCTAGAAGCATTTTTTTGTTGTTTGAGTCATATTTTCAGGTTAAGGTAGTATCACATATGAGCAGAATGCTTCCAAATCAGCATCCTGAAATTCAGGCCTGTCACCACTGAACTTCACCCCAGAACTTGAGGGAATTGAAATTCCAATAGAACTTTGGCCTTGCTTCTGTTAGGAAATGCCAAAACTATGAATATTACACCTTTCTTTACAATTTCAGATCTAATAGGTGTAATTCATACTTCAACAGATGCCAGGGAAATCCAAAATCAGTCAAACCTCATGGATTTTTTTGAATTTACATTTGATACACAAAACCTCATATTATTAAATCCATTGAAGTCACAAATTAATTTTTTTATATATTCAAATGGGAAGAAAAAGGAAAAATAAATATCCCAATCTTCTGTTGACTTAGTTTTAATGGAAATGTATTTATGTCTCCATAAAACTAACAAATACTTTGCTGAAACAATTTCTGTGAAAAATGAAAATTAGAAACAATTATGTGTTTCTTTTTTTCAATCAGTGCTTATTAATTGGCATTAATAGAAACTGTGTGCACACTAAGAATAGTGATTAAATCCCTACACAACATAATGGCAGCAGAGCTTAGCAATAAAAACCGTTTTAAATGAAAACTTGAAGAATATTACTCCTACATGGAATGGTTATTAAAAGCATGTTAAGAAAAATATTTGCATATTTTTCCACTGATTAGTAAGACAATAAAATAATAAAAATAAATTGATTTTTTTCCTCTCGAATAGCAATAAGCTTTTCTTGAAGACAAATAAGTATACTCTAAATAATCAACAGTTAACTAAAAATTTAAGTATCAGCAAAAATCTGCTCAGTAGCAAAAGAAAGTCAGAGTCAAACAGCACAAAGCTGCTTCTTCTGTAGACTGTTCTCCAGCAGCATTTTTTTCCTTTATGTTACAGTTGCTTTGGTGATCTAGGTCTGCAGTTTCGTGGGAAACCTCACATCCTGCCACTTCTGCTTTCTCCTTCACTTTTCAAAAATTAGAGAAAACTAGGAAAGAAGTCCAACTGTAAGCCCTTTGCTTTTCTTCTGACACAGGTTGAAATTTGGTAATTTTCTATCTGTACTCTTTGCACTTTGTTATTTGTATCAAGCATGTTCATGCATCATGACATTTTCAAGGCCAGATTTGCAGCACATGCAATTTTTGTTCTTAGGGCTACTAATTGCAAAATTTCAGAGAAAATAGAACTGGTTATTTACAATACTATAGAGTAAAATTTTAAAATTTTTATAGTGGCACTGCTGTACTAAACCCAGTGACATGAGTTAATAGTCCTTCCTGTAAGTCATAGGGGAAGCACCTACAGCTTCTCAGTAGAAAGATGAAGAAGTCCTGCCCAATGTGAGGTAAGAAATATATCATGGTTGGGGGAGCCCCAGGAATTTGCTTTTGACAGGACTGAGCATGCAACTTTGTCTTTTCATAAAATTACTGCTTCACCTTGGAAGAGACACGATTAATGATTTCATAACTTTGGTTTTTTCACATACTGCACACTGCAAAGCACTGCAGTTGCTTTTGTTCAGACCTAAAAAATCCCCTAAATTTTGGAAAACATTCATTTGCTAGATTTCAGGAAAAGATTAATGTCTGTGAAAAGATGGTTCTAGTGGAAAACATGGCATAGCTAAGCAGCACCTTATTCCATAGGTCATCACAGCTTCTTTTGCAGTGGTTAATATCTGTCTAGTACTTTTCATTCTAAAAAGATTGAAAATATAACAATCTTTCCTGAACTGCTATGAAGTAAGCAAACATTGTTAATCCTATCTGATTAATGAGAAAACTGCAGAGCTAGATATTCCCAGTCATACTGAAGTTGGTAAGACACAATTTCACCTATGGAATGTAAAAGGTTTGTGTACATGTGATGTTTGCATCACTTTCACCATATAAACTAAACAGCTCTAGGGTGGGTATAGGTGAACTGGTATAAAAACACATCTGCTGGAATAGCTTATTCACATTTGATTACTGTGGCAGGAAACTGTGATAGTAATACAGCAGAACCCTTTCCACTATCTGTACTGATGACACTGTTCTTTATTTAGGAAGAAATTCTACTCAACTATAATAATATTGTAAATGTAGAGGCATATGTAGACATGACCCTTAAGGGAAAAAGAAAACACAAAATATAGCAATGATAATGTTAGACAGCTTTCACACTTTCTTGTCTTTACTACTCTTTTCCTTGCAATCTAGGATCACTTTGTTGTAATGTGTGCTGTATCTCACTGTGTCTGCCCTTCTATATGTTTTACAATAAGTGCATAAGGACACAACCAACTTTGTCAGTTTCATGCAACTGCTTTGAATGTCTTTGTATTTGAACAAGTGATCTGTGTTGGTGGGTGGAAAATACATTTGGGGATTCCTTTTCTTTAGTCTCAAGTAACCAGAAAATAGTGACCATGAGCTACCTCCAAATTGCAAGCAACAATTCCAATTGAAAATAATGTGTTTTGGGGAACTATGGGTAGCTCTAAACAGTTTATGTAAGTATGAGACCAGAGCTAGAAAAAAATACAAGGAAGGATTGTAATAGGTGCTTTGGTTCAGCCTGCACGGACAAGGCAGCCCTAACAACATATTTTAGAACAACTCTCCTGCTAGTTCATATTATTCCCAAATTACAAAGGAGAGGAGTAGCCTTCTGTATATAACATGACTAGTCTTAAGCTGCAATGCAAGATGTAACCAAAAGTATGTATTGCATCACCATCTGTTGAAATCAGGTGAGACATGTTCTTTATCTCTTCCACAACCCATCCTCCCTCCAGGGGATATCTGCTGTTAATGGGTCATTAAGGCTTACTGCATGACTGATAAAATTACATAATCCCATCATGAGGTGCTCCACCCAGAGGGAGGAACCAAGCATTCCTACCAGGATTAAAATCTGATATTTGGAACACCACAGCAGCCTATTTCCATTGAATTCCCAGAGGAAGATCAGACCCATCTCACCACCATTGGACCTTCAAAGGAAAACTTCACCCTTCTACAGGATCACTGCTTCAACAGAGCCACAACTCTCACTCCAGAAGGACTGCAGCCACCATTTAATTATATTGCTACCAACACACTGACCAACAGGGTGTCAGGTTGTATTCTAACTCTGTCATTTTTTTAAATTTATTTTTTGTACTATTGC